>OV121134.1:51671358-56671358 GCA_921294245.1 Brassicogethes aeneus
GAGATAATAAAAATTAAATAATAAAATAATTTTCACATTTAGTATTATTTTACAAGAAAGGCACTTTATTTTAACGATTGTATGACATTTGACAACTGTCAACTACCTTAAAACTAACTTCAGCCCGTGACTAAAAACCTATTGATAACTTCAGCCCGTGACTAAAGCGCCGTAATGCCACAACTTGTCAATGTGTATTTAAAAGGTCACTTAGTGTCATGTAAACATTTACGATAAAGGGCGTTTTAAAGGTGGGAGTAGAAAAATTATATTATAGTCGCCTTCTCCTAATTTAAAACCCGATTGGTTTAAATCACAGTGAATATTGAAATCGGCCAATCACTGATACCTAACAACGTAAACAATTAGTTTATTATTCCCGTTGTTAGGGGCTTCGGTTATAATAGTTACATTACATATATGGAAAAAAACTACTCCTATTATGCAATAGGAGAAGGATTTAAAAGTAAGATTTACAAACAAATCAATTTAACTTATTTTATATATATTGTAAAAGACTCTAAAGGGCTCTTGAATATTAAATTGGTTAAGTAAAATATTTGCATAGAATAATTTGTACGCCGTTGGCAAATTGAAAATTTGTTCACCTCTCAGGGGTAGCAAGCCATCTTTCTGGTGTAAAGGACGAAAGGAATTCTCAATTCCCACTACAAATAATACCCACCTTTCAATGGGGAATTTAACCCTCGTAAAAACAAAATGCTATTAAAATTATTTAAATAGAAACACTTTCGAAAATTTACTTACTTTACAATTTATCTGTTATTTTTGTTAATGTAGAATGCATGGATTTTTATAAATTTTTCAAATTCATTTGGGGTTTTTTCTGTTTTCATTTTATTATAATTTATATTCATTTGGGACATTAATAAATAGACCTTCAAATCTAAATATATTTATCGAGTTATGAATTAATAAAAGCCAATCAAATGTCTTTTAAGACCTGTTATCTTACATCTCAAAATGCCAACTGACGCAACTAAATTTCTTAAACAAAAGTTTTACTTTGCAATTTATATATCCTCGAAGTGTAAAACTTCGTGATAGATTTAAAGAGTGCCGCAATAAACATTAAAATCTGTAACTGCAAAATTTATTTGGACGTCCCATTTGAAAAAGTACAAATAATACACCACTAGGGAACAATTTTGCTTCACTTCATTGAATATACTCGACAACGAACGAATCCAAAGCCGCCAATGAAATTTGTTCTGCTCGTAAATAAGTCAATAATGAATAATCTGAATTTTAACTTCATTGTGCAAACCTTTTCTTTTTAATATTCATGGAATTTAATCCATATAACAAATTTATATTAAAACTGAGAATTTTTAAAACACACAAATATTTTGAATGGAATAGGTAATACCTATTAGGTATGTTGAATATTTTTTTTTAAATAATTTGTAATTGATTAAGTAAGTAGGTACTAAAAATCACAGCATACAATTTCTGGTAAAAAACAACACCAAAAGTGGTCTATATAGGTCCACACTAGAAATGGTATATCTAACCCCATACAATTTGGTAAATTTTACCCTTTTTAATTGGTTAATATTATTAACCAATTATTACGTGTAGATTATTAAGTTAATTGGCAATTAACTTAATAATCTACACGTATTATTCGTACAAAAAAACTCGTAACAGTGTAAAAATCATTTAATACCTATAATATACCCTTAGGGGTGAAAACAACACGCACTATTGGTAAAAGAACTCCATTCAAGAGTAGAAAATGCTCAATTTGGTGAAATTTACTACACAGGTAGGTGTTAAAAATGGTGGGTGTTTTAATATTAAACACAGTATGTAATGTAAAATAAAGTATATTTTATATTACTTACAAACTATTAGATATGAATACAAATAGGCTTTGGCATAAAATTTAAAAAAATGATTAACACTACTTGGGTGTAACTATTCTTATACCCAAGAAGTGTTAATTTTTTTTTTAATTGAATGAAAAGTAGTAATGTTTTAAGTTATTACTAAATTTTATATTTCACTAAAATATAAAATATATATAAAAAAAAAAATATAAAAAACATATTTTATCACAAACATAAGTTGCATCCACTGTCACATTGCACCACTTCACCAGACCATTTAAAAACCATGGTCTTAAAATAGCATGCATAGGTACACTACCATCAACTGCACGCGAAATACTGATCGCGCCCTTGCCGTTAGCGAATGGAGATGACTACGTGACTTTTTTATCACAATTTGTGTAGCTGTCAACACATAATAGTGTCAAATGTACACCGCGTGGAGTTTTTCTTTAAATTAACACTAGATTGACACCGTGCTGTGTTAATTGAATTTAAATCAACACGAATGAATTTTACCACAATTTAAAATAAGCAATTAATATTTTTGCCCAATTTTAGTGTATATATTTACACCAAATGATTTTACTACTCCATTTGGTAACTTTACACCGAAATATTTTATACTGTGTAGATACTCGTTTTTATTAAACACTCGCTCCCAAGTTTTGCTCGTGCCTGATAAAACTCGTAACTAAAATGGCGTTTATAAAACTTTATACATAATATATAAACCAAATCAGAAATATGCATCGTTCGGATTCGTTACTCAATTTCCCAGCTAGCACAAGTCTGTCCTAAGGACGTCCTAAGGACAGCCTTACAGGATATTGGGATATCCCAAGGAAATCCTAGGACGTCCTCAGACCTCCTCAGGACATCCCAACCATGGCCGAGTGGTGCAAAAAAGGCCAGCCTACAGACGTCCCGCAAATGGCCTTTAGGATATCCTAGGGATATCCCTAGGTGCATATAGGTCCAGGAATAGGACATCCTAAGGATGTCCCCCAGTGGCGGCTGGTGGATTTTGGGCACATCCATATCTCAGTTATTAGACATGGGACCCACATCAAATTGATATGAGTTTATAATGACATTATATAGACAAGTTCTGCGCAAGCAGAATTTAAATTAAAGTTTGCGAAAAAAAGTTAGTTTTTAAATGCAACCCCCAGCCTCCTGCCCCCCCAAATTAAGATAATTCAAATTAAAGTGGTACAATATTTAATTCACTGAAGTTTATCGACAAATTTCAAATTATATTAAAAAAATTCAAGAATTACAGGTTTTATACCATTTATAATTTTTATTATTTCTTTTATTAAATTTAAAAAAATTATAAATGGTATAAAACCTGTAATTCTTGAATTTTTCAAAATAAAATTTGAAATTTGTCGATAAACTTCAGTGAATTAAATATTGTACCACTTTAATTTGAATTATCTTAATTTGGAGGGGCAGGAGGCTGGGGGTTGCACTTAAAAACTAACTTTTTTTCGCAAACTTTAATTTAAATTCTGCTTGCGCAGAACTTGTCTATATAATGTCATTATAAACTCATATAAATTTGATGTGGGTCCCATGTCTAATAACTGAGATATGGGTGTGCCAAAATCCACCAGCCGCCACTGATGTCCCCTGAAAGTCCCATGGGTATATGTAGGTCCAAGAATGGGATGTCCTGAGGACATCCTCTGAATGGCCTTGTTATTTGTTAGGGATACATTTTAAACAATCAAATACCATTTTATTACTTTTTAAAATATATTATTTTAATTCTGTATACATATATATAATTTTACACAGCCAATTATATAAAATAAAAATAAAACACCTATTATAAAAGTAAAATAAATAATAATTCTAAATAAATATAATGGTTATATTATTTATATATACACAGTGTCCAAAGTTATCTGCTCACCATTTTAACTCCATTATTATTGCAGCTCAAAGTCGGTTAAATTAGCAAATTAGTGGCTTTTTTTCTTCTGATTAAAATGGTTAAGACAGAATAACAATTAAACATCAGGTTTCTGAAGTAATTACAAAAATAACATTTTATTAAATTAAAAGACAACTTAGAGGCCTATTCCCTTTCTTGCTGTTCGTAAACATCGATTTCTTAACATGTATGTTCACCCAACGACAAGCCAAACATTACCTATGTTTAGGGGTATTCCGTTTCTCATATGTTGAGAGTCTTGACCTTGAATCTTTCTGAACAGCGATAAATGTTTTTAGGACAGGGAGTTTCTTAGTTTTATAACCTAAAAGTCGCAGACTAAACTAAAATTGTGTTAGATAATTGTTTTAAACATCATTGGTGATATTTAATATATTAAATGAACTTAAAAACAATTTGGGAAAATCCACAAATTCTAAAAATACCTACTTGGGAAAAACGTTTTATGCTGAACTAGCCAAAGCACAGATCTTCTGGCGGGGCCATTAAGTCCATCCTTATATGGAAAAGGGTAATCATAAAATATCTTAAAATAATTATTTGATACTTATTTTTACACACTTTTAGTGTATTGAAAATGGCAAGAAAACTACGCATTTCTCACATGGAGACTGGCAATGTCGGGGAGCCAGTAAAACAACTAAGTACTTTAAGGATAAATTACTAGCCCTAATAGAGGAAGCGCTGTGAAAGTTAGTGGTGGAGGGTAAGGTGGAGGTAATACCATCGTTGGAACTCTTCATTGACCAGCCTTTAAGTTCGGGTGGAAGGGTGCCTTCTACAACAGGGACGCATAAAGAGAAAGTCCAACTCAAACTCTGACGAGTAGTGAAGGTGTAGAGGTTTTACAAGGTTTTGATAAAACCTTAAAGATTTTAAAATTAAACCAAAAAGTTTTAGCTCCCATGTGAAGAAAAATAGTTTTTAGATGCATATTTTTTTGTATTTTATTAGTTATACTTTTCTTTGACTAATATTTTGTCTATATTTTTGAGTAATAATATTACATAGGTATTTGATATTTTATATTTGTTGTATTTTTTTAATAAAATATATTTTTCCAAGTTATTTTTTATTCCTCCCCCCAAATTCTCTCTTCACACTCAGATTTTTTTAATTTTCTGTTTTTCTCTAAATAAATATTTATTATTATAATAAAATTATATAAAAAAAATTAGTAAAGCAAAATTTGTATTCTGGTATTATAATTAGGAAATAGGTACATTTTAATAATTAAAAAACAAATCAAACATATTTTTAAAATTACTAAAAAATATATTATTATTTGTTTGGTGTAAAACCTTATATGATTATTTAATTATTTATCATTTATAATTATAATTAATTAGGTATTAATTATGAAAAAGTAATTAATTTATAATTACTATGCTTGATAATGATACTGTACTGTATACTGTACCAAACATCGCCGCAATTTATGATTAATGCAAGATAAAAAACCTTAAATATTGTCTATAACAGCACCTCTTAGGCAAGCGTTCGTAAACATACGTTTTCAAACATCATGTATGTTCACCAAACATCGAATTTTGGAAACGGAATAGCCATTTTAACACCGATGATGTTTATAAACATGGATGTTTAAGAAATTCTTCGAGCGCATGCGTCTATAGACGAAATAATTGAAAGGGAATAGGTTCATATGTTACGAAACATATGTAGTTCATGAACATGCATGTTTAGCGAAAGGAAATAGGCCTCTTAATATGGAACAAAAAATTATTATAGCATAACTACCCTAAACTTAAAAATAAACAATTAATAAGCACTGGAACTTTCTGATTGTTGTTGAAATATCCAACACTATATTAATATTATATTATAACAAACACACTTGAAGAACACGAGATTCACGGCCTTAAACCAGGTTCAGGACACAGAAAAAGAATTTACGGCACAAAGAATTCCTTTCACAGTGTTATCTATGATTCTTTCTAACAAAAAGGCGTCAAACAACTAAAGGACGCTATACGTCATCTTAGCTTTCTCTCCATCCAGTGTTACCACCATAGACAACGGTTACCACCATAATGTATGGCGGCAAATTTAAAACAATCGGTAACACAAACTATTAAATAAGTTATAGATTGCGTTTGTAATTACATTTTTAAGGTTAACTGACGCTTACTACCTTATTTATTATTTATAAAACTCTAAATGTATCAATACCTTACAAACAAGGTGTTTGAACAATTATTAATTACCAGCCGTCATTTCTGCGCATTCGTATTAAGTTGGCTGCTATCCAGTTGTATACAAAATATATTTTGTGGTCATATAACAAATACACAAAATATAATATTGTTTTTAAACTCCCACCTTTAAAACGCCGATTATCGTACATGTTTCCATGATATTTTAAATACACATTGACAAGTTGTGGCTTTATGGCGTTTTAGTCACGGGCTGAAGTTGGCAGCAATGGCATTCAGACTTTTTAGTCATGGGTTGAAGTTAATTGCAGTTGTCAACTGCGAAACAATGACCATCAAAATAAAGGGTCTAAAAGTGAGGTTAGAATAGACTGGTCGATGTCAGATTTTATAAATAATTATTTATATACAGGGTGTTTCAATAAAAACTCCCAGGCCAATTATTTCGAAAACTAAAAGTGACATTTAAATTCTGTAAACGCCAGTTTTTAGCCTCTATGATTGGCTTCACAACTGTATGAAAAATGTTTTTGAATAATACAAGATGTAGGTGGCGCCACTGTGCAAAGAATTTTTTCGATGGCAGCTACTTTTAAATTAATTTTTGATCAAATTATGTCCCATACAAATTTTTGATAAATTCGACATGAACGGAGATATTTGGGGTTAAGTTTTTTTTTTTAATAATTTTAACGAGTATTTTAATTATAAATATTTTTAATATGCTTTAGCACATGATCATATAATTCTGGTAATCATAATTATAGTGATAAAACGCTCGTGTAGCGCTAACTAGATTAAAATTATTACGTCCAGTGACGCCTCAGGGGGCCTCTTAACAAATAATATTGGCAAAAAATAATACGCCACTGAGTGTCTGGTAATTTTTATATATTTTTCGGATTATTCAACTAAAAATATCCTTTTTTGTCTGTTGAATTGTTTTCATATCTTGCTTAGTTTTCGAGAAATAAAAATAAAACCATTTCACTGCATATCTCTGAAAAACAATAATCATTAAATAAAAACAATTGAATTTTAGAAACATCAAGTAATTTTTTCTTTACTTAGTGTCAGTGTAAGAATTTTAAATTTCTACATTTCTAAAATAAAAATGGTTCACCATACAAATCAAGACAAATTGTACATACATGGTTTTAGTTTATGGAGAATAACATCAAAATGCTTCAGAAGCTGTGCGCTGCTATCGAGACCAACGCCAGATCGCAAATCTTTTGTAGCTTTGTGTACCAACTTAGCTACATATGGTAGCTTTAAAAAGGAAACGGTTCCAAGAAGGAAGAGGGATACGACTGACGAAAATGTAGGTTTAGTCCTCCAATCAGTAAAACATAACCCACAATCGTCATTACAAAAATTAAAAGATGAAACTAATATTTCAATATTAAAAGATGAAACCAATATTTCAGTAAGTTCCTAAAAGGAAATATGTTTTTTCCATACAAGGTTCATCTAGTGCATCATCTACATTAAGGAGATAACCAGCGCAGATTAAACTTTTTGACACATTTTCATATTCTTTTGGACGAAAATCCAAATTTATTAAACCAAATTATGTGGAGTGACAAATCCCGGTTTCACAATAATGGAGTAATTAATAAACATAATTGTCGCTATTGGTCCCAGGAAAATCCTAACTGGATACGACAGACTAAATTTTACACGATTTGGGGTAAATGTTTGGTGCGGTATTGTAAATGGTTACATATTCGGGCCCTATTTGTACCATGAACATTTAACTTCAGTTCGTTATTTACAATTTCTGCAAAACGATCTCACTTTGCTTTTACAAAATTTGTGAATTGACGTAAATACTATGTGGTTTCATCAAGACGGTGCCCCAGCACACAATAGCAATATCGTTATGAATCATCTAAATGGCGTTTTCAGGAAAAGTGATCAGCACAAATGGGGATCTTAGATGGCCAGCAAGGTCCCCTGACTTTTATTTATGGGGCGGCTTACAAAAAGAGGTCTACAAGGAACCAATAGAAGACATGGCTGACCTGTACAACAAAATATATGTTACTATAGCCGCTATTAATCAAAATACACTATTGAAAGTTTGCAGAACCGAATTATTATATCGATTTGATATGTGTGTATAAAAACGGCAATAATTTTAAACACCTCGTTCGACCTTATTAGTTAGTTTTTGGTATTGTTCTAATTTTCTTTAATAATTTTTTATAATTTCTCACCACTCTTTCATAAAATTTAAAACATCCTTTAATTTTATTTTATTATGTTTTAATGTTTTACCTTTGTTTTTAAACAGCAAAAAATATAGCGTATTAATAATTTATGGTTTTGTTTCTTAATGATTTTTGTTTTCCAAATGGTTTTATTTGTATTTCTCGAAAACGAAGGAAGATATGAAAACAATTTAACAGACAAAAAAGGATATTTTTAGTTGCTTAGTCCGAATAAAAATATAAAAAGTACCAAAAACTCAGTGGCGTATTATTTTTTGCCAATATTATTTGTTAAGGCGTCACTGGACGTAATAATTTTAATCTAGTTAGCGCTACACTAGCGTTTTATCACTATAATTATGATTACTAGAATTATATGATCATCTGCTAAAGCATATTAAAAATATTTATAATTAAAATACTCGTTAAAATTATTTAAAAAAAAACTTAACCCCAAATATCTCCGTTCATGTCGAATTTATCAAAAATTTGTATAGGACATAATTTGATCAAAAATTAATTTAAAAGTAGCTGCCATCGAAAAAATTTTTTGCACAGTGGCGCCACCTACATCTTGTATTATTCAAAAACATTTTTTACACAGTTGTGAAGCCAATCATAGAGGCTAAAAACTGGCGTTTACAGAATTTAAATGTCACTTTTAGTTTTCGAAATAATTGGCCTGGGAGTTTTTATTGAAACACCCTGTATTATTGTTGAAAGTTATTTAATTTTTGTGATTGTCGTAGAAAAAATATAGTATGCAAGTCGTTTATAAACTTAAAAAAATCTATATAATATAATATTATAATTATATTGATTGACATTTTTAAGATGTGTCTATGCAAAATAAGTTATGTAAAAAATGTAGGTATTATTAATTATATGGATAAAATATTCTTATAGAAAAATGTGCATACCAAATGTTTACCAAAACCTAACGGGACATTCTGAGGATGTCTCTGGGATTAGTCCTATGATCAGCCCATTTTAGGCTTTAATTAGGATATTATTAGGTCCTAACGACATCCTTAAATGACGTTCCGAGGATATCCCAAAATGGGACCTAAAAAAGATCTTATGTCCGATAAGGTCAACCTATGGACGTCCTCAGGAAGTCCTTATAGGATCATCATATTCTGGTACATTTAGGCTGGTCCAAGGATGTCCTGAGGATGTTTGTGCTTGCTGGGTTAATTCTAAGTCTATAATTTACTAAAACTATTCTCGAACTCGTAAATGCAACAAAAAAATAATTTAACTATTAATTAAATAATAACAATGTCCACTTATTTACATTTACTTAACGAAGCAGCGACAAAAACACACATTTGTTCACTCAACTGTCAGTTTGAAACTAATGGCGTGTGATCGGATCCGGTTGACGTTTAATGATGCCGGATTACCGGATCCGGTTTTCCGGATTGCAATCCCAAATCACACGGCCAGAATATCCCTATAGTCTATAGACTTTTTAAGGCAAAAGTTCTTAGGCCGTCTCATATCAAATAATGGTGATTTACTATGGACAACAAGGTTATGTGAACTCACACCTTGTGATTTTTGGCTCTGGGGATACTTGTAAAGTATACGGGGTATACGAATAACCCTCCAAATGTGGAAGCCCTGAAATGTGTGTTTTTTAGGACGCACCCTGTATTTGCGCAATATTTTATTCTTCAAGAGTTTTATTATATCACTTTTAGTAACGACAGTTTCAACAATTTTTATCAGAGTTTTAAAATTAAATAATAACACTTTAAGGAACCTAGATACCACTACAAAACTTAACTTATCATTTAGTAGCTAAGGTTTACGTTATATAAAAATACCACTAGGAATATAAGAGGGCTTAGGTTTGATAAATTATTTCCGCTATTATTGTTTTTTATATAAAATAAATGTAAATTGAACTTTATTTAATTGAATTTTATTACAAAAACATTTTAATTGACCAAATCAACTCGAAAAAACATTTACAATAATAATAAAAACAAAACAAAAAGTTTAAATCACAAATAAAATAAAATAAATGGTTTAAAAAAAAAGTAAAAATTTAAAAAACGTATTATTTGACGAAACATTTTTTTTTAATTACATCGGAAATAATACATACTATTGTATTTATTTAACGACTATTTCCCTGGTCTTAATTTCCACCAATCACAAACTCGCAATTTTGAATTACAAATGGTTTCTAGGTGGAAATATGACAGCACCTGTCAGCAGTTTACCCGCGGCAAAACTTGACAGCTGTTGTCACCAAAAATTGCAATTTATATTTTAATTGTTAAGTAACTGTTACTCATGAAATAGTCTTGTCAAATACCATTCGGGCATCTAATTTTTCCTGTGAATCAAAAAAACACAATGCTAAGTAATATTTTTTAACAAAATGCATTTGTGCACTCATGCTTGTTGTTAAAATATTACTTAGCAACGTGTTTTTTCGATTTTTTTCGGAAAAATTAGATGCCCTTTTGATATTACTTACGATTATTTGTCTGATATTGCTCCAAGTTTTCAGAAGCAAGTGCGTTTGTCAGTCAAAACATTCTTAAACTTAGAGAATGAGCTTGCAATATCACCAAAAGATTTTGATTTCATTGTAAAATTTGGGTCAAAAAAGTAAACCATTATAACACAGTTCAACACGATTTTAAAAGATTGTGACCGTTTCCTGAAACAACGTCATTTAAATTTTTTATACAGCAATTCTTATTATTTTAAACTATACAGATTTTTAATTTTTAATTTTGTTATAATTAATTTTTTTTCAAATATTGTATGTATTACATAATACAAAAATTATGTTTTAAAAAAATAATAATTTTAATTTTTTGTTTTAATTTTTGATTTTTTTATAATACAACAACGGATTTGTATTTATCTTATATTCAATATATTTTGGAAAAATATCTTGGTCTTTTAGTTTGACGATTGCTTTAGAATCTATATAGTGGTATCACAACCTAAAAAACACCACTTCGTAAATGTGCCAGACCCTGTATAAAATTAAAATAATTTTAAAATGTAGCTTTAATCGTTGTCCATTTATTTAGTAATTATGTGAAGTGTCCGCCATCTTGGATTTAGTGTTTTTGTCAAATGTCGATAATTAAATTCTCTAGAATTTTTATTAAGTCATGTTACGTAATGTTGAACAAAATTTTTTATTGCTATAAATAATTTTTTTTAACAATATTGACTAAACTTTTTTTTAAGCTACTGCCACGAACGCTTAAAAAATAAATAAAATTTAAATAAAACATTTTTCTTATTATAAGCAATAAATATTTTTTCAACAATATTACCTATGTGTAAATTTAAATAAATTAAATTTGAACTTAATTTAAATTTTTTTATCGAAATACGCGCGAAAAATACAAAATCCAAGATGGCGGACATTACCCATAATTAATTAATAAGGAAAAAAATTATTCCTTCATCTTATGAATATTTTTTCAATGAATATATATATATATATAACTTTTTTATTTCATTTCGGATTTATACAAATATTAAAGAATATTGTAGATACATTAATGGAGAATCGCTCACATTTTAAAAATTATATAAAAATACACGTACGTTTATAATATACAGGTTTAAACAAAAAGATTTTTTTTACCATAAGTTTAAGACACTCTGTAGAGTGGCAAAACCGTATATTGTTCTAAATTAATTTTAATTATCAAGTCACATCTATTTTTAACAGTTTTGTTTTTGGTTCACCTTGATATATTTATTTTTGTGGAAAATATGGATTTTTTTTTAAAAACATTGCAATTTCCAATATTTTTCTTGTATGAAGAACTAAGGTTGCTATGGTCCATCCATAGCCTACGGAGGATGGCAGTGACAGTTTTGTTGAATCATCCCATACTTGGACATGTCATATACAGCTTTCAAAAGTTATCAAATTGTTTTTTATAAATTAATGTGTTTATTTTGAGGTGTCTTCTTACTTTTAAAAATGTCTCCGACTGATGTTGCCCTTTGTACTTTACTTCTTGTGACGTTTAAAACACTTGCCACGTAATACTCTGACCGTCCATCCTGGATTAAATTAATTGCTCTGGCAACATCAGTCGGAAACCTATCCATTATATATAGTAAGAAGACACCTCAAAATTTAAACATTAATTTGCAAAAAACAATTTGATAGCTTTTGAAAGCCGTGCATGACATGTCCAAGTATGGGATGATTGAATAAAACTGTCACTGTCATTCTCCATAGCATATCACGGTGGATTTTTAGGGTCAATTTTCGGATCATCAGGCAACCACGGTTTTTTTTCATAAATCGATTATATGCCTGTTATAGACAAAAAATACCAAAAATAAAAAAAATCTTTCGGTTTTTTTGTTTTTATTAAGAAAAATATAATATAAATGGGTCTAATTTTACTTTCTTGGTTATTTTGCAAAAAGTATCAATTTTATCGAAATTCTGTTTTAACAGTGATATATAATAATAAATATTCTACAAAAAAGGTTATAAGCATTTTCTTTGTAATATATATACTTTAGGAGTAATATCCGTACAAAGTTATAAATTTTTTAAAAATCGCATTTGCTGGTTCTTGTAATTGGAATTACATTGACACATATACGAGTGGATAAAGTTTCTACATTATAAAGTAATTTTTTATATATTTTTTATTGTAGAGTGGAAATTAGAAAGGGCCTAAGTGAAAAAATAAAGTTTTGAGATAATCGAAAAAAACTAAATAAAAGCCAGGTAAACACCTGCATCCCTCGACATACTCGACCGGCTAGCCGCGGCTGTAAATTGTAATTTTAGCAATTAGAATTTTTCATAGGTTGCAAAGCATGGCACAGAGAACCTTTTTATGTAAAAAAGCCTTTTCTTATTTCCTCTCTTCAATTATATATAATAATACTTAGAATTAATAATATTTAATTAAGTCGAAAAAACGTAATTTATAATACAATTTTAAAATAACTTTTCTTATTTTAATAAGTAATTTAACTTAATTCTTTGGTTCTTATCACTTAAAATCTTGAAAAACCTTTTTTTCGGGTTTTGACGTTTACATTTTGCTTGGGTAACTATGATTAAATATCGCATCAAATTGTTTAAAAAGTAGACCATAGCAACCTTAGTTCTTCATACAGAAAAATATTGGAAATTGCAATGTTTTTTTAAAAAATCCATATTTTCCACAAAAATAAATATATCGAGGTGAACTGAACTGTTAAGAATAGATGTGACTTGATAAATAAAACTTAATTTAGAACAATATACGGTTTTGCCACTCTACAGAGTGTCTTAAACTTATGGTAAAAAACATCTTTTTGTTTAAACCTGTATATTATAAATGTACGTCTATTTTTTAGTATATTTTTAAAATGTGAGCGATTGTCCATTAATTTATCTACAATATTCTTTAATATTCGTTTAAATTCGACATCAAATAAAAAAGTTATTTGCGATTGAAATTCATCGAAAATTTGTGTTGATCGATTATTTTGCCTTTTGTTTACAGAAAAAATCCAAAAAAGGCGAATGCGCCGGGATCAAACACATAGGTTTCAAAAAGTTAATTTACTTACTGCACAACTTAAAGAACACCTACAATGAAATTAAAGTGAGAGCTTAAAATTTGTCACAGCTTTTTTAAGTCACTTTAAAACATTTTTCTGGACTTTTTGTTGCATAATTACCGTAAGATAAATTATGATTAAAAAAATTTGTTTTGATACTTAACAACCAGACATTGTTTTATTATACCAGGGTTCTTTTAATGTAAAAAATAATTAAAAGTCAGGATAAATTAATGAAAGTTTCTTACGTCTGTTTTTAAGAAAAGAAACTGGTAAAAAAATTAAGTAATATTAAATTATAAATGTGGGTCATCTAATAAAACTTGGACTTGAATTAAACATACGTTGTTTTACTTATAAACTAAAATAACTAAAATAAAAGTACCAATTTATTTAAGTGAATAAAGCAGTAAATAAAAGTAAATATTTTGGTTGGTTACTTAAATTTTGACGTTTATGTTTTTTTCTATTTTTAGTTTTATTCGCAAATAAATAAGAAAAACATTTTTCTTTTTTTAATAAAAAAGTTAAAACCCGTCCATTCATCTAAAACGTCGTTAATAAAACAATGCTGAATATATGAATTTAGAAAGGTTAATATTAACTTTATTTATGGGACCTGGCAAATGGTCGGATAATACATTTCATGGCGTGATAAACTGCCGTTTTATTATAATTTTGCAATATTAAGTTTTTAAGTAGTCTAAAAACAATATACCATAAATTATGATAATAATTATAACGACTTACGTAAGAGCGCCGACCCTTTACACAGAGAAAAAGCTTTTATATTGTGAATGGGTTAACCATTGAGCCAATGGTGTACTGTATTTGCAATACCTGAATTACAGCTATGATCAAATGAATGATTGTCTTACTTTTATTTGTGCAAACCTGCTTAAAATTAGTTCAAACATAAGAAGTCATTGAATTAAATTGTGATTCTATTAAATCCGTATAAAAAATTAGTTAGTTAAAACATAAGAAATTATGAATTCAATTGTTATTTAATTGAAATCTTAATGAAAACTATCATTGGCATAAATAAAGTTATGGTTTCTAATGAATGACTACATTAAATGCAATCAAAGCTCTATTTCCTTTAAATATGTATATTCTTGTGCAAATATTAGTTGTATAATAAATTAATATGAACTTTAAATAAAATGAAATCTGGAAACTGCTTCTAGGTAGTACACAGGTTTTTCGATCCATAAAATGAAATTGTTCTGTTTTCTGTAGGAACTATTAGGAACCCACTAAAAGTGTTGTTTATATTATAAACTTTCTTAGAGCCTATAGGCTCTAAGAAAGTCGCTGACCCATCACTAGCAACAGTTACTGTATTGGATGTGCAGAATCTGTCTGCCATGGCACATTATTCTAAAACGAAATAGGAATTTCATCTTATGTTTTTAAAGGCAAATTCTAAAGATTGCTAAAAGTCCTAAAGCAATATATACTTTCAGGAAGGATATCATGATGGTACTAAAAGACTATAAGAAGTTTTTTTATAAATAAAAAAAAACTTCGTCCATTTAAGCAAAATAGCCATTTTAAGGCATGACACCGAATATAAAAATAAACTGTGTTCATGGTGTATACCCATATGAGTACACATTTACCTTTGTGTTATCATTTAGATATAATTGAGTAATTAAATTACTGGATAATGCATGGCGGACATACAATTAAAAAACATGTACAACTTACCTTGAAAATTTGGGATTAGAAAGTATAACCCCCAAGAAATTAGCAAATATAACAAACCACCAAATCGGCGTCACCAGAAATACCGATTAATCAGTTGATCACATTGCAGGTTGCCGATGTGTGGTGTGGCAGGGGATGCCCTAGAGCGTTTGTCTGAATTTTAGCAATCATTAAATTGAATATAGGCCGCATTGAAAAAATGGGAATGATAATTGGGCAAATAACAAGTATTTTTCAAGACAGTGAAAACATTGATATTCACTGTAAGACAGTAAAAACTTACTTTACCTTAGTTTCCATTGGAATAAAAATCATAAACATTAAAAGAAACAAAGACTATTCTTATTTCATTTGTTTTTAATTTTTGGTTGAAGCATTATAACTTTTAATATAAATCAATTTTATATTTAATTAAATATTATTAATTTTACCTTGATCGGATAAACTTTGAATTCAATCATTTCTAAAATTTTCAAGGAACTACACATTTCCATTAGGTTTAAATCTAAAGAGCCATTCGCTCTATAACAAGTAATTTTAACTTGATAATATTTTGTTATGGGCTGAATATAATATTTGTAATAACATCAATCCCTTACCCTCAATTGCTCCAAACATATTTTATTGAATAAACTTTAACTTTTATTGGGACGTATTCGTAAAAATACGGTCAAAAGTATTTTCCGATGGTCTATGATTTTGAATTTGGTATAAAATAATATATGTGCCAAGTTTATTATTATAACGTAATTTTTTTTTCGGGGTTGCAGAATAAGTGGTTGAAATAAAAAATTTGCTTTAATTAAATATAAAATAAACTCTACATTTTAAGAGATGTAAAAAAAAATATATTAAAATATAAATTGGTAAAATTTAAATTTAAAAAATAAATTTCTCAATTTGATCGAACAGAAACATTTCGTTGTCCTTGGGTTCATTTTATTATGTCTATTCAATAAGTACCAAAATGAAGAAACAATATCCAGATCCTCTTTAAAGTTTGCTTTTGTAGTACTGGTACCATGGACAGATTTTTAATTTTTTATGAAACAGTAAATATTTTTTGTAAATTTAAACCTTTGAAATCACTGTGCTAGTTCAAAATCTAACAAGCAGGGCACCAGAAGAAATTACCTAATTCTAGTACGCTAAATCCAATAGTGCTAGTCGTTTTTTTAGGTTAGCTCTTATTTTCGTGATATACAGATTTCTTCTTTTTATACCACTTATTAAATTTAAATGAATGGAAATCGATAATTATGAGCATTTACTATTTAAAACCAAATAAATAACAATTATTGTTTGCAATAATTTTCATATTTAATTATTATTATTATTTAGTTTTTTTTAAGACCCATTATTACTGTTTCAAAGCCGACGAATACAAAAATATCTTTATTAAAAACGCGTTACAAAATAATAAAAAATATTTCACAATTTTTAACAGCCAGTGGGTTTTTCTACAAAAAAGTTGCAAACAGTTTTTAACAGGCTGCTCCTGGAATCCTCGTCTATAGTTGTATTATACACGTTATTAATGGTTATGGTAGGAACGTGTGTTAATTTTGGTTCCAATTTATCTGTTATACTTCCAAATTCGTTTAACAACCTATCACCTCGGTCTCCTTTTATACAACGTTTTATCGGTCTCCAAGGGATGTCGTATTTCTTGCAGCACTAAATTTGTAATTAAATATTTAAAAAACGATTTGTCAATGTAGTATTTTAATTAATAAAAAATTTGTAAAGGTATTTTATTCAAAACCCGCAAGAAATATGTAACGTCGTGTAACACTGGGGTGGGCGAAATAATGAATTCCCTAATTGTTCATTTCTTAACTTAAACACTCAGTGGGTGAAGTAGCATCTCGCCCACGGGTTAAGTTAGCTTTAAATTAAAATTGTAAAAAACGACGTTGAAATTTTCTGAAAGATGTCAAATAGTCCAGGAAACAAAGATTGTAGAAGGAAAACTCGATGGTAGTCGGGGTTTTTTTTATGTAGAGTCAGGGGTGCTTATAATGAATCAAGAATATTCCCCAAAAGTTTCTTTCCGTGTTCCCTACTTTCATCCCCCGAAAGGGGAGTTTTTTTGCTTTTTGGCTCATATGAAAAAAGTCTAGTATCTCAAAAAATTGTCCAATCGGTAATGTTTGATTACCGTAAGGTTTGGGATCGATTACTTTTAAAATTGGGCTATATTAAAAAAACACACTGCGCATAGCAAAAGAGCACATCATCATCATAGGTGCGCAATGGGGTTTAAGGTGTGCCTTATTTAGTACATAATCAAAAGTATTAGAGGTCAAATTATGAAAAAATGCACAGTTAGCGAGTTATGAGCCAAAAAGCAAAAAACTACCCTTTCGATGGATGAAATTAGAGGACGCGGAAATAAATTTTTGGGGAATATTCTTGATTCATTATCAGCACCCCTGACTCAACATAAAAAAAATAAAACCCGACTACGATCGAGTTTTCCTTCTACAACCTTTGTTTCCTGGACTAAAATTTCAGGTAAAATATCAAATAAAATTGGCTTTATACTTGTTGCGCCATAATGATTTTGGTCCTTTAATTGTTTAATTTTTCGTTTTTAAACTATTATGCATATTTTTGCGGTAGTTGAATAAAATATTGTGTGCGATTTTGGTCGAAATAGAAGATTCCACTTGCGGAATAGGCCTCGAGTATACGCTAAAGAAGCATCGCTAGTAGCGCCACCACGTGGCTGTTATCATCGTAACAAGAATTCTGCTTTCAATAAGCAGCTGTCAAACGCGTATGTTAGAAACGAGTGTTTTTGGGAATAAAGTCGGAAAATGTTAAAAATATCGGGAAAAACCGTAGCACGATTTGTTGTGTTGTTGGGTGTTTTTTGAAAGGAGATCCTCGGTTGAGTTTTTACCGGTTTCCCAATACACAGTGAAAATGAAGAAATAAATTGCATACAGTCCCTGTAAATATAAATTGTATCTATTAAGTAAAAATTGTAAACATTTCAATTCAGGAAAAATCATAAAATAAATAAGTCTTCTAAACTCAACGCATTATGCATTATTAAAAGCGTTGATTAAGAAAGTCTCCACTCAACGGTATAATGTTAAGAACCGGTAATATATTATGTATTATATATGTTATGGCTAATGTGCAAACTTGGATATTTTATAAACTAGCTGGATAGTTTATAAACTAGCCAAACTGTCAGCTATTTTAATGGAAAACATATTTTCAACTAAATTAGCGGCTAGTTTACAAAATAACCAAGGATCTTGGCTAATTTACTTGAAATTATTAGGGAAACTAAAATAGCTGGATAGTTTGTATACTATCCAATTCAGTTTGGCTAATATGAAAACCAAAATTTCTAGTAACACAAAATAGCCAAGCTTTAGCTAGTTTGTAAACTAACCAACCAATTCTCTGGCTAATTTATTAAAACAGTGAGGTTACGGCATTGTTTTTCGTTTTGCCGGTTTAACCGGCAAACGTGCATTTTAACGTTTTTAAAATGAATCATAGGCAAAATTTTAACGCTTCCTTGTTAGAAAACTCAACAACACAACCCTAAAATGGGCAATAGCCAGAGAATTAGTTGGTTAGTTTACAAACTAGCTAAAGCTTGGCTATTTTGTGTTACTAGAAATTTTGGTTTTCATATTAGCCAAATTGAATTGGATAGTATACAAACTATCCAGCTATTTTAGTTTCCCTAATAATTTCAAGTAAATTAGCCAAGATCCTTGGTTATTTTGTAAACTAGCCGCTAATTTAGTTGAAAATACATTTTTAATTAAAATAGATGACCGTTTGGCTAGTTTATAAACTATCCAGCTAGTTTATAAACTATCCAAGTTTGCACATTAGCCGTAACATATATAATATTATGTTGCCATGAATTCGTAGATATATTTTTGCAGTTGTCGGCATTTTATTAGAGGACTCAATTCGATTTTAAGGTTATGTTTGTGCCACAATTAATTAAAATATTAGTACCAAATTGGATCCTTTGGTAAAACATAAAAATGCAACGATTTATTTCTTAAATTTTATTTACAATAAAAAATCACAATAATTCACCATGATCACTTAAGCATATAAGCGTTGAGTTTCTTAAACAATTATATAAAAAATAATAATCTAACCAAAGATTTTTAGTTTTTACTTGCAACGCGAAACACAAATAACGTGCAATTGAAAAAAAAATGTCGAGTAAGACTTCTGCCTTTCTCTCTTTTGTGAAAAAAAACTACTTATTTATTAAAAAATGATGTGCAGTTTCTATGCCCTAATGTATGTTGACATTCCCGATGCTTCTTTAGCCTATAGAGCGTCGTCGCTATCGTTACTTTTATGGTTTATCACAGCTTCAACATACTCGCGGCCTTATACCTCTGTTACATTAGTAGTAATGTTATGGCGATGTTAATGTTATGGTATACTGTTACTACGCAAAACATTGAAAGCTCCTAATAGTGTTCACAATAAATATTGTAAACACTATAGTGTATATATTAGGTGATTTCAATGTTTTGCATTAACATCGCCATAACCTTACCAATATTGTGACAGAGGTACTGTGCGTTCAGGCTAAGTTGAGCGGTCTAAGGAATGTCACCCCGTTCATCATCTCTATGTTCAGGCACAATTAAATACATGTATTTCGGTAGTCGCTCTGTATTAACAAACGGCAAGTGGCGGCACTGATAAATCATCTTCTTGTTACCGAAATCTCGCGACGATTCGATATTTAAATTAATCAACGGCCACATGATCCCCCACCAAAGCGCTCAACTTAGCCTGAACGGACTGTATTAGATAGGTACTATTGCGGCCGATAAAAAGTAATCGACTAATTTTCCCGTTGTAAATATGGTTGTCACCAGTGGCATTTCAAAAATAATTTTATAAAATTAAGTAACGTCATCTTAAATTAAGTAAATCTTAAATTAAGTAAAGTCATTATTTAATTATGCCTTACAATACTTTAAGTGAAGCAGATAAAGGCTATATTATCGCCAAAATTGGAGAAGGATGGTCTCAACAACAAATAGCATATGAAATAAACTGCAGCAGAAGCGCTATTCAAAAATTAAACATAAGTGGGTGGAAACTGGTGACCTGAGTAGGGTAATGGGTTCTGGGCGTCCAAGAAAGACAACTCCAGTAAACGAAAACGAGTTGTGAGGCAAAACCCATTTTCTAACTCCATTCAAGCCAAAGAGGAAACCAACTTCCCAGCATCTGTTAGGACGGCAAGAAACCGGTTGCGAGAACAAGGTTTATTTAACTGCGTGAGTGCTAAAATGCGTCGCTTGACGGATGTTAATAAAGAGGCAAGAGTGGAGTTTGCAAATAATGTTTTAAATCAAAACGCTGAATATTGGGAGCGAGTAGTCTTTTCAGATGAAAAAATATTTCAATCCTGCTACAATGGGCAACTGCGAGTTTATCGTCCCAGAAACCATAAGTTTGATGAAGAATACCTCCACAAAACTGACAACAGCGGAAGATTTTCTGTCCCCGTGTGGGCCTGGATATCATCTTTAGGGGCTGGTATAATTCATATTGTAGAAGGCCGATTAATTGGGAACCGATACGTGGAAATTTTAAACGTAATGCTCCCGTCAGTGCAAGAAAGATTTGATAATGATTTTGTATTTCAACACGTAACACTTTATGATTTATCTTTCCTGATCAAAAAAATATTTTTTTTTCATTTTAAGGATAACTCGCCAGTTCACACTGCTCATGTGGTTCATAATTGGCTAGAAGAAAATCTCATTACAACGCTTCCTTGGCCGTCAAGAAGCCCCGATTTAAACCCAATCGAAAATATTTGGGGATATCTCGTAAAAAAAAATATATAAATATGAATTTAGACCAAGCAATTCAAAATGAGTGGAACAATTTGGAAGAAAATTACGATATGCAAAATTTAATTAGTTCCATGCCTAGGAGATTACAAAATGTTATAGAGAAGAATGGTGGCTCTACCAAGTATTAATTTTTTTTTTTAATGGACTTTTTATAGCATTACAAATGTCTTAGATTATGTAAGATAATGCCCGAGGGAAGGCTGAATGAAAAAATTGCCATGGCCGGTTTTTCTGAGCCCATCCAACCCCGGTTGGCTCATCTTTTATAATTGTTATAGTCGTAGTATACTATTTCTTTTTAAGTTTAAATTTATTTATTTTGGTCGCCCAATAAATAATTTGTTCTTTTTGTTTGTATTACGAATAAACATGCTTTATATAATTTAAGTTTTTTTTATTAAAAAATTAAATATGTCATACACCTATGATTTCTTGTCAAAATAATTTAATTGACATGACTGACGTAAAAAACCCTACTTACAATAGCCAATTTTTAAGAAAAACATGCAAATTGATAAAGAATCGATTACTTTTTATCGGCCGCAATAGTACAGCTAACTTTTCGCTCGAGGAATCTCGTCTTTCTTTCACTATAGTCGCAAAATATACTATTATTTATTAAAGCCTTAATAAATAAATGTAAAGAAAAATTAAACAGCAGTTGAATTTAAATCCATTATACTTACTGCCTGAACATTTTCCTTTACTTCCGGATCATTATCCATGATACAATTAACTAATGCAATTTCCTGCTTTTGTGTAAAATTTTGGTCAATAACGCATGCCTGCATTTTATTACCAAAACATTCCTTGGGTCCATGTTGGCAAATCATTTTTCGTTTTCCCTTATTGTTTGATATCTAAAAATTATTGCTTATAACAGAATACTTTTTTATCTTATAAGGTCAAAAACTCCCTGGCCTGAGCGAGTACAAAAATACACTTCTCAGTCGAATGGCATAAACATTTTATCTTCAAGGCACATTTTTATTTGTTTTACTTTTTTTTTTATTTTCTCATAACGTGAAAAATTGTACGAGTTATGCATGTTGATTAATGTAAACAACAATATTGAAACAAGTATCCAGATTTTTGTATATACCGGGTGTATCTGAGAATAGGCGCACCCCTGTAGCTTTTTTGTTTATAAAGATAGACACATGAAATTTCGCATGGTTAATTAGGATATAAAATGCCACTTATAAGAGTACAAAATGAATTTTTTGAACCGGTCTTGCCGGAAATGATACCAACTTTCGATTTTTTAAATTGATTGCCATATATATGTTTACATATTTGGAATCCTGAGGAAATTCTGAGCCAGACAGCATCCTCAAATTGACCTTTTGACGTTTCGTCATCAGAAAATGTATCATCATAAAGATCAATCCAGAGTGCTTTGAACTATCTTATTTTTTTCTAATGGATTCACACAATGCCTGAAAAATTGAACTTGCCTTAGAAAGTTGTTATTCAGCTGTTCCCAGAAGTCTAAACTTGTTAAAATTCTTTTTTCTCAAATAGTTCAAAGCACTCTAGATTGATCTTTATGATGATGCATTTTCTGATGACGAAACGTCGAAAGGTCAATTTGAGGATGCTGTCCGACTCAGAATTTTCTCAGGATTCTAAATATGTAAAAATATATAGGGCATTCCATTTAAAAATCAAAAGTTAATATCATTTCCGGCGAAACCGGAAGTTCAAAAAAATTCATTTTGTATTCTTATAAGTGCCATTTTATATCCTAATTAACCATGCTAAATTTCATGTGTCTATCTTTATAAATAAAAAAGTTAAAGGGGTGCGCCTATTCTCAGATACACCCGGTATACAGAGTTACTAACTTTAAAGTTTTTGCTATATATAGCAAAAACTTAAAAAGTTAACAACTTTGGAGTGGACAATTCTCTTTTTTGCACTTGTACCTTTTTGCTTCTTCTTCCTTCAATTATTAAAAGTAGAAAGTAAGGTTAGATCGATCTCAAAGAAGTCGCATTTTTATTAGTACGAAGTGGTAAATAACGAATTTTTACGGCCTAGACCATAAATTACATAATCTGATTGGTCTTAAGTATTTTTAAGCGCCTAGGCCATAATAAATCACTATAGTAACGAGTGTACTCAATAATAAAGTTTATCTTCAAGCGTTCTACATACAACTTTACTTACTAAGCTTTACTTTTGTCAACGCTCACTACGAAAGTATTCGATTATCTAGTAGGCTGTAAAAATAATTTAGACCAATCAGGTGAAGTTTACATCCTAGTCTGGCAAAAATAACTGTTATTATAATTGTAAGTACGTTTTATTGTTTCGTTTAATAAATAAAACTGCCTTAAATATAAAACGTTGTTTGCCATTCGACTGAGAAGTGTCTTTTTATGCTCGCTTAACGCGTTAGCCTTCGAACTTTGAGCTCAGCACAAAAAGACTCACTTTTTAGCCTTATGACATATCCCCTGTGGCACCGGGGACACTAAAGTAGAATTGGCCCACAGTAATACCTGCTTGTCGTAAAAGGCGACTAAAAGGTAACCCCTGGCGTCGGGATATGGCGACCCCATCGCCCAGGAACTTGTTCCTGCAGGTAGCCAACCTGATTGACGCATGCGCTCACACACGCTCTACACCAATACCTGGCATGGACGGAAGGCTTCCCCTCTCTCCTGGGGCTAACGCTACGCGACCCCGTATCGAGGTCGAGTTGGTTCGGTAGCGGTGAAATAAAGCGGGACCGCACACCCGTGCCGCCGAGTAGTACAGGGGCCCACCCTTACCTAGCTAGTACCAGGGGGCTGCCCTATCAATCGGTGTATAATCTCGTTACATGTAGTAGTTCCAGGTAGCGCCTGGGTGAGGGCCTGCTGCATGTTCCGGGGGGCTTCACTTTTTGAAAGCGGCCGACAACCTTCCTCACCGGGATCCACGTTGTGTTATGTTGGCCCTAGGAGAAGTTTTGGGAGGCCCAAAGTCCAAAGATATCTGCCCAAATAAGTGTGTGCGCGTGTGTGTTGGTCAGGTAAACAAAACAAAAAAACCAACTATGGAAGAGTACAAAGAAACA
Source organism: Brassicogethes aeneus (assembly GCA_921294245.1). Lineage (NCBI taxonomy): Eukaryota > Metazoa > Arthropoda > Insecta > Coleoptera > Nitidulidae > Brassicogethes > Brassicogethes aeneus. The sequence goes on from OV121134.1 coordinate 51,695,798, forward strand.
GAAGTTAGTAACGTGCAAAAAGAACGCACACCGGAGCCCCTCAGCTCCACAGTGGTGACAAGCGAGTCGTCACCACTGACAGTAGAAGAGGTAGATCTTCTCAACTCTCCTGCTGGATCACCAGAGCCGGCCAAAGCCACTGCTCTGGAGATCAAAGCCCAAAGGAGGAAGGAGAGGACTAGAGAGAAAAATAAGAGAAAGAGAATTAAGGAAAAGGAGGCTAAAAAGGAACTGAAGAGGCTACAGGAGGACCAACGTTCTCTAGTAGTATCTGACGTCCCTCAACAGGCAACCGGATCCGAGATGGCTGACCCCCAACCAAGCTGCTCAAGCCAGGTAAGGGTAAAGCCAAATCGAATTGGGGAACCTGGCAAGCTTCCAAGAGGTCCGAAAAGGAGGGAATACCTGAGAAAGGGTAAAAACGTCCCCCCATTACCATCGGCGCCGGCTAATGCAAGGAGGCAGGAAACGGGGGCTCAAACAAGAGCCCCTGGTCCAGCTTCCAGCAAAAGGCAGAGGGCGGATAAGGGGACACCTCCGGAATATAATAAAAAGAGGGCGAGGCCCTTTTCTGATGCTAGGCGGTATGTCTCCCCCTTAAAGAGAGACATTGCCGAGGCGTCGGAGAGGGGACCGAAAAGTAGAGAAAAGGTAGAAGCTCGACAGGAGGCTACTAGTCGACCAACAATCGACAAAAGTCTTCAAGTGGTCATCTTGTCGAACAGAATTGGAGGTACTGTTCTGCCAAATGAAAGCGAACGCATCAGGGCAAGCCTGATCAGTGAAATGAGGCGAGCTATGGAGGATTCCACTAAGGGATCCTCCCGCTTGGAACTCAAATTCATCAAGTCGGGCCTTGTCGACCCGGGCTGGTACTTGGTATCGGCTAGGGACGACACCTCGATGCGTTGGCTGCTGGAGAGCTGGTCTTCTCTGACTGTTGAGGGGGTGGTTTTCACTTCGGTGAAGGCCGCCGAAGCTCCATGGCCAGTGAAGATTGGTTTCTGGCTTAGGCAGGAAAAGGTGGACCTGGCAGAGGTCACAAGGATGCTTGATCTCCAGAACCACTCCCTTAACGTGGGGAATTGGAAACATCTGGAGACCACAGGGGGACCAGGAGCATGGCATCTAGTCTTCTTGGTTAGCCAAGAGGTTGTGAAGCGCCTGGAGGAGTCTGGGTGGGCCCTCTACTTCGAGTTGGTGACCCTCTCTGTAAAGAGGGTCTCGGCTTGGAGTAGCGTGGTGCGCCAGGGCTCGTCTGGTGCTGGAACCTCGAAGCAGACTGAAGAAAACTAGGTGCTGAGGCCGTACCATGATACACTCCGTCATGGACACCATACGGGTAAGCCAAATCAACCTACATCACTGCAAGGACGCTGCTGGGGAACTGGCAAGCGTCTTGGCAGGGAGGGAGGGCGAGATTGTCCTGGTACAGGAACCGTATGTTTACAGGAAAGGGGTTAGAGGAATGGGTGCCACTGGCCTAAACATCATGGTTGGCACTGAGGAGGAGAGCAGCAGAACATGCATACTGACGTCCAAGGAACTCAATGTGCTACCACTTCCACAATTGGGGGCTAGGGATGTCACGGCGGTTCTGCTGGAATATAAGGTAAGAGGCATTAGAAATAGGATTATATTAGGAAGCGTCTATTTACCGTACGAGGGACCGTGCCCTACTCCGGAGCTAACTCGATTAATCAAGTTCGCGAGTGACAAGTGCATACCCCTCGTGCTAGGATGTGATTCCAACGCCCACCACTACGTGTGGGGCAGTACCAACACCAATAGTAGGGGAGAATCTCTGCTAGGGTATTTGGCATCAACAGACTTGGAGGTAATAAACAGAGGCAAAGAACCAACGTTTGTTATTTGCAACCGGAAGGAAGTAATAGACATAACGTTGGCATCAAGGTCAGTATATGAAGATGTTTCTAACTGGAGAGTGACCAACGATATAACGATGTCTGATCACAGGATGATCAGATTTGAGTTAAATGTCGACAAGGTCACTCCTAACCCAAGGAGGAATCCAAGGGCTACAGATTGGGAGAAATATCTCACCAATCTAAAAAGTCAAACTTGGGAACCTCCTGTGGACATTACCACCAAAGAACAGTTAGAGAAGGAAGTTAACCACCTAAATAGTACGATTGCCACAGCCTACGAGACTGCTTGTCCGGCCAAGGTGGCTAAGGGCCGAAAGGTCCCGTGGTGGAGTGACGTGCTTGACGACCTTCGAAAGAAGGCAAGGCGCGCATTCAACCGGGCTATCAAGGATGGGCTGCAATCCACGTGGGATACGTACAGGGAGGCCAGAAAGTCTTACAAAAAAGAGTTAAGGCGCAGCAAGGATATCAGCTGGAAGACATACTGTGGAACTGTAGAGTCACTTCAGGAGTCAACCAGGCTGATGAAGATCCTTAGCTGTGAGTCAAAAAGGAATGTAGGAATCCTAAGAAGGTTGGATGGATCGTGGACGAACACCAGTGAAGAGTCCCTAAGACATCTCCTGGAAACGCACTTCCCCGGCGAAACTCCTTCCCACACGTCAACAACGGAGGGGCCAGAGACCCTTACCTGGGACTTAGGCCTTGCCAAAGACGTCGTGAAGGAGGGATCGGTGGAATGGGCAGTAAATGCGTTCGATCCATACAAGGCAGCAGGACCGGATGGAATATTCCCAGCATTGCTACAGAGAGGCTTGGAGATTCTTCTCCCAAGAATAGAACGAATATTCCGAGCCAGTCTGGCACTGGGATATGTCCCAAGAGCCTGGAGGGCAGCTAAAGTGGTCTTTATACCCAAAGCAGGGAAAAAAGACTACTCGGCTGCAAAGTCCTTCAGGCCAATAAGCCTAACATCCTTTCTTTTTAAAACATTAGAAAGGATCGTGGACCGGTACCTGCAAGAAGGGGTGCTGAAAAGGTACCCATTCCATAAGAATCAACATGCCTATAGAAATGGAAGGTCGACCGAAACGGCTCTTCATTCTATAGTGCATAGAGTCGAAAAGGCACTGCACTACAAGGAAATGGCACTAGCTGTTTTCTTTGATGTAGAGGGGGCTTTTGATAAGGCGAGGACATCTACAATCTGTGAAGCGCTGCAAGCCAGAGGCACTCCCCCAGTCCTGGTTAGTTGGATTAAATCTTCACTGGAGGAGAGGCAGGTCAGTGCATCTCTGGGAGACTGCCATTTGGACATCGGTGTGAGGGGCGGCTGCCCACAAGGCGGCTGCCTATCACCCCACCTATGGTGTTTAATAATGGATGGACTTCTGGAGAGACTGACGGCCGAAGGGCTGTATGCACAAGCATATGCAGATGATGGTACAGTCCTAATCAGAGGAGGCATTCTAGGTGTAGTCTGCGACAGAATGCAGACAGCATGCAGAATAATAGAAAATTGGTCCAAAGAAAACGGTCTGTCGGTTAACCCAACAAAAACTGACATGATTCTTTTTACCAAACGAAGGAAGATACAGGACTTCAGGGCACCAGCCATGTATGGAAGACCTCTTGAGATTACTGAAGAGGTCAAGTACCTAGGTGTTACCCTAGATAGGAAGTTAAGTTGGAAATCACACGTTGACAGAGTTGTTGACAAATCGATTGCAACTTTCTGGCAGCTGCGCCGGGTGGTGGGAAAACGCTGGGGAGTAAATCCCAAAGTCCTTCACTGGATTTATACTGCTGTCATCAGACCGCGGATACATTATGGATCAGTGGTCTGGTGGCGCAGTGTGAGCAAAACCACCATCGCTCAAAAATTGAGCAAGATACAGAGACTGGCATGTCTCGGTATCACAGGCGCAATGAGGACTACTCCAACGACGGCATTAGAGGCCTTGCTGAGCTTGCCTAATCTTTCCCTCTGGATAAAGAGAGAAGCAATGGCGAGCCATTTAAGGATGAGGGATGCCAACAATTGGTTAGGAAAAGGAATAACTTATGGTCATGAGGGCATCGCGGATATGGCTGAGAGGGAGGTCCCAATTAGCAGTATTAGAACGATGCCAGCAAAAGACCGCCTAAGTTTAAAAAAGAAGTTTTCCCTCACGATACCAACAAGAGAGCAGTGGGAGAAAAAGGATGTACACTTTGCACAAAATGCACTAGTGTGCTACACTGATGGCTCTCGTATGGCGAGTACACTGTCTTCAGGGGCAGGTTTCTGCGTGGAGGACAGGGATATCCAAAGGAGCTACCCGCTCGGAGGATATACCACTGTCTTTCAAGCGGAAGTGTTTGCCATACTTGAGGTTGCAAACTGTGAGGATATAAGAACAGGGAGTGAGACAGATATATATATCTGCTCAGATAGCCAAGCAGCTCTGAAAGCGCTTTGGGCAGCGAGAACCACATCGAAGTTGGTTCAAGAGTGTGAGGAAGCGCTGGAAAAGCTAGCAAGTACAAAAAGAGTGCATCTCGTATGGGTACCAGGTCATAGTGGGGTTGAGGGTAACGAACGGGCTGATGAGTTGGCCAGATTGGGATCTGAAACCCCCTGTGTAGGACCCGAACCAATTTTTGGAATCACGCAGAAAGCAGGTCAAATCAGCCCTAAATAATTGGGCTGATAAAAGAGCGAATGAAAGCTGGAGAAGAAGCGGTGGCTGTAGGCAGACCAGGGATTTTCTGGTCACCCTAAGCAAACCCAAATCCATCTGGCTTCTAGGTAGAAGCCGAACCTCCTTGGGCCCACTTGTGAATATACTCACAGGTCATGGCCTAAGGAAACACCTCACAAGAATAGGGGCTGAAACCAGCCCCTCCTGTACCCAGTGCGGAAGGGAGGATGAAACCTCCTTTCACTTCCTGGGACAATGTGAGGCCCTCGGCAGACTAAGGTATAAAATCTTTGGAGTGATGACACTCCAAAGGGAAGAGTTGGCCTCTCTTGCCTGGCAGGATATCCTGACCTTTATAAGAAGGTCTGGAAGATTCGAAAGGGCTGGTATGGGCGAAGAGGAAGATGAGGAGTAGTCTGGTTGGTTTAGGAGGGGCAGATAAAAAGGACCATGGAGTCTAATTGTCAGGCTTCGAGCCTACCCAACCGTACTACTAGCCTTATGACATAAATAACTATTATATTATAGACCGATTAGAGAAAAATGTTGCATTCTTACTTTTGCTTTTCCGAATGGAATTAACTCGATATCCAGGGAATCCCCCAAGACGGAGTATGCTGGTGCTAATTGTTCCGTGATAAATTCTTTACTGTATGGACATAGGGACTCATAATAGAGGGTGACTTTTACAGTGTCCTAAAAATTATATTGTAGTTTATAGTACCTATAATATGTTTCAAATTTTAGTTAAATAGTAAAAAAATATTTGTTAATGTTTATCAAATATTAACCAGATTTTATGTTAATTAAGGTCCACATAACTTTATGTTAAGTTTACAACCAACTGTAATCTGTTTAATAAGTAATTTGTAATTTTAATAAACATTTTGTGGATTTAATAAGAAAATCCTATGTCAATAATTCAACCATAATTCTTGTAATTTTCAAAAACGACCTTATTTTCACCAACTTTTTTGTAGACCCAGTAACAAAAGTATTTGTTGGAAATGGGGAACTTACTCGGAATACGAATAACAAAAATAATAATAGATTTCTGGTAATATATATATATATATATACATATATAAACACTCTGGACAGTTGTTACGAACACGTTACGAATTACAATAAAGTAAGCAGAAACATAGTTTTTCACATTTTCCACCGACAATACGCATCAACAATTGTTGAAATAATTTGTCAAGCATATTACCTTTACAAAACTTTCGGTAAAATATTTTCCTTTGTTAAAATAATTACAAACCCTGGTTTTATACAAAAAATTGTTTTAAAATTTTAGAAAATAAAATTAACACACTACAAATCTGATTTTTATAACAGTGTAGCACCTGAGAAAGCCGGGGTGGAAACTTTCCATATTATACAGGGTGCAACAAGTTTCATTTTATGTTTTTTTTAGGAGAAAATAGAAGTGTAATTACAAGCCTATTAAAATGAAATATTTGATGAAATTCAAAACATGTATCTACATTTTTATTTTATTTCTTCGGTACTATATTTTTAGTTACCATTACCATCTTTTGTTTTTATTATAGCCACCATAACTTATGTATTAATTGTGATAAATCCTTAGATTTCTTGATTTTTTCCCTTCGACCATGTAAAATTCGATATGGCAGGCATAGGAATATCAAAAGAAAAATGAACCTCATTTCTTGAAACTAATATTAAAACATGACAAAGTAAAACTTACCTGTAAAGTCAACACGAAAAAACACAGAAAAATCAAAACTTTTAAATGTATCATAATATTTTTTTTTAATTTAACCTAAGAACTGCGTCTTACACAAATTGTAATAATATATAAATAAAAGCTTACGATAAATACGTTAAAACTGGGTAAATTAATTCTAATTTAAGAACTTATCACTTGTTTGTTAACTATTTTGATAAGGCATCAAAAGTACAGACTGTCCATTATAAGTTGGCGTATTAAAAAACATACCTACTCAGTTTTGTTTTTTATTATTATTATATTTAAATTATATAAAATTTTGCCCGTGTAAATTTTTTAGTGTAGGGGTAAAAATATTAGAGTATAAAAGTTACACTACAAATTACACTAGGTAGCATTTAGTGCTTATTAACTTTAATAAACACATTTAAAGAATATGAGTGCATTCCAATTTCTTTGTCTGTTTTGATGTTACTAAGAGATCATTTTTCTTTACACTACTTGTGCACATTGTATCACAATTAAAGTTAAATTACAACAATAGTGGCAAAATAGACTGAAAAAACTAATAACCGAAATGCGTTTTAAAATGTTTGGTTGGTAGGTACCTATCTACCTACGCAGTGCATATCCGGAGATACCGCGTTGTGGAAGTGTGGCATTTTTGTTCAGTTAATTACGGTGAATCCATAAGGGAACATTCTTATTTTTTGGTGTATTATACTTCCTTTTTCTTTGAGCCAATACCAAATACCAATATGTTAAAAGGATGTCCATACCCGACGTATATTATATATCAATAATTTACGGCAGTAGGTCGGGTAACATTAATAATAATATATATTATTATTATATATATTATATTATATAAAAATACATACACACTTGATTTACTTTTTATTTTCAAGCGTAATGGTTGTTATATTAACCTATACCTACATTTTTATTAATATTATCATAATATTATTATGGTAAATCCCCGACATACAGACGCCTGACGCCTCTCTACCAATGGGATTACTCATTTTGTATAACAAAAAAATGGATTAGGTACTGATGAATTCTCAAGATAATTCAGTGCTTACAAGTTAATAGCCATTGCATTGATCTAAAACTTTTACCTTTTAAGGAACCATTTTCCTTAAGCCAGCCATACGACTCAAATATAAAATTATATTTTAAAAGGCACCGATTTTGATAATTGTCATGGATTTTTGTTCCAAATAAATGTTTCTCTTTATTTACCTTTTCGTTTTATTAACTACCACCAATAGGTTTTACTCAAATAATAGTGTTAATTTACACTAAAAGTTTGCACTAAAAGAGTAAAAGTACCTTTATAAAATTAGAACTTTTCCAAAGTAGTGTTAATTTACACTGAACAAAAGTGGGATTTTACTCAGGAAGTGTAGAAGTACACGATTTTAGGTAAATTAACACTTTTTAATGCAGTGTAAAATTACTTTATCCTCAGTGCTATAGTATTAAATCATACTTGCTTACTTGGGGAAAATTACACTACAAATTAACTCTAATTGTAGTGTTATAAAACAACACTATTTAGAGTGGACCTGTGTGAACTCTAATTAGCGTTGCTTAGAGATGATTTTTTGTGTATTATAAAAAATACGTTTTAAAAGCACACAACACGACAATCGTTAAATAACTAAATAACTTAATTCCTTCGGTCCGCCAATTTATCGTGGACAGACAGTATACATATATACAATTATGATGTACAAAATGAATTATTTAAAAATAATAATTTACACACCAAAAATTAATCATTTTAATACAAAGTGTTGTAGGGAATAAAGCTTTTTGTTTAAAACAAAATGTGATCTAAATCTAAATGTGACAAATGAAATGAAATTTTAAAATAAGGCAACACTCTGTAACAAAACAATGGATCAATTTAATAATCAAAAATTTGACGCCTAATATAGTAAATATAAGCCCACAAACATCGATCCCCTAATGGATTTGTTTGCGACTCACTCCTATAAAATCTTTATTTATTTTGCGATTTTAACCGGATTTGTTTTAAAGTAGATCTTGATGAACTGTATTTTTGGAGCAAAAAAAACATATTTTTACAAAATACAAAGCCTACTATGTAAGTTTTTGAGAGTACATTAATTAAGAATTCTTATTAGCGATTATAAGATAAATAACACAAATATTTTTTAAACAAAATTTTTATTTTATAATCTTTTTTATTTATTAAATAGTATTTTAGATATAATGCCTATCCACATTCCAAGTTTTTGCAATAAAATATCTTTAATATAAATGATAAGAAATAATGTACTTACCTATTTTATACGTATTATAATAGGAATAGGAATTGTCTCTAAATTAGAGACTCTATAGAGTCTCTAATTTAGAGACAATTCCTACATACAGTGTTGCCAGTGGTTGGAAAGTTAAAGTACCAAATTGGACTTTTAAAATGTACCAAATTTCCCTAATATTTAAATCCATGTTGCAACAATATTTTTTACTGTGTACTGGAACATTTACTGGACCGCCTATTTACAAATTTCTTAAAGCAAAATAATTGTTGAAAAATTTGTTTTTAAACTAACAAATACCTATTAGTAAACAAATTAATTTTATGTTCATTAAAGTAGTTGATGTGTGCTTTTATTTTTATTCGATTAGATAAAAAAGTGTTTATTCTATTGCGAAGAGTCAACATTATTTATTGAATTGTATTTAATAAACAATCAATATACAACTCTGTTTAATTAAAGGCATGCAAATAGACACGTTCATCATGGTTACATCCTGGAATTAGTAAAAAAATTCGGGCAAACTGGTTCAGTGGCGAATAAAAAATGAGATATTGAAAATCCGGTGAGAAATGAGGCAGTGTTTCTACTTCCTCATTTTTCATTTCTAATTTCTAAGTACCTGTTAGGTAAAATTACTTTGGACCCTACATAAAGTACCAGAAAACTTTCGCAGGCCACTTTATGGAGAATTCTGAGGCATAATAAATCGCAGCCATATAAAATTTAACTTCTTCAAGAATTGCATAAAGATTATATATATATAATGACCGCTTTTTTACAATTTTCTGAAATATTTAATTAATTATAAAAAATAAATAAAATATTATAAATGAGGAGGTTTAGTCCAAAATTCGGTATCCACTTTTTAATAAAAATGAGTTATTGGTGTCTGTACATTTAACATGTATCCCCCTATACCCTGAAAAGTTCATAATATTCTAAAACTCACCTTATTCCATTTAAAATTGATTTACAAATTGACCATCGTTCCAAAACTTGCCTTATCTATTGGTTATATCATGCAGAACTCGGCATATACGTATGTAATTTTAAATTATTTTAAATTCGAGCTATACCTTTTTAATCAAGGTATATAAATGTTTTACTTATTTCTATATATTTCGTTTAAAATATTGTGTTAGCTTGATATGCGTTAGTACTCACGTGTAAGGTTTTTGACATTTTTCTCAAAAACAACTAATATGGGTAAGCCGAGTTTTGGAATGGACCTCCTCAAATACTCCCAACTAGGTACCTTTTTAATGTTTGCTTCTTAGACAAATGTTAATTTTTTGTCAATAGCATTGTCAATCATCATAATTGTCGTTATTGATCCGACGCGAATCCAAGCATCTTTTATGAGATAGGGCAAATCTTGAAGAAGTTAAATTTTAGACCATTATACCACGTATAACCAGTAGTTTCAGAGTTATAGCGCTGGAAATATAAACTTTTATAAAAATAGACCTCAAATTCCATTTTATTTTTCTTCGAGCAAAGGGATGATTTTGTAGAGAATTTAATTTCCTACAAAAGATATAAAAAAGTTTTTAGGGAAAAAAGTTTAACAGCCAAAAATCTAATTAAAACGAACAAAAAAAATTTTCTGTGTTATTTCAATGGGAAATTGAATTTTTAAATGAGCTAAGCCGCTATTGCACTTAGAACCTTTTACCCGGCGGCATAATTTTTTATTTTCTATAAAGTATTAGATTTTCTGGTATAACAGCGAAAAAAAATGTCACAAAAAATGACACACAGCTGTACTACATAATATTGCTAGATGCATAAATAAACCAGAGCCGCCATTGCCTGATGATATTAATGCCAAGAACTGGAGTACCCTGTTGTTACTCATCCACAAGATCGCATTATATTTCAAAATCAATTAATAATATAATTAAGATTATTTTTCGAATTTATAAAACTTAATGTGAATAATATTTTTGATGTTTTATTTAATTTATACACAGAAAAAACGCTAGCATAGTATGAATGGGTGAGCCATTAAACCAATGGGATCTTGTAATCCGTATTCCTGAATAACAGTTCCTATAATACCAATAGGTAGTTAGCACTTGGTTTATAATCGTTTACTATTTTAAAATTAACAACAAAAGTTATCGCTCCTAAATCTATGTTAGAATGTTAGAATGTTATTGCATTAAATACTAATTTGATTTATTTAATAACGTTATTATTGTATGTATACTATATATACATTTAACCAGGGGCGTAGCTACCGCGGTATCAGCCGTATCAATGATACGGGGCCCCCGGCTAGGGGGGCCCCCGATTGGCTTCGACATGCTTAAGCAATAAACATATTACCCACATGTTAAAAAAATTGAGCTATGAAATTAAATAAATAAATAAATAAATAATATTATTATTTAAATGTTTATACTTTATTAAATATTATTATATTTTTTTATTAAATTTTCCTAAATACCCTCCTATTCCAACAAGGCCGTGAACTCATACGAATTGTTTCTGCCCGCACCTTTCCGCTAAGCGTTGTCTGCGGCGCAGTCTGCGCGTATTGTTCTGTGCTCTGCGCCGCATAGTCTGATTTGCGTATTATTATCATTGGTTATATGAATAGCAAATTAGAAATAATTATTAGCGATACAATTATTTCAAAAGACTTGCTTTTATTTTAAAATATAAACCTTTTAAAAGATGTTAAAGAACGGTAAATGTCTAAAACCAGACCAAATTTTAAAATTTGCCTGTACCGTAAACACGGGTGGCTTTAGCTCACTTTTAAACTTAAGCTTAAAATTTTTGTGGTTTTATCAATAATAAACATTAAATATTGTATACCAAAATTTGAGTTGCTCTTTCATAATAACGTTATAATATTAGGTACGTAGGGCTGAGTTTCAAAAATAAAAATGCGGATAACTTTGTCTCACAGTATATTTTCCGTATAAAATAATATCAATATTTTGTTTTTATTAAACACATGTTAGCAGCGACATATACTATGAAGTCCATACCAAACGGTCTTAGACCTAGGTAAACTGCTACCCGATACTGACGAGCTCCAAAAGAGCGAAACAGGCCGTCTATCGGTGCCGGTGAAGAGCACGCTTGAATTTAAACAAAAGTGAGACGCAAGTAATCGCAATTCCTAAAATAAGCGAATACGAGCAAATTATTAAAATGATTTTAATAAAATCAATTTAACAAATTAATAAAATTAATAAAATAAACTTGACATGTCAAAATAAGCAACGATCCAGTATGTAATTTTTTCATCAGTACCCTAGTAGTACTTCTATATCCAAAACGGGAAATTCTAAAGAAGTCTTTTTATAAGTTTATACAGTAGGACTCTTTAAAATGCTTAATTGCGAAGTCAAAGAAAAGGGTTCCTCAAGAGTTCTTTTTTGAGAAGTCTTGATTAGTTCAATAGGTGGCGCATTCGAAGTCTTTGGCGTCCAAATTATAAAATAGAGCTTATGCAGACTTAATTAAGACGTCATATTGCTGTCTGGGAACCCTGCCTAAAAGAGATTTGACTTATGTACTTTATAGTATTAAGTTCGTACCAAAAGAACTGATCTTTAAAAAAAGAAAAAGTTCCAACCTGACAAAACCACCTAAGTTCCATCTACAACCTAAACAAGATTTGACCCGACGAAAACAATCTAAAAAAAAAATAGAAAAGAGTGAGGGCCCTCCTCCTGTATCCGGGCTTGGGACCGGCAGGTTAAAAATACCTGGCAGAGTTACCCTCCACCCTCCTTATTATATTATATTCCTAAAATTTCCTAAAACATATAAAGTATTTAAATAAACAAAAACACGCAAAAAACAAATTTACTGGTTGTATACATACTCGCATATAAGATTCACTCGCACCCTGAAGTTCCAAGAAGTCCAAGATGTCCATGTCAGGTCCAAATGAAGGAATTAGGGTAATAGGAAGGGTAGAAAAGGAAAACGACAGATAATAAAGTTACAAATAGATTAGCGCCGGTGCGCAACAACATGCTCCACGTTAAAAACGGGTTGGCACGGATTACCGATGTTCCGAGACAAAATCCAAAAAGTATTTTCAAAATCCATCTACCATTTTAATTTAATTCAACAATCTGAAGACTGTGAAATTGAACTAAAATGGGTCTAAATGGAAGGAATAAAAAGGAGGGTTTTATAGGAAACTCCTGGGCGCCTGGTTCCATAGGATAATCACTATCTAAAACAGACTACAACCACGAAAATAATTTAAAAAATATGTTCACCTACCCAAAAGCGAACTATTTCATCTCCAACTTGAAATTTGACCTGACGAAAAGAATTTAAACAAAATTTTTCTATGATCCCTACAAAAACGAAGTAAAAGAACTGATCTTTAAAAAAAGAATAAGTTCCATATCCAACTTAAAAATCTAATAACAATTTGACTTACGACCCCTAACAAAAACGAACTAAAAGAACTAATCTTTAAAAAAAGAATAAGTTCCATATTCAACTTAAAGAATCTAATAATAATAATACTTACGACCCCTAACAAAAACGAACTAAAGAATTAGTTCCATCTCCAACTAAAACAAGATTTGCCCTAACAAAAAGAATCTAAAAAAGTTTTGATTTACGACTCCTAACAAAAAAAAATAACTGATCTTTAAAAAAGAATAAGTTCCATATCCAACTTAAAAAAACTAATGACAATTTGACTTACGACCCCTAACAAAAAAAGAACTGATCTTTAAAAAAGAATAAGTTCCATATCCAACTTAAAAAAACTAATGACAATTTGACTTACGACCCCTAACAAAAACGAACTAAAAGAACAAATCTTTAAAAAAAGAATAAGTTCCATATTCAACTTAAAGAATCTAATAATAATATTACTTAGGACCCCTAACAAAAACGAACTAAAGAATTAGTTCCATCTCCAACTAAAACAAGATTTGCCCTAACAAAAAGAATCTAAAAAAGTTTTGATTTACGACTGCTAACAAAAAAAAATAACTGATCTTTTAAAAAGAATAAGTTCCATATCCAACTTAAAAAACTAATGAAAATTTGATTTACGACCCCTAACAAAAAAAGAACTGATCTTTAAAAAAGAATAAGTTCCATATCCAACTTAAAAAAACTAATGACAATTTGACTTACGACCCCTAACAAAAACAAACTAAAGAACTTATTTTTCAATAAAGAATTAGTTCCATCTCCAACTTAAACAAGATTTGCCCTAACAAAAAGAATCTAAAAAAGTTTTGATTTACGACTCCTAACAAAAAAAAAATAACTGATCTTTAAAAAAGAATAAGTTCCATATCCAACTTAAAAATCTAATAACAATTTGACTTACGACCCCTAACAAAAACGAACTAAAAGAACAAATCTTTAAAAAAAGAATAAGTTCCATATTCAACTTAAAGAATCTAATAATAATATTACTTACGACCCCTAACAAAAATGAACTAAAGAATTAGTTCCATCTCCAACTAAAACAAGATTTGCCCTAACAAAAAGAATCTAAAAAAGTTTTGATTCACGACTCCTAACAAAAAAAAATAACTGATCTTTAAAAAAAAATAAGTTCCATATCCAACTTAAAAAAACTAATGACAATTTGACTAACGACCCCTAACAAAAAAAGAACTGATCTTTAAAAAAGAATAAGTTCCATATCCAACTTAAAAAAACTAATGACAATTTGACTTCCGACCCCTAACAAAAACAAACTAAAAGAACTTATCTTTAAATAAAGAATTAATCTTCAACTTAAACAAGATTTGCCCTAACAAAAAGAATCTAAAAAAGTTTTGATTTACGACTCCTAAAAAGAAAAAATAACTGATCTTTAAAAAAGAATAAGTTCCATATCCAACTTAAAAAAAACTAATGACAATTTGACTTACGACCCCTAACAAAAAAAGAACTGATCTTTAAAAAAGAATAAGTTCCATATCCAACTTAAAAAAAAGTAATGACAATTTGACTTAAGACCCCTAACAAAAACAAACTAGAAGAACTTATCTTTAAATAAAGAATTAGTTCCATCTCCAACTGAAACAAGATTTGCCCTAACAAAAAGAATCTAAAAAAGTTTTGATTTACGACTCCTAACAAAAAAATAACTGATCTTTAAAAAAGAATAAGTTCCATATCTAACTTAAAAAAACTAATGACAATTTGACTTACGACCCCTAACAAAAAAAGAACTGATCTTTAAAAAAGAATAAGTTCCATATCCAATTTAAAAAAACTAATGACAATTTGACTTACGACCCCTAACAAAAACAAACTAAAAGAACTTATCTTTAAACAAAGAATTAGTTCCATCTCCAACTTAAACAAGATTTGCCCTAACAAAAAGAATTTAAAAAAGTTGATTTACGACCCGTAACAAAAAAGAACTGGTCTTTAAAAAAGAATAAGTTCCATATCCAACTTAAAAAAACTAATGACAATTTGACTTACGACCCCTAACAAAAACGAACTAAAAGAACTGAACTAACAAAAAGAATCTAAAAAAGTTTTGGCTTACGACCCCTAACAAAAAAAAAGAACTGATCTTTAAAAAAGAATACGTTCCATATCCAACTTAAAAAAACTAATGACAATTTGACTTACGAGTCGTTTCGACCCCTAACGAAAAGAAACTAAAAGAACTTATCTTTCAATAAAGAATTAATCTTCAACTTAAACAAGATTTGCCCTAACAAAAAGAATCTAAAAAGTTTTGATTTACGACCCCTAACAAAAAAGAACTCATCTTTAAATAAAGAATTAGTTCCATCCACAACTCAAACAAGATTTGCCCTAACAAAAAGTATCTAAAAAAGTTTTGACTTATGACCCCTAACAAAAAAAAAGAACTGATCTTTAAAAAAGAATACGTTCCATATCGAACTTAAAAAATCGAATGACAATTTGACTTACGACCCCTAACAAAAACGAACTAAAAGAACTTAACTTTAAATAAAGAATTAGTTCCATATCCAACTTAAACAAGATTTGCCCTAACAAAAAGAATCTAAAAAAGTTTTGATTTACAACCCCTAACAAAAAAAGAACTGATCTTTAAAAAAGAATAGGTTCCATATCCAACTTAAAAAAACGAATGACAATTTGAATTAAGACCCCTAACAAAAACAAACTAAAAGAACTTATCTTTAAATAAAGAATTAGTTCCATCTCCAACTTAAACAAGATTTGCCCTAACAAAAAGAATTTAAAAAAGTTTTGATTTACGACCCATAACAAAAAAAAAGAACTGATCTTTAAAAAAGAATAAGTTCCGTATCCAACTTAAAAAAACTAATGACAATTTGACTTACGACCCCTAACAAAAACGAAGTAAAAGAATTAATCTTTAAATAAAGAATAAGTTCCATCTCCAACTTTAAACAAGATTTAACCTGACAAAAAGAATCTAAAAAAGTTTTGACCTACGTTCCCTACAAAAACGATGTAAAGGAACTAATCTTTAAATAAAGAATAAGTTTCTTCTTCAACTTAAACAAAATTTGACCTAAACAAATATTAGAAATATTCCCCAACACCAAAACAAAACACAAATTGCTTAAAGTACTTTCCGCCAACGATGTTTGCATCTTCAGAAGCAAAGTGTAACTGAATCTAAATGCTAAATCTACCATATTTATACTAATTATAAGCTAAGGTTGACTGAACCGTTAACGGACACTGGACCGTAATCGCTTTAGTGAACACGTAAAGAGAAACTAACAAGCTAATTTAAACAAACTAGACTGAGGTACAGGTCCATTATCGCTATTCAAAGATTTATTTCTATTCCTATAGATGTATAAACCTTTCAACTATCTAGCAGACTTGGTCCCTTAACTTCCTTAATAAGTTTAAGGTTGTCAAATTCTATTCTATGACAATCATCAAGTATATATTGGGCAATACTCGATTTCTCTATCCTACCAAATCTAGCATTGGCCAAGTGCTAGATTTTGTAGCACAGAGAAAACGAGCGGATGTTGAGCAACATTCGGTTTCTCTGTACTACCAAATCTAGCATGGGCCAAGTGCTAGATTTGATAGGACAGAGAAATCGAGTGTTGGGCAACATATGATGATATGATAATGGTCATAGAATAGAATTTGACAACCTTAAACTTATTAAGGAAGTTAAGGGACCAAGTCTGCTAGATAGTTAAAAGGTTTATACATCTATAGGAATAGAAATAAATCTTAGAATGACCCCTAACAAAAACTAACTAAAAGAACTGATCTTTAAATAAAGAATTAGTTCCATCTCCAACTTAAAGAAGATTTGCCATAAAAAAAGAATCTAAAAAAGTTTTGACTTACGAAAAAATAAGAACTGATCTTTAAAAAAAGAATAAGTTTCATATCCAACTTAAAGAAACAAACAATTTGACTAACGACCTAACAAAAACGAACTAAAAGAACTTATCTTTAAATAAAGAATTAGGTCCATATCCAACTTAAACAAGATTTGCCCTAACAAAAAGAATCTAAAAAAGTTTTGATTTACGACCCCTAACAAAAAAAAAAGAACTGATCTTTAAAAAAAGAATAAGTTCCATATCCAACTTAAAAAAACTAATGACAATTTGACAACAAAAATAAACTAAAAGAACTTTAAATAAAGAATCTACAACTTAAACAAGATTTGCCCTAACAAAAAGAATCTAACAAAGTTTTGACTTACGACCCCTAACATAAAAAAACTGATCTTTAAAAAAGAATAAGTTCCATATACAACTTAAAGAAACTAAAAAAACGAACTAAAAGAATTCTTTAAATAAAAAATTAGTTTCATCTCCAACTTAAACAAGATTTGCCCTAACAAAAGAAATCTAAAAAAGTTTTGATTTACGACCCCTGACAAAAAAAAAGAACTGATCTTTAAAAAAGATCCGAATAAACACAATTTGACCTGAAAAAAATATCTAAAATTAATTTTTCAAGCACGACCCCTTCACAAAAAAGAACTAATCTTTAAGTTAAGAATAAGTTTAATTTCCAACTTAACCAACTTAAACAAGAATTGACCTGACAAAAAGAATCACGAAATTTTGACCTACGACCCCTAACAAAAACGAACTAAAAGAACTAATCTTTAAATAAAGAATTAGTTCCATCTCCAACTTAAACAATATTTGACCCGACAAAAAGATATTTAAAGAAATTTCGATAATAAAAACTTTTAGTCAAAAAAATTAAAAATAATTAATTGGTAGGTACTTACCAAATTCCTTGAATCCTTAAATCGTAATATCCTTGGTTGTCTTATTTCTTGTCTTATTTGTCTTATTATTGTCTTATTCTTGGTTGTCTTGGTTGTCTTATTTCTTATTATCCATGGGTTAATGCTATAACATGTTAAACCTAGAAAAAAATACAATTAGACGATTTAAGGGCTGCAACTTTTATGTTTTTATTTTTTTAAATATCAAAAAAAATCGTAGTAATATTTGAGATAATAGATGCGTTAGAATTATAATAATACGTATACATAGGTACCTAGCAATTTGTAGATGTAGATCAAAGTAATAAATGAGCATGTTTGTCCTATCAAAGCCAAATTACAACTACATGGTTTATTACGTTGTAGGGATTATAATTATTTTTAAGCAGCAAAAACAAAAAAAGGGTGAGTCAGACTTGCGCGATAAACCTATTACGTTAAGGGTGACAAATTTTAATTATAGATATATTTGTTATTTATTATTTTATTAATACTTAAATATTCTAATTTCGATTATACAGTTTCCCAAAAATTACGCACCATTTTGAGTTATTAGGGTTTAAAAATTTAATTTCATTTGTGTTATTTTCTAAAGACGTTTTGAAAATAAAAACTTAAATAAGATTCATTTTTATACGTATACTTTTTATACTTATTGCAACCATGGTTGATATTTTTGTTGAAAATACTTAACACAAAAATTATAGATACAGACTGTATCATACAGTGTGACCCATTTGTTTGCGACTCACCCCTGTAAAATCTTTATTTATTGTGCGATTTTAACCGGATTTGTTTAAAAGTGTAGATCTTGATAAACTGTATTTTTGGAGCAAAAAACGCCATATTTGTACAAAATACAAGGGGTACTATGTCAGTTTTTGAGAGTAAATTTTTAAGAATTCATATTAGTGATTTTTTTAAACAAAATCTAAGCACGGCACTGGATTCACCACCCCTAAAATCGACCCTACATTAAATTTTATTGAAAAATTTTAAGTAGAAAAATGCACAATAATAACTACAAAATTTTATTCTGTCAAGTTATCCATGAAAAACATTGAAATAAAATTAAACCAATAGTATCATGGTACTTTTACTATAAGATTTATTTTATTTCAATGTTTTTTTCATGGATAACTTGACATAATAAATTTTTGTGGTTAATATTGTGCATTTTTCTACTTAAAATTTTTCAATAAAATTTAATAAATGGTCGTTTTGAGGGGTGGTAAATCCAGTGCCGTGCTTAGATTTTGTTCAATGTTAAAAAAATCGCTAATATGAATTCATAAAAATTTACTCTAAAAAACTTACATAGTAGGCCTTGTATTTTGTACTAATATGGCGTCTTTTGCTCCAAAAATACAGTTTATCAAGATCTACACTTTAAGACAAATCCGGTTAAAATCGCACAATAAATAAAGATTTTACAGGGATGAGTCGCAAACAAATGGGTCACACTGTATATATATATATATATATATATATATTGATTTTAAACAACAAAAAACTATTTAAATTTTCTATCTAAAATCAAAGGCGATTTTATAAATAAAAGTAGACTAAACATGTTTGCAAGTTTAAAGAAATTTAGTTAAAAAATCTTAAAAATTAGCGAATAAATAGGTACCTACTTTTATTTTAGTCAAAAAATTTAAAAATAATAAATTGGTACTTGCCAAATTTATTGATGAGTTCTGGTTAAATCCCATTATCCTTATATATATGGTTGTCTTATATCTTAATATCTATTGCCTTAATAGCCATGGCTTTAACATGTTGGTCCTAGAAAAAAAATACAATTAGACCATTTAAGGACTGCATTTTTTTTAAATATCAAAAATATTTATAGTATTATTTGACCTAATAGATGCGTTAGAATTCTAATAATACCTAGCAATTTGTTGATGTAGATAAAAGTAATAAAAAAGCATGTTCATCACATAAAAGCCAAATTACAACTAAACGCTTGATTACGTTGTAGGGATTATAATTATTTCTTATTAAAAAAAAACAACCAAAAAAGAGGGTGAGTCAGACCTGCGCGATAAACATATTACGTTAAGCGTGACGAGTTTCTTAATTATATATTTGTTATTTTTTATTGTATTAATAATCAAATAATGTAATTCGATTATAGTTTCCAAATATTACGCACCATTTTGAGTAATTAGGGTTTAAAAATTGTGTTATTTTCTAAAGACGTTTTGAAAATAAAATCTTAAATAAGGAACTATTTTATCCTTATCGGTTGATATTTTTGTTGAAAATATTTAAAACAAAAATTATAGATATTAAACTAAAAATTACAAAAATCTAAACAAAATTTTGACCTACGACCCCTTACAAAAACGAACTGATCTTTAAAAAAGAACAAGTTTCATCTCAATTTAAAATCAATGAACTATATATACAGGGTGTTTCATAATATATGCGCAGGACTTCAGGATATGATAGCTCATCCAAAAAGATGAAAAAAGTCGCTATTAACTTACCCTCTAAAATGCACAATTTTCGAGATACAGGGTGTTGAAATTTTAGAAAAAAATTCGTTTTTCTCGAATATCTCCGGAACCGTTTATCGTACAAAAAACAGCTTTTGTAAGCATTTTCTACTCAAAATAAGCTATGTTTTGTGCCAGAAAAAAAAAATTTTCCTCATAATTGGTGGAGATTTTGAAGGGGTAGCGGGTGTTTTTCTCCTCAACTTCTACGCCCCTGAAAAAAGTACGGTTTCGAGAGGCCCATTCGAACCGCCAATGTTTTCTACACAAAAAAGGTACTCTTGGTCATAAGCTCTAAAGTTGACCGTTTTCGAGAAAAATCAACTTTTATGTTTAAAAACATGGTCAATTTAAAAAAAAAAATTTTTTTTTACTAATTAAACAAAATTTATTTTAACGCTAGAACAAGTAACAAAACCAAACCATAATTGCAAAATAAAAAATGATTCAAAAGTTGTCTTTAACGCATTTCGAACATTTCAGCATTTGTGTAAAAAATCATTTTTCATTTTTTTTTTTAATTTTACAATTATCGTTTGGTTTTGTTACTTTTTCTAACGTTAAAATAAATTTTGTTTAATTAATAATAAAAATTTTTTTTCAAAAAATTGAACATGTTTTTAAACATAAAAGTTGATTTTTCTCGAAAACGGTCAACTTTAGAGCTTATGACCAGGAGTACCTTTTTTGTGTAGAAAACATTGACGGTTCGAATGGGCCTCTCAAAACCGTACTTTTTTTAGGGGCGTTGAAGTTGAGGAGAAAAACACCCGCTACCCCTTCAAAATCTCCACCAATTTTTAAAAAAAAAATTTTTTCTGGCGCAAAACATAGCTTATTATGAGTAGAAAATGCTTACAAAAGCTGTTTTTTGTACGACAAACGGTTCCATAGATAATTGAAAAAAACGATTTTTTTTCTAAAATTTCAACACCCTGTATCTCGAAAATTGTGCATTTTAGAGGGTAAGTTAATAGCGACTTTTTTCATCTTTTTGGATGAGCTATCACATCCTGAAGTCCTGCGCATATATTATGAAACACCCTGTATATATATGCCCAAAATAGACTTTTCCCGCTTAAGGGCCCCTACCAGATTTTTGATACGGGGCCCCCTCGAGGCTAGCTACGCCACTGCATTTTCTTTGACATTTAGGCAAAATATTTTCCTATTTTGGTTTAATAGTAATTAATTGAGCAAATAACAATTTAGATTGCTTCAATTTTAATGCATTAAATGACAGCGCTGTTCTTGGTACTATGTTAGATTTATTTCTGTGTACTTATTTAAAATTAAAATAAAATAGTCACTTCTTGTTTATTATTATAATACATATATTAAGTTTTTCTTTTTCTTCTAAAATTTTTAAATCTGAAAGAGTCATTTCTTTTTCATCTTTTTAATTGTTAATTTCCTGCTCTAATTGTTTTAGCCCTATCTGTCTCTTTATTTTCAATGATACCCTCGTATCCACAAGATTAATTAAATGATTTTTTTCATTTTCTGAAAAATTTGAGGAGCGCTCCCTTTTTTTTAGGTTCTGTATCCATATTATTCTCTCTTACCCTCAACTGCATCGGTCGTACATGAAATAGAATCGAATCACAGATTATAAAGAATCGAACGTCAAAATATATTTGCGTCACAAATAAGTGTGAAGTTAGTTATTATAACCAATCTTTTCCCTTTTTTAGTCAAATTGCCTAGAGCAATAGTAAAATAATTTATCTTATTAAAATTATTAAAATTATTTTAAACCACAGTAAAAAAATCACGGTGTAAGATTTTGGACACTAATCTCCTGTTACCTTTTAACTTGTCAGTTTATTTAACTGACCAGTTAGAGAAAACAGTGCAAGTGACCATTAATCAATTAAAATGAAAAACATTTAAATTATAATTGTTATAACAAAGAACTCCTTAATTTGCCTCGTGTCTTTTGACTAAAAACATGTTATTTTTAATTAATTTAAAAAACTCTTCTTATTAAAACATACGTACATAGGCGTCATAATTAAATATGCAATTACCTTTAAATTGCAAACCAAAGCAGTTTGCGCTTGACACGGCAAAAGGAAAAACCTTTTAATTTAGCCTTTTCATCCAGGAAAACATAAAATTATAATTTATTCTACAAAAGGAAGTATGTCTGTAAGATTACGTATTTTTCATTAACTTTTATTAGTTTTCTTTATCTGCGGGCCCGGCTCTTAAAACACTTTTAGCTATTAATTAATTAATTTACATGACGATAACGCCACGAAAACAGCTAATTTACATTCGTATAGCTGAAAATGTACCAGACTTGATAAGGAGAAAATTGCCCAAAAGTTTTCTTTAAAAATATACGAATGCTGCTTTAAACAACATTTATGACTACCTAATTGCCGGGTTTTATTTCATAATTTATGGTAATTGATTTTTGTTGTTATTTTTATTTTTCAGTTTCGTTAAATAAAAACAATTTTTAAGATGATCTCAAATCGTTTTTTTATAACAACCTTAAATGGAAAGCAATTTTTTCAAACTTATTTTATGGGGCAGTCCACGCCAATTCGGCCAAGAGTAAGACTTCATGTTTCCGATTTGCTTCAAATTTTCAGAGTCGATAGAGGAACTAAAATAATGGAGAAATCTAAAATTTCAACCTCTTTTATGCATTTTTGTAGGTTTTACATAATAAACAAAAAAAATGTCTCTTCTCTTATTTTTCGATTAATTAGGTCAAATCCTACGAAAAAAGCCATGTTTTCGTGATTTTTTTTTCTGATGATGCAGTAAAAATTTCTTTACTCAACCAATGGTACATTGAAGTATGACATTCGAAGAATGTTTCATTAAATTTGTACAAAGAAATATTAAAAAATACGGCAATTGCAGCAATTGTTCGGACGTGTCTCGAAAAAAAGTTGAATTGCGGTGCCCATCATAACTTGGTGCTGGATCATCTGAAATCAAAAAATCAATGTTCATTCGTTAGATAATAGTTTTCCCCAGGTAACGCTGTCGAGTTTTTTTTCCAATTTTTTTCATTTTTTCGAACACTTTGAAGTGAAAAACACAATTTTGTGGGAAAAAATCGGCTAATTTGTTATTGCGAAATCAAAATTATGAAAAAAAAAAACTCGACAGCGTTACCTCGTAAATGATGTACAGAAATAGTGTTTAAAATTTCAAAAGGATCGGTGCAGTAGTTTTGGAGGTATCAGGGGCACCGACTTTGAAAACGTAAGTTGTGGAAAAAACGCTTTAAAGTTTTAAACACTATTTCTGTACATCATTTACGAGGTAACGCTGTCGAGTTTTTTTTTGTACATAATTTTGATTACGCAATAACAAATTAGCCGATTTTTTCACTTCGAAGTGAAAAATGAAAAAAACTCGACAGCGTTACCTGGGGAAAACTATTATCTAACGAATGAACTTTGATTTTTTGATTTCAGATGATCCAGCACCAAGTTATGAGGGGCACCGCAATTCTGTAGGAACCCACTAGAAGTGTTGGTGATATTAGACTAAGAAAGTTGCTGACCCATCACTAGCAACAGTTACTGTACTGGATGTGCAGGATCTGTCTGCCACGGCACATGGATATTCTAAAACGAAATAGGAATTTCATCTTATGTATTTAGAGGCGAATCCTAAAGATTGCTGAAAGTCTAAAGCAATATATACTTTCAGGACGCCCTGAAGTTTTTTTATAAATAAATAAAAACTTCGTCCATGACACTGAATATCCAGATAAACTGTGTTCATGGTATATATATATACCATATATATATATATATATATATATATATATATATATATATATATAGGTTTACCTATATGAGTACACATTTACCTTTTTGTTATTATTTAGGTATAGTTGAGTAATTTAATTACTGGATAATGCATCGCGGACATACAACGGACAAGACACGTCCGAAGAATTGCTGCCATTGCCGTATTTTTTAATTTTTCTTTGTACAAATTTGATGAAACATTCTTTGAATGTCATACAACTCGGCAAATGTAGAAAGAGACTTCAGATATGAGCCAGGTGCGCAAATTTTAAAGAGAGAACGCATTCGGAAGAAAAGAGATCCATGATACGGCCGAGATCGGCCGCACAAAGGACTAAAATCCACAAAAGCGGTTTTACGTGGTATTTGTAAAATTTTAAATTATTAAGTTATAAAATAGTTAGAACACAGCATATGCTGTGGTTAGAGCTAAAAAATTATTAAAGTTTAATGGATGTAACTAATAAAGATTTTAATGACAACTACGGACCGTGTAACAACATTATTAAAGATATTTAAGAGTAAACAATAGTAAATTTTTGATTTACTTTGAATTTTTTAAATTTACTTATACAATTGGAATAGGTAAAATTTTCTACCTTAATATTGATTGGGTATTAATAAATATAATTATATTTAAGGTAAACAAGAAATGTTTTAAAGTTAAGGTATGTATTATGTATTAGGGTTAGGTACGTTTTTATTGATATAAATATTAAGAAATGATGGCAAATTGATAATTATTTGTGAAGAACCTAGTAGTATTTACAATGGTTTTATTTAATAAATAGTATTAATAGATAATAATAATAATAATAAATAGTATTAATAGATAATATAATATACTTGATTTACTTTAATTTTAATCCACTGTGCGCAACGTTCTTTACGATACGACAACTTCAATGCAAATGAATATTTTAAGAGCTGGTCACTGCGCTTCGATGGGCATAAACATTTGACGTCTCAAGCTACATTTGCCGAGTTGTACTTCAATGTACCATTGGTTGAGTAAAGAAATTTTAACTGCGTCGCGACGCGTCGTCAGAAAAAAAATCACGAAAACATGGCTTTTTTCGTATGATTTGACCTTACCCCCCGAAAGACAAAAAATTTCGAAAAAATCATATAAACATATTTTTTGACGCTCTTTAAGATAAAATAAAAATAAAAAAATATTGTTCAAAAATTTTCAAAAAAAAACTTATTTTTTTTATTCAAATTTAAATTCCAAAAAAATGCCACCTCAAATTTCATCAAAAAAAATCTTGATGATAGCCCCAAATTTTCCGAAAATTTTGACCACCTATTTTTGGGGGGACTCAAAAACTGTAAAAGTTATGAATTATTTTGTAAAGAAATGCATGTGAAATCGTCGCTACAGATCTAAGCCTACGCGTAAATTTGAGGTGGCGTTTTTGGAAATTTAAATTTGAATAAAAAAATTATATTTTTTTTGAGAATTTTTAAAGAATTTTTTTTTATTTTTATTTTAGAGAAGAGACAATTTTTTTGTTTATTATGTAAAACCTACAAGTTTTTGGAAAAAGTACTTTGATTCGATTTAGAGTAAATGTAAATGTTTTGTTATATTTTACGTTCAATGGGTGTTATGCAGAATGCCGTATGCAGAAACGTTGATTTATTTATATCAACTGATTTTCGCATATCCACTGATTTAAGTTTAAACCAATTTGGCAACATAGCAAATTTTAAATGACAGCAGATTTGTATCCTTTTTCTATGGATTTGTAGGTTATCTTACATATTCTTAAATATGTGTTTATTACATTATAAGAGTGATACATTTTTAAAATGTATTATTAAATATACACATAAATACATTTATAACTGAGTTAACCTTATTATTGACAAAAAATCGGTTTTATATAGGATTTGGCAATATAAAACACAACAATTGGGTTAGGTTTGCAATGTATTTTGTTACGCCGTGACTAGGTGCACGTTAGAGTGCCCGCAATTTATTTTTTACGGGCACGCTAGTGACGTAATAGATAAAAAACGTCATCACTGCCGTGCCGCTTAATTTAAAATTGGCGGCACAACAATAATATAATAATAAATTGTACCTGTATACATGTTAAGGGCACGTTAGTTACGTAATAAAACCAAACCAACCCAAACTCAACAACACAACCCAACCGACCCCGCCCCATTGGCCCCCCCCGCCCCATTGAGCAAAAAACCCAACTAAAATGGGCAAATTTATCTTACGATAAAAATAAAACACTTTTTAACAAAGGAACAATAAATTTATGATTTCAAAAAGTAAAAAAAAATTCGACAACTTCTGAGTATCGAACTCGGGACTTCTCGCATGCAAAGCAAAAATTCCAAATTCCAAATTAATTTATTTAACAATAATACATAATAAATTTTGTAAACGGCCTAACTATAAAGGTATAAAGGTACAAAGGGGGTTTGAATTTAGAGAATTTAATAATTTTGGTAATTTTGGTAATTTTGAGGTAATCCTGACAAGGGTATATGATCTAGAGAGGGGAAAATATGCAAAGCAAACGCCCTACCATCTAAGCTATCTAGCTTGACAACAAATATTATATGTTCGGGGAACAAAACCGGATTATTATTATGACGTCACTAGCGTGCCCGTAAAAAATAAATTGCGGGCACTCTAACGTGCACCTAGTCACTTTGATTTTGTTACAAGTACCTAAATTTGCATTAGAAGGTATGAGAAACGAAAATTACGGCTTAAAGCCTCTGAAAAGAACAAAGAAATTTTGTTGATGTTGGTGAAAATTTTGTGTGTTTGTTCTTGTAAGAGATTAATTAATTATATTATAATTATAATAATTATATTATAATCATGATAATTATATTATAGTTATAGGAATACTAGACCTGTTTCTAAAAGGCAATGCTCTTTTACCTATTCTTTTACAGGTACCAATAACACCTTTTAGGCATTTAGGCAAATGTTTTGAAAAAAAAATGCAATGATCGAGAGGAAAAAAAGACATTTAAAATTTGTGACAAGAATATAGGAAAATTAAGAAACAAACTCTAGAGGATAACATGTTAGTTAATGCTTGATATACATAAATTATTAAATTTTTGAATCAAAAGGAGGGAGCTATACTAAAAAATTGCATGTCCAGAAAAGTTATGCTAGAAAATGGAAACTTTTTGTAGCATGCATATAGTTAACCCTTGCCTGCCGCCCCCTGAACAAAATCCTGGCTACACCCTTGCTGGAAATGGGGCAAGAATCCCTGCTTCTCTAAAAGGTTAAATTAAACCCAATGAAAAAAATTCGGCCTCGTACACTTTGTTTTTTAAATAATTTATATTGAAAAATATATGTAAACAAATTTTAAAAACTGTTACTTTTATAAAGCGAATTTCAAAATTTAATAGTTGCAGTTCTAGTCCAGATTTTTTTACCCTGTGTATTTTATTTTAAAAATAAAAATACTGTTTCAGAGCATATTTTTAATTGTTTGTCAAATAAATATCACAGATAATAGAAACAATTTGAACCAAAAATATAAAAACATAGTTTCATACACTGCCTGTTTTTGGTTTCTAGCCAAAACATTTGCTTTTACCTACAGGGTGTATTTTTTATTTTCCTAAAAAATGCCTTTTAACTTGTATTATTGGCAAAAAAGGTTAATAATATTATAATATGTATGTATATTCAATTTGAAATACCCATGTTGCTCTTTTGTCCCTCCATTTCATTTTCTTCTATGTTTAATAGTATATTTCTGGGCCCAAAAATAAATAGAGTGTAAATTTTCTCTCAGAAAAAAACCCTACTGTTTCTATTTCTAAGAGCAAGCACATAATTTAAAAATATAAAAGCGGAAAATAAGTTGAACATGGTCTAAAATTTAAAATTCTTCAAAAGTATTTAAAAAATAAGACAAATATTTTTAAACACAATTTTGGTTTTATTTTATAATCTTTATTATTTATTAAATAGTATTTTGTTTAATTATCTATTATATAGGTATTATATTAATAAGTAATCATTTATGTTTTTTAATTTAAAAAAATAAATATTTTCACTGTTTAATGTTAGGGGTAATAATTTTACAATAAAACTAAAGAAAGTTATAAATCAATTGATTTCAAGTATTCTGCTTTTTAATCAGACAAAAAAACAGCAAAGATGTTTGATATAATTAACATGGTAGTAATTTTATCTTTAAATAATGTTATTTTTTAATTATCTTTGTATATATATAGGTATGTTTACCTTCTGAATTTATTTTTTTCATATGCCAACGTATATTTACAAGCAAAAATGCTGTCTATTTTTATTCATATCGTTAACGACTGATATAAATTATATCAACCGATTTTCATTTAAGATGATTTTATTTGCCAAAAAACAAATCTAGTAAACCATGACTTTTATTAGCGAAATTATTTTCTAAGGTTAAAAGCAAATGTCGCAAATGTCAAATAAATCTTGATGATATTTTAATTGTTTTATTTCTAATTTAAAATATCAATGTATACACAGAAAAAACGCTTTGATATAGTCAATAACAATGCTATAATTGATTGTTTTTTCATTTCTTCAATAAAAGTTTAAGTTTATTTAATCAAATATGTTTGGGGCAATTGGGGGTAAGGGATTGATGTTATTACAAAAATTATATTCAGCCCATAACAAAATATTATCAAGTGTTGTTTGTTTGTTATATTTGCTAATTTCTTGGGGGTTGTACTTCCTAATCCCGATTTTTCAGTAATTTAATTACATTATATTTAAATAAAAACAAAAAGGTAAATGTGTACTCATATAGGTACTCATATACCATGGACAGTTTATCTTGATATTCGGTGACATGCCTTAAAATAGCTATTTTGTTTAAATGGACGAAGTTTTTATTTATTTATAAAAAAACTTCTCATAGTCTTTTAATACTATCATGATATACTTGCAGGGCCTCCTGAAAGTATAGGTAGGTATATTGCTTTAGGACTTTCAGCAATCTTTAGGATTCGCCTCTAAATACATAAGATGAAATTCCTATTTCGTGTTAAAATAAGCATGTGCCATGGCAGACAGATCCTGCACATCCAGTATAGTAACTGTTGCTAGTGATGGGTCAGCAACTTTCTTAGAGCCTAATATCACCATCACTTCTAGTGGTTTCCTAATAGTTCCTACAGAAAACAGAACAATTTCATTTTATGGATCGAAAAACCTGTGTACACAAGACTACCAGAAGCAGTTTCCAGAATTCATTTTATTTAAAGTTCATATTAATGTATTATACAACTAATATTTGCAAAAGAATATACATATTTAAAGGAAATAGAGCTTTGATTGTATTTAATGTAGCCATTTATTAGAAACCATAACTTTATTTATGCCAATGATAGTTTTTCATTAAGATTCATTGTAGCTTCAATTAAATAACAATATAATCCAATAATTTATTATATTTTAACTAACTTAGTTTTAATACGGATTTAATAGAATCACAATTTAATTCAATGACTTCTTATGTTTGAACTAATTTTAAGCAGGTTTGCACAAATAAAAGTAAGACAATCATTCATTTGATCATAGCTGTAATTCAGGTATTGCAAATACAGTATACCATTGGCTCAATGGTTAACCCATTCACAATATAAAAGCTTTTTCTCTGTGTAGAAATCGACTTTTTTATGGAAAATATCAACGTTGAAAGATAATTACCCAATTTATTTTATAAAACAATAGTTTTTAAAGAAAAATACTGCGTTGATATAAATAAATCAACGTTTCTGTTGCCAAATGTTTTAAAAGGGTGTTGCATCAAAAACTGTACTTAACTATGCTTTGTGCATACGGCTAATACAAAGTTACAAAAACTCAATTATTTAAGACTTTGACATTCTAATACAGGAGTTTGAAAGTAACTTTCGGATCAGTATTTACCTAAAAATGCTGATATAACCTGTCTTGAGAAATGTTTTTGAGTTTCCGAAATAAGTGTTTTGTAAGACAAAGCAAATTCATTACTTATGCAGTAGGCTTTCGGGAGCATCCCGTGTCCTATAAATAAGAAAAACTTTGGAAACATTTCCAGCGCCGAAAACCCGAGTTATGCAAAGTGAGAGAGCTCATGGGACGAATTCTTCCAAAGGTGCTATTTTTTATAATAATGCTACTAATTATTGTTTCTAATATACCGGTGCAAAGTGTAGATAGCAATTATTTATTATATAATTACGAATACATAATAATTATGTAAATGGGCCCCCTTTATCTCTCTCTGTAAAAATTTATTCAAATTAACATTTTTTCTACAATGGAGAGACTTGACACGTTTATACTATACTTTATATTTTAATATATTGCTTTATCATTTATTTTGATAAAAAATAACATAGGTAACTTAAAAAGGCTTTATTAAATATTAAATTATTTAAAATTAAAATAAACAAATCAAAAATAGATTGGTATAGGTAATGTAAAGAATCCTATTTTTCCTTCAATATTGCCAAAATTGTGCACATCAAGAATATTTTCTCCAGTATGTTCCTTCCAAAAATCAACTTCCAATGTATTTAGATCATTTGTCCAAGCCTTAAATACAGAATAAATCATGATGAAAAATAATTATTATTATTATTATATATATTATATATATTATTCTTATTATTATTATTATTTCAACAAGATTTAGATTTTTTATTTTGGCTCTAATAGTAACAAACGCCAAAATACAGGGTGGCCCAACAAAATGCCTTTATCACTCTTTTAAGTATACAAAATTAGTTCAGTTCACGGCGTTCTCTCTCTATATACAGCCTGTTTAGAATAAAACCGAATATATCTATATATATATATGGGGCGTGGCCTCGCCTCCCTCCAAGGCGCGTCACAGTTGCTTGTGTAATAAACGACATGACGAAAGGTCGAGCAGGTAAGGACTTAAAAAATTAAATGATAATAATGCAAAAAATCTCATTAGCGATGCAGTCTATTTGCTTAGCTACTGTGTCGCGCGTTGGAGGGAGGCGAGGCCACGCCCCATATATATATAGATATATTCGGTTTTAGTCTGAAAGAGCTGTATATAGAAAGCAGTGTTCAGTTTCATTCAATAATGGTTAACATTATTGCAAAAAGAATTGAAAAGATCACCCTTTTTTAATAGCGAAGTTCCGAGAAAGAGGATCCGTAGCAAAAAAAGTCAGGAATGAAGCTGATGAGAAGTTTTAGGGCAATTTGTTTCAGATCCAACCCCAGTAGCACAAAGATGTTGGCCCAATATTCGTAATAATATTTGGCCAATATATCTTTTGTCAGATTATTCTAGCATGGTCCAATATTAAAACTAGGGTTGTGGAATTGACCGCTCAAATTATTTTTGGTCAATTGACCAAAATAAAATAAAATATCAAAATAAATATTACTGTGATTTATTTGTGCTTAATAAATACGTAATTAAAATATGTTACCATTTTTTTTTATTATAAAAGTTTTGTCCATCTTTAGAAACGTTTGTACGGCTTTAAAAAGTTATGTTTCGCTATTAAAAAAGATGTCCCGCTTTAAGGGCAAAGTGCCGACTCCGGCCTAGCAACCCCTCGACTCGGGGAACCACCAAATTGTAAATGATGTCGATATTGCACGATCGCAAAAATTTTGAGATTCACGGGTAATTGTTGATACCTAAATAAAATGCTGCCAAAATTAAATATATTTTGACCGGTCAATTGACCGGTCAAATAGGTAGCGGTCAATTGACTTGTCAATTGACTTGTCAATTGACCATCCCCAACTCTAATTAAAACCCAACATAGGCCCGAAGTTGTTTGCCATTATTTTCTAGCAAAGTTGAGGGAGAAATTTAAAGAAAAAAAAGATAGCCTCCTAGTACTTACTACGTAGTAGGATTTCTAAAAGTGATATGTCACGATCGTGTCGACAAACGTTTGTTTTCAGGAAATGCCCACCCAAATGATAAGGGGGAGAGGGGGGTTACTTGATATAAAATGTACCCTCCAAATTCTTTGAAAAAATAAAACAAGTCGTGTACCGTCTATGTTATTCTTAATTACAATGAAATGCTAAAATCGTTTGTATTGTGTGCTAAAATGATCAGCTTGAGCTTTATTAACGTAATAACGGACTTTATTGATAATAAGACAAGAAATCGCATATTACCCTTGTTATTCTTACGGTAATATGCAAGAATGGCCTTTATTATTTTCACCCATTTGGTGCTAAACAATAAGGATGGTAGTCGGTTGCGCCACCCCCCAACTTAAAACCGTTCCTGCGCCACTAGTATAGAGTCTATATATAGACATATCCTGGAAACAAACGTTTGTCGTTACATATCCCTTTTAGAAATCCGAAAGCATCGTTGACTATAATTAATGATATATTGGCGTAAAATAATATGCCAATATAGGACCAACCTTGGATAAACATTGGCAAGATATATTAAATTATCATTTTATGCCAATATAGGGACCAATATTTTGTGCTACTGGGGAACTTAATAACGACCATTTAAAGGATTCTTTGATCTCATACATTTCGTCTCTCCAAGATTTATTTATTCCATAAATTAAATGAGATTTTAACTGGCGACTGGAGTTATAATTTTATTAATTGTATGTTTCATATATCGTTTAACAAATAAAATTGGGTTTAAATTATAAACCAGTGGCGGCTCGTCGAAAAGCAACTGAGGCCGGGCCACACATGTTAAAATTATAATATAATTTGAAATTTTCGATACATTACTTATTTAAATAAAACAATTTTTATCTAATTTCCAGTCATTAAAAGTATCAAAACATCAAATAACCATCAAAGTTTAAAACGTTTCCTTTACATTTAGCGCCTACCCCTTCCAACTTTAATTCTAAACGATAAAAATCATTGCCCGAACGCATAATAGGGAAATAGTTATCCCAGAAATTTGCGCTTCATATACGTCACACATTGCCGATACAACATCATGCTCCCCACCGCTGCACGGTGCCGCCGGCACCCCGCAAGGGGGGGGATAATACGCGAATTTTGGTAGACATTGAGGCCCACAAAGTTGGGCTTGTACCACAGTAAATGGAAGACAGCAGAGTCAGTCCCGAGATCTGTGCGGCTCGCTTATCAGCCGTTGTAAAAGACTGGGCGGGGAATGTTATAGTAAACACAGCTTATTAATTAGATCTATGCGTGTTTATAGTTCCTTATTTCTGTTTAGTCTTTGCCTTGGCGTTAAAATGGAAAGTGCTGATAAAAATGCAAGCGTAAAATACATTATTGTGAATTCATGTAAAAATAATTCAAATAATTATTAAACATCATTTTTATTTTAATATACTATTATATTAACACACAAATACCACAGTAAAAATCACAAAAAATATTCATGTTTTTTTATAGTTCAGTGTTAAATGGTTGAATTTCATATACCTACTGTGCTTGTACATTATTATTTTGTTGTTGTGCGGTTGTGCCTTTATTAATCTAAAAATATTTATTGTAAGATAGGTAAAAATGAGCAGTACACGGAAAAAAATCTATACTGATTCCAAGAAAATTCAACTCTATCCAAGTATAGCTTAGTTTCCCTATTCCGCAAGTAAATTTATACTTGTTTCAAGTATCCTCATATTCTTATAAAATAAAGATAGCTTCGGTTTAATCTAAGATTACTGCTATACTAAAAATAAGAAACACACTAATTTTGAGTTAAGTATACAAATTTGTCTTCAATGAAGAGTACGGTATTCTTGTTGTAACGTTAGTATGTACTTCATCAAAGTATAGTTTCTTTGTAAAATCTTTACAGTATTCTTGATTTAAGAATATACTTTAAAATTTATTTATTTATACTTATTTTAAGTACACGCTTTACTTGCATAAAATGCTTGTATTCTTACTTTTCCTTTTTTTATATTTGATAAAAGTATAGTATATATTTAAAATAACTTTACACTATTCTTAAAGAAAGTGCTTGATTAGAAAAAAAAATTCCCTCGTCTAGCGACTCGGAATAATTTTTACAAAAAAAACATTCGTGACCCTGAAACATATTTGTATTAATTATTCTACTACTATGTGACCCTGAAAAATATTTGTATTAATTATTCTACTACTATGTATTTTCCGTATACGGAAAATACAAGTGAAAGTGAAAATATAATCGTTATGACAGTAATTTAACAGTATTTTTGGCATATTATTTTAATGTACTAAAGTACTAAGTATAATATATTATACTTAGTACTTTAGTACATTAAAATAATGCCTATAGGCACTGATATCACAATAGGTTTATTACCTAACAATCTCTCTAGTCTCAGAGGTATTAGAAAAAGTAATGTCAATTTATATAAATTCATTCTTTCACGGTTAATTAACATAGATACTATATTTTACATTTTATTTTTTTAAGTACCTAGGTATCACATTTTTGGTGCTATATGTAAAGGTAAGGTTTTTTAATCACAATAGTTAATATTTTTTTAAGTAGGTATTTTTATTGTCAGTAAAATTTATCTCCAGCTAAATAATATGTAAAATGAGTCTCTAAGAAGGCTACCATTATCATCGTAGATGGTTTGGTGTTAATTCTTCAATTTTTTCTCTACACTTGATCCTCAATCCTATTTTTGGAATTAATTCCTTTAAATTCTCCTCGCTTAGGTTTACCATAATATCGATATCTATCTCGTTTTCTAAAACAAAAATAATATAGCTGAATTGGAGGCTATAGCCTTTCTGCTGTTTATGTTTTATTGTCTATTACCTGTCGTATGCTATCCATTTTACACTACAGTATACCTATCCATTTTACACTACATTTTTACGATCATGCCTAGTTAATTACTTTAAATTAATGAAATATTATTTACTTACCCAAAAATGTGTCTAGTAAATATTCTAAGCCCCAATTTTTAAGTTTCTTCTCCATTATTTTTTATTAAAAATAACATCCAGACCGAAAAAGGAAAAAAACGAACTGCCGGCGCCGACACGTACACACGCTACCACCATAGAACACAGGACAGAAGTTCTGTCACAGAACTGAACACAGAAACTGCGTCTTTTCTTTTAGCGAAGCGGTCTTAGAGTGTGGACGGTATTTACTTAAGCGAAGAATAAGGTATTTGTTTTAATAATAGCTATACTTAAATACAGTATAGTGTATTCTTTGTTCTAGTCTTATACTTAAATTGAAGTATAAGCGTTATTGTATTAAATATACATATATTTAAATAAAGTATACCGAAATTTCATACAAATATACAGAATACTTAAATCAAGTGGCAATATTCCGCTTTGAGTAAACAACTAGAGGTCTTTCATCTAAGTATTATTGTATATTTGATTTAAGTATACCAATTTTCTTTAAAATAAAATACCTTTAAACTCAATCCAAGAATACTCATCTCAAATCAAGTAACAGTTTTTCTTAAAAATTAAGTATATCCCATTACTTAGTTTAAATGTACGCTAATCTCATAGAAATAATAAATATACTTAAATCAAGTTCCTAACATGAAGTATAGAACTATTCTTAAACCTAGTAAGGGATTTTTTTCCGTGTACCTCCTGGGTAATGTGGAAACCTGCTGAAGGAATAAATAAAAATCCCCCTCATTCCGCACTTTTTGTATTATTTTTGTATTTTGTATTATTCTATACTAGCTAAATTTTAAAAATTTATCTCGTGAAAGGACATATTTTTAAATTATATATTTTTTTATTTAGATTCTGAAGTGCTCCAAAAACGCGAGACCTTGAAAATTAAAAAAAAAATAGCCTGCGGCGCCATATAGCGGTTCTTGGGCCTCACCTTCATAAATGGTCACGAGCCGCCACTGTTATAACCATTACAAATTGAAGATTAACTATTGTATGTCAGATCTTTTTTGCTTTGCTTATACCTTGAGATCGACCCAAAAAGACTTACTTCTTGGCCTAATGACATAAATAACTAAACATTTTATACTTGCACGCGTGCCACAGAAAAATCCTGTTTTCCAGACTCGTAATCCAATTTAGAAATTTATTTACCTTTTCTGTGTGTTCGATCCATTCCCTTTCCAATAAATTTTCATATATATCAGCAATATCCTTGGCTTTACGTAAATCGCTTAAACCGCCATAATTGTTATGCCTCACAATCTTGTAATAGGCTTCAAAGTGGAGTAGTCTAAAAGATTCCATACAAATTGAATATCATTTTAAATGGAGCAGTCCCATAACGTCATACCTAGGCTTGATGATTGGTGCCTTTTCCTTGATCACGTTCAATTTTTTGAATAACAAGTCTATACTTTTAAAGAGTACTGGAATCTCGACCATGTTCCTTTTGTCGATTTTGGAAACTAAACAGAGTAGGCGGCCTTCTAATAAATATAAACCGGATATAATATTTAACAAATTTTCGTGATCTTGATTGATATTTAGTTTGTTTGCCATTGGCTCCCAAATTTTTGCCGATTCCCAGTTATCGGATCTAACACACCTGAAAATAATGCTAGTATTATTATACTTATTTATTACTATTACACAGGTACGCAAAACTTAATTATATTTTTCGGAATTTGACTTAAAATATATTCTAAACCAAATAATACCTTATTATAGAAATAAGGTTTTTTTAAGCGTATAATATGTTTCATATTATAACACTCATTAGTCAATATAGAAAGATTTTATATTATTACCAGTTAAAAAGTCAAATTGTTATAAGAAATAAATTTCCTCGTGTCATTTAAACCTAACCTGAAAATGATGTGACAATATTAAATTAGCTATTTACATACCATGGGAGGAAAGTAGTGCTTTTTCTCCCGCTAATAGTTTGATTTCCGACGCGAAGCGAAGGGCATTAAATATTCAAGGGAGGAAACGCATTTTCCTCCTGAGGTATATATATACTCGTAGTTTTTTCTATTACCTTTTAACGGGTTTAAGACATTTTAAGCGTTCCAGTTCCTTTTACTAACCCCACATCCACACAAGTTGTGAGATAGAACAGACCTTGTTGTGTGACACAACAAGGTCTGTTCTATCTCGTACTAAAAATACAAAAAATCACTACAACACTGCAAAGTTTAACGGCGGCCATTTTTGTTGTTTACAATTTTTGTGCTTTGGGTTTGTGCTCTGTTTATACAGATTAATAATCGTTTTAAACGTTGTGTTTTTCATAGTAAGCCTTAAAAGAGTCCTTAAAGTGCTAAGAAAACCATTTTACTCCTCTATTGTAAAAAATAAACTTTATTCTATCAGGGCTGTCATAAAACTGTCAAATGTCAATTTTAAGGTTAAATTATAACCCACAAATTAACCTTCAAATTGTCATTTGACAGCCCTGATAGAATAAGGTATATTTATTATAAAAGAGGGGGAAAATGGTTGTCCTTAGCACTTAAAGGCCTTATTTGAGGCTTACAAGTGCCTCTGTAAGAAACACAACGTTTAAAACAATTATTAAACAGCACAAACCCAAAGCACAAGAATTGTAAACAACAAAAATGGCAACCGTTAAACTCTGTGCAGTGTTGCAGTGATTTTTAGTATTTTTAGCATGAGATAGAACAGACCTTGTTGTGTGGATTGTGACTAACCCGATATTGGACTATAAAATTATGAAAAAATATTAACTAGGTGTTGCGTCGCCAACGTTATGTTGACAACGCTTTGTTGCTATGGTATTAAATAACAGTTTTTATAAACTGTCAGAATGTTTATCATAAATTTGAAATTCTTCCTACGTTTTGAAAATGCAAGATCTTGCTAAAAAGGCAAGAATAATTGCAATTAATTTCCTTCCTTAAAAATCTCTCTTGCTAATGTAAAATTGTTAAACAAAAAGAGGGAGGAAATTTTTTCTAGTAAGGTAGTAGAAAAAAATATTTTTAATATTTGCTTAAAAAATAGTATATTAAAGAACTCATGTCATAAGTCGTTCTTTTTTTGCATTTTTAATTCTTTACTTGTAACAAAACAAACAGGTTTTTACTATTTGTATACACATATTAAAAATAATTATATTACATGCCTTCCCTGGAATTCTTTTAGCCCCGCCTGAAATGTCAGGCTGGCTACGGGCCTGCTTCATTTAAATACTAATTAACCTAGCCTAAATATGATGTTATTGAATATTAAAGATATATATAAATTATATGCTTGAAAAAAAGTATATAAAACCCGGCGGCAAAAGCTTATTAATTTTCTTGCACACAATCTACTGCCTCGGTCTATAATGTACTAATTTTTTTTACTCATATGTCTAACAACCTGACACTGGAGAAGAAAGAAATTATCACGATGCAGAGATATGCATCTGTCTCTTTTATAAATACTTCGAATCCAAACATTGACACAACAAATTGCAGAGCGGGTCGAGTAGTAGAAAAAGAAATATTATGACTAATCACTACAGTTATTAGTGCTGCTTTTTCACTTGTACCATGGTTAACCATGAGATAGCATGGTATCCCAAAATTTTACAGCCAATTCTTATATAAAATTGTCCCCTGAATACGAAAATACCGTCAAAAATTAGTAAAGCAGTTTTTGAGATATAGTCAATTTCCTATTAAATGGAAAATTGACTATATATAGAACTATATATATCTCAAAAACTGTTATACTACACATTTTCGGATTCAGGGAAATTTACATGGAAATTGACTGCTAAATGTTCGGGAAACATATTGATAATGACGAGAATTATTAGTGGCTGCTTTTTCGCTATGACAGTTAGTCATCTTTGACTAATTCCACAGACCACCAAAACAAATGGACGGATTTGTTTACGTTTAAAAAGCGAGTAAAGCATAGTTTCACATTCTAAACACCGTCGAAAGAAACACGGCTTCCAACGTTGTCAGAAGTATAGATTACACGCCTTTTTGGACGTTCATCATAACATAATGAACATTAATAATTACCAGTAATTCGTTTGAATAATAAAAAAATTGTAAAAAGGATTTGTTCATCATTTCTTTAGATATATTTCTCTATTTAAAGAAAGTAAATCATTTAATAATTATTAAAATTAAATATTAACAACTTTGGTAAATTCGTCATATTTGACAGCATAGAAAAAGGTTATGTTCTGTGGGTTGACAGCTTGTTGTTTTGTGTTTTCGTTTGTGTATTTTTATCGTGTTTAAGTTAATTATGGAGTTTAAATTCATTATTTTTTACTAA
The DNA here is from genome assembly GCA_921294245.1 of Brassicogethes aeneus. Taxonomy (NCBI): domain Eukaryota; kingdom Metazoa; phylum Arthropoda; class Insecta; order Coleoptera; family Nitidulidae; genus Brassicogethes; species Brassicogethes aeneus. The sequence goes on from OV121134.1 coordinate 51,735,063, forward strand.
AAATAACAATACATGGAAATATCGTTTGTAAGTACCTACCTATTTATTATTTTTTTAATCCCAATACGTCATTGGAAGAAAACATAAAATTCTATCGCCAATTTAACGCTTAGACTGTGACCGTTTGTTGACGTCATTGGAAGAAAACATAAAATTCTATCTCCAATTTGACGCTTAGACTGTGACCGTTTGTTGACCGCAAACAAAGCATTGTTATTGAATGGCAATGCGCCGTCCATTTGTTTTGGTGGTCTGTGACTAATTCATTTTTAGAGAGTGAAAAAATGGATCCTAAATGTTCTTTGATTGTCTAAAGCGGAAAAAATTAATTTTGTTTCGAAATGACCAAACATGCTGTTTTATAGGAAAAACAAGACATTAATGTACTTTTAATTAAAATTCGGTTTGCTAAGCTGAGCTTCAAAAATAAATATTAATTAAAATTAATGGAATTATTTAATTCATTTTATTTAATACTTATATTTAAGGGCGCTTTCAATTTGTAAACAGTTGTCCACTTTACCCCTAATGTTCGTTCTTTTTTTGTATTTTAGAATAAGGATCCCATTACTTTTCGAGTGATTTTATCCCAAGTAGCATTTTAAATGAAAGAAACGTATCGGCCACTTATACTTGGAACTGTAAAGTGTATTGCCAAAATCTCTGCCACGTGGTAAAAACGGTTTTTTAGTGTCAGTTACGTCCCAACAAGGTTCTTGAAATGTATACAGACACGTTTATACCACGTTATTATATTACATTATTACATTACTATAACGTGGCCAAAACTTAAGCAAAACTTTACTATAGTATACTTTACTTTCTATCCTCGTCTCTTTGCTGAATATTATTTATCTTATTATCTTTGCTTTCTTTGAAACTGACCATTCAACTGACACTGAATACTAATTTTATTATACAGTAAGAATACAAATGCAAATAATAACTAGAATTAAAATAATCCGAAAACATAAAATTAACACGAATCAAATTTTACTGTCAAACATGGGTGTCATATCTCGAAATAGAAATAGAAATAGAAATAGAAATAGTTTATTGTCATCAAAATTACATGACTAGTCAAATTACATGTGAATAAAAAATTTAGAGTAATACAATAAAATAAAAATAAAAATAAAATATCACAAAATGGCAACAGAGTGTATATACAATATAAAAACAATAAATACAACACATTTAAAATATTTAAGGTAGTATAAAAAAACACAGTGTATATACAATCTAAAAACAACAAAATACAATACATTTATATTTAAAATATTTAAGGTAGTATAAAAAAACACTTTGTTTACTGTTTTGCTTAAAATCGCAACAAGCACTGTTCTTATAATAGCGTCGAGATATCACACTCCAGGAACTCATCAACAGTGTAAAAGGCACCAGTAGTAAGTATGTGTCTTATGGTTCTAACAAATTTAACTCTTGATAGTATTTTAACCTTTTTAGGGATTTTATTATAAAATTTCACCCCCCAGTAGTCCACGAATTGTTGTGTGGTTTTCTTTAGATGCAAAGGGATTAGCAATTCTTCTCTGTTTCTTGTGGCAAAATTATGACTTTTTCCGTTTGTGTTAAATGTGTTTAAATTGGAATATACATATTTAAGGCTTTCAAAAATATAGACAGAAGTAAATGTAAGTATTTTCTCTTTTTTAAACCATGGTCTACATGTTTCATCGTGGCTCAAGTTGAATAATATTCTTATTGCTCTTTTTTGTAGAATAAAAACTTTATTTGTATTTGATGATCTTCCCCATATAATAATTCCATACATAAGTAGACTGTGAATGTTTGCAAAATAGGCTGCTTTAAGAATGTTGGGAGTTGCAATGGTTTTTAACCTCCTGAGGCAGTATATACTTTTTGAAATTTTGCTGCAAATATTTCCTACGTGGCAAGACCAGTTTAGACGGCTGTCTATATAGATACCAAGGAACTTTACTGTTTGGTATTCATGTCTTCCAAATGTAAGTATTTCAGTTTTATCTTTGTTTATTTTAAGTTTGTTTGTAGCAAACCAGCAATCAGCTTTTTCAAATATTTCTTTTGTCTTAAAATCGACTTGTTGTAGAGTTTTTCCATTTATTAAGAATGAGGTATCATCGCAATAAAGACATGTAGATAGGCTATTCCTAACCTGGAGGTCGTTGACATATATTATAAAGAGTATTGGGCCTAGAATCGAGCCTTGAGGTACACCATACTCTATTTTTAAGTCACCCGACTGAGAATCGTTGTAATACACACACTGCGTCCTTTTATCTATTTTAGTAAATTATATATTGGTCCCCTAAAACCATAATAAAATAGCTTTTCTAGTAATATATTATGTGGAACTGAGTCAAATGCTTTGCTTAGGTCTAGATTCATCATGCTCAGCTTTTCACCATTATCTATTGCCTCAGTAATAAAGTTAATTACTTGAAGCAATGCTGTCGTAGTGCTCCTTCCTGCCCGGTAACCATGTTGGTGATCTGAAAGTAGTTTTCTTTTTTCTAAAAATTTTATGATTCTGTTTTTAAGTATGAGTTCAAATATTTTTTATAGTGAAGGTAAAATAGAGATTGGGCGATAATTTCCACATTCATTCCTATTTCCTTTTCCTTTATAAATTGGTATAATTTTTGCTTTTTTTAAATCTGACGGAAAATATCCTTCCTGAAAACATTTATTTATTATTATTTTTAATGGTTCTAAAAGTTCATTTTTAATGGATTTTAAGATTTTTGTGGTGGTAAAATAAATGTCATTTGTATTTTTTGTCTTTAAAAGATCGAATCATCTGTCTAATTCTTGGATAGTACAATCAAACAAAAAAAATGACTTTTTTGTATCCAACTGAGTAGCTTTAGCAAAACTAATAGCTGAATATTTTGTGTCTGGAATTTCTTCGAAAATGTTTTTTCCCACTTCTACAAAAAAAGAATTTAGTTCATTTGCTTTCAGGTTGGTATTATAGTTTTGTGGTTGTGGTTTTTCATTATTTATTATTCTCCACATAGTTTTTTGTTTGTTATTTGAATGATTTATTATATCTTCAGTTTGACGTTTTCTTGTATTTAGTATTTCTTTTTTGTATAGGTCCTTATAATGGTGGTACATTTTTTCTGATTCTTGATCCTTTTGAACTTGTTTTATGGTATATAGTGCATCGAGTTCATTTTTCATTTTTATAATATTTTCTGTTTTCCATTTAGTTTTATGGCTCATTTTAATATTTCTTTCTTTTACTGGCATGAATTCATCCAAATATTGCAGTAACAGTAAGTGAAAGGCTTTAAAACCATTATCAGCTGTTTTATTGTCAAGAAAGTTTTTCCAATCTATTTCCCTTAAATGATTTTTCACTTGGTATGTATTTTGTTCATTAACAGTTCTACTTTTTAATTTTTTTATATCTGTTTTAGGTTTACAATTATTTGGAAAGCATATGATCTGACCTAAATGATCTGAAATATGGAGTTCCTTTGTTTTTGCAATTATTTCGTTTTTTTTATTAATAAAGATGTTGTCTATACATGTTTTTGTTGTTTTACTTAATCTTGAAGGTTCATTAAACAATTTTATTAGGCCGAAGCTTCCTAATAATTCTAAAACCATATTTGAATCTCTATCAATGTTTAAAAAGTTAACATTAAAGTCACCTGCTAAAATAATTTGTTTATCACTATATTTATTTAAGAGTGTGTTTAGCAACTTATCCAGTTCTTCCATAAAGATATTTAAATCACCCACCGGTAATCTGTATACACTTAAAGTTATTAAATTCATATTGGGTATGTAGATTCCAGCTATTTCCAAGTGTTTTTCAATTGATGCCTCTTTAATGAAATGTAATTCCTTAGCGAACCATTTATTTTTTACTGCTATAAGTACCCCCCCCATGTTTGTAAATTGTTCTATTAAAGCTACTAATAATATTATAATTTTCGAGTTTAATTGTGCTTGTTTGACTGTTAGATAACCAATGTTCAGTAATGCATATAATATCAAAATTTTCTTCAGCAGTTATCAATGCCAATTGATCAATTTTATTAAATATTGACTGTATATTTATGTTAAGCAGTTTTGGATTTCTCTTAAAGTTCGGAGTTTGTATTGGTTCGAAAAAATTTGAATCTTCTTAACTAAGAGATTTTTTGGCCAAAATTCTGGTTTTAAAACTTCATCCAGTAAATCAAAATCTAGACCTACCTTAAAAGATTTATTTTTGCTATTATTCGTAGCATGTTTTTTTATTTCCTCAACTTCGAAAACCGTATTTGGATTTTTTTTGGCCAAATAGTTTTCTAGTTTTTCTTTTGTAGTGGTTTGTTGCGCTCTACCAATATAAAGCCATGCCTTTTTTGGTGCAGCTTGAAATTCATTTTCATCTACAATTGCGCTCCCTTCAATGTTTGTTTTCTTTACATTTTTCTCTTTTATGTTTATTTTGACAGGTTCGTCCATTTTAGTTCCAGTATTGTTTTGTGGTACATTTGAACTACTTTTGATTCTTACCCTTTTTTCTTTATTTTCATTGTTTTTATTTAAAGGAATATTTGTTATTTCGGAGTTTTCACTGCCAATTAGGTGTTTTATCATCTTAGATTGTTCCTCTACTCTATCTTCTAATTGTTTTACCATTCTCGACAATAGATGTTCGTTTACGCTTCCTTGATTTTGTTGCACGTCACCTTGAGACTTCTCGTTTGATTCAAAGTGATTTTTTAGCGTTGTTTTTAGTTTAATCAGAGTGTTTTCTGACATATTCACTACACTACTCATAACTGCACTTTTCTCCATTATTATGAGAATTAATTCATCCTTATTTAACCTTTTTAAGGTCGAGCTTAGGAAATTCACGTCTACTACTTCCGCCATTTTGATTAAAAAAAAAAAAAAAAAAAAAAATTTCTGGTCACCTTAAACCACTAACCACATTTATTTTCATACAATATATTTGTAAACATGTGTGCTTTTGAAGAAGGGAACTTTAAAGTGATAATCCTATGCGAAACGTGGAAATCACTACAGCATGTAGCAAGAACGTGAAATAACCACCGCAATTATATAATCAAGTTTTGCCACATTTAAGGTTTGGGAAAAGTTCCGAAAACTATGATAAAATTAATATACACACTTTACTACTACTACCACTTCCAAGTAATACCTAGGTGATGTGGTTTGGTTGCCGCTACTATTCAAAATCTACTTTAAAGTTTAGACATCTTTAAGGTGGTGTCAAAAGTGGTCATAACATTTCAGATACTAAAAAGTTATAAAACTATAATAATATAATATACTATTATAATTTTATAACTTTTTGGTATCTGAAATATTATTATGTATCAAGTTTTATAAACGTTATTTTAGTTACGAGTTTTATTAGGCACAAGCGAAGCTTGCGAGCGAGTGTTTAGTAAAAACGAGTGTCTAGAGCCCAGGTAGCACAACGTGACGAAACCGTGACGATTTGTGTCCATTGTGTCCAATTGGACAGAAATCCTCACGGTTTGTCACGTTGTGCTACCTGGGAGAAGTTTATAAAAACAAGTTGCATACTATACTTTATCTACGAAGAACAGAAATAAGAATTTAAAGCCAATTTTAATTAATAAATATTTGACATTTGACGAATTTAACACAGAGATATAGAGGGGGGAGAATGAGCTTTAACGTGCGCGAATGGGGACACACTCATAGCCGCCATTTTGAACCACGTATACGAGGCGAGGTCAAAAATGTTGGTGTTTCTGCACGTTTTAACAGCCCAAGACATTTTATATTACATAAATTTTCACAATATAAAAACACAACCTTACTACAAGTATATAAAAATTCAACTAAACCAAAGATATCGGTGTAGAAAACAGATAATTAGGTGGTTGTTAATAGACCTTTAAACCTCTAAAAACAATGAGGTTATGTACTTATAAACAGTGTTGTCACGAAAGTTCACGACCAAAAATTAAAAAATACCCGATTATACTCACAAGAGTAAAAAAATAGTTTTAGCGCATTGGCCCTATTTTGACAAATGAATTTAATTTTGTATTAATCAAGAAGAATGGTAACAGAATAGAATAATAATAATTATGTAAATCGATTCTCGGGTAAAATAACCGCGAACGGCAACACTGCTTATAAAACTAATAACAAGCGACAGGGGCTTCATCTGTTTATTTTTTATTAAGCTTGCCAATCAGAGATAGAGAAGTCTATATTATCAACATCTAGTTCAAAATGTCAGCCATGAACCTGTCGCCATAAAATTGGATGCGCAATGGTCCAAGATCCTTCTCCCCCCTCTATGTCTCTGATTTAACCTCACTTTTTCGCAATTTATAATAAACCTTACTTTAGCACTAAAACGCCCAAAAGACAATGTTGTTAACTTCAGCCTGTGACTAAAACGCCATAAAGTCACAGCTTGTCAATGTAGGAGTAGATAAAGTATATTCTGCTGGTGCCAATCACATAATTACAACTATGCTAATATAATATGAAGATATTTCAACTGTATCGTGCTATATTTAGCTATTTTAAGGTAAATGCCACTCATTTGAAGCAGGGACCCGGACCGGACCGTTTTTGGACAGAAAACCGGACCGAAACCGGTATATATTTGTGGACCGGAACCGTAACCGAACCCATATTATTTTTAAATGCAAGTCTAGAGACCGAACCGGAACCCTTTAAATTTAAAACGGTTTTTTAGGTTATTTTCGGTTTTTTTCTTAAATTCTTTTTGCAAAAATTTAATTTTTTTTTTTTTAACCAAATAATTTTTGATTATTTTGGCAACAATGCAAAACAACTATGACTAACATCATGTCAATGACATGTTAGTGAAATTGCCTACAGATGGCAGCATCGAAGTATGTGAAAAATGTCCATACAAGTAATTGAAAGACGCGCCATTTTGTAAGAAATGAACGACCATCTTTTATATGTGCTTCTTTGGGGTTTTCTAAGCCATTCTCTATGTTCAAACTTGGTTAAAATGAGACGAAAAACAACTAACCCTGCCCATCAAAAAGAAGAACAAAAGCTCTAAGTTTAGTTTTTTTATTTTTATATAATTTATTTTAATTATAAATTTTCTAGTTTCTCAATCACAAGATCAGAAGAAAAAAATAAAGAAAGCCAGCCGATCGATAATAAAAATAAAGAAGAGAATGAAGGCCCTAAAATTAGAGAACCTCATTTAAAAAATAAGAAGAGACAAAGTAATACTTTATTTAATTACTTGCCAAAAAAAAAAAATTAATAAACTTTTCATCTTATAATTTAAGTACTTATTTACACCTAGTAAAAAAATTGGAACCGAAAAAAACCGTATGGACCGAAAAGATTGGTCCGGACCGGACAGAAATATTTTTTTTGGAACCGTAACTGAACCTGAACCGAAATTAGTCGTTTCTCTCGGAACCGGAACCGGACCGGAACCGTTATTTCATTTGGGTCCGGGTCCCTGATTTGAAGTTGCTATATCAGTTTTCGTCATTATAATGCTACTTGAAATTGTAGTGTGATCTGGAAACACTGGCGTAAAAAAGGACAAAAACGTTTTGATAGTCTATGTGTGCACTTCTCCAGGGCAAATTTTGCTGAAGATATGTCTCTTTCTGTCTAGTGTTATGCACATGTCCGAAAATTAAATTCAACGGAGAGCAGAACGCCCTTGGAATAATGAAGGTCAACCCGTTCTGCTATTCATTTAATTCAATTCTCAGACATGCGCATAAGACTCCTAGTATGATAGAAAGAGACAATTCCACTTAAAGCGCTAGCAATTTAGAAGTATTAAAATATGATTTTACCACAACCACATAACCACACTAATTCTAACTTCAGAGTCGGGTTCTTCCGTATTAATAACAAATCCTTCGGTTTTAAAAAACTCCTCAACTCTTCTCATCGATACTATTGTATAACATGTTTCTAATTGCATAACCAGGCAACAATTATAAAACTTTAATTTTCCTAAAACATAATTTTATTATAATTGCATTCTTTATTTACATTATAGTAACCCCTTATATCCCTTTGTTCAGTTGAATAAAATTCCAACTCTTGCAAAACCGACACGGCCTCATTTAATAGTTTTCTAAAAATTATTACTATAATAAACATGGGAAAAAATTCCATTAAAACGTTATTGGAATATTTAGAGTTCGCCAAATTGCTTGTCACAAATCCAATTGACAACGCCTTTATTAATTCCGATCTAAACATTCTAAAAAGATAAAAAGGAATGTGTTAATTTAGAAATAAATATTTTAGTTAAAAATATAATGTTACCTGCCCTTAAATATAGCCAAATAAAGTTGTCCGGTGGCTTTAACTTCTTCCGGTAATACAATGAATCTTTTAAAGTGTATCATTCGTAAGGCGTATGTTTCCAGCGCCGCGGAAAATGACTTTTTACCAATAAAAGAATTAATTGTAATTAGATTACCATAAGCTTTGCATAAGCTAACATAACTCATTGAGGAGCTTACAGCTTTTTTTAAAGCCCAATTTGCTGCCAGTAGTGCTTTCTTCCATTTACCCATGCCCTAAAAATATTATTTGAAATTCATACTTCAAATTAATGTAGTTTGGAATTATTGCTTACAATAAGTAGTTTGGAAAAATAAAATAGACATTCAGAAACATCGTCATAATAGGTGGCATTAACGGATTCTTGTGATTTTAGATTACCATGGCATAAAAAGTATTTGCAACGTTGAGTCAAATTTGCGCAACAACTTTGGATTGAAAGACTGCAACCTCTCACAGGGAAGTTTATACCTAACAAAAAATATTTGTACAGTTAAATTTTAATTTAAAAAATTTTGTTGGAATATTGTTGTATATATACAGGGTGTCATGTAATAAGTTGTCATCCCTTGGGGGTATCTTTACTTTTGCATTGTTGTGTGTGTAATTGTTTTATGGCATTTGTTTGGCACGACAGCGGATTCCTATAGGTATATATAACGTGTAAGTGTTTAAGGTCAATGTCTAATAATACATCACGGATTACTTTGACTACAGCAATAGTAACAATCTGTTTTGTGACATTAATGAATAGTGTCAAGAACTGTTATTATGGCATATCGATGGTTATTTGACAAAACATCGTAAGCGACAATTTTGTTGAATTACTTTTTATTTTATCAAAGTGTCAGTTACAATAAGCTGCACATGTTAACATAATAGTTATTCCAATTTTGGAATCTAATATTGGTCAGTTTGAATATTTTTATTATTGTAAGCGCCTCTTCTTTTTAATTTTTTACCGATTTAGAACGTAAGCGCCTATATGTTCCCGACAAATAATCGTAAGCAACTCCGAGACATGGCGTTTGCAATTTGACATTGTGTCGCTTACGATAATATTTTGCTGCCGCCTTGATCTAAACAGTTTATTTGTGAGTATACCTGCATCGCGGTGATTGCTACTAAGTTTTAAAATAATATTTTATTTAATCAAAAAATTATAATTTTTTTTTCATTGCATTATTAATAGTTATCCTAATTATTATTGTTGTTACCTAGTGTGGTTCGTTAAAAATGTTTTTGAAGTTATTGTATGTTGTTCTAGCGTCAAATAATTTGACTCAAATTTATAACGGTTAGATCATGGTACCATGGGTGAGATACTGGTTTGTGAATAAAAATCGTTTGTTTTTTTTTAAAGAAATGTATATTTTCATTTTCAAACATTTTTTGGCAAAATATCGTTGGTGATATTTTATAAATTATTTTTTTTGTATTTTTTTTATTTATTAATAAAAGCTATTAAAAATAAATGTCGCTAACGATAAAGTAATCATCAAAATTTGATTTAATCTATATACCACAAAGTAACGTAAATGTAACTTAAGCGACAAGACTAATTTTACATTTTCCTAAAGATGTTTTTATAAAATATCGTATGCCACATAAAGAAAATTTTAGATTGGATTCGATCTAACTTAAATATTTGAATAGTGTGATTCGTTAAAAATATTTTTGTAGTAATTGGATGTTGTTCTAGCGTCAAATAATTTAACTTAAATTTATAACGGTTAGATCATGGTACCACTGGTTTGTGAATAAAAATCGTTCGTTTTTTTCAAAGAAAGCTAATGTACTCGTATATTTTCATTTTCAAACATTGTTTGGCAAAATATCGTCGGTGATATTTTATAAATTATTTTCTTTTGTAATTTTTTTTATTTAATAATAAAAGTTAAAAAATAAATGTCGCTAAAGATAAAGTAATCATCAAATCTATATCCCACAAAGTAAGGTAAATGTGACTTAAGCAATAATTTTACATTTTCCTAAAGATGTTCTTATAAAATATCGTATGTCACATAATTTAATGAAAATTTTAGATTGGATTCGATCTAACTTAAATATTTGAATTCTACATTAATAAAATAATGCCTCACCAATTTTCAGATACATAACTTTAAAAATAAAGCTCCCACACAAAAAAATTTTAGGTTTTGTCGGTTACGATGTTTTGTCAAATAACCATCGATATACACTATCGGGAAAAAGTAGAGCAACAAAGTTATTTTTTAGTTATGTTTGAATAAAAAAAATTGTGGTTTTTTGCTCATTTTAATAAAATACTATCTTTACTTTGAAACTAACATTTCACAACATTTGTATGTACTTTAAATCAGTTTTATAATGGTAAATAATAATAATTATGAAAATTAATAAGAATGGGGCTATAAAAGTAGAGCAGAAGAACAGAATTTTATTGTAATCTATTTTAACAAAAATTATTTAACACATTTTAGGACTATAACAATTAAAAGTAATTCATTAATATTTAATAGAATATCCATTATTATTAATTACAGGCCGAAAAAACCGCTGGATCCAGCTGGATTGCTGGATGAGACATCCAGCAATTGCAATCCCTACTTTTGACGCATAACTAATTAGCTTAAAACTAATTGTCACTATAAATTCAATTGTGTCAGTGTGAAAATTCATGTTGTCATCGATAATCATATCCTACTTTGATGTCTTAAAACTTATTGCATTTTTTTTACATTATCACGCATGTATAATTATATTTAAATATAATATCGGGATTTGCATATATTTTTTGAGTGTTGCTCTACTGTTGTACGATAGTGTAGGTACTGCATTTTAGCGTGTATACACGCTAAAATGCAGTACCTACACTATCGTGATCAATATTTTGAACATTAATTATAATTTTGAATTGAAGGCCCAGGGAAAAAAGGGAAACAGTTTTTTTCCCAGAACTTCTGTACACTTCGATCGTCGTCAGCTGTTGCTTTTTATTTAAAAACAGCAACACTTATAAAAAAATGATAAAGGAAAAACTTGCTTACTTTGGCGTAAACTATCATCCCCAAGGGATGACAACTTATTACATGACAACATGTATTCAAAGTCTGCTAACATGGGGTAATATAGCCGTCGAAAATACTTAAGAACGTAACAACTTTTTAGGAGAGCGATTCAAATAAAAAAGTACTTCTTGACTAAAGCTAAAAATATTATAGTCACTTTTCTACTAATACTAATTACTAATAAATTAAAATAAAAATATTTAAGGTCATATACATTACATAGTTGCTTTAAATATCGTCCCCAAAAATTGTCAAGTTACTTAGTTAAATACCATAACATTTCAGAGCAGTCCGAAACATATAATATGCGTCTTTCATTTGTCCGGAAGCAAACATCGAGTAGCCAATTAAGGTGTAAACTTTAGCCCACCTCATTTTTAACATCCATTTTAAATATTTGGATGCGTAAGCTGGATTCTTAAAATAAAATTAATTAATTAGATGTTGTTTTTCATCATTTTTGTTCATATAAAATTTTGTATCAATTATTATTAAAAATCAAAATTTAAATTTCCTAAAATATTATTTTTCTACGACCACTATGTAAAAGTCACTTTTCATGATGGCATCGTTGCTTAGAAAATGAATCTTTTCATTGGCAAGGCAAAACACGAATGTAAAGTCACATTTCTGTGTGAAAAGTGACAGGTCTGTGTGAAAAGAACCGGAAAGCATCGTTTGACATTCAGCTGTCAAAAAAGTTTTTAGGTTATTTTGTTTTGTATTTAAAAATAATAAAAAATAAAAGGGTCGCAGAAAAAACATTGTGTTATACTTGTGAGAAAAGCTTTCTTCAAGCTCGTGTTAATGCACACTCGGCCTAACGGCCTCGTGGCCAACTTAAAAACTCGCATGAAAAAAGTCGCTTTTCAACACTTGTAAAACAAATAACTATTTATACGATCCTGGCACAAAAAAATGACAATGAATTTTTTCAAAATCGCATTGAAAATTTTCAAATTTTAGAGCGAAAAAATTGTTCTTTGTAAATGAAACAAATTCCTAAAGACAAATTTACACACACATACATTTACTGGCGCTAATATCGTCTCAATTATCACAAAAAGGGGTATCTCATATTTAACAATTTTATAGAGCATTTTAAAGATTTTTACAATTATTTTTTACAGTGTATACAATTATTTTTTACAGTGTATATATACACTGTAAAAAATAATTGTATACACTGTATATAAAAATAATTGTATACACTGTATACATCTTGTCAATGTAGGAGTATACTCCTACATTGACAAGATGTGACTTCATGGCGTTTAAGTCACAGGCTGAAGTTAGCAATAGTAGCTTTTGGACATTATAGTCATGGGCCGAAGTTAGATTTATTATAAATTGGGGAAAAGTGATGTTAAATTCGTGGAAATTTGACAGATGTCAAATGTTTAACAAATAAAATTGACATTAGTCGTAGATAAAGTATAGTATGCAACTCGTTTTATAAACTTCTCTAGACACTCGTTTTTATTAAACACTCGCTTGCCAAATAAAACTCGTAACTAAAATGGCATTTATAAAACTTGATACATAATACCTATACTATTATCTAATTTTACGTAGGTAAATTAAAATTTAATACCTACCAATAAGCACATTTTTTTCCAAAAAATAGTTTAATTATGCTCAATCTTTAAAATGCTCTGTACAATTATCAAATATGAGATACGCCCTTATGTAATCATTTGGATGATAACACGCCAGAAAAAAATGGCACGCCAGTTGTAGTAGTAGGTATATCGACTTCATACCATAGATTAGATAAACTGAAAGTAAAGTATCAAATAAAGTGTACAGGAGTCAACTGTACTTCGTAAAATATGCTGAATTGTCGCAAAATTGCAGACTGTTTAACATTTAAAATTAAAATGTTGTGCTTTAAAATACACCCGTTATAATTAGCATAAAATTGAAATTGATAATTAGGAATTTGCTGATTATTACTTCATTTACAATTATTTGTAAAAAGATCGAAATCATCATCAATTTATATCGTTATACAAAAATACAATAATACGTTTCATAAACATAAAAACAAATATTCCAGGCAAATTTAAATTTTGACTGAAAATTTGACGTGGAAATTTGATGACGGTTTATTTAAAATCATAATAACTTATTTTATTTAACATTATTATTCAGGGTGTCCCGAAAATGGCCATACCACAATCCATTGTGGGCCATACCATTTAGTAAATTTCGTTCCATTAAGCGTTTAGGTTTACAAAACTTGTCAGAGCTGTAAGCTGAAATATACATCTAAAATACATCTAAAAAAGGTTATAGTTTGACATTAAGATAAGTACTATGCTCCACACGTGACTGATAGAAACAATTAAGGTTAATTTTCTGTCAGTGTCAAGCTAATTTTGTCCTATTTTCTGAAAAAAATGCAATATATGTAGTTTTTTTGTATAAAGGTAGTAATTAGAACACAAAATTAGCTTGACACTTGAACTATCAAATTTACGTGGTGGGACTTTGATGTGTGGAGCATTGTTGACATAATATGTAATTACTGACAATTTGTATTAAGTAAACTAACTTAATAAAAATATACCTATATTGACTAAATTAACAAAAATAATTATTTATAATGGATAATGGTCTTAAACAAAGAGTAATTATAGTACTCTTTGTTTAAGTCCATTATTATCGGGCGCCTAACGAATTACAGTCCTATGCAAATAAAAAGCGTACCCGCATTAAAATGAGAGGTACTTCATTTGTCAAATCACGAAAAATAGGTTATTAAAATGCAAAGCAGTGGCGTTGTGTAATACCTTAAAAAAACTCTAAGAAAAGTTTTTTCGTAAGTAATATCATAAGGGCATCTAATTTTTCCGAAAAAAATCGAAAAAACACGTTGTGTAAGAAAAAGCATGAGTGCTGTTGGCAACAAAAATCCGAGTCGAAGTGTTAAAAAATATTACTTAGCATTGTGTTTTTTCGATTTTTTTCAAAAGAAAAATTAGATGCCCGAATGGTATTTGGCAAGACTATTTCATGAGTAACAGTTAACAATTAAAATATAAGTTGCAATTTTTGGTGACAACAGCTGTCAAGTTTTGCCGAGGAACGGTCTTATATACAGCCTTATATACAGCCTGTATAATACAGGTCTTGCAACTTCGCCCAATTTCAATAGGAAAAGTGACCTCTCTAATGAGACACCCACCAGATGGCGCATCGAGTTGTGGGTGAACCATAGATGTTTAAAGGTCGTTTTTAAGTTCTCTGGTGGATAATTTTCTTAGATAAAAGGTTTCTATGAAAGTTATCCGCCAAATAAGCTAACTTAATCTAACGATTGTAAAACCGGCTCTAAGTCCTTAAAGTCTATGGGATAAATGGTCAAATGAACTACCTTCTGTGTTAAGAAACATAACCTACATTTTTATAAACAAGCTTGTGTATTTTGTTAAAGGGAGTTTTTACTTATTTATTAGATTAAAATAGATTAAAATAGCTGACAGTTTGGCTAGTTTATAAACTACCCAGCTACTTTATAAACTATCCATGTTTACACATTAGCCGTAACATATAATATATCATATATTATATGATATGTTTGGTCTGGGCATGTGACGGCCGAGGACTTTGTGCATAGAGTATAGACTTTGTTGTCCTATTTTGTTAACGTAAATTATCCGAAACAAACTCACAAATATTAAATTTTTGAAAATGTAAACAAAACATAGAAAAAGAATTTAAAAAGTTAGGTTATGGTTATGCAGTAGTTCCACATTTAACTAAGTAGTTCATTTAATTGACCCTTCGATCTTAGCGCCACCTAGCGGCTTGGCACGTTAAGGAAGCCACCTCGAAGCTTAAAGTTGCAAGACCGTGGCCCAGTGTTGCCAACTCGAAAATAACAAATAACGCTACAACAATATCAAAATTCCGCTACGCTCCGCTACAGCCGAATCTATCCTAATTCCGCTACACCCGCTCTATTTTGGCTTAAAGTTTGGAATCCAAACTTTGGATACAATTTTTTTTAATGCAAATAAAGACAAGAAATGTTAAGCAAAATACTTTCTTCAAGTACCTAATAAATATAAAAAACAGGTAACAAAAAATCCCTATATAAAACCAAAACAAAAATATTCTAACGCTGGAAGTCCCGCCCGCCCGTAAAAGATAAACAATACGCAAGCCGCGGTAGCATTTATAAATCCTACGGCGGCTATATATAGCATTTTACGGGAGGGCGGGAGAAAGTGCGAAAGGAAATCTATAAATAAAGCTAAGCACAAAAGATTTTAACCCTTCATTAGTCTCACTGTTTTCTGAAACGCCATTAGTCGATTCGATGTATGAGACCGAAAGTTAAAAATTACGTTCATTAAATATCTTGTGTGTGTATTGTGTGTAATTTTTAAGAAAAACACTATTTTAATATTTTTAAATGTAATGTTTTTAATAAACAAACAGAACAAACTATCAATATAAGAAAAAAAATTGGTGTTTTAAATGTTTGACTAAAACGTATTTTAAAAAAAACTAAATTCCGCTACGTTTTGCCATCATTTTGTTCCACCGCCGCTACGCCGCTTTTGGGGCTGAATCCCGCTATGCGTAGCGGAATTCCGCTACGGTTGGCAACACTGCCGTGGCCGCGGGTAAACTGCACACAGGTGCTGTCATACAGTTTTGCCGCGGGTGAACTGCTGACAGGTGCTGTCATACAGTTTTTTCACCAAGAAACCATTTGTAATTCAAAATTGCGCGTTTGTGATTGGTGGAAATTAAGACGAGGGAAATAGTCGTAAGTAATATCATAAGGGCATCTAATTTTTCCGAAAAAATTCGAAAAAACACGTTGCTAAGTAGAATGGGTGCTGGTGGCAACAAAAATCAGAGTCGAAGACGAGGATTTTTGCACTTGCACGAATGCATTTTGTTAAAAAATATTACTTAGCATTGTGTTTTTTCGATTTTTTCACAGGAAAATTAGATGCCCGAATGGTATTTGACAAGACTATTTCATGAGTAACAGTTATTCTATATACACATAGCTTACAAAATATACTACCTATTATACATGCATACATAATAAATATGTAGGTATTAATTTGAAAACTGAAAAATAGGTAATTTATTTAATCACAATACTACAAACATACTATCGCTAACAAAAAAACTCATACAGCTATATTGTGGCTGTGTGAATAAAACTTTTCCGTCAATGTCAAGCTGACATCGAGCTTTATCACATCCATTATGACTTTTTTAACAACATTTTCAACCAAACAATGCAGACGAACAGTTCGTCTGGCAAGCCATTGAAGCCATTTGGAACGAGATAAAGCAAGACGGCGACTTCCATGCTTTGCCGTTTGCGGGCAGTAATTGACAAAAACAGAGGGATGACGAAATATTATTTTTTTTCAAACTTCAACCTAACTTTGTATTTCATTTTAGACCTTTCAAATGTGACGTATCATGTTAAAAGCCATAATTACTCCAACGAAATGACAGAAAATCAGGAACACAAGATTTTTAAGCTGTATGAGTTTTTTTTGTTAGCGAGAGTAATTATTTATGGTACAATTAAAATATAAATTGCAATTTGGGTGACAACAGCTGTCAAGTTTTGCCGCGGGTAAACTCGAAAAAACTGCTGACAGGTGCTGTCCTACAGTTTTTTCACCTACATAGAAACCATTTGTAATTCAAAATTGCGTGTTTTTGGTCACCTAAATAGTAGTTTTATCACTGCAAAACTGAAAAAAACACTTGTTTTCTGAAATCTGATTGGTCCTTAAAGTAATGAGTGGAATAGTCGATAAGCAAATAAAAAATACATATATTTATCTACATAACACAGAATTAATGGCAATCTAATATTTGGTCATAAATACCTGATTTTCTATTACTTTTTCCAATCTATTAGGAATTGATTAAATATATTTGACACAATATTTGGATCAAGGTCTTCCCAGCACTCATGGATTTTTTCAAATAATTGGTTCGCATTTTGTGGTCTAAAATTTTGATTATACAGGGTGTTTCTTTTAACTTGAGACAGCTCAATATCTCGAGAAATACGCATTTCACGAAAAAATGTCTTAAATAAAAGGTTAATGTGACTAAAGGGGACATTATTTGGTGCTACCGCTAGCCACCCCCTACCCCTCCTTAAGGGTGAAACGGGGGGTAACTTTGGAAAGTCAAATGGAATGACCCGATTTTTTTCACAGAGTTTGGTAGTACATAAAAAAATACATAACTTTTATTTAAAACTTTTTTCAATTTATCAACAGATGGCGCTGTAATTCAAAATTTAAGAAAAATGAGTTTCCTTGTAAAATCCCAGCTAACAAAATTGATTATGTAAGTGTTCTTAGAACTGCTATACAACACATATTATAGAAACGCTAAAATTGTATAATGCGTTTAAAAACTACTATACAACACTTAATCAACCAAAAAGGGCCCCGTTTTATAAAACAGTTTACTTCGTTAGCAGTTATATAAATACACTACACAACCCTTATAAAACTCAGTAACAGTATACTGGGGAACTGCTATACGATTATACTATAGCGGTTTTACTCTGCAGCTTAATTGCACTTTACGAATATATTTAGAATATTAAAACAAGCATTTTATAAGTATGTTATAATGCGACAGAATCGTTATAAGAACATCAATTTGTTTCCTTCTCTAGAAATTAGGAATGGAGTGGGAAATTTTTATCCTAAGACTATTTTATAATGCGAATTATGTTGGATGTCAAACGGCTAAGATCCAAAATGGTGCTTGTTGTTTATTATGTAAATATAATTATTAAACCTTTGAGATTTACGCTATCGAGGACAACATCTTCCTGCGGAGCAATCTTTTCTGACAATATATGTATATATTTTTAACGAAAAACTAAAGCGCCAGTTAACAAACATACCTACTAAAAATTATTTAAAAAAAAATAATTTTTTATTTGACAAAGTTTCATGTTTTTTAAGAATATTATTGTTTTATTTGTTCAGTTTATAATTGACTATTCTTAAGATTACATTAATTTTTTTCAAGAAAATTCATTTTTAATTGACAGTTTTAACGTTTGTTGGTAAAATTCACACAATGGCGGCGATTTATAAACAATTGATCGGTCAATAAATATGGCGTTTTTGTTATAAAATGGTTTTGTCTTTATAAAAACGTTATACAATTTATCTGCTCTGTCGCGTGCGTTATACGATATTTAGGTTCTGTAAAGTTGTTTAATACAGGCGCTATAAAAGTAAAGCAAGAAACTGACATTTGAGATGTTGCCAGATTTTATCTGTATTTTTCAAATTATTTGTTTTTTTTTAGAATAAAATACTCATTTTTGGTGCAGTTAGGTACCTACATCAAGTAAAATTTTATTTATCCTGCACGACGTTACCTTCATTTTTTATGCAAATAAGGATTTGTAGGTAACACTGCTGCCTAAAATAACAACCCTGTAAGTTCATTTTTCGTATTGGCTATAACGCCTTTGCCTACTGCGCAATAGAACAATAATATCGCTTAAGGTATGCATTGTACCGCACTATACAATTGTGTTCTGTTTTATTCACTTTTTAGCGGTACCTTCTTTATCTACATGTGACCTAACTAATTTTTTTGTTTATAATCTGTGATAAATACCGGCAAATATTTCTACGTTGAGTTTTAAAATTAAAATGTTTAAAATCGTTGAAACGCAGAACTTGCGATAATTTTATTTTATAAACTTTCTATAAAGAAGTTAATCGGTGTAGTTATAGGATAATTATAAAATAACTTTATACTTATTGTGTAGTGTGTTTACTTCTACTTAAAAAAACAATTTTTTAACTTTTATACAAATTCTATTACAACTATCATAAAACGTTGAAACTACAAGTATAAGAATAGGTATACAACTCTATTATAACTTTTATACAACTCTTTTAAAATAATTTTATAAGGGATTGTATAAAACGTTATACAATGGTTAAAAAATGTGTATGAGTTTGGTTCTATAACACGAGTTGTAAAAATATATATACAATAATGTATTAGAATTTCGTCGTTTTTACGATAAAATTATTGTATTAAGACGCATTAAACAATAAAAATGTTCTTTTTGCAGCTCTAGACGATAGTTATAAAACAATTCAGTTCTTTAAGGGATTTATTTTGCTAGTTGGGATGTATTATTTGAAACGTTTGAAAAACAAAAATTAACATTAACAACAATAGTCGGCTATGAAAACAATTTATAACAAATGTTTGAAATGTCGTCATTCCATTTCAACACATTTTTGAATGCGGGTAATGAATTCTGGCACACAACGCGCCAACGTATCGGGCGGTATCGCCGCACAGGCGTTCCTGATCCGCTCCACCATGTCCTCCCAAGTTGTAGGAATTGCAGCGTAAACTTTTTCTTTCAAGTAACCCCACTGGAAGAAGTCTGGTGGCGTAAGATCAGGTGATCGAGCAGGCCAAATTACTGGACCACGTCTACCGATCCACCGCGGTGCACCGGCCATTGAACTCCCGATCCAACACCTCTCGAGCAATTGTCGAATAATGTGCAGGACAACCATCTTGCTGGTACCACATGTTTTGGAGCCGTGCTAGTGGTACATCCTCCAAAAGGTCCGTCAGATCGTTTTCTAGAAAATTCCGGTACTTTTCGCCATTTAATGCACCGTCAATAAAGAAGGGTACGATTAATCGTTCGCTTAAGGTACCTCACCAAACGTTTACCGACCAGGGACGCTGGTGCTCCACTTGGTGTCGAAATGGAAGGACGACATTTCGAACATTTGTTATAAATTGTTTTCAGAGCCGACTATTGTTGATTTAATGTTAATTTTTGTTTTTCAAACGTTTCAAATAATACATTTTACAAGGAAACCCCTTTTTCTGAAATTTTGAATTTCAGCGCCATCTGTTGATAAATTGAAAAAAACTTTCAAATAAAAGTTATTCATTTTTTTATGTACTACCAAACTCTGTGAAAAAAATCGGGTCATTCCATTTGACTTTCCAAAGTTACCCCCCGTTTCACCCTTAAGGAGGGGTAGGGGGTGGCTAGCGGTAGCACCAAATAATGTCCCCTTTGGTCACATTAACCTTTTATTTAAGACATTTTTCCGTGAAATGCTTATTTCTCGAGATATTGAGCTGTCTCAAGTTAAAAGAAACATATCTTTTTTTCCAATAATTCCCCAAATATTTTCGATAGGATTTATATCAGGACTATAGTATACTCTCTAAAAATAAATTAGTCAAAATTTCTTTTTCACTTGTACCATGGTTAACCTTAGAATACCATGGTATTCCAAAATGTAACAGCCAATTCTTATGTAAAATTGTCCCCTGAATCCGAAAATATCGTCAAAAGTTAAAAAAAAAAATAGAACAGTTTTTGAGATATAGTCAATTTTCCATTTAATATGGAATTGACTATATCTCAAAAACTGCTCCACTTTCATAATTTTTAACAGTATTTTCGGATTGAGAGGAGAATTTTACATAAGAATTGGCTGTTCAATTTTGGGATACCATGGTATTACATGGTTAACCAAGATACAAGTGAAAAAGCAGTCACTAATTATTATAACTATTAAATTAGTCATTTTTGACTAATTAATTTTTAGAGAGTATAACTGGCCCAGGGCAGCAGTTCCACATTATTGGTTTGAAACCAGTGGGTAACAGCGTTAGCAGTGTGAATTGGACAATAATCTTGTTGAAATATAAAATTGTTGTTAGGATAAATTTGGCCCCATATATTGACAGAGAAACGCCCAGTTCTTGATGCAAGTGGGTTAGTATACTGTAGTTCAAATCTGGAATTTGCTGGACGATATACACGTATTTGACCATTGTAAGTCGACTGGAACGTCTTTTCGTCAGTAAAAATAACGTTGTGCCAATATTGAGGATTCCGGTGTATGTAATTTAAAGCAAAAATAACTCTGGCTTGACGCCGCACACTGGGAGGAATTTCAAAAATCGCGGACAAAACCCTATTTTGTAAAAATCAACATAGTAAATTTTAAATTACGAGTTATAAAAAAAGAAAGCACATAGATTATGATTTTAAAAGAAATACATTTTTTTATGAAAAAATGCCCGCTTAAACTTGCTTAAAAAGTCACATTGTTCGTGTCGGTTTTTTAGAGCAAATTGTATGTAAGTTTTTTAAGCCCATTTTTGTTTTGCGTAATTAATGAAAGGAAATGGTGGTATATTTTACTGCATTCCTTATCCTTGTTCTTTCATATAAAAGTCTAAAATTGCAAATTTTACCATAAATACGGTTTTTATAAACCTTTTACCATCGCCTTTAAAAGTAGATAAATCTTTCACAAACCACAAGATATTTCGTTAGGTGTGCCTTGGTGTGACGCAAAGTATTTGGTACCAGAACGTTCATCAAATTTTCTTTTTTTAAAGTCAAAAGAATTAAGCTGCCTTTTTTTGCCTGTTTAGCCAGCAGAATATGAAATATGTCCATGAATTTATCATATTAGTCGAATATTTATAAGTCATCATAGTTGCCTTTTGCTAGTTCTAAAACGTCAGTTTCCAGTAAAAGTCAATCATACATACAATCTCATCGTGTTTTTGTGTTTATTAACGCTTTATAATAATATTTGGTAAGTTATAATATTAATATTAATATAAATATTACATGTTTATTTGAATAACTTGCTTCTTTTTATGTAGAAATGTCATCAACGACTAATAAGGAGTTGTATAAACTTATTAAAAATGTTAGTAACAAAGAAAAACACAACAAACTTTTAAAGTATCTAACCGATAACCTGGATATTATTGATAAATTTTATATTGTCCCCTGAATCCGAAAATATCGTCAAAAGTTAAAAAAGTAAAACAGTTTTTGAGATATAGTCAATTTTTCATTTAATATGGAATTGACTATATTTCAAAAACTGCTCCACTTTCATAATTTTTTATGGCATTTTCGGATTCAGGGGACAATTTTACATAAGAATTGGATGTTAAATTTTGGGATACTATTATATTCCATGGTTAACTATGGTACAAGTAAAAAAGCAGCCAATAATAACTATTAAATTAGTCATTTTTGACTAATTCATTTTTAGAGAGTAGGTAAAAAACGTAGATTTAACCGGTTTTGCTTTAAAGTCAACTTTTAAATGTTATTTTAACATCGATATAGGGTTTTTTGGACCAAGTCACTCTAGTAGTCGATATAAATAAAGCAAAAGATGCGAAATTTACAAAGAAAAGATGTATCGAAAAAAATGTATATAAGTGATTTAGCTCGAATATTCCTTAATTGTTATTGTTTTTTTTGTTTATTTTTCTATTTTTAGCTTAGGTAATATTGCGTAATATATTTGTTTATTAATTTATGTTTTTGGAAAATGGAGGATCGACAATACCGAACTTTTCCAAATTGTTTAAAACAAATTTGTGAATTTGTGTACATAATTAAAACATTTTATTAATATTAATATTTTAGCATAAATTTACCACCGCATAAACCTTAAAATGGCTTAAAATAATGTGTCCCTAATTTTGTCCGCGATTTTTGAAATTCCTCCCACTGTGCGCCGTTCTTCTGTTAGTAAAGTTTTTTTTCGCAGCCAGACGAGATCTAAGCTCAGATTCCTGTATTCTTCTGCTGGCGGTGGATTGAGCGCCAGGAAATGCAGTATTAATGACCGCATCCCTGGCCATTGCAAAAGGATTGTTTATTAAATATCTTAATAAATTTGCATCCTGTCCAGGATTGGAAACTCTTGGCCGACCTTTACCAACTTTTCTTTTAATTGATTGTTCTTCTTCCCAAGGTTGTTTAATATTCAAAATCGTGCTTTTATTTCTATAGAAACACAATTTTTGTAATTATGCGAGTTTTTTCAAATTCAGATAACTGACGAGGCATTATTCAATTAGCTGTCAAACTGACTGGTTTACAACTACGGCACTGTTTTTTTATAACCTAATTCGCCATACTTGACAAGTACAGTACCTCTCATTCTAAGGCTGTACGCTTTTTATTTGCATACGACTGTACAAGTATTTTTTTAACCCTCATTTTTTTTTCTTTAAATAACCCCATATATATATTGCGTGGTAAGACCTTAGTTTCAAAAACATTTTCGTGTTTATAACAATGTTAAAAATTTTAAATAATCCGTAATGTGGCCTCATATTGTAAGTAAAATACTAACAACTAATAGTTCCATAGCATGATCAAGATGTAATTTGGCTTCAGGTAAATTTCGGATTTCAATTGATAATTTTGCATACTTAAGGCTCGATTCCATTAGTTTTTCAAGATTATCTAGAAGAACAAAAACATTTTAAATTAATATATAATTTTTATTGTTTACTTATACCTGCTCCCTTGCAATGATCTATGAGCTCTGCATATACACTAATCAAAATCAAATGGCACTGACATTGTGAAAATATGTTGTTTTCAAATGTTCTTATTAATTTATCTCTTTTTTGTAAACGTCTAACAGTGTGAATACCAATTATACCACCTTCGAAGAGAATACTATCTACAAATAGAAAATATAAAGTTTAATCCCGGCGCATTCGCCTTTTTGTATATAGGTACCGTGTCCAAAGTTATATGCTTACCATTGCCAACTCCGTTATTATTAATATATTAGAGTTGGTTATATTAGCAAATTGATGTCTTGTTTTCATCTGATTAAAATAATGAAAACAGAAAAACAATTGAACGTCGGGTTTATATTTACAAAAATATCATTTTACATATTTTGACAGACAATTTAATTTGAAACAAAAAAAATGTTTTATACAACGTAATATGACATTATGTTATACACAAAATTCACCAGGGAAATACGCACAAATAATATCTATCAAATATTTTTGACAGTTCTGACACTTCTCCAACAAATATGAATTGACGAAGTCAAAGCCATCTAAATTTTAAATTATAAATAAAACTAACAATTTCCTTTCTTAACTGCCATTAAAAAATTAATATCTTTTAAATGGATAAAATAACAAAACAAGACTAACTGGACTGAAAAGATGAAGGTGGGGATTACATTTCCTGACAGTTTCAGATTTGTATTTTTTCCTCAACATAATGATTTCTAAAGGCAAAATTGGCTAATTTTTAAAATAATGGTGTCGTTTTCTATTATATAAGTACTTGATACCTGAAAAAAAATAACTTTCTAGATTTAGTAGAATAGGCACAGGAGCCAAAAAAAAATTACAAAAATTGGGAAATTAATTCAAATCTTTAGTGAGAACTAATTAGATAATAATAATTATAATTAATATTAAAAACATACTTACTAGGCAGTAAAATAAAATTACAATAATTTCAATAATTGCCACAGAAATAAAGTTTTAGCCTCTTATGAGAGAGTAAGAAAATGACACGATTTCAGGATTAAAAGTAAAGCAACTAAAAATTAAAACGGAAACGGTTTTTCATATATTATACCTAAAAGATCACCCTCAAAATTTTTCATTAAAATTAAAAATCATGCAGCGCACTTTTAAATTCATTTTTGGTGTTTTAATTTGGGTTGACTCTATTGTATTTTATTCTATCAAATTAGAACATTAATAAAATAAACATATAAATAATATTATATATAATTATTTCTTTGAAAATAGAGGTCCCTGCCAAAGATAATACACCCCATATATTGGAAACTGCACTAGCGCTAACGGCAAAAGGCTAAAGTAAATTAACGCCATCTATGTCTACAATAATGCAAGCAAGCAATGCCAAAGTAGATTTCTGTAACATATATGGCGCCGTATTTTAATTTTAATGCTTCGTGGGTGCCTTTATATATTGTATTTACTGCTGTATTTTAAATAAAACAAGTATGAATACAATATTTATTTATTGTAGTAATAATATAATATAAAATAAAATACATACATCTATATGTACATTAGGGTGTCCCTTATTTTTATTTTTTTACGCATACCCTCTAATTATATTTATTACGTGTTTATATACTTCCAGTAAAAATTTCAGCTCATTCTATAAACGGGAACCCGTGCCGACTTGCATCTGAACCCTCCGTTAGCCAACGTTAGGCGCGCGGTATTTTGTAACACGGTTGGTCGCGAGGTTTTCGATCGTAAGTCATTTTGTGTTTGTTATTATGTGACTCTTATATTATAAATTATTGACAAATGTTAAAATATAGTTTTATTTATGTGTATACTTTGATAAAAATGTATATTTTCACAGGGAGTGGCTAGTTACCCGGAAGGGTCTGGTGAATAGGCCTTAAACTCTGAAATTGATAAACTTAAAGGGTTTTACTCTAAATAACTAAAAGAGTCTATTGTGAGAGATGACTACCGAAAACTTATTGAACTGTCTGAAATATTTTTGGGAGGACATCAAGAATAGAAATGCTTATAAAAAGCTGAAATTTCATATAACAGTATATTTTAGTATACTCATATACTCATATACTCATTAGTATATTAATATATTTAAGGGATAAAATCAACTAAATTAGTGAAACAAATGATAGAAACAAAAGCAATAATATTAATTAGTAATCATATTTAATAAAATCATTAGAAAAATACAGTCATGAAGTATATCTTCTTTTTAAAGTGTTTCGTGTTACAAAATACCGCGCGCCTAACGTTGGCTAACGGAGGGTTCAGATGCAAGTCGGCACGGGTTCCCGTTTATAGAATGAGCTGAAATTTTTACTGGGAGGATATAAACAAGTAATAAATATAATTAGAGGGTAAAAATAAGGGACACCCTAATGTACATATTAAATCGGTATACATGAATATGTTTTTGGTTGGGGAGTGCAAACCTAAAAAATATTAGTCTTAATTCTTTAATAATAAGAGAATATTGTAAAATTTGATAATTTAATCCAGGCTCCTTATACGATTTTAAACTTAACATATAGGAATTTGTACAAGGCTTTTGAGTATGGACTTTTGGCAAGTTCAAATTGGGTTAACCAACCGTGAAAAATCCATCTTGCCAACACTTGGTTTTGGAAAAACCTGGACTAAATTACCATTACACAAGCCAAAAAGAAGCAACTCCACATTTTTACTTTATAAATTATAGCGCTTTATTGTTTTTTTCATAAGATACGTTTAATTTAATTTGCAATATTTAAGAGCTATATAGAACTTAAAAATGTACTTATGTATAGTTAAAATTCGTCTTTTTTGCTAAGAGAAAAAATAATAATAACGAGATGAGTCTTTTTGGCTTAGGACGGCAGGATAGTCAATACTTACAAATTGGTTACATTTCCGCACCCAACAACAACACATTTCACAACCATTAACACGTTGTATAACTTTTAAGGCGCAAAAATGTGTTTAATATTTCAAAAATTATGATCCTAGACCTAGGATTATGATCGACATCAATAATATTAATAATAATAATTATGATTGACATTGACATTTGCAAATAACGTTTGTACAGATGTCTACAATTTACAAGTTTAGGTATTGTAGCTCTAAAGGGCAATGGTGGGAGAGTTTCCCACATACTTCCACATGTGGAGTTTCCAATCTATGGGGGTATTTTCTTTGGTCCCTGCATTTTATGCATAAACTGAAAAAATTATTTACATGTTACAGGCTGTAACGGCGAGTCAACTGCATGGATTTACTGGCGACAATAAAAATTGGCGCGCCACTAAAATAAAAATTCGGGTATCAACATTAAAGCCTGAATTATAGATTGTCTTCCTTCCTTCCTCCCGTAGTCGCGCCCGTACGATTTGTGCGTCTTGTAAAAAGTCAATTTATAGATTTCCCTGTAAAATTCCGTAACCATGCGCGATGAGACCTAAAATGCTTGACATTTGTTTTTGTTTTTATTCTGCGTTTTACCCATCGTGTGTAAATATAAAAGATAATAGTTATTTATGTATTAAGGGCATAATAAGGTTTTTATGGCCCGAGGCGCTATTTCGAGCCCGAGCGCGTTAGCGCGAGGGCTAAAAAAGCGTCGTAGGACCATAAAAACCAGTTATGCCAGCAATACATACAAAACTTTATGCACGATTAATATATTATTAGTTTTAATATATTATTGTTTTTAAGACGTTTACGTCAATGAATTTTTGTTATAATTGTCATATTATAATGTCAACTGACATCAGTCAGTTTTAAAGTATAAAGATGAATGAAATTGAGGAAGCAGCTGAAAAGGCGAAAAATTGCGGCCTGCTGTCGGAAAAATCAAAATCTTTATACGAAAAAACTTACTTCAAATATATCAAATGGTTGTAACATTGTTGTTTTTAATTTTTGACGTTTCATTATAGCCCGCTGGGTCATAATAACGCCCGCGGGCTATAAAAAGACGTTTACGTCAAAGAATTTTTGTTATAATTGTCATATTATAATGTCATCGTGCATAAACATTTTTATATTAGTGCAGTGATCACAATTTTAATTGCCCAGGCAGCTTGTTGTATAATGAAAAAAAAACATCAAACAAGACGTTGGAAGACTCGCCCACTTTACCAAGACCGGGAAACTACAAAGCAACGTTTCTAAAAATGAAAGACCTTGATCATAAACAATATCTAAATATCCTATTTAGAGACACAAATTATTTAATAAACTGAAAACCTATCTTAAATAATACTAAACAATCATGTATTTTAAATATTTTGTGCCTACGCGCTGTCACCCTATAGGGTATACAACGCATGTCCATAACAAGCACTGTGATTGGTCATGTCAAACGGTGAAAGATAAAACTTAAAAATTTCTACGGGAGGAAGGAATGCCGTCCTTACGAGAATCTATAAATGGCACTACGATTTGAATAAACATTTTTGACGTAATTGTCACCATTAACATTGCCCGTTATTAATTTTAATTAAACTTAACAATTATTGATACTTTAAAATATTAAAATAACTTCAAAATATGATTGTGTTAAGAAAATATTTTATCCTTTGATTTTTTTTATTACTATTATTGCAAAATATCACAAAGTATTAAAAATTCTTACACGGAAAATGTTAATGGTGACAATTACGTCAAAAATATTTATTGTTCATCTTCTACGGGAGGAAGGAAGGAAGGAAGGCAATCTATAATTCAGGCTGTGACAAGTGAAAACCGTAAATTTTATTGAAGCCAGGAAATCCATGCATGTGGAAAATGAGTAGTACAGTCATTCCACGTTACTCGGGAATTTTTGTGGCGTACGTTACAATAAAAAATTGTGAGTAAAACTACCGTAATTATGATGCTTATAAGCTTAAGCCTAATTACAAGCTTAATAAACATGTTTGCAATAGTAACTATTGTAATGGTATTTAATTTATTTACGGTAGCTTTAACTCACAATTTTTGATTGTAACGGACGCTACAAAAATTCCCGAGTAGCGTGGAATGGCTGAGTGCTTGATGCTTTGTGTCACGATTTACATTTGACATCTAAATAAGAATTATATTTAAATTAAAGTATTTTACCCATTGACTCTTTATCGGCGTGTGCAGATGACAAGGAAACCCCAGTGTTTCTCAAAGATTTTTTATATTCTTCATCAAGATGACGACTTTGACTGCTTTTTGAGGATATTTCGGAGACGTCAAGAACATCATCAACTAAACTATCTGTGCGAAGTTTTTTTTCATTCTTTCTTTTTGTCCTATTTTTTGCTTTCCATTCCTAAGTTAATTATTAGAGATTTCAAATTTAAATAAATAATGCATGTATATGACATACATTTTTTTTTCTATCATTCAAAAGCCCTGTAAAATATTCCCCACCACACCCTTTACATTGTCGCGTTTCTTTTTCCAGAAATTTTATTGCTCTATTATGAAATTCTTTTTTCTGCATGTCAGTTAGTAAGTTATAGACAGTTTTTCGAAATGTGCTCATTTTAAATCTTAGATAACCACAAGATGCGTATCTCGGCAAATTCATACAACAATCTGAAATAGGATTATAGTTTTTAGTTACTAAGGTATTATCTCCATTTGAAGAGTTTTCATGGAATGTCTTCACATTATAATATATGATTTTGGGAGGCATCAGATACATTCACAAATAATTTTCTATAATTTTTTATTTTCTCGCTCGCTCGTAAGATGTTCGTAAGTAATATCATAAGGGCATCTAATTTTTCCGAAAAACATCGAAAAAACACGTTGCTAAGTAATATTTTAACAAGAAGCATGAGTGCTGGTGGCAACAAAAATCCGAGTTGAGGACGAGGATTTTTGTACCTGCACGAATGCATTTTGTTAAAAATTATTACTTAGCATTGTGTTTTTTCCATTTTTTTCACAGGAAAAATTAGACATAATATATACAGGGTGTTATGTAATTAATGTTATATATTAAAATACGGAATACCTTTTGACATAAGGAGTAAAGGAAAAATATTAAAAAAATATTTTTCCAAAGATAAAGAAAAAATATGCATTAGAAGTTTTTTATATTTTTTGTGATACGCCACTGGTTACACACTTGGTTTATCTCTGCACACTTGTGTTCTGTGAGTACATAGATACCAACCAACAAAGTAGCTGCGCGTTGCCAGATGTAAAAAATTGTTACTAAAAATTTGTCTTGCAAAAAATAAATAAAAACTCAATAAATACAAAAGTTTTATGCCCTTAAAGCTCTAATACCGTTCTCTATTTATTTACTCATCCAGCTAATAGCTTAAGCAATGATTAGAAAATTTAGTACCTATTTTAAAAATTCCATAACCACAAAATTAATTTTTTCGTCGGTTTTTTTTCTTTTTGTTTACTCAGATGAAATTGGGACCAGTTCACAGGTTAAACTTTAACATTTAATTTGTGTAAATAAATCCAAAAGAACTTCCCTTAGTTAAGATATTTACAATTTGAGCACATAACCTAAAATTTGAAAGAAATGCACTAGATTCTGTCATAAAAGTTGGCAGATTTTGTTTGAATTTACCTTCAGTACAAAAATGACATAACCAGCAATTAATAAACACGCCAAATTGACAATTTGCATTGTTAATTTTGTCATTTTTGTAATTAAGCTAAATTTAAACAATGTTTGTCAACTTTTTTGAAAGAATTTAATATTACCAACCATAACATAATAAATTAATTTAGGCAACCAGATTACTACTAGTCGATCAATGGCGTACTTTTTGGTAGGATAAAAGTTATTATAAATTATTTTTAGTCTTTGGAATTTAGGAAAAAAAAGTTTCAGGTACTTCTTTATGGACCCTAAGGAACAACCCATTTTAATATATAACATAAATTACATAACACCCTGTATATAGTAATATATGTAGGTTTTAATACCTAATTAATTTGAAATTAATAATTAATTTGAAAACTGAAAAATAGGTAATTTGAAAACTGAAAAATAGGTAATTTGAAAACTGAAAAATAGTTAATTTATTTAATCACAAAATACTACAAACTTAATTATTTATGGTACAATTAAAATATAAATTGCAATTTTTGGTGACAGAACAGCTGTTAGGTTTTACCGCGGATAAACTCGATAAAACTGCTGACAGGTGCTGTCATACAGTTTTTCCACCTAGAAACCATTTGTAACTCATTTAATTTTAATGGAAATAGTCATAAAAAAACTAAATAATTAAATTCTAAGGATTGTTTATCGCAATTGAAAATTAATTTTTAAAATAGTCTTTGGGAAATCTGTGAAAAATAACCAAACAGGAACATATTGATTGCTTAAAAAATGATTATTACAGTATACGCTAAAGAAGCATAGGGTTTACGCAACGCGTATGTATAGTTTTTTCACAAAAGACAGGAAGATTGTCTTACTCGGCAAATTTTAAATTGCACAGCTAAATCGCGCATGTTATTTGTGTTTCTCGTTGCAAGTAAAAACTGCAAAACTTTGGTTTTTTAGTCGATTTCGATTTATTATTCCTTAAGTATATCATTAATTAAGAAACTCAACGCTTATATTCTTATATAGTTACGTTAGTGTGTGTTTTTTATCTAAGTGATCATGGTGAATTATTGTGTTTTTAATTGTAAATGTAATTCAAGAACTAAATCGTTGCATTTTCATGTTTTGCCAAAGGATCTAATTCGGTACGGTATATATTTCTTGGTGAATGTTAACTTAACAATTAACGTAAAATAGTTTATATTTAAGTTTGTAAATTTTAAATAAATTAACAAAAAATAGTAAAAATATAACATTAAAATCAAACATTTTTATTTTTGAGTGATTTAAAAAAACGCCGACAACTGCATTTTAAAAAAGTAAACTACAAAATATATATAACTATGAATTCATGGTAACATAATATTATATATAATACATAAATAATACACATAAATAATACCTGTTTTGTTTTTTTACCGTTTATTGGGTCTCAATCAACGCTTTTAATAATGCATGCATAACGCTGAATTTAGACGACTTATTTGTTTTATGATTTTTACTAAATTAAATTTTAAAAATTTTCAAGTAAATCATTACTAAAATTTGTACCTATTATCTTTTAGGTGCAATTTATATTTACAGGGACTATATTTAATTTATTCGGATTTTCTCTGTTAATTGGGAATCCCGTAAAAACTTAACCCAGGATTTCCTTTCGTTTTTTTTTTGTCGATATTTTTAACATTTTTTGTCCTTCTCTCACACTCGTTTTTAACGTACGCGTTTGACAGCTGATTATTAAAAGTTGTAGTTAATTACGATGAAAACGGCCATGTGGTAGCGCTACTAGCGATGCTTCTTTAGCGTATAATTTTTATTAATATCTCAAGAAACAATTTATTGTCACTTTAAAATTGTCAATTCTAATTTTGTGCTGCCAACCTAAAAAAACAAAAATATGACAGTTTTAAACCTTAAGCCTGAATTATAAATTGCCTTCCTTCCTTCCTTCCTTCCTTCCTTCCTTCCTTCCTTCCTTCCTTCCTTCCTTCCTTCCTTCCTTCCTTCCTTCCTTCCTTCCTTCCTCCCGTAGAAGATGAACAATACGAAACCCAATAAACATTTTTGACGTAATTGTCACCATTAACATTTCCCGTGTAAGAATTTTTTATACTTTGTGATAATATTTTGCAATTATAGTAATAAAAAAATCAAAGGATATTTTCTAAACAAAATCATATTTTGAAGTTATTTTAATATTTTAAAGTATCAATAATTGTAAAGTTTAATTAAAATTAATATCGGGCAATGTTAATGGTGACAATTACGTCACAAATGTTTGTTTAAATCGTAGTGCCATTTATAGATTATTGTACCGTAAGGACGGCATTCCTTCCTCCCATAGAATTTTTTAAGTTTTATCAAGGTCTTTGACTTGACCAATCACATTGCTGTACTCTCTAAAAGTGAAACAGTGAAATTTTCACTTTTTCCGTCAGTGAATTATTAATCACTGTAAAATTAGTGTTTTTCAATATAAATTAGTGAAATTTTAACTTCTCCAAATCAGTGTTTTTTATTATCACTACTTCTCGGCATAAAATAGTGAAATTTTAACTTTTTTGAACTTAGTTATCATAACTACACTGAGAGAACGAAATATTTGTTAATAACGAGGCACGTTAACTATTAACAAATCGATGAGTTGGATATGGCGAAAGAAATATTAATTTGGGTCTAAGAACTGGTTAAGTTGAATTAAAGAAGCTCATAACGTATTAGCAAATGTAGATATATTAACTGTTAATATATCGAAGTTCCATTTTGTAAAAAACTACGGCAACGTCACATGCTTGCGCATATTGCATTTAAAATTATTTTGACAAATGTTAAAACGTTTTATTCGAATTTAGGTATATTAACTGTTAATATATCAAAGTTCTAAGACAACTTTATCCTTTATTTGTCTGAAACACAATCACCGGACGATGTTTTAATAATTAGTATATAATTTGTTCACGATTAAGAAATTTTTTAATAGTTAACATATATTTAAAAAAAATCGCAACTGTTTTGATTTCTTAATATTAAATATTTCCTTTTCTCAGTGTACTAAACCTATTTCACTAATTTGTACAGTGTAATTTCCACTAAATAAATTAGTGCAAAGAAATCGCTACATGAAAAAGTGGAGTATTCACTAATTGCTAGGGGTATACTTATCACTGCGGCAAATAGTTAATATGCACTGTCAATCAGTGAAAATCCACTGTTTCATTTTTAGAGAGTAGGGTGACAGCGCGTAGCCACAAAATATTTAAAATATACAATTGTTTAGTATTATTTAAGATAGGTGTTCAGTTCAGTTTATTAAATAATTAATTTGTGTCCGTTTGGTGGAAAACCGGCTTATTATTATAGGATATTTAGATATTGTTTATGATCAATGTCTTTCATTTTTAGAAACGTTGCTTTGTAAAACCCCGTCTTGGTCTTGGTAAAGTGAGCGAGTCTTCCAACGTCTTGTTCGATGTTTTTTTTTCATTAAAATTAAAATTGTGATCACTGTACTATATATAAATGATTATCTTTCATATTTACACACAATGGGTAAAACGCAGAATATAAACAAAAACAAATGTCAACCATTTTAGGTGTCATCGCGCATGGTTACGGAATTTTACACGGAAATCTATAAATTAACTTTTTACAAGACGCACAAATCGTACGGGCACGACTGCGGGAGGAAGGAAGGAAGGCAATCTATAATTCAGGCTTTAATTTTGCCAACCACTGTTTGATTCAAGTTAACTTATATACTCAAAGCTTCTAATATTCAAGTTTCGGGCGTTTAAAAACGTGTTTAATATTTATGAAAAAATAAGAGTTTGGTAAAATTTTAAAAAATCATATATTTGAATTTTAAAATGAATTCTGCATTCAAAATTAACGTCTGTACATTCAATAGTTCACGAGATGAGCTACTTTCGAAACCACACTTTTCAAAATGGGTTGGGTACTCCGCAAAACCGATTAAGGATTATACTTTAAAGACAATATACCAAGTTTCGTTAAGATACGACGAATTAAGGGGTAAATTTTGAGTTTAAGCTTGGTGAATTGACATGGTTTGACCAAGCAACATTTTTTTATAATTTTATATTAGATACTCCAATTTGCTATAACTATAACTGTGGGTCAGGTCAAATGTCTTACCTTCTATTATAAGTCCAGTGCATTCACATTTATTACTAGTCACGCTATTAGGATCTATTAATCTTCCCTTGAAGTGCATATCGTTTCCCATCAAAAAATCCCCGTAAGCGCAGCAGAAAACCTTCTTCTCAAATAAGGTCTTAATTGCTAACCCGATTTGTCGCAACGACCCCGAATTCACAATAAACTTAAGCATGTTCCTCGGAAAATGGTCCTTTAAAACCGCGCTGCATTTCACCACCAACTGTTGAAAAGAGTTCAACGAATCAAATGTTTGAATCATCTGGACATCCAACGAGGACTCGAAGTTTAGAATTTGTTTGTTGAAGGAGGGGTTAAGTATTGCAACTGTTATTATATTTTCGTCTCGAAATTTTAGTTCGAACGCTTCCAATTCCGTTAGATCTTTGTAGCTATTCTGAAATAAAAATGTCAGAAATATACTGTTTTGCCTGTTTTTTCAACCTGTTGCATCGACCGGTAGAAAAGTTTTAGTAGCGCGGCTTTACCAGCGAATGTACAAAGTTATTTTAATTAAAAAGTTTTTACGACCCTGCACAAATATTGTTTCTTTTTAATATTATTTATTTGTTTATTAAAGTATAACGAGCGACATATAAAACCTGAATACACTGAATTAACTATATAGGGTCTTTTCATTTTAATTTGGGCAATTAAAAATATTTGTTGAGTATTTTTTTAATTATATCGGAAATAGTGAGGTATATGTTGTAAGCGTACAAACCCCCCCCCCCCGCAAAGAATCTGTAAAAGTAATAAATGAAATATAACACCACGGCCATTGTTATATTAAGTTGAGACAAATTAATAAAATAAATACTTACGGTATTAAAGCTCATTAATTTAGTAACCCAAAGGTAATTTTAAGGTGTTCTATTCATAGGGAAACTATTAGAAGGGAAATAATAAATACAGTAAATAAAAGACAATAAATTTGGTTTGAACTCAGGTCAAACACCCGGAAGGCTTCCGTTTATTTTTATATAATTATCTATCATAAAACCTTCCAAAATGAGGGATTATGGGAGAGAATTAAACGTATAAAACACTAAAATTTATAACAAACAATAATGATATTTATTTGGATAAAGCAACAACAATAACCTTAACCAAACGACATTTAACTTATTTTCTGAAAGACCACAACTTACATATAATATAAATAAATAAATATATAAATACCATTAGATAAATAATACATCAAGTAGAGAATTCTGATGCTCCAGTTTTAATTTTTACTTTGTTTCTTTATTTGCTTGCTTGTTTGTTGGATAAAAGTAAATTGAGTCTTAGTCTCTATTTTTGTATCTTAAATGTAACTTTATCCGTCAATAATTTCATCTGAATTAGGTATCCATCCTCCAAATACAGTTTTTATAATTATTTACTGTTGAATTTAAGTTTACTGTTACATGATTGTATTATTTATTAGAGTTCAGGCTCAATCAACTGTTAGAATAAGGAATAAATAATATTCGGCTTCGAGGTCATTCCAATTGAGGGTCCGCAATTGCCCATTATGCGTCATTAGTCGGCAAACTTTAATAACTTAATAATTAGCATAAAATACTAGGTAATAATTTGACCAAATCGCAAAAGGCAATGTCTCCGTTGCGCATACAGATGAATCCAGCCCTTTATGCACCTCTAAAAATTTACAGGATAATAATTTAAAATGGGCTTTTTATATCAGGCCTCCACGGACAGTGGTGATAAATTAAAAGTCGCTATCGCACAATTACTGTTGCTACTCACTCCTAATTTAATATAACTGGTAAAATCACTTAATTAATGACGGGACATAAATGTGAATCGGCGAGTACAATTTAATAAATCCCGTATTCAAGAAAATGGATATCAATTACACTTAATTTACACAGCGTTTATGGTAAATCCCCTTTAAGAAATATTTATTAAAATAATTAAATAAAATCAAAAGTACAACCCTGACATTCAACTAGATAAAATCCAGTACAACCCTGACCTTTTAATTAGAAAAAATCACGTACAAAATGTTAATAATTTATAATCTAAATTATAATGCGAGATTGGTTCAAACGTAAATTTACATCATTTCGATTTACAAGCGTGGTTTATTAAAACGGCAGCCATCATCGCGGAATAGACATACCGATGACGCCAAGTCAAATGATCGCACTCTACGTCAATTACATTTACCTGTTTCCCGCTTGATTTAAATGTTAGTTTATTTAAATGACTTTTTGAATATATTTATTTTAAAACAATTAGAATCGTAATAACGGATTGTTTAGTAGGGGGGGTATTTGCAGATCTCCTCAATGTTGTTCTGGATCCAATTTTTTTTATTATTAGGAAAAGTAGTGACCCGACATAATATTAAAAACAAAAATATCAAATTTGACTTATTTATTTAAAATGTTACTTTCTACATCTACATATAAGTTTTCTATTAACAACTACTTACACCAATAAAAATAACGAAAATAAATGTCAACTTTACAGCCTTAATATAAAAAAACAAAAACTAAAAAAAAAAGTGGCATGTGTACTCTAGGGGCAAAAAATCACAAATCATCAAATAAATACTTATACCAAATAGAAAATATAGGTAGGGTCTCATGATTTTTGATGAACAATTTAAAAAAAAATATTTTTATTATAACATAATACCATTTAGCTAAACTTTTTGTGCAATCTATAGATTGTATAAAAATATTATAATACATAAAAGTATTATAATACATAATATAATTTTAAAAATTAAAGTTTTATAAAAAAAAACAATTTTCTAGTCGCCGTAATATAAAAATAAATAAACAAAAATTTAAGGACTTACGCGAAAGCATTGTTTATAAACTGACCATTCCATGTTGGAATTCAATTCGTCCTCGATCGACATCAGTTCTTTGAGACTTTGTTTTTCAGTCTCTGTCAACCTTAAATTCACAAAGAAAACTAATTACGTTATATTTTAAACTTGATAAAAAGATAAATAAGGAAAAGATGCTCTGAAGATTGCTTTTGAGATCAGGAAAATAAATCCTAAAACAATGTTTGTTTTTGAATGTTTTAGTAAATAGCACATGAAAAAAAACGTGTATTAAAGGATTTCTTTTTGGAAAGTTATTTAGTTAAAAAAGTAAATTTCATGCTAATAAACTTAAAAAAAAATGTTATTTTTGACATACCATACCATATTTAACTTAAGAGTTTTTTATTTATACACATATGTAATACATTTTACAAGCATCGCTAGTAGCGCCACCACGTGGCCTCCCAATACTATGAAATTTAGTGATAGTATAATTGATAAAACGATTTTGAAAAGTTTCCTTGCCATACACAATCTGTGGAGCGGTGTGTAAAACTCGTTACTGAGGCTTCTTAAAAGGTGTTTGGTGAGACATCAAGGGATGGGTATATAAGAGCAAAACTTGAAGCTCGTTCAGACCGATATTTGACAACAAATATATTTTCGCTATTTGAAGGAATAAAGGTTTGAATTTTTTCACATTCATACATGTTGATGGGTCACACTTTTTAAGCTACTCAACTGAAATCTGAACTTTAAACTTGGCCTACTACAAATTCACAAACAGGGCCAGTTCTCGATATTTTGCTTCGCGTTAGAGATATCGAAAAAAGTTATTGGAAAAAGTTGTTCAGAATATTATTCTAACCCCATATACCAATTTTTATAACAAAATTCGCATTTTTAATTTTTTTTTATTTTGGTTCACACAAAATTATTACAAGTTCATTTTTTAGTTTGATAATAAGGGAGCCATGGAAAGTAATAATTTGATACCAACTAGTGTTTATGGCCGTTAAATAAATAATTAAAACAATTTTTGGAAATTACAAATCAATTATAATTTATTAAATAAAGGAAATGGTATAAAACAATAATAAAACTAATAAAAATAAATAAATTAGAAATGCGAATTTTGCAATGAAAATCCGTATACGAGGTAAGAATAATATTCTGAAAAACTTTTTCTAATAATTTTTTTCGATATTTCTAACGCGAAGCAAAATATCGACAACTGACCCCGTTTAAGAATTCGTAGTAGGCCAAGTTTAAAGTTTAGATTTCAGTTGAGTATCTTAAAAAATGTGACCCACCAACATGTATGAATGTGAAAAAATCAAATCTCTTTTCCTTGAAATAGCGAAAATATGGGGGTGTCTTCATCTTAAATGCGACACACTGTATACCAGTGAGTACCCTTAATTTAATGTACCTCCTTGTAGTGAGTTCTGGGTAAATTTGATATTTAGAAATATATAAGTTACTTGCTGCACAACAAAATGTGTGGGGCCCGGTTAAATATATTTCAAATTATTTAAAATTTATAGAAAATAATATTCGACATAAGAAAGGTCACAAAATTACTAAACTGTTACTTTTTTTTAATCTACTTTTTGCCCTTCTTTTGAGGCCCTAGGGCCCGATAAAAAATCAGAGTACGGACCTGTTTGGCTTATAATGTAAGGTAAGAATACAACTTTTTCATGGTAAGGTGTTTTAAAATTAGTAAAAAAAATGTTAATGTTAAAGTAGAGTAGTGACGCCATCAACCTATCCAGCTTACAGGCAAACGTGGAATCCAAACCACGGTCCTCATCTACCGACTTTCAACGCGCAAATATTTTTCAAAAACGAATTCGTTTTTGAGAAAAAATAAAAATAACAACATAATAAAAAATTAAAACTACCAAACTATCAAAAACTGGGGTGTATCTGTTATTTTTTTCCATATCACTGGTCTATTTTGATGTTAAAAATTGGTTAAAAATTAATGCAAAAAATTTAAAAAAAAATTTATTAATTTTAAAAAAATGGCTAAAGGATTATTGACATATTTGAGAAAAAAAGATTTTGACACCCTGTAAGTTGAAAACGGAGCATTTCCGGACCTATGTTTATATGAACTTTTCGTCTTAGAATCACTCAAAGAATCGTCCCCTAAAGTTTGGCCACGTACTTAAATAACACCCCGTATATAGTCGTCGCGGCGAATGTTTGAAACGTGAAATGTATGTATGGTTAGGTAGTCAGTAGCGTATCATTTTAAGGGGTCTGCGCGTGTATTGTGGGTGGCCTGATTATCGAATTTTGGCATTTTGAGTAGGTAAGTAAACTTTGCATTGGTTTTTGTCCCGATCACTGTAAACCGTAACCACGTGGGCACAATTTATTAACAGAAACGATTTAGGTGAAAAAACATATTTATTTATAAAATGAAGGTGTTTATTTTCTCAAAATCGATCCTCGTCGAAACTGTCGTCTCCGAGGTGGATGAAACTTTATTATTCTTTGCCGCTGGAACCACTCCTCAGTAAGGCTAAGTGTCTGGTTCCAAATCTCCAGCACTTTGTTGTCGCTATAGCTCTTACCTCTTGGATACAATTTAATGGGAGCAGGGGACCCCCATGCTCCAGAAATCGCTGCTATTTCCCATCTAACCGATTTCCGGGCATTCTGATCAGAATCGTACGGATTTTTGCTAAAATCGGAGCTTAATAAAATATGCCATAGTCCAAATTAAAAACAACTTTAGAAATTTACATGTTGCCCATAGAACAAACCATGATGACCTCGATACATATATGTATTGACCATTAGTTGCTTGACAATTTTGAAATGGCATGTTACGAAAACTTGTCATTGTTGTATTTTCAGTGTATGTTTAAACAAAAAAGTTAAATTACAATATAGACTTTTAGAAGTTCAATGTTGTGTGATCAATGATTAGTTATTTTTATTTTAATACCATATTACTTCGCTTTCGCCTTTGTTTTTTCTTGTAGATTATTACTTCCATTACAAAAACAGCAAACGAGACCAAGTGTAAAATAAAAATTAAGGCAAATAAAGTCCACAAGTGCTCTAACTTTATAAATTTAGCTGTCTTCTCAGTTTCTTTAACCTCTTTTTTGTGCACATCATTTAGAAATTTCATAATAAAACCTCCATCGAAAAGTTTCAAAGTTGTTTCTGAAAATTTTTTGTAATAAGGGAAACCATACCGCATATAGGCAGTTATTGGGCACAATAGTAAATACTCCCTTATACAGTATACCAACGGATCACCATTTTTTGATTTGTATTGACTTGAAACATAATTTTCATCTAAAGTGGATAGAGCGAATCCAACTTTTTTTGAGTAAGCTACATTTTTCATGCACGACTTCGAATCATAGCACACTTTAATTTTTTCTTTGATAGGGAAGTTTTCGAAGAAAACTAACTGTGTTTCATAGGCGTAAGGTACAATGTCACTATTTTCAAGGTCTTTCTCTGAATTAATAAATTCCTTATATTCCACATTAGTTAGATTGCTGGTCAAGACAGTTAAAAAAATTATATTTATAAATATATTTAGAAGTATAATAATGGTTAGTACTGCCCTTATAAAAGTATTCTTAGGTAAATTTATTGGAGCCCCAAGTAGAGTTGAGTATATCATAAGAATAATTCTTTTAAAACTGATAAAATATTTCAAATATTTTCCCAAAAAATATACTGTAAATCCTATTAAAACCAACACAGTTAGCAGTAAAACAAAACTGTATATATCAGTTAACGCCCCAAGTCCTTTGATATTAGATTGTCTTAAATCGTGAGGTGTACACCAGAAAAACTTGTCGAACAGTATTGGATATAAATAATAAAATTTTGATACTCTATTTGATGACAGATCATATGATCCAAGTATTATATCCACCAAACCATTATCTAGATACCTTAAGTTACCTGTGACAGTCCCATTTAATTGAACATCGCCAAAATACATTTCGTCTTTTGGCAAAATATATTGTATTTTAAGTTTTAGTAAATCCGCTATTACAGATAGTAGACTGTGTTCAATACCTTTACTAAGAAAGTAGTCATAACTTGACAGTGAATTATTAGGCACATTGATAAAATACGGCGCACTTGGGATAAACATGGCCTTATACAACTTCTTAGGAACATTCTGAATGAGTCGTATATTTATATCTGGATCACAATCTACATGCATATATTTTATATAATCATCCCAAAGACAAACAAATAAATAACATTGTGTTGACTTGACAATATACACATCTTTATTTTGTAGTATTATAGCGCTTATATCTTCAAATTTTATAAAATTTATTAGTTCTTCAATTAATCCTTTAAACTCATCGGCGAAAATCATTATTTTTACATGGTAATCCCAATTAACGTCTCCTTCCTTTAAAAACTTTAAAATGACCTTTATAATATTAATGTTTTTCACTTTTACTATGTAATTCAATCTAGAATAAGACTGTTTTTTGGAGTTCCTTAATGTAGAACTAATAAATAAAGGCCATGTTACTCTATTGGGCCCTACTAGTTCCTCTATATCTTTCTCCTCATCTATTATAACCGATACAGGTTTTATAAAATGATGTTTTTCACACATAAAATTTTCTATGATGTAATTCACACAATATCGCCTATCACAAAGGCTTAAATCTATATTTAAACTTAAGGAAATCACTATAAAATATACAGCATACATGATTCAAACGTGTTTTAACACAATTTCAATAGCTCTAACTAAATCAAACACAATTCAATGGCTTGTCATATTGGAAAATTAATTACCTATTTATGTTGTTTATCTTAATTGTTAATTCAAACAAAAAATGCACAAGCATTTGTCATGATAAAATAAATAGTTTACTCTATAGGAATGACAGCAAAATAACTAACCCATAACCAATTATTCATATTATGATTTAGAATAGGTAAAACGTTTCACTAAAAATAAACTTGTCCAAAGTCTTAGACCGGCCAACAAAATGTTGTCAATGCGTTGATAATGTTGTCAACACGTATACCGTTAAATCGCTACAAGTTACAGATGGGTACATTAAAGAAATTTGTTAACTGTTGCTTGTATCCATATTTTTCATTTCAAATGGAAAACATCGCTCAGTGTGTAGGGTGGGCGGAGTTATCCACATCAACAACTTGTATTATTTTTGAAAATTTTACCAAACAAATAAATTTTTAAAATCAGATACCTATTGTTAATCTGACGAATATCTGCAACAATGCTAAATTAAACATTACGTTTTCGCCATAGCCCAGATAACATTATGGTTCAAAAATGACGCATATAGCAGTCACAACGTGATTGTAATCCGCACGTATGCACGCATATATGCATCATTTGCGTCAATTGAGGTTCATATAGCCAGCACATGTGATGGTTGGAGAAACATTGCGAGGTTCATAATTTACGCATATTGCATTTACAACGTGATTCTTAATCCGCACGTATGTTACATAGATGCATCATTTGCGTCATCAATTGAGGTTCATATAGCCAGCACGTGATGGTTGAAAACATTTTTCCGGGCATGATTAACAGGTGAATTTTGGACTTGCATTGCCTTAATTTGATTGTTTTTCTTATGTTTCGATTAGTAATTATCTTTAATTGTCTTCGGTTATTACCTGAAGACCATTAGAGATAATTACTAATCGAAAGGTTGTAAGAAAAATAATCAAATAAGCCAAGGCAAGTCCAAAACTCAGCTGTTAATCATTCATAAAATTGATTTATTGCGAAATTTTGGTCAATAAGTAATAATCCAAAAGATCTTTTTCTTTAAGTCATTTATTTTAGTTTTTGTGACAATTGTCAACATTTATAGAAAGATATCTTATTTTAATCAAAATTAGACATCTTTTAACAAATTCATAAATAAGTTAATGATAAATTAATTTATAAACATGATATTAACTCGTTGATCTTAAGATCAATTTCAATTTGGAATTCCAAATAAAATTATGTGTATTTTTTATACAAATGTAGTCTACAAATTTAGTCTTTACAAATCCAGTCTTTTCACAAATTAACCATATGGTGTAAATAAATGTTTTGAAAATTTTAGTTATAATACACTGAAAGAAATTTGTTGCTAAAAGTAAATACAAATTTATACTAAAAATTTTATACTAGTGCTTTACACATTTATACTACTGTTTATTATAAATGTATGTTAAATTTTGTAATACATTTATTGTAAAGAAGATATGTTAGATCTAAATAAAAATAAACTTACCCTTACTATAAAATGTAAACTATAAGTGAATTACAGCAAAAAAATATTGCTAGAAACACATTTATATAGCTAGGGCAGCAATAGGCTGCTAACCAAACGAATATATTTGTTTTAGCAATGTATGTGGTAGTCCATATATGAAACATAAAATATATTTGCCCTAATTATTTTTTTATTTAACTTTAGTATATATTTCTTTCAGTGTATGAAGTAAAATCAATAACTTTCGCAAGATGTAGTGTAGATCTAATATTACATCTACAATTTTGCGATAACTATTCAGCAAAAGTAAAAAGTTTCCAATCATTTCGTGCCCTCATACCAATCACGTGCGTGTATTCCCATTAATCATAAAATTAATATCATATCGCAGGGTTTTTACCGTCACGCATTATTCCGCACGACATGAAGGCGATGTGCGTTTTGATGCCCCTCACGGTTGTTATCTGGGAGGTTGTCTTTTTTTAAATCTTTCTGGTATCATTTTCTTTTTCGTTTTTGGCAAGGGCAGGTATTTTGATAAAAGCAAACATGCACCAGCAGCAACAGCAACTTTCATTGTTTATTCAAAACTAAATTTAGATTGGACACGCAGAACTGTTAAAAATATCTATCCTTATCCTTTGCCTATGATCCAGATACAAGTTCCCCAAATCCTCCAAATATAAACTTCTCCAGTTTGACCAATGTCTTTTTTTATTTAAACAAATCTTGAGATCTTGCATCCAATTCAACGTAATGTTCAAAACATTTCTTCTCAAGCTTTTAGTTTATAAC
Organism: Brassicogethes aeneus; assembly: GCA_921294245.1. Taxonomy (NCBI): domain Eukaryota; kingdom Metazoa; phylum Arthropoda; class Insecta; order Coleoptera; family Nitidulidae; genus Brassicogethes; species Brassicogethes aeneus. The sequence continues at coordinate 51,779,418 of OV121134.1, forward strand.
AATTTTCTAAAAAACATTATTCTGAAGCATCAAATCATACTTTTTATCATCAAGACCCTGTTACTTCCCATTATCCAAAACATCTCCAAAGCCAAAGTTAACTTCTAACCGTCGTTATCGGCCAAACCATATCGATAAAATAGGTACGGTTTAAAAGGCATCCACATCTGTGGAGATTCTACCTACCGTGATCATAACATTTATTTGTTGGTAAGAAAATGAGAAATAAACGAATACTGATAAAAAAAATCTGTAGCAATTATCATATTATTACACTCATAAGCCTATATGGAAAGATTTTATATATCTACGCAGTTCAAAATCAAATTATTATACACCGCCGTACAATAATAAAAATACGTTGAAATTACAGAGTGGTTCCATCTATCGAGTTTTGCTCGAAATCAGCAAATAAAATATAAATTACAAGTCATTGTAGAATAAATTCATGTACTAACCTATAATATACCTAACATATTTTGTCAAACGTCAAACCTGACAAAATCTCGAAAATTCGATAATTTAAATGTAATAAGTAGAGAATTAATAAACGCTTGAAAAAAAAGTACCTATATACAACACGGCGGAGAAAGCATATTAACTGCCTCGCTCAGATCTGCAGCATCGGCAGCGAACACTGAGCTCGGCTATAAATACTCTAAAGAAGCATCGCTAATAGCGCCACCACTCGGCCTGTATCATCGTAACAAAACTACAACTTTTAATAATCAGCTGTCAAACGCTTATTTACAAACGATTTTTTTTGAGAATAAAGCCGGAAAATGTTAACAAATATCGGTAATAAAAACGTGCCACGATTTGATGTGTTTTTGGGTGTATTTCGAGAGGAAATCCTGGGTTGAGTTTTTATCGGTTTTCCAATAAACAGTGTTAATCCGAATGAAGAAATAAATTTCAAACAGTCCCTGTAAATATAAATTGTACCTATCTATTAGATACAATAAATACACATTTTAGTAATGATTAACGTGAAAAGTGTAAACATTTCAATTCAGTAAACAGATAAGTCGTCTAAATTTAAACAGCATTTAGCATTATTAAAAGCGTTCATTAATAATTCTTTAAAGTCATTATTTTATGTATATAATATTATGTTGCCATGAATTCGTTGGTATATTTTGTTGTTTAAAATGCAGTTGTCGGCGTTTTTAGAGAACTCAAATATAAAAATGGTTGATTTTAAGGTTATGTTTGTGCAAAAATTATTTTTAAGTAATTTCTTAAAAACTTAAATATAAATTATATTAGGTAAAGTTATGATTCGTTAATTCTGCACCAACAAATGTAATTACCGAATTGAATCCTTTGGCAAAACATGAAAATGTAAAGATTTAGTTCTTGAATTTTATTTACAATTAAAAACACATTATAGCGTTGATTTTCTTAACCAATGATATAAAGAATAATCAATCGAAATCGAGTATCTACTAAACCAGTTTTTTAGTTTTTTTCCTTGCAACGTAAAACACAAATAACGTGCGCGAATTAGCTGTGCTGGCCCATAAAAACCAACAAAGATGCAAAAAGTTTAGCTCAAAACAGCAACAAAAAAAAGATATTCAACATAAAAATATTATTAAAAATATTTATAGAAAGATACAACTGATTTTTATAGAAGTAGCAGTGAAGCATCGGGTAGACATCAGCGTGACAAGCGACAGACCTGAATTCAAACCCCGGCTGGATCAAAACTTTTTGAATTTAAAGTGACTGCTTTTTCGCTATGACAATTAGTCAAATATGACTTATAATATGTCATTTTTGACTAATTCGTTTTAATAAAGAATATCTATGAAAATTCCCACTATCATGAAAATTGAAGAATATATATTATAATTAATAAAATTAAAAAGTACCAGTGGAAAAATCTATTGCATTATTTTAATAAACTTTTTGCAAAATTATAGGAAACAAACCAGTGTAAATGTAAATTTAAATTGTAGCTATAGTAAAATAGTAAAAACCTCTGATAACCCATAGGAACCTACCATAAAATCATAATTTCATTTATAAAAAATATGTTAAGCTCCTGTTGGTTCTATAAATATTTAACAAATTTTAATTGTTTTTGTGCCTAACAAACAAAATAAGTGAAAAAATAGTACCTACATTATAGACCAGGCGAAAAAAACTCACCCAAGCATTTTATTGCCAAGGCGCTAGCTGAAGCATTAGATTGTGTGCGAGGACACTAATAAGCTTTCGCCGCCAGGTTTCATTATTATTATTTTTAAGCATTTAATTTTAATATTTCTTCAAGATTCTGTTACATCATCGATTATTGAGGTTTTAATTTTTGGCGGGTCGATTTTGGTCGTATCGGTAGAACAAAAAAGTAATATTAATATTTCTACAGGGTGCACCAAGTATCCTATTGTAGTTACATATATGGGTATTATATTTAATTAATGAGCTGCAAAATAGAAGAAAAGTTGCATAATTACAATATAAAGGGTGTTTTTTTAAGAATGATAGAACTTCAGATCGTAATTGCTTTGGAATCATACGTCATTTTGCGCGATATTGGTGACATTTGTATTTAGTATATTGTGGCAAATCATTATGAATAGTCTCACGCTGGAACAACGTTATCAAATTATCAAAATTTACTTTGAAAGCCATTCCCCAATTCGCGAAACACATAGACGACTTCGTGAATTTTACGGTGCACATAATCGTCCATCTGAGCAAGCCATCCGTTGCACTGTGGATAGATTTAGAACCACACTCTTTCTAAAGGATGTAAAAACAGCATTACGTCAAAAGAATGTGCGTACTGAAGAAAATATTGCTGCGGTAAACGAAAGTGTGCAAGAAAATTCTAAATTATCGATTCGCCGTCGATCGCAGCAGTTGGGGCTTTATCCGTCCACCACGTGGAAAATTTTGCGCAAAGATCTTGCACGTTGGTACATTTGGCGTTTTCAACTTAAAAAATATATAATCTTCCAAAAAATTTTTTTTAAATAGTGATGTTATTAGCTTTACTTTGTAAGAAAAATTAAAATCGCGTATGTAGCCGTTGTGGAGATATACACTTAAATGTATTTTTTTTATAAATTAATGCGCAACAATAAGCTTAACATGTGTTCTCGTGAAAATGACCACAGCAATTCGCTATATATATATTTATATATATATATATAGATATGCAATCCTACATTACCAAGCCCGAAACGTTACATTCTACAGTATAAACGAAGCCCACTCGGTTTTTACAAAGCCCGAAATCGGGCTTCCTAAAATTAGCGTGTATAAATTTGTTTTAGAGTTAAGTGATGCCCCCTTGTTTTAATGGCGAAAAAGTGGTGGGCTTCCTAATGCCATTCAAACCTATCAAAATATACACCCTTAGTTCCAATGCTTTGGCGGTAGGGGGCACACGAGTCAAAGGAGATTATATACAGCTTTGTATAAGTATTACGCAGTATACGAAGCCCGTACATCTGGCAACAATGGGGACTATACGCTCGATGACTTTTTGATAGGAAGGCGGGGAAAATAATGCGGGATTCTTAAATTTGTATCTACTGATTTTCAAAATAAATGTTATATTCCCAAAATTATGTTTTGTTCACTACATGGCGTGGATTAAAAGGCAATGTTTTGTTAAATACTTTCGTAATATACTTAATTTTAAAGAATTATTTATTTTTGAAATATTATTTGGAGTGCATTTTTCATATATTTAACTGGTCAATTTATTTATAGATGGCAAACAACGACCAAACGACCAAACAACAATAAGAAATTGGGTTCTTTATTTGGATAGTGCTTATCTAAAAGGAACCAAAAACTTGTTCGGAGCTTAACAAACTCATTTTTAATGCTGCTCAAAAACTTAATTATAATTTGAAAGTCCTCTCAATAATTTAAAAGAAGTACTAAATAATGATAAACTTTTTGAGCATTATTAAAAACGAGTTATTTTACAAAAAATTTTGTTAAGTCCAAAAATAGTTTTTGGCGCTTCGCTTAGATAAGGATTGTCCATTTATACTTACCATTACAATATTATTTTATCAACCGTTTTGGTTAAAGTAATATTTTATCTACGATTTTTATTAGATAAAAGGCAGCTTTAACTTGATAATGTAGCTATAAAACAATATTTGGTTGGTAATACATTTTTCTTGTTTATAGGATGCTAAACTAAATAGCAATTTTCCCCACTTCTTTTTTTTTATTTTTTAACTTTTAATTTGGTTTAGTTTTCCTAAATTTTCCCAACATTGGATGGATATAGCCGGTTTTCCACGGATGCTCCTCAACTATGGTCTAGGTCTTTTAAATCAAATTTGCCTATAATTATAAATTTAGACAATATTTTTAAATAATGACTTATAATTCATTCAATAATATAATAGTTTTTATTAAAATAATTATAAATCACATTATTGTTAAATACACTGCCCTACAAAATTATTGCATAATAAATAAAAAAAATTAACTCTAAAACGCCTTTACTAATCTTTATGAAATTTTGGATAAATACATCAACTTATATCTCAATATGTTTAAAGCCTTTTTATTTAATAATGAAAATAAGTTCGAAAAATCACTTCTAGGGAATTTTTTTAAATAAATAAAAAATATACTGTTAAAGAGCGTATTTTTTTTAGTATACCCTGAAAATTTTGTACAAATCAAGCGAACAGTAACGAAGATACAGCGCTTTTAATTCGTGAAAAATGACCACTTTTCAGCAAAATAATTAAAAAGGCGTCATTTTTACCGACTTTGAAGCGCTGCACATACAGGTATTTGCACGATCTACGCGGCAAAAAGTCCCAATATCAAAATTACAATAACATTCGTATAAACGAGTTCCATGAAGAGAGTACGAACCCTGGAACTATTCGGTTACTCAATCTATCTGCTACCGCGCACCCCGCACCCGTAGCGCCAGTCTAAATTTGATAGTTTTACATAGTGTACGTATCTGTTCTTAGCGCTTTTCTAAACATCAAACTTCCAAAGTGAATTTTTATGTTATCAAGTTCTTCTTACGAATTGAAAGTGATGCATTCTGATAGACAAGGTAAGAAACTTACAAACTACATTCATTAAGCCATGATCTATAGATCTATAGTATACTATTAAACAACATTATTTTTTTTATAATGAAAATACTTATTTTCGTACCGTGATTTCCTTCAATATTTTTTCTTTACTAGTGTTTTTGTTTATGTATCGGGGTAGATCGGGCTATGGTTATTATTATAGGTGATTATTTGATCTTTTTCCTTATAACTACTATCAAAAACATCTCCGGAAACATCCGGATGAATACAGTTTTGAGGGATTAAAGATATTTAGAGAAATTTCGTATAAAATTTTAAATATTTGTTAGCGACTTTTAACATAGTGTATGTTTGTTTTAGGCTCAGAGGGTGTATCAGAAGTAATGATTGTGACCCGACAATACTTGTTTGACCTCATGAAGAAAGAAAATTTAACTAATTTAGATGCCAAATTAAACTATCTAAAAATGAATTAGTAAAAAATGACTAATTACCACAGTTATTAGCGGCGGCTTTTTCACTTATACCATGTTCCCCAACATTTAACAGCCAATTTTTAAGTAAAATTGTCTCTTGATTCCGAAAATACCGTCAAAAATCATAAAAGTAGAGCAGTTTTTGAGATATGGTCAATTCCATATTATATGGAAAATTGACTATTTCTCAAAAAATGTTATACTTTTCTAACTTTTGACGACATTTTCGGATTCAGGGGACAATTTTACATGGAAATTGACTGCTGAATGTGGGATACAAATTGCTGTTGACGAGAATTATTAGTGGATGTTTTTTCGCTATGACAATAATTATTAGTCATTTTTGACTAATTCATTTTTAGAGAGTATGTCATGTGAAGGTTATAATGAAGACCAAATTTTTAGTTTTTGGCCAATTTCAAATCAGAAATTTAACAAGGTGGACCAAAGCTCATAAAGAAGATAATTTTATAAAATACAATCGGCCTTGGCTGGAAGGTACTTTTAAAATACCTGTTGTTGAGACTTCACAAAAACGGTCGACCATCCAAGTCGTTCGAAGGCAAAAAACGGAAGAACTTCATTCTAATTTTGATAAGGAGATCATAATATCGCCAAAATATAGCGAGAAAATTTTCCAGAGTAAATTGTAATCAGAATATTTTTAACTGCCTTCTACTTAGTTCAGATCCTATACTAAGTAGCATACGAACTGTAAAAAAAAGAAAGCAAAAACACTTTTGCCTGAAACCTTGGCAATGTTTGTAAGTGCAGAATCCAATACATCATAAAATTCATCAGAGAGCAACGAAGAAAGTCAAGAAACTTGGTATTATTATGTTTTTCTTCCTTTTTACCGACCTAAAAATGTGTATTTTTTGTAAATATATATTTTTTTTGTAAAAAAACATAATTTTGTTGTAAAAATATTTTTTTTTATATATTTACGTTATTTAGATACCAATTAAGCATAAAAATAATTTTGGCCGCGTAGATCGTGCAAATACCTGTATGCGCGCTGTATCTATATAAAAAATACGCTCTTTAACAGCAAATTTTTTATTTATATAAAAAAATTCCGTAAAAGTTATATTTCGAACTTTTTTTCATTATTAAATAAAAAGGCTGTAAACATATTTTCTCGAAAAACCCTCTAACACGTAAATTGAGATATAAGTATTTTTATCCAAAATTTCATAAAGAATTTTTGGTGTATTTAAATCTAATAATTAAAAAAAAACTAGATGTCTTTATAATTCATGAAAAAAATATTCAATCAGTTTCACTTCTTTTGATTCCCATTTAAGTTTTACACAAAATTACCTAACCTCAACAATAATTCTTATAATAATTATAATTATTGATATATTTGTATATTTTTTATTAACACATGGAAATATATTTTTTAAAGGCTTAACTTTTAAACAAATGTGTCTTTTACGTACCGTAGCCATAACTTTGATTTTAGTGTTGCCGTTTCGATTGCTCGTACTTCTATGTCTTCCATGAATAAGTTGGCTATTGCTGGCGATATTGGGAAATTGACTTTGAAAAAACAAGGGTCTTGGCTAGCGTCGTATACAGAACCAAACGTACAATTCGTGAAGCCATTGAAATAGGAAAATGTCCAAAAAACCTCAATAAAAGAGGCGATACACAGAGACTAAGCTTAATGTTGCAAATTAATTTATAAAAAAATACATTTAAGTGTATATCTTCACAACGGCTACATACGCAATTTTAATTTTTCTTGCAAAGTAAAGCTAATAATATCACTATTAAAAAAAAATGTTTGGAAGATTATATATTTTTTAAGTTCAAAACGCCAAATGTACCAACGTGCTTGGGCTACACCCATATAAGATCCAGCTGATGCAGGAATTAAAGCCACAAGACCATCGTTTGCGTCGTTCTTTCACTGATTGGGCTTTAGAGCAGTTGCAAGCTGACCCATTGTTTTATCGCAAAATTGTGTTCAGCGATGAGGCACATTTTTGGCTCAATGGGTTTGTTAATAAACAGAATTGCCGGATACCCTGGCGAAAATAAAGCGTGCACGAAAAGTGTGCAATAAGTGTGTATTTAGGGTGCAAGTCTTTATAACAATGGGCATAGACGCTATTTTGTGGTAATGTCACACTTTTTGAAATAATTTAGTTTTTTCACTCTTTATGCACATTGACATCACGCTTTTTATTTGTCACTTGTCACGCTTATATTAAATTATTTTTTTGCACATTGTTTGCACAGTTTTAGTACATTGTTTAAAGACAATTTTGCAAAGCTTCAGTCTTTCTTACGCATGTCACATTTTATACACACTGTTAATGTGCTATAAAAAGGTGTAATATAAGCGTGATAAATGGTAAATTTTTGGTTTTGCACATTGTTTCATGTTCCATTTCCCACCCTCTGCACATTGTTCTCAAATAATTTTGCACACTTTTTGCACATTTTATTTTCGCCAGGGTATGGAGTGATGCAAATCCAGAAGAGATCCTACAGACCCCATTGCATTCAGAAAAATGTACAGTTTGGTGCGGTTTACACGCTGGTGGCTTGATTGGACCTTATTTCTTTAAAAATGAGGCTGGACTTAACGTAACGGTCAATGGGGAACGATACCGGACCATGATAAACGAATATTTCTTTTAAAATATGGATGGCATTGATCCGGACGAGATGTGGATGCAGCAGGATGGCGCTACGTGCCATATGGCGAACGAAACTATTGAATTTGAACATTGTTCGTGTGATTCAAGACATACGGCCACCATTGCTCGAAAGAGTGACCCAAAATTGGACTGACAGAATGCGCTTTGTCAGGAACAGCCCTGGTGGCCATATGCCTCAAATCATTTTTAAACATTAATGCCATGAGTTGATCTTTTAAATAAAAATAGATTTTTTATTAAAAGTTAATTATTGTGGTTTTTATTCAAGTTTAAAGTTCTATCGTTCTTAAAAAAACACCCTTTATTAAAATGGCATTTAAAATTTAAAAAAAAGGCGGTTCTCAAATAATTTTGAAAAAACTGAAAACCTGTAAAAACCAAAAATCGTTATAACTTTTTTATTCCTTGGAATTTTAAAAAGAAGTTTTACATGTAGCAACATTTTCATCCAATTTTATTTGCCTACCAGATTTTGAGTTTTCACCACTATCGTTAAATGTTAAACTTTGTGTTACCTATGGCCGCCATATTGAATTTTACATTTTTAGATAAAAAAAATCCAGGAATCCGACGATGGCTACTACGGCTATGACGGCCATTATTAAAACAACCAACCTTGGTGATGGTAACTCAAAATATAGTAGCGAAGAAATTCTATGAAAAACCTCCTTTTTTCAAAATTTCCATAATAACGAAGTTATCATGATTTTTCTTTTGAAAGGTTTTTAGTCGACCTTGTAGCTCTTCAAATAAAAAAATTCCAGGTATTAGTTTTTTGAAATTTAATATTAAGCGACATTGATAAATAACCAATACATTTTTAATAAAACAAATAATTAATCATTAAAAAAGTGTTGTCAAGTTAATATTAGTTTATAAAGTTTCCGGAATAAAACAAGGTTAAAGGGATTATTTATTTATCATTTTTTTACTATGCAACATACCCTGCCATTAATCATATTTATTTGTTCTTTTTAATATTAAATTTTGATTCACCCCCAATATTTTTTTAATGTTTTGGTATGTTTGACAAATTTTGAATAATTAATTGTTTCGACTTTTACTTGATGAAACTCCATGTTAATAATATGTTAATTTAAACTACACAAAGTTTTACTTTTTTATTTAAATATAACAATTGTTTCGCTACACAGTAGCTTCTTCAGATCTTATCCAAACTAATATTAATTTTCTATTTATATAAATGATGGTTTTAACAGGTAAAATCCTTAGTACAATATTGGAGGTAGATTAATTAAGCGTTATACATTAAAGGAAACATAATTGTGGGAATGCCCTGTAATATTTATAGTTATATAACACTAAAATTTTGGAATATATTAAAATAAGTTTAATAACGGGGATTTATTCATTTATATAAATAGAAAATTAATATTAGTTTGGATAAGATCTGAAGAAGCTACTGTGTAGCGAAACAATTGTTATATTTAAATAAAAAAGTGAAACTTTTAAACAGTGTAGTTTATATTAACATTTTATTAAATTTTGAATACTTCTGCAAATGGTTATTCTCTCTTTAAAATGTTGGCACAGTAGGGGCTCAACTTTATTAATAACTTTACTCTCTAAAAATGAATTTGTCAAATGACTAATTGTCATAGCAAAAAAGCAGCCATTAATAATTCTCTTCAATAGCATTGTATCCCGAACATTTAGCAGTTAATTTCCATGAAAATTGTCCCCTGGAACAGTTTTTGAGATATAGTCAATTTTCCATATGATATGGAATTGACTACATCTCAAAAACTGCTCTACTTTCATAATTTTGAAGGTATTTTCGGACTCAGGAGACAATTTTATATATAATTGGATTTTAAATTTTGGGGATCGTTATACTTATACTATGGTTAACCATAGTATAAGTATAACTATAAGTCATTTTTGGCTAATTCATTTTTAGAGAGTAAGATGTCTTTTAGCTCGTCAATTGTCATTGTATCATTATTGTAGACCTTGTTTTTAACTAAACCCAAAAGAAAAAAATCCAACATATTTATCGCACGATCTTGCCGGCCATACCATGTCAAGAAATGACACGGTCAAAATGTTATTTAAAATTTTGCAAAGAGAATCTGGACACATTTAGCCAAAATTATTTTTATAAAATTTACATGTGTCTTTATGTTTTAAATTAAGTCGTTTTTTTAATACACACACTGTCTCATTTGGGATAAAGACTGCCAGATGTATCAAGTTAACTTCGGTTTCACGAAAGGATCGAACGGTCGATTTGCAAGGGTTCAAAAAATCGATTAAAACTTTTTTACCTTATTTCTACATCTAAATGCAGTACTTTTTTCTAAAAAAAAATCTCGTCATTGGCAACTTTGTTTTTATTTTTATTTTTTTCTTCACTGTGTTAAAAATTAAGAATTTTTTTTAATAACTTTATTTCAAAACCTATCGATTTGAAATTTAGACAAAATGTAGATCTTACTAATGACAATGAATCCATAAAAAAATTTGTTCAGATTTAAACGTACTGGGGGCGCTGGTGATAATTTAATTTAAAATTTAACAATTTTTAAAGGGTAAATAATCGAAGAAGCAACTTTATTTATAAATTTGAGTATAACACGTTAAAGTTTTGATATTTGACTATTATTTGATATATTAACTTTTTTATGCAAATGTTTCTATGGCCAGGACCAGTTTTGAATTAGCAGTAGCAGTATTCATAAATGTTTAGTTTAGTACATTTTGTCATTTTTATACAGATATTGTTGTATCTTTTATTAATAATTAAGTTTAGCATAACACATAAATGACGTTTAATATACAGGATGTTTCACGTACGTATTCCGTTAGAATTCGATTTAGACTTCCTAAATTATTTTGAACTAAATAATACTTCCTGTTTTACCGAAAATGTCTTTAGCTTTGTTATTTTAAATAGGGCACCTCATATATTTTTACATTTTTGAATTCTACATAAAATTCTGGATAAAACGGCTATAACATATCCTATACCTAAAGTCAATATTTTTGCAGTTAATTTTTCAATCAAATATTTTAATTAATTTTAAACAACAGTGATAACAGTGGTAACCATGGATACTGTCACATTAACCCACATGTAGAATTTCACAGGTTTGTTGATACAAAATAGTATTGAAAATATTAGAAATTGTTAAATGTTAAATTTTAACTTTAGGAAACAGTTATTATAATACCAATCGAAAGAGTCTTTAATATGATTACTATTTTTTAATCAATAAATATTCAGTTATATCGGTTAAGGTGAAGAGTACACTGTACAAGAGTAACAATGATTATGTTATGTAATATATTTTGCGACTAGTGGTAAACAAAAGAAGATTCCTCGAGTGTAAAGTTAGCCGCACAAGTGTAACGAGTGCGGTAACACGTAAGTGGAATCTTCTCTTTTGACCAATAGTCGCACACAATATTTTATTTAAGTACCGCAAAAATATACCTACATATGTGTAAAAACGACAATGAAAAATTAAAGAACCTAAACAATTAAGGGGCAAGGAATTTAAAGCCAATTTTATTTTATATTTTATATGATATCTCTCAGACAGGCTGCAGGGGACTGTTTATTATATCATCTTCAGAGTTCATATTTTGCTCATATCTTATAAAGGATAACTTAGCAGTCAACACAATTAATAATATTAAGTGGAACAATTTGTGGAGACTCTTAAGGATGTTTTATGTATTCGTTCAGTATAATTCCTAATATATCATTAAAATAACCAGTTGGATCTAATCAGGTTTATTTAAATCTTGTTTTAAAATATACAATGAAAACCCAATAACAATACCAAAATTGCAATTATACTATATATAATAATAATAATAATAATAATAATAATAATAATAATAATAATAATAATATTTATTCATCCATAAAACAAATTACAAAACACAATTTGCTTATAACTAGTCAATAAAAAACAAAAATTAGTTAAAAGAAAAACAAGCTTACATTTACATTAAATAATAAAAATATAGGAACTAGAATAAAATGCAATATTTTTAAAAACTATCATTAAAAAATTCACTAATTGAATAGTACATTTTATATATAGACGAGTAGCCAAGTGCATTGAAGTTAACGGCAATCACTTTGAGCAATTATTGTCAAAAGAAAATTTTTTCTTTTATTGAGATTTGTTTTCAGTTTTTATAATATTATATTGATAGTTCAAAATTTTTAACTTAATAATAAATTTATAATAGGTGCTCTAAAAATCTACCATTGTAATCTAAATTATTTGTAATTAAATTCTATTCTATTCTATTCGACTAATATTTAATACAACAATGAGTTTTTAAAACAGATGCATTAAATATTGTAAATGGAAAACTTTCGAAAACAAATCCCCGAATCGACATTTACAAGGTATATCTTTTTTGCGTAAAAATGGTGGGAAAATTGATATTTTTAATAAAAACATAAATAAGAGAAGGCGCGAAAAAGTTACACTCGTTTTTAGGTACCCAGAGCGTCGTAGAGAGCGCCCTCTACAATCTACATCAAAATTATTAACAAATTCAAATTTCTCGACCCAAAAAACCCCAAATCACAAAATTTTATGCAAAAATATTGAAATATATACAAGTTAATTAGGAAAATCGAAAATTAAATATTCACTGGGACACCTTGTATCTCGGTTATTGTCAACTTTTGAACTAAGCTAAGTTTGGTCTAATCGTAATATTTTTAACCAAGGAATCTGCATTTTTATTGTGTACCATTAGTTATGGGACACCCTGTATAAGGCTGCCAGTTCAATTTTGGGTCCAATTTTATGCCTAAAAATTTAATTTTATTACAAGCTGGAATGGATAAATTATTATTAGTGACGTACCTACAGACTGTAATCAATACTTAAATAAAATTTGTTTTATTTACATTTAATATTAGTCCGTTTCCCTGACACCAGGCATTAAAATTAGCTGATACCAAGTTGGTATCAATTTTGGTATCAATTTTGGGACCTTTGTTGTTCATTATTGGTAATACCAACGAACAGTTTCTGGAAAAACATTCCAGTTCTTTATGCTTGAGTACATTCGTCAGCGTACAATATGAATTTTTGATTATTATTAAATAAAGAAGAAATATCATTCATAAATATAATGAACAACAAAGGTCCCAAAATTGAACCCTGTGGAACCCCAAGCGAGACTTTCTTACTACTTTACTGTATATTATTTAAAAATACTATTTGACTTCGGTTTAATAAGTACGAGGAAACCCGCCTAAGTGGTGGACCACGCACACCAACAGATTCAAGCTTTCTAATTAGAAGCTCATGATTGACCGTAGTCTATTATTAAGACCTTCATAAATATAATTTAGGGCATCTGCTATAGCAATATGCGTGGATTTTTTTCCTACGAAAGCCATTTTGATTTTCGACAATTATATTATAACTCTCCAAAAATTGACTCAACCTGTTATCAAACTTTGTTGTAGGTTCAATTTTTTCTTATGAATCTTTCCAGTGGTGGGTCAAGAAAGTTTCTTAAAGAAACTAAGAAAATTGAATGTTTAGACTTTGCTTAATTGACTGGATAGGCTGATGGATCTGTAATTGTTTAGATCATTTTTGCAACCTTTGTTCTAAAATGTTAATGAATTAGAATACTTTAATATTTTTCCATGAATGTTATCAATTCCAGCTGCAGGTTTTTTAGTGGTCTTTTTTATTGCATCTATAATTTCATTGTTGTTACAGGTTGCAGAAAAAAACTTTTAAAATTATAAACAATTTTTTACATTATTTAACTATTGGACTAAATACTAATAAAATGGTTGTTGAAAATTTTGCACATTTCCTTTGGATCACTATGGGTAGTATTATCTACTTTAATTTCAGATTTGGATATATATATATATATATTATACCAATACACAAGTCTACGGTATCATTAAGATCGACTTTTTGTCATAATCCCAAGAGGCAATCTCTTTAAAGCTGTACAGTAGTTTTATAATCTGCTGAAGGAACCAATCTTATATTTAGAAAGTCTACAACAAGACCCAAAATTTATGCCAATACTTTCAAAATACCCAAGCCAAGCCACTAGTCATATTAATAAAAAATGGTTCTAAAGGCATGTTATAACTATTGCATTCCCTGTTAGGTGCCAGCTAAAAAATTCTGACATTGTTGAATTAGCAAAAATCATGAGACTCATTTAATTTAAAATCTCATTGACATCGTATAAAAAGGCAATATACGAGTACACTTTTGATAATATTATTATTTTCAAGCATTACCACTGCCATAACGTCTATAAGTTAGGTTATATTCTTTAAGAATAATTTATTTTCACTCGTATAATTTCTCAAAAATATTAATAATCTTGTGGTAGCCTCAAAAAACGTGTCCATTTTAAGATTGTTGATTGTCCCATTTAAATCTCCCATGTCTGTTATGTGTATGACGTGGTTTTTCAAATAGCGAGTATCTTTTTCAAAACTCTTTATTGACTCCGAATGTTTTCTTTTATAAAGTTGTCCCTGTCCAGAACAAATTGTACAGGTTTTATTAATATGGTGTGCCAATATGAAAATCTTTAACGCATACGCCATTTTTGTAGTTTGAAATGAAGAGAAAAATATTATTAATAGGTGTGTATAAGACATTTTAAAGATGATTTAATTCAAAAAGTTTTCGGTTTACTGAAAGGTTCTTATAATTTTTATTAATATTTACTTAATTATATATGGATATATGCAATTTATTTGATTAATAATCGATGTTTACGTTTATGTAAGAATATTTCAAATATGAAAACAAAAATTGATATAATTTGAATAAGGCCTAGTATCATAAAGAAGAATGTAAGGTTTTTGATACCTATTTCTTGGTGCCTTCTTACAAGGGGTTTTAGATTTTTACCATCGTTGTCTTTAAAGAATTTGGCCAAGAATCCACAATCATTCAGAAGAAACAAGTATTTGTTAACATGGGTATAGAAATGAAAACCTCTTCTCATGTAGAGACTTAGTGGTATTGTTCCTATCTCATCTTTGATAATGTGTAATAAAGGGTATCCATTGTCAGTATAATTGTTTATAATATAGTTGTTATTAGTTGTAGCATACGCCAATGCTGTGTTTTTTTTGTATGCTACATCTTTCATGCATTGCTTGGAGTTATAGCACCCTTCTACTCTTCCTTTAAGCACAGTATTATCAAAGTAATTTTTCAGAGTGGCGTATGCGTAAGGTTGTAAGTTATACTTGATGATTTTAAGTTCAGAGTCTATTTTTTCTGCGTATTTCAAGTTCGACAAGTTACTGGTTAAGGCTGTTAAAAACGCTACGTTAGTGAAGATGTTGAGGACCACTACAAATGACAAAAGCAATCGTAAAGCGTTTAAACGCGGTATATGTACTGGGGCGCCGATGGCTGCTGAATAGATAGTAAAAGCGACTGTTTGGGCGTTAAATGGATGTCTTAAAAAGACGCCTGTAACCCGTATAGCCATACCAACAAGCCCTAGACTTGCTACTAAAAGACAGAGGATTTCTGGGTCCACCATTTGACCCAAGCTCTTTAAATTGGTAGAGACGAGACCATGTGGCACAAACCAAACAAACTTGAGGTTTAATAAAGGGTATGTGTTGTAAAATTTAGCAGTTCTATCGTTTGAAAAAGCTAGACAGGCTAAGAGTAAGTCGAAATTTTTGTTTTCAAACTCTTTGAAAACACCCGTACATGTGCCATTAGAATAGACATTACCATAAGTGTGTTTCGTCTTAAATAAGTGTAGTTTAATTCTCACAAGGTCAGCTATAACCGTAAGAATACTGTACAAAACACCGTTATGGATAAAATAATCATATTTCCCTATACTATTATTTGTTACATTGATATTACAAGGTTCATTTGGCATGTACAATGCCCTGTACATCTTCCGGACTTTATTCTGCACAACTCTAACGTTCTTAGGACAGTTGGAGACAATTGTATCCCACTCATTCCATTGACATCCATTTAAAACGCAGTATGTCCCTTTTATAACCCATATAACATCCTGGGTGATAATAACAGCGTTCACATCCTCCCATCTGATCACATCAGCGATTTTCTCCATTATTCGCCAGTTTTCGTCACTCATAACGACAATCAAAAGTTTAACGTGGTGGTTCCAGTACTCATCTCCATCCTTTAAACCCTTCACTATCCCCACTAAATTTTCCACCGATTTGATGGCTAAAACGTAGTTCAAACTGCACCTAGTTCTCTTTCTGAACTCTTTGGTTTTGTTTAAGTCGGTTACGTAAATCGGCCACGTAAATTCGTCGTGTAAAATGGGCAGAACATGGTTCGCGACAAAATTGTCTTCGTCCAGAATCACTGAGATAGGTTTTACTATAGCTTGATGTATTTCTATGATAAATGTTTTAAGTAGAGTACCGATGCATTCTGTTAGGTCCCACGTAGGTGACGTAAATGAGAAAGATAGTGGAAGGAAAATTAGTAGCATAAAGAAGGAACCCATTGTACATTTATCTTTAGTACTTATTGGAAGAAAAATTATTATTCTTGTGTAGGGTAGATTGATAGATAACATAAATATATTAATTTGATAAAATGTATTTGGTTACGCCTGTTTAATTATTGCCGATCAATTTATTAAACTGAATGAAGAAATAACATAAAATAAAAAATGTCATCCAAAGGTTATTAATTTTGTTTTTATATTTGTTTGGGGCAGTACACGTACTACTCAATCAATTTTTGGACCACCCCCTCTTTTTACACATTAATATAATTATCTTTTTACAAAATAAGCATAAATTAGTTTATCTACTTCCATTGCATTATATTATTTTTTCCGTAAATAATAACAACGGTAATAATAATAATAATAATAATAATAATAATAATAATAATAATAATAATATAGTTTATATTCAAAAATGTACACATAAAATTACAAGAGAGGTTTTATCACATGACCGTAGATGATTCCATGTCTTTCAAACGTATGCTTCCCAACGTGTATAGTGTAGGTGTTCTTGTTTTGATTCAGATTAAATTATTTAAAACTTTTAGCTGATCTTTTGTAGTTTTTGTCTCGATTAGAGTAATTTATTATTTTATTATTGTGGTGCACTGGGGAACACACTTCACAGATAAGGAAGATTTAGCATTTTTTATTAAGCCACAAGTTGTATTAAGTTTTAATTAAGATTAGGTTTTCAAAATACCGGTTTTCTTTAGTTAAATCTTACAGATTTTTTTTAAATTAATCTTGTTCATGACGTTATTCTCTCAATAATTAAAAAGCCTTTTTTAAAATAAACTAAACTGAAAAAAGACAAATATTATGCAGTCGTCCGACTTAGCAATATTTAACTATAAAAGGCTGGGTAAGCAATATTCAAGAACTTTTCAAATATCTTGGTACGAAACCTATAAGTGGTTATGCGAAAGTATTTAGGTATAAACAAAGCTTATTCTGTTGGCCTTGTATTTTATTAGGCCGCGTCAAAAACAATTGGAGTTCAGAGCGTGGGTATTCCGATTGCTTTGATATTTTATTTGTTTTATATGTATATTTTTATCCATCCATATAAATATATTTTTAAGTTCCAGATATATATTTTTAAGTTTTAAAAACGAATTTATGATTTTTGAGTTTTGCAGTTTGGGTTAAGATTGTTTTGATACCTTTGTTTTGTTTTTTTTTTTTAGTTTATTTTTTTTATTTATAATCGTTTACTAGGGCTATCGGCTATTTTAAAAAAGGTCAACGCGTCGCCACAGAAAAAAATATCGTACCTGATATTAATGTCCTACGATCATTAAGTGCAAAATCATTACGATAATGTCCTTTTCATAGTATTAATGCAATCAAGTAATTATGATAATGCTTAAAAAATATGAGTTAATGTATTATTGGATTGTCACAATGTCTGCCTGGTCATTATCCTAGTGCAAGAATTTAATTATTTTTTAGCCAAAATACATTAAGACAATGATATTTTACATTAATACGATGATTATTTACATTAAATCAATAACCTAGAGTACATTACTTAATCATTGCTCAGTGATAAAATTAATGTCAAGACTTAATAGATTAATACTCTAAATTGTATAATTTAATAATCTAAAATTATTACATTAATGCCTATATAGACATCAACTTATGTACCCTTAGCATGAATATAATGCCCTAACATATTAAACAATAAAACAAATCATAACTTTATCGCCAAATACGTTGAGCCAATGTCTAAATTCCTTAATATTATTCCCTGTTGTTTCCCACCACCTAAAAATGCAAGTAAGAAAACAATTTAACAACAGTTTAATATTCCTGTTAATCCTGTTGCGACGTGCTTGCCCGCCCATCCCGATTGTTGTGCGTTTATGTTTATTATTATATGAAATATAAAAAGTGCAGTCCTGTGAACATTCAAGTAAACGAATTATAATTATTATTTTACTTTAAAAGCTAATGTCAAAAAGGTATCGTTTTAACCTTCATTTCCCAGAAGAATGTGTCATGGTCTGGTCATTTATTGAAACCTACTTTTTTAAAATGAAGCATTCTAATATATTTTCCAAAATCCATGTATTATGTAACTTTTTAGAATGTAAGTAAGACAATGTTAAAAAGTTAAGGTTTATTTATGTTTCATAAATTTTTTGTAATAAATATAAGGATTTTAAATTACCAAGGGTTTTTATTATTTTTTTATATTAATCTTTAGTTTCATAATATTTACAAAAAGGACTAAAAATATGTAAAGTTACAGTTCCAGTTTTGCGGTGGCCCGGGCATAAACCCTGTAGAAAATGTTTGGGAACTTCTGTAAAGGGAACTGGCTAAAGAGGACATCACCACATAAGTAATATTAATAGTAATAATTATTAATATATTTTTTTACATATTTCTAGCTCTTTTTGTTAACTGATCAACAAAAAAATTGATTTAATGTTAAAACTTAAGGTAAGTGTAATAATTTATATATATATATATATATACATATATACAGGGTATCTCAAAAGTTAAGGACAGCAGAAAAGGGGTGGATAGAGGATGGGATTCTAAGTCGAATGATCTTTGCCGTTTTTCAATTGTCTAAACGGCACCCAATTTTACCATGTGGCACCCGGTTTTGGGTGCCGTTACGTTTTGAGTGCTTGTCAGCCCTATGTTCATATAAGGGCATAACGAAGCGTCTGGCAAAATTTCGATTGGGTGCCGGATTGACCATAATTCTGAATTTACATACTGATTAGTTCGACCATCCTCCGATGGGGGCGCTGCGGTGCATACAAGTTGGTAAATAGACGCAAAGTGGCACCATACAATTATGTTTGCTCTCTGGCACCATAAATTTGGCAACACCGCTTTCTTTTTCAGAAGTCAACTTATTTTTAACGCTTCGTTTGGCGCGCGAATACATCTTGGCGTGCGGAATTGCAACAAAATACCTTTATTGATATAATATATCATATTATGCTCAACACAACATTTGTTATAAGTAAATTTGTTACTGTTTTATTTATTTATTTTTAAAATATTATTGTGTAGGCAAGAAGTCAAACAAAATATCCCATTTTTAATGTATATTTCTACGACATAAAAATAAAACAATTAATTTAGTTTAAACGATACAAATAATATATAGTAAAATATATTAAATATATTAAATTTTATGTAATTATACAACATTTTTATTGTTTATATTTATTGTTTTATAAATCCTAAATATTTTATTAAAATAAAACTTAAAATATAAAAAATATTAAAAAACATAAGGTACACTCAATCAAAAACGGTCAGTTTGTTTTAGAGATACATATTTGAGAAAAACTTTATTTTTTAATTTATTTTAATCTTAAATATATCGAGAACGAACCAACCGATTTAAAAATGCCAAAATGCAGGCAATTAAAAAGCCTAAATATTGGGGTAACTTTTACCCCCCCTTAATGATAGAAAATATATTTTTTAAATGCCTGCCTAAAATAAAAAATTGACGTGTGCAAACGTTTTTTTAACTTTTTTGTGTAACACCTGAGTAAAATGAGTGAAAACTTTGTATTGACACCATCTATTAATTTATAACAGTTTTTGATAACATATTTTGTAAAAACTAAATACAATAAAAATAAATAATTCTTAACGTTAGTCTGTCTGTGAGTATATAAAATTATCTATAAAAATACAACTTTTATTTGATAAAATAGATAACATAAATAATTATTTAAAATAAACCCATCGGTAATATTATATAATATATTAAATAAAAATTTCGGGAATTTTTATTAAAATATTAAACATTTTATTTGATTATTATTAGGGGTCATTCATTAATTACGTGAGGCAATTTTGGCGATTTTTCGACTCCCCCCTCCCCCTTAATCTCACGTGAGATTTTTTAAAATGCATGGTTTTAATGTAAATAAGTTAATCTGTGATTGATTCCATTAGATTTAAAAAAAAAAACAATTGTTAAAATTGTTTACTTAATTTAACCCAGTTTTCTCGCAATTTTACACTGTTTCATTCGAAAAGAAAAAATTACGTGATATTTGCCGAGACCACCCTTCCCCCAAGTGATATTGGGTGAGGTTTGGCTCGACCCCCTCCCCCCCTAAACATCTTACGTAATTAGTGAATGCCCCCTTGCTTGTTATTTTTAAAGTTTGTTTTGTTCGTATATAATATAATGAGTATATAAGTTTGACTATTTCCCTTGTCTTAATTTCCACCAATCACAAACGCGCAATTTTGAATTAAAAATGGTTTCTAGGTAAAAAGCACCTGTCAGCAGTTTACCCGCGGCAAAACTATATGACAGCACCTGTCAGCAGTTTACCCGCGGCAAAACTTGACAGCTGTTGTCACCAAAAATTGCAATTTATATTTTAATTGTTAACTGTTACTCATGAAATAGTCTTGTGAAATACCATTTGGGCATCTAATTTTTCCTGTGAAAAAAATCGGAAAAAACACAATGCTAAGTAATATTTTTTAACAAAATGCATTCGTGCAGGTGCAAAAATCCTCGTCTTCGACTCGGATTTTTGTTGCCACCAGCACTCATGCTTCTTGTTAAAATATTACTTAGCAACGTGTTTTTTCGATTTTTTTTCGGAAAAATTAGATGCCCTTATGATAATATTCGTAAGCGACAAAACCTAAATTTTACAGGAGAGATTTTTTTTGTGTGGGAGCTTTATTTTTAAAGTTATTTATCTGAAAACTGGTGAGGCATTATTTTATTTTATTATATTACTTACGATAAAACATAGATAGTTAAATAAAATATCATTAAAACCTGAAAAAAAATATTTAAAAACAAAAAGGGCATTTTTACATACAATCGGTTTATTATTATTAATATTATTATTATTATTAATAGTTAAATGTTTAAAAGGGCTGAGCTACTATTGTAGATTTAAAAGTTTAAAACTTTCGCGCTAATAGTTTCGGTCGGTCGGTTTGGGTTTATTTCGTGTTTGATTCGGCATTGCACGTGATATTGGTTAATTATCTGAAGTTGTCTGCAAACGCTGGTCACCTGTTTTTTAATGGAGTAATTGTCAGTTAATGTTCTAAACCATTATGTAGAAAATAATTTTTATTTATTTCTAAGGTGTTAAAAATACAAAAAACGTTCGCACACGTTTTTTATTCAAGGGGACCATTTTTTAAATATTTACAACCCCTCAATCTTGATTCCTAGGTGGGGATGATAGTTGATAGGTCTTTTTGCCGCTTAGACGTTAAGGTTGTAGGGTTAAAAATTAAAATAAATTGTTGCCCCTAAATAAAAAATTGACGTGTGAAAACCGGTGTGAAAACTTTAGATTGAAACACCCTGTATTTGATAAATACACTGCGCGCATAATAAGAAGTAAAAAAATTCTAACTCTAAAACGCCTTCACCAATCTTTATAAAATTTTGGATAAAAATACTTTAACTTATATCTCAGTTTATCAAGGGTTTTTTGAGAAAATATCCTTAAAGCCCTTTAATTTAATAATAAAAAACGCTCAAAAAAAACTTTTATAGGAAATTTTTTTAAGTAAATAAAAAATATGCTGTGAAATACCTTATTTTTGTAAGTATACCCTAAAAATGTTGTACAAATCAAACGAATAGTAACGAAAATACAGCGCTTTAAAGTCATCAAAAATGACCACTTTTCAGCAAAATAATCAAAAAGGGGTCATTTTTAACGACTTTGAAGCACTGTATCTTCGTTAATGTTCGTTTGATTTGTACAAAATTTTCAGGGTATACTAATAAAAATACGGTCTTTAACAGCATATTTCTTATTTACTTAAAAAAAAAATCCCTAAAAGTTATTTTTCAAACGTTTTTTTATTATTAAATAAAAGGACTCTCGAACATATACCTATAACATGTATAAGATGAAGTATTTTTTAAAAAATTTAATAAAGATTAGTAAAGGCGTTTTAGAGTTAAGACTTTTTTTACTTGTTAATTTTGACGCGCAGTGTAAAAACGTATCACTTTATAATTTGCAATGCCTCTTTTAAATAATCTAAATTTGACAAATCTTTACACTTTTTACATGGGAATTGGCAGGTAAGTAGGTATAAATAAAATATCGCAACAAAACAATTTAATTAGATTTTATAATTTAATTTTTTAATTTTTATTTTTTTGCGTGTTATTAATTTTTTAAAATTTTAATTTGGTTTACATGCAACAGCAACAAACAATTTAAAATTATGTGTTATGTTAGTAATCCGCTAATTAAATAACAGGGGTGTATTTTTGACTTTAAGGGTTTAAACCGTTTTAACAATTTAAAATTGTTCAATGAAAGGTAACAGTAATTGAAATTGACCCGTACATTTTTAGATGTTGAATCTGAATGTTTAAAAAAATATGTTTTTAATGTACGCAAATAAAAAAATACTACCGACCCATTTGTTAAATTTGGGAATAAAATACAATATTTACCGTAATTTTAAGTATTA
This sequence comes from Brassicogethes aeneus, assembly GCA_921294245.1. NCBI lineage: Eukaryota > Metazoa > Arthropoda > Insecta > Coleoptera > Nitidulidae > Brassicogethes > Brassicogethes aeneus. The sequence goes on from OV121134.1 coordinate 51,802,605, forward strand.
TTTTAATTATTATTTACATAATTTTTGTAATTATTTAGTACTTTTTTATTAATGTACCTTTTTTAATTACGTATGTGTTTTTGTATTATTTTTTAATATGTTTATGTTATTAAACTAAGAGTACTTAAAGATATTTTATTTAGTTGCCCATATATCCACAATAAGGGCGTTCGTGTACTACGTGCATTCAGGTTTTTTTTGGCTTAAATTGCAGATTTAAAAAGAAAGAAAGGAATATTTCGTGTAAGAATAACTTTGACCTGTCATAGATATTGGTGTCATTCGGACCACGATTAACGAGGGTGCCATTTTGACAATTTTGTGTCATATGTATAAAACCGTTATTTTCCAAAAATATGTTATGTTTATGAATATCTGTAAGGTGTCACTTTGACCTGTTATATCACAAGTTCATACATATTGGTGTCATTAGGACCAATATTAAGGGGGGTGCCATTTTGACAATATTGTTTTATACGTATAAAACAGTGAAATACCTTGGCAACGCTGTAGGGTGTCAGTTTGACACGCAATATCACAAGTTCATACATTTTGGTGCCTCATAGACAAGATTTACATGGGTGCTAATACAGCAACATGTGATCCTTCTATTTTATACGTATATAAGTGTGGGTGTTTGATTGTACATCGGTTATGTGGGTGTCGTAGCATACAATTAATATATATATATATATATATATATATATATATATATATATATATATATATATATATATATATATATATATATATATATATCGATCCATTCCGGTATACCGATATCGATATATCGATTTATCGATATTTTTCCATCCCTTATTTCAGGCCTCTTTGCATTATGATAATGCTAACAGATCATTAATTAATGTATATTAGGTGATTGGGATAATGTTCTTTAATTGTTAATTGATTAAAAATTTATTAATTGGTTGATGTTTACTGGGCATAGAATTAATGTACTAGGACATTAATCCATGTCAATGGTCATTAATATCAGTACTTTTATTTAAAATCTTCCTGATTAAAATCAATGTCCGCCAAGCATTAATATTACGTCCTTGTACATTGAGTAATACTTTAAAAGCATTGTGGTAATGATTTTGAGCATCGGAGCAAAATTAATGTAAAAAATCATTGCGTTAATGTTTTTTTTTATTAATATTACGTACGTTTTTCGTTGTGTGGCAGAATACCTTCTGGGTGACATGGAAATTTATTCATATTTAGACAAAATTAACCTCATGTAGCCTCACCCTTCTACATATACACCCACGAGCCGCCACTGGGTTATGTATCTGCCAATTTAACGCTAATTTTATCTTATTATCTTATTTTCTAAAAATAAAACATTATGTCCACGGGAAACCCAACAGAACACAACACAAAAAAGCGGAAACAAAATTACATTTCTCCGAAATTTTAATTCTTGATAAAAGTTTTTGCCACCAGAATATGTGACACTTAATTTTTATTGTCTATGGATTATTTGCAATTTTGATTATTTTGATTTTTTTTAATATAAATTATTTTTGATCACTTTTCATTCATTTTTCATTTTTTTTTTACAATAAATTGAGTTATCAAAGTAATAGAAATCTCTCAAAATGGATGTCTTTAATTTTTTCTTATAAAAAAATATTTAAAAAATGCATAAAACGACGATTCTTGGCGATAAATTAAAAAGTAAAAAGCAATAGAAACGCTTTCTTTCAAGGAATGCCAAAGGAACAAAAACTGACCAAAAATGATTTTTTTGCAAAACATTTTTAGCTCAAAATTTTTAGAGAAATCTAAATTGCAAATTTACTATAGACAATATAAATAATGTGTCATATTCTGGGGGTTTGAAATCGAGCAAAAACTTTTATCAATAATGAAATATAATTTTGTTTCTCATCTTTGTAACCTTATTTGTGGACATACTGTATGTATTTTTTGTGTATTTATAAAGGTCTTAATTTAAAACAATAAAATATATACATTGTATTGTTTTCAAAAAATAAGACAAAATTAGCTCAATTATTTGTATTTAAATCAAAGTGGGACTTCTGGGTGTGGGGCATATTAGAGGGGCATGCAAGGGAAAACTAATAATATGCTATTAAGTTTAAAGAAACAGTTTTAGACCTTCACCGTTTTGAATCAAAACTTCACCTGAACTTTAACCCTCATTTTCGTGTATACTTATGCCAATATTAATTAACTTTATGTTATTTACAGTTACTACTAAAGAAATACAAAATATATAATAATATATATATATATATATATTTATACAGGGTGTCCAAAATGTGATGGGATAGCATTGCTATCTCGGAAACGGTTACAGATGGAATAGGGCATCAAGGGTTCAAAAGTTGCGTAATTACATGCCTTTTATTATGACATCTGAAGATTGCACACAAAATCAGCGGTTCTCAAAATATTTGAAAAAAACTGAAAATTGGTTAAAACTTATTATCGCTATTATTTTTTTATTTATAGAAATTTTGAAAAACTGAAAGGTTTACATGAAAACATACACAATTACATACCTACGTTTTGATCCTTTTTGTGTATTTTTACGCCTACTAGATTCTGAGATATGGCCACATATGGCGGCCATAGGAGAAACAAAAGATAGTAGCCTTATCTCAAAATCTAGTTGGCGTAAAAATACACAAATTGGATGAAAATGTATGTAATTTTATATGTTTTAATGTAAACCTTTCAGTATTTTAAAATTCCTAGAAATAAAAAAGTTATAGCGATAATTATTATAATAATTATTATAATAAGTTTTAACCGATTTTGATATTTTTTTAATATTTTGAGAACCGCTGATTTTTTTTTTGCAATCTTCTATGCCATATTAAAAGGCATGTAATTACGCAACTTTTGAACTCTTGATGCCCTATTCCAACTATAACCGTTACCGAGATAGCAATACTATCATCACATTTTGGACACCCTGTATATATGGAGACAAAGTGCAAAAATTGTCTTATGATTGGGATATGTGAACTAATTTATACTGTTGGAATTAGCATTTTTTAAAGTAAAATGTATGTTTTCTTTAAACGTTAATATTATGCATAACTTAACTTTATGAGTATTTGCAATAATAACGCTACTTACTCTCTAAAAATGAATTAGTCAAAAATGACTTATTACCACAGTTATTAGTGGCTGCTTTTTCACTTGTACCATGGTTAACCATGGGATACCATGGTATTCCAAAATTTAACAGCCAATTCTTATGTAAAATTGTCCCCTAAATCTGAAAATACCATAAAAAATTATGAAAGTAGAGCAGTTTTTGAGATATAGTCAATTACATATTAAATGAAAAATTGGCTATATCTCAAAAACTGTTCTACTTTTTTAACTTTTGACATTTTTGGATTCAGGGGACAATTTTCCATGGAAATTGACTGCTAAATGTTCGGAATACAAATAGCTATTGACGAGAATTAAGGACTGCTTTTTCGCTATGACAATTAGTAATTTTTGACAAATTCATTTTTAGAGAGTATGTATACAGAATAATGAAATAATAATCCATCCTTAAACCCAAAATAATGTTAATATCAATTTACAAATGGCCAAATATTTCTTCTTTCTTGTAACGAAGCTAGATATGAAAACAATTCAACAGACAAAAAAAGGATATTTTTAGTTGCATAATCCGAAAAAAAATATAAAAATTACCGGAAACTCAGTGGCCTATTATTTTTTGCCAATATTATTTGTTAAGGGTCCCTGAGACGTCACTGAATGTAATAATTTTAATATAGTTTAATAGCACTACACGAGCCTTTTATTACTAAAATTATCATTACTAGAATTAAATGAACATCTGCTTAAGGATATTAAAAATATTTATAATTAAAATACTCGTTAAAATTATTAAAAAAAAACATAACCCCAAATATCTCCGTTCATGTTGGATTTATCAAAAATTTTATGGGACATAATTTGATCAAAAATTACCTAATTTAAAAGTTCCTGTCATCGAAAAAATACTTTGCACCGTGGCGCCACCTACATCTTGTATATTTTTTACACGGTTGTGAAGCCAATCATAAAGGCTAAAAAGGGGCGTTTACAGAATTTAAATGTCACTTTTAGTTTTCGAAATAATTGGCCTGGGAGTTTTTATTGAAACACCCTGTATATAGCAAGAGTTTTATTATGATTGGCTAAAATTGAGTTTGATACTTGGCTGTCTGGAAGGTGTGGACACAAATTTCGTAAACTAGTTTTTTTTAAATGTAGCAGTAGGTACTAGAGGCTTAGTTTGTAGTCATGTGTTTAAAGAATTTAGTAAAACTTTCTCTGCAGTCGAAAAGGGAGTGAAATCGAGCAACGAAAATTCCTTGCGAACCTTGGCCCAGTAATCATTGAAATGTTGGAAACTATTTATGTGGTCTTCGCAACGCCAGTTTGACTTTGTCATCACACGAATGATTGCTAATAAACTAGTAATAAGCATGCTTGCAAGGGCAGTATTTAAACAATTTGAATGAAAATTTAATTGAAATTGGGGCAGGAGGCTCCCAATTTTCACAAATATTCCACCTACCGACTTTAAAACTCCTGCTTTTCCATTTTTATTTTTTTAACTATTATTGAATGGACTTTTCTGTTAAATTAATTTTTCCACGTATTTGTCAATAATTGAATATACTATTAAAAACATACATTTGTACCTATGCTTTTACAAAAATTATTTTCGCGATATTAAAAAAAAGATTTTTAAAGGAATACTTTTATAAATGTGTAAGTATTACTTACTAAGTATACTAGTATTATACAGTGTGTCCCTAAAGTCCCGGGACATGTGATTATTTTGAAAACGGTAATTAAAAAAAACCGCTGAAACACGCAATATTTTAGCCTATGTAGTTGTTCCAAAATCTGGCGCCTCAATCGAAGTAAGGTTTTTTTTAATTACAACCCTTTAATTTTGTTGAATTTTTGGATAGCTACCATTGTCCATATGGTACATGTGGAGGGTTACATAAGAAAATTTTTGAAAAAAGCAGATTTTTGACGCCGATTGAGATTTTGGTATTTTGACGAACTTATTCACTGTTACAGGGCACCACCACACTATGCATTGCTAGTAAGGGATTATTTAAATCAGGTCTTTCCCAATCGCTGGATAGGTCGAAGAGGTCAAATAGAGTGGCCAGTGCGATCGCCCGTTTTGACCCCTTTAGACTTCTTTTTATTGGGACAGCTTAAAAACCTCGTCTATGTAAACAGGCCTTAAAATTTGGACGACCTAAGACACCGTATTCAAGCCGAGATCCAGATGATCACTCCAGCGGTACTGGCAAACGTACAACGCTTGTTTGTGGACAGGCTGGCCCACTGCCAAATAGTTGGACACTTTGAGCAACTGCTCTGATTGGCTACCCAAAAAACATTAAGCAACGCATAGATTGTGTTTAAGTTTGACAAAATACCAAAATCTCATTCGGCGGCAAAAACCTGCTTTTCTCAAAAATTTTCTTATGTAACCCTCTAGATGTGGCACATCAATGTAATCAGGACAACGATAGCTATCCAAAAATGCAACAATTGTTAATGATTGTGGCGCCGCCACGCGGCAGAATTTGGAACAACTACATAGGCCAAAATATTGCTAGAAAAATAACAAAGTTGACGTGTTTTAGCGTTTTAAAAAAAAATTGTTTTTAAAATAATCTCTTGTGCCGGGACTTTACGGACACACTGTATAATATAATAGTATTATACTATATTATAGAATTTATAAAAAATTTGTCTATCCTGCAGAAATTTTATAGGTTTATGAAGTTTTCATTATTTAACCTAATCCCCAAATTTGTATGTCTACATAAATACTCTCAAAAATTGGTTTTGGAACTTGGAAGAAACTTAGAAGAAACCAACTTATTAACGGCGAGGTGTGGACCAAAGAATGTATACAAAATCAAAATTTATTTTTCGTTGCTCAATTGAACTGTTTTACTCCATTTCTGGTGAAAAATAGACGCCAAATCGCAATATTTTTACGTCTTTGGAATACAAATCAGTCCACGAACTATTTGTTTTCACCTCGTATAGTAAATCCTAGATTTTTAAATCTATATTAATGGCAATACGTTGTCCTATTTTATAAAAAAAAATTAAAAAACTATAATTTTATAATTATATATATATACTAAATGTTAAGGCAGTAAGCAGTGTTTTAATTATAAAATTAATTACCTTTTTAACATAAACTCCGGAGGTATATAACATCCTCTATTATAGGCTTCTTTGTAAGTCATATTTTTTATAATCACATCTGACGACTGAATGAGACTTATAAGAAAATTTTCTATCCATCCAGGTTTTCCTTCGCTTTTATTTTGAACAATACTGAAAAGATTAAATTTTATAAATTTAATTTTAAAATTTCAGTCACAAGTTTTTAAAACTAATTTATAATTAATTGATGTCTCCTTTGATATTCTCTGTTAGGATCATTTCAAGCATGCGGACGGGAAAAATCACAAAACTGGTTTTATAAAAAAAATTACCTACGTAATTTATTATTTTGGAATTAAAATTGTAAACTGAAATAAATTAAATTAAATTGTAAATTAAAATTGTCTATACAATAATATAGTAACTGTTGTGAACAGGACCACAAACATATTTTTTTTCTATTTTTTATAAGAGTTTTTTGATTTGTGCTGTCCGCATTAGCAGTTTCTGGACCATAATAATATAAATGGTGTTTCAACAAGAACTTAAATATGTTATTTAAAATTTTTTTTTTATGAAATTCTTGAAATCATTTCACTGTAACTTAAATTTATTTCTTGAGTTGTGGAATAGTCTTTATTATTTATATAGACTTAACCTGGTTTTGGTTATTGCGATTTGGAGACAAAAACTGGCCGCCGAGAAGTTCCGATTTAACTCCTCTTGAGCTTTTTCTCAGTTTTTGGTTTATGTAAAGCATTCAGTAGGATTTAAGTGACAACGTTTTTTTATGTAGGTACTCTCTTAAAATGAAATAGTCAAAATTCTACTATTTAAATTAATACCAGCATTTTTTACTAATAAAATAGTCGTTTTCACTTTTAAAAAGTTATTTTTTACTACGTAAATAGTTAAAGTTTGACTAATTTAAGATTAGTCACCATCTTTGACTATTTATGAGATTTAAAAGTAACTAATTTAATCGTTTGCGGCCAAAAACAAAGTATTATTTGAATTAAATGCATATATATATATATATATATATATATATATATATATATATAGGCTCCATGCTTAAATGGCCCTTAAAAACAAACAAAGATGCAAAAAGTTTAGCTCAAAACAGCAACACAAATAATATATTCAACTTTAAAATATTATGAACAATATTTATTGACAAATAAAATTGATTTTTATAAGAGTGACTGATAGCCACATTCGTAATGACAACAGCTTGCCAAGCTTGACAAGCGACAGACATGAATTCAATCCCCGGCTGGGTCAACTTTTTTAAATTTAAATCTACTAATTTGGCTTTTTCATTTAGTAAAATTTGACTAATTATTAGTGACTGCTTTTTCGCTAAGACAATTAGTCAAATATGACTTATAATTAGTTATTTTTGACTAATTCATTTTAAGAGAGTACTGTCTAAAAATGAATTAGTCAAACATGACTAATTACTACAGTTATTAGTCGCTGCTTTTTCACTTGTACCATGGTTAACCATGGGATACCATGTTATCCCAATATTTAACAGCCAATTCCTATGTAAAATAAATAAATAAATAAAACAAATTAAATGGAAAATTGACTATATCTCAAAAACTGTTCTACTTTTTTTTAACTTTTGACGACATTTTCGGATTCAGGGGACAATTTTACATAAGTGGCTGTTAAATTTTGGGATACCATGGTATCCCATGGTTAACCATAGTAAAAGTGAAAAAGCAGCCACTAATAACTGTAGTAATTAGTCATTTTTGACTAATTAATTTTTAGAGAGTACCTAATATGTCAGTATTTCGGTAACTTGGAATGACAAGGCGTTGGACTGTTCAGAAAAAATGACTTACCTATCTACAATATTAAATATTGCAAATAAGGCATTTTCTCTTACCAGAGCAGCTGCACTTAGAACCTTGTCATTCCATAGTACCGATTGATCCCTAAATACATTTTTAAGAATTCTATAAATACGTTGTTTTTTTAATTAAGTTCTTATTGGACACGGTTAATTAATTACCGTTCTATATCAGGATCTATAGCTTCTACATGCATAATGTGACAGGATAGTGCTGAATGAAAAGCCCTGTCTATCGGTTCCAGTTGAATTACTTTTATGTAGGGCAATGTACCTTTAACGTTTGATTTACTCGCATCTCTCGAACCAACAACAAAAAACAAATTCAAAGTAACCAAATACTTTAACATCGACCAAGAGTCGGGATCTATGTATTGTGTATTGTTTATGCATATTACCCAAAACGTACTAAAACACTACAAGATATGCTTGATATTTAATTAATGTAGAGTATAAACTTTGCATTTAATGCAAACTTGGGATAAAAAACATTTATACCATATTTAAAAAAAAGACCATAAACAAAATTATTTAAAGTTTTAGCTAAGAAAAAAACGCTTATTATTTTATGTTTGGGAAGTGTAATCGATTTGTTTGGGTTAAATTTAATAATTTAATTTTCACATTTACTTAATAAATAATAAAATTTTAATATTATAGTTTAGTGTTTATTTAAATTATTTATTAAAATTTTTAAAAAGCTGTAATTGTTTTCCATCGAAATAAATTACAGTCGAACGATCCCAAACATAGATTAGGCCTAAAACACTTAAAAAACACACGCTGCTTGTTTGTAACGCGCAAAATAACAATAGCGATACTATTGTATGCAGCTGCGCCATCTCTTGCCACAATTATAAACTACATGGGTTACAGAGTTCTTTTATATGTAACTCCAGTGTATTTTATAACAAAGCTATTTTTATTTAGGCGGTATGTGATAAAGTAGACAGTTAATTTAAGAACATGGTTTGGCCACGCTTAAAAAAATATTCAGACATTTTATCACATTCTTTATTTGTACTGAGGAGCTACTTATTTGTTATTTCATTTTAGTTTTAGAATTCTGTTTCATACCTATTAAATATATCCAAGTTTTTACTATTGCAATATGATGGGGACATGGGGTTATAGGGTGTGATGCTAACTTTGAAGTTGAAAGTTTCAACTTTAATTAAGACATTAAAAATATTTTTATATTTAATTGAAAAATGTTGTATTAATTTTTGTTATTATGAATCTAGTTCTATATTAGCTGTCTTAATTTTTTTTTATAAGAAATGTTAGGTACAACTGACAAATGTAAAAAACCTTAATAGTATAATGACCCATGTATAGGATGCTTACCTGATAAGTTAAATATTTTATCATTTTCTTCAAAAATACTTTTTTTTTATCTACAGAAAGTTTATGAAAAAAATGGGAAAAAGGAAGTGAAGTATTGAATATCTTATTTAAACAACCAAATTCGTTTTTGTATGGGCAATTTTTCATTTTTTCTCTTATGGCATCAGTAAAGTCATCAGCATCTGATTCTTCAGTTAAACCCAAGGGATACAGAAAAATTAACTTTATTGTTGAATACAGCTCCTGTAACATTTAATTAACAAATAATTCATTTAAAATAAAAGACATTCTTAAGTAAAATTACTGTTTTGATTTTTAAAATGGAATAAATATAAATAATATCGATCTGTTTTTTATCGAGAAACCTGCCGGCTACTGCACTTTTCAGGTATAATTTATATGTTTTAAAATTCGCTCGGACATCGCCAAGGGACTTCACTACACTTAATTTTAAGAATAAAATGGTGTCAATCAGACCACGACAATTTTCAGTCGGGATATTCTATTCCTCATAATCAAAATTATTAAAAATAAAACAGTCATGATACAGTAATGTATGGAATATAAGGCGTTCAACAATTTTCGGTCAAAATTTAAATTTTTTATTTCAAACAAAATTAACAAAAATATAAGGGGGATTCTACAAAAGTTGGGCAACTTTTGACCCCATTTTGTTTATATAGTTTTCGAAGAAAATTAAACAGTATTTTGTTATGAGAACATAGATAATATAATAAATATACTGTTCCAGGCCGGGCCAGTCACTTTTTCAAACAATTTCTGAAATATATGTGTTTTTTTAAATTTGAATGCAAGGGAAGTGACGAGTATATTGTTATTGCAACTTTGAGCATATTATACATTAAATATCTTAAAATCAAATAATACCACACATCAGTTCTGCGCAAGTAGAATTTAAATTAAAGTATGCGAAAAAAAGATAACCGAAACATTGAACATGAAACTGACGACACGGTACTGATTAATGGGATACAAATTTGAGATTATAATTCGGAATTAAGTATTTTACTGATATTTTTTATTAGTGGATGCTACTTATCAACAAATCACATATAGCCTTATATAAATTACAATGAAATATATATACGTAAGAAAATAACTAGTCACCACATTACTGAAATTTTGACTGGAACTATACGTGCATTCACCACAACTTCGCCGCTTGCATTGTTTTCAAGATGACTGTCGTGCAAAGGGCGGGCTCTGTAATTTTTTACCAACACTTGAGTTAAAACGAGGAATTGACGTTTAAACTTCAATATTTCGCAAGAATTTTGAATTTTAACATTGGACACAGAACTGATGGGTAAAAGTGAGTACAAAGATAAACAATTTTTTAAAAATTACTATTATTCGAATCTATGATAAAATATGAAGAATACATTACTTATTTAATGTTTTATAGTTTGTAGTGAAATTGAAAAATTTAAGATAAATTGAATATATTTTAAAATAAAATCATTCAAATATTTGATTCAGGAGTTGTGACACGCCAAGGTACTGATGTTTTGAATATTTATTGTTTTTCTACAAACGTGCTTTTGAAAAAATACATTAAAATTGGGTGAACAAGTTAAAAAACCTGGATTTTTTGTAATATACTAAAATATTTCCAAAAAATATTAATATACCTACTCTATTGACTGATGACATCAAGTTGTCCAACTTTTGTAGAATCACCCCACCCATAACTAATATTGCAATATTTTTACTTTTTACTGTTTCTTTTCCTTAAATATTACCAAAACAACTTTTATGCAAAAGCTTGGAAAACTGGTTGTGACGTTTTTGGTTTACAATACAAACAACGTTATATTACCAAAAGTGCCGATAGAAGACGCGTCTATAATACTACTCTAAAAATGAATTAGTCAAAAATGACTAATTTAATAGTTATTAGTGGCTGCTTTTTCACTTGTACCATGGTTAACCATGGAATACCATGGTATCCCAAAATTTAACAGCCAATTCTAATGTAAAATTGTCCCCTGAATCCGAAAATACCGTCAAAAATTATTAAAGTGGAGCAGTTTTTGAGATATAGTCAATTCCATATAAAATGGAAAATTGACTATATCTCAAAAACTGTTCTACTTTTTTAACTTTTGACGACATTATTGGATTCAGGGGACAATAAAATTTTGGGACACCATGGTATTCCATAGTTAACCATGGTACAAGTAAAAAAGCAGCCACTAATAACTATTAAATTAGTCATTTTTGACTAATTCATTTTTAGAGAGTACCTGTTATTCGCGAGAAGGCGATTTTCCGAAAATTTCTACGAAATGGTATTTTCATTTATAAAGCTTTAGCTCAAGGGATCTCATCTCTGATCATAAACAAAAATACCATTAAGAAATTTTTAAATATCCAAAAAAAAATTAATTTTGACTGAAAATTTGACATTTTATTTACATCGTGGTCACTAGAAATAAGGTTTAATCTTGCTATAGGAATGCTATTTGGTGTAACATAGGCAAATTCTGCTAGAAGTCTGGCCTTTCCAAAGAGCCTTTTTGATTCAATTATAAAAATTTTAATATTGTAAATGTTCAAGTCCTTCGCATTTCGTTTGTACAATTTGTATGAAATCTCCAACAATTGCTTGTACATTTCTATATCCTCGTTTCTACCCAGCATTGGATATTTATTGACTGCTTTTTTAAGTTGATGTGTCCTAATACATGTAATAAAGTTTTATTAATATACTCTTATGTCGCATTACATTTAAAGGATAACGGATTGTATGCGACTGTAACCACAGATTTTGAAAAATGTATAGGGAAAGTCTGGGAGCCCGTCTTGGAGATTGCATTTTGATTCTAGGCGATAGCCTTACTAATATTAAAAACCAAAAACCATTTTTCATCGTGATGCCTCCCCAACATAAGGGAGACTACTGTTTTAATGAATGAAAATGGTAACACCTAATTAGTTAAAAAATTACAAAATGCATTCATATAGTGCACAAAAATATAATAATATACTTAAAGTATGTTTCCTTATACTATAAGACCTATAGTGGTGCCGTTCTTGATTTTATTAATAGCAATTTCCAATATCCTCTCTTTCCTCTATTTACACTCACAGGCAAAATAATGGATCCACACAAATTTTCGATGAATTTCAATAGCAAATAACTTTTTTATTTCATTTCGGATTTAAACAAATATTAAAGAATATTGTAGATACATTAATGGAGAATCGCTCACATTTTAAAAATTACTAAAAAATACACGTACGTTTATAATATACGGGTTTAAACAAAAAGATGTTTTTTACCATAAGTTTAAGACACTCTGTAGAGTGGCTAAACCGTATAAGTATTGTTCTAAATTAAGCTTTAATTATCAAGTCATATCTATTTTTAACAGTTTTGTTTTTGGTTCACCTTGATATATTTATTTTTGTGGAAAATATGGATTTAAAAAAAAAACATTGCAATTTCCAATATTTTCCTGTATGAAGAACTAAGGTTGCTATGGTCCATCCATAGCCTAAGGAGGGTGACAGTGACAGTTTTGTTGAATCATCCCATACTTGGACATGTCATATACAGGTTTCAAAAGGTATCAAATTGTTTTTTGTAAATTATTGTGTTAATTTTGAGGTGTCTTCTTACTTTTAAAAATGTCTCCGACAGATGTTGCCCTTTGTACTTCACTTTTTGTGACGTTTAAAACACTTGCCACGTAATACTGTGACCGTCCATCCTGGATTAAATTAATGGCTCTGGCAACATCAGTCGGAGACATATCCATTTTTTAAAGTAATAAGACACCTCAAAATTTAAACATTAATTTGCAAAAAACAATTTGATAGCTTTTGAAAGCCGTGTAAGACATGGATGGACCATAGCAACCTTAGTTCTCCATACAGAAAAGTATTGGAAATTGCATTGTTTTTTTAAAAAATCCATATTTTCCACAAAAATAAATATATCGAGGTGAACCAAAAACAAAACTGTTAAGAATAGATGTGACTTGATAAATTAAACTTAATTTAGAACAATATACGGTTTTGCCACTCTACAGAGTGTCTTAAACTTATGGTAAAAAACATATTTTTGTTTAAACCTGTATATTATAAACGTACGTGTATTTTTTACTAATTTTTTAAAATGTTAGCGATTGTCCATTAATTTATCTACAATATTCTTTAATATTCGTTTAAATCCGACATCAAATAAAAAAGTTATTTGCGATTGAAATTCATCGAAAATTTGTGTGGATCGATAATTTTGCCTGTGAGTGTATTTTTTTTAAGTTTGTAATGACGTCTCCCGCTCTCTCCCTACATTTTTCATCAGGACAAAATCTGTAAAAACTATGGCACGCCGTTTTAACATTTAGGTATTAAATAATTTTTTAATTTAAAATATTATTGGTTTAAAATTTTCCTAACTAAAAATTTTAGGTTTACATAAATTTATAATATTTTCAACTATCATGTATTGAAAGACAAAATTTACTAACCAATTGGTTAACAGTTAACAGTTCATTTCTGTATTAAACAATATTATTTTCTATCAATTTTTGCAAAACTGTCATTTTTTAATAAAAATAATTTTCCAAGTATAATTTATTTGGGTGGCATTTTGTTCAATATTTTATAAAATTATTGAGATTAATTTGGTAAAGTTAAATTTTTGAGTATTTAAAAATAGTATCAAGCCATTTAAAATAAAAACATTTTCTACCAAAATAGTTTGAAAAGTTAAATTTTTGTAAACTCAAAACTATTGATAATCAAAAAATATTTTAAATATAAAAAGTTTAAAATTATTAATTTAAAAAAAAATGAATTTTAATATTTTATTCTTCAAAATTATTGATTTGAATTTGTAAAGATTCATTTAAATGATAGTTGATAAATCTTCAATACAAAAATTTGAACATTACATTTAAATGTTAGTTTTAAATTTTAAAGTGGTAATTTTTGCATTAAAAATTTATCGTCTATCAATTAAATGACTCTTTACAAATTTAAACCAATAACCTTTATTTTTAACAATTTTAATAAACATTTTTAAGACAAAATTTATAACTTTACATTTAAATGTAAAGTTATAAATTTTGTCTTAAAAATATATCACTTTAAAATTGTTAAAAATAAAAAAATTTGGTTTAATTTAAATGATAGTCGATAAATATTAAATCCAAAAATTAAAAGTTTAAAATTTAAAACTTACATGTGAGAATTTTTATATTAAAAATTTATCAACTATCATTTAAATGACTCTTTAAAAATTTAAACCAATAATTTTGTAGAATAAAATATTAAAACCAAAACTTTTAAAAATCAATATTTTTAAACATAAATTTTTACTGTTGCATTTTATATTTAAAATATTTTTTGACTATCAATTGTTTAGAGCTTAAAAAAATTTAACTTTATAAATTTCTGTTAAAACATAATTTAAGTACTAAAATTTAATCTTTAAACTTTTATCTAATAAATGCTAAAACGGCGTGCCATAAAAAACCGATACGCCTTATACTTAATTTCATCATACTTTTTTAGGTTTATGAATTCATAAACAGGTCCAACATTACTAATGCCTTTCAAAACCTTATACTCTTGCAAAATAAAATTCTTCGAATCAAGTTGGCTGGAAATAAACACATCCCTATCGCATGTTACTTTATCAGGGTAGGCCATCATTAGCCTAGCTGCCTTGTTGACCATGTGACTTATTACAGTATACTCTTTTCTTAGGGCATGTCCAAAAACACCACAATAAGTTTTACCTATAAAAAAATGTAAAAGTGGAA
Organism: Brassicogethes aeneus; assembly: GCA_921294245.1. Taxonomy (NCBI): domain Eukaryota; kingdom Metazoa; phylum Arthropoda; class Insecta; order Coleoptera; family Nitidulidae; genus Brassicogethes; species Brassicogethes aeneus. The sequence goes on from OV121134.1 coordinate 51,817,815, forward strand.
TATTTAAATTAAAAATAAACTAATTTCAGACAAAAAATTTGATGTAATACATAATGTGATTTTTTATTTAAAAAAGAAGTTTGTTTTACTTACTTATAAAAGTGATAAAACAGGCATACAAAAAAGGAGGTCAAGTACTTTTAACGAGACACATGTATTCCCATGTATGTATATTCAACCGCTTAAACTGAATCTAAACTCACTTTAACCCCTACACTTCTTGATTTTTATCTAGTAGGTATGTCTCCGGATCGGGTTGTCAATAGAGAAAAAACAACAAAGTAACCAAAACGCTCGCTTAGTTACCATGGAAACCACATTAAAGAAACGTCTAGTGTATCTGCAACATTGGGTTTTTTGCTCAATGGGGCGGGGGGGGCCCAATGGGGCGGGGTCGGTTGGGTTGTGTTGTTGAGTTTGGGTTGGTTTGGGCAGGCCCGGCGAGCGTGCAGTGCGTGCACGCACGCAGGCGCAACATTTCGGGGGCGCAAAATCAATCAGTACTTTGTAACGATAAACTTTCTTGCATATGATACTTATACATTGGATAAAGGTTTCTGCCTTTTTTGCGTCAGCCGCTCTTTTTTTCGGTCGCTATAAAGCGCCTTTTGCCGCTTTGATATTGGCTGCTTATTTTGTTTTGATATGAGGATCAAAATAAAAGGAGAGAAATGGTCATATTATCTTTAGTATTTGTTTGATAGTTGCAGTTAACGGTAGCAAAGTTTAACAGTAGTAACTCTCTAAAATAGAATTAGTCAAAAATGACTAATTTAATTAGTCTTGCAATAGCGAAAAAGCAGCGAATAATAATTATTGTCAATAGTAATTTGTATCCCGGATATTTAGCAGTCAACTCTTATTTAAAATTGTCCGCTGAATCCGAAAATGTCGTCAAAAGTTATAAAAGTAGAACGTTTTTGAGATTTAGTAAATTTTCCATATAATATGGTATTGACTATATCTTAAAAACTGCTTTACTTTTATAATTTTTTACGGTATTTTCGGATTCAGGGGACAATTTTACATAATAATAAGCTGTTAAATGCCCGGGATACAAATTGCTGTGGATTAAAGTTATTAGTGACTGCTTTTTACTTTGAAAACTAGTCATTTTTAGAGAGTACGTCACTAAAAACCAGTTGAATTTATTATGTTGTTTAGATTGTTTTTTTTTGTTTTCCACCAATCACAAACGCGCAATTTTGAACTACAAATGGTTTCTAGGTGGAAAAACTGTATGACAGCACCTGTCAGCAGTTTTTTCGAGTTTACCCGCGGCAAAACTTGACAGCTGTTGTCATCATAAATTGCAATTTATATTTTAATTGTTAATTGTTACTCATGAAATAGTCTTGTCAAATACCATTCGGGCATCTAACTTTTCCTATGAAAAAAATCGTTAAAACACAATGCTAAGTAATATTTTTTAACAAAATGCATTCGTGCCACCAGCACTCATGCTTCTTGTTAAAATATTCCTTAGCAACGTGTTTTTTCGATTTTTTTTAAAAAAAATAGATGCCCTTATGATATTACTTGTTTGTTTGGTAATAATAAATATTTGTTATACTTAATTTAAGCGGTTTTTACATTTTCAATTACATATTGCCAGTTTGTCGCAAAATATATATTTTTTAAATTTTACGGCTTAAAATTCAAATATTTAATGTATTATATTTAAATATAAAAGGGGCGCACCAACGAATGCTGCACGCAGGCGCCAGACACCCCAGGAACGGGCCTGGGTTTGGGTTTATTATCTATCATCTGCAACATTTTGCCACAAAACTTAAATTTTAGATTATTAATAATTCATATTTTTACCACATTTTTATAGAAACATCGGTTGCTTAGAAAATTTAATATAGCACTTTTATGTTTTCTTTTAATCGTTTATTTCGTTAAAAGTACTTGACCCCCTCTTTTTTATGTGCCTGTGTAATCAACCAACAAAATTTTGCCCCCATTGCAAAAATTTTGTTTGATGGCGGTTCTTAAAAAGGTTTTATTGTTAAAATATTTGTAAGAACAAAATTAAATGTAATTAAACCCACCTGTTGTTACTCCAGCAGAGATGCGCTTAATTTTTTTAATTGTAGACATTAATTCATCACGGCATTCGACAGCACATTTTAGAGCGATTTCGCTCTCGCCGTCCATTTTGAATCCTCTTAAGCCAAAAATTACCAAAACCATTAAATCCTTATCAAAAAAATTGATTTTGTTCACTACACCATTAAAATTTGATACAACACTAAAATTGGAGAATAGGTTTTTCTAAATCACAATTAAACAGTACAAACTAAGAATGTTTTACGCGTTTCTACATGCAAAATAGTCAATAAAATAGTTTCTGTATAGGTAGGTAAACCTACTTACTGTCCGTTCAGGTTAAGTTGAGCGGTCTAAGGAATGTCATCCCGTCCATCATCTCTATGTTCAGTAATGTCAAGGATCATCTTAGATTTTTATAGTAAATTTAACGCTCTACAAAAAAGGTCTCCTATCATTTTTCTATAAATTGATTCCTTCCAGAGTTATTCGAGGCCAAAGTTTTATTTCCATCGAATTTTCGCGTTTTTTTAACATTTATGGTTCAATTATCATTATACGGGTGTCCCGAAATCAGGGGGCCAAACTTAAACAGTGCATTATTCGTATAAAAATAACACTTTTTTTGTTTAATAAACATGTATCAAAAAATGCTCCCTAAAGGTGCTACGGGCCCCTGAATAGGAGCCTAAGAGGATATTTTTTTTAAAACTATTCCTAGAGGGTTGAACATGAACAAATGAATTTTTGGTAGGTACTTTGGTAATTTTGACATGCTGAATCTAGATCTATGATCAAAACTGTTAAAATTTAATCATAGGCGTAACATTTGGAGGGGGCAAAGTTACAAAAATAGCCCCAACTTTTTTCTGGGTTAATAATTTAATTTTTTTATGAAATTATGAGAATTTATAGTTTTTTACGAAAAATAGGTACTCTTGATTTGAATTGCTCAGATGCACCATTTTCGAGAAAAATGCATTTATAAATAAATTACTTTGCATATTATACACATTAAAACTTTGTAGTAGGCTTTGGAAAAAAGTGACGTTTTTTTGTTTTTTTTGTTTTTTTTACAACACTTCCTATGTTTCAGATATAAATATGTGATTTTTTTTCTACATGATGCTAAAAGTTGAAAAAACGAGAAAATTCGATGGAAATCAAACTTTGGCCTCGAATAACTCTGGAAGAAATCAATTTATAGAAAAATTATAAGAGACATTTTTTATAGAGCGTTAAATTTACTATAAAAATATAAGATGTTCCTTGCCATAAGTTGATTCGATATAGACGTATAAAATTCCAAAGTTAAAAAAAAAAAATTTCCTATGTTATTTAAATGGGAAATAGAAAATTGCGATCCGCGACCTCTAAATCTTCAAATTAAAAGCTCAAATTTTAACGAGGTCTTTGTTTTGACATCCTCTGAAAGAATTTGCTGACCATTTGAAGAAAAAGAAAAAGTCGATTTTTTTGAAACACCCTAATGTTCAGGCATAATTAAATACATGTATTTCGGTAGCCGCTCTGTACGAACAAACGGCAAGCCGCGGCACTGATAAATCATCTTCTTGTTACCGAAATCTCGCGACGATTCGATATTTAATGTAATCAACGGCAGTGGCGGCTCGTAGGTTCTGGAAGAGGGTGGGCACAAAAAACTTACCTACTAATTTTTGTACATAAAGTCCATTCTCCTATTTTTCATGCGACAAACTGAATTTTCGTATTTCTTAGCCCTCTCTACGATGTAAATCATCAAACCCATGTTTATTCCACGCACGTAATTTATTTTTTTTGAAAATTAAGCACATAAAACAAAAAAGATTATTGGTTACTGAACATCCGCATATCCACTCGAATTTTTCATAAATATTTCTGTTGAGTACTCTATTGTAAGTTCGGCCGTTACCAAGGAAGTGTAGTGTACTCGAAGATCGGGAATATTTCTTCCTTTTTTCTTAATTAAAAGTTTATCTTCAAGTGACATCGGGCTTTTTAAGATTTTGCACACAACTTACTTCCGCTGGTGCCATTATTGTTAATAAAAATAAAGTTTATTTAAAAAACAAAACACGTAATTCACTTAAAACTTAAAAAACACAACGGTGCGTGCCGACAAAAAAGTTAGAAATTCCCCACCAAAGCGCTCAACTTAGCCTAAACGGACTGTACTGGAGTCTAAACGATTAAGTTTCAAAAACCGTTTCAACTTTTTTGTACTAGATCAATAGGCTAAGAAGTGAGTCTTTTTGAGTTTGTATTTGAGAAAAGCAAAAAAACACTTCTCAGCCGCATGGCATACATTTTATCTTTAAGGCATAATTTTATTTGTTAAACAATGCATAAAACGTACAATTTTAATAATTATTAAAAGTAAAAAGTGAGGTAAGATTGTATCTGACATAAGTCGAATATTTTGATTGGTCCAAACAAGTTGTTTTCAGACTAGGATCCCCCCAAATGGTCTAAATTATTTTTACAGTCTAGGAGGTTTTTTGATTTAAGATGAAATGGCAATAAAGTGGCAAAAATTCATAAAAAACTAATAAAGATGAGTACAACATTTAAACACCATATTATTGTTGTATTAATCTTGATAATGTACAAATTTTAATTCGATTGGTTCAGTAGCACCTCTGAAATTTTGATAAATAGTTAACGAGATTATTTTTCAATCGCACATTGTTTATAAATTTTATAACGTGATCACGATATATTATTATTTTCCAATACTTTATTTAATTTTCCTTTAAACGTCAAAATCGTGAGCTTATTTGATAAATTTCTACTCAAGTGAAAATTCAAAAATTATAGTGGAAATTTACTTCACGTTTATTAAACCAATCAAAACTCTTATTTAAATAGCAATTACCTTGGTAACGTGTGTTTTACCGGGTGAGATCCTTATCCAACTCGATAAGACCACGTTGCATTGAAAACGGTTTGTTTTTATCGTAAACCAAAAACGTCAAAGCAGCCATTTTTTTTATACGTTTTGGCACAAATCTTAATCATTTAATTTTCAAAATTTATACAAATAGAAAAAAAATAAACTAAACTAAAAGAAAATTTCCTGGGCAGTAAAGTCACCTATATTTCCTCAAAGGTAAAGTTATTGCATTTTTAACAACTTATATTTGAAATTTTCAAAATTTATAAACATATTCTTAACCTAATTAATTATAACATAACCACAATTATATTCCTATACCTACTATACTATATAATATACCATGATTTCAAGGTATATCATGTATACCACAATTCACACAACAAGGTGGCCACGGCGGCCATTTTTGTTGTTGCTTTAGGTTTGTGTTGTTTAATAATTGTTTTAAACGTTGTGGTTCTTACAGAGGCACTTGTAAGCCTTAAATAAGGCCTTTAAGTGCCAAGGACAACCATTTTACTCCTCTTTTATAATAAATATAGTCCAAGATCCCAGGGCCGCCAGACCTACGTCATTTTAATACTGCTGAGATTTTTTTAATAAATGCCCTAATATGTAGTTAAAAACGTATGGGTACTTGCTAGCTTGAAAGCGGGGCCCTTTTACAGATAACGGGCACTAAAGGTACATAAAAAAGGTACCTGTCTACGTTAAAGTAATACCGCTGGTTTTCATATATGTTTTACACATTGTTATTAAAAACCAACATTCATTATTGCCAGACGCTTTCCAGGGGACCTAACTTCCGCCAGACGCTTTAAAGCTCAAGAAAAAAGGGCTGAACCTACGTTATAGTAGTACTCCTGAATTTTACATATATTTTTTGAGTGATTATTTTAGGACCTTTTGTAAGCAGCCAGACCAATCCGAGGGGCCCAAGCCCCCCCCAGACGCTTTAAAGGTCAAGAAAAAAGGGGGGAACCTACGTTATAGTAGTACTCCTGAATTTTACATATTTTATTTGGTTGACTATTTTAAGACCTTTTATAAGCAGCCAGACCAATCCGAGGGGCCAAGCCCCCCCCAGACGCTTTAAAGGTCAAGAAAAAAGGGGGGAACCTACGTTATAGTAGTACTCCTGAATTTTATATATATTATTTGAGTGACTATTTTCTGATCTTTTGTAAGCAGCCAGATCAATCCGAAGGGCCTAAGCCCCCCCCAGACGCTTTAAAGCTCAATAAAAAATGGAAAAATCTACGTTATAGTAGTACTTTTGAGTTTTACATATTTTATTTGGGTGAGTATATTAACACCTTTTATAAGCAGCCAGACCAATCCGAAGGTCCCAAGCCCTCCCCCCTGGCGGTTTAAAGGCCAAGAAAAAATGGGAGAACCTACGTTATAGTAAAACTTCTAAATTTTACATATATTATTTGAGGGACTATTTTATGATCTTTTGTAAGCAGCCAGACCAATCCGAAGGGCCTAAGCCCCCTGAATATTTTATATATTATTATTATATATTTATTATTATATATTTTAAGACTTTTTGTAACTACTCAGACCATTCCAAAGGGCCTAACCACGCCCAGACACGATAAAAGGTACGCTGTGAGTACGAGAGCAAGGCATGCATGTGAGTGCGAGTGATAGTATTAGATGGCTTTATTAGACAGCTTCATGAAATTTAAGTTGTGTATTTGTCTTTATGGAATTTTTTAATAATGACTTAATAATATTTAAATTCTTGTTATAAAATTAGTTTTAATTAAATTATTCAAAATTTCAAAAAATTTCAAAATGTCAAATATTTTCAAAATTTTCAGGATATCCAAAATTTTGAAAATTTCAATTTTTTTAAATATTTTCCAAAATTTTCATAATTCCCACACTAAACTTGTACCAACCAGGATAAACAATGGCACTTAACGGTGTTAAAATAGCCACCCAAATAATATATATACATAATACAATATTACAGCCTATGATCTTATAAGGTATACTTTTTATCGTGTCTGAGGGGGGTTAAGCCCTTCGTATTAATCTGGCTGCTTATAAAAAGTCCTAAAATAGTCACCCAAATAATTTATATATAAAATTCAGGAGTACCACTATAACGTAGGTTCTCCCCTTTTTCCTTGACCCTTTAAAGCGTCTGGGGGGCTTGGGCCCCTCGGATGAGTCTGGCTGCTTATAAAAGGTCTTAAAATAGTCAACAAAATAAAATATGTAAAATTCAGGAGTACTACTATAACGTAGGTTCCCCCCTTTTTTTCTTGACCTTTAATGCGTCTGGGGGGGGCTTGGGCCCCTCGGATTGGTCTGGCTGCTTACAAAAGGTCTTAAAATAATCACTCAAAAAATATATGTAAAATTCAGGAGTACTACTATAACGTGGGTTCAGCCCTTTTTTCTTGAGCTTTAAAGCGTCTGGCGGAAGTTAGGTCCCCTGGAATGCGTCTGGCAATAATGAATGTTGGTTTTTAATAACAATGTGTAAAACATATATGAAAACCAGCGGTATTACTTTTACGTAGAAAGGTACCTTTTTTATGTACCTTTAGTGCCCGTTATCTGTAAAAGGGCCCCGCTTTCAAGCTAGCAAGTACCCATACGTTTTTAACTACATATTAAGACATTTATTAAAAAAATCTCAGCAGTATTAAAATGACGTAGGTCTGGCAGCTCTGGGATCTTACTCTAATATACCTTATTCTATCAGGGCTGTCAAATGCCAATTTGAAGGGTAATTTGTGGGTTATAATTTAACGTTAAAATTGACATTTGACAGTTTTATGACAGCCCTGATTAAATAAAGTTTATTTTTTACAATAGAGGAGTAATATGGTTGTTCTTAGCACTTTAAGGACTCTTTTAAGGCTTACTATGAGAAACACAACGTTTAAAACGATTATTAATCTGTATAAACAGAGCACAAACCCAAAGCACAAAAATTGTAAACAAAAATGGCCGCAGTTAAACTGTGCAGTGTTGCAGTGATTTTTTGTATTTTTAGTACGAGATAAAACAGACCTTGTTGTGTAGATTGTGATGTATACAAAAAAGGAAATAGTTAAAAATGACCAATTTTCATAGCGGAAAAGCAGCCACTAATAATTCTAGTCGACAGCAATTTGTATCTAGGACATTTAAGTAGTATACTACTATAGTAGTAGTAAAGTCAATTTATTAGTAAAATTGTACGCTGAACCCAAAAATGTCCTCAAAAGTTATAAAAGTGGAACCGTTTTTGAGATATAGTCAATTTTCCATATAATATGGAATTTACAATATCTTAAAAACTATTATAACTTTTGACGGTATTTTTGGATTCAGTTGACAATTTTACATAGGAATTGACTGTTAAATATCCTGAACACAAATTGATGTGGACTACAGTTATTAGTGGCTCCTTTTTCGCTATTACAATTAGTCATTTTTGACTAGGGTACTATAAATTTAACAATAGAATCGTTGATTAAATATGGTAGAATGTTGGTTAAATTTTGTAAACTTGTGCTATTTACAAATTAAAAAGTTAAGCAACAAAAACTGTTGTACTATTTAATTTGAAATTTCGCAAATATTTTCCGCTTATTAACTTACCCACAAATTGTTTGGTATACTTTGTTGGAAACAAATATCAGTGTTGTCGCACTCAGGTCTATATCAACTATTATGTCAAACATCAGTATCGAAACTTGTCTAACTTCAGTTAGATAATCTAGAGGTTCGTGCAAATCCAAAGCATTCATAACGGGTTTAATAATGAATTTTCTCATTTTTTCTTTTAAATTTGCAGCTACTGCATAATTTACAGCTGGCCTCACTAAAATTAATTAATACATTTGTTTTGTGTTAACAGGACCGGTAGGAATTTTTTGAGGCGAAAAATTTGGCGACGACGTAGATCCTCAACCCAACGAGTTTTTGAGCGCCAAAATGGAAAGTTGCGAGTATTCTGGTTTGGGAAATCCTTAAAATGTAAATCATTTTTAGAATTTTAAACCTTATTTTTTAAAATATATTTAAATTCACTACAAATTTTTTGAGAAGAGCTTTGTACGATATTAGTACAGAGGATGATGATTATTATATGAGTATTTTTTATGTCAATACTCGTATGTATAATTTAGTAATAATTACCTACCATTTCAAATGCCCCAAAACATAATTAATAATTGTTTTTAAGAAAAATTAAAGCTAAAAAATAAGTGCATTTTGTGGTTTATAAATTTTGTAAATTTTGCAAAAAGCACGATTGTTGTAGGAGTCCTTTTGGCAGAGCGTACAGCGCCGGATTATAAAAATTTGCGCCCCGGGTCTAATACAAATTTTCCGCCCCTACCTATATAATAAATTCAAAGAAATGTCACTTCTTAACAAAAGGATAACCATAAACATTAGGGTTGTAGTATTTTTTCGAAATTTTTTTGATTTTGGAGATCAAATAAAAAAATAAGTCTAAAGTATTTGAGTTTCAACAGATAAAAACTTTTTTAAACCAACCTTTTTTCTCAAAATCTTTGGCTTCTCACTATTTTTTTTGTAGGTCGTATAGGAACATAATACATTTTTAAGTCAAAATATTGGTCGCTCAATATTTTTGAAATACATTTCTTGATTTTTTTAATAATTTTGATCTTGTAACCACTACTATTTTTCCAATTTAGTTGATTTTTTTGAGCGACGTTTATTTTTTTTTGAGTTGAAACTTGAATACTTTAAACTTAAATTGTTTCATGTGAGCTCCGAAATAAAAAAAAAAAATCGAAAAAATATTGCCACCCTAAAAACATAAACAAAAACTATATAAAAAACAAATATCTAAATAAAAAAATTAACATTTTACCAACTCAACTTTGCGTGCTTTTAGAGAAGCAAATTTGTTTATCGCAATATTGACGTCATCTTTCAATATACATATATAGGTATATATATATATGACTGGTACTGTATATAACTATAGTTTTAAACGAATTTAAATTAATAGTTGTTCGTAGTGTAATAAAATATTCTTATATTAAAAAACCTTTATAAAGGTATACGCCCATACGCATCGCATCGGTGGAAATAATCAATTGAGGCGTTTCTCGGAAAAACATCATTAGTCCAATATCGTCGAAATTTAGATATTAGCACCAACTATTTCCTAACCTCCATATATACGTATACAAATAAGTGTTTCTCGTAAAAATGTCATAGGTTCCATAATAATTAAATATGAAATTTAGCTTGTTCTTCTAAAAACATCACAAGTCCACTCCGTTTCGTCTAAGAAAGTCACATGTGCATAACATGTGACGTTTTTGGACACTCTAGAAAAGCTTCTACCTCTTTTACATGATCACAGCAATAGAAAATTGTATCCCAAGTAACATTTTAAAATCCAAATTGACTTGACTTAGTTTTAAGGCAGTTTTATTATAGCGGAAAAAGTGTAAATTATTTTAAAATGGCTTTTATAAATACTAATTACACTTCGAGAGGATATGGTTTTAAAAGGGAGTTTTATAGCTATCCTGAAGGCATCTCCTTAAAACTATCTAGCATTTAAGATCATTTGCTCTTAAAAATAACTTCATTTGTACTTTAATCAAACCTCAATAAGAGTATTTTATCTTAAAATTCTCTTAAAAGCAATGTGGTTTTATTAGTTCGAAATAAATATACTTTTGTTTTAAAATTGCTTTTATTTTTAATCTTAAAGTGTTCTTTGAGATAACTTTTGTCGAAGGTAGGATTAAAACTCCTTTAACTTAAGTAAGAGTTTAATAAAACTATATTTTATAATACTCTAATTAAAATACACAATAAAACTAACTTTACTTGGACAAAACCTTTAAAAACTTGATAAAAGCTAGTTCCATATAAATGTTGCGGAACGTCATAGCTATAGTTTAGATAAAATGACAACGTTTATGGATAATTCTCTTCGTAAAACAAGAAGTGGACACTTTTACAGAAAATGTAAAGTTAATTGTTACAGTAATATCCTTTCTATTAATATTAAGTCTAACTTAAGTAATAATAATATTTATTCATGTTATAAATTTTACAATTTTTACATTCGTCAGGTACAGTATATACGTATAAAATATTTAATTAGTTAAACCCTTGATTTTTTTTTTACACTAAACTAACAGCTAACAATAAGAGTATACAAAAATAAAATAAATAATTACATTATGTCGGCACTCGTTAAAAATTCATTATTAATTAAAATTATAAAATGCATGTTTTAATAGATATAGATATGCTTTTATCACATTTTTAAACAATTTTTTTTCCATACTCTTTACATGAGATGGGAGCTTGTTATAGAATACTGGGACATAGTACATTGTCGAGTTAAAAGATTTTGACAAGCGAAGAATGAAAATGGTACATGTAAACATACACATTAAGTAAGGTTAGGTTTCTAGAAAATTTGGTGCGCATGCTTCTTAGATTTAAAGCGGTTTTATGGGTGTATTTTATAATTAAACACAATCTTGATAAAGTCAATTAGTCTTGAATAAGTACATCTGCCCTTGGTTTAGTTCTATTGGTTTTATTATTGGCAGTTTTAATTCAATGAAGTTTTATTGATATTTATATTTTAAGGATTTATTAAATGGCCGAAAGTGTCGCACTATGGGATAAAATATTTTATTATAAATTATAAAAACAAATTAAATAAGAAAATGCTTATAAATTTTACGTTTAGTAATAAAAAAATAATATTATGTCATTAAACAAGAGGTAATTTAGGCCATTATTAACGAGGATGAGGTAAATGTCTCGAAGGAGTAGAATAGTAGAAGTAGTTATTAAAATTAACAACTGATTACAAGCGTAAAAAATTACATCCGCGAGATTTTACTTGCATAAGGTCTTTCTCGCACGAAACCTTACTCGGGCAGAGCTTATTTGCGTACAGGCGAGGCTCCACCAAATTGGCCTAGCGAGTAAGACTCGCGCGACTAAGACTCGTGTGAATAATCTTCGCGCTGGTAAGCCCCCGCGACAAATACTCGTCCGAGTAATCCTCGAGAGCGTAATCCTCTCGCTGATAAGCCCGCGCGACTAAGACTGTCGCGTTTAAAAATTGCGCGAGTTGAATCCCGCAAATAAGCTTCGCGCAAGTAAGCCTCGCGCGACTAATACTCGCGCGAGTAATCCTCGCGCGTCCAAGTCTCGCGCGCGTAATCCTGGCGCTGGTTAGCCTTGCGCGACTAAAACTCGCGCGAGTAATAATAGCACAAATAAGCCTCGCGTTGGTAAGACTCGTGCGTTTAAGACTTACGCGATTAAGCCTCGCACGACTAAGACTCGCGAGATTAAGCCTCGGGCTAGTACTCTACACACGAGTAAACCTCGCGCGAGTGAGCTTTGCAAAATTATTTACTTGCGCAAAGTAAACACTAAAATAATAATTGTAACAATTATTGTTACTTACCCTCGTGGTCTTTGAATCACGGTTGAAACACCGTTTGTTCCATTTGTACAGGCGTGTACCCAGGGTGATTCCACACCCACAGTGAAAACACGCAAAACCCACAGTGTTTCCACGCAAAACCCACGGTGTTTCCAAGCATGGAATTGCCCTTTTTGACTTGTTTAGGTGGTTTTAAACATGGAATTGGTAGTTTCGGGCTAGTTGAAGTTAAAATTAGTGAATGCCAAAATGGCACCTGTCAAAATGACAGATACGCCTTTTTTGACTTATTTAGGTGGATTTAAGCATGGAATTGGTAGTTTCGTGGTATATAAAGTTATAATTGGTGAATGCCAAAATGGCACCTGTCAAAATGACAGATACGCCCTGTATGACTTATTTAGGTGGTTTTAAGCATGTAATTGGTAGTTTTAACTACCCCGACATACCAATGACATGCTTAAAACCACCTAAATAAGTCATAAAGGGCGTATCTGTCATTTTGACAGGTGCCATTTTGGCATTCACCAATTTTAACTTCAACTAGTCCGAAACTACAAATTCCATGCTTAAAACCACCTAAATAAGTCAAAAAAAGCGTATCTGTCATTTTGACAGTTGTCATTTTGGCATTCACCAATTTTTACTTCAACTAGCCCGAAACTACCAATTTCATGCCTAAAACCACCTAAATAAGTCAAAAAGGGCGTATCTGTCATTTTGACCGGTGCCATTTTGGCATTCACCAATTTTAACTTCAACTACCCCGAAACTACCAATTCCATGCTTAAAACCACCTAAACAAGTCAAAAAGGGCGTATCTGTCATTTTGACAGTTGCCGTTTTGGCATTCACCAATTTTAACTTCAACTAGCCCGAAACTACCAATTCCATGCTTAAAACCACCTAAATAAATCAAAAAGGGCATATCTGTCATTTTAACAGGTGCCATTTTGACATTGACCAATTTTAACTTATTGACAATAATAACAATAGTAAAAATTAACACAATATTAAGAATAATCGGTATTTAATAATATTATTAAGCCTAAAAAATATATTTTAACCCATAGTGCAGTTACCGGATGAAGACAAAAAATATTAACAAAAATTAATTAATATTTCTTTAATACTACGTTATTGATACGGCGCATACACTTTTTAAAAGTATTTTATATTCTTTTATCAAAAAAATTTTTTGCGTTTAAAATTTTGTCCTTGAGCAACTAATACATTGATTTTATATTTTTAATGTATTATTATATATTTAGTTAGACATTTAATACTTGGATATCCACTTGGCAACTTTTAATTTATAAATACTGTTTTTCTTTTTATATTATAATTTATCTTAAAAAGGTTTTAGAATTATAAAAATCGGTTTATGGTGATCTTTTTAAAAACTATTTTAAAATTGATTGGTTTTAAAATTATCTTGCAGATATCTCTAAGTCTGCTTTAAGTTATCTTGAAGAGTACTTGAAGATGACTTTTAAAAATACCCCATGGTTTTATCAAGGGGGATTTAAAAACCTTAATAAGATGCGCCTTTTTGATCTTATTAATGCTTTCAAGTTAACTTTAAGATATCTTGGAGAGTAAAGAGATTTAAGGATAAAACCGATTCCTGGTTTTAAAGCGTTCTTGAAAACAATCATAAAACTATAAATGTTACTTGGGATGATAACTTGATAAAAGACCAGAAGACCATAGCACCTGACAGTCCTGATAACACGGTCGACAACGATGATAACAGCAGTGGATGCGAATACTGAGTGTGGCCATAATACAGTTTTTAGTTTTTTCATTTATTTTGTTGCTCAGAGTTAATATTTAGTTTGTAGTGTTTGTAGTAAGGAGAATTGTTCGTTTTTTTCTTCTAAAAACCTCACATGTGCATGTATTTTTTGTGTTTTTTTCATATTCGTTTGAAAAAAAAACATGAGGAATTCTGGACAAAGTATCTTACATTTTTTTACATGTAGTAAATAGGTCAATAAAGTACTTTGGTCAAAAATGGGAATGTCGGAGAGTTTTTTTCATTTTCCCAAATATGTTAATTTTGGACTAATGATGTTTTTCCGAGAAACGCGTCAATTTCTGCAAACTAAAGTTCTTGACGCCCAACAACTTGTCGGGCGCCCTACATAATCACGGTTATAATTTAAATAATTTTTTTTATTAAAACTGATTAATACACGAAAAATAAAAAAGGGGAAAACCCTTTAGGTTGTAGTAAAAAACAAAAATTACCAGTCAAAAATTTTGCGCCCCCTTGTAAGCTTGCGCCCCGGGTCTATAGACCCCCAAAGACCCCCCCTAAATCCGGCGCTGAGAGCGTAGCCCAGATAACACAATACATGCCAGAAACATACAATTTATGTACTATTTATGCCCCAATGTTTCGGACTTAAATCGTATATCCCTGCGATGTTTCCTCAGTAACATTTCTGGTGTGATTTCCCCAAGATGTTGCATAAACATTTTAAATAGCTGATATTGGTACAAATATAAAATAAATTTATATCAAAACACATAACACACTATTAAAAAAATAACCAATCAATTTTTAGCAAAACACCAAATTATTATACTTTGTAATTTTTAAATTGAACGCGAACAATGACGTCATACTAGTTACTTTTTAAGTGATTGTTACCTGGGGAATTTTGTTTTGTTTTGTAACCAACTTGTTACAAATATTAAATAAATTTATATTAAAACACATACACTTTATTAAAAAAAATAACCTATCAATTTAGCAAAAAACGCCAAGATGTTGCATAAACATTTTAAATAGCTGATATTGGTACAAATATAAAATAAATTTATATCAAAACACATAACACACTCTATTAAAAAAATAACCAATCAATTTTTAGCAAAACACCAAATTAATATACTTTGTAATTTTTAAATTGACCGCGAAAAATGACCTCGTACTAGTTACTTTTTAAGTGATTTTTACCTGGGGAATTTTGTTTTGTTTTGTAACCAACTTGTTACAAATATTAAATAAATTTATATCAAAACTATATACCTATAGATATATGATCAAAACACATAACACACTTTATTAAAAAAAAATAACCTATCAATTTAGCAAAACCACCAAATTCTTATAATATCAATAACTTTGTAATTTTTAAATTGACCGCGAACAATGTCGTCATACTAGATATTTTTAGATATTTTTTAATTGATTGTTACCTGGGGAATTTTGTTTTGTAACCAACGGCATCTCTGTAGGTTCGCGGCTTTTATTGCCAAGAATGACATTTCGTGAAAATCGAGAACGTTCTGTGTCGAGAATTTTCTTCTCGTTTTATAATGTGATCACAGTAATTTAAGCTTAAATTAAATTTTAAGTTGTACACTTTAAGTTATTGTTTTGTGTGGGTGGCCTGAGGCGTCTTTTTTGGTAAGTAAATTATGATGATTTGGTAAGAAAACATTATAAATATTATTATAATTAAATTCTATATTAGTTTCTTTTTTAAGGTTTTATTTTTTGTGGGTATTGGTGGCAATAACCTGTATGATTTTATTTCAGACCAGGTCGCACAACAGTTTTCCTTTATTGGGAAAAAGGGCAAAAAAGATTTTAGCCAATCCAAGATTTCTAAAGCTGTTTTAGGTAATAACTCGTCGAATCCGCAAAACCTCGTATGAAAAAAACTGTAGTTTTACAGGAGACGAAAAATACATTAAAAGCTCTCATATCTGGCTTTTTTTAAATATACCTATAGGACAAATTAATTTGTTTTTAAGGGTCTTGAGATTATCTTGGGAGATAAGAGGTTTTACAATCATGTGCATTATTATATCGACCCATGCAACGAAGACTATAGTAACTCAAAAAACGTGGGTTTTGACTTACTATATGGCATCAACAGATTTTTTCAAGCTCTATTTGGTGGAAGATTACAGTAACTCAGACATGAAACGATAGGCAACCAGTGAACAACTTCCCTGTATAGTAAGTGTAATAATCCACATTCCTACAGGCGAAAACTAAGTTGAGTTACTCTAGTCTACAATCAAAACTGAGTTACAATAGTCTTCGTTGTATGGGTAGATATGAGGTAAGTACTTAATTATGCAAAAAAAATCGATTTTGTCAAAAATATCTCAAACGAGTTTTTGCGGATTCATCGATGAATAGTTTTGTAAATTTTTATCTATTTATTTTTATTTATGCGTATTTTCAGTTATGTTAATGGTTTTATGTTAATTAAATGATAAAAGTATTTAATGTTTTTTATTTAAGGAAAAAACCTATAAAAATTTCATAAATGTTTTGTATGAAACATTTCTGTTATGTTCTGAAAGTAAATATAAAATGTCTTAAAGACATACCTACAACATTCTAAGATGATCTCAAAACATCCCAAAAGGATGGCCGAGGGACGTTAAAAAGGGCGACATGGTCATTGCCAGAAACATTTCTGGTATATCTGTGGGAAAATAGGGTCATTCCTGGGATGTTTCTATTGTCGCATGCATATGTTTCTGGCATGTTTCTAGTATATACTTGTGTTATTAGGGAGCACACTGGGCTAAAAAGCCCGATTCCGGTCAAAACTAATTTTAACAAAAACTTGCAATTTAGACTACATGTTAATGCATATAAGGGATTTAACATTTGCACACTTACACATCCAGTGGCGGAACGTGAAATGGGAAAACAAAATTTTTACCTATAATTTTATATTTTTACGAATGTGAATTAAAAATAAACTAAATTTATTGTCAAGGGCTTTAACATATCCAAAATATACACTTATACATCCAGTGGCGGAACGTGGAAGGAATCTGTTTTTCATGTTTTAATGTACAATTGGCGTCCCCGAAATGTGAACGGCAAAATTTAATCGTGTAATATGGGCTTTGCATCAGTGTCGTCGGTAGTTGTCAAATTTGATAATAGTTGTCAATTGCAATATTAAAAATGCCACCCCACTTAACCGAGGCTCAGAGGTCCAGGGCAATAGCCAAATTAGAAGAAAATTGGTCTTTAAGTGAAGTAGCTGCAGATTTAAATGTCAGTAAAAGCTGCATATTTTATATCAAAAAACATTGGCAAGAACAACAAAGATTAAGAAGACCTATCAGGCAAGGTGTAGGAAAAATCTCCAACGAAAATGAAGACAATGCTCTTGTCGCACATATTAGACAAAATCCTTTCAATAGCGCAGTTAAGGCCCGAGAAGATACACAATTTCCAGGATCTCTTCGAACAGTTCAAAAAAGATTGAAACAAGCTGGTTTAAAAAACTGTGCTGCTGCTCATAAGGTTTTTTTAACTGAAGAAAATAAGCGCAGGAGAGTCCAGTTCGCCAATGACTATTTAAATTATGGAGAAGATTTTTGGAATAATGTTATATTTTCGGATGAAAAAACGTTCCAATCTTGCAATAATGGAAGGCTGCGTGTATATCGTCCAAGAAACGCAAGATTTGAGGAGAACTATACATTAAAAACCTCAAATAGTGGACGCTTTTCCATAAATGTTTGGGCGTGGATAAGCATCCATGGTCCGGGAGTATGTTGGGAAATTGATGGTAGATTAACGGCTGAGCACTATACCAGGATTTTGGACAACGTTATGCTACCTTCAGTTAGACATGTGTTTCCAGAAAACTTTATATTTCAACATGTAAGAAAACTGTATAGTATTCAAAAACGATTCTAATAAATATTATATTACAGGACAATGCACCAGTTCACACAGCTCGCGTGGTTACAGAGTGGGTAAACAACAACCACATAACTGTTTTGCCATGGCCAGCTAGAAGCCCTGACTTAAACCCCATTGAAAACGTGTGGGGTTTTATAGTTAAAAATATATATCAACGGGACTTTAGGCCAGCAAACCGAGATGAACTATGGAGTGCTGTTGAAAATTCTTGGGATGAGCTTGCTGATTCATACGACATGCGTGAGCTAATAATGTCCATGCCAAGAAGGTTGCAAAGGGTTGTGGCAGCTAATGGCTCTGCAATTAAGTATTAAAATAGCTTAGCAGCACAGTTTTTTAAGCCAGCTTGTTTCAATCTTTTTTGAGCTGTTCGAAGAGATCCTGGAAATTGTGTATCTTCTCGGGCCTTAAATGCGCTATTGAAAGGATTTTGCCTAATAAGTGCGACAAGAGCATTGTCTTCATTTTCGTTGGAGATTTTACCTACACCTTGCCTGATAGGTCTTCTCAATCTTTGTTGTTTTTGCCAACGTTTTTTGATATAAAACATGCAGCTTTTACTGACATTTAAATCTGCCGCTATTTCACTTAAAAACCAATTTTCTTGAGCAATATGTTAATTTAGTTATGTTATTTTTATTGTGTATTTACCTACTTGTTAATTTATATTGTTGTATAAAACCAAATTAAAGTTAATTTATTTGTTATATTGTTTATATTATTGTTTGTTAAAATATTATTTAAAAAATAGAACGATTTAGGATATTGTTCTTATTCTTAGTATTCTCCCTTCTATATGTAACACCACTGGCCGAAGCCAGGAATGAACGAATAAATTTTATGAAAAAAATCCATGACAACAAAAAATCGTTCACATTTCGGAGACGCCAATTGTACATATGAAACTCCTTCCATGCCAAGTTCTTCTCTAAGAAGTTTTGATCAATCGGAACATATCGGAAAAATGGACGTTCTAACCAAGCTGCGTATTTTGATTGAAACCTTTTTTTACTGCTTAACAGTTTTTAGTCTCTTTGATATTCTCCTTAAATCAATATATTTTGGATTTTAATTCATCTATAGGTTTGCCAATTCAAGCCCATGGAATTAAACATTATTTCAATAACCTCTTTGCACAAAATAGTTACCAAATTTTCAAATGAATAAAAGCAGAATAAAACTAAGATAAGTTTGCATAATTATAAATACAATTTATGGTACAGTTGTATTCATTAAAAAAGCGTACAAGAATTAGAATGAGAGAAAACTGTCAACATTATTGCGTAAAACCGGCTTTCCACTGACTTAAGTCACTATAACTGACAGTAGAAAATAAAAATGCCTCGTCAGTTAAAAAGGCTCAAATAGTATCAAGAATCGAAGAAGAATGGTCAATTCGTACTGTGGTATAATAAAAATAAAAAATCTATATTAAAAATTAAGCAACGCTGGGAACAGGAAGATTTACTAAAACAAAAAGTTGGTTCAGGTCGTCCCAAAATGTCCACCCCTGAACAGGATGCTGCTTTTTTGGGATATCTGAGGATTTATGGGAAACTATACAACTATACCTACTGTACTGCTGGGAAGATATTAATCCAAATATTGTATTAAATTTAATTTAGTTCATCCCAAATAGATTGGCTCAAGTAATAGAAAAACAGGGATGCATGACTAAATATTAAATTTGTTTTAATGTTTGTTTTTTTCATTATTAAAAGGTAATAATGTTTGTAATATTATTTAATTAACCTACGTCGCGACGTCAATGCTCTTCATAACCTATAGTAATTATTTTAATGACTGTCAGTGATAAGCCGGTTTTAAGCAATAATATTATTTTGACAGTTTTCTCTCATTCTAATGGGGTAGTTAAATTTTTTCTGACCTATACTTTTTATGGTTTTATTCAAGGCGTTTTGTAATTTTAAACATTTCTGTGAAATCGGAATTTCAATTGAGTTTACCGTTTTCGAGATATTTACAAAAAAAAATCTCCTAATTACGTCACTAGGCTATTGACAACGTTGCCAGCTTTTTCTATGGTTGCCAGTGTGTTTAGTTTAAGATTCTTACGATAGATGGCGCCACGTTATAATATTTTAGTTTTAAACCCACTTGATCTATAATTTTAGTTGAGAAGAAGAAGAAGAATTGATTTTTTGACGTTTCTTTTTTTCGGGTTATGTTTTTTTTAAATTTAGATTATTGAAAATCAATGTTATTGTTATGCTATTTGTAATTGATATTAGATAAGTGATTTATTAATAACGGACTCCAAAGCAGAGGAATCTTGTGGAATGGTTGGTTACATTGAGCATTGGAGCTTTTAAACAAATAAAGTAAGTACCTATAATTATAATCATATTTTGTCGTAAATGCATTTCATTAGTATAATGCCTAGTTCTTTATATTCTTTTAGATATATCTTGGACTCTAATATATCAAACAGTAATATGATACCTCGTAATAAGGAAGATAGGTACTTAATGAATTTGGTGACCATCTTTCACTCAACTGACAGTGACAGTATTTGTACATAACCTCTTCGGGTATTTTCTGACATGACCGAATGAAATCATTAACAAGACAACTTGACAACAGGGTAATTTTCAACCAATAGAAATCTTAGAATGTTGGTCACATGGCGAGGTTTGTGACGTCATAAAAATTTATATTTTTTGTAAATATCTCGAAAACGGTAAACTCAATTGAAATTCCGATTTCACAGAAATGTTTAAAATTAAAAAACGCCTCGAATAAAACCATAAAAAGTATAGGTCAGAAAAAATTTAACTACCCCATTCTTGTACGCTTTTTTATTGAATACAACTGTACTTAAACAAAATCTGTATACATCGATTTGATTAGGTATGTTAAGGTAGAAAATCGTAGGTTGTTGTAGTAAGGATTAATCGTTTCACTTATTGTTTAAACAAACATTTTTGTTCATTTCTTTATTTTGTTTAACTGCTATATATTAATGTTTAATTTGGTGGTAATTTTGATATAATTCGTCGAATGGTTTTTACTATACAGATTATTAAAAATTGCCTTTTTTCAATAAACTAAAATTCTAAAAATTAATCAACTTTGACGGGATGTAACTTTATAATTAAAAAAGATATAACTGTAGGAAATTTACTTGACGAACCGTGAGCTTCATATATATAGCATGAATTGCCAGAGGATGGGGCTAGCAGTATCTTTTTAAATTATGAACAAATGACAAAGAAAAAGTTGACCTAGGTCCAAAATACTTACAAGAATATTCACTTTCTTCAATCTTTTCCATGTTGTCTTTTGGTTCAACTAAAATTAATCAAGAAATAGTAAATTGTTCTATACTTAGACAAAAAAAAAAGAATGGACGCGTAAGCAGAACGTTAAAAAGAAACTGAACTGAACCAAAATGTCAGTTTTATGCATATATTAATTACAAAGAAGATTAAAAATGAAATACCTCATATTTGTTTATAATATAGATTTTTACCTGTGAAAGGTTATTATTCCAGGCTCTTTATTCGAAAAGCAAACCACCATTGTATTTTATTATAAGCACGCAAACTGTCGCTTCGAGGTTATGACAATGACATTTAGGTTCAGTTTTTTAACACATTATTTTAATACACAACAGTCCACTCTTTTAATATGTCTATGGTTCTGTAAGTAAAAAAAGAGATAGTTTTCTATTGAGAAAAAATATCTTGATCAAATTTCCACGAGATAAAAAACTCACTGTTTTGTATTTTTAATGGAAAAGCATTAATTAATTAAATAAAAATCATCATAGATCTGTTCTAACCTTAAAATAGGTACCTTTTCTATGCGATTTGCTTATCAAGTGTAGCCAAGTAGAAAAGGTTTGCTGAACATAAAACTATTATTTCTCTTTACGATTTTATCTCAATAAAGTATGCTCTTTTCCATTAGGAATACGAAAAAAAATACTTTCTTTTACCTTTTTGAACATTTATGGAAACCACTCTCCAGTTGGGTCCTATACCTGATACCTAGTCAAATTAAAATATTAATAAAGAAAGTTCCTTTAGGAGTATTAATTTTAATATTTGTTTATAGCAAACTTAAGTATTTTTTAACTGTTAACGCTAAAGAAAATATAAAGTTATTTAAAAGTTATATACAGGGTGACCCAAAAGTTAATGATATCCTTTGAAGGACTAATAGATCAGCTCATGACTAATCAGAATATCAAAACATGACCTTAGTAAAAAATCATTAGTTTTTAAGATATTGGAATTTTTATAAATTTTGTAAAACTTGGCTTATAAAATCAATTTTTCGAGTTCCACAACTACAACATTCTATATTCTTAGATTATATTTTATTTTGCGTAACCCTAAATAGGACTGCTATTAATTACAATTCAAAATTAAATTAATAGTAGATTTTGTAGCTGTGGCACTCGAACAACTGATCTAAGGTGTCAAGTTTTACAAAATTCATAAAAATGACTATATCTCAAAAACTAACGATTTTTTACTAAGGTATATTTTGATTTTCTGCTTAGTCATGAGTTGGTCTATCAGTCCTCCAAAGGATATCGTTGACTTCTGGGACACCCTGTATAAAATAGGTAATATCAATAGTATAAAAAGTTTGTGTGTTTTCACCTCAGAAGTTTTCACTCAAAATGGAGATGTTGTAAATCTTATCGAGACCAACACTATTTCCAAATATAAACTTTTTATTTTAGCTTTTGTTTTCGCATTATCGACCTTTCTTTATTTCTACATAAACCTTTTTATTTTCGATTTAAAATTTTTAAAGTTATCAGTTTAATATCTAGTTTTTAAATTAACATGCTTTTACATAAACCTAAACAACCTAAACATAAACATAACCATGCTTTTACATAAATCTAATCATGTTTTTCATAAACCTCTTTATCTATCTTATTTATTGTCGGATTTAAAACTTTTTAACACAAAAATTGTAAATATTAAAGGGTCTCGACGAGAACTACAACCTCTAATATAATTAAGTTCTCTATTTTGAATAGAGAAACGCCCTGTATAAAGTTAAGAAAATAAAAATAATACTAAAATCCCGAATTATAATATTAATTAAAAATAGGTGACGCTCTTTCAGAAACCAATTTTGTATGTTGGGATTTATGTAAAAATGGCAAGATAAGAATAAGGTAACTTCAGTACATATAAATATTAATATACCTTTATGTGCATGTTATCATCCAAAACTGTATAGGAATATTCATTGGGAGAAATAAACTGCCATGCACTGGGGGATACAATAACATCTCCGGGTCCGCTCTTATTTTCTGCAGCCTTAATATCCCAAATAGGAGGACCCACTTCCAGATAATGCGAATTAGATTCGTTCCCAATCACGGAAAAAGTCAAAGGGCCAGCCGAAATGGTAAGCTTAACTAAAAAGGAATTTTATAATATATTATAGTACCTATTTTTTTAATGGCGAAAAATTACCTCTTATTATAACATCAACGTCGGTATGGTAGGTCCCATAGGTCTTCTGAATTATTAAGCCGCAGTCGATTGCAATGTGAACAGCATCGCGCATCGGTACGTTACTGGATTTCTTCCAATTAACGACAAAAGCGTCTCCGGAAAATTTTAATATGTCCCCATTGTGCGACATTATTTCCTGAACCATGGCTCCTATGTAATTGTTTAGTACTTGAGTCAGTTTGGAGGACCCGCCTTTGCCAGCTTTGCTGTACTTGTCACATAAATCAGTGAAACCTTAAAAATATTTGAGATATATTTTTGTTTTAGAAATGCCGATATTTCTGAAAAAATAAACGACTCTTAAGTGCTTTTACAAGAAAAGTATAAATTATTATTTCCCAAATTGGCTTTTTGCACTTGGCCATGGTCTAAAAAATTAGTTGTTTATAATCTTAAAATAATTTTAAAATCAAAAAAATATACTTATTCCGTTTAGTCCTGCCTAAAAGATTATTTTTTTATTTTGACGTGGAAAAAATTGTATTAATATTTTTGAAAAATATGTATTGCTCTACAAAAAAAATTCGGCTTAATTAATTAAAAAATTCGGCTTAACTAATTAAAAAATAATAATTAATTTTAGTAAATAAATGTCATTTTGTAATTTTAAAGACATATCTGGTCTACTGGTTACTTCTATATTCAAGACGCATGCAGTGACCTGCAAATAAATGCTTGTTAGTTTGTTATCCGAAAACCGTTTGAAAAAATTAAGAGGCCATTTTTACTAAGCGATAAAGCGCAAACATAAAAGTAATATACTTATATTTCTTTTAATTAGTGGCGTGTCATTTTTTTGCTAAAATATTCAAGGGCATATTAGTGTGGACGCCACTGGTTATTGTCACATTATAAAATTTTAAAGAATATATGTTTAAAAATTAAGGCTCCAAACTTAAACTCTACATAGGAAAAAAACACTTAAACATTTATCGAAAAATGCCTCCCGACAGAGCTACGGTCCCCTAAAGAGAGTTCTAAGAGAATGATTGGTTTTCCATGAACAATTTTTTGACAATTAATTTTGATATGCTGAAACTAGACCCAAAATAAAAACTTAATCATAGGGTAGAGGCACAAAAACAGACCAAACATTTCTGGGTTAATGTTTAATTTTTTTTCTGAACATTCCACATGGAAGTACTAGATTTTAAGAAACATTAAATATGGGTTGTTCTACTAATATTTAATGAAAATATTAAATGGGTGACACCATCAATGGTACCCGTATGCTAAACAAAGTAATTTAAGAATGCATTTTACCCGAAAATGGTGCATCTGAGCGATGCAAATTAGGGGAACCTTTTTAAGGAGAAGTCTCTATATTTTCATTATTTCAGGGGGGAAATTTTATAAATTTATATTAGGCACTTTTAAAAGTACCTAGGTATTTATTATAGTTCCTAATAAAAATAATAAAATAAATTAGTGTATTGTGCGGCACTTATGGCGGGTTTATACAACTTTTTATCATTAATTTACTTCATAATTCACAATTTAGTGCATACGCATTAAAGTTAAATCGTACTATCTGCTATGAAACAGTTTATACAACGATTTAATAGGTAACTCACAATTTAGTGTTTATTGAAAAAGTTCATAAAATTTAAATTAAATTATGAATTATAAATAAGATTACACAGCGCATGTGCCAACAATTTTTCACTCTCCATTTTTAAGGTTATAATTAATAAATATTGTGTTTTGTATTTGTGCCTTAAAAAATACTACAGAGTTCCTACAAAACATGAGATTTACTGAGGGATTTGTGTTATTTGTCATTTTTAATTATCAATATTGTTATTTGAAAAAATAAAATATATAATATTAAATTAATGAATTGTATAAACCAGATTTTAAAATTATGTATTATGTATTAAATTATGCATTAAATTAACAATCAAGTTGAAATAAATTGTCCACTAAATTATCAATTGTTGTATAAACCCAGGGGCGTGCTGGGCCGCCGGGACGCCGGGCGAATGCCCGGTGGCCTGCGCTACCATGGTGGTCTGCTGGACTTGTTATGGTATGCAAATAGGGTATACCAAACAAAAAGTTTTTTCAAGTTATATCACTAAACACTAAAATAAATTAAAAAAAGAAAGTTTTAATTGACTCCCGTAAAAAAATCTAAAACACGTATTTTTTATGCTAACCCTTAACCAAGAAGTCGCAGGTGGAAACCCTAAACCAGCGGTTCTTAACCTTTTTGGCTGGCGACCCACAATTCAAAAATATTAGAAGCTCGCGACCCGATAAAAAATAAAATCATCAATTTTCTGTATTTAAAGTAAGTTAAAATTTTTTTAACCCATCTCGATACGGCCTGCGACCCAAATTTGGGTCGCGACCCGAGGTTAAGAAACGATGCCCTAAACCGTGGGGATATTTTGGATGTTTTCGTAATTATTGTTCCGTTTCTTTGAAAATCCAAACTGATCCGGGGCCACTTTGATAAAATGCAATTTTACTAAATTTATAAATTATCGGAAGGGGGGATCAGCTCGGATTTATAGAGAAACAGAAACACAATTACAAAAGCATCCAAAAAAGCCCCCTCTCGCAGTTTTTGTCTTGATTTATTTGTGATAATACTTTCCTTTAATATCAGTGTGAAGTGATGTAAATTTGGAAGCTTTTATGCTGATTGCTGTGGAGAGAAAGGTGAAAAATTGTTTAGATTGTAACTTAATAATTGAACTAGCTGAAAACAGTTCTTTTTTGCGAAGAGAGTTATTGGGACATTTTATCAGTCGAGGTATTTAATTGTAATGTATTTTTACAATTTATATAAAATTGGCTTGGGCCTGGACTGCTCTACCATCTAGTCCAGGCCTGCATTGATTCTGCCAGCACGCCCCTGTATAAACCCTACCTTTTTAATAGACAATTTTTATGATAAACAAAAATGTCTGAGGCCATACATTATAGGGATACATATTTTTTACAAAATAGTATATTACACTACAAGGGCCGAAAGTTGAATTTCCGAAGACGCGCAGGACCGAGATTTCAAAGTTTGGCCCGTGTGGTGTATACTATTTTCTTCATACATCGGTCGAAAATACTTACTTTCGCCCTAATAGCAGGGACGAACGTTTAACATTTACTTTCGACCAAGATAAACTTCGTCCCTGCTATTAATAATAATAATTATTGTGACGAAGAGGGTCTCCACCATCGATGATTGGGACTGTTGGGTGACGTATGGTTAAAAGGCCAAACTTACATTATAAAGGCTTTATTTCTGAATGAATTTACATTACAAGCAATATGGGTTTATATACAAAACTAGAACACTACGTCATATACACAAGAAATACATGTTTGCTGATTATTGCAAGATTGCATTTCTCACAATAAATTTCCACGTAAATCTATTTGAGAATCAAATAGTCTGCAATAATCTGAAACTTTCCTGTTGCTTTTATGTGGGAAAATAATTATTATATTAAAATAAAGTAAAATTAATAAATCAATAAATAATATTTTCTTATTTCGTGACATTATGTTGTTTACAAAATAAATGCAATATTTTTACTTAGTAAGATCGTTTTTATAAACGTTTTTTTCGACCCTTTAAAACACATTTTAAACGGAAAACTGGTAAATTTACAGAAAAATTTACTTTTGCATTTTTTCCATATATGGCACTATAGTGCGGATAATACAAGAATAAATGCAAACGTCAAATTCTACAAAAATTCTAAAAATTGAAAAAAATTCAAGTCAATGTTTTTGAAAATTACCCAATTTTTCTGTTTTTCTAGCCGGCTTAATTTTTTCAAAAATTTTAAAATACTACTGCTTACGTCAATGTCAAAGATAAGTTTTTCTTGCCCTACCGTGCATAAAGAAGTTTCACTTCAAAAAAGGTATTAAATAATATGCAGGGTGTCCCAAAATCGCCGGACCAAACAAAAATCCGAGACGAAATTTACAAAATTACAGAAGTACCGTAAACACGGGTGACTTTGCACCCCGCGAGTGACTTTAACCCTTTTATGAAAAACCTTTTCGCGCTCGATAAAATTAACATTTATAATTTGTTGGTCTAAACCTGTCAATTGAGCGATTCTATTGAGTTTATATTACAGGAAAATCAGTGTTTTAAAGAAAGAAATGGAATTTATTACACTTAAAATTGTATATATCGCATCAGTGCAAAACTCTTAGAAATACACGCATTACAATTTCTATATTATGCGCAATCCTTTGGAATGATGATCCTTGGTTAACTACAGGTCGATTTTTTATTTTTTTTTATCGGTAATCCCTTGCAATAGATATATGTCGCTGCTAACACGTGTCTAATAAAAATAAAATAAAATATTGAGTTAATTTTATACAGAAAATACCTACACTGTGAGACAAAGTTACCCGCAACCAGGGGGTAACTTTGCCAGTTTTTAATTTTTATTTTTGAAACTCAGCCCTATGTAATATTATAACATAGTTATTATGAAAGAGCAACTCAAGACTCAAATTTTGGTATACAAAATTTAATGTTTATGATTGTTAACACCACAAAAATTTTAAGCTTAAGTTTGAAAGTGAGTTAAAGCCACCCGTGTTTACGGTATGTTATTTCATTTTTAAAGCTAGCAATGAGAGCGCATGCAGTGTTTCTGATATATAGGACAAGTTTTGGGTTATATTTTTTGTGTTTGCAAAAGACCCTGATATTCTATTACGAAAAAACAAATTCAGTGCGTGCTTTCGGGAGGGCTACGTCAAAAGGCAGGGCTCGCTCTATAGAGCAGGAGCCCTGCGCTCTCATTGACGGCCTTAAAAATTAAATAACTCCTGCAATTCGAAAAAATAGTAAAGAAAAACTCGTCTTGAAATTTTAAGAGGAATTAACCTTTACCCTTTGGGATGCCAATTTCGTCATGCTACCAATTTTGGAAAAACCTTATTTGCGCCATTAAATATTAATTGCAATTTTGCCAATTCGAAGAAATGGTAAAGAAAATTTTGTCTCAGATTTTCGAAAGGAATCGAACCCTTTGGTTTGGTCCGGTAATTTTGGGACACACTGTATAATAATGTAATGTATAGTTGGGAGCAATAGCTTAGTAGCAAATAGAATAAAAAATTGCTTGCGGTCAGAGCCATAGCTCCGCCTACTCTAGGATCTTAACCAAGGTAAAACGGTGGTACACCACGCAACAGCTGCAAACGAATATGAACCTAACAGTGGTACTGATCCAATGCACGTGACTACACCCAAAACAAAAGACTAGTTAGTTAAGCCAACAGAGCCTAGATGTAAGAACATTACGTGATCCACACGTCTAAAAATATAAGCTCAGGTACTACCTCACAGGTAGTCTTTTGTTTTGTGTTCTACTACACCAAGTTTCCCGACACTGATGAGACCCAATATAGGTCGAAATAGTTGTCTGTCGGTATTTGTAGTTGGTGGAACGCACTCAAAACAAAAAGTCTAGCGAGTTGAAGGTTCAATTCCTTATATTTATTTAATTTTTTCATCATCATTACGCTTACGTAAAAAATTTAATTAAGTTTTGTCAAATAGTTTGGGACAAAATAAATTTTAAAAAACATAATTAAAAAAGTAATTTATAAAAAATTTAAAAAAACATTTAGGATGACTTTCTCAACTGTAAAACTTACTATTTATGCATTTTCGTGAAAAATTTCCGACTTGATCGAAATTTAGGTTAAATCCCATTATGATCAGGTTTTATAAAAAACTGTAATTTAATATTATTTTTTGACGACAGTTGCAATTTAAACCAAATGGAACTTTCCAGAAACTTTCCAAGACCAACTCTTTTACCAAGGATTATGTTGCAAGATAAAATATATTATACATATATTATATAGTGCTTTGTCTATTTGTACCTACTAGAAAATAGACAACGCACTTTTTTTACCTGAAATATCTCCAAATAATAAAACACAGTCAAAAGATCTAGATTCGAAATCATCAATGTGATAAAGAATTTCATCAGGCAGTAGAGAAGCTAATATTTTGTTTTCAGTATCTTTGTTTTCATATAAAACGTAATTATGTTTTTCCTCTTCAGTCGTATCAATTAAAACAGTTAAAGATTCTTCGTCATCTTCATCGTCATAAACACCTAACAAGAAAAAACAGGACACATTTTTTATCTAAAATTTAATTTCTATAATTATTTATTTACCTGAAATATTATCCATTTTTGACACTTACTTGTCATTAAGTGGCATTTACAGAACTATTACTATAATAGTCATTAGCATGAAACAGACTTTAATTAAGACTGAAGGCTGGATCATAACCTTGTTGTGATCAAATTTTAAATTCTATTTTTTGAACCGTTTTTATAAATAAATGGCCTTAAAACATTAAAGGGTTTTTTCAATATAGGTACTTAACTTTATTTCATGTTTCCTCCTTTTACAATTTTTCTTCAAAAATAACTACGCCTATAGGTGTAGCTAAATAGCTATTAAAAATAAAATAAAATAGCGAAACTTACATTAGTATAATTTATTAATATATATTTCAGATTACACATATGTAAATCAGATCAATAAATAGTCATCAAAGTAGTCACAAAATATAACGTCTTTGCTCACTGTTATAGTAACATTTAAAGTAACAAAATGTAAACTATTAGAATCACAATAAGTTTCTACAACCTAATATCACTTATTAATTGCAATTATTTTAACTTAATTTTGTGAAGTTTTAATTTAAAGCCCAGCATTTCAGAAAGGACACCTGACAAAGCCGATAGGATGATAAGCTTTGTTACGTTGTACAATATTGGATTAGCTGATAAACCAGATATTTTAAATGGACTATCCAGCTCCTGCAAAGAACAACGTGCATTAAAAATAATCCCACGATTGGATAATAGGCTTTAATACTCTGCTATTTTCTTCTTACCTTAAGTAAATCTATAGCTAATTTTAGAACGTTGTTAGCTACATTTAATTCTTCCTTCTTGTGAGGTTTTTGTTCTATTTTCAAGTGCAAGTTTATTTGTTCTGTGATTAAAACAGACAGATTTCTGTATTTCTTATTAATTTTTGTACCTAGAGTCATAAATCTTAACAAGAATATTCCCAAGCCTAAGCACCATATTAATGCTTCCATATAATATTGGGAAAGATTTATAGTTTCCTGCAAAAATAAACGGTATTATAATTTGTTCATTGGATTTGCATTTGTTAACGTTTGCGCCATTACTTTTTTGTAACATCTGGGAACATTCAATATTTTAGATTAAACTATTCAACTATTAAATAAAATACAACATATTGAGAGTAGTTTTTTACAATACATACTGTCCCCGGATAGGATGGTTTAAAAATTAAATTTACATACAAAATTTAAATCTGATGTACAGCGTGCTTGGAAATTAAAAAAATATTAAAATTAATATTTATTATTTTTAGAATTTTTTTTTAAAGCAAATTGTAGACAATTTAAATATACCAAGGTTTAATAAGAAATTATGTTATTTCTTTTGAATTTCGAAAAAAGTAAAAACATACACATTTATCTACATTTTCATTTTGTAAATTTAATATTTTTAGTTACCACCATCATCTTTTGGTCTTATATACACAGTGTGTCTGAACGAAGTTTAAGTCACATAAAAATGCAGCCAAAAACTGATTGCAGTTTCTTGTTCGGGACCCTTTGGTGACTTAAAAATGATATTTACCAAAATTCTAGCTGCTCCTCTTTTCCAAATTTTTTAAAAGTCATGATTTTTCTTTTTCTTAAAAGTCTACCTTTGACAGAGTACACAGTTGTACACCGATTTTTATAATATTGGAGTATATTGTTAAGGAGATTTGGAGAATACTTTTTTATACTGTGCACATCATTTAATAAATACAGGGTTAGCCAAAAATCGCTTCTTTTAATAAAGCAAAAGCGTAAATTCATGATTTTGGCATAACACGAAAAAAATATATATACCCACCCATGTTTTTTTAGGTATTTTTATGTTTATTAGGCTACAAAATGGGATTCTTATTAAGACTTTATAAGAAAAATTGATTTTGAATAAAATTAAATAAAATAACATTTTTTGTGCATTATGCTTTTTACTATATAAAAAAGTGATTTTTGGCTAACCCTGTATAAATCTAATGATGTGCTCAGTATGAAAACAGTATTCTCCAAGTCTTGTTAACAATATACTCCAATATTATAAAAATCGGTGTACAAATGTGTACTCTGTCAAAGGTAAGATAAACAAAAATTTCAAAAAAAATAAAGTTTTTTAAAAAATTTCGAAAAGAGTAGCAGCTAGGATTTTGGTAAATATGATTTTAAAGTTACCAAAGGGTCCCGAACAAGAAACTACAATCAATAAAAATCGGTGTACAAATGTGTACTCTGGCAAAGGTAGACTTTGCGATAAACAAATAATTAAAAAAAAGTGATTTTTTGACAAATTTAAAAAAAGCACGTTTTTAAATCTCCAAAGAGTGCCGATCAAAAAACTTTAACCAGTTTTTCGTTCAAAATTGAAAACTACCTACTAAAAAGCTTTAATTGAACAACATTTTAAATATTCTCTAAGCGTTATTTTATTTAATTTTATTAAAAATCCATTTTTTATAAAAGGTTTATAAGAATGCCATTTTGTAACCTGATAAACGTAAAAATATCAACAAAAAAAATGGGGATAAATCTTTTTTGCGTGTTATGCCAAAATCATGAATTTACGCTTTTGCTTTATTAAAAATAAGCGATTGGCTAACCCTGTATATATCAAATGATGTGAACAGTATTAAAAAGTATTCTTTAAGTCTCCTCAATAATATACTCTAATTTTATAAAAATCGGTGTACAAATGTGAACTCAAAGGTAGACTTTGAAATAAACAAAAATTAAAAAAAAATCATGAATTTTCAAAAAGTGTTGAAAAGAGGAGCAGCTAGGATTTTGGTAAATATCATTTTTAAGTCACCAAAGGGTCCTGAACAAAAAACTGCAATTAGTTTTTGGCGGCATTTTTATGTGACTAAAGCCTCATTCAGAACCTCGTAATTAGTGGAATAAATTAGTGGTTTCAATTAACGTAAAAGTTTGATTGAATATACACATTGTAATATAATTAATATTGTTTACCTGTCAGGTTAAGAAGAATGGACAATCTTTTAGCAAATTCCCTTAATTTTAGATGTTAATTTTGCGATTGTAAATGATCGTTTTGTGTTAATTATAAGTATAATTGAAACCACTAATTTTTTCCACAAATTACGAGGTTCTGAATGAAACTTCGTTCAGGCACACCGTGTATGTAAGACCGTGGTATGATCTGGGGGTGCCAATTTTTTTCAAACAGATCGATTCTCATAATCTATTAAAATCAAAGCTCCAACCAAGTATTGATTCAGAAATAAATCGGTGTCCAAATAATCGATGTTTTAATATAATTGCTGTTGCAACCGGTTGTTTTTTCATATAATATTTAGTATTTGTACAGTTTTTAGATAGTAAATACATACGTAATATATCATATTGATCATTTTTAAACGAATTTCTTTGAATTCAAATTGTAAAGAAACTTTAACAACTGTCAAAAGTGCATATTCCTGTATACAAGTTTCTGTAATTTATATTTTTAGTTATAACTAAAAATATAAATTATAGATTCTTTGTTATTTTTTTCAATTGTCCAATTTTCATTTAGGTCGATTTTTTTTTGTTTTTTTTATACTAAACTCGAAAATAATTGGCTTCTGCGCCAGCTATCGATTCGAAAAAAAAAACACATATACTCCAATCATTTCTCGAAATTATGCTGCTGAGAAAAAAAATGGCCCGCAAGTTGACAAAAAGTTATTCGTCCTTTTGTGGCCGCGCGCGGTGTCAGCTCACGCTCCGAACCTGCTGACACCGCGCGCGGCCACAAAAGGACGAATAACTTTTTGTCAACCTGCGGGCCATTTTTTTTCTCAGCAGCATAATTTCGAGAAATGATTGGAGTATATGTGTTTTTTTTTTCGAGTCGATAGCTGGCGCAGAAGCCAATTATTTCCGAATTTGTTATAAAAAAAACAAAAAAAAATCGACCTAAATGAAAATTGTACAATTGAAAAAAATAACAAAGAATCTATGTCAAAACAAGATTCCAACCCCTGTTAAAAATCACCCATAGAGACCAATAGAAACCAATAAAAAATCAGAATGGAATGAATTGGTCTCTATTGGGCCTATTGGTTTCTCAACAGAATGAGCATTGGTTTCTATTGGTAATTTCCGTACTGGAAAATGCCAATAGATTACCTAATGGTCTGAATTGGTTTTTATAAGAAGTTACAAGTACAGGAAATTCCCAATTGAAATTCAATTGGTAAATACCACTTAAATGTTCAGCGCCTGCGCAATTTAATACAAATGACCACTTGTTTCTATTGGCAATTTTCTTACTGGAAAATACCAATAGATAAACTAATGGTCTGAATTGGTATTTTATCGGTGTGTAGGTACAAGGAACCCTATTGGTATATACCACTTTAATATTTATTTTCAAAATTCGCCAATAGGCCTATTGGCGAATTTTGAAAATAAATATTAAAGTGGTATATACCAATAGGGTTCCTTGTACCGCGAGAGGTATGCATGGGTTGCCTACCGGTAGGCAACCCATGCATACCTCTCGCCTCTGTAGCACAATACATAGGCCTATAAAGGTGGAATGCCTTAAGCTGCTAAGTAAGGATTCCTTATGTTCTGTGAAGGATTCCTTACTAAGGCAAAATTACTGGCCATGGAAACGCCTGGCGTTTTGGA
This sequence comes from Brassicogethes aeneus, assembly GCA_921294245.1. Lineage (NCBI taxonomy): Eukaryota > Metazoa > Arthropoda > Insecta > Coleoptera > Nitidulidae > Brassicogethes > Brassicogethes aeneus. Next base: position 51,852,180 of record OV121134.1, read on the forward strand.
ATTTTTAAAGGGGCACAGGTCGTCCTGTGGCCCACTCTGCGAAAAGTAAGCAGTGGGCCCCACTACTTACTTTTAGCAGAAGCTATTTATAAAATTTATAATTAAATGTTAAACAGCACTATTTTTGAGAAATTATTTATCCATCAAAACAAGTAATTTTTTACCTTAAAGACGTCTAAAATGGATAGTGGGGACCAATTCAAACCAATAGCGGTACCTCTGGAAAATCCAAATAGCTCTATTGGGAATTACCAATAAAATATATCTATAATATATCTATTGGGAATTACCAATAAAATACGATTAGTCTCTATCGGTCTGTATTGGGATTTTCCAGCGGTGTCGCTATTGGTTTGAATTGGTAATTCATGGTACAGATACCACTATTGAGACCAATTCAAACCAATAGAGCTGCCGCTGGAAAATCCCAATAGCTTTTCTATTGGTCTTTATGGGTGATTTTTAACAGGGACGCTAGTTATATCGTTGGAATCGGATAATTAGTTTAGCCATAATGATTTTTTTTATTTTTTAATTACTAAAAACTTTTACTTTTAATATCATGAATATGTCAATTGAAATTTTTTTTTTACTAAATCCTTTAGGATTTGTGTAAGTGATGTAAAATACTATCGAAAAAATGTATCTACAATCAAAAACTAATTTTGACCTAATTCAGGTGGCCCGTTTGAGAAATTCTGACCCAGCGTTGAACGGTGAAACTAAAAAAAACTACTTCAAACGTCTATTATTTAAAAAGATCTTATATGGTCTATCTCTAACTATATTTTTTGGTAGATTTTATGTAGCGTTGGACGGTAAAACTAAAAAAAAAATAAACTTCGAACGTTGATTATTAAAAAAAATAGCTATTTAATTTTATTGAATCTTCTTTAGAATCTTTTATTTCCACCTTCTTAATAATTAATATTGATGATTAAATCAAATGTCATTTGATGATCAAATCAAATGTCATTTGAATGTAGGAAGTGTCTACGTATACTGTTTGTTTCGACGGTTATTATATATTTGCCCGCCGCGGCGATTTTTTAATCTAATTAAGTAATAAAATTTACTTATTATTTTTATTAAACAACATTTTATGAGTCCAATCGACCTCCGCGACGGTGCTTTTTTAAAATATTATTTAGTTGCTGCTGAGAAGCAGTAGGCACATCTTAAAATGTATAATGGGTTGCATACAATTAGTGTTGCAAACAAGGAAAAGTTCGGTCAAAAAGTTGGAAAAGTTCGGCACCCCCTATGAAAAGTTGGAAAAGTTATTAGGTGGGAGCCAATGAACAATGATCAGTGTTTCCACTACCATACATTTTTTTCGGTAGATAATTTGGTCAAAATCCGATATAAATCGCTAGATTTGAAGTGTTTTTAGTAAAACGTGCTAAAATCATTGTTTTTTGGAATAACATTCTGTCAAACTTTATCAAAAATGGTGTCTGCTAACAGTATTTTCTATTATATAAAGATTGTTTTATTATAATTATATTTATATTTATTTATATACCTTAAGGTATTTTAGTTGCTAAAATTTATCCAATAAGAATATTTGGGTCACGTATTTTGAATTGTATATCGTCATAATAAGATAAATATTTAAAATTGAAAAAAAAACAAGGAATAAAACTCAAAATAAACTAAAATGTACCGAAGTGAAAATCGGTAGGAAATAAGGTAAATTAAATATTAAATAATTAACCACTCATTATGATATTTGTGACCTCAGATTATATTTAGTTATTAATAACTAAATATAAAAAAGACATACCTATTTAAATAAACAACACTTTCACAAAAACTGAATTTATATCAAATCAATGTATTATTGGTTAAATTCACTCCCTTACAAAATTAAATCTAATCCCTTCAAATAGTAAATTAATAATTTCTATTATTTTTGACTTAAAAATATGATTTTTTTAACTCAAACCTAGTTTATTTTTGTTGTGATTATGTTGTCTGTTCATTTTATTTTGTTTGTTATTTTGTTATAAAACAACTTGTTACATCCCTGATAGCACAGTTTATTCTAAGAATGTTTTTTAAACCTTCCAGTGAGAATATTCTTAGGATCATGCTATATTACTTCTAGTCAAGTTCTAAGAATGTTTTTTAAACTTTCCAGTGAGAATATTCTTAGGATCATGCTATATATCTTCTAGGCATGTTCTAAGAATGTTTTTTAAACCTTCCAGTGAGAATATTCTTAGGATCATCCTATATTTCTTCTAAAGAACATGCTTAAAAGAAATATAGCATAATCCTAAGAATATTCTCACTGGCCTCTAGGCAGGTTCTTAGAAGGTGCAAAGTTTAGTGGTAAAAATTAATCCACTGTAAACATATGCTTAGAATGTTGAGAAAGTAATTAGTATTAAATACTAAGTAAAAAACAACCCAAAATATTTTTTATAGTTATTTGTCAAATTAAAACAATATTCGATAACAAAAATACTTTTACTATAGGTATTTATTTATATATGTTAAAAATAAATATTTATTAATTTGTATACCGATTTTTTATTTCTGAATTAACATTTTTATGTATAATAATCCTAACTATCTTCAACTTCAATCTAATCTGACTTATCCCACAAAATTTTCCAATTTTACTTTTTATGAAATAATGTCATACAACTTATGGTTGAGAGGTCAAATTGTTTATTTAATATTTTTAAATAAATATATATTAATATGTCGGAAACTTTTTTAAGGGGACGACAAATACATTTCACTGTCATATTATGACAGTGAGGCGTATTTGTCGCGAAGAATTTTACGAATGTAGAATCCAACATATTAGAAATATTCTCAAAAGCTTCCTAGAAGCTCCATAAGAAACCTTCTAAGAACATTCCAAAAACGTATTCTTAAAATGTTCTTAGATTGCTTTTTAGGAAGGTTTTAAGAAGCTTCTAAGAATCTACTTGCATCATTAAAAGGGTATCTATTGAATGTTTTAAAAGTCCCTAAGAACATTCTTAGCAATAAGGGAAGGTTCTAAGAATATTCCATTATTCCGAGTCGTATCTTCTTAGAAGATTCTTAGAATCAAATTTTGCTATCAGGGATATGTATAAATACATAAGAAATAAATTATTTTAATACATTGACAAGCATTATTTATGTTTTATACGTTTACATTACAAAAAACTCAACTTTTCCATCTTTTCCAACTTTTCCGAACTCTTCCGAAAAATAAAACCCAACTTTTCAAAAATTTCAACTTTTCATGAAAAGTTGCAACCCTACATACAATACTCGTATTAAATCGGCAGTAAAGTTCTACTTTACTACCGATTTCGGATAATATTATTTTTTTTAGGTTGCTATCACTCAAGTTACAATTAAAGTTGCAAAGTGTATTACAGTCTGCAATAAAACTTTTATAAGTACAAGAAAAATTGCAACTCTAGATTTTTAAGAAGGCCTCTTAAAATTAAATAAAATTATTAATTTAAGTTAATATTTAAACAATCTATAATCACAAAATTTAAAAAATCGCTCTTAATGATAAATTACCTTTAGCAGCTCAAAACACAGGAACGTCAAAAGAAGCAAACAAACCACAAAAGAAGTGGATACAATCACGTCGACGGATCTTTGCGGCCCCCTCTTCTTCAAATAGGAACGCACCGACAGCCATGTTTTTATGTTTCGCACTTTGTTCAGGCGAAAATGAGGTAAATCTGATTTTTTTGCCATACGCGATGACGTTAGCTGAGAGAACATTTTCGCGTAGTGTAACCTTTGATTGAAGGTTCTTTCGGCCACAGAAAGTAAGAAGAATATCATTGAGGCCAAAATCCAACGTTGAAAAAGAACGATAAAAAATATAATTCGTTCACTGAAACAATTTTAAACTGCTATAGATATAAAAACTAAAATAACATGTATCTTACATATATATTTCAAATAATTTTTCTGGGTTTTAATAGTCATTTCGAGTTATTTATGTCATTATGCTGAGAAGTGAGTCTTTTTGTGCTGAGCAAAGCACAAAAAGACCCTTCTCAGCCGAATGGCGGTATTTGTCAAACGTACAATTATAATAATTATTATTAAAAGTAGAAAGTGAGGTTGGATCGATCTGACATTTATCGTATTTTTTATTGGTACAAACGGGGTTTTACATACTGGAAGTTAAAAAACTTCACCCGATTGGTATAACGAAAAATTACTTTAAGAAAGTAAAGTTGGATCGATCTGACAGTTATCGAATTTTTTTATTGGTCCAAACGGGTTTTTAAAGACTAGTATGTAAAAATCTTTACCCGATTGGTATATAGATCAATTACTTTAGTAGTTAGTGTTGACATTAATAAAGTTTCAATTATAAAACGCTAGAAGATAAAAGCAATTTTTACTATTTTACGTAAAAATAGTCAAAAACAAAATTAACGTTAAAAAACTAGTGTAGAAAAAAGTACCTAATTTACTAGGAAAATTAGTAAATAAGTAAGACTCAAAAGGACCACCCAAAAACCATTGCAATATTATTCATGTTATATTATTTCGTTTTGTACTAAAAATTGATTTGCAAAAAATTGTTTGTTATTTTTTATTAACAATTATATTTTTTGTAACAATATTTATTTGGAAAATTAACAACTGCTCCTTTAGTGTATCTAACAATTTGAATTATCTAAATTCTGTTTAATTATTTTTATAAATGTTTATTTATAACAATTCTTTAAAAAAAAATGTGTCCATCGAATTTTTAAATAAAAAAAGAACTAAACAGGTCTTTCATATTTCCTTTGACTAAAGTTGGACGCGTAGCAACTGCTAAGCAACCGGTTTGATACACACCAAATTAAATTAACTTTATATTGATTACTTCAAACGCGATATCCTGAAAAATTGAATGTTTGGTCTGGTATTTATAATAATAATATAATAGGTCCATTTTTTCAAACAACGAAGTTTTGTAAAATTTGCATTTTTGCATCCGATTTTCGTAAACTTTTTTTGTTGGATGAATCTCTGAAAAAGGCTTTAACGCATATGTTGTTTGACGACTAAACTCATGGGGGTCGAAATTTCGAAAAGAAGGGTGTCCCAGCTGGGCATTTTTTGATAAAAAAAATTACGCGAAAAAACACATTTAGTGGTAACTTTAATAATAATGAATTCCTTCCAAGCAACAACTAAATGTACCGTAGGGTAGGTAGGTAGTCCAACAAACAAATAATATATGTTTGTTAGACTACCGTAAACACGGGTGGCTTTGCACCCCGCGGGTGACTTTAACCTTTTTATGAAAAATCTTTTCGCGCTCGATAAAATTAACATTTATAATTTGTTGGTCTAAACCTGTCAATTAAGTTTATAATAAAGGAAAATCAGCGTATTAAAGAAATATATGGGATTTATTACACTTTAAAATTCTTTATATTGCATCCGTGCAGAACTCTTAGAAATACACGCGTTAAAATTTCAATATTAGGCGCAATCCTTTGGAATGATGAACCTTGGTTAACTACAGATCGTTTTTTTTATTTTTTTATAGGTAATCCCGTGCAATAGATGTATGTCGCTGCTAACATGGGTCTAATAAAAATAAAATAAAATATTGAGTTAATTTTATCCCGAAAATACACTGTGAGACAAAGTTACCCGCAACCAGGGGGTAACTTTGCACACCCACATTTTATTTTTATTTTTGAAAGTCAGCCCTACGTAATATTATAACATAGTTATTATGAAAGAGCAACTCAAGACCCAAATTTTGGTATACAATATTTAATGTTTATGATTGAAATGAAGTGAAAATTTTTAAGCTTAAGTTTGAAAGTGAGCAAAGCCACCCGTGTTTACGGTACATAATGTATACACATTAAGATTATAAAAATTAAAATCCGACTGGATAAATTCTCATTTATAAATTATATTAATTAAGCAAAGTATGTACACCATGGAAAACAAAAATTTGAAAAATAATCAAAACTACTGTCACTTGTTTTGATTTACTTGCTTTTTAGTGCTTATTGAAATTAATATAGTAATAAAGTAATTTAAAAAAATTCCTCGCTGGAACACTCTGTACTTAATAGCTATAAAAATTGGTGGTGTGGTTTAAATGGTCCCGAATAAGAATTCGTTGTAACTTTTTCTCTGAAAAAATCCCTAATGGGTGTTTCCACGTCAGATCAGGCAGGTTTTGACCCTCACCCACAAAAGGTAAAGAATTGAAGCTGTCAATTATATACAAGAAAAATTTATTTTTAATACAAAATAACAATAAATGGGTTGCAACTTGCAATAGTTTTTGGTGATTCGTTTGAGAAATTTTTACTTAAATGTGTTGTTTGTGAATGCATGGGTAAATATTACAGACTAATCCACCCATTACTTTATGGACCAATCAGATTTCAGAAAACGAGTGTTTTTTTCAGTTTTGCAGCAATAAAACTACTATTTAGGTAAAAAAACACTCGTTTATACGAAAAATATGCGTTTTGTTCAAAAAAATCATACAGAAGTTGAATCGGCAGTTAATTCTAGTTTAAAAAATATATAGGTATTCGTGAAATAGTCTTGCCGAATACCACTCAAGATTTTTCCTTGGAAATTTCGCTCGTGGCTTTAATTTAAAACCACTCGCCTGGCGGCTCGTGGTCTTAAAAATTAATGCCACTTGCGATGTTTCCAAGAAAAAAACATTCGTATAAAAATCAAAAATTTTATCCGTAAAATTTTACCACTAGTGGTTTTATATACGAAAAAAAATTAACTGTAATATATACTTATAGTAGTATTTTAAGGTAATGAGTTTATTGCTTACTGGGCAGAAATTCCAAACAGAACCATCAACATATTATCCAAAGTTTCTATACCGCCCTGAATATAATTCTCAAAAGCATTATTGCTAATCATATGGCTGGATATATTTTTTATTATATCCGACACTGGATGATGCATGTTGGTTAAGTCATTATTATTGCAATTACAAAGCAGACAAATAATCGGTAAAAGTGCCAAAGTAGCTGCTATCACCATACCGACATAAAAATAATCCATTCCTTCAGGCATCGCGTCCACTCTTCCTATAATTGTAGAGCTTATGTCTAGCATTGAAAGGTCTGCCTTTTTTATCTCTCCTCTTTCCCATACTATACAACTTACTAAAACAAAAAATCGTTTTTATATGAGGCATTTCATGTGAAGATGGCAACGAAAAAACGAAAAAGTTATGAGCTTCTAAAGATTGACGTAATTTGAAGTACGAAATTTTCGGAAGCAGTTTTTTAAATTAAACAAATTTACAATAAAATATGAAATAAATATAGTGGTTTTTATCGAAAATTAGCTGTTCTTTATAATTATGAAATCAGATTCGATTTTTTTTCTTGTAGAAGTAAACATTTCAAATCAAAATTCGACCTTTTCTTAATCATTTTAATTTCGAAATATACTTTAAAGTATACAGGGTGCACCAAGTAATAATAATAATATTATTGCCTTTATTAATAAAAAAATGGGCGAAGTTTAGCAAAAGCTACTCTTCCACTTAACCCATATTACAAAAGAAGGGAAACAAGAACAGCAATTGTATGATAACACAATCAAATAATCTGTAAGTATCCTTTTAAGTGTGTACTTCTATGGGTATTTTTAAATTAGACAAAAGTTGCGTAATTAAAATGGCATTTGAAAATTTGGATAAAAATTCAGCGGTTCTGAATTAATTTAAAAAAAACTGTCACCTGTCAAAATTAAAAATTGTTAGAATTTCGTTATTTTTGGGAAATAGTAGAGAAATAGTATACAGACTGTATAGAATCAAGTAAGTAAGGCTGGAGACAAGGATGACAAAGTATATTCTGATCAGAGAAAAAGAAACAAACTTTAATTGGGCGTGGTTTAAACCAAGCCATTCGTAATTACGAACCATAGTTGCCAGGTTGTTTTAAATCAGAAGAGAACGATTATAATTATTTAATAAATAGTTCAATTTTATTTGTTTGAAACTTTAAAAATAACAAAAAAATTAATAATATGTCAAAAATAATTTGATTTAGTTATGTTTCTTACTTTTAATATTAAAAAATAAGAAAAACAATAATAGCATATGGCAACAGCGCGGCATGCAGCCAGATACAAGGGCATGCAGTTTGATCTACTACACAGCTGTGTTTGTTCAGTAGCTCCGACGCTGTAGTAGGGAAATGTGTATAGTTTTTAAGAAATGCATTTTCGCCATTAACTGGAATTTAATGGATTTTAAACAATACTTAGTTTTTATTTGCAGAAATGCATTAAAACAAAACAAACGAATTCGATAAAAATAAAACCTATAAATTCTCAAACAAAAATAATTCTAAAATAACGAAAATAACTTTTTTCTAAATTAAATACGACAATGATACGGCAAGCAAACAAATTCAATCCCTACCACAGTGGGCGGGGTTTGGCACTTGTTTTATTTAAGTGTATCTATTCGTTTTAATACACACTGTATTATTATACGAGAGATATAGTAGGCTATTATTCAAGATTAAGTATCGAGTCGCCAGACGAGAGACTTAAATCATCCGAGTAAATAATGCGCATAATCTCAAGTGTAATAATATACTTTATCTACTCCAATAAGTAGATAATTAAAGGATTTTCAAAATTAATCAACTTTAATCTGACATCTGTCAAATGGTTAACCTCACTTTTTACCAACTTTAAATGTTATTATAGTCGCCTTCTTCCAATTTAAAACCCGATTGGTTTAAATCACAGTGAATATTGAAATCGGCCAATCACTAGTTCCTAACAACGTGAATAATGAGTTCATTATTCACGTTGTTAGGCAGGAAATTTATAATGTTTATCAATATTCACGAAAAAACCTCAACATTATGCAATAGGAGTAGATAAAGGAAGTTTTACATGTAAACATACACATTCATCCACATTTTCAGATACGCGTATACAGTGTGTTCCATCTAAAACGAACCACCTCAAATAACTCAGCTGCTGTTTATATTATTGGCAAAAGCCAAGACACGTCGATTTTAGTTCGAAGGGGGAAACTTTTTGAAATTAGTTAGCGCTTGCGCACATCAACCAATATGCCGCAAAAAAGGATAGATAGGTAATTTAATTTAAGTTGAAAAAAATTAATACTTTTTCATTTCACAAACATAATTCTAACCAAACGTATAATTTTTGAATCATGATTCATACGCTTTTTGAAATAATGACGAATTTTCAAGCATATAGCATCGATAAATATCGGTTGCTTCCGGCTGCATGCGCCGTCTTCATGTCATTGCCGTCATTGGAATGCACTGCCATCTGTGCTTCTACTTGTAGGCTACAAGTTGTAGCCCATTAACTTAATAAAACTTTTCCGGAAAAACTCTGAATACTTTAACATTTTCAATTTTATAACGAAAAATGAAAGTTACGTTGTTACTGGCAAAAAATGTATTAAAAAAAATGAGGGGCGCCATTTTTGCCACTGCTCAAGGGCGGCGCTATGTGTATATCCGGCTCTAAGAAGTAAAAATTTCCTAGATTTCCGCGTTTCTCGATTTCTGGAGAAATGCAAATATACATACATGTCGCACTGAGCGTGGTACCTGGTGCTACATAATATGTACTTTAATTCATTTAATTCATTTATCACCTAAACTAATGTAGATCCCATATACCCTCAGTGTATTATCTATTAGTTTAAGCTATATGTTTAAACTGAAATGATTAAAAAAGGATCGAAATTATTGTCTCTGTGTTTATATTGTCTAAATTTTTAAACCAGTAATTTAAATTACATATATAATTTTTAAGTTGTACCTATGTATTTTATTTTAGTTTAGCCCTTAAGTAAGTATTTTATTGTGCTATTTACCGACCATTCCTTTAGGATATATAGTATATATACAAATACTGTTTGTCAAATTGGGAAAATAAAGATTATTATTATTAAAAAATTTTGATTTAAAAAGTTTACTTCCGGGTTTTTACGAGAAAAAAAGTCAATTTTCGATAAAACCAGTGTTTCATATTTTATTGAAAATTTGTTTAATTTAAAAAACTGCTTCCGAAAATTCTGTACTTTATATTAAGCCAATCTTTAGAAGCCCATAACTTGACAACCAAGCCTCAGAAAAAAATAATAATTGTGGGTTTACATTTGAGAATCTCAAATTTGTTTTGTTGTCCGCTTCACATGAGATGTCCGATATGCAAAATACAATAACATTTTTTTAATTTAAAAGGTCACTAATATTAACAATATTTATTTTATTATTTATTATTTATTATGTAGATTTAATTTAAAACAAAAATTATATATTTGTAATAAACAATTGTCAAAAACGAGTCAACCTCTTCAAACACAGTAAAGTTTACGAAATTTTTATTAGTATTATTTGGTACCTTTTACAGATGGCGTGTTTAAAATGCCGCTTGGTTCCAGTTCTTCCATTGCGCTATGCATATCATCGGTATCCTCCGAATCGGTTACCCCGGAACTGTCGCTGTTTGTTGTGACGCTATTCCATTCGTTGGCAGGGAATTGCATGAATTTCGGACGAATCTCGGGTGACGAAACGGCATCATCTTCAGTGTCCAAAATGTTGCTTACATTTATAAGAGGAATCGGTTTACTACCACTTTGACCCTAAAAATGAACATGATAAAAGAGAGTAATTTGGTATGAATATCTAACATTTTATGCCAAACTTACAGTAAATAAAATAAAGTTGAAATTTTTGCCAGGGGCGTTCCAAACAGACTGGGACTTTTGGCATTTTGGACCAACAATATTAAATAATATAGTTTTTGAATGTAAAAAAAAGGTCGCCTTGTCTTAACCCGATTAGACGCACAGTTTTCTAGTAAAATTGAATTAAAGTTCGTCAATGACCTTGCACAGACATTTTTTTAAAATTTTTAGTAACACCCTACATCTGCTAAATTAAGCGGTCGCGGAAGTTTATATGAACTTTATTTTTCTTAAAATAATTCAAGGATTGAGCCCATTCAGGGGCTTTACAGTGGCTCTAGCTAACTGGTAAATTTTTCGACAACCTATTGTTAAACCTGTATAAGGTTAAATTTATATTTTTTAGGTTTTTCTTTATTATCTTCTAAAATATAAATTATTTAAATTTAGTATGCATTTATATCCAAAGAAAATACATTATTTAAAATATGTTAGTTTTTTAATATTATACCAGGTAACTATTATCTTACTATAATAATAGTACAAGTACAAAATAATTATAATAAGTTTAAGTAGTGAAACCCTTTTTGACACTTGATTTTATGGATTTATCATTAGTGTTTGTTTTAATTTTTGTTACTGTATAACTGCGCCATCTTTTACAATTAGCTGTAGTATCAACCAATGGGGAAGTTTTACTGCATGCCATTTTAAAACCATTTGTATACAAATGCTTATCCTACAGGACAAAGAACTTATTGTAAAAAGTAAAATCCATACCTTGCCAAATTATTATTTTAGCTAATATATTAAGAAACACCTTATATTTTTTATAATGAGCAAATAAAAATTACTGGTATTTTTTTAATTTTAGGATTTTAATATTAAATTTATTGGATATAAGTAGACTAATTTATTATAATTTTTCAGCTGTGACTTTATGGCTTTTTAGTCACGGGCTGAAGTTAGCAATAGTGACTTTTGAGCATTTTAGTCACGGGCTTTATTATAAAGTGCGAAAAAGTGAGGTTAAATTTGTCCTGTCAAATATTTACCATTTAAAATTGCCATTAAATCTTCTTTGTGTTCGTCGTTTTATGAAATTCTCTAGACACTCGTTATTATTAAACACTCGCTCGCAAGCTTTGCTTGTGCCTAAATATACTCGTAATTAAAATCGCGTATATAAAACTTGATAATAAATTTTTATTGATTTTTTGGAAAGTAACTATAATTGTAAAAATTTGTAGACAATAATTAAAGAAAAAATACTTTTAATTATTTTTTTAAAAGAAAAATTAATAACTTACGTTGGGGGACATAAATTAATTACGTGAGACAAAAATGAGAAGGAGGAGTCCAGCAAAATCTCACCAAATCTCATTTTAAGGGAGGGGGGTCATTTAAAATCTCACGTCAGCTTTTAAGTTTAAAAAATATGTATTATAATTCAAATTTGTTAAAAAAAATAATCATTTTTTTACATGTTGTCTGCAAAGAAAGTTTAATGGCTAAAATCTCACGTAAGGGATAGGGGGGTCTACCACATCTCACCAAATCTCACCAAGGGGGAGGGGGGGATCCAAATTATCAGAAAAATGCCTCACGTATATAATGGATGTCCCCTTAGTTGTTAAAAGTTTACGATGAATAATTTAGAAAAATAATATTTAAAATAAAAACTTGGTTTTTAATAAAAAATTTCAATTATACGAGCCCTAACCACATAATGTTCGGACACTTCATAATTTATACAGAAATTTTTTTCGTGAATACTATCTCAAAATTATTAGAAGTTATGAAAAATTCAGCTTATTTTGGCATATACCCCTCGAAGCGATTTTTATTTTTAAAAAGTTTACCTTTTATTTTTAGCTTTTAAAAAAAGGCTAACTTTTTAACTTTTTTTTGTATGAGTAAAAAAAGTTATAAATGGACCCATTAAAAAGAGCATAAAATATTATACAAACCCTGAAAATTTGGTAAAAAATAAATAAGTTATAAAAAAGTATAAGTAATTTAAAAATGCTATTTTTAAAGAGTTTTTGCAATTTTCTTAGGAAACGGGAGATTTTGCAGATATATATATCGCTATAACTTTCTTATTATTTATACAATTTTTACCAAATTTTCAGGGTTTGTATAATATTTTATGTTCTTTTTAATGGGCCCATTTATAACTTTTTTTACTCATGCAAAAAAAAGTTAAAAAGTTAGCCTTTTTTAAAAGCTAAAAATAAAAGGTAAACTTTTTAAAAATAAAAATAGCTTCGAGGGGTATATGCCAAAATAAGCTGAATTTTTCATAACTTCTAATAATTTTGAGATAGTATTCACGAAAAAAATTTCTGTATAAATTATGAAGTGTCCGAACATTATGTGGTTAGGGCTCGTATATACCTTCTAGGCCTACCATTGCAGTAAAAAATTTATAAAATTTAATCTGCCGTCTTTTTATGAAAAAATATTAATTGATACATTTGACGTGGTTTGACAAAAAAGTGGCCAGAATTCATTAAAAAAACTAAAAAAGATTTTATACATTATTAATCTTGATTCCCTACAAACTTTAATTTAATCAGTAGTGTAGATTTTATACTGGTTTAATATGAAAATCTGGTAAAAACTAATCAATGCATCTTTATAAAATTTCCCTCTATAACGTTACAGATGTCTAAAAATGGTTGCTAGAAACAAAAATTCAAATAGGGTAGCTGATACATGATAGACACATGTATTTTCTTACTGTTTGTGTAAAAAAATCACAACTCCAAACTTCGTTATTTTTAAAAAATTTAACTTTTTAGTTTTTAAACGTCACTAGAAAATTGTTTTATATAAATAAATAATCTTAAAACATAATAATAAAAATAAAATATACTCGTCCAACAAAATTAAATGAAAAAATTAGTGAAATTTGTACTCACAAGTTTAACAAAATGTTAAAAATGTTAATCCTTTTAATTTTGATGTTTGTTACCTGAATGGGTTCTTTACTATCCGATTCATCATCATCAGTTCCAAAGTCTTTCCCTCCCACATCCTTCATATTTTCCACAATGCAATGAGTATTGCATTCGTCTATAGTAACTTTTTTAACACGTGCTTGACTGTCTAAACTAGTTTTGCTGCCATTTTTAACCATTTCCTCCACTTTTAGTAATTTCGAGGGCATCTTATGCACCTTTTGTGTTATTGTATCATGCACCTTTAGTACCTTCTTCAATTTCGGCGTCGTTTCTTCTTCGCTTGTTCTTGAACCGTTTCCGGTGAGGCTTTCAAAGCCGTCATCATCATGAGGTAATTTTACATTTAATTTCAATTGAGGTCTAAAAAGCATACATTGTTAATATTAATATCCCTAGAAAAACTTAAAAAATTTAGCTATTTTTTTTCTATAGAGAACATTTTTTCATTAAATTTTTTAATAACACAGTCCCACAAAGAATATAAGTTTGCTCTATGAATAAGACCATGATATTTTGCCCGCTAAAACTGTTTGTCCCCGGATCGTATTGCCAATATTGCAATAGAAAATTCTATTATGCGTTTTACAAAAAAAAACATTTTTTATAAAAATGATTGTTTAGAAAATGAGGTTTCTATAAACCAAAGTGAATCAGTACAGGGTACTCAGAAATTAAGAAAACAGAAAAATCCTTCAAGAGAGAAGTACCCTGCTTTTTAGATAAAAATACAGACGTGAAGGGGCTAAACCGAGTTCAGATTCAGTTTCAGCGGGGGAAAATACATAGGAATATCATGGTATTATTTATGGCGCAGACCACTAAATATAATATTTGTTCAGTAAATTAATAGTTGTTAAGTTAAAATATTAATTATTTAGTAAATTTAATAGATATTCAGTAACATATTGATAATTGCCTAGTTGTTATAATATTATATATGTACAGAAAGCCACAATCCACACAAGGTCTGTTCGATCTCGTAGTAAAAATACTAAAAATCAGTGCAACACTGCACATCATACAATGGCGGCCATTTTTGTTGTTTACAATTCTTGTGCTTTGGGTTTGTACAGATTAATAATCGTTTTAAACGTTGTGTTTCTTACAGAGAGACTTGCAAGCCTTAAAAGAGACCTCAAACTTTGAGGCTCAAAGTGGTAAAAACACTAATTTTACTCTTCTTCAGGGCTGTCAAATGTCAATTTGAAGGTTAATTTAAGGTTATTTTATAACCCACAAATTTCAAAATTTTGGGGGCGCAAAATCAAACGGTCAATCAGTTCTTTGTAACGATAAACTTTCTTGCAAATACAAAAATACTTAAACATACATAGTATAGGTTACCGCCTTTCTTTGCGTCGGCTGCATTAAAGCCTTATGCCGATCTTTTTTTCGGCCGCTATAAAGCGCTTTTTACCGCTTTGATATTGGCGGCTAATTTTTTTTTTAATACGAGTATCAAAATAAAAGAAAAGAAATGGTCATAATATTTTAGTATTTGAAAGTTGCAGTTGAAAGTAGAAAGGTTTAACAGTAGTCTACACAGTGCATGACTTTGTAACGAGCTTACCTCACTAAAAACCAGTAGTTATTAAATTGTTTATATAGTTTTAATGTTTTTTTAGGGTATTTTTATTATTAAATATTTTTTGTGATTTTGTTTGTTTTTTATACTTAATTTCAGCAGTTTTTTTACATTTTCAATTACATTTTGCCAGTTTGTCGCAAAATATATATATTTTTAATATAAATATTTAATGTATTATATTTAAATATAAGTCAGGAACGGGCCTGACCAATTATACTCTTGGGTGTGCTGATGGTTTAAGTTAGTTGGGTTGGTTGGGTTAATTGGTTGGGCTGATTGGTTGATTGTGTTGCGTAAGTTGTTCTATTATAAGTATAGGGCTACTGTAGGAATGTTTTGTATTATTTGTTACCTATTTCTTTGTTTGTGTCTTCTAAATAAAGTTCTTTTTTGTAGATATTGCCAAGGCTTATTAACATTGGGATCAATATTGTAGTTTGTTGCGACGATTTGCGAGTGGATCAAAATTAAAATCCACATCATCATAAAAGGTACAAATAGTTCCATGCAAGAAATATTCTAAAAAAAAATACAATAATTGTATGTCCGTTAATGATTTTTGCGCTATTTTTACCTGTGCGTCAGTGTAATAGTTATACAAACTAAACACAATAAAACTAATCCATTGTGTTAAATATAAAACTAAAAGTAGTAAAAAAAAGTTTATCGACGTCTCCTGGATCCACCATCGGCCGTAAATTGGCAACAGCATAAATCTTAGCGTTGCCAGTTTAGCAATAGTCAGGAAACCATGTTGCGGCTTAGCCTTGGTAAAGGAAGAACCTAAATTAAACAAAAAAAATTTCTCAATAATTATTTCACCATAACAAATAAGTCAACTAGGAAAGCTTGAACCATAAAACTACATAAAATATGTAGTATCATAGCTCGAACTTAAATGAACATAAACATAGACCACAGATTAATATACTTTTCTTTTACTTCTATCAGATTTAGTATTATCCCTGATAGACAGTGGCGGCCCGTCAGGGGAGGCAGGTGAGGCAGTGCCTCATCATAGAGAATTAAAAAATTAAGTATAATTTAAATATTTTACTTTCTATAATATACTATAAATTTTTAATATTTGGATTACATGAATTGTAAAATAGTCAATAAAATTGATTGATTTTATACGTGAAATACCCAGCAACATTTAAATTATTTGAATTTGAAACGACCGTAATTTAAACTAATATTTATAGCTAGATGATTGGCTCAGAAGCATGCCTGAACTAATTTAGACTTACGATTGGCGTTAGCCTTGTTGTCTCGTTCTATTACAATGCGATTTCATAGTTGTCTCCTTCTCTCGTATTAGCATACGCGAGGCAGGCACGCCTACATCCAAGGAAATAAGCAGGTGTTGTGGCAACACTGTTGCGGAATTTTAAAATTATACTTCACACGTTTTTCAAAATTCAATAATAAATGGTATTATTTTTCTTATAATAAATCGATTTAATCGAAATTATATTTCTATTCTAAAATAAACATATTTTAACACTATCGCCATCTTGTAGCCATCACAGTAACCAATAAAATACAGATTCCTTCTTTAGGTTTGTTTTGGTTATAAAATTCTGAACTGTTTAAAGAACAAATCTGTGGTTATTTACGCAATATTTTGTTTATTCTTTTTCTATGAGTTTGTCTATTTTATGATTCTTTTGTAAGTGGTTTATTCTGTGGGTTTAGTTAATTGAACTTGGTGATGTATGTGAATTTAGTCATTATGGATATTACGGTGAGAAATTGTACCGATATTGTTGATGGTGTACTATTATTAATTTAATGATTAGGACTTAAAACTAATGGTTATTAATAATGCTGCACTTTACCTCTACACCTTCACGTGGTTCTTGCTGAACAATGAAATATTAATTAGACAAAAATGAGGTTTATTTAAAATAAACGTCATTTTTACAATAAAATATATTTTATTGACAAAGTAGAGGATTCCTTCCCCACCACAGCCTAAGTTTTTTACTTAGTTTTAAGTATAGGTTGTGAACTGCGACGTCAGTTTTTTAACCCTTATGCAGGCGCACCTCTTTATGCAACGTAGTAGGTCGCGCGGGGTGTCAGAGACACCCCTGATGGCAAAGCGTCCCTGAGTGTTATTTACATTTTTTTTTGTTTTTTTTAAGGTTATCAAGTTAAGATGAGATAAGCTGATAAAAGATGACAAAAAAAAAGAAAATGTCAAAAGACGACAATTTTAATCAAATAAAGCATTTATTAAAAAAAAAACAAATTTTAAAAGTCATAATAATAATAAAAACAAAAAAAAACACTAAGCACTTAAGATAAGGTTTACTTTTACAAGTAATTATGATTTGGTAAAAAAAAGTCAATAGGGAGGCGAAACCCAGCCTGCTCACGGGGTGACCACAGCACCCAGAGCCTGTTTAAAACAAAATTCCAGACAACCTATTACATTAACTTCAAAATCGGCAATGTAATATGACTGAGAATACTTTGACAGGAAGGTACTGAAAGTAAGCGCCATTTATTCGAATCGAAGTGAGACCGGTAGCTATATTTAGGAAGCTGGGGTGTTTTGTACACCCCGCGTGCCTGCTTAAGGGTTAAATTGGGTTTAAAAAAATTTCTTCGCCTTTAAATGAGGGCGAAACCCTGCCTCTGCCTCACCAAAATGAAATGTCACGGGCCGCCACTGCTGATAGAATTAATGAAAATAAATTTATTTTGGAACAAACACTATCTAATAATTTCATCTTAACTAAGCACCTGAATCCTATAAAGACAACCCTCACTACGAAAGTAATTGATCATCTCATAGGCTATAAAAATAACTTAGTTTTTTTACCTCCTAGTCAGTATTATTATTTACTTTTTAAAAGACTTTTTTACTTCACAATAACTATCCAAGTGACCAAAAGAATAACGTAATAAAAACAAATATTTACGTAAAAATAACGTTAAAATTATTTAACATTTATAAATAGTATCTTTGTATCTTTAATTTACATTTCAAAAATTAAAATTTTATATTTTGTTACTTGCAAATAAAAAAATATGTAATTTTAAATTCCAAAAAGTTCTAAAACATTTTTATCCATAATAAATCCCTTTGTCCAACAAACTATTAATAATACAATTGGGTTTGTTTTTTTACCTCCTAGTCAGTAAAAACCCGTTTGGACAAAATAAAAAAAATCTACTACTGTCATTTATATCCAACCTCACCTTCTAATTTTAATAATTATTATTATAACGTTTTATATATCGTTCAACAAATAAAATTGTGCCTTCAAAATAAAACATTGTATGCCATTTGGCTAAGAAGTGTCTTTTTGTGCTTCGTTCAAACTTTGAGCTCAGCACAAAAAGACTTACTTCTCAGCCTTATGACATAAATAACTATTTATTTTATTTACAAAAAAAAAACAAGCCTTTGTGAATTAGGGGGCTCCGTCGAGCCGCTGGGCCCTAAGCAATTGCTTGTTTTGCTTATATATAAGCAATATTTCAATAGGATTTACCTATAGGTAAATCCTATTGAAATTCTGCAGTTGTGCAGTTGAGTTGCAAGACCTGTTGTGAGACCGTGGTCTAATTACTGTAGGACATAAATTTCATAGTACATAATATGTACTTAATAGTACATAATTTTTACACATATTGTGGATTCAGTTTCAGTTGAAAATAGTTTGAAATTTTCAATCTTTTTTCTTCTTTTCAGCGGCGTCCGTTAGGGGCCAGTATCTCCGTAGAGAGGGCCGTAGTAAAAAAAAATTATAGAACTTGTCATATTATTTTTATGTGTTCTATCTAAAACCGGGAGCTCTGTATAGTCATAAATAAATAAACAAATTTTTAAAATAGATTTCCTTACTTGATAAAAATTTACAAATAACTAACATGCCCAACATTCCACAAAACAAATAAACTAAAGCACCAATAAAATATTTAAGCTAGATAAAATAAAGGTGACACCATCTGTATGATAAATTTTGCGGTTAAATTAATAAAAATAAAATATGAATTTTATAAAACTTAATTAATATGCAAATAAAGAAATTGTTAAAGATTTTAATTTCAAATAACAAAGTTTATAATAATCTTGTGGTTCTACCTGGCGATTCTTTATTAAACTAAAACTTTCATAAAATTTAAACCTTTTAAAACCCTGAATCAAATACAGTACAGGGTAAGTTTTAAGTGGATTTTTTTAACAGCGTGTAGAAATTAAAAAGACAAACAAATCTATTAAGTAACTTTTGTATAAAAACTCTAAAATATGATAGAAAAAGCCTTTTAAACTTTAACTTTAACTTTCTGGCGTTTATTGACAGCGCGGTTTAATATTTTTATAAAAATTAAAATTGACCACAGTTGTCAAACTAAAAACGTGGGCAGTGACAAGAAAACACATACAAACTAAAGTTATACACAAAAGTGCTCTTTTAGTTCCACCCTTACTTTGTAAAAAGTCTCAAAAGCCAACTGAATGGCTTGTGCGGGTTAGGGGTAGGAACGGAAAAAATTATACCCAAGAGGACAAACACAAATAAACAACCATACCAATGTGAGACTCGAAGTTCGAGTCTCGAACCCACGACCTCTCGGCTTGTAGTCAGCAGTACTGACCACTAGTCCACCGTCGGGGGTAACATATTAAAAGAGTGGACCCTGAACCGGACATAACCTCGAAGCGACAAGTTTATTTTGTGAGGTTTTGTTAAAATAAAATGGTGGTTAATTCTGCGTTGGCTTATATATGTTATAATGACTAAAATAAAGAGCTTGGAAAAGCAGGTAAAAATCCATATGTATTATTGATTTAAGGTTAAAAATATATTTATTTTATTTTTAATTTTTCAACATTCTGATTACGCGTCCAGTTAATTTATTTGGGAGCTAACTTCCACGTATACCCACGATGTGTGTATCGTGGGTATACCATTGTTTTGATAATAACCTTTATAGAAATTAACTGCCAGAACTATCTGGAACTTAAAGCACAACCTAACTTGAAATTAGTAATTTCTGGAACATAATCTGAAAATTGTTGCAACTGTTACAAAACCATCACGTATTTTGGTTACATTAGTTCTCTAAACTTGCAAGTGACATGCACTAAATCTCATAACGCCAGGACCGGCCTTAAAATTTTCTTTTGCAAAATAAAGGATGTTTCTTTTATTTTTGAGTTTTGATAAAAAAAATCTTGAAATATTTGATGACCCATCTCCGCAGTAGTCAAGG
Source organism: Brassicogethes aeneus (assembly GCA_921294245.1). Lineage (NCBI taxonomy): Eukaryota > Metazoa > Arthropoda > Insecta > Coleoptera > Nitidulidae > Brassicogethes > Brassicogethes aeneus. The sequence goes on from OV121134.1 coordinate 51,872,656, forward strand.
AGGTTCCTCATAACATATTTCTGTTGAAATTAGCTGTCGGCATTGATCCTTGCACAACGCTGTCGGCCATCCTTCGGAAAAAAGTGGTTGAAATTAAGAAAAAATATTTCTTTTTTTAAATACTTTTAGTTGTGGTGTAGGTGATTCTCTGTCATATTTTATAATATTGTTTATTATAATAAAATCTATTATTTTATAGAATTACAAACTATTTCTAAATAGTTTAAAAAAGTTATGAGGGCCACATGCCAAAATTTTTCTTAAGACATTGTTTTACTTTCACAGTATAGAATATTGTTTATTTTAATAAAAACTATTTACATAGATACAGCATAGAAAAAGAATAAATACTGTAGAAATCAAACAAAGTTGCCCTTACCTCATAAATTAGGTATTGATGGAAACGACTTTATCGCTTCCTTTATTGTATGGAGCCTACAGTGTAGGCCCTACACAAGGAGTACAAACTCCATGTATAGTATACATACATTGTATACAAATGGTTTCCCAAAATAAGAGGGCGCTCGTGTTTTGTTTGTTGTTTGGTTTGTACTGACACAGTACTGAAACAGTACAAAATGGAAATCAGCACCCCTGTACACGTAATTTATGGGATTTAGTAGGCAGGTTCTGTCAATATTGAGCTCGAACTCCTTATGTAGGCTCCATGCACTATTGGTAAAAATTAATGACGTGGTGGCCTATGTTCATGATACAATTTGTATCATGGCCAGTTTTTTAAAAAACAATTTGACCAAGAAGAGTATGTTAACAGCACAAATTTGTGCTCTTGACTTTATACTAATTCGTTGTTTTTCGTTTATTAATTACAACCAGGTCAGTGCGCACGGGGATTTAGAATTAAAATATGAAATTTCACTTTAAAAATATTGAAAAATAACAAAAATATATATTTATTTTATAAAATTTAATACCCTCCCAGTTTGATTAGTTATTGCAATTAAAAATAAGTTTTAAAGTGAGTTTTGTGGAGTCCCACAGTAAAATTGAATTACTGCTAAAATGTTTGGTTTTTAATTTTTGTTAAAAGTATGTACACATTATTATCATTGATTACACAGGTCTGCAAGGAAAAAACTGCGTAGGATTTTTTTGCTTTTTCATATAGAACTTAACTTACTCAAACTACTCAAAATACTAAAAAAATCCATCACGTCAAGTTGTCAGGGTCAAGGATTCAAAATGAGCTTAAAAGTTCATTTTCTACACGGCCATATTGACTATTTTCCGGAAAATTTGGGAGCCTACAGTGAAGAACAGGGTGAAAGATTTCAGCAGGATGTCTGGATGCTCAAGCTAGAAGCCAAGGTCGGAAAGCGAAAACGAGCTAGAAGAAGCATAAAATAGTAAATATAACATTGTTTAATTAAATAAGAAATAATGTTTTGTCAGTAGTAATTAATATTTAGGTAAAAAATAATAAAATACTGAATTTTTTTAGTTTTCAAAAAAACTATATGATTTAGCGCCTCTTAAAGCATACATGTATGCAGCTCAGTAAAAATATAATTTGCAGCTAAAAATTTTTTTTTTGCAGACCCGTGTTATTAATCAATAAAGGTTACCCAAAAGTGAATAACATACGCTTTATTTTGGTTTCGCAGAATCGCCGTTTTCATTTAGAGTTTGGCAAACCCCACCTCACCAGTTACGTAACAAAAAAGTTACCTCACCAGTTACGGGTTAAAAGTTTTTCCATTAAATTAACATAGGAAATTAAGCATATTTTTTTATTTTCTTATATCTTGGCGGTATTTTACTAAAATTTTTATAAGGTGCGATTTCTACATAATTAGATTGTCCTTAAAAGTGCTTACAACAATCTTTATACTTACAACCTATATTTTTGACAACCCATAAATTACCAGTCATATTTTTATCAAAAAATAGTATTTTTTGCATATTACAGTAAAACCGTTAAAGAAAGAGGTAAAAAGTAAACAAGATTTTTATATAAAATTTAAATTTCTATAAAAAAGATAAAGATTAAAATTTATAAGTGACCAGTCATCTTTAATATAATAAAGTATTTGTGAAATGGTATTAAAAAATTATTGCCAGATATAAACTAATAAAATGGGTAGGTATTAATTATATTTAGGTATATAAGGTACCTATATACAAATATATTTGTGAATAATATATAAATCCAATAAAAATGTACCTACTTAGTTAGTACAATGCACACATGGATAGGTACTCATATCACTCTTAATAAAATTATGTTTGTAAACAAACTATGCTACTACTAAAATAAAAAAAAATGCACGTTTTAATTCTAAACATGAAATGTTTGCATTGCCAAATAACAATAAAATTTTATTATTTGCTCAAGCAATACTACAAATAGAAAGTTATTGTTCTAATGTATAAGCATTGAGTACTCAATGGTATAAGTCTACTTAAAAAATATATTTAAGCTTTTTATGTTGATTGTGATTTTTGTGAATGACTTATTATAATTAAAATAACTTATTATTAATAAGAGGGAAACAACTTACCCCTAACCAAATCTAGGTCAATAAGATCATTATTTGGCTTTGTACTTCTCGTGTGAATATGATTTAAACCGAATATTAGTTGTTCTTTTTGTTCTATTTGGGTCTCCCATGCCTGTTTATCGTATGCTGCTATTGTCTTCTGATACCTATAAACAATCTCTTATTTAATTCATTATGCTAAATTTAAACAAAAAATTACCTATTAAATATATGATCAATCCCCATTTAACAATAAGAGAAAACTTGTGTAGATTGCCAAATTGAAGTTTCTCGTGAATTGTTTTGTAGACATTTATTTAACTTGTGTTTTAAATAATAACTTGGAATTTTCCGTTAATGTTTCATGACCTCGAATAGTTTTTAATTCAAGTAGCACAGCTGATTCCTACACAATCAATCCAAATGACAGATATGTCAACATTTTTGAATAAATGGGAATTATTTATCCAATAAAAAAACTATTATTTTTAACGTTTTTTAGGATAAATAACCTTACAAAATTTCTTTATTTTAGTATGTTTAGTATTCTTTTTACTAAATAATAAATAATTAGCGTATAAATAGTAATTTCTTAATTCTTAATTTTATCCAACGAAATCTTCCACATAACCTATGGTTACGTCAAAAATGTCAAACGTCACAAAATAATCTGCGGTTTTTACAGGCTGGCTGAAAAATAAATACTAAGTAATTAATCCCACCGATATGTTATAAAAATTATCCATAATAAAGGAAGTGTTGTGCAGCGCAATAGGATTTTAAATTACCAATATAAAAATGATTACTCCGAAATATTTTATTTTGTTGTTTGTAATTTTAGTACTTAGATTAGTAAAGGCCACAGAATTGACTTTTGAATTGCCTGATAGTGCCAAAGAATGTTTTTACCAAGAAATACAAAAAAACGTGACAGCTACATTAGAATTTCAGGTAAATAAATAAACTATGAAATTTGCGGCAAATTTTAAAAGATTATGAAAAATTTTAGGTTGTAACTGGAGGCCAGTATGATGTAGATGTTCATTTACAAGGACCCCAAAAACAAACCCTATATCAGCAAATAAAAATGCAATTTGATTCTCACACATTTACAGCACCAGTAGCTGGAATCTACACAGTATGTTTCAGTAATGAATTCTCAACTTTTTCACATAAATTAGTGTACATGGACTTCCAAGTTGGTGAGGAAAGTCCTTTGCCAGGTCTAGTTGGTGCTACTGTTCTAACCCAACTGGAAACTTCTGCTCAAAGTATACACAAATCATTAAACTCCATTGTGGATCTACAGACACACCATCGTCTAAAAGAAGCACAAAGCAGAAAGCGGGCAGAAGATTTGAATGAGAGAGTTTTGTGGTGGTCCGTCACAGAAACACTGTGTGTTTTAGTAATCTCAGTGGGTCAAGTTTTTATTTTGAAGAACTTTTTTGCTGAAAAGAAGCCATTTAACTTGAAATAATCAATTCATGAGTGTGAAAGATGTAAATTAAAACAATTTGTTTATAATTAGTTGTATATTTTCATTCCATCATTTCTGTGTAGTTTGCAAGATTATTTTTTTGACTGTTTTAAATTTAATTTAGTTTCTATATGTATTACAGATCATATTTTTGTTTTAATAAAATTTAAAAGATGTAACATTTTTTTATCAAACCTATTAAAAGCGCAACTTATCAAATTCTGATTATTTGCGATTTCAAAAATAATTTAACTCCATTATAATTTTATTGGCAATAAAACAACAGAATAGAAATAAATAATTTATTTATATAGTTGCATGAACTATAATTTAAGCTATACCAAAAACAAATAATAATAATAATAATACAAAAAAGTGGATTATTTTCAGTACAACTTTTCTTAATATTTTCCTAAAAAGTGCTTATAATCACAGAGACAATATTAACACATTTATAACTTATGCATAACACTTAATGGTAACAAAACAAAAAGGAACAAATAAATTAACAAATATAAAGAAAATTAAATTTAAGTGTTGGGCATAATTTATTATGTGGTTTAGACTAGATATCAAATACTTATTAACAGTTAAAATACAACAAAATAATACTTAAATTTAAGACCCCAATAAATGGAGTTTATAAATTTAATAGTTCCTTGGTAAATATCATCAATTTGCTGCCAGCCTAATTTTTATTAAATCTCAAAAAGCTCGCATAAAAAGCTGTGATGTAAATAATTGATTTACCATAATAAGCTTCAAATATGTATAATAAATAATTATAAAAATTGATAATCTAAAAAATGAACAAACAATAATATATCTTGTATAAATAGGTAACGCAATACTTTTTTCGTATATTTAAAAAGCATTTGCTGACTTAGAAGCTTGACGGTTCCTGAAAAATAAATCATATTGTACCATTATTTTAATTTAACATGCATTTTGACTTCAAGTTCAAATATATGACTTCAAGTTTAAATATATACACTGCGCGTCAAAATTAACGCATAACAAGTAAAAAAAATTCAACTCTAAAACGCCTTTACCAATCTTTATAAAATTTTGGATAAAAATACTTATATCTCAGTTTACATGTTCAAGGGTTTTTCTAGAATATATCCTTAAAGCCCTTTTATTTAATAATAAAAACGCTCGAAAAAAAAACTTATAGGGAATTTTTTTTAAGTAAATAAAAAATTTGCTGTGAAAAACCGTATTTTTGAAAATGTTGTACAAATCAAACGAACAGTAACGAAAATACAGCGCTTAAAAGTCGTCAAAAATGACCACTTTTCACCAAAATAATCAAAAAGGTCACCGACTTTGAAACGCTGTATCTTCGTTACTGCACAACATATCCTATTTAGGTTATTCTCGCCCTGCTTAAAATACCCCATAGAGACCCTGTTCAAACCGATAGATATTTGTATCGGAATGTATGGTGTTTCTATAGGGTGTATCGGTATGTATAGGACCCATAGTTGGGATTTATGGTTGTTCTATAAGGATATCCACCCTTGATTTATTTGCTATTGGTTTCAATGGGGAAAATACACATAAATGTAGAAATTAGTTTTTCCCCCATAGGACCCCATAGGTTTTAATAAAATTTTGTCAAATGTTTTATGGTTGTTCTATAGGGATATCCCTATATATCCTTCATTGAGTTATTTTCTATCAGTCTCTATAGGGAAAATGTAAAAGTTATGGTGTGCCTATAGGTAATTTCCTATAAATTTTCTATCGGGCCGTATCCGGAAAAAAAACATGGACAAATGCACATATAGAATCCGGTAGCGCCCGATAGATTATTTTGTATAGGTCTCTATGGGGTATTTTAAGCAGGGCGGCTTAGCCAGGCCGAACGGGTCTGGGACATCCATGGGATGTCAAGTCTAGACCCAGTCCGGCTTAGCCTGGATAAGCGTATTTTGGACGTCCAAAATATGCCTAATGTTTGGGCCATGGAACACGGCTGCCATGTTTAGGAAAAATTGGTGACATTTTATGCAATGTAACAGGGAGTTTGATCAATTCTTAAATTTTTTTTCTATCTTGAACGGTTTGGTAGATATTAAATAAAAACCATCAGTGGCCCTCTTGCGGGAACTGTAGCTCCCTTGGGAAGCATTTCTCGACCTATGTATATAGGAACTTTTTTTTCTATTTTGGTACATAGAATCTGCTGTTAAAGTATTGTACGCTAATTATGGGACACCCTGTATAGGTATTTGAATAAACAAGTATTAAATATTTAATAGCAATATTTAAAATATGATTTTCCTATGTTAAAAAATAGTTCGGTCTTGACACTCGAAGTGGATAGACGCGTCAAGTAGTTAAAGATTCCTCTCCTAGCAGCGTATACTAGAGAAACGTAATAAAGTTCCAAAAACGAACCTAAGTATTCGTAAATATCGGTAATCGGTAATAAATAATTAAATAAATTAATATATAAATAAACAATCAAGTGCGGAAAGTGTGATAAGGGCAAAAAAAAGTGCAATAAGTGTGAAAAGTGCGGGAGATCCCCTGTTAAAGCCGTAAAAGAGTGCAACTAAATAAGTAATTAAGGCCAACCAGTCCAACTGGTCAGCAGGAATAGTCACAACCAAAGCCTGTCAATAACCTGCAGGGAGGTCCAGAAACAACGGACAGACCGTGAAAGACCTAGCATCAGGATTATAGCCTAATAATCAAGCTAAGTAATTTTTCTAACTGCATGTCTTATTAACAAAACCATTTTATTCCAAAAAATCTAAAGTAAGACGTATTATACCGAAAAGTAAATTTCAAGCCCCCCTGCTGGCACCAGAAAATAAACATTCCTATTGAGGCAGACAACACACAAATCATTACATAAACAAAACAGAAAAGGCAGATAAGACATTAGCTCCATCCCCCAAATAAACACTCGACTAATACCATAAATAAACGCCAAACCATAAATAATAAATAAACACAAACCATAACAAACATGGAAATAGTAAACACGATTGATCACTCGGGGGGAATAATTAAAATTCCATCCGACGGAAATTGCTTAGTGGCCAGCTCGGCTCATCAACTAGATAATAGCCTGACTGGGTCAACAAGTACATTAAGACTAAATAACCACTTACGATCACACATTGAGATATACAGCCCATACTTACAGGATGCGATCCTTGACCAACCCCACCGCTACGCGCATATTAACGACTGGGAACGTAAAACAGAGGCGTACCTAAAGGACCACGCACAAAACGGCTTCTGGCTGGGTTTGGAAACAATAATAGCGGCATCGGACATATTTAACGTCGCAATCGAAATACATCACGAACAGGGGCGTACTGACAAGATATCGTCCAGAGTCCTCCTAGAAGGAAAAACAATCACCAAACGTGTCAGGGTGGCACAAGTAAAATACTGGGCACATGCCGACCCGGAGACGGACACAGAAACTGACGAACCGGAAGTAAACCAACAAAGATAGGAGTAAGCAAATAACTAACATACCCACCCCCCATTCACGAATACCAATTAAATGGGGTTACTACTAAGGCCTAGGTTCAGGAGGATTCCGGATTGTACTTAGTTTTGGGTCAGTTCAATGTCCTCCAAAAACCCTTCCTAAACTGGACGTATGGCCCGACCCGGCTGACAAAAATCCCGGGAGTGGCCTTAACCTTTGACACTGTCATCCACGAACTCCTAGGGTGGATCTACCAGCCGGCGTAAAAACTTCGGATCCAACAAACCCAGGTAATGCTGTGATTTGGCGGGATACGCAGGAGAACGGAAAGGGGGTAAAATAACCCCGGGAGACCAGTGGATGATAATATATCTGGGGCCTGCCATACCTTCCCATACTCATACTCATACTCATGATTTTCCTATGTTAAAACTACAAAATTATAAGAAATGACGAAAAATAAAATATTTTAGTGCTAGTCAAAATTTTCAATTATGGAAATAAAATATATTTTAAATTTCACTTTGTTGTGAATTATTGTAGCGGTTTAAAAAATCTAAAGAAATGTTTTCTTCTGTTTTTTTTTCAAATCTCTAGATACTACCTTTTATGGTCAATAAATATCTCAGGAACGGTAAATGTAATTGAAATTTTGATTTTACATTGAAGCCATAAAGAGTATTTGTTTAAAAACTATTTTTTATAAATTATCTTACCGATAATTGTGCATTTCGACAACAGTTTTGGTGGCCTGCTTGTATTTACCCTCCTGCTCCACTTTGGACGAATTTCTGCTGACGGAATGTACCGGTATTTTTACTAAAATGTGACTTTTTTGCATCTCATCTTTTATTGTGTCCGCCACTACAGCTTTAATTTGCGGACAAATCGCCGGAGCGGCAAAATCTTGGGTAGTCCTCAACGGCATGTCCAGTTTTAGATCCAGAACATTTTCACCCTAAAAGGAATTGTTAATGTGTTTATAACATATTAATAGGTTTCAATTTTACGATTTTCTGAGGCATATTTTCACTATCTTTACTTTAGGCCCTAAAGATTGGGTATAGCTTATGTAAGTAGTACTTAAAAATAATTTAGGAGTATTTTTAAGTAATGCATTTGGATTTAAACTTACACTTAAGTAGCAGAATAAATAATTTTGAATGATCAAACCAAGAATAAAATAAGTCATTATTTAAACCATTCCTTTTAAACATTTTGAAAATTCAACTGTTTTTAGAAAACCATTAGAAAAAACTTTCTCTTAGCACGGTGACAAGGTAATAGGCGCGTTCCCGCAAATATTTTTTGTTAGTAGGTGGGTAAAGCTCGTGATTAAAGAAAGGATTTAAAAAAAGTATATTTTTCGGTTGTGATAAAAAAAATCCTTCGTTCAGTTACTAGTACATTGTATCTAGAAGTTTGCAAAATTTCAATAAGATTGGTGCATTCGTTTTTGAGAAGTTTTGTCTACCAGCTTTAAAAATAGTTTTGAGTTTTAAGTAGTAATAAAAGAGCCTAATGGGAGAATTTTTCTTCGATTGACTTAAAACTTTGGGAAAATATTCTTGAATTGTTGTACTATTAGATAAAAAAAATACATTTTTTAGAACCTATGTACACAGCAAACGGAAAAATATAGAAGTGTATAGGATAACTCCCCGTTTGAATACTAAATTTTAAAGTTTTATTAGAACTGTATTGTTTTGTTTTTATATTTTTTGCCCCTATACCAATGCACTACTATTATAGTTAGTCAAACTCAATCGTGTCTTACAAGATATATTATTTGGATTTTCTATATTCAACAGAGAGGTAGAAACTCGACCCTGTCAAATGGTGCAGTCATTTATGTCTCTAGAAATTATTGAAAAAGGGGGCTGTCCAAATGTGCAGCAACTTCGGATGCGTATACGCATCCGAAGAATATATTCTCTTCAGAGACATAGAAACTCAAGCTATCGAATTTTACTGGCAATGATTTTCTTTAATGTCCCCGCAAATTATAAAAAAACAGCGCAAGTCTATAACGCATCGACTTCTCTTTACTCTATCAATTTATAGAAACTGGAGTCTTACTAATACTGTTTTGATCTTTTGATGGATGCAAGTATTTTGAATATTCTCATTTCTGCATATGATTTTGTTTCTTTAGTTGTATGTACAGCACAGAGGATATGATGTAAAGTATATTAATGTATTATATAAAGTACCCATATTTGTATTAAAAATTTCAGAGGTTGTGTTGAAAAAAACGATATGCTATTAAACTTTTATAATTAGCACACCAGTGCAGGTTATTGTAGCATCTACAAACAAATGAATAAATGGCCCATTGGCAATTATTTTGATAGGAAAAATATTCAACACAGCTAAATAAATTAATAAAATGAAAAAAATCACAATCATGTCTTATATGATTTTTTTTTTCAAGCATAAAATAATTTTCATATTAATACTAGTTCAAAAGTCAAATTACGACCTGTGTGGAGAGTATTGAAACGCTCGACTGACGAATACAAATCAATAACGTGGCGAGATTTAGAAAACTATATTCAAACGTGGCGTCATCCTATACACTTCTATAATTTTCCGTTTGCTGTGTAGGTAAAAGTACTTACTCTATATTTTGATGAGTTCTGACTTAACGTCACAGCATAGTCAGATATTGGTCTCCTATAATTGTGAGCAAGCGGTCTTAAACTCGGATCCACCGTAACCTTGTCTTTTTTCAGTACCCAGTTGTCTTTGTTATCGTCGAACTGAGACAAGCCTATCAAACGAGATCTTTCCTCTGAAGGAACAAAGTTGTCTATGACTAGAAACCACTGTCGCAAGTGCCTGAACATGAAAAAGTTAAGTTTAACAAAACACATGTTTAAAAGAGTTTGTTTTGTTTATTTAACATTGTAATCCAGAATTTCACGCATTTTTTATTATTAAAGTAAAACTTCTTAAGAAAATTTATAGCGAAAAATATGAAAGGCTTTTGGCACATGCCTAGATAATATCTAGGGTCACATGACAGTGACAGTGAAATCAATATAGTGTGAGAGCTATCTGTCATATGTTAATATTGACACACGTCATTTTTGCCATCTTTCATGGCTCATTTTTGACATCTGTCATTTGTAGTTTTGAAAACTAAAATGTAAACAGTAACTAATTAGTAACTATAGTCACTACTATTCATTGACCAGTCAGTAATTTTTTAAGTTTGTAACAGAAAATAACACAGGGGAGCCAACAACTTTTCCCGGGTAATTTGGGTGCGCTTATATAAAAAATATATATAAGAATTTAAATTTTTGGAAATCGAAAAAACTCCCAAGCAACAATTTAAGTATTTGTTACGTATATGGGACTATTGAAGAAACTTCAAAGTGTTTTGCGACAGTCGCCGGTCTCTTTATATTACTCTTTCATTACTACGTTACGACTAAAGTGGGGAACAATTATTGAGTTCCAAAAAGGTAGCAAATATGTCACTAGCTACCAACCCTGCTACTATTTGGGACGTAGCTGCTACGTTACTAGAACGTTCCAATATCGTTGCTAGAGCGTTATAATTACTTTTATTATTTGTTTTTACTTCTATATTAACTGTCTTTGTCAAACATATATTAGATTATACTATCCCTCCCTTTTTAAATGGAACCACTACGGACTTGGCTTTTCAATGTCGTCGTTTATTAAATATGTACTGGTAGTTTATAACTTCCAGAATAACAATATAATATTTAATTAGACAGGTAGATTTATAAACCCTTTAAATTTTACTGTTGAACTTATGAATTTAGTTTTTGTAAAATAAATGCGCTTCATCAATATTTAAGTATAAACAAATTATTTATTTAGTAATGTTTATAAATAAAAAAATCTTAATATTTATTATTATTTTTTTTATTTAATTATTAATACCGTCTATTACCAACAATATTTCTATTTATTAAAAAGTAAACAACCATTTACAAACAATTAAAATAATTTATTATTTACATTACCACGTGGTACTGTACAGTAAAAAATGGCCGATAAGAAGCATTTTCCTTTGAAGTAGTTTTCGCTACTTTAAAGTTTTTTTCCACTTTACGGTTGTTTTGGTTAGTACCATAAACGTTCCAAATACTAAAATAATAACTTTTAAGTTATTAACTTTGTAGTTTTTAACTCATGTTCCAGTTTCGAGATTTTAACTTGCAAAGGGACTACAAAGTAAAAATAATTATAATGTAATCTTTAGGTAGCAACCGAAAGTAACTGCTACAAATTAAATTTACTTGAAAGTTTTTTTTACTTATAACATCTTTTTTAAAGTTGCAAAGTCTTCTTGGGGGCAACCAAGTTTTACTTAAATGTTTATTACTTTATAGTAACAATTTAAGGAAAAATTAAGTTTCTGTTACAAAATATTGCTATTTAAAAGTTAGAATTACTTTTAAGTAAAAATTAAAGTAGCTGTTTAGTATACTTAACTAATTTAAAGTTATCACCACTTTGGCAATGGTTTTTGGAACCAAAAATGCTGCTTGGGCTGCATGTTTTTAAAATGTCTCGAAAACAAAGGCTAATTCAGCAAAATTATGGTTATTAATAATTCTTAAAACCAGCGCACCCTAATCACTTTATAAAAGTTGTTGGCCATCCTGTGGAAAAATGGCTGTTGAGTCAACACAAAATATATTCTGTACATATAAACAATACATAAGTTAGCTTGGCCTAAAGTATTTTTTTATTTCATTTATATTCAATACATCATACTTTTTTACGTTATATTTACCGGCTCTTTTATACAAAATAGACGATTTTCCAAAATTGGAGGTCAAAGGATAAATGACATTTTACCGGAGTTACAACAATGGCTAGGTCAAGCTAAATTTAAAAAAAGGAAGTAGAAAAGAAAGTTAAAAAGAAAATCCAAGATTGTACAAAAGAAGAATATTCTTTTATTTCTGTGATTTTCTCCAAAAAATTTTTGTTTTACATAATAAATATGATTTTACTTTTATTTATATCAATTAATTCTAAAATAAACTTTTGTTAAATATTTTGTACGTGTACTAAATTTTCTTGTATTTTTAGCGTGAAAAAAAGATCTCCAGCTATGGTATTCCACTGTTTTAGTATATCTGATATGAGAATACTATGGTATGCCACATCTTCTTTTTGCACTCCAAAACAAGAAAATTCAGTATACAAAAAGTATCGGGTGTCACACGGCTTTTATAAATATAAAAACATTTTATCAATATTTACAACATTGTTAAAATAAATATGCAACGAACTGTAAATATTTTAAAAATATTTCAAGATATTTTTTGATTACTTAATAAAATATAAGGTAATGTATCTAAAACATTTACAAAAATGTTTTAAAAATATTGTATAAATTAAAAATGTCGGACATCTAAATCAGAGTTGCAAAAAACGCATTTTTTTATTGCAATGATATTTCATTGCTCATTTTTATCATAATGAGTAATGAAATTAATTTACATTACTCATTTTTTTTTTTCGTTTAAGGGAGAATTACTTGTATATTTCTCATAAGAATTTACATTAGGTACATTTTTTATTTTAATGAGTAATGTGGAATTATTTCATTACTTATTTTTTTATTAATGGGGAAAAAATGAGTATTTCATTGCTCATTTTTAAGAGGTACGGAAATTATTTTTTGTTGTAGATAACATTTGTTTTTTATTTTTCGTACGATTTGCATTGGATATTGATTTTTTTTTTCGATATACGCCCTCTTGGTTTTAAGAATTTTCTTGGTTGAATTCAAAAGAATGTATGTAAAAAAAAATTACTTTCCATATTTTATGTAAGTTTTTACATTCCTGCGCTGTTTTGGTTCTGCAGAGCCAAAAGGGCCTATAATTAGCGATACGCCCTTTTGGTATTGGGAAAGCGGCTCAGATTTTTTTTCGATTCTTATAGGCTTGTAGATCCTTATGATTTTTGAGATAGGGGCTGTAATTTTTTTTTCAATTTGACTTATTTTATTTGTTTGAAAATTTAAATTTTGTTTATTCGATTTTTTTGAAAATTTTAAAATTAGAATTTTTTTTTGAAAAGTTTTAATTATTTTGGAAAATTTGAATTTTTTTTTTAATTTTGAATAATCGTCAAAATTTGAATTTTTTTCATATCGACAAAAAAAGTTTTTCCAAAATTTGATTTTTTTATGCTGACGAAAAAAAAATTTAATGGGTCATTACCTATTACACATTTTTTTTATGAGTAATGTAAGATGTTCCATTACTTATTGCAAACTCATTGAATTGTTTAATGAGAATTGAAAATGTTTTACATTAATTTTTTTTTAATGGGAAATGGATTAGAATTACATTTCCATTAAAAAAAAATGACGAATGCATTATTTTTTACATTAGGATTTTTGCAACACTGACCTAAATGTTGTAAAAACATTTTAGAGGCATTTAAATATGGACTAATATTTCTAACACATTAGCAAAAATATTCATTCAATATTTTAAAAATATTTTTGTGTTATGTGGGAGTGACCTGTCATTTTTAGTTAACCACACAAATTCCCAGCTAAATGTGATAAATGTAACCACATAGTACATTTTTTTATAATTTTATTGTACATTTAATTTACAATGTTGGCTCAGTTTAACGTTCATTTGCAATTTAATACAAAAATTTAAAAAAAGGCTTTATCTACTTCCCCATTAATAAGCTGTGACTTTATGGCGTTTTAGTCACGGGCTGAAGTTAGCTTTATTATAAATTGGGAAAAAGCGAGGTTAAATCCGTTGACAGCTGACAGATGTTAAATTTTTAACGAATAAAATTTGCTTTTAATTCTTCTTTGTGAATCACAAATTGTGATCGTCGTAGAAGTATAGTAACAACTCGTTTTATAAACTTCTCCATGTCTGCAGACACTCGTTTTTATTTAAACACTCGCTTGCAAGCTTCGCTCTTGCCTAATAAAACTAAAATTGCGTTTATAAAACTAGAAACATAATATCCCAGTAAGCACAAGGCATTCGGCAAACTGTCGGCCTCCGCTCGGCACAAGCGGCAGGCCGGCTGTTCGGCTTGCCCCAGGCGGCCCGCTTACGGTCCTCATTATTGTAGCCCGGTTACCGTGTGGCCATCGTCTAACCCTGTTCGGTTAGATAGCGGCAATGCCACAGTTTACTGTGGCAATGCCGTTGCATATGCGGTTCGGCTTGCCCCCAACCGATCCGCGTACGGACCGTGTATGTAAGCCCGGTTAGCGAATGGCCATATTCTAGCCGAAGCCGTCCAGAACCTGGCCAGCATCACGATTTAATATTGTAAATTGGATTTGGGCGAGATTTAAATTAGCCGCTCTTGCTGGGTTATCGCGTTGGCCAATAGCTATCAACCATGCTCAGTCCGTTCTGTTGTCCGACAAGTGCATTGCCGCCATTGCGTGTGTTTGTTATAATTGCGTTGAAAGTGTTTTTCTTTTATAATCTGTGGTGTTTTTGTTTATGGTTGTCAGGTCGCACAGAACATAAGTTATTGTTATACATTGTTATATGGTTAAACATTGTTTTATGGTTGGCAGGTCGCCTACATTCACTCTGTGCCTACATTGTTGTTAAAGTGTTTTAAAGTACGTTACAAATTTTAATATATATTTTTCTCCGTGTATACTATGTATAAACTCTATTGTTTCTATGTTCTGGTTCTTATACTGATGTAGGGCGATTCCATGATTACTGACGGGACAAGCAAAAACAAAACAAAATGTTTTATGAAAATTTTTAAAGATGTGTTGTTCCTATAATAATAATTTTATGACATTCCTCAGCAATAAAAATTAGTAATAATAACCATAATAAAGTTATTATTATAGGAACAGCACAAATTTTCATAAAACATTTTGTTTTGTGTTTGCTTGTCCCGTCAGTAATTATAATTTACTATATAGGTAGTAAATTTAAACTTTTTGAACTGATTTATTTATTTATGATATTTATTTTATGTTTTAGAATATTGTTATATTTATTTGTAGAAATTTTATTTAAGAATAAACATTTTATTTATAATTTTGATTTTTTTTATTATTTTATCTATTGCAGCTTCGTGTGGCCGTCTATTAACCGACATTCGGCCGGGCGTACATGCCCGGCATTCGGCCAGACAGTTATGGCCGTCACCCGGCCACACGGTGATGGCCGTCACCCGGCCACACGGTGGTGGCCGACACTCGGCCGAGCCCTCGCAGCCGACCAGGCGGCCGAGCTCTCAAAGACGTCCAGGCGGCCGGGCGGACATGCCCGGTGTACATGCCGGCTTTGTACCGTGTAGCGGCCCGAACGCGGCCAATTCGGCCAAACGTATTCGGTCCTTAAGCGGCCCGTCTATCTTGTGCTTACTGGGATACTATTAAGGACTAGGTTTTAAATATCTACAATTCTTAGTGTCCATTTTTAAATTTTTAGTAAAGTTTAATGTTAATTTTTCTTATAAAAAATGACATTTTTAGTTGTCTTATTATAACAACTAAAAATGACATTTTTTATAAGAAAAATTAACATAAAACTTTTTTTTCTCCATAGTTGGGCAGTATATATTATATATACTTTGGGCAGTATATATTATATATACTGCCCAACTATGGAGAAAAAAATATATAATATTTAAAATTAAGCACAGTTACAATAATAATTTGCTTCTTTGAAGGTTTCTTCTTTAAAAGTTATTTTTTATAAAAAAAATGTTTAGTATTTTTAAATATTTTAATGATATGTTTTTAACCTTCTGGCTTAATTTAACGTATTTTTTTTCTGAAAAAGTTCCGTTTTGAAAAAAACTTATAATTAAAATGTTTAATCTTTTCGCATCTGCCATCTAAAAAAATTGCTACAATACTAAAATAACTTGCATTTTCAATATTTTTTCTTTTACACGTATTATAATACCTTTATTATAATATAATTATTATTTTTAACATGCAAAAAAATTTATTTAATTAATTTAACAAAAACGATTGCTTCCTCGACCACATTGCCAAAAGAATTACAAATAAACTTACATGGCTGCCTCGTCGTTGGCCTCTTCAATTTCTTGCCGATCGTTCATGTACACTTCATGGTTGTCTTTGATCTCCTGCCGAACGGACTGCAACTTGTTGTTTAATCTTTTCAATTTGTCGCGCTTAAAATCGACTTGCTGCTGAAGACTGGCGAAAACTTGTTTTAATTCGGTGCACGTTTCTTCTTCCAATTCGATTTTTTGTTGCATTTCGATCTCTCTTTTCTAGAAAACGATTAATTCATATTTTCAGTTTTTAAGATTCAGAAGAAATTAAAAACATCCTAGTACAGTCATCTTGGTCAAAAAAAGGGATCAACCTCGGAATCTAACGGAATAAGCTGAATTTTTGTGAAAACCTTTATTTTAGCATTATAAATGTTGTCTCAAAAGTCACATATGCCAACGTGTGAGCGGCCTTAGATATTCAAGGTCAAAGGTCGCAAAAATCAGTTTTTTGAGAATATCTCGTTTTCTTTGCCTCCTATCGTATTTGCATTTATTATAAAAGATGTAGAGAATAAAATTCTCTACAAATTTTGTTTACAATTTTTTTTTATACGTCGAACCGTTTTTGAGATAGAGGGCGCATAGTGTGGAGCGCTCAGCCATACGTACCTTTAGCGCAAGGTAAATCGTGAATTCCAATCTATTATACCGTTTTTTTAATTAATTATATAATAAATATTACTAAAATAAAAATTTAATACCTTATACTTATATTTATATTTCTTTTAAATCAAATATATTTTATCTTCATATATATCTTATATTTTAATTTAATTTTAATGAAGGATAATTATCAATTAATTGGATCGGAGTAGGAAAAAATGTTTTTAATTATATCAATATTATTATTATTATTATTAATCTTTATCTTCTTCATCCTCGTCTTCTTCTGGTTGGCCAGCAATTTCAGACTCATTCTCATCATCACTCCTCGTTATCATTGACATTAATTGTCATATCTTCAAAAACTTACTTATACGCGTTTGTACTTTTTTTGCATTTGTTGCCTTATCTGCGACTTCACCACAAAATAAGCACAATATTTTAAAATCAAACACATCATTCCCTTTTTTACGAGGTACAGTTGATGACGTTGAAGGTCCAGTCTCTTCAAGGCGACGTTTTGCTGCTGCAATTTTACTATAGTACGCTATAGCGTACAATTTTCGACACTCAATATGAAAGTTCACAGAAGTCAAAGTATTTAGGTAGTTTATGTTTATTTCTCTCAATAATTGCTTCTTTTAAAGTCTTATACCGCGCACAAAAGTCACAGAATCACCTTCAGAAAGTAACTTATTACAAATAAAACACAAATCAGCCATGTCAGCCTTTAAAATATTACGAATATTACCTGTCACAACCCTAGACGTATACCTAGGGTGTTTTAAATATAGGTATACCTAACTTTTTTATTTATAGCAAGCCCACTATAGTATTTCCAGGTCTTTTATTTTAAAAACAATATCTGGATCCAAGAGATGACCAGAGACATATTTAAGGCAAATTCATTTAATGTCTTTTCTTCTTAAAATGCATTTATCATTAATTAGAATAACATTAGA
Organism: Brassicogethes aeneus; assembly: GCA_921294245.1. Classification (NCBI taxonomy): domain Eukaryota; kingdom Metazoa; phylum Arthropoda; class Insecta; order Coleoptera; family Nitidulidae; genus Brassicogethes; species Brassicogethes aeneus. Next base: position 51,890,716 of record OV121134.1, read on the forward strand.
ATATATTTAGAATGATTCACTTAATTATTTAATTATTTGTATGTCAAAAGTAAGTAATATTTAATGACTATTTGTTTTAAAAAAATATATAAAAATAAATATAAGGTATTAAATTGTTATTTAAGTAATATTTAATAAATAATTAATTAAAAAAAACGGTAAAATAGATTGGGATTCATGATTTACCTTGTGCTAAAGGTACGTATGGATGAGCGCTCCACACTCTGCGCCCTCTATCTCAAAAACGATTAGACGTATAAAAAAATGTTTTTAACAAAATTTGTAGAGAATTTTATTCTCTACAACTTGTATAATAAATGCAAATACGATAGGAGGCAGAGAAAAGGAGATATTCTCAAAAAATTGATTTTTGCGACCTTTGACCTTGAATATCTAAGGCCGCTCACACGTTGGCATATGTGACTTTTGAGACAACATTTGCAATGCTAAAATAAAGGTTTCTACAAAAATTCAGCTTATTCCGTTAGATTACGAGGTGAAATGCCTAGATGACTGGACTATCCCATGTTTTATCAATCTAAAGTTCATGCTAAACAAAAAAATAAAAAAATTAGAAAATTACTTACTTTTCTAGCTGCTATTTCCACCCTCTGCTGTTCCAGTCTCATCTCATTCTCGTTCACGCTATCGACGATATTTTTCCCGCCGTGCACCATTTGCTTCTCCAAAGTCTTCAATTTCCTACCAAGCTCGTCCACCTCCATCTTCCCAACCTCCAACTGTTTCTCCTTCTCCTCCTTTTTGCTATCGTCCTCGCTCTCGCTATCCTCATCCGCGTCATCGTCATCGTCGATGTTGACCATCTTTCCGTTGCTCTTTTCCATTATCATCTGTTTCAGTCTTTCGATTTCCGTCTGTAACTCGAGCAGTTTTCCGTCTTTGATGTCTTCGTTCTTGATGGGTTTGTTCTTGATGGACTTGGCGCGGTACGCGTACCTAAGATAATTCCATGCAAGTTTATAAAAGTACTTTTATCCTCAACTGAGTACTGACCCTGATAGCACAGTTTATTCTAAGAATGTTTTTTAAACCATACAGTGGGAATATTCTTAGGATCATGCTATATTTCTTCTAGTCATGTTCTAAGAATGTTTTTTAAACCTTCCAGTGAGAATATTCTTAGGATCATGCTATATTTCTTATAGTCATGTTCTAAGAATGTTTTTTAAACCTTCCAGTGAGAATATTCTTAGGATCATGCTATATTTCTTCTAAAGAACATGCTTAAAAGAAATATAGCATAATCCTAAGAATATTCTCATTGCCCTATAGACAGGTTCTTAGAAGGTGCAAAGTTTAGTGGTAAAAATTAATCCACTCTAAACATATGCTTAGAATGTTGAGAAAGTAATTGCTATAGAAAGTTTATTTAGGAATATTCCTGGAACATTCTGTTAAGCATATTCAGTTCAGTTAGGTACCTATATAATAGTAAAATATACCATAATCTACGTATAAAGGTACCTATACTTAGTATTAAATACTAAGTAAAAAACACAACCCAAAATATTTTTTTATAGTTATTTGTCAAATTAAAACAATATTCGATAACAAAAATACTTTTACTATAGGTATCTAAATTATCAGGCTTTTACATAAAATCTTCTATCCAACTTAAATACAATGAAACATGTTTTTTTATGAAGAACTATTTGGTTTTTTTATATTTTATTTTATGTTAAAAATAAATATTTATTAATTTGTATACCGATTTTTTATTTCTGAATTAACATTTTTATGTATAATAATCCTAACTATCTTCAACTTCAATCTAATCTGACTTATCCCACAAAATTTTACAATTTTACTTTTTATGAAATAAATACAACTTATGGTTTAGAGGTCAAATTGTTTATTTAATATTTTTAAATAAAAATATATTAATTTGTCGCAAAATTTTTTAAGGGGACGACAAATACATTTCACTGTCATATTATGACAGTGAGGCGTATTTGACGCCTCCTGAAGAATTTTACGAATGTAGAATCCAACATATTAGAACGTGAGTATCTGACATATTTGGAAATATTCTCAAAAGCTTCCTAGAAGCTCCATAAGAAACCTTCTAAGAACATTCCAAAAACGTATTCTTAAAATGTTTTTAGATTGCTTTTTAGGAAGGTTTTAAGAAGCTTCTAAGAATCTAAGTGCATCATTAAAAGGGTATCTATTGAATGTTTTAAAAGTCCCTAAGAACATTCTTAGCAATAAGGGAAGGTTCTAAGAATATTCCGTTATTCCGGGTCATATCTTCTTAGAAGATTCTTAGAATCAAATTTTACTATCAGGGGAGCAAGGTTGATGAAAAATACAAAGAGTTTCATATACATTTACCATGGCGATTCATCTTTGGAAGGAACTAACAAGAAAATTCAAGTCTTACCTCAGGGTAATAATGGTTTCATCGTAGTTCATGCTGGCCGGTCCAATGTTGGCTATCATTATTGTCTTGCTGTTGCCGCCGAGGGAGTCTTGCAGCAGTCTTGTAAGTTTGGAGTCGCGGTAAGGTATGTGAGCGGAGTTTTCCGCCAGAGCGTATATCACATTTCCTGGTAGAAAATGAGTTACAAACATACATAAGTTAAATAAATACTTACTTACTTATAGTCGTCGCGGCGAATGTTTCAAATTGCGTCATCAATGTCGAATGTCAAAAACCGATTTCTCGACACACGGGTTACCTAGCGGTTCGTTGGATTATATACGTAAAAAAAACAATAATTGTAATGTCCGTGCTTGGTTCAGAATTTGATAACGCAATTTGAAACATTCGCCGCGACAACTATAAGTAATGATACCTTTAATAAGCTCATTATTGTTTTCATTATATTAATTATATGTTTAATCTTGAGATTGGTAAGAAATAATATAATATTATATATATATATATATATATATATATATATATACAGCGTGACCCATTTGATTGCGACTCACCCCTGTAAAATCTTTATTTATTGTGCGATTTTAACCGGATTGTGTGAGTGTAGATCTTGATAAACTGTATTTTTGAAGCAAAAAACTTCATATTTTTACAAAATACAAGGCCTACTTTGTCAGTTTTTAAGAGTAAATTTTTAAGAATTTATATTAGCGATTTAAAAAAAAATCTAAGCATGGCACTGGATTCACCACCCCTCAAAACGACCCTATGAGACATTCTTTTACATATCGTACGGATTACAGAAAACATATTTTTTCAAATTTTTAAAATGACTTAATTTTTTTTTACAGCATCTTTTCATAAATTTAGCCGACCCCTATATCGGAATTTTTCCAGAAAATTAATTTTTCCAAAGATATATTGATTTAAACTTTTGATAAAATTTGAAAAAATGCTGAATTCTTTTGTACTTAAAATTCATTATCTCCGGTTCTACTGATCGGATCGATTTCATTTTTTTTTATTTTAAACCATATTACATAGTCTTTTTAGATAAATATTTAAAAAGTTTGTGTTTTGTTTATTATATGAAAAAAATATTTTTTTTTGTATAAACAGATTTTTTGTGTTTGCCCCCACTATGAAAAAAAAATTAAAAAAATACTGTTCTATGCACTATTTATTACTCTACAAAATGAATTTTTCAGAAAAATGGAGACTTTTTTGGATCGGAAGATATTAAATATTTTCGAGCGCGTGACCGGTACAAGCCGTAAGGGGGCATCCATTAATTACGTGAGGCGTTTAGGGGAGGGAGGGGGTCAAGCCAAATCTCATCAATTTTCACGTAAGGGAGAGGGGGGGTCTCGGCAAATATCACGTAATTTTTAACAAAGTATGTTTTTTTAAATAAATCCAACAGAATCAAGCAGTTTAACGTATAAACATTAAAAATAAGCATTTTTTAAAATCTCACGTGATATTAGGGGGAGGGGGTTGAGCCAAATCTCACGACATCTCAGCAAGGGGGGAGGGGGTCAAAAAATCGCTAAAATTGACTCACATAATTAATGGACACCCCCTAATCAGACATCTTCGAAACGCTAACACATTTAGGATAGTGTAAACTCATACATCGTTTTAAAAAAATACCAGCGCTTTTTGTAAATTAATTCTGATTTTAAAGGTTTTCAATAATTTTAAATAAATTAAATTTTAAATAATACAAACTCCAATTAATGAGTAAATTTATTAACTGGCAGAATTGACATTTGAACAAATAAGTCACCAATTAAAATATGTCGAATCAATCAGTCCTGTCACGCGCTCGAAAATGTTTAATATCTTCCGATCCAAAAGAGTCTCCACTGTTCTGAAAAATGTATTTTGTAGATAAAGAAAAAGCGCATAAAATAGTATTTTTTTCCTTTTATTTTATAGAGGGGGCAAACATGAAAAACTAGTTTAAAAACTTAATCTATTATTAACTATACTTAAAAAAAAAATTAATTTATTTATTTGAAAAGCGGCTTTTCAAAAGCCTATTCAATAAGGTTTAAAACAAAAAAAACAAAATCGATCCGATCAGTAGAACCGGAGATAATGGGTTTTATGTAGAAGAGAATTCATCGTTTTATCTCAATTCGTAAAAACTTTATATCAACATATCTCTGAAAAAACAATTTTTTTACAGAAAACCTGATACACGTATCTGCTTATTTACTGAATAGAAGCGGTAAAAAAATTTTCATGCAAATCCAAACCCTGAAGTCAAAATAGGTGTACGATTTGTAAAAGAATGTCTCCTATACTAAATTTTATTTAAAAATTTTAAGAAAAAAAATGCACAATAATAACTATAAAAATTTATTTTGTCAAGTTATCCATGAAAAAAACATTAAATAAAATTAAACTAATAGTTACATTGTACTATTATTCAATTTTATTTCAATGTTGTTTTCATGGATAACTTGACAAAATAAATTTTTGGTGTTTTTATTTTGCATTTTTTTCTTAAAATTTTTTAATAAAATTTAGCATAGGGTCGTGCTTAGATTTTGTTTAAAAAAATCGCTAAAATGAATTCATAAAAATTTACTCTTAAAAACTGACATAGTAGGCCTTGTATTTTGTACTAATATATATGGCGTCTTTTGCTCCAAAAATACAGTTTATCAAGATCAAGATAAAACAAATCCGGTTAAAATCGCAAAATAAAAAAAGATTTACAGGGGGTATTTCCATTGTAACGGGTGCGACACTAAAACTGCGTTTTTTTATAATAATAAAGTGTTTGTTCATATATATCAAGATACGTTAATATAAAAAAAATAGTATGAAAAATTAGGAATTTAACTCAAACAAAATGTCAATAAAAACTTGTAAAGAAAACCTTTTATAATGTCATGAATAGCGTAACGGGCGCGACCTTAGAAAATCGGAAATTGCGACCAAGTTGGCTTCTAAAGTTGATACTGTAAAATTTTGGATGAAAGCATATAGTAATAATTTTTTGTGTAAAACTTGAATAGTAACCTTAAACAAGCACGTATTTTAAATGCACAAAAATTGCATACTTTATTTTCTAAAATTTTCTTAAAATATTTTATGTAACGGGTGCGACATTTGAACATTTTATCGAGTACTGAAACTCTTCCGTGTGTATTCTTAATGTTAGCTTTAGCATCACAATGTAGGAATATTTTAAGGTTATAAATTACGTCGAAATTAAATTATTCGACTTCAAATATAGTTGTTATTTTGTTAAATAAAACATCTGATTTTTTGTCAAGGTGGGCGCGGTCTGCATGGATTAATGGTATTTTTGTAGAAGAAAACCAACAATGTATTTTAAATGTTTAGTTCAACTTAAAAGTTATAGCCGTCCAAAGTTTAAACAACTATAACCTTTGAAGTTGATCTTAATTTTCCCGACCGCATCTAGGTAATTTTTGATACCTCTAAAATTTTTGCAGTGCTATAATCTAGACGTTTTTATTAAACTTTTTGTAGGAAATTTAGTCTTAAAGTTTTAAAATTTTAGCAAAAAGTATTTTAATTTAGGTAATCTAAATATTTTACTAATTTTAATTGTTTAACAAATAAAATGGGTGGAAAACAATGTATTCATATAAATAAATAAATTTCTCTTAAAATAATAATTTTAGAGATATGACTTTTTTGTTCAAAAATAAATTCCAACAAAAATGTATTTGCTTTTTTTTTAACTTTACAAATTTTAAATTATAATTTACTGCCAAATTTAAATTGTTTTCTTTGCAAAGAAGAGGTCAATGAAGCATATTGAATTCATAAAAGAAAAAAAACGGTAAAAAATACATGAAATAAACAAAAGAAATGGATGTTTATATACCCTCATGTATTTTGGACATTAAAAAAATTCCAAAATTATTTTTAATTTTTTTTTATTTTATTATGTTAGGACAATCTATTTATCTATACCTACATATAAATAAAATTAAAGTGTTGAAATGTTTTCCCGCAGGTTAATCTCCGAAACATCTAAACGGGACTCTTATTGGCAGGTAGATGACTTTTCAGCGAGCAACATAGGCTACTTTTCATCACCTACTGACGTCCCCTAATGGGGTTAAACTCAACACTGACTGACACCACAAAAAAAGTTAAAAATGTTGTTTACATGTAAGATTCTTTATTGTGTGTATTGTTTGTAATAAAAATTCCACCGGGGTTTCAAACTAACATCCCGCTTTATGACCGTCACCGTGAGCGGTGGGAGCGGTTATTGTAACTTTTTTGTTCGACTTTTTTTACCAATGGAAACGGGAATGGCAATGGGAATGAAACGAAATCGCATCAGAACGTGTCGTAAAAGGAACAAATCACAGACTCAATTTTATTTCTATGTATAGATGACCCCTTATTTTCCTAAGAACAACGGGAGCGAAGCCCCGGGTATTCAGCTATAGCTGAATACCCGGGGCTATTATTAATAAACTATAGTTTATTAATATAAGAAAATTTGAATTTTTTTAAATTTAATTCAATTCTTTGACACAATTTTTTAAATAAGTGGGTCGGGCGTGATGTCGAAAATCAGTGTAAAACTACTTCTATTATAGAGATTAGTCACAAACCATACCGTTGAAAAAAACGATTTTTGCTATCGATTTTTTCTTAAAAATTAATTTGAACGATATGTCATAAATTATATAATTTATATAAATAAAAAATAATATAAATAATAATAAATAATAAAATACTTTATTTTCATCCCAAGAAACATACAGTTTATAGAGGGACACCTCTAATCATACAATTTAATAAATATTTTTTAATTCTTAATACATTTTTTAAATCTAAATTAATTTTACTTTATTAATACATTTTAATTCTAAATAGGAACATATCATTTAAATAAATATAATATCACAGAAAAAAGAAAAAATATTACGATATATCATTGTTTATTCAATAAAATTCGCCAAACAAGACGACATATGCTTTTTAAATTTAAATCCTTTAAGTTCTTTTATATTGTTTGGTAATTTGTTATAAACAGATGCTGCCTTAAACAGTATAGAGTTTTTACCGAATTCTGAAAATACTCGATGTAAATCCACATTTTCACTGATTCTGGTTGCATAATTATGCACATCTCTTCTATGAGAGAATTCAATACATGAGTGGCGTGATCCGTTTAAAACTTGATTTATAAAAATATTTACTTGATATGCATATATACTTTATACTTTATAATGGTATATTGGTAGGTATAATAGGCGTGTCAAGTTTTACGAATGAAGCATACAGGGTGTCCGAGAATATGTGGGCAATCTCCCGGATTTAGATAGAACCCATAAAAATAATATGACCTAACATTTTTTTCTCACAGCCCCACCTAAGGAGATAATGGCCCATAACGGACGCCCCTGGAATGAAGAAAAAAGATCGAAAATTTTAAAACACTATTTTTTTAACTGAAACTGACATCATTATTTAAACCGGTAAATGGCATGAAAAAACATTGATTATTGAAAAGATAAAAATAAATTCAAAAACATTTTTTTTTCGTAAACAGTACATTTTATCGATGTCGATTAAGATCAACGTTATTCTAGTTTAAGGTTTAATCTGACTAAAAATATTATTGTTGTGCCTTTATAGTACAGGGTGTTAAAAAATAGCATTACTCTGTTTTTAAACTCCACCTAGTAGTTCAAAAGTTATTTAAAAACAATTGATTTCCAGGGGTGTCCGTTGTTCACTGCCGGCAAAATTAAATGGTCAGTCCAATGTTTACATAAACTTTTGAAATATTGGCGTAGAGAAACTATTTAATGCTTTTGTATTTTTGTATTGAGATAATAAAATAATTTTCACATTTAGTATTATTTTACAAGAAAGGCACTTTATTTTAACGATTTTATGACATTCGACAACTGTCAACTAACTTAAAGCTAACTTCAGTCCGTGACTAAAACGCCATAAAGCCACAACTTTTCAATGTGTATTTAAAAGGTCACTTAGGGCCGGTTTTTCAATCATAGTTTAAATTTGGTTCAGCATTTGAACTTGGTTCAAACAAAATATGCCGTTTTTCAATCAAAGTTCAAGCTTGAATTTGGTTTAAACTAAATCAAAAGATGAACCGTCACTGTTGACCGTTTAAACGAAGTTCAACTTGACATAACTTAATTTTTCTCTGCTTTATTGTGTATTACGTTGTTTATTTCTTGTTTTGTGATCTGCTGTTATAATAAACCAATGGATATGTTAGTGAGGATGGTGAGGAAATTGGCGAATTCCTAAATAATATTCAACTTCGTGTGCACAGGCCACGGGTAAGACCGAATCATTTTGAAAGTTTTCCAAACCTTTTGTACATAGGATAGTGGATTTAATTAGACCAGTTATTGCAAATCCGACCAATAGGTTAGTTATAAAAATAATTACTGAATAGGTAATAGAATTTAGTGAAATTGATCACATGTAACAAAAAACGACAAATTCATTTTATACTATAAAACGAAATACATACAAATAATTCCTCATTAAAAGAGGTAAAGTTGGCAGCACGATTTTTATCCATAATAAATAATAATTATTGTTCTTTAACAATAGTAAATTGTTTTAAAAGACATTGAAAAACTCATTTGACTGTGAACTGAGTTCATTAACTGATCTAAGTTCCCCTGAACTAAGGTTTAGACCCTAATTGAAAAACCGGCCCTTAAGTAATTAGTGTCATGGAAACATGTACGATAATGGGAGTTTTAAAGATGGGAGTGGAAAAAATCATTTAAAAAATTATAAAACTTAGTCATAATCATAAATCTTACCTAAGGAAGAGAGAGCCTTATTAATCTTGGTGGCCTCGCGCAATCTGTCTCCGGTAGCGCCCGTCTTGGATTGCCTCTCGCTACCGGCCAGATCGACGAGATTCAACTTTCCGCACTTCACCGACTTCGAGTCGCCCTCCGCCATCTCGATGACTATTTGAAAGATGGCGTGCGATCGCGAGCTGTGCTCGTTCATGTTCGTCGCGCCCGTCGTGCGATTCGTGTTGCCTAACACCATCGCCTTCAGCATGTCCTCCGCGCTTTGGCATGTTTGTGAATGGAGGTTGGTTACAGTGACGCCCTGGCCGTTTAACTCGCGCAGTTCGTGCGTTTTTGTACTTTTTATTTTTAGTAAATCCCTAAAGAAAGATGTAATTTTTAAAAATTGTTTTAATGTGGGAAATTTCTAATGGGTGCAGACATATACCTCGTCTAATGGTTCGGATAAGATTAAAAATAAATAAAAACATTTAAGCATTACACCAATGCGTAAAAATTGTTTATATCTACATTAGGGTGTCCCTTATTTTTATTTTTTTTACGCATACCCTCTAATTATATTTATTACTTGTTTATATACTCCCAGTAAAAATTTTAGCTCATTCTATAAACGGGAACCCGTGCCGACTTGCATCTAAACCCTCCGTTAGCCAACGTTAGGCGCGCGCGGTATTTTGTAACACGAAACACTGAATGATGAGACCCAATAAAGGTCGAAACAGCTGTCTGTCGGTATTTGAAGTTGGTGGAACGCATTCAAAACAAAAATCTTTGGCGAGGTGTAGGTTCAATTTTTTCTTATTTCTTATGAATAGTACCAGTGATGGGTCAAGAAAGTTTCTTAAAGAAACTAAGAAAATTGAATGTTTACCTTAATGTTTAGCCCGTTTGGGTTAATTCTAGATTCCTTTAGGCCATATTAGTATCTGTGATACAATTGCTGTGTGCAGTCCCGGTTGCATAGTATGTACCGATTGCAGCAAAGGCCACGTCGTTTGACGGTGAGGATCACCTGATGTTCTTACATCTCGCCTCTGTTGACTTAACAACCGAGCATATAAGCTGAGGGAGTAATTTGTTTTGATTGTGTTCCACTACACCAAGTTGCCCGACACTGATGAGACCCAATAAAGGTCGAAACAGCTGTCTGTCGGTATTTGAAGTTGGTGGAACGCATTCAAAACAAAAATCTTTGGCGAGGTGTAGGTTCAATTTTTTCTTATTTCTTATGAATAGTACCAGTGATGGGTCAAGAAAGTTTCTTAAAGAAACTAAGAAAATTGAATGTTTACTAATTCTAGTGGCTAACGTTAACGACTCGTGTTAGTGAATTGACCCGTATATTTAGCTCAGTTTAACGTTAATTTACCCAATCCGGAAAAAAATCCTTAAAATTCCTAATATTTCTATAGACTTTCTGCTTTTTCATTATTTTTAAATTATACAGTTATTACAAGTAAAAAATGGATATTTTACATTTTAGCTCACTATCGTTAATTTTTTAAAATAATGTTTTAAACAAATAAATATGTACAACTTTTTTTTTTATTATTATTATTTTTATTTTACATTAAAATTCAATTACTTTTGTCTGAAAAAGCGCTACAAAAATACTAAAAATAATTTAATTTATTTATTAAATTTAATCTTTTTATAAATTATACATTAAAATTAAATTTGTATTACATTTTTAGCGCAGTTTTTTGTTGATTTTCTGAAAAAGTGACTTGGTTTTACAATAAGAATGGGTTTTTGGAATTTTAATTTAATATTTCTTATAGAGCTAGCCACTTTTTCAGAAAATTAACAAAAAACTGCGCTAAAAATGTAATACAAATTTAATTATAATGTAGAATTTTTTCAGCTGAAAAAATTTGAAAAAGTTATGTTTTCTAAAAATGGGTTTACTTATAAAATTTTAGCTTAGTTTAACGTTAATTTCCCTTTTCTAAAAAAGTGCTAAAAAATTGCTTAAAACTATAAAATAAATAAAATTATACGGTAAAAAAACATTTTTAACATTTTTCAGTGCATATTTCAAAACTAATAAATAAAACAAACTAAATGCTTTTGTCTTTTAACTTGTTCTATATATATTTTCTGGTATATTTGTCAAAAATTTTCGGTAACCTACATTTATTTTAATTTAATTTGTTTGAACTTGACACAATAGACTCTATGAACAAAATTATTACAAATTTTAAATTTGTAATTTTATTTATAAAATTTATTAAAAAAGGTTACCTATAGGTATATATATATATATATTAAATTTTATTGTAATATAATAAAAAAAATTAAATATTTTTAAATTTAAACATTTTCATTCATTCATACATTGTCTCAGACAATAAAAAATATAAAAATTAATTATTTTATAATTAATGATCAATGTCCCAGAGGTATATATAATATTATATACCTAGTATATTGTATTTTAAACATTTTCATACCTTATTTCTTCTAGATATATTTCTAAATATCGCACGCTGACCAAGAATTCCACGCCGGTTTTTCTGTCAATATGTGACCAGATTTGCTCGAACGCCCTGGGTATGATACCCATGTCAGCGCCATCTCCACCTTCCATAGTAAAGGTCTTACCGGTTCCGGTTTGACCGTACGCAAATACGCAACCATTGTACCCTTCTAATACTGATGCTACTAAAGGCCTCACTGTTTCATCGTAAATGCTTTGCTGGTTAGATCTAAACCAAAAAATGTTTGTTAAGTACATGATACAAATAGAACGACAAAAAGTCAAAATATTCTTTAATTACACAGCCCCACAAAAAACGATGTTCTGGCCTGGGGATCAGACCATGTTTGCCATATGTTTTTGGGATCGCTGAAGCCGAATCCAGAGCCCGTTTAACCCCATCCAAAGATATCTTTGACCCCATCACGTCAGTTTTTAAGATAACCTCAAATAACCTAATACCCTATTAAAAATGCCCTATAGAACCCATATTGATCCAGATAAGGAAACTAATGTGGATTTATATGGTTCCATATGTCCTATATATATACCCTATTAAAAATGCCCTATATATATGGGTTCTATAGAACCCATATTGATCCAGATAAGGAAACTAATATGGATTTATATGGTTCTATATGTCCTATATGGAACGACCTGGTTTACACTTTGAAATCTATATGGTTTAATATGGAATTTCATTTTAAAATGTACAACTTGGGGATTTTTATATGGATTTATCTGGCTTCTGTTTTATGTGTCTTTCCATATAGGTTTCCCTATATGGTTGAATATGGAATTCCATTTTAAAATGTATATATATTAGGGTGTGCCAAAAAAACTCGATATTTCTTTTTTCTTGCTCTCCACCCAAAATATCGTAGAATATGCCCGAACAAATATTCTGTTAAAAGCGGAGCTCATAATTTCAATTTTAAGAGGTCCCTCATCGAATCTGAAGTTTTGCCGCTTAAATAACACAGAAAACTGACTGTTTTACCTTATTTATTCTTGCAACCTAGGAAGAAATTTTTTTTTCATAAAATCCATTACCAAATCTTACAAAGCATTAAATTTGGACGAAAAAATCTTATTAAGCCGAATTTCTATTTTCATTATTTGATTTTTTACAGAGCTTTAAATTTAAAATTTTACGTTTTTTGCCTTTTTCAGCTAAACTATTGAAGTTAGACGAAAAAGTCAAAAGGCAATTTTTTAGCTTGTCTGATGGACCACAAAAAAGTTTTAGACGAATTTTTTGTATCGTCAATATTCTAAAAGTTACAGGCGTATAAATTCATCATTTTTGTATTATTAACTTTAAATTTAAAGCTCTGTAAAAAATCAAATAATTAAAATAGAAATTCGGCTTAATAAGATTTTTTTGTCCAAATTTAATGCTTTGTAAGAATTAGTCATGGATTTTATGGAAAAAAAAATTCTTCCTAGGTTGCAAGAATAAATAAGGTAAAAAAGTCAGTTTTATGTGTTATTTAAGCGGCAAAACTTCAGATTCGATGAGGAACCTCTTAACATTGAAATTATGAGCTCCGCTTTTAACAGAATATTTGTTCGGACATATTCTACGATATTTTGGGCGGAGAGCAAGAAAAAAAAAATATCGAGTTTTTTTGGCACACCCTAATATATATATTTAAACGATATATCTATATGGTTTAATATGCAATTATAATTGCATATTAAACCATATAGATTTCCCTATATGGTTAAATATGGATCTATATGGTAATAATTTTTTCACACCCAAACCATATTGGGCCAGATAGAGCAATATGAACCTATATGGCAATCCATATAGAAATCACTTTTCTATATGGTTTTCCAGGTATGGAATTCTATCTGGTTCAATAGTGCAATGCCTGTTTCAAATTCCTATATTGAACCAGATAGATATTTATTTTGTGTTTCTATATGGCATTTTTAATAGGGAGGTTGAGTTAAATTGTTTAAACAATTGAGTTATGTGATTATTGGGATTCGGATTATGGGGTTTACATGGCAAAAAACTTAATAGTACAAAAATATACCATTAAAACCAGGATTTAAAAATATTAGTGGATATACATCGGTAAACAGGGTGTATCTTAATTGGATGCTAATATATTAGCATCCACCGAACAAAAAATTGTTAACAAATAGAAGAGTCACTTGAACACAGCGTTGCCAGACCACGAATAAATTCTGTACTGATTTTACTGAAAAGGTACTGTTTTCAAAAAAATACAAGACTCTGGTAATATTTTGATTATATTGCTGGTCTGTGGCTTTAATGTTAGTAGGTACTTGTACTCAACCAAGGTGCATGCATACAAGATACATGTATCTTAGTACTCAACAAACTTAACTCTCTGGCGGTCACGCAATTTAAAATATACCAATATATTTCTTAGGATTTTAAACACATACTTCCAATGAAGTATGTGATTTTAAACCCACGTCCCTGTTTGTCTATGTATGCTTAAATGTTATTTGACAAATGATTAAATTTAGCAATTTGCACCGCCAAAAAATAAGAAGCAATAACGCGTGATCGCTTTTTATTTTACTGCCTTAGTTATATTTTATAAAATCTTATAAAATCTATACGTTAAAGTTATAAATGCACATACCTACCAAAGTGCGCTTTAATGGCTAGATTTTGACATAACAATGAATAATTAATTGAGATTGTATTTTGTATCATGAATTTGCTATATTTTTGGATAATTATTTAACTTTAGGTTCATTTTTACATTTTTAAGTTTAGTTTAGTTTACTTTTATCAATAGGTTTTCTTCATATACTTTTATATAAATATTGGAGATGGTCAAAAAAATTCCATTGAATTCAGGTTAACCCTCAGGTTAATTAACCTGAACTTTTAAATAAACTTTTGAAATTTAAATTTTAAACATAATATTAAAATTAAAATAAAATAACCATCAATTGATGGTTTAAACAATTGTTTACAAAAGTAACTATATATAAATATTAATCTGATAAGTACTAGATAATATGGATTTGCATATATTTGTCCATATCTGGATAATATATCATATTTATATTCTTTAAGAAGAAATTATTAATTACCAACATCCTTTTAATATTCAATTTGAATAATTGTAATAAATCACATTAATAAAAATAATATAAACCCACACTGTATAATATAATATTCATATAAGTTATATATATATGATATAACACATGTTATTATTAGCAATTACTCATTTATTGGACCATCTCCAAAAAAAAATTGAAAAAACACCAAACATTTTTTAATCAATTTTTTTTGCATGTTATGATGAAATTGAATAGGTATTTACTCAATAAATCATTGAATTTACACATGAGTAATCACTGCCATGACCCAAATCTTACTTACAATTCATCATAGACAGCATCATAAGTAAATATTTTATTCTTTTCATTTTCACTTCTTGCTTTGGGGTTTTCCACCTCTATTACACCCCTTGTGGAGTAAATTTTCACTACATCCGTGCATTGTGATTCAAATTCCTTTACGCTTAAGGGCCTACATCTAACTATTACTTGTACTGCTTCGTTATTTGGGTTTTTCTACAATAGGAAGTTGGTTATTTTATGTAACATTGACATTAATTTACCCTAATTACCTCAATAGATGTATCTTTTTGGGTTGAGCCCATTTTTAAATTAAAGGTATATTTACGTGATTTTCAGGTGGTTTATATCATTAAATTATCCTTTTATCCGTTCTAAACACAAACATTAACTATCGCAGTACATTTTCATTTTATTGATTTGTTTAGCAGCTTGCGATATTTCAAAATAGTGCCATCAGTTTTTTTTATTCTATGACAAGAACCATACATCTAGCGGACAATTACTGAAACCGTACTGTCAGAGGTGATTGTTATTATAGATTTCTGTAAAAACGTAAGAATTTTATCATTGATACGCAACGATTTTATTTAAAAAATGCGTGTTAAAAATTTTATTTAGGTTAATTTCAAATATACAAGTTTGTTTTATAATAATTACATATAAAAATTTTAATTTAGTAATATTAGAACAATTTAATATAGCAGTATGAAGTTGGCTCATATCGAAAGTACACGTTCGCCAACAAAATTTGGGGACTTTTTTGACAGTAATTTTAAATGTCCCAATAGTGCTCTAGTCTATATAGAATTTATTAATTTGGCAGGGAATATATACAATTTAAGGTAATTATAACGCAAAATCCTTTTATTTCATGATTAAATACGATTAACAATTTATAATCGTTAATTTTCCACGGTAGAATTTCGCAAACACTTGTGCTAACTGTCTTTCTCATACTTCCACATTTTTGACGTCGATGTCATTTGTATCCACATATTTGTATAAAATAACTGGTTAATTTATATAATATACTAAATATTTAAGTTATTTACATTATTAAATAGTGTTAATTATATAGTCCAACACTTGGTTCTTAAATAATTTAAAAAAAATCCTATTAACCACTTAGGAAGTATTGGTTAGGTATATTGTTAAAACTATTTTAGATGTCTGGGTCTGGTCATAAACACCGCTACAAGAACACAGCACTCGATAGTGTTGAATTGAGGCGGAGGAGGGAAGAAGAAGGTGTTCAGCTGCGTAAAGCTAAAAGGGAGCAACAGTTAAATAAAAGAAGAAATGTCAATATTAATCAGTTGCAAGAAGAAGATGTTCCAGTAAGTCACACTTTTACCACTTGTATATCATATTTTACTTACAAAACCAATTATAGTTGGAAGATGTATCATCTCCATTGACCCCAGGAATTACAGCTGATATGGTGCACGATCTTTATAGCAATGACATTGAGAAGCAACTATCAGCCACACAGAAATTCAGAAAATTACTGAGCAGGGAGCCAAACCCGCCAATTGATGAAGTGATTCAAACAGGAATCGTGCCCAGATTTGTTGAGTTTTTACAAAACACCACCAATTGTTCATTACAGGTTAACTTTGTGTAAAAACATCATTGGACATTTCTTTAAATTTGTGTTTTACAGTTTGAGGCAGCATGGGCATTGACAAATGTGGCTTCTGGAACTTCTCAACAAACTCGAATGGTCATTGAAGCTGGAGCTGTGCCTATTTTCATTGCTTTGCTTGGAAGTCAATATGAAGATGTTCAGGTAAGTTGTTGAAGTTAAATCCAGTAAGATTTTACTTAACTACATTATGTAGTCTATAGTGATGTAAAATTCTCGAGCACGTACGAGCACAAACGAGCATGAAAGAAAATAAACGTGCATAAACGAAAAAAACCCGAGAATTTATATAAAGGAGAATTTTGAGCATTTTTAGCATTTTGAGAATTTTGAGCATTTTCGGAAAAAACAGGAAAAGTAAGTTTTTGTATACTTTATCACACCCAAAACATATGTTTGGGGTGTGATAAAGTATTCAAAAACTTACTTTTCCTGTTTTTTCCGAAAATGCTCAAAATTCTCAAAATGCTAAAAATGCTCAAAATTCTCCTTTATATAAATTCTCGGGTTTTTTTCGTTTATGCTCGTTTATTCTCGTTCATGCTCGTTTGTGCTCGTACGTGCTCGAGAATTTTACATCACTAGTAGTCTACATATTTGAATTAAGATTTTGTATTATAAATTTTGGATATAAAATATGTTAAATTTATGTAACAATATTGTTATATAAATTTATATTAATTTAAATTATATAATCTTAGATTTTCAAGTCCATTAAATATTGTTTCTTTTTTTTTATATAATATATAAAAAAAAATTATATATTATATATAATTATGTCAAATAATTTTTTTCCAAATGTATTGTTAATATATTAATGTATTTATATAGGCAGAAAGACCTCGGTCATTAGCCTTTTGGTTTATTCCAATAAAGATATTTACTACTACTTAAATTATATGAAAATTACCTGTTTAATTATTTACTATGAAAATATTTTAAATTGAATTAAATTTACTGATTGCAATGGGTGTTTTTAAAACTCTTTACATTGAAATATAAAATATAAAACAAGCAACAAAGGTTTTAAAAAAAATTTTATTAAATATTATTCTTTATAACTTTTAATTAAAATTGTTTACTTTCTAAAATTAAATTAAATTTATTTTCTAAAATTAAAATTATTTCAGTTATAAAGAATGACGTTATAAAGAATACTTGAATATTTGATTAGTTTATAATCTTTATAACTTGAAGTGCTATTTCAAAAATTAAAAGTAAAACTATTGAGGTATTCTTTAGAACTATTTATGTATTTTTATAACTAATTATTTAAGTATTCTTTATAACTTAATAAAATATTTATTGAAGTATTTTTTATTACTTAATAACATATTTATTGAAGTATTCTTTATTACTTAGTTATAAAGAATACTTCAATAAATATGTTATTAAGTTATAAAGAATACTTAAATAATTAGTTATAAAAAATACTTAAATAGTTCTCCTTTATTACTTTAATAAATAATTAAAGTGTTATTATTATTAATGTAGGTAATGTAGGTAATATAAAATAGTTGTTGAATTCTAAATTTATAAAATTATTCATTGGTGATTGTCTTCATATTTAGTTGCTTAATTTATATTGCTGTCTTGTTCTTTCTAAGTTAAAAAAAATCTTATAAAATGATAGTCAATAATATTTGGTTATTACATTGTTACATTTTCAATATTTATTTAGGAACAAGCAGTTTGGGCTCTAGGCAACATAGCAGGTGACTCCCCAGAATATCGCGACTACGTTCTTGATCAAGGAATTTTAGTCCCACTTTTGCAGTAAGTACCTACTAGGGCATACAATCCCAAACAAAATTAAAATCTCACAATTTCTCATATCACGGGATTTGCGGGACTTGAAATAATCATTTCTAAAAATTGGGTAAAACAGATTTTTATTAAACGAATTTGGTATACCATGATAAAAGTCTTTACTTGATATACAAATTCAAACTATGGTGAAACACGGACTTGGTCAAAGGTAAATATAAAAAAATATTTTTTGAATTTAAAAAACTGTGTTATAAAACACATCTAAACCGGTTTTTACGGAAACAAATTAAACAACGTATCTTCTGTGATCTAAAATTAGATTGACATTTTTTAATAGAAAAGTCTAACCTTTTATTAGTAAAACTTTGTTATTATTCTTTTTTTAACTTATTTCTAAAAAACTCTTTTCCAACTATTTAAAAAAAATCTGATTTATGCTGACTAATTTCTGCAATTTTTCTATGCAAGTTTACTCTTATACTTTTTGCAATTCCAACTTGCATAATACAAACCACAGAAAAATTTAAATTAAAATTTCATAAAATATAATGTACAAAATCAAACTTAGTTCCTGTCACATCACATAATATAGATTATGTAATAGAATTTAGAATACAAAGAAACAACACACAAATGACTTCAAACAACAAACCAGCGTCTCTAGGGAATTAAAAGTGTGAATTGGTTTGAAAAAAATTACTAACTTTTCCTCAGACTTGCTTGCAACTGGCAGTCAAATAATTAATTTTGTCTTATTTTCCGCGAAAACCGGATCTTCGATTTGCTATAATGGAACCCAAAAAATGAAATAATCTAAATTTGCAGCACTTTTTATGCATTTTTTTGTATTTTACATGTATACAGTTAACAATGAAAAGTATTGGGTTTCTTTATTTTAGAATATTTCCAAAATTAAACAATGTAAAATTTTATAAAAAAAAAGAATTATGGGGACGTGAAGAAACACGAATTAAATTATTTTACACAAATAAATAATTATTGCCACACGCAAGTATACAATTAAGAAAAACATGCTACTTTACCTTAGATACATTATATCTTTTTTCCTATATACACAAAAAATACATATTTGAGGAGCTCCAAGAAAAAGGACCTAAGCTTCCCAGCGTTAATTTTTGAAGAGAATTTTTAACGCGTTGTTACTTGCAAAATGTTTAAGTAAAAATATTTCTGACTTCATATAACTAATTAGTCTTTAGTCTTAGTCTTTAATTCCTCTGTAGCTAGGGATGCGACTTGAAAAAAAAACGGTCCGTTTTTTTGTTTTTTTTTTCATTGTTCTTTTTAAATGGTTTTTTTCATATTTTAGTTTTTTTCAAGATTAGTCCCATTTGCCTAATTTTTTATGTTTACAGTCCAGTTCATGGACTAAAATTAGCCAATAAATGACAATTAGTAAATGTAAATACAGTCTCGCGCTTTGCACGCGCCACCACCACCAAATTGACCAATAAGGGCCGCGCTTGTTTTGATTTTTTCCATAAAAATGTAACTACCTATAATATTTTTGATTCAGCGCTTGATTTTTCAAAAAGCTACCAAAAGCACTTTTTTTCATGATTTTTCAAATTCATGTTGAGTATGGAATTTTTTTTGTTTCAAAAAAATAGCGAATTTTTGTAGAACATTTATTCATTCAAGTCAGAACATCCGTAGACCAAAAAAGAAAGCCAAAAAAATTTCGAATTTTTTATTACTGTATTTGTTAGGATTGAGCGTTGCACGTTTTTCATCTAAAATTGCTTTTTTACGGCTCCAATAGGACCATTTTTAACGAAGATACAGATATCCGAAAAATCGCAAAAAATTTGGAATTTTTTTTATCCTTTAATTTTTTCTATTGTAGAAGTTTTACATTGCTATTGGTTTCTTATGTGGAAACTACCAAATAATAAGAAATCCGATTTTTTAGTCTCGGTCAAAATTTTCAAAAATGAAAAATGTAATATATTCTACATTTCACTTTATTATTAATATACATTTTACTCAAAATTTCATTTTGAAAAATTACTCCATTTTTTAAGATTGATGTTATTTATTGACAGAATATGCTTTATTGTAGCGGATTTAAAAAAAAACAAAAAAACCGTTTTTTTCCATGATTTTTTCACATCTGAAAAAAAACCGTTTTTTTACAACTCTCTCTGTAGCAATCATAATCAGAAATCGATTTTTGGACGCTTAGGTCCGTAAATAAACCACGGGCCAACTATTGGGATTGGCTATCGTTTTTTTTCCTATTTCGCATATCCTTTGCGTTAGACAATTTTAATTTTCAAACATGTGTCGAGTTTTTCTATGTGGCGCGAGTTCTGGGACCCCCTGTGTTAAGTCCCGAAAATTCAGAGATTTAGTAATAAAATCCCGGGTATTTTCGAGATTTTTTCTAGATCCTGGGATTCGGGATACCGGGATCGTATGCCCTAATCGCCACCAAATAAACACAACATTTTTTTCTGCAGAGTGCTTGGCAAATCCAACAAGCTAACGATGACTAGAAACGCGGTCTGGGCCGTGTCTAACTTATGCAGGGGCAAAAATCCGCCACCGGATTTTACCAAGGTCTCTCCAGCGTTGCCAGTCTTGTCGCGCATACTGTTTCACAACGATTCGGATGTGTTGTCGGATGCTTGCTGGGCACTCAGTTATCTGTCAGATGGACCCAACGAGAAAATACAAGGAGTTATTGATGCAGGTAAGTTACTTACTTAGTGTTTTGTTAAAAATTAAATATATAATATAATTTTCGACGTTTTTATAGAATAAATGCCTATTATAACGTGGGCTGGGAGTTAAAATATTCACTTTGGGTTGCGTTCATGACGCTTACTCATTATTCACTCCGAGTTAATTCAAAACGTTCATTACAACACCGGTGTCTACACTTTTTTCTTCTTCTTTCTTGGTTGCTCAACGCCTTAATGTTCTTGGAGACAATGTACTATTTTGACCAGCAGCAAGTGGATTTTAAACTTTTTTAACCAATACAAACATATAGTTATCTCGAATATTTTTACTTTGTTGAATCTTATCCGCAACCGTGATTAATTATTTATATGTATAAAATTCAGACAGGTATTACAGAGGACCTAACAAACTCCTTGGAAAACTATAGGAAATCACAACTTTAATTTTGATGTTTTTATGAACATTAATAAATGAGCGAATGATTTAATATTACTTATAATAAAATGTGGTCTATGTCCCAGCAATATTGTAAAGATTTTCAACATTCACTTTATTGTTTGTACAATTAAACAGTAAATGATCGATGTCTCCATATTGCCCACATACAGATTCCGGGTTCTTCACCCCAATTCTAACTAAATGAGCAGGTGAGTAACAATTTCCAAATCTTAATCTAATTAATGTTGTGAAAAATTATCTGCCCAAGTTTCCGCAATTATTGTTAAATCAGGGCACCCCCCAACTTCTATTTACCATCAATGCGTAGTTCTTTTCTTTTAATGGGTATGAGTTGTTCCAAAATTTCTTGCACGCTTTTGTCAAGAATGCTTGAGTTTGATATCCGAGATCCGAATGTTGAATTTTTATATTAGAGACCGGTTTTCCAGACGCTTCTTTTGCTTTACTATCTACCTTTTTGTTGCCAATAATACCTGAGTGGCCCCCAAACCTCCGGCCTCTTTTATGCTAAGAGATATGTTCAAAATTCCAATAATTATACTGTTGGATTTGGCATTGTACTATATTTTTCATGCTTTGGGCACTAGTACGGGAGTCAGAGAATATTATATAATTATAAAATTGGTGATAACTTTCTTAGCGAATTAAGAAATCGTTGCTAAATTATTTAGTAATAATGGATAATTATACATTATCTTCGAATAACTCACCTAAAATATAAAGTGAAAGCAAGTTTTTTAACTCTATCCATATTAAATGGAAAAATTATGTAAAAGTTCACATAAAACAACTTAACATTAAAATGTCAGAAAATAAGGTTGTTATTATACATTATCTTCGAATAAATCACCTAAAATATAAAGTGAAAGCAAGTTTTTTAACTCTATCCATATTAAATGGAAAAATTATGTAAAAGTTCACATAAAACAACTTAACATTAAAATGTCAGAAAATAAGGTTGTTATTATACGCTAAAGAAGTATCGCTAGTAGCGCCACCACTCGGCTGTTATCATCGTAACAAAAGTACTTTTGATAATCAGCTGTCAAACGCGTGTGTTGCAAACGAGGGTTTTTAAGAATAAAGCCGGAAAATGTTAAAAAATATCGAAAAAAAAACCGTGGCACGATTTGCTGTGTTGTTGGGTGTATTTCGAGAGGAAATCCTGGGTTGAGTTTTTATCGGTTTTCCAATAAACAGTGTTAATCCGAATGAAGAAATAAATTCCATACAGTCCCTGTAAATATAAATTGTATCTATTAGATACAATAAATACACATTTTAGTAGTGATTAACGTGAAAAGTGTAAACATTTCAATTCAGTAAAATCGTCAAACAAATAAGTCGTCTAAATTTAAACAGCATTTAGCATTATTAAAAGCGTTGATTAAGAATTCTTTAAAGTCTTCACTCAACGGTAAAATACCATTATAGTATGTATTATATATAATATTATGTTGCCATGAATTCGTATGTATATTTTGTTGTTTAAAATGCAGTTGTCAGCGTTTTTTAGAGAACTCAAATAAAAAATGATTTTAAGGTTATGTTTGTGCAAAAATTATTTTTTACTAATTTCTTAAAAATGTCCAAACTTAAATATAAATTATATTGGGTAAAGTTAATTCTACACCAACAAATGTACTTACCGAATTGGATCCTTTGGCAAAACATGAAAATGCAACGATTTAGTTCTTGAATTTTATTTACAATTATTATACAATAATTCACCATGATCCCTTAGATAAAATACACACACTAACGTAACTATATAAGCATTTAAGCGTTGAGTTTCTTAATCAATGATATAAGGAATAATGAAAATCGAGTACTAAACCAGTTTTTTAGTTTTTTTCTTGCAACGTAAAACACAAATAACGTGCGCGATTTAGCTGTGCAATTGAACAAAATTTGTCGAGTAAGACTTAAAAATGATGTACAGTTCGTATGCTTTAAATGTATTATTGACGTCCACCAGATGGCGCGCGCGTTGCGAAAACCCGATACTTCTTTAGCGTATAAAGGGTGTATCAATAAGAGCCCAAGATTTCAAAAAGTTTAATAAAACATGGTTTTAAGTATTAAAGCATTGAAATATTTATTGATTTATAAAGTACACATTTAGAAATTATGTATAAAATAACAGATCTGGTAAATGGCCACCACGGCTTAACTGGCACATGCGTATTCTTTTGGCAAAATTTGCAATAACATTATTGAATACCTGTGGCGGTATTTCGTTGATAGAGCGTCTAATTTTTGCTTTTAAGGCTTCAATGGTGGCGGGCTTGTTGGCATAAACTTGTGACTTCAAATAACCCCACAGCCAAAAGTCCAAGGGTGTTAAATAGTGGTGAAAATGGGCCTCATCACTGAAAATGATTTTGTTCGCAAAATCGGCATTCACTTCTTGCTGCTTAAGGATCCAATTGGTGAACTCTTCGCTGTTCATGGTCTTTTGGCTGGAGTTGTTGAGTCAATTGGACTTTGTAGGCATGAAGATGCAAATCTTTAGTAAGAATTCGCTAAAGAGTGGCTTTTGTAATGTCCAATTCTTGTGCACGATGGCGAATCGACGTCTCTGGACTCTCGGCCACACTTTCGC
Organism: Brassicogethes aeneus; assembly: GCA_921294245.1. Taxonomy (NCBI): domain Eukaryota; kingdom Metazoa; phylum Arthropoda; class Insecta; order Coleoptera; family Nitidulidae; genus Brassicogethes; species Brassicogethes aeneus. Next base: position 51,914,977 of record OV121134.1, read on the forward strand.
GAACTGCTGCGATATTTTGTTCTGAACGACCTCTACGAGCTCGTGTCGTGTGTTTCACATCACTAACCGAAGCAGTGCTTTCGAATTTTTTGATTATTCTTTTCACAGTAGATAAATTAGAAACATTATTTCGAAAAAATATTGGACGCCCTTTACGAATCGTGGCAATAAAACTTTCATCATTTTGGTAATAGTGTTTAACAATCAGGACGGGTTGTTTTATCTTTCATCATTTTGATAATAGTGTTTAACAATCAGGACGGGTTGTTCTATCGTGTAATGCTCCATATTTACTAACTCCCATCATGTCATTAATCATGTGACATCATGGTTGCCAAACTGAGGCAAAATTCAAATCTTGCGCTCTTATTGTTACACCCTTTATAAGTTGTTATTACTCAAAGTCTTTCATGACGCCATAAAATAAATCATGCACTATGAATTTACACGACGCCTGAAAATTGAATAAAACTCTAGAGAGAACAATGCAATTGTTAGGGAAGAATTTCTGTTTTTTTTTCTGAATTTAACATAATATTTCTGCTTGTGTAATCATATGCTTCGTCCTTTCCTCTACAGGCGTATGCCGCCGTTTGGTCGAATTGCTGATGGCATCGCAGCCAAATGTAGTCTCGGCTGCTCTAAGGGCAGTCGGAAACATTGTAACAGGCGACGACGTACAAACTCAGGTCATCCTGAACTGCCAAGCGTTGCCATGTTTGCAGCATTTGCTGTCTTCGCCCAAGGAAGCCGTAAGGAAGGAGGCCAGCTGGACTATCAGCAACATTACTGCAGGCAACCGACAGCAAATCCAGGTAAAAAGTTTTTAGTGTTAACAGTTATGTTGTTTTTGTGCTGAAAGTCGATTTATTAGAATTGTTTTTAATTTTTGAATTTTGTAAAATACGAGTCCTAGTCGATATCTTATCACAAAAATGGTATTTTGTTTAAACTATAAAAGTGATTTTTTGAATAGAATTTTTAGGACGGTAAAATAAATTTTTATATATTTTTTACAAAACCGACTTTTTGAGATTAAAAATCAATTTTTGCAATGAAACTTTAATTACAACATTAGATACATATCTAACCATGTTGTAATAAAAATGATTAATACATGTCTACAATTGTTTGCTAAAATTTAAAAACTTATATCTTAAATTTTCAATATCAAATATCTTAGTATCAAAAATTTATATGAGAAAACTTCATTCGACTTTTTGATTTCTCCTTAACAGCTCTTTATATTAGCGCTTCAAAAAAATATTTAAAAATTTTTAATTTCGAAAATCTGTATTTTTGCTCACCCTGTATGTTTCTCAACGCGAATCGTATTTATATAACAACAAGAGACATTATGAAAAATGACTTTTCTTTGAAAATTGAAAATAAATATTTTTACAAGTATTTGTCCATTCGTGGACACACTGTATGTGCAACATTACATTACAACATTATTTAAAAGTTTTTTTGCCTCTAAAATTAGGTTCATTTTAAAGCACCCTGTATAAAATAAAATTATTATTTTCACATACGAATTTTTGAGCTTTAATAGTAGTAGTAGTATTAACTAGTAACTATACTTGTAAAAATATTTATTTTCAATTTTCAAAGAAAAGTCATTTTTTATAATGTCTCTTGCTTGTTATATAAATACAATTCGCGTTGAGAAAAAAATACAGATTTTCAAAATTAAAAATATTTAAATATTTTTTTGAAGCGCTAATATAAAGAGCTGTTAAGGAGAAATCAAAAAGTCAAATGAAGTTTTCTCATATAAATTTTTGATACTAAGATATTTGATATTGAAAATTTAAGATATTAGTTTTTAAATTTTAACAAACAATTGTAGACATGTCAGTTGAAAGCAACAACCTTGATTCATAATCACAAAATGAGATAGCAGTCAATTTCTACAAAATAATAGGACCACTCAATTTAGGACCTGAATTGATTTTATTTTTAATAACAAATATCTTCGTAAGAACTCGCATGAAAAAACTTTATTTGGCTTTTTGGTTTCTTCTGGTTACAATTGTATTTTTTTTGCGCACCCTTTATAACAAAATAGAAATTTCTCATCGTGAATGGTATTTATATAACACGCAGAAGAAATTATAAGGGGTGACTTTTCTTCGAAAAATTGAAAATAAATAATAATTTTAATAATTATTTTCTTCTCCTGCATGCTATGTAGAACTTTTATAAACAATCACTGGTCCTTTTTTAGCATTCAATTATCTACAAAATATCTAACAGAGTCCAGTCTGTAATATTAATTTTAAAAGGTCCATCACCGAATTTAAAATTTTCCCATTGATTTAACATGAAAAAATAGGTTTTTAATATTTATTTCGCCTGCATACTATGTAGAACTCTTTTTTTTATAAGCAATCACTGGTCCTTTTTTAGCATTAAATTATCTACAAAAAGTTCAGTTTGTAGATTCTACGCTTTCTTTTTTATTAATGTTGAAACATATAAAATATGATATTTTTACATTTAGCGGGTAAAGTAATAATAGTAGAAGAAAAGTTCATTAGCAATTTTAAAGATCTTTTAATGCTCTTCAAATTTGTTTTAAATCATTTTTTTTATCACCTAAAGTTAAAAAGTTAGTGTCTAAAATCCTATACTATTCTGCATAATATATTATTATAATATTCACTGTAGGAAAAAAAGTTTAGGGGCAATTTTGCAGGAAACTCGAAACTCTATAAATAACGTACCAAGATACACGCAATTAATCGCTGAATTTTTATGATATTCTTAAAAGTATTTTCAGTAGGTATATCAAAAATTTTTTTGAAGAGAAGTATAACATTTTATTTGCAGTCAAAAGCTGGATCATGAAATTAAGAATATCATAAAAGTTAAGCTATTTTAGCTTAAATTCAGCGATTAATTGAGTGTTTTGAAGAATCTTGGTACGTTATTTATAGTGCTTCGAGTTTCCTGCAAAATTGTCCCTAAACTTTTTTTTCTACAGTGAATATTATAATAATATATTATGCATAATCATGAAAATAGGATTTTAGACACTTATAACTTTTGAACTGTAGGTTATAAAAAAATTGTTTAAAACGAATTTGTATAGAATTAAAAGATCTTCAAAATTGCTAATTGACTTTTTTTTCTACGATTAGTAGTTTAGCCGCTAAATGTAAAAATATCAAATTTTTTAGAATTTATACGTTTCAACGTTAATAAAATATAAACAGTTGAATCTACAGACTGGACTCTGTAAGATTTTTTGTAGATAATTTAATGCTAAAAAAGGACCAGTGTTTATTTATCAAAAAAAAGTTCTACATAGCATGCAGGCGAACTAAATCTTAAAAAACTATTTTTACATGTTAAATCAAGGGGAAAACTTTAAATTCGATGATGGACCTTTTACAATTAATATTAAGAGCTTAAATTTTGACAGAATTTTTTTTAGCATAAGTGACGAGAATTTCACATTAATTTGAAAAAAGAAAAATATTGTCTTATTTTGAAACACCCTATTATATATAAATATATATATTTTTTAATTATTACTTTAATTTTTATATGGATCTTATTTATTTGAACATTTTAGTTTGTTCTTGACACACCTTCTTAACACACTAAAATCTTAAACATGAACAAAATTGGAACATGCGCAGCGGAAGTCACTTTGAATATTCTAAACACAAACAAAATCACGATGTAAGCAGCGAAAGTACAAAGGAAAAAAAACAAAAAAACCGACCATGCTCTACATGGCTGTTTGCTCATCTATAGTCAATCTTCTAATACTTCGACCATTCCTTGTGAAAATCTTTTGGTTCTGCACCAATCTAATGTAGATTCTGTAGTTTAAGCACTAATCAGCTGTGCTGTGGGCCCCATATTGTCACTTTAGCGGACAATAAAGAACTGACAATCAAATGTTAAAGTATTTAAAATTAAGGCCTTGGACACAAGCACCAATTTTAAATATTAAAAATACCAAAATATGTTGACATGAATTACCAACATAATCAAATGTGTTAAATTCCGAATAAAAAAACAAACTTTAACACCTTGTGTTTCTGAAACTGTTGAGTTTTCAATATAAGTTTATAAAGAAAATTAATATTATTTTAACTTCTTTTTATTGATTTATTAATTATTAAAGGTTCGTTTTGGGTCACCCTGTATAATTGGTAATTTTTTAATTTCCATTTTTCTGTTTTTTTTCGTCGCTTTAAAACGCTACATGCATGCAATTTGCATCCTTAAATCAAATTAAACTTTTTCCTCGTCCAATCCAGACAAATTCGCAGCTAGAAGCTAACTACAACAAATCGTTTGTAATTTCTTTTCAGGCGGTAATCGATGCAAACATATTTCCTGTCTTGATAGAAATTTTATGCAAGGCGGAGTTTAAGACGAGAAAAGAGGCGGCTTGGGCGATAACTAACGCCACCAGTGGCGGCACACCCGATCAAATCCGGTACTTGGTCAGTCAAAACTGCATCGGACCGATGTGCGATCTGTTGACCGTGATGGACACGAAAATCGTACAGGTCGCCCTGAACGGTCTGGAGAACATTTTGCGATTAGGCGAACAAGATGCTAAAACCAATAACGGCGTCAATCCATATGCCGTGCTTATCGAAGAATGCTATGGTAAGTTATTTAAAAAACTTTGCAACAGAACAAAATTGCTTGGTTTTGGATAATTCAGTTCGAATAATAATAACAAACCTAAACAATTTTTTCAATTGTATCAAAAAACTGTTTCCCACCTAAGTTGCAAACCCCTTGTTAAATAGTTTAATCATGAATTTTTTTTAAATAATTTTTGCGGTATTTGTTTATGAGTAGGTACCACAGACCACCAAAACAAATTTTGGTGGTCTGTGAGTTAACAGATGTCAGATTTGTTTATATATACAAGGGGCGACTATAATTATCTTTAAAATCGAGAAAAAGTGAGGTTATAATAAAAAAAATTACTTAATTGGAGTAGAAAAAGCATAGTAATACACTCGAAATAATGCGCATTATTTACTCGGATGAGTTGTGAATAATAGCCTGCTTTATCTCTCATATATACTATTTTTCTGTATAAGAACCCAAAATTTTCAGAAAATAAACCGAAACTAGCGATAAACTGACAAATAGATAACCTCAATTATTTGTACAGTTTTGGACACGGAACATCATAATTTGATCATCCTTATGTAACTCTGTAAATAGCAAAGATACAATAATGACCATTTTTGGTTTTGCTTTTAAAATAACAAGAATAGTAATAAACGAGAGTAATGTTAGGACTTTTGAATGTGAAGCAAAGTACATACATATCTACTAGAGGTGCAAATTTTAAATTTTTCTACTCCCACCTTTAAAACGCCCTTTATCGTACATGTTTCCATGACACTAAGTGACCTTTTAAATACACATTGACAAGTTGTGGCTTTATGGCGCTTTAGTCACGGGCTGAAGTTAGCAACAGGTTTTTAGTCACAGGCTGAAGTTAGTTTAAAGTTAGTTGACAGTTGTCAAATGTCATACAATCGTTAAAATAAATTGCCATAAGTAATACTAAATGTGAAACTTATTTTATTATCTCAATACAAAAATACAAAAGTATTAAATAGTTTCTCAACGCCAATATTTGAAAAGTTTATATGAACATTGTACTGACCTTTTAATTTCGCCGGCAGTAAACTATAACTTAAATTCGGGCATGGACTCCACTGTAAAGTGCTCATGAAACATTTTCTTTACTTTCAATGTGAAAAACTGTCAATTTTCAAGAAATACATTTCGATGTATTTCTGTATAATCTGAGTTTATAAAATACAAAAGTTTGACATTTGACGGTGACACACAGATTCCCCTATTGTTTCATAGATGGCGCTCTATACAAATTTTAGATTTAAATCATTTTAAGATAATAATAAGTATTTGTCGTAGAAAAAGTATAGTATGCATAGTATAGTATAGTATAAACTTTTCTATACACTCAATAAAATGGCGTTTATCAAAATTGATACATAATATACTATTAATTTTGCATATACTTCATTAGTAAGTTATAACAATATTATGGTGACGTCATGCACTCTCTCCAAACTCATCAAATGTGGTTAGAATCTCGCGTTTTTCAAAACGCTGTAACGTTCTCAAAAATTGATTGAGAGATTAAAAAAATTAAATAACAAACTTCTATGCGTATATCCAAAAATTTAATAATAAAACATTGCATGCCCCAACCTCATTATATTCAGAATTAGATTACATGTCAATCCATATTTTTGAAGGTATAAGTTATTTTTCTTAATCACATTAGTCTTAAATTGTGGAAAAAGTTGATCTCCACAGTACCTAGTATTTATCATTACTATGATGAATATAGGGTGGTTAATTATTTTCTTAAAAACTAATTAATACACGAGTCTGTGGTTATGGTAAGGGGCCGTCTATAAATGATGTCACACGTTTTTTTAATATTTTTGACCCTCCCTCCCCCACTTGTCACAAAGTGTCACAAATTATGGGACCCCCCCCTCCCCATTGGCGTCACGTCACACTGATTTAATTTTTATGTAAGGTCTACCCCACGAAATTTTTGCTTAAAATAAAATCTTAATATCCAGTTTATAACCATTATTAATTATTAAATTCCAAAATATTTTTATAATATTTTTATAATTTTGTGATGAACATTTCGTAATATTTTTGCACTGAATAATCCATTTTTAAGTTAATTTTATCAAGATTTTACAAAAAAAATATCAAACCTTCAACCCGCGCCATGTGGGTATTACAACCCTGCTGAAAATCCCGCATAAAAACTTATAAAAAAAAACTTATAAAAACTTATAAAAGTTGATGAGATTTTATAGGGCCTATGAAACAGCAATTTCTGATACAAACTTTTCAAATTCTATAGGTTTTTAAGAGAAACTACTTTTCAACTCTGGTCAATACTAATTAAACTTTATGAGTATTTACGCATCAAGGTATATAATATTTTATGAGTATTTATGAGTTTTTAAGAGAAATTACTTTTCAACTCTGGTCAAAACTTATTAAACTATCAGTATTTACGCATCAAGTTATATAATATTTTATGAGTATTTATGAGTTTTTAAGAGACATTACTTTTTAACTCTAGAATAGTAGTTATAATATTAAATATAATATACATATTTTATGAGTATGTATACGTTTTTAAGAGACACTACCCAGCTGACAGTATGACGTTCTTTTAACGTATTTATTTCGTCACCCATTACGTCGTTTTAACCTGTTGGATGACGTCGAATCGATCAAAATATTACGTGAAGTAGTAAATTGTGGGGGTTCGCGGCTTTGGCCTTGCAAAGCAGGCACTGTTTAAACAGAGGACCACGGAAATTCCATGACGATCTAGACGGAACAATCCTGGCTCCAACAAAGAATTTCAGTGAAAAAGCTAAATTGTCGTAGGCCACAATTCGTGACTCGTTTATTTGCCGAGGTTCGTATTCCTAAATCTTAAATTGCAATGCAGCCAGTGTCAACTTATATACTTAACAAATAGTGCCACATAAGCGAGATGTATTATGCAATAATGGTTGCCCATGATAAGTAGATTTCTACTATATTATAGTAGATGCCTACTTATCATAGGCAACCTTACTCTGGTCAATACTAATTAAACTTTATGAGTATTTACGCATCAAGGTATATAATATTTTATGAGTATTTATGAGTTTTTAAGAGAAATTACTTTTCAACTCTGGTCGAAACTTATTAAACTATCAGTATTTACGCATCAAGTTATATAATATTTTATGAGTATTTATGAGTTTTTAAGAGACATTACTTTTTAACTCTAGTCAGTAGAATAGTAGTTATAATATTAAATATAATATACATATTTTATGAGTATGTATACGTTTTTAAGAGACACTATATATGGTGTCTTACTTTTAAGCTCTAGTGAAAACTTATTAAACTTTATCAGTAGGTATTTACCGATCATGTTATATAATATTTTATGAGAATTAAAAAAGTTTTAATAAGACACTATATAATCATAAAACTTTATAATCACTTATCCGATAAATACTCGTACACAGCTGTTACGTGTAAGAGTGTTACACTGTAACTCCAATAGAATATTGATAACATAATGCGTAAATACGCATTATACGCGTATACGCATCATGTTATCAATATTTTATAGGTGTTACACGTAACAGCTGGGTATTATTATTTATTGGATAAGTGAATGAAGGGTATATATTATGTTTTATAAAAGTTAGATGTAAAAAACCAATAAAAACCGATAAAATTAATTTCTTATAAATACTTGTGGCTTCTTATAGACATATAATAGGTAAGGCCTTATACAAACCAATAAACTTACATCCCTTATAGAGTCTCATAAACACTCATAAACAATGATCAAATCGGGACCATACTGAAACTGATAAAAGCCATGTGCACATAAAATCTTATAAGTACTGTACCACATAAAGTCTTATAAAAACTTATATAGATGTAAAAAAACAATAAAATCCGATAAAATTATTTTCTTATAATTACTTATACCTTTTTATAGACATATAATAGGTAAGGCCTTATACAAACCAATAAACTTACATCCCTCATAGAGTCTCATAAACACTCATAAACAATGATCAAATAGGGACCATACTGAAACTGATAAAAGCCATGTGCACATAAAGTCTTATAAGTACTCTTTAACATTTTAGCTGGAATTCCTTATAGACATTTGCACCTACCATATAAAGTCTTATAAAAACTTATAAAAGTTAGATATAAAAAAACAATAAAATCCGATAAAATTCATTTCTCATATATGCTTATAGCTTCTTATAGACATTTAATAGTTAAGGCCTTATACAAACCAATAAACTTACATCCCTCATAGAGTCACATAAAATCTCATAAAAAATTATCAAATAGGAACCACATTAAAACTTGTGCACATAAAATCTTATAAATTCACTTCAACATTTTAGTTGGAATTTCTTATAGAAATTTGTACCTCGTAAAGTCTTATAAAAACTAATAAAAGTTTTATAAGTCACGGCTCATAAAACTATTTCTTATAAAAACTGATAGAATTCTGATAAAACCCTTATGAGCAATTAGACAAAACCTTATAGAAACTAAGAAACCGCATACATCCTTATTAAATATTATAGAACTTTTATAAGTTTTTATGCGGGTTTTTCAACAGGGAAATCACGTATTACTTTGTATTACCTGTTATTTCATTTTATTACATTGTTACATTGTGCACGCGGCAAACAATAATTTTCATTTTTTTCATTTGAATTTTAGACAATAGTCATATTTAAAATAACATTGGCAAGTGAAATACTTATGTAATATTCAATGAGTTAATTTAAACATTTTTTATTAACAAATCAAAAATCAATATTTTACCTTACAATGTAAGGCTTACATATGCATATATCACTAGCTATAAACAATGTTCATTGAACAGGTAGATTAGGTAATATTATCTTCAAATGTTCTATAATTTAAGCTTTATTATTGTGAACGCTCACTACCAAAGTATTCGATTATCTCCTAGGCTGTAAAAATAATTTAGACCAATCAGGTGAAGTTTTTTTTACATCCTAGTATGTAAAAAAAACCGTTAAGACCAATAAAAAAATTCGATAACTACTGACACCTCTAAGCTATCTAACCTCACTTTATACTTTTAATAATTGTTATTATAATCGAATCGCTGAAATTAAGAACAGTCCAAAAAATTTCTAAAATCAATTTATAAGTTTAAAATGCATTTTTGGGAAACACGGCACTGGATTCACCACCCCTCAAAACGACCCTAAACTAAATAATATTCAAAAATTTTAAGTAGGAACGATTTTGTAGGCAAATTAAAAATGCACAATGATTACTATTTACAAAAATTTATTCTGTCAAGTTATCCATAAAAAACATTGAAATAAAATTAAACTAATAGCAACATGGTATAAATATTCGTAAGCTTAGTTTTTAAAAATAATATCACAAATCACACTCATAGATATAGTATATCTGATATACTGCCCTACTATGGAGAAAGGCAGTAACTACAAAAAAATTCTAAATGCGTTTTCTTGTGCTATGATAAAGCTATTTTGTATCTTAATTCAACAAAGAAATGCAGTAAACTATCTTATAAGTTAAATAAATCGGTTAAATACCTACTGCTTTTTATAAAAATGTAGTTTATGCTAATTTCCCACAAATTTCTTGTTTAGCAGTTACTGCCTTTCTCCATAGTTGGGCAGTATAGTATATACTCTATATCTCTGGTCACACTGTATAAAAGAGATTTTATGAAATATTTTGTCAAAATTTTAACTTTTGGACTTGTACTGTTCTTAATCTCACCGATTCAATTGTAACCACGTTTTGTATATCGTTTAACAAATAAAACTGTATATTGAAGATAAATTTAACATATAAATGTTGTATGCCATTCGGCGATAAATTGTAGGCCTTCGCTAACGCGTCGTACTTCAAACTTTGAGCTTAGCACAAGAAGACTCACTTTTCAGCTTATGATAACTATTTTTTAGTTTGCCATATTTAAATTTGCACCAGTTACACTGCGTTCTGCAGAGCGTACATAAACTCAGCTTGTCTCGCGAGTGGACATTTTATATTATTTTTTGATAATAATTGTTTGTATTATACTAAAATATATGCCTAAGAACTTTCTCAAAAATAATATTATCTTTATACATATTATTATTACCTTTTTTTCCATCCAAAAAAAATTGCCAAAAAAGCTTTTTTTAGGTAAAATAGACTTAAAATGTTGTGTTAACAAATTTCTTTACAGGACTGGACAAGATCGAATTCCTTCAATCTCACGAAAACATGGACATATATAACAAGTCCTTTGAAATAATTGAACATTTCTTCGGCGGAGATGAAGAGGACTCAAACGTGGCCCCCTCGATAAATCCGGAGCAACAGCAGTACACGTTCAGTTCCGATCAGTCGGTCCCCATGGGCGGTTTCCAGTTTTAATTAGTTACCAGTTAAGTGCCCCCTCATAGCGAATTAAATAAAACTGCAAACTCAAGACAATTTTTAATTATTTTAGAAACAAGAAAGGGAATTTATTTCTTTGTGATTTAGTCCATTTGACATATTTGTATATAAAATCTGCCACCGACTACCTATGTAATTCTAAGTAAATATATGTTATGATTAAGAATTTTTAATATATACTCTTTAAAGTGTGTGTATATTTAGTCTTGAGTAGAGATTTAACGGCTCCGAAAAAAAACTTTTTTTAGTGATGCAGCGGTTACGATTACGAAAACGTTTACGATTCTACATCCAATATTTTTTTATTGTAGTTAGGGTTGCCAGCTTCACCTCACATGACCCGGAATATAGATTTCTCAGAAAATTTTATTCCTGATAAAAGTTTTTGCTTGATTTCAAACCCCCAGAATATGTGACACATCATTTATGGTTAATTTGCAATATTGATTTTACTGAACATTTTTAATTGAAAATTGTTGATAAAAATCATGTTTGGTCAGATGTAATTAATTTTTACATAAAATAAAACGGCGTTAAAACTATTTTTGTCGATAAATTTATATGTAAAAGCTTTGAACATGTCAATAGAATCGAGAATTTGAGAATGAAATATTATTTTTAACCTGGGGAACCCGAATATTTTATTTCCAAACCCGGAGCCCAGAGATTTTATTGTAAACCCGGACCAGACAAAAAACCGCAGACTTCGGGTCAAACCCGGAGATCTGGCAACCCTTATTGCGATTAATAATCGAAAGGTAAATATATAATACCTATAAATATAGTTAATATTGATGAAATCAATATTCAAAATCAACATAAATTATTTTTTTTTAAAAGCATGACATTTTTAAATTTAATTTAAAAAAATGTTTTTTTGTTTTCTTTTATTTTGCCTTTCTTGGATTACTTGCCTTAATATCTAACTCAAAAAATCGTTAATTAATCGCATCGATAATTGTTGCACTACCAGTTTCTACTACTACTATAAATTTAAAAAAAATTAAAAATTATCGCATCAAAACCGTAAACCTGAAAATATATTGTGTTATGTGATATATGATATGATATATACAAGGTGCACCAAGTATCCTATGTGTATAATTATATCTGTTTTTTATTTGAAGATCACAAGGTCGGTTAAATAAGAAAAAACTTGCTTAATTACCCTTAAGCCCATTAACATGAAATTTATAAATTGAAAAAAAAGACAGCGGTTTTAAAAATATTTAAAAAAACCAAAAACTTTTTTATTCCTGGGAATTTTTAAACAAAGTAAGTTTTACATGCAAAAGGCAAATTAATCTTCATTCTCATCCAATTTATTCGCTACTATGTTTTGAGTTACCTTCACCATCTTTTGTTTTTATAATGGCCGCAATAACTTATGTAGTTGGATACATTGTTGAATTTCTTGCTTTTTTTCTATCTAACCATGTAAAATTCCAATATAGCGGCAATAGGAAAAACATCGTTGTATTCCTTAAGTCGTTTTTTCGCGTAAATACTATGTAATACTACGGTTAAATAAGTCATGACGTCACAGTTAATTCATATAACCATGGTTAGGTTTCTAACATTTGACATTTGTTTACTTGTTCATAACCTATAATTTTTGAAATGTGTTTTTAAATATTTATATTTAATTTCTATGCTTTTACCGGTGTAAATAAATTTCTTTGCCTCTTTTTATACCTAGTATATTCTTTTTCTATAGGTACTAGTTTTTTTAATACACGTTATCCAATTCTCCTACATGTTTAATACAAAAGAAGGAAGAATATAAAAAAACCTGCATATAATTCCTCCACTTGTGGAGATTCACAATATGGAGCACCCTATCATTTATTTTTACTGACAACACCCCGTTTACCATTTTAATACAAAGTTTAAATTCGGTTTAAGAGCAATTGTACCTACTTAAAATATTTTAAATTTCAAATGTAAACAACTTCTTGACAGATCGAAACAGAGAAAAATATATATTAAAAAGAGAAAGACTATTAACCACGTTGAATAACTAGCTCAGCGATATAGTTTTATGGTCTGGTATTTGTGACGTCATAGTTAGGATTTTTGAACGCACTCTAAACGCAAAAATGCCTTAACTATTAACCACGGTTAAGTTTAATAACCATAGTATTTCATGGTATTTACGCGAAAAAACGACTTTAATTTTGTTTCTATCTAACCATGTAAAATTCCAATATGGCGGCCATAGGAAAAACAAATGATGGTGGTGGTATCTCAAAATCTAGCAGGCGAATCACAATTGGATAAATGTGTGTTTACATCTAAAACTTACTTTTTTCAAATTATTTACCGCTGTTTTTTTTCAATTTTTAAATGCCATCTTAATAGACTTGTAATTACGCAACTTTTGTCTAATTTAAATAAAAAAGATACCCCTACATAGAATAGATACTTGGTGCACCCTGTATATAAATAATATTTTTGCACTAGTATCGTTAAGTTAGTTTAAATAAACAACAATAACTAAATTGATTTTTTTGGGGATTTACCGAAATGCGCAGGAAATTCGCTAGTGATTTCATTGTCGCGCCAACGTCAGTGTCATAAAATGCATTTTCTTATGCTAAAATTTAATACTATAAAGCATGCCTAGCAATGAAAACAAGTTTTTCTACTTTTAACAAAATTTCCGTTAAATTTTTTTGGAAATCTCTAGTCTTGAGACATACAGGGTGACCCGAAAATAACTCCAACATAAAAGTTTAACAAATTTCGGCAACACTGTTTGAAATAAGGGCTCCAAATTAAAGACATGGTCATAGAGCCTACACAAGGAGTACAAACTCCATGTATACTAATGGCTTTCCAAAATAATAGGGCGCTAGTGTTTGTTGTTTGGGTTTTACAAAATGGAAAGCAGCCCCCTAGTGCTCACTAGAAAAAACGCAATTTGTACGATTTAGTAGGCAGGTTCCCAGACAGCACATATATCCATTGGACGTCCAGCGGACGACCATTGTACATCCAAACGTCCAATGTAAGTCCATTTGACGTCCAATGGACATCTTGTGCTGTATGGGTTCTTTTGTGTTCAAACTCCTTGTGTAGGATATATGGACATTGCCATGACCAAATAAAATAAAAAGAAGGTTATATTATATAACTTATCAGATGTATATATACATTTTACAAACTATAGTTTGTAAAATGTGGGGTGCCATTTTCGGGACACTTCATAATTTTACGTTTGTAACTAAAATGCCAGTCTTCTATCTATGCACCATTTTAAGTGGTCAATTTTAAATAACAAGAGCTGGCATGACAAAATGGCAAATTTCTTATGCTGTTGTCATGGAATGACTCATTTCTAAAATTGTATAACCTAGGTTAGATGGAATTTTATACATGTGTACCTCTTGATTTTGTGACCAAATTTAGTTTTTAATAATTAATTTTTCTACGTGTATAAAATTTATGTTATTTATTAGGATATAAGTTGTTACATAAAAATTATATTGACATAAATTATTTATAAAAATGTATATAAAACTTTGATGGTGAGTAAATTTGGATACTGAATTATGTCAGTATAATATTGTGTATAATATAATATATATATATATATATATATATATATATATATATATATATATATAATTTGATTTTGTTACTCACATAAAATAATAAATTTAAAATAAAAAAATCACTAGAACAATAAAAACTGCTTCAAAGTCTGGTCATCTAGACGCTTACAGCTTAAATAACCCAGACCTAGGTGTTAACAAATATATATATTTTTATAGTGTAGGTAATCAATTATAAATCAAAATGTATCTTTTATGTTAGTAAATCTGTTAGTAACATTATAATATTATAATATTTAATTTTTATTTATTATACATTTTCACAATATTTTATACTTCCTTCAGTACAAGGAACCTCTTTATTTCAAATTTATTTAAATAAAAACGCATAATTATTTTTAATTTGTTTTTTGTACATTTATACTACCTGCCAGTAAATATTATTTGTGATTAAGGCTATTCTTTATAAATGTGTACATATAGAAATTCCTTACAAGGGCATTACAGGTGCAATTTACTCAACCTTTTTAATTTTAATATAAATTTTTATTTGCCAGTTATCAACTTAGATTTAATTGTTAACTTTGATTAATGTAATTTTTGTATAGTTTGTATACATGTGTAAAATTCAATAATTATGTTTATAGTTTGTAATATAAAATAAATTAGATTTAATTTATTACCTTTATTTAATTTATTACCTTTATTCCCAAATAATCTTGTAATGTGTTATTAAATACTTTAAATTTAAAACAGCAGGTAATTTATGCATTAAATATCAATTTAAGAGGTAGGTATATTAAAATTTCTCAAATAGATCAATTTTATTAAATTTACACTACTTTCTTGTGCTCCTTGTGAAAGACATGTTTATTTTCTAACGGTAAAAGAATATACAAAAAACTGGTTCTGGCTTTTTTTGGGGAGTGTAGTGAAAAGTCGTTAAAGTGTTCCCGCCGCCCTTTTATATTGGCGCCAAAATTTGAACGTTCTCAGCTTTCTTTTTTACGTGTTGGCAGCACTACCGGATCTTCCTACGTCTCGAACTGCCATTTCTCAAATCATTTCTTTTGTAAAAGAATATGGCCACAGGTTAGTTCAGTTTATTTTAAAATTACACTTGTTATACATTGTATTTGTTAGTATTTATATTTTTAAAAGCGCTTGATCAGTAGCATCGTATCAGTAACGTAATTTTAAAATTAGCAATTTAGTTCTGTCAAGCGGTGTGTCCGCGTGTAGAAGGCATTTTGCAATATGCCTATTTTTAATTTTTTTTGTTTATTTAGGCAAAAAGGGAAAGAAAACGAAGGGTAAAACCTTTGCGTTGACCACTTTTTTGCAACAAGATGCCACTGGACCCATTCCAAGTGCACCAGTCAGGAAAAATTGGGCTGATGAAGTAGAAGACTCGTATGGTAACTAATTTAGTTTATTAATAGGTTAAAATGAACCATTTTATATCCTAATAATACTTGACTTTATACAAAGGAAGTATTTGTTGAATTTCTTGGTGACTCATTTATAGTTGATTTTTTATCTGTCACTTATTAACCATGGTTCTATATTTTCTGAATTTACAACCATATGGTAAAATTTACCAGATATTGTACTTAAAATGTATTTAGAGGTATTCAAAAGCCCTAAACTAAAATAAATAATATTTAACCATGAAATTTTATCATTTTTTATTGGCCATGTTATCTTAGTTTCTTAATTAATTTGTCAACATTATGTAGCCTAATCTTTTAACTACCTAAACTAAAAAGGATAGGTTTATTTGAGCAAGCAGTTCTCATTAGAGCTTGGACTATTTGCATGCACAAGAACAATTCTGTGTGATCAAGGTTTGAAATAGCAACTAGGAGTTCTAAAAGCTCCCAGTCAGCTATTTGATGTGATTTTTAAATAGTTCTGGAACTGCTCAAATCAGTTATGCTTAATAGTTCAAAAAATAAGTACATTTTTTTATAAGACTTCCTTTGGAACTGGTAGTAATAAGTAATGGGACTGTGTTACTTATTATTGCTAATAACAATCCCAAATGGGTTTAAAAAAATCAGAACTGATTATCTTTAATTCTAAAACCGTTCAATTTTGGCATGATCAAACGAACCTTATATTTATTGAATAAATCTAAGGTTTGTTTGATCATATTATTTAATGGTTAATATACAGGAGAAATTGCAAGAGCATATTTTGTGCAATTTATTATGGCTTATTTAATCAACTTTTTTCTAATTTGTTTAATATCAAATTATAATTTTGATACTGATCAAGGTGAAAACCCATTTTTTGATGGCCTGATTATAAAAGTTTTAAAATTGTCAAATCTAGAAGTTATGTAGATTTGACATATAGTTGGAATAAATGTTTTAATTTCAGCATGGGTATTCTTTTGCAATAAATTTTTACTTTCTTATCAGTGGTGAAAAAATCACTATCTGAGTAAAGTCACTTTTAAATGATATACCAATTAAATTATGGTAAAATTTCATTGTTGTACTCTATGCTCCACATCAAAAAGTCCCAGTGATATTTGAATAAGGAAGGCAGTCTAATGATTGAGGTTATGTTAGGTCAGTTTAACGCTGATTTTGTCTTATTTTCTAAAAATAATACATTATATGTATTTAAAAACTAAAAAAAAATAGTAATAAATACATTATATTTTATTATTTTCAAAAAATTAGACGAAATTGAAGTTAAATTGACAAATACATAATGTTACGGGGCTATTATTTGTAAAGCCCTTACAAACTTGTCAATCTAAAATTTAATAATGTGTGCTTTAAACATGATGATAATTTTGATGTAAGGTATTTTTTTGGTCTGCAACAATCTTGCATCTGGAGCTTACTTACAGTGTATTTATTACACAATTAGCTACGGGAAGGTCTGAGACAGGCAATTTCACTCTAGCCGGGTGCTTGCATTTTGCAAGACAAGGGAACCAGAAATAGTGCCGATAAATTTTCAAGCCTGTGATTATTTTTTAAATATAGGCGCAGAAATTTTGTTGGTTGGAAACTCTTGTCGCCAGCTGTTTGAGTTTAATTTGCAAGCTGGTTTTCAACCAGAACTCAATTCAGACTAATCTTTTGCAGACCTGTAACTACCTCATCAAACCTGATTGAATTACCTAGTAATTAATTTACTAAGCAATTATTTCGTTTTATGAAAAATAATGTTCTTTTTGCGTTACACTTTTAGATGGAAGCTATGAGTCCCGAAGTAGCAAATCGATGGCAAACGTTGTATTACCTACCGCCCCTAAAGCATCCCGTGACTATGAAGATATTAGCGACAAAGTTCCCATGGAGCCCCCCTACATGGCTTATCTATCTAACTTACCATATGACGTAGATGAGGAAGAAATATCCCAATTTTTTAAGAATATGAAGGTAGGAAGTTTATAAGTAGTGTTGTAGTGTAGTATTTTTTTAGCTTGAAAACAAAATTCTGGTTTAAAAGGTCCCTCTTAACATAAAAATTCTAAAAGTTTTTCTAAAACTTATTACTAATTGTTGTTTTAATAATTTAATGACCATATCAAAATTTAAATTAATATATTTGAATAAATATTGTAGGTACTTTGGACCAAACATTAATAAAAGTATTTAACAATAATTATTATTGTTATTAGGGTTATTTTTGTTGAAAAAATTATAGGTTGTTTTTTAATAAAAAAAACTGTGAAATATATTCTAGGAATCAGACAATATTATTTTCTTAACTTTATACAGGGTGTCCAAAAATTGGCGCGAATTTTCCTTTATAATTTTTTCGAATTCGCAAAATTGCCTGAGTTAAATAATTTTTAAAGCCTCCAATGAGAGCCTATTTTTGCTCTATTGGACGAGCTTTTAATATTTTTTGTGTTTACAAAACAAAAACTATGTTAAGAAGCCAACTTTAGGAATAAATACGGAAGAGTTTCAATACTCGATAAAAATGTAGCACCCATTACATTTTGAGACATTTTTAGAAAATAAGTATACAATTTTTGTGCATTTAAAAATACGTGCTTGTTTGGGGTTACTATTAAGTTCTACACAAAAAATTATTACTATATGCTTTGACCCAAAAAGATCATTTTTGGAAGCCAACTTGGTCGCATTTGCCGATTTTCTAATGTCGCCCCCGTTACGCGATTCATAACGTTATAAAAGGTTTTCTATACAAGTTTTTATTGACATTTTCTTTGTGTTAAATATCTAATTTTGTATATTAATGTATCTTGATATCTGAACAAACTTTATTATGAAAAAACGCAGTGTTAGTATCGCACCCGTTACAATGGAAATACCCTTTTGTAAAAAAATTATAGTTTGTTAAAATCTAAAAAAGACTTTTAATGCCTATTTTATAGCATTAAATTTTAGTTTTTTAAACATAAATTTGTATATAATAAGTTATTTTGATTTTCTAATTCACCAGCGAATTATTGTTTTTTATTTTAAATGATTTTCATTTAAACTTTACATTATTTTAATAAACAAGGATTCTTTGAAATGCCTGTACAAAATTATACCACATATTATTGATTGTTTTGACCTTTACTTAATGAAACCCCATATTAATTATGTAAATATAAAAACTATGTTTTGAAAGTTTCTCGTAATTTTACGTATACGTGAAACTTTCAAAACAGTTGTTTTTATATTTACATAGATACCACATATTTCTGAGACCGAATGCAATATAACTAAATTTACTTCTATACAAGAGTTGATAATAACCATAACAGGGTGTCAAAATTAAAAGCTCGTTTTCGATTTTATTAAATAACTTTGAAAAAAAATTGACGTTTTTGCACTACATTTAGTTTTTCAGGCCGAAAAAAATTAAATTTCTTAAAAATAATTAAGGTTGCCTGCAATCTTGTTTTGCGCGTTGGTGTATTTACGTTTTAATAAACTTTGCCACCTTGGTTATTATTAACTGTTGAATGGGGGTAAATTTAGTTCTATAGCATTATTTTGGTCTTAGGAATAGGTGGTAAGTATTATGTTGTACAGGCATTTCAGGGACACTTGTATTTTCAGTTTTCCGGTTTTGAATCAATTTCTTTCTTTTATTTTTTTTTTCAATTTAATCGTTTTTCCGATCTTGTAAATTTTTGTTCAATTATAGAGAAATTTCAGAGTTGGATTGTACATCTACAAGAATTCCTAAAGGATTCACTTTAAAAAATTTCATTCTGGTCAGGGTTGCCATAGAATATGTTTAAAGCAACGTGTTTTTTGTTCAAAACTGTTTTGTAATTATGTTTTTCTACTCCCACCTTTAAAACGCCCTTTATCGTACATGTTTCCATGCCACTAAGTGACCTTTTAAATACATATTGACAAGTTGTGGCTTTATGGCGCTTTAGTCACGGTCTGATGTTAGCAACAGGTTTTTACTCACAGGCTGAAGTTAGTTTTAAGTTAGTTGACAGTTGTCAAATGTCATACAATCGTTAAAATAAAGTGCCTTTCTTGTAAAATAATACTAAATGTGAAAATTATTTTATTATCTTAATACAAAAATACAAAAGTATTAACTAGTTTCTCAACGCCAATATTTGAAAAGTTTATTTGAACATTGTACTGACCTTTTAATTTCGCCGGCAGTAAAATATAACTTAAATTCGGGCACGGACTCCACTGTAAAGTGCCCATAAAACATTTTCTTTACTTTCACTGTGAAAAACTGTAAATTTTCAAGAAATACATTTCAATTTATAACCTTTGTAATCTGTGTTTATAAAATATAAAAATTTGACATTTGACGGTGACACACAGATTCCCCTATTGTTTCATAGATGGCGCTCTATACAAATTTTTGATTTAAATCATTTTAAGATAATAATAAGTATTTTTCGTAGAAAAAGTATAGTATGCACCTCGTTTATAAACTTTTCTATACACTAATTAAATTAAATTCGTGTATAAAATGGCGTTTATCAAACCTGATAAATAATATACTATTATATGGTTACAAAAGCATCTAATATTTTTAGTAAATGCAGTGGTTTAAACATTGGAAACGTTTATTTTTTTTTTTCAAGCACTTTGTTTTAAACAAAACTTTTGATTCAAAATAACACGAGCGAAAAAGATATCACACGTCGCACCAAGATATTATAATTTCTTTATTAATGAATTGATTAAATTGCAAAATTAATATGCAAAGCATTTAAAAAATAAAATTTTATAGATTTCGCATATGAATATACCTAAAGAAGACAGACCTGGAGAAATGCCAAAGCTAAAAGGTTTTGGTTACGTGGAATTCGAAGACCGCGACAGTTTAATCAATGCATTGGTTATACCTGACACTGTAAGTAATGAAAAAAATCTCAAAGCGCACAAACAAACAGTTAATTCTGTATTTTTTCTCTGTAGACAATTAAAAGCCGTAGAATAAGAATAGAAGTAGCTGCCAATTCAGAAAACGACAAGAGACGCGGCCGCATGAACATGAGCGGGATGGGCAGGGACCATTCCGATGGCGGCGACTGGAGATCGAACCCCAGATCAGATAATAACGATTCCGATAGGAAACCCTATTCTTCCAGAGACAACCGCGACAGCGGATTCAGCAGAGAAAGAGAACCTAGAGAAAGTAAGTTTTTTTTAATTTTAGATGTCCGCTGTTTTTGTTGAAATTTTTTTGTTGGCTTAGCGGCTTGTGCATAAGTCATATACTTTATATTACAAAAAATAGTAGGGAAGCCGTTTTTTTAATAAAAAAATGCCCAAGGGGAATTAAGAATATACCTAGTATTAAGTTTTAATTCGCAAAATTAGTGGCAGATAATTTCTCTCTAAAAGACGGGGTCAAAAATTTTGTTATTAAATTTCTGATGGCCGATTTTTTTGTTAAATTTTTTTTTGTTGGCTTGGAGGCTTGAGCGTTAGTCATATACTTTATATTTAAAAAAACAGTGGGGAATCCGTTTTTTTTTTATAAAAAAAAATGCCGAAGACGAATTTGAAATATTAAGTTCTTATTCCCAGAATTAGTGGCATATGGCAGTGGATAATTTCTCTTTAAAAGACAGGGCCAAAAATTTGTTGTTGTGTGTACTTTGCATGCCCTGCATAAATAAAAATGAAAATATTTGTACGCAGTAAATGCAAAATATGACATGTTGTTTTTTTTCACATTAAAAACTAGATTGGATACCAGGCTTTAAGGCAGTGGCTTTCAAACTTTTTGAAATTTTTACGCTCCCTGATAATTTAGGACCTAAATTGAAAATTGGAATATTGAGGGGTCTATTCTGTAACTTTTTAGTTATGTTTATCGGCTGGGTTATAAGTTTATTTATAACCAAATCGATATAATTTTAACTGTAATTCCCAAACCTTATGATTTAGATGAAATCTTATTAAGTAAATGTTAAATTAAAGAAAATAAATCCTTCCATTTTAAAGTTAGTGTGGCAACAATGCGTAGCCAACTTCGTGTTTATTATTGGCGGGATAACTGTCAAGTGTTGTCAGTGTAGTTTCTTTATAATCTGTGCAAAGGTGAAGTGTATAAAATGAATACAAAAAGAATAGATCGACAAAAAAACAATTACATGCCTTAGTAGCATATATAGAAGGAAACAAAGATATGGTTTATTCCAGCAAATTTGCAGTGGCAAAGGAGCTTAATAACATTGCAAAGGCCATAAGAAGGCAATAATAAAGACAATTTGTGGCTGCTGGAGCATTTTGGGTAAACTGATATCTCAGATATTAGACCCACACCAAACTTATATGAGTTTATACTGACATTAAATGAACAAGTTCTGCGCAAGAAGAATTTAAATTTAAAAGTTTGCGAAAAAAGTTAGTTTTTCAGCGTGCCCCCTAATTACGATTATTCAATCACTTTCATACGTTCACCAACGGTTATTGAAAAAATTTCAAAAATTTATTAATAAGTAGGTATTACAGATTTTATACCATTTTAAATTTTTATTAATTTAACTCTGATTTTAAAAAAATTAAAAATGGTATAAAATACTCTTGGATTTTCAAAATAAATTTTGACACAGTAGTCAATTATAAATTTCACCTCTTTAACCCTTTCACTCCGGGAGTCGCAAAAATGCGTAAATTACTGACCTCACAGATACGCGGGAGACGCATTTTTTCAATTAGGTGGAATCACCGTCGAAACACACGTTTGCGGCTACATCGATACAATTAGACGGTCTTTGTCTCTGCGCTGGCGGAACCGTTTCCCGCTCTAATAGCATTTAGGTTAGTTTGCCGCAAAACGATTTCGGGGTGGCATAAATGCAGTTTATTTGCAAAAATTTGTTATAAAATATATTAAATTAGCAACAATGAGTAAGAGATACCTTACTGAAAAAGAGCTGGAGCAGGCGCTATATAATAGTGACGAAGACGAAGTTGAGTTTGATCCTGAGAGCGGGAACCGCACGTTTGCGCAAGGCTTGGATTTGCCCGTATGGGGGGACCACATGGCGCGGGCGAGCCCCGTAGTGAAAGGGTTAATTTGAATAATCTTAAATAGGGGGTGCAAAACTAACTTTTTCAATTTAAATTCTGCTTGCGCAGAACCTGTCCATTCAATGTCATTATAAACTCATATAAGTTTGGTGTGGGTCCCATGTCTAATAACTCAGATATTGGTATACCCAAAATTATCCAGCTGCCAGACTCAAAAAGTTCCTAATTTTTTATGTGTACCTTTTATTTTTAAATGATTTTTAATTTTTATTAAAATATCTATTTTTTATGCTCTTGACGCTTGAAGTGTAAGCATATGCTCATCGATCTCTCTTAAGCAGCGTATACGATACAAATGTAGTAACGTGATAACTGGTTAACGCCGTAAAATAATAAAAAATCAATCGATTCTAAACGTGATAACTGTCCCAAGTGCAAAAGGGTGCAAATTGTGTGTGGTACCTCCCCCATTGATTAAATCCTCAAGTGTTGGACCTGGTTAAAAGGTGTGAGAGAGACGATCACTTCCACGAAATTTACTGGACTACCACACGTGCGAGCGGCATGCGAAATGGTTCAATTCCAGCACCAAATGGTCAAGCTAAGTTATTTTTTCCAATTAAAAAAGAATAAGAACATTTCCTTAAGTTTAAACAAACAACCTCATTTTCTCATAGCAGACAAATCATAAACAACCATCGAAAAAGGCGTAAGATAAATAAATAAATAAACTAAACATGCAAGAAGACAAAAAATAACATAAACAAGTTGAGTGTGAATAGCAGTATTGCCAGAAGTAAAAGTTGAAATTATCGAATTGGGTAAATAAATTATCGAATTTTCGGAAATTAAGTTACAATAATTGTAATAATTATGTAACAATAATTATTATAATTTAATCATAAAAAAAAAAAGTAAAAGAGAAAGAATCGAATTTTTGGAAAATTATAAAATTTGTAAAAGTAAAAAAAATACCCCCCACTGGGAACTGCCTTATCGCAGCGATTGCGGCCTTACGCTCGGCACGAGTGATGGGCTCCTCCGCGGGGGGGTGCAGCCTCCCGTGGCCTATACGGGGGATGGTCTACACGGCGGTAGTCGTAGTACGATTGCCGTTGTGTGGATTGTCTTCCGGGGGGGCCGCGGGGGGTTGTATTTCTTTGCGGGGGAGTTTATCATGTGTGCCGATTATCGTACCAATGGGAAAAACCATTACCAAAAGGGTAAGAGTAGCCCAATTAAACACTGGGCCCACGTCACTCGTAGACAACGCAACAACATACTACAAGCCACCCTTAAACTAGATCTTAAAGACAAAAAAATCGGTAGACCATGCTTCACATTTCATGACACGTAGCACAATACATGCACTTCTCACAAAGTAACAAGACCAGTTGGGAGCAACTAAACAACAATAAAAATAAAATAAAAAATAAAACAACCGACACACTTTACCAAGTTCAGGAACTATCCGACACGGATAATGAAAATAATGAACAAGACGAAGACCTCGACTAGGAAACTACACCCCTGCAGCGTAATAACAACTCCCCAACTCCAAATAGTAATCCCAAATGTTTGGAGTAATACTAACTGACTGGTCTAGGGGGATTCCGCGTCGTACTTAGTTTTAAGTCGGCGTAATTGTCCCCCAAAAACCAACTCCCGCCCGTCCCTCATCCATACCTCACTGAGCGTATAGCATAGGCCCGGCGAACCCGGGAACGGCTATTATAACTATTCGCCTCTCGCTCTCGAGCCCCAAATAGGGGACAGTACGGAACGCAATGGACATTCGCACCCAGCAAACACGGGTGAAGCCGTGCAGTTGCTGGGGAAGAACAAAAATCGGCGTAAGTAAACATAGGCCTGTACGGGGTTTAAGAGTCAAGAGGAAATGGGGCTGGTTATACGTCTCTTATACTCATACTCATATCTATTTTTTATGTTTTTTTTATTTAAAGTTTGAATATGTACCTATATTATTTTTTATTAAAATATATTATTTTAGTTAGAATACCTACTTATTATTTCACTTGTATCACGTAAATTGCAATTCATTATTCGTGCCGCATTACTAAATCAAAAAAAAAAAAATACTCAGGGTTCTAGGGAATGAAATAGTTTACCGTCTTCTCCTGTTTCTTTCATTTATGTAATTAATAGCATAAAAGTTTAGTACTGCAGCCATTTGTAATAATTTGTAAAGGAAATTATTCTAAGGTGACCAACTGTGTAAAGGGGAAAACCAGAACAGCGGTGGCCTGTAGGAATTTTTTTAGAAAAAGAGGTGTTGCCCTATTTTTGCCTGTTATTATTATTTACTCTCAATTGAGTTTAAAAACACAAATTTCATAATAGTTATTTTATATATGGGTCGTTCCACGCCAAATCGGCCACTTTTGAACCCGACCTCTTTCGATTTGGCTAAAATTATGTTATATTTTTTCACCCCACTAAAAATTTTTCTTAGAATTTTTTATTTTTTTTTCACCCGACCAAAAATATGTTAAACATTTTTCAAAAAAATGTCTTTTTTCCCAAACTTTTTTGTATTTTTTTCTGAAAAGTTCATTAAAAACCAAAAAAAAACCGCCCCATTTAGTCAAATTTAAGTGTATTTTAAAAGAAAATTGCCCATTTTTTTTTTAAATTCGTAATTTTTTTTTGGTTGGGTAAAAAAATTGTAAAAACTCTGAGAAACTTTTTTAGTGGGGTAGAAAAAAATTTACAAAGTTCAGTAAAATCGAAAGGGGTTGGGTCAAAAGTGGTCGATTTGGCGTGGAATTCCCCATATATATATATATGTATATATATATATATACATATATATATATGTATATAATTATTATGAAATTTGTGTTTTTAGCCTAGTTATTTTTGGTTATTAGGTATTTTTTGACAGAATCTGGTCACTTTAGGTATACCTAATAAATTAATAGGGATTTATCAAAATTGGAAGTTAATTTTATATGGTAAGCTAAATCAGAACAGACCAGAACCAAAATAGGAAAATCAGAACCTTTACTACCTTCGATTTCCTGTCAGAATGAAGACTTCAAAAACAGTATAGTTCTGATTAAATCAGAACAGTTGGTCACCTTAAATTATTCTTATAATGCACCTTTGAAAGTGTTTTTTATTTAAATCGAAATTATAACTCAAAAGTTATTTTTATCGCCTACTAATATACCTCACGATATACATTTCTGAATAACCAGCGTTATATCGGCATCGGGTAAAATTTTAAACCACATACGAAGTTACAGAATCGCTCTAGAGATTTTAACCAGTCGATATGATATAACCCAGGGTTATTTATAACTAAAAAGTTACAGAATAGACCCCTGAATACTTTATATTTATTAACTTTTTTAATTTAAATTTTTGATCTTGCCCTTCACACATTACTTCACTCTCCCAGTTTGGAAACCCCTTCGTTCAGTCAGACTGTAAAAAATGGATTTTCTAGATTAATTTATGTGTTAAGTGTTTTTTTTAATTCGGAATTTGACAACGTTTAAAATTTAGGGGTTTAGTTGCCAAATTCTTGGGACCCCAAATTTATAATTGGCTACATTGAGTAAAACAAACTAATTTAGTGGATTTATGCAGCACATCACATCAAAATGCTGTTTTGTTTTTAAAATTTCTTTTTATTTAGAATTTTCTGTTATCCTTGGTATTGTTTATTATAATTCTATTATAGGCATTGAACAGGAGTACCAATTTTAAATACTAAAAATACCCAAGTATATGATATACAGTATCGACAATTTCCGAATAAAAAAAAAATTATATTTAATGTAACTTTCACAAAAATTTCTGGACTAAGTTTAAACTCTCTTGTAAGTGGTTTATCTTGCATGATTTTTTTTCAAATTTCTGAATTTTTTTGACTTTCGTCTGACCTCCCTTTCCCCTAGAGCGTGACCTAATATTTGCACTAATCATTTTTCCTTTTAAACCATATTTTTTGTATGAAATAAATTAAACAAAATAGTTTTGTTTTATATTTTATGCACACATTAGAGCTTTATTACTGAATTCTAGGTTTTAAGGTGTCGAAGTGATGCTATAGAATAGTATTCTCTTAAAATTATCTACACACAATTATTACATGTGTGGGTTTTTTAAGATAATATGACATTTTTACCAATACATTTCTTAACTTCAACCATTGGGCGAAATAGCGAAAAAGCTTCAAGTAAAAATTAAAAAAAAGTGAGGTTAAAATTGCTTGGCCGTTGTTAGATGTCATAAAATATTGTTAGACGTTAAAACACATTTTTTTTGATAAAATTGCGATTGAAGAATTGGTAGTTATAAAATTAATATTGTTAAAAACGACTTATTGGACTTTAAAACTAATTTTTGCAATAAAAGTTTAATTACAAAAAGCTTAGGTACAAATCCCAAAAAGTAGTTCTTGTTAAAAATAATAATTTTACAACACATGAATTTTATGTAATTTTTTACCATTTCATTTTTAATTTCAATTTTATCATAAAAATGTGTTCTACAGGGTGTTATGTAATTAATGTTATATATTAAAATACTGAATACCTTTTGACATAAGGAATAAAGGAAAAATATTTTAAAAAGCATTTTTCCAAAGATAAAGATATGCATTAGAAGTTTTTTATATTTTTTGTGATACGCCACTGGTTACACACTTGTTTATCTCTGCACACCTGTATTTTGTGAGTACATAGATACCAACCAACAAAGTAGCTATGCGTTGCCAGATGTAAAAAATTGTTACTAAAAATTTTTCTTGCAAAAAATAAATAAAAACTCAATAAATAAAAAAGTTTTATGCCCTTAAAGCTCTAATACCTAATATTTATATTTCTAATATTTATTTACTGATCCAGCTATTAGCTTAAGCAATGATTAGAAAATTTAGTACCTTTGAAATTTGAAATCCATAACCACAAAATTAATTTTTTCATCAGTTTTTTTCTCTGTTTACTCAGATGAAATTGGGACCAGTTCACAGGTTAAACTTTAAACATTTAATTTGTGTAAATAAATCCAAAAGCATTTCCCTTAGTTAAGATATTTACAATTTGAAAACATAACCTAAAATTTAAAAGAAATGCACTAGATTCTGTCATAAAAGTTGGCAGATTTTGTTTGAATTTACCTTCAGTACAAAAATGAAATAACCAACAATTAATAAAAACGCCAAATTGACAATTTGCATTGTTAATTTTGTCATTTTTGCAATTGAGCTAAATTTAAACAATGTTTGTCAACTTTTTTGAGAGATTTTGGAAAAACTGTTGTTACCAACCATAACATAATAAATCCACCAGATTAACCTAAAGTTCCTAGTCGATCAGTGGCGTACTTTTTGGTAGGATAAAGGTTATTATAAATTATTTTTAGACTTTGGAATTTAGAAAAAAAAAGTTTCAGGTGCTTCTTTATGGACCCTAAGGAACAACCCATTTTAATATATAACATTAATTACATAACACCCTGTATAGATATATCGTCTATTCTTTTTTTTTTGTCAGAAGCTATTGACTATTTTACAAATGCCCAAAGTGAATAAATTTGTGGGTGTAAAAAATTGGCCAGGAACAGTATTCTAACATATCATTGTTATTGTTGCAGTTGATAATAAACCTGGTGCTTGGCGCGAAGGCGAAAGGCCGAACAGGGACAACGAGAGAAGCTTCTCTCGAAACTACGAGTCTTCGGACAGAGGCGGCCGTTTCGGCGATAGAGACCGTGACAGGGATGGCGGGGATAAAAGAGGTGGCGGCGGTGGCGGCTTCAGCAGAAATTTCGGTGACAGGGATAACAGGGACAGAGATGGCGGAGATAGAAGGGGTTACGGCAACAGAAGGTACGACGATGACCGAAACGGAGGATTCAACAGGAATCGCGACGATTTCAGGAGGCGCGACGATGACCGCGACGACTCTAGGAGGCGCGATGATGAACCACCAAGAGAAAGAGGAGGTGAGTTTCTTCTCAAACAGCTATTATTTGCATTTATTTAAGGTTTTAAAGGTGCAATTTTACCTTCACATTTTTTCGCATCCTATTTTTTAGAGATTACTATCAGATATTTTTTCGTATGAAATTTGCTAATTTCGTCTTGCATAAAAGTTAGTTTATAGTACAAAAAATATATATCGGGTATTCCACGCCAACCAAAACAGGTTATAAATATATTTTTCCGAAAACGTCAAAAAATGTCAACTTTGTTAACTTCAATTCATGATGTCAAAGTTTGATTTCACAGACGGCGGACAAAAAAGTGAAATTATATAAATTTAAAGTAAAAATTCATTGAACTAGGGATATACAAGGTGTCCCTAAACTTAGTGGCATAAATTTAGGAGCAGATTAAGCAAGTCAAAATATGACGAAAATCTAAATAAATATTTTTCCTAATTACGTATGTTTAAAAGATACAGGGTGAGTGTTACTTATCATATCAGTTTTTTTAATATAACTTCTACTATGGTAGACTTAAAAAGGTGATATTTTGTGAACAGTCACGTACTACCAAAACACATATTTACACATAATTATAATTGTTTGAGTGAACACAGGTCGTAGAAACGGGGGTTGCTTTAAGCTTATTGTCCCATACAAACTTTAAGGTTAGGTTTTAATACCATTTGATGCAATTTTTCGATTACTCAGTTCGGCTACTATTAAAAGGTGTACCTCTCAAACTTCGATAAAATAAACCGTTTCCGAGATATTCGAGATTACAATAATTGTTATATCGCATTAAAGGACTAAAAGGTATATGAAAACAAATTTTTTAATTGAAAAAACTACAATTTTTTTAATGTGACAGTCAGGGCAAAGAGTCCCGAGGCTCATGGAATGCCCTTTTTAGTTTTTTCAATTAAAAAATTTATTTATGAGCGCTTATGAGCATTTATGAGCACTTATGAGCGCTTTGCAAAGCGCTCGAGCATCTGCCTTCTATAATAAGAAATAATATGTAAATATAAAAGAAAAATTGTGATACTACTACTTATAAATATTTAATATCCTGATAAGGAATCTTGTAATCTTTTAAGGTGTAATAAATAAATAAAAAAAAAAATGGTGCTGTTTGGCAGCGTTACCAGATTCTGTAAAAAAAGTAATGGATTTTTTGTGAACTTTACGAGAAAAATTTTCACAGACAGAATCTGGTAACGCTACTGTTCGATATAAAATACAAAATCACGGTTCTACAGGAAAAGATGACTGCGGGCGAGTAAAATTTGTATAGTTTGGGGTTTTGAAAATACGTGAAGTTGCATTGACACCATAGATGGTGCACAATAAAGTTAAGGCGTCGAGTTTGAACTGTTGTCTAAACTGCGCACCACTCAATGTGTCGCGACCTAAAAGTTCTTTCTTTTTCAAAATGACATAACTTTTTTGTTTCTTGAACGATTTTATCCTTGAATAATTCTGAACAAGCGACAAGCAACAAACTTCCATTATTTTCAGAGGGGCCTAAGCAAAGACCACTTTTTGAAAATGACATTTTGGTGAACATTTGCGAAAACTAAACCTGAACCGATATTTACGTTCGTGACATGTTTTCTTTATAATTTTGACCTCCTGATTGTGATTCAGTTATCAAATTTAAGTTTCAGATAAAACCAAAATCACCAAGAATAAAAATTCGAAAACAATTCCCGGCTGTTAAATGCCTTAATAAAATCCTATTTTCATCATTTGATCCTTGACGTACTAAAGATGCAAAACAGTAAAAAACAGTAAACACCAGCAATAGGATTTTATTAAGACATTTAACAGCCGGAAATTGTTTTCGAATCTTGATTCTTGGTGATTTTGGTTTTATCTGAAACTTAAATTTGACAACTGAATCACAATAAAGAGGTCAAAATTATGAAGGAAACATGTTACAAACGTAAATATCGGTTTAGGTTTAGTTTTCGCAAATTTTCACAAAAATGTCATTTTCAAAAAGTGGTCTTTGCTTAGGCCCTCTGAAAAAAATTGAAGTTTGTTGCTTGTCGCTTGTTCAGAATTATTTAAGGAACAATTTTTCACCATCTTATATTCTTGTTCCTAAAAAGACTGAGTGTATTGCCTACAAAAAAGCCTTAAATGTACTCTTTTGGAAAAAAATTATATTTTCGTTGCTAAGATTCCAATTCGAAAAATTTGAAAAACGTTTCAAGGTAAGAAAAAAATTATTGTTTTACAAACGGTGCTTGGAAGTTATTGAAATTTTTCACCGTTTAACATATCACCCTTTAGGAAATTTACTTAAAGAACCGTGAGCTTCATATCTATAGTATAAATTGTCAGAGTGGTGCGCAGTTTAGTTTTGGCCAATTTTTGGCCTAAACCGAAACTTCTTGTCGGTCGCTAGTTTTAATTTGTTATTGTTGATTTTAAGGGGATCAACAGCCTCATCAAAGACAAAAACTGGTGCTAGCGCCGCGATCAAAGGCCGTAGAAGCGGCAACAGCCGAACCTACTGCGGTGCCTTCAGCCTCGATTTTCGGCAACGCCAAACCCGTAGATACTGCGACTAAAGAGAGACAGATCGAAGAGCGGCTGGCCAAGCAGCAGGACAAACCCAGGGAGAACAGTCGGGATAGAAGGAACGATACCGACAAAAAACCCGTAAGAAATTAAACTCATCTGGATGAAATTCCCTATTAATTTTTCCTTCTGTTCATTTTTTAGATAGAAAGAAGTCAAATAAACAGAAGGGACAATGACAGTCCTCCACATGATAGACCAAGTAGCCAGAATAAAAAACATGGTGAGTTCAAACTCACCTACAGTGTTTTAAATTTTTTGTATGCACACATTAGAGCTTTATTACTGATTTTTAAGTTTTAAGGTGTCGAAGTGATGCTAAAGGAAGGTATTTTCTTAATTTTATATGCATACATTTATTATGTGTATGTATTTTAGGAAGACACAACAAATTTATTAACACAGCAGCCAATTAATTTTCGACGTTTTGACTACTAATGAATTTGCAAGTTTTCAAACGTCAAAAGTTTAGATTTCATTTTTAATTGTGTATAAATTTTGTGTTTGTAGATGATGAAAGAAGACCTCCCTCTAGAGACAGTATTAGATCCCCTCCTGCTGAGGAGCAAAAAAGTGAAAAGCCGAAACGCGAAGAGAAAAAGTAGGTTTCAGAAAAGTTAAAATAAGAGTGTAAAAACTTATTTTAATTTTTTTTAGAGATAAGGTTGATAAAGAAATGCCAAAATTCAAAGAACCTGATGCTCCCGTTTTTGCCCAAAACAATAAATTTGCATTTTTGCAAGATGAAGAAAATTCCGATTAGCAATATGTGATGTTTTGTTTGAGTAGTGTATTATTGATTAAACTTAAAATATATTTAATATTTTTTAAACTTAAAATACAACAGTAAATTTTACATATTTATTATTTTAATTATAGAATATATTTTTTGTTAAATACAAATATGTTTGTATGTGTATAAATTTTGTTAAATTTTAATAATGTAATTTGTGAAAGGTCTTTAATAAATTGCATATTTATTTCGTACTTTTTACACTTTTTTTTTCATTTAATAAATACTCAAACATCGGAAAGAATAATTTTATTTTTAAAATAAGAATCAAAGTTGTCCATTCTGTTGAACTTAGTGTCTTACATCCGCATCTTCGTAAAAACGAGGATCTGTAATTCGAAATGCAGCCCTTTTGTAACAATAATAATACAGAGCGGATACTAAAAAAGGTAAGTATTAAAATTTGTTTTAATGTATAAGTATAATTAAAAGAAAAAAGAGTCGTAAAGACATTTATTACTACACAATTTTGTTCGTTACAATCAGATTCTTGCTTTAAGGCCCTTTTTTAATTTCAATTGACATAACTTACCCAGTCTATGAATTATCAAGAAAATTATAAATTTTGTTGGCCACTGAATAGATTTGTCACCCCATACCAAATTTAACGACCATAGGTGCAAAATAGTTGTTAATATGAAGTAAACCATACAAACAATTATAGTAAGTCTGAACCTAATATATAATGAATCTAATAGCCCATTCTAAAAGAAATATAAAAATAAATGTTTGAATTAATAATGTATATTTACCTGGAAGACATATGTTGAAAAAAATGTTAATAGCATAGTTGATAAAGCAAATATTAAACATGCATCTTGGATTCTAAAAAATACAATTTAATTATATAAAAATAACGTTTTCCACTTTAAGTACACTGACATAAACAAAACAAGCATAATAGCATTTTGTGGCCGATTGAAAATCCAGAAAGTATTAATAGAAAAGTCGATTATAAACAAAATAGTTTGTAATCCTAAAACTGCTGTATACCGCACTGTTGTTAGCTTCATTTTTTAATTTCTTATTTACACCCACATAGTTTTTGTTTTTATTCGGGATATTGATTTTCTCAAAGCGCAAGTGCGCACGGCGTGCTGCTCTTTAATTTCAATACAAACACCATGGAAAATTAAAAATATCGGTTTCTGTAAAAATTTACTTTATAATACAATATAAATAACAACACCAAGGGAAATATAATCATATTTTGTTAACAAAGAACAATAATAATTACTTTTGGTTAATAACAATTCAAAAATTCTTTACATTCTGTTGAATGAAGACATGTTATTCGAAATATAAAATTTTGCAACAATACGTATTGTACCAAAGATTAAATATACAACCTATATATAATATAAAGAGTATATTGTTTTAATAATTTGAATCAAAGAGTCTTTATTAAAGACATTTATTATTATATTTTTTAAAAATGATTTTTACCTTATCTTACCAATTCCATACCAAAATTTTTTAAAAATTCCACTCCAACTTCCACCAAAATATTAAATGAATATTTTTGCTAAATAACTTAAATATTTTTAAAATATACCTAGTCATTATTTTCTTCGTGAATGGTGCCAAAAAAGACTTTAAATCAGGACAAATGTTCGGTTATTGTCTTTTCGATAAATCATAATTATCAAAATTCCTACTATCTGAATGACTACAAATTAAAACCTGTTGAGATGGATAAGCTTATCCTTATCCTTAAGGATCTTGGTGTTATTTTGGCACCAAACTACAAGTTCACAGCATTATTTTATTTGTTCACAGCCATTTTGATAAAATATTTTATCAAAATGGCTGTGAAAACATAACATAATGCTGTGAAATTGTAGTTGTAGGACAATTCTGCCCTACTATGGAGAAAGGCAGTAACTGCTAAACAAGAAATTTGTGGAAAATTACCATAAACTACATTTTTATAAAACTGATTATATATTTGACTGCATTTCTGTGTTGAATTCGGTTACAAAATGTCCATAGCTTTACCATAGCACAAGAAAACGCATTTTGCATTTTTTTGCAGTTACTGCCTTTCTTCATAGTAGGGCAGAATTGTGCACTTTTAAACACCATTGCAATTGAATCAGATATATGATATTTATATTGATGTATTTATTTTATTTATGGTTTTTCCTATTTTGCTATTTTGCGTTAAAAAAAAAATTAAAAAAATTAAATTATTATTTAAATGCCTCTACAATATTTTTACAACATTTACCTACATATATGTCCCACTTTTTATTTTTATACAATATTTTTTCACTACATTTTTAAAACATTTTTGTAAAGTACCTTATATTTTATTAATGTTTCTTCAACATCACAAAAATATTTACAGCTGTTCATTGCATATATTTTAAAAATGTACATTTTTAAATATATGCAATGAACAACAACGTTGTAAATGTTGATAAAATGTTGCTTTTATATTTATAAAAGTAGTGCATCACGTGTAAATAGTTTTTGTGTACCTACTGAATTTTATTGTTATGTAGAGCAAAAAGTAGTTGTGGTATTAATAAAAAATACTTTATTTTAAAAATAATCGATATAAATAAAAGTGAAATATGTAAAACAAAAATTCTTTGGAAAAGGGTACTAAAATAAAAGAATGTTTTTTTTACAGTCTTGTTTTTTTTTACTTTTATTTAGCTTGAGCCAGCCATTGTCGTAACTCCGGTAAAATGTAATTTTCCGTCGAAGTTTCGGTTTTTGGATTTTTCCGCATGGAGGCTAAAAAGAATTTAATTTAAATTAAAGACTTTGGTCCAATCCCACTCAGGTAAATTATTTTTTTTTGTTTTTAAAAATTAAAAAACAATATTTTTGGTTTTATTAGGTTTATGTTTGTTTTTTGTTCATAAGAAATTTAACGACAGAATAATCGTCTTCAATAGGGTGGCAATAAAATTTTAAGGTACCGCCGCGGTTCCTTTTTCTATGCCGAACACTGCCATTCAAAAATGGCAATAATAATTATTATATTTATTTTTGTTTTGATTAATCAAAACAAAAATAAATATAATGCATACCTCTAGCAGGAAGAATTATCTGGATAATTACCCTCTTATATATGCCTACAAGACAATTATCGCTTGATTACAGCGATAATTGTCTACTAGGAATCGATAATTCCATTGTATCCACGTATCCCTGGCAATTAATAAAAATAAAGTAAGTTATTATTTTAATGTGACAGTTATTTAAAATGTCATTTTATTTTAAACACAACCCACATAATAGAATATATTTTAAAAATGTTGTGAGGCCGTATGGAGGCAAACATTTATAAATTTTACTCCTTCACTCAACGCATAAACGAATTAATAACAACAGCCAACTAAAGAATTAATAAAAAATGTCGATTAAAAACAAAAAGTTTGTAATCCTAAAACTGTGCAGAGCCGCTCTTTTGCAAGCTCCATTTCTCCATTTCGTATTTACACCCACATAGTTTGTTTTTATTTAGGAATAATGATTTTCTCAAAACGCAGGTACGCACGACGTGCTGCCCTTTGTATTTGAAAACACCATGGAAAAATAAAAAAATATCGGTTTCTGTAAAAATTTACTTTATAGTACAAAATAAATAACATTGGGGGGAATATAACAAAGAACTATAATAATTACTCTTGGTTAATAAAAATTTAAAAATTCTTTACATATTTTACAATTCTAAAATATCAGTTTTGCCCATGCAACTTATTCAGGAAAATATCTACATCCAAGGTTTTTAGAATGTTCTCACAAGTTTTGCTTTTCTTTTCAACTTGAAGATTCTCTTGAACCTTTATTTTCCTTTTTCTTGATCTGTAAAAAATAAAACATTTATTTTTAGCTATCGACGGCTTTAATGCAGTACCTCGTAAGTGACATTTTTATAGAAATTTATTTTTTTACAGATATCTAAACTTTTTTACATGTTCATAAAACTAAAGTAAATAGTTAATAATAATAAATTATTATTAATAATAATAATGGAGTAAATTTTACAGGAAGTGAAAAAAGCTCTGACGATCATAATTTGAGTAGAGTAGACCTTTTTTTCATATAGTTTCACATTTAGTTATTTTATTTCCACCTTCTTAGTAAATGATATTTTATAGATTAATTTTGTTGTTTTTGTATCCAACAGACCTGTAATACTTTATGGGCTTGTATAAAAGACCTGTAAGGTTTTATAGGCTTGTAGAATAGTATATTCTGTAACAAGTTTGGAATACAGCATATTCCGCTCGAGTGAAGAGTTTGTCACACGAGCCAAAGGCGAGTTTGACGGTTTCACGAGAGCGGAATATGCAATTCCAAACGTGTTTCAGATTATACTTTTTCTACGTTTCCAAAAAATACCATAGAAAATAATTTAATTGGAAGAAAGTGAGGTTGGATCGGTCTAAAATTTGTTAGATATAAAAAATAGAGATGTCGCCACGAGTGTTTATTCTGTCATCCGATGATAAAATATTTCATTCTGTAACACTTATGGAATATATGTCATTCCATAGATAAAAGTGATATTAGAACGGTCATATTCCGTAATAGGAGTAGGAAAAATCAATTTATGAAATGAAATGTCACATTTGACATATGAATTAAAATTTAAAAATCGTTATCTAAAGGTGAAAATAAAAGTTTGTATGTGTCACGCTTTGCAATTAATCTATACTAGGCCCACTGGATTATTTAAAAAAATCCAACTGCCCACTCTTATATGTTAAATAACACACCTAAATAAACGAAATTTTGAAAAAAAAACAGGTTTGTAAATTGAGTTTTTGTTTTTACTTTTTCTTCTTTAAATGTACAAGAATTTTTAAAATGACCCATATGCTGTAAATTGTGTGATCAACAAATGTTATTATTATTTTTATTATAAAATTAATATTAAAGTTGTTTTTAAATACAGTGTGTCGCACTTAAGATGAAGACACCCCCATATTTTCGCTATTTGAAGGAATAAAGGTTTGAATTTTTTCACATTCATACATGTTGATGGGTCACATTTTTTAAGCTACTCAACTGAAATATGAACTTTAATCTTGGCCTACTACAAATTCACAAACAGGGACATTTCTCGATATTTTGCTTCGCGTTAGAGATATCGAAAAAAGTTATTGGAAAAAGTTGTTCAGAATATTATTCTAACCCCATATACCAATTTTTATAACAAAACATTTTTAATTTTTTATTTTGGTACACACATTATTACAAGTTCATTTTTTAGTTTGATAATAATTATCCCTTAAGGGAGCCATGGAAAGTAAAAATTTGAAACTAACTAGTGTTTATGACCGTTAAATAAATAATTAAAACAATTTTTGGAAATTATAAATCAATTAAGGAAATGGTATGAAACAATAATAAAACTAATAAAAATAAATAAATTAGAAATGCGAATTTTGCTATAAAAATCGGTATACGGGGTTAGAATAATATTCTGAACAACTTTTTCTAATAATTTTTTTCGATATCTCTAACGCGAAGCAAAATATCGACAACTGGCCCCGTTTGTGAATTCGTAGTAGGCCAAGTTTAAAGTTCAGATTTCAGTTGAGTATCTTAAAAAATGTGACCCACCAACATGTATGAATGTGAAAAAATTCAAATCTCTATTCCTTGAAATAGCGAAAATATGGGGGTGTCTTCATCTTAAATGCGACACACTGTATATATTAAAAATGAACAAAAATATACAGGGCGTCCCGAAAATGCACGTGATGAAGGTTAATAAAAAATCACAAAAAAAATAAAATTAATTTGGTAATTACCACAACGCATTGTACCACAACACAAATGTTGCTATGTGGATGATGTAATATTTCAGATTATAAATAACTAAAAAAAATATTTCTTTATGCTTGAAAATTTTAACTTTCTAGCATAATATTTCATATTTTAAAAAATTAATACGCATCCTATTGATGAAGTATTTTTAATTAAAATTACAAGTTTGTACTAGCATGTAAAAATTAACTCACCACCCCAAATTTTCCAAACCCCGACTAAACTTACCCTTTAGGCGACATATTGGAGTCATCTGTAGACGGTTCGCCCGATCCAACTAAGGCATAATTCATGAGGTCATCGTCAATTTTTGACGATTTAGACAAATCATCAATTGCAATTTCATCTGTCACTTTGCCATTCTTCTCGTCATCATTACTTACGACCGAATCAGTAACGTCTTTCTTATCAAGGCGGCTTTTATTCAGCTCCTTGAACTTCTTCGGTATCAAAACGTTTACCGTAGACGGTATGTCAAGAATTTGTTCTAAAGGAGATACCGATATTTTTACCGGTAAATCTAAATCCATATCGTCAAAGAATACCTTGGCCTTCATATCTCTAAGAACGCTTAAATCGTACGTTTTAAGCAAGGGTGGCGCTGATTCGTCAAACTTAAAACAAATGTCATCCTCGAATGTAGCTGTGCTGAATTCTTCCAAAAATCGGTAAATTCTTTCAGGTGATTTAACATTTTTTGGTGGCGTTTTAATGTCCTTTTGAGGAGTTCTTTCATCCTTTTCGTCTTTTAAAGATTTTTCTTCTTTTATGGATGTTTTTACGTCTTTTGGAGTAGATTTTTCAAATTTTGGGGATGTATTCTCGTTTTTTGAAGATTTACCAACTTTTGTGGATATTTTTTCATCTTCTGGGGATGTTTTCAATACCTTTTTTGATTTATCATTTTTATCAACAAGGCTCTTTTTGGATTTGTCATCGGCTGATTTTGAAATTTTTTCCTCCTTTTTAGTTTCTTTTAATATTTTCTCCGTTTCATTCTTTAGTAAAGTCTCAATTGTCTTATCAACATCACTTGATTTATTAGTTTTACAAACCTGATTATTACTTTTCGGCGTTTTATTGTACATCAAATGTATTCCTCGTTGCTTTAAACCAGTAACCAGCTTCTCAGCTTCAACGTCCGAAGCTGTTTCGTGCTTATCGATTTTGGAAACTTTATTTTTGGAATTTGCAATTTGCGACTTTTTACTTCTAGTTTCCATTTTTACGGGTTTTTCCTCCTCATCATCGGAAGTCAATAAAAAATCGTTCGTAAAACTTTTATCACTCGATTTATTTTTGGAAGTGTTTTTCTCCGAACTGGAACTTCGCGCTCTCAGCACTGCTTTTTTGGGCGTCTCAGGTTTTCTACGATTTTTTCGTGCATATGCCGCTTTTAGGTTGGGTTGAGGTTTGATTCGTTGACGAGATTTAGGTTTAGGTTTATCGACGACAGATTCTGACGGTTTGGGTTCGTTACCTTTGAACTTTAATATAACGCGTTCCCTCTTAGCTTTCAACTCCTGAAGGATTTTCTCTTGTGCTAACAAAATTTTTATAGGGCTTTTCTTTTCCAAAGTTGTCAATTGTTCGACTGTATTTAATATGATGTTGATCTCCGTGGTTTTTTCGGCCATTGTAGCGTCTTTTTTTGTCGGGGCTTTTTTAGGTGGACAAGGTGTTTCAACTGGTACTTCAGGGGTTTCAACTGCAGTGCTCTTAGAGCGCGTTCTGAGTGAGTAAGGCCTTACAGGTGCTGGTTTTGGGGAAGGTTCGTTATTTTTGCATATTATAGTTTGGTTTGTGTTTTCTGTCCAAGGGTGGCCTTGCTCTTCTTCATCTTCACTACTCGATGAAGATGATGAATCGGAACTCGATTCCTGTTTCATACTCTTCTTTACAAGATTCAAATTCTTTTTCCCAATAACGTTCCTATTAAAAATACTGACATGTTCTTGCATACTCGGCGGTGATTCTTTCACATTATTGGTTTTTAAAACGACATCGTGTAATATTTTTATTTGCGTTTTAGACACCTCATCTTTCTTGGGTTTATTATATTCCTCCAGCAGATGCTCTATAGATCTGTTTTGTTCGTTATCCGACGGCTGATAGTAGGAACTCGAACCCGAATAATCCGTGGGGCGATTGGCGTAGGGCGTCATCAAATCGGCAGACGGAGTGAAAGGCGGAAAGTTGGGCGTTATCGGCAAATTGGGCGTTTCGATGGAATTGATATCGATACCTTGCAACTGGTCGTCTAAAACCTTATTGAACGGCGTAAAGCCTGTAACGGGCGTTCTTAAACCTGGCGTTTTATGTATGAAATCGATTTTTAACGGCGTCTCCAACATTGGGGTTATGTTCCGGTTTGCTTTCATCGCGTAACAAACCGGGAGTTTTGACGTTTCCGGTGTTATCAGCGTACCGGGATCTTCTACTTTAAGAGCGGTCGGAACAGTTGAGGTGGTTACATCGTTTAATTTAACCAGGTTTCTTTTATTCGCATTTAGTTTAGATGGAGATAGGATTGTCTTAACGGTTGGGTCTTCAACCGTTTCGATTTTTATTGCCGGTTTTACATTTAGGCACTTCTTTGTTTCTATCTCTACTTTTTCCACTTTGACAGCACTTTCATCCTGCTTATCTTCCGTTTGTTTTTCAGGTACTTGAGCATTAACATCCTAAAACATTATTTTGTTTCATGAATAACACTGGGCAAAATGAAATTTGTTGTTTTGCCACAGCGTTACCCTAATATAGCAAGGTTGTATGTTAAAAAAATGAAAAATTTAAGTCCATGTTTCTACAGGATTATACGTGGCCTACGCTTCACATACCACTTAAACATAATTCTATAGAATGTATATTCTATATAGAGCTATTTTCAAGTTGTATGTCAAGGGTGGATTACATAAAACCTTGTAGAAGCATAAACTCAATATTTTCGGTTTTTTAACATACAACCTTGTATTAGGGTGACGACAGGGTCAAAATGAAATTTGTTGTTTGCCACAGCGTCACCCTAATATAACAAGTTGTATGTTAAAAAAAACGAAAAATTTATTTCTATGTTTCTACAGGATTATACGTGGCCTACGCTTCACATACCACCTAAAAATAATTCTATAGAATATACATATATATAGAGTTATTTTCAAGTTGTATCTCAAGGGTGGATTACATAAAACCTTGTAGAAGCATAAACTCAAATTTTTCGGTTTTTTGACATACAACCTTGTTATATTAGGGTGACGACAGGGTGCAAAATGAAATGTGTTGTTTGCCACAGCGTCACCTTAATATAACAAGGTTGTATGTAAAAAAAAACGAAAAATTTAAGTCTATGTTTCTACAGGATTATACGTGGCCTACGCTTCACATACCACTTAAAAATAATTCTATAAACTCAAATTTTTCGGTTTTTTAACATACAACCTTGTTATATTAGGGTGACGACAGGGTGGCCTTCAACTTTTTAGGGTAATTTTGGTGCGCTGACTCCAAAAATGACCAGAATTTTGCCAGCGTTTTTTTCGATGTGTACAGATTAAAAATTTAATATAAATTTTTTAATCCAATACTTTAACTGAGTACAGTCGCATGCAAATAAAAAGCGTACACGTATTAATATGAGAGGTACTTCATTTGTAATTATACGAGTTTTTTCAAATTCAGATAACTGACGAGGCATTATTCAATTAGCTGTCAAACTGACGACTGGTTTACATCTACGGCACTGTATTTTTTATAACCTAACACGCCATATTTGACAAGTGCAGTACCTCTCATTCTTAAAAAAGCTTAATTTTCATGTATCCGTTTGTTCGT
The DNA here is from genome assembly GCA_921294245.1 of Brassicogethes aeneus. Classification (NCBI taxonomy): domain Eukaryota; kingdom Metazoa; phylum Arthropoda; class Insecta; order Coleoptera; family Nitidulidae; genus Brassicogethes; species Brassicogethes aeneus. Next base: position 51,957,021 of record OV121134.1, read on the forward strand.
TATACGTTTGTACGTTTTTCAATAAAATCGTCCGATAAGAAATGTTCTAATTTTCATGCATCCGTTTTTTAATGACGTTCAACGGATTGATTTGGCGACAAATAAAAATTAAGGGTCAGTATATTCACTTTACTAAATTTACCTAATGATTAATTGTCATAGTTATATAAAAAGAATATACTAGCCTTAATTTACATTAATATGTATAGTTTTAAAAAAGCAGGTCCTTTAATATTTTATTATCTTTTTTTCTGTTATTATTATTAAATAAGAACATAAAAGTAAAACATTATTCACATAACGAACGTTATATTTCCGTTTTACAATCTTATTAAAAGAACGATGTGGCTCCCGTCCCGAGGCGGGACTTAACTTCGATCCCGACAGACGTCACACACTGTAAATCCGTTTTTATTCCCCGAGCTTTTATAATTGGTGTCAAGCTGGATGGCTTAGATGGTAGGGCGTTCGCTTGGCATGCAAGAGGTATCGGGTTCGAATCTACTAGAACTTGTCAAACTTTTTTTATTTTTTTTATTTTATAAATTTATGTTTCTTTGTTAAAAAGTGTTTAATTTTTATCGTAACATAAATTTGCCCATTTTAGTTGGGTTTTTTGCTCAATGGGGCGGGGGGGGGCCCAATGGGGCGGGGTCGGTTGGGTTGTGTTGTTGAGTTTGGGTTGGTTTGGTTTTATGACGTAACTAACGTGCCCTTAACATGTATACAGGTACAATTTATTATTATTATTTTATTATAACATATCAAATCTTAAAATTATGACGTCAATCGGGACTGAACTTAAGTCCCGCCTCGGGACGGGAGCCACAGCGTTAAAAGAATATTAAAAGATTTGAAAATAAAGTATCTTAAAATAACGTTAGGCGTCAAAAACAGATGTGTAGTGACAGATTATTTAAAATTATTTTAAATTTCTCCGTCAGACGTACGAAGTTAAAACTTGACGGACGGAAAAAATGTCATAATTTTCGATGTAGATCAAGTTCAGTCGAAGCTTTTTAACTATTTGTATTGACAAAACTTTATGTAGGTACACTTTAAGCTGGAAAAGAAAAACTACCACATTTTTAAATACCATATTATACAGTCTTTTAAATAATCCAAAATACTTATTTATTTTGGTAAAAATAAATTTTTCTTACCTTAAAATTACAAAATTAGATGATATTTTTGTTATTCGCTGTGACTAGAGGCACGCTAACGTGCCGCGATTCGAAATGTTAAAGGCACGTTAGTTACGTCATAAACCCAAACCATCCCAAACTCAACAACACAACCCAACCGACCCCGCCCCATTGTTATTGTAATGTTATAAAGATTTTAGGGATAGAACGATATCACTTTTTTTTGCCGATACGATATATCGGCCGATACCGATATTTACGTGCCGATATACCGATATACCGATATATCGTATCGGCAAACATAATGCCATCTATTTATACACGACCGAAGCAAAAATAATATTAAGTAATATTTACGAGCCTAAAAGAAATAGACTAAATGCATATAGGGCTGAAATGTTGGTGTTTTTGCATCATTATATCAAGAAATTAAATTTTAAGTATTAAGTATATACTGTATTTAGTACCTGCTACATTAGGTATATTTGTTGTAAGTGGTGTTAGGATTTGTTTTACTTTTTTAGTAAAAATGTTACCTTTAGAATAAAACATTTTATTTTGTTTAATAAAGTATTTCATTTATGCACTGAAGAGTGAAAAGCGCAATTATCTTGCCGATACGATACCGATAATCGGAAACAATTGCCGATGCCGATATACCGATATCAATATCGGTATCGTTCTATCCCTAAAAGATTTATACATTTTTAACGCCTAAACATAATATTATTTCTTTCGTTGACTATACTTTGACAGATACATAACCTGAAAAGCCTTAAATGCCAAATTTTCAAAAGACTGCGTTCCGTACGTGGTCACGTGGTGGGACTTTGAGGTGTGGAGCATAGTACATTAAGGCTAGTATATTGTTTTTATAAGGTATATTTACCTACCTTTAAATTTATAAGACAGCTAACTGTTAAAGTTACAATTGTTGACATAATTGTAACTATGACAATTAAGCATTAGGTAAATTTAGTAAAGTGAATATACTGACACTTAATTTCTATTTGTCGCCAAATCAATCCGTTAAACGTCATTAAAAAACGTATGCATGAAAATTAGAACATTTCTTATCGGACGATTTTATTGAATAACGGACAAACGGATGACGGAAAAACGGATACATGAAAATTAAGCTTAAGGCTGTACGCTTTTTATTTGCATACGACTGTACCTAATGTAACGTAGCTTTGGGTCCTAATTAAACTGAAAAAAATCGAATTATACACATTTATAGAAACATAAAATCCCGATTTTAGCAAAGTAAAATAGTTTTTTAGCCAAAATTACAAAATATTTACATGATTAATTTGCTTCCGATTTGAATTAAATTTGCAAAATTTGTATCTTGTTTTATACCAGGTGTATCTGAGAATGGGCGCACCCCTGTAACTTTTTTATTTATAAAGGTAGACACATGAAATTTACCATTTACACTTTACATTTTACACAATTAAGATATAAAATGCCACTTATAAGAGTACAAAATGAATTTTTTGAACTTCCGGTTTCGCCGGATATGATACCGACTTTCGATTTTTAAATGGAATGCCCTATACAGTCAGACAGCATCCTCAAATTGACCTTTTGACGTTTCGTCATCAGAAAATGCGTCATCATAAAGATCAATCTAGAGTGCTTTGAACTATCTTAATTTCTTCTAATGGATTCACACAATGCCTGAAAAATGGAACTTGCCTTAGAAAATTGTTAGTCTAAACCTGTCAACATTCGTTTTTCTTAAATATGTATATAGTTCAAAGCACTCTAGATTGATCTTTATGATGATGCATTTTCTGATGACGAAACCTCAAAAGGTCAATTTGAGGACTCTGACTCAGAATTTTCTCAGGATTCCAAATATTTAAAATATATAGGGCATTCCATTTAAAAATCGAAAGTTGGTATCATTTACGGCGAAACCGGAAGTTTAAAAAATTCATTTTGTACTCTTATAAGTGGCATTTTATATCCTAATTAACCATGGTACATTTTATGTGTCTATCTTGATAAATAAAAAAGTTACAGGGGTGCGCCTATTCTCAGATACACCCGGTATAATTGATTGTGTTAAAATAAAATTGACAAAGTGAGAATTTATATTTTCGCTCCCGGCGCTTGTGGGACTCTTCAATACATTCTGTGAAATGAAAAAAATAAACTATTTATTTATACAAGTTTTAAAACAAAAAAATGGCACTGTTTTAAAAAATTAATACAAATCGTTCTTGCATGAGTAACTACTAAAATAAATGGCAAACTTCATTTTTTTTAACAAATGTTACATTTATTAATTGCTGTTATTCGCAGTATTTTTTTAAGGAGTCGTACACGCGCCAGTAGCAAAAAAGACCATAACTACCAAGGTGGACACGCGCGGTTGATTTAAGTGTCATTGTGACAATATTTAATACAATAAAGTAGATAAATGAAGACACAAATTTTGTAAATATTAAAATTGGACAAAAATTGTTCGCGTAAGGGGGCATCCATTATTTACGTGAGGTATTTAGGGGGGAGGGGGTCGAGCCAAACCTCACCCAATCTCACGTGGGGGGAGGGTGGTCTCGGCAAATATCACGTAATTTTTTCTTTACGAATGAAACAGTGTAAAATTGCGAGAAAATTGGGTTAAATTAAGTAAAAAATTATAAGCAAATTGTTTTTTTTTTAAATAAATCAAATGGAATCAAGCACAGATTAGCTTATATTACAACTATGCATTTAAGAGAGATTAAGGGAGGAGTGAGGGGGTCGAGCGAAATCTCACGACATCTCACCAAGGGGAGGGGGGAGTCGAAAAATCGCCAAAATTGCCTCACGTAATTAATGGATGACCCCTAACAGCACTTTGAAAATTGTGGAAATTTGCCTAAAAAAACTATTTTATTTCGTTCAAACATGATTTTTAAAGGAAATAAATGCATGAAAGTGTATAATTTAAGTTTTTTCAGTTTAATTAGGACCCATACCTACATCACCAATGATCCTCGGGGTTAAAAACTTGTTGCATATCGGAAAAAACCAGAGGTGATTAAGCAAAATGCACATATTTAGATAACTAAATTGAGATAGATGTCTGAGCCTTGTAGGCTGCCATTTTGAGACACACAATTAACACTGAAATTATCTGCAGCTTTTTAATTAAAGAAAATAATCGTAATCATTATACATATAGGGAACACAATCCTTTCTAAAAACACGTTTTTTTTTAATAACTTATAAACCGTTTGTCGCACAGAGACGAACATACATACTCTTAAAATAGGTACTGGTAATTAAGAGCTACATTTTTTATAAAAACTATTTTGCTCTCTGATGCGCTGTTGCTTAAATATATTTAAAAAACCTCAAGCATTTTTTGCCCAATAGCTTTCTCATTTTTTACCCCTTTTGCGATATTTTTTAACAAAAATTTAGTTTAAAGATTTTGTAGCGTTTAAAATTTTCTATAAAATATCCATTTACTTTAAGTAAATTGGTCTAAAGTCTATTCAAATCCAAGCTGGACTAAACAAAAACGCCCAGACGCGTGATAACTTGTTCTTATTGGTTGATTCTAATATCGTGACTCGGATTGTGAGTTCTTATTGGTCGATTCGGAGGATTGTGTTTACATTTAGTCCAGCTTAGATTTGAATGGACTTGGAGTGTAGGCTGGAGCCATTCTACAACATTTCGACGTTTCTTTAAAAATAACATTTTAACTCTTTTCGGCCTTATAATTTGTCGATGACAAATTAAATTTATTTAAAACTTTGTAATTAACTTACTTTTTTGTTGATGGATTGTTGCGCAATTAAGAAAAAACGCGAATGTACTCGCGGCTTCGAGCGTAGATTGTTCCTTCTCACACTGGACCAATTTAATTATGTTAAGTAGTCAATTTATAGGAAATTTTAGGAGCTACAAAATTTCAAGAGAATTTTCTTAAAGAAACATTGCAAAAGGGCTAAAATGTAAATTCAATGTAATCTAATATACATGTGATATGAAACAATTTTTTGTTTCTTGAAATGTCCCTAATTAAATGTAAATTCAATGTATGAAACTTATTATAGTTTTAATTATTACTCTAATAAATTAAAGGTATTTCTCTGTAAACTGTAAACTTTTTTTAGAACGAATAATAGTATATTATTATACGAGAGATAATGCGCATAATCTCGAGTGTAAAAGCGGTTTCATATAGATGCGAAATACGAATATTCGCATTTCGCAACTCCTATTTCATATAGATGCGAACTATTTTAGGGACATTTTTTTCTCACTAGGTGATATTTGCCATGGTATTTTAGGGAATTAATTTTCTCCCCAGGCGATATTTGCCATACTTGGTTAACATTTTCTATTTGTTATTTTATGTAAATTGAGATTTTGTGTTTTTATTATGGATGAACAATTATACCAGTGGCAATTATACCATTGGGGACAAAGGCGTGCAATTGCGCTAACTTATTGTTGAAACGATGACAGAATTAATTAATGCGCATGCGCATCACGACAAATTCGTGCGATTTTCGCAAAATATTAAATCAATCTCAAGATTCCCGCCACCAGATTTCAAATCTTGCGAATTCGCAGGATCTGTCGAAACGTCAAAACGCTTTTCCCGCCAAATCAAATGGACCAATGAAAACATTTTTCGTATTTTGCATTCCGCACCTATATGAAACCGCTTTAATACTATACTTTTATCTACTCCAATAAGTAGATAAATAAATAAAATCTGACATGTCAAATGGTTAACCTCACTTTTTTCTCAATTTTAAATGTTATTATAGTCGCCCTCTCCCAATTTAAAACTCGATTGGTTCAAATCACAGTGAATATTGAAATTGACCAATCACTGATGCCTAACAACGTGAATAATGAGTTCATTATTCCCGTTGTTACCCAGGGAGTTTATGTTTATCATTATTCACAAAAAAACGCAATATTATGCAATAGGTGAAGATTGTATATTATGTATCAAGTTTGATAAACGCCATTTTATACACGAATTTAATTTAGGTACGAGCGAGCTTGCGAGCGAGTGCCTAAGTTAATGAGTGTATAGAAAAGTTTATAAACGAGGTGCATACTATACTTTTTCTAAGACAAATACTTATTATTATCTTAAAATGATTTAAATCAAAAAAATGTATAGAGCGCCATCTATGAAACAACAGGGGAAACTGTCAAATGTCACATTTTTACATTTTATAAACAAAATTATAAAGGTTATAAATCGAAATGTATTGAAAATTGACAGTTTTTCACAGTGAAAGTAAAGGAAATGTTTAATGAGGACTTTACAGTAGTCTACTGTCAGTAGAGTCCATGCCCGAACTTCAGCCCGTGACTAAAAACCTGTTGCTAACTTCAGCCCCTGACTAAAGCGCCATAACTTGTCAATGAGTATTTAAAAGGTCACTTAGGGTCATGGAAACATGTACGATAAGGGGCGTTTTAAAGGTGGGAGTAGAAAAGTATTAACTGTGCCTAAATTAAATTCGTGTATAAAATGGCGTTGATACATAATATACTATTATTATTATTATTAAGAAAGAAAAAAAACAATTTCCGAAAAAGTTGTTTTTTTAAATATATTCATGAAACAATTGTTGTACAACGCATTGGTGAGGAAAATATGTTTTATAAAAAATGTAGCAATTAAAATTGACAGTATTTTAAAGTCTGTTGGCCTCTGTGCGATAAACGGTTGATAAGTTATTAAAATAAAGTTAGGTTTTTTTTCAAGATGGCGAATGTTCGGATCATTTCGAAAACCACAATATATGTATTAGGGTGTTTCATTTAAAACGAACAATTTTTTTTTCTTGCTGACACATAAAAATTTTGTTTTTTAGGATGAAAAAAAAATTCCCTGAAAATATGAGCCCTTAATTTTGATTTTAAGTACTTCCTTTTTAATTTTGTAGTTTTTCCATATAAAAGGCAGCTATTTTTAATCATTTTTACTTTAAATTTCTATATTTTGTCCGGTTTCACGGTTTTTGGAAGGCCCTGCATTAATTTTGTTTTTGATTTATTTTCGTTGATTGTAGTAGCTCCAAAAGTCGTTTTTTCACTTTTTCTAACATATTTTTAAGAAAATCGAGCGAATGACTGGTTTTACCAAAAAAGTTCAAATAAAAAAGTTGTAGGAAATTTAATTTTTGACAAAAAAGGTTCCTACTTTCATATCACTAAAGTGCTTTGTTTAAGAGATATAAGCAATTCAATAACCAAAAAAAAAGAAAAAATAGGTTTTATTGAAATTTATGTATAATATAATATACATTAGGGTGTGCCAAAAAAACTCGATATTTTTTTTTTGCTTGCTCTCCACCCAAAATATCGTAGAATATGTCCGAACAAATATTCTGTTAAAAGCGGAGATCATAATTTCAATTTTAAGAGGTCCTCCATCGAATCTGAAGTTTTGCCGCTTAAATGGTAAATTCTCATATAACTTGTTTCGATGCTGTATCCACTTATTTTTGTGAAAACTAATTCTCGCTCAAGGTTTTTTTTAGTGTAATGAGCAAGTAGCATTTTAAGGTAATGGGAACTTAAATTATGACAACCCTAATCTATTAATTTTTTCCTAAAATGCAGGCTTTATGTTGCAAATGTCACATAAGTTACCGGTCACCAACTGCAATATCCTAACATTGATGAATATTTTAACAAAATGGCTGTTGAAACAACTAATGTTAGTGCTTGATTAACTCAATATAGACTTAATTAAGATTGACGAAAAATTCTTTTATCCGAAATCGGCAGTAAAGTAGAACTTTACTGCCGATTTATTTTAATTTACGATTGTTGACTACTTTACTGCCGATTTCGGATAAAATAATTTTTTGTCAATCTTAAGTCTATTTTTAGTTAATCAAGCACTAACATTAGTTGTTTGAACGGTCATTTTGTTGAAATATTCATCGATGTTAGGATATTGCAGTTGGTGACCGGTAACTTATGTGACATTTGCAACATAAAGCCTGCATTTTAGGAAAAAATTAATAGATTAGGGTTGTCATAATTTAAGTTCCCATTACCTTGAAATGCTACATGCTTATTACACTAAAAAAAACCTTGAGCGAGAATTAGTTTTCACAAAAATAAGTGGATACAGCATCGGAACAAGTTATATGAGAATTGACCAAATAACACAGAAAACTGACTTTTTTACCTTATTTATTCTTGCAACCTAGGAAGAATTTTTTTTTTCATAAAATCCATGACTAATTCTTACAAAGCATTAAATTTGGACAAAAAAATCTTATTAAGCCGAATTTCTATTTTCATTATTTGATTTTTTACAGAGCTTTAAATTTAAAGTTAATAATTCAAAAATGATGACTTTATACGTCTGTAACTTTTAGAATATTTACGATACAAAAAATTCGCCTTAAACTTTTTTGTGGTCCATAACTTGTCAATGAGTATTTAAAAGGTCACTTAGGGTCATGGAAACATGTACGATAAGGGGCGTTTTAAAGGTGGGAGTAGAAAAGTATTAACTGTGCCTAAATTAAATTCGTGTATAAAATGGCGTTTATCAAACTTGAATCAAGTTACTTGATACATAATATACTATTATTATTATTATTAAGAAAGAAAAAAAACAATTTCCGAAAAAGTTGTTTTTTTAAATATATTCATGAAACAATTGTTGTACAACGCATTGGTGAGGAAAATATGTTTTATAAAAAATGTAGCAATTAAAATTGACAGTATTTTAAAGTCTGTTGGCCTCTGTGCGATAAACGGTTGATAAGTTATTAAAATAAAGTTAGGTTTTTTTTCAAGATGGCGAATGTTCGGATCATTTCGAAAACCACAATATATGTATTAGGGTGTTTCATTTAAAACGAACAATTTTTTTTTCTTGCTGACACATTAAAATTTTGTTTTTTAGGATGAAAAAAAAATTCCCTGAAAATATGAGCCCTTAATTTTGATTTTAAGTACTTCCTTTTTAATTTTGTAGTTTTTCCATATAAAAGGCAGCTATTTTTAATCATTTTTACTTTAAATTTCTATATTTTGTCCGGTTTCACGGTTTTTGGAAGGCCCTGCATTAATTTTGTTTTTGATTTATTTTCGTTGATTGTAGTAGCTCCAAAAGTCGTTTTTTTCACTTTTTCTAACATATTTTTAAGAAAATCGAGCGAATGACTGGTTTTACCAAAAAAGTTCAAATAAAAAAGTTGTAGGAAATTTAATTTTTGACAAAAAAGGTTCCTACTTTCATATCACTAAAGTGCTTTGTTTAAGAGATATAAGCAATTAAATAACCAAAAAAAAAGAAAAAATAGGTTTTATTGAAATTTATGTATAATATAATATACATTAGGGTGTGCCAAAAAAACTCGATATTTTTTTTTGCTTGCTCTCCACCCAAAATATCGTAGAATATGTCCGAACAAATATTCTGTTAAAAGCGGAGCTCATAATTTCAATTTTAAGAGGTCCTCCATCGAATCTGAAGTTTTGCCGCTTAAATAACACAGAAAACTGACTTTTTTACCTTATTTATTCTTGCAACCTAGGAAGAATTTTTTTTTTCATAAAATCCATGACTAATTCTTACAAAGCATTAAATTTGGACAAAAAAATCTTATTAAGCCGAATTTCTATTTTCATTATTTGATTTTTTACAGAGCTTTAAATTTAAAGTTAATAATTCAAAAATGATGACTTTATACGTCTGTAACTTTTAGAATATTTACGATACAAAAAATTCGCCTTAAACTTTTTTGTGGTCCATCAGACAAGCTAAAAAATTGCCATTTGACTTTTTCGTCTAACTTCAATAGTTTAGCTAAAAAAGGCAAAAAACGTAAAATTTTAAATTTAAAGCTCTGTAAAAAATCAAATAATGAAAATAGAAATTCGGCCTAATAAGATTTTTTCGTTCAAATTTAATGCTTTGTAAGATTTGGTCATGGATTTTATGAAAAAAAAATTTCTTTCTAGGTTGCAAGAATAAATAAGGTAAAAAAGTCAGTTTTCTGTGTTATTTAAGCGGCAAACCTTCAGATTCGATGGAGGACCTCTTAAAATTGAAATTATGAACTCCGCTTTTAACAGGATATTTGTTTGGACATATTTTACGATATTTTGGGTGGAGAGCAAGAAAAAAAAAATATCGACTTTTTTTGGCACACCCTAATATACATACATTTATACCTTATGTCTCTTAAACAAAGCACTTTAGTGATATGAACGTAAGAACTTTTTTTGTCAAAAATTAAATTTTCTACAACTTTTTCATTTGAATTTTTCCGGTAAAACCAGTCATTCGCTCGATTTTCTCAAAAATATGTAAGAAAAAGTGAAAAACGACTTTTGGAGCTACTACAATCAACGTAAATAAATCAAAAACAAAATTGATGCAGGGCCTTTCAAAAACCGTGAATACTATGCAGGAAATTATGGTGATAAAAATTATAATTCAAAACCCGGCCAAAATATAGAAATTTAAAGTAAAAATGATTAAAAATACATGCTTTTTATATGGAAAAACTACAAAATTAAAAAGGAAGTACTTAAAATCAAATTTAAGGGCTAAAATTTTCAGGGAATTTTTTTTTCAACCTAAAAAACAAAATTTTCATGTGTCAGCAAGAACAAAATAATTTTTCGTTTTAAATGAAACACCCTAATATGTATGCTATTGAATGTATGCTCCTTTGATTAAAGAAATAAAATTTCATTTGGTATAAAAGTATTGGGTCAACATACGCTTTTACTGGCCTATTACTTAACTTACTAACTAAACATATTGCGTTTTTGAAACCACTGGAAAATTAAAAACAATTTTAGAAAAAAACCTATAGCTATAGCTACATACAATACGTTTATTATTGTTGACAAATGAGTTTTTGTTGTTAAAAACAGTTTTGTAAGTATGTTTTTTATGGTTTCTTGTTTACACTAAACAATCTAAACTTCCAAGTGTATCAAAATGGTTTCCAATTGAATCTTCTTTTAATAAAAGACCCAGTAGAATGCGCAAAGGGCCAAACACGATATGGTTTTCTAAATATGCAGCAAAATGATTTTTGAAATAAGGGCCCCCAAAGTATTGTAGAAAAAAGGTTGGCCACCCTGCTGACCAGTGTAATTATTACTATTTTCTTTATTCTAAAGCAGCAGAGTGCCTCAACAGTTTTTCTTTATATTCACATTCAAAAATATGACGAAAAAAGTCAAAGTAAAAATTACTAACCTTTTTAATTGGAGTTTTTAGTGCTGCCTCCAGTAGCATAGCTGCTTGTGCAGTCGCATTTAGTTTACTGTCAGCTTTCCTGGCTTTTCTTTTTGGCGCCCCTGAAGTCTTTGGTTTTCTTTTTGGAGTAGCTGACTTATCTTCTTCATTTATGGCAGCTAAAGCCCTCAACTGAGTGTCCCACTCATTTTTTAAATCCCTCTTTTCGATAACCTTTTTGGGCGGTTTATTATCTTCACTTTTGAACAGAGATTTGGCAGCTTGCTTTTTATGTATAAAAGTGGGCGATTTGTCTTTTTTTCCTTGTACTTTTTTCTTGCCCGTCGACGTTACTTTCGGCGGTGTAGTAAAATTTAGGTTTCTTACATGCGAACCGCTTTTTGGGGTGGCCTTTTTAACCACCATCGTTTGTACGGGCGTTACATTTTTCACCTCAGCTGTTTTAATTGGTTCGGGTTCAGGTTCAGGTACAACACTGACATCCAAACTTTGCATGTCAGGCAAAGACTTAACTAAAGTTTCAGTAACACCTTCAGGTTCAGTCGGGTTACTTGGAGCACATTCGACTTTTGCAGTTTTATCAGCAACTGTAACAGATTCAGTTGGTGGGGGTCCTATTACAACATTCGAGGTACTTGGGGCAGGTTGGGTTTTAGCATTTTTATTTTTCGATCTTCTAGGTAGCAAAGTTCTTACTTTTTTCGCTGGTGGCGCCCCCTCCTCCGATTTGTACAGTCTTATGTATTCATTCAAGTTGGCGTGTAGATCGTCAGTCGGTGGTTGGGGTTGGTTGATTTGCATTGGCTGATATTCTAAAAAAACAATATTTTATAAATATTGGTTTTTATTTTAGACAAAAAGTAAAATAAAATTAAATTGCTTAATAGATGCCGATTGTATTCGCGATTCGCATGAATTTTCTCGTTTAACCAGAACTTCTTTTTTTAGGGTAAAATTTAGTGCTGATTCCGTATAACATAGTGGTTTTTCTGGTTTAGCTCTAGATTTCTGGATACGCATATCAAATCAATCCCAAATCTTTATAGTTGTTTCAAATTTTACCATTGAAAAAGGGATTCTGGTTAAAAGAGGAAAAACTTTTTCGAATTTTGTATACTAGTGTTAATTTATATCATAAATTCCTTCCCGTCTTGATAAAAAGTCCCGGTATTAGGCCCATGAGAAAACATTCTTATAAGTCCCTGTAAATTACAGGCTGTAATACTTCCCGCTACTATGACGACTATGTTTGTAAATTTACAGTGTGAGCCATACTTTCTCTATGGTCTATCCACAGACCACCAAAACAAATGGACGGATTTGTTTACGTTTAAAAAGCGAGTAAAGTATAGTTCCACATTCTAAACACCGTCGAAAGAAACACGGCTTCCAACGTTGTCAGAAGTATAGATTACACGCCTTTTTGGACGTTCATCATAACATAATGAACATTAAAAATTACCAGTAATTCGTTTGAATAATAAAAATATCGTAAAAAGGATTTGTTCATCATTTTCTTTAGATATTTTTCTCTATTTAAAGAAAGTAAATCATTTAATAATTATTAAAATTAAATATTAACAACGTTGGTAAAATTGTCATATTTGCGTTCAGTGGATTGTAGTTGACAGCATAGAAAAAGGTTGACAGCTTGTTGTTTTGTGATTTCGTTTGTGTATTTATATCGTGTTTAAGTTAATTATTGAGTTTAAATACATTATTTTTTACTAAAAATGGTGCGACAGTGTACTGTTTGTAAAAAAACAAACCAAAAAAATCCAATTGTATCCTTTCATAGGTAAGTAATCACAATTAAATTAAACTATTTTTAAATTATCCCTATTTAACACCACGGCACTGGTTGCAGTCAGCTGTCATATTTGTTATATGTCAGCTGTTTTGGAGTACGCAATACGTCACTGGAAGAAAACATAAAATTCTATAGCCAATTTAACGCTTAGGCTGTGACCGTTCGTTGACCGCAAACATAGCATTGTTATTGAATGGCAATGCGCCGTCCATTTGTTTTGGTGGTCTGTGGGTCTATCTCATCAACTTTGAATGTAAATGTCAGAGGTAATTAATTATGACGCAAGTTTTTTTTCCGCACTCATTGCTAGTAATTTATTTAAAAAAATGTTTTTCCATAAGTTTTTTAAGTAGGATGTTAAGGCAAAATATTAGTCACAATTATGTTTTAAAATTTAAATTTCCGGAAAAATTGAGCCGGCGAAAAAAAACCTGTTTTTTCCGAAGAAAAAAATTGTTTTTTCCGGGGGAAAAAACGATAAAATTGTGAAATTTTCAGAATTTTATTTAAAGGATGAAACGAAAAAATGCAAGTCAATTTTTCTAAAAATATACAAATTTTTATGGATGATATCCGTACACTAATATCGAGAATAAAGTGAATTTCCGACGCTGATTATAATCATAATATTATGATCATAATTATTTATTTTATCTTAATTTAGTAAAAATATTCTACCGGGCCGCAAAAAAACATATTCGGTGCAGTATTAACATAACTTTTATTTGACACTTCAATTTATACAATTAATTATAATTTAACTTTATAAATCATTCATTATTTTGTAGTTGGATATTTTTATATATATTTTTGCAAAAAAGACTCAACCAACAGTATATTTAACGATTACGTTTATTTTCTTAAATCAATTTAATTTAATTGTTTTATTTTTTTTCTGTAAATTAAAATAATGTTAAGTTGTTGATTGCTACTTTTTTCAAATGTGTATTTTTTCCAAAAAAAAATTAAATTTTTTCCAAAAAAGACAATTTTTCGAAGGCCTGGGAAAAACAGGTTTATTCCCAAATTTTCCGGTTTTTTTTTCGACACTTTAAAACCCTAGTTACGGGATTCGAGTTTCGCAATAAAATCTCCGAGTTAACAATAAAAATAATACTTAATTCTTAAAAGTAATTGTTTTCATGGAGAATTCTCAAAAGATTTCTACCTAGCGTGATAATATCATTCATTTGTTAGTAAGAAAATGAGAAATACACGTAAAGTGACCAAAAATGATTTCTATCAAAACAATTTCAAAATTTTCAGAAAAATTAAAATTGCATATTAAATAGAGACAATAAAAACTATGTGGGGTTTTAAAGCAAGCAAAAACTGTGAGCTAAAGCTGGCAACCTTTTTGAAGCATTTTTATGTTTTCCCAATTTTTTAACACACTGTATAAATAATAATTACATTAAATTCAAATACTTACGAGTTTGAATGAGTTTTATAGATTTCTGTGATGTATTACTATTTTGATCATCGTTAACAATGACAGTGGGCATAGCCATAATTTCCTGCTCGCTTAACCCACTTCCGACAGGTTTAATTTGAGGTATTTGAGGTATTTTTACGTTAACCAATTGCTGATTAGTATTAAGCAGATATATTTGTTTTGTGGGATCATACTTCACAACATTCTGCTGGTTTGGAAACAAAAGATAACCAGGATTTTGCAGAATTGTGTTCTGCTGCACATGTGCTGCAGTTGAAGCGACAATGTTTGGTGACTGAGTGGAGGTTTTAAGGAAATTATCAAAAGATCCATCAAATACAATAACCTCATTGTTTGTTTCTGTGGTTTGACTTTCTTTAGTGTTTGAGGCCACAATGATCGATTGTATTGCCTCATTGTTTTGTTCCTCCAAGAAGTTTTGATTGGATTTGCTTTCTTTGGCATTGCTGCAAATAAAACATTAAATATTTTAGTGAACAAAAAGACAACATTTATAAAAAGAGCAAGAAGATTTTTCCACATCATTTTTTGCTTTAATACAAAATGGCGCACTAGGGCTAGCGTTAACACAAAAGCTATATAAAAAAATAGCTGGTAAATCTTATAATTAATGTAAACTTTATATTTAGACTTTTCTGTACCTTGTTAAATTTATGTTATTAATAATAACTTATTATTGAAGGTTTTGTTGTTTTTGAATAGAAAATGTATACAGAAGAAATTATTATTAATATTTTGACAATTTTGCCAATATAAAATATGCAACAAATTAATTTTGAGTTTAGTTTTGCTGAGCCAACAAAAGAACTCCGCTGAAATCTAAAAATTAAACAAGTATTCTTATAATATGTAATACTTCTATGGGTATTTATTTTACTTTGAAGAGCTACAAGGTCGGTAAATAAAAGTTGTGTAATTACAAGCCTATTAAAATTAAATAAATATATAGGAAAAAGCCAGCGGTTCTCAAAAAAATTTAAAAAAAACTAAAAACCTTTTAAAACCAAAAATCGTTATAACTTTGTTATTCCTGAAAAATTTCCAGTGGAAAAAATACACATTTATTCAATTTCTTCAATACTATATTTAAAGTTACCACTAGGGTTGCCAGATTCTGTCAAAAAAAATCGGGACATTTTGTATGAATTTTTCTTAATTACAAAATTGAGAAAATAATACAATGCAAATTGTAAATTTGACGTTACTTAATTATTGTTGTTTTTTGTAATTAAGGTTAAAGCTTAATTTTCATGTATCCGTTTGTCCGTTCATCCGGGAGCGCTCTTATTGGTCCAATTATAATTCGAAAATTATGACATTTTATCGGTCCGTCAAGTTTCAACTTCGTACGTCTGACAGAGAAAGTTAAAATAATTTTAACTCATCCGTCACTACAAATTTGTTTTTGACGCCTAACGTTATTTTAAGATAATATATTTTCAAATCTTTATATTTTTTCAATAAGATTGTAAAACGGAAATATTACGTTCGTTATGTGAATAATGTTCTACTTATAATTGTAACTATGACAATTAAGCATTAGGTAAATTTAGTAAAGTGAATATACTGACACTTAATTTCTATTTGTCGCCAAATTAATCCGTTAAACGTAATTAAAAAACGGATGCATGAAAATTAGAACATTTCTTATCGGACGATTTTATTGAAAAACGGATAACGGACAAACGGATGCATGAAAATTAAGCTTAATTCACACAAAATGTCCAGATTTTTTTAGACAGAATCTGGTAACCCTAGTTACCACCCCCATTTTTTGTTTTTGTAATGGCCGCCATAAATAACATATGTAGTTTCAAACTACTAGTTTGATAAATGGTTGAAGTCCTTATTATTTTTTTATCTAACCATGTAAAATTCCAATATAGCGGCAATAGGAAAAACAAAAGATAGTGGTGGTGTGTTAAGCCTGCAGCACTAAAGCCAGGTAACGAGAACGGGAACCTCAATCAACAGTGGTTGCTTAGTCTCTCCCACCTTTACTGTTAAGATCCCCGGTCCCGTTACCGGGCTATTGTGCAGCGCGATTTACCACTGGTAAGTTACCAGTGGTAAATCCACTGGTAACTTAAAATCTGGTAGGGTAAAAAAATCATAAATTGGATGAAAATGTAGATAAATGTGTATGTTTACTTGTGAATTTTA
Organism: Brassicogethes aeneus; assembly: GCA_921294245.1. Lineage (NCBI taxonomy): Eukaryota > Metazoa > Arthropoda > Insecta > Coleoptera > Nitidulidae > Brassicogethes > Brassicogethes aeneus. The sequence continues at coordinate 51,973,823 of OV121134.1, forward strand.
CTTTTATGCAAAATTCTCAGGAATAACAAAGTTATAAAAATTTAAGGTTTTGACAGGTTTTCAGTTTTTTTTTAAATTATTTCAGAACCGCTCATTTTCTTTGCAATTTTATATATTTTAATAGGCCTTGTAATTATGCAACTTTTGTCTAATTGAACTGGCCTTGTAGATCTTTAAATAAAGAAGATACCCATACATAGAAGGATACTTGGTATAATTTTAAATAATGTATTTTAAGTTTTTAAAAAATCAACAAAACTTTAAATCACTTTAATTACAACAAAACTATCTACATAAATCAATTGTCCTAAAAACATTAGAGTAAAACCTTTAAAACTTTAAAACCTTTAATAATAATAATTTATCTTAAAACCCATCAACAAATGTTAAAATTTTTACGTTTTTTTATAAACACTGATGTTTTACTTAATTTTACACATATTCTTATCTAGTCAAAATTCTATAACAAAAATCCTTTACAATACATAAATGTTTTCTAACTCAACAAAATTGAGTTTCACTGTAATTTTGACACATTTTTTTACCAAGATAATTTTTTATTATTGAAATTTAGGTATACATTCCAATCCTCTTTTATCTAGGATTCCAATTTGACAGAAATGTTTATAATTTCATTATAGTGGTAAAAAAAAACTTTCATGAAATATGAAAAAAGGGTATAGAACAAACTTACCTTTCATTGTCTAGATGTGTAGATCCAATAATTTCATCAAGAATCCTTTCAAAAATTGGATCTTCCTCAGTGCTTTTTACCACTGTTTTTATGATAGCATTCAACTCAGCAGTGGCTCCTGCTTTTATAACTTCCTCAGATTTCTTATTTGCTTCAGGAGTGTTTCTAACAATATTTATTGTTTGGGCTAACTTTTCTGTAAACTCCTTACTCTCTATTAATGTTTTTGTAAATACCTAACAAAATAAAGATTAGAATTTAATAAAAAAGTGTAGTTAACCTAACAAAATGTCAAATTTTTATAACCAGTCAATTAGAACATTTGATATATATTTACAATTTTTAACCAATTAAAATATGAATTAAAAAGCATAAAGGGCCATGATCATTTGACATTTCTTACAGTAACCTAAAAAAATATGAAATGTCCAAGTGACATTAGACTTACTTCAAGCTGATCATTGTTTTCCCCTGGATTAGAGCTTTCCGATTTATTTAATTTAGACTCCTTTCTCTTCCAAGGTGTCCCCCTGGAATATTCATCAAACTGATATTCAACATTACCAGGCAATGAGTGAGCTGGTGTAGCTTCAACATCACTGCTGAGTTCTATTGGGGTACTTTGGTAAACATCAGGAGTTCTAGATGAATAAAATATAGGTAAAATATGTTGTGTATTTAATTAATTGTAATAAACAAACCTAGCGGAAGGTGTAGAACTTCTACTGCAATGGATTTTATCCAGAAGATACAACAACTGTTCTATAAGAGTTGCTTTGGAATAATGTTCAAGAAAATAAGCTGTAGCCTCCAATCTTCCCTGAACTAAATAGAACTTATGTAAATTTGTTTCCTACAAATATAAATATGTACTTACCAACCGAGTATATTTGTGCATATTCATGCAAGTACTCAGTCAATGATAAACCAGAAACTCTTGTTGACATATATTTAATTTTTCCACTTTTAACTTCATTTTTAAAGTGAGGCGAGTGATTTATAAATTCGTTTACAGCCGATTTACATTTTTCATTCTTGAGGTAGCCTGAAAACAGTTGATGCTTGTTAATGCCTAAATAGAAAGAAATCTAAATAATCTAAAAAAGTATATTGACGTACAAAATAAAACGCTTATTTGCAATAGTATATATAGATATATAGATATATTAAAAATTGTACAATAAACAATAAACAAGCATAAAGAACACCGTTTTTTCACTTTCCCGCCAATGCTATTTATTTTTATCTTACCCAACACTAGCCTCGCAATCAACGAATCCGTAAATTCCATTCTTATTTTAACAAAACTGCTTTATAATCAACACAAAACTTCAACTAAACTTTTAAACCACATTTTTTTACAAATTTCAAAGAACTCTAATCCAAACACAGTAACGAAACCGTACAATTTTCATCGGGCCGTTTGTTGTGAATAAAAACAATGCAGCCAACATGACAATTAAATTTTGACAGTTGGTGTCCATCGCAGTACACACGACTGCAAGATAATGCATGGTTAAGTTTAAGCCATATAGAAATAATACTGTTATTTCTATGGTGAGGATATTCTGATAATATTATTATCAAAGGGGTAAACGTTGATTTTTTATTCGTTAATTCTTTACTCGACGGTTTAATTTCATTATGTTGGTATCATCAAAAAGGACCACTGCCGCGGTGCACCTGGCGTTGTCAGCCATATATTTTCAATTAATTATAATAGGTTCATTCATGCCCTGTGCACTCGCCTTAAACAAACAAAATCCACATTTTTGTTTTACACTCAAGTTGCATGTGGCAGGAGCGGCGGTTAATCTTGACGGTTGCTTGGTAACGAAATCAACAAACTTCAGTTTGATAAATTTTGTAAAGTTTTGTAAATTCATATTGTGTTTATTTGGTTTGTTCTGTACGCTTAAAAACTTTTATAATTGCGATTTATCGTTATCTGTGTACTCTATTTTTTATATATTGCTACATTATTTGAACATTAACATGGTGTTGTGCTGTGCTGTGGGCTGCTCTAACAGTCAAGTTATGATGCATACTTTTCACAATGATGACAAGGTTGTATTGTATTATTCAATTATAACTATTTTATTAAAACAAGGTACTTACACAAATGTGGTACATAATATTATTACTTTATACTGATTTGTGTTCTTTAATAAGATAAAATTCACTTGAATACATTATTATATTGTTAATTGGTTTAGTTTAGTAAATACCTTGAATAATTTAAAATATAATACATTTATTTTTGCTTTTCAAATAAACAATTTAAATAAACTATCAGGCCTTTTATTTTTTACTATTTTGACTGTCAAAATTTGACAGGATAACCTAAATTAAAACCATAACCTAAACCCAATAAATGTCAGGCGGGTACACTAGCGGCATAGCGGGCCGAGTGTGCGTAACAAGGAGCGTCAAATATGTGACAGTGGCGTATCTATATGATTTATTATCTATGGTTCATTCCAACCAGCAGTAATTTCCAGTAATATTACTGATACACATGCGCGTTTGTAAAATGTCGTTCCAACCAACTAAAATTACTACACTGAGAAAAAAATGGGACAAATAAACTGTGTAGCTAATACTTTTATTAATAGTGAATATATTGTTTATTACCTCTAAATAGTCGAAATAATAACGATAAATATACTTTAGTAAAACTTTATGTGTCGGGAATAAAAATATATTTAGGATAAATAAACTGTACCCTTGTCCCATATTTAAATATTTTTTTTATTTGGGAGCAATAAACTTTTTTCTCAGTGTAGTTTAGAACTGGCAATTACTGTCAGTTCGTCGTTCCAACCAGAGATACGAACAGTTAAATTACGGTTCAAAGGATTCTTGCTCGAGAGCAAGAACTGTTGATAATAAAATTAGACTAATGCGTAGAAGGGGCACATAACCTCATCTTTTTGTTTATTTATTAACGTTTGTAATATTGTAAGTTTATTTTCTGTTAAAGTGGACATATTATTTAAAAATGAGTGCTATACAAGGTGATTTTATTAATTTTTAATGTTAATACATCTAATTTTTGTCATTTGTGAGCAGGAATGGAAGAATTTATTATCAATATTGATAATAAATTCTTCCATATGTGTGATGTTATTAAAATATAATTTTATATATATTTATAAACTCAACAAACCTGGGTTAGGTATATTTATTTCTAGTAGCAATGTCCCCAATAAAATCTAAATTCCTTGTCATCCGAAGAATCATACAAGTAATGGACCTATCCCATAAAACAGACTTTTGGATAGCGCGTGCCTGAAGAAGAGTGGTATCTCTTTCTCTTTTATATAATTAAAAAAAGACGACGTGCCTTTTCACGCACGCGCTATCCAAAAGTCCGTTTTATGAGATAGGTCTATTATTTAAAAAACCTGCCATATTTATTACTTTATTGAAATAGATATACCTATGTATATGCGCTTTACTTAGCTTTTAGCACAATACAATTGTGGGTTTTGGGTTATATTCTTTTTTCTTCTGATTGTGAGTACTACCAGTTCAAAAAAGGTTCCAACCAGTTTATACATTATTCAAAATAATTTTACTATTTTTGTTCGCGCAGTCGCATTAACGCTGTTACGGACGATAATATTACGGTAATATTACTGCTGGTTGGAATGAACCTAATAGGTTATATATTATTATTAATATTAATAGTTCTATGGTTTTCTATGTTCTGTGCACAGAGTCCTCTGTGCCCAGAGTGCTCTGTGCTGTCTTGGCAAAATAGCGGTGTAATTTAACCCTTTAGGGCCAGACTTTCCTTTTTGTTAAAAAAAATACCTATTTGATATTATTTTTCGTTATTTTTATGTCTATGTTGGGCCGTTTTATTTTTTTTTATTCAGGAATTAATTTTATGTGTTAACCCTAGAGTGATATTTTTAATTAGATAAAAAATATATATTACATTAGAATTTTTATTCTGCGAATTAATATCATAGCAGATATTTTAAAATTAGATTTAATTTTTATGCCAAACTGATATTTTTATTTAGTTAATTTAAAATATTTGCTTCTTATACTTTTATTTTTTTGCTAAACACATATTTTAAATTCTCTAAATTAAAAATATCATAATATCGTGGAGTGAAGTTCCTTAGTCAATAAAAATATCATAATAAATTGTTATATTATTATTTTTTAAATGTATTAAAAATGTCAGGAGGTATTTTTAATTCATCGTGATATTTTTAATTCCGACTGATTTAGAGTTTGGATACCCCTGTTAAAGACAGGCCGTTATTCCAAACGACACAAAAACCGACCCACTCCAACAACAAACTAACGCGCACTGTCCTTGTTCAGCACACGCTGGGTGAGTGCGACATCGGAACAGTGTTGCCAGATAAAAAAATTTCATGTCGCCACCAGAGGCGGCGAAAGTCGCCAAAATAAAGTAAAAGTCGCCAGTTTTTTTAAGTACATTTTTTTGTGAATTTTTACTTGTAAAATAAAAAAATAACTGAACATGTTCACGCATGATTTTTATTTAAATAACATCGTTTAGTTAACATTTACAATCAGCGTAAAATCTGCCTTTATATTACATATTTACATATTCAACATTGACATAAAACATATGTTTTATGTCGATGAACCTATTTATATTATTCCGATCATAGCTTTGGTGAGTCAAGGAGAATTATTTTACCCTCCTTGGGGCTGACCCCGGTCTAGCGCCGAAAATCGCCCAAATGGCGACTTGTGATTTTTGTAAATTTATGGTCGCCAGAGCGAGTTAAAAATCGCCCAATTTGTGATAAATCGCCCAATCTGGCAACACTGCATCGGAATCACGTACGTCGTACATCTTAATGATTTTGCCGCCATCTAGCGATAAAATTATTTTGTAATGCCAGGGGTGTCCAAACTTTCGGTCGGAATTAAAAATATCTGCTTATTTAATAAAATAAAAATTAAATCGAATATCTCCTACTTATGATATTTTTAAAACATTTAAAAATTTCTCCTATGATATTTTTAATCAAGCGAATTAAAAATATGTGTTTAACAAAAAATAAAAATATAAAAAACAGATATTTTATATATACCGATATACTCGATATATACTAAATTAAAAATATCAGTTTGGCATAAAAATTAACTCTAATTTTATAATATCTGCTATGATATTATTAACCCGCAAAATAAAAATTCTAATGTGATATTTTTTATCTAATTAAAAATATAACTCTAGGGTTAACACATATGTGTTTTATATAAAAATAATTCCTGGCAGGGGCGGATGGGCATGTTTTAAACGGCTCGGGACGGTTTTTGTAAAAGCGGCCCACCTTGTTTTTTTACAACCCCTTCCGCCAAATCCTTATGTATTTGCTAGAGAATGCAATCTCGTTATACTAAGATCTCGAAATACCAAGATCTCGCATCAATTCTGCAAGATTAGTCTTGCACGAAAAATCATGCGCGATCTCGCAAGATTTGCGAGATAAGGACGCAGCGCATTATATGGGATATGTTATATGGGACGCAGCGCATTCCATAATTCTCAAAAAACACACATATGTGTGTTTTGTGTTTTTTGAGAATTAGTTATAGTTTTTTCAATAAATAATTTTAGTCATGTTTATGTTCTTTGGTTCAATAGCTTGAAGATTATTCTTAAATAAATTATTTAATTTATGTTTTATTTAATTATTTTGCCCTTACGATATAACCTAACAAAGTAATTTCTTTTTTTATTAATCTTAACCCGTAACTGGTGAGGTCACTTTTTTGTTACATAACTGCAGTTATGTAACAAAAAACTCACCATGGTGAGGTGGGGTTTGCCAAACCTCAAATGAAAACGGCGATTCTGCGAAATCAAAATAAAATAACGCGTATGTTATTCACTTCATACCTACAAAAAAAAACAAAAATTTTAGCGGTAATTAAATTTTATTGTGGGGCTTCACAAAACTTACTTTAAAACTTATTTTTAAATGCAGTAAAAGTAATTAAACTGAAAATATAGAATAAAAAAAATAGAAAATAGCGAAACACGTTTCTAAAATTCGTTCAAAAACATACATGTATGTTTGCAAAGGAACAAAGTTTAAAAAAAATCGTATTTCTAGTAAACTAGTAAACTGGTGAGATGGGGTTACGCAAACCCCAATTCGTACTAAAATATTGTAAACCAAGTAAAATATCGCGCGGTAGAGTACTCACGGACAACTGGCCGGAAGCTACAGATTCTTAGAATCGGTGTGGTTTGGAAAAAAACACCTCACCAGTTACTGGTTAAATCTGCGAGATCTCGCAAAATACCGAGATCTTGCGAAATTAGACCTCTTCAATCTTGCAATACCAAGATTGCACATTTTGCTGCAAGATTGCATTCCCCAAATACTATTTGCCTATAGAGTGAAAGTGGTACCTTGATTTTCACGCGGAGTGGTTTTCCATAATTAAATATTTCTGTTATTGATTTTACTTAAAAAATTATATTTTTAGTAAATTTATTATGCGGAAACTACTGAATCGAAAAAAAATCATAAAAAATTTTGGTTGTTCTCAATCGGTAATTATGGTGACACATAATTATTACAGAATATGAAAAAAAATCAGGAGGGTTTTAAACTATAATTTTTACTTAAAATACTAAAAAATTATTTATAAATATAAATCTCGTGAAACACTTGAAGTGGTAGGACGGGTTAAGATAGTTAACGAAATCCCTCCTAAACAGCGTATACGGTACAAACGTAGTAAAGTACCAAAAACGAATCTAAGTAACCGGAAATATCGGTAATTAATAAATAAATAAACAAATAAGTGCGAAAAGTGCAACAAGTGCGAAAAGTGCGGGAGGACCCCGGCTAACGCCGTAAAAGTGTGCAAGTGAATAAGTAATTAAGGCTAGCTAGCCTAGCCTAGGCCACAACAATAAGCCAACCGGCCCAACTAGATAGTAGAGATTTGCCACAATCAGAGCGTGCACGTGCAAAAAACCTGCAGGCGAGGTCAAGGAACAACGGACAGCCCTTGAAAGACAAAGCATCAGGATTATAGCCTAATAATCAAGCTAAGTAATTTTTCTAATTGCATGTCTTATTAACAACGATACGACCAATGCGCATAATTGTTTATTTAAAAGTCGAATGATACCTACAGTGTTTAATTAAACTCGTACAGTTTTGAATATACATTTTTACTACAAAAATGTACAAAGATTTCAATAAAACGGTTTAAACAGTAAATTATGAAAAATCTCTAATATAAGCATTGTTTGTCTAAGATTTCTTTTTATTTGTCTCAAAAACTAAATTTTAAAAAATAATAAGATAACATTCCCGTAAGTGTTAAACTAACAACCTCATTTTCTCAAAATATAGACAAATCATAAACAACAAACTGAAAAAGGCGTAAGAGTAAATAAACCAAATCAAGCAAGACGACAAAAAATTTAGATCATAAATAAGTGTTGTGTGTGAATAGGTAATATTGTATATGCATTTAAGATAACAGCCATAAATCAAAGCCAAATAAACATAAGCTCAAAAATACAAGAACATCACAGAAGATAAGAAGAACGACCCTCTCAATAGCCAATGCAGGGCCGTCTTTAGCTATTTTGTATATTAATATTTATATTTTTACATTAAATTTGGAAAAAAAGTAAGAATGCAAAGATATAAATTAAATTAAAACGGTATAAACACAAAATTTAACAATAAAATAAATAAAGAATATACAAGGTTGGTAGCCGGCACTCGGCAGGAGGAATATCCACCAAGGCAGAGGGCACTTACGGTGTGTCATGGCCGTCAACACTTCGGTACGGAAGACAAGACTCAGTATCACACAGGGGAGCAAACAATTCTAAAGAGGTTACCAGGAACCTGATACTGACTCGGACAGAGATGTTTAGAAATACATCAACAAGGACACGTTCTAGCAGCGTACTAACACTTCTACCCCCACTTCTAGTCCCAGGTTGAGGAGGATTCCGGATTGTACTTAGTTTTGGGTCAGTTCAATGTCCTCCAAAAATCCCTTCCTAAATTGGACGTATGGCCCGACCCGGCTGACAAAAATCCGTGGAGCGGCCTTAACCATAGACACTGTCATCCACGACCTCCTAGGGTGGATCTACCAGCCGGCGTAAAAACTTCGGATCCAACAAACACAGGTAATACTGTGATTTGGCGGGATACGCGGGAGAACGGAAAGGGGGTAAAATAACCCTGGGAGATTAGTGGAGGATAATGTCTTTGGGGCCTGCCATACGTTCCCATACTCATACTCATAAATATAAATCTCGTGAAGCTAAAAATGGTCAAAAAAAAATGGAACGAATAAGCAATTTTATTCGATTTATTTTGTCACCTGACGTTTTAAAAAGACCTTCCCCTCCAGCTTTACGAGATTCATGGACGTCCCTAAATTATGCAAAAATCTAAGATTCTAAGCATGCGCGAATACAGGAGGGGACCAAGGGGTGCAATTGTCCCCCTAACTCACCTATTTGTTTTTATTTTAAATTTTTTTAAGTCCCACAAACACAGCATTATGCAAATCCAAGTATTACATAGATAACAAACTAAAATTTTACAAAATTTTTGTATAGAACGCATTTTCTGGGTGATACTCGTATGTAAAATCAAACAAAAATCTACCCACTCTTACTATCCTATTAAAAATGCACTATAGAACCCATATTGATCCAGATAAGGAAACTAATATGGATTTATATGGTTCTATATGTCCTATATGGAACGACCTGGTTTTCCCTATATGGTTAATTATGGGTCAATATGGTAATAATTTTTTCATACCCAAACCATATTGGGCCAAATAGAGCTCCAATATGGTTCAATCTGAACCTATATGGCAATCCATATAGAAATCACTTTTCTATATGGTTTTCCATATTGGTTTTGGGTGTTCAGGAGTTTTTAAATTGGAATTTTTACTTAAGATACCTACTGAAAAATAACCTAAAAATACATATTTTTTATAAAAAAATTTAATGTAGTGAATTTTTAAAATGAATAGACATTCTTATGTGACAAAAAACAAATACCCGTTTCATTGTTAAAATATGTATTTAAAATTTATTATTTCGTAAAAAAATTTAATAAAAAAACCAATATAAATTACGAAGTTTTATGTGAAATTAATTTCACATAATTATAAGGGGTGAAATTTTCATAAGGCCTTAGGTGTTGTATTTTTATATTTTTTTGGGCCATTCGGCCAATCTGACATAGCGGCCCACCGGGATCTGTCCCGACGTCCCGCCGGAGCCCATCCGCCCCTGATTCCTGGACAAAAAAAAACGGCGCCCCATACTATAGTATATATACGGAAGGCGCGCGCTCTATTAAAATAAATAACTGCAATTAGGCAAGTTCATATGAAGTTGTCTAATTTGCAGTTATTTATTTTGTTCGAGCGCGCGCCTTTCGTGCAGCGCGATTATAATTATAATTATATTTTTAAAAGTAAGAAGTAGTTTATGTGATATTCAAATTATAAACTACTTCTCACTTTTAAAAATAATTTTCGAGGCCTAAAAATAGAAGAAATGTATGTAAAGGGACTTAAATAAATTTGTTTAAAAAAAAATTGTAAACTTCTGACCCTTGGTAAATTATAATTTACTATAATTTACATGTAATCATATTACTTATTTCACATAAAAACTACAGTAAGTAATAATAATAATATAATAATTAGGAACATAAAATATATTTATTGACTTATCTCTATTTAATACAATTTTTGGTTAAAAATCTGTTTCAACATTTAACAGTAAATTAATATATAAATACAAAATTTTATAAAATAGGATATTCACAAGCAATGTTCGTAAAATTCAATAAAGAACAGCTCACACTAGTCCTTGTATCAGATAAAATATTAGTTACCATATTCCTGAAGAACGGCGTATAATTTGGTTTTTCAGTATATCTCTCATAATGATCCAAGAAGTCTTGCAACTTTAAGGTAAGACTATCGTAATTCTTTTTGACAATGTCCAATATTTGTTCTTCACTTGGCGTGGATAGATTAGCCGAAACTAGCCACTGTTCTATTTTAGGATTAAAATGCTTGACTATAGCTCTAACATTAAATAAGGCATTGTTCAGTTTTAAAGCATCTTCCTTAAAATCTCCCTCTCCCATCGAGTATCTCAGCCCCATTGAATAAATATTATCAAACACTTGATTCATTCTAATCACTTCGTAATAAAGTTCATCATAGCTACCAGGGGTTGGCAAAAAGTTATCGCCATAAGTAATAAAAAAGTTGAGAATATTTACTATTTTGATGCACAAATCGAATATGTTCATTTTTTTTCCCAAATAGTTTTCGTTTTGCAAGATAAATCTGAGTAAAGAAATTAAGGCAGTCCAAAGTTCTTTCCAGGCGTAGTTTAATCTTATTCTGCATTTCTTTTGATGGCAAAGTATTCGTTGAATAATACCCAAGCATAGAATGTACAGTTCCATTGGAAATTTCTTCATCATATGACTCAGTATAAATTCTATGAGCAAATCTAAAAAAAACACAACCAGTGTAAAAATTGTTACATGCACTATAGATCTTACCAAGGAGGGTGCAGACTAAGGGCTGGGAAGATGTGGTTTTATCTGGATTTAGTTTTCTATGCCTCATTGGTAATCTGTGCAATAGTACTTTAAAAGCAAGACTCACATCATGCATTAAGGAGTTAGCATATTGGTCTTCTGTTATGCAACCCAAAATAAGAAAAGCCAGTTTTACCGTGTTTGTGCCCGCTTCTGTTTTTGTGTCTTGCATAACTATTGAACTAAAAAAATACAAAAAAATATTTTTTTAAATATTTTTTAATACTATAGTATACATATTGGAATATTACGAATACTATATACCTACAGGTCATATTGTTTGTCGCAGCCTTTAACACCTGATAACTTTTAAAAGTAATGCAAAAAGTTCATATAAACCTAGCTTGTCAAACGCTTAGTTTTCGAGATACAGAATGTTCAAATTAATTAAAAATCCAGCATTTGACAAACTATGTAAGTTTAAATTTTTAAAAATCAAGAAAACGCTCTCCCCTGTTGTAAATGACCGTAAGGTTTAGTGACGATGGCGTGAGAATGGCATGAGAATGGTATATTGATTTCGACCATGCCTACAAACATTGCAAGAAAGACAAAAAAATGATTATAACCGAGTAATTTTATTTATTTTTTATTACTTTTTTTGTGTTAGTAAGTTATATGTATCAATACATATCTCACTAACTAATAATAAAGAAATAAAGTTACTCAGTTGTAATAATTTTTTTGTCTCTTCTGTAAAAAATGAATTCTGGTTTTTACCCGGTTATTCTTCTGGGATCTTAATTATTTTTCAATGAAAAATCAACTGGTATTTTTAATCCACATTTAAAAAAATAAACTGGTTCAAATTAGTTTGAATGCATTCAAACCCATGGGTTTGGCGCTATGAATTACCAATTCATTTCAGGTGCATTTCTATTGGATTTAGCCAATAGAGAAAAGCATAGGCATGGATTGGTATATTCCAATTTAAGCCGCTGACTTCATTGGAACTTACCAATAGGAATGCAACTGGAATGAATTGGTGATTCATAGCGCCAAAACACATTTCAAACCAATTTGAACCAGTTTATTTTTTTAAATAAATAAGTACCTAATGTCAAAGTTAAAGCAAAAATGTTTGTGAGAATTAGAAGATAAAAATTCTAATATACCTATATGAAAACATGAAATATGGGTACTTATTATATGGATACGGATATGGGGATTATTAAGGATAGTTTAGAAGTTGGAGTAAATATAAAAATAAAATGTATAAAAACGTAATCCTTTTATTGGGCCCTGGGCCTGTTGGATACAAATAAATAAATAAATAACTCAGCAAAAGCCGAACTTTAAAACATTATAATATTTATATATAGTTAGGCAATCATTACAAACTCTAAAAATCCAAATATCTTAAAAACTGCTACTCTAAAAATCCAAATATCTTAAAAACTGCTACTTTAAACGGATTTTGACAAGAGTAAGTTTTTTTTTTAATGTTTAATCCATAAAAAGTACAATACAGGGCGCGCCCTCTAGTGGCCCATAGAAAGTTTTCTTAAAAACCCCTATATACCTACCATTTTTTAATTGAATACGTCAAAAATGTTAACTTTATCGTACAATAATTTAAAAAAATTAAATTTTTACAATTGATTTAAACACTGTGTATCTCGAAAACTGAGCGTTTGACGGCCTATGTTTATAGGCACTTTTGCATTCATTTTAAAAGTTCTAGGTATTAGGTGTTAATTAAGTTATGTTAACACTATTAAGTTATGCGACAAAAAACAGTAACACCCTGTATACATATTATAATCTTTATTTTAAATTAAATTTTTACTAATTTCATTAAAAGTGTTAAACAAAAGAGCAAAAGTAAATAAGGCTTTTAACGTAATTGATAATAAAAAATCGCACAAATTGACGAAAAATTAATAAAAATCAAAATAAACAAAACATTTGTTATCGGATATAGGTAGTTATAATTTTGTTTTTATATATTTAATAATCCAGTTTTACGTAAAATTAAATATTTTTCAATATTATAGTTTTACTCTTTAGAAACATGTTTTATATATATTTTAAAATTTTGGTTTGTAAAAAAGAACCAACTAAAAATAGAGTGGTATTTATACCAACCCTGAATATAGTTTTTTTCATTTTAAGCCGTGATTTCTCATGCATTTTGCTCATTTATGTTTCAGCTAGGCATGCATATTATTGCTTTTTACTCCGAATTTATTTTTACGCAGCATTGAAATTGAGAAGTTGTTTATTTAGTAAAAACCTACAATATTTTTGCTAAATTTTTCAGACGATAGACCGTTTAGGAGTAATATTTCGAGTACCCAGTGGCGGCTGGTGGATTTTGGCACACCCATATCTCAGTTATTAGCAGTGTTGCCAATCCACGCATTGTGTGGAATTTATTTTGTTGTGTGTAATTTGTGTGTAATACATAAATGTGTGGAATTTGCGTGTAAACTTTATCTAATAAACATAAACAATGCTTATAACAAGCATTTAAATAGATATATATGCAAATGCGCATTTTAGTTATTTAGTTATATGGACGAATTTCTGTGGAGATTTCTATATATACAGCAAAGTGATTTCGGCTTAATTTAAAAATTAAAAAAATCTGGTGTTTTTGGAAACTTGCAAGCGTAAGTTATCGAGTAACTTAAAACCGGTTATAACAATAGACTTTTTGACAAAGTAAGTAATCTAGTAAGTTTTTGAAAACGCCTTTAAGTAATCACCAGTAATTACCGCAGAAAGAGTTTTTGTGGTGATTCACCTCATTAACTCTTTCTGCGGTAATCAGTGATTACTAATGGTATCAGTGATTACTAATCACCAAAGAAACCTAACAAAACCAAAATCCCAAATGTGTGGAATAGTTGGCAAAATTGTGGAATTTTGACTGAATCTGTGTGTAAATTATGTCAACACCATTGGCAACACTGGTTATTAGACATGGGACCCACATCAAATTTATATAAGTTTATAATGACATTATATAGACAAGTTCTGCGCAAGCAGAATTTAAATTAAAGTTTGCGAAAAAAATATAGTTTTTAAGTGCAACCCCCCGCCTCCTGCCCCTCCAAATTAAGATAATTCAAATTAAAGTGGTACAATATTTAATTTACTGAAGTTTATCGACAAATTTCAAAAAAATTCAAGTATTTTAGGATTTTATACCATTTCAAATTTTTTCAAATTTAGTAAAAGAAATAATAAAAATTATAAATGGTATAAAACCTGTAATTCTTGAATTTTCTTAATAAAATTTGAAATTTTTCGATAAACTTCAGTGAATTAAATATTGTACACTTTAATTTGAATTATCTTAATTTGGAGGGGCAGGAGGCTGGGGGTTGCACTTAAAAACTAACTTTTTTTCGCAAACTTTAATTTAAATTCTGCTTGCGCAGAACTTGTCTATTATAAACTCATATAAATTTGATGTGGGTCCCATGTCTAATAACTGAGATATGGGTGTGCCCAAAACCCACCAGCCGCCACTGCGAGTACCGCATTAAGATGCGCTATAACTTCGAAACGGTATATCGTAGAAAACAACTTTCTCAATTAAAGCGTTAATTGTTTTTGGTAGCACAATATAAATTATTTTTTTCTTCTAAAACAGTTTTCAAGAAAAAAAAATAAAAACAATTATTTTTTAACTTAATATGAAGGGGGTAGGATCCCGCAAAATTGATTGCAAATAGAAGTTTTAGTCAAAATTATTAAATATACTTTAATTTTTATAATTTTATTAAAAGCAAAATGAGTAAAATATTCAACACCTGTTAAAAAAGAACATTCTCTTAACAAGAAAAACATTGAGCATTATCTAAAATATTTGTTTTTAAATAGAAAAAAATAATTGAGTAAGTATTTAGGAAAAAAAAATATATAAAACTAAGATCATAGTCCGGTCAATTTAGACATTCGAAGGTACATAAATTTACAACAAGCTGAAAATCAGTAAAATTGTTCAGAATATAATTATAAATAAAATTTTAAAGTTCCCCATAATTCCCCTGTATGGAAAAATTTTTATTCAAGGTCAAAGGTCAAAAAAATGATTTTTCGCGATTTTCGGCAAAACGGTAAATTTTATCATAAAATACCCCAAACAAATATTGTAGATCATAAAATTATCTATAAAAAATGTATCAATACTTTTTTTTCTACGAGCCACCGTTTCTGAGATATAACGATTCGAAAAGTTGTAAAAGTTATAATCGTCATAATATGCACACGTTTCCACGCCACCTATTAGGTAGTGTACTTAGCGCGTTTTTTAACGTGGTTTCCCCAGTAGCCTATTCCACGGGTCAGTTGTGATCCTGTTTAATTTGAAACTATTTGCAAAATAACGGAAATTAGCAATGATTGAAAAAGATAAAATCGATATAAATTAAAAAAAAAACTGAAGTTAATTAGTCTGATTCGTAACATTTAAATTCTTCTTCTTATTCTTCTACTTGTTCTTGTTCTTCTTCTTCTTGTTCTTCTTCTTCTTCATCTTCATCCTGGGTACAAGTAAATTGCGTCAGTAGCGATGTATCGCATGTCACCTCGTTGGAATTAAATGAATCCTCCACTGTTGGTGATTCAACATTAGAGCACGACCGGCCTTGACAATTCGTACATACCAGAGAATAAAACAGTCCGACTTTTTTGCAACCACATTTAGCACTGCATCCCTTTTTGCAGTTGCAAAAAATTGTGTTCAGCATTTTTTCCGGCGCAGTTGGGAGTAAAGTTTGAACTGGTTCTAATGGGTTGTTGGCCAACTTCCAACCCCAGTCTGTAGGGTCTAGCTGATAACCAAGCCACACTTAAACTTGGTAATATACCCGAAAAATATTTTGATGAGCAGCAACTGAGGTTGGAGGAAGACAAGCTAATTGAACTTGTTTTTTATTTTAGTATTTTTAACGAAACATGCATATCGATACTTATCAAAGCAGGTAGTTTTTTTAGGAGCTCCGTATATAGAAAGAAGAAATCGAATGCCGTTGGTGATAACTTCTTATCCCGAAGCACCTTTTCCTCGAGTTTGGCCGAAAAATCTCCGCTCATTCGTTAAGTTAAGTTAAGTGAAGACAACGGAACGTGCCAAATTTGACGGAAAAATCGAAAAAAAGTGGACTTGGGCCTTTTCAACACCGGAAAAATTTGGTCCGCGGATAGGTCTCGTGGGCAGAAAAAAGGATGCAAATTTCGAGTGTCCGCCTTCAACGGCCTCCGAGCTACGACGCTTAGAAAAAAAAGGATATACAGACTAGCAGACAACGGAAAAAATAAATATTGCAAACGGGCCGGATCCGCCGGAAACTTTTCGATCTTTTTTTATTTTTTTCGAAAAAATTTTAAACGTTTTTTAGGGCGAGAGAAATTTTCGAAATTGGCCGAACGAAATACACGAATCGACGGGTAAAAGACCAAAGTTTGACATACTAAAAGATGAGCTTCATCGAATGAAAACTAATCGGCCAGAAGCCCGTTTAATTTTTGTTGTGTATTTAAAAAAGTTAACCAATTAAAATCCCCGAAATCAAATCGATAAGGTGGCAAATGACAGGTGGCATTTGACAGGGTCAAATGACAGGTGACAGATGACAGGTGACAGATGTCAAGTTGACAGATGACAGATCATCTGTCATCTGTCACAGATGTTGTCTCGATGGCGTATAAATTAATTAATTTATCCTTAAGGGACTGGGTTTTATTTCACTTGATATTCTTATAGTTATAACTTATGTAGGTATATTTTATATTTTAAGTGTAAGTGAAAATGACTGATAGAAAAATATATTAACATATATTAAAACTCTAGAGATGTATATACGTGACGTACTCATGTATATTATGACGATTTCAACTTTTACAACTTTTCGAATCGTTATATCTCAGAAACGGTGGCTCTTAGGAAAAAAAGTATCGATATATTTTTTATAGACAATTTTATGATCTACAATTTTTGTCGGAAATATTTTTGTGATAAAACTTCCCGTTTTGCTGAAAATCGCAAAAAACTAATTTTTTTGACCTTTGACCTTGAATAAAATTTTTTCCATACAGGGGAATGATGGGGAACTTTAAAATTTTATTTATAATTATATTCTGAACAATTTTACTGATTTTCAGCCTGTTGTAAATTTATGTACCTTCACTGTTATTTTTAGGTCTAATTTGACCGGACTATCATAGTCCTTGTGCAATACCTAATAGTTATTACCTATCATCACAATTTTAATTATAATTATATATAATTAATAATAATATTATTATTATATAATACCACTTACCAATATTGGAAGAAAATAACAAGCAAATTGGAAGGCTGACTTGTAATATCATAAGTGGCTTGCACATTAGACAAATCTGGGGTCCCCTGAATATTACTAAGTGTACTATTTGGTGATGGAGGTGAGCTGCTGTCAGTCTGAGTGTGAGCCAAAGTGGTTATAAAATTTCTATTTAAATGTATGGCCTCATAAAAAGCCAATAATAGAGCATTATTAGCTCTCACTTGCTGTGTCCTGAATCCTCCCTCTTCAGAAATGAAAATATTCCCAACCATGTTTGTCAATGAAGAAAACCAAGAGGAGTTTTGGTTTTCAGTATGTTCATTATTGTATTGATTACAGAACTCTGATAAAGATGAAGTAATAACTTGACCGTAACCGTTTAAAGCTAATTCATCATCTAAAATTGACAGTTTTACAACATATGGATTTGCAGCATCATATTTTCTGTAATTTACAAGCAAGGTTATTATTAATACTACATCATATCCATGCCTTTGTCTTGTAGGAACATCGCAAAGTAATTTTACTAAGCAGTCAAATAACGAAGATATCATTATGTATTCTATTAGTGAATTTTGGTTTATAGAGTCTATTCCTGTTATTAAAATTAAAATTATTTTTAAGCATAGGCTTTTTACTACCTCCGGTAATTCACCTTCTAGATATGTTTGGCAAATTGTAAGCAACTTTTGTATTTTTGTCTCATAATTCTCAAATCCAGTCAAAAACTCAATGCAGTCTATTTGAGCGTCAATCGCCTTTTTAAATATTGAATTTAAAATAGCACACAAAGTTTGCAGGCTGTAAGCAACCCTTATGCTGTTCTGTTGGTCCAAAATATCTATGCCTTGATTAAAAACTAAGTTTATATTTTGCTTGGATGCAGTAAACTGCTCCAATGTCATTTTTTGTATTTCTGATTCGATTATTGAAACTTTGGGCTTGAGAAGAAAGAATTCCTCCCAAAATAGTATATTATTAGTTGACATGTCCTCCCCTTTAAATATACATTCGTAAATTTGAACGACTTTCTCGCGAAAATGTCTCTTAGATCCCGAACCACTTCTTTTTCTGGTTGTCATTGTTGAATTAACACTTTATCGAACTAAAAAACAAATCAAAAACAAGGAAAATCCAAGAAAAAAATCCTGTTTGTTTATTTATGGTTATGTTGGAAAGCTGCTGTCAAATCAGGCATTGTTCAGAAATTACCGCAGAGATCAACATGTTTTTAAAAAAGAAAGTTTGTATTGCGTTTTAAATTATTTAAAAATATTTTGGCAAACCTCATTTTGGTAAATAATATGCGTGATAAAAGGTAAACCCAATCTTAAGATTAGAATGCAAAATTAATATATCAAAAATATGCAACCATTATTACAAAAAATATATATCCGGATGATGTCCGTATGAATAAAATTTGTGAAAATCACGACGTGACGATCCTATGATTTTCATTTATCACGCGGTGACTTCTGTATGATATCAGTATGAATAAAATTTGTGAAAATCACGACATGATGTTCGTATGAATATCTCGAATGTTGTCCGGGTATGAAAGTTTTATACTTTAATTTTGTCATTAAAACAACAAATTAAAAATTTATATCGTTACTAATTTACTTTTTATGTTGTTTTTAGTTTTAGTGATACTTTAATTTGTTATAAAGTATTAATTTGTTAATTAATACTACCTTTTATTTTTTACTACATTAGCACCGCTGAATTTGCTGTCACGGCCTATTGCTATTTAAATTTTATTTACATTTGGTTATTTATTTATCAAACTCTTTAAATGGAGATACTACCTTAATAAGGTAACCTTATAAGGGGTATTGTATATTTGCAAGTAAATAATAATGTGACTATTTTAAGAAAAAAAATGCTACAAGAAAATACTTATAAATAAAAATTCTTATAACCGCGTTTTTTCTGTTTTATTTTGATATTTTGTTTATTAGTAGGACTATATTTCTTTATTGGTTAAAATTTGTCAGAAATTTAAATCAATCTGGGTCATAAACATCTTAAAAAATTGAAACAAAGTTCGTTCTGTAACTGAATTTTTTAGTCTTAATTTTGATCACTTGGCGCGCATAATGTTCGTTTACCGCGCATGTGCATAGTATGGATGAAATAATTTGTCGTTCTTGATTCTAGCAATGACAAAGTTCTCGAAGTTTAGTTTTATATTCGTCGATTTATACAGTTCTTAAACAATTTTCATTTATATACAACTTATGTACTAAGTTTCTTATTTGTTTGAAGTATGATTTATTAACATTTTGCCTTTTATTAACCATTTACTTCGCGAACAACTGAACAATCAACTCAAATGCTAGTGAAAAAAATGTAAAACATTGAAATTAAAGAAAACAAATTCATCTCTAAAGGTAAGTTTGTGGGATTTTTTATAATAATGTAAAGTTTTTGTAGTCGTTTGATGGTAAAACTTGGTGGAAATTAATAATTTATTCTATAACTTGATGCTGTCTAAACTTTTGACAGAATTAATTATCTAATTACTTAAACAAAACATGTCAATACAATTTTTGATAAAAATTATAGTAAAAACCAAATCTATCGCATTAACTAAATAAGTTATAGTAAGATTTGAATTTCCATATTTTTGGGAATTAATATAAGAAAGAGTTGTGTGTTTATTTTTATGTATGGCATGTTCGAATGCTACACTTTCATACACATAGTGCAATTCTTGAACAATCAGATTTAAATATTCATGCATTAAAGTACACTGGTGCAGGGCTACAAACAGACCTTTAAAGTAGCATACTTTATGAAAATTAATGGAGGTTTCTAAGTTTTCCAAACATTGTTGGACATTTCCGAGGGGTAAACCACTTTAAAACCATTGAGATAATCAATAATGAAAAATTCTTATCAATAAGATATTTCTCTTAGCGACACTTTGCTTATGACTTCCCTTGCTATTTTTTACTTAGCTGTTAAGTAATTTGTATGTAATTATTTTATTTTAAAGAATCAGTGGTTTACCCTTATGACATTTCAACAATAAAACAATACCAAGATATATCGCTCAGTTGAAACAACAGTGACACAACTCAAAAATCACAGTTTTTGAGAAAATGCATTTTAAATTTGTTATTACTGTTTTCTATTAACCAAGCTGGGCTAAAAAAATAAAAGCTGGGCTCAAATATTTTGTTGTTTAAGCATACTCTCTAAAAAACAGTAATAAGAAATAGGGATGCACCGGAATTCCGGCGGTACCACTAAATCCGGCCGATCCGGCCAGTTGGCCGGAACTACCGTTCCGGCCGGATCGCTTTCCAGATATATTTTGTAATTGGTCAACAGTGAAGGGTGTGCGTGTTTCCCTGCCTATGATAGACCGGCGGCTGTGGTTCCCCAAATTCTTTTTAATTTTTTATTTTTGGCAGGTGGCTGCTATTCTCCAATTGAATGAGTAGAATTGTTTTAATTTTTTTTAACGCTAATTAAAAATTAATATTTAAATAAAAAGTAATTTCTATCTAGGTAAAATTAATAGTAATAAACACTCTGCATACTGTAGCTACTTTAAAAAAAAGTAAAAATAAATCAGCCTCAATATTTTCAATGTTTTACGTATAAAAATAGGCATGCACATACATTTTAAATTTAGGTCCCGATCCGGCCGGAATTCCGGCGATCCGGTCCGGCCAGCGGCCGAAATTCCGGTTCCGGCCGGATCGGCAAAATACCCGATCCGGTGCATCCCTAATAAGAAATTTAAAATGTGTTTTCTCAAAAACTGATTTTTGGGTTGTGTCATTGTTGTTTTGAATGAGCGATATATATGTATGTATAGAATTTCAATTAAGCTAGCTAAAGCTGCTTAAATGGTCAATTTTAGCCAGAAAAACTGTCTTAAAAATGGCAACTTTCATGTATCAACATGAAACATAACTAAGGTAGATTTTAGTTTATTTTGCTGTATCCTGAAAATTTCTTAGATTATGCTGAAATGAAAATTCTGTAAAAAACGAACTCATAATTTCAGTTTTAAGAGGTTCCTCAACAAGTTTAAATAGAAATTTCCACGGCGTTCTCTATCTAGGTATAGAGAACGACGTGGTATTTCCCATTGAAATAACAGGAAAATGATATTTTTTATTATTTTTTTTGCTGCAATTTACCCATGTAGACATTGTTTCATATAAATGACTTGATCCTTTAGGGGCATTAAATTCTCTACAAAAAATTTTAACTCAAGTTTCTATAACTAATGTTTTGCGTAAAAAACTTAATGAAGAACCCAAAAACACTAAACAGAGTTCTTGGAAACCACTTAAAATTAAAATTAAGAGTTGCGATTTTTATTGAATTTTTATTTTGGTATAATCTAAGAAACAGCAAAAAAACTATATCGTTTTTTAGACACCCTAATCTTTATGCTAGCTATAACTATTTTTAGAATGTCACCTTAAGCTGTATAGCTATCTAGCTAACTGTAATTTTATTTTTCTACAACCAAGCGAAAAGTACAAATTTGCGCTTCCAAAAGAAAGCGCAAAGTTGCACTTTTCCGAGGAGCGACAAATTTACTGTTTCGCTCGCCGAGCGACAAATTTACTTTGTCGCTCACTTAGTTACCATGGAAACCATAATAAAGAAACGTTTAGTGTATTTGCGACTTCTGACACAAACGTCAAATTTGAGGTTATCAATAATTATTAATTTTTATGAAATATTCATTATAGAAACACCGGTTGTAGAAAAAATCCTGTGTGTAATTCGAGCGCAAAGTGCTCTCGCGAGATAGCCGCGTCAAACTTCTCGCGGCAATGTATCACTTTGCGCTCTTAATACACAAATAGCTATTTCATTTATATTGGGGGTGTTTCTTAAAATTTACTTACCGTGGATTCATGCAAGCATGTCTTAATACTAACTTAGTCTTTGTCCTTATCTTAAAGAGATAAAACTGTAATAATGAGCGGAACCGTTCATGCAATTTAAATTCGTCTTAACCTAACTTAATTTAAATCCTTATCCTAAGAAAAGTTGATTTACTTTTATCTTTAAGATCCTTATGTCCTAAGTTCTTAATAAAAATATGCAAATGCGCATGTACTGGTAATGTAGCCAACTTCATAGTCTAATGTAGCTACTTTCATTGTATTTACATTTTTAAAAATTTAGTATTTTGTGGGTTTGTTTTATATTTTATATATAATGCGCATGTAAAATCCTTAAGATAATAGTACATGTATGAACGGTTCATTTTCATGGGATAAAGATTAGTACAAGATTGGTACAAAGTTAAGTTAAGTTAATTTAAGACATGCTTGCATGAATCCACCTTTACTTTAATCTATGGAAAGTGATTTTTATCGGAATGGGGTAGTTAAATTTTTTCTGACCTATACTTTTTATGGTTTTATTCAAGGCGTTTTGTAATAATAAACATTTCTGTGAAATCAGAATTTCAATTGAGTTTACCGTTTTCGAGATATTTACAAAAAATATTAATTTTTATGACGTCACAAACCTCGCCATGTGACCAACATTCTAAGATTTCTATTGGTTGAAAATTACCCTGTTGTCAAGTTGTCTTGTTAATGATTTCATTCGGTTATGTCAGAAAATACCCGAAGAGGTTATGTACAAATACTGTCACTGTCAGTTGAGTGAAAGAAGAAGAAGAGGAGGTTAAAGAAAATTCTGAAATTAAAAGTTTTATTGATAGGTTTACACATTGAAACACCGTGTGAAACCTAATAAAATGTAATAAATAGGTACCTAATAACTGTCTAAAGCAGAGTTTAATATATTTCATAGAAAAAAGTTGCAAAATAAAGCTGAAAATGAATGAAATAAATTTACAAAAAATAACAGTAAATGTAAGTTAACAATGGTATTTATGATATTTGTGTATAGTTTTCATTTTTTTATTAATTTTGCTATAATACATAATTTTAAGCTTACATACGTTAATGAAATGCATTTACGACAAAATATGGTTATAATTATAGGTACTTACTTTATTTCTTTAAAAGCTCCAATGTTCAATGTAACCAACCATTCCACAATATTCCTCTGCTTTGGAGTCCGTTATTAATAAATCACTTATCTAATATCAATTACAAATAACATAACAATAACATTGATTTTCAATAATCTAAATTTAAAAAAAACATAACCCGAAAAAAAGAAACGTCAAAAAATCAATTCTTCTTCTTCTTCTCAACTAAAATTATAGATCAAGTGGTTTTAAAACTAAAATATTATAATGTGGCGCCATCTATCGTAAGAATCTTAAACTAAACACACTGGCAACCATAGAAAAAGCTGGCAACGTTGTCAATAGCCTAGTGACGTAATTAGGAGATTTTTTTTTGTAAATATCTCGAAAACGGTAAACTCAATTGAAATTCCGATTTCACAGAAATGTTTAAAATTACAAAACGCCTTGAATAAAACCATAAAAAGTATAGGTCAGAAAAAATTTAACTACCCCATTGATCAACCAATCAGACAGAGTACAGATTTTCCCCCAGCACACTATAAAAAAATAGATTGCAACAGAGTTATCTGATTTGTATATTGCTTTCTATAGAAAGTAGTTGCAAATATCAAGAAACACCCCCTGATGACTAAAACATGTAAACTTATGCTAGATATGTATAAGTTATATTAACTGACATACCTTATGACTCATAAGCTATTAGTACTTGTTTTAAGAATGTACTAATGAACTCAAAATATAGTAAAAACCAAATTTATCATAAAAATATTATCTACAATCTTAGGCTACGATTCGTAGCCTATTTTTAACGATACAATTTAAAAACTGGCATAACCCTATTTTTTGACAGTTTCGCCAAGAGTTGCACATCTTAATGATAAAAAGTACTAATCTAGTTCTGGCGATATATAAATTAAAAATAATTGATTGAATTAAATTGTTTAGAAAGCAAGCAAGATGGTTTCTACCAGACAAATGACCATTGTGAACAATGGCAATGAAACAAATCAATTACCTAGTGAAACTGGACCAGCAAAACTTACAAGAAATAGTGCCATCCAAACCATTGGTACAGTGCAATTTAACAGACTTGTGCAATCAAAAAACCTTTTGGATTTACCTGAAGAAGTTTTAGGGAAAATATTTAGCTATTTATCTTTCAAGAATGTTTGTCACCTAAGACTTGTAAGTACCATGTTTTACATTTTTATTATAACAACCTTATTTAGAAATAAATACATTTTTCGTTATTAAGAATACAAATATCCATCATGTTTAGTTTTATTTTTTATAAATAAATTAGGTTGATTTGGACATCAACTCATAGATAATAAATCAACTTTTGGCTTGTCAGTGTGATTGTTTTTAAGGCAACATTAACGTTTAATCAGTTACTGTTGACTTAAAAAAACAAAACAAAAACTGTTAAATTATTTATAAACTACTTACTCATATTGCTGTTTGTAAACTTTTGAGTAATAATAAAGAGCCTTAAAAGTATACCTATTTTTAAGTGACATTTAGATTGGCATAAAACAGGTAGTTTTAACGTGGGTATATTTCTTATAATTATAACACAGTACTCAGCTAAAATATACAGTTTTAGTTAAGTTTTGAAACTATTAACCTTAATTATTTGTATTACAGTCGCGTGGTGGGACTAGGGTTGCCACCTTTTTAAAAAGTGAAAAAAGAACATAGCAAAAACAATAACCTATGAACCTTCCAATCAAAAAAAAATTATTTTACAAATACGTTTTTTCTTGAATACATTTACTAAACATTTCATATATTTACTATTGTCGACACCATAACATTAGTAACATTCAAAAAAATTACTTAACTATATCAACTTGGTTAGTGGTTTACAATAGTATATTATGCCATGATCATTCAATGTTAGCCCATTAAATGGGAGTGATCATATCATAATAAAATAGAAAATTAACTTCAAATCAATTACTTGTCAAAATTGTTAAATACTAGATCTGTCAGATATCCAAGGCTATAGTTGATATTTACAGAATATTGCCGTATATCGCATTTCTATTGGTTAAATATCTGTATTGTAATGAAAAATTGGTCACAATCAGGTACTCATTTAAATGAAAATGGGCTTCGTTCGAAAAGAAAATGTTATCCAAATTGGCAAAACGTTCCAACATGTTTTCTACAAAAACACGCCGTAAGTTAAGATAATTTGGTTTTAGTTCCTGCACAAATTGAAGTTTATAAGGGTGCAGGTTAAGGTCTTTGCCAGTTCCGTTGATCTCTTGCGAGTGAAAAAATGACTGTTGGTTACTCAGTGGCGTGCTGCGAATATTGCCGTGGGGTTTTATAAAAAAATATGGCACTCCACTGGAAACAATATCCAAATATAAATATATTATTTATTCAAATGTACTTTTTTCTAATTAATTTATATGTCCGTTTACACATAATTAAACTTTTCGTAAATATCAGTTTTCCCACTGCTAAATGAAAGTAACTTGTATATAAATCGAGGATGCCATGATATAGCCGAATAGACATTGAAAAGCCATTACTAAATAAAATAATAGTTAAAATTTCGTTTCCTTATCTTTTATTGTTTAAATCATCATAACTTGGTTATTATTAAGTTATTTTTGAAACGTCAAAAATCAATCTTTTTAAAACATCAAAATAAACAATATTTAATTTAATTTTACAAACCTAGCTCAAAAACTTTTTAATGGAACCGGTAAATTAATTAATTAATCACAAATAAAAAAAAATATGTTGTTTTTGTATTACACATTTACATATAATAAAAGTTTGCACTAACAAAAATCCAAAAATTTAATGTCATGTGTGATCAGGTCTTGCAACTTTGAGTCACTCCACGTGAAGAAAAATCCAGGTTGCGCTGCTATCAATGCGTACATACAAATAACCCCCATTTTTAAAATGCTATCGCGTTTGAGGTACTTAGGGCATTATTACAAAAATTACAAAAGATGCTAGATTCTATTTTTAAAAATAGACAGGTCTTCATTACAAAAATTACACAAAAATATAATGCAAATTGAAAATTTGACGTTACATAATTATTGTTGAATGTCATTTTTGTAATTAAGGTAATTCACACCAAATGATGACATAATCTGGCAGCACTAAATGTACTGCAAGTAGCTTTTGATTTATTTTCGAAAATGTAATGTTATTTGTGAGTTGTGTCAGATAATTTACGTGGATTAAGTAGTGAAGTGATCTTTATTTGGGAAATGTCGTTACAACACTGGTACACCTAAACCATTTGCCATGTACGATTATGGTATGGTATATGCAGGGTGGGCACTAACGCCATTCCATGCAAAGGAGGTATATTAACCCCTAACAAATCAATTTGACTAATAGTTATAAAAGGATTGAACACAATTTTCTAATGACTTTTCAAAAATAAAAAGTTATGATTATTTTAAATTTGGGTTTTCTGACACAAACGTGCAGAAATTACATCTGTTAAAATAGCTGCATCCATTAATTACGTGTGGCATTTTTCTGATAATTTAATATACAGGGTGTCCCATAATTAGCTTGCACAGCAGATTCTACTCACAAAAATAACAAAAACAGTTCCTATAAAAATAGGTCGAGAAATGCTTTCCAAGGGAGCTACAACCCCCGAAAGAGCAGCCGCTGAAGATGGTTTTTATTTAATATCTACAAAACCGTTTAAGATAGAAAAGTGAAATTTTGGGATATAATCAAACTTTTTATGGCCAATAAGTTGGAATGATAACAAATTCAAATTTTTCATAAGGGGTGGGTCAGAGAGATAAGGAGTGGGGGTAAAACTACCCTAATTTTTTTGTACGTATCTTGTGCTATGATTTGATATCAGACCATAAAATTTCAGAGTTTTACACACAAAAAAGGTCCTCATGATGAACTTCGATAGTATGCACCGTTTTCGCTTAAAATCGATTTAAAAATTACCTTACATAGCATAAAAATTGAAATGAAAATGAAATCACAATTGGAGAAAATATTCGTAAATTGTAATGCTTAGAAGCTAACTTAAAAGAATAAACACGGAAGAGTTTCAATACTCGATAAAAAGTTCAAATGTCGCACCTGTTACATTTTGAGAAAACTTTCGAAAATGAAGTATACAATATTTGTGCATACGTGCTTGTTTGAGGTTACTATTCAAGTTTTACACAAAAAGTTACTATATATATAAAGCATATATACTATATATATAAAGCATATGCTTTCATCCAAAATTTTACAGGATCAACTTTGGAAGCCAGCTTACGCGATTCATGACGTTATAATAGTATATTCTGTAACAAGTTTGGAATACGGCATATCCAAACGTGTTTCAGACTGTACTTTTTCTACGTCTCCAAAAAATACCATAGAAAAGTAATTTGATTGGGAGAAAGTGAAGTTGGATCTAGGGAATGCAATCTTGCAGGAAAATGTACAATCTTGGTATAGCAAGATTTAAGAGGTGTAATCTCGCAAGATCTCGGTATTTTGCGAGATCTCGCAGATTAATAAAAAAAGAAATTAGTATAATTATTTTTATTACCACTTTGTTAGGTTATATCGTAAAGGCAAAATAATGAAATAAAACATAAATTAAACAATTTATTTAAGGCTATTCCACTCATTACTTTATGGACCAATCAGATTTCAGAAAACGAGTGTTTTTTTCAGTGTTGCAGTGATAAAACTACTACCTATTTAGGTAAAAAAACATTGGTTTATGCGAAAAATAATTGTCAATGTTGACGATTCTAATTTTAAAATAAAAATTTCAAAAAATATCGGCAGTTAATTCTAATTTAAAAAAAATATTCGTGAAATAGCCTTGCCGAATACCACTCGTAATAAAATTTTCCCTGAAAAAATTTTTGATTTTTATTTACTCAAGATTTTTCCTTGGAAATTTCGCTAGTGGCATTAAAAATTAATCCCACTTGCAAAATTTTCAAGAAAAAAACATTCGTATTAAAGTCAAAAATTGTATCGGTAAAATTTTACCACTAGTGGTATATAATATTATACACGAATAATCATCAAGCTATTGAAGCAAAAAGCATAAACAAGACTAAAATTATTTATTGAAAAAACTACCCATACATTATTTTGAAAATGACTTCTCAAAAAAGACAAAACACACATGGAATGCGCTGCGTCCTAATCTCGCAAATCTTGCGAGATCGCGCATGATTTACGTGGAAGACTAATCTTGCAGAATTAGTGCGAGATCTTCCCTAGTTGGATCGGTCTAAATTTGTTAGTTATTAAATACAGAGATGTCGCCACCAGTGTAATACATTCAGGAATATATGTCATTCCACATTAAAAAGTGATATTAGAAAGGTCATATTCCATAATAGGAGTAGAAAAAAGGTTTTTTTCTACTCCTATTACGGAATTTGACCATTCTAATATCACTTTTATCTATGGAATGACATATGTTACAGAATGAAATATTCTATCATCTGATGACAGAATAAACACTCGTGGCGACATCTCTGTTTTTAATATCTAACAAATTTTAGACCGATCCAACCTCACTTTCTTCCAATTAAATTATTTGTCTATGGTATTTTTTGGAAACGTAAAAAAAAGTATAGTCTGAAACACGTTTGGAATTGCATATTCCGCTCTCGTGAAACCGTCAAACTCGCCTTCGGCTCGTGTGACAAACTCTTCACTCGAACGGAATATGCTGTATTCCAAACTTATTACAGAATATACTATTCTTACAAGTTTTTATTTACATTTTGTTTGAGTTAAATAGCTAATTTTGTATACTATTTTTGTATATTAACGTATTTTAATATCTGAACAAACACTTTATTATCATATAAAAACGCATTGTCAGTGTCGCACCCGTTACAATCGAAATACCTTAATATGAATTCAAAAAAATTGCCTTGTATTTTGCTCCAAAAATACAGTTTATCAAGATGTACACTTTAAAACAACCGCAACAAAATCGCACAATAAATACTTACAGATTTTACGGGGGCGAGTGGCAAACAAACGGGTCACAAAATAAAACAAAAAGTACCGAAATCATCATAAACCAACCTAACCAATAAAAATCCCATTCAGGTATGCCGTACTATCGACAGAGTGTGTGGACACATCCTAAACTCCACGTTTCTCCGTCTTCAAACGCAGATGCTGCAAAGGTTCCAGGACATCAAGAGCAAAATGCCTCGCAGAGAGTCGGCCCGACGGAGCCACTACCTGGCCGGCGAGAGCGACATCGTCGAGACCCTGCACATGCGACTCACGCTGCTCCAAATGACGTTCGGAAAGCACATCGAAAGAAGGCACTGCTACTTTTTTCCGGGCGAAATTCTGGACGAGGTCTATCGCATCCTCTACTACATCAGAGTTACGCAGAAATTGGATCTGCCCTACAAGGTCACGGACGAGCTGTTCGATCTGTCGACGATGGCGATGGAGTATTTCAAGGACAAGATCGAGCCCAACTTGCCCGAGATTGCGTACTTTAGTCCGGAGTTTTTGAATTTTTCCGGTAAGTTAAACGTTAATTTAGGCTTCAACATTTTGTTAATTTATTGGAATTGTTTTTTTTTTTGAAACAACTTTCTCAATCACAGGGTTGCGTTAAAAAAAATAAGAAATAGAGTCAAAATATAAAACCACAGCTACGCAGGCGTGCTAAGCACAGAGGTCCTAACTTCTATTTTTCTCAAAATGAGTTAATATGATCTAGGTATAAAAATATGACATTTTAGCTAAAAACTGATACAATTGGTTACATTGGTTATTTTCATCTTTACACTTGGACGTAACTACAAAACCGTACTCTTTGCTTGAAAATTGTAAACATTTCAATTCAGTAAAAATCATAACACAAATAAATCGTATTTAGCATTATTAAAAGCGTTGATTAAGAAAGTCTCCACTCAACAGTAAAATACCAAGACCTGGTATTATAATATGTATTATACAGAGTGTTCCAACGAAAACTTGTACCCCCCCAAACGTTTTATCGGATGAGTGTGGACAAAATTCCTTGAACACGTCAATTTTTATTTTTAGGGGGACGAATTTTGATGTATGTTTCACACCCCCACCCGCACCCCTGCACGCTCCACCCCGCCCACCCCCTAAATTTTAAATTATAAGGGGGGTTGAGTGATATATCATTTTAAAGGTCTTTTAATTCTTAATAAGGTTCTGTAATTTTTTTAAAATCTGTTAGTTAGTTTTGAAGAAATTGCTATTTGAAGTTTTAAATTTGATGAATAAAGAAAAACAACAAAATTGTAAATTAAAGAATTTAATGTTCAAATTACATGCATGCATGACATTTTTTTATGAGGTTGCCATGGTAACGCGCGCACGCGCCACACAGATTTATTTAAATGCAGTTATCAAGAATAATTAGTAAATGCCTATTGTTCTGTTCAATAAGTCGTTATCAGTTTAGCTTTCTGAACCTTTTTAGCTTAACATTGTAAACCTTACAACGTATTCTCAAAATGGTATACTCCATTGAAGAAAGAACGGAAATTATTGCAACCTATTATCGAAATAATGATTGTGCAATCGCCTCGGCACGAATTATAATAATAATCATCCCGAAAAAAACGTAAAGTTACCAATACGTTCAACAATTAGTAGCTAAGTTTCAAACTACGGGTTCCATCCACAACAAAAAACGTGAGGCAAACTGTCCAGTAAGAAATTAAGCTATAGAAGTTGCTGTGTTGTACAAATGGATAATACACAGTCTATCAGGAAATTATCTCAAGCCTCTGGCGTATCCGCCACCAGTGTGTTTCGCATCATGAAAATTAACAAGTTTCATCCTTTCAAAATTAGGCTGGTTCAAGAAATTAATGAAGATGACCCTGATCGCAGGTTACAGTTTTGCGAATATTTCAGTGAGCAGTTGATTAATAATCCTAATCTTTTGTATAATACATGTTTTTCGGATGAGTGCACTTTTATGTTAATTGGACAAGTGAATAGACATAATGAGGTAGTTAAATTTTTTCTGACCTATACTTTTTATGGTTTTATTCAAGGCGTTTTGTAATATTAAACATTTCTGTGAAATCAGAATTTCAATTGAGTTTACCGTTTTCGAGATATTTACAAAAAATATAAATTTTTATGAAGTCACAAACCTCGCCATGTGACCAACATTCTAAGATTTCTATTGGTTGAAAATTACCCTGTTGTCAAGTTGTCTTGTTAATGATTTCATTCGGTTATGTCAGAAAATACCCGAAGAGGTTATGTACAAATACTGTCACTGTCAGTTGAATGAAAGATGGTCACCAAATTTATTAAGTACCTATCTTCCTTATTACGAGGTATCATATTACTGTTTGATATTTTAGAGTCCAAGATATATCTAAAAGAATATAAAGAACTAGGCATTATACTTATGAAATGCATTTACGACAAAATATGATTATAATTATAGGTACTTTAACTTAAGTACCGTACTTACTTTATTTATTTAAAAGCTCCAAAGTTCAATGTAACCAACCATTCCACAAGATTCCTCTGCTTTGGAGTCCGTTATTAATAAATCACTTATCTAATATCAATTACAAATAACATAACAATAACATTGATTTTCAATAATCTAAATTTAAAAAAAACAGAACCCGAAAAAAAGAAACGTCAAAAAATCATTTCTTCTTCTTCTCAACTAAAATTATAGATCAAGTGGTTTTAATACTAAAATATTATAACGTGGCGCCATCTATCGTAAGAATCTTAAACTAAACTTACTGGCAACCATAGAAAAAGCTGGCAACGTTGTCAATAGCCTAGTGACGTAATTAGGAGATTTTTTTTTTGTAAATATCTCGAAAACGGTAAACTCAATTGAAATTCCGATTTCACAGAAATGTTTAAAATTACAAAACGCCTTGAATAAAACCATAAAAAGTATAGGTCAGAAAAAATTTAACTACCCCATTCTTAAACACGATGCCGAATGGAAGTTCCTGGATTCTCGGCCACAGATTCCCTTACTGTGGCTATATTTTTGAGTAACCGACAAGGTCGACAACGATCCACCGGAATAAATTTGTTCTCAAATTTTGTAATTAAACGCCTCACTGTCGATTCATTTGGCGCATAATTGCGACCGAAAAATTGACGAACTGTTTTCGCAAAACTTTCACCATTTTTGTAATGTGTTTTTACAATAATTAAACATTGTTCGTTTGAATATTTCTTCATGTTTTTAAATCGCGTGGTCTGTACTGTAAAAAAAAATCTCCGTACAACTCTTATTAACAAAATGGCTGCAAGGTTAAATTGTGCACTCTTGTTGGGACACCCTTTATAATGCCAGTTATTGGTATTTTACTGTTGAGTGGAGACTTTCTTAATCGACGCTTTTAATAATGCTAATACCGTCGAAAATCTGTCACTACCTCCATGTCTACGTGCCCATGACTGTGAGTCGATCCAAATGAAAACTATAAAAATGAATTTAAAAGTGCGTTGCATGATTTTTTATTTTAATAAAAAAATTTGAGGATGATCTTTTAGGTATCATATATGAAAAACCGTTACCGTTTTAATTTTTAGTTGCTTTATTTTTAATCGGCACCCTTTAGAAACCTGAAATCGTGTCATTTTCTTACTCTCTTATAAGAGGCTAAAACTTTTTTTTTCTACTCCTATTACAGAATTTGACCGTTCTAATATCACTTTTATCTATGGAATGACATATATTCCGTAAAGTGTTACAGAATGAAATATTCTATCATCCGATGACAGAATAAACACTCGTGGCGACATCTCTGTTTTTAATATCTAACAAATTTTAGACAGATCCAACCTCACTTTCTTCCAACTAAATTATTTTTTTATGTTATTTTTTTGGAAACGTAGAAAAAGTATAGTCTGAAACACGTTTGGAATTGCATATTCCGCTCTCCTGAAACCGTCAAACTCGCCTTCGGCTAGTGTGACAAACTCTTCACTCGAGCGGAATATGCTGTATTCCAAACTTGAATATACTATTCTGTGGCATTTATTGAAATGATTGTAATTTTATTTTACTGCCTAGTAAGAATGTTTTCAATATTAATTATTATTATCTAATTAGTTCATCTCATAAAAGAATGGTAAACCACTAAAGATTTGTAATAATTTGCCAATTTTTGTGATTTTTGTCCTGCTCCTGTGCCTAATCTGCTAAATCTAGAAAGTTGCTTTTTTTCAGGTATCAAGTACTTATACAATAGAAAACGTAACTATTATTTTAAGTTTCTAGACCATCATTTTCTTTATTAAAAAAATTATTGAAACTTGATAATTTTCAAAATTAGCCAATTTTGCCCTCAAAAATCATTATGTTGAGGAAAAAATAAAAATATGAAACTTTCAGGAAATGTAGTCCCCACCTTTATCTTTTTAGTCTAGTTAGTCTTGTTTTGTTATTTTTATCCATGTAAAAGATATAATATTTTTTTTAATGCAGTTGAGCAATATTGTTAGTTTTATTTATAATTTAAAATGTTATTCCTTTGGTGATTTTAAAAAGTTTTGTATATAACATAATATGACATATTATGTTATATACAAAATTTACCAAAGAAATACGCACAAATAATATTTATGAAATATTTTTGACAGTTCTGACACTTCTCCACCAAACATGAAAGCCATCTAAATTTTAAATTATAAATAAAACTAACAATATCGCTACTAAACGGGCATTAAAAAAATTAATATATCTTTTAAAGGAATAAAAATAACAAAACAAGACTAACTGGACTGAAAAGATGAAGGTGGGGACTACATTTCCTGAAAGTTTTAGATTTTTATTTTTTCCTCGACATAATGATTTCTGAGGGCAAAATTGACTAATTTTAAGATTTATCAAGTTTCAATAATTTTTTTAATAAAGAAAATGATGGTCTAGAAACTTAAAATAATAGTTACGTTTTCCATTGTATAAGTACTTGATACCTGAAAAAAAGCAACTTTCTAGATTTAGTAGAATAGGCACAGGAGCCAGACAAAAATCACAAAAATTGGCAAATTATCATGAATCTTTAGTGGTTTACCATTTTTTTATAAGATTAACTAATTGGATAATAATATTTTATCCACGACGATTGTATCTGGCAAGCACTTATAAGTTCGTCTAGGCAATTATAGCCAGGCACTTTAATTATCTAACTTTATACCAATCATAAAAGTCTTGTTAAAGTATTACTTTAATATGTTTTTTAATGCAATTGAATAAAAATTTAACATTAAGTAGACTATTTCAAGTAAGTAAGCCATTGACATGACATGACAAGCTTAGCATAAATTGCTGTCAATTTGAAACGTCATAACTTCGATTCAGCACACGATTTTTGTTACAAATTATTATTAATCTTAAATTATACATAAAAAATCAAAGCGTGAAAGATGAAGAGATGTTACGCACTCAACAAAACATCACAGAAGTCACTTTTCGAAATACGAATTACCTAAAAAATCACATTCATTGGAAATAAAATACTGCATAATCTATAAATAATAGAATTATCAAGTAGGTAGTAAGCCATGTAATCAACTGACAACTAATAATTATTTGAAACGTCAAATTTTAACGACGCGGTGGTGCAATAATAATTCCTGTTAAAATTATAATTTGCTTTCAAAAATACGTTAACAATGGAAATTGATAGTGAAGAAGATATATTGTGTTCTCCACCGGAGATAACAGAAGCAGCAAAAGTCACTTCCCTGAATTTGTTGCCTGAGAAATCCCAAAATTTGTATGTATCTGTGTACAACACCTTTATGGACTGGAGAGCGACCAAGAAAATTAATTCATTCTCAAAGTCTGTTTTACTGGTATATTTTATATATATATTACAATTAATATAAATAAATAGTTTTAAAAATAGTCACAGGCATCTTTAATTTTTGGTTTTGTTAATGTCAAATAGGTTATAATAAATATAAATTTTTTTGCATTAAAATCCGTTAAAAGTCAATAGTAGTCGTGGACAAAGCATAGTATTCTACTCACATATAATGAGCTATTATTCACTCAGGTTAATTATGCCACTCGCTACGCTCGTGACATAAACTTAACCTTCGTGAATAATAGCCCTCATTATATGCTCGTATAATAATATAAAGGGTGGGCCATGTTTATGTTGAATTATAAAGTAGCAATGAGAACAAGAAAAACTGATTTTTTTTCAACGAATTTTGCTTTATTTGATACAATGATTCTTCCGATTAAGTATGGAAAATGATTTTATTTAAGTGGCCACCTCAGCTGGCTCGGCAGTAGCCCATCCTGGAACACCAATTTTCGAGCACTTTGTCAAAAGTTTGCTGCTCTATTTAGGCAATTTGAGCTTGAATGTTTTGTTTTAAATGGTGAATAGGCTTTGTTACGGCGACGTGTGGATTTTCCGTGGCCCAAATCCTACAGTTTTGCTTGTTGACATAACCTCCGAGGTAAAAATGCGCCTTATCCGAAAAGATGATTTTTCTTGCAAAATTAGGGTCATCGTTCAACTGGTTTAAAGCCCACTCAGCAAAGCGAAAGCTTTAACTCCTGAACAAGCTGGACTTTGTACGCAAACATACCGAGGTCTTTTTGCAGAATCATCCTCAGAGTGGTACGTGAAAGGCCGAGTTGTTGACATCTGCGCCGAGTTGATGTTGACGCGTTCATGCGTACATTTTCGGCCACAGCAGCGATTGCTTCAGGTGTAGGTATAGGACGAGCATGCGAAACATGTTTTATGTCCATTTCTGCGCAATTTTTTGATCAAATTTGTAATACTTTGGTTTGACGGCGTCTCATTTCTTCCAAACGCAATTTTCTTGCCGTCCCTGCGATCACAGTCACATTCAAAGTAAGTTTTGAGTATTTCGAAACGTTGATCCAAATTTATTCTGTGCATATTTTGTAATCGGAAGGTTAAAACTAAACCACTCTTAGCAATTCATGGCGCTTAAGTTGAAAGCTTCATTAATAGCACGTAGTTTAAAATTCAACTTATAGATGGCCCACCCTTTACTATTATATCGAAAACACACTTACTGAACAGTAAAATCATTTCAATATTTGTCACAAAAAAAAAGTTCTGGCCCACTATAAGAGAGTAAGAAATTGGCACGATTTCAGATTTCTAAAGGGTGCCGATTAAAAATAAAGAATCCAAAAAATTAAAACGGCAACGGATTTTCATATTTGATACGTAAAAGATCATCCTCAATTTTTTTTTATCAAAATAAAAAATCAAGCAGCGCACCCCATTTGGTGTTTTTATTTGGAACGACTCCTGTACGAACCCGTTGTGTTGTTCCAGGCTCGAGTTCGAGCAAGTTCTTGCACATGGACTCCTCGAACCTGGTCTCCGACATATCGAAAGAGAGCAACCACGACGGCTCGGACGACGCGATCGACCCCGACGACCTCGTCGATCCGATCCCGCAATCGAACATGGTGCTGCGCAAGCGCATCCGCAAAATCAAGCAGGGCATGAAAAAGTACAACAGCCAGCTGTCCGATCTCAGGCAGGCGCTGAGATCGTGCAAGCGCAAGACGGCCGACCAGCAGAAGCAGATCACCGAGCAGCAGAAGCAGCTGGCCGAGCAGCAGAAGCAGACGTTGGAGTACGCGACCAGGTTGGACGAGTACGACAAGAAGAACGAGGAGAGTTCGCGCAAGTTCAGCACGTTGCTGCAAGAGCTGAACAAATGCAAGACCGAGTTGCAATATTGGAGGTGTAAATCGCCGGCTACTTCATTCTGTACCAGTTGCGGCAACGCCATCGATCCGCAGCCGGACGAGCTGCAAGCTTTGCTGAAGCTCGAAGCTTCGGATCTCAATCTAGTTTGCGCTGGAGACGGAGTTGCGGGAAAGAGCGAGTGCGAAAACGCAGCACCAGTTAATGTTATTAATAATAAAGACAAGGAATTGGATCTGCCGTCTGTATCGCCGATTTGCATTAAGAACAACAAACGAAAACTCGACCTGGAGACGAAAGAAGAGTCGACCAGCAGTAAGAAAAAACGCCGGCCATCGAAAATACGTAAAGTTAAGGCAAAGGTTTGAACCAAAGCTACAAATTGAATTTTTATAGACATTTTTACTCATATATGGGCATACAATATTTAAATGCTTCATATTTGTCATAGTTAGAGTAGTACAGACTAAATTAAGTAAACTTGTGCGAGTTCATTTGTTTATTGATTATGAAATATAAAAGTTTTTACTTATTTAATACACTGGTCGACAAAATGGAATTTTTTGTTTGCCACGGGGTGGCCATTGATTCCAAAAATACCACCACTTTGTTCAATTAGCTCTTGTTTTTGCGATATTGTGAAAAAAAGTTTTTTTTATAAGCATACATTTAAATTCGTATACACCGGAGCCCAATTTTTTTAAATCACTACATATTTTTTCTCTACATTTTTCCTCTCATTTCGATGCTAAACAGGATTATGTCAATTAATTATTTACCATTGGAAAGAGCGGAAAATGAAGACAAAAATTCCATCAAATAAAATGTTTTTTGGAGTGACCCCTGCTGATTTTTTTTTTTAATTTTGGTTATTCTCTATCTATTTATTATAAAAGACCCTCGGCGAAACGCACGAATTACAAAACTGTTTTTATAAAAAAAATTATAGATAATTTATTATATAATATTTTGGCATAAAAATTGTCAAAAATATTCTTCTTTTATTAGGCCATACATTAAATTTAAAAAAACGCAGGAAATATTTTATAAAAGTAGAAATAATTTTAATGATTGAAAGGTGTGGACGAGACAAAATGTCCCATCCACCCTCACAATTATTAAAATTATCTCTACTTTTATAAAATATTTCTTGCGTTTTTTTATTTAATGTATACCCTAATAAAACAAGAATATATTTGACAATTATGATGAAAAAATAATAATAATAATAATAATAATAAATTACCTACCAGAGCTGGGAGTGTCTTGAAAAAAAAAAGATACTAAAAATTAACTTAGATACTTAAGTATCTAAGATACTTTATCTTAGATACTTTTTATATTAGACAGAAAGTATCTTTAACTTAGTTACTTTGGAAAAGTATCTTGTAACTTGTATCTTAAAAAGTATCTAAATTACTCGGTAAAGTAACTAAGATACATTCAAGTACTTCAAGATACTTTCTTAGAGAAAATTGGAAGAATTCCAGAATGATTCAAAGCAATTACCTAACCTACAACTTGTTGAATTTTTATAATTTTATAGTTTTTATTCAAACTTAAAAGTAACTTAGTTACTCAAAAGTATCTTAGTTACTTAAAAGTATCTTAGTTACCCAAAAGTATCTTAGATACTTTTTAAAGTACTATCGCTAACAAAAAAAACTCATACAACTTAAAAATCTAGTGTTCCTGATTTTCTATTATTTCGTTGGAGTAATTATGGCTTTTAACATGATACGTCACATTTGAAAGGTCTAAAATTAAATACAAAGTTAGGTTGAAGTTTGAAAAAAAATAATATTTCGTCATCCCTCTGTTTTTGTCAAACGGCAAAGCATGGAAGTCGCCGTCTTGCTTTATCTCGTTCCAAATGGCTTCAATGGCTTGCCAGAGTTCGTCTGCATTGTTTGGTTGAAAATGTTGTTAAAAAAGTCATAATGGATGTGACAAAGCTTGATGTCAGCTTGACATTGACGGAAAAGTTTTATTCACACAGCCACAATATAGCTGTATGAGTTTTTTTTGTTAGCGATAGTATCTTGTAACTAAAGATACTTTTAACTCAAAGTATCTAGTTACCATAGGTAACTAAGTTATTTGGTTTACAGTATCTTGGAAAAGTAACTAGATACTTTTCAGAAGTAACTTTCCCAGCTAATACCTACACTTTTTTATATGAAAACAGTTTTGTGATTGGTCCCGTCCGCATGCTTAAAATGGCCGCCCTCAAATTGAAAAATGCGATTTTTCTAGCCTTGCAACAATTTTTATTTCAAATTTGATATTTTTTATAATAGCTGAGAATTTTTTTCATAAAATATTTAATTTTTACAATGGGGTTTATTTTTTGTTTAAATGCATTAAACAATAAAGGAATTGTAAATAGTTGAGGTTATGTATCTGTAAGTTTAACACGAATTTCGTCCTATATTAAGATAATAAGACCTAATTGGCGTTAAATTGCAAATGCAATTTAAAAAAAAAATATTGAATGGGTGAGAAGCAAATGGTTACAAGTGCATTTTAGCATGAAAATAAGTTAAGTGTAGAATTGGGTAGTTTAGAGTCCAATTTTTTTTAATTTTCTTATAACGTGAAAATTGCTCGAGTTTTGCATGTTGATTAATGCAAACATTGAAACAAGTATCCAGATTTTTGTATATAGCAAAAACCTTAATTAATAACTCCACTTCTATTTTTTGCATTTTTACCCTTTTGCTTCTTACCCCTTCAATTACTGTTTTATTTAATTATTTAAAATAATATTTTATGTAAAAAATTCTCACCTTTCAGAATTTTCAATAAAATTTGATGCAAGTCCAGGAAAATCGCAATTTTTGCGGCTATATTTATTTCAAATTTGTTTTTTTTTAAGCTGAGTATAAGTATATTTTTTCATATAATTGAGGTTATGTATCTGTAATAAATTATGAATATTTTCATTGAAAAGCTAACAAAAACAGTACTGTTTGTATTTTTATAAAACATTTGCATCCAAAAAAATATCGAAAAAGTTTAAAAAAATGACAAAATTCGAAAAATCATTACTACGAAAGTGATTATTATTATTCATGAGCTCAAATCTTCAGTGAGTTTTTATTTTGATGTAGAGAATAACTATACAAAATTTAAAAAAAATATGTAAGGGTCCCACCCCACAAAAAAATTATTTTGTGATTGGTAAGGTAGGTAATTGTACTGAAAAAAATAAATGTTACACATTTCCTTTAAAAACCCTGTTATTAACAAAATAATTATTTTTGTCCGATTTAAATAAAATTTATATCTATTTTACGATCATTTTCGGTTATTTTTGGACTCCCTGAGGCAAAATGGCTGTTGGCCAGTGTAATTCAGAATATTGTTAAGTTATCTAGCTCAAAGTTTCAGAGTTTATTAGTTATATT
This sequence comes from Brassicogethes aeneus, assembly GCA_921294245.1. Classification (NCBI taxonomy): domain Eukaryota; kingdom Metazoa; phylum Arthropoda; class Insecta; order Coleoptera; family Nitidulidae; genus Brassicogethes; species Brassicogethes aeneus. The sequence goes on from OV121134.1 coordinate 52,014,552, forward strand.
AAAAAAGCAACTAACATATCTATTTATTCATTTAAATTATTTTAGCCAAATTGAATTGAGTTAGTCATCCTTTTTGCGTTTAAATGAGAGCCTTTAAATTTCATAATGTGCACTTGACAGGAAAAGTAACAACCCTCCTTAACAATTTTTAGTTTGTATGATTTGCATATTTTCTAGTAGCTTTTCTTATTGCACAGTAAGGAAACGTTGAAGCCTCTGCAGAGGTAATAAAAAGTACAATAATTCTATTAGCTTTAATATTCATTTCTTCTCCGATTTAAATTTGTGTTGGCATGACATAAAAAACAAAATTTATTAAGACTATTACAAAAGCCTGACATTTTTTACAGAAAATCTCTCAGTTCTACCCAATTATTTCTAGAAATTTCATTGAATTGTTATTTAAAATTATTTTCAATTTAAACAAATCCTACGTTTGGATGTTGTACATAATTTACACGAAAACCAGACTTTAGTAATATTTAAGATCATTAAAGGGTTACATGCAGTCAGAGGTGGATGGACATTTTCAAGAATTTTGTAAAAATGGAGCCTCTGAAATTTTTGTTACGATTTTAAGGAAAAATCGCTTGTTGAAAAAATAATAAATTCATGGTTCTTAAAATATCGTAGTTTTGAGAAAAACACGTGTCTTTAAAACTTTTACTGGATCAATTTGAAATTTACATAGAATACTCTTGAAATATTGAACTTTAAGAAAATACAAAGAAACCGATATTTTAAAAGTTCTAATTGCATGAAATCCCTTGAAATAATCTCAAATTAATTTTAGTCCCTTTGATATATCAAAATAGGAACTGTAAATAATTTAAATTAGATGCAAACTACAAATATGCTTGCATTTTTTAGAGGTGCCCAGCAATCAATTAAAAGTGGCAGAAAAAACATGTTGGTCAATAAATAATAAAAAAATAAAAAACTTTTCTACAAAAATCAAGCATAGTAGTCTAGATTTTAATTTCTCAGGGAAATTTCTAAAGTGGGTACCTTTTAAAAATCTTGTGTTATTGTTATTTTCTTTGTAAATATTTATGCACCAAAATAATATTAAATTAGAAGTCTGGAAAAAAATCGCCTTACTAGAAATAAAACTTGATAAATTTGTTATGATTTAATTCTGATTTAAAGTGGGTGGAACGAATAGTTTTTTTATTATAAGTAATTAATGACAAATTTAGTATATTAATTATATATTATAATTTAAGTGTTAACTTGTTAATTTGTCATTACTAGACGAGATTTTTAATATCAAATGTAAATTATTATCATTAATGGTGTAATATTACTGTGCTTTACAAGTATCATTTGCTTAAGATATAAATAATGTTTAACTTGATTTGCCACTTTTACTTTTGTAAAATCTCAAAAATTACATTTTGCCAGGAATTTTACAATTTATTAAAGTGGTAGTACAGTTGTTAAGTAACTTATTTTATAAATTTAAGGCGGATAAATATGAAGAAAGTACTTATTTTTATAATGGCAACTCTCTGATATAATGATCAAAAATTTATTTTATAAGATTTGTTACTTAATCACAAAATGTGTTTATGTTAATTTCAAATAAAGTGTCCTTTAGTTTATTTTTAATATTTAGATTTTAGGCGTCATAGATAAACACTATTTAAGAGAAAAATAAATTTTTGTCTATTTTGAAATTTTCAATATATGTACCATGTACCCTCTATTTTATTTACTTAATAAATTATTTGTGTGAATCACCATTTTCATTTCATAATACCAATGTGCCAGAAGAAAGATAAGTATTAACCTAATTTAAAATAGCAAATAGATACAGCATACAGTATATAATATTTTTAAGGAAATTTAATATTTCCTGGTTCTATACAAAATTATCTTATAACATCTTAAAATTGTGTGAAACAAATTGTATTGCTTTGAGTGTTCTTCTTGGTGATTTTAGTATATTTTTCTCTACTTATATACTTCTATGGGTATTTTTTTTATTTGAAGAGCGACAAGGTTGGTTAGGTTGTGTTTGGTGATAATAGCAGCGACCACAGAACACAATGCAGCAACTTCAAACTTAAGAGGTTATAATCACTGCAAAGAAAAACGTTTAAATGAGGCATCACTTGACCCTATTACTACACTTTGGGGTTGAAGTTGTGGTGTTAAAAATATAAAAATAAATTGACCTAAAATCAAAAATTGACCTGTGGGAGCATTTGTTGTTTTTTTATGTAACATCTGAGAAACTCCATTGGCCCACCCTGTATAGGAGGGAAAAATATATATAAATACACAAAGAGCTTGCTTGTTTGCCATTTAGCTGAGAAGTCTTTTTGTGCAGCACAAAAAGACTCACAATATAAAAATTATTAAAAATAATAAAATTTAATTTTACAGAAAGATATCCCAACCACTTCATTAGATAAAATATATTTATAAACAATTTAATAAAACATTATATCACAAAGTAAAACAGTTATTTGTACTACATGTAAAAACTATTTATAGAGTAAAACAATTTCAATTTAATCAATTTAACATAATATTATTAAACTTATATTTTATTATTTAATAAAATACACATTATTTTAATTGTTCTATAATTTGGTCAAATATTAAAAATTATGACTAGTAAACTTAAAAACTACCCTCTCATATTTGTGTTGTGCCTTCGAAGCACCTGAAAGACTGTATCTTTTAATGTCTGTGGTTTACAATATTCCTCGAGCCAACTAAAAACTCCAGCAGAAAGTTCAGTAAAATTGCTCACAGACACTGTACTGAAAGTTGTGAATAACTGATCCATTATAAACTGGAACTAAAAATATTAAATTAATAAATATAGTGGAGTAAATATAATTAACATTTAATACCACTGAAAACTTGACTTCATCAGAAATCCTAGTTTCAGTGTGCCCAGGTTGTGATTGTTGTGCTTTAACAATTTGTTCATAGTTTGTCTGCATTATCCTTAATGCAACTACTTCTTTTCTCAACCCATTTCGTTCCTCTTCCTGTTTTTTCTTTTGCTGTTGCAAATATTGAATGTAATCAATAGATTTTTGCAGAACAGTTGCTTTACTCAACTTATATCCAGAAATATCTGTTTGTTGACAAGTGGGAACCAACTCTTGCAAACTATCGTAGCCTTTTTTAATGGCATCTCTCCTTTTTTGTTCGGCTTGTGTGTGTGCTTCGCGTCTACGTTCTTTGTAAGTTAAAGGTGATTTACTGTCGTCATCTTCATCGTCTAAAAATAATAAATGTTTTTATATGAACTACAAAATATATTTTTTGTATAACCTGAATTATGCAGTGATGTGCTACATTTTAAATATGCTACCTGTTCTTTTGGCATTTTGCAGGGATTTGTTAAAAATCTGGAATCAATTTAGGAGAATAATTTTGGTTAACATCATAGAATAAAAACATTAAAGAACACCACATAGATAATAAATCACCATGCATTTTCATCAAAAACAACTCATGAAGTTAGAAACGTAACATTGCCAACTATGATAGTTAAACTATCCTTTTTCTATGATTGCCAACGTTACGTTGGTAGCCTTGAATTTTCCAGAAGTGTACACTCTTAGAGCGTCGCTCTATGACACCGAAACATTTCATACCGAAAATAAATTCTGGTAATACCATACCGTACTCATAATCTTCTTTATCTCTGCTCATAACCAGAGACAAACAAGCTAATGGTAGCGGGCTAAATAGCTTTTAAGTAAACTAAAGGCCATTACCTAAACATTGTGCTCTGTCACAGAGCCTCTGTGTTCAGATTTAAGAAGAAGAAGAAGAAAAAAGCTCATAACCTAAAATCAGATATCTGAATTTTGTTTATATTTCACGTTGTGATTCTTGCATTATTATAGTTATAGTTAGGTGCTGTGATTGTGTTATTATATTTACAAAAAATGGCTGATAATACTATTACATTATCTTCAGATGATGAATGTGAGAGTGCACCAAAGGTAAATTATAACCAAATTAAAAAATTTGTATATTACCTTCTAATGCCCAAAGAACAGATTCATTTAGGTCATTTTATAAAATCAATTATCTAAAATTTAGTGAAATGCTACAATACTCAAATATATTAACATTTATTGAACAACATAAAATTTAGGATTTAGGATTGCTGTCCTTACAAGATAAATAATTTAAAATTCCACCCATGTTATACTATTATACACTAATAATCTAACAAACAACATAACTGGAAATTCCAGTCTGGAATTGACTTGTTGCCTGACATAGGTGTCAACACCGGGATCCCGTAAAAAATCCGATCCCGAAAATCCCGGGATCAAAAGTCTCAATCCTGGGATCTTAGTAATAAGTTACAAAGAATAAAATATACTTTTTTTTTAAGTGTATGACAATTTTCATATTATAACACTCGTAAGCATATATATAAAGTTCATTTTTTTAAGCAGTGCAAAAGTCAAATTATTATACACCGCCGTACAATAATGAAAATACATTGAAATTACTTAGCAAGAGTGGTTCCATCTATCGCGTTTGGTATAAAATCAGCAAAGAAAGTTTAAAATTACAGGTCACTGTAAAATAAATTTATGTACATAACCTATAATTTCAATGTAAGTTACAGCCCCAATTGGAACTCACTAAGGCCTGATTAATAAAAAATAGAATTATTTGTTAATGGGGGTAACCGTGGGTCCAATGTGCCTACAAATTCTTGAAAACCATTTCCCCTAGCTGGTGTGAAGTTTGTTAGTTGGTTTGTTCCTTTATTTTAATTTGGTTTTAAAATTAATGATATATATTTTTTCGGGACTGATCTCGGGATCCCGGGATTAGTTACCTTTGGTCCCGAAATTGAAAGAAGGGCTCAGGATTGACACCCTTAGTACAGACCATTTATCACTGCTAATAAAAATGAATCTGGAGGCCCCCTTTGTTACTGAAAACAATATACCAAAACTAAACTTCAAGTCTTTAACAAAATCAAAATTCAGCACATTAACAACAAACTTTTGAGACATACCAACCAAATAAACCACACTTCTATCAGCAATAACAGTATTGATACCTTTAACAACTTTTTTTCTAATTCAATTCAAAATTTATGCCTAGGTACCTATTCTCAAATTTTTTTCAATACAATCTTTGACCACATCATCAACCTTCTGTGGGTAAAAGGCATAAGGGGATAAGTCAAAAAAAGCAATTTTTCAGTAGAGCCTTAAACGTATTTGCATTTATTCAGGAAACATATTTATGGTTAGCGGGTATACCCTTTGGTTAGCCCATGGCATATGCTAACAAAAGCGTATACCCGCTAAACATAAATATATTTCCTGTATTAATGCGAACACGTTAAAGGCTCTATTGAAAAATTGCTTTTTTTACTTATCCCCTTATGCCTTATCAAAAATTAAAAACAATTACTTTATTTTAATAATAATAATAATGCTTTATTGAACTAAAACCAAGTTCAAAGGCTATTGACCGTAGTCCTTCAGCCGACTTTATTTTATATATATACATATGTGTATATATGTATATACGTTTGTTGTTGCTATTTCTTATTTATTTTATTTTCTAGTCTTATTAAACACCAATTATAATATCACACTTGGTTAAGTGTAAGAGTAGCCTTGGGCTAAACTTCGCCATTGTCTGCCACTTTATGTAAAGTATTTAATAATCTATATTATTGTAATATTTTACTAAAAAATAAAGACGATTATTATTATTATTATTAAAAGAAAAATATATAGGCAGTTGCAACTACACCCTAATCCTGCCCTAAAGAAACACATTAACGACTAAACAGGCTATTATGGTCTTTAAAAACAGCCAATGAGTGGCATCACGCAAAACAATTAACAGCAAACAGGGCAAAACTGTTTATTCTGAAATTAAAAAACTAAGCAGATACAAAACACCAAATCAAATACCAACAATCATTGATAATTACAAAGAACACAATACAGATCTTGATAAAGCACGAATATTCGCGATACTCTTAAATCACCAATACCCCAGTCTGGGGTCCCCAGATAGCACAAGATAGCCAACGGACATCCTATTTAGGTTATGCCTGGATAGGCGTATTTTGGACGTCCAAAATACGCCTAATAAGGCTAAGCTGGACCGGGTCTAGACTTGACGTTCTATGGATGTCCCAGACCCGTTCGACCTGGCTAAGCCGAAAATATCCTAAATAGGACGTCTCTTTTTACACAGCACAGGATGTCCAAAGGGCGTCCATTGGACGTCCTTTGGACATCTTGTACTATGTGGGTTGGCTATCATGTCTAAACTTTTAGGTCAAGCAATTTTCGGATATGTAATAAATTGTGAGAAATATCATGTAAGTACGAATTATATAAAGCACCTATTTTTATGAGGTTACTCTTTTGCCCTTATTGGATGTTCGTGGGACAGCCTGAGGGGGTCACAGAGAGACAAACTAATCGATTAGCCTTAATATAAGAAAGATTCATTTACAAAAAAAACAGAAGTTTATTATTAAATATAGTTTATAATATCTATAGTATATTATATATATATATATATATTTTTTTTTTCTTTACATACACAAGTTTTTTTATTTTCTTTTTTGCAATATAATATATATATATATATATATACAGGGTGTTCCGAAATTAGTGCACCATACTTTAACAGCAGATTCCACGTGCAAAAATAAGAAAAAAAGTCCCTATAAACATAGATCGAGAAATGCCTCCTAAGGGAGCTACAGCCCCCGAAAAGGGAGCCCCTGAATATGGTGTTTATCTAATATTTATAAAAAAGTAGAATTACCCTGTCACTTACTACATGAAACTGTCACCTGTCTTGAATTATTCTATTTTTTCCTAAACATGGCAGTCGTATTCCAAGGACCACGCGAGTCCATTTCTATGGTTGTGATTTAATTGTGAATTTTTATGCCATGTAAAATAATTTTCAAATCGATTTTAAGCGAAAACGGTGTATGTTAACAAAGTTCAACAAGATGACCTTTTTTATGTGCAAAACTCAAAAATTTCATAATCTGACATCAAATTCTGGTACAAAATACGTACAAAAAAGTTAAGGTGGTTTTAACCCCACTTCCTATCAATCTGACCCAAACCGCATGAAATTTTTTAAATTGTTATTGTTACGTCATATTGGTCATACAAAGTTTAATTAATTCCCTAAATTTCACTTTTCTATCTTTAACGGTTTTGGAGCTATTAAATAAAAACCATCTTCAGGGGCTTTCCTTTTGGGGGCTGTAGCTCCCTTAAGAGGAATTTCTTGACCTATGTTTATAGGGACTTTTTTTCTTATTTTTGCACGTAGAATCTGCTGTTAAAGTATGGTGCACTAATTTCAGGACACCCTGTATATACAGGGTGTTTCATAATATATGCGCAGGACTTCAGGATGTGATAGCTCATCCAAAAATATGAAAAAAGTCGCTATTAACTTACCCTCTAAAATGCACAATTTTCGAGATACAGGGTGTTGAAATTTTAGAAAAAAAATCGTTTTTTTTTCGAATATCTCCGGAACCGTTTATCGTACAAAAAACAGCTTTTGTAAGCATTTTCTACTCAAAATAAGCTATGTTTTGTGCCAGAAAAAAATTATTTTTTTACTCATATTTGGTGGAGATAATTGCAAAATTAAAAAAAAAATAAAAAATGTTTTTTTACACAAATGCTGAAATGTTCGAAATGTTACCTTTACGGTTTGGAGAATTTAGCAAAGACAACTTTTGAATCATTTTTTATTTTGCATTTATGGTTTGGTTTTGTTACTTGTTCTAACGTTAAAATAAATTTTGTTTAATTAGTAAAAAAAAATTATTTTTTTTTAAATTGTTTTTAAACATAAAAGTTGATTTTTCTCGAAAACGGTTAACTTTAGAGCTTATGACCAAGAGTACCTTTTTTGTGTAGAAAACATTGGCGGTTCGAATAGGCCTCTCAAAACCGTACATTTTTCAGGGGCGTAGAAGTTGAGGAGAAAAACACCAGCTACCCCTTCAAAATCTCCACCAATTATGGCCACCAATTATGGCACAAAACATAGCTTATTTTGAATAGAAAATGCTTACAAAAGCTGTTTTTTGTACGATAAACGGTTCCGGAGATAATCGAAAAAAACGATTTTTTTTCTAAAATTTCAACACCCTGTATCTAGAAAATTGTGCATTTTAGAGGGTAAGTTAATAGCGACTTTTTTCATCTTTTTGGATGAGCTATCACATCCTGAAGTCCTGCGCATATATTATGAAACACCCTGTATATTAGTGTTCCAAAAAAAAATTTTTTGCTTATCATCTCAAAACCTTCTTTTAGGTATAAAAAAAATTCCCTCCAAAGCGCAGCTTAATATCTCAATTCTCCACTAAGCTCAATGAATTTTTATTTTCCCATTTAAATAACACTAAAAAAAATTTTTTTCGTTTTTATCCGGTAAAACGAGGAAACATTTTTTTTTAATTTCTCATCAATGATTCTTGTAGAAAATTTAATTTTCTACAAAAAAGTCCTGAAGTAGTTTTTTCGTAATCCTAACGGGTAAAAAGTTATTAAGCTTAAAATACTTTCTGCTTAGTAAATTTGAAGGAAGATCGTTTCAAAGCAACTTTTTGAAGATATTGACATTTAATATAGAAAATTATTTTAAATTTATAAAAATTAAATAAATTATCTATATTAAATAATGTCAACATCTTCAAAAAGTTGCTTTGAAACGATCTTACTTCAAATTTACTAAGTAGCAAGTATTTGAAGCTTAATAACTTTTTACGTGTTATTTAAATGGGAAAATAAAAATTCATTGAGCTTGGTGGAGAATTGAGATATTAAGCTGCGGCTTTGAAGGAAATATTTTTTATAGCTAAAAGAAGGTTTTGAGATGATAAGCAAAAAAAATTTATTTTTTTGGACCACGCTAATATATATAAATATATATATATATATATATAGATAAGTGGTCAGCTGTGACCTCCGTTAAGTTGAGAGGACCACCTCTCCTCCGGGTCTGCGGAATGGACTATTTTTATTTTGATTGCATATATTGCGGGGGGGAGCCTTAAATATTAACGCCACCACAAGAGGGGAAGCAATTTTTAATTTTTTAAAATGTCAATTTTTTTACGCAAACTGGAGATACTCAAGATACAAAGTCACCTCCGAATATATATATAATTTCGGAGAAACAAACAGCCTTGTATCCTCCGACAGTGTTGCCGGATTTTCGGAGGTCGCAACGTATCTTTAGTATCTGGGATATATATCAGATTTATTTTGTCCACTGCTTCATGCTATATGTGCCATACATTATTTAGTAATAATAATAATTATTATTATTTTTGTTATAAAAGACAAAATATTAAAAATAATAAAAATGGAGTAGGTACTTTGAAATAAATAATTTATTTGATTTAAAAAAGAACGTATTGGTATATGATAGCCGGATTTAGGACAGGGCCAGCGGGGCCACGGCCCCAGGGCCCCCACCATTTAGGGGCCCCCACCAATGCAATATGTAGCTTTTTAATGAAACGAATATGAAAAAAATTATCAAAAAAATAAAAAATTGGGTCGGTTATACCGCGCGAATTCTTTAATTTTTCGTAGATCTAACTATCACACTCAAAGTTTTGGCGCGCGAAGACGTTTTTATGTAGTTTATAGTCATAAGTTATGACTCAAAACAATTGCTCCTTTAGTGCTTTTCGTAACTTTTTTGTAAATACAGGCAAACAGTCGATTACTTATACCTAATCTAATATTAAAGTTAGTTTTTGTCCCAGATTTTTATTGGTACATTGGAGTGTTGTGGAATATTTTCCGGTGTTTCCGAAATAATGTTTCGTTCTTTTCTTTGGACAAAACATTTTTTTATTATTGATGATTTTGTATGAAAAACAGACAAATAATACGACTTTTGATGCACTTTCTTTTCAGTTTGCGAAAAGTATTAAAAATACAAACAAAACATACATCAATTTATATTTTACTTGAGTAAAATATATATAAGGTTATGTTCGTATTATTCAAAATATATAAAATATAAAGTATATACAAACACTTTCATTCACAATTCTATTCTACTATCTACGTTTTTATAGTTTTGCATACGAATTTATAATTTCTCAGACTTGGGTAAAATGTATATGGTTATGTTCGTATTATTCAAAATATACAGGGTGATTCAGACTTGTGGTGACAAAAGCTCAGTGGAAATTCATCAAAATATGAAAAAAAGTTCCTATAAACACGTGTCAGAAAAAGCTTCATTATCGAGATACAGGGTTTTTCGTTTAAAAAAAATTAGTTTTGGCCGATTTTATTAAAAATTTATATGGTTTATTAAATAATAAATGATTCAAGGATAATAAAAAATCACGTAAAGTTCCTCTAGCTTAAAAGTTTACCATGAGTTTTAAAGTGTCAATTTTTTTTAGAAATATTGAGGGCCCAGGGCCCCAAAACTCTTAATCCGGCCATTGATAGGTCTTGCAGGTATAATGGCAAAAAAAATGTTTTATTACATAACCCATGTAAAATCTTTATTTATCGTGCGATTTTTACCAGATTTGTTTTAAAGGTAAAATCTTGATAAACTGTATTTTTGAAGCAAAAACGCCATATTTTTACTAAATACAAGGCCTACTATGTCAGTTTTTAAGAGTTAATTTTTAAGAATTCATATTATCTATTTTTTTAAACAAAATCTAAGCACGGCACTGGATTCACCTTCCCTTAAAATGACCTTATACTAAATTATATTAAAAATGTAAATAGAAAAATATAGAGAAATAATAACTACAAAAATTTATACATCAAAAAAACATTGAAATAAAATTAAACTAATAGTATAACATGGTATACTTATTATAAGTTTAATTTTATTTCAATGTTTTTTTATGGATAACGACGAAATAAATTTTTGTAGTTATTGTGCATTTTTCTACTTAAAATTTTTTAATAAAGTTTAGTAAAGGGTCGTTTTGAGGGGGTGGTGAATCCAGTGCCGTGCTTAGATTTTGTTTAAAAAAATCGCTAATATGAATTCTTAAAAAATTACTCTTAAAAACTGACATAGTAGGCCTTGTTTGTACAAATATGGCGTTTTTTGCTCCAAATATACAGTTTATCAAGATCTACACCTTAAAACAAATCCGGTTAAAATCGCACAATAATTAATGATTTTACAGGGGTGAGTTGTAAAAAAATGGGTCACATTGTATATGTACTGTTTTGCTTGCAAGTTGTTTTTTAAAAACTTTTCAAACCGATTGACTTTTGAAAGAATTATTAATATTATTATTATCAATAAGTTTTGTTATTTTAATATTTATATATTAATATTATTTTTAACATTTTTTATTATTTTTTTTTTAACATTTCAATTGTATTTTTGTATTATTTTTATTTTTAATAATTTTTTTGTTATTTTTACTATTTTTATTTTAATTATTTTTTTTGTTAATATTTTTATTACGTAGGTATCTACTTCAATTATTTATATTCCTTTTACAATCTTCATTATTTTTATTTATAAATAAAACTATAGTTTTGTTGTATTATTTTAATTGTTTTATTAATATTATTTATATTTATAATTTTAAAAAATTAATCTTATTGTTATTATTTTTATTAATTTTTCTAATAATTATTATACCCAATAATTTTGAATATATTTATTAGTATACTTTTTATTATTTTTATCAATTTTACTTTTTTAATTATTTCTTTATTTCTAATATTTTTGATATTTTTATTATTATATTAATAAAAATATAAGAAAGAAATTTAAGTAAACAATAAATAGGGATAATTAAAAAACATAAGTAAAGTAAAACATTTTTATCTATTAAAATAGTTATGAATAATAATTATTATAATTATACCTAATTATCATAAGGGTAACTAATTAATGTTTTTTTTTCGTTTTTCTTAAGGTGTTGGACTTTGGCTTTAATAAGGGATACACTTCTTTTTATTTTCGTTTGTTCTAGAAAAGATTTAATTTCTTTGCTAGATGAATAAATATTTTTTTAATAAGGTTAAGGAATTTATCCTTTATTAACCCGATTTCCATATTTGTGCAGCCTAAAAATAATAACACATTTTTAAACAAATAAAAGTGAAAAAAGATTGTGTGAGTAAAAAATATTGTTTAAACACATTTTATGTGTTAAAATCATTTTGAACTTTTTTTGTTTAAATTCTTTATCTTTTTTGGTAATGATTTCATCATTACTAGTATCGTCTAAATCTAAATCTAAATTTACTTACCTTGAAAACCGACTCTCTGGATTATTAATTAAGTCCTGGAAGATATATTTTTAACTTAAATCGTTATTTTACACTTAAGATGTTAGAACAAAAGCGAAACTGCGTAACAAATAACATATAAGAAGTATTAAAGATCCTCAAGTCTGAACATCTATGACTGCGCGAGATATTGCAAGGTTGCCAAATTTCGGAGGTAACAAATGTACGTATACATGACGGAGGTAACTTTGATGTGTCTGAATCTGATTAAAAAGCGACACTAGCGCCAATTCATATATGGTGGAACTAAAAGTTCCTTTTTAAGAGACTGGGGGGTCAAAGTGACCTCCGAAAAATTTTGCACAGATTGATTACTGACACTCCCCCAATGTCAAAAATATGGTTAAACACTGTGACCTCCGAATTTGGAGGTCACAGCGTCATATATGAGGTCACAACGTATGAAGGGTCTCCGTTTTGGAGGTGACAATGTACCCTTTATCAATATATATATATATATATATATATATATATATATAATATAACTTTTGGTTTCATAAGGACCGGTTTATTAATGTCCAGTTAAGTGTCTTAACTGGTACATAAATTAAAGTGGTAGCTAAACTGTTTATCAATATGCAACTAACGTTTACTAAGATAACTGGAAGTAAATTTAACTGGAAGCTGCATGTGTCAGATAGGGAATTAACTAAAAGTTTTCGCGGTTTAAAGGTTATATTTGTGATTGTGTTTTGTTTTTGAAATGAATATTGGAGATTTTTTTGAAAGTCACGACGATGAACAAATTGATGAGTTTGTGCAACACGAGAGAAGACTAGTTTTAGAACGGAAAGAACATTTTTAAAATTATGACGATTTTTTTTAGATATCAGCTGCAGAAGCAAATATAGAGGAGGAAACAGAAACTTTTACGAATATGTACGTACAAGTTCTACATATTTGTCCACGTATAAAGAGAACAATTTGAACCGATAGATTTTTTTTGGTAGGTAGTTATTTTAAAAATGCGATATTTTTAAATTAATGTGTGTAACAAAAAATAAAAGATAATAAATTGTATAAAATATATTAATGTATGTATTTTTATTTAAAAACATACTCATATCTACACCTAAAAACTAGCACAGTGATATTATAAAAAAAAATAAACTAAAGAAAATAAACAGTATATTGTGCGATTGGTGGGACAAAGAGGAAATTCCTCAAGCGTGAATTCTCCTTTTTATTGTATTCATACAATTTTGAAAGTATAATTTGAATTTTATCAATTTATAACAATTATAATACTTAGGTATTCAGTTAACACATGTTCTTAGATTTCCCTTAAAACTGATCCGCCACGATTTGTGTATAGCCAAACAAACGCAATGATTTTGATACAAATGAACGTTGATTTTTCTATCCTTATTATTATTATTATTATTATTTCAAATGCAATCTCTACATTTTATGTAATGTGATTGATTACAAAACTTTAAATACAACAAATGTCTCAATTTTTTAATTTTTAAGTAAAATGATTACAAATTTCAAAATGTAAAACTCATAGTATAATTGCCAGAGGAATAAAAATAAATTATTTTGATAAACATAATTCATTTTTATTTCTAGTTTGTTTACATATTTAATTGATTAATTAAACATTTGTTGGGGACTTGGAAATAATATTTTTAGATAATTAACAATTCAATATTTCTTCCGCAAATTTATTTGAAGAGAAAATTTTATTTGTGCCTTTTTTTAATATTCACTCAATTAAATTTTTACTATAATTACAGCATATTTGCTGTGTTTTAGAAAATAAAGCCAACGCCTGTAATCGATTCCGCAGTGATAGAATTATCAGATAATGAAGATTCAGAAAAGGAGACCAGCAAAAATAATGTATGTGATACAGTGAATTTAGAAGATGATGATTCAAAAGAAAACAAAGATACCAACGATGCAAAAGAAAATAATAGCCCATCACCTGAAGAAGACAAGCCCACACAAAGTGCATCTGAGGAACAAAGCACTTGCTCATCATTGTCTAGCCTAGAGGATCATCAAGGGTTAAATGAATTTTTAACCACCTGTCAAGAAGTCACAGCTGGAACACAGTACGATTTACAATTTAAATTTACCAATATGAAAAAACTGTTCGTCAAATGCGGCCGGGATCACGCCAGCACCGACAACTTTAAAAGAAAGTTATCTGAATGGACAAAAAGAGCTTCTGGATGTTCCATGGAAGCTGCTTGCGTTTTTCATGAATTTTATTGTTATTTAAAGAGCATGAGTAATACAGGGTACGAGGTGGAATCTGAAGAACAAAGGGCCAGATTGAAAAAACTAGAAATAACCATAAAAGCTTTGCAGAAGAAGATTAAGGAGTTCGAGGAGCAGGAAGTCGATTTTGAAGAAGAGGAGAATTCCAGTTTTATGAAGCTCGATCTGTAAGTTTTTAATTAAGATGAAAGGATTTATAGTTAGAGTATATTTTATGCAAGCAGTTTTAATAAATGTCTGTGTTAATATAATTTAAATCAGTTATTTAAACTCATGATACAAATTTTAGGGTTCTTTTTTCCATTTAAGTTTTCTTAGATACCGCTGTATTTACCAACACTCTGAAACCTCATTTCTTTAACGCGACCCCTAGGGCAATATTAGCCAATCTGGGTTGTAGATATTTACAGGGTGTTCTACGTTAAGATCGACATAGAGTAATGAATAATGGTTTTGACAAGCAATACCCTTGTGGAAATTTTTCTCTGAGAAAGTCTTACTTTCTCTGAAAACGTCTGAATAATACTTATTAAGTCGGAAAAAGTATGAATAAGTCTTATTAAGTCAGACTAATAGCAAGATTTGGGAGTCTTCTGGAAGAGTTAATTAGACTTTTTAAGACTTAATAAGACTTTTAGTAGAGAAATGGTAGGTACCTATGGCGATAAAAATAAATATCCGAAATAATTCATAGAGGTTGTATTTGGTTATCGTAAAATAAAACACATAGAAAAGTATTTATTAACATTTTTGCTGTTGTTATAATTATAGCCAAGTTTATTGCATAATTACATATATAATAACATAGGTAAGATGTAATAATTATAACAATTATAATTTTATACAAACGATGCGCTTGACATGCATCAGTGCTGCCAGAGCAGATGGTCGGATAATCCGTATATATTCGTGGAAAGGGTGGGGGAAGCCTCGAAAAATCCGTAAAAATCCGTTTTTGTCTAAATTTCGAAAAATTTCTTCTATAAGGGGGATTTTCGTGACAAAACATACCTTTCGTCAAAGAAAATCCGAAACATCTCAGAATTTTTCGGGGGAGTTTCAGAAGTTTGAACCTCTTCGTCAGTGATATAATTCTCGTCACTTTCCATTTTTCACAAAATAAAGTATTTTATATACAGATTCGGATATATAATAAACATTGACTTTGAGATCAAAATATTGCCACAATGCAGTTCAATGCACTGAACTGGAGTCAGTATTGGTTAGTCGTTACTATTGGTGGCATTGCGCCGCTTATATATTGGCAGCAATAACAACGTGTTATAAAACCTTAACAAATGATATGAAACTATCGTTCTCTTTGTCACACTCAATGAAAAAGCATATGTTTCGCATATATTCGGTGTTTAAGAACCCTATATTAAGAACACATCCTTTTTCAATCCGCTTTCTTTTTCTGTCTAACGTAGTAAAAAGGAAGAGGAATAGAAGCGTGACAAAGATGATCAAAAAACGGGGCAAAAATGATGTTTTTTTAGTATTAGTATGAAGCTATCTTAAAAATCCGTAAAAATCCGTATTTGATGAAAATCCGTTCAAAATCCGTTTCCAATTTCTCTAGACCTGGAAAATCCGTAAAAAACGGATAAATCCGTTCATCTGGCAGCACTGACATGCATGCTTTCATTGTTTCCACCATAGAAAAAGGAGTTAATATCATGTCTATAGACATGATATTTTCGATAGACTCATAAGACAAATATGGTTGATCTTTGTGTTTATGTACAGTGTTGCCATAAAAGTTCCTGACCATAAATTACAAAATACTAAAATAATAATAAAAATGTAACAGGATAGAATAAAATAATTGTGCATATTTAGTAAATATACAATATTATTTACTGAAAATTTCTTTTGTTATTATTTTGATAGAAATTTGCAAATCACCCGATTTCACCCGCAAATATTACGAAAATACCCGATTTTCGAGTAAAATACTTGCACGGCAACACTGTGTCCCACTGACAGATCAGCTGTGCTCTAATTGGTCAGCTAGCTGAGCTGGTCTCTCGACGTTTAGAAGATTTGTTTGTAACAATGTTTAGATAGGTAAATATTTGCGTGTATCAAAAGAAACTATTAAAATAAAACGTACAGTGGCAACAACAAATGCGGGGCTTGAACTAAAAATTTACTCTTGAAAATTAACATAGCGATTAGCTGCAATAAACCAATAAAACATCAAACGAAAAACCAATTGAAGGGGTTAGAGCTAAAACCGCCCAAGTGCATTTTTAAGTCCAAATTTTTTAAGCGTGTTACCGGATAGTTGAAAATTTTGACTTCGGTGGTTCAGCTTTTCCCTTCAATTAATATAGAAATTAAAGTTTAAGAAAAAATCGCACATAATGCTTCCCTGCTTTAGCGGAAGCTCTTTTCCCACATCCTTCTCTATTGACAATATAGCCAAACCCACTAGTCGTTCTTTTTACATGTATGTGCCAAGGTATACCTTCTTGATCTTAAATATTTTTTTATTAATTTTAATTTTGAAAAACTCTTTTCCCGGCGGAATTATAATTGTTTTAAACAGATACAGGCAACTTCAAATACACATTTAGCAACATTGGACTGAATAATAATAGATGACGATACCTACTAAAGATATTATCTCTGGCAATGACCAGATATTATTTTGTCACGCTGTGCTTACAGCTTGCCATGTTGCTAAAATGTACAATAATTTCGTTAAGACGCCTTGATGCGCGCGGGGCCTATAAAACGCAACCGCACCGTTTGCACATGCCTCACGCCGGCACTGTATCTTACCTATGTTATTATATAGGTAATTATGCAATAAACTTGGCTTATAACAACAGCAAATATGTTAATAAATACTTTTCTATGTGTTTTATTCTACGATACGCAAATGAATTATTTCGGATATTTATTTTTATCTCCGTAGGTACCTACCATTTCTCTACTATAAGTCTTATTAAGTCTTAAAAAGTCTTATTAACTCTTCCAGAAGACTCCCAAATCTTGCTAAACAAATTTACCAAAAATTATTAAAATCGGAGATGGTTGGGGGAAGAACCTTTGGTTGATTTGATATGGACTGACCCATACTTTACAAATTATCTCTAAAACAAATCATTTTATCAAAATTTTATAAGAGACAAAATTTTTTTAACAATAAATGATTACCTGAAAAAATACCGTTTGGAAGTCATTGGCGCACGTACTAAAAATAGGGGGAGTCAGTGAGTACTGGACCCCCCCCTATTTTGATTATTTGACAATTGTTTTTTGCTTTGTTGGTCTCAAAAAATGTAACTATTTATGTTGAAGTAGTGTACCGAATTTGAACTTAATATCTTATCAATTACTCGAATTATTAAAAAAAAACAGTTTTAAATTTCAAACTTTGTCGCCCTGTATATCGAACATGAAGCTCTAAATTGAAAAATGGTATTATGAAAGTCTTATTGTTTTAACTCAAAGAATATATGGTTAACGGATTGACTTCCTTTTCCCGGACACCCTGTATTTCTGCTACTTTGCAAATACCACCTGAAAGCTTACATGAAACACTTTTAGATAGCGCCACAATGTCAATTTTATTGAAAATGTGACTTAGGCACTTCTTGCATTGACTCCTTCATTTGGTATTTTTACATAACTTTTATTTTGGCAAAAAAAGAAAAGAAAATTATTTTTTCGAGTACCCCAGTGTTTTAATCTAATCTTTTAAAAATTAATAAATGCAAAACTTTCCTTTTAGCTATACAGTTAGACTGAATAAAGTTTACAAAAAATATTGTGAATTGCTAAAAAAGAATCCATATTCAGGAAGAAAGACTTATGAAAGGTTGGGGTTTGTTCAATCGGAGTTCGTCGTAGTTAACCAGGCTATAAACAAGAAATACAAAAACAGTCTAAAGTTTCCAACATACATTGAAGTAGAAAACATAATAAAAAAATGCGTGAAAGAAAATGGTTTGGCTCTAAGTGAGGGCAAAATAAAAACTGAAAGTAAGAATATAATTTATTTTTAAATTTTCTTTATAATAATTTTTTAGGCGAATCTGTGTTTAAGAATTTGGGTGATATTCTTCAGACAAGACGTAGGAAAGAACTTTATGAATGTCACAGTTTGTATATAGAGAATGTAGATGATCCAGCAAAAGAAAGTAACGATTTAGACCAGATGTTAAAGAAAAACAAAAAAATAGCTGCTGAAAAAATTGATGAAGTAGTTCAGAGGTATGTTTAATATTTGTTTTTGGTTCATGGTTTTATTAAATGACAAATCGAAGTTTTATGTGGTCTATTATTAAATACAATAAAATATTTACTCTTTCATATATTTCTAATTGGTTAACAAAATGGTTTTATGAGCAAAAGAATAAAAATATTATCAACTGATTTAATTGTCCAATTAAAACTTTATTTAGGTATATGTTGGCAAAATTCTAAATCAGAATAAATATTTAATTTTTTTAAACAAAATTTAACATTTTTTAAATTACTTTCTTACAACTTAAGGTTTCATGTTGAAAAATCTGACGGTTAGTTTTGTTTTAATTTGATGGTTAATAAAAAATATGCAATAATTTAATTATACATTTTAATCTTGAGTTTTCATGTATATGTTACAAATACAGTAAATTTACTAAGATTTGCCGTGAAAGTCCGAAGAGTTTCCAATGCTTCTATAAGGTAGTATCTCAATTTGAAGAGGTAGCCTTCCTTAGTATAATTTTCAACAAGAAAATAATTAAGTTACATTAAATGTTGGATGCAAAACTCGATTTTTGCAAATCTTTAAAAATATATATTTTATCCTATGTACATTACTGCACTGCCTACAGCATACCTAAATAAACCAGATGTATAAGTTAGTATTTGTAGAATAAAATACATTTAAAAACTTAACGCAGATGCAAAACTCGGTATTTGCTGTTGTGACGACATAACAATCACCTGATTAATTGTTATTTTTTGGTATTTGCACTTTTCACTGGCAAAACTTGGTCTTTGAACGAGGAAGATGCAAAACTATGTTTTTAAATCTTTTGATTACAATTATTTACTAAAATACCTAATTTTAAAGGATTTTTTACTTTTTTGAATTAAAATGATGCAAAAGCACGTCTATACAACTTTTACATTTTTTTTCGTCAAAAATGATCTTATGAGCGGTTTTTCATATTTTGCTTAAAATCACTTATCCTGCAAATACAGAATTGTGCATCTAATGTACTCATTTGTTTTCATACGCCATTTTTTTATTTTGTAACTCACGAGCTCTCTTATAAGATTTCCATAAAAAATAAACGATAATAAATTTTTAAGCTATTAACATGATCCTGTTTTGATTCTCAAATTTGAAAACGATTTTTTAAAATAATGTAGGTTAATTAATTAATAATGATTAAACTTGAGCAACCAAAGAGGAATATTTTGATCTCTTAATTAATAATTACAGTCAATTTTTTATGGAAATACCAAAAACACTTTATTGCACTTTTTAAAATTGTCATTTTAAGTTTTGTGCTGCAAACTTAGGAATGCAAAAAATATGACAGTTTTAAACCTTAATTTTGCCATTATAACAAATTAACAATTTATATTGTTACTTATTTGCTTTTGATGTTTTTAGTTTTAAATGATACTTTAATTTGTAATGAAGTATTAATTTGTATACATTAGACGCACAACTCTGTATTTGCAGGATAAGTGATTTTAAGAAAAACATGAAAAACCGCTCATCATTTTTGAAAAAAAAATGCAAAAATTGAATAGACGTGCTTTTGCATCATTTTTATTCAAAAATGTAATTGAAATCAAAAGATTTAAAAACATAGTTTTGCATCTTCCTCGTTCAAAGACCAAGTTTTGCAAGCGAAAAGTGCACCGCCCTCGGTGGTGTAGTAGTTAGCACTGCAGACTACAAGCCGAGAGGTCGTGGGTTCGAATCCCACCAGGGGTATGGTTGTTTATTTGTGTTTGTCATTGTGTATTTCTGTAATTGGGCCTTCTTCTTCTTCTTTAACTATTTATTTTCTCCACAGAGTAGGTGCCTATATGGAGAAAATTGGTCTTGAGTCTTCTTGACTCTTACTGACCAGCCACGAGTGTTCTATTGTGTCTGTTGTGCTTTGTTTCTTTTAGTAATGATGTATCTTCTTTGTAAGTCGATAAGGTAAAACAAAACAAACAAAGGATGGTCGCCCCAGGAGGATCCCAGGATGCTAATCATATCATATCTTTAAGTTAGATTTTTTAATAAATTTAAATATATAGCTATAGGATTCTACAAGCGGACATGCAAGTATAGATTTAATATTAAAAGGCATATGGTGTCCTATGGATAGCAAGCAGTTAATTAGTAAGTTAATATTAGCTCTGTTATTATTACATTCAAAGAAGAGATGATCTAGATCGCCAAATTTTCCACATGAACATAGTGGGTCGTCTTTTACTCCTATTCTACAGAGGTGTGCAGGATAGGAACAATGACCCATTCTGACTCTGCTTATTGTTGTAATACATTCTCTGTTTGTAAAATTTATGTTGTAAAACCATGGAATTTTCCAGGATTTATTTTCTAGGAAAGCATAGTTCTTCCCCTTATACACTGACGATTCTTTCCAATGTTTATGCCAGCTATTATACAATAATTTTTTTGAGGCTTTGAAAAATTCTGAGGAAGGAATTTCATATTTTTCTGTGTTTTTGTTTGCTGCTTCTTTGGCTATAGCATCTGCCCTTTCATTTCCAGTAATCCCTGAGTGACCAGGGATCCAACATAGAGCCCCTTTTCCCCCATAATCTTTAATATCATTGTATAACTGGTTAATACTTAAAGAAATGTTGTTAGATTTTCCGTTCCATGGATTATTTTTTATCTGTCTAAGTACGCTCAGAGAGTCTGAGAAAATAATAAATTTTTTTAGTTTATCTTTTAAACAAATTTTTAACGCAAAAAAAATTGGGCCTGGTGCCTGTTGAAAGCACATTAAAAATAATAAAATAAAAAAAAAAATACCAAAAAATAACAACTAATCAGCAAATACCGAGTTTTGCATCCGACAGGAAGAAACAAATACCCAGTTTTGCATCTGCGTTAAGTTTTTAAATGTATTTTATTCTACAAATATTAACTTATGCATCTGGTTTACTTAGTTATGCTGTAGGCAGTGCAGTAATGTACATAAATAGGATAAAATATATATTTTTTAAAAATTTGTTTTGCATCTAATGTCAATTAAAATCAGGACCCAAATGAAATAACGGTTTCTGTCCGGTTCCAGTTCCGCGAGAAATGAAATTTGATTTTTAAAATGAAATCTTTGTTATAAATTTTTTTGGCAAGTAATTAAATAAAGTAATACTTTGCCTCTTATTTTTTTATGAGGTTCTTTAATTGTATGCTTTGCTTATTTTTGATGACATGGGGGTGGGAGTCTAGATGGTGAATACGCCAGCAGTAGTTATTTACTTTTTTACACATAATACTTTTTTATACATATTATGGCAACCCACATAGTCTATGCTTGAAAACGAAAGAAAAAAATGCATATACCAAGGTTTACATAAGCATGGGTGAGGGGGGTAAGAGCATTGAGAATAAGATATTGTGCACATAGCATTATACTACAGGGTGTTAAAAAAAGGGATGTTTTTTTCCAAAATTTCAAATACCCATTCACAGGGCAGTTGAGCTTGATAGTCGTAATACCCCTTCCTAATAACAGTTAGGTTATCCCTCGGGTCGTTTTCGAGATTTTGTGGATATCTTGTCTAACTACAATTATATGGCAATTTTTCGAAAATTCACGTTATTCTTCATTTTAGTCCAAAAAATGAGCAATAGTTGATTCTTTGACTCTTATGTCTAATTTTGGAAATACGATATTGTGCATATAGCATGATACTACAGGGTGTTAAAAAAATAGATGTTTTTTTCCAAAATTCCAAATCCCTATTCACAGGGCAGTTGAGCTTGATAGTCCTAATACCCCTTCATAATAACAGTTAGATAATCCCTCGGGACGTTTTCGAGATTTTGTGGATATCTTGGCTAACTACGATTATATAGCAATTTTTCGAAAATTGTCGTTATTCTCCACTTAATTCCCAAAAATGAGCAAACTACGAAAGGTATCGATTAGTTATCAACACATCGTTTCCCTAATTTGCATGTTCTTGTGCCCATCTTCTTCTAGCAGAAAAAGAGGGTAGGCAGCTCTTTGTCTTGCGTGGTATGCAATCTTACATCCGTCATTTTATTTTTTTTAATGTGATTTGCTGTTTGAAAAATGTTTTCACGTTCGACGACAAAAATGACAAGAATAATTGAAGGAAGGAAGCTAATAATTTTGTTTGGTTTGCATTTTTATTTTCGAATTTAACCGAAAAAAATTGGTTTTGTGTGAAACATTTCACTTTTAATGAATCACGCAACGTACATAAACCTACCTTAAAACGCTTAGTTGATACCTTCAGTAGTTTGCTCATTTTTGGGACTTAAGTGAAGAACAACGTGAATTTTCGAAAAACTGCCATATAATCATAGTTATCCAAGATATCCACAAAATCTCGAAAATGTCCCGAGGGATAACTTGTTATTAGGAAGGGGTATTATGACTATCAGGCTCAACTGCCCTGTGAATATAATGCTATGTGCACAATATCGTATTCCCAAAATTAGACGTAAGTCAAAGAATCGACTATTGCTCATTTTTTGGAGAACTGGGGAATATCGACAATTTTCGAAAAATTGGTATATAATCGTAGTTAGCCAAGTTATCCACAAAATCTCGAAAACGTACCGAGGGATTACCTAACTGTTATTAGGAAGGGGTATTAGGACTATCAAGCTCAACTACCCTGTGAATGGGGATTTGGAATTTCGGGAAAAAACATCTCTTTTTTTAACACCCTGTAGTATCATGCTATGTGCACAATATTGTATACCCAAAATAAGACATTAGAGTAAAAAAATCAACTATTGCTGATTTTTTGGACTAAAATGAAGAATAACGTGAATTTGCGAAAAATTGCCGTACAATCGTGGTTAGTCAAGATATCCATAAAATCTCAAAAATGTCCCGAGGGATTACCTAACTGTTATTAGCGAGAAGTATTAGGACTATCAAGCTCAACTGCCCTGTGAGTGGGGATTTGGAATTTAGGAAAAATCATCTCTTTTTTTAACACCCTGTAGTATAATGCTATGTGCACAATACTGTATTCTCAAAATTAGACGTAAGTCAAATAATCCACTATTGCTCATTTTTTGGACTACTGGGAAATAACGACAATTTTCGATAAATTAGCATATAATCGTAGTAAGCCGCGATATTCACAAAATCTCGAAAACGTTTCGAGGGATTACCTTACTAATATTAGGGAGGGGTATTACGACTATCGAACTCAACTGCCTCATGAATGGGAATAACTTGAAATTTCGGAAAAAAATACATCTCTTCGTTTAACACCCTGTAGTTTAATGCTATGTGCAAAATATCGTATTCCCAAAATTTGACATAAGAGTCAAAGAATCAGCTATTCAGAATTTCCAAAGATTTTCAAAATCGATTCAGTAATTTTCCAATAAGGAGCTTTAAAATATTTTCCAAAAAACTAGGTGCGTCGATTTTTATGACGAGCAGTTTAGTCAATTCCATATTATAAATGGACTATATCTCAAAAACTGTTCTACTTTTCTAACTTTTGACGACATTATCGGATTCAGGGAACAGTTTTACATGGAAATTGACTGCTAAACGTTAAAAATACAAATTGCTATTGACGAGAATTATTAGTGGCTGCTTTTTCGCTATGACATTTTTGACTAACCCATATTTAGAGAGTAAAGAATAATCAATTATATTAAAAAACTTTTTTTTCAAAAGTACCCGTACTCTTTACTCGTGTTACTCTCTACAAATGTACATACTTACGAGTAAATATTTTACGAATACTTTTTTTAGTACTCGTGCCCAGCTCTGGTAAAGGGTAGAGGGCTTAATTTAACGAAATTAAATTGGGCTTAATTTAACATAATTAAACTCGATATTTAAAACTTGGGTACGCTACTACTAATATTTTTAGATTAAAAATACATCAATGTCTTTTACATTTTTTCTCTATCTTGTTTAATTTTCAAGAAAAAAATAAAATTTGTTTGTTAGCTCTCCCCTGGAAAATTTATAGTCGCGATTGAGCGGATAAACTAATTTATTTTCTATTCATAAAAATTAGGCAAGACAGAGAAAATGCGAGAGACAAAAAAAAATATTTTAAAAATTCGTTTATTCGCTTGCCCCTGAATATTTATCGTCCAGAGCTGATAAACGAATTTAATTTTTGTCTTGAAATTTAAGCAAGATAGAGAAAACACAATCAACAATTTTATTTTTAAATGCCTAATATAAAATTTATATTCATATTATAAATATAATTACCTACAATATTATATGGGGTCTCATAACCATAATTTTGTTTATTAATTTAACCAAGCCTTAAAGCATACAAGTTCAAAAAAAACTTTTCTTCTTATTTTTGCGAGTTCTATCAACCCTTTATAAAGAAATACAGAAAATAGGATAATGCTTTTCTTTCATGTTTTTATCCTTTTTGCATACAAAATATTTCTTTAATATATAAAATTTATAAATAAATAGATTTTACCTCGATAAATTAAATCTGCCAGTATGTGTATTAATTTATATTATTTTTTACAGTTTTGTTGAGAAAGAAAACATAGCAAAAACAAAGGAAGAAGAAACAAAAGATGAATCTGAAGATTCGGATAATTCAAATTACCAAGACAGCGAAGAAGAGTTGGAAACTGTGCCAATTACAGACTAATAATAATAATTGTTTTATTTATTTATGCTTGTATTTTATTAATTGATTAATGGTTTTATGAATTTATTATACCAAATAAAACAATATTTTTAGAAAATGAGTATATTTTCTGACTTATAACTCACACAGATTTCACTTTGTTTAACATAATTAAGAACTAATGCTTTACAATATTCCCCCTCTCTTTGTACAATTATTCTTAAGTCTACAAACTTACATAGCTGCTTTTTATTTTCTGTAGTTTCATTTCTTATAAATATAACAGCAATATTTAAGCTTTTAACAACATCATATAACATTTCAAAATTCTTCAAAGACCAAGAGTACAGACTTAAATTATTAACAAAAAACCTTTGAGACCAATAATAAGGTGAAATATTGTCAATAAGTACAAGACTTTGATTTTCATTACTATTAACAATCCTTTCTATATTTTGAATTGCTAGCTGAAACTCCTCCAAATTAAAACAATTTACAATTGTAAGGTTTTTTAAGGCATTCTCAATTATTTGACTTTTACTTTTAATATTTAATTTTTTTAGATGCATATTCATTATTTTGATTAGATCCATCAACTGGATTTGATGATCTACGTTAATAAAAATAACACCACAATCCCTAAATTCTTTATTGTAACTTGGGGGGAGAATGCATCTTATCATAAAGTCCATCAATAATTTGTATTTTTCATTGGCATCGGAACCAGTAATTTCTATCACTGAGTTCTGTTGCAAACTATCTTCAGGAAATAAAAGTGGGTTTATTCCTTCAAGGTACATTTTTTGCTTTATTCTGGAGAATAGATGCACCCCTGATTCAATTTTTGAATTCATTTTCTAAAATATGAATTTACACAGATAATAATTTTATTATGAAACCCAATATCTCCCAATACCTCCCCTTTCTATATAATATACCTACTTCGATATTTATGAATGTAACAATTTTATTTAACTTAAAAAGTAGGTAGGTATGTTGTTTTGTTAATTTTTAAACAAAGCATCTTTTTAACTCACCCTGTATTTAATTAATCCGTCATTAATTTATACCTGTTCTATACATAGAAACTTAAAACAAATTTAATAAACTCTCAGATGCAGGGTTGCCAACTGTAGTAAATAACAAAACCGTACCGGCGGCTAAAAAATGACCGTACTTTTCAAAACAGGACCGTACTTTCGCATTTTCACATATGACGTCAGCAAAACAAGCATAATTTTTAAAATATTTAATTTTGTAAAATTTGTTCACAAAACCATAAATAATATTTATTAAATATATAGATAAAATAAAAAATGTATTGAATGTATGAATTATAATTCATAATTATCATAATTTATAATAATAATTATTATGATGATTATGAATTGAAATTGTGATTTTGAAAATTCAAAATCACAACTATTGTGATTTTAAAATTTTCAAAATCACAATTCCAATTCATAATTATATAATCTTCTACTGGTCACAACCATGCTTGGTAATCTGGATTTTTAAGCCATTCCTGCCGAAATTTCTATATCAAATCAACAAACGTTTATAAAAATATTTATAAATATTTAGTCCAAACCTATTTACCTGTTTCTTATGCCCGGATTTTTTTTGCTAGGACAAACCTTGCTAGTAGTACTATCATCACTATCACTGGACATGTTTCAATCGGTTTTTAATAACAAATTATAACTTTACTTCAGAAATAAACGAACGCTGGGAATACCGCGAAACAAGTTTGATATGAGTTTAACACTAGCGGCAGTTATTAGAAACTGGGAAGAAAGAAGTTATAATTTACAGAACACTACTATATGTAGATTAAAATTTAGCGCCATCTCTAGGGCATTTAATCATTAAATGCCCTAGAGATGGCGCTACAGTCAGACAAAATCATAATATTTTTAAATCGCTTTAATTAAATAAAATTATGGAAAATTTAATAGTTTCTGTTTTGATATTTTTTCCTTAAAATACCGTACTTTTGGGGTACGGTCCTTAGGTTGGACCGTAAACCGTAATTTAAATCAAAATACCGTAAAAGTACGGTCAGGACCGTACCATTGGCAACCCTGCTCAGATGCCATCAGCGAGGGAAATCCACAGTGTTGCCAATCACAAAATATGAAATTACCCCCATCCAGTAATGAAAATCCTCACATTTTACCCGCCTTAATTTGAAAATCCTCACAAAATCCTCCCAATTAAAAAATGTTAAATAATTTTTTCGAGTTTTGTAATAGGTATTAAATAATTGTGAAAGGGTTATAACTATAGTTAAATTGTAGAAATAGGTACCGTCAACTGGGGCTACATTGATAATTGTGGGGCAACTTTGATTACACATGTCAGAACTTTTATTTTTTTGAATTACTGCGCTAGAAAAAAATTTTGGCGCGCTTTAACCCATCATATGTTTTTCAGTTGTCACACGTTAACGAGGGTGTAAACATCGTGGTGAGTTTTGCCGCGGTTCTCGTACTACAATGTAATAAAGTTTACTTTTTGGTTTTTATATTTTATAAAGCTTCAGAAATTTCTAGTATACAGCATGATCAATAAAAGCGTATTTATTTCTTAATTTCTGGTTGTTTTTTACGCAAATAGGTATGTTATTTTTAAAGTAAATAATTAAAAAAATTTATTTTTTTAAATTTATATTATAATTGAACGGGGTTTCATTATTTATAAGAGCAAAATTAAGGCATGGTCAAAGTTGCCCCAAATGAAGTAAAACTTTGATCGGGGCCATCTTTTTTTTTTTAATTTTTCTTAAAATATAGTGAATGCCAAATAAGGTTTTAGATTAATGAAAGTGATAACGCTACCTTTACCTCTACCTTTACCGCTGCCTCTACCGTTACCTTTAAAACTATAAATCCGGCTTAATTCATACATTGTTTTCCTATAAGAAACATTCTTGGTTGCATACCTTTGTAAGAATATATCATTATTTTTACGTCTTTTTTTCAAAAAGAAAAAATACAAAATCCTCACAAAATCCTCACATTTTACCTAACCCTCACAAATTCCCCACAAACGCATAAAATCCTCACAACGTGAGGAAATCCTCACACTTTGGCAACACTGGAAATCCATTTTGCCCAGTGTTGCCATTTATGTCAAATTTCAAGGTTACCCTATGCTGTCAATTGTCATTTTAACTGTCACCGTTTCACCATTCCAAAACAAAAGATAGTGTGCTAACATGAAAATTTAAGTTTTAGAAAAGAAAATAATATTGAATGTTAATAGTAAAAGTTAAACTAAAGGCAAAACAACTATTTGTAAGTTTTTATATAGGTTTAGCGTTAATTTAATAAACAATTTAGAATTGTAAAACTACCTATAGTGCTGTTTCTAGTTCATTGTAATTTTTAAGATCTAAATTAATTGGCAATTTAAGGTATTTATTTTATGTTGTGGGCCTAATATTGATGGAAATTCATTACAAGCCATTGATGCTTTGATGCAGTTATTATGCAAATGTTGCCATTAAAAATTTTATGACTGTTATAATTATTAAACAATTAATTTGTAGTTTATTCACAATGAATAATGAAGAAAAAGATAGTAAGTCGGATGTTTTTAACTTGATATTGAAGCTTCGACAAGAAAAAATCTACGTTACCAATGAGAAGAATAAAATACAAGAACTCAATGCATCTGTAAGTATACTTATAACCAAAATTTATAAATATTTGTGAATTGTGTTAAAAACTAAATTTATTGCCATATTTAAAGTAGTTATTATTAATATGTCCAATGTTTGGAAAAATGAATTCATTTTACTGAAATAAAAAGGTTATGTTTGATAAACCATATACAGGATGATTCTTTAATATTTAAAAAAAAATCTGGACAAGATTCCCTGCATAAAAATATAAAAAAAACTTCCTATTAACTATTAGGTGGGTATCATGGTTTACAAAATACAGAATGTTGCAATTATTTAAAATATTTTCACTTTGTGTGTTCGGTTATAAAAATAATGGCCATCTTTTAATAATAACAAAAATAATATTAATTTATTTGCAGAAACAATAAAAAATATACATTAATGATTTACAATAAAACACAATTGCACAATTCTGCAAAAGGACTGAAAGGAAGTAAATACTGATACCAGTTTCAGCCCAAAAGAACAATAAATAATTCACAAAACAAAAAATATACATTTGAAGTAATTAGACTTAATTTATATATTTGAGGAGTGATTTTTCAAAAGGTAGTATTTCCATTTGAAACAATTTTTCAAAAAAATGACTATAACCTGTATAGGTTAGGGCAATAAAGATTATTTAAACGATGTGGCTCCCGTCCCAAGGCGGGACTTAACTTCGATCCCGACAGACGTCACACACTGTAAATCCGTTTTTATTCCCCGAGCTTTTATAATTGGTGTCAAGCTGGATGGCTTAGATGGTAGGGCGGTCGCTTGGCATGAGAGAGGTACCGGGTTCGATTCTACTAGAAGTTGTCAAACTTTTTTTATTTTTTTTATTTTATAAATTTGTTGTTTCTTTGTTAAAAAGTGTTTTATTTTTATCGTAACATAAATTTGCCCATTTTAGTTGGGTTTTTTGCTCAATGGGGCGGGGGGGGGCCAATGGGGCGGGGTCGGTTGGGTTGTGTTGTTGAGTTTGGGTTGGTTTGGTTTTATGACGTAACTAACGTGCCCTTAACATGTATACAGGTACAATTTATTATTATTATTATTTTATTATAACATAACAAATCTTAAAATTATGACGTCAATCGGGACTGAACTTAAGTCCCGCCTCGAGACGAGAGCCGCAGCGTTATTTAAAAGAAGAATCTGATGAATATTTAATAATACTTTAGACCTGCTGTCATATTTCGCCGTTAATATATGCCTTTTAACCATACCTTTGGGATTTTGTCAAAAAATTACATTAAAGTAAAAATGGAAATAAGGCCTTTTGAAAAATCACTCCTCATTTCAGTGCCATCCTAGAGGCATATCAGCTGTTAATTTTAATGATATATTATTGGCACACTACTTTGAATTTGTTTAAATATTTGATGAAACAATTAAAATAAAACTTTTTCTTTCTTAACTATTTTTTGCATTAGTAAAATACATCAAGTGAAAAATACATGCTCAAAATGTAAGGATTTTTAAACATGCAAAATAAAAATAAAACAGTTTTATCACAAACTTATTTATTTTTAGGATTTTCAGAAATGAAAAATCGAAAATAGGTATTTTCCAATAATGCAAATAATTACAAAAATAAATCTAAACTTATGTTATATTAATAATGTCAATTTAGGCAATATACCTTGCTGTCCTTAGATGTCCTAGATATCTAGATAACTGTTTAAGTATATATAAAGGTCTTAATTTAGAACACAAAAATAAATATATTGTATTATTTTCAAAAAATAGGACAATATTATCTTGACACTGACAAAAAATTAACCTTAATTTTTCTATCAAAGTCACGTGGTGGGACTTTGATATGTACAATGAATCAAGTAAAATTATTTAAACTTATTTACAGGTTAGATCAAAAACCCAAAAAGTAATTAAAAAATCATGGATTACAACCAAGCAAAGGCTGTTGGATAATCGAAGGGAATCTTGTTTGCAAAATCTTAAACAGCTTGATGTGATAATGAATTCCAATTTTATGGAGGCAAAGAAAAGACTGGGATTTCAGGTATGTTTTACTGTCACAAAAGATTTTTAACTTCAATTAAAATAAAATGGCAATTTTATTAAATACTGGTCATTTTATTAAATATTATGTAGAGATTGCAGATGCTTGATCACTTTTGAAAGCAATTATAAATGCTCAAGCATTTTTTTAAGTTAAAGGGATGTAAGCAAGAGAAAACAGTTTTTAAGTTCTAAGAGTTAAAAAAATTAATTTTGAATTTTTTAAGAATATTTAGTTATTAAGTATTTAACATAATTTTCTAATGTTTATTAATAATAAGTTATACCTAATGATGATTATGTAGTTTGGACTGTCAGAAATTTTTTTTTTCAAAAAGCTGCTATATTCGCCGCAGCGAATGTTTCAAATTGCGTCATCAATGTCGAATGTCAAAAACCGATTTTTCGACATACGGTTAGCTGGCGGTTCCTTGGATTAAATACGTAAAAGAAAACAAAAATAATTGTAATGTCTGTGCTTGGTTCAGAATTTGAAACATTCGCCGCGTCAACTATAGATGTCTCATTTATTTTGTGTCCATAACAACCTTTTTTAGATTTGTGATATATTATACCATACCTTCATTTGCAAGCTATACATAGGAAAAATACATTGTAGGTGGACCAGACAAGTTGAAGTCAGCGCAAAGCGAAAAAGTTCTCAGAAATTATATGGACGTAATAAAATTTTAATCGCCAGTAAACAAGGTCACCTGTTACGTCGCATGTTAGTCTACTCATCCACTCGTCAAAATAATTTCTGGGAACATTTTCGTTTCGCGCTGACCGCGCCGACTTCGACTTGTCTGTTCCACCTACAATGTATTTTCCCTATGTATAACTTGCAAATGAAGGTACGGTATATATTATAATAATACAGTACAGTAAGAACACAGCGTTGTTTTTTTTTAAACTTATATGCTTGATAATACATGAATTTATTTGGTGTGATTCCTTAAGTCATTTTGTACTACTCTTTTTGTAAAAAAATATCAGTGGACATGTTTGCAGGGACTGGCAAAGCAAAAGAATAATAAAAAATATGTAGTTTTATACCAAAATTTAAAATAATAACTAAAGTAACTTACTTTTGATAATATTAAAAAATAACACTTTAATTAACACTGTAGCAAAAAGTTTAAGCCGTTAAGGACATGAACTTTTATTTACAAATTGACTTGAGGAATCACAGTATGAAATTCACGATAGTTTTTTAAATGTTAACTATTTAAAATAATCCGATATACTCTAGATCAGCGGTTCTTAAACTTTTTTTTCGCATACCATTCATGTGCAATGTGGATTAATCGAGTACCACCGAACTAAATAAAACAAGTTGTGCTGCGTGTACGTATTTATTAAACTTGTAGTTTAATAAGAAATATTGATAACCGTGAAACAGTACCAATTTTTATTGTATTAAAACAACAATTTGTTAGAACAAAACAAAGTACGCATGACTCGTCACGATTTTAAAACGAGCAGGGGATTACCCGTTTAATAAACACCAACAACAGTGTTGCCTTTTACAATATTAAATGTGGGAAATGATAGATTTTCACTAAAATTGAGCCAACGATAATTTTATTTGAAGGCAAGTACATCTATTATCTATTCGCGTACCACCTTTGGATGGTACGCGTACCACAGTTTGAGAACCGCTTCTCTAGATTGTTTAATAATAAATGATTTATAAAAATTTCACTTTTATTTAGAAAAAAGTTTTGTTCTTTTAGTATAAAAATATAACATAAAGTTTTTAAAATAAAGCAATAAAATATAATATATTGTATTCTAAATACATTGCTAAATTTCACTTCGTTGATATATATATATATATATATTTAAATTAAATGTTATACCGTTGAGTGAACCTTAATCAATGGTTATACCTACATGCTTTAGTACACAAAATAAAAAAATTGTGCACCAATGGTAGGTATATCTAGAGATGTAAAAAACAGTTTTTTTTAAGTTTGAAAAAAAACACAAAATCCGCTACAATTAAGAATATTCTGTTAATAAATAACATCAATTTAAAAAATTGAGTATTTTTTCAATATGAAATTTTGAGCAAAATGTATATTAATAATAAATTGAAATTTAGAATATACATATGTATGTATTACATTTTCAATTATTGAAAATTTTGACTGAGACTAAAAAATTAGATTTATTATTATTTGGTAGTTTCCACATAAGAAACCAATAACAATGTAAAACTTTTATATAGACTATAGATTTATTATAGGCACCTAGTTACTTAAAAAAAAAAAACAAAAACAAAACAAACCCTGACGCGTGATTGCCGCAGGTGGAGAGCGCGGCCCTTATTGGTCAACTCGGTGAAGGTGGCGCGTGCATAGCGCATTTACTAAATGTCATTTAGTGGCTACATTTAAGTCTATGAACTGGACTGGAAACATAAAAAATTAGGCAAATGGAACTAATCTTTAAAAAACACTAAAATATGAACAAAAACTATTTGAAAAAAAAGCGGATCTTTTTTTTCAAGTCACATCTCTAGGTATGCCACACTGTAATTTAATACAAATTTTAATATAAAAAATTACCAATTTACAAATTAAATTATCTTTACTTTTTTTTAAATAATATAAGAATATTTATTTATATATTAGCTGTATTAAAAAGGATTACACAAAATTTTCTAATGAAGTTAAAATTTGTCAGTAATTACAAAGTTATTATGATTTAAAGTTGGGGATCCGAAAATACATATGTTATCCATGTTAACTTCAAGTTGCTGTAGATGCGTTGTAGATTTTGTTTTCATAGCAATTGTTTTTAGATGATTCTTTAATCGGCTTAAAAAATATACAGCGTTGTCGATTTTTTTTTTAATTTACCATATGT
This sequence comes from Brassicogethes aeneus, assembly GCA_921294245.1. Lineage (NCBI taxonomy): Eukaryota > Metazoa > Arthropoda > Insecta > Coleoptera > Nitidulidae > Brassicogethes > Brassicogethes aeneus. Next base: position 52,048,503 of record OV121134.1, read on the forward strand.
GATATGTGAAAACTTTAAAAATCAAACTGATTTTTCAATGTTTATTTATGCACAAATGCACAAAATAACTTTTTTCAGAATTCTGTAAAAATCGGCAAAATTCTGCAAACTCTGAGGGCCGAACCAGAAGAACTGGCCAGATTATTATTTCTTGGCGAACATTTGACTGAAAATTATCACAGAGTATTGCAAACCCTCGTCAATGGCTTGTATGCTTGTTTTTTGTTTTCTGAAGACAAAAAACACATTTTAACATTGTTATATGAATTAGCCAAACTTCAATTAGCACAGATAGAGGAACCTAGAAGGTAAAAATTGAGCTTAAGTTATTTACATATTGTGTTAATTTTTTTTTAGTATTTTAAAACAAGGAAATTGCTCATTTAGAAATTTGTATTTATTGTTTAATGAAGTTTCACATCAGGCTAAGTTCTTTTTAAGTGCATCTCTTGAAACTCCCATTGTTGAGTTATTGTGTAATAGTTCAAATTATCTAGATTTGGATCCTGATAAGAGCCTAATGAGGTAATTATATTGAATGATTAAAACAATATTATTTCTATTGACACATTCTTTATAGATTCAAGCAAGATATTCAAAATAATCACAAAGATTTTGAAGAATACCGCGAAGAAATCGTCAACAAGCTGGTTGAACTAACTAACTGTTTTGTGTCCTCTCTATTGGAAAATGTGTACGCATTCCCAAAATGCATTGCTTGGATTGTTTACCAAGTATCAAAAATAATCGAAAAATCCTTCGGACTGAGGGAGTCTAACGCAATGATAACAGAATTAATATTCACCCTATACATTTGCCCTGTAATTGTTGACCCTGAACAATACGGAGTCTGTACCCTTGAGGTTACTGAAATTGCTAGACACAATCTGATGCAAGTTGGGCAGTTACTGCAGAATTTGGCGTTGTACAAACATCAAAAACCCGAAACTAAGGAGGTCAGTGTTTTCACTAGATTGGATAAAAAAGGTATTCTGGAGTTTTTGGATTTGTTGTTTTTCGAAGTTGACAATATCAAGGAACCTCCTGTGGAAAGTGCTCCAATGTTAATAAGGGATATTTTGCTGTTTACTGAGTCGGAGCTTTATGTACTGGTAAGTAAAATGACAATATATTTAATGTTTTATAGAAAAAAAATTCTAAATACAGAAAAGTTAAACAAATAAAACCACTACCACACAAAAAAGCATATTTGGAGTAACATTTTAAAACAAATTAATAGTTTTGAGTTGTAAGGGTTTTAAAATGGTATTTTATAAAAAGTATTGATAACATCTTCCCAATCACATTTTAAAAAGAAGCAACAATTTGTTAATATGTAATAACAAAGTTAAGATGATTTCAAGGTTTGATTTTTTGACACTTACTATTGACACACTATTATTGGGCCATTCCACGCTTAACGGATAGGACAGTTGCCGTGTTTTTATTTACAAAATAATATTGTTCTATTATATTACCAATGTCAAATTTTTATAAATAGTTCTAAACTAAAGCTGTTTAACAAGGTTTTTATTTGGCAAAATTAGGTATCGTCCGTTACGCTTTAAATTATTAGTTTTTAAGGAATTAAACAGTCAACCACGATACCTAATTTTGCCAAATAAAAACCTTGTTAAACAGCTTTAGTTTAGAACTATTTATAAAAATTTGACATTGGTAATGTAATAGAACAATATTATTTTGTAAATAAAAACACGGCAACTGTCCTATCCGTTACGCGTGGAATGGCTCTATTATTATTATTAATTACAATAAAAAAAAATATTATTATTTTTCATTTTATTTTAACATATTCTATTGAAAACAAAAAACAAAAAATTTATCGCAAGGCTAGCCATAGAAACACCTATTTTCTTGTCCCTATGGAGACGGTAAAATTCAAATTTACCATAGTCTAGGAAGAATATTATAGTGATTTGATAAAATAATATCAAAACATTGTAGGTTAAAAAAGCCATGTATAAAATACACATAAAGACAAAATAAATTTGTTGCAGGCACAAAATCTTAGTTTTATAAATTGATATTCTTAGTTATGACGAAACATAATAAAATTGACATTTATATTATAAAATTTGCTTATTGTTATTGTTCATTTAAGGTGTCGTTTTTGCAAAGAGTAATGCACGAAAATAGAAATAACAACGACATCGACAAAACTCCTTTGCGTAAATTATCTTTGGAAGAGCAGTTGGCAAATTTGAGTATCCACGTTCCAATTGATCCTCCTAGAGTCCAAAGATCGACTTCAGCAGACGATTCTGGGTCAAACCGATCGAAATTCTTTACAGGTACCTATAATTGTCTGAACTTTTTTTAAATGATAATTTTAATGTTATTTCAGTAAAAAACAGTCCTCGCAATATAGAAGAAGTCAGAACGAATGTTGTTCTAATTTTTTCCATAGAGGGCGTAGATTGCGAACCCATAGGCCTCTTGCCTGAAGAGAAAATATGTGAAAATATTAAAGAAAACGATAATATTCTGTATAAAAATGTTGCCGAAGAAATTGTAGATAATACCAATGCAAACGGCGATATTAAGCCGTCGTATGCGAATTTAGCCGACGAAGGCTCCATCGGTAATACTTCCGATAATTTAGAAGCTATTTCCGAAGCTGCGAGCAACCATTCCGTCGCTAGTAGCCTGGAATTGGAGAATGAAGATCAGAATGATAATTTATCGGACATGGTTTCTGCTAATGTGTCGGGTCGAGGATCACCAAACATTTCTGGACGTGACACGCCAAGTTCTCAGGTAATGTGTTTATTGATTTTTTATGTATTGTTTTTTTTACTTACTCTAAAGAGTATAGAAACATTTAGAAAATAAGTAACAAAATTCATATTCAAGTTCAAGGTCGATCATATTTTTTATGGTTAATTGTTGTTATATTAAAGCATAGGAGGCAATAAATGCTTTAAATTTAATTTTACAAGCTTTGTAACTAAATAAATTACATGCTATTACGTTATTAGATTCCAAAATTTTTCGATTTAATAATAATAATAAATTATTTTTTTTATTGTGTATAGAGATGTGAAAATATGTTTTTTTTTCAAATCCGCTACAATATTCGCATATTCTGTCAATAAATAACATCAATCTTAAAAAATATAGAATATGTAACATTTTTCATTATTGAAAATTTTGACTGAGAGTGAAAAATTTGATTTCTTATTATTTGGTAGTTTCGCGGCCCTTTTTGGTCAATTCGGTGCCAATGTCATTTAGTGGCTAAATTTTAGTCTATAAACTAAACTGGAAACATAAAATATTAGGCAAATGGAACCAATCTTGAAGAAAAAAAACACAAAAAACGGATTGTTACATACAAAAGAGGGAAATTTAGTTTACATTACTGTATGAGCCATTTTAGTACAACGTAATTTTCCTATGATTCGAAGGCAGTATAAACCTAAATTGCCATAGTAAATAAAATTCCAGCTGGTTTACATCCAAAAGGCCCATTTTGACATTGGATTAAGGAAAGCTGCTCTATAATTAAGATTAAGTATCTGTCAGTTTAACGCCAATTTTATTATGTTTTAAAAAAGCGTATAAAGCTCATAATTTTGGACACAAATATATATTTATCTACTCCTACATTGACGAGCTGTAAAATATTGGGAAAAAGTGAGGTTAAATTCGGGTGGCAATTGACAGAATCTGATGTCAAAATTTTAACAAATAAAATTGGCTTTAAATTCTGTTTTGTGTTCGTCGTAGATAAAGTATAGTATGCAACTCGTTTATAAACTTCTCTAGACAATGGTTTTTATTAAACACTCGCTCGCAAGCTTCGCTCGTGCTTAATTCAACTCGTAACTAAAATGGCGTTTATAAAACTTGATACATAATATACTATTATTTATACTTTCAATTTATGCATTCAATAACATTGTAAGTGACATGTTTGTACTTAGCAAAAATGTTCTAACCTTTATTATGACTTCATGTCATCAAGTGTGCGTTCCGCATTCAAATTTTCAAGTGGGCCTTTTGGGTGGGGAGCATAGTACCTAGGAAACTTGAAAATAAGTTATATTACCATTATATGCTATTTAGTATATGCTTTTTAGGATTTTGGTAAATATCATTTTTAAGTCACCAAAGTTTCTCTGCAATCAGTTTTTGGCAGTGGCGGCTCGTCAGGGTAGGCCTCTGAGGCCGCGCCTCACCCTTAAAATGAAGGAACGAACGACTTTTTGTATTTATATTTTTGCCTATTACAAGTGTATTTTTACAACAGTTCTACCCAATAAAAAGTAAAAAACCAATCAATCATACTAAGCGTAAATAAAAATCCAGGCGCAAAGCGCGTCAAGTTAACGTGCATCGTTGAAAGTCGCTTGGACAGAGGCGAAATTTTCACAGCCTCGGAAGCTCCCATTTACCTCTTGAAAGCGAAAATGACTCACCAACAAAAATATCGCCGTAAGTTCGCGAATAAACACCGTAGATGAGGCGATATTTAGTTAGCTTGGTTTGTTCTGATTGGCGGTCCGTTTATGGTGGGATGCCAGCGGAGACAAAGAAGGTTGCCAGTCTTCTCTTAGCGTTTGTAGATGACGTTATTGTTTTGATTCAGATTAAATTATTTAAAACTTTTGGCTGATCTTTTATAGTTTTTGTCTCGATTAGTAAAATTTCTTATTAAATTATTGTAGGGAACACACTAAGGTAGATTTAGCAGTTTTTATTAAGCAAATTTTATATTTTGAAATAATAGATTGCATAATTCTTCAATTAGAGACGCGGTTTGAAAATTTAGAATTACTTTTAAATCTCACTGCAGACCCACAATTTTACGACCAAATAATAGATAAATTTTCAATCTTAAAAGATAGACGTATAGTATTTTATATTTTTTAATACTTAGGTAGGGGTCGACTTTTTAGTTTTATTTTTATTTTTTGATTAATTTATTTATTTTTAACTTTTTTAAGACTATATTTTAAGTTTAAGATTAAAACTAGTCTTTGATGTGATATTTTGTTTGTTTTGTTTTTTAGAGTTTATTTTTTGGTTTAGTAGTGCTATCGGCTCCATTTTAAAAAAGGTCAACGCGTCGCAGAATAATACCTCCCGGGTGACGTGGAAATTTATTCGTATTTAGACAAAATTAACCTTATGTAGCCTCACCCTCCTGTACACCCACGAGCCGCCACTGGTTTTTGGTGGCATTTTTATGTGACTTAAACTTTGTTCAGACACACCGTGTAGAATGGGTCATTTATGGATGCTGTGTCTTCATTTTTATCTTCATTAACATCCTCATCAACCCCTCGCGCTCAGCGACGTAGCGATTTTAGTATATTCTAAATTTTTAAATATTTTTTGCTGCATTATAATTTTAAATGATTGTTGTATTATAAAGACTTTTATTGTAGAACCTCTTAAATATGGTATATTTTAATATTGATAAAAAAATGTGTTAAGGGTTATCGCATTATTATGAAAACATATTTTTTAACACTATTTGCAGGTAAACGAGATCGAAGACCGAGTGGAAGCAAGACCAGCCGATGCCGCGCCAGCCACTGGTCAACTTACAAGACAAATCCGCTCGGAAATCGACGACAAATTCTGCAAGTTTGAAATAAAAAAACTCCTCGAGGGCGACGAAACCATATCAATTATATCGGAAACCTGGAGCACCGACGTTCTAGCGTCGGACAACGAGACAATCGACGCGAACGAATCGCGATTGGAACGCCAGAACTTTCAGCTCGTCGATCAAGCAATCCACGAGGTACCCGTCGAAAACATTCTCGACATTTCGGAGACGCAGAGCGAAAGTGCGTGGTCCACGGACGTGACGGCCTCAGACACCGAGAGACTGATCGAGATCGATAACGACGACGCTGGCAGCGTCGCCCAATCGGACGACACTAACAGCGTTGCCAGATCGGACGACACTAGAAGCGAGACGGACGAGAATGTGGCGGGTTTGAGGAGATTGTCGAGCTCTTCGAATTCCTACTCCAATAATCCAACGCCCGTATACGCGGCCAATACGTTGCAGGAGTACAGAAAGGAGACCAAAAACGAGAGGGTTAACGGGAAGATATACCACTCAGAACAAGTCAAAGTGGATACTAACGCTAATAACGTTCTGTTCAAAAGCGACACTCAGCAAGCGCACAACTCCGTGACATTCTCGGAAAACAAACGCGAGATCAAAACCACGTACAACTCGAGAACGAGCACCTTGACCACAGTGGTGAACAACCGAGTTGTCGCTGTAAACGGCAAAGACGCCGACCCGAGCGCTCTAGCGGGACCCAGCGGTATTAATAAGCACCGCGATTCCGTCGACTCACCTTTAAGCTTCCTCAAGCAGAACCACAAAAAATACGAGGATGCCAACGAGATTCTGCTGAGCAACTGCAGCTTGAACTCGAGCTCGAGCGGCTCGAGCAGCAACAGCTTCGAGAACAAAAACTCTCACAACGAAACCGAGAATTCCGAGCGTTGGGAGAACAAACAGTGGCTAAACAGTTCTGGCAGCAGTTTGAATGTTACTTTAACCCCCTCTGAAAGCACCAGCGAGCTTTCAGTGCTCAGTGTTAATAACATAAATAATCCTTCGAATATACTCAACAAAAAATCCGCTACTCTACTCCTGCAAAGAGGGTTCAAGCCCTCCATTTCCACGGGCGCGATTCCGAAAAGTATTAGTTTCGATACCAGTGCCGATAAAGGTTTGGATGATGACCAAAAGAAACGTGGCAGCATTTTTGGAAAAATTCGTATGGGTTTTAAGAATAAGAGGGGCAAATGTAACAGGAACGATGATGGCAGGTTGGAGTCCGAAGAGTATTCAGCCATTAAAAGGCTTCCACCAGCGTCGCCAATTAAAAATAACACAATTAATACTGGTAAGTGCCGTAAGATAGATAATTTAATTTGAGGAGCGTCCCGTCAAATTAAATATGTCCCTCTGATAAAATTTTCAGGAGAACGAAAAAACTGTTTTTAAATTAAGCGCACATTAAATTCTTGCAATATAGATCCTTTTGGGCTCCCTAGCACCCCTGAATAGGCCATTGTAATCAAAATACATTAAATCAACTTTTAGGAATGGACATATTTGTTTATGACCAGATTGAACTTTTTTTTTTTTGATCGGATCTTACCAAGTCTTATTTGTTTTTGATCAGTCCTACCCTCCTAATTTGACTTTACCAATGAGATTAGATAAATGCATTTATTGTTAATATTGTAATGAAAAAACCTTTTTTTTTTCAATTAAAAAGTCAAAAAAATGAAAACCACTGCCTAGTCAATGTGATAAGTAAAATCCTTTCACCGGATTGACTATCGCATCAGACATTTTGCAGAATGCCTTAAACAGCGCAGTAAATTCGCAGACTGTCTAAAATGGTAGTGATTTTGCACAATGTCTGGTAAATTGGTCTGTTTGCAGAGTGTCTAGACATTTCGCACTTTGCCGCTAACATATACAGTGTGTATTAAAACGAATAGATACACTTAAATAAAACAAGTGCCAAACCCCGCCCACTGTGGTAGGGCTGTACGCAGGAATTTTTATGATTGGCTAGGGTATTGTTTAACTGCTGCTGTTGGTCTATTTGAACATTTAATTTAGAAAAAAGTTATTTTCGTTATTTTAGAATTATTTTTGTTTGAAAATTTTGTTTTAATGCATTTCTGCCAATAAAAACGAAGTATTGTTTAAAATCCTTTAAATTCCAGTTAATGGCGAAAATGTATTTCTTAAAAAACTATACACATTTCCCTACGACAGCGTCGGAGCTACTGAACAAAACTGCATGCCCTTGTATCTGGCTGCATGCCGCGCTGTTGCCATATGCTATTATTGTTTCCTAAAAGAGTTGTTTTTCTTATTTTTTAATATTAAAAGTAAGAAAATTAACTAAATCAAATTATTTTTGACATATTATTAATTTTTTTGTTATTTTTAAACAAATAAAATTTATTTATTAAATAATTATAATCGTTCTTTTCTGATTTAAAACAACCTGGCAACTATGGTTCGTAATTACGAATGGCTTGGTTTAAATCACCAATTAAATTTTGTTTCTTTTTCTCTGATCAGAATATAATTTGTCAGCCTTACTTATTTGATTCTATACAGTCTGTATACATATTTTGTTTAAATATTTTGTCCGAATTTTCACAAAAATTGTGCAAATATTCAATGCATACTTTGTGCGTAAATGCGGACACCACCTTGAACAAATTTTGTGCAAATGCCTGAAATCCAACGTATACAAAATACGTTTGAATTCAATTGCAAGATGTGTTTCAGGGGTACCAAATTTATCTTAATATTTCGTAATAGAAATAAAGAGTCTTTCGATATTTGACGAACTAGTTTTTGGTTTTATGAAATTAAATTTTAATATTGGATTAAAGTTTTGAAAACAAATCTTCCGTCTTATCATTTGGGGAAGGGGCTTCACGAATTTTATATTTTCGCTTTCACAGGAGGGTCTAAAATCATTGAAAGTTTGTTTATGCACCCTAAAAAACAACTAATCATATTTTTCTTCTCAGATTCTTCTGATGATATTCTTGCAAAATACAGAAACAACAAACCCTTCAATGAGAGCAGCCCCATCAAACAAAACTCTTCTGCGAAATCTTCAAGTAGCAGGGCCGTGGTTGACAGAAATTCCGGTATAAATGGATTTAACGACGTAAAGAAAAAACTAAGGTTAGCTCTGTGCAACACGTCGGAAATTCCCTACCACGTTAAGGTAAATACAATAAATCAAAACCAAGAGATAATTTATAAAAATACGATACAAGGTTATAAAGGTCATACGCATGATATCTTCTAATTATATCATGCCCAGCAAACAAAATTTGGGCAATTCTTTGGTAGGTGTTAAAATATGTAAACATTTGGGCAAATAACAATAGTAAAACTCCCAGCGTCCTTAAATTTTATTTATTGCTAGAATTTTATAGATCTTACATATATCATTGGCTGATGAGCGACGATTTTAATTTATAAAATTTTAATTTATGTTGTTGGTAACATTTTTGCTGTAAAATATTAATTTACACTCCCTGATAGTCTGTAGGCCCCTTATTGAATAACTAACGCAACCCGCTTTCAACAAGAATTTTGTAATACCTTGAATTTATATTATATAAAATTTATTATTATGTAGATATAAAAACAACTATGTTTTTTTGAAAGTTTCACGGGATTTATTTAATTTTTGACAATTGATTCGTCACACAGTGACTTCTTCACACTAAAGGCATATAATTAAATTTATTAGAATCATACAATAAGAATATATTATACTACAATAAATTAGGATTTTCCATCATTATTCTCTTTCATTGTATTAAGCAATTTTTGTTCAGGTAGACCCAAAAATTTTGTACCCTAAAACATTGTTTTATATAAACTCACTTAATTTTAAGTTTAAATACAGTCTGAAGAAGTCACTGTGTGACGAAAAAATTGTCAAAAATTAAATAAATCACGTGAAACTTTCAAAAAACATAGTTGTTTTTATATCTACGTAATAATAATAATATAGAGTTTCATTAAGTAAAGGTCGAAACAATGAAATATATAAAATTTACTTACCACCACTGATTGTTTAAATTAATTGGCCTTTGAAATTGACGATTACTAGGCAATGATGGAGAAATTAGGTACTATAAAAGTTCAAGAGTAGATAATTTTTCCATTATTGCCTCTTAATAGAACATTTCAAACCCCAATAAAATTTTGCCTGTGGGAACGTCAGTCACAATTATTAGCTAATATTAATGAATTTGTCTCAGAAATGTGCCCAATCATTTGTTTGCTAGGTACTTTAAGGTGAAAGCCTATTTTGGAATGACTTGAATGTTAAACTTAATCAAAGTAAATATCGAAATAATATTATTGACTGTAAGGGTGCGTTTCAGAAAACGTCCTAGTTTATTTTACCATGGATATCAGGAATACTTTTTATATACTTAAAATTTATTATGAAAAAATCTGTTAAAAATGAATTTTTCATAATGTACATAATGTTGATTTGAAGTTATTTAAAATAATATTGAGTAAGATCACGTCAAGTGGACCCCCCATTTACCTCTTGATCGTGGAATTCAAATAAATATATTTTAATATAAAGTAGTCACCATCAATAATAAAACCCTAAAACAGTTTTTTGAAATTTTCATTTTAACACCAATTTTTTTTACAATGAAAATTTTGGAGACTTTTAATTAAAAAATAGATAACAGAAAAACCGTTAGAGATATTTTAATAAAATTTTCAGGATTTATTGTTTAATATTCACATTTTGAAAAACAATTAATAATTTTAAATTATTTATTTATTATCATATTTTTAATTAACTTTTAAATAAACAAATAAAAATTTTAATGACTTCTCCCTCAAATTATAAATTTGTTTTATTTCAGTTATATGCATTGTACACTTTAGTTAAATATTCTGCAAGAAAATTCCACTGCTCGCTATTAGTTTAAACAATATTAATTTATTCCCGAGCGCGAGCGCTCTCGGTATAGCGCGCTGCCGCGCGCCGTAGACTCGGCATCCGCTCTAATCAGTATTAATAAATAATAAACTGTCGTTGACAATAGAAAACCATGTTATTTAACAAATTTAATTTTTTTAATGTAATAATTATAACAAATAGATATTATATCTACTGTTTTTATTGTTTTTTTAAATTATCTTTATTTCTTTTTTATATATAAACAATAATAACAAATTAAGTTAACAAGCCATTCACAATTTTCAACAATTTTTTTACAATGAAAATTTTGGAGAGTTTTAATTAAAAAATAGATGACAGAAAATCCGCTCCAATCGGTATTAATAAATAATAAACTGTCGTTGTTGACAATAGAAAACCATGTTATTTAACAAATTCAATTTTTTTAATGTAATAATTATAACAAATGTAATAATTATAACAAATATATTATTATTATTTATTTCTTTTTTATATATAAACAATAATAACAAATTAAGTTTACAAGCCATTCAAAATTTTCAACAATTTTTTTACAATGTAAATTTTGGAGAGTTTTAATTAAAAAATAGATGACAGAAAAACCGTTGGAGATATTTTTAATTAACTTTTAAAAAAACAAATGAAAATTTTAATGGCTTTTTCCTCAAATTATAAATTTGTTTTTTTCAGTTACATGCATTGTACACTTAAGTTAAATATTCTGCAAGAAAATTTCACTGCCCGCTATTAGTTTAAACAATATGAATTAATTTATCCCCGAGCGCGATCGCTGTCGGTTCAGCGCGCTGCCGCGGCATGCCGCGCGCCGTAGACACGACCACCGCTCCAATTAGTATTTAAAGAAAATAAACTGTCTTTTACAATAAGAAACAATGTTTAAAAAAAAAAATATTTTTTTTTAAATGTAATTTATAACAAATAGATATAATATTTGTATATATTTATAAATAAAGACTATAATCATTAACAAATAATTAAATGAAACATAAATTTTCCCTCAGCATGTTCCTTTTTTATATTTTTTCTTAAAAATTTTAAATTTTGAATTATTTTTCAATCCTAAAAATTTCATTAAAATATCTCCAACGGTTTTTCTGTCATCTATTTTTTAATTAAAACTCTCCAAAATTTTCATTGTAAAATTTTTTTTGAAAATTTTGAATGGCTTGTAAACTTAATTTGTTATTATTGTTTATACAAGGTGTCCCTAAACTTAGTGGCATAAATTTAGGAGCAGATTAAGCAATTCAAAATAAGAGGAAAATCTAAATAAATATTTTTCCTAATGACATATGTTTAAAAGTTACAGGGTGATAAAGTGTTACTTATCATATCAGTTTTTTTAATATAACTTCTACTATGGTAGACTTGGAAAGGTGATATTTTGCCAACAGTCACTTACTACCAAAACACATATTCACACATAATTACAATTGTTTGAGTGAACACAGTGTCGTAGAAACGGGGGTTGCTTTAAGCTTATTGTCCCATACAAACTTTGAGGTTAGGTTTTTGTAACATTTGATGCAATTTATTGATTAAACAGTTCGGCAACCATTAAAAAGGTGTACCTCTCAAACTTCGATAAAATAAACCGTTTCCGAGATATTTGAGATAATTGTTTTATCGCATTATTTCAAAGGATTAAAAGGTATATCATATATACCGTATATGATAACAAATTTTATTTTTTAATTGAAAAAACTAAAAAGGCATTCCATGAGCCTCGGGACTTTTTGCCCTGACCGTCACATTAAAAAAAAAGTAGTTTTGTCAATTAATTTTTTTTATCATATAACTTTTAGTCCTTTAATGCGATATAACAATTATTGTAATCTCGAATATCTCGAGAACGGTTAATTTTATCGAAGTTTGAGAGGTACACCTTTTTAATAGTAGCCGAACTGAGTAATCGAAAAATTGCATCAAATGGTATAAAAACCTAACCTCAAAGTTTGTATGGGACAATATGATTAAGCAACCCCTGTTTCTACGACACTGTGTTCACTCAAACAATTGTAATTATGTGTGAATATGTGTTTTGGTAGTAAGTGACTGTTCGCAAAATATCACCTTTCCAAGTCCACCATAGTAGAAGTTATATTAAAAAAACTGATATGATAAGTAACATTTTATCACCCTGTATCTTTTAAACATACGTAATTAGGAAAAATATTTATTTAGATTTTCGTCTTATTTTGACTTGCTTAATCTGCTCCTAAATTTATGCCACTAAGTTTAGGGACACCTTGTATATAAAAAAGAAATAAAGATAATTTAAAAAAACAATAAAAACAGTAGATATAATATCTATTTGTTATAATTATTACATTAAAAAAATTAAATTTGTTAAATAACATGGTTTTCTATTGTCAACGACAGTTTATTATTTATTAATACTGATTGGAGCGGATGCCGAGTCTACGGCGCGCGGCAGCGCGCTATACCGAGAGCGCTCGCGCTCGGGAATAAATTCATATTGTTTAAACTAATAGCGAGCAGTGGAATTTTCTTGCAGAATATTTAACTAAAGTGTACAATGCATATAACTGAAATAAAACAAATTTATAATTTGAGGGAGAAGTCATTAAAATTTTTATTTGTTTATTTAAAAGTTAATTAAAAATATGATAATAAATAAATAATTTAAAATTTTTAATTGTTTTTCAAAATGTGAATATTAAACAATAAATCCTGAAAATTTTATTAAAATATCTCTAACGGTTTTTCTGTTATCTATTTTTTAATTAAAAGTCTCCAAAATTTTCATTGTAAAAAAAATTGGTGTTAAAATGAAAATTTCAAAAAACTGTTTTAGGGTTTTATTATTGATGGTGACTACTTTATATTAAAATATATTTATTTGAATTCCAAGATCAAGAGGTAAATGGGGGGTCCACTTGACGTGATCTTACTCTATTCACATATTCACAGTAGAGATGTAAGTGACAAAATATGTTTTTTGTTTTTCGCAAAAAAATATATTTAACAGTAAAACATAATTTAAAATTTTAGAAAAACTGGTTGGCTTTAGGAAAAAAAAGTAAATATATTTTTGGTCATATAAGTCGAATCCCTAAAATTAGAATTTAAAGATATACGAAATTTAAGTTTTTAAAATTTGATTTGATTCTGGGCTCGTATTAATAATGTTTTCCGCTATTTTAATTTTTTAGTTACCAAAACAATTAAAATTTGTAAAATATTTAAAGATTAAATCAAAATAATAATTGTTAAAATTTTAAATTTTGAGTATGAGTATAAGAGACGTATAACCGGCCCCATTGCCTCATCGCTCCCGGGCCCCGCATAGGCCTCTGTTTCCTTGCGCCGATTTTCTATCGCCACCAGCAACGGCGCGGCTTCACCCGTGTTTGATGGTTGCGAATGTCCATTGCGTCTCATACTGTCTCCTAATTAGGGCTCGAGAGCGAAAAGCCAATAGTTTTAGTAGCCATTCCCGGGTTCGCCGAGCCGATGCTATACCCCCAGTAGGGTAATGAAGGAGGTAGGACTGGAGGGATAGACAATTTGGTGTTTGGGGGACAATTACGCCGACTTAAATTTAAGTACGACGCGAAACCCCCCTAGAGCAGGCAGTTAGTATTACTCCAAACATTTGGGATTACTGTATGGAGTTCGGGAGTTGTTATTTTACTGCAGGAGCCTACGTCTTGTTCTAAGTTTTTGTCGTTATTGTTCGTGTCCAAGTAGGATTGTTCCTGCACATGTGTCTTCAGTCTTGAGGCCGGAAACCATCAATAGATAGTTTAGTAGCTGGATATGTAACTTGTAGCTTGATGTTTTTTTAAATTCTTTATTGCCGCAGTTGTGCGAAATTTTTAACAATTTTTTATTGTGTTGTCCAAGCACGTTTTGTGGTAGAGTTTTCTCTTTTTTTCTTAAATTCCAAAATTAAGTATTGCATTTATTTATTAGTTAAACAAATGACAAGCGCAATTATTCTGTTATAATCTAATGTGTTTACAAATCCAATAGAGTTTGATTAGTATGCTGTTTTTACTATGTTAGTGTTTTAATGATTTATTGAGTTTATATTCTGTGTGTAAAATGTTTATTATTGCCTTACGCATTTGTTGTTGACAGATTTATTGTCCTACACAGCTTTGGTGTATCACCGCGATAGTTCGAATGGGAAGTTTTGTTTTTTTGTTGTTTGTCATTTTTCTTTATTATTTTATGGTATTTGGTTAGTATTGTCTTTCTAATGTTTCTATTGTTACTGATGTTTATTGTTTTTTTTCTAGAGTTTAAGCTTTTCTTAGGGTTTTAAAGATATCTGTCGTGTTTAATTTGCAAATTATGTGTTAGGTCATGCATATGCTTAAGGATACTTATCAATTTTTTTGCGGATGGCCACTTCCCCTCTTGTTTGACCTCTTTTGTTTGTCTAGTGAAAAGCGTCCAATGACAGGTGGTATACCTATAGCACCAGAAGCTGAAACTTGTCACTTAACTTTTTCTTATCACTTAACACTTCACTCTTTATTGACCGTTACACTATTTTAGTTTGCACTTTATGAAAATTGTTTGTTTCACTATAATTGGTTTGCACTTTTAAAAAATTATTTGTTGGTTTTAAACTTTAAACTTTTACGTTTTAAGATCTCTCGCTGCTACATTGCGTCATGCCTTGTCAAGTGCTGGAACCTGACTGTTGTTAAAATTTTAAATTTTCATGACTAAATATTAATTTTATACTTTTTTGCAGAAGACTTAATTTCATACAAATATTTATTTATTTTTTCATTACATTATATTTACAGGTTAACATCAAAAAACATCAATTTCATAGGAAATTAAGCTTTTAACCAATAACTACTTTAATACTTTAACTACGGTTTCGCGAAAGGATCGAACGGTCGATTTGCAAGGGTTCAAGAAATCGATTCAAACTTTTTTACCATATTTCTACATGTAAATGCAGTACTTTTTTCAAAAAAAAAATCTCCTCCATTGACAACTTTGTTTTTATATTTATTTTTTTCTTCATTGTGTTAAAAATGAAGAAATTTTATTTTTTTAAATAACTTTTTTATTTTTAAACGTATCGATTTGAAATTTGGACAAAATGTAGATCTTACTAATGACAATTCTTCTATTTAAAAATTTTGTTTAGATTGTAACGTACAGGGGGCGCTGGTGATAATTTAATTTAAAATTTAACAATTTTTAAAGGGTAAATAATCGAAGAAGCAACATTGTTTTATAAATTTGAGTATAACACGTTAAAGTATTGATATTTGACTATTATTTAATATATTAACTTTTTTATGCAAATGATGTTTCTGTGGCCAGGATCAGTTTTTAATTAGCAGTAGCAGTATTCATAAATGTTTAATTTGGTACATTTTGTCATTTTTATACTAATATTGTTGTATCTTTTATTAATAAATAAGTATAGCATAACATATAAATGAGTTTAATATACAGGGTGTTTCACGTAAGTAATCCGTTAGAAGTTTCTGGGGAATCGCGAAAGTCATCGGTTTAAAATTTTAATAGCGTAAATTATTCGATTTAGACTTTAGTGTGCCACTAATATACGTAATTATTTTATATACAGGGTGTTCCACATTCGTGGTCCATTATAAGTTTCTAGGGAACGGGAAAAAAATCTATTTGAAATTTTAAAAGAGTTTATAATCCATTTAAGTCTATTTTTCTAAATTATTTTGAACAAAATAGTACTTCCTGTTTTACCGGAAATGTCTTTAACTTTGTTATTGTAAACAGTAAACCTCATCCATTTTTACATTTTTTATTTCTACATAAAATTCTTAATAAAATGGCTATACGATATCCTATAGGTACCCAAAGTCAATATTTCTCGAGTTACTAATTTTTCAATCAAATATTTTAATTAATTTTAAACAATGGATTTGGTGGTAACCATGAATACTATCACATTAACCCACATGTATAATTTCACAGGTTTGTTGATACAAAATAGTATTAAAAATATTAGAAATTGTTAAATGTCTCTGAAATTTTAACTTTGAGAAACAGTTATTATAATAGCAATCGAAAGATTTTTTAAATTTTTTTTAAACATACAGGGTTTTACATTTATAATAAAAACGTTATTATTGTTTGAACTTTGCCTAATTTCAAGTGTTTTTTCTTAAGCTATTTGTTGAAAAAGCTTTAAAAAATTATTTAAACAATGTTTTAATATTTCAAAAATTCTAACCCCATGTCAGCAAACCTAATAACAAAAAAATTATATGCTATTTTTGATTAACGTGCATTTAGCAAAATTTTAACAAAAAAAAAATAATATCTTGAAAACTATTAATAATGGTATAGTCTATATCAAATTGTATATGCTATTAAAATATCAAATCTATATCGTTTGCGTTTCTTCAGAAACACCCTGTATGGCATTATAATAAATATAAAAAAACGCAAAAGCAAAACTTAATATAAAAAATATACAATAAATAGCCAATTGCAACATAAAAAACAAAGTCTTTATTCTAATTTATTTATTGGGTAAATATTACTTTCCTCAGTTTGAAATGAAAATTAAAGCTTGCTTATCGAGTAAAAAATAAATTGAAGCTTGGTTGTGCAGCAAAAAATAAAATTAAAGTAGATATAAGTAGGATATTATGTCTAACTTGCTGACACTGTCTATAATTATTATTTAGTTTATTAATTAAAAAAAAATTAATGTTTTGAGTTTATAGTACACTTATAAATTGAAAGTCATTTGCAACTTATAAACTGAACTGTCAAATTATATTTCATGCTACAATTGTAGGTTACCATAGAGAAAAGTCTACGATGCATACTATTCAAAATTAGTAAAGTTGAAAAAATTTAAAATTTATAAATAAAAGTAATTTTAGCTCCATCTATGGCGACTTTTTAAAATAAATTTGTAAGAATTGTATGTTATATATAATATATTATATGTAATATATAATGTATAATATGTAATATACAATACATAATCTTATAAAACTAGATAAAAGAATATATACTTTGTAAAACACGTTAGTATTATGCCCTTTGAAGGCCCAACTTAAAAATGACGTATGTCATATTTGCATATAAAAGTTTATATATCAAATAATAGTTAATTATCAGTACTTTAACGTGATATACTCAAAATTATAAAACAACGTTGCTTCTTCGACTTTTTAACCCTTAAATAATGGTAAAATTTTAAATTAAATTGTCCCCAGCGCCCCCTGTATGGTAAAATCTAAAAAACTTATACGTGGATTTATTGCCACTAATAAGGTCTACATTTTATCTTAATTTAAAATCGATACGTTTTTAAATAAAAATGTTATTACAAAATATCGAAATTTATCTATTTTTAACACAGTAGAGTGACTTAAGGCCTAAAACCCACGGTGGTCAATGGATACAAAATTTTTTTTGAAAAAAATGCTCCATTTAGATGTAAAAACAAGGTTAAAAAAATATATTCAATTCTGGCATCACTTGCAAACAAATGTCCAAAATTTGTTCGATTTTTACGCGAAACCATAGTTAATACTTTAATGTAGAACAGAATTAGAGACTCTAAATTAGAGTAGATATAATATCAATGTTAATTGTTGAAAAAAACAATTCAAAGCACAAATAAATAACAAGATTTTTTTATAATATATTTTTTATTGCAGTAATAATACTTAATTATTGTACTAAATTATGTATATAATAAGCTTTAATTATAATTTTATTTTATGTATTATATCATTAAGATAGGTATATATTAATATGATTTTCGATGCCTTTCATACACATTTTCAGACACATTGTATTTCCAAGATGGAAATTCCAACATCTGTTTTTAGGTTATATAACTCCGACAATCAATTTAATCGTACGTTATACAAGAGGCGCAAATTTTACATAATATAATTTTAAGAACTTTATACTAAAATACGATTTTAATGGTTTTATAAGTAAAAATGTCAACGACATTCAATGTCAATTTGGTTATGTTCGTATTTTTATGAAGACCTTTTTAAGACAGATGGCAATATAAAGTGGAACATGGACGGCTATATTTTTCTCTTTAAATTTCTAGCTTTTTCCCTCATGCCTATAACTCACTTACTCCTCCTTCTGGCTATATATTCCTGTAATAAAAACGCACTACAATACGTTACTATTAGTTTTATAAGTCAGGAAATACTATTTGGAAAGTTTGCTAGACTCTCTGTTATAACTTTTGGTTGTACTTTGTGAATAAGTCTATAACCATGTAATATTTTAGAACTCTTGGATATCCGCAAAAGGCAAAATCGACACGATTTTGAAAATCGAGCTTGGCAAAGCGCGGACTTTACGGGAATACTCGAACGCAGCGAGAATTTCCGAAGCCATTAGGTGCGTTTCCACTCTGGATAACGAAACGTGCGTCAAATTATTGGAGTCCATGCGACAGGATGTTTTGCAACGCAGCAATTATGTCAACTATTTAGTGGCTTCTACTCAAGAGCTGCTTTTCTGCGATAAATATTTAAATAGGTTAGTAAGGTTTTTGTTTTGTGACTAAATCAATATGTTTTTTTTATATTGTAATAAATCTTGGTTTTAATTTGTGCCTAAAGGAAATTTTATGTTTAGACCTTCATCTACCTAATCATTCATTATTTACTATATTTTAAACAATTATTAGTAAATTTACGTAAAAAATCCAATTTAATATAAATTGTTCTAAAAATTGTGATGTTTAGGTCCAATTTTCTATATTTTCAGTCTAATGGAACAAATCTCAAATGAAAGGGCGGAATGTGAAAGATACTTAGGTAATAGATGCGTGAATGATTTTTTGCGTCAAAAAGAAGACTTGATTTTGTCTTTTTGCGAAGAATTCGTACAATTAACGTTGGCTGATGAAAAGTATGACCTCCTACATCAATTTTATGATAGATTGTATAGTATTATGGAGGAGAGCAACTGGGGTGGTAAATATAAATTAAAAAACGTTTATTTTGGTTTTGAATGATATTTTTTTCAGATATTTTAAAACATAAAGAAGCATTGATCAAAAGTATTTTAGAGAGATCTATTATGAACAAGGTTTATACTCATTCTATTTATCCTAATGGGGATGGTGACCGAGATAGGGACAGGTATACAAAAACACAGTTTTTAGAACGACAACAACAAAAATTAATACACTTTTTTTAGTCTACTGTATGAACACATCAAAAAATTATCGAGAACTATTTCTCCAGAACACAAAGACTTGATGATATCCAAGGAGTATTTAAGGGAATATCCCTGGCAACCAGCGCAGGACGCGCTGAAAGCTTTGAATGCTACTAGAACCCCCAGAGACATAGTTAATTGCATCTTGCATTGCGCGAAATGCATCATGGATCTACTTTCCTTTTCTCAAAATGCCGGTTCGGCCACCGCTGATGATTTCACGCCTGTTTTGGTGTATGTTATTATTAAGGTAAACTATTTTGCACAATGTGTTTGTTTTTTAGATTGGGTACTTAAAATTAAGGACCCACACAAATAAATCATCAAAAGGTTGTATTTTTATCGACGTTTGTTGAATTACGATAAAATGCTTACGTCATAATTTGTTTACGCCAATGATCTAAAAAAAAATCAAATTTTTTAAAATAGGCAGTCGATTTACGATAAAAAAGTCTTTTTAGAAATGTAAAAAAATTATTAGTTCATAATATGTATCTAAGACATAATATGTATTAGTTCATAAGGTACATAATACGCTAAAGAAGTATCGCTAGTAGCGCCACCACTCGGCTGTTATCATCGTAACAAAAGTAGATCGATTTGTTGTGTTTTGGGTGTATTTCGAGAGGAAATCCTGAGTTGAGTTTTTACCGGTTTTCCAAAAAACAGTGTTAATCTGAATGAAGAAATAAATTGCATACAGTCTCTGTAAATATAAATTTTACTTATAAGTACAATTTATATTAATTTTTAATAATTATAAGATACAATAAATACACATTTTAGTAGTGATTAATGTGAATAGTGTAAACATTTCTATTCAGTAAAAATCGTCAAACAATTAAGTCGTCTAAATTTAAACAGCATTTAGCATTATTAAAAGCGTTGATTAAGAATTCTTTAAAGTCTCCACTCAACGGTAAAATACCATTATATTATGTATTACCTATATATGTTGCCATGAATTCGTAGGTATATTTTGTTGTTTAAAATGCAGTTGTCGGCGTTTTTTAGAGAACTAAAATATAAAAATGATTGATTTTAAGGTTATGTTTGTGCAAAAATTATTTTGTATTAATTTCTTAAAAATTTCCAAACTTAAATATAAATTATATTAGGTAAAGTTATCATTAGTTAATTCTGCACCAACAAATGTACTTACCGAATTGGATCCTTTGGCAAAACATGAAAATGCAACGATTTAGTTCTTTAATTTTATTTACATTTATAAACACAATAATTTACCATGATCCCTTTGATAAAATACACACACTAACGTAACTATATAAGCATTTAAGCGTTGAGTTTCTTAATCAAAGATATAAGGAATAATCAATCAAAATCGAGTAATACAAAAGTATTTTTAATTTTTTAGCTGTTCAATTGAACAAAATTTGTCGAGTAAGACTTCTGCCTTCCTCTCTTTTGTAAAAAAAACTACCTATTTATTTAAAAATGATGTATAATCGGTTTTTTTAATTTATTTTTAACAATTCTTAAATTCACGCAATGCATTCAAAGTCCACCAGATGGCGCGCGCGTTGCGAAAACCCGATACTTCTTTAACGTATATGTAAAAGTTTTAAAGTGTCGGAAAAATTGGGGAAAAAACCCAGTAGAATATTTTTACTCAATTAAAATAAAAGGAATAATTATCATAATCATAATATTATGATTATATTCACACATTAAAAGTACCTATCTAGATACTGTATCTAGTTACTTGTAACTAGATATGTTACAGGCTATAGGGTTGCCAGATTCTGTCAAATAAATAATGTACACTTTGTGAGAATTTACACATTAAAAGTACCTATCTAAATACTGTTTCTAGTTACTTGTAACTAGATACGTTACAGGCTATAGGGTTGTCAGATTCTGTCAAAAAAATAATGTACACTTTGTGAGAATTTACACATTTAAAGTACCTATCTAAATACTGTATCTAGTTACTGTAACTAGATACGTTACAGGCTAAAGCGTTGCCAGATTCTGTCAAAAAAATAATGTACACTTTGTGAGAATTTACACATTAAAAGTACCTATCTAAATACTGTATCTAGTTACTTGTAACTAGATACGTTACAGGCTATAGGGTTGCCAGATTCTGTCAAAAAAATAATGTACACTTTGTGAGAATTTACACATTAAAAGTACCTATCTAAATACTGTATCTAGTTACTTGTAACTAGATACGTTACAGGCTATAGGGTTGCCAGATTCTGTCAAAAAAATAATGTACACTTTGTGAGAATTTACACATTAAAAGTACCTATCTAAATACTGTATCTAGTTACTTGTAACTAGATACGTTACAGGCTATAGGGTTTCCAGATTCTGTCAAAAAAATAATGTACACTTTGTGAGAATTTACACATTAAAAGTACCTATCTAGATATTGTATCTAGTTACTTGTAACTAGATACGTTTCTGGCTTACAGCACTGAATATTACACATTAAGAAACGGTTATGGTAATAATTCAAATAAGAAATGGTGGACACAAGTATTTTCTGTCAGTTTGTGTCAAAAATCAAAACGTTAATATTGAAAAGCTACGATGAAAATCGCAGTTTGTTGTCAAAATATTGTTTATTTTGCTGTTCCTGTATCTCTTTGAAAAAATAGAAAGAAGGTATTAATTTAAAGCTTGATTGATTGATGGTTATTTAATCTGATTGGGTCCCAATCATTGGGACCTGTCAAGGTCATTTTTAGAAAACCTGCGTTTTGAAACGGACAACTAAAAACTGCGGTTTGAAATGAACACTTTAATTCAAAAAATATCACGATTTGATCGGAGCGAGTTTTGTTAGTCAATGTAGTTTAGATTGAAGCGCCTAAGTTAAGTGCCCTATCTGCACCTATTGCTGAATACCTAAATTATTTAAAAAATTGCGTTTTGCAGAGTAGCTCATTAATGTAATATGGGATACTATAATTTTCTAGTCTTCAGCCAGAAGCTAAAAAGCTCGAAACCTTTTACAAATCTGTGTTGAAACCCATACTGTGTCGCAGCTTGTCAATGTGTCAAGCTCGGCGCTGATATATGAAATAATGTATCCAAATTAATCCTTAAAAAGTATTCATAAAAACTTGAACGGAATTAACAATTGGGTACCTATTTATTTTTTAGGTCAACCCTAAGGCCTTGTTATCCACGGTTCAGTTTGTAAATAGTTTTTACAGTAATCAGCTTCTTGGAGAGGAAGACTACTGGTGGACTCAATTCAGTTCGGCTGTGGAGTTCATTAAAACAATGGATTACTCAGATTAATTTAATTCCAAACATATAAACATTAAATCCTGTAACTTGTACCTATAAAAAATAATTTATGTATTTTTAATAATTTGTTAGTTTAGAGAGCTTTTATATTTTAAATAAAAATGTTTATACTATTATTTTTATTACAGTCTTATGTAAGTCTAGATCAGAGTTTTATTTGACATCAATTATAATTACATATACTAAAGCGGTATTTTTTTGTTTTTTCCTGGACCATTGGATAATTTGGAAAAAAGAACAATTAAAAATTACCCAATTATAACTGGGAACTTAAATAAGGTGATATATGAATTAAAATATATAAAATATATTTTTGCAGTATCATTCAGTAGGTTTACATTAAAAAACAATATCTTAATTGATTTTTTCGGGGATTGACCAAAATGCGGATGGAACTCGCTAGTGTTGTAAAATACATCAAATAATATGTAAGTAATATTGGAAATGGTAAAATTTAATACTGTATGAATGCCTAGTAATTAATTCTTGTTTAGGACAAAAGAATAAATTAACACAAATTTGTTTTCGGGCCTTCAATTTTTTCGTATATTTTAAATTATTATATTATATATATTAATATTATTATTAGTAGTTTTTGCGGTGCTAATCCCGAACTAGTTCGTACATCTTGGGCATGTGCATTTTAATATTTGTCATGCGCACTTTACATTTTTAACCCCAAATTTTAAAAAGCGCATGCCTAGGATGTCCCGAATTAGTTCGGGATTAGCTCCGCGAAAATAGCTAAAGTTCATTTTTTTTATCTGGACTGCGGCAACGTTGCAAATTTAGGGTTTTGGTTGGTAAATACAGTTGTCAGGTTGGTCGCATTGATTAAAACAAACTAAGCTAGTTATAAATCTAATTGTGGTTATGTATAAATTATTGTAGGTTACATTGTGCAGTTGTCAAGTTGAGTTGTCGAAATTCGTAGTTAAAAATGCAATTAATTTGGCTTTGGTGGTGCTTGGATAAGTAAAATCATATAAAAAAGTAGTTAAATATAGATTGCTTTACGGCCCAGAAGAGAAAGTATTCCTAGCGGATAATAATCTTCGCTTTGAAAAGAATTTATATAAAAGAAATTAAAATTTTTTGTGAACGTAAATGTTGTCCAATGGTGAATAATGTGAAAATAATGTGTGATGTAATATTTATAAAACCAAATTCGTTACTTTTTTACTCAAAAAATGTCCATAAGGCGATGCATCGTACAAGTACATGTACCTACTTGTTCTTCCATTGTGGCATTTGGCATAATTTCATCAAAATGAAGTTTTGCCCTCAAAAGGGCTTTTACATTCGAATTCGTTGCCATTATTTTTGGCATAATTATCTTTTTATTTATAATTGACAAGTAAATTATCAATAATAAATATTATTGTCAATTTGACAGAATTTTTTATACTTCTAGTACCATTTTTAAATACTAATTAACTTAAGTTAAACTGGCATAAGCCACCAACCTAACAAAAAAACACGAGTCCAGATAAAAAAAAATGAACTGTGTTATATTTTAAATTATGCCTGAAGAATATCCAAAATTAGTTTGTCCCTCGGTTTGTCCCAATGTGGAGAAGCAAATAAAGACTGATTTACACAACTAAATTTTTTAACTCGATTACAAAATCTGCTTTATTTATAAAATAAAACATTACCAAATATTAAAATTACTACTATAATAGTGTTATTTACAATACATTCTATATAATTTTTGCAATACCTATTTAAGCTGTTTACTTAAAAAAACTTTTTAAATAAAGAGAATTTCCCCGGTGTAAATTTTTAACCAATGAAAACAACATTAAAGCACGTCATCGTTCATAGATCAAGGGTATTTACAATTATTCCTTTAAACAATTTACTGCAGTGTGACTTGGTGTACAGTTGTTGGTGCTAAAAAATATCCTAATACATTTCCAAAAATGCCGGAATACACACTTGCAGAGGTCCAAAAACACAACGACAACAAAAGCACCTGGATTGTTATACACAACAATGTTTATGATGTTACAAATTTCTTAAACGAGGTAAGTACGAATAATCTAGTTATCCAGGCAAATTTTTAATTTATAGCTATTAGTACCACAGACCTAAGTATACCTATAGGTACTATGTAAAATGTTGGTTATAATCAGGTAGAAGAGTAAGGTGTATAATATACCACATATTATGTGGTTAGGCCCAAAACATGCTTTTTTTAATCAATTCTTGGAGTTTATGTAGCTACAATTAATAAACTATTAAATAATTTAACATGCTGGCGTCAAAATTAAATAAAATGTACCTACATGTTTTTTTTACATTAGGTATGTTAATTTTAAAGCTGGATAAGACTAACTATTTATGTTCAAGTTATTAAAAAAATATATAAAGTTGCCATGGGCAAATAATTTATCTCTCAACTAGGTACTTAAAACTACTTAAATATTTATTAATGAATTAGAATTTAGTATTATTATTGATCTTGTTACAGGTCATTTATAAAACTTTAAATTTAACCATGTAAATAGTTACTAATAGTTAGGTAAATGCATTTATAATGATATATTATATTATCTTATCAAAAATACTTGAAGGTTGCAATTACTAAAATACACCATGATTTATAATCCTTTAGTAGGTACTTAGGTACCTACCTACATAAAATTTTACTTTGCAAAAATTAAATTTTATGCAATCAATAAATGATAACTTATGTTATATTTAGATTTAAATATCTTATATCAATATTTATATGGGGCAAAATTTGCCAAGTGTACCAGGTGAAAAAATTTTTGTCACCGATTTTGTTTAAACTTTACTTATTTGTTGTTCTTATAACCAAGAATCATAGCATAAAATTTTTTTGCTCTAGGATTGTTCATTCAAGAGTTATGGATTATTGAAATTTATCGATTTTTTACTTTTTGGTGAAATCGCTTTTTATTTAAAAATTCATAACTTCTGTTCATCTCTTTATAAAATATTTTAATTTAACCACCTTAAATGATTTTTTCCGTACTTTTCAATGGGCTATACCGTTTTTGCAAAAAAATAAAAATTGCAATTTTTTTTTGAAATTTTGCAAAATTTTGCATTTTTTAAAACAATGTGTATTTTTTAATTTTTTTTAAAATAGCATAAAATCCAAGTTTATTATGTTACCTTTGAATAAAAAAAAAATTAGAGTGGGCCCGACATGTAAAAGGGAAGTTTTTCATATTTGAATGCCGCACGGTCTAGCCATCGAATAGCTACTACACTGCCGTATGCGTTTATACCTAGTAGATGCGAGTAAACGAATACAAAATGATAATTTAAAATGTAAAATTATGTTTGAGTAGTCAATGATGTATTTTAAATATTTACAATGCCGCAGGATATAGTTTTTTTTATTGTGTAATAGTCCTTCGGAGGGGACTTTAAGCCCGCGGTCCGTTCCTACCCCTAACCCGCACAAGCCATTCAGTTGGCTTATGGGACTTCTTAAGAAGTAAGGGTGGAACTAAAAGAGCACTTTTGTATATAAACTGTATATTTTTGCACAAATTGTTTAAGCATGGGTCTACATAGATTTCGCAAGGAGGGTCGATGATGTTAAATAAAAAATGTATTGTTATAACCGTAAAGGCGCCATTCAGCTTATAGGTAAGCCGTTACGGTTATAACAATAAATGTTTTATTTAATATCATCGATCCTCCTTGCGAAATCTATGTAGACCCATGCTTAAACAATTTGTGCAAAAAAATATATTTTTGTATACAGTTAAAAAACTATATCGTGCGGCAGTGTAAATATTTAAAATACATCATTGACTACTCAAACATAATTTTACATTTTAAATTATCATTTTGTATTCGTTTACTCGCATCTACTAGGTATAAACGCATACGGCAGTGTAGTAGCTATTCGATGGCTAGACCGTGCGGCATTCAAATATGAAAAACTTCCCTTCTACATGTCGGGCCCACTCTAAATTTTTTTTTTATTCAAAGGTAACATAATAAACTTGGATTTTATGCTATTTTTAAAAAAATTAAAAAATACACATTGTTTTAAAAAATGCAAAATTTTGCAAAATTTCAAAAAAAAATTGCAATTTTTATTTTTTTGCAAAAACGGTATAGCCCATTGAAAAGTTCGGAAAAAATCATTTAAGGAGGTTAAATTGAAATATTTAATAAAGAGATGAACAGAAGTTATGAATTTTTAAATAAAAAGCGATTTCACCAAAAAGTAAAAAATCGATAAATTTTAATAATCCATAACTCTTGAATGAACAATTCTAGAGCAAAAAAAATGTATGCTATGATTCTTCGTTATAAGAACAACAAATAAGTAAAGTTTAAACAAAATCGGTGACAAAATTTTTTTCACCTGGTACACTTGGCAAATTTTGCCCCATATATAGATTTAAATATTTTATATTCTTATATTTAATTCACAGAGTGATAAGTATAACATTACTTTGTTTAAATTACATTTTAATACCTATAATAAGAAAAAGTTTATGTAGCTTTTTTATGCCTCCTGAAAATAATTTCTCAAAAGTCCCAAGCGAAATCGGACCGCGACGTTGCCAAATATTGAAGGTCGAAAGTGACAACAAACAGTTTTTCTTGATTATCTCAGAAACTATTGATTTTACGTAAATTTTGGTTAATATAAATTGTGTTTCTCAGGGAAATTTGGGTAAAAATGGTTCTATATTAAGACCCTAATCCTATGAAAATTGGGTCTCAGTGGATTGGGTTAAATTTTACATAAGTTGTAGAAGATGGCCCACTGATCAAAAGTTACCTTTGGCACATTTTAAAAAAATGGCCAGTTTCAAAGCTAGAAGACTTTTGACATTTAAATGTCTCACAATTACCATTTTAAAAACAATATTCCAAAAAAAATTACTTGGGATTATTTCCAAAGTTAAACCATATAGGGTTATAATTTGACTGCCCAGTTTAAATATTGGAAAATCTATAAAGAAATTAGGTATATCTTGAAGATTTTTGTTTTGTTAAATACACTATTTTATGGATTATTATCATAGTAACCTACGTTTTTTCCAAATTTTTATTTGTTTTTATCAGGTATTATCAATGTTATAAAAATTCAAAGTGTTTCCCATTGAAAACTTTGATTGCTGGGGGGGGGGAGTTTAATAATAATTTTAAGAGCTGAAACTTGGCAAGAATTTTTTTTATTTATTTGGAACCGACTATGGAACCGAATTAGTACTATCATGAAAAAAAATCAAAAATATCCCAAATAAGGACCACAAAATCATGGACATTGTTTTCCCAAAATTGTTTTTATTCTAAACAAATAATTTAGATAATGCCTAAGTGAAAAAAGCAAAAAAAGTGAATTTTTTTTATTTGTTTTAAAATTGACCTTAATATGATTGGATGGTTTTACCAAAAAAACCGTAAATGACCTTTTGTAAAGCGTGTACCTGTGTATTGTTGCATATCTATTTAATAGCCTGTTATACATTTTTTCTTAAAGTTGTTTTTAGAGTGTAAACAAATAATTTAGATGATACCTAAGTGAAAAAAGCCAACTTGGGAAATAATGAACACCCTAATGTATACAGTGTGTGCGATTTAATACCGCAACAACATTGTTTTGGAACGCGTTGTTCGATTTTAATATATATTTTTTGAGACATAGTTATTTGACAATGTGGAAACATTTTAAATTTTCATCTATTCAAGGCCTTCTAAGACAGCTTTTCAAGGCCTAGGCCTAGGCTTTTCAAGGCCTAGGCCAGCTGCTAAGATCTTTTAATATAATAACTTTTAGCTTCTCTGAGGACATATTATCAACAGAATAAGGTTAAGTAGGTAACTATTTCCCAAAAATATTTGCTAAATTAATGTATTAGGGTTTGTGAACAAAGTTTGCTTCTTATTCAATTTTTAGTGAGAAGGTCACATGTTAATAAGTAAGAATAATTTAGAAGGCTTCTGGAATACATAGTAGACTATTTTTGTACCTAATTGTGTAATTTAAACACAAAACAACATAAAAAATAGGAAATATTTAGTCAAGAAGGGTACCTAAATTATGTTTACTCCATGTATAGTAGTTTAAAGTTAAAATAATAAAAAAAGTATTTTAAATTTAGATTTATCACACTAAAAAATCAATTTTTTTAGGATTTTTTTATTGGTCCAATGTTTAAAAATACTACATTTTTACTCTCTAAAATGTAAAAAACCTTACTCGATTGGTGTAAATCATTTTTAAAAAACAAAAAACAAAATTTATACCTAAACATGTTTGCATGCATAGCTCTACAAAATTGAAACATAAATATTTCAGATGTTCAGGTACATTATTTTTATAATAATTATTATAATAGTAGAATGCAATTTTGTATTTTCTTTACTTATATTATTAGGAAACCCTGTTTAATATAATTTTTGTGCTTGACAGCACAGTGTGTCCTTAAACTCTTTCTTAATAATTTTAGAAATTTTACACGTGTAATAACAAATAAAACATCATTACGTCGGTATACTACGAAATTCACGTACTTGGTAATTTAAGTAAGTTAAAATTAATTTTATTGTCTTGATAACACAACAATAAATTGCATCGTAGGTCAAAATACACATATGGCGATTAACTAATTAGCTATCAATGATAGGTTATTATAGTATGGTATGATATAATTATATTTAAATAATTTCAAATTCAAATGGGTTATATACTATAATATAATTTCACTACGTCATTACGTATGGCTGTATGAGGTAATAGTTATTTTTGTATCAAGGCAGTAAATTCGTATTTTTTATCATGAATGTGGAAATTATTTGCCGAGGCGAAAGCCGAGGCAAATATCCACGTGAGTGATAAAATATGACTTTAATGCCGAGGTGCATATTAAATTTTATCCGAAATCACATTTAATTATACTAATAATTAATATTGAGGATTAAATCAAATGTCATTTGAATGTAGGAAGTGTCTAAGTATACTGTTTGCTGCGACGGTTATTATATATTTGCCCGCCGCGGCCATTTTTTAATATAATTATAATTAATTAATAAAATTAACTTATCGACCTCGGCGACGGTGCTTTTTTTAAATATTATTTAGTCGCTGCTGAGGAGCAGTGGACACATCTTAAATAGGCAGTAAAGTTCTACTTTACTGCTGATTTCTTTTACTTTAATGCCGATTGTTGAATACTTTAGGGCCGATTTCGGATAAAATTTAACGATTGTTTTTAAGTGTTAAACACAATTGACAGATGTTTGACCCAAACCATTGTTTTTACCTCTAAAACAATGCCCAAACATGAGTCTTAAAACTGGCATAAGAATAAATAAAAAAGACAATTCTATAAAATTTATTTAGAATTTAATATTAAAATTATGTTTTTTTTTTTATAAATTAAAGTTATAAATTCAAGTCAAAAAAATGTACAGTGAAATACATTTGTTGTCTCAAAATACCTTGTCTAAGGTCAATCCATTAACCATTGACGTTTTAAAATGTACAAGGATACGGAAAATTAGACAACTATAGTTAGGTCAAGCTATACTACCTTATAACTTCACATAATATATTATATATTTTTATAAATCTGTACCCCAGAGCAAACTGTATTAAGTGCACTTTTTTCAAAGGTGGCATTTTACATGTTTTCCCCCTACAATTTTCCGCTCTTTCCATTTGTAAACCGGATTAAGTCCTGGCTTACATGGTTTTTAGTTTAGCAGTGTAAAACTAATACCTCGCTTAGGGCCAAATAGTGTAATGAGCCATTGCTATATTTTGGTTCTCAAAAATTTACAGTTTTATGTGGTATTAAGTCCTATAATAATGTTTGGCTCGGCGAGATTGAACTTTATAATAATATTAAATCCATCGTTTGTGAGACTTAATATTAGTATTATTTATTATTTTAGATAGATATAATTTTATGTCAATTGATCAATACTTAAGTATCAAGTCAAAGAATTTTTTGTTATATTTAAGTCAAACAATATTAATTTCATCCCTGTTTAGCAAATTTTGGTATTAATTCACTTAAATATTAAGTTTATCCGCAAAGCCATATAGTCCATTTTATTTTTTATTTGTAAAAGTAACAATATGTTGAAAAAATTAGGTATTAATCTCTTCTGGTCATGGTTGGCACGAATTAATATTCATATGAATTAAGTCGGTGATTTAATTCGCGAATTAATTCAAATGGCTTTTTTTAAGTTACGAATTAATTCAATTTTTTACAATGGGAATCCATAACCGCAAAATTAATTTTTTCATAGGTTTTTTCTTTCAGTTTACTTAGATGAAATTAAGACAAGTTCGCAGGTTAAACTTAAAACATTCAATTTGTGTAAATAAATCCAAAAGCACTTTCCTTAGTTAAGATGTTTGAGCACATAACCTAAAATTTGAAATAAATGCATTATATTCTGTCATAAAAGTTGCCAGATTTTGTTTGAATTTACCTTCATTACAAAAATGACATAATCAACAATTAAAAAAACGCCAAATTAACAATTTGCATTGTAGATTTTTGAAGAAAATAAAAACTTTTTTTTTGTTTTTTTTGCGTTGTGTTTTAGTAAGCAAAAAAATATATTTATTTAAATGAATTAATTCAAAAAAGTCTGATTTAATTCACAGTCGGATTTTTTTTATAAAAGTCATGACTTGTTCCAAACCTGCTTCTAGTTCCAAAGTTTAACCCGTTTACAACTTTAATTTTGCTCTTCTCGACGCTCTTCTGAACAATTTCAAAAGTTTGACTTTAGGTACCTACTTAAAGAATTTACTTAAAAAAATATATTACATATTTATATACAAATTTTACTATTTTAACCACAGACAAGCATACAAATGCTTTTGTGGAATTGATTATTTAGTTAGGTCCTTGTAATAATTATTGTATAGTACATTTTTATTACTAATATTATTATTAACTAAGGTATTGGTCAATTGCCTGCCGATACTTTATTAACATTCTTGCGAATTTTATAGAAAGTATTGTTAAAATTTACATAAATTATGCTAAAATTAAACCTTGACAATGGAGCGAAAATTCATAGGCTTTAAGAAGTTTGCGTATAGTATACCGGGTGTATCTGAGAATAGGTAGGCGCACCCCTGTAACTTTTTTATTTATAAAGATGGACACATGAAATTTTGCATGGTTAATTAGGATATAAAATGCCACTTATAAGAGCATGAATTTTCCGGTTTCGCTGGAAATGATACTTTCGATTTTTAAATGAGAAAATTCTGAGTCAGGCAGCATCCTCAAATTGACCTTTCGACGTTTCGTAATCAGAAAATGCATCATCATAAAGATCAATCTAGAGTGCTTTGAACTACATATTTGAGAAAAACGAATTTTGACAAGTTGAGATTGAGTTAAAATAATTCAAATTAAAGTGGTGCAATTTATTATCTACTATAATTTATCGACAAATTTAAAATTTTATTTAAAAAATCCAATTATTACAGATTTTATTCGATTTTAAATTTTTATTATTTATTTTATTAAAATAAAAAAAATATTTAAAATGGTATAAAACCTGTAACATTCGGATTTTTTAAATAAAATTTTAAATTTGTCGATAAATTAAAGTAGATAATAAATTGCACCACTTTAATTTGAATTATCTTAAATAGGGGGCCTGGAGGCGGGTGGGGCGACAGGAAAAACTAACATTTTTTTCGCAAACTTCAATTTAAATTCTGTTTGCGCCGAACTTGTCTATTTAATGTCATTATAAACTATTATAAATTTGGTTTGGGGTTCCATGTCTAATAACTAAAATATAGGTATACCCAAAATCCACCAGCCGCCACTGGGTCACGCCACTGCTTTTTTATGAGTTTTATATTATATTTAGATTAGGCAATATTTCTTTATTTTTTTCTCTATATTGCTTAATTTTCAAATAAAAAATATCCGCTCGTGACCTGGCCCGAATTTATATAATAGGCTAGCTAGGCTATATACTACGGCGCAGATTTTGGAAGACGGGATTTTTTTTCCATGGCCACTAACAGTATTTAATTTTGTAATTGATTGATTCTAAATTTAATTAATTAATTTGTCAACATCGAAAAAATAATTTAAAATAAAAATATTTATCTTCACGCGGTCTATAATTTAAACTTTATTGTTGTCAACATTCGATAAAGAAATACCTTGTTATTAGACCAGTGCAGAAGCCCTTAAAAATGGTAAAAAAGAGAAAAAAAATAACAGTAGGATGAAACCCATTGGAAAAGGAGGGGAATATAATAAAAATTAAAGAAAAAATAAATTACGGGCGATCTGAGTTCGGGAAGTGGGAGGGGGGGGGTTTTAAGGGTAAAAAATGGTTTATCTCGATTTCCGGCAAAACTACAAGTCCTATGGAAAAAAGTTAAATGTCAAAGTTGTAGGTAATTAGAGATCTACAACTTTTGTATTTACAATTTTTTCACATAACCTCAAAATTTATGTGAAAAATTCAAAAAACCAAGTTTTTGGTTTTTTAATTTTATCTTTTTCAAAAAAAAATTTTTTTCCACGAAATTTGGTGAAAACTTACTTTTTTATGTCCCAAATACATTGTAATTTATTTGTTTTGAAATATTTATTATTTCGCCTTATTTTGACTTAATATCAAAAAAGCACCCTAATTTTCAATCGAAAATTCTTGCGTCAAAATATCAGCTTTTTTCAAAAAGTCGGTGTGCTTTTTGTTCGATGAACTCTCTACTTTCTGATGGTGTAAAAAATATATACATTACTATGGTAAATGTTCTCAGAAAATACAAAAAATATTATAATGAATAACGTAATCAGAATGAAGTATCTAAATTCAATAGTATGATTTACATGTATTTTTATATTTTATGAGATTTTCTGACATAAATGTTATTAGAATTTAATAAATAAATTTTTTAACTAAAAAAATTGCAATAATCACATTTTCGAATTCGAGTTTTTTTCGTTATTCATTATAATATTTTTTGCATTTTCTGAGAACATTTACCATAGTAATGTATATTTTTTTACACCATCAGAAAGTAGAGATTTCAACGAACAAAAAGCACACCGACTTTTTGAAAAAAGCTGATATTTTGACGCGAGAATTTTCGATTGAAAATTAGGGTGCTTTTTTGATATTAAGTCAAAATAAGGCGAAATAATAAATATTTCAAATCAAATAAATTACATTGTATTTGGGACATAAAAAGGT
Organism: Brassicogethes aeneus; assembly: GCA_921294245.1. NCBI lineage: Eukaryota > Metazoa > Arthropoda > Insecta > Coleoptera > Nitidulidae > Brassicogethes > Brassicogethes aeneus. The sequence goes on from OV121134.1 coordinate 52,082,729, forward strand.
AAGTTTTCACCAAATTTCGTGGAAAAAATTTTTTTTTGAAAAAGATAAAAATGGACGGCTTTCTGCAGAATGGGACCAACCCACACCATGATAAAACTGAGAAAAAAGCTATCAAAGATTTTAATAATTTTAAAATTACCTGGTAATGGTTAATTTTGGACTTACGGAGGTTTAAGAGATATAATTTAATAATTTTATCAGGTGGATTTTGTGATGTTATGTGTAAGGGTGACGAAAAAAATGGGCTTTTGTTGGTTGGTTCCTTTCTGCAATTTATGAAAACTACTATCTGATGTATGTATGTATTTAAAGAAAAGCGACAATTATTTATTTCCAAACAAAATACAACTGATATTACTATTATAATGGGAATATGAATTAATTTTGATTCTATTTGAAATTCGTCCACATCATCTTCCAACCCCACCTCATCTTGTAAGCTACCAAAAAAATGCAAGACTTTATATTTTGCAGAAGCAGGAAATCTTTAAAGACTTTGGTAGTGGGTCTACCAGCCTGCTTTTTTACAAAAAATATCCAACCCACTTGCAGATATTCTACAGATTCTAATTCTGGATTAGTAATCTATACTATTATTGAATGTTGGTTGGTTCAATGATTAATAGATTTCACTACACTTGCATTTTGGCTATGACCTATTTTGCAGATAAATTATACATACTTAATTAGTTCATAGGCTAAATATCTCGATTTTTTTGGTTTTGTGGGTTGGTTCCTTTCTGCAGAAAGGCGTCCAAATAAAAAACCAAAAACTTGGTTTTTTTGAATTTTTCACATAAATTTTGAGGTTATGTAAAAAAATTGTAATTACAAAAGTTGTAGATCCTTTTATTACCTACAACTTTGCCATTTAACTTTTTTCCATAGGACTTGTAGTTTTGCCGGAAATCGAGATAAACCATTTTTTACCCTTAAAACCCCCCCCTCCCACTTCCCGAAGTCAGATCGCCCGTAATTTATTTTTCCTTTCATCTTTATTATATTCTTCTCCTTTTCCAATGGGTTTCATCCTACTGTTATTTTTTTTGGTTTCAAAAATTATCGACCCTGGTCTATATGGCCTAGGCCGATAGAAATTTTTATGAGGCAAGTAATTAGTTAGTTAGGGGTAGTTTTGACAAATTATTCCTTTTCTAAGAAATTAAACTAGTTTAGTTTATTTATAATAAGCACTAATTTGTTTGTTTTACTGTTAATGTTTAATATTTTTCATTAAATTAATGTAAAATTAAATATGAATAATAAAACAAAAAGTGAGGTCACGATTCTTTTTCTACAATTTAAATTATCTTCAAGTTTTAATTTGCTTTAAGTTTTCAGTGAAATTAAAGATAAACACAGCTTAAACATTCCAAACTACCTATATTTTAAATAAAAATCCAAACAAATTGAAATTAGATACCTACCTATTTATTAAACAATTAATTGAATTCAATGTAATAGCAAAAATCCATTTCTACTTAAATCATGTTGCTAGGTCAAACTATTACTGCTTCTAAAAGCAATAATAATTATTGTACATTAAATTTTAATGTAATCTTTAGCTGATAAATAAATGAGATTCTAAAAAAGTGAGGTTAGGCCGCATTGATGTTGAATTAAATTGACCTAAATAGTGCTTTGAAGATAAAATGTTGTATGCCATTCGGCCAAGAAGTGCCTTTTTGTGCTTCGCTCAATTGTAGGCCTCCGCTACGCGTCGGCCTTCAAACCTTGAGCTTAGCACAAAAAGCCTTACTTCTAACCTAATGACATAAATAAATATTTTTTGAATTTAGTGGCCGGCAATTTGCTTCAGCCTATAGGCGGAAAATTTGTAAATCCGCCTCTGCTCGTGACCATATTTTTCCATGGGTGAGCAATTAAACCATTTTTTTCGAAAATTTCCTTGTCTGAATTTAATACAACTTGTCATGCGTTTAGTAATGGACAAGTGGCTTACTTAATTAAATGTAATTAAATTGAATTTAGTTAATCCAGAGGCGGCGCTTTAAAAATTAAATTTGGGTACACTACTGCTTTTTTATAAGTTTAATATTATTATCTTTATCTTGTTTAATATTATTATCTTTATCTTGTTTAATTTTCGAGAAAAAAATAAAATTCGTTTATTTGGTCGCACCCTGGAAAAATTATGGTAAGGAGCGAATAAACGAATTTAATTTTTTTCTTGAAAATTAAGCAAGATAGAGGAAAGGTGCAAAAGACGAATAAAACGATATAAACTTTCTTCTTATTTTTTTTCGTGTCCTATTGAATAGGTACTTTAAGTACCGTACTTAAGATTTCAGAGCACCCTGTAATTGTAAATTATTTAATTTTTATATATTTTTTTGACTGTCATAAATATAAATTTAAAAATATTCACAAAAGTAATTGTTGTTTAAACAAAATATTAAAATGGAAATTTAGATATACAGAATTTTATATTAAATATTCTAGATTGATAAATATATGTTATTTGTTCTGCATAAATTGAATATTTATTGAAAACATTATAATATATTTTAATTTTAAAAATGTAAATACATGTCATACATGCAGTGGTGGAACTTCCATACAGCAAGAGGGAGCAGTTTTTATTTACAAAAAAGTGTATTATTCTTTATGTTAAAAATTGTAAATTAATACACCTGATTTTGCGAATTCGAAAAAATAAAATTTCGCCTTAGATTTTCGCAAGAAATTTAATTTCTTGAATTCTAAAAATTTTTTCACCCTCTCGAATAAAAAACTTTTAAAATGTTTGGAAAATCTCATCCAGCATTACAAAGAATATATTTCTAAGAAGTTTTCCATTCAAATATTCAACCTGGTTCCAGTTTTAAAACACGAAACTTAAAAATTGTTGGAATTCTTAATTATGATAGTTATTTATGTCATAAGGCTGAAAAGTGAGCTCAAAGAATCGACACTTTTTAGTCGATTTATCTAAGGCACAATTTTATTTGTTAAACGGCACTAACAATAATTGTAATATTATTATAATAAGAATTATTGAAAGTATAAAGTGAGGTTAGATATTTCCAGCTGTCAGATAGTTATCGAATTTTTTACAGACTAGGATGAAAAAAAACTTAACCTGATTGGTCTAAATTAATTGTACAGCCTAGAAGATAATCAAATACTTTGGTAGTGATCATTGACAATAATAAAGCTTAAATTATAGAACGCTTGAAGATAAAATATGTTGCAATTGGTTCATGCTATAATAGTATTGTAAGGGCATTATTATTATTTTATTCCAGTTACTACCGCGACATCGAAAAGATCGTTTTAGAAATTAAATTTTTTTAAAAATTATTTGCCAACAACGATTGTTAAATACTATTTACTATTTACTAAATAGCGATTAAACAGTAGGGTGAGCCAAAAAAACTAACCTATCGGATTTATGGGTTAAAATGAACCTACATACCGAGAAAAAAATTTCCCTGCAAGGCAAAATTTTTTGCTCAATTTTAAAAGGTGTCGGTGAGCATTCTAAGTTTTCCATTGAAATAACACGTAAAAAAATCTTTTTTCATTAAAAAGACTATAACTTTTGAACCGCAGTTTTAGAGATTTTTTACACTTTTCAAAGCTTTCAAACATACGAATTTTTGAATTAAAAAAAATAATCCTGGTATAGATTCTTTGGGAAATTTTATGCTCTACAAGAATCCGCGACGTAAAAAATTTTATCTCAAACGGTTCAAAAGTTATGGTATTTTTAATGAAAAAAGATTTTTTTACGTGTTATTTCAATGGAAAACTTAGAATGCTCACCGACACCTTTTAAAATTGAGCAAAAAATTTTGCCTTGCAGGGAAATTTTTTGCTCGGTATGTAGGTTCATTTTAACCCATAAATCCGATAGGTTAGTTTTTTTGGCTCACCCTATTAAACAGTCTTGGTACTTTGTCTATAAAAGCCGAAGACGCCTCTAGATTAGATTTTAAATTTTATAATTTAAAAAAAAATCATATTTTTTATATTTATGTTGCTTATTTTAAAATTATGTTTTCAAATATATTATAAATTTTATACTTTTTGACGTTTTTCCGTATACTTTTTACCTTTAATAACGTTAATTTGTTGTTTTCTGTGTAAAGTACATTTTTGCATTTTTTAACTTTTTAACACAATAAACATGTATGTCATGTATGCTAGACTATTACTTTGTTATAATGACTAATGAGTAATAATGAGTACCTAATTATTTTTATGTTGGTGGTATTTTAACATTATTTACTTCTTAAAAATTGCAAAATATTGTTTTGTAATTTTTAATTAAGTAGTTTATTTTGTTCATTTTAATAGTGTTTTTATTAGTTTCTGTAATTTTTGTGTGCAGGTATATTACTTATAAATATTAAAAAATGTTTGATAACTTGAATATTTTAATGTCTAAAAATATACATTTTACATAAGACCAAGATTAAAGTGGTAATTGGTATAACCGTTAATAAAATGTATTTTATGCCTTTTTTATAAAAACTTATGTCGTCAACAATTAGTTAAAACTTACAAACTTAGAAATGAGGAGGTCCATTCCAAAACTCGGCTTATCCACTTTTTAATAAAAATGAGTTTGTGGTGTACATTTAACATGTATCCCCCTATACCCTGAAAAGTTCATAATATTCTAAAACTCACCTTATTCCATTTAAAATTTATTTACAAATTGACTATCTTTCCAAAACTTGCCTTATCTATTGGTTATATCATGCAGAACTCGGCAAACTTTATTGTTGTCAACATTCGATAAAGAAATACCTTGTTATGGCCTAGGCCGATAAAAAATTTTATGAGGCAAGTAATTAGTTTGATTTTTTCTCGCTAGGGGTATTGTTTTGACAAATTAATCCTTTTCCAAGAAATTAACGTACTAAACTTGTTTATAGTTATTTACGATATAAGTGGGATAAGAGCTTTATTAACGTACGCATGCGAAATTTGCCCAACGAGTGCGTAGCACGAGTTGGGCAATCGCAAAAGTACGTTAATAAAGCGTTATCACACGTATATTGTACAAATTTTTATCTACGCCTCTAAATGAAAAAATAAACGGTAATTATTTTTGTCTAAGACTTAATTTAGGGTTATTTTGACATTTTGACTTTTTTATTTGATTGGTTAAAAGCAGTGAAAAACGCGTGCGTTAATGAACTTCTTATCTCACTCAAAATGAGTGGGATAAGAAGTTCTTATCCCACTGGCGTAGATAAATTTGTTTATAATAAGCACTAATTTGTTTGTTTTACTGTTAATGTTTAATATTTTTCATTAAATTATTGTAAAATTAAATATGAATAATAAAACAAAAAGTGAGGTTAGGCAACCAAGAAAACGCACGATTCTTTTTCTACGATTTAAATTATAAGTTTTAATTTGCTTTAAGTTTTCAGTGAAATTAAATGTTAAACACAGCTTAAACATTCCAAACTACCTATTTTTTAAATAAAAATCCAAACAAATTAAAATTAAATACCTACCTATTTATTAAATAATTAATTGAATTCAATGTAATAGCAAAAATCCATTTCTACTTAAATCATGTTGCTAGGTATTGTCAAACTATTACTGCTTCTAAAAGCAATAATAATTATTGTACATTTAATGTAATCTTTAGCTAATAAATAAATGAGATTCTAAAAAAGTGAGGTGAGGCCGCTTTGAGGTTGAATTAAATTGACCTATATAAAGTGCTTTGAAGATAAAATGTTGTATGCCATTCGGCCAATAAGTGCCTTTTTGTGCTTCGCTCAATTGTAGGCCTCCGCTACGCGCCGGCCTTCAAACCTTGAGCGGCCTTCAAACCTTGAGCACATAAAGCCTTACTTCTTAACCTAATGACATAAATAACTATAAAATTATTTTAAATTCGAGCTATACCTTTTTAATCAAGGTATATAAATGTTTTACTTATGCCTATATATTTCGTTTAAATTATTGTGTTAGTCCGATATGCGTTAGTACTCACGTGTTTTGGACATTTTGCTCATAAACAACTAATATGGATAAGCCGAGTTTTGGAATGCACCTCCTCAAATACTTTACCTTTGGAAAAACCTGAATATTTTTTAATTTTATTTTTTATATTTTAGCATCCTGGTGGTGAAGAAGTATTGCTGGAACAAGCCGGAAAAGATGGCAGCGAAGCGTTTGAAGACGTCGGTCACTCAAACGACGCCAGAGAAATGATGGTGAAATACAAAATCGGCGAGATTGTTGAGTCTGAACGCAGACCTGTCAAAGACAGGCCCGTAGACTGGACAGCCTCGAAGAACGACGACTCATCACAAAGGTAAATAAACAAACAAAAAATGGTTTATGATGTTGGAAATAAAACAATTTAATCAACTGTATTTTTTTGGGTTTTCTAAAAAGTTGATTTATTTACATATTTACATATTACTCTTATTTGCAATAGTTTGAAAAAAAAATTTTGTTTCTGCCCCAGTGAGTTTTATTAAAAAAATGATAAAACATTTTTTTGTCTTAATTTTTACTAGGGTTTTTTTCGGAAAAATTGAGCGGACGGAAAAAAACCTTTTTTTTTTTTCGAAAAAAAAACCGGAAAAATTTTGAAATTTTCATAAAAATTTACTTTTTATTTTTTAAATTTTATTCAAAGGTTATTACAAAAAAAAGCAAAAGTTAATTTTTTTGAACATTTCCAATTTATTACCGTACACTGTAAAAAAAGTTGCCGATGCTGATTATAATCATTGATATTGATTATTCCTTTTATTTTAATTCAGTAAAAATATTGTACCCACACATTTTTTTTTATTGGGCTCCCTTTTGCAAAAATGAACTTTTAAGTATATTTTATTAAGTCAATTCAATGTTTAGACACCCTAATTTTGACGAGCACATGTAAAGTTTTGACAATTCGTTTATGAAATATTCATTTTTAAAAGGATACATGCAAAGATAATACACCCCATGGGGTGTATTATTATAGATTGGAAACTGCACTACCGCTAGCGGCAAAAGGCTGAAGTAAATTAACGCCATCTAGGTCTACAATACCCTTAGCAATGCCAAAAATTGAAGTAGATTTCTGTAAAATATATTGGCGCCATATTTGATTGTTGATGCTTAGTGGGGTGCCTTTATATATTGTATTTACTAGGTACTGTATTTTAAATAAAACAAGTATGAATATAAGATTTATTTATTGTTGTAATAATAAAATATAAAATAAAATACATACATCTATATGTACATATTAAATACGTAATCGGTATACATAAATATGTTTTTGTTTGGGGAGTGCAAACCTAAAAAATATTAGTATTAATTCTTCAATAATAAGAGAATATTGCAAAATTTGGTAATTTAGTCCAGGCTACTTATACATATAGGAATTTGTACAAGGCTTTTGAGTGTGGACTTTTGGCAAGTTCTAACCAACCGCGAAAAATCCATCTTGCCAACTCTTGGTTTTGAAACAACCATAAGTAGCCTGGGCTTGGCCTGGACTAAATTACCATTAAACAAGCAATCCTAAATAATCCATAATTAACAAACAGTATTTTTACGCTAGAGCGATACTGCCGTGCTTAGCCAAAAAGACGCAACTCCACATTTTTACTTTATAAATTATAGCGCTTTATTTTTTTTTCATAAGATACGTTCAATTTAATTAGACATGTTTTGGAGATATAGTACCTACTTAAAAATGTATGTATAGTTAAAATGCGTCTTTTTTGCTAAGAGAATACTTTAATATAGAGATGAACAAATTGGTTACATTTCCGCACCCAACAACAATACATTTCACAACCATTAACACGTTTTATCACTTTTAAGGCGCAAAAATGTATTTAATAATTCAAAAATTATGATCAACATCAATAATTATGATTGACATTGACATTTGCAAATAGCGTTGGTACAGATGTCTGCAATTTACAAATAGATATAGTTCAGGTATTGTAGCTCTAGAGGGCAGTGGTGGGAGAGTTTCCAATCTATAGATACACCCCATATATGGGGTGTATTATCTTTGGATACATGCTCAAAACTTCAATTGTTTGTGAAATTTTTCACAAATTTTATGGTGCCTTATTTGAAACCATAGCGAATCCAGAACTAAAAAAAACAAACAAAAACAACTTCAGTTTTAAAGTGACCCATTTGAGAAATTTTGACCCCATTCTATTAATTAAGACAAATGATATTCAACTGATACATTATGACAATAAGAATAATTACTTATTATCTATTTTATAACAATAATTATTGTTATTATTGCCAAAGCTAAATTTATCCTACATTTCTCTTTTCTAGAATATATTAATGTTTTAGTAAATAATAAGTCATTAACATTAAATATATAATTTATTTGTATTGTGTTGATTGTAAGTTTATTGTAAACTTATAATAAATTATTGGCGGTAGCTTTTTATGTCACAAATTTTTCTATTTTTATTAGTTCATTATAAAATATTTTGTTAACAAGGCGTTGAACTTTATAACTTGTCCCAGTCGCTAAGTTGTATATTTTTAAATGTTTGCTTTTCCATTAATTTGTTATTAAAATGTTACATTTAAAATATGAATAAAAAAGTGCATTTAAATTGTTTGAGTGATAAAATTTAAAAAAAACAATTTAATACAAAAATTTAAATTGAATTTTGGCGTATTGTATTTGACGGTAAATAAGTAACATTGAACATTGAATTTATTAGGCAATATAAAGTTATTTGAATTTAAAAAAATATCTTCAATGTCGCCTGAACTTGACCTTTCAACATTGATATTACGCAATACCTACATAATATGTATACATTTTTAATAGATTTAATTAATGTATGTAGTATACTATTTACTAAAATTGTTCGTTAGTATTTTATAGTTAACATAAAAATAAATATACTTAAACAGGACAACTAAAATAAATTATTAAAAAATGATTTATTTAGGCATTGAATCGAAAATCACAATAAATTTTTCCGTAAGTCACAGGTTAAATTAACATTAAATGTTAATTCCTTAAAATTTTATTTAACACAATTTAAATCAACAATCAGTGCTGGATTAACTAGCAATAAATACATTTTTTAAACTAACTAATTTTATTTACATAAATAGAAATAATATATGATATATATTTTTCTTAAAGATAAATAAACTATTATATGTACTTATATAACTTATTATATTATAGTTTTTTTAATTTTAAGTTGATTGTAAATTAAATAGCAATTGTCAACTATATAAATATTAAGATTATAGTATAGTCTCCGAGTTGTGCACACTCAATTTTTAACTTAACCATAAAAACTCGTTTAATTTAATCTTTTTGGTAAATGAAACACGGCCATTGGAAAGAAAAGATTACGTCACGAGAAAGTACCAGGAGTCTATAATGCACGATTTTTCAACAATGTATTAAATTTTGTACTATGCATTGCTTATTAAGAATGTCCTTAAGTAATATTTGTAAGTACCATTTTTTCATTAAAATTACAAAACAAAATAATTTGAACAAAAATTAACATCAAAAATACAATTTATTAAGATATAAAATTCCGGACATAAAAAAATCTTTCTCAATGACTAAATAGTGACTAAAAATGTGGCCATTAAATATCTGTACCCCAAACTGTATTTAGGTTGGGCCAAAAATAAGCTTTTTTGTAACTCTATACCACGAAAAACTTACCTCTAGGCCCTAGATAAAAGTTTTTTTGACTGTAGCAGTTTAAAATCTTTCGCATACAAGTCTATAAACAAATACACCAGTTTTTTTTAATTTTAAATTTTTAAGTTGGAATTAAAAATGTTTGTACTAATGCATTTTACTTTGCTCCCCTAGAGTCTAAAACTGGTGTATTTGTTTATAGACTTATACGAGAAAGATTTTAAACTGCTACAGTCAAAAAAACTTTTATATAAGAGTTCAAAAACACAAACAAACACAATACAATACACTAAGCAAACAGTTTTGGACTCGTAATTCACACGTCGATTATGAATTCATATTATAGTCTCGTGTGATTTAATCGATTTTATTTTAAAATACATAGATTGCATGATTAAAAACTGCACTTTTTATATCTAAATATGTAATCCTGAGTCTGCTGAAACATAACATTTGAAATAAATATAATCAATTTAGTTTTGTTTAAAAATTACGTATTAGAGAAAAATTACTTTCTAAAAAAAATATTATATATTTATAATGAATACGGGGTGTCCGGAAATTGAGATGATTGTAATAAAAAAATTATTGCCAAAAGATCCTATAACGTATGTTATATAAAAATATTTTTTAGAAAACTCACGAATAACAAAGGCCTTCATAGTATTATGCAGGTTTGGCAATAATTTCTCAAGTAGAATCCGCCCCTTTTTGCGCACAATTTCCGGACACCCTTTATATTACCAAATTAATATTTTATTAAAATAGATATTTATTTTCATTAAAAAAAAATTAAATCTTGTTATTGATTAATAAATAATTAATTTTTGTTATTAAGTAAAAAATTATTTGTGTTATTACATTATCAAGATAAATAGATCTATACTATCTTAATATAAATAGATCTATAATATCGATCTTCTAAGATATCGATATTAATAGCTATTAATTAATACAAATTACACTTAATTATAAAAAAAACATATATTTATTTAATATTTTATGTTATTTTAATAAATTATAATTGCGCATATGTGCATGTAACACCCTCCCTTTCCCCATGTCAAAAAATGACATTTTTAATCACAATCTTTACTTTAAATGTTTTAAAATAAACAAATTAATTATTATTACATGTATATGTAAAATATGTAAAAAGTTCACGCGTGATGGCAAATTGAGGATCAATTGTGGACTCATCTGTCGCGTTATATGAATTCAGGCGTTAATTTAATTTTCACGCGTGAATTCATTATGCTATCTGGGCACTTAATCATGTTTACCATTAAAAAGAAAAAATATGTAACATGATTTTTAAAAAGTGGACTTAATACAGTTTGGCTTAGATATTAGTCATATATTAGATTTTATTTGGCTTTACGTAAGTAATATAACTTAAATTAAAAAAAATACATAATTTTGACATTTTGTAATACATGTGCAATTTTAAAGAACTAAATTTAGTTCTTCTTTACTAAAGTCAACTGCTACCAGGCTTAAAGATTTAAGAAATTTCAAATTTCAGACATACGTTATCATATCCCAGATAGCAAAATGAATTCACTATGAATTCACTACGAATTCACGCGTGAAAATTAAATTCACGCGTGAATTCATATAACGCGACAGATGAGTCCTCAATTGATGCTCAATTTGCCATCACGCGTGAACTTTTTATTTTTTGCGCATGCGCTTTTAGAATATGGATTTTATTTTTCAAACTAATTTAATCTGTCGAAATATTTATTTTAACATCTTAAAAAAATACACAAAAACTTGGTTTAAAAGGCCATAATTGAGAAGCAATCAGACTAAACCAGATAAATCCATTTCGACTTTTTGAATGGTTCCTATTTCTTTTGTTCAGATAAATCCATTGGAAATATCTATTTCAAGCTAAACTTGTTATCATAATATGATATGATCATAATATTAATATTAATATTATATAATAATTATTATATACTAATATTAATATTAGTATATAATATATATATATTATTATAATAATTATTAAGTTTATCTTGAAATTCACTTTTCCAATTGATTTATCCGACTAAAAGAAATATGAATCATTCAAGAAGTCAAAATGGATTTATCTGGTTTTGGTTGATTGCTCCTCAATTATAGGTTATACATTACAATTATAACCTTAAGGTTAACTAATTAATTAATTAATATATAATATACATATATTAATTATTAATGTACCTATAACATATAATTGTGACCTTTTAAACCAATATATATTATGTAATTATATATATTACTATAATATATATAATTATAATAATATATTATAATATATAATTATATAATATAACTACTTATAACTTAATATATTATTATATAATTGCGCAATGGAGCTGTGCGAATTTTAAAAATGTAACTAAAATAATAATTCCAAAATTCGCGCGTCAGGTAATATTTTGATATTAGAATATTAATATTCTATTTATATTTAAACGTGCAGTTTTTAATCATGCAATCCATGTATTTTAAAATAAAATCGATTAAATCACACGAGACTATACTTAATATGAATTCATAATCTACTCACGTGTGAAATACGAGTTCAAGACTTCACGTGTGAAATCATATAGCACACATTATTCACTCACGCGTGATTTCGTATTCACGTTTGCTATCTGGGATGTTTAAAAATTTAGTCAATGACTAACTAATAAATGATAAAAGTATCATTTTATTACCAAATGAGAGACAGATCGTTTGAACGATAAAGCCTATCCAATATAGAAACTGATCGTTTTATCACCAAACGATCCATCTTGACCACTTAAGGTATTTTTAAGTATTTAACTTAAGACGTCAAAAAATTGACTTGGACCCTTTTAATTATTCTAATAATCCCAAGTTTTAAGTTTATTATTACTGTACTATACTGTTAATTTTATTTAATTTACACTATACGAGTTTATGTATAATCGTTAAGTGAATCAAACGTTATAAGTATAAAACATGTTTTGAATTTTTGTAATGTTTTAGCTCCTTTAAGACGTGGATCGTTCCAGTTTCCTTGGGAATTTTGGCAACTCTTTTATATCGTTTTATCTTCCAAGCACAGCCCTAAACTAACAATCCAACATAAACTAAATAATACTAAATAAATATTTAAATATATGCATTTACGGTTGTAGGGACTATAGGTAGTGTTTGATGTATTTTGTCAACATCCACCTACCCTCACTGGGTAGTTTTTAATTATTTCTTACATTACTTGCTACTGTATTAAATTAAAATTTTACTTCATATGCTTTTAACAATTGTTATATGAAATTTTTATTAAATTTGTTGTAATTTATTTTTTGTTTTACTGATGATGACCCATTGGCCGTACTACTATGAATATAAAACAGTATAATATGATCAAAAAAAACATTCTCTTTTCTATTCACTTAACTTTTTGTATTTCTATACATTAAAAAAGCTAATTTTGCAATTTTTTAAGCTTTTTTGTTAATATAGAGTGTGACCCATTTGTTTGCGACTCACCGGATTTGTTTTAAAGTGTAAATCTAACTATTTTTGAAGCAAAAAATACCATAATTTTACAAAATAAAACTATGTCAGTTTTTAAGAATTCATATAAGCGATAAAAAAAATCTATGCATGGCACTGGATTCTCCAGAGGGGTTCAAAAGGACCCTATACTAAATTTTATTGAAAAATTGAATTATTCAGGGTTTATAGCGACCGGGATATCCGGGAAAAGTCAGGGAATATAAAATGAGTCTAAAAAGTCATGGAAAAGTCAGGGAATTTAAAGAAAAAACGAAAAGTCAGGGAATTATCTGTAAATAATACTAATACTTAAAATAATAATACGGAATTCAAGGTTCTGGAAAACAAAAATTGAAAGAAAATGTTTAAAATAGTTATTTGACTTATTTTTGTATTTTTGTTTTGTTTTCATGTACGAGAAATATGCTCTGTTTTGTTATAACTATTAAGTTAAATTTTAACAGATCTAAAAAAGTTTTGTTTTTGAATTACTTATGTAACCTGGACTACGGAAAGCTACCTATGGTTATAAATCAAGTTTTCGAGAAAACAACTGTTAAAGATAACAAGTACTGTCCGTGCGTCGCGTTTGTATTTGCGCTTCTACCTTTTCTTTTTTCGCCTTACCCTTGGCTCTCCACCTCTCTTTAGACTTCCATTATACAGTGGTGCTTTTAAAATAAATATTTTTGTACCTTATTCAAGTGATTTCCCCTAAATAGCTAATTTTGTGAACGTTAAAAAAGTTGGAATAATATGTGCTGCTTTTCTTATCATTGTATTTTCGAGATCGTGGTTTTTCGTTGTTATGCAGCTAGGTAATTTAAAGTTGTTTTAGTTTGTGAAAGTGCATAATGGAAAAAGAATTTAAAGCAGTGGAGAAACAATGTTTTGCGGATTGTGATGAATATTACGAAGATCAAGGTGGAGGTGCAGGTGTTGATGACATAGAAGATGACGTTGTACCAGATTCGTCTTTCGATATGTCTCTTCAGGATATTGACGAAAATAAAAGATAAAAAAAAGCAATTCTTGATATATTTATAACTTTTTATAATTCATGTTGAACTTTAAGGATGATTTCCAGCAAAAGTTTCAAACTTAGGAGTCTGCGGTATGTTCTATTAAAAAATACGTTAAATTTTTTATAAATTTAGATCAAAAAACAAAAATTGATTCTTCCGACCATAGGTACCTTTCTATAGTCCAGGTCACATATAATATGAATTATGCTATATGTATTTATTTTTGTTTTTATGGTCTGTTATTAAAGCTGCAAAGTAAAAATTCTATTTTTTATTTTTTTCTCATTTGCCTGAATATCAATATCAATTTATGTCACCTTCCACAGTCTGGAAAAAGCTTGAGAAAGTTCTGGAAAACCTGGAAAAGTCAGGGAATTTTATACGAATTCAATAGTATGAACCATAATATTGTGCATTATTAATTTAGCTACAAAATCTTATCTATCTCAAATTTTTCAATAAAATTTAGTTTAGGGTCGTTTTGAGGGGTGGTGAATCCAGTGCTGTGCTTACATTTTATTTAAAAAAATGGCTAATATGAATTCTTAAAAATTTACTCTTAAAAACTGACATAGTAGACCTTGTATGCTCCAAAAATACAGTTTTTCAAGATATACTCTTTAGAACAAATCCGGTTAAAATCGTAAATAAAGATTTTACAGGGGTGAGTCGCAAAGAAATGGGTCACACTGTATATATTTATATATATATACAGTGTGTCTACTTAAGTTGGCAACAATGGGAAACTTTCTTATTTTACAAAGAAAAGTTATTCTTTATAAAAAGTTCTATAATCTAAAATAAAATCATCATGATGATTTTATATTAGATTAAAAAAAAATTGATATCTGCAGATATCAAATTTTTTTAGTCATATACGAGAGTACAAGAGTAAAGTAGGGGAGACCTGGGCGGAATGGGGACTCTAACGTTTAAACATTATTTTTAGTAGGGTAGAGACGTGGTACAAATTCAAAAAAAGCAGAACGATTTATTAAAGTATTATAAACAAAATACACAAAAAACATTAACATAAATGCTTAACAATTTTTTTTTAATTATCGTATTAAAAAAAAGTGTCCTTTACTCCATTCCGCCTCGCCTACGGGGCAGAATGGGGTTATCGGGCTTAGACAAGTTCTGCATCGTCGTCCTCGCTCTCTATCCTCGCACACGAATTGAGAGCCCACTTTTGGCACTGTGCATAAAATCCATCCCTCAAATGAAGCTGAAAATGGGTATATATGTTACGGCTAATGTGAAAACTTGGATAATTTATAAACTAGCTGGATAGTTTATAAACTAGCCAAACTGTCAGCTATTTTAATTGAAAACATATATTCAACTAAATTAGCGGCTAGTTTACAAAATAACCAAGGATCTTGGCTAATTTACTTGAAATTATTAGGGAAACTAAAATAGCTGGATAGTTTGTATACAGTATACTATCCAATTCAGTTTGGCTAATATGAAAACCAAAATTTCTAGTAACACAAAATAGCCAAGCTTTAGCTAGTTTGTAAACTAACCAACCAATTCTCTGGCTAATTTATTAAAAAAGTGAGGTTACGGCATTGTTTTTCGTTTTGCCGGCTTAACCGGATTTGTTTTGTGCATTTTAACGTTTTTAAAATGAATCATAGGCAAAATTTTAACGCTTCCTTGTTAGAAAACTCAACAACACAACCCTACCGACCCCGCCCCATTGCCCCCCCCCCGCCTCATTGGTCAAATGGTCAAAAATGAGAGAAAAAACCCAAACCAACCCAAACTCAAAAACACAACCCAACCGACCCCGCCCCATTTGCCCCCCCGCCCCATTGAGCAAAAAACCCAACTAAAATATGAGCAAACCCAACAACAATTGGCAAAAATTGCGAAAATATGCAAAAAAAAATTGTAAAAAGTTGGTTAGTTTACAAACTAGCTAAAGCTTGGCTTTTTTGTGTTACTAGAAATTTTGGTTTTCATATTAGCCAAACTGAATTGGATAGTATACAAACTATCCAGCTATTTTAGTTTCCCTAATAATTTCAAGTAAATTAGCCAAGATCCTTGGTTATTTTGTAAAATAGCCGCTAATTTAGTTGAAAATATGTTTTCAATTAAAATAGCTGACAATTTGGCTAGTTTATAAACTATCCAGCTAGTTTATATACTATCCAAGTTTGCACATTAGCCGTAACATATATATCAAAAAGTTATAAAACTAAACACAATTTCACCACGTTTAGTCTAAAACACACTAAAACATTTATACAACTGACGTGTTGGCCTTATAGTAAATGATAACAAAGGACGATGGTACCACAATCCATGTGTGGATTGTGGAACAGACCTTGTTGTGTGGATTGTGGATGGTACTATCGATCGTCTGCAGCGGGAAATTTAAATAAAACTCCGTTCTGCCCCGGTACCCCGTTCTACCCCGGTCTCCCCTTCCTTTATTTGTGACAATATCTAAAAACTGTAATTATGAAAAGTTGTTCGGAATAAAAAACATGTTTTAATATGCAATAACATCCTTCTACTAAAAAAAATGTTTAAAATTTTTTCTCAAATTACCGATACCGAACATTTATCTTTTTTATTTATTACAAACATGATAACCTTTCTTTTCCGTTTAGAAAGTACCTAATAAGTAAATTCTGACGTTTGTCAGTGCATCCTAGATTACATGTAACTACAATTACATTTGCAGAAAAAATGATTTTTTCCATGTAAATGTAAACTTTCTTTATTAAGAATTATCGGGGGTAATTACACAAGTGCTTAAAAATTATCGATAAGTTTGCTTGAAAGCATATTGCCTAAAAAATGCATGAGTTCATTTTCATATTTTGGAAAGAGCCCGACACCGAAGGTGGAGGGCTCTTTCCTTAAAATATGAAAATGACCGAATGCATTTGTTAAAAGGCAATATGCTTGAATGCAAAATTATCTGATTATTTTTATGCCCGAGTGTAATTTGTTTAGATAATTACACGAATAAACTAATTAAATCAAAGAATAAGATTTTCAAATATTTTTATTTCAACAGAAAACTTCATTTAATAATTAAAATGTAAACTAAAAAAATTAATAATTATGAAAAACGTGAAATTTTAAATAACTGTCACATTAAAATATAAGAGGATAATTATCGATATTGTCAAATATAAAGATACTTTACTCTTGAGTAAGATTAATATTTTTTGACAAAACGCGTATATTACTGAATTTTTTTTATGTCTGATGATTGTATTTTAGCTTTTATAACATGCCGAATTTTTATCAAGGAGAACTTTTTTTCTTAAAATTAATAATAAAAAAGTTTCCCATATGTTGCCAACTTACACTGTATATATACCACAGACCTGTGATGTATACATATATTTATTAGGGTGATTCAAAAAAAACCTTTTTTGTTTTTTTCTCGGAACCGCGCTTAAAACTTTCATATAGATATAAAAATGAGCCTGTAAAGATATGAGCTCTTAATTTCAAAATTAAGATGCTCCGCATCGCACTTTTCGATTTTCCATAAGAATAACATAGGAAAAATTATTTTTATTTCTTCTGATTTTTATAACTAACGAACGATAGGTCGTACTTTAAAGTTCTTGAAATATTTTCGTAGAGAATTGAACGCTCAACAAAAAAGGTTTCCTATGATTTTTTGATAAATTTGATACTTCTAAAGTAATTTAAGGTCAAAGTTCAAATTATACGAAATTTTTGAGTTTTTTAACTTTTTTGGCGAGTCTACCCGACTCATTTAAAATTTTTTGAAATATTTTTTTAGAGAATTGAACGCTCTACAAAAATGTCACGAGTCATTTTTCGGTAAGTTAACTTGGCTTAAAGTTATTCAAGGTTAAAGTGAAATTAAACGTCAATTTAGCCGTTTTCTCAAAAAAACTCATTTTTGAGCTAAAAACGAATTAAAATATTATTTTTGAGCTCTGGAAATTTGAAAAAACATAACTATCGATATTACGATCTCGAGAAGCTCCAAAATTTTATGGTAGAAATATTTTTAAACGATTTCACCTAAAAGTAGCAGAAAGTTCCATAAATAGCTTGCAGAGTTATTATTTTTTCTATTTTTTTTTTAATTTTTGGCTAACTGATATCGATACTTATGTTTTTTCGAATTTCCAGAGCTTAAAAACAATATTTCGATTCGTTTTTAGCCCTTTGAACTAAAAAATCTAGGAGTTTTTTCGAGAAAAAGGCTAAATTGACGGTTAATCTCACTTCAACCTTGAATAACTTTTAACCAAGTTAACTTACCGAAAAATGGCTTAAGACTTTTTTGTAGAGCGTTTAATTATCTACAAAATCATTCCAATTTTTTCGGTCGGGTAGACTCGCCAAAAAGGTTAAAAAACCCAAAAAGTTCGTATCATTTGAACTTTGACCTTAAATTACTTTAGAAGTTTCAAATATATCAAAAAATCATAAGAAACCTTTTTTGTAGAGCGTTCAATTCTCTACAAAAATATGTCAAGAACTTTACAATATGACCTATCGTTCGTTAGTTACAAAAATCAGAAGAAACAAAAATAATTTTATTATTCTTATGGAAAATCGGAAAGTGCGATGCGGAGCATCTTAATTGAAATTAAGAGCTCATCTCTTCACATGATTATTTTTATATCTATACGAAACTTTTGAGCGTGGTTGCGAGAAAAAAAAACAAAAGAAAGTCAAGAGGTAAATTTGGGTTTCAAAAATACAATTTTTTTTATCTTGTTTGTTTTGACCTTTTATTTTTAAAAAGACAAAAAAGCCCTGTTGGTATACCATTTTTATAAAAATTTTGCATACATCCTAGAAAAGATGCTTAAATAAAAATAAAACACAAAGTGTATAATAATAATCAGCTTTATTTTCTAATAAACAAGCTTAGATAACCTTATGTTAATTAACAAAATAACGGTAACTCAAAACGATGTAGAATACATCAGGTAATCATAAAAGGAGTTTGATAAAGTGGCAGAATTTACTGGTGTAGATAAAAATTATTTAAAGCATATTGTTGACAGTAAATTCTGCGACTTTCCAAAATAAGTACAACTATCATTTTCTTAAACTTTTGAATGAAACAAAAAACATAACTTTAAGCTAACTCTGTTACTCAAATAAATATAAAAAATGTATATTATTTTATAATTTATACACGAAATGATTAATAGTCTTTTCAAAACTCAAAGGAACGACAATTTGTACACATAATTGGTTGCACTGGTAACTTACGTACAAAATTGGCAGTCATAATATACGACAATACGATAATTATATGGACATCGAAATAAATAAATTATTAATATATACATTTGTGTTTATTTATATTTCAATTTTGTATATTTTACAGGTGCCATTCATAATGGCCGAGTATGTCCATATAATTTGTCATATTTTACTATAGATACATTTATGTACTTCATATATTATCTAATGTAAATATATATGTATATAAGATATTTTGTCGTAGATAAAAGGCAACTGTACGGATCCAGTACTTTCTTGATCCTTAATATTATTTAGGTATAATAAAATTCTAAGATTACTTCTATTGACCACTACTTAAAAGACAAGTGTGATGTAAAAAGGTAGTGTAGTATTTTCATTACAATAGTGAACGTTAAGCAGATAAAGTAAAAAACGTACAGTTTCCGATGTCTACAACAATTAGAAGGCAACTTACTCAGACTTATGTTGCGGCTTTCCGCATACAATTTAGTGCTTTTAAGTAATATTTGACAAGCATTACAGGTACTGATCTAACATGGTATCGTATGATTAATAATATACTGATAAAACAACTTATCAACTATTGTGGTAAAACTCTAGATAATATAAGTAATGGGCAGTATAAAAATCAATAAATTGGCAGTAGGTGTACAATCACAACACTATCAGACCCTTTTTGGCAGTAAAAGTTGCAAGGTTTTGTAAAAAGGTCAGTCTTAAAAAATAGCTAAGTGGTAAAATACCTACGTAAATAGAATACGTAAAAGTTTAAATAAATTTATGTAGAAAATAGAAAAATGAGTAAGGTATAGGTAAGTAAAGTCATTGAAATAAAGTAAAGGTACAAGAGAATAGATTTTAGTTACTTTAATAGAATATATAGGATAGACTAAGGCAAATTGTAAGAAATTTATATATTAATTTAAATGTTTTACGTTTAAAATGGAAAAATAGTTTAAGTTTTTAATATACTGAATTCTTTGATTTTAGTTAAAAGTTTTACTTACTTTTTCTCTTTCATTTGACATTTTTAATGATTAAAACTAAAATATTTATAAATCGTCAACTTTTAACTTTTACGTCTTTAAAAAGAAAAAATATGACTTTCATGGAAGATCAAAAGTAAGTAATCCATATTAAAAGTAAAAAAAGAGTACTTATAAAGTTAAGCTAGGTAGAAGAAAAGATTTTCAACATTTTAAAGAATTTTTAGAGTTAGAGTTAAAAGTTTCAGTTTTCCTCTTTCATTTAATTTTTAATATGAGAAAACGTAAGTAATAAAAAAGTTTAAAAAATATATATTAAAACTTGATGTATTTCTTGATTATTATGGTTTTTATGAAAGTAAAATCTTTTTATTCTGGATAAAATTAAAAAAAGTTAAGGTAGGTAGGAAAATTATAATTTTTTACCATTTTTTGGTATTGGTTCCTATAAGTAAACATTTACTCACTTTTGCTCTTATATATAAAAATTACAATTAAAAAGAAATTCATTAAATACATATGTATGTATTAAACTGCATGAATGAAAGAGCAAAAATGAGAGAAATTTTAAACTCATTTCATGGATAAAAGCCATAGTGATTTTAAAAGAATAGGATTTAAATAAGGTTTACGTTTAAAAATGTATTTTTTAACTTAGATTTCAGTTTAAAGTTCCACTAACTTTTGCACTTTCATTTGAGATTGTTAATAATTTAAACTTAAATAATTAGAAGTCATCAAGTATTATTTTACCTATTTGAAAAGAAAAAAAATATGTTTATGACTTTTATAGAAGATCGAAAGTGAACTTTAGTGGATAAAAACCATATTAAAAGTATAAAAAGAGTAAAAAGTTGAGCTAGATAGAAGAAAATATATTTATCATTGTAGAAAGTTTAGAGTTTAGAAGTATCACTTTTGGTCTTTCATTTAATTTTTTTATTAGAAAACATTAATAAAAAATCATCAAGTTACTTATTTAAAAAGAAAAAAATATTAAAACTTGATTATTTTAGTTTTTTTCAGTTTTTATGAAGGTGAGTAAAACTTTTAACTCTAGATGAAATAAAAAAAAGTTGAGCTAGGTAGAAAAATTATAGGCATTGCAACTTCTCAAGTTTACTCACTTTCACTTTTTTATGTAAAATTTTTAATGAGCAAAACTATAAAAAAGAAATACTTGATGCACTTTTTTATGGTTTAATTAAATTAATATGTATTAAACAGCATAAAAAGCAGAAAATAAGCGAAAACTCTCAGTCCCATTATTTCTCAGATTTCTCAGGAAAAAATTTGTAGTCGATAAAATAAGAAGAAAATATTTTAGTTTAATATTATTTTTAAATAGAGAAGATAGAGAAAAATTTGCAAAAAGAGCAAAAAATTTGTATTTTTAATTTCTAAATCAAAATATAAAACTCATAAAAAACAGTGGCGTGCCCATACTTTTTTGTTCAATTAAACACCCTTTATCTCAAAAACAACGCTTTAAAGCATAGAAGTTCATAAAAACTTTTCTACTTATTTTTAATGAGCAAACTATAAATGCATTTAAAAAGAAAAGCTTTTCATTTTAATAGTTTCACCTATTAAATTGTAATAAACTGCATAAATGAAAGAGCAAAAAGTTTAAACTCTCAGTTAAGCCATAAAAAATTAAATAAAGAAAATATAAAGTTGAGCAATTTCAGGCGCGCGAAACTCACGAATTACAAAACTGTTTTTATATATAAAAAAATTTATCTTGTCCCGTCCACACCTGACAATTATTAAAATTATCTCTACTTTAGCCTAATAAAAGAAGAATATTTTTGACAATTTTTATGCCAAAATATTATATAATAAATTACCTACAATTTTTTTTATAAAAACAATTTTGTGATTTGTCCCTTTCGCATGCCTGAAATGGCCAGATGGTTAAAAAAAAATCATATTTTGACCACATATTATTTGGTACATGTATTCATTATTATTAATTAAAATTAATTTAAAAATTAGATTATGGTAACAGATTCAGACTCTTGAAGTTATTAGGTAAATAACTAACAAACCCAAAATAAATAAGTGGTAATTCCTGTATAATTGTTAATTAATGAAATTGATTGGGTGAGATGAGTTAAAAATACAAACCCCTTTATTAAAAAAATAATGATCAGCATCGATTTTTTACTCAATTTTTTTTTAAGTTTGATCGATGTCACTTGGCGGGGTTTTATATTTTCAAATGATTTATGTTGTGTATAATATAAGTGACAAAACATATTGTTAAATTAGGTATCGGGTAATACTTACATCGAAAAAAATACAAAAGAATATTTCAGTACTTGTAACACTTGTCCTTCAGTATAAAAAAATCCAGAACTATTCTCGATGCACTCAGTATACTTCACATATTCTTACATAATATACACGTGAATTTTTTACAATTAACATGATATTTTAAACAAACATTTGATGTAGTTTATAACAAATTATATTATGTAATATATAAACGACCATTGTTTTATATATGCATCGATATATAGGTACACACATAGTAGATTCTGTATAAATATTTTTTAAATTCACCTATTTGCCTGGCTTTTCTTGATACTACCTCTGAATAGCTGAATTCAATAGGAAAGGAACATAAAACATTTTACTCTCCAGAAGTAAAGATGCTGCAGACTGTATCTAAAAAATAAAAAGGAAAATGCATAAGAATATTTAATTTATTTACTTCGATTTTACTAAATGTAACACTTAAATTTTTGTTTAAAACTTAAAATTGTAGAAGATATTTTGAAATTTAATTATGATAGGTTTTCATTTGTTTTATCATTATATTATATCAACAGAAAGGTTTACCTTGTTAAAAGGGTTTTTATCAAGGGATTCATGGTTGCATTTTATACTCACTTTTGATATTTTAATAAAGTCAAAATTGGGGAAAATTTTTAGTTTCTCAATCTTTTTTAAATTTTCCTTAATTATAGTTACTAGTTATTAGTAGTTATTAACTATTAATCCTATAAAGGATTTTGCTTTATTACCCCTGGTTATCAAATTACAGGGGTGCAAAGATTACAGTTTAAAAACTTAAAAAATACATTTCTTAATATATTAGTATACTTATTCAGTAGTCGCGCTATTTTTTTTTCAAGTATAGTCGCCCGGTCTGTAACACCCGGGTTGATTTTTTATAGGTTTTGCGATTTTTTTTATAAATATTTACTATCAGTGAAGTTTTATGGGTAAAAAGGTACATATAGGTACAAAAAAGTGATAGGAAAAAATATATATTTTAGAAAATACAGGCAAAAAACAAGAAAAAATAAAATTCATATAAAAAAGGTCTTTAAACTTTTAACATAGGTACAGGTTAAATATTTAAAAAATTATATCTCTATTTTCATTTTTGTCAGTGCAGAAAATTATGTTTTTAAATAAAAAAAAATCGGAAAATTTAGAAATTTTAAATTATTTTTGTCAAAAAATACATTTTTTTAAATAAAGCCCAAAAGAAAGCTTCATTATTTTGTTTTAAAACCATATCAATTTAATAATAAGATGAAAATTGTTCTAGAGATTTTCGCTAAAGCGCAGGAGTGTGTTATATGTCATCTGTCATTTTGACACCTGTCAAAGTATTGCTTAATAACAGATAACCATTCGAAAAATAATTTCCATCCTAGAATTTTTTAAAAAAATTAAAAAAATTATTAAACATTTGTCAGTGCAGAAAATTATGTTTTTTAAATAAAAAAATTCGGAAAATTTAGAAATTTTAAATTATTTTTGTCAAAAAATACATTTTTTTAAATAAAGCCCAAAAGAAAGCTTCATTATTTTGTTTTAAAACCATATCAATTTAATAATGAGATGAAAATTGTTCTAGAGATTTTCGCTAAAGCGCAGGAGTGTGTTATATGTCATCTGTCATTTTGACACCTGTCAAAGTATTGCTTAATAACAGATAACCATTCGAAAAATAATTTCCTAGAATTTTTTAAAAAAATTAAAAAAATTATTAAACATAATTGCTACATACAATTCTAAAAATGTAATTAATTAACAAAGTTATAAGTAAACAAATATAATAGCGATACATCTCACCGCTGCTTACGCACGCTGGCTTACTATAAATACCAATAGGCTACAAATATTTCCAGACACGATTTATCATAATTGGGAGGTCATCCACCGATGTTACCCATTGATTAAGGTTCGACCTCCCTTTCCGACGCCGCGACGCATAAATTCGATGTTATCCCGAGAAAACTTAACACTGATCGGTCAAACTTCTTTTCATGCGACGTTTGGCCATAAGTCGGCCAACGTACCAGGGTTTGCTAATTAGTCTCTGGTTAAAAACCCATATTAAGTACGACTACTTTAATCAGCTATACCTGGAACATATCGCCAAGGTATACCTGGTATACCTGCAACATATGGCCAAGGATATGTCACATGTTGCAACACACACTTATAGTCAAGTTCAATGGTTGAAGCCAGTAAAATGTGACCAATAGGGTAAGCTGATGAGATTGCGTGAGAAGGCGTTATGCAAATATGTAATTCAATGCGAGATAACGTCGTTATCATAACGATGCCATGGCATGGTGCACCAATAAATTTTGAAAATGCTCTTATCGCGTCGACTACTCCTATAGGAGGTTATATCTGTCAATAATAACCAATTTTTTTAGTGTGCAGTCAATAAATAGAATATAGGATGTTAATAAAAATGGCGACCAAATTATAAAGAACATTTTAGTAAATTGTTGTTTATTACTTTCCACAATGTTTCCAAAATATAATTAAGGTAAATGTTCCTATTATGGGTACCACACCAATTACACGAATAAAAATAAAACATTAAACCATTTATACATATATGAAATTAACTTAAAAAACATATTTAATAGTACCTATATTATGTATCAAGTTTTATAAACGCCATTTTAGTTACGAGTTTTATTAGGCACGAGCGAAGCTTGCGAGCGAGTGCTTAATAAAAACGAGTGTCTAGAGAAGTTTATAAAACGAGTTGCATACTATACTTTATCTACGACGAACATAAATAAGAATTTAAATCCAATTTTATTTGTTGACATAGGGCAACTGTCAACGGATTTAACTTTACTTCTTCCCAATTAATAATAAAACTTTAGCCCGTCACTAAAATGCCCAAAAGCCACTGTTGCTAACTTCAGCCCGTGACTAAAACGCCAAAAGGACGTAGCTTATCAATGGTGGAGTAGATAAATTATTTTTATCCATGTATTGCAATAACCGATTAAGTCCTAAACGAACAATTGCCTTAAGGTGCCGATAATAGGAGAATTTGCCTTAGGTATTTCTTAAGATGTCATATGACTAATAAGTAATAATAATTTAAATTATTAAAAAAATCTTACGAATGGGTTAACCCATTATTAACATCATTAATTAATGATCCTAAACAATGGAAAATGAAAAGTGAAGGTTACTTTCCTGGTTTATAGCTTTGTTAAGTACTATAACAACCATTTTAAATTTCAATGTTTCAAGAAATTATTTTAAAAATTCTTTTTTAGTTCACAACAAATCTTCTCAAATTAAAATTTCAGTGAATCACGTCGTCACAATACATAGGCAATTTAAACGTTAAAAAGCAAAAGTTCCAGACAATACTTACATTATTTATAACTTTATGCCGTTACAGTAATTACAATTTCTTCTTACTAACCTACTTTTTCCTAACCTAGTGACTAGGTGCTTTTAGTTTCGTATACAGTTTTAAAATTAAAAGTATTGCGTATTTAAAAGTTTCGCTTTGTAACCATTCGTTAAAATCTCTTCCATATACATGTTGAAAAAATACAGTATTAATGTTTATATATACAGGGTAAATTTGGTTACTTAAGTTATTGCTCCTGATCTATTATTGCATTTTTAGATCCGTTATTGCATTCTGAATATTTTCGTATAAACTTCCCCATACCTAACTCTAGTGGTTTTCGAAATATAAATTAATTTCTTTATTTTTACTTGAAAACATAGCTCCAATTAATTTATTTTTACTACGCCACTGAAATTCGTAGAAATTTGAAATTTTGGGCGTAGTTTAGGAAGGTCCTGTGTATTAGTTCTGAGTAAGAAAATTTGATCTACATTATACAGGGTTGGTAAAAATGAGTTACTTTACCGCTATAGCTATAGCTATAGCTATAGCTATAGAAACAAAATTGGTGAAAAGTGCTTTTTTTAAATGGAACACCCTATATTTTATCAAAATCAAAGTTACTTTGATGCAGAGGTATAAAATTCCAAATATAAAATTATTTTTCCCATGTTAATTAAATGGGAAACTAAAATAAAAACAGCGATTTTTTTATATTAAATAGAAACATTTGAGAGGTAAAAAAAATTAAATTTTATTTTTTTCTGCACATATATATACCGAAAAGTCGTGAGACATACGGTTCTTTTAAGAACCAAAAACCGACAACACGGAGCAGATGAATTATAAAAACAACTAAAATGAAAATGAAATGTCCTATTAGCATTAATGTGATAATAAGTGAAAATAGTGAAGGTACACGGTGGCCCAAAAGTCATGACCCGATTTCCTAAGGCTATAATTTAAAAAATTATCCCTGTTTGTAAATATTGTTGGACCTTTACATTTTTTTCTATTAAGGAGGGCAGTACGCTGCGGGGAAAGGGGTAAGGGAAGTTGTTTCTTACCCAATGCATAAATAGCGATAGGTACTATTAGTAGTTAAACTCGTAAAAACAAAATTCACTTTTTCATTTAATTACATTTAATTTAAAAAAACAGCACATTTTCTAACTGATTTTATAATTATTTTTTATTTTAATACTATCAACTATAGTTGGTTTCTATGGTAACGCTTTTCGCTTTTGACAGTTGCAGTAATATTTAAAATCTTAAAATGAGTTGTGAAAACGAATTATTATGTTCTGTAAAATATGTAAAGTCCGCTACAAAGAAAAAATATTAAAAAAGGTATGGGAACCAAAAATAGAGCAACATAAAACATGCAGTATGTTGAATGCAGCTAAAGTCTCGAGAAGAGCAGAAAACAAAGATAAAAAACCATAAAAATAAGTAACTTATAATAAATAACAAAACAATTGTGTTTTTTTCTAATAATTTACTTTAAAAACGAAATTATGGTAGTCGACCGATTAATAATTTTGGTTGGACAGTCAACATTTATCGTTTATTATTGCAAAACTGTGCGGTACACTGTTATAAAAATATGATTTTTTAACATGAGTTTGTAGTTAGTAAATTTTATTTTGTAAAATTTTTACAAAATTTTTTGTATACAACCTGGGTTTGTAATTATTTTAACAAATTAAAATATTTTACCGAAAGTTTTATGAAGGTAAAATGCAATTTTGTAAGCATTTTGTTAATTTCAAAGGTTACAGATTATTTTGTTAATGTTTAACAAATTATTCCGTTGAAAAAGTACACGTGATTTCAGGCAGCCAATCAAAACATTTCCAAGCACACCACACTTATCAACACGTTGTGTCAGCGTCAACGCGTGTTTATAATATTTAACGGTGACAGGAGTGTTTATAATGTCATTATTGGATTCGAATTAAAATTAGGCGATATAGTGAAGTTAAAATAAATCAGTAAGTGTTTTAGTAGTACTGATTGTTATATTGTATCAAATTTCTATACCGGGTGTATCTGAGAATAGACGCACCCCTGTAACTTTTTTATTTATAAAGATAGACACATGAAATTTTGCATGGTTAATTAGGATATAAAATGCCACTTATAAGAGTACAAAATGAATATTTTGAACTTCCGGTTTCGCCGGAAATGATACCAACTTTCGATTTTTAAATGGAATACCCTATACATTTTTACATATTTGGAAATTCTGAGTCGGACAGCATCCTCAAATTGACCTTTCGACGTTTCGTCATCAGAAAATGTATCATCATAAAGATCAATCTAAAGTGCTTAAAAACTATTTTATTTTCTTCTAATGGATTCACAGAATGCCTGAAAAATGAAACTTGCCTTAGAAAGTTGTTATTCAGCTATTCCCAGTAGTCTAAACTTGTCAAAATTCGTTTTTCTCAAATAGTTCAAAGCACTCTAGATTGATATTTATGATGATGCATTTTCTGATGACGAAACGTCGAAAAGTGAATTTGAGGATGCTGTCCGACTAAGAATTTTCTCAGGATTCTAAATATGTAAAAATATATAGGGCGTTCCATTTAAAAATCGAAAGTTGATATCATTTCCGGCGAAACCGGAAGTTAAAAAATTTTGTACCCTTTTAAGTGGCATTTTATATCCTAATTAACCATGCTAAATTTTATGTGTCTATCTTTATAAATAAAAAAGTTACAGGGGTGCGCCTATTCTCATATACACCCGGTATAATCTGATGATTTCAGAATGGTGCGTTATTTAATTTTGTGTATGTTATATTTGTGTTCATTTATGTAGGTATGTGTGAATTATGTTTTATTTAGAAAATTGTTTAATAAAGCAACATTTCTTATAACAAATTCTCTTTTTTAAAGTTCCGAATTTACAACAAATACTTTTGATACTGGGTCTACATAAAAGTTTGAAAAAAAACAAGAATTATGGTTGAAATTGACATGGAATTTTGTTATTAAATCTACAAAATATCTGTAATAATTACAAACTACTTATTCAATTAGTTAACAGATTATAATCTGTATACAGTTTGTTGTAAACTTAACAAAAAGTTATGTGGACCTGGATTAACATAAAATCTGCAATTAATAACCATGGTTATTAATTGGTTAAATTTAACAAATATTTTTTTACTGTGTAAGAGTTGATAAAAATTCTACAAGTGCATACGAGAAAAAAATCATTAATTTTTCATTGTCACGTTAGAAGATATGCATTAATTAAATACATATGTCTGGGCTGCATAGGAAATGAATTTAATTAACTTAAGAAATCGATGAATTTTTTTTCTCGTATGCACTTATACCTGTATAATTGGCATATAAATTTTTGTTTACGTTAAGTTAACAACAGAGTTTAGCAATAATAAACGATAACCTCCTGTGCAGCCTTTGTAATATTTTTTTTACTCGAAAACCAGACGGTCAATGTTTCTATTACTAATATCGTGCCTGAACCTCCTTAAGTCAAGAAAATTAAGCAACCGGGAAATATCGCGAGCACAATGTCTATTGTTGCCCGTCTGATTTGACTACTTTGGAAATATTTGAAGTTTGCCTTTATGTAAAGGAGCCCCAGACCTTGGAAGCCCTAAAAGAAAACATTGCAATGTTTTCTTTTAGGGCTTCCAAGGTCATGAAGAAGAAATGGCAATGCCATTGCACGAAGAACGAAGATCGTTTTTCCGTTAATGTGTGGGTAGGCGTTGTAAATGGCATGTTACATAGCCCCATTTTTTAAATGAACACATTCCTAGTTTTTTTTTTCCAAAGATGACATTTTGCATTGGGGTTTTTCCACGAAACCTTACCCCAACTTGAGAAAAAATCAGATGTGTTATTTAACAAAATAACATTGTGATGCTAAGAAGCTAACATTAAGAATAAACACGGAAGAGTTTCAATACTCGATAAAATGTTCAAATGTCGCACCCGATACATTTTGAGAAAATTTAAAAAAATAAAGTATGCAATTTTAGTGCATTTAAAATACGTGCTTGTTTAAGGTTACACAGTAAAAAATTTCTGGTAAAAAACAACACCAAAAGTGGTCTATATAGGTCCACACTAGAAATGGTATATCTAACCACATACAATTTGGTAAATTTTACCCTTTTTAATTGGTTAAAAATCTACACGTACTATTCGTACAAAAAACTCGTAACAGTGTAAAAATCATCAAATATAATACACTCTTAGGGGTAAAAGCAACACGCAATATTGGTAAAAGAACTCCATTCAAGAGTAGAAAATGCTCAATTTGGTGTAATTTACAACACATTTTGGTGTTACTTATAGGTGTTAAAAATGGTGGGTGTTTTAATATTAAACACAGCATGTAATGTAAAATAAAGTATATTTTATATTACTTACAAACTATTAGATATGAATATAAATAGGCTTTGGCATAAAATTAAAAAAAAATGTTTAACACTACTTAGGTGTATTCTTATACTCAAGAAGTATTAATAATTTTTTTTATTTGAATGAAAAGTAGTACTTAATATTTTAAGTTTATTCCAGTTTGTGCAAAACCATATTTAGCTTATATAGGTATATAAGTTAAATATGATTTTTCACTAGCTTAAAAAACTTAAAATTTTACTAAATTTCATATTTCACAGGTAAAAAAACATGTTATATCACAAACATAAGTTGCATCCACTGTCACATTGCACCACTTTACCCGACCACTGAATTTTAATTTAAAAACCATGGTCTTAAAATAGCATGCATAGGTACACTACCATCAACTGCACTCGGAATACTGATTGCTCCCTTGCCGTTAGCGAATGGTGATGACTACGTGACTTTTTTACCACAATGTGTGTAACTGTCAACAAATAATAGTGTCAAATGTACACTGCGTCGAGTTTATCTTTAAATTAACACTAGATTGACACGTTGCTGTGTAAAATAAATTTAAATTAACACGAATGAATTTTACCACAATTTAAAATAAACACTTAATATTTTTGACCAATTTTAGTGTATAAATTAACACCAAATGATTTTACCACTCCATTTGGTAACTTTACACCGAAATATTTTTTACTGTGTACTTCAAGTTTTACACAAAAAATTATTACTTTATGCTTTCATCCAAAATTTTACAGTATCAACTTTAGAAGCCAACTTGATCGCCTTTGCCGATTTTCTAAGGTCGCGCCCGTTACGCTATTCATGACGTTATAAACGGTTTTCTTGAAAAAACGCAGTTTAAGTGTCGCACCCGTTACATTGTTAAATTTGTCATTTTTGTTTTTATGCCATAAAACATAAAAATTTAAATAAACTTGGAAAGGCTGTTTCTCTCTTATTTTTGAGTTTTGATAAAAAAAGTTACTTAAATTCAAGTTTAAATGTTTGTTTGTCTATTTGAAATAATATAAATAGGTTACAAACATTATAGAAATAATCATAAGGTTTTAAAATTGAAAAAATCAATTAAAACATTTTACAATTAAAGAACGTTTCTTATACATTAGCGTATAGTTATTGCTTATTATTAAAATCAATATTCTCTAGTCATCGCAAATACAATGCGAGCATGCTCAAGTGAACACATTTTAAAAAAGAAAGTTTTATTTGTCCGTGAACTTTACAATCAACATATATTTCAATTTCAATTGGCCTTAAATTTAACTTTCGCCTTCGAGTAAGAATCCACCATCTCCCTAAATCTTCTTTGGATCATCTGATGACTTTTATGTCAAGTATACAGGGTGGTCTCAAAAATTAATTTAAAAAACAAGTCTAAATGTAAAAAGAACTTGTTAATTTAGTGTCATTATAAATTTGGTGTGGGTCCCATTTCTAAGAACCAACATATCGGTATATACGTATATACGCAAAATCCACCAGCCGCCACTGGTATTTTGGGATCACCGTGTATAGGAAAACCCACGTAAATACAAGATACCTAACCTTGCACATTTGGTCTTTCAAATTTAACTGAACATTGTAACGGCACAGTATGGAAATATGTTGTTTCATAGAAAATTTAAATGGGCACGAATGAGTCAGTAATGAATTATAAATTCTCTTAAGTTTATTTACTTATGTGAATAGAACTATTGTTTAAAGAGATATGCCATAAATGTTACAAATAAACAAACTATGGTGGGTAAATAAACAATATAATAGGCCCTAACAATGTTTTTTTTAAGTTTTTTGTTTTTATTTTAAATATGTATATCTTTAAGTACAGATGTTAATTATTTAACAACTAAAATTGGCTTGAAATTCTTATTCCTGTTCGTCGTAGATAAAGTATAGTATACAACTCGTTTTGTAACTTGTCTAGACACTCGTTTTTATTAAACATCTTTTGGGGTGGGTACAGTGAATTGTTAAAGTTTGGGTATTTAATTAAAATTTATAAATTACCTGTAGGTATATTGTTCGTATGGATAGAAGTTTTTAAGAGCATGCTCTTGCCTGCAGGCAAAGAATTTCGTGATAATAGGGCAAAAGTTAACAAACGCAAGTCTAGGAATGTGTGGCTGGAAATGTGTGGATAACTTCACACAAACTTTTTTTATATTAATTCTAGAAAATTATGGTAAATATAGAAAATAATGAAAGAATAATTATAATTACCTATAAAGGTAATATAATTCTCTAATAATATTATTGATAATAATAATAATATAATAGTATAATACTATAGTATTAAAAAATATATACTTAAAAATAATATGTATTTATTAGAGTTCAGACAATATTTCTAAAATTAGCCTTTTATAGAAAGTTACAAAATATTTTCAAAATTTAAAAAAATTAAAATAACTATTAGGGAAAACTTCATTGTAACATCATTGAATATGATCCATATTTTAACGAAATAGTCATGGTGGTATATTTTTTTTCAGGGGCGTATGCATAATTTTTGTAAGAGGTTTTAAAACGCCAATTGGCGTATTATAAAAGTATAAAGATGAAAAAAAATAAAAAAAAAAACAAAATAACACAATTTTTTGTTAACTGAAACCACCCTGTATTTTTATGAATTTTTTCAACACCAGCTACAGTATTGGCAAATAACAGAAAATTATTTAAAAAATTCATCTTCAGTAAAATGTAACTTTTTTGACATTTCTCAATTGCTATGGCAGTTAATTACTTTTACCGCCGCTAAAAAATCTGACATCTGTCTGACGGTTCTAACCCAACTTTCCCCAAATTGTAAAGATCATTATAGTCATAAAATATGACAACTGTTAGATGGTTCAAACTTCACTTTTTTGTTTTTTATTCATTATGAATTTATAATATTTTAATATGACCGTAAAACAAGTAAATATTGTTTTATAAAATTTAAGAAAAAATCTGAGTGGACTTGGGGAGGGGGTCGAGACTTTGTAACAATATAAGACAGGGAGGGAAAGGGTATCTTAAAATCCTAAAAAAGGTATACTTCATGGAAAACTTCATAAGTTTAAAACAACAAAAGTTTAATTCGACTAAAATATGCTATTTTATTTAAAACTTTTTTTCATAGCAAAATAATTCAAGTGAAAATAATTGAAAAATTTAAAAGGCTGGTTATTAGGAAATATTTTTTTATCTACTCCTACATTGAAGAGCTGCCACTTTATGGCGTTTTAGTCACGGTCTGAAGTTAACAACAGTGGCTTTTGGGCATTTTAGTCACGGTGAGGTTAAATTTGTCAAATGTCAAATATTTATGAAACTAAAATTGGCTTTAAATTCTTATTTCTGTTCGTCGTAGATAAAGAATAGTATGCAACTCGTTTTATAAACTTCTATAGACACTTGTTTTTATTAAACACTCGCTCGTGCTTAATAAAACTCGTAACTAAAATGGCGTTTATAAAACTTAATACATAATATAATATTATCTACGCCTACATTGACATTTAAAGTTAATAGTTGATAAATAAAATTATCTTTAAATTATTCTTCAAGTTCGTTGTAGATAAAGTATAGTATGCAACTCGCTTTATAAACTTCTCTAGACACTTGTTTTTATTAAACACTCACTCGTGCTTAATAAAACTAGTTAAAATGGTGTTTATAAAACTTGATACATAATATACTATTAAATGTATTTTGTTATATACAATGCTTACCTCTGGTAACCTAACTAGTAAGTCTTGGAATCGTGTAGTCTGTTGCGGATACATATGTTGTGTATAAACACGGAGGCACGTCATATATCGTTCGTGTATACTCTCCAATTCACTGTTACCCGAACTACTGGCAGGTTTTGCTAAAATAACAAAAAAAGATTAGTTAATTCTCTTAGACATTGGAATATTAAATAATTTAAAAAAATCAGGAACTAATTTCGTTCTTTCTTAACTATTCCGTGGTCGCCATTTTCCGAGGTTTCCGATATTCCAATTAATGGGAACTAAATTTCGGTGATTTTGAAAAAAATCAGCATTTTCTAAAATGCTTAAAGATTGTTAAAGATACTAAAGTGAACTCCTTATTTTTCTGCAAATTCACTAGTCGGCTAATGCCGAACTTACGGCAACTGATCTTTAAACAATTTTTTTTGCGAATTCTTGCCCCTAATCAGGGTTTGGGTGTTCAAACCCCCCCAGGAGGGTTTTACTACAATGTTTACTTGAAAAACTGAAAAATAATCGAAAAATACATATTTGTTTTCAAATTTCATGAAAAAAAAATGTTTTTTAAGTTATTTTTCTTTATCTCAAGAGCAATTTCATAAAAAATATATATTTAAAGGTTAGTGTTTGGTATAATCTATAAATATATATTTTTTATGAAATTTTGCTTAAGATACTACAAAATAACTTAAAAATACTTTTTTTATGAAATTTGATAACCTCTCCCCAGGAGCAAATCCTGCCCTTGTCCCTAACATATTAGGCAGTCGAATACATATCAATGCCTTTGGAATTTTAATTTTAAAAAATTATGCAATTAATCTTACGTATTCTTTACACAAAATGTATTACATTCAATCAAAAAGCGAAAATGAGTGAAACTTTTAACTCTCATTCCCTATTTATAATATTAAAATAATATTATTTAAAATTAAAACATAAATTGTGTATAATTTGAAATAGGATATATAAATAAATGTCCTTAAAAATATAAATAAATGTCCTTAAAAATTATTTAATTAATTTTAAGTAATTTATTTCAGGGTAAAATTGCTCGTAAACATTAATATTATTCTATTCTACTCACCAACAGTATCTAATAATTAAAGTTCTTATCTAAATATCATTATAAGTCACAAAAACAGTACGTATGAATTGCTTTTTTTATTTGACATTACAAAAAAATACAAATTGCTCACATATATAAATGCAATCAATTTAAAACATTGCTTACCTTGATTTAACATGGTTATTACTTTAAGGCACACGTATTCTTCCATTGTCAATTTAATTTGCCTAAACATAAGGGTTACATGTGTTATTTTTTCGATCATTAACCCAACATCTTGTCGAAGTTGTTCTATGGTAATTTCGCGACCCATCATTGATGTCAAACAGCTCTGCAGCGTACACAAATTTGTCTCCACCTTTAACAAAATAATTATTATTTAAAATTTGTTTTCAAATTTTATAAACAACTCTTCTGTTTAAACATTTAATAGTATTAATTTTTTATACACAAAATAATTAAGTTTCTGGGTACAAATTTTAAATTATTATTTCGTCCACAGAAAAGTTTACTTTTCATTATAAAATAATATGTAATGTTTTATACAAAATTATAAAAAGACTATATAACTTAATCACTAATATTACAACAATAATTTTAAAACATATTGTTTTAGAAAGCATATATGAGGTCAAAAAACTTAAATAATATTTTGATGTCATTCGGTGGAAACGCTTTCTAAGAATAGTTGAAAAATAGAGACAGTTTATTACGAAAGTAGATGCTAAAAACATCGGAAAAACCTAACAAATATAAATATATATATTGGAATTAGATTTTATAGTTCGGTTCGTCGACCTGTTGTAAAAATAGCATTTAATTAAATAGACAACATAAAATTTCCCAAAAATTGTCTACTTGTGAATGAAAAATTTGTTAAAATTATTGCTGTTGAGAAAATAAATATAATATGAATTAATACAGGGTTGTAATTTTGTCCACTTTTTTGATTTCGTCCATGACGTCAAAATTGGACAAAAACGGACAAAATTGGACAAAATCTAATTTTTTTCTATTAATTAATACAGGGTTGTGATTCTGTCCACTTTTTTTGATTTCGTCCATGAAGTGGTCAAAATTGGACAAAAACGGACAAAATTGCACAAAATCAAATTTTATTCTATTTTATTAAATTTGTTGGTTTATTTTTGATTACCTACTACTATTATAATTATAATTTAAGAGGTATACAGTAGGTAACCTACTACTTATTATATGTAGGTAAAGTATCACAAAAAATACCAATGTATACATTAAAAAAATATATTTTACTACAGAATATATGCATATACCTATTTCTATTTATTTTTCGTTTATGACATAATATGATATATTGTAATATTATTTGTTTCATTTATTTTGTTGTATACTTTAGTACAAGAATCAAGGTATTAAAAAATGTAGACACGTTTCAATTTGCTTATCACTTATAACTTATTCCTAATTGTTATTACCTTTTGAAAACTTGTACACTTATAGAGCAGAGAAACTATGCCTTTTATTATATATATATATATATATATAATATATGTATATATATATAAATATATATATATATATATATATATATATATATATATATATATATATAATATATAATAAAAGATTTTTCATTAAAATTTCTTATGGTCCCAAAGAGAAAAATCAATAAGTGCGTTGTTAAACTGTTATCCTTGCAATTCACTTTTTTCCTTTATTTTTTGTTTGCACAGAAAATATAATAAACTTTTAAATTCAATACTTCTTTAATTCTATAAGATTCTATAAGGGTTTTATGAAATATTATTGAGTGAGATGGACAATATGGAATGGAAGAAAATAAAAAGTCATCATTTGATAATTTTCAGAAACGATTTCATATAAAATTTGGTATGTCAAGGAAAATTATGAAAAATATAAAATATTGTCTATTATATTAAGAACAATAAAAATATTTTCTGCATTTATTGTTTGAACTGGGAATTTTCAATAGAAAAAAAATTACACTTGAATTTATGAAAATAAACAGAAAGGTTAAATGGGCATATTTGTTTTAAATAAAAAAATTAATCCAAAATATAGGTATGTACCAGTAATTGTTCAAAATATTTTTGATTAATAAAAAAATCCACATATTAATAATATCCATTTTTATTACTTTCGCAGGTCTTAAAAAATGTTTTAAAAAAATATTAAAAATCGTTTTTATGAAAATACCTACATATAACGTCACAATTATTAAAAATGTATGTTTCTATATTGTGACGTTTCAAAAATATTTTAGACTGTAATGTGGAAATTTAATTTAAATCAGCATTTATAACAAAACAAAAACTATATCTGAAGTCAAATAGTTTAATTGTGACCTAATTTATAACTTTAAAATATTCGTACTACGAAGATAACTTTAAGAATAAACAGGGAAGAGTTTTAATACTCGATAAAAAGTTGAAATGTCGCACCCTAAGACAAGGTCGCCCCAGTTACATTTTGAGAAAATTATAAAGTATATATATATATATATATTTTGTCCATTTAAAATACTTGCTTGTTTGAGGTTACTATTCAAGTTTTACACAAAAAATTATTACTACCTATATGCTTTTATCCAAAATTTTACAGGATTAACTTTGGTTACATTTTCCAATGTCGCGCCCGTTACGCCATTCATGACGTTATAAAAGGTTTTATTGACATTTTGTTTGAGTTAAATATCTTATTTTTTATACTATTTTTGTATATTATATATCGTATCTTAATATATGGGTCAGAATTTCTCAAACGGGCCACCTGAATTAGGTCAAAATTAATTTTTGTTTGTAGATACATTTTTTTGATAGTATTTTACATCACTAACACAAATCCTAAAGGATTTTGTAAAAAAAAAATTTTCAATTGACATATTCATGATATTAAAAGTCAAAGTTTTTAATAATTAAAAAATAAAAAAATTCATTATGGCTGAACTAATTATCCGATTCCAACGATATAACTAGCGTTGGAATCTTGTTTTGACATAGATTCTTTGTTATTTTTTTCAATTGTCCTATTTTCATTTAGGTCGATTTTTTTTTGTTTTTTTTATACCAAATTCGGAAATAATTGCCTTCTGCGCCAGCTATCGACTCGAGAAAAAAAACACATATACTCCAATCATTTCTCGACATTATGCTGCTGAGAAAAAAAATGGCCCGCAGGTTGACAAAAAGTTATTCGTCCTTTTGTGGCCGCGCGCGGTGTCAGCTCACGCTCCGAACCGTGTACGCTGTACGCGCTTGTGACGCGACGTCTTACGGTGGTCTGGAACCTGCGGGCCATTTTTTTTCTCAGCAGCATAATTTCGAAAAATGATTGGAGTATATGTGTTTTTTTTTTTCGAGTCGATAGCTGGCGCAGAAGCCAATTATTTCCGAATTTGTTATAAAAAAAACAAAAAAAAATCGACCTAAATGAAAATTGTACAATTGAAAAAAATAACAAAGAATCTATGTCAAAACAAGATTCCAACGCTAGTTAAATCGTTGGAATCGGATAATTAGTTTAGCCATAATGATTTTTTTTATTTTTTAATTACTAAAAACTTTTACTTTTAATATCATGAATATGTCAATTGAAATTTTTTTTTTTACAAAATCCTTTAGGATTTGTGTTAGTGATGTAAAATACTATCGAAAAAATGTATCTACAATCAAAAACTAATTTTGACCTAATTCAGGTGGCCCGTTTGATAAATTCTGACCCATATCTAAACAAACACTTTATTATCATGAAAAAATGCAGATATTAAAAATAGACTAATATAACATTCATTTAAATCTGATATAGAATCAGTTTTTTACAGTAAAAGTCAAGAGGATGTTCTAATTAAGTTAACTTCCACATTTTAGTATTATTTCACAAGAGCCCATAAAGTGCTTTTTTATCTTGACGATTGTATGAGATTTGACAACTAACTTAAAGCTTACTTCATTCAGAGACTAAAAAGCCACTTTTGCCAACTTTAGCCCGTGACTTAAAGGCCATAAAGCCACAACTTATATTTAAAAGATCACAAAGTACATATATAAGGTTTATATCAAGTGACACATCAATGAAAAGGTGTTTGCAAGCTGATCATAACCAAGTACTTATTCTGTCTGAAATTAAAACAAAAAATATCGTATTTTATGAGTACAATTTTCACCGTTTAACAATTTTATTTTAAAAATTTGAAATTCTAGTATTTTAAACCCAAACTTAGGTTACACTTCTTGACATTTAGGAATTAAAAAAAAACTACATTGAGTTAACGTTTGCCTAAATGTCATTTTTGAAAATGTTGTTTCATCAAAAAACCTATTGGATTAATCTATATTTTGGTGTCAAAGCAATAGTCAGAGTTGGTCAAAGTTTTCATTTGACAGTTAAAATATTGATTTAACATAAACTAATTTTTTGAATTAAAATTTTGGTTTAATAGCTTTAATAGCTGGAATTGGTTGAATCAAATACTGAAATTTTTAGGATTACCTAAAAAAACTATTAAATTAACGTTTAGTTGCTCTTTAAATCCAAAACATTAAATTTGTTTATTTAACAAATTGTAAATGTTATTTTACGTCATTAGACGGTGTTGATCATGTGATGTTCTTACATCTCGCCTCAGTTGGCTTACGATAGGAGTATATAAGCTCAGGTAGCCGTTTGTTTTCGGTGTGTTCCACAGTGGAACTTCCACTACACCAAATTGCCCGACACTGATTATCAGTGACTGATAAGACCCCAATATAGGTCAAATCAGTCTGTCGGTAGGTATTTGAAGTAGGTGGAATGCACTCAAAATAGAAACTCTGGCGAGGGAATTTTTTCTCTTTATATTAATTCCATAATTTAATTTACCCAACATTAGCGCAAATTATATATTAATATATATTATATTAACGTTTTATTGGTGTTAAGTGAATATGCTAAAAAGGTGACCTGGACATTTCAAGAAAATACCTTAACATCTTAAAAATGTTAGCACAATGATTTTCGAAATATTACTCCGACATATCAAGAACCAGATTAGCAGATTAGAACAAATATTCTCATTTTGTTCATTTAACTAATTTTTGTTGTTCAATTAAACAATACAATTTGACATTTTTAGATGGTTAAATAAACGTGCAAAACCCATTGCTTGTATTTAAAGTGCATAAAGAGTTGAATTAATATTTTTTTTGTTGTTTCAACAGCTTATTTTTTTCAGTGTATCATTTGATAAGTATTTTAAAGCTGAATATTTTCCCGATTGAACAGAGTGAAACAAAATAATGACATTTTCAAAAAATGTTTTTGTCATAAGGCATTCTTCAATAATAAGAGTAAGTTACTAAAATTTGCAAGTTTTAAATGGAGTCATTACATAAATAATACGTTTTAAATGGAGCCATTAAAAAAATATTACGTTTTAAATGTAAATCTTAAGTTGATTATAAACCCTGTATGGAATAAAAAAATAAGTAGATGGTTATGATCGGCTTGCATCACCTTTTTAGTGATGTCACATGACCCCACTTCACATTAAAATTAATGTGACCTTTAGACAGTGGCCATTAAAAAAAAGTCAAAAAGAAGTATTTTTATAGAAATTGGAATTTTTAGTTGGGTTAATCAAGATATTAAATACTATTATAGTATATTATAGTATATTTTGTTACGTTGAAAAGTATACTTTCAACGTAACAAAATATATAAACCCAGTAGTTCAAAAAAGAAGATTTTTACTTGTTCGCGGTAATAAAAGTGATTTGTAAAACAACTATTTGTGATGAATATGCATTGCTTTTTTAAAACCGCATTACCTTCGCAACGTTCATAGTCAGTGAGATTATTAGTACGGCATTGGCATACATGTATGTACGAGTACCTATGCGTTTCTTTTTGAATCCTTTTGACCTTATGAGTAATGCAAATAGCAAAAAAAAGATAATTCCTGTTTACTATTTTCCAAATTGCAAAATATTTTGTTTATAGTATATACGAGGTGTGTTCAGAAAATATCTGGAATTTTCGTTTTTTGAAACAAATATTTATTTATTCGTCTACATTAATGTTGTCGCCTTCAAAATAGTCCCCATTGGATTTTATGCACATGTGCCAGCTCTTCTTCCAATACTCGAAACACTTCTAAAACCCGATCTTTGGGATAGCCTTTATATTAGTTCTTTCAGCGATGCGCTTTTAATGTCATCTATGCTTGCAAAACGACGGCCCTTTAAGGTTCTCTTTATTTTTGGGAATAGGAAAAAGTCAGACAGAGGCATGTCTGGCGAATATGAAGGCTGGGGCATCATTACAGTATTGTTTTTGGCCAAAAATGTTGTTCAAAATTTAACAATTTTAGAACAAATTTTGCTGCCACGCGTTTCATACCCAAAACATTCGAAAAAATTGTATGGGATGAGCCAATCGATATACCAACATCATCAGCGACTTCTCTAATGGTTTATAACCATTTCTTACACTTTTTCCATGTTTTTATCGGTTGTTAATGTGCGTTCGGGGCGTTCGTCATCTTCAACGTCTTCACGGCCATCTTGGAAACTCTTATACCAATTGTAAACTCTTGTTTTACTTATAGCAACTCACAGAATTTATTTAATTTTTTAAGCAAAATTGGATACAAATTCTTTGATCCATTTCTTTTAACGAACGAAAAATCGCCAAGCTCATAAAACACGTCTAACCTTAGCGGCTGCCACAGACAAAGTAAACAATGAAAACAGCTAAAGTTTTTATCATACTTCGGGGGCATGAATATTAACATAATAAAGAAAATTTTATGACAACCGGACCCTCCGAACCCGCGAAATTTAACAATTCCCGTTATTTTCTGAACACACCTCGTAGTATATTATAATACCACATTGGTATATACTATATAAATATAAAATAATTGAACTATCTAAACGATGCAATACCAACAATAAATGTCAAAATTAATTATAGGTATACCTATACCTATAGGTACGATTGTTTTTCCAAATACTTAATTTACTCGATTCTTGGTTTTAACTTTAAAAAGTAAAAAAATGTTTTACTTAGTGATTTGTAATTCAGTTAAAAAGTAATTCCTTATGCAATTTTTGTAGGAGTTGCATAATAATTTGCACAGACTTAGATAAGATAAATAATATCATCGATGTTGTTGGTTTCTAAATATAGAATCAATCTTTTATGCTTGAAACTGTTACTAGCTATTTTTGTGTAAAATTAATCTGCTTATTGTCACCTGTAGGTATACAGT
Source organism: Brassicogethes aeneus (assembly GCA_921294245.1). Classification (NCBI taxonomy): domain Eukaryota; kingdom Metazoa; phylum Arthropoda; class Insecta; order Coleoptera; family Nitidulidae; genus Brassicogethes; species Brassicogethes aeneus. The sequence goes on from OV121134.1 coordinate 52,125,269, forward strand.
AGGGTGATTCATTTCCGCAAAGATTTTTTTTTTCGGTGCTCAAAATATTGCATATAGAAAAAAAATTCTCACCAAGTTTGAGCTCTTAATATCAATTTTAAGTACAACATATTTAAATTTAAAGTTTTACCGTTTAAAATGCATTTAAAAAATATATTTTTTTTTTCAAATTTCTAATGCTTACCCACCTTTGACAATATTGCAAATCGGTTTGATGGACCTTGTGGGGAATTTCACGCTCTTCAAAATTGCTTTTGAGTTTTTTTTATAACTCGCATTGGTTCACCAGTAGGAGTCGTCAAAGGACAGTTTTTGAAACAATAGTTTTTTTTAAATTTTTTTTCGAGCAAATCGCAAAAAGTAGGGAGAAAAAAGGGCTGACTCATAAAAAAAAGTTTTCCATCCAATATTTAATGAATTTACAGTCATTTTTATAACTGAAAACGTAAGAAATTGATAAATACCAACCCATAATGTTATTTAGATTGATTTTTTATATTTATTATCATTATATTTCCCTACACTAAGAACTTTTTTAAAATTATTATGATTTCTCACTCATAATGAATATAAAAACAACACATAAATTTATAAAAAAACAAAAAAGTTTAATCAACATATACAGAAGGTTACGTTATTATGTAACATTCCAAATTTGCCTTAAAAAATTAAATAATCTTTATTTATATATTTTTTGCTATATGACAGAAATGTTGAAAAATTGCAAAATCCACGTTACAATTTTATTATTGTTGTTTTTTTATGAATTTATGTGTTGTTTTCATATTCATTATGAGTGAGAAATCATAATAATTTTAAAAAAGTTCTTAGTGTAGAGAAATATAATGATAATAAATAGAAAAAATCAATCTAAATAATATTATAAGTTGGTAATTATCAATTTCTTACAGTTATAAAAATGGATGTAAATTCATTAAATATTGGTTGGATAACTTTTTTTATGAGTCAGCCCTTTTTTCTTCCTACTTTTGGCGGTTTACTCGAAAAAATAATATTTTTTACATGCATTTTAAACGGTAAACTTTAAATTTAAATAGTAAGTACTTAAAATTGATATTAAGAGCTTAAACTTGGTAAGAATTTTTTTCTATATGCAGATTAATATTTTGCTTGAGCACCGAAAAAAAACCTTCCGGAAATGAATCACCCTAGTATACAGGTAATAGTATTTTTAGCAAAATTTATCAGTTATCAAGTGATTAATACAAAATTTCTGTATTTTTGTGAAATGAGCTAGCACATAAGATCTATAGGCTATAGGGTATACAGAAAGCCATTTTAAGCCTGAAATAGTATATTGTAGACCTAGGCGGTGAAGTAACATTTTTCTAGGGTAAAAAGAAATTTATCTACACCCAGTTAGATAAAACTTTTTGCAGAAATCTACACTGACGGTAGTTTAATATTAAAAATGTAATTTATATTGCTAGATGTTGTTAGGCAGATTATTTTATAGAAAGAATGCAGCTTTTAATATGTTACTTTTATTAAATAAAATTTTGTCAGTTACAAAACCAAAAAAATCGGTTGTTTTCTCAACTCAAACTGTTTTTATCAGTACTTCTGGATTGGAACACATATTTTTTATACCAATTTGTAGAAATTTGTATTAGAATTTTATAGAAATTTATGATTTTTTTATACATCAAAAAAATATTTGACAAATAAGAGGAAAAAAATGATTTACAAAAACCAGTAACATATAACTATAGTTTAAATTTATATTTTAAATATCGAGTGGTCCGTTGAGTGATTTTGACAAAGTACCTATATGTATACATAAAGCAAAAAAGCTATAATCTTATGAAATATTATTTTTATTAAAGTAAAGCCATTGCGTCGTCTTAAATACTCGTTAAAACTGAACCTCAAAATACTTGAAACTTGCATATATGCCCTATAGGGCCATTTTTGAGAAGTATTTGCTAGGTGATTTAAGGACTAAAAGCCATTTTGTTTTAGAGTGAAATATTTTTATGCGTTCTGTTTCGTCAACATTTTTATGATCTAGGCGTGTTTCGTAATTTCTCCTACATTTTATTTAGCTAAAGAAAATGCACACTTTCTAATTATGCGGTTATGCAATAGGTGAGATCACTTTGCATTCTAAAGGTATCTTATTTTATTGTTAAATTTTTTTTAATTAAACTTTCTATCGGATATTATACTTTGTAGAACTAAATTATAAACTACTAGGTGTGTTCAGAAAATAACGGAAATTGTTAAATTTCGCGGCTCGGAGGGTCCGGTTGTCATAAAATTTTATTTATTATGTTGGTATACATGCCCCCGAAGTATGATAAAAACTTTAGCTGTTTTCATTGTTTACTTTGTCTGTGGCAGCCGCTAAGGTTAGACGTGTTTTATGAGCTCGGCGATTTTCGTGCGTTAAAAGAAATGGTCTTTGATCCATTTGTATCCAATTTTGCTTAAAAAATTAAATAAATTCTGTGAAATGTTAACAAAGGCCTATAGTGAGTCTGCTATAAGTAAAACAAGAGTTTACAAGTGGTATAAGAGCTTCCAAGATGGCCGTGAAGACGTTGAAGATGACCCCGAACGCACAAGCACATTAACAATCGATAAAAACATGGAAAAAGTGGAAAAAATGGTTATAAACCATCAGAGAAGTCGCTGATGATGTTGGTATATCGATTGGCTCATCCCATGAAATTTTTTCAAATGTTTTGGGTATGAAACGCGTGACAGCAAAATTTGTTCGAAAATTGTTAAATTTTGAACAAAATTTTTGGCCAAAAACAATACTGTAATGATGCCCCAGCCTCCATATTCGCCAGACATGCCTCTATCTGACTTTTTCCTAACCTTAAAGGCCCGTCGTTTTGCAAGCATAGATGACATTAAAAGCGCATCGCTGAAAGAACTAAACAAAGATCGAGTTTTAGAAGTGTTTCGAGTATTGGAAGAAGAGCTGGCACATGTGCATAATATCCAATGGGGACTATTTTGAAGGCGACAACATTTTGTAGACGAATAAATAAATATTTGTTTCAAAAAACGAAAATTCCCAATATTTTCTGAACACACCTAGTATAGTATAGGTTTATGAAAGAAATTTATAGTTCTAAAACAGAATTAAGATTTTTGGTTTTATTTTCGCTTGTAAAATATATGTTTTAACAAACTAAATTGTTTTTGGAAACAGGATATGTTACCTTTTTATGAAAGGGTACCTAGGTATGTTAAAAACCAGTAGTAACGGGGATTTCAAATAAACTATAGTATATATACTTTATAAACATTAAAAAACAAATAAAAATAATTTTTAATGACTTTAATATAAAATCGTTTACTACAATTTATTCAAAGCATTTATTATTGAATATAATTATATTGTATAATACCTACATTTCTTGAAATGTCATGTAATGTATAAAAGTGGATATTCTATATGTATAATAATGACTAAAAATTAATTTATAATGCTAATAGATAACTTTCCTTGTCGATGTTTGCAGATTTACATGAAAAATATTATTTTAAATGGTTTAATTTTATCATCAAGGTAAATAGCACGTTTCCGGTGTATGGAAATTAAAAAATGAAATAAAGATTTACAGTAAACAATTTATTATTAATTTTTAATTTGAGTACATTAGATGCACAACTGTGTTTTTGCTGGATAAGTGATTTTAAGAAAAACATGAAAAACCGCTCATAAGATCATTTTTGAAAAAAACGCAAAAATTGTATAGACGTGCTTTTGCATCATTTTTATTCAAAAAAGTAAAAAAAAATCCTTTAAAATTAGGTAGTTTAGTAAATAATTGTAATCAAAAGAATTAAAAACATAGTTCTTCCTCGTTCAAAGACCAAGTTTTGCAAGTGAAAAGTGCAAATACCAAAAAATAACAATTAATCAGGTGATTGTTATGTCGTCACGTAATACGCATACAAGCGACGTGATTGATTGGTCAACAGCAAATACCGAGTTTTGCATCCGACAGGAAGAAACAAATATATATATATATATATATATATATATATATATATATATATATATTTGTTAGTTTTGCATCTGCGTTAAGTTTTTAAAGGTATTTTATTCTACAAATATTAACTTATGCATCTGGTTTACTTAGTTATGCTGTAGGCAGTGCAGTAATGTACATAAATAGGATAAAATATATATTTTTTAAAAATTTGCAAAAACCGAGTTTTGCATCTAATGTAGGTACTCATATAAAATTTAAAGGGATATATTTTAATTTTATACCTATATATACCTATTATAGGTTATATATGAAGTGTATATTCAAAACCAGACATTCCCATTCCTTTCCTAAGTGGTTTTGAGTAAAACTTAAATTTAAAGGGATATATTTTAATTTTATACCTATATACCTATTATAGGTTATATATGAAGTGTATATTCAAAACCAGACATTCCCATTCCCTACCTAAGTGGTTTTGAGTAAAACTTAAAAAACCGGTACGAAAATCTTCGACTTATACAAAAAGATTATTTTGTGTAATAAAATTTAATAAAACCAGACAGGTGTCATTTAATGACACATTGTCACCCTAATATAACAAGGTTAACATACAATTGTATGTTAAAAAAACCGAAAAATTTGAGTTTATGCTTCTACAAGGTTTTATGTAATCCACCCTTAAATATCAGCTCGATTAAAAATTTTGTAGGGGTCGCTCAAGATTTTTAAAAATTTTCAAAATCGTCAAAAATTGAATTTTTGTTTTATTTTAATTCTTTTTCTCGTCTCGAAATTATTTTTTAGGTTGAAAATAATAAAAATTCTGTAAATTTTAAATCAATATTTTGATTTCTAAAGGTCGCTAAAAGTTCGTTGATATTTATATTCAGAGGTCGCTCGAAAACATTCAAAATACTCTACTTTGAAAGTTAAAAAAATCTTGAGCGACTTTTAGAAATTAAAATATCGATTTGAAATTTTCAGAATCATTATTATTTTTAAATTAAAAAATAATATCGGAACGAGAAAAAAAATTAAAGTTAAAAAAAATCCAATTTTTGACGATTTTGGTAATTTTTAAAAATCTTGAGCGACCCCTAAAAATTTTTTAATGGTGCTGATCTTTTGACAGGGCTCTTAAAACATGACAAACCAACATATTTTCACAAGAGACGAGAAGAAAAAAAATATTCTTTTTTTTTGGGACACCCTAATATATATATATATATATATATATATATATATATATACATAGAATATACATTCTATAGAATTATTTCTAAGTGGTATGTGAAGCGTAGGCCACGTATAATCCTGTAGAAACATAGACTTAAATTTTTCGTTTTTTTTAACATACAACCTTATATTATTGTGACGACATGTCTATTTTTGCAGCTTTAGTGACTAAATACACAGTACATATTATGTTATAGTATACTCATAAGTTATAGCGTATTTTTGATGCATAGAATAGTAAACAAATAGTCTTAAAATAAAATAGGTGAATGCAGTTACGAAATTGTTTTGCTTTGCCGCCTTGCAATATTAGTTAAAATAAACTAGAAATACACGAAAGTTCTCCAACAAACATATTACGTTAACTATTATTAATTTATTTATTTTGTCCTATATAGAATATTTATTATAAAAATGCCTTTCATATTTTATCTTTAAAATAAAAAAGCTTTACCCAATGCATTTATTAAATAAATCAACGGAATTTTAAAAATTATAAACGTTTTATCTTGACCTACAATATTTTTATTGTTTTTTTCCATGAACATTTTAAGTTAAGCGTAAAAAATGCAATTGTTAGATGGCTTAAATTGACAAGGTTTATTTTTAAATTAAATAGAGAATGGTTTATTGTTTTGAAAAAATAATAAAAAAAAATTTATTACCTGATAAAATAATGTCATATTTTATAATTTTGAATATATTTTTGAATATTTAATATGAAAGATTTCAGGAAATACCTAATATATCGCTTTTTCATAAAACCACAAAAACCCTTAACATTATGAACCACCCCATAATATAAAATTAAAAAGTCAGTAATGTACTTCCACATTTAGGAAACAATACTCAAAATACATATTTATTTCTAATATAGCCACATTGTGGCTGCCACGGATACATGAATCCATTGATTGTGGCTGCAGATACATTTATGTATGTATACAGGGTGACAACCAGGAACCGGACGTTTTTGAAATTAACAATAATCTGTTATTTTTTAATAAAAATTTAAATATAATACCTACATACAATTGTTTTGTTACATGCCATTTACAATTAATATCATATGTCAAATATTAGGTCCTGCACAGTACCGTCTTGATGCTCGAAGAGGTCGGATGCGTCAAGATCCTAAGTGGCGTATACGATACAAACGTAAAATGCCAAAAGCGAAACGAAGTGTCCGGAAATGTCGGTGATCGTTAATGAATAATAAATAATAAATAAATACATAAATAAACAAGAAGTGCGAAAATTGTGAGATAACGCCGTAAAGGTGTGCAAGTGAATAAGTGCCTGATTGAGGCTGGGCAGCAACGATAAGTCAACCGGCGCACCTGGATCGGAGCGTTCCAAAAACGTCCTTTTTCTATGCAAAAACCTACAGGAGAGGGACTCCCCGCGAAGGACAAAGCATCAGGTTTATAGCCTAATAATCAAGCTAATAATTCTTCTAATTGCATGTCTTACCGTATAATCGTTAAATGTTTATATAAGCATTTCACAAAGTTGCAAAGAATCTAAGAAATCTATTCGTCTTAAAAATTAAATTTAAAAAATATTAAGAACATTTCCGTAACTGTTAAATAACAACCTATTTTCTCATGGCAGACAAACGTAAACAACCAGCGTAAAAGGCGTAAGCAAATAAACCAATTCAAGCAAGAAGACAAAAATTTATCATAAATAAATTTAGGGTCACACTCATAAATCAAGCCAGGCTAATACACGGAATTCAAGAGCCAAGCAGGCCATAAAGACGCATTCCACTATGCACTACAGGGCCGGCTCTATTTTGAAGATCGATTTACATAAAGTGATTAATTAATTAATTAATAATTTAATTGATTGATTGATATTGATATAATCATATTGGTATTGGTATTGATGGTAATATTGTTGGTATAAGTGTTGATGTTGATATTGGCATTATAGATATTGATATTAGTATTAATATTGATTGATTAATTGGTTGATACTGATATTAACGTTAATATTGATTAATTGATTGATTGGTTGATATTGGTATTGATTATTTGTATTATTTGGTATTAGTATTGGTATTGACTAATTGAAATTTATATTGAATTTATATAGATACTAATTTAACAGGAAACCAGGCAACAATTGATCATTGCAGAGGGCAGCGTGCGTGTGTGAAGGGAAATCAAGTGGGTGCGTCGCAATATTATATTATTGTATTATATATATTATATAATATACACATAAGCTCACGCAAGCAAAGCTTGGAGGATGGAGAAAGTAAATGGGCAAAGCCCCCACGCGAAAATGAAGTGGTAGGCCATCTATTGAGGCATGCGTTGCACGCCTGACATAGGGGCCGGGTTTCAAATTGATGCGATACACCACAGGGCCGGCTTTATCTATTTTGTATATTAATATTTTTATTTTTAAATTAATTTGAAAAAAATAAGTAAGAAGGCAAAGATATAAATAAATGAAAACGGTATGAACACTAATATAGCAATAAAATAAATAAAGAATATACAAGGTTGGTAGCCGGAGTAAGCAGAAAAACTAACATACCCACCCCCATTCAGGAATACCAAATGAATGGGGTTATTACTAAAGCCCTGGTTTAGGAGGATTCCGGATTGTACTTAGTTTTGGGTCAGTTCAATGTCCTCCAAAAGCCCTTCCTAAACTGGACGTATGGCCCGACCCGGCTGACAAAAATCCCGGGAGCTGCCTTAACCTTTGACACTGTCATCCACGAACTCCTAGGGTGGATCTACCAGCCGGCGTAAAAACTTCGGATCCAACAAACACAGGTAATGCTGTGATTTGGCGGGATACGCAGGAGAACGGAAAGGGGGTAATATAACCTCGGGAGATCAGTGGATGACAATATATCTGGGGCTTGCCATACGTTCCCATACTCATACTCATACTCATACTCAAATATTAGGTCCTGAAATCGCGATTTAAGTAAATTTAACAGTAAAATCTCAGGTTTGGCCTCTAAGTTCACGTGATTTGATCACTTTTTCCTGTGAAAGTACTTTAAATTGCCTGCCCATTGCCCGAACTGAAGTAGGCACTTAAGGCACTAGGTGATGTAGGCTATGGAAGACACAACACATAATATTAATTTCAAATGGCATATAATGGAAAACAATTTTATGTATTAAATTTAAATTTTTGTCAAAAAATAACCCAGTATTGTTTATTTTAAAAACATCAGGATACCAAATGTCACCCTGTATCATTATTATTGTATGATAATATTATGCTGCAGATCATGCGTTATAAATAGGGTTTTAAAATTTCCGGAAAAATTGAGCCGGCGAAAAAAAGACGTTTTTTCCGGAAAAAACGGAAAAATTGGGAAATTTTCAGAAAAATTGACTTTTTCATTTTTACATTTTATTCAAAGGGTAATACGAAAAAAAAGCAAAAGCCAAATTTTTATGAAAATTTCCAAATTTTTACAGATAGTATCCGTACACTGATATCGAGAAAAAAGTGAATTTCTGAGGCTGATTATAATCATATAATATTATGATTATAATAATTATACCTTTTATTTTAATACATTAAGAATATTCTACCGGGCCGCAAAAAAAACTATTCGGTGCTATATGAAAAACTTTTATTTAACACTTCGATTTATAAAATTATAATTTTGTAATTTAACTTTATAAATCATTCATTATTTTGTAGTCAGATATTTTTAATGGACTCCTTTTTAGGTTTATTTTCTTAAATTTAATTTAATCTTTAATTTTATTTTTTTTTGTTTAAAATAATGTTAAGTTGTTCGTTCATTGCTACTTTTTTCAAATGTGTATATTTTCAAAAAAAAATCAATTTTAACCAAAAAATACAATTTTTCCAAGGCCTGGGGAAAAAACGGAAAAAAACATATATATATATTAGACTGGTTGGTAATTCAATTTTTTTTTTCTGATTTTAAACCGCCGGGCAAAAAAAGTTTTTTTGTAACCTAAAACTTTTCTATTTAAATTTTGGTGACGATCGGATAATATTTAATAGCCGCGCCCAGGTGAGGAAATTTAAATATACAAAATATTCAGAAAATTGTTTTTATTTGGATTGTTTATGAGTGAATGCATGCACAAAACTTAAATTAATCAAAGAAATAAATATTCTGTTAAATGGTTAATAGAACAACATTCACAAAAAGCTATTAATGTCCAAATTCGGTTAGAATTTAAAAAAGGTTCTTGAATATTTTACATTAAATTACTAAGTGCGGTTTTGTTACAGGAAGGAAACTTTTTGCGATATGCTTCAACAAACTGATGACAAATTGCTTCTGTTCTTCATTTTGAGTCAAATTATTAGCAATGCAACTACATACTAATTTATACATAAAAAATAAGTTTACTACGCCATAATTAAATTTGTTTTAAAAATATTATTTTTATTAATATTTTCCGTATTTTCATATTTACCTGCCTGGGCGCGGCCACTAAATATTATCTTATAACTACAAAATTTTAAATGAGACATATTTAGGCCAAAACAAAACTTTTTTCGCCCGGCGGTTGAAAAAAAATTTTTTACGACCAGTCTAATATATATTGTATATACAGTTAGGGTTGCCAATAGGAAAAACTTTTTAATATGCGTTTTACGGAAAAACGTCATTCTATATAAAACTACTGCGTACTTTAAAAATACCATTTTCATAAAAAATGTTGAATCAAATGTACAGGGTGCTCAGAAATTGGGAAAATATAAAATTACCTTTATTATTTTATAAAAAAAATGTATAAGAGAAAGTCTTTGACAGTTTTAATACAAAATAAAAAAAATATTTGTTAACTTTATTTAATTTTTATAAATTTAAAATACAATTTTTTTTCTATTTAGACATTGATTTAATTGAAATAAAAAATTAATTAATATAATTTGAACAATAAAGGTAGGTACTTTTCTCTTGAAGAATGTTTATGTTTTTTCTAATTTCTGAGCACCCTGTACATTTGATTCGGATTTTTTTTATGGGAATGTCATTTTTTAAATAGGCAGGAGTTTTTACGACTCAAGACTTTTTTTGTAAAACTCTCAAAAAAGTTTTACCTATTGGCAACCTCATCCGGGAACACACTATATATATACATATACAGGGTGTTATGTAATTAATGTTATATATTAAAATGGGTTGTTCCATAAAGAAGCACCTGACAAAAATTTATTTTGTCAAGTTATCCATGAAAAAACATTGAAATAAAATTAAACTAATTTTAACATGGTACTATTACTATTTCAATGTTTTTTCATGGATAACTTGACAAAATAAATTTTTGTAGTTATTATTGTGCATTTTTTTCTAAAATTTTTTTAATAAAATTCCGTATAGGGTCGTTTTGAGGAGTGGTGAATCTAGTGCCGTGCTTAGATTTTGTTTAAAAAAATAGCTAATATGAATTCTTAAAAATTTACTCTTAAAAACTGACATAGTAGGCCTTGTATTTTGTAAAAATATGGCGTTTTTTGCTTCAAAAATACAGTTTATCAAGATCTATAGTTTAAAACAAATCCGGTTAAAATCGCACAATAAATAAAGATTTTACAGGGGTGAGTCGCAAACAAATGGGTCACACTGTATAAACATAATAATTTTGGTAATTTTAAAAATAAAAAAAATGATAAAGTTATAAAAAAAAATAATTTTCATAATGTACAAAAAAGGTGGAACAAATTCGAAAATTAAAAATTTTTGAAACTTAACAAATATTTTAAAATTTACTTTTTCATATGTACCTACCTACTAGGTAGTACCTAGGTATGTATTTATATAAAAAATATATTAAAATATAGTAATAAATAAAGACAAATAAAGAAATAGGTAGAATGAACTTACCTCCTGGGTGAAGTCGGTCTTGATGGTCGGCATGGGTTCGTTAGCTTTGTGTATCGCCTGATAGGCTGACGTCGTGAGTACTAGCAGCTCGTGCCACTTATGCGTTAACAGTCTGGTGTGAACTTCCACTGGTAACTCAAGATAAAACGGAAGTCTTTTCGTCCATTGCACAAGTTTATACACAATCGAATCACCGATATGGCAAAGTTTCTCACTTAAGTCCGTATTATGGTCTAATAAATCGTCTAAATTTTGCAACGTTGCTATATCTTGAAATTCATCACAGTCTATTAAAGTTTTTATCATTGATAAAGAGTATTCTATCGAAAAGTTTCGGTCCCTAGAACTACTAACTGCACTGTCCAGGCGCTGCCGAAAACGGACCACCTGAAATAAAATCATCACCAATCACTAACTTACTCTTTCTTTATTCCATTACACTACAAAAACTTGTAAATTTGTAATAAAAAAAATATATTTTGTATTTTTTGCATTGTGTGTTCCTTGTTAACAACTTATACAAGGTGGTCAAGTTTATATCACCAGTTTACTGAATGCATATAATATGCAGTGTATACCTGGTGTGTTTTTTTAATTGTTACAAGGGGATATTTAGAAAACGGTTTAAATTTTTTAATAAAATTTTGGTAAACTAATACAGAGGCAGGATATATTTAAACATATTTTTGACACCTACCCCCTTTCTATACAGGGTGAGTTTTAAGTTGACGCCTTCCTTTTAACAGCTTGTAGAAATCAGATAGACAAATAAATATTTTAAGTAACTTTTTTAACAAAACTCCAAAATAAGAGAGTTGTAGCCCTTCAAAGTTTAATTAAATATTCTGAATAAAAAAACTGGACCACTCTGTATAAGAATTTGTTCAACCTAATTTCAAATGGCAATATTAAAAGGTTTTATAATAAAAATGCAAAATACCTAATAAGTTAATAAAACAACTGTGATTCTAGAACACTTCTACAACACACAGGTGAACCAGTGGCGGATTGGGGATTTTGGGTATACCAATATCTCAGTTATTAGACATGGGACCCACACCAAATTTATAATAGTTTATTATGACATTAAATAGACAAGTTCGGCGCAAACAGAATTTAAATTGAAGTTTGCGAAAAAAAGTTAGTTTTTTGTGTCGCCTCACCTGGCTTCTGGCCCCCCCATTTGAGATAATTCAAATTAAAGTTGTGCAATTTATACTTCACTATAATTTATCGGTAAATTTAAAATTTTATTTGAAAAATCCAAATATTACAGATTTTATACCATATTAAATATTTTTTTATTATAATAAAATAAATAATAAAAATTTAAAATCGTATAAAATCTGTAATATTTATATTTTTTAAATAAATATTTAAATTTGTCGATAAATTATAGTGGAGTATAAATTGCACCACTTTAATTTGAATTATCTCTAATGGGGGGGCCAGAAGCCAGGTGAGGCAACACAAAAAACTAACTTTTTTTCGCAAACTTCAATTTAAATTCTGTTTGCGCCGAACTTGTCTATTTAATGTCATAATAAACTATTATAAATTTGGTGTGGGTCCCATGTCTAATAACTGAGATATTGGTATACCCAAAATCCCCAATCCGCCACTGAGGTGAACAACTTTTTAAAATTGACATGAAAGTTTTTAAGAAAAGTCATAAATAACTAATTTATTTTTATTTAGAGATTGATTGCTCTTTTGGGATACTACAGATATATATCTGTTCTTACGAAGGGTTTTCTAATTTTATTATCTTATTTCAAATTAAATAAACTTGATAAAAAAACAGTAGTTTGCAAGAAAAAGTAATTTTGAATTGTATTGAAACTTTCAAAAATTAAAAAAGTGATACTTAATAAAAAAATATTAATTGATAAATTAATTAATGTTTTTTGTAAGTGAATTTAAAACTGCACTAAATAAAATAAAAAAGTTTGTTCTATTTTATAATCCCTTTAAAATATTACAAATTAGCCAGCCATATTAATGTAGATGAAACATTGCAATATGTTCTCTTTCTATTGGTATTTTTTTTAATTGAAGAGCTAAAAGGTCAGTTAAATTAGAGAAAAGTTGGGTAATTACAAGCCTGGGTAAACATAAAATTTATAAATTGAAAAAAAAAACTCAGCGGTTGTGAAAATATTAAAAAAAAACTAAAAACCTTTTAAAAATAAAAATCCTTAAAACTTTGTAGTACCTAAGAATTTAAAAAAAGTAAGTTTTACATGTTAACATACTCTCTTAAAAGGAAAATTCTACTGTTTGAATTAGTACCAGCATTTTTTACTATTAAATTGTCGTTTTCACTTTTAAATAGTTAAAGTTTGACTAATTTAAGATTAGTCACCATCTTTGACTATTTCTCAGAGTTAAAAGTAACTAATTGTAATTGTGTGCGGCCAACAACAAAGTATTATTTGAATTAAATGCATATACCTAGGCTCCATGGTTAAATGGCCCATAAAAACAAACAAAGATGCAAAAAGTTTTGCTCAAAACAGCAACACAAATAATACATTCAACATTAAAATATTATGAACAATATTTATTAACAAATAAAATTGATTTTTATAAAAGCGACTTATATCCAAATGGGTTTTGACAACAGCTTGACAAGCTTGACAGACCTGAGTTCAATCCCCGGCTGGGTCAAAACTTTTTTAAATTTAAATCTACTAATTTGACTATTTCATTCAGTAGAATTTGACTAATTATTAGTGACTGCTTTTTCGCTATGACAATTAGTCAAATATAACTTATAATTAGTTATTTTTGACTATTTCATTTTAAGAGAGTACACATTAATCTACATTTTTATCCAATTTCTTCGCTACTATGTCACCATCTTTTGTTTTTATAATGGCAATCGTTGGATTCCTTGATTTTTTCGTAGGAAAAAACAAAAGATGGTGGTAGGATCTTAAAATTTAGATAAATGTGAATGTTTACATGAAAAACTTACTTTTCTTGAAAATTTCGAGGAATAACGAAGTTATAACTATTTTTAATTTTGAGAACATCTGATTTTTATTTAAAATTTTTAATTACATTTTAATAAACTTGTAATTACGAAACTTTTGTCTAATTAAACCGACCTTGCAGCTCTCCATATAAAAAAATACACAAACATAGAAGGAAACTTGGTGCACCCCAAATAAATATTTTGCTTTTAAAATTATAATACCAATACTTATAGTACCTATTATTTCTATGGTGCACCCTGTATAGTAGATAGTTTAATTCAAATTATTTTTGGAGAATAATATTTATTGTTTGCCTTAATGAGTTATTAATTTAAAAAAAACAACAAAAGTTTTCGGAAATATTATCTTTAAGTAGTACTATTAAATATAAAAAACACTCACCTCACTGGGGTTGGTTAAAGCTGTTTTTAATATGGTCCCATTGACTAGGTTAGATGGAATACTGGAGGTCTGTTCGGGCTTAAATTGCTGCTGGTTGTTGGCCATCGTGATGCTCTTCTCCATGGCCTTCTGCTGCTGCTGCTGACTTTTGCAAGGCTTCTTGTGCTTCTTGTACTTCACCTTGTACAAATTGTACACGGCACCGCTGTTCCTTCCGCCCGGCATCCGGTCCTCGCGAACAGCTGCAAAGGGCGAAATTAGTAACCAATAATTTGGTTGAGAAACAGTAATTGATAAGTCAATTGGCGCTTTATTAATAAAGCGCATAGAGATGTAAAAAAGGTTTTTTTTTCAGGTATGAAAAAAAAAACATGAAAGAAACTAAAAAAAAACGGTTTTTTTTGTTTTTTTTCAAATCCGCTGCAATAAAGCATATTCTGTCAATAAATAACATCAATCAATGGAGTAATTTTTGAAAATGAAATTTGGAGTAAAATGTAGGTACCTATATTAATAATAAAGTGAAATGTAGAATATATTACATTTTTCATTATTGAAAATTTTGACCTAAACTAAAAAATCTGATTTCTTATTATTTAGTAGTTTCAACATAAGAAACCAATAGCAATGTAAAACTTCTACACTAATAGAAAAAATTAAAGGATAAAAAAATTCCACATTTTTTGCGATTTTTCGGATAGCTGTATCTTTGTTAAAAATGGTAGTAATGTAGCCGTAAAAAAAAACGTGCAACGCTCAATCCTAACGAATACCGTAATAAAAAAATTCGAAATTTTTTTGTCCTCGGAATGTTCTGACTGAATAAAGGTTTTAAAAGAGTTTGTTGTTGTTGAAAAAAAAAATTCCATACTCAACATGAATTTGAAAAATCATTAAAAAAAGTGCTTTTGGTAGCTTTTTGAAAAATCAAGCGCTGAATCAAAAATATTATAGGTAGTTACTTTTTTAGGACCAAATCAAAACAAGCGCGGCCCTTATTGGTCAATTCGGTGGTGGTGGCGCGTGCAAAGCGCGAGACTGTATTTACATTTACTAAATGTCATTTAGTGACTAATTTTGGTCCATGAACTGGACTGGAAACATAAAAAATTAGGCAAATGGAAAAAAAAACCATTTGAAAAAAAACAATGAAAAAAAAACAAAAAAAGGGACCGTTTTTTTAAGTCGCATCTCTACCTATGCACCAATCATTTTGCGCAAGAACTGTAATAAATTTAGTTTCCTTTTTTTTTGATAAATCGTTTAGGGCTCATAAAAAAGCTTAGCCCCAACTTTGCGGGAGCCCATCCCGTGGAATAAGGTAAAACTCATATGTTTTTGTTTTTTTTCTCTCAAAAATGGTCAATTTTGGAAAATAATTTTGTAAACAAAAAATGTAGGGGGCACGTTTCCATATTAGTAAAAGGTACATATTTATATCGAAAAGACCTACAAAATTCAAATCTTTTTTCTATAGATAGATAGACCTTTACGATACGATAGATACGACAGACCAACATGAAGCAGAAAAGCCAATTCAAGGCACTCTAGATATAGAAATAAAATTTAATCAAAAAATTATTTGACATGTCAAAAATTGACAAATGTATGTATTCCGAATTTTTTTTTAATCGAAATATGTAAAAATGTAACAAAGTAACAAAAATATGTCAAAAAGTTCTAAATTACACTTTATAAAGGTCACCCCAGTTTCATGACCAAATTTACTAGAAAATGGCATTTTTAATAAAAAATATTAATTCCGAAACGATGAATTTAGCCAACTCGAGACTTTTGGTGAAAGTTTTTCATATTATCAATTTCAAACAAAAAATATGAAGTAAAAAAAATTTGGCAATGGTCCAAATTTTGACCTCTTTTTTTGCCTTTTTTAGAAACAACAATTTAAAAAAAAAATGTAACGATCGAAACAGTTTTGGCCAAGTTATCGCATTTATGAAAAGGGAAAAATCGATGTTTCTGTCCATTTTTCAAAAATTTCCTACGGTTGAACAAAACAAATTTAAGCGAAAAGAAAAAATACGGGTTTTATCGATTTTGGTAGAGAAACTGTAAAAAAAATTTGTTAAAAGACTATACCCCACGAGTCATAGGTCACATATAAATGACGCCAAAAACTGCAGTATTGGTATAAGGATATCCTTTGAAGTTTGAAAATATGTTTTTCAAAATTGTAGCTGTTCCTTTTTTGAAGTTTTGACTAATAATCCTAATATCAAACGTTATTTGGTGATTTATTTTAGGTTTTTACTATTATCTTTAAAACGGAGGCCTTTAGAAAAATTTTTTGAATAAAGAAATAAAGGTGACTTAATTATCTATTAAATCATGCCTCCATAATTATGCCTAAACTATTGGCCTACGAAATCCATGGACGTAGTCGTGAATTTTTTATGTTTAACTGGGTACGTTACGTTTTTTTGTGAATAACCTCTCATAGGTTACTTTCAACATTGCAGCATCTATTTTGTTTAAAGAAACGCTGTGGCTCCCGTCCCGAGGCGGGACTTAAGTTCAGTCCCGATTGTCATAATTTTAAGATTTGATATGTTATAATAAAATAATAATAATAATAAATTGTACCTGTATACATGTTAAGGGCACTTTAGTTACGTCATAAAACCAAACCAACCCAAACTCAACAACACAACCCAACCGACCCCGCCCCATTGGCCCCCCCCCGCCCCATTGAGCAAAAAACCCAACTAAAATGGGCAAATTTATGTTACGATAAAAATAAAACACTTTTTAACAAAGAAAAAACAAATTTATAAAATAAAAAAAATAAAAAAAGTTTGACAACTTCTAGTGGGATCGAACCCGGTACCTCTCGAATGCCAAGCGACCGCCCTACCATCTAAGCCATCGAGCTTGACACAAATTATAAAATCTCGGGGAATAAAAACAGTAAATACAGTGTGTGACGTCAATCGGGACTGAACTTAAGTCCCGCCTCGGGACGGGAGCCACATCGTTAAAGAAATATAAGCTATATACAAGGTGTCCCTAAACTTAGTGGCATAAATTTAGGAGCAGAATAAGCAAGTCAAAATAAGACGAAAATCTAAATAAATATTTTTCCTAATTAGGTATGTTTAAAAGATACAGGGTGATAAAGTGTTACTTATCATACTAGTTTTTTTAATATAACTTCCACTATGGTAGACTTGGAAAGGTGATATTTTGCGAACAGTCACTACCAAAACACATATTCACACATAATTACAATTGTTAGAGTGAACGCAGTGTCGTAGAAACAGGGATTGCTTAAGCTTATTGTCCCATACAAACTTTGAGGTTAGGTTTTTATACCGTTTGATGCAATTTTTCGATTACTCAGTTCGGCTACTATTAAAAAGGTGTACCTCTCAAACTTTTTTTTAATGTGACGGCCAGGGCAAAAAGTTTCGAGGCTCATGAAATGCCGTTTTTAGTTTTTTCAATTAAAAAATAAAATTTGTTATAATATACCTTTTAATCCTTTTAAATAATGCGATATAACAATTATTGTAATCTCAAATATCTCGGGAACGGTTTATTTTATCGAAGTTTGAGAGGTACACCTTTTTAATAGTAGACGAACTGTGTAATCGAAAAATTGTATCAAATGTTATAAAAACCTAACCTTAAAGTTTGTATGGGACAATAAGCTTAAAGCAACCCCCGTTTCTACGACACTGTGTTCACTCAAACAATTGTAATTATGTGTGAATATGTGTTTTGGTAGTAAGTGACTATTCGCAAAATATCACGTTTCCAAGACTACCATAGTAAAAGTTATATTAAAAAAACTGATATGATAGGTAACACTTTATCACCCTGTATCTTGGAAACATAAGTAATTAGGAAAAATATTTATTTAGGTTTTCGTCTTATTTTGACTTACTCAATCTTTTCCTAAATTTATGCCAATAAGTTTAGGGACACCCTGTATAACAAAAAAGACAAGTAAGTACTGTCTGTCCACTCTAAGTTGGCGGAACTAAGGAATTTTGTAGTTTAGATATTAAAGAATTGTCGTATTGTGTGCTTTTAAAACAGATTTTATATTATAAATAATACTAGTACATATTATATACTAGTATTATTTATAATATAAAATCTGTTTTAAAAGCACACAGTACGACAATTCTTTAATATCTAAACAACAAAATTCCTTAGTTCAGCCAACTTAGAGTGGACAGACAGTACTTGTCAAATATTATTAATTAATTAAGGTACCTAATGTTATCAACAGGAGAAAAGGCATTAAATATTTTTTGATGTAAACTCTACGACTGCACTTTTTAACGACTCTTTGAAGTTAGGAAGTGCCATGTTGTTTATCTTGTATTTATTCTAAATATTTTATAAACTCGCGGTGGACATTCTTCCAAGTGATTAATTAGTACCTACATGCATTTTTAAAGTTTCAGATATATCAGCAGCTTTAAACATAACTACTAATGTTTGTTTGTGAATTTTTATTTAGTCGAAATTTGGCGTTTTGGTGGAAAAATAATTATCAACTAATTTATCCATAGTCTTAAATTGGGACACGTATGACCAAAGGACTAACAGTGCAAAAAAATCTTTTGTTAGAAGAGTGTCAGGATGTTTCAGAAGCATTTAACATGCATTTCACCTTGGTAGTTCTTAGAGACCAAATTCAGTGTTTTAGGTCATCTCAACGCCTGTTCTTTTTCCAAAATACGTAGGCAAAAGTATTGCCTGGCAACTCCTTGTTGGCAATTTAATGTGAGCAACTGATAGTAGTATCATTGCGTAAGCGAATACCTCAACTGAACATACATCACTTAGGTACTCAAATTATTTAGGGGCCAGCTTTTTTTAAAAACATAGTTTTTTAATAGATAAACCATTTTCTGTTGGACTTTTTTGTGAAATACGGTTTCGGAAATTAATGTTCTAAACAATCAAGTTTTTAAAAATTTTGTGATTAAAAAAAATATATCTACGCCAATGGTTGCGGATGTTGAAGCATCAGTTAATAGATAATTTTGCTGTCTTTAATTCTTTATTTTAATTTTTTTTCTAAAGGGCTCAGTTTTAAAGAAATTCGAAAAAAATCTTAAATAAAACTTCCAAAATTAAAAAAAAAGGATCACCTACAATTTTGAAAACCAGGTTTTTAAACTCTAGAAAGGGTTCTTATTCCGATAGCGCATTCAGTTTCTGGCGTCATTTTTATTTGACCTATGACTCATTCAGGACTAGAGATTCAAAATTTCCGGAAAAATTGAGTGTCGGAAAAAAACCCTGTTTTTTTCCTGGAAAAATTGGAAAAAAACGGAAATTTTGGGAAAAATTGATATTTTCTTAAAAACAAAAAAAAATGTTTAAAAATATTTTAAATATTTTTTATAATATTTATAAATTATTTTGATTAAAAAATTCCCGTTATGTATAGGCGCCCCCCGGGGAGGCACCTGTAGGGTCATGCTTTTTAACGATGAAAAAACCCTAGTTGCCGACGGCCGTAATTCACATTAAAATCATTGTTGTATAGGTAACTATTCAAAATACACTAACCCAGGCGTTAGTAGCATAGGTATTCAATGATTTTAACATCACAATGGCAACCCTGCCCGATCAGCTGATTAGGAACCGACACGTCGGACCGATCGTCGTTCGTTTACAGCGTTAAGGCCGTATTACAGCCGGCAATTCTTTCGGCAATTGCAATGAAACTTGCCATAGGCATGCGCGGTTGAGACCTTTCGACGAATCTCTTGCAATTGCCGAAAATCGGTCCGGATGGATTTTTATTGCCGTTTTATGGCAATTCTGGGGTGAAATCTGGTAACTTTTATGTTACCAACCCTACTACAAATTCCCTAGAGAGACGCTGTTTGACTTAAACAGTTTAAGGTTATTTGTTTTATGATTGGCATTGTGTTCAATGTTCTAGAATCCATTTCACTCATTAATTTTTAAATATCTCTACTATATAACAAATAAACTTAGTGTTTACAAAATCGTATATTTTTCTTCGGTTGGTAGCACGGTAATAAACAGCAAGTTTTCTTGCCATTGCCGGCTGTAAAACAACATGCAAGACGGCCTTGAAAACTAGATGGCAAGAAAAATTGCTGCAAGAAGAATTGCCGGCTGTAATACGGCTTTTACGGTAAGCATAAAAACATTTATCTTGTATTAAATATACTTTTTTTATTGTACCCACAATACACAATGGTATGCTTTTTGCTCAAAGCACAGACTTCTGTACTACTGCAAAAATATATTTATTTAATTTCCACTCATTAATACATAAATTATATCAAATCAAAATACTTTTTAGATGTTCGTTTTTTTTTAAATATTTTTTCAATTTTTCCGTTTTTCAATTTTTCCAAGGCTCGGGAAAAAAACGGAAAAAAACACTGTTTTTTTCCAATTTTTCCTGTTTTTTTCCGAACCTTTAAATCTCTATTCAGGACCCCTGTGACCCCTTTTTGCCTGGTCGATTTGAGATGGAAAGGCCCTATAGCAACTGGTGATGGGAAAAATCGGTAAGAAAAACTATTGATATTGAATTTCCCCCACCCACACTCTAAAGCGGGAAATTTAATGTTACAATTTTAAATGAGTTTATTTATCGAAGCTTAGTCAAAAACGCTTTTCATGCCATGAAATTCATGGATCGATAGTTGCAGATTTTACGACTTATCGATAACTATTGATACCTAGATTTAGATGTCCTCTTCGAAGGATACTTACTTAATACTTTCTTAAGTATTAAGTTTATATCTCCAACGATTGTTACCAATTTTAAGAAAAAAAGCGAGCTTAAAATTACAATGTTTTTTGTTATTATTTATGTTAAGTAAATTAAATTGTTTACAGATACCTAATAAGAATTATGGTGATATTTATGGCTTAAAGCATTCAACCGTACGTACATATGCTATACTAAATTCCTAACTTAGTTTACGACTATTATGATATGCATAAATAAAGTAATAGATATGATATGTCTCACCTTGTAGAACCATTCCTTGCTCGATGCATTTCTTGAACCTGCAGTACTGACATCTATTCCTTTGGGCCTTGGTAATCTCACAGTTTCCATCCGCCACACACGTGTACACTCTGCGATTTTGAACAGTCCGCTTGAAAAAGCCCTTGCACCCCTCGCAGGTGATGATGCCGTAATGCAGGCCGGTGGCTTTGTCCTCGCAAATCATGCAGATCATCGGTTGTTCCTCTTCCTCGGCGGGATCGTGTTGCTCGAGGGCGACCGTCTCGTTCAATCCGACCATTTTTAGATCGTTGGGGCTGTAGATGTTGGGCGGGCCCGGGCTCGCGGAGGTCAGGTTCAAGGCTTGGTTCTGTTGGTTGACGGGCAGCTGCCTCAGATCTCCGGCCCAGAGCCGCTCCATGTTCAAAGGCGCGTTGCTGAAATGGCCGGGCGCGGGAGATTGGGGGGTCGCCATCGACCGACTGACCGGCAGTCTGAGTCGGTCCTGGCCAAGGTTCAGTAACATTTGAGCTGCACTTTCCTCGGGGTTGGTCACGTTGACGTGCGTGGGCGACCAGTTCGACGTGGTCGGATGGAGCTGCGGCTGTTCCATCGCCAACGGCGACGTTGGCGTCGTGCACATGGACGGTTGCGACCAAATCATGGTCCTCACTCCTCCAGCTTCACCCATTATCACGGTTGGTGTTTGTCTGGCTGGAACGTTGGCGGTGGGCCTCGGGGACATGGGAATACCCGGCGACTTGATGTCCGGATAGTGCGGTATCGTGTTTACTCCTCCTATCAGTTCTGGTTTGACGCCGTTTATTCGCGAATGGTTCAGCCAAAGCTGGTTGGGCGAGAGGGAGGCCTGCCCCTGGACCTGAGCCTGGGCCGCTTGCTGCTGGCTGATGATGACTCCGCGGGGTTTGGATGAAAGGGGCGAGGATGAGGTCGGTTCTTGACAGGTAACTGTAGTCGGTTGTATGTGTCTGATGATGGGTGGTAGTTGGGTGGGCGTTGAGTGAATAAGAAGGGGGTTGTGTTTGATGACGGGGCTAGTGTTGGCCGGTCGTCCTGGCGAGCTATGCGGTCTGGGCGGCTGCAACGGGCTGGCGGCAGGTGCTGGCCTGGTAGGGGGACTCTGAGATCGAAACACTGGCAGTGTTCTGATGACGCTGGCTGTGCCTCCTCCGTCAAATACTCCTGAATCCTCCAGGCGGCGCGAGATTTTGTCCAGTGTGGGCTCTGACAGGTGCAGCTGTATGGGCGTTGAATCAGGACTCGGCGGGTTGCATACAGCATCTGTCATTTTAGGCGACGGTGGACTGACGAGATCTGGCGACGACGTGCTAGTATCGGCGACCGATTCGCCTAGAAGCGGACAGAGACATTGCCTAAAAGCAAATTTTGCTGATGGCTGCCTACTCTAATATATACTTAAGCTCTGTTATTTTTCTGTGGAATGCATCGGGATAATCAACGGATCATTGAGAGAACAAACACTCATCATTATATTTTTTTAATATACCCATATTCATGCTCCAAAAATAACGCAACTCGTGTACTATAAGCTATACAAATAGTGAATAAATTAAACTGCCTTACCGTCACTGCTACATCGAGAATCTACTTTTCTTCGTTTCAGTTTCAGATCTTGAAAAAGGCTCATTTTGTCGAGCTCACACGGCGCACGCGTAAGGGTCATAATTCCTGAAATAAATTAAATTTTTTAAATTTATAAAAGTATTATTTTTAAAGAAAATCTATTTTTTTCCTATTCATAGGGTTTTAAACCTTAAAATTAAGATATAATAGTCGAAAAAAAAAATATATTATTAATTATTAAATACAAATAATGCGTTTTTATCACGTGAGTAAATTATCTTTTAATCCCTTCAATGATTGCTTTTCTGATTACGATCTGAAATTAAACTTCACCCTCGGAATTAAAAGATAAACTTTGCTTCCTTGGTACACAATATACGATGGCGAAAATCGAAAAGTCTCCTTATTTCCCTATTTTACGTACGGGTTTATTCAAAATATTGAATTGGGGCACATTTGAGATTATGGTTTTGTTTGACTGAATATAATATTCCCTATACATTTTTTTTCATAATTCGTTGTCATTTTATGTTTGGTTTAAAAGTTATGGTGCAAAATATATTTAAAAGAATGAACGATAAAATTATGATAGCCAGGTGTAAATCACATATTCCATGGATTCTTTTTTACGTTTTTAAAAACCAATAAAAACTTTTAATTTTAATCATGTGTGTACGTTTTAGCCAATCAAAACATTTTTTTAGTGGAAATAATCTGCTAACATTATTACCGGGAGAATAATTTAAAGTATTTTTTTGACATTAATGCATTGCTGGGGCATTTTTGTACGTCAAAAAATAATCCAACAAGAGAGATCGATAAATTTAAAATTATTCTCGAGATGTTTACTTTGTCTTTGTCTTTTTTCTTACAACAGTTT
Source organism: Brassicogethes aeneus (assembly GCA_921294245.1). NCBI lineage: Eukaryota > Metazoa > Arthropoda > Insecta > Coleoptera > Nitidulidae > Brassicogethes > Brassicogethes aeneus. Next base: position 52,149,189 of record OV121134.1, read on the forward strand.
TTCGAAAATCCTTATTTTTACTCTATTGTGATATTACTAGATACTGAAAATATTATTCAATAAATCAATTTCTGTTTTTTTATCTATGTATTTTTTATACAGGGTGGCGCATCGAAAACGATACAGAGGAGTTTTCGGGTAGCAAGCATTGATTTTTAAAAAACGCGTAAACTTTAGTTTGGAGGGTGACAACATTTACTTTAAATCATAATTTAATATTAAGTATTATGAAGAAAAAATTTCAAATTCTATTTATTTGTTGTTGAAATATTGCAAGTTGCAACAGCACACACTTCGTTTCTTTTTCAAATTTGAAAGTACAGATAAGAATAATAGAACAAAGTTTATTAATCTATTAAGTGCTCAAAATACCTGCCACCAAACTTCATACAAAAATAAAAATTTTGTTTAAAACTTCTTATAATATTTTAAAGTATTTGGGCATTCATTTGTCGGAACTCTTATTGCGTACTCTCTAAAAATGAAATAGTCAAAATTCTACTATTTGAATTAGTACCAGCATTTTTTACTAATAAAATAGTCGTTTTCATTTATAAATAGTTATTTTTTACTACGTTAATAGTTAAAGTTTGACTAATTTAAGATTAGTCACCAACTGTTTCTGAGAGTTAATATGTACATAGTAACTAATTTCTTTAATCGTTTGCGGCCAACAACAAATTATTATTTAAATTAAATGCATATAGGCTCCATGCTTAAATGGCCTATAAAAACAAACAAAGATGCAAAAAGTTTAGCTCAAAACAGCAACACAAATAATATATTCAACTTTAAAATATTATGAACAATATTTATTAACAAATAAAATTGATTTTTATAAGAGTGACTGATAGCCACATTGGTTATGATAACAGCTTGACAAGTGACAGACCTGAGTTCAATCCCCGGCTGGATCAAAACTTTTTTAAATTTAAATCTACTAATTTGACTATTTCATTCAGTGGAATTTGACTAATTATTAGTGACTGCTTTATCGCTATGACAATTAGTCAAATATGACTTATAATTAGTTATTTTTGACTGATTCATTTTAAGAGAGTAAAGTTTACTTTTTAAATGACTCCACATCGTCCCGCTTATCGTCCAATCCACATACCTTTCCTGATGTTGTTCATAGAATAAATCTGCTACGATTTCCGCTATTAAAAAAAAAGGGTAAAAGATCTATTTAAAAATTAATTATTAAAAAATTACCAGTTTTTAAAGTAAAATAGCAGTCACTAACTGTAGTCCACAGCAATTTGCATCCCGGTCATTAAACAGCCAATTCTTATGTAAAATTCTCCCCTTAATCTGAAAAGACCGTCAAAAATTATGAAAGTGGATCAGTTTTTGAGATATTGTCAACTTTAAATTATATGAAAAATTTACCTTATCTCAAAAACTGTTCTCTAACTTTTGAAGACATTTTCGGATTCGGAGGACAATTTTACATAGAAATTGAATAAGAAATGTCCGGGATACAAATTGCTGTTGACGAGAATTATTAGTGGCTGCTTTTTTGCTATAACAAATAGTCATTTTGACTAATTCTTTTTTAGAGTGAAAGAAAAAGAAACTGTGTTTTTGCGTTTTTTTTTTAAATCATTGCTTACCACCTGAAAAATCCTGTTTCGTTTTCGTTGTGATTAGTTTGATTTACACCTGGCTAGCATGATTTTATAGCTTATTTTATGTAACATATTTTGCCCTATAACTTTTGAAGGAAACATAGTATACTATAGGGAAGTGTTTATGGCTCATTTTTAAATATGATAACAAAAATGAAAATTCCTGGCAAAAATATAAATTACAAATATTTTTTTGGTGGTAAAGAAGATTTGAGATAAATCATTGCTAATTCTCCAACAAGTTTTTGAATATCTTTTTCAGTTTTTACAAAATAAAGCAGGCGTCGAGTTTAAATCACTCTGTACATTAAGTAATTTCAATGTAAACCAGTATTTCTTTTTATTTTTAGTTTTTTCTGAAAATTTTAAATTTGACACTACATTATAGGTATAATTGTATGTATTTTTATAAAATATGCCCAACATTTTTATTCCAAATGACTGACACATTTTTGTGAAAGTACCTACCTACTTATAAAACATTTTATTTTGGTCAAAAAAAAACTTGATTGATGATTCACGTCCAAATAGAAAGTGAAACGCTTATAAATTATTACAATATAAAATAAAATTTTACAAAAAATAAACGTAAACACACCATCTTGATTCTAAAAGAATAATTGTTAATTATTAACAATTTTATGTCGTTGTGATCATCATTATTGTTATTACCATTATTATTTCTATGTAGCAACAATAGCAATATGACATAACTAATAAATACGATTTGGAAATAAGTCAATGAACATGAATAACCTTGATTTTGCCAAAACTAAAGTTCATTACGAAATATAAAAGTGAAAGCAAACGGCTGAAATTTCCAATTCAATACCTTCTGTTACTTTTTAATTTTAGAATGTATTTAAAAACAATTTTGTTATTATGCTGTGAACCTTTACTGTTAAAACTAAATTGGGATTAAACAAATATTGCATGGTCAGTTTTATTCAGTATTGTTGATATTTTTACCGATGCGCAGGCATGGTAATAAACTAATTTTATGATTGTTTAATATTCAGTAAAAAGCTTTTTGTTGGGGAAAGCACTAAGCTTTAATAAATTAATTTATTAAGATATGTACCTATCTTCAAAAACTAAAGTTAAACAATATTTGGTGTATTTTTCTTTTCCAAAAAAGCTTAAATAAAAAAATTTCTCAATACAAATGAATTAGCTTGTTTTATACAACTTAAGTAAAATTAAAAAATCTCGTAGTTAATGTCAGTCGAAAGGTTATTTAATTAATTAAAGTCTTGTATAGACGCGGAAGTAAGACTACTTCCGGGTACGTAGAAAGGAAAAAGTGTTCTTGTTACTTATTTTTAATTTACTGCCTAGTAATACGCATAAAAACATGTGTAAGCATCACGTTAAAACAGTAATAATTAATTAAACGTTTATTAGTCAACCTGAAAAACATTATTTTATTGTATGAACGCTATATCAAATAGTCACATCTGTGGGGGTGAAAGCCCTCAACCACTCAGTCCTACTTTTCAAAGGTTATTGTCCTTACAAATCGGCCAACGTACAAAAAATCGATACTTTAAATAAAGATGCATGTACTACCTACAAATTATTTACTTCTAATTTCATTTACATTAAATATAAGGGGTAAAGTTATATGTTTAAAACTGTGATAAACCAATCTTTTATTGAATTTTGTGTAGGTGGGTGGATATAATTAGCTGGTATTTTTAAATTTAGTAATTACTACGTTATCTCATTAATTAGGTAAATAATTAAAATCTTCTCAATTATTACGTCTAAAAAATTAAGTAGAAAGCTTATTTCATATGTACCACACTCACAGAACTTATATTATACTCACATAATATCATTGTGTATGGTTGTATAAATTAAATTATCTAATTAACAGAAATTTAATTCACGCTATTTTGATACAAACATTGACACAATTCCAAAGCCTTATCAATATTTTTTTATAATAACTAATCTAAGTTCCTTCCTTATAATCTTTACAAATGTATACAGGGCGCCTAACGGTATGCCACGCTGCAGGGTTATTGCAAGTATAAAAAAGCATTTTTTTGACGATTACTTTTTAAGTTATAAAGATTTAAAAATTGACTTTTATCTTTTTTGTTTTTATGTTTTTAAACAAATTATTTATATAAAAGGATAGAAAAAAAATTAGTTTTAACAATACGTAAACAAAAAGTATAAATAAGCACTGTGTATAGGACACTTCAAACCCCATTTCTGTCAAAAAAAAAATTAAATATTGAATTAACTATGAAATATATGTAGGTATGTATATACTTTTAGGAAAAAACAATTAATCTGGTTTAAAATTTTGGTAAATACTAATAGTCTATATCACAGATTATAAGGTCTAAATGGAGTTTGTTGAGTTTTTAACTCTTGTCATGTTTCCTATCTAAAATATTTTAAATGAAGTTTGCTGAGTTTTAACTCTTGTCATGTTTTTATGTATATCTAAAATATCCTTCTCTATAGTGTGGCAGTATATACAATGTAAAAAAATTATTATTTTATCCTATGCAAATTATTTAAATAAACGATTTATGGTTTTCAGGAAATTGCCTATACCTACATTAATAATTAATTAATATTAAGCAGACACATGTGTCAAGAATACGGAATTAAGATTTTGTTCAATGTTAATTGTTTATTTATTTAACTTTTGACATTGGCAATGAATAAAACAAAAATAGTGCGTCATATTTTTTTCGTAAAATAACCAAATAATAATAAATTTTAATATTCTAGAAAAGTCATAATAACTGAATAGATAGGGTGTTTAATTTGATAACAAAATAAAGTATATTAATGTGAGTCCTAGTAATTTTAATGCCGATAATTTTTAAGAAGAACTTGTGGAAATAAAATTTTGAACGACCTTTTGCGTCTTAAAGAAATCCTATTGCGTTGATACGCATTAAATTTATTATTTACAACAAAATGCAATTTTGTGTTTGATTATGTAATGCTTGAAGAATTTCTTGCAACAGGATGGTCTATAAACATTTATTTATGTCGACATTTTTAATAATTAGGGTTTTTAAGGAAATCGTTTGATAAATAAAAGTGTGGAGATTATTTTTAATGGTTAATCTGTTTTTTGTGACGTTTAGTTAAAGTTTTTGTATATTTTGGTTCTGTTCGACCGGGTGGTTTTGTGTGAGGTGTTTAAAAAGTACTTAGTGGCTTACCTAATGAAGACATTTTGGCCCATTTAATTCAAGTAAATGAAGAAAAGGGTAAATATTCCGGGTTGAGGTTTCTGGTTATCCAAAAAAAGTACGTCGGGTTGCGGAGCTTACATTTTGCTGGCGCGTGACAACTTGACGGCGTAAAAAGTCCCTAAACCGCACTTGTCGTTGCACACGAGTGCTAGATTGACTAAGTTAATAACAAACAGTTAGCAGGCGAACAGGCGAGCGCCAAGGTGGGCAGGCTGACTCGAGCTACGGCGACGGCGACCGCGTGCATTAACGGTAAAAGTTGTACTACAAATACAGCTATGAGCGTAGCATATCCAGGTACAAAGTAGGGCAGCAACTATACTACTGGCTGAAATAGCAGCACTACTAGCTAAGAGCACGGTAACGGCGGTCTGTGTGGGGCACGCGGTTATCTTCAGTACCGTAAGACACTCTCTCTTTCGTTCCGTCCCGCGGCATAGACGATCGTACCGCATAATTTATTTCTTGTTACCTTCATCTTTATTAAGGTCCAACTGAATGTTCGTTTATATATAGCTTTCTTGGTCAAATGCTATTCCTTGAGGTTATTTTGCAGGATGAGTTGTTTTTTCATTTTATTAAGGAAGTAAAAAGAAAATTTATGCAGGGTGTCCCAAAAATGGCTCACCACGTGACAGAATAAGCACACGGTGGTCAAAACTAAAGTATAGGACTAACAAAAATGCCAACCAAAACTGATAGCATAATCTGATTATAGACTCTTTTTGGTAACACAAAAATGTATTTGTCAAATCCCAGCTGAACCTTTATTAAAGTTTTGCATATTTCTTAGTATTTTAAAATTGTTTATGTCATTTCGATAAAATACTCTAGTACCATTATCAAATGTTTTTAAAAATTTGGCAGATACATGACTGAAATATGGATAAATTACATTATAAATACAAATAAATGTAAAATACAGTTTGCAATATCTTATTTATTGTTTTAAGGTACCTAATACAAAACTAATAAATAACTAAAGATTCTTTAAAGCAAAATCGATTACTGCTTGCCTTAAATTTTCAGTAAAACTGTTTCTTGGGTTTTACATGGAATTGTTTTTAACATGGAAACAGTATTTTTAAATTCTTCAGTCTCTGTACAAACATGCTTCTTACATCTAGCGATATCCCCTAGAAAGGAAGAGCATATCAAAACTTTAGTTCGTTCGTCCGTCCTCTTCCCTTAATAATTGTTTATGCCCTTTATATCTTGCCATTTTGCAGATAAAGCACATACATTCTTGGCTGCCGCGAAATTCTCTAGCAATTTCTAAATTTTGAAAATTTGGCAATTGTGGCTGTGCAAAAATACCGTTTTTACCATATTGAAGTAGGTAATTTTGAATCACTTAAGTTAAAGTGTTCGTTTGAAAAAGTCTGCAGTAATTTTTATATTTTCTCAGAAACCCTAAAATCTGAATTTTTCGATTACCAAAAACAATTTTGTCCAGCACATACCTTCTTTTGATTTTCTTCATGGCTTAAATTGAATTTCGGTTTAATTTTCATTTTAAAACACTATTTTTAACTTTATAAAGTATACATTAAATAAACAACTAAAGCAAAATGTCACTTGCGTTATAACGTATAGCAATTTTTTACATAACCACCTTAATTATTGTTTTACAAAATTTGCAAGTTGTAATTATTTCATAGACAAACTTCCAGTATTTTTTGTTATAAAAATATTTAAGATATAAATCTTCGGTTTTTTTTGTTATGTTTTGTTTTGAGTGGTAAAAAATAATAGGTGACTCAATAAATTAATACTGGGGAGTAAATTAATTTAAATGATACAAAGTTTATTATTTTGCTTAATTTTATTAAAATTGTACAGGTAGTTTTAGTACAATAATTGCAAAATAATATATAGAAATAGAAAAACAAAAAAGTTTGCAAAACTTTAAAATAGGATCAGCTGGGATTTTGATAAATACATGTTAGTGTTACCAAAAGGGTCTATAATCAAAATATGCTATCAGTTTTGGTTGGCATTTTTGTTCGTCCTATAATTAAGTTTTGACATATAAAAACGGTTCTTATATACACTGTTATAAAATCAGATTTGTTAACATAAGTTTGTAGTTTGTTAATTTTATTTTGTAAAATTTAAACATAATTTTTTGTAGAAAACCAGGGTTTGTTATTATTTTAACAAAGGAAAATATTTTACCGAAAGTTTTGTAAAGGTACTATGAAATTTTGTAAGCATTCTGTTAATTTCAAAGGTTACAGATTATTTTGTTAATGTTTAACAAATTATTTCTTTAAAAAAGTACACGTGATTTCAGGCAGTCAATCAAAACATTTCCCACTGACAATACGCATCAACAAGTTAAACTGACTTCAGCGTCTGCATTTAATTTTTAAACTGAAATAAGGGGATATCCCCTGTATATACAGTGAAGTGGGTTAAAGTAACAAAATACATCAGTATTGATAATTATATTGTACCAATTTTTTTTTATAATTTAATGATTTCAGAATGGAGTGTTATTTAATTGTGTGTATGTTATTTTTGTGTTCATTTATGTAGCTATGTATGTGTTAATTTTTTTGTTTAGAAAAATTATTAAAATTCCTTTCATTTGTTCCCAATTTTTAACAAATTCTTTGTTACTGGGTCTACAAAAAGTTTGTAAAAATAAGGTCCTTTTTGAAAATTACAAGAAAAATTATATTCAATTATTGATATATAGGATATGATACATTGGATTTTGTTATTAAATCTAAAAATGTTTGTTATAATTACAAACTAGTAGTTTGAAACTACTTATTTAATCAGGTAACATTTGGTTGTAAACTTAACATAAAATTATTTGGACCTGGTTAATATTTGGTTAAAATTAACAAATAATTTTTTACTGTGTATGTAAACATCAAATAAAGCGGCTGAGGATCACATGGTTGTAGAGATGCGACGTGTTTCACATTTAATGTATTTTAAAACATTTGAGAATTTGAGAATATTTTTGTCAAAAATTCGCTCATTTCGTCGTCCTTACTACAGAGTGGCCTAACCCACAAAATTGAAAAAAAAATAGATTTTTCTATTACCTTAGGAAGTGGTCTATCTTTATCTATTAGTACAGACAGCACAGCAGACTAACACTTTGAATATTACCTACGTTGATATAAATAACGCTCATTTTTATTTTTCGCGAATTAACCTCTCTTGTAAAATTTATAAAATGCTAGTAACGTGATAGTCACGTGATAAGGCCGATAATTTAATTTACGTAAGTTTGTAAATAGGTTATTAAAGGAAAAAATAACACAACATTTTTAGTATTTGTTGCTACATTCATTAAACTATGCATTATAAAAATTTGCATTGAATATTACAATTTTAATTACAATATACAATACGAGCCCAGAATCATATCATTTGCAAATGACCATGGTCCAGACAATATTTTATTGTTTACATTATTTCAGACAATATTATATATACCTAATAACAGTTGGATTCAATAGATTTTTATTTTGGGTTTACCATTATTCTCTGAAATAATGTAAAAAAAAATGTTGTCTGGGCCAAATGATATGGGGCTCGTATATATTTTTTTTGTTATCACTACTAAATAATAATATATCAATTTTTTAATGTCAGTTGAGGTAAATGAAATAAATTTTATATTTACTTTATCGAGCACTATATCGATGACTTTCTGCCAAAGTATCGCAAGCAACATAACTTAAATCTCGGGAATTGAAAACATTTTTTATTTAAAGTCTGTTTTAAACCATATATAACCTATAGGTTTCATAACAAGTAAATAGCTATAATTATAAGCTATTTACTTGTTATAAAACCTTTAGGCTATATTTAATTTAAAACAGACTTTAAAACAAAAATGTTTTCAATTCCCGAAACTTCAGTTATGTTGCTTGCGATACTTTGGCAGAAAGTCATCGATATTATTAATTTACACTCTTTTCTAAATTTTATTTTGGATCTAGTTTCAGAAAAGATTAATACCCCCAGTGATGTCAGACGTCAAGTAATTACCAGAAGGTAACTTAAAATTTTAATTACCTACTCCAATTTTGTTATCAAGTTTGTAGCAAAGATTTCTCATTTCATAAAAATAATGATTTTATTCAAAAATTGCGTTTTACACTGTAGCTTTTCATGTATTATTGTTTCTTAATAAATATTTAAAATATTATCTTTTTGTTTGACGCCTCAAGAAAGTTTTTCCCAAAATCTCTAATATCTGGTAGTTTCATAGTTATTTTCTGGTAATCGCTAAGATTATATCCGGCAACACTGTAGGTACCCCACCACTCTATAAAATACTTCATTTTTTAAGATATAATTATTGACAGAATATGTATTATATTATATATATTATATTATACAAATTGCAAAAATGGCGAATGCACCGGTTAACAATAAAATATTTCTTTTTTTCTACTCCCATACTTTCATTCGTTTATTAGACATTTCCTACCAGGTAACAGGAAACATGTACTATATTAGATAAATAAGATCCATTATAAAACAAATTTTGTATTACGATACAGATTTTTAACCGATAACCAATAAAAATGCAATACAGCAATAATACAAAATACAATAAGCAGCTGTCAAACGCGTATACATACATGTTACAAACGAGTATTTTTGAGAATAAAACCGAAAAATTTTAAAAAATATAAGATAAAACCGTGGCACGATTTGTTGTGTTGTTGGGTGTTTTTCGAGAGGAAATTCGAATGAAGAAATAAATTGCACACAGTCCCTGTAAATTTAAATTCATTTTTGGAGAGTTCATTTTAAAATTGAATTGCTTAATATGTTTAAAATCATCGCCTTATTGATTTAAAGTTGTCTGTCGCGCGAACGAAAATCTAAGCTAATATGTGTTCTAATTTTCTTTTACGTATTAAGTCACTAAATTAGCTTATTGAGATGATAAAATTAGATTAAATAAAGTGGTCAAAAATCAAATAGGCATTTCATTTAAGCAAATTGACTAAATTAAAAAACCTTTAAAATATTTTTAACGTAATCTTTAAAACGTAAAAATTATGATTTTGGATTTAAAGTAGAATTTTATTGAGCATATAGCCCTGAGAAAAAGTTTTCTTAATGGGTTTTTAGAAGTACATAAAGGGTACTCCATAAAACTACATTAAAACCACAAACTATTTAATTAAAAAAAAACAAATTATTTTTAAAATAGCCCATTTTGTGAGTATTATAAAACCAGTATAAAATCAATAGGACATTAAGAGCAAATAGTTTCTTTATTTTAATTTAAAGAGTACCTACATTAAATTATTTGCATAAGAATGTGGTGGCTTATAAGAACGTTTTTTTATTTTATGGTAACTTTAAAAACAATATCGTTTCATTGAACATTTTATCTATTAGATACAATAAATACACATTTAGTAGTGATTTACGTGAAAATTATAAACATTTCAATTCAGAAAAATCATAAAACAAATAAGTCGTCTAAATTATTAAAGGCGTTGATTAATAAAGTCTCCACTCAACGGTATAATAGTAAGAACCGGTATTACTTATGTATTATATATAAAATTATGTGGCCATCAATTAGTAGAAATATTTTGACGTTTAAAATGCACTTGTCGACGTTTTTTTAAAGGACTCAAATATAAAAATGTTTGATTTTAAGGTTATGTTTGTACAACAATTATTTTTTGTTAGATATCCAAACTTAAATATAAATTATATTAGGTAAAGTTATCATTAGTAAATTTTGCACCAACAAATATACGAATTGGATCCTTTGGCAAAACATGAAAATGCACCGATTTAGTTCTTGAATTTTATTAACAATTAAAAACACACCATGATCACTTAGATAAAATACACAGTTACTTAACTATATAAGCATTTAAGCGTTGAGTTTATTAATCAATGATATAAGGAAAAATAAATCGAAATCGAGTACTAAAAACTAAAGTTTTTTAGTTTTTAATACAACGCAAAACACAAATAACGTGAGCAATTTAGCTGTTCAATTGAGCAATTTGTCGAGTATGACTTTTTTATTTTATTTATTTATTTAAAAATGATGTGCAGTTTGTATGCTAAAATGTATTGTTGACAATTGAGGCGTGGAGCAAAGGCAAAGGAGGTAAGTTTAATTTTTTTTGAGATTTCGTTAAAAAACCCGATGCTTCTTTAGCGTATTGCCTTGAACATCTGACAGATATATTATTTATCAATTTTGACAATTAATGTTTACATAAAAAATGTAAACATTTCAGAATTAAAATGACAATTCCACTCCTGACAATTTAAACTTATTAAAAACTGTCAATAAAACGGTTGCCCAAGTAACAGGAAAATGAGTTAATTTATTTACTCGTGGAATTTTCTCAACAAATACCACTCGAGTTTCGATTAAGTAGGATATTTTTTGGACTTTTAACTGGTTTATTAATTTGACTAAGAAAAATTGGGCGAGAAACTATTTTTAAATTAATACGTAGTTTTGCTTTTCCTGATGGGGAACTATAGTTCCCAGTATACTGGGGTGGTATGACGTTAGCTTACCGTTTATGGGACACAATGTATACTATAAATTATTAAAATGGCAAATGGGTCGGATTTACCATTTTCTCTAATCAAAGATTATTTATAGCAATAAAATTGTTGACAAAAATTTAAAACCTTTTTATAATGAAAGTTTTAATATTTTCTATTATTTAAGTTTTTATAATCTCGACTACTAAAATTAACATAAATAATATTTTTAAATATGTAAACTTGATGACATACCTACAAAAGTTTAAAAAACAAAATTAAAATAAAAACTTAATGTCAGCTTCTTTTGTAGCAAATATAGAGTCGTTTTTTAATATAATCCCAAGTAATGGACTTTGTTGAATGGATTTTTTTATTTTCTCACAACAATAATAACGAGCGATGTCGAAATAAATATTAAGAATGATAGAAAGTTATGAACAAGAACCAAATGGATTTCTACAATGCCGGTCGATGCCCTCCAAAAATTGCACAATATATCATTTATAGTTTTTTTGTGTGTTTATATGTAAATAAATTTTGGAAAATGTTGTTTACTTTTTTATTACCACAAGGTCTACTTAGATCCAAGGTAGAGGCATAATTTTTTTATCAGTCAGGAGGAAAAGCTATTTTTCTGTACTTTTAATAAAATACTTTTAATTCTTTGTTTGTAAAAGGCATACCAATAGCAATTTCCCAACAATGATTGAAAAAATGTTTCTTTTATTTTCATAATTTCGAGTGTAGAATTCATTATAGTTCTAATTAATAATCATGTATATTAAAAAAATTACAGAAAAATGTATCAAAAACTTTTCAAACTATTCTTGTAATAATTAATATCAACGAATGTATTTATACTGTACGTTAAGTTAATTAAAATTGAGCGTCTTACTGGTGCTTTATACTGATTGGTGAATAAAAATGTTAGAAGGTTAAAACAACATAACATAACCCCTTTGGTAAAAATGCATAATTTGAAGGTTGCAGTTCAACTACAACGGAGGCGGCACCAGATCGTCGCGTGAAATCTATCTACAAGGTTCTAAGATTAGGTGCACCTTTTATTATAAAAAATAGATCCATTTTGCATTGTTTTAAAATAATAAATAAAGTCTTTATATACGTCACATATTTTTCTGCCATGCGACATAATATTTTTTATTAATTTAATGCATTTCAGAATGTCACTTTAGTGCTTATCACAAATGATCATTCTAGGCAGTTGTCCCCTAAATGCAAATATTTAAAAATTGTTAATATTATTTACCATATTTTAATTTTTAAAACACAATTTTTGTGAGTACCTAATTATATAATTATATTGCGATAAATATTCAATGATTAGAAAAAATGGTAAATCCGACCCATTCGCCATTTTAATAATTTAGTATACATTGTGTCTCATAAACAGCCAGCTAACGTAATAGTGGAAAATAATTGGAAGGCAAAAAATTACACTTTTCCCAATGGGAAATTCCCATACGCAGTTTTCAAGTTAAGTTTAAAAAACTTGTTTGTCAACGTTGTGTTTTTACTGTGCTGTCACCTTCAAAAATATAACACATCTAAAAGGGTTACAAACAAATTAAACAATGCACATAGTGTACATGTATTTTATCAGTAAATTTTTATTTTTGAAATGCATTCACAACATTGTCAAAATTACCCTATTAAAAATGCCATATAGAAACACAAAATAAAAATCTATATGGTTATATCTGGTTCAATATAGGAATTTGAAACAGACATTGCACTATTGAACCAGATAGAATTACATACATGGAAAACCATGTAGAAAAGTGATTTCTATATGGATTGCCATATAGGTTTATATTAAACCATATAGGGGAATCTATATGGTTTAATATGCAATTTTCGTTTAAATATATATACATTTTAAAATGGAATTCCATATTCAACCGTATAGGAAAACCTATATGGAAAGACACATAAAACAGAAACCAGATAAATCCATATAAAAATCCCTAAGTTGTACATTTTAAAATGAAATTCCATATTAAACCATATAGATTCCAAAGTGTAAACCAGGTCGTTCCATATAGGACATAAAGAACCATATAAATCCATATTAGTTTTCTTATCTGGATCAATATGGGCATTTTTAATAGGGTATAGGTACTTACTTTCCAAAAATTCTAGAAAAATACAGACAAATTTTCAGAACCTTAGAGATAGAGATGTACACCGAAAAAAATAATGTAGTTGAGTTAACATTTGCCTAAATGTCATTTTTAAAAATGTTGTTTCAACAAAAAACCTATTGGATTAATCTATATTTTGGTGTTAAAGCAAAAGTCAGAGTTTGTCAAAGTTTATTTGTTCATTTGACAGTTTAAATATTAATTTAACATAAACTAATATTTTGAATTAAAATGTTTATCGTACTTTGATTTAATAGCTGGAATTTGTTGAATCAACTACTGAAATTTTTAGGATTACCTAAAAAAACTATTAAATTAACGTTTAGTTGCTCTTTAATCCAAAACTTTAAATTTGTTCATTTAACAAATTTAAAATGTTACTTTAAAATTTAAAATGTAAAATTTGCATTCATAAAATTGCCGAGAATGGCGCTTCGAACACTCACGCCACGTCATTAGACAATGACGTTTTCTTACATCTCGCCTTAGTTAGCTTACGATTAGGTGTATATAAGATGAGATATCTGTTTGTTTAAGGTGTGTTCCACAGTAGAACTTTCACTACACCATACTGCCCGACACTGTTAAGACCATTAATACAGGGCGAAACAGTCTGTCGGTATTTGAAGTAGGTGGAACACATGATACAAAGATGTATCATGGGTGGAACACGCTCAAAACAAAAACTCTGGGCGAGGTGAAGGTTCAATTCTTTCTATTTATATATAATAATATATTATTTCCATAATTTTGTTTTGGATACCAACCTTTAAAGAATTTTACATTTTCAGAATGTTAATTTAACATTTTATTGGTGTTAAGTGAATATGCTAAAAAGGTTACCTGGACATTTCAAGAAATTTACCTTAACACCCTAAGAATGTTAAATTAACCAAATTAGCAGATTAGAACAAATATTCTTATTTTGTTCATTTGACTGTTATTTGTTGTTCAATTAAACAATACAATTTGACATTTTTAGATGGTTAAGTAAACGTGCAAAAACCATTGCTTGTATTTAAAGTGCATAAAGAGTTGAATTAATATTTTTTTGTTGTTTCAACAGCTTATTTTTTTCAGTGTAACGGTAAAAACATTGTTTTTTTTAACTTTTGTTCTTCTTTACAATTTATGTTCTTAAAACTTTTTTTTATTAATCAAATCAAACATAGCTTTGGCCTTTTAGCCCTTTATTCTAACAAATTTAATTTATTAGTAAAATAAAATATCTTTTAAAATTTTAGTGTGACTATAAAAAAAACTATTTTTTTTGTAGAAAATTTAGTATTTAACATAAAAGGTTATTTTAGCCGATTCTCTAATATTAAAATTGGGTATTAAAAATAACTAAAATTTGTAAAATATTTAAAGATTAAATCAAAATAATGTTTGCTAACATTTTAATGACTAAGTAAATACATATTTCTTAAAATATTAATTTTAGACTTATTTTGCAAAAGACTAAATTTCCTACTAAAATGTATCTACTTGTTAAACTATTAACTGTTAAGTAAAAAACCATCAATTCATAACAACATTAAACCATGGTTTAATGTTGTTATGAATTGATGGTATTGCAATAAGATACTTTAACGTGGGGATGAGTTTTATTTAATCAAAGGAAAAAAGCAAGATTTGCCCACATGCTTTTTTAATGGTAACACTTTAGAGTTGTTCCAGTTCCTAAAATTATTGTTAATTTAAAATTGGACTGAATTATTATTTACAAATATATGAACGTGTAGAACAGAATTAGAGTAGATATCAATGTTAAATATTGTCAGAATATTCTTTATTGTAAATTGTTTTGAAAGTATTGAAAAAAAAACAAAACCGTTTTTTATGTTTTTGTATTCTCGAAAAAAAAGTTTTCAATTTTGTGAAATATTCCCAGAGAAACATGTTTTAACTTGTTCTTTCTATCATGTAATTACATCCACCTAAACAAGCTCGCTTGATATACATAATATACTATAAGGAATAAAACATCTCTAAACATGATTAGGACCTTTTAAAACATATTATATTTTAGGTTAGTCGGTCGGGAAACATGCAAGGTAAAACCGAAAGACATAGACGTTTGTTGAAAACAGCGCGCGGTGAGCGTTTAGCACATGAGGAAGGACAGTGGTTACGCAACGTGTACGGTAAATACAAACGCAGGTTATTCACCTGAACTCTGTGCGAAAAAATCGAATGGCAGTTTCACTTCTCTTTGCTAAGAGAAAGTTGACCCACATCACGGTTAACCTAAAGTCATAACGGTAAAATTGTTTTATTATTATTATCCGTGTGTTGAAAACATTTTATTGTTTGGCGGATTCGATGATGCAGATGCATGAGACAACAATGTAGAGATGCGGATGGATTTGAGACCATCTGTGTGAAATACATTTTTGCATACATGCAAAATATATATGGGAGACATTTTTGCATGTATTCGTATAAAAATTAGTTAAAAAAAGTATCAAGTTTGATAAACGCCATTTTAGTCACAAATTTAATTTAGGTTTAAGCGAGCCTGCGATCGAGTGCAGCATACTTTACTTTATCTACGACAAATACCTACTTATTTTTATCTAAAAATTATTTACATTAAATATTTGTTTAGAGCGACATCTATAAAAAATAATAAATAAAAAATAGAGTAACTAGCTTAACAATTTCTAACTTGGGAATCTGTATTATCGGCGCGCCAGTCAAACTGTCAAATTTGTATGTGTAAATCGAAATGTATCCCTTGAAAATGCACGAACAACCGTTTAAATGATGATATAGAAGCAGTTTTTCACAATGAAAGTGAAGAGAATGTTTTATGGGTACTTTACGGTTTAGTCTCCAACCGAAATTTTTAATGCTCTCTAACTGTAGTTTTTTGTCGGCAAACTTGTGTATAAACTTTTCAAATAGGTCGCCAATACCTGAAGAACTGTTTTATACTTTTATTTTTGTATTATGTTTTAACATTAAATTAAAATTTTTAACGATTAAATTACATTTGACAACTGTCAACTAACATAAAACCTTAGCCCGTGATTAGACGCCATACAGTAAAGTGACCAGATTCACTCACTCATTAATTAAGGTAAATTCATACAAAACGTCCCTATATTTTTTGACAGAATTTGGTCACTTTAAGCCACAACCAATGTGTATTTAAAAGATCACTTAGTGTCATGAAAACATGTACGATAATGAGCGTTTTAAAGGTAGAAGTAAAAAAAATTAATAATATGGATTTTAAAAATATTAAATATGAATTTTAATGTTGAAACATGCCTTTTATATTTTAAATAATAATAAGGTACCCACAATCCACACAACAAGGTCTGTTCGATCTCGTATTAAAAATACTAAAAATCACTGCAACACTACACATCATACAATTTTGTTGTTTACAATTCTTGTGCTTTGGGTTTGTACAGATTAATAATCGTTTTAAACGTTGTGTTTCTTACAGAGAGACTTGCAAGGCCTTCAAAGTGGTAAGAACAATCATTGTACTCCTCTTTTGTAAAAAATAAACCTTATTCTATCAGGGCTGTCAAACGTCAATTTGAAGGTTAATTTAAGGTTATTTTATAACCCACAAATTAACCTTCAAATTAACATTTGACAGCCCTAAAAGAATAAGGTTTATTTTTTACAAAAGAGGAGTAAAATATATATGTAGTGTTCTCTAGACCCTCGTTTTTAATAAAATTTGCTCGAAAGCTCGAAATAAAAACTCATGACTAAAATTTCGTTAATAAAAGTTGTTACAGAAATAGTATATTAAAGAACTAATGTCATAAGACGTCATTTTGTCGCACGCGGACAATTTATGAGTGCGACAAAAGGTCTTATGACATGAGTTCTTTATGCTATTTTATCTATTTTGCAAAAATTCTATAAAAAAAATTAATTTTATACCTTAAATTTAATTTGGTCTAATTTTACTTTAGATAGTTGGTATCACAGTCATTGGTTTGACAGTTAATGTCAAAATCGATTCGCCATGCCGTCCTTAATTTACTTATTTACAATAAGCGGCTGTTAATGTTAAAGAAGAAAAAAATGATTTTCTTTGGTGCTAAACAAAATTTATTGCCGGAAAAGTATCATAAGTAGAAAAATCATAAAAATATTATAACCAATATGCAAAATATTATGCTGTTTAAAGTATATCCAACCTATTAAATCAAAATTTAAACCCTGCAGCAGTATATGGATATATCCATGTCCATATACAAACCTTTTGGAATGCAAAGCACTTTCCGCACTAGTTGGGTAATAGTTTATTGTGCGACTAGTGGGAGAAAGAGGAGAATTCTCGAGCGTGGAATCTCCTCTTTCGACCAATAGTCGACTACCACAAGGAATTTAAAGCCAATTTTATTTCAAATCTGACATCTGTCAAGCAACTTTAACCTCACTTTTTTTTGCAAGTTGATTGCAGAATATAAAAATTTTGAGTTTTTTACGTAAAAAAGGTAATCTTGTTGAACAACGATAAAATGCACCATTTATAAATAAAAATAAAATATATTTTTCAATTTTTCCCGAAAATACATAATTTTATGTCAAACCGTTTCAAAAGTAATAATAAAAATCCATCCCTTTAAGAGGCTGTTGGTCCCTTAGGGGTAACACCAATTTTGTATAAAGTTTTCTTACGATTTTTGGCCGCTTGTCGAGTATTGCACTCTATTTTCGGGATACTCTGTATATAAAAGTTTCGATAAAATGAGTGACATTTAGGATTACAAAGCATTTAGGAAGTGAATCGTACCTACTCGTATACAGGCAGTGAAAGTTACATCTCAGATGCCTGGTTGCCGACAATTTCACTTTCAAAAATCAACTATTTCCTACTTTCTCTTCACATAATCTTCATCTCTACCGCAACGAACAAAGACACGCTTTATCGAACACCACTATGAATTTTCCTTATTATGCTTTTTCTAACACGGAATCCTTCACGGAACCTTTATTTCGTATTTTTAAAACAATACCTTTTTTAGGTAACCATTGTTTTTAATTTGGCCTTTGTTCGAAATTAATTGAAGAATGAAAAATTGAAAGTGACAAATAATTATTAATTTGCTTTTCAAACTGAAAAATAAATAAATTTAACAAACAAAATTCAAAAATCTATCCTTAGACAAACCAGTTGATTTCTGTTTTTGAATTAAACATTTGTATCTACTCCTATTGCATAATATTGGGTTTTTGCATATATAATTATAATCATTATAAATTCTCTGCATAACAACGGGAATAATTAACTCATTATTCACGTTGTTAGGCACTTGTGATTGGCCCATTTCAATATTCATTGTGGCTTAAACCAATAGGGTTTTAAATTGGAAGAAGACGACTATAATAATATTTAAAATTGGTAAAAAGTATCGTTAACCATTTGACAGATGTCAAAATTTATTTATTTATTTTTGAAAATCATTTAATTAAGCATATAAGCGTATAATAATACTAGAATGTACAGGGTGTCCCAAATTGGTTGTCCGTATAGGCTATCTCAGTAAATATAAATGCTAGAAAAAATTCGACCACGCATCCCCGTCGTTTTAAAGATACATCGGATGATGTCTTTGAATTTTCTCGATTTTGTTTAGGAGATATACCTATTTTTTCAATTTTTGCCAATTTTGACAAATGCTTGTAGCTTCGTTAATATTTGAGTTACGAATACAGGTTTAAAATGTTATGTAGACACTTTTTATCACAGAATTCATTAGTGTCGACAGATTTTTTTTTAGCTCTTTTAGGTTAAGAGATATGACCCTATCCGGACAACCAATTTGGGACACCCTGTACATATCGATAGCGTTTATCGAAAAGGAACCAAGCGCGGGTTTGTCATGTTTTTATGCCCTGTCAAAAGATCAGCTCCATTAAAATTTTTTTAGGGGTCGCTCAAGATTTTTAAAAATTTCCAAAATAGTCAAAAATTGATTTTTTTATTTTAATTATTTCTCGTTTCGATATTATTTTTTAATTAATAAAAACAAAAATTCAATTTTTGACAATTTTGAAAATTTTTAAAAATCTT
Organism: Brassicogethes aeneus; assembly: GCA_921294245.1. Lineage (NCBI taxonomy): Eukaryota > Metazoa > Arthropoda > Insecta > Coleoptera > Nitidulidae > Brassicogethes > Brassicogethes aeneus. The sequence continues at coordinate 52,168,783 of OV121134.1, forward strand.
GAGCGACCCCAAAAATTTTTTAATCGAGCTGATATTTTGACAGGGCTCTTACAGCATGACAAACTAACATATTTTAACAAGAGACGAGAAAAAAATATATTCTTTTTTCTTGGGCCACCCTAATATATATATAATACTAGAATTTGTATATATATATTTACGCATAATAATACTATTACATAAATATTAAAAATACTTGAAGACTTTTTAACTAAAAAATTTTTACGCAGTATTAAAAAATCTTTAGTTTAAAATAAAAAAGAAAAAAATGAACTGTAAAGGTATCACACTTGAAAAAATATTTTCTCGATTTTTATGTAAGAATGTCATATTCTCGCACGCAAAATCGTTGAAGAATGAAGCTCATTCTTAAACGATTTTTGGTAACATTTAGTTTTTAAGTATTGGTACCCCCAAAATGTCAAACTGATTAATAACCTCAAATTCATTACTTTTATTGAAAATGAAGCCTTTATTATTGTTTTGTAATATAAAGTTTGCTCCAACAATGCATTTTAATGCAAAATTTTAAGTTTAATGTGTAAAAGTGCAGTTCAGGTTGTACTTGTGCAGGATAACAAATATTGTCATTTTGTGTTGCCAACTGACATTTTGCGAGAAAAATCCCCTAACTACCAACGACCACAGAACAATTAAAAAAACCTAAATAAAAGTTAAAATCGAGAAAATAGTATAAATCACACGTTGCAGAAGGCTATTCTCGCACTCATTCGTTCGTCCACTCGCTCCTTCGTCGCTCGAGGCCAAATTTCGAATTCGTGCGAGAATATGTGGCCTTCTGCAACTTGTACTTTAATATACTATTAATATTTGTTCCAAACTAAAATTAGAAAAAAATAATAATTCCAAGCCCTAATTTAAAAAACAAATAAACAAGACCCATGTATTTTGTGGGTTCAACCAAAATTTAATTAATTAATGTTAATTAAATTTCATTTCATGTCTTGCTTTACACAATAATTTGATCTTGAATCTTGAAACTTTAGCAATGGATTGTTAAAGTGCTCAATTACTTGTTTGTGCTTGTTTCCTGAGATTTTCATTCTTTTTTATTTGATTACTTTTTAAAAAACATTTTAACATATAAATATTGAATTATATTAAAGAAGTATTCTTACCTTATTTTGTAAAGTATTTAAAGTCTTGTAAAATTTTACAGGTGCTCCTTGAAAGTTGCCAGGCTTCCTGAAAGGAATAACAATTAAGAAAGGATTTCTAAAATAATATATTACGAAAAAAACATATTTATTAATATTTTTTAAAAACCTGTACATTATTTTTACTGCATGAGGTAGTAAAAATTCATAATGTTTTTTTTTATTTTAATATAATTTTTAAATTACAAATAAACTTGTTTCCAATTTGTAAAGGTTTTCTTCCCACACTATGATAAAGTTGAATTTTACGGTCTCCATAGTCCCTATAGGGACTAGAAAGTAAGTGCTTCTACAAAAATACTGACAGCTGATTCAACCTATATTGGGTCTTATCAGTCACTGATTATAATCAGTGTCGGGCAATTTGGTGTAGTGGAAGTTCCACTGTGGAACACACCGAAAACAAAGGGCTACCTGAGCTTATATACTCCACGGGAATTTTATGAATGCAAAATTAACAAATTTTAAAGTAACATTTACAATTTGTTAAATGAACAAATTTAATGTTTTGGATTTAAAGAGCAACTAAACGTTAATTTAATAGTTTTTTTAGGTAATCCTAAAAATTTCAGTATTTGATTCAACCAATTCCAGTTATTAAATCAAAATAGAATAAACATTTTAATTCAAAAAATTAGTTTATGTTAAATCAATATTTTAACTGTTAAATGAAGAAATAAACTTTGACAAACTCTGACTATTGCTTTGACACCAAAATATAGATTAATCCAATAGGTTTTTTGATAAAACAACATTTTCAAAAATGACATTTAGGCAAACGTTAACTCAACTACATTATTTTTTTCGGTGTAATATTAAGGTCATAGACTTGACCTTTCTTGAAAATGAACAAATTTAATGTTTTGGATTTAAAGAGCAACTAAACGTTAATTTAATAGTTTTTTTAGGTAATCCTAAAAATTTCAGTATTTGATTCAACCAATTCCAGCTATTAAATCAAAATAGAATAAACATTTTAATTCAAAAAATTAGTTTATGTTAAATCAATATTTTAACTGTTAAATGAACAAATAAACTTTGACAAACTCTGCCTATTGCTTTGACACCAAAATATAGATTAATCCAATAGGTTTTTTGATAAAACAACATTTTCAAAAATGACATTTAGGCAAACGTTAACTCAACTACATTATTTTTTTCGGTGTAATATTAAGGTCATAGACTTGACCTTTCTTGAAAATGAACAAATTTAATGTTTTGGATTTAAAGAGCAACTAAACGTTAATTTAATAGTTTTTTTAGGTAATCCTAAAAATTTCAGTATTTGATTCAACCAATTCCAGCTATTAAATCAAAATAGAATAAACATTTTAATTCAAAAAATTAGTTTATGTTAAATCAATATTTTAACTGTTAAATGAACAAATAAACTTTGACAAACTCTGCCTATTGCTTTGACACCAAAATATAGATTAATCCAATAGGTTTTTTGATAAAACAACATTTTCAAAAATGACATTTAGGCAAACGTTAACTCAACTACATTATTTTTTTCGGTGTAATATTAAGGTCATGGACTTGACCTTTCTTGTACCGAAAACAAACAAAAAATACAATTTATTACCACAGCAGTTTGCGTTAATAAAAAGTAAAACTAACAACCAAAAATATAAAAAGAGGTTGCCATTTTTATCAAATTTAAGTTTTTTTACCTAAAATTTTTTAATAAAATTAAATTAAAATTTTATGGTGGGATATCTCATACGTAAAAAAAATAATCAAATACCAGTATAAGAGTAAAACGGTAACAGAATTAAAATTTCACTTTCAAGTATTATTATTATTTATGCACAGTTAGATGAACTAAAAAAGCGGCGATAAATGTGTGCCAGGTGGATTTCACACGTGAATATACTGTAAATGTGGTTCGACGATGACGACCGCTAGAAAATGCATTGTGTTGCAAGTTTTCGCCGGCTAAACGCGAAACGTAAAAGCATAAGGGAATGAAAATTATGCGCGAGGGGAGTTAAACTGGTCACTGGGTTGAACCCTTTCGCCTTGCTTGCCACCCAATTAACTTAACACCCTTTGTTTATGCGGTTATCTTTCGCCTATATTTCGCTAAAATATGGACACTCACCCGTTACATGACACAGTAAATATTGTATATTGTAATATTGTATTGCAGGTATAAAATAAATAATAAAAATTTAAAATCGTATAAAATCTGTAATATTTGGATTTTTTAAATAAAATTTTAAATTTGTCGATAAATTATAGTAGATTATAAATTGCACCACTTAATAATTTGAATTATCTCAAATAGGGGGGCCAGGAGGCGGGTGAGGCGACACGAAAAACTAACTTTTTTTCGTAAATATCAATTTAAATTTTTGTCTATAATGTCATTATAAACTATTATAAATTTGGTGTGGGTCCCGTGTCTAATAACTGAGATATTGGTATACCCAAAATCCACCAGCCGCCACTGAACACAATAAACAAGCCTTACACCTCTATTATAATAAGTCTTTACTGAAATAAAGCTACCCTGTTTAAAATACCCTATAGAGACCTATATAAAATAATCTATCGGCCCGATAGAAAATTTATAGGATATTACCTATAGGCACACATTAACTTTTACATTTTCCCTATTGAGACCGATAGCAAATAACTCAATGAAGGATATATAGGGATATCCCTATAGAACAACCATAAAACATTTGACAAAATTTTATTAAAACCTATGGGTTTCTATGGGGGAAAAACTAATTTCTAGATTTTTGTGTATTTTCCCCATTGAAACCAATAGCAAATAAATCGAGGGTGGATATCCCTATAGAACAACCATAAATCCCAGCTATGGGTCCTATACATACCGATACACCCTATAGAAACACCATACATTCCGATACAAATATCTATCGGTTTGAACAGGGTCTCTATGGGGTATTTTAAGCAGGGTAAGGCTTAAGCACAGTGGGAAAAATAATTTGTATATACTTACTTTCCTTTACAGATAATTTTCGCATATTTGCATATGCGAATTCGTTATAATATACAAAAAAAACTATTGTTAACTATCGGTAGTCACATTGCCGACTACCGAAAACTATCTATAGATGGTTCTCGACCCTAGACTGAAGAAATGGTTTCGCACAGTGGGGCAAACAATTGCGGACTGCAGTACCCGAACTTTCAGCACAGTAATTTTCAGCAGACACGGACGCAAACGATCAAATAGTACTTCAAGACCATCAAGGATAGATCCAAGCAGCGAACTAACCACCCAAACCCCATTCATGAACCCCAATTGAATGGGGGTATTACTAAATCCCTGGTTTAGGGAGATTCCGGATTGTACATAGTTTTGGGTCAGTCCAATGTCCCCCCAAAACCAAAATATTTTCCCTCCTTGTCCCGCACTAGTGCGGGAGCTTCACTAGCCTAAATCGGACGTATGACCCGGCGACAAAATTCCGGGAGGGGCCTAAACCATCGAATGAAAATTCGGATCCACTAAACACATGTGTCATGTGCCGGGTCATACGCCCGATACATGCATATACAGGGTGGCCGATTTATCTGAAGACATTGAAATATTTCGAAAACTATGCATCGGATCAAAAAAAGTTTTGAATAAAATTTGTTCGCCTGGAAGGGGGACATCCAATGATACCAAAGTCGACCCCTCACCACCACCCCATGGGGTGGGGGTGGGGGCAACTTTAATATTCTAAATAGGAACCCCCATTTTTTATTGCAGATTCGGATTTACTATTAAAAAATAAGTAACTTTTATAGAAAAACTTTTTTTTAAATTCCTGATAGATGGCGCTGTAATCGCGATTTTTGGGAATATCTTGAAAAATTGCAGATTCGGATTTCCCATTAAAAAATATAATTAGTGTATACGAGAATTGTAAGGGAATTCAAAATAAATTAAATTAATTAATTCCTTTTGATGTTCCCATGTTCCCATGGCCATGGGGTGGGGGTGGGGGCAACTTTAATATTCTAAATAGGAACCCCCATTTTTTATTGCAGATTCGGATTTACTATTAAAAAATAAGTAACTTTTATGGAAAAACTTTTTTTAAATTCCTGATAGATGGCGCTGTAATCGCAATTTTTGGGAATATCTTGAAAAATTGCAGATTCGGATTTCCCATTCTTGGGTAATTTTAAAAATAGATGTTAACTTATTGATATACGAATAAAATCCAAAAATTAAACAAGTTTTTCTTTTTTTCGATCCGATGTGTAATTTTTTAAGATATTCCCAAAAATCGGGTTTCTTGCGATTACAGCGCCATCTATCAGGAATTTAAAAAAAGTTTTTCCATAAAAGTTACTTATTTTTTAATAGTAAATCCGAATCTGCAATAAAAAATGGGGGTTCCTATTTAGAATATTAAAGTTGCCCCCACCCCCACCCCATGGGGTGGTGGTGAGGGGTCGACTTTGGTATCATTGGATGTCCCCCTTCCAGGCGAACAAATTTTATTCAAAACTTTTTTTGATCCGATGCGTAGTTTTCGAAATATTTCAATGTCTTCAGATAAATCGGCCACCCTGTATATATACGTATACGTATATGAGAGCTGAAAGTTGGTAAAAATAACTCTGGGAGATCAGTGTAAAACGATGCCGATGGGGCCAGCCATATACCGGGTGTATCTGAGAATAGGCGCACCCCTGTAACTTTTTTATTTATAAAGATGGACACATGAAATTTAGCATGGTTAATTAGGATATAAAATGCCACTTATAAGAGTAAAAAATGAATTTTTTAACTTCCGGTTTCGCCGGAAATGATACCAACTTTCGATTTTTAAATGGAATGCCCTATATATTTTTACATATTTGGAAAAATTCTGAGTCAGACAGCATCCTCAAATTGCCTTTTTGACGTTTCGTCATCAGAAAATGCATTATCATAAAGATCAATCTAGAGTGCTTTGAACTATCTTATTTTCTTCTAATGGATTCACACAATGCCTGAAAAATGGAACTTGCCTTAGAAAGTTGTTATTCAGCTATTCCCAGCAGTCTACTTGTCAAAATTCGTTTTTCTCAAATAGTTCAAAGCACTCTAGATTGATCTTTATTATGATGCATTTTCTGATGACGAAACATCAAAAGATCAAATTTGAGGATGCTGTCTGACTCAGAATTTTCTCAGGATTCCAAATATGTAAAAATATATAGGGCATTTCATTTAAAAATCGAAAGTTGGTATCATTTCCGGCGAAACCGGAAGTTCAAAAAATTCAATTTTTACTCTAATAAGTGGCATTTTATATCCTAATTAACCATGCTAAATTTCATGTGTCTATTTTTATAAATAAACAAGTTACAGGGGTGCGCCTATTCTCAGATACACTCGGTATATGGCTGGCTATCTATTCTCATACTCATACTCCTAGGCGAAAAGCCGAGGAGAAATTTTCTATAGAAAATTTACTACTATAGTAGTAGTGGTACCATGGATATATAGATGAATCGTTACAACATATAAAAATTCAAAATCAAACATGCCGAAAAAAATTCTTAAATTTTTTAGCAAAAGCTTAAGCTTATAAGGTTAAGGACTTATTTACGAAATTAAGAAAAAATATCTTACGAAAAATTAAAATATTACTATAATTAATTTATCGGTAATTAATTATCGTAGAACCTTCAAAATTGAGGTTTGTGGTTATCATATATGATAAGCTATACCTTATAAATATGTAATATACGCAAAATTACAAAAATCAAAGACGGTGTTGTGAACTTGTTTCTTTATTGTGTTCTATTTGATGTGGAATGGCCCACTAAAAACATATAAACACAAAATATTTTATTAATAAAATTAAGTTTAAACTTGTACCTACTCTTACTATCTATTCTGAAGTATGAAGTGAAAGTTAGCATTACCCAACAACATTTTTATTATTTTAATTTATTCCAACGTTTACAAATTATTTTTACGTATACGAAGAAATTAAGTGAGCCCAAACGTTTTCCTGTATACGGGAAAACTTTTGGAAGTTTTGCCATATTTAACTTAATCTTGTTAAAATAATTGTTGAGATTTAAATTTATAATTACTTAATTATTATATTAATCAAAAATATTGCATAAAAATACCTATATTTTTCTAAAAAAATGCCCTGCAGGAAGATCGTCTGATATGAATCCAGTTACCTTTTACGGAACAGTTTTTACTCATTTGGGCAATCATCAATAAAATTAAATATAACAAGAATTTTTTAATTTAAACTTATATGAATGCTGTACCTAATGCTGTACCTAATTATCCCAAATTTTTTAGAAATTATTTGGAGACTTCAATAGCAGTATGGAACACAAACCTTGGGTTAGTGTTTTGTTTTGAATTTAAAAATCAGGTACCTATGACATATAAAAACTTAAGTAAAATGTATACATATATTTAATGTATTTATTTTAACAAAAACTAATCAATTCAAATATTATGCTTCATAGTCTCCCACCTAAAAAAATAATGGTATTTTATAATTAAAAATGTTGCGTAGATTGTTGTTAAAAAAATATGTATACGGTGTCACCCATGAACTTGAATGTCAATTACCAAAATAACAACTCACATTATAGGCAATGAAATCTGCTGTCTACGTCATCTTGACCGAAATTTCTGTCGAATTGCGAAATGTGGCAATGAACGCAGGTGAAATTTTTTTACGGTGAATATAAGTATGCAGGAGCGTAATTAGGCAATATTTTTTTATAAATTTAAATATATAGTGTGTCCCCGGATGGACCCAACTATACGTGTGAACTTTCTTAATTTGCATTTTAGTATACTTTTCCTATAGGAAAAGTCGTTTCTCATAAAAAGTTTTGCTTATTCTGCAAACTCCATAGCCATCATCAAATTTCGAAATATATATATTCTGAGTTACTGTAATCTTCCACCAAATAGAGCTTGAAAAAATCTGTTGATGCCATATAGTAAGTCAAAACCCACGTTTTTTGAGTTACTATAGTCTTCGTTGCATGGGTCGATATGTCAGTAGTACTCACTGAGTATTCTATATAATAAAAACTGACGGCTGGTTTACATCTAAGGCACTGTATTTTTTATAACCTAACTCGCCATATTTGCAAATATGTCATGACAAGTGCAGTACCTATGATTCTAAGGCTGTACGCTTTTTATTTGCATACGACTATACATTGTATAACTGTATCATACAGTCTGTATGTATAAATGTATATAAAACTACAACATTTTCTATTTGAATCAAATATACCCGATTATTTAAATTAATATAATTTCCTTTGCTATCTATAGTTTCTTTTTTAATTATAATAATTATTAAGTATTTTTTATTTAAAACCGTTTTTAAATAATTTTGTTTTTAAATATGCATATGTATGCAACATATGTATGCAACATGTTGTCCTCAGCGTTCATTTTATTATACTTATTTATATGTTTATTTAATTCTAAAAAAATCTAAAATATTTGTACTTTGTTAAGGGCTTTTTAAATAATAAATTGGAGAAGTAAAAAAAGTTAAATTGATGCCGATGTCAATATTTTTTAGATACTACCTAGATACTACCTAGATTTTAGAGACTATGAGGTAGAAAACTTGATAATGAATAAAGATAATAGTTATTTATGTCAAAAGGCTGAGAAGTAGGTAAGTATTTTTATGCTGAGCTCAAAGTTTGAGCGAAGCACGAATTATCAAATTATAAATATGCACTACTTAATTAATTAATTAAATATTTATAATGTGAAATTATTAAATTACGATATGGTAGACCATAATGTAATATTTTGATTAAAATAATTTATAATGTTCTTCAGTAGGTGTAGGTTACTCAGCACTTTTGTTGATAAATGTAATAGAAAATAGAGGGCGCTACAGTAACGCTATAAACTTTATGAAATTTGGTAAATGTTCAAAGATGGAAAAGGATAAAAAACACAACAAATTATTACCACTTTTACTGGAATTTAATTTAAAAACTTAATAAGTTAATAGATATTTCTTACAAAGTAGGTAGTAGATTTGAGAAAGACACTAAAAGTTGGTACATCTACCGTAGAGTTGGCAACCCTGCATTATAATAACAAATTGTTAACAATAGTTAACAAATGTTATTAACATTTTTAAAAGTATAAATTGAGGTTAGATAGCTCAGAGCTGTCACTAATTATCGAATTTTTACCCTAACGGTTTTTTTACAGACTTCACCCTTATAGTCTAAATTACTTTTACAGCCTATAGGCGATAATCAAAAAAAAAATTTCCAAAGTTGAAATACTAAAGCTTAAATGAAACTTTACTTTATATATTTTATTAATAAATTTATGTTTATTATTTTACCATAATTTTTTTTAAATAGGAAAATTATTTTGAAATACACACATGATCAAAATTGTTGCATATTTTTGTATTTTAATTTTCGCTTTGTATAACGTTCTGTTTTTTGTTGTTTTGAAATAAATTTTCATTTAATTGTTATAATACGTAAAATAAAGAAAATTTAATAAATTGAAGTATTTTTGTAGGATATAATAAAAATAAAAGTTTCGGAACCAATCATCCTCCTCGAAGACGATAGTTCCGACGAGGATGATGACTTTGACAACAGTATTTAGATAAATAATTTATTGACAATAAAATGCATAGTGTACATTACAATTATAAACAATTTCGAGAAAATAGTCACCTTCATTCTATAAATAAAATTTATATTTAAAATGTTTTTTCACCTAAATCGTTTCTGATAATTTAAAAAAAATTATATTTAGTTTTATTTTTAATATTCTGTAACATTCCTATTTTTGCTTGCAAGCCTATTAAGCCCCTGGGCTTAATAAAACAATAAAATATAATTTTTATTTTATAAAGGTCTATTATTAAAAATTTAATTTTGCAAATAAAATAGTATATTAAAGTACAAGTTGCAGAAGGCCACATATTCTCGCACGAATTCGAAATTTGGCCTCGAGCGACGAAGGAGCGAGTGGACGAACGAATGAGTGCGAGAATAGCCTTCTGCAACGTGTGATTTATACTATTTTCTCGATTTTAACTTTTATTTAGGTTTTTTTAATTGTTTTGTGGTCGTTGTTAGTTGGGGGATTTTTCTCGCAAAATGTCAGTTGGCAACACACAATGACAATATTTGTTATCTTGGACACTTTTTCACATTAAACTTAAAATTTTGCATTAAAATGCATTGTTGGAGCAAACTTAATATTACAAAACAATAATAAAGGCTTCATTTTCAATAAAAGTGTAGTTCAGGTTGCACTAGTGCAGGATAACAAACAAAGCTATTATAAATAATCCTAAAAGTAATGAATTTGAGGTTATTAAACAGTTTGACATTTTGGGGGTACCAATACTTAAAAACAAAATGTTACCAAAAATCGTTTAAGAATGAGCTTCATTCTTCAACGATTTTGCGTGCGAGAATATGACATTCTTACATAAAAATCGAAAAACATTTTTAATCAATTCACATAATTGATTTTTTTCATTTATTTACAAACCAAACGTTCTAAATATTTTCTCATCTTTAAATAATAAATTCTGTTGGGATCAGTTTAAAATTAAAATCAGTAAATTTCATCATCCTCCAGTGCTGCAGTTATTTTCGTTCTTTTGCATAATTCTATTTATATTATTGATTACATTTACCGCGTAAAATTTTGTTATTTTAAACCAATTTCCCTTGCGATAAATTTAGCATTATTATCACAAACACACATAGGAGTGTTTTGAGTATAAGGGGGAGAAGGGGGAATCAAAAAGCAAACGTCGTGAACAACCTAAATTTGATGTTCTTCAATGTATTGAAGAAAGGAAAGTGCGTTTAAGATTGCGCACGGCACTTTCTGTAAGGCTATTTAGTCAAAGAAAATGTATGCACAACCAACAACATTGTCTTTAAAATTTTTTAAAAATTCATTGGTTGCTTATAAACTTAGGTATACCTATGCTTTGAAACCGTTGTGTAAAAAACACCTTGAAAGAAATGCAAAATTTGCTTAGAGCCAAATTTAATACACTGACTGTAATTTTTGATTTATGATTTGAGTAACTGTTGCCATGAAAAATCTTATATGTGTTTTGTTTTAAATCAAACTAACAGCCCTAATCGCGGACTTATAATTTCCCATCTTTTCTCTAATTTAACCAACCTCTTTAGTTAAATACCTTTTCTAATTTTATTTTTATTTATGAATTAGTAAACCTTTTAAATATTACATTGCGTAAATGAATAAAAGTAAAAAATATAAAATTTAAAAAAAAATTAAAAACAGGTTTTACTTAATTTCACGCGTGGGGCGCTTTTTGGTTAGGTACGTTTCTCTGAGTCTGTTCTCTCTAAAAATGAATTAGTTAAAAATGACTAATTTAATAGTTACCTATTAGTGGCTGCTTTTTCACTTGTACCGTGGTTAACCAAGGGATACCATGGTATCCCAAAATTTCAATATTTCATGGGCTGAAGTTAGTTTTAAGTTAGTTGACAGTTGTCAAATGTCATACAATCGTTAAAATAAATTGCCTTTCTTGTAAAATAATACTAAATGTGAAAATTATTTTATCCTAATACAAAAATACAAAAGTATTAAAGAGTTTCTCAACGCCAATATTTGAAAAGTTTATATGAACATTGTACTGACCTTTTGATTTCGCCGGAAGTAAACTATAACTTAAATTCGGGCACGGACTCCACTGTAAAGTGCTCATAAAACATTTTCTTTACTTTTAATGTGAAAAACTGTCAATTTTCAAGAAATACATTTCAATTTATAACCTTTATAATTGTGTTTATAAAATATAAAAATTTGACATTTGACGGTGACAAACAGATTCCCCTATTGTTTCATAGATGGCGCTTCATACAAATTTTTTATTTAAATCATTTTAAGATAATAATAAGTATTTGTCGTAGAACAAGTACAGTATGTACCTCGTTTATAAACTTTTCTATACAAAAAAATGGCGTTTATAAAACTTGATAATATACTACATAATATACTATTATTTTTTGTTTAAATATTGATTTATAAAATATAATAATTAATTTAAAACTTTATAAAACAGCCATTTTGGCTGCAAAGCAGGTTGAGGAAAAGGGGAATCAAATAACAAACACATAGTAAACGTCCTAAATTCGATGTAGTCGTAGCGGAGTATATAATATTGACTCTGTAACAGCAAATAATAGCTTCTATAATGGCGTCCGGATTGCAACATTCGTCCTAGATGCAGGTCATTGCTATGCGAGAGCAGCGTTCTCATTGAAATCGAAATGTAAGGTCGTATGGTGGGATTCTCAACATTCTCTCTACAGCCAATCGTTCGCTACTAAAATTACATTATTATCGACGACGACGATTGTTTTTATTACTTACCTATGCTTTTATTTTATTTTTAGGTGAGACTAACACCCCGTTTCTATGGAAATAAATCAAAGTTAAAGGGGGTGGGGGTGATAAGGGAAACAAAATTATATGAGGTCGATTAAAAAAAAAATTATAATTAATAATATGTAAATAGTTCAAAACAGTAAGAATAAGCATTTCCAAAGCTAGTCATTTTATACCTAGCTATAGATAATAGGTTATAGGTAGTAGATAATAGTATTTATATTTAAAACTTACATAAATTTACTTTTCTACGTTTTATACAGGGTGTTTCCCATTCATGGTCCATTAGAATTTTCTGGGGAACGGAAAAAGATATCGTTTATAATCAATTTAAGTCACTTTGTTATTTTGTTATTTTAAATGGAACACCCCATATATTTTTACATTTTTAAATTCTAAATAAAATTTTGAGTAAAATTAATGTACTATGTCCTATACCTAGAGTAAATAGTTTGGAGTTGAAATATGACAAATGCGCGTCAATCAAAAATAGCCTATAACTTTCTTGCTATAGGATTGCAGAAATAGGGGTGGAATTTTTAAATCTTAAAACATTGTTTAAAAGATTCCATGTCAGTTTCTTAACATACCGGGTGTTACATTTAAAATAAAGAGTTATTAACGTTTCAAGTTAGCCCAATTTGCCCTGGGTTTTCTAGGGTAATTTCTTGAAAAATGTTAAAGAATTGACATGGAATTTTTTAAACTATGTTTGAAGATTTCAAACATTTTATACCCATATCCGTAAACCTAATAGAAAAAACTATTCACTTTAGGTATAGGACATGGTATATTAATTTTACTCAGAATTTTATGTAGAATTTAAAAATGTAAAAATATATAGGGTGTTATATTTTAAATATCCGGAAGTTGCATTTTGTTTAAAATATTTAAAAAAATAGACATAATGGATTATAAACGCTTTTAAATTTCAAATCTAATTATTGTTTCGTTCTACAGAAACTTCCAATGGACCACGAATGTGAAACGCCCTGTATATCAAGTGATGTTTTTAGGTTGTGATAGCACTATAGATTCGAAAGCAATGTATAATCGCCAAACTAAAAGATCAAGATTTGTTTCCAACATATGTATATTTAATATAAGATATATACAAATCTGTTGTTTTATTTAAAAAAACAAAAATTAAGACCAGAAATATTTTTTTACTTAAAAATTGTTATTTTCTTTAAGTATAATTTTTGTATAATGTAAAAAAATAAAATATTTAAAGAAAAAAAATCATAACAAAATAGGGAATTAAAAATCTGTTTAGGTTAAAATAATATTAGTTTAAATAATAAGAATGGCTGTGTAAAAAAAATTAAATGACGTGATTTTGTGAAACGGTGAAACACGGGTGCGTTTTTTTAACCTTTACTTTTAAAGTCTTTAATCGTGTTGTAGTGTGTTATAATCAATTTTAAGTCTAGTTTTCGAAAAATATAAAGTTCAAAATAATCTTTAAGAGATTCTTCCACCCGCTGAGCATCCAAAAAAAGATTTGCCCAAAAAGGCTGTAATAAAAAATTCATAAAAACTAAATGGAATTTAAAAAAGTTTATTTTAATTAATAATTAGGTATCAGAAATTATAATAATAATTATTTAAAAACCAATTATTTAAAAACCAACTTTATTCCCGGCGCATTTGCCATTTTTTAAAAAATAGATAAAATAATAATAATTACTTATTATTTTATCTATTTTTAAAAAAAATGGCGAATGCGCCGGGAATAAAGTTGGTTTTTAAACTACGATTTAGTGCTTAGTTTTTTTTTTAATTTTAGCCTTTGTGCAGATCTTGTTGTTTTCTTAGCGTCTGCGAGAACCTCTTAAAAATATGTTGCACTTTATATTTTGAAAACTAGACTTAACATTGGTTTGTTGCATATTTTTTATAGAAAAAAACAAAAAAATTGTATAATAATAATAAATTTGTCCTTTTTGCCCGTTCTTTAAATTGCCCAAAAAATTAAGAACTTATTAATTTACCTATAACACAAATTGTATTTTTTTACTGATATAATAAAAAATATTTCCTAGGCTGTATAAATTTACTATTTAAAAACAACCATTGAGATAAAATGTTCTATAGCAATGAAAACAACTTCTCAGTAGTAATATAAAAATGGATTTTGCCAAAAGACAGGAAAGACAAATATTTTGAGATTTTTCAGTTTTTTTTCAAAACCAGCTTAAAACAATGGACTCTTTCTTTAACAAAACCTGGTCCTTTCAAACAGTAGACAACTAACTACCGATTTGACAGTTACATTTATCACTGGCGCCACTTTTTTGTAGGAAAAACATAAACTTGCCTACTAAAACTAAACTGGGGAAAGGGACAAAAGGGGACGATTTTAGTTTTGGCAATCATTTTAAATAATAGCTTTAAAATATTATATTACTAGATTTTCAAACTAAAATTCAGTGTGGCCCTTAATTTAATTATTATTCTTAATTATTATTTACTTTTTAATCTTTGTTTTTTATAAATCTTAGTACAAAAAAGTTTTTGGCTTTATTTTTTGTTATAATTTTATTAGTTTGTATTAGATATTAAATTGTTTGTAATTGGCCCAAAATTGATTGGCGGTAAAATGCACTTTTCCTTGCGCAGTATTACTCAACAATTCGCTAATAAGTGTAATTTGCGCATGCACTTAATTATATAACTTCCTACCGCGAATAATTTGTACTTGCCACACATTTTCCAATGGCCAACCGTCGCCCTGAGAAATCAAACATTATGCTAATAAATCACTAATTATGTTGTATGCGGTTACGAAATACTTAACGCGGTGAACTATATAATATACATATCTGCAATATGTGTGTTTATTTATTGGAAAATGTGTTATATCAAAATAAATTTAACCAATCAGGAAACCACCTTATTTCACACAAAATGTGCATAATATTTTATGTATGACTAATGTGCTTATACAGGGTGTCCAAAAACTGTGAAACAGACGATGGTACGTTCTCCGGGAACTTCAAGTGATGACAGCAAAATATTAAAAATGTAATATTTGCAAAATTCTTATAGTTATAGGGGTACAAAAACTCAGTGTAAACTTTTTTATTTTAAGGGATTTTTCTAAGCTCTTTAAAGCCTACTTAACAACTTTAACGGTTTAAGTTTTTTGAACTTGATATTTTGTAGCCGGGACATTCCATAAAAATACGGACATGATGAGGAAAATCCCAAATTAATGTATATGGCATAGTAGGCTGTACATCTTGTTTCTAAACAACGACTTTACTTTATGTATTTGTGTAGGTTTTTAACACTGCTGTTTCAAAAGGTCTCAAGCTTAACGTTCACCAATTTTTTCAAAGTCTGACGGGATACTGCTGTATTCGGATATTTTTGTAGAAAAACGTCGATTGCATAAGCATAGGATACACTTCCAATCCCATAACATTTTATCAAATAAATTCGCTCTTCCTTAGAAAGTATGTAAAACGCATAATAAAAAAGTTTTTCCTATAGGGACACACTGTATATGTATGATAAAACATTAATGTTAAGTGTAGTTTCATTGTTAAATACGCAGAAATAATAAAAAGTTTAAGTAAAGGTAAATCGTTTGTCCTTAGGGTGTAACGCGAGTGACTGGTGATTCACCAGTGGTGAATTCTATTTTCTAAAAATAACAATCTAAAACATTTTGTTTATTATGATATTTATTTAATTGTTTATGAATAGTACAAGTTATAAAATAAAATTGTGGATGTTGGTTACACTTTTAGAATTAAGTATTGTCGTTTTACTGACAAATAATATATCTGATGTAACACGAGTTACCATGAAATGTCCCCCACACTGCAAGACTATGGTACCACGAAAAAATCATGACTTTTTCTTTTTATTAAAAAAAAACGCAAAAAATTGTTCTAACCAATAGTCGCACACTATATTTTATTGAACTACCGCAAGCAATTTAAAGCCAATTTTATTTGATATTTTATCAGACATCTGACAACTCTCAAGCATCTTTAATCTTACTTTTTTCCAATTTTAACTTTAATCTTACTTTAGCCTGTGGGGCAAATAGTTTTTAAATTACATTTACAATAAAAACACAATAATTCACCATGATCACTTAAGTTTCTTAATCAATAGCTCGCCATACACAGACGTTATTTCGCGCGGTTTATCGTGGCGTGTTGGGATGTAGCGGTTAGTATGCACGAAAGAACGGCATGGCAAAAAAAGCGTCTTGTTTCACACTTGATAAAATATTCAAATGATTTAGCAAGTGATTGCGCGTAGTATATCAGTTTCAAAGAAAAAATCGTATGTGAGTGGGCAAAAAGTGTCACGTGACGCGGAATGTGGCGTGTGGACACTGCTGAAATGATGTACGCCACACTCCAGAGGAAAGCACGTCTGAAATACCTTCCCGTTCTATCATTGCGCGAGGCGATACTCACTCACGTACATGATTTTCCATATATTTTTGCAGATAACACGATAAACCGCGCGCAATAACGTGTGTATGGCCAGCTAATGATATAAGGAATAATAAATCGAAATCG
Source organism: Brassicogethes aeneus (assembly GCA_921294245.1). NCBI lineage: Eukaryota > Metazoa > Arthropoda > Insecta > Coleoptera > Nitidulidae > Brassicogethes > Brassicogethes aeneus. Next base: position 52,185,909 of record OV121134.1, read on the forward strand.
AGTACTAAACCAAAGTTTTGCAGGTTTTACTTTCAACGCGAAACACAAATAACGTGCGCGATTTAGCTGTGCAATTGAAACTTTTTTGCAAACAAAATTTGTCTATTAAGACTTTTGTCTTTCTCTCTTTTGTAAAAAAAACTACTTATTTATTTAAAATGTATTCTTGACAATTATTGAATTTCCACAATGCTATCGATGCACCAGATGGCGCGCGCGTTGCGAAAACCCGATGCTTCTTTAGCGTATACAACAGGTTGATACACATTATGTGTAACACATATAAACGTAAATTACTTGTAAACTTTTGATTCTAAGCCAAACAAATAAATATACTTACATACTCATTTTTCTTTATGAAAATAAACGTATTGTAAAATATTAAAATTTTTTAACTTAAACGTTTTTGACAAAGTAATATTATGGGCAGTCACCTAATAGTATAAACAATAATTTAAAAAAACTTTTTTTTTTAAACATGGAAGGAAATTTGGGAAGCTTCATTTTAAACAGGCACGGCTCAGCCGAATGGCATACAACAATTTATCATCAAGGCACAGTTTTTTTGTAAAACGATACATAAAACGTACTTACAACTATACCTAATAACAATTATTAAAAGTATAAAGTGAGGTTAGATAGCTTTAGACCTGTCAGTAGTTATAAAATTTAATAAATTAATGATTGTCTGAAAAAGTTTATCAACGAGTTACATACTATACTTTTTTCACGACAAATACTAATTATTATCTAAAAATTATTTAAATTAAATATTTGTATAGAGCGACACCTATACAAAAGTAGAGTACCTAACCATTCGCGTAAGAATGAGTATTACCGGCGGTCAAATGTGTTTTTGTGTAAATCGAAATTTATTCATTTTAAAATTGACTAACAACCGGTTAAATCCGATATAGAAGCAGTTTTTGCCGGCGAAATCAAAACGTCATTACAAAAGTGCATATAAACTTTTTAAGTATTGGTAATATTTCACAAGAAGGGCACTTCATTTTAACGATTTTATGACATTTAACCGTGAATAAAAACATGTTGCTAACTTCAGCCCGTGACTAAAGCGTCATTAAGCCATAGCTTGTCAATATGTATTTAAAATATCACTTAATGTCATGGAAACATGTAGGTACATTTAAAGGTGGGAGTAAAAAAATATATTCAGAAGAAATCCACAATTTTTTTAAATTAATTTAAATTTTTGTTAAAACTAAACCAATAATTATGTATAAGGATTTAGGTCAAAACAAACAAAAGGATATTTTAATTACATTGCTTATCATTGTTTAGTTATTTAGATAATGGCAGTGGTTTAAAAATAAAAGCACAATGCGCATGCTAATTATCATTTCTATTGTTTACAATTAGCAAAATGTTTGTTAAAAAGTTATTTATTAGACTACAAAATGAATTGTTTGTTTGTAGAGTTTTGAAATTTATAATTCAAATTAAAATAGTTTAAGCTATATGCAAGCAAGTTTTTCGGAGTATACTCCAATTAATATTAATAAGGTTTGTATTTTGTAAAAGTTTTGCGTAAAAGTTTGTTTTATTTAAAAACCATTACCTACTTGAAGTTTGAAAAAGAAGTATTTAGACGCAGATAATGCGGAACAGATAAAAACCCAAATAAAATTTTGGAGATACAAGTTCAACGTCCGTCCAGATAAAAATAGAAAATTAAATCCCAATTTTCAATTTCACGTTAAAAGTTAAGACATATGCGCTAATTGGGTAGGATGAAACTATAAATAAAAATTGTCATTTACGTAAATAAGTAACTTAATTATTATTAAGTAACGTGTAACGTTTTATTTTAATATTTTTAAATTTTACTATTTTAGTGGATTTTTGAATTTTCAAGACACCTTTATTAAAAAATAATATTAATTCCTCAGCAAATATTTAAGGTCCAGGAATTATATTATATTAACAAAATCATTTTTTATAAATCAACTAAAATCGCTCTTGATGGGTTATAGCGTTAATAAAATTAAATATTATAAACCCTATAAACGTTGAAAGACACTCTTCACTCAATTGAGTGAAGAGTGTCTTTCAACGGTTATAGGGTTTATAATATTTAATTTTATTACTTTATTTTATCTTCAGGAAATTCAAAGAAATTTTCTTTAACATTTTTTCGGAATCTTAAAATTCTTCTTAAATTTATTTAGTTTTTAAGGCGGCCAATTTTAAAATTACTTTAAATAATTTCCTGACGTTATTTTCAGTTTTGAAGCATTTAATAGTATATTACACTACAAGGGCAGAAAGTGTAAGATTCCTCTCACACTTTCTGCCCGTGTAGTGTATACTATTTTTCTTACTACCTCGACTGAAAATAATAATTGAAAACAAATTTTGAGGTTATATTAGTGTCGTAATCAGAGTTGAACCCCCGACTAAAAAATTTTTACTCCCGCTATTATAGAGTGTGCGCGTATAGCTTGACCAATGCAAGAATCGTAAACTTTCTGCCGTGAAATCGGGGACGAAACAACGTATTTTCAGTCGACATAGTAAGAAAAAATTAAATATACTCTCTTAAAATGAATTAGTCAAAAATAACTAGGTAATTATAAGTAATATTTGACTAATTGTCATAGCGAAAAAGCAGTCACTAATAACACAGTGCGACAGTGCAAAAGGGAATGGGATGAAACCAAAAGCAAATGAAAGGTAATAGCTTCTACAAAAAAACCCTATGAGGTTTTTTTTAGATCACGTCTCAGTTTTTTATTATACGCATTTAAAGTTGGTAGATTTTTGGACACCCTATAATAGGAAAAAAATAAGTAAAACAATTTTAATTTTTTTAAATTATTCTGGCAATATAGTCGAGGAATCCATTCCAAGTAAAGAGCATTTTTACTAGAAAATTGGGCATTTTTATAAAAAAATATTCTCTTTAATGCTTTAATCAAAACACAATACTTGTATACAAAAACTACATTTTTTTGTGGTAATATATTGTAATATATCGATGGTATTTTTGCAAAAGAGCGAATATGCCATTTTCCTGTTTTGATAAAAACAAAAAAGAAGTATTTCGGCGTATTCGCCCTTTTGAAAAAATATTATTACTACAAAAAATTGCAGTTTTTGTAGCAAAAACGAGGTTGTTTAAAGGTAAAATTGATTTGTTTACTTAAAAACACATAATATTATGTACTATATAGTAAATCAGTAACAGCAACATAAAACGTTTTTCTTAATTAATATATTTAATTAAATTATTTTTTTTATTTAAAGGACAATATAATATAAAACAAAACTTAGTTCCAAAATATAAAAATGTAAAAAATTGTACCTACAATATTACGGAATACATATAATTGAATATGTTGAAAAGTTTGCAGAACTTGTAATAACAATTTAATTAAATGATCACAAAAGAAAAAGAAGTCAATGAAATTTGGTGTTCCAATGTTGTAGTATAATTCAGGTATTTTTTTTTATTTTTATACTAAAACATGGTATTTTTGATTATATTAATTATATTTTGCATTTTTATCAATTTTTGGATGAACAGCTGGAACTTCTGGTACTTAAACTCGTGTTACTGCCGGTTACAGCAGTGATAGTTTTTAAATAAAAATAAAATAGCGAATTTAATAATGTTTAGTTAAGAAGTAAAAATGCTATTTTTTATTATAAAAAAACAAGTTTTCTATACTAATAAATCCAAAATATTAAAAATTGCTTTCGAATATCACCTAGGGTATATTTTACAACAAACGGATGACAAAAATGGATTTCTTACCTTCAAAAATAGTAAAAATTAGTCTTTGGTAAAAATTAACATCACAAATAGATTCCTCGATCAAATTGACAAAATTATTTTGAATAATTAACATAGTTTTACTTATGTTTTTCCTATAAGGTGTCAAAAAATTTACCATCTTTAAATGCGTACAAAAAAAAAACTGAGATGTGATATAAAAAAACCCTGATAGGGTTTTCTTGTGGAAAGTATTAACTTTCATTTGCTTTTGGTTTTATTCCATTCCCTTTCGCAAACCTTAATTTTGTATCACAGTGTAATTATTCAGTAGTCAAATTCTACTGAATTAAATAGTCGAATTAGTAGATTTAAATTTAAAAAAAGTTTTAACCCAGCCGGGGATTGAACTCAGGTCTGTCACTTGTCAAGCTTGTCAAGCTGGTGTCATAACCCATTCGGCTGTCAGCCGCTCTTATAAGAATCAATTTTATTTATCAATAAATATTGTTCATAATATTTTAAAGTTGAATATATTATTTGTGTTGCTGTTTTGAGCTAAACTTATTGCATCTTTATTTGTTTTTATGGGTCATTTAACCATAGATATATGCACTTAATTCAAATAATACTTTGTTATTGGCCGCAAACGATTAAAGAAATTAGTTACTTTTAACTGTCGGAAATAGATGGTGTCTAATCTTAAATTAGCTATCTTTAACTATTTCCGTAATAAAAAATAACTATTTAAAAGTGAAAACGACCATTTTATTAGTAAAAAATGCTGGTACTAATTCAAATAGTAGAATTTTGACTATTTCATTTTTAGAGAGTAATAAATTGTACTTTTGTATAGCTTCTTCTATGTAAAGGTAACTTTTTCTTTAAAGAGATAAAAGGTCTGTCAACTCAAAGAAAAGTTGCATAATTTCAAGTCTTTTAAAATGGCATTTAAAAAGTTGGAATAAATATCAGCGGTTCTCAAATAATTTGAAAAAACTAAAAACTTGTTAAAACCAAAAGTTTTAATATAAACATACTTATTTATTAACATTTTTATTTAATTGGATTTTTTTTGCCTACTAGAGTTTGACTTATCACCACCATATTTTGTTTTCCCTATGGCCGCCATATTGAAATTTTACATGGTTAGATATATCTATAAAAAGAAGAACGATGTATTAAACTCCGTAAGTTATAGCAGTCTTTATAAAAACAAAAGATGTTGATGGTAACTCAAAATATAGTAGCGAAAAAATTGGATACAAATGTAGGTTAATGTACACACGTGTGAAGTTTCTGGGAGTTACGAAGTATAACGGTTTTTGTTTTTCAAAGGTTTATAGTTATTTTAAGATATTTTGAGAACCGCTGGCTTTTTCTTCAATTTTTTTTTAAGTTAACCGAACTTGTAGCTCTTCAAATAAAAAAAGTACTCGTGTACACCAACAACTTTTACTCGTATTCATTTACTTAAGTAATAAGCATTTTTCATTTAAAATACTCATTACTCGAACTTGCAAACCAAATGCAATGTACTCGTAAAAAATACTCGTGGAAAATATAGGTAGGTTGTTTTAAATTATATAATATTTAGTTTATTAAGTTTTTAATTGTTATAAAACCTAAAGGCTAGTTATAGTTTAAAACAGACTTCAAAACAAGAAATGTTTTTAATTCTCGAAACTTGAGTTATACGAGTATAATGTATCGCCCAAATTTTTTAGAGTCAAATTAACAAACCACCAAGTTAGTGTTAAAAGTCCAAAAAATGTCCTGCTTAATTGAACCTTCAGTGGTATTTGTTAAACAACAAACAAATTAAGTCATTTTTGTAATTGTTTTTGTATTTGTTAAACAACAAACCTGTGGGTAAAAGGCATAAGGGGATAAGTCAAAAAAAGCAATTTTTCTGTAGAGCCTTAAACGCATTCGCATTAATTCAGGAAACATATTTATGGTTAGCGGGTATACCCTTTTGTTAGCCCATGTCATATGCTAAAAAAAGCGTATACCCGCTAAACATAAATATATTTCCTGAATTAATGCGAACACGTTAAAGGCTCTATTGAAAAATTGCTTTTTTTGACTTATCCCCTTATGCCTTTTACCCACAGAAACAAATTAAGTCATTTTTGTGTCGCTTTGGCATTTTTCTATACAATAATACATCTGTTACTATGGAGAAGGTAAATGGAAAAATATTTGCCAATATTGGTCAGTTGCATTTCTGTTCCTTCCTTTTTATCCGTCAGCAAACCGTATTTTTGACAGTTTTTAGAAGGTTTAAATTGACTGGAGTGGAATTGTCAATTATATTAACTAACATTTTTTTTTCAAAAGTACTCGTACTCTTTACTCGTGTTTTCACGATTACTACCCCTAACTAGGGTTGGGAAAATTTTACTTTTTGCTTGTACTTGAAATTTCACTTGAAATTTTCATGACATTTATGAAATTTATTAAAATATCCTAAATTTCTGAAATTTCATGAAATTTATGAAATTTTTAATAAATTTCAATCACTTTAAGCGTAATATATTAATATTGAAATAAGCCCACTCAGGGACCATGGCAAATTGCCTCTCTTACCTCCTACCCCTCTGTGGGCCCCTGCACCAATAATATAAATAGTAAATACTAACTCGTTCTTATTGGTCGATTCGGAATCTGTTGTAAATTATTATTAAAGGTCCCAGGGGAGGCCGCAGTGAATTTTATGCGAAATTTTTAGTAAATTTAGAAACTTTCATATATAATACCACAAGAGCTTCAAAATTATCGGGTATTTCCCGATAGGTTCGTTGCAAACAAATGAAGGAGTCAAGTTTTTCAGGTTAAAAAATCACGAGCGCGAAGCGCGAGTGATTTTTCCTGAAAAACTTGACGACTTTATTTGTTTGCAGGGAACCTTGAGGGAAATGCCAGATAATTTTGAAGCTCGTGTGGTATTCGGGGGATTATTTTTTTTGACAGTTCTCTGTATCTGTATGCTGCCCTCACCACCTCTCCAAGCCAATTCCACTGATATTATCATGAATAATTTTTTCTGGAGGCCATCAGGAGTTTCCTCGTCCCAAACAGTGGTCATTGCATCCCAATCTTTTTCCTCCAACGCTGCTGCACTTGCCCTCCGTTTTTCCGGAATAGATTGTAAAGCCTTACGCTTGGCATCACGAGCTCCTCGAGCGGTCTTGAATGCAGCATCCGAAAATGGGTTGATTTTGATGTCGAAATCGTTCAAATACTTTTCTTGAAATAATTTGGCAGTCTGATTCCACATTGTTTTTATTGTACCTTCCTTATAGTCTTCTCCATCCATTTTCTTCATATTGTAAGCGTAATCTTTCATAATGTTTGCCAATTGCGCTTCACTCGTTTCAGCACTCAATGTGTATTCCCTCTCAGTACAAAAAGTAGTAAATTGGTTCCAAACTGTTTCTTTTGACTTCTCCGTATTAATGGGAACATTTCCTTTGACTTTTTTATCGATGGTGGACAGAGAACAAACTCCAAATCGACTCATTTTCATGCAAAATCTCCAATTTTCACAATTGAATTCAACCTGTCAGTTTGACGTGTGGTTAATTTGACTTTTTTATATATAGCAACTACCAGAGAAAATTTTCAAAAAATTATCGCTGTAATTCGCTGTAGGTTCCCTCAACAACAATGCCTCAACAATGTCCCAACAATACAGAGAACTGTCAAAAAAAATAATCAATGAAATTTCTGAAACTTTCACAGGCAATGTTGAAATTTTCGGATTGAAAATTTCATTTCAAATTTTTAAAAATTTCACTTTTCCAACTAAATGAAATATTTCAAGTTTGAAACTTTCAAAGTTGAAATTTTCATTTGAAAATTTCAACTGTCCCAACCCTACTCGTAACCGTAACCTTTCTTTACAAATGTACTTACAATTAATAGTTATTTATGTCATTAGGTTAAGAAGTAAGGCTTTTCGTGCTAAGCTCAAGGTTTGAAGGCCGACGCGTAGCGGAGGCCTACAATTGAGCTAAGCACAAAAAGGCACTTTTTGGCCGAATGGCATACAACATTTTATCTTCAAAGCACTTTATATAGGTCAATTTAATTCAACATCAAAGCGGCCTAACCTCACTTTTTTAGAATCTCATTTATTTATTAGCTTAAGATTACATTAAATGTACAATAATTATTATTGCTTTTAGAAGCAGTAATAGTTTGACAATACCTAGCAACATGATTTAAGTAGAAATGGATTTTTGCTATTACATTAAATTCAATTAATTGTTTAATAGGTATCTAATTTTAATTTGTTTGAATTTTTTAATTAATTTAATTTCACTGAGAACTTAAAGCAAATTAAAATTAAAGATAATTTAAATCGTAGAAAAAGAATCGTGCGTTTGCTTGGTTGCCTAACCTCACTTTTTGTTTTATTATTCATATTTAATTTTACAATAATTTAATGAAAAATATTAAACATTAACAGTAAAACAAACAAATTAGTGCTTATTATAAATAAATTAAACCAGTTTAGTACGTTAATTTCTTAGAAAAGGATTAATTTGTCAAAACAATACCCCTAGCGAGAAAAAATCGAACTAATTACTTGCCTCATAAAATTTTTTATCGGCCTAGGCCATAACAAGGTATTTCTTTATCGAATGTTGACAACAATAAAGTTTAAATTATAGACCGCGTGGAGATAAATATTTTTAAGTACTCGTACTTAAAATTTTACGAATATTTTTTTAGTACACGTGCCCAGCTCTGGTGTACACATAGAAAAAATGATTTTTAAAAAATAAACAAAATTATTTTTTAATTTCAACAACACTGGACACTAGGGTTACCAACTATTGTAAATAAAAATATAGGACGTCGCGACGCGTCGGCTGTCTTGGTCCGATTTAGGTTAGGCAGCAAACAGCCCATAGATTAAAATTTAGAATGTTCTTAAAAGAGTACTTAACCTAAGCGTTTATTTTTTCAATTTTTTTCTAATATTTTTCAATTATATTTTTATTTTGATTCCAAGTAACTAGTAAGGTACACAAATATTTATATATTTAATAAATTAAAAATACAGCATATTTCATTTCTTTATAAAAAAACAATAGACTATTTAGTCAAAAACATAAAATAATAATATAAACATATATAATAACATAATATATAATAAAATAAAACAAATAAATAAAATAATTTATAAGGCATAAAAATATACAGGGCGGATCTACGCCATATCACGCTGTAGGAGGGTTACTTTAAGTATAAAATAAATTTAATTTTTTAGTTATGAGGGTTTAAAAATTATAAATATTTTAAGATTGTTTATTTATATAAAAGGGTAAAAAACAATTTTGTTAACGCGTGTCAAAAAGAAAAAGTTAAAAATTATTTATAATAAGGGGTATATTCTTTAACTTTTTAGTTATAAATAATAGGTTTATTTATAAATATAGTCGCCGCGGCGAATGTTCTCCGTTGGCGTCATTAATTCCAAATGTCAAAAATCGGTTTGTCGGAACGGAAAACATTAGCCGCGGCGACTAAATCGATGAAATTTTAACTCCAAATCGTATTCTAGAATTATATTAAAATATGTGCTTAATTTTTAATATAATTCTATAAAAACAAAAAAAAAAACCTTGCGAAAACTATATTTTAACCAACCAAAATATTATAACCAAGGCTTATTTATAATAAATCAAAACAAAGTTAGGATACATTTTTTGAAGCAAACATCAGAAAATACACTTTTCAATCGTCGATAATTGACGATTGAAAAATGTATTTTCTGATGTTTGCTTCAAAAATTATTTCAGCTCTCTGTAAATGCATTAATTTTGTTTCCATAACCACCTTTATATGTCTCATAAATGGGCTTAGGAAAACAGCGTTGTCGAGTTTTTTAAACTTAAATGCCTAATAAATCGAAAACTACTCGTCGGAAAAAAGTAGTTTTTTATACTTAAAATAAACACCCTAGAGTGTCGTATGGCGTAGGTGGGGCTTTTTCCGGACACCCGTATAATATCGTCGCTGTGGAAATCAAGCGACAAAGTTGGCGAAATAGAGTTGAGAACAAAAAATCATTTTAAAACATTCAAATATCGTGGTCAACGAATTTGACCCTCAAAATGCTTTAACGTAACGTTTTAATTAGAGAATTTTGTGGCCCAAATTAATTGACCACTACATGTTAATGGTTTTAAAATGCTTTTGTATACTCTATTTTCAGAGCTATCGGATTTTTTTATTTTTATTTAATTTTCCTAAGCGTATTCAAAAACGTATACCTAAATTCTACAAATCTAGTTTTTGAGATATAGGACATATAGGACAAATTGATGAAATATAGGACAATATAGGACATATAGAACAATATAGGACACAAGCGTGAAATATAAGGTTGTCCTATTGAATATAGGACGGTTGGCAACCCTACTGGACACTGGCATGGCTGTCGAATGTATTTTTTATCACCGGTAAATTAAATCCTTTTGAAAACATTAAAAATGTCTTAAAAGTTAAAGTTTAATTACGTAATTTTATATCAGTTTTCAAAAAATTATTCTAAAAGTTCCTAAACCACCTGTCAAAATTTGACATTTACAGAAAATATGGCTTATTTTGGCGGCTTGAAAAACATAAAATAGGTAATAATTTAAAATTTCCAAATTTGTAGGAATAATAACTATTTTGTAAAATATATTTGTTGATTAAAATCTATGTAAAAATTAGCTTGAAAAAAAATTAATGTGTACCTACGCAAGTAGAGATTTAACTTTAAATGAGAAGCATCCTGTGCAGCGAAAAAAAAATCGATCGACTCTTTCATCGCCTGGTAACAATATGCAGCAGCTACATCTAATTTATAATAAGCTAATAATCAAGAGCAGATAGGTATATAAACGGGCATTAATTGTGAAAAAGTGTGGATTTCAATAACGGAAAGCGTGTCTTACGGAAAGTGTGTATGCACGACCGCGTTTGAGGACGTACATTGACCCCGAGATTCTGCACCGTAAACGAGGTGATGCGTCAGAGCTGGTTCGCGACGGGGGACTTTACGTAAAGCGAAGCGCGCGCGCCTGCTGTCGGCGTTGCCGGATCAGTTTCGGACAGCCAATTTTGACGTGTAAAAATTTAAGAAAATAGCGATATTTAAAGAGTTATAAGCAAAACAAGTTTTTATGTAATAAACAGGGTAAATAACACTGGTCAACAAAATATCTTTTTCTTACTACCTCAACTCAAAATACGTTGTTTCGTCCCCGATTTCACGGCAGAAAGTTTACGTTTCTTGCATTGGTCAAGCTATACGCGCACACTCTAATAGCGGGAGTAAAAATTTTTTAGTCGTGTGCTTAACATTCAAATTTCGTACTGCCAATATGAGAAAAACAAAAATATGACAGTTTTAAACCATAATTTTGCAATTATAACAACAAATAAACAATTTATGTTTTTACTTTTTTACTTTTTATGTTGTTTTAAGTGTTTAATGGTACTTTTATTTGTTATAAAGTAGTAATTTGTTAATTAAAATACAACCTTTTATTTTTACTGTATTGGCACCGCTGAATTACCATGACAACGCTACAGTTTGATTGATTTTGAATGTAAACGTCAGAATTAAATTAAACGTCAGATTTTAATTTTGACACAAGTTTTTTTATATAGGTACATTTAATTTTTTCCCGTATTTTCTGCGGGGTAGCAAGAAAAATAGTATACACTACACGGGCAGAAAGTGTGAGAGCCCTGAACTGCGCGCCATGATGCCCTCGGCTTCGCCTCGGGCATCATGGCGCGCAGTGCAGGAATCTCACACTTTCTGCCCTTGTAGTGTAATATACCTACTATTAATTCCCCTCTTTCAATACAAATTTTTCAAGACGATTTTTTTCTAATTAAAATTTATATGAACTTGTATGCTTTAAAGCTTTATTTTCGAGATACAGGGTGTTAAAGTTAATAAAAAAATGATGGTCATTCCACTGCTTTGAGTTTAATGTTATATTTTGATTAATCAATTTAAAAAATACAAATTATTTGACTCCTGCATTTTTTCTCTTGCTTAATTACACTGTAGGTGAATTTTTGACTCTTGAAATATCACAGCTAAACGTTTGGACACGTAAACATAATTTTTGGTCGTAGATGTCAAATCCGTGCTCGGTTTAGCTGTATCAGGTCAAAAAAAGTTTTTCCTATTGGAAATCCGATACGGGGACACACTGTATACTGGTTTATTATAATTTGTAAAATAATATATTTCACCTCGTGTGCCAATATTCCTATGCGTTTTATTTCATTTAATATAAAATCCTTAATTATACTCAATAAAAAAAATTATCAAAAAACCATTTTGAATTTCCTAAATTATCTAAGAAAAACCTGATCAATTAATTTCAAATTTTGCAAGAATTGGTATTTTTTTTTTATTTTAAACTGATGTGAGGGTCCAGCCAAATTAATTTTTTTTTTTTGAATTTATACAGGGTGTTTATTAAACACTGTTTAAACACCCTGTTTTCAATATCTTTGAATGTTGACCTGATACAGCTAAACCAAGCACGGATTTGTAATCTACGACCAAAAATTAAGTTTACGTGTCCGAGCGTTTAGCTGTGATATTTTTACCTCCCTACAGTGTTATCAAGAAAAAATTAACTTCTAGTATGCGCTGGTAAACGTGAAACAAATTTAATTTTTTTCTTAAAAATTAAACAATATAAGAAAAGAATGCAGAACACAAAACAGTTATATTTTTAATTGATTAATCTAAAAATAACAATTAACTTATAAAAAACCAGTACCCTACTCAAAGTATTTTTTTTCTACTCCCACCTTTAAAACGCTCATTATTGTACATGTTTACATGACACCAAATAACCTTTTAATACACATTGACAAGTTGTGGCTTTATAGCCTTTTAGTCACGGGCTGAAGTTAGTTAGTCTTAATACAAAAGTATTAAATATTTTCTCAACGCCAATATTTAAAAAGTTTATTTGAACATTGTAATGAACTTTTAATTTCGCCGGCAGTAAACTATATTTACCTTAATTTCGCGTGGAGTGCCAATAAAACATTTTCTTTACTTTCACTGTGAAAAACTGCTTTATCGGATTAAACGGTCCATTCAAGGGATACATTTTGATTTACGCATAAAAATTTGACATTTGACATTAATACACATTCCCAAGTTGGTTACTCTATTATTTTTTAGATGGCGCTCTATACAAATAGTTAATTTAAATCATTTTTAGATAATAATAAGTTTTTATATTAAGTTTTATGCAACTCGTTTATAAACTTTTCTAGACCCTTATTTAATTAAGCACTCCCTCGCAAGCTCGCTCGTGCCGAATTTAAATTAAATGAATCTTTAAAACGTACAAGTTCATACAAACTTTTCTTCTTATTTTTTTATCGACTACCAAATTTTCCCATATAAAATCTAAGACACCCAGTGGAATAAATGTATCGAGCCAATAGTACATGTTGAAAAATTAAATTTAATTTGGCCCAAGATAATTGCATTTTTATAATTATTCTAAGGACTTAAATATTAGGGTGGGTTGAAAAAAAAATGTTTTTTTTCTTAGCATGATGGTAGAAAAAATATTTTTTTTTTGAGGTGGCCCACTCGGTTTTTAAATAAATATTTAATCAAATGGGGTAGTTCCAACGGGAATTTTTTTTTGCTCTGAAGAATCTGTAGGGTGTCCAATTGGAAGTCAAAATTTGAAAAAGTTTTTTCCCCATTGTTTTTGTAATTTAAGTAAACAATTAAATGCACTTTCTTTTGTGGGCCACCTCAAGATGTTGAGTAAATTTTTTTTTTCTTTTGATTATTTCCCTCAATATAATATGAACCAATCAAAAGCCTTGAATTTTCGAATAAATTTCGTTTAAATAAGCGATTAAATCACTAGACCTTTTTAACAGCGATTAAATTTTAGCCTCCATATTGGATTTTTGTTTACGATTTTAAAAAACAATAAAAAATAAGTTATCTAGTTTACGAAATATCAATTATTACTTATTACATACCTTAAATTAATGGAATTTTCTTTAAAAAAATATTTATAAACTTTGACACATACGTCAGATTTTATGAATGGTCAAATAGTTTCCTTTAATTCGAGAAATAATCTAGACGTATATCACTCAACCTATAAATTTAATCTGTCAAACTATGCTTAGTAAGTTTTTTATTTGATTTTTCTTTTTGGAAAATAGTTTCATGCAAAATAATTAAATTATTTTGCATTCAACATTTTCCAACAAAAACCAAACAAAAAACTAGTAGTTTTAAACTACTGAGCCTAGTTTACCCGATTAAATTCATAGTTCTCGTGATATAATATATGAAAAATTTTCTTTTTTTATAAGGTACAAATTCTACCCCCATGCTAAGAAAATAAAACAAACATTTTGTTTTCAACCCATCCTATTAAATATGTACGAAGACGTAGAAGGGCCAACTTACAATTGTAACTTCAACTTACAATTGTAACTTGAACGTACAATTGTAGGTTCAAGGTACAATTGTAAGTTCAAGTTACAATTGTAGGATAAACCTAAAGGTAAGTTTATTGTTTCTTCTCTCTATAGTATAACCAATTTAGTGTTTTTAATAGGTAGCTATGGAACAATATTTCAAAATGGGGCTTCAGCAAAAAGAAATATTATAATATTATTTAAAGGCAAGCATAACGTATTTATAAGCCCTATAACCTTAAAACGGCTTCTGGGCAGACTAGGGCTGCGATTATCAAAATTTATAATCGATTATTGATTATCTAAAATAATCGATATTTTCGATTAATCGATTATTGATTAATCGATTTTTTGGTTAATCGATTATTTGATTAATCGAGTATTTGATTAATCGATAATATTATTAGTTAAAAAAAAATGCGTTTGACCATTATAAGTTGGCGGAGCAAAGAAATGTTCATGCAATTTAGATAAATAATATTAAAAAACATACCTACTCAGTTATGTTTTTTATTATATAATTATATAATATTATTATTTATATTAAAAAAGATACGTTTTAAAAGCACACAACACGACAATTGTTGAATAACTAAATAACTTAATTCATTCGGTCCCCCAACTTATCGTGGACAGACAGTATGTACTTACATTCTTTATTCAAATAATAATAATTATTATTATAATAATAAAATAATCGATTAATCAAATAATCGATTTTTACAAAAAAAAAAAATCGATAATAATCGATTAATCGATTATTTTGCCCACCCCTAGTGCAGAATCGATCTTGTAAGAAGAAAATTTAGTCATTTAGAGAATGTTTATGCTTTTACTCTGTTTCTTATCACTACTTCTGCCCAAGTTACAATTGTAACTTGAACTTACAATTGTAACTTGAACCTACAATTGTAACTTCAACTTACAATTGTAGGTTCAAGTTACAATTATAGAATAGAAATTGCAAAAATCAAAGTTAGTTTTGGCTAAAACTTTTTGTTGGCCCTTCTACGCCTTCGTAAATATGCCTTCGTAGAATAATTTAAAAAAAATTACTTAAAATTTATTCTCAATCAAATGTGTGTAAAACCCAACACATTACATAAATCAACTCAAACCCAGTGGACCTGGCAACACTGTCTGTTTATGACTGCGCTTCCGAAAACTAGAGGTCCCGAAAATCCTCAATGGAGCGGAAAACAATCGTGTTGGTTTTGGTTTGTTAATCTTGTCGGATGAATTATCGACGTCACGGAATTTCTCACGTGGGTTTGTTAACGCCGAATGTTCAATAGATTACATATTGCCAATGCATAATGTGCATACACAGTGTGTATTACACACAGTCTATTGCAGGTTGTATCTATAAATAGTTTACTAGTGGTTGTTTCAGGGATTATGATTGTTTAAACAGAATTATTGAAGTTTGTGTCTACTGCACACAGGCACACCGTGAACAAATTCAATTCACATAAAAATGCCGCCAAAAACTGATTGCAGTTTTTTGTTCGGGACCCTTTGGTGAAAAATGATATTTAACAAAATCCTAGCTGCTCCTCTTTTCGAAATTTTTTGAAAATTCATGATTTTTTTTTAAATTTTTGTTTATTTCAAAGTCTACCTTTGACAGAGTACACATTTGTACACCGATTTTAATAAAATTACAGTATATTATTGAGAAGACTTAAATAATACTTTTTAATACTGTTCACATCATTTGATATATACAGGGTGAGCCAAAAATCGCTTATTTTAATAAAGCATAAGCGTAAATTCATGATTTTGGCATTAAACGCAAAAAAGGTTTATCCCACAGACCATTTTTTTTTTTAGATATTTATACGTTTATCAGGTTACAAAATGGCATTCTTATTAACCTTTTATAAAAAAAATAGAATTTTAATAAAATTAAATACAATAACGTTTAGAGAATATTTAAAATGTTGTTTAATTTAGGCTTTTAAGTAGTTTTCAATTTTGAACGAAAAACTGGTTAAAGTTTTTTGATCGGCACTCTTTGGAGATTTAAAAAATCATTTTTTTTTTAATTATTTGATTATCGCAAAGTCTACCTTTGCCAGAGTACACATTTGTACACCGATTTTTATTGATTGCAGTTTCTTGTTAGGGACCCTTTGGTAACTTTAAGATAATATTTACCAAAATCCTAGCTGCTCCTCTTTTCGAAATTTTTTGAAAATTATATATATATTTTTTTAAATTTTTGTTTATCTTACCTTTGACAGAGTACATATTTGTACTCCGATTTTTATAATATTGGAGTATATTGTTAACGGGACTTGGAGAATACTGTTTTCATACTGAGCACATCATTAGATTTATACAGGGTTAGCCAAAAATCACTTTTTTATATAGTAAAAAGTATAATGCACAAAAAAGATTTATCTCCAAAAAATGTTATTTTATTTAATTTTATTCAAAATCATTTTTCTTATAAAGTCTTAATAAGAATCCCATTTTGTAGCCTGATAAACATAAAAATATGTAAAAAAAAATGGGTAGGTATATATATTTTTTGCGTGTTATGCCATCATGAAGTTACGCTTTTGCTTTAATAAAAGAAGCGATTTTTGGCTAACCCTATATATTTTAAATGATGTGCACAGTATAAAAAAGTATTCTCCAAATCTCCTTAACAATATACTCCAATATTATAAAAATCGGTGTACAAATGTGTACTCTGTCAAAGGTAGACTTTAAGATAAACAAGAATTTAAAAAAAAATCATGAATTTTTAAAAAACTTTGTTCAAGCACACCGTGTGCATTTATAATTGCAACAATTTCCAAAAGAATAACTTCACCGTTTATGGCATATTCATCGACATGTCCAAATTTCTTGTAAATAATTAATTAGTTCAAGAGAATACAATTACTTTGATAAAAGTACATTTTTACATAAATAAATTTTGTCTAGAACGAGTCAAATAGTTTTTTTTTCATATTTTCATTGAACATTATTGTTGATTTGTTGATTTGTTAAACGAATTTATTGGAAGGAATAAAAAGAAACAAACGAGAAATTAAAATTGAGGTTAAATCATTTGACAGATGTCAGATCCAATTTAGCACACCATGGGCGACTATAGTCATAGTCATATAAAGTTCATTTTTTTTATCTGGACTGCGGCAACGTTGCAAATTTAGGGTTTTGGTTGGTAAATAGAGTTGTCAAGTTGGTCGCATTGATTAAAACAAACTAAGCTAGTTATTAGGGTGATTCATTTCCGCAAAGTTTTTGTTTTCTTCGGTGCTCAAGCAAAATATTAATCTGCACATAGAAAAAAAAATTCTCAACAAGTTTGAGCTCTTAATATCAATTTTAAGTACTTGCAGTTTAAATTTAAAGTTTTCCCATTTAAAATGCATGTAAAAAAAATGTTTTTTTTTTCAAATTTCTAATGCTTACCCACCTTTGAAAATATTGCAAATCGGTTTAATACACCTTATGGGGAATTTCACGCTCTTTAAAATTGCTTTTGAGTTTTTTTTTGTAACTCGCATTGGTTCACCAGTAGGAGTCGTCAAAGGACAGTTTTTGAAAAAAATCGTTTTTTTTTTAAATTTTTTCTAACAAACCGCAAAAAGTAGGGAGAAAAAAGGGCTGAATCATAAAAAAAAGTTATCCAAACAATATTTAATGAATTTACAGCCATTTTTATAACTGAAAACGTAAGAAATTGATAATTACCAACTCATAATGTTATTTAGATTGATTTTTTCTATTTATTATCATTATATTTCCCTACACTAAGAAGTTTTTTAAAATTATTAATTTCTCACTTATAATGAATATGAAAACAACAGATAAATTCATAAAAATATAGCAAAAAAATATAAATGAAGATTATTTAATTTTTTGAAGCGAAATTTGAAATATGTTACATAACCTTCTGTATATTCCGATTAAAGTTTTGTTGTTTTTTTTATGAATTTATGTGTTGTTTTCATATTCACTATGAGTGAGAAATCATAATAATTTTAAAAAAGTTCTTAGTGTAGGGAAATATAATGATAATAAATAGAAAAAATCAATCTAAATAACATTATAGGTTGGTATTTATCAATTTCTTACGTTTTCAGTTATAAAAATGGCAGTAAATTCATTAAATATCGGTTGGATAACTTTTTTTTTATGAATCAGCACTTTTTTCTCACTACTTTTGGCAATTTGCTCGAAAAAATAAAAAAAAAAATTTTTTTTCAAAAACTGTCCTTTGACGACTCCTACTGGTGAACCAATGCGAGTTACAAAAAAAAACTCAAAAGTAATTTTAAAGAGCGTGAAATTCCCCATAAGGTGTATTAAACCGATTTGCAATATTGTCAAAGGTGGGTAAGCATTAGAAATTTGAAAAAAAAAAACATTTTTTTTACATGCATTTTAAATGGGAAAACTTTAAATTTAAACTGCAAGTACTTAAAATTGATATTAAGAGCTCTACCTTGGTGAAAATTTTTTTTTCTATAGGTAGATTAATATTTTGCTTGAGCACCGAAAAAAAAACAAAAACTTTGCGGAAATGAATCACCCTACTAGTTATAAATCTAATTGGGTTATGTATAAATTATTGTAGGTTACATTGTGCAGTTGTCAAGTTGAGTTGTCGAAATTCGTAGTTAAAAATGCAATTAATTTGGATTTGGTGGTGCTTGGATGAGTAAAATCATATAAAAAAGTAGTTAAATATAGGTTGCTTTACGACCCAGAAGAGAAAGTATTCCTAGCGGATAATAATCTTCGCTTTGAAAAGAATTTATATAAAAGGAATTAAAATTTTTTGTGAACGTAAATGTTGTCCAATGGTGAATAATGTGAAAATAATGTGTGATGTAATATTTATAAAACCAAATTCGTTACTTTTTTACTCCAAAAATGTCCATAAGGCGATGTACTTTTTCTTCCATTGTGGTATTTGGCATAATTTCATCAAAATGAAGTTTTGCCCTCAAAAGGGCCTTTACATTCGAATTCGTTGCTATTATTTTTGGCATAATTATCTTTTTATTTATAATTGACAAGTAAATTATTAATAATAAATATTATTGTCAATTTGACAGTGTCAAAGTATTTAATTAATTTCTTTAGCAGAAGTACCATTTTTAAATACTAAAAATACTAAGTCAAACTGGCATAAGCCACCAACCTAACAAACACGAAACCAGATAAAAAAAATGAACTGTTTTTGGAATTGCAACTACCCGATTGGTCCAAATCAAAGCCTTAATAATGTCAAAATTATGCAATATGATGATATGATATAATACAAATATAATTTAATCACCTAATTTAAATATTTTTGCCCGATGATAAATTTTATAAATATATAAATATATTTCTCTTCCTACACAATTTTTAATGTGAACTAACTTCTATTAATTTGGTTGTCTTGTTGACCCAAACTATTAGGCCCTATTAAAAAAATTTCTATGCTACATTTTATTATAATATGGTAATCTTAATTGAAGTAATAACGAGCCATAATTATAACTGCCTGATAAAAGAAAAGTTAAATTAAGTAAGAATGTTTTTGGTGCCCGGTCGATAGCCTTTTAAGTAAGTGGTTAAAGATTTGCTTCAAATTATTACAGTTAATTTATGATAGTGGCGGTACGTACAGTTTTGGCCCAGCGACGACATTGATACATACTTAAAAAGGCTTAAATTAATTCCCACATTGTGTATTCACTGATAACGCGTTTTTTTGTTCGAATGGCGATATAATTAAAAATGTATTACTATACGTTAACAAACCTTAAAGCAATTGACACGTGTTTCGGAATTTTTTATTAGCCTAAAGAGGTTCGGGCACGATATTAGTCGCTATGAGAAAATGTTAAAAAAAACTCTAGCTCGTAGTAGAGTCTATAGACTATTGAGTATACTCAAAAGACATTTACAAAGTTTTAGAGAGATTGACCGTCTGGTTTCCGAGTAAAAAATTATTAAAGTTGCTAAGACTACACGGGGTGTAATCGTTTATTATTGTTAAACTGTGTTGTGAATTTTAACATAAGCTAATTCCACAGGCATAAGTGCATTCGAAAAAAATATAATCCAGTTCTTATTGTTGCGTTATTAGATATGCGTTAATAAAATACATCTTCTATAAATAGTGCATACAGTCTATATCTTTAATTAATGAATCTTCTTCTAACGTAACATTGAAAAATTAATAATTTTCTCGTATGCACTTAAGTCTGTCGAAGTGCCTTATACATTTTTGTCAACTTTTACCGCACAGTTTTGCAATAATAAACGATTAATCAATACAATTATCAATCAGTCATTTTCGTCTGGAAGATCCGGCAACACTGGATTATCAACACGTTATTATCTAGGGATATTTGGTTTGATTTATTTGGTGACTACGATAGTTTCGTTTTTAAGATAAATTATTAAAACAAAACACAATTGTATTGTTATTTATTATAAGTCATTATTTTTGTGCTCTTCTCGAGAATTTTTTAATATATTTTTGTTGTAATGGACTTCACTCGTTTGACAGACAGAACATAATAATTTGTTTTCACAATTCATTTTAAGATTTTAAATAACACTGAATAAAGAAATGTCACTGCAACTGTCAAAAGCAAAAAGCGTTACCAGAGAAACCAACTATTAAAAACTCGCAATGTTGTGGCGTTTAAATCCAATTTTTTACGTTTCTTATTGTACGTTCTTGTGTTATATATATATATATGTATATATATATATATATACATATATATATATACATATATATTCTAACAAAAGAACGTAAGATAAAAAAAGTAAAAAATTGAGAAAAAAAGCAAAAAAAGAACGTAAAATAAAGAACGTAAAAAATGGGGTGATTCAAAACACATTTTTTTTTGCTTTTTTCTCGGAACCACGCTCAAAAGTTTCGTATAGATATAAAAATGAGCCTGTGCAAAAAATGAGCTCTTAATTTCAAAATTAAGATGCTCCGCATCGCATTTTTCGATTTTCCATAAGAATAACATTGGAAAAATTATTTTTGTTTCTTTTTATTTTTGTAACTAACGAACGATAGGTCGTACTGTAAATTTCTTGACATATTTTTGTAGAGAATTCAACGCTCTACAAAAAAGGTTTCTTATGATTTTTTTCTAGAAAAAACTCCTGGATTTTTTAGTTCAAAGGGCTAAAAACGAATCGAAATATTTTTTTTGAGCTCTGGAAATTCGGAAAAACATAACTAATAGTTATTAACTATCGATATTACGAGCTCGAAAAGCTCCATAAATAGCTTGCAGGGTTATTTGATGACGTTTTAACAAGGAGCAGTAATGATACAAAGAATGTTTGGAATTTTTAAATACTCTAAAGGTCACCAACGATGTAGCTGAACGAGGCGTCGCTTTGATTGAGGAATATAACAATTACCTCGCTAAAGATGAGCAACAACTGCAGTATTTATTATGAGTTTTCTTGCTAAAAAACGTCTAAGTGGTGCGGGGCGCAAAATTCCTAAATGCGTCCCTGCAGCCACATAATAATTATTAGCATGGCATGATTAACATAAACAATGTTGATCATTATAGTTTTACAGTAAAACTTTTACTCATTGAACATCAATAATTATAATTGATCAAACTTAATTGAGGCGTTTGACATTAGACATACAAATATCTCGTGACAAATGAAAGAGCGAAAGTTAAGTTTGATCAAACTTAACCTTTACTATGCATACCTATATAAAAAAAATTCACTAAAAAATTGACTATTATCCGGTAGTATGTGCTTAAATAAGTGAAGATTATCAATAATCACTAGTGAAAGTTCGAATGTTCTATCGTGACTAGAAAATCACCTCGACCGTCTGGTGAGCAGTAATAGTGAAACGAGTGAAAGTACCTAACTCACAGATACCACCTACCTATGCAATAGTTACGTAAACTCGATGAGATATCCATTTAATTTATAGTATTACTTCTCTCTTTAAATAACAACACTAAATTATATTAGTTATTCGATAAATATTAGTCCAGGAGACAGACGATTTATAAGGTTATTATTTGTAACTCATGGACAGTAAAGCTTTAAAACTTTATAGTTTCTACACCGTTTACTATTTGAACTTTTAAGCTGATTTATATACTCAAACGTATCTGTGCAGATATAAAATAAAATTAAAAATAGTAGTATGTAATGTAATAGCACAGTTACTGTTGTGTTATATTTGAAGTCGACGAACTATATCAAGAATAAATTAAATACGATTATGCATATGTTTTACTTAAGATATAAAAATGTAGTTTTTTTTATTATTTATCTACTCTGCAAATTAATATATTTATTGACATCTGCATTTTTTCAATATCATCATCAATTTCAAGTTCAAAAGTGTTATATTTTATTTGTAAACTTGAAATTAATTTTTAAATTTTTTTGAATTTTTTTAAAAATAAGCTAAAAAACAAATATTTTTTTAAAGGTTATCTTTAGATTATTAATTATAACCATCAAAAATTTTTTTACTTATCAAAAAAATACAGGGTTTCCAGCACTTCATCATTAAGTTTAAATAAAACTTTTTTTGTCCCAAAATATTTCTTGCGTTTTAATTATTTAATGTATAGCCTAAAGAAGAATATTTTTGACAATTTTGATGCCAAAATATTATAATAAATTTTCTACAATTTTTTTTATAAAAACAGTTTTGTAATTCGTGCGTTTCGCGCGCCTGAAATGGCCCAGATGTCAAATTTTTAACAAATAAAATGGCTTTAAATTCTTCTTTGTGTTAGTCGTAGATAAAGTACAGTATGCAACTCGTTTTATAAACTTCTGCTCACACTCGTTTTTATTGAACACTCGCTTGCAAGCTTCGCTCGTGCCTAATAAAACTAAAATGGCATTTATACATAATATACAATTAATTTTAACAAATTTTCTAGAAAAACTAGTTTAAACTTAAATTAGTCCTACACCATTTTCAAGACACTCTATATAAAGAATTAGTATTTTAGTAAGTTTAAGAACTAGGTATAAACCTTTTAGAAAAACATTAATACCTATAGTAAAAAATCAAAATATAAATAAATAAATAAATATAAAAAAACTTAAATACAAGATGCCTTAAATATCTAAAAAAAAAAATTAAAAATACAAGCATAAAAAATTAAAAAACATTTTCTGAAAAGTGAGCTGAATTATTAAACATCCAAAGCGGTTCTTATAAAACAAATCAAATAAGGCAGCTGAGGTTTTCATGAATGTGTAAAAAACAGAAAAAACTGTAAACTCTTATTATTCACGAATCTTAACTTTTTATTTTTTAAAGCCATTAAGGAATTGTTATTTTTATAGGTATATTTATAGGTACCTACTTAAATACTATTTTCGGGACACCCTGTATACTACGTAAGTATTGACGTGTTTGTCAGATGTATTTTATGATAATTCAAAAATAAAAATTAGTGTTTTTTTGCAGTTTTATATTTTAAGACCCAATTATAAAATTTGTTTTTTATATGCATATTAGGGTGGCCCAAAAAAAAAGAATATATAAAGAAAATATGTTGGTTTGTCATGTTTTAAGAGCCCTGTCAAAAGATCAGCTCCATTAAGAAATTATTAGGGGTCGCTCAAGATTTTTAAAAATTTCCAAAATCGTCAAAAATTGTTTTTTTTTATTTTAATTTTTTATCTCGTTCCGATATTATTTTTTAATTTGAAAATAATAATGATTCTGAAAATTTAAAATAGATATTTTGATTTCTAAAGGTCGCTCAAGATTTTTTTAGCTTTCAAAGTAGAGTATTTTAAATGATTTCGAACGACCTCTGAATATAAATATCAACGAACTTTTAGCGACCTTTAGAAATCAAAATATTGATTTGAAATTTACAGAATTTTTATTATTTTCAACCTAAAAAATAATATCGAGACGAGAAAAAAAATTAAAATAAAACAAAAATTAAATTTTTGACGATTTTGAAAATTTTTAAAAATCTTGAGCGACCTCTAAAAAAATTTTAGTCGAGCTGATATTTTGACAGGGCTCTAACAGCATGATAAACTAACATATTTTTACAAGAGACGAGAAAAAAATATTCTTTTCTTTTTAGGCCACCCTAATGCATATGTAGGTACCTATAGGGAAATTAGTATTTTTAAGTATATAGACTAAATACTAATTTAATATATTTATATATTTATATATATGCAAAATTAATGAAAACAAAGCTAGTTTGCCGTTATCCAATGGTGTATTGACTTTTTATAAAATATAGTATTTACTTAGCATATTTTTTATTTTTATTTTAACTTTATCGTTTTCACTACTCGCATGTTTAACAACCAGAAACGTTTAAAAATAGAAAGTTTCTGGAGTTATATAACTCAGTTACGCGAATAAACATGTCATAAATTGATTATAAATTTCATCTTAGTCACCCTAGCAGTGTCCACCAATTAAAATTAAGGGGTGGAAAAACTGAAAACACCTGGCGATGGATTCAAATAAGCCTGGGGTAAAAATTTAAATATTTTCGTAGATTGCATAACTTAAAGCGCGATAAAAGGCAGAGTTTTGTTTGGATAAAGGGTTCATTAAACCTATTTTGACGGATTTTTGTTTCCATATCGCAAGTACCTACTTTACGTTATAAAAGGATTAACAAATCCCTACAAGTAGTACAACCAAAGGTCAAACACTTATTACAGATATTTTGGCAAATATTTTAGTTGTTGTGGTTATTGACCATCCAAATTAATATTTATTTGTTTAAATTATGATATAAAAATAAACGAACACAAAATTTTAACTTGTAATGATTGCAATGACATTTACTTATAGACTGCGCAAGTCTAGTGACGCCCACCATTACTGACCTACATTAAGCGAGGTTGATGACCTTAGAGGCTTAAACACAATCGACTGAAAAATGATGCTTACTCGGGGCATACGTTCGCAACTTTTTTTATTATTAATAATTTTATGATTTATAAAAAAATTGAATGTTTAGTAGGTAGGAAAAAATAGACTTACATTTTTTTGGTCAATAATGATTTCTTTATTTAATGGGGGTATTTCCATAAATTATTTCAAATCTTCGTTTTTTCTGACGTTAAATTTAAATGTAGGGTCATTTCTGAAAGAAAAATGGGGTGTGAGTTTTTTAAAGCGTGTAAAAATATTGTTAAAATTTGAATAAAATATTACTGGGGATGAAATGGATAGATACCTTATAAAAACTATAAGAACGACGGTCCAATTTTGTTGTAAAAACTGTCTTTTCCTTGTAAACTTTAATTCACTTTTTTATTGCACTCTGATTATTTAAGCTCACTGTAAACATTCGAATTTTCAATTTAAATGGCCTAGTTTCGAGCGCCTCTAACGCGTACGGAACAGTCCCGACCGAAGCTGACGGGTTTTTTAATACTGTTTTTGCAAATTTTATTGTAAAAATCTGAAAAATTAAATAAGTACTTTGAATTAAGAACACCATGTACATACGAGAAACGGTGAGTACGTTTCGCTGCCAGTTCGCCGGGACTACGCGAGGTGAATGACCTGTGGCTTACACCATCGCTAGTGGTGGGGGCACACGAGAATTTCGCCGCCGCGCGCCTGCTGCATCTTGATTCCGCTTCCACATAACAAATACACACCTTTTTTTACACAAAAATACCCCTTTAAACAACCATAAACAACAACAACAATCTCGCAAAATCAAAAAACATCGCCCAACTTTTACCCAAAGAACAATGACAGTCCAATCCAATCAAAACAAAGCCTACTTAATAATTAAAAAACGCATAAAAAAGCACTCAAAATTTATCCTGATAATGTATTTATCTAGAGATTAATGAATAGAGCGAAATTCTTTGTGCGCATGGCGGGAAGTAAATTTGTAGCAACGCACGAACTGGCTGATTCTGTGTAGCTCGGCCGAGCGTTTTACGTAAAGAAAAAGCACGTGGTGCTTTGCCTCACTATCGTCTTGTAAATCAATGATAAAATATCCAGATGACGGAAGTCGTTTTTATGCACCCGCATTCGACGACGAGTTTTAAAATAATTACTGTTTGACCTAGTTGCTTTTTACTAAACATTTGTTTGTTGATGCATTTGAGAATTCAGTTGAGCGCACTCGATAAATGAGTTTTAGTAAATATACATTTAGGTCATTTAATATATAAATAAACAACGAGAATGTGATTTAAAAATTCAAAAAACTTGGTTTAGTTTTCCACAAATTTTTCTTAAAACGTATTTTTTCTTATTAATATCTTTATTTTTTAGAAGGGAGTGATGACAATAATAAAGTTTAAATTAATTAATTATGGATCACTTAAAAATATTATTATATTATGTATCAAGTTTGATAAACGCCATTTAGTCACGAATTTAATTAAGGCACGAACGAGCTTGCGAGCGAGTGCTTAAATTAATGAGTGTCTAGAAAAGTTCATAAACAGTTTGCATACTATACTTTTTCTACGACAAATACTTACTACGACATCTATTATAGATGATCTATAAAACAAAAGGGGAATCTGTGTTACCATTAAAAGTTAAATTTTTATGTGTTATAAATCGAAATGTATTCCTTGAAAATCACGGTGGAGTCCGAGCCTGAATTTAAGTTATATCTAGTTTACTGCCGGCGAAATTAAAAGGTCAGTACAATGTTCATATAAACTTTTTGAGAAACTATTTAATGCTTTTGTATTGATAAAATAAAATAATTTACAATTAGTATTATTTTACAAGAAGGGCACTTTATTTTAACGATTTTATAACATTTGACAACTGTCAACTAACTTAAAGCCCTTGACTAAAACGCCATAAAGGCAGAACTTGTCAATGTGTATTTAAGGTCACTTATTGTGATGAAAACATGTACGATAATGGGCGTAGAACAAAAAAAAGACTTATTGGGGATTTATTTATTATTTCTGTGAAAAATATATATTACTAAAGTAATTTTCATCTTAAAAATTAAAAAAACAATTTTATTTTTAGAATAAAAAAGCTTCTTAACAATTAATACTTAAGGTACGGTCTATCTACTGCGTAATCCGCACGCGGAGTAAGCTTGCTGACTCATAATTTGTTTAAACTATGGCTGGGGCCAATGATAAAATCCAACTTATCATTATCATTAATGTATTTTTCGTAAAATAAAATATCCAGGGTTAAATATAAAATTTAAGATTTAAATTAAATTTAAAAAAAAAATGTTTACCTTTTATTGAAGGATAGGCTGTTTTTTCTTTAAATATAAAACATTAAAATATTAATAGTATATTATGTATCAAGTTTAATAAATGCCATTTTAGATACGAATTTAATTTAGGCACGAGCGAGCTTGCGAGCGAGTGCTTAAATTAATGAGTGTCTAGTTAAGTTTATAAACGAGTTGCATACTATACTTTTTCTACGACAAATACCTATTATTATCTTAAAATGATTTAAATCAAATATTTGTATAGAGCGCCATCTATAAAACAATAGAAGAATCTGTGTTAGGTACTGTCAAATGTCAAATTTGTATGTGTTATAAAGGTTATAAATCGAAATGTTTTCCTTGAAAATCAGCAGTTTTTCACAGTGAAAGTAAAGAAAATGTTTTATGAGCACTTTACGGTGGAGTCCGAGCTCGAATTTAAGTTATATCCCGTTTACTTCCGGCGAAATTAAAAGGTCAGTACAATGTTCATATAAACTTTTCAAATATTGTCATAAGTAATATCATAAGAGCATCTAATTTTTCCGAAAAAAATTCGAAAAAACACGTTGCTAAGTAATATTTTAACAAGAGCATGAGTGCTGGTGACAACAAAAATCCGAGTCGAAGAGGAGGATTTTTGCACCTGCACGAATGCATTTCGTTAAAGAATATTACTTGGCATTTTGTTTTTTCGATTTTTTTCACAGGAAAAATTAGATGCCCGAATGGTATTTGGCAAGACTCTTTCATGAGAAACAGTTAACAATTAAAATATAAATTGAAATTTTTGGTGACAACAGCTGTCAGTTTTTTTCACCTAGAAACCATTTGTAATTCAAAATTGCGCGTTTGTGATTGGTGGAAATTAAGACGAGGGAAATAGTCATTGAAAAACTATTTAATGCTTTTGTATTTTTGTATTGCGATAATAAAATAATTTTCACATTTACTATTATTTTACAAGAAGGGCACTTTATTTTAACGATTGTATGACATTTGACAACTGTCTAACTTAAAGCTAACTTCACCCCGTGCAGCTTACTTTAGCGCTTGACTAAAACTCTATAAAGCACAACTTGTCAATGTGTATTTAAAAGGTCACTTAGTGTCATGGAAACATGTACGATAATGGGCGTTTTAAAGGTGGGAGTAGAAAATGTAATTTAAATGTTTGCATCGAAAAAAAAGTTTTTTTACAGTTTCACAAAAACAAATGTTTTAATTGAGCAAAATTATGGACATTTTTGGAATCAGCGCACCCTAATTACCCTAGAAAAGTTGTTGACCTCCCTGTGGCAAAATGGCTGTTGAGTCAACAGTGTTGACAATTATAGTCAACACTGTTGAGACTGTGACACTTAAGTGTTATATACAGCCTTAACGTATAGGTTTAATTATTAATTTTTAGATATATTTTAAATATACCTAATATTATACACCCATTTCTGCCTTTTTGGGTAAATTATTTATTTTGAAATAAAATTACATGATGGATTAAAAATATTAAATATAATTTTTTCATCTTAGATTTTTTTAATAACATAATTTTTTGTGGGTATGTACTAAAAATGGTTCCTGTCAAAAAATTGGTGTCACTATTTTTAGTGTCCAAATAGGTATACTAAATGGTATATTTTTGTCTATTTTAAAGTAAAATTATTTTTGACAGGTCATTTTCTGGACTACAATTAAACCTAGCTGGAAATTAGCCAATAAACTAATTTAGTTTTTAATAAGCCGAACATTTTGCAAATTTATCTATTGTTCAGTCTTAAATACAATATTAAAATCCATTATTATAAACGTAAATAATTTTTAGTTATATTTAACAATGAGGAAAAATTTCTTAAACGGCCCACTCGCATAATAACCTTTACCATTTTTTTACTGGAATGTTAAAAAAATCAACATTTTAAAAACACATTTAATGTGTTTTTAAAATGTGAATTTTTTTAAATTTAAAATTCAACGTAGTTTTTTTTTTATATAAATTATTTATATATATATATATATATATATATACTTATATACCGGGTGTATCTGAGAATAGGCGCACCCCTGTAACTTTTTTATTTATGAAATTTAGCATGGTTAATTAGGATATAAAATGCCACTTATAAGAGTACAAAATTAATTTTTTGAACTTTCGGTTTCGCCGGAAATTATATCAACTTTTGATTTTTAAATGGAACGCCCTATATATTTTCACATATTTAGAATCCTGAGAAAATTCTGAGTCGGACAGCATCCTCAAATTGACCTTTCGACTTTTCGTCATCAGAAAATGCATTATCATAAATACAGTGTTGTAACAGTTACAATATTTTCAGTATCTAGCTACAGTTACAGTTACTTACCAAAATTTGTAACTAGATACAGATACAGATACATATTTTATTGCAGTAACTAGTTACAGATACAGTTACCTTCAAAAAGTATCTAGATACTTTAAGATACATACAAATTATTTTTTGCTTTAAAAAATTTAAAATAGAAATAAAAGGGAATTTTAAAGTGACAACAAAAATATATATGTTTATTATTGTTATTTTTTTTATAATATTTAATTTAAAATAACTTATTTTTTATAATATTTTTTTTTAATAAATTATAGTCGCAGTTTAATTAAAAATGTATCTTTGTATCTTAGCACACCTAGTTACTTAGAATTTGTAACTAGTTACAGTTATATATATGTGTAACTAGTTACTTATCCCAATCTAGTAACTATAGTTACTAGATTGGGATAAGTAACTAGTTACACAAACAGATACATAAAAAGTATCTAGATACTGTATCTAGTTACTTGTAACTAGTTACGTTACAACACTTACATATTTACATATTTATGATAAATATCAATCTAGAGTGCTTTGAACCATTTGAGAAAAACGAATTTTGACAAGTTTAGACTGCTGGGAATAATAGCTGAATAATAACTTTCTAAGGCATTTTTTAGTCACTTTGTGAATCTATTAGAAGAAAATAAGATAGTTCAAAGCACTCTAGATTGATCTTTAAGGATACTGTCTGACTCAGAACTTCCTCAGGATTCCAAATATGTAAAGATGATGTAAAGATGTATAGGGCATTACATTTACTCTAATAAGCGGCATTTTATATCCTAATTAACCATGCAAAATTTCATGTGTCTATAGATAAAGATATATCTTTATAAATAAAAAAGTTACAGGGGTGCGCCTATTCTCAGATACACCCGGTATATATATATATATATATATATATATATATATATATATATATATATATACATATATATATATATAACATAGTAAAATGCAATATACAGGGTGTCCCAAAAAAATAAAAATTACAAGTCAAATTTCGCCATTTGAGATTGTACGAGCCCTAACCACATAATGTTCGGACACTTCATAATTTATACAGAAATTTTTTTCGTGAATACTATCTCAAAATTATTAGAAGTTATGAAAAATTCAGCTTATTTTGGCATATACCCCTCGAAGCGATTTTTATTTTTAAAAAGTTTACCTTTTATTTTTAGCTTTTAAAAAAAGGCTAACTTTTTAACTTTTTTTTGTATGAGTAAAAAAAGTTATAAATGGACCCATTAAAAAGAGCATAAAATATTATAGTTATAAAAAAGTATAAGTAATTTAAAAATGCTATTTTTAAAGAGTTTTTGCAATTTTCTTAGGAAACGGGAGATTTTGCAGATATATATATCGCTATAACTTTCTTATTATTTATACAATTTTTACCAAATTTTCAGGGTTTGTATAATATTTTATGTTCTTTTTAATGGGCCCATTTATAACTTTTTTTACTCATGCAAAAAAAAGTTAAAAAGTTAGCCTTTTTTTAAAAGCTAAAAATAAAAGGTAAACTTTTTAAAAATAAAAATCGCTTCGAGGGGTATATGCCAAAATAAGCTGAATTTTTCATAACTTCTAATAATTTTGAGATAGTATTCACGAAAAAAATTTCTGTATAAATTATGAAGTGTCCGAACATTATGTGGTTAGGGCTCGTATATGTATTTTCTCAATAAAGAGGTTTATTATTATTATTACTAGATAATAGTGTAATCGAATGAGAGCAAAAAACCGGCATCCAATACTGAATCTGACAAAAGATATATTGGCCCAATATTATTACAAATATTGGGCCAATATCTTAGTGCTGTACAAAAAAAAAATATTAAAAAAAGGTATGGGAACAAAAAATAAAGCAACAGAAAACATGGAGTATGTTTAATGCAGCGAGTCTTAAGTCTTAAGAGAAGAGCAGAAAACAAAACTCCATAGAAGCTAGGAGTATCTAATTATTAAAAATAACTTATAACTTTAAAAACAAAATAATGGTACCTACTCACCAAATAATCAAACCAAATATCCCTAGATAATCACGTGTTTGTAATCCAGTGTTGCCGAATCTTCTAGACAAGAATGACAGATTGATAATTTTTGTTGGACACAGTCAACATTATCGTATTCAATTAACGCATATCTTATAACATGATGATTTTTTTTCTTGTGTACACTTATCCCTGGAAGTGGAATATAATTGTTTGTTGACATTTATAACATAGTTTATAAAGTAAAAATTATTAAAGTTGCCATAGCAACTTTAATAATTTTTACTCGGAAACCAGACGGTCAACCTTTCTAAAACTTTGTAAAAGTAGACTACTACTACCTAGAATTTAAATGCGACTTTGTATTATTATTATTATTATTATTATTATATTATTTTAATTTAACAGGGGGACAATTGCCCCCTCTTGCCCCCTAATATTGGAAATAAGTAAAAAAAGGCAACAAGAATTAAAATTTATGTTTCAGGAAACTACAGGGCCAAATTTAGCCTCCAGGACCAAATTGACTCTTGCTGCAAATATATAATAACATAAGATAGTATGTAGATATAAAAACAATTTTGTTGTAAAGTTTCACGAAATTTATTAAATTTTGACAGCTGTTTCGCTACACAGTAGCTTCTTCAGAAGAAGCTACTGTGTAGCGAAACAGCTGTCAAAATTTAATAAATTTCTTGAAACTTTACAACAAAATTGTTTTTATATCTACATAGTTAATATGGAGTTTCATCAAGTAAAGGTCGAAACAATTAATAACATAAGATAGTTTCTAGGCCCGTAGAATTTCTGAAGTACGTTCTTAAATTTAATTTTGTAGCATTTTGGGGCGGGATTAAAGTCCCTCACCCCCTTGGCTACGGGCTTGCTTACAATACACAACAATGGGCATTAAGTGTCCACTTTTTTAATATGTCGATGGTACTAAAGGTTTAAAAAAAATAATACGAAATTAATAATTTTTATTTTACCAATACAGAAATACATTTTTAATATTATTAAGTGCTTAGCTTAGTTCTTATTATAAGAACTGCTTAGATACCAGTCTATTAGTTCAAGGTTTCTTGGTTTCAAGCCTTTACTCTATAGTTACATTTTTAGTTCTTATAAATTAGGTTAATGTGAGCTAAAGTAATATTTTCTAACATCAATTTATAAACTAATTAATTAAACAATGCAATCTCTTTAATCAATATGATGCCTCTTGCTGTATATATAATAAAATTTTAAAGATCTATTTTGTGTACATTTTAATAATAATTATAATTTAAAACATCTTAGATTAAAGACTAATTTTATATACCTTGTTTAATTCTTTACAGACCACCTTCTAGCTATTTTTCTAATACTGGACGATCTATTGCTAAAATTGGGTCTAAAACAAATCATTTCAGTTATACTGAGGTTGGATTTTATGCTTGATAAAAGAGTATTTTGTTCAGAAATTTTAGTAGCCGGTTCAAAAGGCATATTTTCACCCTTGTGATGACGAACACCTGGAATATTGTATACATTACATTTATAAGTTTTAGCAAACATTTAAGAAACTTGGTGCAAGAAGGGTATAAGTCTTGGTTTCATCCAAATTTGATTGCAAGAATGTCTTTTATTCTAATGACTTATTCCATTCTTACACAAGTCACTTTAATTAAATAACTTAATGCTAGTTTGATTGGATAGTATTAAATATAATATTTTCTATATTGTATTATTTTCCTTTTGTTGTTTTTGACATATTCCCTTATTGCACCTATAATTTAAAACTGCAGCATTCTAACCTGCCAATTCGACTGACTCCACTTCAGATGCATCGTCACTTTTTTCTTCATTAATGTTCTTTGGTGGTTTGGAAACGCTGAATACTCTGTTAGAATTATTATTACTTTTCTTGAATAAAGCATAAAATTCTTCCTTGAATTTTGGGTGAGACAGGGCGTAAACATAAGGATCTACGGCACTCGCCATTTTGGCAAACAACGCTGGAATCATGGAAGTAATAGGATTAATATACTGTTTATTCCCTGATACTCCCAATAAAGCAACAATTGCGTACGGGGTCCAAGAGACAAACCAAAGAAAAACAACTGACAAACAAAGCATAGCCAGCTTCATTTCTTGTTTTCTTTTATCTTCTTCCTTGGAATGCCTGGAAGAATCTCCACTGACCGAAACCGATCTATTCATGACCACCGACAAAATATTAATGTAGCTGAAAATAATCAGCCCCAATGGCACGCAGAACGCAGCTACGAAAAACACCAAAATAAATATCCTCGCCGTATTATCATCAGTCAAATAGTCGAAGCTGCAGCTGGTCAAATAGCCTTCCGGAACATAAGAATTAAGACCGATGTTTAGTGCAGGGCACACGGAAAATATTAAGGCGTATATCCATACGACAACTATGCAAACTTTTACTCGCATGTTGGTGAAAGATCGGTTTAAGGGATACTTAATGACGTAGAATCTGTCCATTGCTATCGCAGCTAGTGTGCATATCGAAGCTATGCCTGTTAGGCCTCCCAACAGGCCATATGCTCTACAACCTAAAAAAGATACTTTATAATATTTTTTTTTACATTTTATTTACATATAAAAGTAAAAATGATTTGCTGACATTATTGCTTTTTGTGAATTTTAAAATATTATTGTTTCATGATTTTCTATTTTTATCTTCAATAGGTCTATAACCTAGGTACTTAAATATGATTCAGACGAATCGGGTAAGGTTATTTATGGCCTAGGCCGTAAAAATTTATTATTTACTACACGGAGAAAAAAACAGTAACCTTTGATGCGCAGAACACTAATCCACTGGATATACGAGGTGTGTTCAGAAAATATTGGGAATTTTCGTTTTTTGAAAAAAAATAGGATTTAGTGACCCGTACAGATTACAGATATGGCACATAAAGCATTTTTGTAGAACTTTTGATTACGAGTAAATCCCTTTTTGAAACAATCCAATAGCATAAAATGTGGCTGAGATATAGATATTTAAAAAAAATAATCAAAGTTTACGTGTATTTTAAATGGGAAATCTTTATACGCTTTGGTAGAGTACTTTGAGTTAATATTAAGGGCTCAAATTTCCAGGGAATTTTTTTTTTTAACATTTTCAACAAGATTTTGCGTTGGGAGCGAAAAAATAAAAATAGTCGTGTAAAAAAGCACTCTAATATTATATTAGTAATATATACATACATACATATATATGTATGTATATATATATATATATATGTATGTGTATACATACGAGGTGTGTTCAAAAAATATCGGGAATTCGTTTTTTGAAACAAATATTTATTTATTCGTCTACATTAATGTTGTCGCTTTCAAAATAGTCCCCATTGGATATTATGCACATGTGCCAGATCTTCTTCCAATACTCGAAACACTTCTAAAACTCGATATTTGGGATAGCCTTTAGTTAATAATAGTTCTTTCAGCGATGCGCTTTTAATGTCATCTATGCTTGCAAAACGACGGCCCTTTAAGGTTCTCTTTATTTTTGGGAATAGGAGGCTGGGGCATCATTAGGTACAGTATTCTTTTTGGCCAAAAATTTTGTTCAAAATTTAACAATTTTAGAACAAATTTTGCTGCCACGCATTTCATACCCAAAACATTCGAAAAAATTTCATGGGATAAGCCAATCGATATACCAACATCATCAGCGACTTCTCTGATGGTTTATAACCATTTATTCCACTTTTTCCATGTTTTTATCGGTTGTAAATGTGCTTGTGCGTTCGTCATCTTCAACGTCTTCACTGCCATCTTGGAAACTCTTATACCACCTGTTTTACTTAAAGCAGACTCACTATAGGACTTTGTTAACATTTCACAGAATTTATTTTATTTTTTGAGCAAAATTGGATACAAATTCTTTGATTCATTTCTTTTAACGAACGAAAAATCGCCTGCGGCTGCCACAGACAAAGTAAACAATGAAAATAGCTAAAGTTTTTACCATACTTTTGGGGCAAGTATATATACCAACATAATAAAGAAAATTTTATGACAGCCGGACCCTCCGAACCCGCGAAATTTAACAATTCCCGTTATTTTCTGAACACACCTCGTTCAATGTAAACGTCAATGTAGTATTTGAAATCATACAATTTATAATAAAACCTCACAGGTTAATTTGACCATAGCAATGGTTATTTTTGTCACACCAATAGGAAGCAACATAAACTTAGTATACTCGTAGTAAGCCATATTCTGCATATTAAGGATTATTTCCAAGTTACTGTTTTGAGCATCAATGGTTAATGTTTTATTTTTTCCGTGTACTTTGGACCAATAAAAAAATTAGAATTCTGTCAGATCTATCTAACCTTACTTTCTACTTTTAATAATTGTTTTATATGTCGTTTAACATTGTGCCTTAAAGATAAAATGTATGCCATTTGGTCTCAGCATGGAAGTAGTACTTTAGTAGAATTTATTTTTAAGTTAAAATAACTACATGTTTAACTTATAAATTATTTTACAGTAAACGAAAACGGTAAAATAACGATACAAATATGAAAACTATTTTTTTATATAACCAAATATGGGGAATGGTTTAATACGTTATTTTTACTACATAATAACTATACAAGCGACTAAAAGAATTTAGTAATAAAAACAAAGTAAATACCACATACTTTCGTAAAAATAACATTAAAATTACCTACTTAATGACTGTTCTCTTTTTCTAAACATATAACATTTTTCATATTTTCTTTGTCTTTTTAATTTATATTTCAAAATGATATATCTAAAGTAGTTAATAAAATGTACCAGCAGGTTAAATTAATAAATATAAGTTATATTGACAATAAATTTTATTAAAATAGTATTTTGTTTTTTATTCTTTCCATCACGTTTTTTATAATTTATAATAATTAAATTCCTAAAACTTTGTTTAATTGTTGTTTTCCATTATTTTTAAAATATCTTCTTTAAGAAATGTATCAACTGTCAATCAATGATATAACTAATTTTTTGTGACATTTCATCGGTACCGTAGAACGGGGTGACTTCGGACGATTTTTTTTCAAATTTTGAATCGGTTCTGTTTGTTATTTTGAACTAAATTTTTTACAGGGGATTTTGGCATCCTTCCGGTATAAGTTTACGTAAAAATTATAATAGTCATACAAATACTAATACTACTTTTTTTGTCAAAGTCTGTCCGAAGTCACCCCTTAAGGTGGGGCGATTTCGGACAAGCGTTGTAAAATGTATATAATCGAAGCTAGCACATTCAGTGGCGACTTCGGACAGAAATATTGCTTTAAAAAAAAGTATAAAGCATAAAATTATGAAAAAAAAGCATGAAATTAGGTAAAAACTCATTCAAATGAAAAAGGGCATTTTATTTATCAAAATACAAAATAAAATTGAATTCTGAGGATCAAAACAATAAAACAAATTTATTTCTTCTTATACTAAATACTAGTATATTAAAAAATATTGTCCTCTGTATAGTTTCTGTAAAACTTGCTCTCCAACATTTTTTTATAGACCCTAACCATGTCCGAAGTCGCCCCCTAAAATGCAAATATTTGTATTACACCATGGTATAAAAGTTAATGTAATACGAACGTAAACCAAAAAAAAATAATTTATCAACAAAATTACGTACTACCGAAAATCTATATTATTTTGATCATACAAGTGCATATTTACTTGCTGGCACCAGTTACTTTTACCAAGTTATAAAATAAGTAAAGTTTGAACTCCAGACTAAACGATGCAAAAAGCTTATTTCACCTAACAACCGAACCCACGCGCCTCTTGCCATAGCTTTAGCCATCTTCTACGAAGTTTTTTCCCGAATTACAGAACTCTGTTACGTCAGACGTCCCAATCGCGAATTTTTAAAAGCTTTAAGGTAATGATGTCCGAAGTGGCCCCGTTTTACGGTATCTGAGATAAATATGTCAGAATATTATATTTTTACAGAAATTTGCTTGTATTTCCGAAACCTTACTATTTAGGTATAGGGAATGGTTATACCAATCGAAATGTAATTCATTTTCCTATTTGATTATGTAAAAACATGCATACTGTTCCATTGAAAATAAACAAGTTAATAAGTTAACCAAATTTACCACGATTTTTCTCTGGTTTTTGATAATAAATATGAACATTTCAGACATGGAATCTTTAAAACAATGTTTTAAGATTCCAAAAATACTTACAGCATACCAGCAAACCGAATATCAAAAAAGTTATAAGCAATTTTTAATGAAGGTGCAACTGTCAAAATTTTACGAAAAAAATTATTAACTCGAAAACTATTAAGTTTAGGTAGGGAATGGTACAGCAATTTCATTAAGAATTTCATAAAGAATTTAAAAATAAAAATATTACAGGGTGTTCCATTGGAAATAACAAAGTTGATGTCGCTTCCGGTTAAACCGGAAGAGAAATTTTATTTAAAATAATTTTAAAAGGTAGATTAAATTGTACAATAATTGCTATAAAAATTTCAAATTGATATCCTAAGCCGTTCTCCGTAAACGTCTAAGGTACCATCGCTGGTGAGACACCCTGTATATATATATATATTGAAAAAAAATAAACTTTTTGTTTTTTCCTGTATACTGATCAATTTTCCAATTCTCTTTATACGTAGAAAAAAAGCATTTTTTAGTACCTACATAACCCCACTTTTAATTTTTTTAAAATAAAAATGTTAAAGGGGGGCGACATTATAGGGGATCACCCTGTACATATCTGGGTTTTTTTAAATATTATTCACAAAAATTATTTTATATTTAATTTATATTTATCTCAATGCATGTTTTTCTAAATTTAAATTCCACATAAATAACAAACCCAATATAGTTTTAATTTAAAATAATTACCTAAATATGAAATGCATTTATGAAAACAAAAAAGGCTTTTTTGGAAAATTCCTCCGGTAAGTGATCGAGTAACCAAAACAATACATTTTGTGACCTAATACAAAATCACAAATAGGTACTATTATAAGTTGAAAAAAAAGGTTGTCCTAATATTTTGAAAATGTAGGTAAAGGTCAAAAAAACATGTACTTATTTAACCTTAATGGAAACTCATTATTTTGATATGCTGAATTATCGTTAAATGGAATATTGGTTCTATTCGTTGAACTCAAAGGGGAAAAATTATTTTGCTCCAGTTTCGCCAACTCGGCGACACAAATAGTAAAGCAATAATTTGTATGACGCAGTTTGTTAAGCAAATACCAAGTTTTTGCATCTTTTAATTATAATTGTTGGAATTGTTGTAGTCAGGTAAGTAATAAAAATAGGAAATTCATAAGAAAAAAACAGGTAGGCACGTAGTTTATTAGTTTAATAATAAAACAAAATGAAATCGTATAAATTTATGAAAATCGCATGACAAAATTTAATGATTTACTTACCAATATCACCAAGAGCTGGTCCTTCATAATAACTGTTAAAAATGAACACTGGCATTTTAACGAGTAAGAAGAAATCACTTATTGCCAAGTTTACAATCAACATATTTGCAGGGGATCTTAAAGCTTTTTTGCTAAAAAAAAATAATAAAACATCAATGCAAAATTCATACAGGGCTTCCCTAAAAAGATGCATTAAAGGTATATCAGACTATAGGGAGGGGGGGTTTAATTATGTATAAAAATTATAATTTTTTTCCACGAGTAGTTTTTGAGTTTAATGAGTTTAAAAATTAAATTTCAAGTTATTTTAAGATTATATTCCTACTCAAAATGGATAAAGTAATAGAGGTTGAAGAATCTATAATGTGGATCTGATCGAGACTAACACTTTTTTTAAATAAATATTTTTCACTTGAGCTTGTTTTTTCGAATTATCGATCTTTTTTGTTTTTACACAAACCTTTTAATCTTTTTTTTTTATTTATGGCCGGATTAAAAAAAGAAGTTTTTTAAATTGTCATCTACAATTCTTGTAATAAGAAGGGCCTAAGTGCAAGAACATAGTTCTTAGTTAATTCCAATTAAAACTTAATTTTTCAAACGATTGTGATTTAATTAACCTT
Organism: Brassicogethes aeneus; assembly: GCA_921294245.1. Classification (NCBI taxonomy): domain Eukaryota; kingdom Metazoa; phylum Arthropoda; class Insecta; order Coleoptera; family Nitidulidae; genus Brassicogethes; species Brassicogethes aeneus. The sequence continues at coordinate 52,225,750 of OV121134.1, forward strand.
TGTCGGAAACGGTTGAAACTTGGAATATGTGTTGGATAAAATTTATTTTTTTCATTGCAAAAAAGTTCTTTGTGGTAGTTTATAAAATTAAAACGTTTTTGTCACAATTTAGGCACGAGTGAGCTTGCGAGCGAGTGCTTAAATAAATGTCTAGAAAAGTTTATAATCGATTTGCATAGGTACTATACTTTTTCTACGACAAATACTTATTATTACCTAAAAATAATTTAAATAAAATACACTCGCAGTCAAGTCCCATCTATTCTTAACAGTTTTGTTTTTGGTTCACCTCGATATATTTATTTTTTAGGAAAATTTGGATTTTTTAAAAAAACATTGCAATTTCCAATATTTTTTCTGAACGAAGAACTAAGGTTGCTATGATCCATCCATAGCCTATGGAGGATGACAGTGACAGTTTTGTTGAATCATTCCATACTTGGGCAAGTCATATACGGCTTTCAAAAGCTATTAAATTGTTTTTTGTAAATTAATGTGTTTGGGTGTCTTTCTTACTTTTAAAAAGGGATGTCTCCGACTGATGTTGCTAGAACCATTGCTTTAATCCAGGATGGACGGTCATAGTATTACGTGTTTTGTGTTTTGAACGCCACAAGAAGTAAAGTACCAAGGGCCGCAAATCGGTTTAATCAGCATGTCTAGTACAGTAGAAGGAATCAATGTGGTAGGAAGAGGTGTACGAATGAACGAGATGATCGCTTTATTCGACCTAATGTTTTACGTGACCAAAAAGTAACTTCTGTGCAGGTAAAAAACGGATTGGAGGACGTACGACAAGTCCAAGTAAGCGAGAAAACGATAAGAAGAAGGTTATCTGACATTGGATTACACACCATAACGGAGCCTCCATAGGCGAAAAATGGTTTTGAACAAAACGTTCTCCTGTTCTCCTATAGATTCTTTGACGACCGTTTGGTGATTTTAAACAAAACCTAGCTTCGTTGGTAAATAGTATATTTTTCCACTCATCAATGCTCAAGTTTGTTCCCTAGCAAATCTAAGGCGTTCAATCTTGTGGTTTCTTAGCAACTCGGGTACGGTTGCAGGTCTTCTTGCGTGTAATCCAGTCAGATAACCTTCTTCTTATCATTCTCTCGCTTACATGGACCTGTCGTACGTCCTCCCTTCTGCTTTTTACCTCCACAGAAGTTACTCTTCGGTCACTTAAAACATTAAGTAGAATAAAGCGATCATCTCGTTCATTCGTATATATACGAAGAGGTATACCTCTTCCTACCACATTGACTCCTTCTACTGTACTCACCATGCTGATTAAATCGATTTACAGCCCTTTGTACTTTACTTCTTGTGGCGTTTAAAACACTTGCCACGTAATACTGTGAACGTCCATTCTGGATTAAAGCCATATATATGGTATGGTATCCCAAGCAACAATTTTGGCCGAAATAACCTTTTTCGACCCCCTGTAAGGCAATCGACCATTTAATACCATCCCTGTTAAAGGCAAATTTACGTTACAGTTACGTAATATTTTCGTAAGTGGGGAATAAAAAGTTAGTAAATTTAAGGTATTTTGGAAGTAGAAGAAGGCATTGTGACCAAGACTGTTATTGCAAAGCTGCCCAATTTTAAGTTGCTGTGACGTAAAATAGTGGTAATCTATAACCAATTATCAACCTGTAAGTTCTTTTAGTTCGATCCCACTCTCCGCTATTTTATCTATGTCAAAATAATGCTAAAAATATAGGTACAAGTTAACAAACACTATTAGGACCATAAATATATCTTTAAAGTCCATTTTTAAAATGGGTATTTTGAGTTACCTAAGGGCCAAATTACTGGGCGAGTTGAATTTTGTTGTCAAATATCCTTACTGTAGCGCTAAATAACAGAAGTGCCCTTGAAAATACTTAAGAAAAACATTTTTTTTAAATATTTGTCAATTTGGAATTTTCCTTATTTTATTTTATGGAGCGCTGAAAAGGTGGTTTTTCAGTTCGTTAGTTTTTTTAAGTTGTATACAGTCCAATTTTAGAAAAAAAATCTCAAACAGTGGTTAGATAAAATTATTTTTTCCTTTAATACTTTGGTGTAAACTGTTTTGGTTATCAGAAAAGATGGCGATTTCGACGTATTGAACTTAAAAATATAATTTCCCTATAATTTGGACCTGTAAAATAAATTTCCCTAATGTTCAGTTAAAATAACCTAAATTACTGCCTATGTAGTCGATATGTCTTAACAAGGGAATAAATATTGTGAGGTCTATTAGCAATTGCACAATAATGCCCTATTTTTAACCATAAATGCCCTATTTTCAACCATAAAGTAAATTAGTGCCCAGATTTCGACTTTGTAAGCCATTATCATAATTGCGCATGCGTATAATAAAACTGTCAACAGCTGTAACACGCCTAGTTGCTCGTGTGTATAGTTAACAATGGGAGACTATTTTAAAATAGTTGCTATAATAAATAAAAGAATGAACAAGTGTACTGTGGAATACAGTTTTATTCCACATAAGTGGGAAGAAGATGGTAACGTGAATTAATGATGATGTTTTTAGTAAGGTTCTGCCGTCTTTAGGCAAATCAAGACCACAACCTCTAAGAATATTCAACAAATGCGTTGTGGCATCTAGGTTTATTTTATGAGACAACGCCCAATTAGTTACTTATTCTATTAGATAAAGCTTTTTGCCTAACAGTTCTTCTTCCCTTTTGCTAAAATTATCTTCGCAAGGGATTAAATCAATTTGCCCTTCGTTAAAAGTGTTCCGATGTGTTTTCCGTACAAACTGATTTTTTGATAGTAAGTGGACCGGTTGAAACACTGGATAAGTTTACAGCATTATTAACATTTCCTTTTCGTAATATTAAACATTTTTTCAACTTGCGATAATAGCTAGTAGTCAGCCTGTACGGCTTAAAACACTTTCGCGACATCTTGCTAGTTCCAGCGCTCACAACAACAAAAACAGAACTAACTTTAAATTCTAAATAAGTCCAAAGGACCTGTTAGCAGGGCCATATTACCCATTAGGCAGGCAAGGCAATTGCCTTAGGCGCCACAAAAAAATAGGCGCATTGTCCCCAACCAACTTAAAAAAATTGTTACCAAATGGTTTATTTTTACAAAAAATAAAGCAAATAAACTATATACAATTATGAGAACGGTATACCGAATATTCTTTAGTGTTTTTATTATTTTATATAACAGCGACTTCCTTTGTAAGGCGGTGTAATGCCTTACATAAAACTACAGGGAATTAAAGCTGTTTTACATTTTTTTAAATACTTACTGCCCAAGTAGCACCACTGGTTAAATTAACGTTATTTTGTAATAAGTGAGGAATTTAATTATGGTAAAATTAACGTTATGATAGTTAATAATAATAATAATAATAATAAAACGACTTTATTTGATATAAAAAGTAATACATCAAAAGGGCGAAGTTTGATCATGGATCATTCTTCCACTTAACCCTACTATACATAATGAATTTTTATTTATAAAAAAAAAACAAAAACAAAATAAAACATGGTAACTTAATAATTAAAATATTGTGTAATACAAAAAAATAAAAATAAAAATAAAAATTATAAACAAAATAGTTTAATCAAGAACAAATCATAGTGAAAAATAATTTCTTAACAAAAAAAAATAATAAAATAAAATAAAAAAGAATAAATATATTATGCGTTTTGCTTCTCAAGGAATTCAGTTTTCAGAACAAAGCGAAAGGTATCAATAGATAATTTTGTATTTTTAAAACTTGACTTTAACGTGTTATAAGTCTTAACTGAGAGATAACTGAAAGATTTCTGAAACAAAGCCGTGGTGTGGTGGGGCATGGTTAAAGTAGATCCGTTACGTATGTCACGATCATGAGCTTCACTTCGATACTTTAAATTTTCTCTTAAATATTGTGGTAATGAGGTTTTTAGCGTTTTAAACACAAGACAAGAATAATTAAGTCGAAATACATTTTCCATATTTAACCACTTTAGACGTTTTAAATAGGGAGATATGTGGTCAAATTTTTTAACATTAAAAACAAACCTGCAACAAGAATTTTGCATCTTTTGAATTCGATTTTTAGTAACTTTATCCAAAAATGGGTAATAAACAGGTAAACAGTAATTAAACGTCGATAAAACAAGTGATTCGCAAAGTTGTTTTTTGGTTTCTAAATTTAATACATTTCTGTTTGCGTATAATGTTTTGAGACGAAGATATACACTTTGTAATAACTTATTTACATAATTTGTGAATTTGAAACTGTCATCAAAAGTTACACCCAAAATCATAATTTTTTTAGAAAAAGTGAGAGGAACATTATTTATGTTTAAATGAAGCGAGCTTATTAAATGATTACGGTTAGGTTCAGAACAAAATAATAAAGACACTGTTTTTTCGGCATTTAATTTTAAATTATGATTTTTTGCATATTTATAAATAGAATTTAGGTCTTTATTTATTTTTTCATTTGTATCTGTGGTGTCTTTAGGGTAAAATATGTGAATGTAAAACTGAATCATCCGCATAGCCTTGTAAGTGAGCTTCTACACAATCAAATATATCTGCAATGTAAATTATAAATAAGAGTGGCCCAAGTATTGAGCCTTGTGGTACACCAGAAATAACATTTGAGGGTCTAGATTTCTGATTATCAATCGTAACAATTTGAAATCGATCTGATAAATATGAATGAAAAAGTTCTACAGATGCATCATTAAAACCGTAATAGTATAATTTTGCACAAACTAAATCCGAATTTATCGTATCGAAGGCTTTGGAGAAATCAAGCGATATTAAAACAGCGGCTGACTTTTTGTCTAAACTTTTTATTAATGTATCAAACATATGTAATAAGGAAGTAGTAGTGCTGTGACCCTTTCTAAAACCAGATTGTTGTTTGGGAAAAAGCTTATTCTGGGTAAAATATTCAGTTACTTGATTTGCAATTATCTTTTCGAAAATTTTGGATAGTATACTAAGGAGACTAATAGGTCTTAGATCAGTTGTTGAGGTAGGATTTGTATTTTTTGGCAAGGGGCAGATTAATGAACCTTTCCATTTTTTTGGAATAGTATATTAAAGTACAAGTTGCAGAAGGCCACATATTCTCGCACGAATTCGAAATTTGGCCTCGAGCGACGAAGGAGCGAGTGGACGAACGAATGAGTGCGAGAATAGCCTTCTGCAACGTGGGATTTATACTATTTTCTCGATTTTAACTTTTATTTAGGTTTTTTTAATTGTTTTGTGGTCGTTGCTAGTTAGGGGATTTTTCTCGCAAAATGTCAGTTGGCAACACAAAATGACAATATTTGTTATCCTGCACAAGTACAACCTAAACTGCACTTTTACACATTAAACTTAAAATTTTGCATTAAAATGCATTGTAGGAGCAAACTTTATATTACAAAACAATAATAAAGGCTTCATTTTCAATAAAAGTAATAAATTTGAGGTTATTAATCAGTTTGACATTTTGGGGGTACCAATACTTAAAAACTAAATGTTACCAAAAATCGTTTAAGAATGAGCTTCATTCTTCAACGATTTTGCGTGCGAGAATATGACATTCTTACATAAAAATCGAGAAAATACTTTTGTTCAATGCAACAATTTATAATGTGGGTTAGATGAAATAATATAACTGGGAGGCAAAGTTTAATCATTTGTAAGGAAATGTTATCCAAACCACTTGCATTTGATTTAACAGAAAATACAGCCTTTTTAACATCTTCAAAAGAAGCCAACTTAATAAAAAAATTTAGATTATTTTTGTATAAATTTGACCCATAATATCTAATGTTATCATTGCAATCGTCTGACTTTTTAAAAACTGATGTAAAATAATCATTTATTTTATCAGGATCTTTTAAACTTTGTGGTATATCAATGGATTTATTTTTAAAATTTATATTTAAAGGTTTAATTCCCTTCCACATATCCTTTTGAGATTTTGATTTTAAAGTATTTAAGTATGCAGCCTTTTCTAGATTAAGTGATGTCTTTGAAAAGTTTCTCATTTGCTTATAAAATTCCCAGTTTTGTTCGGACTTATTTTTATTAAATTTACGCAGAGCTTTATCTCTTTCTTTAAAAATAATTTTTAAATTTGGAGTTAACCAGGGAGCTTGTGGTTTGCCGACCCTTTTAGTCACAATTGGTGCATGCATCTCAAAAAGTAAATTTATAAAGTCGGTTAGCAAATCAACTTTTTCATCAATATTGTTTAACATGTAGATGCTATTCCATTTTGCTGATCAAAATTCTTAAAATTTCTATAAGTGACATTTTTTTGCTGATAGGTGTCAGGTTGCAAATTTAGGGTGCAAAACACAAGTTTGTGATCCGATATAAGATCAGCATTAATCACTCCAGAATTAAGAACTTTGTCGGCACAATTTAAAAAAATAGGATCTAGCAACTTAGCTGAACATTTTTGCACTCTAGTTGCTTCATTTATTATTTAAACTTAACTTCTTGGTTAACTTTGGTTAAAAAGAAGGTAATATTTGATAGTTTTTGGTTTATTTTACCCTTTTTTAACTCTTAAGTCAATTTAAGTTTATTTAAACTACCTATATATATATATATATATGTATATATATAATTATGATTTACCAAATATGGTTATTTACTCTCTTGAAATGAAATAGTAAAAATTCTACTATTTGAATTAGTATCGGAATTGTTTACTAATTAAATAGTCGTTTTTACTTTTAAATATTTATTTTTTACTATAGTATACTTAATTAGTTAAAGTTTGACTAATTTAAGATAAGTCGCCATATTTTACTGGTACTGAGAGTAACTGATTTCTTTAATCGTTTTTAATTCTTGCGGCGTTAAATGCATATAGGCTCCATGGTCCATAAAAATAAAGATGCAAAAAGTTTAGCTCCAACAAAAAAAAATATATTCAACTTTAACAATATTATTAACAATATTTATTGACAGATATCATAAATGTAGCAGTGGTGCGTCTACTAATTTGACTGTTTCATTCCGTAGAATTTGACTAATTATAATTAGTGACTGCTAATAATTATTAGTGACTGCTTTGTCGCTATGACAATAATTCATATAGGACTTATAATTAGTCATTTTTGACTTATTCATTTTAAGAGAGTATATCTATAGATATTACTTACAGACTAAATCAAAATATGTCTAAAACAATAACTCATCTTAAACATTTTTAAATTATGTTTTATATGTATTTTTAATAAAAAATATTTTAATTTAAAAGGGATAATAAGGTAAGTATGCCCGGGCGCCCTTAAGCTACCAGATTGTATAGTATAAGTATATTTCTAGTAATAGGCGCCAAATGTTTAAGTGCCTAAGGAGCTTGATTGCCTTAAGCCGGCCCTGCCTGTTAGTCTAAATGAGGTGGTAAATTCGACCTCTATATAACCGCATCGACTTACAAGACCAATATTGTAGTAAGTTAGACCTTAAGGTACATCACTTAAATATAAATAGGGAAAACTTGGCCCGACTCCTGACCAAAACATGCCTTAACCAAAACTTCAGGCAATTAGGGTTAGAATTACTAAATTTGTCCTTACGAATTTTGTACGAATAGTTGGTTGAAAATTGGTAAATTAATAGAACAGTCTGGCCAACGGTTATCCCCTGTGATTTACCATTAAGGATATAAATACATATGTATATATATATATATATATATATACCGTAAAACGGGGTTACTTTTCACTTTGATGGGTAACTTTGCACCACTGCTGTAAAAGTATATATAAATATAATAATATATATAATAATAATTTGTAAATTTTATTCATTTTAAGGTTTTGTTTTTGGAATCTTTTTTTAAAATAAACCCCTTTTAATATTGGTTTTAATTTAATAAAACTGGTGCAAAGTTACCCATCAAAGTGCAAAGTAACCCCGTTTTACGGTATATATATATAGGTAGATGAAGAGGGGTACATTAGGTAACTGGGACCAATTATTTTTACTATAAAGGCAGGGAAAATGTTGGTAACTAGTAATGGGCAACGTATCCATAATTGGACCAGGAAACAAAAATTTGAAGTCCGAGGGCTTTGAGGGAATATGTGCAAGCCAAAAAGAACCAGTTCTTTACCTATTTTTCGCCCACAAATAAATGTCGACCTCAGACACAAAAGTTTGGTTAAATTTTTGTAAATTTCAACCCTTTTAGGGTAATTTGGCCATATGGCTCTGGAAACATCAGTCGAAGACATATCCATTTTTAAAAGTAAGAAGACACCTCAAAAGTAACACATTAATTTACAAAAAACAATTTGATAGCTATTGAAAGCCGTATATGACATGTCCAAGTATGGGATGATTCAACAAAACTGTCACTATCATCCTCAATAGGCTATGGGTGGCCACCTTAGTTCTTCGTACAAAAAATATTGGAAAAACAATGTTTTTTTTAAAGCCATATTTTCCACAATAATAAATATATCGAGGTGAACCAAAAACAAAACTATTAAGAATAGACGTGACTTGATAATTAAATTTAGAACAATATACGGTTTTTCCACTCTACAGAGTGTCTTAAACTTATGGTAAAAACATATTTTTGTTTGAACCTGTATATTATAAACGTACGTCCATTTTTTAGTAAATTTTTAAAATGTAAGCGATTCTCCATTAACTTATCTACAATATTCTTTAATATTCGTTTAAATCCGAAATCAAATTAAAGTTATTTGCGATTGAAATTCATCGAAAATTTGGATAGATTAATTATTTTGCCTGTGAGTGTATTTGTATAAAAGGGCATCTATAAAACAACAAAGTAACTTGGGAATCTGTGTTACCGTCAAATGTCAACTTTGTATATGTTATAAATCGAAATTTAACAACAGTTTTTCACAATAAAAGTAAAAAAAACACGGTGGAGTCCGAGCCCGAAATTAAGATATATCTAGTTTACTGCCGGCGAAATTAAACGTTCAGTACAATGTTCATATAAACTTTTCATATATTGGGGTTGAAAAACTATTTAAAATTTTTATATTTTTGTATTGAAATAATAACATAATTTTCACATTTATTATTATTTTACAAGAAAGCACTTTATTCTAACGATTGTATGACATTTGACAACTGTCAACTTGATAGTGGCGGATTGTGGATTTTGGGTATACCAATATCTTAGTTAGTAGACGTGGGACCCACACCAAACTTATGAGTTTACATTAAATAGACTAGTTCTGCGCAAGCAGAATTTAAATTGAAGTTTGCGAAAAAAAGTTAGTTTTTCAGCGCGCCTAACCAGCCCCCTGCCACCCCTAATTAAGATTAATCAAATTAAAATGGTGCAATTCATAATTCACTAAAGTTTATAGACAAATTTCAAAATTTATTTTAAAAATCCAAGACAGATTTTATACCATTTTTATTTTTTTTAAATTTTAGTTAAAAAAATAATAAAAATTTAAAATGGTATAAAATCTTTAGTTTAGATTTTTTAAATAAATTTGCTGATAAAATATAGTTAATCGCATTACTTTAATTTAAATAATCTTAATTAGGGGTGCAAACTTCAATTTAAATTCTGCTTGCGCAGAACTTGTCTATTTAATGTCAATATAAACTCATAAGCACAGAATAAGTTTGGTGTGGTTCCCATGTCTACTAACTAAGATATCGGTATACCCAAAATCCACAATCCGTCACCTAAGGCCACAACTTGTCAATGTGTATTTAAAAGGTCACGTAGTGTCATGGAAATATATATACAATAATGGACGTTTTAAAGGTGGGAGTAGAAAAAATCATATAATATGTTATGTACCTATTAAATATTGAAGATACCTATTACATGAAAACTCTTTAAATGGAGATACCACCTTACGCGAAAATTTAATATCGTAGATAAGTCATTTTTGATTAATAGTGCAGTTGCACTTAGAACCTTGTCATTCCAAGGTACAGATTTAAAAAGCTAATCCTGGCGCATTCGCCATTTTAGCAATAAAAATTCTTTTAAAAAATGGTTATTTTAAAATACATGCGCGTTTGCCATTTTATTGCCACACAAATAATTCTTACCTAAAATACAGTAAAACGACGAAAAAATTTCCGAATCCCCCGACGGCAAAAATACAAATATACAGGATAGCCAAAAAATAATTGCTATATTTGTTGGGGGGATCAAACTGCAGCCAATGGGGGTTGATTATTTTAATATAATCATCGGTGAAAAATCCCACATCCTTCCACTTATCCACAGGATATAATTTTATAAACCTTTCGATGCCACTTGTGTTTGTAAAATTTTCCATTTTCAAAAAAAAACAAAAAACGTTCCTATGTGTTTACTTGCTAATATCTAACTTAAGTCTACGGGTTGTTTTTAAACTAGTGCGTGCCTTGCCTGTGTACTTCATAATATTATAGAAAATTTAGATTATGTAATATTCTTAAGGGAAATAGATTTTATTATGCATTATTTTGCTACGTACATTATCTTTTTATTATTATTAATATTGTTTGGACATAAAAAAAATTGGATGAATTATTCTTATGTAAGTTTTAGTTCAATTATAAATTAAATAAATTGTTCGTTTTTAAAGGGTTTCAAAATATTTTTATGATAAATTATTTTTCAAAATATTCATTAGTTAATACCCTAAAGAAATAAACACGTGGGCTGACAACTTACAATATAAACTTCCTAAAAAAATTAAATAACCTATTATTATAATATATAATATATTTAATCATTAATGTATGTTTTTTTGTTATTGCAAATAAATTATTATTATTATTATTATCAGAATCTCAAAAAATGCTTACTGCGAAATAGTTGGGGGTGTGACACTAGACGGCCAAAAAAATTGACTATTTTTTTTTGTAAAGTATATCAAAAATATTGTTTGGGGTGAAAGTTTGAGTCCATAATATTAATATTAAGAGGTCTATCATCGCAATTTTAGATTTTTTTTTCCTGAGCGAGTTTTTGTCTCAGAACTCGCAAACCATTGAGTTTAACAAAATTGACTTTTTTAAAGAAAAAAAGGTTTAATTGGAATAATTTTACAATTTGATCTTTTAACTTAATTTTGTAATTCATGTAAAAATGAGTACCCAAAAAAAAACGATAAATATTCTTATGGGAAATCAAATGCTCTACAAAAAAGTCTTTTATCATTTTTGGCTAAATTCACTCCATCAAAAGTTATTCAAGGTTTAGATTTTTTTTTGGGTCAGTTAAAAACTTGAATTCTTTAATCGATGATAATCTTTATCTTAATGTTAAAATTACTGAAAATTAAAAAAAATAACTCATTCGACTTTTTTCGCTTTAAGCAGCTATTTTCTTTAGAAAATATTATTTTCACTGTTACCTATATAATCGTTTAAATAATAACAATCATGTAGTTTTTTTATTGGAAATTGTTAATTAGTTATATAATACACATTTATAAAGAAAAAATCAAATGGGCATCCATAAAAAATAAATCTACAGAGGAAAAAACATGAATTTCGTATTGACTTCAACTTTAACCTTGAATAACTTTTGATTGAGTGAATTTAGCCAAAAATGTTAAGAAACTTTTTTGTAAAGCATTTGATTTCCCATAAGAATATTCATCGGTTTTTTTCTGGGTACTGATTTTTACATGAATTACAAAATTCCAAAGTTAAACGATCAAAATGTAAAACTATACCAATTTTTAAGGCATGATTTTAAGGAAACGGTTTTCTGACAGAAATTTTCATTTGAACCTTTTTTGTAGAGCATTTAATTTACTTAAAAAAATATATCTGAGTCAATTTTGTTAAACTCAATAGTTTGGGAGTTCTGAGACAAAAACTTGCTCGGAAAAAAAATTGCGATGATAGACCTCTTAATATTAATAATTTTTTTTTGTCACCCCAAACCATATTTTCGATATACTTTTCAAAAAAAAATAGTTGATTTTTTTGGCCCAGTCTAGCGTGACACCCTTTTATAGGCGATAAATGTTTAGCAAACATTTAATATTGGATGTTATTTATTAGGATATAGTAGATTAGATTAAATTTATTTGACAACAAATAAGTATATGCAACACAGGTTACGATAAAATGAATGTTGGTTTTATATATATATATATATATATAAGTAAGTTTAACTTACTAGGCCATGGTCTAAACCAAATGTTAATTATAATAACCTATATATATATATATATATAATACAATTTTTAAATTATTTAAAACTTTGATCTCCGGTATACGGTATAATATATTATTTAAGTGGATGGTTTTGAAAAAAACTACTTTTTGTAATAGCCATTTGCTAGCAAGTTATAAACAATTGATGTACCTAGATCATGCATGGCGACGTAAAGTAAATTTGGTAAAGAAATGACACGATATATACATAAATAGGTATATTGGTTCTGATTCAGAACTTCTGAATGGATACTAGTAGGTGTGTAGGTACCTTATTAGAATTTTTTTGTTTCAGATTATACCTACTTATTTTTCGGAACCAAATTTTGAATATTTTATTATTTGAGAAAACATTATTTTTTAAAATTATAAATTTTTATCATTTGCATGATTGATAAAATTTGAATTGTTTTCCTAGAAATTAACATAATCAAATTAAAATCGTATGTTTCGAAGAATTGCAGCGTTTTATTGTTGTTATTTATTTTATTAGCATCTCAATGACAATGATAAAATGAGACCGTGATGTATGCAAAAATGGGAGGGGGAAGCTTATATAACAAAACTTGTCCTTAGCAACGTTAAATTTGTTAACGGTACCATGAAAGTCACTATTGTGTTTGCCATATTTCTTGGTAAGTAAAAATAAATACAACTTTTTTACCAAATTATTATATAGGTACCTATGCCTAATTGAAAATTAATTTATATTAAATTTAAATTATTACTTTATTATTTGTTTATAAAAGTTAAAATTATCTAAAAGTTTCAGACTAAACCTGTTGTCCAACGTTAAATTTGTCTGCGGTAAAATTTATTTTTGCATTGCCAATTAAGTAAAAACAAAGTATTTCAATTTTAATTGATTTTTTTATAAATGAATATGGTTAAATCTTTTTAACGTATAAATAATACTTTATTTATTATTTGTTAATAACATAACCTGAAATATTTGTTAAGTATATACAAATTGGGTGGTCAGATTTTAAGATATTTACATATAAAACTGAAATTATTTATATTAGTAGGTATGTGGTGCCTTGACCAACTTTTACAGTTTGAAAATGTACACCGGACTAAATATCGTTACAATTTTTACACTGCTTTTATAATAATTTTAACAAATTTATAAAAACAATATTTTTGTTTTATATGCAATATTATTATTTCATCTATAAAATACTCTCAGTATTTATCATATTGTTAACAATACTGATTTCTGGGATTTTGGGCACACCTATATCTCAGTTATCCACATCAAATTTATATGAGTTTATAATGACATTATATAGACAAGTTCTGCGCAAGCAGGATTTAAATTAAAGTAAAAAAGTTAGTTTTTAAGTGTGCCCCCAGCCTCCTGCCCCCCAAAATTAAGATAATTCAAATTAAAGTGGTACAATATTTAATTCACTCAAGTTTATCGACAAATTTCAAATTTTATTAAAAAAATTCAAATTTAAAATGGTATAAAACCTGTAACTTCAGCCCGTAACTAAAACGCCATAAAGCCACAACTTGTCAATGTGTATTTAAAAGGTCACTTAGTGTCATGAAAACATGTACGGTGGAAGTAGAAAAAATATATTAGGTACAGTTATTATTAGTTAATTCTGCACAAATAAATATACTTATTAAATTGGATCCCTTTACAAAATATGAAAATGCAACGGTTTAGTTCTTGAATTACATTTACAATTAATAACACAATAATTCACTATGATCACTTAGATAAAATACACACACGTAACTATATAAGTATATAAGCGTTAAGTTTCTTAATCAATGATAGATCTATACCTATACCTATACCTATACCTGTATAAGAAATAATTAAATGTTTTATTAAATAAATCCAAATCGAGTAGGTACCTTCTAAACCAATTTTTTTCTGTTTTTACTTGCAACGCATCTATTATAAAAGGATAATATATTTCATTTACATTTATTTAGTTAAAAAAGCAGACAAATTACTTATGTCAACAATATAATTTCTTAAGTGAATTATACTGTTAAAATTGCAATCTTTCTATTGTACCAAATTTATGCTTCCTGAAACGCTACAACTAAAAGGTACTAAATAATAAAATGTTAATTTTTGAAATTATATAGGCTTTTTTGTGTCATATAAATTTAACCTCTATTCAACTTTATAACAAGTCAGTTACCTACTTTAGATTTAATTTGTATTAAATATTAATTTTTTTTTAATTTTTAATGTTTAAATGAAGATTATAATATTATATATCAACTTAAGTTTTATAAACTCCATTTTAGTTACGAGTTTAATTAAACCATAAAGTTACAGCTCGTCAATGTAGGAGTAGATATAATAGTATATTATGTATTTAGTTTTATTAACGCCATTTTAGTCACGAATTTAATTTAGGCACGAGCGAGCTGGCGAGCGAGTGCTTAATTAAATGAGTGCCTAGAAAAGTTTATAAACGAGTTGCATACTATACTTTTTCTACGACAAATACTTAATATTATCTAAAAAATGATTTAAATTAAATATTTGTATATAGCGACATCTTTACGAAAATAAAGTAACCATCCCAATAAACATTTTTGATGTAATTTTCACCATTAAAATTGTCCTTTATTATTTAAATTAAACTTAACAATTATTGATACTTAAAAATATTAAAATAACTTTAAAATATGATTATGTTAAAAAAAATTATCCTTTGATTTTTTTTATCTCTAAAATTGCAAAATATTATAATAAATTATTAAAAATTCTTACACGGTAAATGTTAAAGGTACAAAAAGTGACCGTTATATTTATTGGAATTCCCGTTAGAATTTCTAACTTGGGAATCTACCGGTGTTAAAATCTCAAATTTTTCTGTGTAAATCAAAATTAATCCTTTGAAAATAGACTAACAATCGATATAGAAGCAGTTTTTTACAGTTAAAGAAAAGAGAATGTTTTATAGGCACTGTACGCAAATTTTTTAACGCTTTATCAGTTAAATCTAGTTAACTGCACCACTACGGTGAAATAAAAAGGTCAGTACAAACGTTCATATAATCTTTTATCTACTCCTACATTGACGAGCTGTAACTTTATGGCGTTTTATTGACGGCCTGAAGTTAACAACAGTGGCTTTTCGACATTTTACGTCACGGGCTGAAGTTAGCTTTATTATAAATTGGGAAAAAGTGAGGTTAAATTCGGGTGACAGTTGACAGATGTCAAAATTTTAACAAATAAAATTGGCTTTAAATTCTGTTTTGTGTTCGTCGTAGATAAAGTATAGTATGCAACTCGTTTATAAACTTCTCTAGACACTCGTTTTTATTAAACATTCGCTCGCAAGCTTCGCTCCTGCTTAATTAAACTCGTAACTAAAATGGCGTTTATAAAACTTGATACATAATATACTATTTAATTATTTGCATAAAGAAACTTTTTAATTTTTTTGTATTTTTGTAGGTACTGAGATAATAAAATAATTTCCACATTTAGTATTATTTTACAAGAAACTGAACTGAACTGAACTGTCAACTAACTTAAAACTAACTTTAGCCCGTGACAAAAAACCTGATTTTAACTTCAGCCCGTGACTAAAACGCCATCAAGTGGCGAGCTATGTTGAAGTAGATAAAAACTTTTAATTGAATAATTTATTAACATAATACAGGTTTACACGCAGGAACGAAGCAAACCCCAGTAGCACAAAATATTGGTCCTATATGGGACGGTTCTATGCCCAATATTTTATCTGGGGCCAATATTGGATTTATTTAGCCGATGTTAGCCCTATATTGGCATAAAATGATAATTTCATTCATTGCCAATGTTTATCCAAGGTTTGTCCTATAGGATATTTATATATCGATGACTTTCTGCCAAAGTATCGCAAGTAACATAACTCAAATTTCGGTAATGGAAAACATTTTTTGTTTTAAAGTCTGTTTTAAACCATATATAACCTATAGGTTTTATAACAAGTAAATAGCTATAATTATAAGCTATTTACCTGTTATAAATCCTTTAGGCTATATTTAATTTAAAACAGACTTTAAACAAAAAATGTTTTCAATTCTCGAAATTTGAGTTATGTTGCTTGCGATACTTTGGCGGAAAGTCATCGATATATTGGCATATTATATTATGCCAATATATCATTGCTTTCGGATTTCTAAAAGTGATATGTAACGACACACGTTTGTTTTCAGGATATGTCTATAGTAGTGGCGCAACCGACTACCATCCTTATAGTTTAGCACCAAATGGGTGAAAATAATAAAGGCCAATCTTACATATTACCGAAAGAGTAACAAGAGTAATATTCGATTTCTTGTCTTATAATATATTAGCAATAAAATTCCTTATTACGTTAATAAAGCTCAAGCTGATCATTTTAGCACACGATACAAACGATTTTAGCATTTCATCGTAATTAAGAATAACACGAATTGTCTTATTGAGAAATCATTTTGGTGAGCAGATAATTTCGCGTTTTGGACCTGTCAATTAGCCGCCTAGATCGTGTGATATCACACCCTTGGACTTTTTTCTGGGGTCATGTTAAATCAAGTCTTCGTCGCCAGGTACGATTCAGGACTTAGAAACCAACATTACTCGCGTAATTGGGCAGATACCGGTCGCAATGCTAGAAATAGTGATTAAAAATTGGACATTCCGAATAGACCACGTACGGCATAGTCGCGACCAGCATTTAAATGAAATTATTTTCAAAAAATAAATGTCAAAATTGTTCTTTGAGGTCAAATTCTTTGAAAAAATCTACCAATAAGACAATTCGTGTTATTCTTAATTACGATGAAATGCTACAATCGTTTGTATCGTGTGCTAAAATGATCAGTTTGAGCTTTATTAACGTAATAAGGAATTTTATTGCTAATATATTATAAGACAAGAAATCGCATATTACTCTTGTTAGTCTTTCGGTAATATGTAAGATTGGCCTTTATTATTTTCACCCAATTATTGGGTGAGATTGTTCTTTCAGGTCATAATAAAGATTTCGCATTCAATTCCATTTTATGCGTTTAATTTATAATTTAAAAAAAAAGGTCTAAACGAATCACCCGTTATAATGTCAAAGTTCGGGCCAATGTTGGGTTTCAATATTGGACTACGCCAGAAAAAATCTATTTTAAGAGCTGGCACAATCAGGCACCGACCTCTTAGTGCCTATTGTAAACTGCTCTTTTAGTTCCTTTATACTGAGGGATCACAAATCAAATTAAATTATTAAAAATTATGTTTATTTTTTAGTGGCTTTAGTAGCCTTTACCAGTGGTGCTCCAGGAAAAGGATCCACCAAAGCATCCCTCCAAAAAAAGCCATGTCTTAAAGAGTGTGGCGATGTCTACAAACCAGTTTGCGGTGGCGATAATGCGAGCAAACCAAGAAGTTATGGAAGCGAATGCGTATTGGCCAACTTTAACTGCGAGAGTGGAATGAGTGAGTTTTACTGAAAAGTGTAAAAAAGTATTAAAAAAAATTACAATTTTAAAAGGTTCTCTAGTTTACAAATTTTCCATTGAAAAAAACATAAGTTATTATTTTTATTCCCTTTAGCAGTTCTCTACAAAAACATATTTCTATATCGCTAATATTTTGGTTAAACAAATACAAACACTCTATTATGTATCAAGTTTGATAAACGCCATTTTATTTACGAAGTTTAATTAGGCACGAGCGAGCTTGCAAGCGAGTGTTTAATTAAATGAGTGTCTAGAAAAGTTTATAAACAAGTTGCATACCATACTTTTTCTACGACAAATACTTATTATTATCTAAAAATGATTTAAATTAAATATTTGTGTAGAGCGACATCTATAAAACAATAGAGTAACCATCCTTGGGAATCTGTATTAAGGGCGCGCCGGTGAAAATGTCAATTTTTTTATGTGTAAATCGAAATGTATCCTTAAAAGTCCCAAAATTTTTAAAGTTTAATCTAGTTTACTGCCGGCGAAATTAAAAGGTCAGTACAATGTTCATATAAACTTTCCAAATGAGAAACTATTTAATAATTTTGTATTTTTATATTGAGATAATAAAATAATTTTCACATTCGACAATTGCGATCTAAATTAAAACTGGCTTTATCTCGTGACTAAAAACCTACAACTTGTCAATGTGTATTTAAAAGAAAACTTAGTGTCATGGAAACATGTACGATAATGGGCCTTTTAAAGGTGGGAGTAGAATAAAGTTATATCCTTTGGAAAATGCCATAACAACCTTTTTCCAAAAAATTTTTATTAAAACAATATAGCAGAAAGTATTCTAAAGCCTCCAGTCACATGTGTCCTGTGGGTATTTTTTCTGCTGTCATTAGTTTATAATAAAAAAATATTGTAAATTTTTGAGGTAATTAGGTAAACTACAAAACTACTTCTTTTTAACCTATGATATTTAAAAATTAAATTTAAAGAAGAAAAAAATTTAAAGTAGGTATATACCTACTAAATATTTTACTAAGTGAAATATGTATTAGCGACATAAACTTAAGTGAATGAAGTTTTTTGTGGAAAATTTATCTAAACATAATATTATTGTTTTAACATAAATTATGAAAATACTTTTGTTTGTTGGATGGGCATAAATTTATCGATTCAAATTTGTTGTATTGTATTAAACAGATTTTATTTACTCTAAAAAGGAATTTATAAAAAACAAACAACAAAATTAATGATTTTTCTGTAACTTAATATTATTGTTATATTTTGCAGTGAAGGCCAGCGGATTTGCACTCCAGCTAATTTTCGTTTTGCTTTTTTATTAATTAATTATGTTTTAAATTAGATGACATAGATATTTTATTTTTGTGTAAATTAATTCCTCCCATATAATGAAATTACCGAATATAAACGTGATTTTACAAAAATATTTTTTTTTAGATTACAAAATCATAAGCCAGGGAGAATGTCCAGGAGGCGGTGGAGTTCGTCTACAATAATTTAATTTATTCAAAGCAGCTTTGACCATAATTTTTTAAATTGCACCACATTTAACAATAAGTAAATAGGATTTGTATTGTTATAAATTAAAAATATTGTTAAGACCATGAAAAATTAAGTTTATGTTTGTCATTTGTTTTATATTCTGTAAATACCAAAACAACATACAATTTTTTGCTATACTGCAAATTAGGGTTTTACTTCGGAATAATCCCTGGTAAGATTTTTCGGAAACTTGTTCTTATGGAAATTATTACTAATGTCTCAAAAGTACAAAGCAAAATCGTGCCGAGAGTTACCAAATATCTCGTTTATCTCGTAAACTATTGATTTTACGTAAATTTTTAAAATAATAATTTTTTTCCTTACATAAATTTGCAAAAAAAATTATCCAATGTAGGTATATAAATTAACGTACGGCTAAAAAAATCTTATCTGTAATTATTTTCGACATAAAACCCTTTTCAAGTGGCCAAATGGTAGAAAATTGAAAACAAAATTCATATCTAGATGTAGGAATTTTTGTTTCAATGCACCCCACTAAACATTATAAGTAACAACATTTACCAAAATTATAAAAATTTAGATTGATTTAAAAGAATATTTGGAAGCCATATTAATATTAATATTCGGAAAATTCAAAAATATTTAAAATGTATATTAACAACAGTTTCTAGGCTAGAAATTCTAGTAAATTTTCACAAAAAATTAAGGTAAATGTTCGTGAAGGAGTTATTGTTATAATTTCCTAAGATTCTTTGAAATATTTGATATTGAAGTAATTCATAAAATTATAATAAAATTTCCTATTAAATTTATATATAATATAATTTCCTATTATAATAGAAAAAAATGTATTTGATTTGTTCCCCAAAATTTTTAATTTTAAACATTTAATATTTATTACTAAAATATTAAAACAATATTTTTTTAGTAAATGTTAGGATTTGATGCCGCGGGATAGTCTGCGCGGACACTTAGCCCATGGGCGGTGGATATTATATAGCTCTTTAGGCATTAAGAGCGCCTAACTACATACATATATACGTATATACGTATATGGGGAATTCCACGCCAAATCGAAGACTTTTAACGCGACATCTCGCGAGGCGAGAATTATATTGTTCTATCTGCACTTTTTTCCAAATCTGGGATTTTAGCTTGGTTAAGATATTTTAATGAATATGGTTATATTTACAATGACTTGAAACAATGTTTATTACTCTTTAAGCTACAAAATGCATTTGAAAATTGTTCTATATTTTATTTCCAGCAATACCAAATCATTATAATTTTCTATCTGCTTCGCCAATGGGATTGTCGGAATTTTGGAGATAGAGCTAGCATTATAATTCTGTAAATTTCAGTTTAAGACTGTAATTTCTGCGATACATGAGAGCTCTTTTGTGTCCTAATTTCGTGCTAAAAGCAAAAAAAGCAAGAAAATATGGTGAAAAATTTATTCTGTTATCTATTTATTGTATTTCACTTGCTTTTTTTTAAATTCTAACAATAAAATATACAAGGAATGTAATAAGAAAAATATTACACCCGTTAAAAAGAGCTTTTATCAAAGCATCTTCAATTACTAATTTCTTAAACCAAAATATGGCGTTTGCAAAGAATATCGTATATTAAAAAATGGTGGTAACCTAGCTATAGAAGTAGAGAAATTTAAAAAACACTTTAAAGGAGTTTTGCTGAATAAAAATTATATATAATTTTTTATCCTTATAAGGACCGCCAGAATACATTAATTTTTTAATTTTAATTTAATTTTTTTAAATAAAAGAAACAGGAAATATTAGATCGTGGAAGAATAATAACATTCTCCATATCAAAACAAATATCGGCTGTTGTTTTATCTGCTGACGTCTGCTGTTACCGGTACAAACCAAACAACAAAAAGAACACTAGCGCCCTCTTATTTTGTAGACCAATCTAGATTTCTTATGAAAAAAATTGAACAATCATATGTTACATTGTAACAGTTACAAACGTACAATTCTCACAAGTTAAACAACTCTGAAAATAAGGTTAAGTTGCATTCAGAATTTAGAACTTAAAGTTCATTTTTTTTATCTGGACTGCGGCAACGTTGCAAGTTTAGGGGTTTTGTTGGTAATTATTTAAATACGGAACCAAAATTGGTTGCATTAATTAAAACAAAGTAAACTAAACTAAATGTACCTAATTAATGTAATTATAATGTAATTGTGGTTATGTTTAAATTATTGTAGGTTACATTGAACGGTTGTAAAGTTAAGTCAAGTTGGGTTGTCAAAAATGCAATTAATTTGGCTTTGGTGGTGCGTAGATGAGGAAAATCAAATAAAAAAAGTAGTTAAATATAGGTGACTACGGCCCAGGAGAGACAAAGTATTCCTAGCGGATAGTAATCTTCGCTTTGAAAAGAATTTATATAAAATAAATTAAAATTTTATGTGAACACACGTGAATGTTGTCCAATCATTGGACTCCAATGGTGAATGGGTGATTTAATATTTGTAAAACCAAAAACGTTACTTTTTTACTCCAAAAATGTCCATAAGGCTATGTACTTTTTCTGCCCTTGAGGCATTTGGCATAACTTCATCGAAATGAAGTTTTGCCCTTAAAAGTTCTTTTACTCCTCTTACTAATATCGATATAAAAAGATGCCAAAAATAATATCCTAGATCAGATTCTAATATTATTTTTGGCATACCTAGTTATCTTTTTATATCGATATTATATAATAATTAACAAGTAAATTATAAAAAACAAATATAACTGTCAATTTGACATTTTACAGTCATGACATTATTTTTTTAGATTTTATCAC
This sequence comes from Brassicogethes aeneus, assembly GCA_921294245.1. NCBI lineage: Eukaryota > Metazoa > Arthropoda > Insecta > Coleoptera > Nitidulidae > Brassicogethes > Brassicogethes aeneus. The sequence continues at coordinate 52,247,690 of OV121134.1, forward strand.
TCTTGACAAATATATGTAGCGAAACGAAAGCAAATTATAGTTTTATTTAATGAAAACATGATGTACTTACATAAAAGGTCATTAAACCATAGGAATGGTCATTGTTAAGAACATTTTCTAATCTCTTTGAAAGAGTGAGAAAATATAAATATAAGGAACGAACTTTACAATCAAAATTACTTCCAGGCGTCTTATATCATTAAAAAGTGCTTTAAAACGGTCAATAAACCTTAAAAAATCAGTTAGGAGTTAACAGTTTAAATAAAAATTATAAACAATTAAAGAACAATTTTGGCGAAAGAAATTTAAAGCCAATTTTATTTTATATGTTTAATAAAAACTAGTGTCTAGAAAAGTTTATAAATAAATTGCATACTATACCTACTTTATCTAAGTTTGATAAACGCCATTTTATACACGAATTTAATTTAGGCACGAGCGAGCTTGCGAGCAAGTGCTTAAATTAATGAGTGTATAGAAACGTTTATAAACGAGGTGCATACTATACTTTTTCTACGACAAATACTTTATATTATCTTAAAATGATTTAAATCAAAAATTTGTATTGAGCGCCATCTATGAAACAATAGTGAAATCTGTGTTTCACCGTCAAATGTAAAATTTTTATATTTTATAAACACAATTATAAAGGTTATAAATCGAAATGTATTTCTTAAAAATTGACAGTTTTTCACAGTGAAAGTAAAGAAAATGTTTTATGAGCACTTTACAGTGCCCGAATTTAAGTTATAGTTTACTGCCGGCGAAATTAAAAGTTCATATAAACTTTTCAAATATTGGCGTTGAGAAACTATTTAATACTTTTGTATTTTTGTATTGAGATAATAAAATAATTTTCACATTTAGTATTATTTTACAAAAAAGGCAATTTATTTTAACGATTGTATGACATTTGACAAAAACGTGACTAAAGCGCCATAAAGCCACAACTTGTCAATGTGTATTTAAAAGGACACTTAGTATCATGGAAACATGTACGATAAAGGGCGTTTTAAAGGTGGGAGTATAAAAAATACTTAATATTATCTAAAAAATGACAATACGACAATAAAGTACCATCCCAATAAAATTTTCACCTATACCATTGCCCGTTATTATTTTAATAAATCTTAACAATTATTGATACTTTAAAATATTAAAATAACTTCAAAATATGATTATGTTAAGAACATATTTTATGCTTTAATTTTGTTTATTACTATAATTGCAAAATATTATCACAAATTATTAAAAATTCTTACAGGGGAAATGTTAAAAGTACAAAAAGTGACAATTGTATTTATTGGAATTCCCATTAGAATTTCTAACTTGGGAATCTACCGGCGTTAAAATCTCAAATTTTGTTGTGTAAATCAAAATTTATTCTTTGAAATTACACTAACAATCGATATAGAAGCAGTTTTTCCACATCATTTAATTCATAATCCTGAAAGGAAATAGGAATCATCTTTATTTATGTAGATAAGATTTTATAAGTTATATAATCTTATTGTAATTAATAGTTGATTAATTAGATAAATAAATTATAATCAAACCCCTTTCTATTACTTATATAATTATTATGCTATTATAGCACTTGACACATTTTTTATAATGTTTAATTTTTATAAAACCTTATAATTTATCTGTAAAGTGACCCATATTAAAAATAAGCAATATTAGACAGTAGTATTTAATTTATTTATTATGATTCATGACATTGGGATTACCCTTTTATCCGTATCAAATCGCTTTAATCATGCAATAAGAACAACATTTAATTTACATGCTTTAATTTAAAATTACTTAAGTAACACAAACAAACATAATGATTTTTTCAAACATAATAGTGCTACATTCTTAAGGAATTACCCGTAAGGAATCTGGTTTTGAAGAAATCTACTAAAAAACGACGTCACGGTTTTTGTATTCTACAGTAATATAAATATGTTATAAAAGTTTTTTAAAAATCAGTTTATGTGTTGACATTGTGGTTTAAGGTTCACTTGAAAATTTCAATAATTAATTTAAGATGGACAACAAATTGCGTTACATTTTAATCGGTAAGTACCAAACATTTTAATTAAAAAAAAAAATAATATCTGGTGGATATTAAAAAAAAATGTATAAAATTGCTATGCCTTAAATGTTTATTTAATTTTAATATTGAGTTAATAAATACAAATATAACCTTTTACAGACAAAATTAAAATAATTTTAAGATATCTATTCTTATCAATAAAGTTTGACTCATAATAAGCCTTGATGTTGTTTTCAATTTTGTATTTTTTTCTTTTCGTGACCAAGGCGAGAATTTTTATCGTCTCTGCTTTTTTATATATTTTTTTAACAATTTATTGTTTCTTATACTAATCAATTTTAACCTTAAATAATAATAATAATAATAATACGTGACTTTCCTTAAAACCTATTAATATGTGCAAAATTCTTATATGTTATATGAACAGCTTCCGATAGTGATAATAAAATTTTAATATTTTTTAAATAAGGTTTATTTAATTTTACTTTAATTTAGATTTTCTAATTGTTCTTTATTAATAATATTTTATCTTCTAACATAATACGAGTATAATATCAATTTTATTAGCCTCAAACTCAGCCCTTTAAAGTTATTCATTATTGTATTAGTACAATAATAACTTTATTTTTCTAGTACAATAATGAGTTACAATAGCGTAGACAATAAATCGATAAAAAAATCTTTTTTACTCTATTTCATTAATTTTGCCTCCGCCTATGCCTTTAGAGAAAGCATATCATTGAGTCATCAAGCACAAAAATAGTTATTTGTTTTACAAGTGTTGAAGAGCGACTTTTTCATGCTAGTTTTTAAGTTGCTCACGAGGCCGTTAGGCCGAGTGTGCATTAACACGAGCTTGAAGAAAGCTTTTCTCACAAGTATATATAACACAATGTTTTTTCTACGAACCTTTTATTTTTTATTATTTTTAAATGTCAAACGATGCTGTCAATTTCTTTTCACACAGACCTGTCACTTTTCACACAGAAATGTCACTTTACATTCGTGCTTTGCCTTGCCAATGAAAAGATTCATTTTCTAAGCAACGATGCCATCATGAAAAGTGACTTTTACATAGTGGTCGTAGAAAAATCACTTTTCCTCCTAACAACTTAATGTACTATTTTAGGTAATGTGTAAAATGTCAAAATGTTCATAAAAGAAACTATTATTATAGATAATACATATTTTTAAATTTTTTCTTTAGTATGCGATGGTAAAGATTTTTATAATTTATCCATATTTTTAAATTTTTTCTTTGGTATACCAAATGCTTTTTATTATTTTACTTATTCACATATTACAATAGCATAATAATAATAATTTATTTAACAGTACCAAGTAACCAATTTATTTATAAATATAAAATTGGCCAACTATATTTAAAAAAGTTTTTGAATTGACACAATTTATATTTTTTAATCATCTGCTGAAAAATAGGTACTTATTTCACATTTTTTTTCTTTACTATAAATTAAAATTTAATATCCATAAAAATCATTATGGGCTGGTAATTACTTTTTAGGGGTCAGTGATTGGCCGATTTCATTAATCACTGTTATTTTAACTTTATGATTGGGGTTCAAATCTTTAATTGGACTTCTGTCAGACGGTTCTAACCTCACTTTCTACTTTTTATGTGCGTTTTATATAGGTATCATTTAACAAATAAAAGGGCATTAAATTTAAAAAAAAAACAAGATAAAATGTGTGTTTGTACTTGGTCAATTGATGGCCTCCGCTACGCGTTACTCTTGAAACTTTAGACGTTAGAACAAAAATTAGTCTAAAATTTTAATAGGAAATATTTAGTAGTCCATAAAACAAAAATAATAAGAAAAGTTTAAACGGACTTAGTTTTGCAGATATTAAAAAAAACCGTTTCTTTTGAATGCAAACATTCAAATTTGTATATATGTTTTGTAATTAATGTTATATATTAAAATACTGAATACCTTTTGACATAAGGAGTAAAGGAAAAATATTTAAAAAAATATTTTTCCAAAGAAAAAATAGGCATTAGAAGTTTTATATATTTTTTGTGATAAGCCACTGGTTACACACTTTGTTTATCTCTGTACACTTGTGTTTTAAATATGTAAAAAATTGTTACTAAAAATTTTTCTTGCAAAAAATAAATAAAAACTTAATAAATACAAAAGTTTTATGCCCTCTGTATTTATTTACTCATCCAGCTATTAGCTTAAGCAATGATTGGAAAATTTAGTACCTATTTTAAAAAATCCATAACCATTGAAACTTTACAACAAAGTTGTTTTATTTATATCCACATAGTTAATATGGAGTTTCATCAAGTAAAGGTCGAAACAATTAATAATTACCATAACCACAAAATTAACTTTTTCATCGGTTTTTTTTGCTTTCTGTTTACTCAGATGAAATTGGGACCAGTTCACAGGTTAAACTTTAAACATTTAATTTGTGTAAATAAATCCAAAAGCACTTCCCTTAGTTAAGATATTTACAATTTGAGCACATAACCTAAAATTTGAAAGAAATGCACTAGATTCTTTCATAAAAGTTGTCAGATTTTGTTTGAATTTACCTTCAGTACAAAAATGACATAACCAACAATAAATAAAAACGCTTAATTGACAATTTGCATTGTTAATTTTATCATTTTTGTAATTAAGCTAAATTTAAACAATGTTTGTCAACTTTTTTGAGAGAATTTGGAAACGCTGTTGTTACCAACCATAACATAATAAATTAAATTAGGCAACCAGATTAGCCTAAAGTTCCTAGTCGATCAGTGGCGTACTTTTTGGTAGGATAAAGGTTATTATAAATTATTTTTAGTCTTTGGAATTTAGAAAAAAAAAGTTTCAGGTGCTTCTTTATGGACCCTAAGAAACAACCCATTTTAAAATATAACATTAATTACATAACACCCTGTATATATATTTAATCAAATACTTAAAACAAATATCATTGGTCAGGAAGCTGTTCATCCTAATTTAACTAAAAAAAATATCGACATTTATAAAGTTAGTCCCCACTTTAAAAGTTGTATATTTGGTTTCCATAAATAACTACCGTTAGTACTCTATTTTAGTGACAACCTTTATATAATTATTTATTTATTATTTTTTTATTAAGTATTATTGTTTATTTAGTAGTTTTGGCATTGGTTCAAATAATTTTGGCATCGCCAGCAAGAAAAATAAGACAAGCAGATTTTACAACAACGACGACTCCATCACCCTCGTATACCAGATGTTTAAATAATTGTTTGACGACGCAAGAATACAATCCTGTTTGTGGAACTGATAGCGTTACTTACCAGAATGAGGCCAAAATAAGGTGTGCGCAAAGATGCGGCAAAAGTAAGTTAAATTAACACATTTTTTGTTTAAATTGATTTTATTGGAATTAAAAATTATTAAAACAAAATATGAATAGTATATTCTGTAACAAGTTTGGAATACAGCATATTCCGCTCGAGTGAAGAGTTTGTCACACGAGCCGAAGGCGAGTTTGACGGTTTCACGAGAGCGGGATATGCAATTCCAAACGTGTTTCAGACTATACTTTTTTTACGTTTCCAAAAAATATCATAGAAAAATAATTTAATTGGGAGAAAGTGAGGTTGGATCGTACTATAAGTTAGTTATTAAACACAGAGATGTCGCCTCCAGTGTTTATTCCGTCATCCGATGAATAATTCATTCTGTAACACTTTTAGGAATATATGTATGTCATTCCTCATACAAAGTGATATTTGAACGGTCATATTCCGTAATAGAAGTAAAAAAACGCATTCATCGTCTTTATTTTATTTCATTCTAATTTTTTAATTTTCTTATAAATTAATAAATTACAGAGTGTTCGAAAAATGGCGCAAAGTTAGTCTCATAGTAAAGTTTTACTTTTTTGTTAAAGGAGAATTGTTATATACATATATATACTTGAAATACTTGATAAACTTTTATGAAATATTTTAATTGAAGGCCAAAAACTTTTTAAAAAAATTAGCCAATTGATTAAAAAAATATACTTTGACTTCCTATACATATTTTCAATATTTTAATGCAAAATTTTTAAAAAATCTCTAGATAAGAAGATGAACGAAATAAGAAGAGTTCATAATGTTAATTAAGTAAAGCCTGAAAAAGTTTGGAAATTTTATTAAAAATATTTTATTGCATATACGCTAGAAGTATCGCTAGTAGCGCCACTCGGCCACTAGCGTAACAAAAGTACTTTTAATAATCAGCTGTCAAACGCTTAGGTTACAAACAAGTGTTTTTGAGAATAAAGCCGGAAAATGTTAAAAAATATCAAAAGAAAAACCGTGGATCGATTTGTTGTGTTGTTGGGTGTATTTCGAGAGGAAATCCTGGGTTGAGTTTTTACCGGGTTTCCAATAAACAGTGTTAATCTGAATAAAGAAATAAATTGCATAAATATAAATTGTACCTATTAGAGACAATAAATACACATTTTAGTAGTGATTAACGTAAAAAGTGTAAACATTTTAATTCAGTAAAAATCGTCAAACAAATAAGTCGTCTAAATTTAAACAGCATTTAGCATTATTAAAATCGTTGATTACCATTGAATACCATTATATTATGTATTATATATAATATTATGTTGCCTTGAATTTGTATGTATATTTTGTTGTTTAAAATGCAGTTGTCGGCGTTTTTTAGAGAACTCAAATATAAAAATGATTGATTTTAAGGTTGTTTGTGCACAAATTATTTTTTAATAATTTCTTTAAAATGTGCAAACTAAAATATAAATTATATTAGGTAAAGTATATCATTAGTTAATTCTGCACCAACAAATGTACTTACCGAATTGGATCCTTTGGCAAAACATGAAAATGCAACGATTTAGTTCTTGAATTTTAATTACAATTAAAAACACAATAATTCACCATGATCCCTTTGATAAAATACACACACTATCGTAACTATATAAGCATTTAAGCGTTGAGTTTCTTAATCAATGATATAAGGAATAATCAATCGAAATCGAGTACTATAGTAATTAAAAAACTTTTTTATAAAAAAGTTTTTTAATTTTTTCCTTGCAACGTAAAACACGAATAACGTGCGCGATTTAGCTGTGCAATTGAACAAAATTTGTCGAGTAAGACTTCTGCCTTCCTCTCTTTTGTAAAAAAAAACTACCTATTTATTTAAAAATAATGTATAATCGGTGCCAGATGTCGCGCGCGAAAACCCGATACTTATTTAGCTTATGCTTTTCCTTTTTAACTACAGCATATTTACAACCCATATACATTCCCTAATCGACAAAATATTACTTTTAAGTATTTTAAATTTAAGTTTATTAAATAAAGTAGTATTTTTTTCAAAAATGGTCGATTGACACACAAGAAAAGCGAGCGTGGCAAAAATGCGAGTTCATAATTAAAAATTAACATTTTATGAACCAATTGTAATGTCGTTCTATGTTTTTTTATTTAAAGTTTAATTGTAAATTTAATTTAATAAGCGAACAATGTTTAAAATCATATTTATGTATGTAAATATGAAACATCTGTATGTAAAAAAGCCGTATTTTATTATTTACAATTGTGTTCTTTTCCTTGTTAACTAGTGGAACAATATTTTTCATTATTCAACTGGTGTAGCTTACTTTGTTTATTGTTTTCTGTTAAGGGGTTACATACATATGAGCTCGTAAAAATTAACGTTTTTTGGTGATTTTTTTTGGTAAACATATAATAATAATTATTTTGAAACGAACTATAAAGTATCGAATAGGGTATGTTTCGGAGTATTTGTAAAAAAAATATGCGAAAATATGTAAAATTGTGTAAAATACAGCCCTTGCCCTGAAACGTCTTTTTTTTCAAGCGTTTGCGGTGAGCATAAAATATCGAAAACCGTCAAACAAATCTTAATGAAAAAAAAATCTATATTAGAATATAGCATCACCCCCAACATCGATCGGTAAATTGGTTTTCGAGAAATCATGCTCACGGCAACAGCAGTTTTCAAAAAATACGATTCCGAGATAAACGCGTTTAAAGTTTTAAAAATGTTTGTAAGGTAGCGCGCTATAAATTGCTATAACATAAGTTCTAGTGCTTCGATCTTGATGAAATTTTAAGTACATTTTCTTAAAAGTATATATTGTAAGAATATTTAATCAAAAAATCGATTTTTTTACCCAGCACGAATGTATGTAACCCCTTAAGAATAAATATTTTGTTAAAAAAAGACCACATTAGGTAGGACCTCTTGAAAAAGTTAATATGTTAATATATAAATTTAAAAAATCCAGCAAATACGAATTTTAGTTTTTTTCTAAACAGAAACTCAATCATCCTCAATAAAAAAGTATATTTTTAGTTTTTTTACAGTTATTTATGTAAAATGTAAATGAAACAAACTAGAATTAAACATTCTGTATTTTGTTTAAATAAAAAATATTTGTATATTATTAATAATTATTATTACATGTGTGGCTTTCTTTCTATAAATAATGCAATCTTTTGCCTAAAAAAATGTCTACAAGCTACATATCCGTCAACAATAAGTTGTTACAAATTTCAAACTTAAAACAAGGGCATTTGAAAAATACTAAATTAAAATGTCCAATTTTGGAAATTTTTTGGGTTATCCACTGTATTTTTTTCATAAAGTTTCCATACTTTTGTCCAGGTTATTATTATTGGTAATTTTTTTCTTAAACCTAAACTCAGTAATTTAAATTTGGGCTATAAAACATGCAAATAATAATAGAGAAAAATAGCAAAAATAAATATTGTAAAGACAATTTACTTATTTTATTAAAAAGTTTTCATACTTTTGGCTACCACCGTTTGTATAATAAAGAGTATGGTCTTCGAACAATATTTAGGCCCACCGTGCTCTACTTTTGAATGGGGAATATGCAAGGTTTATTTATGATAAGAGTAAATTATCTAAATATTGGATTATTTTTTGTAAAGAGTTAATAAAGAATCTAAAAACACATAATTTTTTTTAGCAAAAATCGTAGATGTTTAATTAAAAAAAATATGATTTGTTTTACTGTTATAATTTTAATTAATATAATTTTATTTTAATTTTAGGTACTGAAATATCATTTCGAGGAACGTGCCAGGCCCTTTAGATGTACAACTGAATTTTAATTTTAGTTATGTGTAAATACATTATCTACATTTTTATAGGCATTAATATTTTATTGATAAAACAAATAAGTAAAAAATAAAAAATAAAACACAGCACACAAGGGTTAATTATTGTAATAATATATTGTTAATATAAATAAAGGAACCAAAGCATATAAGTTACTAGTATTTATATTATGGTAGCTATTACCTATTGTTAATTTGCATTACCATTTTCTATTAAAATTGGCGAAGGCGCCGGGATAATGCAAAAACAATGGGTAATTATAGCCACCATAAATCATGATACAAACATTAAACTTTCAGTATATTTTATATTTTGCAAACTTGTAAATTTTATGGCTTACAAAATTATATTATTAAAGTAAAATCGTAAAATATGTATGTAAATTAGTATTAATTAAATTTGTGGAAAATATAAAAAAAATAATTGATTATTTGAAAAAAAATATAACTAAATATATATATATATATATATATATATATATGTATATATATTAGGGTGTTTCAAAAAAATCGACTTTTTCTTTTTCTTCAAATGGTCGGCAAATTCTTTCAGAGGATGTCAACACAAAGACCTCGTCAAAATTTGAGCTTTTAATTTGAAGATTTAGAGGTCGCGGATCGCAATTTTCTATTTCCCATTTAAATAACATGGGATTTTTTTTTTTTAACTTTGAAATTTTATACCTCTGAATCGAATCAACTTATGTCAAGGATCATCTTAGATTTTCATAGTAAATTTAACGCTCTACAAAAAAGGTCTCCTATCATTTTTCTATAAATTGATTCCTTCCAGAGTTATTCGAGGCCAAAGTTTGATTTCCATCGAATATTAGCGTTTTTTTAACATTTATGGTACAATTTTCATTATACGGGTGTCCCGAAATCAGGGGGCCAAACTTAAATAGTGCATTATTCGTATAAAAATAACACTTTTTTTGTTTAATAAACATGTATCAAAAAATGCTCCCTAAAGGAGCTACGGCCCCCTGAATAGGAGCCTAAGAGGATAATTTTTTTTGAAAACTATTCCTATAGAGGGTTGAACATGAACAAATGAATTTTCGGTATTTTGGTAATTTTGACATGCTGAATCTAGATCTATGATCAAAACTGTTAAAATTTAATCATAGGCGTAACATTTGGAGGGGGCAAAGTTACAAAAATAGCCCCAACTTTTTTCTGGGTTAATAATTTAATTTTTTTTATGAAATTATGAGAATTTATAGTTTTTTACGAAAAATAGGTACTGATTTGAATTGCTCAGATGCACCATTTTCGAGAAAAATGCATTTATAAATAAATTACTCTGCATATTATACACATCTCATATTTTCATTAAAACTTTGTAGTAGGCTTTGGAAAAAAGTGACGTTTTTTTTGTTTTTTTGTTTTTTTTACAACACTTCCTATGTTTCAGATATAAATATGTGATTTTTTTACTACATGATGCTAAAAGTTGAAAAAACGAGAAAATTCGATGGAAATAAAACTTTGGCCTCGAATAACTCTGGAAGAAATCAATTTATAGAAAAATTATAAGAGACATTTTTTATAGAGCGTTAAATTTACTATAAAAATCCAAGATGTTCCTTGCCATAAGTTGATTCGATATAGACGTATAAAATTTCAAAGTAAAAAAAAAAAAATTCCTATGTTATTTAAATGGGAAATAGAAAATTGCGATCCGCGACCTCTAAATCTTCAAATTAAAAGCTCAAATTTTAACGAGGTCTTTGTTTTGACATCCTCTGAAAGAATTTGCTGACCATTTGAAGAAAAAGAAAAAGTCGATTTTTTTGAAACACCCTAATATATATATATATATATATATATATATATATATATATGTGGGTCTTAATAACAAACAAATAAATAATTTAATATAATTGAAACTTTTACTACCACCACTAATAATTAAATTAAATTATTTAAAGGTACTTATTTGTAATACATTTAATTTGTATTTATTTATGTGCAAAATTATTAATAATAATTTTTATTTTTGAAATGTTAGGATCTTGTTTATAGCTTAAAATTTTAAAAAAATATTTAATACTCGTATCATCATAAAATACCAATAATTAATATAGAAAAATAATATAAATAGTTTAAAACACTTCTAAAAAATTCCAAATTATAAAGAAGTAAACAAATGTTAAAAACCACGAATTAACTGTGACGTCATAACTTATTTATTCATAGTATTTACGCGAAAAAACGACTAAAGTGTAATGTTTTTAGCGGACAGCAGATTTTTAGGGGAAACTTTAAAAATTTCGAATGTCGAACGTCCTTGGGATGTCGCAATGTAATGGACCAAAATCGGATCTCCGAAAGAACGTCGAATAAAATCCAAATCGCTGTTGAAAATACGTAAAGGCGTATCTCGTTTTTTGTGCTAAACCTATGTAACCTTACTTAAAAAAATTGAATGCGGCGCTCTTTGCCTGGGGCGCCATTTTTCTATAGTCATTTTAAATCAGAAATCTGGCGGGTTTTCAGCGGATCTACTTTTAGAAAGTTTGCAACATTGCTAACCATATGGTGGCGACATAAGGTAAATATTTGTTAGGGCTGTCAGTGTCAAATTAGAAAAAGGGGTGTTTCTTAATGGCAAGGCAAAAATTCATTCAGTCAGATAGTGACTAAAGCCTGAATTATAGATTGCCTTCCTTCCTGCCTTCCTTTCTCCCGTAGAAGATGAACATTACGTAATTGTCACCATTAACATTTACCGTGTAGGAATTTTTAATACTTTGTGATAATATTTTGCAATTATAGTAATAAAAAAAATCAAAGAATAAAATATTTTCTTAACAAAATCATATTTTGAAGTTATTTTAATATTTTAAAGTATCAATAATTGTTAAGTTTAATTAAAATTAATAGCGGGCAATGTTAATGGTGACAATTACGTCAAAAATGTTTATTTAAATCGTAGTGCCAGTTATAGATTTCCGTATCGTAAGGACGGCATTCCTTCCTCCCGTAGAAATTTTTAAGTTTAATCTTTCACCGTAAAGGTCTTTGACATGACCAATCACAGTGCTTGTAGACACAAAATATTTAAAATACATGATTGTTTAGTATTATTTAAGGTAGGTATTTAGTTTATTAAATAATTTGTGTCTCTAAATAGGATATTTAGATATTGTTTATGATCAATGTCTTTCATTTTTAGAAACGTTGCTTTGTAAAACCCCGTAGTTTCCCGGTCCAACGTCTTGTTCGATGTTTTTTTTCATTATACTGCCCTACTATGAAGAAAGGCAGTAACTAAAAATGCGTTTTCTTGTGCTATGATAAAGCTATGGACATTTTGTATCTTAATTCAACAAAGAAATGCAGTAAACTATCTTTTAAGTTAAATAAATCAGTTAAATACCTACTGCTTTTTATAAAAATGTAGTTTATGCTAATTTCCCACAAATTTCTTGTCTAGCAGTTACTGTCTTTCTCGATAGTTGGGCAACAAGCTGCCTGGGCAATTAAAATTGTGATCACTGCACTAATATATAAATGATTATCTTTCATATTTACACACAAAGGGTAAAACGCAAAATATAAACAAAAATAAATGTCAACCATTTTAGGTGTCATCGCGCATGGTTACGTAATTTTACACGGAAATCTATAAATTGACTTTTTACAAGACGCACAAATCGTACGGGCGCAAGCGCTTACCGATGCCCCTCTATACCTGGATATTTTATACTATCTACTATCATGTAGTACTATGTAGTAGCATCCACAAATTTTAAATTTGTACAATCGTCATGTTTAATGGTATACCATTATAATTGACGCGTTTCTCGGAAAAACATCATTAGTCCAAAATTAACATATTTGGGAAAATGAAAAAAACTCTCCGACATTCCCATTTTTGACCAAAGTACTTTATTGACTTATTTACTACATGTAAAAAAATGTAAGATACTTTGTCCAGAATTCCTCATGTTTTTTTTTCAAACAAATATGAAAAAAACACAACAAATACATGAACATCTGAGGTTTTTAGAAGAAAAAAACGAACAATTCTCCTTACTACAAACACTACAAACTAAATATTAACTCTGAGCAACAAAATAAATGAAAAAACTAAAAACTGTATTACTGCCACACTCAGCCTTCGCATCCACTGCTGTTATTATCGTTGTCGACCGCGTTATCAGGACTGTCAGGTGCTATGGTCTTCTGGTCTTTTATCAAGTTATCATAAAATTTTCTATTGCTCTGGTCATGTAAAAGAGGTAGAAGCTTTTCTAGAGTGTCCAAAAACGTCACATGTTATGCACATGTGACTTTCTTAGACGAAACGGAGTGGACTTGTGATGTTTTTAGAAGAACAAGCTAAATTTCATATTTAATTATTATGGAACCTATGGAATTTTTACGAGAAACACTTATTTGTATACGTATATATGGAGGTTAGAAAACAGTTGGTGCTTATATCTAAATTTCGACGATATTGGACTAATGATGTTTTTCCGAGAAACGCCTCAATTGTACAAATTTTCAAACAAGTAAAAGTAGATAAAATATATAGATATAGAGATGCGTCGGTAAGTGTTAGCTCAGGAAAGTTGCTGGTTATAAGTTGTAAGCGTACACACCCCCCCCCCCCAGCAAAGAATCTGTTAAAGTTACACCCCAAGTGATAAAAGAAATATAACACGGCAAATGTTATATTAAATTACGACAAATAAATAAAATATATACTTACGGTAATAAAGCTCATTTATTTAGTAACCCAAGGTACTTGTGAGGTGTTGTATTCATGGGGAAAGTATTAAAAAAGGGAAATAATAAATACAGCAAATAAAAGACAATAAATTACGTCTGAACTCAGGTCGAACACCCGGAAGGCTCCCGTTTATTTTTTTATTTAAATATCGCTCATGAAACCTTCCAAAATGAGGGATTATGGAAGTGAGTTACACGTATAAAATATTTAAAATTTATAACAAACAATAATGATATTTATTTGGATAGAGCAACAAAAATAACCGCAACACAAACGACATTTAACTTAATTTTCTGAAAGAAAGAGACATCCTACAAACCGTTAAAACCACACAATATCTCCTTACTGCGACCATAACCCAAATATAATATAAATAAATAAATATATAAATACGATTAGATAAATAATACATCATACTAGAGCTTAGCTGTCGTATGTGTTCCTTGTTTCTCATTTTAATTTTTAATTTGTTTCTTTGTTTGTTTATTTGCTTGTTTGTTGGGTGAAAGTAGATTGAGTCTTAGGCCCAGTTGTATAACAGTTGGTTAACAGCTGATTAGCTGATTAACTCTTGAATTTAATTTAATTTAATGTTTAGCGGTGCTCCGTTACTGACAAAGTGTACTACACTTAGTTATTATCTAAGTGTGGTACACTTTGTCTATCACGGAGCACCGCTAAACATTAAATTAAATTAAATTTAAGAGTTAATCAGCTAATCAGCTGTTAACCAACTGTTATACAACTGGGCCTTAGTCTCCATTTTTGTATTTTAAATTTAACTTTATTCATCAAGCATTCCATCTGCATTAGGCCTCCATCATCCAAATAAAGTTTTTATCATTATTTACTGTTGAATTTAAGTTTACTGTTACACAAATTTTCATGTAATATTTATTAGAGTTCAGGCTCAATCAACTGTTAGAAAAAAGGAGTCGAGGTCATTCCAATTGAGGGTCCGCAATTGCCCATTATGGCTCATTAGTTCGCAAACTTTAATAACTTAATAATTACCATAAAATACTAGGTAATAATTTGACCAAATCACAAAAGGCAATGTCTGCGTTGCGCATTCAGATGAATACAGACCTTTAAACACCTCTTAAAAAGGAGTAAATAATAATCGGCTTTGAGGTCATTCCAATTGAGGGTCCGCAATTGCCCGTTATGCCTCATTAGTCGGCAAACATTAATAACTTAATAATTACCATAAAGTACTAGGTAATAATTTGACCAAATCACAAAAGGCAATGTCTGCGTTGCGCATTCAGATGAATACAGACCTTTACAAACCTCTTAAAATTTACAGGATAGTAATTCAAAATGGGCTCGTTGCATCAGGACTCCACGGACAGTGGATAAATCAAATGTCGCTATCGTACAATCACTGTTGCTACTCACTCCAAACGTAATACCAATTAATTTAATATGACTGGTAAAAATTATTTAACTAATTACGGGACATAAATGTGAATCTGCGAGTACAATTTTATAAATCCCGTATTCAAGAAAATCGATATTAAATACACTTAATTTACACAGCGTTTATGTTAAATCCTTTTTTTGAAATATTTATTTAAAATAATTAAATAAACTCGAGTACAATCCTGACATTTAGCTAAATAAAACTCAATGCGGCCCTGCCCCTTTCATTAGATAAAATACCCGTAAAACCCTGCTTTTTTTTTAATTAGATAAAATCAAGTACCATTTGTTTATAACGTCGAATCTAAATTGTAATACGAAATACCTAGTTCAAAAGTAAATTGATTTCATGTCGAATACTACGGGCGTGGTTCATTATAACGGCAGCCATCATGGCGGAATCGTTCGATCTATGACGCCAAGTCAAATGATCGAATATTTATCTTTACACAAGGTATTTGTGTAAACTAATTTTACCAAAATGTTTGGGAATATTTATACTACAATAATTTAGTTATTTAAAACGTACAACCCTACAAATTTAACCACTTTTCTGCACACACAATTTTGCACCTCTAGTCGCTGCCCGGCTCTTCTCGAATCCTCCCTTGTTCTTCCCTGCGGCAGGGACCCTGCCCGTCTGACTACCGCCATTCTTCCCCCCCTTCCTTTTCCCACCTAAACACCCAATCGCACGGTACTTCGTACGTCAATTTCATTTCCGTCGCGCTAAATTTAAATGGTAGTTTTATTTACATGGCTTTTTGAATACATTTATTTTAAACAATTAGGTTCGTAATAACTAGGGATGGGATATTTAGATACTAAAAACTGAAAAATAGGTAACTAAAAAGGTACTAAAAAAAAGCATTTTAGGTTAAAAAAACAGCATTTTAGGTAAAAAAAAACATTAAAAGTTTAAGTTTCGTTTATAATTTTGTTTAGCTCCGCATACCCAAACACAGAACATACCCACAATAAACTATTTCCATGCAATAAACTGTGTTTTACTGAGTGACACTCACTACACAGAAGTTCTATGACAGAACATAAGCTCACTAGTAGTGAGTCACTACAAATAAGGTAACTGTAAAGAAAGTTACTGTTACAGTCTGTAACCATAAGAAAAAATTCTATACCGTTGAGTTGCACGCCCTGGATAAAATATTGGAGCAAATTTTAAAAAGAACAAAAAAAAAATAAATAAAAATACGTAAAAATAGGTAACAAATATGTGAAAATAAACTGACAAATTAAAAAATATGTAACAAAAGTATAAAAAGGTAGTTAAAAGCAAAAACCTTCAAAAAAGGTAAAAAAAGGTGAAAAAAAGTTAAAAAAAATAGGTAACAAAAATAGGTAAACAAAAGTATAAAAAGGTATACCTAACTATAGTTAAAATCAAAAACCTACAAAAAAGGTAAAAAAGGTGAAAACAAGTTAGGTTCATATAAAAGAAAATCTTTTAAAACACATTTTGGCATTATTGGTTTTCAAATAGTTACATCGGTTAAAAAAAGGTAAAATAACTAAAATCCCATCCCTAGTAATAACCCACGAATTGTTTATCAGGGGGGGTATTTGAAGATCTCCTCAAAGTAAAAATAATAGTTAATAGTTAATAATATTATTTTTGAGTATATAAAACCAGACCCAATATTTTTTATGCTTTCTCATTTGAAATAAAAGGAATATCAATTAAATTTAAATATTTGCTTCAAATTATAATAACTCAGGTAGACAGGTAGTAAAAAAGCAAGGTTAAAAATCACATAAATAAATAAAAAAAGTCCCAAAATATAAAAATCTCTGGATGTCTGTAAATTCGCAGTAGGCGCCTATAAAATATGGATTCGTCATCAAACCTAACTTTCACCGCACTGCTGATTTAAATTGAAGGACTTAGGTCAGCATCCTCACCAGATAATATCAATCAAATAATAATAGACATTTATTTCAATAAGGGACAATAAAACAATAATATTTCTATTAATAACATTTATATCTATAAATAAATAATTCGTCTTTTCTAGGTAGGTAGCTACGTACCTATGTATAATAAAAATAAAAAATGTGTCTTAGGAGAATCCATATTTGAGCAAAGAAAAACCCATAAAAATTACGTCAATAATAATTTTTATTTACGTCATAAATGATCCTACTCGGTTAAGAATCTTTATTGTACTATAACAAAAAATATATTTTTTAATATTGTTGGCCTTCATTAAATAGAACATTCTTTTGTCCCCAAAAGGTCATTAACTTCATTCCCCAGTATATGTATACATACACTGGGGAATGAAGTTAATGACCTTGTGGGGACTGAACCCTTAATTATATTGTAAATATTTTAGTACCCGGAGCCGTTTCTTTCAACACAGCAAAATTTCCCATCATCTGAAAACATCCCTGGGTTTATTACTCCTTTACCTCTCCTTTACCTTGACAAAATAAATATACTCATGTTTATAAATTAAATCCAAAAATACATATATTAGACTTTATTATTTTTTGGATTTTTTGCCTTGTTCTAAATATTGTATACCTACTACCTACCCCTGGAAGATCTGAGAGCTCTCATCGATCACTGCATCCTAATTCTTCGTCTTGAATACATCGGCTCCGGGTAACTATAATCAAAGTTTGTATATAGTTTATGTATAAAGAGTTTAAAGCAATGCTCCGACTTGTACTCGCGAGGCCCTCCGAAAGCCCGTGGGCAGCACCTCTGCACATGGTGCCGAAGAAAGGTGACGAGTGGCGACCTTGTGGTGATTACCGATATCTCAATGACCGGACGCAACCGGACCAATAGTCGGTGCACCACATCCAAAACTTCGCCCAAATGCTGCACGAAAAGGTTATCATTTCTACTGTCGATTTAGTGCGTGCGTTCCACCAGATACCAGTAGCCGAGGAGGTCATCCCCAAGACAGCCTACGAAGTTCTACGTGGCTTGGACTAATCGCCGGAAGAACATTTGGAGCACCTCAGAGTACTCTTCGGGTGCCTTCACCAGTGCGGCGTCGTCATCAATCCCGTTAAGTGTGTATTTGGTGCATATGAAGACCAGTTTCTCGGCTACCTCGTTTCAGGTTTGGGAACTCAACCATTACCAGACAAAGTCGAGGTCATCCGGTCGTTTCCCCAGCCAAAGACAGTCAGGAAGCAGTGGCGGCCCGTCAGGAGAGGCAGGTGCCTCATCATAGAGAATTAAAAAATTAAGTATAATGTAAATATTTTACTTATAATATACTATACATCAATAAAATTGATTGATTTTATACGTGGAATACCCAGCAACATTTAAATTATTTGAATTTGAAACTAATATTTATAGCTAGATGATTGGCTCAGAAGCATGCCTGAACTAATTTGGACTCACGATTGGCGTTAGCCTTGTTGTCTCGTTCTATTACAATACGATATCATAGTTGTCTCCTTCCCTCGTTTTAGCATACGCGAGGCAGGCACACCTACATCCAAGGAAAGCAGGTGTTGTGGCAACAATTTTGCGGAATTTTAGATAAATTTTACTTCACATGTGAAGTAAAATTTATCTAAAATTCCGCAACATTGTTGCCACAACACCTGCTTTCCTTGGATGTAGGTTTTTCAAAATGGTATTATTTTTCTTATAATATATAAATCGATTTAATCGAAATTATATATCTATTCTAAAATAAACATATTTTAACACTATAGCCATCTTGTAGCCATCACAGTAACCAATAAAATAAATACAGATTCCTTCTTTAGGCTTGTTTTGGTTATAAAATTCTTAACTGTTTAAAGAACAAATCTGTGGTTATTTACGCAATACTGTGGGTTTAGTTAATTGAACTTGGTGATTTATGTATATTACGGTAAGAAATTGTACCGATATTGTTGACCTTCACGTGGTTCTTTCTGAACAGTGAAATATTAATTAGACAAAAATGAGGTTTATTTAAAATAAACCTAATTTTTACAATAAAATATATTTAATTGACAAAGTAGAGGATTCCTTCCCCACCACAGTCTAAATTTTTACTTAGTTTTAAGTATAGGTTGTGAACTGCGACGTCAGTTTCTTTAAGTTGGGTTTAAAAAAATTTCTTCGCCTTTTAAATGACGGCGAAACCCTGCCTCTGCCTCACCAAAATGAAATGTCACGGGCCGCCACTGTCAGGAAGCTATGGAAG
Organism: Brassicogethes aeneus; assembly: GCA_921294245.1. NCBI lineage: Eukaryota > Metazoa > Arthropoda > Insecta > Coleoptera > Nitidulidae > Brassicogethes > Brassicogethes aeneus. The sequence goes on from OV121134.1 coordinate 52,267,228, forward strand.
TTTCTAGAAATGGTGAATTTCTACAAGAGATTCATACCTTATCACGCATCGAAGAGCTGGCCACAACCATCAAATGCATTTACAGTACAGCACGCACATATTTTTTCTTTTGATTGCACTGGAATTTCAATATTATCCCTTGCGAAAAATTAAGAAATCTATAGTTTTATATTCTTGATAAAAAATGTAAAATAAATTTTTTGGGGATATGGATTTGTTTCCTAGATATTAGACTTCAAAGTTTTTGCATGTGATCAATTTGTAACTATAATACATAATATAAAAATGCAAAAAATAATTACATCAAATGTGCATTCGACTGCATTAACAATTGGTTCCATTAATTGTTCTAGGTTATTGATTTCCACTACGTTAACCAGTTGTTTTAAATGCCCCCATACAAAATAATTCAAAGGGTTCAAGTCAGGTGATCTCGCAGGCCATAGTACCTGACCACGCCAATCCATCTCCTATTAAAAGTTCGGTTTAACCAGGCGACAACATTTCTTCCAACATGCGGTGGTGCTCCGTCGCACAGTGGGCCGAAAAGCTCGATTTTGGTCGAAACTAATTTTAACAAAAACTACAAAAGATATTAACTTGCAATTTGGACTGCATATAAGGGCTTTAACATATGCAAAATTCACACTTATATATCCAGTGGCGGTACTTGAAATGGGAAAAATATATTTTTTTACCGTAAATGGTTTTAATTTTATAATTTTAGAACTGCAAATTAAAAATAAACTTAATTTATCGTTAAGGGCTTTAACATTTCCAAAATATACACTTATACATCCAGTGGAAGCAGAATAAAACTAAGATAAGTTTGCATCATTTTAAATCCAATTTAAGGTAAACAAATCTGTATACATCGATTTGATTAGGTATGTTAAGGTAGAAAATCGTAGGTTGTTGTGGTAAGGATTAATCGTTTCACTTATTGTTTTTTACATATAGATTTACAATTAAATATTATTACCTGCATTATACCGCAAATTATTTTGTTAAATATCTAATAAATCTTAATTATTATTAATTATTAATTTTTGTAAGCTACTAAACATTTACTTTAATTTATTTCAAGCTTATTTCAACAAAATAATTTCCTTTATTAAACAATTTAACAAATTTGTTTATTTAACAAATAAATACATATAATGCCTATTTGTTTTAAATAAACATGTTTAATTTAAACATAATTTATATATGGCAAAATATTTTGTTGAATTAAAGTAATGGATAATAGAAATCTCGGTTTGTTTCGATTAATAATATTCTTAATTTAAATTGCAGTTTTAAAATATTTAATGAAAATAAATATTTGTAGTAAAAAATATAATAATAAAAATAATGAATTCTTTATTCCGACCAAATTTTACTTAATGGTTATATTAATATGTACAAATAAATATACTTATTTTATAAAAAATCGAAATAATTTTAATAGATTAAATCCAGTATAAATTTTAATAATAATAAGTACCTACCTATTATATTAAATAAAATCCCGGCCTAAAATAGGTAGGTATTATTCTTTATATATTTAGGTTCGTGAAATATTCTTGCCGAATACCACTCGTGATTAAATTTTCCCTGAAAAAATTTTTGATTTTTATTTACTCAATATTTTTCCTTGGAAATTTCGCTCGTGGCATTAATTTAAAACTACTCGCCTAGCGGCTCGTGGTCTTTAAAATTAATGCCACTTGCGAAATTTCCAAGAAAAAAACATTCGTATAAAAATCGTATTCTATACGACAAATCTTTATAATAGTAGTGGTTTTAAAAAACCATTCAATTAGAAAGTTTATTGCCAAATGGTATTCCCTATATATAGTATGAATAACAGTAAGTTAATGACATTTCCTATTTGTTATATTTAAGTAGGTAAAAAACCCAAGAACTAATTTATTTTTGCCTTAGACTGGACAAAAACAAATAAATAAACTTTCAAATGGCAACAAAAGGTTTTTCCTTGATTTAAAATTTTCTTTGACTTGAACTCTATAGTATTGACTTGTTTACATTTCCTTTAGAATCGCATAAAAATAAATGAAATAAACAAAATATCCTTTTATAACCAAAGCTACTTGTTTTGTATGCAAATAAAAAATATTTGATTTAATTAAGCGTATACTTATAGCAAATTACACAAATGTGTCCACTACATGACTAGTGAAATCAAAAGTGTTTATTTATTTTAACTCTGTTTAATTTCATGGGAAATGCGTCTGAATTATTTTGATTGAAATTGACAATTTCAAGGCTTATTATCGGAAACGTAATAATAATATTGCAAAATAGTTAGTTGATCTAATTGTTTTTAGCAAAAAGAGTAATTACACGCATTTTGAGTTTGAGTAAGTGCTAATTAAAATAAAATAAGATATAAAACCAATTTCAACAGTTGCGAATGCGCCGGGTAAATGAAGTTTCTTACTTAATTTTTAAGGTTAATTAATAGCTATTAACGCAATAAGTTTCAATTAGCACGCGGCATAAAAATATCAAATATCAATAAATATGGTCAGTTTTTGTAACGGTCGTAAAAAAATAATTTTGACATTCTCTAAAAATAAATTAGTAAAAAATGACTTCAAAGCGAAAAAGCAGTCACTAATAACTGTAGTACACAGCAATAATTGCTGTGTACAAATTATTTGTATCCCGGACATTTAACAGCCAATTATTATGTAAAATTCTACCCTGATTCCGAAAAGACCGTCAACAATTATGAAAGTATAACAGTTTTTGGGATATTGTCAACTTCATATTATATGGAAAATTGACTATATATCAAAAGATGTTAACGAGAATTATTAGTGGCTGCTTTTTCTCTATGACAATAATTTATTTTTGATTAATTCATTTTTAGAGAGCTCACGAACAATATGGAGGCAAATATTGTTACGGAATTAATAATAATCGCGCAGTACAAGAACACAGAAATATTTACCTAACAAAAATATCGTAAAATAAAACTACAAATAATAATATACGCAGAAAAATGATTTGTCAAATCAAATAAAATTGGGTTAAAATATAGCATTTCCAAGAATATTTTGTTAATACAATTAATTTCTATTGAAAATTAACAAAATATTTTGGTATGTACAGGTTGTTTTCGTATAAATGGGACACCCCTATAAAATCTTTATTAAAAGTGATATCAAAAAAATTCAAAAACCAGCTTACATGGCTTAAAAAAGTATTTTTTTGACGAAAATAAAAAAACAATAAACATCGGCAAATTTAAAAAAATATCATTGACATTGTTTTTTTCAATGGAATCCCTGTATATTTTTAAATATTTAAAAAGAGTTTTTTTCTAATAACAGTTTTGTTAATAATTGACCCGAAAATATTGCTAATTTGAACGCAAGGATCAAAGTAGCCGTAGATAAAGAACTGGCATTTTCTTGTGTTTTAAACTAGATTGAGTAAAATGAGGTATAGCGAAGACGAAAAACGAACAATTTTAGAATTGTTTTATAAAAATAATTGCAATTGTCGAATTGCAAGAAGGGAGTTTCTTAGGCTACGTCCTAATGTCATCAATATCCCCTCAAAAAATACGTTTATACGAATTGAATGAAAGTTTAGAGAGAATAAAGATTTAAAGAGAAAAAAAAGGACAAATATTTTATTGTTTTTTCAAGGTAAATTTTATATTTTTTAATTAATATAAAATTTAAATACATATTTTTTTAAAGAAAACCCTTTAAAATCTATAGAAGATGCTGCCAATTATTTTGAAAAATCTAAATATAAAATTTTTTATGACAATAAAAAAATATAAACTCAAACAATTTAAATTAATGCCGGTAATCAAAATCACCGACGAGCAAAAAATAATAAGAGTTCAATATTGCCAGGAAATGCTAAATCGATTAATCTTCATTTTCGTCCAATTTCTTCGCTACTATATTTATAAAATCAGTTTATTGTAATAATTATTATAAGCAGCGGATTAAAGCAGATGTTTGTGGATTAAATCAGACTTTTACATATAAAATAAGATCTTCGCAGATAAAATCAGATGTTTGCAGGTGAAATCGTATGAAGCAGACTATTGCGGACTAAAGTAGATGTTTGCGGATTAAAGCAGACGTTCGCGGATGCAAGTAGATCATCGCGTATAAAAGCAGATGTTTGCTGGTGTAATCGGATGAAGCAGACGTTTGCGGATTAAAATAGATGTTTGCGGATTAAAATAGATGTTTGCGGATGAAATCAGACGTTCGCAGATGTTTGCAAGTGAAACAGGATAAAATCAGATAATCGCGAATGAAACCGGACGTAAGCAGGCAAATAAGTAAATAAAGGCAAACGCAGATAAAACAGCTGTTTTATCTGCGTTTGCCTTCATTTACTTATTTGCCTTTATTTGCCTTTATTTTCACCCTAGGGTGAAAACAGACGAAAGCAGGTATTTGCAGATAAAACCGGGTAAATGCAGATATATACCCAAATACAGGTATTTTCGTATGAAACTAGACGAAAGCAGACATAGAGATGTAAAAAAACGGTTTTTTTTTCAGATGTGAAAAAAATAGTATATTACACTACAAGGGCAGAAAGTGTGAGATTCCTGCACTGCGCGCCATGATGCCCGAGGCGAAGCCGAGGGCATCATGGCGCGCAGTTCAGGGCTCTCACACTTTCTTCCCGTGTAGTGTATACTATTTTTCTTACTACCTCGGCCGAAAATACAACCCAACCCAACCCGGCCGAAAATACAACCCAACCCAACCCGGCCGAAAATACGGGAAAAAATTAATGTGTATATCGAAACATATTGATGCCTGCCCCGACATTTGCGGCACGAGCGAAGCCTTTGTAGCCCTTGTAGTGTAATATACTCGAAAATACGTTGTTTCGTCCTCGATTCCAGTGCATCAAAAGTAAATTTGACCAATGCATCAAACGTAAACTTTCTGCCGTGGAATCGGGGACGAAACAACGTATTTTCTGCCGAGGTAGTAAGAGGTAGTTTTTAAATAAAATTTTGAGTAAAATATATATTAATAATAAAGTGAAATGTAGAATATATTAAATTTTTCATTATTGAAATCTGATTTTTATTATTTGGTTATAACTACCTGGTATACCACATTAGAAACCAGTAGCAATGTAAAACTTCTACACCAATACAAAAAATTAAAGGATAAAAAATTGTTTTGCGATTCTTCGGATAGCTGTATCTTTGTTAAAAATGGTCGTATTGGAGCCGTAAAAAAAGCAATTTGAAGCTTGAAGTTTCTAGTTTTGAGAAAAATGTGCAAAGCTCAATCCTAACAAATACCGTAATACAAAAAGTCGATTTTTTTGGCTTTCTGGTCCACGGAATGTTCTGACTTAACCACCAATGAATAAATGTTCTACAGAATTTGCTATTGTTTTTTTGAAAAAAAATTCCATACTCTACATGAATTTGAAAAATCATGAAAAAAGTGCTTTTGGAAGCTTTTTGAAAAATCAAACGCTGAATCAAAAATATTATATGTAGATACTTTTTTTAGGACCAAATCAAAACAAGCGGGGCCCTTATTGGTCAGTCAATTCGGTGGTGGTGGCTCGTGCATAGCGCGAGACTGTATTTACATTTACTAATTGTCATTTAGTGGCTAATTTTAGTCCATGAAACCTAAAAAATTAGGCAAATGGGACTAATCTTGAAAAAAAAAAACCTAAAATGTGAAAAAAAACCATTTGAAAAAAAACAATGAAAAAAAAACCTGAAAAAAAAACAAAAAAAAACGGACCGTTTTTTTTAAGTCGCATCTCTACATAGAACTAAATAGATAAAACCCGACGTTCGCGGATAATATTTATACCCGCAATTGCAGATGAAAACAGAGATGCCGGGTAAAATCAGATAATATTATAATAATAATATTATGTCAGATAAAAACAGATATAAATGAATTTAAAACTAGTTTGGTTTTTCATCCGAAATCATCCGATATTACCCGTCTTTTTTAGCATGGTATCTAAATAAGATTTAAATTAAATATTTGCCTAGAGCTACATCTACAAAACAATAAAGTAACCAGAATGGTTACTTGTGTTCTGTATGGAATGTGAAATGTCAAATTTTTACGTGTTAATCATAATGTATCCCTTGAAAATGGACTAACAACCGTTTAAATGATGATATAGATGCAGCTTTTTACAGTGAAAGTGAAGAAAATGTTTTATGGGTACTCCACAGTGGAGTCTCTACATGAAATTAAGAAAAAATTGGCGTTGAGAAAGTATTTATTACTTTTGTATTTTTGTACTGAGATAATAAAATAATTTTTACCAGGGCCGTATCTAGGGGGGGGTTTTGGGGGTTCAAACCCCCCCCCCCGAAAGAAAATAAAATCCCAAAATATAAATTTATATAAAAAAAAAATACACAGTAAAAAGTTACATTTTTGTTAATAGTTTTCATATTTTTTAAATCACTTTCCATATTTACTTATTAAAGTAAATCAATAAATATTTATTTAAAGTTAGTTATAAAAATTTGAAATTGCGCCCTCTGTGAAGCCTTGTGGCAAACAGATGTACAGTTTTCTTTACTTTAACGTGGGAGTGAAAAAATCTCTCTCTCAACAGTAAACGGTCGTGCGTGCGTCGCGTGCTTTAGGAGAATTCCCAGAATAGATAATCTGTGTTTGTTTATAATTTTTAGAAAATGTTAGGCAAGTGGCGCGCAAAAAACTTGTAATGTGTATTATGTACTTAGTACTATGTGATAATATTTAACTTGGTAAATAATAGTGACTATTACTAACTAACTAACTAATAGACTAATAATATTTGTGTTAAGAACATTTTAATTACAACTACTACAGTAGGACAAAAGGTAATGTTATATAAAATATTATTTATACTATAAATTTTATAGTCATCAGTTTTTGGTAAATTCATAATTTTCTTACAGAAATTACATCGTAATGGCAAAAAGAAGTTTACAAACCTCATTATCTAATTTTTTAGTTAAAAAGCCAAAATCTTCGACCGAATCAGCGAAAGAAGCTGCAAGTTGCAGCCATACAGGTACAGCCAATTCAATGTTGCATACAGATGAAATACCGACAATTCCGGAAAATAATATTCATGAGTTAGACATCGGTTGGAGTTTTGATCAAAAACTAAACCATGATTTTAAGTATAAACTCTTGACGGCTGTGTGGGTTCCAGATGAAAAATATAACTTTCCCATTTCCAAAAAAAGAAACTTAAAATTTCAATTAAGTTGGCTAAAACGTTTTCAGTGGCTTAGCTATACCGCCAAAGGTGACCAAGGTGCAGTGTGTAGGTATTGTGCAGTTTTTGCACGCGAATTTAGTGGAAAAGGAGATCATCAGAAGCTTAATGCATTAGTTGCAAAACCTTTTAATAACTGGAAAGATGCTATTGAGGTATTTATCCAACACGGTAAAGCTGTCTATCACGAAAATAACTCCGTTTTTGCCGATAATTTTATAGCAACTTTTAATAGATCTACGCCTGATATTATGATGCAACTCGATTCTAGCCGTTCTAAGCAAATTTCAGAAAATAGAAGAAAACTAGCACCTATAATTGAGACAATTATCTTGTGTGGGCGTCAAGAGCTAGCTCTACGAGGAACTTCTGATTCTGGGCCATTAAATTTGAATCAACCCACTCATAATGATGGAAATTTCAGGGCTTTGCTGCGTATGCGCCTCTCATGTGGTGACAAAAATTTAATTGATCACATTCAAGGCCAGTCGTTAAACACAATGTACATAAGCCCAATAATTCAAAATAATGTTATCAAAATTTGTGCCGAAATAATACAACAAAAAATTGTACTTAAAATAAAGAGAGCAAAATTTTTCTCTATTCTAATGGATGAAACTACAGATATTTCCCGTACTGAGCAGTTATCCCTTTGTGTAAGATACATAGATTTTAATGAAGAAATCGAAAACCAATCCTACACATTGCGAGAAGATTTTTTGCAATTTGTAGCTATTCATAATACTACTGGTAAGAATTTAGCGACAGTAATGTTAGAAAGTTTACAAGAACTTGGAATAGATTGCACTTACTTAGTTGGACAGGGGTATGATGGAGCTGCTGCAATGAGTGGCAGTTTTAAAGGCGTACAGGCTATAATAAAAGAAAAATACCCGGCAGCAATGTACGTGCACTGTAGTGCTCATTCTTTAAATTTAGCTCTTGCCCATTCATGTAAGGTTCAGAGTATTAGAAATTGCATTGGAACAATAAAATCTATAGCAAATTTTATAAAAATACCAGCTAAGCGCACTGAGATATTAAAAATTAAAATAAAAGAACATGTTCCAAATACTAAATGGACTAAGTTGACATCCATGTGTGAAACACGGTGGGTGGAAAATCATGACGGACTAATAAGGTTTACTGAAGTTTTTAAACCAATTGTTGAAACACTAGAAGATCTAAAACTAGTAAAAGACATCGAAACTTCCTCAAAAGCTTTGCAATTTCTTCGGGCGATTATGACTAGTGAGTTTATCATCAGTATGTTAACTGCGTCCACTTTATTTGCTTTTACTCTACCTTTATGCAGAATTTTACAGTCTGTGGATTTTGATCTAATAAGTGCTGTTGAGCATGTGGATACTGTTATTAGTCAGGTAAGGAATATGAGACTTAATATAGATCAGGAATTTAGCAATATTTTTAAAAAATCTGAAACACTTATAAAGTCTGTAGATGACCAAGAGTGCATAAAAATTCCAAGAATAGTTGCACGTCAGCAAAATCGTCCTAATGTCATGGTAGCCACTGCAGAAGAATATTTTCGAATTACAGTTGCAATTCCCTTTTTTGACGATTTTATCGAAGAATTGACTGAAAGATTTGCAAATCATAAAAAATCACTTTCATCATTATATTTTCTAGTGCCAACTATGTGCGTTACACACAAAGTAAAAATAGAAGACTTTTCTTTATATGAAGAATTTTTGGACTTTGATACCTTATCTGCAGAGTTAAAGTTATGGAAACAAAAATGGACTGACTTGCCTCAAGCTGGAAGACCAAAAAATGCTATTGACGCATTATCAGCATGCAATCGATCTATATTTCCTAATATACATATTCTTTTAAAAATTCTTGCTACATTACCTGTATCTACAGCTTCATCGGAAAGATCATTTTCATTATTGAGACGTTTAAAAGACTATTTGCGGAATTCAACTGGTCAAGAACGTCTAACAGGTCTGGCCCTTTTAAGTGTGCATAGAAACATTAAAATTGATACCACAGAGGTCTTAAATTGTTTTGCGAGAGAAAAGCAGAGAAATATTTCTTTATTATTATAATTAGTTTTTTTTAAATTTTAAAGTTAAATGTTAAATATATTTAACCTGTTTTTTTTTCATTAAAACCCATTTAAACATATTAGTTTTATTTTAAACCTCCTCTAACCCCCCCCGAAATATAAGTCTAGATACGGGCCTGATTTTTACCCTTAGTATTATTTTACAAGAAGGGCACTTTATTTTAACGATTGTAGGTCATTTGACAACTGCCAATTAACTTAAAACTAACTTCAGCCCGTGACTAAATTGCCATGAAGCCACAACTTCTCAATGTGTATTTAAATGGTCACTTAATGTCATGGAAACATGTAGGATAATGGGCGTTTTAAAAATGGAGTTAAAAAAATATAAAGGTACCTATAGGTACGTATACATACACTGTTTTCAAATGTATACAAATTTAGTCACGACTAAATATAAATACTACAATAAAGCCAATATTACCATGAAACTTAAACTTAAGTTAATAATGTTTTTTTAACAAATAATTATTTTATTCATGTAATAATCATTAAAAATATATAATAAGCAGTTAAAATGCAAAACCAACTTTTTTTTATTTTCACGGTTTTGTTGAACAAACAAAGTCATTTTTAAGAAATATTTTTAAATAATTTAATTTGGGTATTGGGGATCCAAACAAAAAATTGGTAACTCCTGCCTAAGGGTTAGTAAAAAATATGTGGGATATATGTAAAAATATTTAGATTAAAATGTACAAACAACATAAAAAATGTATAATACAAAACTTAAGACGTAAAATCATGTTTCTATTAATCACTTGAACCGCAAACTGGTAGCTAATGAATGAATGACGAGCGAAGTGACTGAGACCTGCAATATTTATAAGAAGATCGAGCAGAAAACTTGCTACAAGTTATCCAAGAACAGAACAGGGAAACACAAACTTATTCACCTGTTTACGTGTCGTTTAGATGTTGTTAGTGGATAAACAGAATTCCTAAGTGCGGTGGTGCCAAAATGGTTTTTAAATTTTGCTGTGAGTATACTCACTATATATACTAATACTAATACATAAATAGGTACTTGTTAATTGTGTTTTATTAATATTTTTAAATATCCAGCCAAGGTCATAAAAACCGCATTTAAAATGGTTTTATTAATTGTTTTCTTCTTGTACTTCTTTGTCACTGATTTGATGATAAATGTCAATGGTAAAAGTAGCGAATTGCTACCGGTTTTGTTGAATAATCACTTATTTATAACGTTTTAAAAATGCAACCAAACAAGGAAAATAGACAGGTTTTCATATCAAATCTGCAGGTTTATTTAAAAAATAACCAAACTCTAGTTTTATTATAATAATTATATATTTTGACACATTCTTAAGAATGTGTCAAAATATCAATCAATAAATTATGTAAAAAGGAACTTAAAATTAGAAGTAAATTTTCTAGTTAATTACAATATTTAAATATTTATTATGGTAAAATTTACAAATTTTATAAAATCTTATCTGACATAGTTTTATATAAAAATCCAGAAAAATGTTTATTAAGTTTTAAACAAGAACATTTCAAAATTGAGGGGGTTGGGTTTTTAAAACGTATATAAACGGATATCACATTCCGCCACGAGGAAGGGGGAGGAGGTCAATTTTGGCAATTTTTAGCGTCACAAGATTTATGGACGGCTCCATTTCAAAATTTTCTTATTTATAAACTTTGCATGTACTTTTGTAAAACTATATCGCAGAAGAGAAATTTTACTAAAAAATGCATTCCTGATAGCAAAATTTGATTCTAAGAATCTTCTAAGAAGATATGACCCGGAATAATGGAATATTCTTAGAACCTTCCATTAATGCTAAGAATGTTCTTAGGGACTTTTAAAACATTCAATAGATACCCTTTTAATGATGCAATTAGATTCTTAGAAGCTTCTTAAAACCTTCCTAAAAAGCATTTTCTAAGAACATTTTAAGAATACGTTTTTGGAATGTTCTTAGAAGGTTTCTTATGGAGCTTCTGGGAAGCTTTTGAGAATATTTCCAAATATGTCAGATACCCACGTTCTTTATGTTGGATTCTACATTCGTAAAATTCTTCAGGAGGCGACAAATACGCCTCACTGTCATAATATGACAGTGAAATGTATTTGTCGTCCCCTTAAAAAATTTTGCGACATATTAATATATATTTATTTAAAAATATTAAATAAACAATTTCACCTCTAAACCATAAGTTGTATTAGTAGTATTTCATAAAAAATAAAATTGGAAAATGTTGTGGGTTAAGTCAGATTAGATTGAAGTTGAAGATAGTTAGGATTATATAATATAATATAATAATAATAATATAATAATAATAATATAATAATAATAATATAATAATAATAATATAATAATAATAATATTATATATAAAAATGTTAATTTAGAAATAAAAAATCGGTATACAAATTAATAAATATTTATTCTTAACATAAAATAAAATATAAAAAAACAAAATATTTCCTTATTTAATTTGACAAATATCTAAAAAAAATATTTTGGGTTGTGTTTTTTACTTAGTATTTAATACTAAGTACCTTTATACTTATATTATGGTATTTTTTACTATAATATAGGTACCTAACTGAACTGAATATGCTTAACAAAATGTTCCATGAATGTTACTAAATGAACTTTTTATAACAATTACCTTCTCAACATTTTAAGCATATGTTTAGAGTGGATTAATTTTTACCACTAAACTTTGCACCTTCTAAGAACCTGCCTATAGGACAGTGAGAATATTCTTAGGATTATGCTATATTTCTTTTAAGCATGTTCTTTAGAAGAAATATAGCATGATCCTAAGAATATTCTCAAGGGAAGGTTTAAAAACATTCTTAGAACATGACTAGAAGAAATATAGCATGATCCTAAGAATATTCTCACTGGAAGGTTTAAAAAACATTCTTAGAACATGACTAGAAGAAATATAGCATGATCCTAAGAATATTCCCACTGGAAGGTTTAAAAAACATTTTTAGAATAAACTGTGCTATCAGGGATAAAACCTGAAATACAATATTTTTTTGTTTTACAGCTTTGTTGCTAATTTTGCATCTTTCAAAAGGCCAGGATAATTTTGGTTTTAACAATTTTAACCCAAACAGTCCAATAGCGAATAGAAGACAGTTTCCAAATCCCGGTTTTAGACAAAACCAAGGTTTTGGAGGCTTTGGGCAAATCCAAGGATTTAGTCAAAACCAAGGCTTCGGTCAAAACCAAGGCTTCGGTCAAAACCAAGGCTTCGGTCAAAACCAGGGATTCGGTCAAAACCAAGGCTTCGGTCAAAACCAGGGATTTGGTCAAAACCAAGGCTTCGGTCAAAACCCAGGCTTTGGTCAAAACCAGAGACCCGGTCAAAATCAACGACCCGGTCTAAATCAAAGACCGTCTCAAAACCAAAATACCAGCAGACCTGGTAAGAGACCAAGCCCTTTCGATGCCCTGTTTTTCCCTGATGCACCTTTAAATAATGTCGTTGATCCACAAGAATTTACCACCCAAAGATCCCGTACCACCACTCCAAGAACTGGAAGCACTACCGTTGAAATTCCCGGTATGGGAACCACCCAATCTCCGTGCGAAGACAGATGCATGACAACGTCGCAATATAATCCGCTTTGTGGGACTAATAGAATAACCTATAGCAACCCCCAAAGGTTGGCTTGCGCCCAAAATTGTGGAATAAGTAAGTATTTTTTTAAGAAAAAAAGTCATTTTGGCGTAAAAAAAATTGTTACCTGTTTTAAATATAAAAAAAATTGTTTTCAGATGTCAATATGCTTCACGCTGGTGCATGTCCAAGAACGGTTATAGCCGGTTGAAAAAAAAATGTGTTATTTTAAATAATTTGTAACCTTAAAATAAAAAAAAACAAGACTGCATTAAATTTTATAATTCAAACTTAAAAATTAACTGGTTTATAAACTTTTATTAACTCACCTAAATATTATGAACTTATATTTAAATAAAAGACTGAATAAAAATGTGTCATATAATTTTTTTGTATTTTTTCTTAAAATCAGGTATAATCTATTTAGAGAGCATGCAATGTTAACATTATGTTTTTGTCCCACGCTGTGCGTTGTATACTATACAATGTATTATACATTAATATACTATAATAGTATAAAATAATATAATATATAGTGGTTTGGTCTGTGGTACAGTGTACAGGGTGATCCCCTATAATGTCGCCCCCCTTTAACTTTTTTATTTTAAGTGTCCCAAAAAATTTAAAAGTGTGGTTATGTAGGTACTAAAAAATACTTTTTTTCTACGTATAAAGAAAATTGGAAAATTGATCAGTATACAGAGAAAAACAAAACGTTTATTTTTTTTCAATGGATCACCCTATATATGTATTTATTTTTCGATTCCTTGTAAAATTCTAAGCATATTTCATATAACATACCATTTACTACGAAGGCGTAGAAGGGCCATCCAAAATTCAAATCTGTATTTTTTACAAATTTAAACAAATTTCTGAGATATAACTCGAAATTTTAAAATTTCGAGCTGGAAGTCGAAATTTTACACCAAAATTTCGTGTTATATCTCGGAATTTTAAAATTTCGTGTTATATCTCGGAATTTTAAAATTCCGTGTTATATCTCGGAATCTTGTACGCACTAGGGGCAGTGTTGCCACTGTTAGAATTTTTGTACTAGATCTAGTACTAAAATTGATTTTTTAGTACGTTATTACGCTTTAGCAAAATTAATAGATCTACTTTTTATAGTTGGGTATATTCTCGCAATAAGATACGTACGTTCTTTAAAATATATGAATTATTGGTGCTGCCCAGAGAAATAGAGTATTTCTCTGGTGCTACCATCTGTGGCCAATTTCACCAATATAGCATTTAGTACAATCTAGAACGAAATGACGGAACCACCTAGTATAAAATAAAAAGAACGAGTGGCAACACTGCCCAAGCAGCATTTTTGGTTCCAAAAACCATTGCCAAAGTGGTGATAACTTTAAATTAGTTAAGTATACTAACCAGCTACTTTAATTTTTACTTAAAAGTAATTCTAACTTTTAAATAGCAATATTTTGTAACAGAAACTTAATTTTTCCTTAAATTGTTACTATAAAGTAATAAACGTTTAAGTAAAACTTGGTTGCCCCCAAGAAGACTTTGCAACTTTAAAAAAGGTGTTATAAGTAAAAAAAACTTTCAAGTAAATTTAATTTGTAGCAGTTACTTTCGGTTGCTACCTAAAGATTACATTATAATTATTTTTACTTTGTAGTCCCTTAAGTTAAAATCTCGAAACTGGAACATGAGTTAAAAACTACAAAGTTAACAAAAGTTATTATTTTAGTATTTGGAACGTTTATGGTACTAATCAAAACAACCGTAAAGTGGAAAAAAACTTTAAAGTAGCGAAAACTACTTCAAAGGAAAATGCTTCTTATCGGCCATTTTTTACTGTACAGTACCACGTGGTAATGTAAATAATAAATTATTTTAATTGTTTGTAAATGGTTGTTTACTTTTTAATAAATAGTAATTTTGTAGGTAATAATTAAATAAAAAAAATAATAATAAATATTAAGATTTTTTTATTTATAAACATTACTAAATAAATAATTTGTTTATACTTAAATATTGATGAAGCGCATTTATTCTACAAAAACTTCCCAGATAGCACAAAGGTATACTATGGACGTCCAATGGACGTATGCTCGTGGACATCTGTATGTACATAGGATGTCCATTTTTTTCTATGGACGTCCCATGGACATCCGTTTATAGTCCAGATGTCACAACTTTGGACATCCATAAGTCGTCCACCGATGGACGTCTATAAGGTGTTTGAACTTTGAACCATTCCTCCAGCATCCAGGACCTGCTTTTTTGCTTACTTTAACTGTTTTTTGCGACTGTATTTTCATTGCGATGTTGCAGAAAATTTTCTACAACATGACTGAAATGCCTTTTGTCTGGCTCAGTAACAATCCAACTAGGAATATAAATACTCTAAAAGTTGTTAAAAGTTACAACATTCAATGTTGAACATTGCAGGAAATCCTTGTATTCGACTCAGGAACATTACATTTGCAATACTACAAGTGTTTAACATTTCATTGACAGCTTAAGTCCTTTCCCAGATAGCATGAGACGTCCTACGGATATCCTAGTTAGGGCCTCACCCGACCGACTGGACCGTATATCCTGAGGACGTCCCACGACCGTCTGCTTTTAAAGCGTGATACATATTTTAGTTCTTATAAAAATTTTAATATGTAAACAAAAGAACCTACCTACCATGTTGATTTTTAACTGTTGATTTAAACTTTTAATTAAAACGATAAATTGATACCTTTTTGGTGGCTATCCTTAGGACGTCTTTAGGACGTCGTAATGAAATTGGTAAAAACATCAAATTAATAATAGCTTTGTGCAAATTTTACTAAGATAATGTTTCAATTACCATAATAAAATGTGCACAAATCTACTAATTTGCTGTTTTTACCAATTTTATTACGATGTCCTACAGACGTCCTATAGACGTCCTACGTTCTAAGTATAGACACTAAATTTTTTTTAAATTCTTGTACTGTAAGTTTGTGCTTTCTATACGGATTTATTAAAGTTGTTAGTTAATTTTTAATCGAAAAGAATCTTATTTTTGAAAGATTACGAATTCTTATTACTAATAAGTTATTAGCGCCATCTGTGGAAGTATGTTGAATTCCGCAGCGGAATTTCCATATATGGGCAAGACGCCATGTTTTGTGACGCCATCCTAGATCGTCTAGGGACGCCATTTCTTTGTCATTCACGACACGGTGTTGTTAAATGCGCTTTGCTTCTATTCTGTGCGCTTTACTTTGTGTTAAGTGAACTTTTACCCATTTGCAGAGCGAATTTTGCATATCAACAAGTGGTAAGTAATGATACCATTATTTTTTTGACCAACTAGAAATATGGCTTCAAATTGCTAATTAACCTAAATGTTTTTTAGTATCGAGTTGAAATTGATTATATTTTTCAACGGTTTTTAATCTGAAATCTTGGGTTTCCTTAAGTTTTAATTAATTGGAATTCAGTTTCTAATAAGTATACTTAATTATAGTTTCTAATAAGTATTAGGTCAATACCTAATTTCTTTTGAGACATTTAAGACAGGGTTGTTATGTTTAAAACGACTCGTTTTAAACATGAAACAATCGTGTTTGAAATATATTAACATGAAGTTCGGCAGAAAGTGAGGTTAGGGGGCATCCATTAATTACTTGAGGCAATTTTGGCGATTTTTCGACCCCCTCCCTCCCCTTGGTGAGATGTCGTGAGATTTTGCTTGACCCCCTCCACCGTCCCTTAATCTCACGTGAGATTTTTTAAAATGCATAGTTTTAATGTAAATAAGTTATTCTGTGCTTGATTGCTTTAGATTTATTAAAAAAAATTGCTTATAATTTTTTATTTAATAACTCAGTTTTCTCGCAATTTTACACTGTTTATTTTGGAAAAAAAATTACGTGATATTTACCGAGACCCCCTTCCCCCACGTGAGATTGGGTGAGGTTTGACTCGACACCCTCCCCCCCTAAAACCTCACGTAATTAATATATTTATTGAGAATTTTGTTAATAGAAGTAGATAAGGCATGCATATTATTATATATATTATTTCAAGTGTAATGCCATGCTCTTTCTTGAGCCGCCAGGCGAGAGATGTAATCATCCGAGTGAATAATGCGCATATGCTCAATATTCACAAGGATAATTTACCTCTCCCGCCTGGCGGCTCAAGATGTAATCGTTAATAATATATTATTAAACAAAATTCTTTCATTACTAGAAACAGTTTCATGGACTATGAATGTGACTGGAAAGCAGGTAGAAGCAGATATTAAGAGTTGGTTAAAGTACACCAAAGAAATATTTAAAAAGAGGCAAGGCCCATAGAGTGGCAGTGGTAAAATAAGGATGACGAAGATTAGAAGAGAAAATATATTTTTTTTGTTTTGATAATATAATTTTTTTTTATATATAAATGTTTATCAAGACGTTGTACATATATGTTGTATGTATATGTTTATATATTTATTGTACGTGCAATATGTTTCTGTTTTTTTAAATATATTTTCAGAAATAATTATTTGATGTATCACTTTCCATATATTCCACATATTTATAGGAAAGGACATTATCAGGAAAGTAATGGGACATTTAAATAATTATTATGTATCCCTAGGACGTCCTATTATGGTAATGGGACCTTCCTAGGGATACATATGTATCCCTAGAAAAGACCAATTAGGGTCATCTTCAGTACGTCCGGTTTATCCGACGTGGACTTCCTATAGGGATATAAAATAAATATCCCAGGAAAGTCCCATTACTTTCCTGATGTCCTCGTAGGACCATAATAGGATGTCCTGAAGATAGCCTAAACTGTCTCTTTTGGATGTCTGTTGATGTCCCACAGACGGCATTTGTCTAACATGGGCTATCCTCAGGACGTTCCATTACTTTCCTGATAACGTCCTCGTAGGACCATAATAGGACGTCCTGAGGATAGCCAAAACTGTCTCTTTTGGAAGTCTGTCGACGTCCCACAGACGGCATTTGTCCAACATGGGCCATCCTCAGGACGTCCGGCTTATCCGAAGTAGACATCCTACGGACGTCCTCAGGACAGACTCTTGCTATCTGGGTTATAGCACGCGCTTGCTTGAATGTCAGTGAGATTGATCATAACTGTTGTTATGCAGCCAACAATACGTTTTAACTTGCATTTCTGTAATAATAATTATGGACGTAAAATGGACACTATAGTGTATATATATGGACGTCCATTAAACTCGTACAAAGGATGTAAATATATGGACGTACATAGTACATCCATTTTTAGTCCGTGGACCAATGTACTTAAAATGGATCTTAAACGGACGTCCATTGGACGAATGGTGCTATCTGGGTTAATTCATAAGTTCAACAGTAAAATTTAAAGGGTTTATAAATTTACCTGTGTAATTAAACATTATATTGTTATTATGGAAGTTATAAACTACCATTACATATTTAATAAACGACGACATTGAAAAGCCAAGTCCGTAGTGGTTCCATTTAAAAAAGGAGGGATAGTATACCCACACGGAACAATTACATCCAATGGATATCCAATGGATTTCTTTTATGGATATCCAGGATATACATGAGTTATCCGGGATATCCAATGGATAACCATTGGATATATAAATGTCCGACCCTCCTGGACATAGTGTGGATACCCAGTGGATATAGTATTGTATGCAATATGGTTGTAATCTGTATTCAATATGGAGATTGTATGGATATCCAATGGATAACCATTGGATATATAAATGTCCGACCCTCCTGGACATAGTGTGGATATCCAATGGATACCCAGTGGATATAGTATTGTATGCAATATGGTTGTAATCTGTATTCAATATGGAGATTGTATGTATATCCAATGGATAACCATTGGATATATAAATGTCCGACCCTCCTGGACATAGTGTGGATATCCAATGGATACCCAGTGGATATAGTATTGTATGCAATATGGTTGTCATCTGTATTGGATATGGTGAATCAATGGATATTTACTTTTCAATAAATAACATTGGGTTTTAAAATAAAAGTCTTATTCTTTAATTTAAATATTTATTTTTATGAAAACATAAAATAGAACAGAAAACTACATATAACTAAATAAGTGAAGTCTCTGGCTTGACATCACTCCTCCAGCTATCATTTGCCTTTTTATCAGCCTAATCATTTAGGGCCTATTTCACCTGTCTCCTTATGATCCCCAAAATTTGGCCAATCCATCAGCCCATTTGTTACCCTCGAGCCTATGTATAGCTTGCAAATAAAGGTACGGTATATAAATGCATGCATGTATTCACCTTTAATGTTTTACCTTCAATGCTAACCGAAAGTTTATAAGTTGCACTTAAATATACCTATTTAATTTAAAATTGTATTAGTTTTAGACCAATACAATTTAAAATGATAACTATGATTAGAAAATTAATAAAATATTCACTTACCACTAGAGACCTCAAACAAATAACCACAAAACACAATAACTTGGCAATAAACTTTATGACAAACATATAACAAATAGCAATGATGGCGAATGAACCTTTACAATCTGTGGAATGAAGCAAATAAACATGAAAACCCTTTGGATGTACCTAACAATCATGGCATCATATTTAACGGACGCTACCATAGAAAAAGGACGCTTCTTTATCTTCTGTGTTCGGCAGCAGTCACTGCTGAGCAGTGTTGTCAGACGTTTAAATAATTTCAGAAAGCTCGTCAAAATGGCGGTTATATTATTAAATCTTTAATACTTAATTAATTAGTATACCTAGTATACCTATTTGACATAAATGTGGTGAATAATTATTTTAAATTTATTTAATTTATTTATTAAAACTTAATAAAGTACGGAAATATATTTCGTTTAGTAATTTTGCTTATAACCGGCAACACTGAAGATTCTCAAATTCAGCGCGTGCGTAGTACTATGAAATACAATAATAAACAAAAGGGACTTTTTTAAGTAATTTTTTATTGTATTGCAGACTGTCATAGTCATATTATTAACAGAAATAATATTATTAATATATAAATATTATTATCTGGGTAAAGTGAACATTTCAAAATTAAAAATTTCGTAGCTCTTGGCAAAAAATCAATTTACCGTAAAGTTGTTTTTTTTACATATGCTAGTTTAAACCATCACAAAATCCCACATGTATACATACAAGTATATATACAAGATATCCATATCAGTTATCCACCGGATATCCAGTGGATATACATTAGATGTACAGTGGATATACTTTGGACATAATTGGGTTAATAACGATTTAAATCATATTTATTAATCATTACATAAATTTATCCTTTAAGGGGCTATTTTAACAAAGAAAAAAATATTTTTAATGTTTTTGTTTTTTTTTTTGAACATCCAGTATGGATATCCATTGGATATCCAGTGGATATACATATGTAATATTAGATGTACAGTGGATATACTATGGACATACATTAGTTATCCATTGGATATATATTAGAGATACTTTGTTGAAATTGGGTTAATAACGATTTAAATCATATTTATTAATCATTACATAAATTTATCCTATAAGGGGCTATTTTAAAAAAGAAAAAAATATTTATAATGTTTTTGTTTTTTTTTGAACATCCAGTATGGATATCCATTGGATATCCAGTGGATATACATTAGATGTACAGTGGATATACTTTGGACATACATTAGTTATCCATTGGATATATATTAGAGATACTTTGTTGAAATTGGGTTAATAACGATTTAAATCATATTTATTAATCATTACATAAATTTATCCTATAAGGGGCTATTTTAAAAAAGAAAAAAATATTTTTAATGTTTTTGTTTTTTTTTTTAACATCCAGTATGGATATCCATTGGATATCCAATGGATATCGTAAAAGGCATGGATGTTATATGGACATTGGGATAGCCATTGGATATCCATTGGATAGCGTATTCTGTGTGGGTAATCTAATATAAGTTTGACAAAGACAGTTAATATAGAAGTAAAAACAAATAATAAAAGTAATTATAACGCTCTAGCAACGATATTGGAACGGTCTAGTAACGTAGCAGCTACGTTCCAAATAGTAGCAGGGTTTATAGCTAGTGACATATTTGCTACCTTTTTGGAACTCAATAATTGTTCCCCACTTTAGTCGTAACCCAGATAGCACAAAGGTATACTATGGACGTCCAATGGACGTATGCTCGTGGACGTCTGTATGTACATAGGATGTCCATTTTTTTCTATGGACGTCCCATGGACATCCGTTTAGAGTCCAGATGTCACAACTTTGGACATCCATAAGTCGTCCACCGATGGACGTCTATAAGGTGTTTAAACCATTCCTCCAGCATCCAGGACCTGCTTTTTTGCTTACTTTAACTGTTTTTTGCGACTGTATTTTCATTGCGATGTTGCAGAAAATTTTCTACAACATGACTGAAATGCCTTTTGTCTGGCTCAGTAACAATCCCACTAGGAATATAAATATTCTAAAAGTTGTTAAAAGTTACAACATTCAATGTTAAACATTTCAGGAAATCCTTGTATTCGAATATTACATTTGCAATACTACAAGTGTTTAACATTTCATTGATAGCTTACGTCCTTTATAGCCCGCGCTTGCTTGAATGTCAGTGAGATTGATCATAACTGTTGTTATGCAGCCAACAATACGTTTTAACTACATTTCCGTAATAATAATTATGGACGTAAAATGGACACTATATGGACGTCCATTAAAATCGTACAAAGGATGTAAATATATGGACGTACATAGTACATCCATTTTTAGTCCGTGGACCAATGTACTTAAAATGGATCTTAAACGGACGTCCATTGGACGAATGGTGCTATCTGGGAACTTAGTAATGAAAGAGTAATATAAAGAGACCGGCGACTGTCGCAAAACACTTTAAAGTTTCTTCAATAGTCCCATATACGTAACAAATACTTAAATTGTTGCTTGGGTGACTAGTGGTGAATGGCGAAGTCGTGTATTAGGCGACAATTCGAGAATTTTAAAATTTCGAGATATAACACGGAATTTTAAAATTTCGAGATGTAACAAGGAATTTTAAAATTCCGAGATAAAACATGGAATTTTAAAATTCCGAGATATAACATGGAATTTTAAAATTCCAAGATATAACACGGAATTTTAAAATTCTGAGATATAACACGGAATTTTAAAATTCTGAGATATAACACGGAATTTTAAAATTCCTAGTTATAACACGGAATTTTAAAATTCCGAGATATAACACGAAATTTTGGTGTAATATTTCGAGATATACCTAACTCAAAATTTTAAAATTTCGAGTTATATCTCAGAAATTTGTAAAAAATACAGATTTGAATTTTGGATGGCCCTTCTACGCCTTCGTAGAATGCGTAGAATTATGCTCAGAATTTTACAAGGAATCGAAAAATAAATTCATATATAGGATGATCCATTGAAAAAAAATAATCTTTTTGTTTTTTCCTGTATATTGATCAATTTTCCATTTTTTTTTATACATAGAAAAAGTATTTTTTAGTACCTACATAACCCCACTTTTAATTTTTTTGGGACACATAAAATAAAAAAGTTAAAGGGGATCACCCTGTACAAACATGCTTATCTCATGTTGGCTCCCCTGCGCGTCAGTTGGTAAAACCGTTAGTCTATTCCGTGTTGCCAAATGCCTGGCTATTTATCTTAAACATTTCTGACCCAAAAATTGTACTCTTTTCTTAAAATAATGCCTTAACTTTTATAATTAATTTTTATAATGCCATATTTATATATAATATCGTATTCAAAATTATACTTTGGCTCGTTTAAAAAAAAAATTAAACACATTTTAAGGGATATACGGCAACAATGTAGTCACAATGTTTTTGTTTGAAAATCGTGTAAAGTTGTAATGACTTTATACAATTTATGTAATTTTTATAGAAGAAAAGTAATAATAGTGAAATTATTTAGTGCAATTAGTAGTATATTTTAGAAAGACCCATAGTTTTAGCCATAAAAATGACGTCCTTAAATACTTTTAAGGAGAGAATAGAGGTTAGTATCATTGTTTACAATCTTAAAAATGTGTTTAATTAAACAATTTTAGGACTATGAGGTTCACAATTTATTGGGTAAAGGAGGTTTTGCCTCCGTATACAAGGCAAGATGCCTTAAAACAGGAATTGACGTAGCAATTAAAATGGTAAACACCTTGAAAAAGTTTACGAACATTTGGAATAATTCTTGTGTTGTAGATTGATAAGAAGCTTATGCACGACCATAAAATGGACGAAAGAGTGAAAACAGAAGTGTTCATTCATTCCAGATTAAAGCATCCATCTATTTTGGAACTGTATAATTATTTTGAAGATATTAATTATGTGTACTTGGTATTGGAGTTGTGTCAAAACGGAGAACTTCAGCAATATGTTAAGAAAAAGGTTGAGGTATTTTAATTCTAAAAATGTTTGTTTTAATTTTTTTTATTCTTAGAATTTAGCAGAAAATGAAGTAAGTACTATAATGCAACAAGTTGTTGAAGGGTTGAAGTATTTGCATTCCCATAACATATTGCACAGGGATTTGTCTCTATCTAATTTATTGTTAACTAGAGATATGCAAGTAGTAAGTCTTAATCTTATAATCGCTGTTTATGTAGCATAAAACTAACTACCTATATATCTTTTTAGAAAATAGCAGATTTTGGTTTAGCCACTCAGCTAACCCGTCCAGATGAAAAACACATGACAATGTGTGGGACACCAAATTATATTTCACCTGAAGTGGCTTCGAGGGGGTCACATGGTTTAGAGGCTGATGTGTGGGGGTTAGGTTGTCTTTTGTACACACTCTTGGTTGGTTCTCCACCATTTGACACTCAAGGCATACAGGGTACACTAACGAGAGTTGTCATGGCCAATTATCAGCTACCAAGTTATTTGTCACTGGAGGCAAAGGATCTGATTAATTCTTTGTTAAGGAAAAATCCGAAAGATAGGATTTCTTTGGAACAGATTTTGGACCATCCTTTTATGAAAAGGGGACAGGTGAGTACGATTTTGTGCTTTTGATTTTCCAGTTTTTTATTTTGTTTCAATTTTAAATAAAATATAAAAAAAATTACTATTTTAACATTTTTATTGTTTATACAATTGATGTTACAAATAAAGCATTTTTAAATACTTATGATTAATTATTTACAATAACACTATTTAAATTATGTAGGTACTTGTTTTTTATTAAATTACTCAATTAGCTAGAATTAATTTAATACTAGTTATTAATATTTATTATTATAAAAAACATCCATGTATAAATCTATGAAGAATTTAAGTGTTTTATAATTACATAATCAGTTAACGGCAGAGTTGTTGTATACATAGATAAATAATATAATTTTTTAAACTTTCCACAAACTTTAAGCATTTCAGCCCATTAGAAAGTAAAAACTTTCCAATCTGCTGAAAATTGTCCATAATAGATTTGGAACCCGGGCTTGATTTTAAACATTTTAAAAAGCTTGAGGCATAAATTTAAAATATCACAATTTAAAAATAAATTTTATAACTGTATACCTAACTTATAAACTGAAAAGTACCTATATTTTAATGTTTTTAAGATATAATTCAAATTGTAAAAGCATTGAGGTGTTACCAAACTTAAATTATACAAAAACTGATTATGGTAACTATGTAACTTTAACTACAAAATATATATCCAAAACTTAGGTATAATGGAGATAAACCAAATAATTAAAATTATTTGGCTGGCTCTAATTAAGTGTGAGGACCATTTTAAAATTCAGTTTAGTATTAGTACTTTGGATATTTTGTTGAGCATTGTTGGTGTTGAATATTTGCAACTTTTAAAAGCACTTCAAATAAGTCAATTAAAAATTTAAACCATTGTCTTAGACAATCTGTCCAAGGATGTCTTTTTTAGGTACAGTAAAATCTTACTTTAAAATAAGTAAACAAAAACTAGTATATAACCCTTCCCGATTTGGGCAGGAGTTTTCAATTAAATTTTCGCCTTCCGCTTTTCCGTTTTTTTAGACTAATTATTTTTATCTACACTTTTATTTTTAATAGATTGTCATTTGTTTTTCTATTAATTGGTTTTTCCTCCTACATATCGCACACCCAGTTTAACCCACTTTAACTCAAAAAACATTAAACTGAGATAATCATGTTTGAAGTTTTGCGAAGGTTAAAGGAATTTTTTGAAGAAAGTAAGGACGACAATAATGCCTTTTTGCAAACTCTGCATGGCAAATCCAATAGCTTTTACGTCTACATTTTTTAGAAAGACTTTATTAAATAATTCTTTAAAGAAATTACTTATGTTGCATTAATAAGGTTAATGGCATTTTGACTTTTTTTGTTACACTAATAAAACAGATTTTGTTAATATAATTTATTTTAATCAAACAAAAAAATAATATAATATTTATTAAATTAAGAACTAACAAAACTGAGAAAACTTCTTGAGACTTTTTCTTTCGGTTTAAACTTTTTTTTTTTGGTTAAGACAACTTTAGTAGGTAACTTATAATAGTAGTAACATTTAGATAACGATTTTAAAATTTCAATTATTGTTGCGTTAATAAGGTTTGTGGCATTTTGACTTTTTTTGTTACACTAATAAAACAGATTTTTGTTAATATAATTTATTTTTATCAAACAAAAAATAATATAATATTTATTAAATTAAGAACTAAGAAAACTGAGAAAACTTCTTGAGACCTTTTCTTTCGGTTTAAACTATTTTTTTGGTTGAGACAACTTTAGTAATTTATAATAGTAGTAACATTTAGATAACGATTTTAAAATTTCAATTATTGTATCAAATGTGTCATTTCATTTCATAAATTGCTTTTTCTACAAGCCTGTAAAACTTTACAGGTCTTTTATGCAAGCCCGTACAATATATCGTTTACTTGGATACAAAAACAACAAAATTAACCTATGTATAAATGTCATTTATTTCCACCTTCTTAGTAAATGACATTTTTTAGGTTAATTTTGTTGTTTTTGCATCCAAGTAAACGATATATTGTACATATATACATAATGTGAACAGACCTGTAATATTTTACAGGCTTGTAGAAAATGCAGTGCTAGATTTTAAGTAGCATTGCCAGATTTTAAGTAGCATTGCCAGATTTTAAGTCGCACTGCCAGATTTTAAGTCGCACTGCCAGATTTTAGGTCGCACTGCCAGATTTTAAGTTGCACTGCCAGATTTCAAGCTGCACTGCCAGATTTCAAGCTGCACTGCCAGATTTTAAGTCACAGTAGTTTGAATTTTGATTTTCCGGCTGTTCCTTTCGGTTTTTCCTGCAAAAACTCGGAAATGGCTCAACCGATTTAAATATTTTTTTGTTCGCCTCAATACAGGGGTGATTTAAATAAAAATACCTACATTAGGAAAAATCGAAAGAAACAGCCGGAAAATCGAATTTTGTACAACTTTAAATGAATTTGAATAGATGCAGTTCGTAGCTGCGCTTCGAATTATTATTAAACTCAATACATGGGTGATTTGAATAAAAAATACATTCGAAAAAACCGAAAGGAACAGCCGGAAAATCAAAATTCAAACTACTGTGACTTAAAATCTGGCAGTGCGACTTAAAATCTGGCAGTGCGACTTAAAATCTGACGCTGCTACTTAAAATCTGGCAATGCTACTTATTAAAATTTGACACTGCCACTTAAAATCTAGCACTGCATTTTAAAAACATGCACTGCCTGATTTTGCTATAAAAATCATAGTGAACATTGTATAAATAACTATTAAAACAAAGTGGAAATAATAACCATTATAGGGTTAGTTTACGGCCATTGTTTTGCAAAAAGTCCCTTTTTCTTATTATAAGTTATTACACAAAATTGCATTGGTTATTGGGAAATTAGATTAATTTAGGCACCATATATTTTTATATGGTGGGTGCGCACTTAGACAATACAGATATTTCAGTGCAACTTAAATGTATGTGTAATTAAGTTCTTCAAAATAGGACTCATGATGGTTTCTTCATTCTAGGGTTGTTTAAGTATTTAAAAACCACCATAACTTAAAACTGTTGATTTTTGAGTTATGATGTTCTTGAACTGGATGTGCGATGTGTATATTTATCACAAATTATGGATTTACGCAATATTAAAAAAAATATGTTTATACAAAAACGAAAAAATCCTTTGCACATCTGTATTATTTTATTGTTGTAATGTTTAGCTTTTATAGAACTATTCTTAGAAAATCGACTTTTGTTTTTAACTAAGACGTTTTTTAAAAGGCAATATCCTCAAACATCACTCACGACAGCGGAATCCACACGATGTCGAGCCGGAGAGACAGCGCCTTCAGCGGCCCACCGCCCAACTACCACCACCATTCAGGAAACATGTTGAGCAGAGGAGCAAGTAGCGACTACACCCCCAGCGAACACGCTTTTGCCGTCAACAAACTGACTCGCAGCTTGGACCACCTTAACAAATTACCGAACGATATTATGCCGAATTTCCATGATCCACGAACTTGCACGAACATATCGTGCAATAGACCCGAACAAAATTCCATATTTTCCAACTGTGGGTCTAGTTATGAGGCAGCCAGAAAGTTCAGTTATCAAGACGTGCCCCCTAGCATAAGTCAGTACAGTAACCACAATTATTACCACCCTGATCCTGGCGGGGGAGCGCACCCCTATACGAGTACCCCTCAGTGCATGCCACCACACTCTAGATGTTCCGACGCGCCACCAAGCAGCGCGAGTACAAACTACAACGCCCTAGAAGCAAAATACTCGAACAATAATGTACCGAGACAAATAGCCAGCATCGAAAAATATCCGCAAGAACCGACACATCAGCCCGTGGAGAAACCTAGTGGCCAGGGACTGGTGCAACTGTGCTCTCAGCGCCTCCTACCGACCAGATACCAAACCAAAAGCGCCATACTGAGCATCCTCGATGAGGGCGAGGTGTGCGTGGAGTTCGTGAAGAAAAAAGGTCCGCACAAGAAGGAACTGGTGTGCGAGGTGATGCGGATATCGCCCGACGGCGTTCGCATCGTGCTGTACGAGCCCGCCGGCGGTAAAGGGGCGCCGCCCGCCGGCGAGCCGCCGCCGTTGCCTACGCACGGCTCGGATCAGATTTTCAGCGTGGAGAATTTGCCGCAAAAGCATTGGAAGAAGTACACGCACGCTTGCAAGTTTGTAGAGCTTGTCAGAGCGAAAACGCCGAAAATTACGTATTACAGTGACAAGGCGAAATGCTGGCTTATGGAGAATTTGAAAAATTTTGAAGTTAATTTTTATGAAGGTTAGTATTAGGTAGCAGTTTTTTATTTTTTTTTTCATTGTTACAAACTTTGTTTTGACATTAGCATTATTAATAGATTATTCTACCAGAAGAATTAAACACTTCAAAACTATTATTTTTAGTTTTTTTATACAGGGTGTTATGTAATTAATGTTATATATTAAAATGGGTTGTTCCTTAGGGTCCATAAAGAAGCACCTGAAACTTTTTTTTTCTAAATTCCAAAGTCTAAAAATAATTTATAATAACCTTTATCCTACCAAAAAGTACACCACTGATCGACTAGGAACTTTAGGTTAATCTGGTGGATTTATTATGTTATGGTTGGTAACAACAGTTTTTCCAAAATTTCTCAAAAAAGTTGACAAACATTGTTTAAATTTAGCTTAATTACAAAAATGACAAAATTAACAAAATGAAAATTCAAATTAACTCCCACCAAACCTATAGGAGCAGCACCAAAAAGGAACACCAGAGCTGAGGCTAAGAAAGTCCAAGGAGATCTTGGAGAAAAAACAACAATATAACCGCTTATTTTAAATTTACTGCTTATATAATTATTTTTTTTCTTTTATTTTCTTTATACAATATCTATTCAATTTATTTTATACCCTAAGAATTTTTTTATTTTTTTCTGGTTTTCTTTGTTAAGTACACTTAAGGAATGAGGAATTTATCTTTTGCATTTTATAATGTACGATCATTAACAAACAATTTTGCAGATTTTAAGGTTTTTGTCTCACAAAAAAAATTTGATTTTATTGGTGTTTGTGAAACGTGGTTGTCTGAAAATGTAAACACTAATTTAATTGATATAGATGGATATAGGTTTTTTCGTCGAGATAGAGTAAGTAGAGGTGGTGGAGTGGGATTGTATTTGAACAACAATTTAAGCTGTGAACTATTATATACGGAACCTAATAACTGTATTTAAATAAACCTGAGGAAATAAATAATCATTTATCGCAATACTCCAAATATACACCTCCAAATTTAGATCTTTTAAGTTATTACAACGCAAATTTAAAGCAAAATTTTGTAGAATTATTTAGTTTTTCCCTAACAACTGAAGATGAAATTAAAACTTGTATAAATAATATTACCACAAAATCGGTTGGATCTGATAAGTTGAGTATTGACATGATTAAATTGTGCCTGTCAACTATATTGCCTTATTTAACACACATAATAAATTCATGTCTTCTTGAAAGTTATTTTCCTGACCAATGTATAGATAAAAGAAATGTAAATCGTATACAGTACATTCAGAAATCATGTTTAAGATATATTTATGGTATAAGGAAATTTAATGCAGTATCTTACAAATTGTTAGACGCAAAATGGCTAAATATGGAAGAAAGACGAACTCTTCATTCGGCAACACTGTTTCACTCCATAATAACAAGTAAAACACCACCATACTTACATAGGAAAATTCAATACCGTACCGATGTTCACAGCTTAAATTTAAGATTCAAAGGCCTAATATCCCCACCTGCTCATACAACTGCAATATTTAGACGATCCTTTTCATATAACGTTTATGCCATATACAATGACCTACCCGCACATCTTAAGACTCGGAAATTAAAACCTTTTAAATCTGCTTTAAAAAAGTTGATACTTAACAAGCTTTTGTAAAAACCACTATTTCCTGAAAAACCACTTTGTCGTTAAAACCTCTTTCTACATTAATTTTTATTTTAAAATAGTCATGGACCTATATTAATTTTGTTTCTTTTTGTTTTTAAATTTGTTTTGGGCTGGAATTACAATCAGATTAGTCTGCCTTCCAGTCCATTTTGTTGTATCAGATTAGTTTTGTATATTTCTCTTTATACTTTTAAAATGAAATGTATTATGTTTCTTTACAACAAATAAATTATTATTATTATTATTATTATAACAATGCAAATTGTCAATTTGGCGTTTTTATTAATTGTTGGTTATTTCATTTTTGTACTGAAGGTAAATTCAAACAAAATCTGCCAACTTTTATGACAGAATCTAGTGCATTTCTTTTAAATTTTAGGTTATGTTTTCAAATTGTAAATATCTTAACTAAGGGAAGTGCTTTTGGATTTATTTACACAAATTAAATGTTTAAAGTGAACTGGTCCCAATTTCATCTGAGTAAACAGAAAAAAAAACTGATGAAAAAATTAATTTTGTGGTTATGGATTTCAAATTTCAAAGGTACTAAATTTTCTAATCATTGCTTAAGCTAATAGCTGGATCAGTAAATAAATACAGAAGGGTATTAGAGCTTTAAGGGCCTAAAACTTTTGTATTTATTGAGTTTTTATTTATTTTTTGCAAGAAAAATTTTTAGTAACAATTTTTTACATCTGGCAACGCATAGCTACTTTAACAATTGTTGGTTGGTATCTATGTACTCACAAAATACAGGTGTGCAGAGATAAACAAGTGTGTAACCAGTGGCGTATCACAAAAAAATATAAAAAACTTCTAATGCATATTTCTTCTTTATCTTTGGAAAAATGCTTTTTAAAATATTTTTCCTTTATTCCTAATGTCAAAAGGTATTCAGTATTTTAATATATAACATTAATTACATAACACCCTGTATAAGTGTTAATATTTATTATAAATGTCTTAAAATATTGTAAATATGCTATACACCACATTTACCAGATTCAGACGACACGGTGTTTGTACTAATTTATCAATATTTGACAGTTAGGTTTATTAAATGATCTATATCCTTTAAACTAGGTACGCATTTAATTTCAATAAGTAGTTTATACTTTGAACCTGTAACTGTAAATAAAATGAAACGGTAACATTTGTTTAATAGTTATGACTTTTTATAAGGTGTTCAAAAATACCCCCATTGAGTTCTAAACATGCTCTGCTACGTCTGCGAACAGCGCCTGTTGCTTGTCCTATTAACTCTTGTTTTTCTTCAAAAACTGCGCCAGTATTAATGATTCGTTGAATTAGTGCCTCTCGATTATTCACTTTAACTTTGTGAACTTCTGTTTTAAACCAACCCCATAAACAAAAATCTAGTGGTGTTAGATCTGGACTTCTTGGAGGCCAACTAATTGGACCTCCGCGACCAATCCAACGCTCTGGAAATATTTCATCCAAGTGTTGCTTGACCTCACGAGCGTAATGTGCAGGGGCTCCATCATGCTGAAAGTACATTCGCCGTCTTACGTTTACAGGGACATTCTCTAGTAATCCTGGCAACTCATTTATTAAAAAATTAAGGTAGTGTTCCCCTGTAAGGCGATTCTCCATGATAAAAGGCCCAATTAAATACCCAGCAATCATAGCACACCACACATTTACTGAAAACCTGTGCTGAAAATTGGTTTCGACTATAGGGGATTGGGGATATGGGGATTTTCGTCAGACCATACGTGAGAGTTGTGCGTATTATTAATGCCGTCACGGGTAAATGTTGCTTCATCAGTAAAAAGCATACGCGATACAACTCTACGATTGTTAGTTACCCACCGACAAAATTCCACACGTTTAGCATAATCTTCCGGGTGTAGAAACTGTACTCTTTGTAAATGGTATGGGTATAAGCCTTGCTCGTGAAGTGTGTGTTTTACCCGTTTTTGTGAAATGTCCAATTGAGTAGCGATTTTTCTGGTGCTGGTCGTTGCATCTTCCAATAGATCCAAAATATTTTCCACTTCTTCTAAAATTTGTCAATCAGCTTTTTCAGATGTTATGTCAGGAGCCCTTTCACGTGGAAAACGTCGCCGATATTCTTCTACAGCAGCTGTGGCATTGCCATTACAAAATCTATAAACAAAAACCATATTAGCATACTCTAAATTTGAATAAACTTTTGGCATTTTAAAAAAATTTAAACTGGAAAATTACAAAAATACCACTGACGCTTACAGTTAGGCCTTTTAAATGTAAACAACATGTATAACTGTGGAAACAAAAACTTTGTTTCCATAGTTTTTCAAAGAACATTAGATAATAATTTATTTTTGAAATTTATTTTTTTTAAATTTCGCTATAACTTGAAAACAAATAAGAATCGGATAAGAACAGTTGAGTTTTTTTTATTATTTTGATGTGTAGAATGCAGTCCTAGAGTTTAGTGCGATCCTTCCGATTCACCCTGTATAGTGTCATCACCTTCAGCTATTTCCGGAGTTTCATCTGTAAATTATTTTTTTTATATTTTCAACATTTAAAACTAATTTCCACACCTTTAAATTCAGTTGCTGCACAGTTTTTACCCACATATGCGCGAAAGCACAAATACAGGCGCGACAAGGCAAATGTATGCGCGCAAGCCTGAATAAACAAAGAATATTGTTTGTTCTTTAAAATGACACCTTGAAACAAAAAAAATATTCGAATATTTTTCAAGTGTCATCGGTAATTTTTTTTATATATTTTAAACAATAATAACTTTTTTCCTGGGTCTTACCACTAAAATATTTGTTTTATAACCATTTTCAAAATTGTGCAAACTCGCAATTGTAACAAATAGCAGAATAGAGGCCAATTTTTATATTATAATATTTTTTTTATTTTGAGCGTAATTATTTTGAGACATTTTTTTTAATTAAAATATTTTTTTGAGATAAGATTTTTTTGTAATTAAAAAATTTGGGACAGAAAACTTTACTTTAGCAAAATAAATGTATATAACATCTAAAATGCGCAAATAATTGCGCAATAGCGCAAATATACGCGCGCGAGCCCGAATATAAATAATATTTTCTGTTTTTTTCTAATTTAAATGTATATGACATAAACAGAAGGCATTTTTATGACAAATTATTTTGTGAAAACAAAACAAATCCATCTTTATTTGTTTTTGGGATATCTTTTTTTTTAATTAAAACATTAAAGCTTTTTTAAAAAATTCTTATTTGAAGCAAAAAACTTTACTTGATGATTTTTTTTTTACTTAAAAAATTGACGTTTTTTTTGATAATTCTTATTTGAAGCAACTTTATTAATGTTATTATTACTTATTATATTATGATGTATGTTTAAAACTCAATAAATTACTGCAATGAAAACAGTCACTATCGGCGGACAAACCTATACTGGATTCCATGACTCTATTGTCAGTTTACTGGCAACCCCCGGCGCTATAGCTATATAGCTGCAGTGCAGCTAGTTATTTAACAAGTTGTGCTACTTGCTGTCAGGGCCTACTGGTATTTATTTATCCAACTCTTTAAATGAAGATACCTTAATGCAGACCTTGTGCCTATTTTTAAACAGTTTAACTGGACTATTGATAATAGCTTTGTTCGCAGTGCTAATCCCGAACATGTTTCAGATATTTCAAAATTTGGATTTTATAATAATCTGTTATTTTAACAGAAAGCTCCTGTTTATTTTATTTCCATAACAATCGTTGACAAGAAAATAACGTTTTTGTAAATTAAAATTATTTTAGGAGGAAAAGTTACACAATCCGCCACAGAGGGCGTGATACTTGTCGACGCTTCAGGACGCAAGCAAACTTTTATTCTTGGAGACTGCAACAACCTAACTGGGACTTTTGAATTGATGTGGAAGCATACGCAAGAATGCCATAACCATTGCTTGTTATTGGAAAAAACACTGTCCCAGTTACAGGGTGGCAATTTTCCAATTATAGTAGGACGAAGACCCTCAAATTTAGGATCTAATACAAGTGGAAAGGAAAATAGTAGTCGTCCAAATATTGTAAGCAAGTTGGTCAAACTTTTTTGCCTCTTCTAAATAATATCACATTTTTTTAAATAAGGCTGTTAAAAAAATTAAACATTGGCTATTTTTTTTTATTATTATCCATTTATTTATTTTATATTATTTTTTAGCCATCTTTCGCACTTTCCATGAACAGCACCGAACCAGGGACATACTACAACACCAACAGTATGAAATCTGAAAAAAGAGTATCTGTACCTGGAGTGGGTTCTGCCATTGAACTGCCCAATGGACAGATCAAAGTATTATACAACGATGGGTCGAATTTGGCGGTAGACGGTAAAAATAGTTATGTGTACCAGTATCCAGATGGGCACATTGCCAAATATTTCGGTAACGACCATATACCCGGGCATATAATAGAGAAAATACAGCAGATTCCCAAGGTGATAAAAAGGTTAAGTCCCGTAACACAGAAGTTTCATAATATTAGATGATATTTAAAAATAAGGTAAAATAGATCATATGTACTATTGGTTAATTTTATTAAATATATTAATTTATTTTATATCTAATTTATTGCTAGTTATTCAATTAACAAATTTACCAATTTAAGGTAAGGAAAATATAAAATATAGTAGTATATTATTATACGAGAGATAATGCAAGCTATTATTCACAAGGATGAGGTTTGCGTCTCGAGCGGTTAGGTGAGAGACGTAATTTATCCGAGTAAATAATGCGCATTACTTCGAGTGTAATACTCCATTAATAACAAAATTTATTATAACCTTCCTTTTCCCCGATTTTAAAGATCATTATAGTCGCCCCTTGTATATATAAACAAATCTGACATCTGTTAACCTTACTTTTTCCCAATTTAAAACCCGATTGGTTCAAATAACAGTGAATATTGAAATCAGCCAATCACTGATGCCGCACAGGGCTCCCACACCTCCTAAAACTCATAAAATTCCTAAAATTTGGCTTAAATCTTGAAAACTCCTAACATTCTCCTAAAATTGCATTCAATCTTCTAAAACTCCTAAAATCCTAAAAATTAAATTTAAATAGGCCAACCTGACTGCGTTTAATTAAGGTAGTTGTCGCGCTAAAAAATTCTTTTTTAAAAATTAATTTAAAAATATATATTTTCAGGTTCTATTTTATTAAATTCTTTTTAAAATGATATATCACAACCAAAATTTCTTAAAAAACCAACAAAAAAACCAAAAATATATCAAACAAAAGGATTTTTAATTTTCTTTTAAATGACAGCTAAAATAGTAAACAATCTAAATAATGTTTTGCTGTATTTTGCAAACTTCATATTTTGTTATGAGATTTTTAAGTATTAAGATCCACATTACAATTAAATCGACGAGAATAAGAACATTACAAGTCCACAAATTTAATTTTGACAATTTATTTTCTAAAAGTAATTTTAAAATTTAAAATACATTTTTGTGAGAAGATATAAATTATTTTACAGAGTGAAAATATTATATTTCATAATATAGTTAACATATTTTAACAAAAGTGCATTTTACTTTTGGACTTGTACTATTCTTAATCTTACCGATTCAATTACTGTTACTTATTAACTAAACAGTTAACATATTTTTTCTTAAAAAGTGTGCTGAAATTTAATTTGGCTCAAGAGTAAAGTACCTTTATATTTGACAATATCGAAAATTGTTATAAAGAAAAGTTAATCAGAACTAAAAACTACGTTCAAATATGCAATTACATCCATTTACATTAAAAAAAATATTTTTTCTTTTTTGTCTACAATATCAATGCAAATTTAACTGTAACATGTAATCTAGGATGCACTGATAAACAAATGATTTGTTGATATTCTAATACTTTTTGGCCTGCTAGATCCCCTGACTCAACTTAAGGTTTTCATGTTTTTTCTAATCATAACAGATAAATGTTCATTTAAAATAGAAAGATTAGTAAAAATTAACAAAACCTAATTTTTTAATGTAAGTGTATGAAATTGCATATTTAAACGTAGTTTTTAGTTCTGATTAACTTTTCTTTATAACAATTTTCGATATTGTCAAATATAAAGGTACTTTACTCTTGCGCCAAATTCATATTTTTTTGACATACCCCGTATACGACTAAAAAAAATAATATTTGTGGGTTGCATTTTAAGTTTTACACCATGCAGAACTTTTTATGAAAAATAACTTTTTTTCCTAAAATTAATAATAAAAAAGTTTTCCATATGATTCCAAGAAACTGAGACATACTGTATATGTACTAGGGTGAGCCAAAAAAACTAACCTATCGGATTTATGGGTTAAAATGAACCTACATACCGAGCAAAAAATTTCCCTGCAAGGCAAAATTTTTTGCTCAATTTTAAAAGGTGTCGGTGAGCATTCTAAGTTTTCCATTGAAATAACACGTAAAAAAATCTTTTTTTATTAAAAAGACTATAACTTTTGAACCGTTTGAGATAAAAATTTTTACGTCGCGGATTCTTGTAGAGCATAAAATTTCCCAAAGAATCTATACCAGGATTATTTTTTTTAATTCAAAAATTCGTATGTTTGAAAGCTTTGAAAAGTGTAAAAAATCACTAAAACTGCAGTTTTAATGATTTTTTACACTTTTCAAAGCTTTCAAACATACGAATTTTTGAATTAAAAAAAATATTTCTGGTATAGATTCTTTGGGAAATTTTATGCTCTACAAGAATCCGCGACGTAAAAATTTTAATCTCAAACGGTTCAAAAGTTATAGTCTTTTTAATGAAAAAAGATTTTTTTACGTGTTATTTCAATGGAAAACTTAGAATGCTCACCGACACCTTTTAAAATTGAGCAAAAAATTTTGCCTTGCAGGGAAATTTTTTGCTCGGTATAAAGGTTCATTTTAACCCATAAATCCGATAGGTTAGTTTTTTTGGCTCACCCTAATATGTATCTCAGATATATACAAAAGTAGTAGTTTTACCCCACTTTTAATTTTATTAAAAAAAACTCGTTGAGCGATTGACTAAAAAACTAGTCAATATAACTTTTTTCTTATTTTTTAAGTAGTAAAGAGTTTTTTTTATTTAATTAAAGAAATTCATTTCCACACTTTATTTCTCCTAAAATTTTACAAAAAATCTCCTAAATTCCTAAATAAAATTTATAATTTAGCCGTGGGAGCCCATGCATCCAGCCTAACAACGTGAATAATGAGTTACCCTCTCAAATGTTTCTATTTAATATAAAAAAATCCTCACCAAATATGAGCGTTCCAGCTCAACTCTAAGAGGTCGCTGTTTTTATTTTATTTTCCCATTTAATTAACATGGAAAAAAATAATTTTATGTTTGGAATTTTATACCTCTGTATCAAAGTAACTTATGGCAATGATCATTGCAGTTTCTTATATAAAATGTAACGCTCTACAAAAAAGCTATCTTATTATTTTTCGATAAATTGATTTCTTCTAGAGTTATTAGAGGTCAAAGTTTGATTAACATCAAATGTTCTGTTTTTTTTTTAATTTTATGGTACAATTAGCAGACGGGAGGTGAAAGGGGGCAAAACAAGGCAGCAGGGGGGGCAAAATGGGGTACCCAAAATACATGCTCAGAATAATTATTTTCGATTAAAAGCGTGAACTTGTGAGTCAATATATTTTCAAATAATTTAGAAACCGAAAAAAACAACCTAAAAAAATTTAGACCATTCGGGTAAGGTTTTTTACCTTAGGCTGTAAAAAACCTGTTTGAGCCAATTAAAATATTCGATAACTTTCAGATCTATCTAACCTCATTTCATACCTAATTTTAATAATAATAATTATTATTATAATTGTATGTTTTATTTATCCTTTAACAAATAAATATGTGTGTTGAAGATAAAATGTGTCTTTTTGTGCTCTGCTCAATTCAAACTCAGCAAAAAAAGACTTACTTCCCAGCCTAATGACATAAATTATTTTTATTGGTTTCCCAAAGGGCTAATAACCTTACTTTTTCTGGCACCTTTAATTTTTTTTATCAAAAAAATTATATAGAATTAAAATTTATTTACATCTTTATTTTTAAATATTATTTTTATTTTTGATTTTGTAAAAAATTGTTTTATTATTTAATGTAACTGATTTTTAATGCAGTTTATCTACTCTGATATATGTATGACATATATTTATAAGTTATAAAAAATATCCAATATTTTGGCAATATATGTTAAAAATTAAATATATAAGGAAATTAAACTTAATTTGATCAAATTTAAGTATAATTATACTTAAGTTAACATTTTTAATGCAGTTTATCTACTCTGATATATGTATGACATATATTTTATCTATAATTGTTTATTATTTAATCAAACAAAATGTGTTTGTTTATTAGAAGAAGTGCCAGTGTATGCATCATTTAGTCCTAAAATTTTATATTCAAATTTAAAATGAAATCTTTGTACTTCTTTGTCATGGCCATTATGGTATTTGCCTCTTTGGTTCAAGCTAGACTTATTTCTGAAAATAGTAAGTAAAGATTTTTGTTTTTAAAATAACTTAAGAAAAACGAAAATGTATGATATTTTTTTTACCATAGAAGGATTATTGGAAAGTTTTTTTCGTCATAGAAGAGCTGTATGTGGTACAACCTGTTCCGAGCAATGCAAAAAAGCAGGAGGCTCACATGGAAAATGTAATAATGGAAAATGTTTATGTTATACAGATAATGATCTTTCTCATTTTTATATACATGTATAATTTTCATAAAAATATATTAACATAATAGAGAACTTTTTTAATCCCCCCCAACAATTGTTTTTGAGAATTTTACACTAAAATGTTGTAAATTGTGTATTATTAAAGTGTACAATAAAAATAATATTTTAGATATTTTGGGGACTAAATACGAAATGAAAATCTTGGTAACACATTACACTTTTATTATTTTTTTTAATTAAGTTTAATATTTAAATCATCATAATTTTTGTTTAAACTTTTACCCTTCTATATAAATAAATATTCTAAACAAAATTTGTGTAATTCTTTAATTTAAAAAAAAACCTGGCGGTATTTTCGGGATATTCTGTATATAAAATAAAAAAAATTAATAATTACATACATATGTAATGTATAGATCAAGACTTTAAAAACAATATTTACAATATGTTAATTTATCTAAACCAAACAAAATTATCAAAATATGATATTACAGTGCAGCTTTATCAAACAAAAAAATGATCATCTTGACCCTGGAATAATTTTGTTATTAGCTTATATAAGAACTGCCGATTTCGGTTTCGTTTAGTCCGTGTTTTACACTCAATTAATTCAAAATGAAATTTTTTTACTTCTTTGTGATGGCCATTATAATGGTCTTTGCCTCTTTGGCTGATGCTGGTTTCATCTCTGAAAATAGTAAGTAAATTTTATAAAAGTATATGGATTTCTCTTTGTAAAATTAAACAAGTAAAAAGAAAATATATATTTTTCTTTATTATTATAGAACAACAATTGGAAGGATTAGTCCGCCATAGAAGAGCTGAACCTGCATGCAACAAGCAAACATGTATTGAGCAATGCAGAAGAGTACAAGGTCTTGGACACTGTGAAAATGGAAAATGTAAATGTTAAAAAGATTTTTTTACATTTTAATACCAATAAATTCATATAAAACTTTTTATTCCTTGTTTTATTTTGGATTTATGATTAAATTAAGAATATGTTCAATGTACAACCGCTGTCGCTGTCCACACCATATGGATACCCGGCACTAATGAGATTCAGAAGTTGTCAATGTTTAAAAATAATCAAATAAAATTAATTTGCCTACGTGAAAAAACTTTTTTTAAG
Source organism: Brassicogethes aeneus (assembly GCA_921294245.1). Lineage (NCBI taxonomy): Eukaryota > Metazoa > Arthropoda > Insecta > Coleoptera > Nitidulidae > Brassicogethes > Brassicogethes aeneus. Next base: position 52,306,973 of record OV121134.1, read on the forward strand.
TTGACGTACGACTTTATGCAATCTTTGCGATATTAGGCTTAAAATATTTAGAAACGTCTTCATAATGAATAACAAATTTAATTTAAAGCCCTCTAGTTGGCGAAATAGCATTTTGAATGAACTTTTAGGGAATTCATTAGTTTTCCCACACAGTAGGTCCACGAAGTTACATATTTCTTGCAGATGTTGAATAATAATAGTATATTGTGCGACTAGTGGGAAAAAAGAAGATTCCCCGTGCGTGGAAACACGCAAGTGGAATCTTTTGAGCAATAGTGGCACACAATATTTTATTCAACAAATTTATAATCAATTTTTTGATATTTTATCTGACACCTATCAATTGTTAAATTTAAGGAATAAAATGGGGCTTGAATAAATATTATTTTTTATATAGTATCTTTTTTTTGATGAAGCATAACTTTCTAATGACGCATTTGTTTTATTTTATACAAAAACATCTAGATGGGTGATTCTACAAAAGTTGGAAAACTTGATGTCATCAGTCAATAGAGTAGGTATTTTTTGTGAATATTTTAGTATATTACAAAAGATCCAGGTTGTTTTAACTTGTCCACCCAATTTTAATGTATTTTTTCAAAAGCACGTTTGTAGAAAAACATAATAAATATTCAAAACATCAGTACCTTGACGTGTCACAACTCCTGAGTCATTATTTTAAAATATATTCAATTTATCTTAAATTTTTCAAATTCACTACAACTATAAAACATTAAATAATGTATTTTTCATATTTTAACATAGATTCGAATAATAGCAATTTTAAAAAAATTGATAATCTTTGTACTCCTTTTTACCCGTCAGTTCTGTGTCGAATGTTAAAATTCAAAATTCCTGCGAAATATTGAAGTTTAAACGTCAAGTCCTCATTTTAACTCAAGTGTTGGTAAAAAATTACCTACAGAGCCCGACCTTTGCACGACAGTCATCTTGAAAACAATGCAAGCGGCGAAGTTGTGGTGAATTCACGTATAGTTCCAGTCAAAATTTCAGTACTGTGGCAAGTAGTTATTTTCTTATGTATATATATTTCATTGTAATTTATATAAGGCTATATGTGATTTGTTGATAAGTAGCATCCACTAATAAAAAATATCAGTAAAATACTTAATTCCGAATTATAATCTCAAATTTGTATCCCATTCATCAGTACCGTGTCGTCAGTTCCATGTTCGATGTTTCGGTTATCTTTTTTTCGCAAACTTGAATTTAAATTCTGCTTGCGCAGAACTTGTTTATTTAATGTCATTATAAACTCATATAAATTTGGTGTGGGTCCCATCTAATAATTGAGATATCGGTATACCCAAAATCCACCAGCCGCCACTGATGTGTGGTATTATTTGATTTTAAGATATTTAATGTATAATATGCTCAAAGTTGCAATAAATCTTATATTTTCCAATACATTATGAATATAATTAGTACCCTGGTATACTCGTCACTTCCCTTGCATTCAAATTTAGAAAACACAGATATTTTAGAAACTGTTTGAAAAAGTGACTGGCCCGGTCTGGAACAGTATATTTATTATATTATCTATGTTCTTATAACATAATACTGTTTAATTTTCTCCGAAAACTAAACAAATATAAACAAAATGAGGTCAAAAGTTGCCCAACTTTTGTAGAATTACCCAGATATTTTTTTGTATTTGACCATTTTTGAATTTTTTATTATTTTATTTGTGATGTTTTTTAACTAAAACTTTCTAAAAATTGATTTTTCGTGACAGGGATTAATTAACCTGAATTCAAATGCAACTGGATACAAAAAATAAAAGACAATATTTGATCTGGGTTTATTATAAATTCATAAATTACTATTTATAATAAATATTTATCTAGACTATGTTTATGTACAAGTTATGATTTTCTTAATCATTTAACATATTTTTGACTAGTTAAATGATAAAGATTACAAACGGAGTGTCATATCTGCTTTATTTAACCTTTGGTGTGAAATATAAAACAATTCTTATTAACCTAACGATATAAAATTATTTTATTATGGTTTTTAACGGCTTTTTTTTATTTTGGTAGATACTACACTCTATTTAAAAAAGTACTTAGATTATGACTGTTGTGTAATACATAAGTCGTTTCATGCCCTTCAAGCAAATTTACAATTCGCACAAATTTTATAATTTTGTTTGCCTAAGAGCATGAAAAAGTAAGTAAAAGTAAATGTATAAATTTTATAATCGGTCATACATACCTTTACCATATTCAATTTTGTAACAATTTTATAAAATATTATACATTAAGCCTATTTGATTATTTTTTCTTAGATTTCGCCATAAAAGAGCTAAAGTTGCTGTCGTAACTCGGCCTAGTGGCGGCATCTAGCGGAAAGTCGTATTCAGGGATTTGATAATCTCTTCTCAGCTGATTCCATTGAGCAGGGTTCATGGAACCGAAGTCGAAAGGTTTTCGTACAAAGTTTTCTTGAAGTTTTTGTTTTGGCTGACTGAAATCAGGCTCGAAACGAGGTGGCTGATAAAATTTCGAAGGCGGGTCAGCTGGGAACGTCTTGTTCTTCTTTGAAGGTACTTCATCAAAGAATGGCGCTTCTAAATCTAGGGATAGACTAGGGATTTTTTGTATGGAAACTGTTTTTGATTGGGGTGCTACTAAGCCCACATCCTCGGGGTTTTGTGAGGTTGGTTCTACTGTTTTAGGGTACACCGGGGTAGTGGCTTTGAAGTTCGACTTAAAGTTTACTCGTATGTTTTCTTTGATTTCCTGAGTTCTTTGCAGAGGAGGTAGAACACCAGCGCCATCGGCATCTTCGGAAGTTGCCTCGACTGTTTTTGGATACACTGGGGTGGTTGCTTTAAAATTTGAAGCAAAATTGACGACAATATTTTCCTGGTTGTTTGTTTTATTTTGTTTTGGTCTTGGTGGTAAAAGACCAGCTTCTTCAGCCGAGAACGGAATAGCATCCACAGTTTTTGGATACACTGGTGTTGTTGCTTCGAAATTTGAAGCAAAGTTAAAATTTACTCGTTGTTCTGGATTTGGTCTTTTATTTCCTGAACGTGGAGGTAAAATTCCTGCTGCTTCAGGAGAATCCGAAATAACATCTACACTTTTCGGATATACTGGCGTAGTAGCTTTAAAATTCGACTCAAAGTTAACTTTATTTCTTGGTTTTTGGTTTATTTTGGATGCCCCTGAGCTTGGTGGTAAAATTTCTTCTGCTTCAGAAAAATCGGATATAACATCCACAGATTTTGGGTATACTGGCGTTGTGGCCTTGAAATTTGATTGAAAGTTAACCTTAAATTTCTCTCCTTGGTTCACTTTGAATGATTCTGAGTTTGGTGGTAAAATGCCGGCTTCTTCCGGGGAATCTGAAATAACATCCAATGTTTTCGGGTAAACTGGGGATGTGGCTTTAAAGTTGGACTCGAAGTTCACTTTTACTCTTTGTTCTTGTTGTTTTGGCCTGTTGTTTCCTAAACGTGGTGGTAATATTCCTGCTTCCTCGGGAAAGTCAGAAATAACGTCCACAGTTTTTGGATATACTGGTGTGGTAGCTTTATAATTAGACTGGAAATTAACTTCAGGCAATTTAATGTTTTCTTGTCTGAATTGCTCTGCTAGTGGTGGTAGTAGGCCTGCTTCTTCCGGTGAATCAGAAATAACATCGACTGTTTGAGGATACACTGGCGTGGTCGCCTTAAAGTTGGAATTGAAGTTAACAGTTACTTTTTGACGGTTATTATTATTATTTTTACTAGTAGATTTAAATCTATTTTGTTGGCCTTCATTTACCCTATTCCTGGAACTATTTACATCAATCGCCTTTCCTTTGCTTCTTTTCGTGTCATCGTTATTATAGTTTGTCCTCACAAAACTGGAGCTGGTTTTGTAATTGCTCGCTTTATTGGGAGCCCTGGTAGTCGATTCTTTGGAGTATTCCGTCGACCAATGACTAGGTAAGGAGTAAGATGGATCGCCGGTGGCTGGTGACCCGGCTCCTACGATGTTGTTGCTCGGGCTCGTTCTGCTGTTTCTGTAGATGATGTTAGCTTCGGAGGCGGTTGGTTGTGACAGTAGATCCGGTCTGGGCGTTCTGAAGTAAGGTTTGGTTTCCGAGTCTTCCACAAACGGTTTTTCCCTTTGACCTATGAGCAAGTTGGCGCTGTAATCTTCCTCTGATTTGCTGCAGTTCACCATGTACCAATGGTCGCAGATCAGCATTCTTTGTTGGAATAAAGTTGCGTTGGGACAGGTGTAGCTAAATTGTCTTCCTAGGCCATCGCACATGTGGTAAACCTTAAAAATAATTGTTTAGTGAAATAATTTGTTGATGGTGTTTTTGTTACCTACCTGACATCCTGTACCAACGTCAGCATAGTAACCAGACGTCCTTCCTTCGCACGAGAAAGTTCCTTTAGGAATCTGAAACAATACAATATTGTTTAAATTATGTTTATCAAATGGATTTTTTTAAATTTTTGGTTAACAAAATCTAAATGCACAAGAAAGGGTTTGGTTTTTTATTATATGATGGAATTAAGTAATTGAAGTTTACGGCAATATATTTTATACGGAAATCCATGTAAAACTAAATAACACTTTTCCAGATTAAAAAAATATTTTTCAAGTTCAATATTTTATAAAGGGTGTCCCTGATGCACTAACAAAATACCATCCTAGTGAAGGTTATAATTATAACACGAGAATCTTCTTATAACCAAGGGAGGCCTATCGTAGTTTAGTTAGTTTATGGAATAGCTTAGAAAAAATTAAAGGAAGGTAGTTCTAAATTTATAAAAAAATACATTTTTAACAAACAATTTTCTTTAATAATCATATGACTAATCAGAAATCGATTATAACCCTATTGTTTAGACTGCCATTTAAAAATTAAGGAGCTGATTCCATCAAATTTTCCTGATCTATACACAGAAAAATTATCTTTTTTAAATTTATTGAAACGCACCAATAGAGAAATTAATTCAGACTATAATTGCATGTCTTATTGACCCTGGCATTAGCAGCCACATACCTAATCGTAGTTACCACAACTTCCGTGACCCACACTCATGAGTAAAATATGTATTATTAAATTGGTTTGCTAAAAATACAGACATTGACGATTCACGACTTTATTATTAAAATTAATTGAAACATTAGAGTTAATAATTTAGGTCACTGTTTCTTCAGCAATCTATAATTTATTTACATAATTTTAACGGATTAAGTGACAAAATAGTTATTTATGTCATAAGGCTGAGAAGTAAGTAATACGAATTTTCGCATTTCGCAACTCCTATTTCATATAAACTGCGCACCACTCAATGTGTCGCGACCAAAAATTCTTTCTTTTTCAAAACGACATAACTTTTTTGTTTCTTGATCGATTTTATTTTGGTCTGTGATGTCTGCCTCTGGTAATTCACGTTATAGATATTCAGCTTCAGCTCACGGTTCGTCAAGTAAATTTCCTACAGGGTGATATGTTAAACGGTGAAAAATTTCAATAATTTTATCCAAGCCCCGTTTGTAAAAAATATTTTTTTTCTCGTTTTTCTTTTGAAATAATGAAGTATTATGTGTTACCTTGAAACGTTTTTCAAGTTTTTCGAATTGAAATCTTAGCAACGACGATATGATTTTTTTTCGGATTTTATTAAGACATTTAACAGCCGGGAATTGTTTTAGAATTTTGATTCTTGGTGATTTTGGTTTTATCTGAAACTTAAATTTGACAACTGAATCAAAATCAGGAGGTAAAAATTATAAAGAAAACATGTCACGAACGTAAATATCGGTTCAGGTTTAGTTTTCGCAAATTTTCACCAAAATGTCATTTTGAAAAAGTGGTCTTTGCTTAGGCCCCTCTGAAAATAATGGATGTTTGTTGCTTGTCGCTTGTTCAGAATTATTCAAGGAACAATCTTTCACCATCTTATTTTCTTGTTCCTAGAAAGACTGAGTGTATTGCCTACCAAAAAGCCTTAAATATATTTTTTTGTAAAAAAAAATCAGATTTTCGTTGCTGATTTCAATTCGAAAAATTTGAAAACCTTTTCAAGATAAGACATAATACTTCATTATTTCAAAGTAAAAACGAGAAAAAATATTTCTTTTTTCAAACGGGGCTTGGATAAAGTTATTGAAATTTTTTACCGTTTTACATATCACCCTGTAGGAAATTTACTTGAAGAACCGTGGGCTTCATATCTATAGCATGAATTGCCAGAGGATGGGGTTTGCAGATATCAAAGACCAAAATAAAATCGTTCAAGAATCAAAAAGGTTATGCCGTTTTGAAAAAGGACGAACTTTTTGGACACATTGAGTGGTGCGCAATTTAGATGCGAACTATTTTAGGGACATTTTTTTCTCACTAGGCGATATTTTCCATGCTTTAGGTACTAAAATAGTAAAGTTACTTAAAGTGACTATAAAGTTAAAATAAGAAACATTAATATACTAAACTCCATTATAAAAAACAAAAAAAACTTCACTTAAATAAACATAAATGGCGTAGGTACGATAAGAAATTGCATTAATCACGCCAAATTAGTGCGATTTTCACAAAATATTGAATCAATCTCAAGATTCCCGCCCCCTAGATTCAAATCTTGCAAATTCGCAGGATCTATCGAAACGTCGAAACGCTTTTCCCGACAAATCAAATTGACCAATGGGAGTTTTTCGCAAATCGCATCTATAGGAAATGGGCTTTAAGGCATAATTTGATTTTTTAAATCATACATAAAACGTACAATAATTGAATCGGTGAGAATAAGAACACTACCAGTCCAAAAATTTAATTTTGACAAGTCAATTTTAAAGTTTAAAATACATTTTTTCTACTCCCACCTTTAAAACGCCCTTTATCGTACATGTTTCCATGACACTAAGTGACCTTTTAAATATACATTGACAAGTTGTGGCTTTATGGCGCTTTAGTCACGGGCTGAAATTAGCAACAAGTTTTTAGTCACGGGCTGAAGTTAGTTTTAAATTAGTTGACAGTTGTCAAATGTCATACAATCGTTAAAATAAAGTGCCTTTCTTGTAAAATAATACTTAATGTAAAAATTATTTTATTATCTCAATACAAAAAGTCTAAAGTATTAAATAGTTTCTCAACGCCAATATTTGAAAAAATTATATGAACATTGTACTGACCTTTTAATTTCGCCGGCAGTAAACTATAACTTAAATTTGGGCACAGACTCCACTGTAAAGTGCTCATAAAACATTTTCTTTACTTTCACTGTGAAAAACTGTCAATTTTCAAGAAATGCATTTCGATTTATAACCTTTATAAATAATAAAAATTTGACATTTGACGGTGACACACAGATTCCCCTATTGTTTCATAGATGGCGCTCTATACAAATTTTTGATTTAAATCATTTTAAGATAGTAATAAGTATTGGTCGTAGAAAAAGTATAGTATGCACCTCGTTTATAAACTTTTCTATACACTCATTAATTTAAGCCTAAATTAAATTCGTGTATAAAATGTCGTTTATCAAACTTGATATATAATATACTATTATCTATTTTGCATTCATAATGACTTCATTATAACACCGCTTTCGGTGCTGTAATGAGATACTTTATCCCACACAAAATTTTGATTTTAAACAGCATAATATTTTGCATATTGGATATAATATTTTTATGATTTTTCTAGTATTTAAATTATGTTTAACACCAAAGAAAATCCCTTTTTTCTTCTTTAACATTAACATCCGCTTATTGTAAGTAGGTAACTTAAGGACGGCATGGCGAATCGATTTTGACATTGTCAAACCAATGACTGTGATACCAACTATTTAAAGTAAAATTCGCCCAAATTAAATTTAAGGTATAAAATTAATTTTTTTTATAGAATTTTTGCAAAATAGATAAAATAGCATAAAGAACTCATGTCATAAGACCTTTTGTCGCACTCGTCCATTACAAAACTCGCTCCTTCGTCGCTAGTTTCATAAATTGTCCGCGTGCGACAAAATGACGTCTTATTATGACATTAGTTCTTTAATATACTATTTTTGAGAATATATAAATTATTTTACAGAATATGAACATTATATTTTATAAAACAGTTAAAATATTTCCGCAAAAATGCAATTAGAACTATAAAACTGATTTTTTTAAATATTTTGTCAAAATTTTGACATTTGTAGTTGTACTGTTCTTAATCTCACCGATTCAATTATAATAACAATTATTAAAAGTAGGCAGTAGTCGAATGTTTTTATTGGTCCAAGCGGGTTTTTTACAGGCTAGTAGGATAACTTAAAAAAAACTAATTTGTTATTTACAAACCGTAATAGTTCTAAAATATTTTCAGTGTCATTAGAAAATATCATCACGAATAGTGACACCAAGGAATGTTTTTCTTAAAAAGGTCAAACACAGTAATTTAAGACTATATACCGACATGTTTTGATTATCTTAATTTAAAAATTTACAATCCTAAACATATGCATAACAGTCAAATTAGAGCTTAAAATATGCATATTGCGGATGACTTGACAAGGTAACCGAAATATGAAGGTATTATTTAAATAAATTAAGAATTAAGGAAGATGGGTATTAATTTCATAATTATTTTTATTTCGTGTAAAACAAATATCCTGCAAAATTTGTAATTCAAAGTAGGTAATAAATTATTAGGAAATTTAAATTTAACGTGGATGAAGCCTAAAACTAATAAATCTATATTAATTAAAATATTCTTTTACTGCCACCATTAAAACGCCCATAATCGTACAAGCTGTGACTTTATGGCGTTTTAGTCACGGGCTAAAGTTACCTTAAAGTTAGTTGACAGTTGTCAAATGTCATAACCTTCTTGTAAAATGATACCAAAAGCCGGTAAAACAGATTTCTAATACAAATTTGGTTACTCTATTTTTGCATAAATGTAACTCTATAAAAATATTTAAATTAGTTAGAAATAAATTAAGTTTTATAATAATATTTGTCGTAGAAAAAGTATAGTATGCAACTCGTTTATAAACTTTTCTAGACACTTTTATTAACCACTCGCTCGCATTACTAACTAAAACCCATGACTAAAATGCTGTTTATCAAACTTGATACATAATATAAAGTTGCGACTCCCACATATCATTTATTGTTGTAAATGAAGGAATAATTAAAATTAATCTTTATAAACACTTAATTAATAAAATTTCGCTAATAAATATGTCAAATTACATACACCTACTATACTACCTACAACTTATTTAACAGCTTTATTTACGTAAATAATTGGTTAGTTTATTTTCCTTCAATCTTAAAATATTCCTGTTGTTTCTTTTGTTTTAGTTTTATAATGCAATTCAGTTTTCCTTTATTTTAAGTCGGCATTTTAAATTGTAATTTTATTAATAAATACTAAAGGTTTTTTAGGATCAGGGACAATAGGATGCGTGGGTTAAAATTTTGACCCAGATTTTAAAATTAAAAAAAAAAACTTAAAACAAGGATAAGTGTGTCCATTAATGTAAAACCTTAGACAAGGTAAAAACAGCTGCGGATCCTGCAAACATATTTTACAAAAAAAAATTGTAGATACCCCATTATGGGTTAACTTTTTAATAATATGGGATTCCCATATTATTATAAAGTTAACGTATTCTGACCAATTTTGTGTGTTCTTACGTATAAATTATAATAACAATCAGGTTTTTTACACTTTATAATGGTTTTTTAAGCCATCAACATAACCCTACTTTGTTTTTCGAGTTTGAAAACGAATTTTCATTGATTATTGATAGCCTGTCACGGCCCACTGTTATTTATTTAGCAAACTCTTCAAATGGAGATACTACCTTAAGATTTGTTGATTCTTTCACATTTTGTTTTTAAGGGTTTAATTGATAAGGCTGTACTTAGGTCATTCAAATACAAATAAACATATAGCGTAGGTTACGTTACACGAAACGTTGGTTACGTAGCGATCACGTAGCGATTTCCGGTATACAAAAATGCTTTAAGGTTATAATAAGATGTAAATATTCAAGCAAATAATACAATATGCTGTGAAAACGTACTTATATTTAAATTTTCTGACTCCTTACATAAAAACCATCTTAATAAAATTAAATTAATACATTTTATTACAAACAAACACTTGTTTATTAATGTACCAAGCGAGTTAATGCTTTCCACACTTCATATACTCGGCCACGTACGAAAACGTGCCGTATAGAGTCGAGTGGTGGCGTGGTTTATTTATATATTTATATTTGTTGATCTTTTGTTTTTATTTTGATGCAAGGCCTTAAATAGTTTCTAACGCAAATTTAAAATATTAAATAAGAAAATAAATAAACGTGTATTAATTTTATTGTTATTTTTGGTTTAACAATTATTGTTATGTAAATCAAAATTTACAATAATATTAAAATTTAAATTATTCTTTATTTAATTTTTAATTCTGGTTAAGCATTTTTCTTCTACCTAACTTATATTAATTTTCAAAGCAAAATGAGTAAATTGTTTAACCCCAATTTTTTATATCCCTCTCATTTTACACTGAAAAATATAGGAGCGGCAACTTGCACCTTTGCTCCCTTAAAAATTTTGTAGATCCGGGCCTGATCAAATGTATGGGAAAACTATTATTTTTGATACCTAATATTAAAGTGAAGACTATACCGCGGAACTTTTCCAGCGATGACGTCAAAATGTTTACAAAAATCAGAGTTAAAAAAGTAAACACTTATCTTTATACATGTCCCTAACCCGCACAAGCCATTCAGTTGGCTTATGGGACTTCTTAAGAAGTAAGGGTGGAACTAAAAGAGCACTTTTGTATATAAACTTTTTTTTGTATATGCAAAAAATAACTATAATATCACAATATAATCATTTTTATGTAATCGCTGGAAATCTTCCGCGGTATAGTGAAGACAATGGGAAATATAACACTAATTTTGGATTTTAATAAAATTTCTTAAGAAAAAATGCGTAAAAGGTTAACAACCTTCGCACAAAAAATGTATTGTGTTTTACGAAGAAGCAAATAATCACGGAATATTAGTTACATAACGTTTAAAGCCGAATTAAGAAATTTTTTTATGTAATTTAATTTTGATAAACAATCAAGCTTTAATAAAGGATGACCCGAAAATAGCGCACTATAGTGCGGTATAGGCCATACCACAACCATTTTAATAATAAAAAAATTGACCAGTACTTTTTGCATTTTTATTCACAACGTTGTATCATTGATTAAGGTTTACTCAACGGTTGTATGTTTAATAAATACAGTTGATATCAAAAACAGTTGCTATGAACAACAATTTAAATAAGGCAGTTGATGTTAACCAGTTTGTCTAAAAAAACTTAACATTGGATTACCGTAACTTTGTTATTATTAACAAATTTTAACTTTCTGTTTTTAAAACGTCATTTAAAAAATTTAATATTTTAAATACTTATTTTTTTATACTTAAAATAACCTGCGTGGTATGGCGATAGTGCGCGATTTTTGGGTAAAAATAATAGATGACTGGATAAAATTTAATTTTTAAGAGAACTTTTTTTGTCTATTTCGATGCTTCTAAGAGTTCTTAGTCGCATCGTTTTCAGTGCTAGTAAGAGCTTCTTAGAAGCAAATTATATTATAAAATGTGAATAAAATCATTAGAAGTTAATGTTAACTATGTCTAGCTCTTAGAGGAATCAAAATGGAAAAAACAAAATTTGACGTTTTATTTTGACTGACATTAAATATTTAATTTTGACATTTCACTTCACGTCAATTGTGCCAACCTAGTAACATGAATTAAACTACTTGTTTTTTTTAAGATTTATTTTATTTTATTTATAAATTAGGATCGAAATAGACAAAATAGACAAAATAGTGTGAAAAACTATGACTTATTGTGATAGTCTTACTATTGCCGGACTCCGCTTCGCGGTCGAGCGGCAAAATAACTTAAGCAAAAATTACTTTTTTGCGGGCTTTTATTTAGATAAATAAATAAACAAACGCATTGACTTTTAATAATTGCTTTCTTTATGTACCTATACTTTATGCGTTGCAAGCCATAAATAAGAGTTTCATGATAAACTGCGCTATCTACCTTTCTATCTCTATAGGTCAAAACCGCAACAATGCGTGGGTTAAGATCTACAACTGTTTACATAACGAGGATTCCGCCGTAAAGTCTAAATTAAAATATTCTTTTTATGCTATTGATTTAAGCGCCATCCACGATTTCGGAATATGTTTATTTAAATAATGTTATTGTTGATGAAATGAATTAATTAATAAATATTAGAGATGGGAAAATTCCCATTTGACGAAAATTCCCGGAAACTTTCCATCGAAAATTCCCGAAATTTTCCGAAAGTTTAAAAAAAAATTTTTATTGCGAAAATATTTTTTTTTGTGCCAGGGATTTGCAAAAATATATAACACATTAACTTTTTGTCAAATTTTATTAAGAAAAAAAAATAAAAAAAATGTTTATAAGAATATAACTGCAATACTATTTTTAGTATCTTTTACTTTGAAATATTCCTATTGTGTACTGAAACCTACAAAATAAAAATAAAATGTTTACTATTAGAAATTCACTGCTAGTAAATCCTAGACATTACGTAAAAAAAATTAAAAGGGACAAAGTAACTAATATATAGGAATATTGAAAAGTAAAAAATAATTCCAAACACTAGATTTTTTTCTTGGCATTGTGCTATGCCTATAAATAAACAACAAAAATGTAAGAATGATTTTAACTTTGTTTATTGTTTTTATTTTGTTTACCTTTTTTTAAAAAAGTTTTTTGTGATGGTGCGGAATAATCCGGCTTCATTGAGGTTTTGTAACATAACTTACATTATTTATACTTCTTCTGCTTTAAATTAGCACACATTAAATTCTTATTCAAAGTTTCTTGGCCTTGTATCAGCGGTTAAACAATTGACATTTAAATGAAAAAACAAGGAAAGTTTCCAAGGAATGTTTCCGGTAGCTTAGAAGAAACTTTCAAAATGAAAATAAATTCCCAATTGGAAACTTTCCAAAACAGAAAGTTTCCTTAAAATGGAAACTTTCCGATTCCCATCTCTAATAAATATTAAACATAATACAGGTTATGGTTTGACTGCTCTTCGACTTTTGTTATTATGAAATCCTGTTGACAAACGTAATAAATCAATTTGGTATGTGTTGGCCCAGGGCCATCTATAGGCTGGATGCTCCCGTGTACGAGTTTTGTTTCGTGCCGCGCATGACGTCACTTGATGAGTAGTTGCCGTGCGAATACACGAATAATATAGTAGAGGATCCCAAGTAAGGTCGACCTTCACCCATCTGCTTACCAGATGAAAATTATATTTTATCAAATAAAATATGTTTCTGAACATAAACCAATAGGGTTGCCATAAAAAATATGATCAAGGCTATCTATAATAAATAAAAAACTAAAAAAAAATAATTAATTTTTTAAATTTCACCGACTTGCTTGCCAAATGAACGAAATTCCAATGGAAAGCATACAACATACAGAATATGTAACAGCTAGGTTGCCTACCTTTTTCTGGGTACCTATTACCTGGTTGCTTTGTACAGGGTGATCCCCTATAAAGTCGCCCCCCTTTAACTTTTTTATTTTAAGTGTCCCAAAAAATTTAAAAGTTTGGTTATGTAGGTACTAAAAAATACTTTTTTTCTACGTATAAAGAAAATTGGAAAATTGATCAGTATACAGGGAAAAACAAAAAGTTTATTTTTTTTCAATGGATCACCGTATATATGAGTTTATTTTTCGATTCCTTGTAAAATTCTGAGCATAATTTATATAACAAACCATATACCTAAATTCAACCGTTTCTGAAATATTCGCATTCGAAATGTCATCATTAAATGTTTTTTTTAAACTGTTAGAAATCAAGAAGCCTCAGTATACCAAAATTTTTATTGAAAATAAATTACTATAGTGAAATTATGTCAATAAGTGTTGTTAAATAAGTAAAAATGGCGTACTCAGACAGAGAAAGACAAAATATTTCAACTTATTATCTTAAAAATAATTTAAATATTTCAGAAACGGTTGAATTTAGGTATATGGTATGATATATGAAATATGCTTAGAATTTTACAAGGAATCGAAAAATAAATTCATATATAGGGTGATCCATTGAAAAAAATAAACTTTTTGTTTTCCCTGTATACTGATCAATTTTCCAATTTTCTTTATACGTAGAAAAAAAGTAATTTTTAGTTCCTACATAACCACACTTTTAAATTTTTTGGGACACTTAAAATAAAAAAGTTAAAGGGGGGCGACATTATAGGGGATCACCCTGTACAAAGCAACCAGGTAATAGGGACCAGAAAAAGGTAGGCAACCTAGCTGTTACATATTCTGTATGTTTTATGCTTTCCATTGGAATTTCGTTCATTTGGCAAGCAAGTCGGTGAAATTTAAAAAATTAATTATTTTTTTTTAATTTTTTATTTATTTTAGCTAGCCTTGATCATATTTTTTATGGCAACCCTATTGGTTTATGTTCAGAAACATATTTTATTTGATAAAATATAATTTTCATCTGGTAAGCAGATGGGTGAAGGTCGACCTTACTTGGGATCTTAGACTAATAGTAATTTATCAAAGAAAATAGAGTAATATCTGGACATAGTGCGTTTTTGTTAAACTTAATATTAAAGAAAGTGTTATAATATGGATAATTATAATAGATGCTTTCAGTCCTTGATAACATTTAGGGCTGTAGCTGTAGGTGTTTTAAATTAAACCTATAGTCACTGTCCAGAAAATGTTTATAGGAAACAAAAGCGGTCTTAACGTTAATATTGTCTATTCTTTTTGTGGCATTTAACCACTGTTTGCACAAATCAAAGTTTTTTGGAAATCGATGAAATTTAATGTTTTTATTTAAAGGGTTTTTCTTGGACTGGTTGTCCGAATTGCATGAAAATATGTCACACCGCATTTTAATAAATGCAAATGGCACGACACAAACTAAAACACAAACAAAACAAGTTAACGCAACACAAAAACAATAATTAACAAACAGAACAGGTTACCACAACGCAATAACAATAATTTGAACACAGAAAAGTAATTCGAACCTTACCGAACGCAAAAACAAATTAAAAAAAAAATAGAGCAAGTTAACATCCAACAGCATCGCAAAAACAAGAATTTTAGCAGCAGATAATTAAAACGCACGTTAAAGATTTAAAAACACTCATCAAGTGACGTATTTAAGCCCCGCCCAACATGCGCACCATCCTATCTTAAGGTGTATGTATCTTGGTGTTGGCCTTTTGGGGCCGTCCATAAACCTCGTGACGCTAAAAATTCTCAAAATTGACCTCCTCTCCATTGAGACAGAATGTGACGATGTAAAGACCTTCCGACTAAAAATGAACAAATAAGCAATTTCATTCGATTTCCTTTGTCACGTGACGTTTTAATAACCCCCCTTGGGCGTAAAAAATCGTGACGGTCCTTCAAACCCCCTCTTCTCCATCCAGCGTCACGAGATTTATGGACAGCCTCTTTGCTGCCTCGCAAGTCGTGCTCTGTCCGTTACTTCTCAAGTTGTATTTTTTACTTGGGTATCTACTAATTATTTGTTTACAGTCTGTTTTAGAGCAGCAAAATGAATGTCTTGGAGTTTTAGGAAATAGTATTATGTTCTTTTTAAAACAGTTTTATTTCTCGTAAGGTACAGAACCAAAATCGTGTATAAGTTTGTTATATGTATAATAATAATAATAAATAATGGTTCCCTAGGAACAGGGTTCCATAGAGATTACATATATTTATTTAATAAGCATATATACTACTTGAGTAACTCAATCTCGAACATACTCCCCCGCAATTGCGAAGTCAATTAATACAAAAGATAAACAAGAACGCTCAGCAATAACAGGGCTAGTATTTAGAATTTATAAGATTAATCAGTACAGGAAAATTTTATTTAAAATTATTAATAGGTAACTTAACCAATTTAACAATTGGACGCTGAAACTCTGAATTTGCAGTTTTTATAGTAACAGCGCGAACCAACCCATCAGCACCAGGATGAGTACTGATAATACGACCCAATTCCCACTTATTTGGAGGCAGTTGTTCATTTCTTACTAAAACAAGATCGCCTTTCATTAAATTAGGTTGAGTACTAAACCACTTTGAACGCGTTTGCAATTCGAAAAGATATTCTCTTTGCCATTTACGCCAAAAGTTTTCCACAACCTTATGATAAAATTGCCAGCGAGTAAGTCTGTTATCAGTTAAATCTAATACAGAAGGAGTGGGAATCGACTTAAGAGCACATCCTACCAAAAAATGTCCTGGTGTAAGAGCATCATAACTTTCTTTGTTATCATATAACGGAGCTATAGGCCGAGAATTTAAAAGACCTTGAATTTCACTTAGTCCGAAATTCGTCTGCACTAGGTGTAACATTTGCAAGTTGAGGTTTAAGATATTTTTTTACACTTTTTACTCCAGCTTCCCATAAACCTCCGAAGTGAGGAGCAGAAGGAGGCAGAAAGTGCCAAGTTATTCGATCTTGAGCAAAACTATTATGGAGTTCAGGGTCAGATTGTAACTGAGTTAAATATGATCTTAACTCTCGATCTGCTCCCTTGAAAGTAGAAGCATTATCGCTATAACTACTCTAAGAATCCTTGCCCACGAAGAAATTTTGGAAATCAATACTGAAATAAAATGATCTTCAGCTTGGCAGGAAATGAGACTTGCAACTTGAAATGAACGTTTGTCCAAATCAGTAAAATGTTCAAAATTCTCTTGAATAGGCCATAAATCTAGTTTTTTAGACAACCAACTGGGACCATTCCACCAAAGCAGAGATGTAACTAACTTTTGTGTATCAACACCACGAGAAGCGAGGTCTGCAGGATTTTGAGAAGTAGGAACATGTTTCCAGATGGCTTTTGGTAAAGAATCCTGTATCTGAGAAACTCTATTTGCAACAAAAACTTTCCAAGTATAAGAAGGATGTTGTAGCCAACTCAGAACAATAGAATAATCAGTCCAACAAAATATAGGAACAGAATCTATTTTTAAAGCTGATATAATATAACAAAGTAAATCAGAAAGAAGAGTTGCAGCGCAAAGCTCTAACCGAGGAACACTAACAGTTTTAAGAGGAGCAACTCGAGTTTTTGAGATAAGTAAAGAATTTAATATCTTAGAATTATGTTCCACTATTAAATAGATAACTTCATCTCTTAATTTACGAGTCTCAATTAGATCGTCCCCTCCGAAGAAAACGTTATCAACATAGACGTTATCTTCTAAACATTAAGATGCATTTGGAAATCTAATTCTTTCATCTTGACAAAGCTGTTTAATAACGCGATTAGCTTGAAAAGGAGAAGAACGAAGACCATAAGTGATAGTATTAAGTTCATAGATCTGAAGAGGTTCAAATTGAGAAAAACGCCATAAAATACATTGGAAATGTCTATCTTTAGGAGCAATACTGATTTGTCGAAACATTTTCTCCACATCGCTTGTAAGAACATAACGGTGTTGTCTCCAGCGAGTTTAATAGCTACTATATCTTTTTGCAAAGCTACTCCAGTATGAAGACAATCATTTATAGAACAATTATTTGAAGTTTTAGCGGAGCCATTAAATACCACTCTTAACTTGGTAGTAAGACTATCCTGACGAATAACTGGATGATGAGGAAGAAAGTTTTGATCTTTAAAGTGTGAATTTAATGGTCCAATAAGACTCATATGTGAAAGCGACAAATATTCTTTCATAAATGCAGAATATTGCTCAAATAAATCAGGAGTTCTATTTAATTTCTTTTCTATAGAACAGAAAGTACGAAAAGCTACTTCTTTTGAGTCACCTAGAATTGGCACATCAGAAAGAAAAGGAAGCTTTAACTGATAAGCCCCATTAGGAAGTCTAATATAAGTATTTTGAAAGTGCTCTTCACATTCACGCTCAAATTTGGATAGATTTGAACAAGACGGAACTTGTTCTATTTCCCAGAATTGTCTCAAAGTTAAGTCCAACGATTCTTCAACTGAAGCATGATGAACATAAATAGTATTAAATGAAGAACTATTTACAGTTAAAGGTCCTGTTAAAACCCACCCAAAAATTGAAAATTGTGCATGTAAAGCACTAGAATTGGATCTTAAAAAACCATCGCGTAAAAACAACCCATAAACATCTGCGCCTAACAGCAAATCTATTCTTCCTTCTTTTTCAAAGTGCGGGTCAGCAAATTCAAGATTTTGCCAATCGGATGGAAGATCTGACTTAAGAATCTCAGGCGGTCGATAAGTGGTAACACGAGGAAGAACATACGCATGAACGTTAATTGGTTTAGAACTAGAATTAACCGAATTAATCATAAAATTAACAGAAGACAGCACATTTCCAGTTGTTGTGCCATTTACTCCAGTTATTGTAGCTGAAGTTCGGTTCTTTGGCAACATTAACACTTGTGTTAAATGTTCTGAAATAATGCTACATTCAGAACATTGGTCAAGAATTGCTCTGGCCAAAGTTTTCCGCCCTGAAGGAGCTTGAACCAGTACATAAGCAGTAGCCAAAACAATGGAAGAATTTCGTTTGTTTGAAGATAAATGTACATTAAAATTTTCTGGAAATTCTGAAATTTTACTAGTGTTAACTTGATTATCTAGAAAATCTTTATGTAGCAATGAATTATGCCGTTGATGACAAACAAAACAATTATGTTTAGATCTACATTTAGACAATTCATGTTTACCTAGACAATTTAAACACAGATTGTATTTTGACTTGGTAACAAATGTTAATCGTTTAGAAACCGAGAGTGCTTTAAACTCCTGACAATATAAAATAAAATGATTTCTTTGACAATAATCGCAAGATGAAGATTTTTTAGAAAGTGTGAAAATTGGCTTTTGGTTTGAAATAATTTTGGAAGATTGTAAATTTTGATGGGCATGGACAATTGGTTTTGTGTTTTTATAACCAGTTTTTATAATTAATTTTTTAGACACTTCCAAACACCGAATTCTGGTATCAATAAACTTTATTATTTCAACATATTCCCATTAATTCCCACTTTTCTCTAGAAATTTTATCAAGTTTTAGGTTGATTAAGCAGACCAATAAATCGTCCCAATGTTCAACTGGTCTTTTCAGGTTTTTTAAAGCAGTAACAGCTGACAAAATAACATCACGAAACATTTTTAAATTATTCCAAAAATCATTAACAATTTCAGGAAATTCAATAATAGATAAAATTAACGAATGTACTAATTGAATCGTATTATCGTACCTATCCCTTAAAATTTCCCAAATTGGTTGGAAATCAACGGTATTTACTGCAGTTTGAGAGAGTATCAGAGCTTCATCGGTTAAACTAGCATGTAAATAATGTAATCGCTCAACATCTGAAAGTTGATTATTGTCAATTACCAAAGAAGTAAATAAATTTCGAAAATTTAACCAAGAGTCTTGATTACCGTTAAAATTTGGAAGAGTAATTTGAGGAAGCTTTATATTTTTCCTAACCTTGTCATTAACTAAGCCCTCCTGTTTATTAATTGAATCAATATTAGCTAGCAATTCAAAGACTGAGTTAATAAGTAGAACATACGTGTCTAGAGCTGCATAGTATTCTTCAGGATTGTAGAGTTCCAAATCTCCAGTTCCTTGACCTGGTTTGAGTGCGATGATTATCATATGCTCCTCTCTAATATTCTTCTCTAAGTTCTCCAATTTTCCTAGATTCCATTGTAACATTTCTTTATTTAAATTTTCGCAGGCATTTAAACGTTGTTTCCAGCTGTGAAGTTCCAAAAAATAACTCTTAATTCTAATAAGATGCTCGGAATACTCCATTATTTTGGTTTTCATATCCAAAATATATTATGTATCAATTGTCACCACTGACAGAAGCAATTTAATAAAATATTAAATTATTATTTATAAGAGACAAACTCTAGCACGATAAAAGAATTTGATCCAAATCTACGGCGCAACCGTATTGTGTCAGGAACAAATTCCAAATTTCAGCAAAATTTTATCTGGCACGATAAATGCTCCAAATCTACGGCGCAACCGTATTGTCAGGAACAAATTTCAATAAAATTTCACTTTAAAGATTTTCCTAATATACTCCAAACCACAGGATTCGAAGGACCATGTTTTAGAGCAGCAAAATGAATGTCTTGGAGTTTTAGGAAATAGTATTATGTTCTTTTTAAAACAGTTTTATTTCTCGTAAGGTACAGAACCAAAATCGTGTATAAGTTTGTTATATGTATAATAATAATAATAAATAATGGTTCCCTAGGAACAGGGTTCCATAGAGATTACATATATTTATTTAATAAGCATATATACTACTTGAGTAACTCAATCTCGAACACAGTCAAAAACCAAGTTTTAAAAAAATCCGATATCGTTTAACCCTGCCTAAATGACATTTTTAATGACAAGAAATATTCATAACTCGCTAATTAATAGACATGCAACAACTTTTATAGAAGACATAGTTTTACTAGAAACGTCTTTTACGATTTTATCGTAAAACCATCCATTTAAATAATATCGAAGGTCAAAGTTTAAAATACATCAAAAATATTTTTTTTTCTGAATATCATATGTGGGTGTCATCTAAATTATTTGTTTACAGTTAAACCGTCTCGATAGCAGCGAGAATGTAGGTGTAATTTTTTTCTCGAGTGGTTAAAAATCCGCCGATTTTATTCACAATAATTATTAATTATAATTAATGACATTCATTTCTCCCGCTGTATATATTTTTATTCCCTCCCGCTACCATCAGGATGGTACAGTATGATAGACTTTGAATGTAAACGTCAGATTTATATAACTTTGATACAAGTTTTTTGCGGGTACCCACAATCCACACAACAAGGTCTGTTCTATCCTAAGGTTCTATCTCGTACTAAAAATACAAAAAATCACTGCAACACTGCACAGTTTAACGGCGGCCATTGCTTTGGGTTTGTGCTCTGTTTATACAGATTAATAATCGTTTTAAACGTTGTGTTTCTCATAGTAAGCCTTAAAAGAGTCCTTAAAGTGCTAAGAACAACCATTTTACTCCTCTATTGTAAAAAATAAACTTTATTCTATCAGGGCTGTCATAAAACTGTCAAATGTCAATTTTAAGGTTAAATTATAACCCACAAATTAACCTTCAAATTGTCATTTGACAGCCCTGATAGAATAAGGTATATTTATTATAAAAGAGGAGTAAAATGGTTGTCCTTAGCACTTAAAGGCCTTATTAAGAAACACAACGTTTAAAACAATTATTAAACAGCACAAACCCAAAGCACAAGAATTGTAAACAACAAAAATGGCCGCCGTTAAACTCTGTGCAGTGTTGCAGTAATTTTTAGTATTTTTAGCATGAGATAGAACAGACCTTGTTGTGTGGATTGTGCGCCGCACAATGTGCGGGTACCCAAATTGTGTATTTTTAAGCGAAAGTGAACATTTATAGTTTAAGTTTAACTTAAATAACTTGAAATAGGTAAGCGTACTAACATAATTGGAATGTAAACGTCAGTTTTTAATAAAACTCGACAAAAAAAGCATAGAGAAAAGTGGCCTAATTTCAGATACCTTTTAAAAATAATCAAAATTATTTGGATAAAATAATTTTTTAATGCTTTATATATTGGCTAGTATACAATGCATTGCAAAGAAACAAATTTTAATATCAAAACATTTTTATTACAAAAAATGTTTACAAAAAATGAGGTTTTTGCAATTTTTACAAATTTAAAATTGGGCTCCCAATTTCGGACACCCTATCCGAAATTAAAAAAAAGTTGTTTAGTTCATAATTTTGTATTCCTAATTTCGGATAGGGAAAATTGAGAAACGTGAACCATTCGAAATTAGGCAACTTTATACTTTTTGCGTAAAGTTTTTTTAAATGAAATCATTAAAAAAATTTCGTGGTTTTGACAAGAACAATGTCTTAAACAAACATTCCAGGTAAAAAATACAACGAATATTTATAAAATCATAAAAAAAAATTCGTAGTTTTGACAAGAACAATATTGTAGGTAAATGTTTGTTTAAGACATATTATGTCTTAAACAAACATTTACCTTGTCCAGGTAAAAAATACAAATTTTTTCAACGAATAAAAAAAATACGGCCTAAACTTTGACCAAAAAAAAAACTACGAAACGTGGTTCCGATGTTTACCACTGTCATCTAATGGAGAGTGATTAGTATCATCTAAATAACAATGGATATGCTTGCTTGGCCTTTTTAGATTAATTAAAGTCAATTTCCGTTTAATGATTTGGGTAATGTGAACATCATTTGTTGATCACGTAAGTGCCAAAAAAGTTGCCATATATATGTTTTTTTTAATATTCTATCGGTAACGCGACGGATGTAACGCAATGGAAAAAATGTCTGGGACATGGGTCAAATTTAAAAAAAGTAGATAAAAATTAATTATTTTATATATAAATTGTTTATTATTAACTATGGATGATATGGAATGCTATAAAGCAACACAAAGTTCTGGTTATTCAATATTTAAAAAAAAAACATGTATGTAAGTTTTATAAAACGCTAATGGGACATGCGAAAATGTGTGTTTCACAAGTTTCAAAATTAAAAAAAAAATTATTCTGAAATAACTAAACAAACATTTTCTGAAAGAGTTGTTAAATCAATAAGATCCGATAATTTTTAACAAAGTTATTGGAATTCAAACATACGGACAGCGGGAGGCGGGTGTTTTTTAAAAACGACCCACGTACTGAATTGGAATGAAATAGTCAAATTAGTAGTATAACAATTATTATAATCTCGAATATCTCGGAAACGGTTTATTTTATCGAAGTTTAAGAGGTACACCTTTTTAATGGAAGCCGAACTGTGTAATCGAAAAATTGCATCAAATGTTATAAAAACCTAACCTCAAAGTTTGTATGGGACGATAAGCTTAAAGCAACCCCCGTTTCTACGACACTGTGTTCACTTAAACAATTGTAATTATGTGTGAATATGTGTTTTGGTAGTAATTGACTGTTCGCAAAATATCACGTTTCCAAGACTACCATAGTAGAAGTTATATTAAAAAAACTGTTATGATAGGTAACACTTTATCACCCTGTATCTTGGAAACATAAGTAATTAGGAAAAATATTTATTTAGGTTTTCGTCTTATTTTGACTTGCTCAATCTTTTCATAAATGTATGCCAATAAGTTTAGGGACACCTTGTATATAATATATAATATAATGGTATTTTACCGTTGAGTGGAGCCTTTAAAGAATTCTTAATCAACGCTTTTAATAATGCTAAATGCTGATAAATTTAGACGACTTATTTGTTTGACGATTTTTACTGAATTGAAATGTTTACACTTTTCACGTTAATTACTACTATGTGTATTTATTATATCTAAGGTACAATTTATATTTACAGAAACTGTATGCACTTTATTTCTTCATTTAGATTAACACTGATTATTAGAAAACCGGTAAAAACTCAACCCAGGATTTCCTCTCGAAATACACCCAACAACACAACAAATCAAGCAACGGTTTTTTTTCTATATTTTTTTAACATTTTCCGGCTTTATTCTTTGTAACCTGAGCGTTTGAAAGCTGATTATTAAAAGTTCTACTTTTGTTACGATGATAACAGCCGAGTGGTGGCGCTACTAGCGATACTTCTTTAGCGTAGACAGGCCCAGGTTAATTAAAATAATTCATTTCATTCCTGGACGGTTTAATAAAATGTTTTAAAAATTTGCTGGTTTAAATTAATAATTATAATCAATATGTTTTTAAGCAATGAAACGTTTTTGTTTATAAACTTAATATAGTTAAATTAAATAAAAACTTTTTGACATAATGGCATTTATTTTATGATATAGTAAAGTTAAATGTTTATGTAAATTATTAAGGTTAACATTCTTACATTATCCTATTTATTTACTATGCTTTAGCTCTATTATGTTATTTTGTAATGCATGTAAATAGATAATTTAATATTCTAAATATTCTATTAGTATCAAAGCGAACACGTGAGTGACTGAATGGGCTTGGTTATTTCACCAAGACATAAAAAGGGTGGGCTTTAAATTATACAAGGTGATGGTTTTACAACATATATAATTTTCTGAAAAATGTGTTTTGGACAAGCTTATTAAATAAAATGTCATGCTAGAAAATGTATGTAAGTTTAATTTTACGTATTTTTGACAACCTTTTTTAAGATTTCCTTTGTTAACTGGACCACCCTGATTAAATAAAAGAAAAACTTGATTTCTAAAAATCCATGATAACATAATTTATGGCTGTAATTAAAGGATATCCAAAATAGGATACACCACTAAACCTTGACTAAAACAGGCTAGACCAAGCTACCGTAAAGAATGTATGTCTTTTTTATGATAATGTAAAAATTACCTAGTTAATTAATTTCAAACGCGTCGATTTCATGTATTTTTAAGCATTAAAGGTGAAAAACAATAACAATAACAATGTTATTTTCAAAGAAAAACTCAAAACCGTTAAAGGTCATCCGAAACAGGAAAAAAAATCTTGAAGTACATGAAGAACCCAACATATGATACATTTTTCAGTTATTCCGTATTAAAGATTTAAGTAATTGTTCTGTTTAAACTTTCTCACGTTTCTGATTTTGTCTATCAATGTCAAATTCAAATGACGCTCGTGCTTTTAAAAAGAAGTAGAGTTTTCTTTGTGCCTCGTCCCTGAAACATTTGATCAGATGACACATCTCAATAATGTTTATGATCATCCCGAACACGTAGGTCACCGGTTTATTGTTCCAAAAGTATTTTCGATTTAACATTGTGGTCTTATTTCGGTTAATTAGCGGAGCAATAAGCAGTTTTAAAGTTGAAGGTTTGTCGGTTGTCTGGCATTGGCGTCTCTTCTTTTTAGCGAGATTTTGTCTGTAAATAGGTTTTTTATTGAGAGCAAATAATTGTATAAGAATGGAAAGACACAGTTTTATTATTTTTTATTTTTACACGGAGAGAAATGCATAGTAAATTTTAGATGATAAAAAAAATATAGTAAAATTTACTTTAACAAATTTTTAGGGTAACAATATTACATATTCGTCAATGCAATATTAAGAATTTAATATAAAATACTATTTTTTATTATACAATTTTAGTAAAAAATACAACACCAATATTACTAAATCATAATTATCATGTATAATATATATTTATTATTATATATATATTATTATATATATATTATTATTAAATGTATAATATATATTTAAAAGTAAATTAATTTTACTATCTACAAATAGTTATATTTACTATATGATTTAATCAAATGTAAGGTGTACATCTAATATTTTAATATATTACACATTAATAAAAAATATAGTAAAAATAAAGATACTTTTATGTTTAAGGTAAATAAACAATATATTTAAATACAGGGTGTTATGTAATTAATGTTATATATTAAAATGGGTTGTTCCTTAGGGTCCATAAAGAAGCACCTGAAACTTTTTTTTCTAAATTCCAAAGACTAAAAATTATTTATAATAACCTTTATCCTACCAAAAAGTACGCCACTGATCGACTAGGAACTTTAGGGTAATCTGGTTGCCTAATTTAATTTATTATGTTATGGTTTGTAACCCTGGTTGGTAACAACAGTGTTTCCAAATTCTGTCAAAAAAGTTGAAAAACATTGTTTAAATTTAGCTTAATTACAAAAATGATAAAATTAACAATGCAAATTGTCAATTTGGCGTTTTTATTAATTGTTGTTTATGTCATTTTTGTACTGAAGGTAAATTCAAACTAAATCTGCCAACTTTTATGACAGAATCTAGCGCATTTCTTTCAAATTTTAGGTTATGTGCTCAAATTGTAAATATTTTAACTAAGGGAAGTGCTTTTGTATTTATTTACACAAATTAAATGTTTAAAGCCCAGTTTACAGGCCCAATTTCATCTGAGTAAACAGAAAGAAAAAAACCGAGGAAAAAATTAATTTTGTGGTTATGGATTTTTTAAAAAGGTACCAAATTAATTTTCTAATAATTGCTTAAGCTAGTAACAATTTTTTACATCTGGCAACGCGCAGGTACTTTGTTGGTTGGTATCTATGTACTCACAGAACCAGTGGCGTATCACAAAAAATATAAAAAACTTCTAATGCCTATTTTTTTCTTTATCTTTGGAAAAATATTTTTTTAAATATTTTTTCTTTACTCCTTATGTCAAAAGTTATTCAGTATTTTAATATATAAGATTAATTACATAACACCCTGTATAATATACAATATAGTAACTCATGACATTTTAAACATTCAATTTTCTTAGTTTATTCAATAAACTTTCTTGACCCATTACTGGTAATACTTATAAGAAAGAATTGAACCTACTTGGTTGCATAGTATGTACCGATTGCGGCAAAGGCCACGTCGCGACGCGTCGTTAGACGGTGTGGATCACGTGATGTTCTTACATCTCGCCTCTGTTGGCTTACCAACCATGTTATATAAGCTCAGGTATTTCTTTGTTTTGGGTGTGTTCCACTACTACAAGTTGCTCGACAGTGTCGTGTCGACACTGATGATACCCAATATAGGTCAAAATACCTGTCTGTCGGTATTTGAAGTTAAGTTGATGGAACGCACTCAAAACAAAACACTTTGGCGAGGTGTAGGTTCAATTCTTTCCCATTACATTACTGGTAATACTTATAAGAAAGAATTGAACCTACTTGGTTGCATAGTATGTACCGATTGCGGCAAAGGCCAGGTCGCGACGCGTCGTTAGACGGTGTGGATCACGTGATGTTCTTACATCTCGCCTCTGTTGGCTTACCAACCATGTTATATAAGCTCAGGTATTTCTTTGTTTTGGGTGTGTTCTAATACTACAAGTTGATCGACAGTGTCGTGTCGACACTGATGATACCCAATATAGGTCAAAACACCTGTCTGTAGGTATTTGAAGTTAAGTTGATGGAACGCACTCAAAACAAAACACTTTGGCGAGGTGTAGGTTCAATTCTTTCCCATAACATTTTTGTATATTAAAAAGTACAATAAATATGTTACAATTTTTAATTGTTAACATATAAAAATATTCGATTTTAAAATATTTTATATTTAAAAAAAACATAATATTTTAAAATTTACTATCCTTATTAGTAATGGAAAAAATCTAATTATAATAAGAATTAAAAACAAAATTGGTTGAGAATAATAATATTTTACCTTAAGGTTTAACATACATGGACATTTAAAAATTACTAAATATGCATAGTATCTGGCAATATACAAAATAGTTGTCCCAAATAGTAATATAAATTATAGTAAAGGGTATTATAATTATGGTATTCAGCATTATACTTTTCTCTCCGTGTAGGTTTGGAACTTAAAGTTATTAAAGAAGATTATTATCTATTATAATATATTGATAGTCAATACAAGCAGACGTTTTTTTATAGGAAATTTTAAGAAATTTTACCTCAGAAGTAGAAAATTAAGATATTTTAAAGAAGTCGGCATTTTTTTTAGGTATTTTTTAACCGCAAAGAAATCTTAAAACATTTTTACTTGCTTTAAAATCAATAAATCTGCCGGAAATATCAAATAATTTATTTAAACATAAAATTAACACATCGACACTTTTATTGGTTTACCGTAAAAAATCCGACAGGCAATTCGTAAACAATGGTTAAAGCATACCATTAAAGAAAATTAACACCTTTGGGTAAATTTTAATGCATATTAATTAAATGCTTTAATTAATATGCGCAGTAATTGAGTAGGAGGCCGTTCTTTAATACTATGATCATAAGCATAGTGGGCGAATTGTAAAAAGCCCACTAAATTAAAACGCGGATTAGTCATTTATTAAATTTGTTTTTTGTTTAGTTTAACATTTAGTTAGGTTATACCATAAAAAGTATGTCAAATTAATGCCAATTTAAATGCTTTATCGGAGGAGGCACATGGAGGGTAATATAACCTAACCCTAGTTAGTAACGCATCGTTTTAAGACTTTTTAAAAAAAAAATCTAAGACGTTGACATAAAATATTACAATTATTGTAAAAAATTGGTATCATTACAAACATGATTATTACATCAATTTTTTTGTTGCATAAATTTTGAAGCCTCAGACTTTATCAATTCACGTTTTGTTTATAAATGTCAAAATATTTTACAAATGGGTGATTCTACAAAACTTTTGACCTCATTTTGTTTATATAGTTTTCGGAGAAAATTAAACCGTATTTTGTTATGGACATAGATAATATAATAAATATACTGTTCCAGACCGGGCCAGTCACTTTTTCAAACAGTTTCTGAAATAGGTATCTGTGTTTTCTAAATTTGAATGCAAGGGAAGTGAGGAGTATACCAGGGTACTAATTAAATACATAATTTATTGGAAAATATTATTGCAACTTTGAGCATATTATACATTAAATATCTTAAAATTAAATAATACCACACATCAGTGGCGGCTGGTGGATTTTGGGAGTTTATAATGACATTAAATAAACAAGTTCTGCGTAAGCAGAATTTAAATTGAAGTTTGCGAAAAAAAGATAACCGAAACATCGAACATGGAACTGACGACACGGTACTGATGAATGGGATACAAATTTGAGATTATAATTCGGAATTAAGTATTTTACTGATATTTTTTATTAGTGGATGCTACTTATCAACAAATCACATAGAGCCTTATATAAATTACAATGAAATATATATACGTAAGAAAATAAATACTCACCACAGTACTGAAATTTTGACTGGAACTATACGTGCATTCACCACAACTTGTTTTCAAGATGACTGTCGTGCAAAAGGCGGGCTCTGTAGGTAATTTTTTACCAACACTTGAGTTAAAACGAAGACGACGTTTAAACTTCAATATTTCGCAGGAATTTTGAATTTTAATATGGACACAGAACTGACGGGTAAAAGTGAGTACATGTATACAAAGACAATCATTTTTTTTTTAATTGCTATTATTCGAATCTATGATAAAATATAAAAAATACATAATTTAATGTTTTATAGTTTGTAGGGAAATTGAAAAATTTAAAATAAATTGAATATATTTTAAAATAAAATCCCTCAAATATTTGATTCAGGAGTTGTGACACGCCAAGGTACTGATGTTTTGAATATTTATTATGCTTTCTAAAAACGTGCTTTTGAAAAAATACATTAAAATTGGGTGGACAAGTTAAAAAACCTGGATCTTTTGTAATATACTAAAATATTTACAAAAAATATTAAAATACCTACTCTATTGACTGATGACATCAAGTTGTCCAACTTTTGTAGAATCACCCAAATATATTATGTATTATATGGGTGAATATTTCAAAAGTGTAATTCAATCGGTTCTGGCTTGTTATTTCAAAAGTTAATATTCCACTGAAAATAAAATACTTGATGTCTAGTTTAATTAACTATTTTTACTTGTTTTCTTACTTATTTTAGTGTAAACGAGCATAGTAAAAAATATATTTTAATATTTGTGTCGCAAACGTCATTACCGTGCCTTGTTCACATTCGAAGAACAACAACATATTATGTTCTTACATTTATTTACAAATTAAATCTTGCAATATCCTGTCTAACACAGACGAAGAAAATACAAAATAATACAATGCAAGCAAGAAATTGCATTTTAAAATGTTAACTTTTCTTTTAATGTCGTTTAAACTTTGTTCACACCCATGAGCGTCATTGCCGTGGCTACTTAAAATGTGTCTAATTTCGTATATAAATACGCGATAAATTCGGAAAATGCCGAAAGTTTTCGAACGTCTGATATGAAAATATCCTGCCTGTCTAACGTACACTAGCATATGTCAAACCATAAAGTTGTGACGTGCGCTGAATGAAAACGAAAACGTCTTGTCGGGGTAAGTATTATTTCAAAGTTTATGGAGAAAATATTTACATTACATTTTCGAATAAACATTGTAAAACACTCTAACCTTAAAATCATCATTACCGTGCTCGTCATTGTCGTGTCCATTACATGTAACCAATTTAAAATATTTCATTTCAGTGGGAAATTAATTAAAATGACAAAACCACAAAACAAGAAGCTAAAAGACAAGCAGAACGTGAGAGACGCAGAAAGAGATGACCAAGTAAAACCGTGGGTTCAACTTTCTAAAGACAAAAAAAAATTACGTTTTTAGTCTTCATGTCTATGTTCATGAGTGGAAAAGTCCTAAAAGTGCAAATTTAATATGATTTGCTGTTTTTTTATGTGTTAACGAAAATGGTACCGAAAATCGACAGTTTTAAAATATTCACCCATATAGGTATACTTTATTTGCATTTTAAAATACATTTATCTATTTTGCGTTCATAATGACTTCATTATAACACCGCTTTCGGTGCTGTAATGAGATACTTTATCCCACCCAAAATTTTGATTTTATAGGTTGGCTATACTTTAAACAGCATAATATTTCGCATATTGGTTAAAATATTTTTATGATTTTTCTAGTACTTACGAGACTTTTCTGGCAATAAATTTTGTTTAGCATAAAGAACTTATGTCATAAGACCTTTTGTAACAAAAGTTTTGTCGCACTCGTCCATTACAAAACTCGCTCCTTCGTCGCTCGGTTTATAAATTGTCCGCGTGCGACAAAATGACGTCTTATGACATTAGTTCTTTAATATACTATTTTGTGCAAAATAACTTTTATATTATATTAATCAGTTTTAATACGAAATATTTAGTGTTGGTAAAATTATGATTTGCTTAAGTTTTTTGCTGCACAATATATTTCAGCCTAATTACCCAGCACTGTTAATTATCTTTTTAAATCAATTAACAATATTGATAATATCTATTTGTTTAAAATGAGATCATAGCCCATTTAAAATTGTGAAACACCGCAAAACAATAAATCAGAATAATTTTTCATGCAATAGGCGAAAGGATAATTTTGATGATACATTAATTTTAATGAAATGTGCTTTAATTTTTTAAATGGGAGATTGTCTGGGTAACAATATTGAATAGGTACATAACAATACATATAAAACGTATAAGAGCAATTTTTTTTGTCACGATCTAGAATATGATTGACACTTTGTCTGTTTTGGATTTTAGTGATTAATTATAATTAATTATACTTTGTAAAACAATCCTAGTTTTTGGGTTCAAGAACACATTAGGTTTTGCTTGAACAAATTAAGAAATATTTTAAGGACAAATGTCATCTTTTTGTATGTGCAAATCTATAGATCACCGATGCATACAATCTCTTATTTACATTGAAATTATAATAATTTTCTGTAATAACATTTATTAGTAGGTAAATTGCGTAATTTATTTAAAGGAATCTTAAAAGCTTTTTAATAAAATGCGATTTTACTAAAAACCGATTAAATTAAAATTATTTTTTAATAATAAACAATTATTAAAAATTGCTGTTTTTATGCACAAGGATGTACTCACCTAAAATAACTAATCTTGAAAAAATGATAATATGCATGTGGAATGTGGAAAAATATTATAAGTAACACCATTAATTGACGCGTTTCTCGAAAAAACATCATTAGTCCAAAATTAACGTATTTGGGAAAATGAAAAAAACTCTCCGACATTCCCATTTTTGACCAAAGTACTTTATTGACCTATTTACTACATGTAAAAAAATGTAAGAATCTTTGTCCAGAATTCCTCATGTTTTTGTTTTCGACGAATATGAAAAAAACACAAAAAATACATGAACATCTGAGGTTTTTAGAAGAAAAAAACGAACAATTCTCCTTACTACAAACTAAATATTAACTCTGAGTAATAAAATAAATTAAAAAACTAAAAACTGTATTACTGCCACATCCACTGCTGTTATCATCGTTGTCGACCGTGTTATCAGGACTGTCAGGTGCTATGGTCTTCTGGTCTTTTATCAAGTTATCATAAAATTTTCTATTGCTGTGGTCATGTAAAAGAGGTAGAAGCTTTTCTAGAGTGTCCAAAAACGTCACATGTTATGCACATGTGACTTTCTTAGACGAAACGGAGTGGACTTGTGATGTTTTTAGAAGAACAAGCTAAATTTCATATTTAATTATTATGAAACCTATGACATTTTTACGAGAAACACTTATTTGTATACGTATATATGGAGGTTAGGAAACAGTTGGTGCTAATATCTAAATTTCGACGATATTGGACTAATGATGTTTTTTTGAGAAACGCCTCAATTGTTTATAGGTACCTACATTTATGGGTTCGTAAAAATGTATGTTTTTCTACTCCCACCTTTAAAACGCCCAATATCGTACATGTTTCCATGACACTAAGTAACCTTTTAAATACACATTGACAAGTTGTGGCTTTATGGCCTCTTAGTCACGGGCATGTCATATAATCGTTAAAATAACGTACCTTTCTTGTAAAATAAAAAAAAAGTGAAAATTATTTTATTATTTCAATACAATACAAATCTATTAAATAGTTTCTCAACGCCAAAGTTTATATGAACATTGTACTGACCTTTTAGTTTTGCTGGCAGTAAACTAGATTTAACTTAATTTTGGGTGGAGACTCCACCGTGAAGTACCCATAAATAATTTTCTACACTTTCAATGTGAAAAACTGTTGTTAGTTCATTTTTAAGGGATATATTTCAATTTACACATAAAGATTTGACATTTTCACCGGCGGTAATGCAGCTTCTCAAGTTGGTAACTCTATTGTTTTATAGATGTCGCTCTATGCAAATATTTCATTTAAAGCATTTTTGGATAATAATAAGTATTTGTCGTAGACTCGTTTATAAACTTTTCTAGTCACTCATTTAAATTCGTAACCGAATGGCGTTTATCAGTGGCGGCTGGTGGATTTTGGGTACGCCCATATCTCAGTTATTAGATATAGGACCCACATCAAATTTATATGAGTTTATAATGACATTATATAGACAAGTTCTGCGCAAGCAGAATTTATATTGAAGTTTGCGAAAAAAAGTTAGTTTTTAAGTGTGCCCCCCATCCTCCTGAGCCCCAAATTAAGATAATTTAAATTTAATTGGTACAATATTTAATTCACTGAAGTTTATCGACAAATTTTAAATTTTATTAAAAAATTTCAAAATTATTATTATTATTACTATTTGTTAAAAATTAACAAAATAATAAAGCTTTGAAATTAACAAAATGCTTACAAAATTGCATTTTATCTTTACAAAACTTTCGGTAAAATATTTTCCTTTGTCAAAATAATTACAAACCCAGGTTGTATACAAAAAAATTTGAAAAATTTTACAAAATAAAATTAACAAACTACAAACTCATGATAACAAATCTTATTTTTATAACAGTGTAGTAATGTTTCATAGGCATCAGAGCCGGCTTAAGGCAATTGAGCGCCTTAGGCACTTAAAAATTTGGCTCCTCTATGGTTATAACTAGATACTATACTTACGGGGCCCGGGGCAAATTTTAAAAAAGCTTATTAGAGCCACCCCAAACTGTTAGCTTAAGGGCGCCCGAGCATTATAACCTAATTATTCCGTATGAATTAGAATACTTTCTATCATTAAAAAAATACATAAAAAACATAAATAACATACAAACATAACAAATATAATGTAAATAAAAAGTGTTAGGACTTATAAGTGCGTTTTTCTGCAAGATGTCATTAGTAAGTATTTAAAAAAAATTAAATCAACTTTAATTTTCTGTATTTGTATGTTAGATGTACTGCTGGTTTATTGTAATTAGTTTAATATTAAAATTTCAGAAAACAAACAGAAAAATTAACACTATTTAAATGTGGATTTAGCCAGCATTTTGTGTAACGTAATTTAATTTAAAAGCCAGGCTAAATCAACCTTAACTATCGAACACAGACTGCTATCACCAAACACACAACATATAGAAGTGCCACTCTTGAATAAACGCGAAAACACCCAAGTCCTTCCGGCAGCAGTTTCCTCTAGTATCGCGTACCCGCTGGGGTGAGCAGCACATCACAGCGGGTACCCGATGCAAGAGGAATACGGGGGTTTTGAAATAGTTTAAAGAGTGCTAAAGATATGTTTATACAGGGTAAAGTTTACAAATTAAATTATCTTTTATGTTTTTGTTTGCAGTTTAACGTTAAGATTTATTATTATTTGTTAATTATACAGTTAATAATAAAATATCTTATTCTACTTCAAAACGTAGTGCCCTCGTAATCAAGCATAATGATATAACACCTGATTAATTTTATCTGAAATACATTTATGTATTTGGCATAAAAACAGGGAATTTGCGGCACGCTTTTTTGTCGGCTTTACAGCTCGTTATTACAAAGGAAGCTAAATTTGTATAAAATAATAAAAACAGTAAATAATATTCTGTTATTACAATTGTATATTGTTTATTTGTTTTATTTTTGGAAAAAATAAACATTTTGGTAACAATTTTTATTTTTTTTTAAGTTGTTTGGGGACCAGGCGCCTATTTCTACGTGGCGCCTAAGGCAATTGCCTTGCCTGCCTAATGGGTAATATGGCCCTGATAGGCATACAGGTTTCTAATAGAAAAAATATCAAGTTCAGAATATAGCCCATCTGTACTAAATCTTCTAGATTTCCTAAATAGAATATTAATTAAGGTGATAAAGGAATTCAAGTTTTAAGTGGATAGTTAAAATAGTGCATACCTATCTACTATTTTTAATAAAAATCCAATAAAAAAGCAATGGTGGTATTTTTTTATTTTGCTCTTAAATTCCTAGTTACATCATAAATATATAGAGTATCACAAAAAAATTTTTTACAGAAAGTCTGGAAATCATTTCTGCAGAACAGCGCCGTGAATATATTATAAAATATTAATTATAATTACTTTAAGGTTTTTATTTCAGAAATTAATATAAATTCTTTAAAGTGATTTGTCAATTGATTTCAAATAAAATAAGACAATGCTGTAAATTAAATTTAAATCGTTTGTCATACACAATTATTTATAGAATATTTTTATACCTCCAATTCAAGGTAACTTTTCTAAATATTGTTTTAAACGATTTTTATATTCAATAAAAGTACTTTACCTACTCCTATGGCATAATATTGGGTTTTTACGTATAATGAACTCATTAATTTCATTGTTAGGCATTAGTGATTGGCCGATTTTATTATACACGGTAATTTGGACCAATCGGGTTTTAAATTGGGAGAAGGCGACCATAATGTTATTTAAAATTGGTAGAAAGTGAGGGAAACCATCTGACGGATGTCAGTTTTTATTTATTTATTTTTGAAAATCATTTAATTGAAATGGATAAAGTAAAGTATACATTATGCGCATTATTTACTCGTCTGGGGACTCGAGACGCCAACCTTATCCTCATGATAGTTTTTACGAGGGAATATTGAGTCCTTAGAACTTTCAAAATATTGCGCCACAAGTATAAATTGTTGGCAATTAAAAAAAGGGTGAATGTATGAGATTATTATTCTAAATAAAAAATAACGGAAAGGAATAAAATACCTAGCAAGTATTTGCTGAACTTCGCCCATTAATTATATGTCTAAACATTTATACTTATGTAAATTATTGCCCAGACAAGAAATAGCTTATTGAAATGTACTCTCTAAAAATGATTAGCAGCCACTAATAATTCTCGTCAATAGAAATTTGTATCCCGAAGTTCGGGATTACATGAAATTACATGTAATTTCATGCATGAAAATTGGCTGCTAAATGTTCGGGACCCGAACATTTAGCAGCCAATTTTCATGTAAAATTGTCCCCTGAATTCAAACATGTGGTCAAAAGTTATAAAAGTAGAACAGTTTTTGAGATATAGTCCATTTTCCATATAATATGGAATTAATTATATCTCTACTTTTAAAATTTTTGACGGTATTTTCGGATTCAGGGGACAATTTTACATAAGAGTTGGCTATTAAATGTTGGGTATACCATGGTATCCATGGTTAACCATGGTATAAGTGAAAAAGCAGTCACTAATAACTGTAGTCATTTTTCACTAATTCATTTT
This sequence comes from Brassicogethes aeneus, assembly GCA_921294245.1. NCBI lineage: Eukaryota > Metazoa > Arthropoda > Insecta > Coleoptera > Nitidulidae > Brassicogethes > Brassicogethes aeneus. Next base: position 52,343,037 of record OV121134.1, read on the forward strand.
TAGAGAGTATATAAATGTATTCAATAAATTAATAAATAAAATGACGTTTAAATTATAATTATAGATCGATTGAAGCACTAGCGAAACTTGCAACGAGTGTTTAATAAAATGAGTGTCTAGAAAAGTTTATGAACAAGAAGGATATCAACTTTTTCTACGACATATATTAATATATTATTATCCAAAAAATAATTTATATAAAATATTGGAATAGAGCGACATCTATACAAAAATAGAGTAACCAAATTAGTGTTAGGATTCATAACTTAGGAATCTGTTTGTCTGTGACAATATAAATTTGTCCCTTGTAATTCGACTAACCGTTTAAATCAGAAATAGAAGCAGTTTTTCACAGTGAAATTGAGGATGTTTTATGGGTATCCACCCGAATTTTTTAATGCTCTATCGGGAATTACTAATTTATTGCCGGCGAAATAAGGTCGGTACAAACGTGCATTTAAACTTTTTAAAGATTGGCACCAAAAAGCGTTTTAATTATTTTTTTCCACATGACGATTGTATGAAATTTAAAAACTGTCAACTTAAAGCTAACTTCAGCCCGTGACTAAAAACCTGTTGCTAACCTTAGCCCGTGACTAAAGCGCCATAAAGTCATACCTTGTCAATATGTATTTAAAACATCACTTGTCATGGAAAAATGTACGATAAGGGGCGTTTTAATGGTGGAAGTAGAAAAAATCGTTTAAAAATAAGTAATTAATTAAACTGTCTGTAAGAATATTATTAGGTAATACAGTTATAAAAATATTGATAAAATATGAATTATTATTTAAATATTTTTATTAATATTTATTATAAACTATTTGTTTATAATAGTTGAAGTTTTTATTAACTTGATTATTAAATGTCAATTTAACTGATAAAAAATAAATTGTTTAATTAATTATTACGAAACTGGCCCAATACCCGTACTTGCTGATATTTAAGTTGATTTATTAGTATATTTTTAAATAACATTAATAAACCCACTCTAAAATTTTGATCTGATTTTTCCCATGGATGTTTATTTAAATTAAGGTATCTAAAAAAAATCTTAATCTAGATTATAATATTTAACTGATCGAATATCATTCATTCGTATTATTAATTAGATATTATAAATTTGAAAAATAGCTGTATAATAAAATGTAGATTTTTAATTTGCATGATATTATTTCTTGCATGAGGAGTTCAATTAACATGGATTAAATAAATACCTTAAAGAAATTAAACCGAGGTTACCCACTGTTGGTGATCTGTAAAAATTAGCAAACAATTTAATATGGATCTTTTTGGATTATATATGTATACATCCTTGAAATCTGATTCCTTTTGCTTTACTTATAAATAACATGAGGCATGGGTTACCTTTGAAAATTGCAGATGAATAGGTAATTCCATTGTAACAGAAATAAGGTTAAGTTGTTAAAGATAAATCCTATGATAAATTTAGTTTTAATTGTGAAATTTCTTCATTTGATGTAAGTATCTGATTAACAACGATGACAGTTTGTACCCTTTTAATGGTGTGATAATAATTAAGTTTGCAACACCAATCAGACATATAATTACATTAATGTAATTGCGTTTATTAAATGTTACTTAGTAACAAATTAACACAGGTCAATCAAAGATACTTTCTTAATAGTCTTGGTCTGCAAGATTAAAATAATGTTCAAAATTTGCCTTCCTTAAGGATGTGTCTAAGAACTCTTAGTAGCATCGCAAGAGAAAAAAAATAATTTATTGAATTACCCGAAATACTTCTACTGAATCATTCGGATGTATCATACATAATCATAAATAAGATTAAAAGCATCGCATCACTGAAAGACCTAAAAGCTACACATATGTATGTATAAGTATATATATATATATATATATATATATATATATATATATATATTTATATATATGTATATATACGTATGTATGCTTGTTTGAAGATTTTAAAGTCACACGGGACCACGTCTGACTAATATTGAGTCTGGAGCATAACAACGGTGTTTTTTCGACCAAAAATTCACGAACACGCAATAGTGTAATCTGGAAAAATTGGTATTGTAGTAGGATGAAAAAAAGGGAAATCTTTTAAAATTTCCCAAATAATAAGCCTACGATTTTTGACGTTTAAAGGAAAATTTGAACACTAATAATAATAATAATCGTCTTTATTTTTTAGTAAAATATTACAATAATATAGATTATTAAATACTTTACAATGTATAGGAAAATAATATATTTATTAATATACAAATAAAGTTATAAAAAAATTGAGAAAATCTCATTTGTTTATTAACAATTGATTAAAAAAATACAAATCTCCCAAACTATTTACAAAAAAATTATTTATATATGAACATTTTGGAGGATTTTGAGAAATGAATGCAACAAGCAATAACATTTTCATCTTGGTGCTATTTGTCATTTTTGCTAATTTATGTTATTTTAGTATTAATATACGAGGTGTGTTCAGAAAATATCGGGAATTTCGTTTTTTGAAACAAATATTTATTTATTCGTCTACATTAATGTTGTATACGAGGTGTGTTCAGAAAATATCGGGAATTTCGTTTTTTGAAACAAATATTTATTTATTCGTCTACATTAATGTTGTCGCCTTCAAAATAGTCCCCATTGGATATTATGCACATGTGCCAGCTCTTTTTCCAATACTCGATCTTTGGAATGGCCTTTAGTTCTTTCAGCGATGCGCTTTTAATGTTATCTATGCTTGCAAAACGACAGCCCTTTAAGGTTCTCTTTATTTTTGGGAATAGGAAAAAGTCAGACAGAGGCATGTCTGGCGAATATGGAGGCTGGGGCATCATTACAGTATTGTTTTTGGCCAAAAATTTTGTTCAAAATTTAACAATTTTAGAACAAATTTTGCTGCCTCGCGTTTCATACCCAAAACATTCGAAAAAATTTCATGGGATGAGCCAATCGAAATACCAACATCATCAGCGACTTCTGTGATGGTTTATAACCATTTCATCCACTTTTTCCACGTTTTTATCGGTTGTTAATGTGCTTGTACGTTCAAGGCGTTCGTCATCTTCAACGTCTTCACGGCCATCTTGGAAACTTTTATACCACTTGTAAACTCTTGTTTTACTTATAGCAGACTCACCTATAGGCCTATAGGCCTATGCCTTTGTTAACATTTCACAGAATTTATTTCATTTTTTAAGCAAAATTGGATACAAAATTTTCGATCCATTTCTTTTAACGAACGAAAAATCGCCGAGCTCATAAAACAAGTCTAACCTTAGCGGCTGCCACAGACAAAGTAAACAATGAAAACACCCAAGTAGAACCCAATGTGGGGTGACAAGGGGTTTTACGTTGGCCCAATATTGATATATTGGAGCGGTTTTACCTATATATGACCCATCGTGGGTCCACATATATTCCATATATAGGATCTAATGAATATTTTTTATAAAGGTTAAATATTGGACTTCAAGATTGTTGCATAACCAATATAGGCGCTATATTGGTTATTCCCATTTTAAAATAATATATATTATTTATATATGTCCCATCGTGGGTCCACATATATTCCATATGTTGTGTCTAATGTACATTTTTCATAAAGGTTAAATATTGGTTTTAAAGATTGTTGCATAATCAATAAAGGCGCCATAAAAGTAATTCCCATTTTAAAATAATATGTATTATTTATATATGTATAATATATAATTTATATATGCATAGTATATAATGACATTTTCGAATTATATATAATATATATATTTAATCTTAAACGTTGCTGACGTTAATAAAAATTGTTAAAAAAAGCCAAAAAAGTATGTTCTTATGTATACATGTTTACAATATACCATGGTGCCCATATAGGTTATGTGCACATTGGTATGTAATATTGGAAAATACAACGTTAAAAAGCCAGTATGACAATACAATATTACACTGTAAAAATTACCTAACACGACGACATTTATAAGTAGACAGTAGGCGCTTCATTTAATCGATTTAAATTGTTTTTAAAATATGTTTAACCGTACAAGAATTAATTATCCAAGTTCAACTGACCTTTTTATTTGGATAAAAAGTACAACGTATTTATCTATTATTAAATTTTGTGCCATCCTATCTGCGTCAGTGTTGTTACCCTTGTAACAAACTGCCCCACCCGCAGGCATAAAATATCCCATATTTTGCTTAAAAATCCCGCCAACTTATGTTCCAATTCAAATAGTTTCAAATATAAAACGGCACCAATTTTTACAAATTAATATACATAATCACATTAAATAACGTATAAATGACAGAAAAAAATCTTCCCAAGGTCTATTTAAATCCTTAGGTCAGGCAATTTTCTGAAAAAAAATTTATAATATATAATCACAAGATGGTAAGAACTGTGGATTAATAAAATAAAACGAAATTATTGACGAGTTACAAGAGAAAGAAGTATTTATTTGATTTAATGCAGATTTTTAAAATATTCCTCAACAATACGTGAATATCCCTTTGTCCTGAGCAGACCTCAAAAATCCCTCGAATCAGGATATACCCCACAAAGTGGCAACACTGGATTCAACGTGTTATGCCGCACCACTGGTGCGCGGTCAGCGTTGCCAACCGTACCATAATTATGGAATTGTACCATAATTTCACTATCTTTTCCATAATTTTTTTAGGCGTACCATAATCAATAATTGTACCATAATTTTGCAACTTTGCGTTAATCCTCATTCAACGGCAAAACGATTTTTTCAGTTAATTCTTGTGATTTTAAAAATAAATGTGTAATTTTTGTGTTTTTAATTTTTTATACCATTTTTGTTTTGAACAGTTGGCTATTTTGTCTGCTCAAACTGGCTAAATATCGTCGCCTTCAGGAGAAAATTGCTTAACTTTATGTTGTAAAATTTTACAGGAGGAAAGAAAAACATATTAAAGGTGTATTGGTGTATCTCCACATTACCGCCAAAAAATTGTTTAATGGAAAATTACGTATCTCCAATATGTACTTTATGTTAATAAAAGTAACCTTAAATTATTCATGGTACCTTAACTTTACACACTATACAATCTTTCATACTTACATACAGAAAAAATAACTAGGCAATAACTTATACTTGTCAATGGCACTGATTTGTATATTGGAGTTAGGCATTATTCCCTGGACGCTCCTCCACGATTGGAGATACGTATATTTCTTTTTCTAAATTTAAAATTAACGGTTTATTTTAGGACTTCTGTAACTTGCATATAAATTAGTTACAGTTTTATCTAACAGATGACACTAAAATACAATTTTAATGAAAATGTGGAGTTACTTGATTTTCTCCTGAAGGCGACGATATATTCTTTTTCTATGGGCTAAATCTCATTTTACATACCTGGCAACCCTGCTGACCACTGAAACCTGACTGTCAGATGTCAGTCACAGAAAAAGAATATATTTCAGTGGTGACCACTGAGTGGTCAGATTCTGTCATCACAAGTTCTTTATCTATGCATATGTTATCAAGTAAAGTATTAAATTAACCATGGATGCCTCTGACTCTGAGTCAGAATCAGCAAAGCGGCCTAAATAAAACGAACACAAAAATCCAGATACGAATGGGAACAGCAACCTGATTTTGTCAGTTGGTTAAAGTCCGTGAAAGGTACCTATTATCATATTTTTTTTATTTTTTTCCTCTATCCATTTAAAAAAAAACTGCCTCTTATTTATATTTTAGAAGGTGTACCATAATTTTATGAATTGTACCATAATTTTGAGGGTTGTGTACCATAATTTGTTTTCACATGGTTGGCAACACTGTGCGCGGTAGTCAGTGTTGTCTCTGGTGCAGTTTGGTGAGAAGGTGTATCTTGTGTGAGAAGTTTTCGTACAATAAAGAGGTGAGTACCTTTTTTCGTTTATTTTATTATTTTAGGACAAGCTTATTTTGTTAGTAACCCATGACGGTTTTTTATTACATACTACGCTGTTTTTAGCCAATTGTCAATATCAAATAAGTTTTTAATAACACAAGTAATAACTAGTTTATATGACGAAATCCCCAACAAATTCAATTACGCAAGCTTATTTAACGGTGATTTTTTCAATAAAATATTGTTGTAGATCATTTTACTAATGTTATAAATAAAGTTTGTGAGAAAGATTTCTAGAAGCGTCTAATGTGTAAAAACCACGTTGGGCCCATATAAATAAATATGCATTTTTTAACGATTTGCGTCTTATGTAGCGTCTATTGTGAAAAGCCACGTTGGACCCATATAAATAAATAGGCATTTTTTAACAATGTAAACTAGTAAAATAACATCGCGGCTTTTCAAAAGCTTTGGTCAAAATGATAGGTACCCACCATTCATGTTTTCTTTTCAAAATACTTTTAATATGCTAATGTCTAAAAACAATATAGACCCCATATAAATAAATATTAATATTTTAAATAGCAATAAGCTAAAAGTAAAAGAAACCCCGGAGAATTACGCCGCTTTGGTACTACAAATAGTGAAGTTTTACATGCATTTACTAACAATTTTATGTACTTTTAGATCAAGGAAATTTCTTATTTGGGAGGAAAAGACTTAAAGGAAACAGTTAAATTTATATTAAAAAAAATACTTAGTAAGGAAGTCTCCATACAATTCAGTGATAAAGGAAAGAAAGGAAAAAAGGATTTCTCAAAACTAAAAGTCTGCAAAGCATTGAAAGGTTAAAATAATAAAAGGTGCTATTGCAATTCTTAATGTAATTTTTTTCAGATGTGATAAAACATAAATTTAAAGAAACCACTGAAACCGACATATATGCATCCATCAGCTATGTTTTAGCAGGATCTAGGGACTGGGAGGAAGGCCGAAAAGCTCGACAAAGCAGTAAGCTTTTCATATTATTACTGAAATTATTTACTGAATATTATTACTGAAATTATTTAAAGGTGTTATTTTGACTCCTTAAAGTATTTGATAGTTTTTTTTAACACCCTGTCAGGGTGACCCTGTATGCAGTACATTTAAATAACGTAATGTTTGAATGAACTCCTAGAATGTCGCACCCCTTTAAATTTTTTATTTTAAGTGTTCCAAAAAATTTTAAAGTATGGTTATGTAGAATTTGAAAAATGATCAGTATACAGAGAAAAATACTTTTTTTATCATAAGGCTACTTGATTTGTAATGGAACGTTTACATCTAACCACAGACCTACCTAGGTCTGTGCATCTAACACTTATTGCATGAAATTTATGTCAGACACAAAATAACAATGTAAATAATAAAAAATGTCAAAAATATATTTTTGATTGTTACATTAGCTGTCTGACATAAGTTTCATGCAAAAAGTGTCAGATGTAAACGTACCAAAGAATATTTGATGAAAACGTTTCAGAAGCGAATATTTCAGAAACGGTAATTTAGGCATATTAAGTTATATATTTTGTTATAAGAATTATGCTTAAAAATTTACAAGGAATCAAAAAATAAATTCATATAAGGTGATCCTTTAAGAAAAAATAAACTTTTTGTTTTTCCCTGTAACCATATTTTTTGGGACACTAAAAATAAAAAAGTTAAAGGTGGGCGACATTATAAGGGATTACCCTGTCCCTATCAATCACAACAGAGTTTAAAATATTAATAGGCCATTTTTTTAGGATTTGAACAAAAATAAAAATAGAACAAACAAAAATTTGGCAGATTTCGTTAAATATAATTTTAAATATCTCTGTAAGTACAGGGCGTTTCGAAGGTCTTGGAGAGATGATAGGGTAGGCCATTTAGAGTTAATTAAGCCAAACATATGTTATATGTATATACCATAGGTTTTTGAATTTTTCGAGAATTTTGGATTTCTTTGAAAAACTACTTTTTTTATATTTGTCTCCTATTATTTCTAAAATAAACCATGAAACTTTTTTAATTTTTTTTTAATAATGTGGACAAGCTGACTTAACATTTTCTGAAAAGACACACTTTAAGCTATTTAAAAAAAATAACATCAATGTGTTATGTTTTATTTTAGTGGTAGTAGTTTTTCAAAGAAAATAAAAATTCTCGAAAAACTCGAAAACCGTAAGACTTTGCATCGACCTACCAAACACCCTGTATAATTTTAAATATCTCTGTAAGTTTGTATAATTTTGAATATCTCTGTAAGTTTGTATAATTTTGAATATCTCTGAAAGTTATGTGATTTTATAATATATTAACTAAAAGAATTTTTTGTTATTTAATTTTAAACTGAGTGTGTTGTGTGATCACATTTTTGGTTTTAAGATTTTTAATTTTTGTTTAATATTCAAATTTTTTATGTATTTAGAAATAATAAAAAAAATTGTATACAATAAAAGCGTTTATTAGTTATTAAAATTAAAATCCATAAGTAAATAGTACCTACTTGCATTTTCCAAAATAAAAAACATTTCAGGGCAAAAGGTTTGATTGGTTACTTTTTAAACATCCAAAATACATCTTTAAAAGATTTCTTAATATACTTAGCGTTAAGCTTTAACACGTTACGCTCTAACACATTACACTAATAGAGCGCCCTAATATTACTACAATAAAGGTAAAAAATGACTAAAACATGGATACATCCCACTAAGCAAAGTAATATTGCTGCAAGCTTTATTCATTATTGCGAGGCAATGTGCAATAGTGCAATATTTCGAGCATTAATATTGCATAAAGGTTGAGTTGCATGAATATTGCAAGGTAATATTGTAATAAATGTATATTATATACTAGATATCTAGTAAAACTGCCTCAGGAAACAATACGATTTGAAATTACTGTACTCATATTAAAAGCAGCCCATCTGCATTGTAAACCTATTTTCCGGCCCATATTAAAACCCATTATTGCACAAATATTGAGCCCCGATATGTCGTCATTAAGGGTGGTAAATATTCGACAAATATTTAAAAAATATATGGGACCTGCATTGGGAACCTGTTTTGGGGGCCACGTTGAAACCCATTATTGCACAAATATAGAGCTCCTATATGTCGTTAATAAGGGTGGTAAATATTCAACAATTATTAAAAAAATACATGGGACCTACATTGTAAACCTGTTTTAGGGCCCACGTTGAAACCCATTATTGCCCAAATATTGAACTCCTATATGTTGTCAATAAGGGTGGTAAATATTCAACAAATATTGAAAAAATATATGGGACCTGCATTGTGAACCTGTTTTAGGGCCCACGTTGAAACCCATTATTGCACTAATATTGAGCTCCTATATGTCGTCAATAAGGGTGGTAAATATTTAACAAATATTGAAAACATATATGGGATATATTTTACAAAATGTTCACAACTCTCTATTGGCCCCATAAAGACTTACAATATAAATCCCTTATATCAACAATGTTGGCCCCACCTTGTTCCAATATGGTGGTTCTACTTGGGCAGCTAAAGTTTTTATCATACTTAGGGGGCATGTATACCAACACAATAAAGAAAATTTTATGACAACCGGACCCTCTGAACCCGCGAAATTTAACAGTTCCCGTTATTTTCTGAACACACCTCGTATATAGCGCCCGGGCAGGTAGGCTTACTAATTAATAAAATAAAATTTCCATTACTTTTTTAACACACCTCGTATTTATTAAATACGGCCAATGTAACCAAAATATTACCTAATATTAATTTACCAATACTTAATTAAATAGTTTAATTAACCTTAAAAAATAATTAGAAGAAATACAATCAAATATTAAAACAATTGTTGCAAAAATAAGTTGGTATGGTTATTTTTATTAATGGTATTGGTAATAATGCACACTTTTCTTAAAGTAACCTTGATCATGTGCAAGGTTTTCTATACTTAATTATTTGTATTTTTTTACATTTAAATAATGCATTTCTCGTGATAATAAGATTTATTACTTTCATCTTTTATTAATATTGTGTTATCCAATTTGTATACAATGTTTACATTTGACGTTAACAAATCAATTTTTATTATTTATAAATAAAATTGTATGTTAAAGTTTTTATTATGAATTATAATAGTTATAACTTGGTTGCTTTAAAATAAAATAAAAATTTATTCTGTTTATTACCACAATTGTATGTGTTTGTTGAATATACATACGAGGCTCTGTAAATAGTAAAACAAATACTATTATTTGCATGAAGCGAAGCGTGTAATATACCACCTTAGTAGGTATACACTAATTGTAAATTACATAAATTCAGTAGCAAATATCTGATATATAGAATTAAATAATGTATTAAAACCATTATCAATTACAGTGGCGGCTGGTGACATAATTAATTGGGGGGGGCAGAAATTTATATACATGCAAAAATTGGACAATAAACTTACCGATGTGTGTAAGATGTGAGACCCATAAACCCATATTTAAATTAACTCAAGTAATTATATAATCTACGGCATTTATCTCCATTTTAAAAATAAAACAATAACACGCACCACGACACGACGACCGGCGAGTTTTTTGACTAACTTACCTTCCTTAAGCCTCATTCAGAACCTTGTAATTAGTGGAAAAAATTAGTGGTTTCAATTATACTTATAATTAACACAAAACGATCACTCCCAATGCGCAAAATTAACATCTAAAATTAAGGGAATTTGCTAAAAGATTGTCCATTCTTCTTAACCTGACATACAATATTAATTATATTAAAATAATATTTTTTACAACCATTACAATAATATTTATATAATCTTACGTAACCTTCAAACTTTTTGCTTTTGACATAAAATATCCGCGCACATGCGCAAAGCCTCTTTCCAATTATAATTAGTGGTAAAAGTTGGAAGTTTGCAAACTTTTTCCACTAATTGAAAAGTACTACCACTAATTTTTTGGTTGTGAACAACACTGTGTAAGTCAAACTTTTACGTTAATTGAAACCACTAATTTATTCCACTAATTACGAGGTTCTGAATGAGAACAAAGTAAACTGAATACATCGGCAACGCGTTGACGGGCATCTTACTATTTTGCACGATTATGATGGCTGACGCCTACTGAAACAGATATATTCCGCCCGGATTGTAACTATCCATCCTAAAAAAGTTTACCCGTATTAACCGTCCTAAAGTTAATATTGAGAATTACATTTAAAAAGTTTGTTAGGGTGTAACATTAAAAATAAATAAATTAAATATAATGTTTTTGAGTAGCATCATAATTACTGTAGTTATAGAAAAAACTAAAGCAAATAAAGAATATAACAGAAAGCTATGTTCTGACACAGAACTTCTGTGAGTCACAGACTGTGACAGAAACTTTGTTTAGGCAATAACTTTTACAAAACTTTATTAGTATTCACACAATTCAAATTTCTATTACTATGTTTTTTTATTAAGACAAAAACAGTTCATCAACCATATAGGTTATTAGCACTCTATTAGTACAATAAAATTTATTTATCTATTTTGCGTTCATAATGACTTCATTAAAACACCTCTTTCGGTGCTGTAATGAGATACTTTATCCCACCCAAAATTTTGATTTTATAGGTTGGCTATACTTTAAACAGCATAATCAGGGCCGGATTAGGAGTTTTAGGGCCCTGGGGCCGACATTTGGTGGGGGCCCTCAATATTTTAAAAAAATTTGACACTTGGGAAATTAAAACTCGGTAAATTTTTTAAGCTAGATGAACTTTATGTGATTTTTTCTTATCCTTGAATCATTTAGCGTTTTTAAGCTATAAATAAAAAACTCATTTTTTTTAAACGAAACACCCTGTATCTCGATAATGAAGCATTTTCGGACACGTGTTTATAAGAACCTTTTTTCATATTTTGATGAGAGAAATTTCGCCTGGGCTTTTGTCACCACAAGTCTAAATCACCCTGTATATTTGGAATAATACGAACATAACCTTATATACATTTTACCCAAGTCTGAATAAATTATAAATTCGTATGCAAAACTATAAAAACGTAGAAAGTAGAATAGAATTGTGAATGAAAGTGTTTTTATATACTTTATATTTTATATATTTTGAATAATACGAATACGAATACATTTTAATCAAGTAAAATATAAATTGATCTATGTTTTGTTTGTATTTTTAATACATACCGCAAACTGAAAAAAGTGCATCAAAGATCGTATTATTTGTCTGTTTTTCATACAAAATCAAACAATAAAACAATCTTTTGAACAAAGAAATGCACAAAACAGTATTTTGAAAACACCGGAAAATATTCCATAACACTCCAATGTACCAATAAAAATCTGGGACAAAAACTAACTTTAATATTAGATTATAAATAATTGACTTTTTGCCTGTATTTACAAAAACGTTACAACAAGCACTAAACGAGCAACTGCTTAAAATTGTTATGAGTCATAACTTATGACTATAGACTTTATAAAACGTCTTAGCGCGACAAAACTTTGAGTATGATAATTTACATTCTGATTTGCAAGCGGATAAGCGATAAAAAATCCGCGAAAAATTAGAGTTAGGTCTACGAAAAATTAATTGAAAATAAGAGGATTCTCGCGGTATAACCAATTTTTTTCATATTTGTTTCATTAAAAAGCTACATATTGCATTGGTGGGGGCCCCTAAATGGTGGGGGCCCTAGGGCCGTGGCCCCGCTGGCCCCGTGCTAAATCCGGCCCTGAGCATAATATTTTGCATATTGGGTATAATATTTTTATGATTTTTCTAGTACTTACGAGACTTTTCTGGCAATAAATTTTGTTTAACACCAAAGAAAATCCTTTTTTTTCTTTAACATTAACAGCCGCTTATTGTAAATAAATAAATTAAGGACGGCATGGCGAATCGATTTTGACATTAACTGTCAAACCAATGAGTGTGATACCAACTATCTAAATAAAATTCAAGCAAATTAAATTTAAGGTATAAAATTATTAAGGTGGTAGGTATGTTTCTGTCAGTTTGTTTAAATATGGTCCGACCTTTAAAACGTACATTATCGAAAATGTTTCAATGACCTTTTAAATTTTAGTCACGGGCTAGAGTTAGCAACAGGTTCTTAGTAACGGGCTGAAGTTAATTTTAAGTTAGTTGACAGTTGTCAAATGTTAAATCGTTAAAATAAAGTGCCCTTCTTCTAAAATATTAGTAAATGTGAAATTTATTTTATTATCTCAATACAAAAATACAAAAGTGTTTATTCTTAACAATAATATTTAAAAAGTTTAAATGCAAGTTGTACTGACCTTTTAATTTTTCCGTCAGTGAACTAGATTTAAATTATTAACCAATAAAAATTTCGGGTGAAGGCCCATAAAACATTATCTTCACTTTCACTGTGAAAAACTGCTTCTATTTCGGATTTAACTGGTGGTTAAACAGATTCCCAAGATACTAACTTGAAGTTAGAATAGCTACTCTATTGTTTTATAGATGTCGCTCTATACAAATATTTAATTTAAATCATTCTTAGATAATAATAACTATTTGTCGCATTAAAAGTATAGTATGTTTAGTTTATAAACTTTTCTAGACACTCATTCAATTAAATACTCGATCCCAAGCTCGCGTAAATAGTATTAACAATTAATTAATTAATTTGTGAAAAAATACGATTTAATTGTTAAAATTTAAATTACCTAGGTATATTAAACGTAAAAATGTTCATCTGATAAGTTATCAGTTATAACTCCAATTTTTTAGGGATGGATTTTTATAGGTATACTTTGACACACAATTCTTATAATTTTTTTTTATATTTATTAGCTTTGCACAAAACACTGGACTATACAATCTGTATACAGATTTCTCAGTGAACACATGTGTTCTTTATTCTAATTTTAAGTTTAGCCTTGTAGTACTTAATATGTTTAAATATTTTGAGTACGACCCTGTCGTAATTTGTGGTCGATTGTACAGGATTATTATCACGTTTGTAGTATTAAGTAAAATATAAATATACGTTTATTATAATTATAATATATGTTATGTATTTTAAACAGTACCTACACAAATGGAAATTTCTTGCAAAACCATTATTTTCTTCCCGGAAATACTAAATAAACCCACGAAATATAATCACAATTAAATAATGCACGCGATAATGAAATAAACAAACAAAAAACTTCGCGGTTAAAATTAAGTTTAATTAAATTAGCATCAAGCGTTCTTGCATCAAAATTATCTTACTAATCTGTTTGACTTTCATTTGCATGTTTTGCTATTTTCAGTAATTATTTTGTCAATTAATACCTAATTAAGTTTATTTTAAATAATCTTAATCTTTGTTAATGTAGTTATTAAGAAATAGGCATACATTACAGGCGAAATACCAAATTTTGAGTTAATTTTAAGTTATAATATATGAATATAAAAAGGAGTTCAAGAATCCTAAAATTTATTTAATAATAATATTAAGTTTTATAAACGCTTTTTTAGTTGAGAGTGTCTGCAGAAGTTTATAAAACGAGTTGCATACTATACTTTTTCTATGACGAACACAACGAAGAGTTTAAAGCCAATTTTATTTATTAAACATTTGACATCTGTCAAATTTTAACGGAATTAACCTCACTTTTCCCTAATTTATAATAAAGCTAACTTCAGCCCGTGACTAAAATGCCCAAAAGCCACCATTGCTAACTTCGGCCCGTGACTAAAACACCATCAAGTCACAGCTGGTTAATGTAGGAGTAGATAAAATAACTAATATTATTGTGCTAAAATAAAAACTATTCATCACAACTTAAACGTTTAAAACGTGAAGAATTAAAATATTTTAAGTTTTAAATTTAATTAATAATGTAGGCACCTAATAAAAAATCTTAATTATTTTGGTAAATTGAGAACATAATTTGTAATGTCAAGGTTTTTAAAAATATTTAGAAAATTTTTGGTATTTTAAAAAATAATCCTTGAAAATTAAGTAAAATTTAAAAATCATAAAAAAAACATTTTTATGTGAAATGTATTAGATTTTTTAATTCTTGTCATAATTTAAAATGTAATATTTTTCAATTGTTATTAGAATATGTAATTAGGAATTATGCTTGTTAAAAATGTTGTTTTATAATACAGGGTATCCCAAAAATGGCACACTTACGAATTAAGCGTTGTTTTAATTATAAAAACATCTGTTTCAAAAACCGAAATACCGTTTTTGTATGTTGGATAAATCGGCTTAAGCAAGTTTTTTAAAGTTAAAAAGTTGTTTTTAACATTAACTAGTCGGAATTTTTTATACCTAAAATATCACCCCTATCGCAGTTTAACGTTATTGCGGCATTTTGGGAACACCCAGTATACTTAAATACACATAGATACGAAACATTTAAAAACAAAAATATTTTTTTCTACAACTGAGCGAAAAGTTCAAATTTGCGCTACCAAAAGAAAGCGCAAAGTTGACTTTTCTGAGGAGCTCGCTGAGCAACAAAGTAACCAAAACGCTCTCATATTTGGCAGATGTATTTTATAAGAGTTTGTATAAAAAATGTAAGTTACTTTTATAGACATATTCAATGAATGGACAATAAAGCATGCCATGTGTGAGCCGTACTGTCAGTGTCAAGTTTTAGTGTGTTTTGGTTTGAAAATTTTTTTAAAACCTCGGTTTTAATATTAAAATACAATGGTGGTTTGTTCGGCATTTGGTTGTAAAAGTTATACATATAATATATAATATATAACTAAGTCTTATAAGTTATAGTGGCAAGAAAAAGACCGAAATAGCCTTTGACAGGTAAAAATCTATATTATTAAATAAAAATTAAAATTCCCTTTTACAGGTATCTATTTATTTTAATCAGCATATGCGGTATTTTATACAGAATGATATCATGTATAATTAAATTATGTTTACAGCTTGGTTCACACTTACCAACATTTCCAACGATTCCTTTGTTATTATTAAGAAATTATTATTTTTTAATTTTTTTAACGTAATTAAACGGAGAGGACTGCAATTAGGTTTAAACACAAGAGTTTGGGAATCATTACTAAACCATGTTTAGTAAACATACTAATAATAACACTGTAGGTAAATTTTCAACTCTTGAAATATCACAGCTAAACGCTCGGACACGTAAACATAATTTTTAGTCGTAGATTCCAAATCCGTGCTCGGCTTAGCTGTATCAGGTCAAAAAAAGTTTTTCCTGTCGAAAGTCTGATCCAGGGACACACTGTATACTGGTATATTATAATTTGTAAAATAATATATTTCACCTCTTGTGCCAACATTCCTATGCTTTTTATTTCAATAAACATAATATCCTCAATTATACTCTTAAAAAAAAATTAGCAAAAAACATTTTGAATTTCCTAAATTATCTATAAAAAACTCTCAGGGACCCCTGTTCCTTTAGATCAATTAACTTCAAATTTTTCAATAATTTGTTTTTTTTTTAATTTGGAACTTATTATTATTTTTTATAATTTATACAGGGTGTTTAAATTTATACAGGTTGTTTTCAATATCTTTGAATTTTGACCTGATACAGCTACACCAAGCACGGATTTGTAATCTACGACCAAAAATTAAGTTTTTATCTCCCTACAGTGTAATTATTTCCAAACACTCTGTGCACAGTGTGAATATGGAAAAAGCAAAATTAAAAAAATAAGTTTGAAGCAAATGTAATGCGTTATTTTTAGAACACCCTTTATAAGGATATAAAACAAATATTTGATTTTTAAATAGTTTTTGTTCCCTGTATACCCTATTAAATGTTTTTAATATTATGTCTTGAAATAATACATAAAAAATAATTTTACCTCGCTTACATAATATATTATTATTCATACGTTTTTACAATTTTTTTAAATAATTCGTGTGTATTTAATGAGTTAGTTTCAGGACACCCTATATATAAAGTGTTTATTGCCTTATTAATACTATAACTTTCAGCTATAAACTAAATAATAATTTTTATACAATCCTATTGCATAATATTGTTTTTTTTTTCGTGAATAATGATAAACATAAATTTCCTGCCTAACAACGGGAATAATGAACCCAATACATGCCTATAGGCATCAGTGATTGGCCGATTTCAATATTCACTGTGATTTGAACCAATCGGGTTTTAAATAGAGAGAAGGCCTATAATAACATTTAAAATTGGTAAAAAGTAAGGTTAACCATTTTGACAGATGTCAGATTTTATTTATTTATTTTTAAAAATCTCTATTACACTAGAGATTATGCGCATTATCTCTCTTATAATAATATACTATTATAAGGATACCTACATAAATAATATGAATATAAAAAAAATATATTACTTTCTAGTAGTTGTTGAAAATATTTAAGAATGCATGTAGTATGTATAAATATAATTTGTTTTATGTAAATGATTAATAGTGTAAATTTAAACAATTTACGTATACCGTAAATGGTTGTTTAAATTCCGAATATTTTGGTGTGACTCACAATCGGTGATAAATACCAAATTATTTTTACCCACACGCAAAGAAAATCCCAGTATATATTGAATAATTTTAAATTTCTGTGAATTTCAGAAGGATGTTTTATCATAGGTATTCAGTTTATGGTTACCTGAAAATTTATTAATAATTGCTTCTGCAAACAAATTGTATTAGAGAGTTGACGTTTTGTATTTTTTCACAATTAAAATGATTTTTGCTATTTTCATTGCATACGAAATCGCCCAATTGCGTTACTATTTAAGAGTAGGTATAAGTATAAATATCATAAAAAGTATAATATTATTTTGTTAAAAATAAGCTTCTGTCAAAGACGGTTTTAAAATACCAGCCTACTACATTTTATTTGGTAAACAGTACATATGAATATGAGGAGTGATGCCAAAACAAATATCAAGCAACACGATTGGCTATTAGGTTGGATTGGCAGTTAGTTTTTTATGAATTTTTTATTGTTTTGAAATATTTAACTTAAAAAGAATATGTAATTTTCTACCGTGAAATTATTTATTATGCGATTTTAACCAGATTTCTTTTAAAGTGTAGATCTTGATAAACTGTATTTTTGTAGCAAAAACACCATATTTTTACAAAATACAAGGCCTATTACGTCAGTTTTTAAGAGTAAAAGCAAAAGAATATTTATAACATCATGTTATTAACATGTTACTATTAGTTTAATTTTATTTCATTATTTTTTTCATGGATAACTTGACAGAATAAAGTTTTGTAAATAGTTTTTATTGTTCATTTTTAATTAGGCTACAAAATCGTTCCTACTTAAAAAAATTTAATAATATTTAGTATAGGGACGT
Source organism: Brassicogethes aeneus (assembly GCA_921294245.1). Taxonomy (NCBI): domain Eukaryota; kingdom Metazoa; phylum Arthropoda; class Insecta; order Coleoptera; family Nitidulidae; genus Brassicogethes; species Brassicogethes aeneus. The sequence continues at coordinate 52,361,233 of OV121134.1, forward strand.
TTTGAGGGGTTAAAATCGCACAATAAAGATTTTACAGGGGTGAGTCGCAAACCCATGGGTCACACTGTATAGATATAATTAGGTTAAATAAAATTTGTTAAAAGCTAAATAACAAAAAATCTTGTAAAATCTGCAATTAAAGATGTTCATTTAAAAAAGTTTTTTGTCAAGTTATAATATAACTTGACAAAAAACTTTTTTAAGTGAACATCTTTAATACAATATATTGTATATACGTATACGAGGTGTGTTCAGAAAATATCGGGAATTTTCGTTTTTTTAAACAAATATTTATTTATTCGTCTATATTAATGTTGTCGCCTTCAAAATAGTCCCCATTGGATATTATGCACATGTGCCAGCTCTTCTTCCAATACTCGAAATACTTCTAAAACTCGATCTTTGGGATAGCCTTTAGTTCTTTCAGCGATGCGCTTTTAATGTCATCTATGCTTGCAAAACGACGGCCCTTTAAGGTTGTCTTTATTTTTGGGAATAGTAAAAAGTCAGACAGAGGCATGTCTGGCAAATATAGAGGCTGGGGCATCATTACAGTATTGTTTTTGGCCAAAAATTTTGTTCAAAATTTAACAATTTTAGAACAAATTTTGCTGCCACGCTTTTCATACCCAAAACATTCAAAAAAATTTTATGGGATGAGCCAATCGATATACCAACATCATCAGCGACTTCTCTGATGGTTTATAACCATTTCTTCCACTTTTTCCATGTTTTTATCGGTTGTTAATGCGCTTGTGCGTTCGGGGCGTTCGTTATCAACGTTTTCACGGCCATCTTGGAAACTCTTATACCACTTGTAAACTCTTGTTTTACTTATAACAGACTCACCATAGGCCTTTGTTAACATTTCACGGAATTTATTTCATTTTTTAAGCAAAATTGGATTCAAATTCTTTGATCCATTTCTTTTAACGAACGAAAATCGCCGAGCTCATAAAACACGTCTAACCTTAGCGGCTGCCACAGACAAAGTAAACAATGAAAACAGCTAAAGTTTTTACGTCGGGGGCATATATACCAACATAATAAAAAAATTTTTATGACAACCGGACCCTCCGAACCCGCGAAATTTAACAATTCCAGTTATTTTCTGAACACACCTAGTACGTATATTCAATATAGGTACCTATTTAACAAATAAATTTGCAATAGGTTCTTGTCGTTAAAGTCAGTAGCCCTTACACAACTTAAAAAAGTAAAAAAATATTTATTCTTAATTTCCCTATCGAATTAATTTAAATTTACAGGGTTTACGTAGAAAATAAAACAATAACGGTTGATGAAACCATCAATAGGCAGAACAAAAACCAACTTAATATACAATGTCAATTTCAGTATCAGTGTACCATTTAAAATTATACAATTTCTAATAAAACCTCACGGGTTACTGTGACAACATCAATTATTTTTTTTTTACATCAATGAAAAACCAAACTATAGTGAGCAGAATTCTGCACCTTACTATTCTGCTTTGAGAATATTAAAAAAATATCTGGAATCGGACTCAAGTTCATAAATAATTAGGTTATTGTAGCGCCCAGACACATTAGTCTGGGCACGAGAGATTTTTTTGTATTCTGGTGTAATTATGTATCACCAAAAAAATTGCCAAATTTAGTATGCCGTATGTAGGTAACTAATTTTTAAGTATATAGGAACTAAATAAAAACATTCATTCCATGCTTTTTATAATATTTTACTAATACAATACTTTTACTTGACTTTTTACATTTTTGTGCAATTCAACGCTATATAATAAAACTTATTATATTATTACATTTAATAGATGTCACACCTGTTAAACCATTTTAAATGCACACTCAATCATGACTTTTATGCCATATGCAATCTAACTGCTAAGAAATAATAAAATTAAATGGTTTAACCTTAAAAATATTTTTTACATAAGAATCTATAATTACCGACAGTTTAATTTTTTTTTAATCTTCACACGCATCCTTGAAATAACGACAATATATTCACTATTCAAATTTAGATGGAACATATTCCCAATAACGTGTTGATTAAAAAATTAATATGAGACACATAAATTAATTCTGTTTACGCATCACACCTTGGATTAGTATCAATTAAAGAATTTCAAGGAAAATTAATAAATAAAACGTAGGTAATTAAAAAGAAATTTTCTTTTAATCCGAATTAATTAACTTTAATTTTACAATTTAAATTAAATATTAATAAAATAATTATAATTTAACGACCTAATAAAATTCAGGGAGAAATTAGTTCTTTGGAATATTTTATATTAATAAAAAAAATTAAGTAGATACTAACTTAATGCTTAATAAATCGAAAACTATCGCATGGTATTTTTGATACACCCTGTATAATATTTTTGATTCCAATTTTCATTCTACGTAAAAATATACGTTTTTGTCGTTTGTGCAAATTCCAATAAATTTTTGTATTTTTTTAAAGTGAAAATATGTGACTGAAATATGAAGCGCAGAGGTTAAATAATTTATTTTGCTGTCAAAAATAGATATCGAACGGTTTTAAGTATAAGAAAAGCATGAGTCGCAAAATTCTTAATATTTTCACCATTTCCCAAAATTTTCGTGCGTGGTTTTATTAATTTTACTCCGTCTGTTAAATGCAAAGACTGTAGTTAGTAAATAGTCAGTAACTAATTACTAATTCAGCAGTAAATCGTCAGTTACTGGGAAATTTATAACGACACAACTTCAATCATTACCAGTAGCGTGCAAAGGTGATCGGGGGCCCCCCCGCAAATTTTGAGCTGGGGCCCCTTTGTCACTTATACCATCCAATGTGGTTCTCTACGGGGCCCCCCTAAGGTCGGGGGCCCCCCCGCACCGCGGGCCCTGCGGGGCCCGTCCTGCACGCCACTGATCATTACTCTAAAGCTCGATTTCTATCATCTTCAAAAGTTTCCCTTCAATAGTGTGCTGTGGTGATACACAATAACATGTTGTGGCTTTATGACGTTTTAGTCACAGGCTGAAGTTAGCAACAGGTTTTTAGTCATGGGCTGTTAGTTAGTTGACCGTTGTCAAATGTCATACAATCGTTAAAAGTGCCCTTCTTGTAAATATACTAAATGTAAAAATTATTTTATTATCTCAATACAAAATACAAAAGTATTAAATACTTTCTCAACGCCCATATTTGAGAAGTTTATATGACCTTTTAATTTCGCCAGCAATGGACTAGATTTAACTTAATTTCGGGTGGAGAATCCCCCCGAGTGCCCATAAAATATGTTCTTCACTTTCACTGTGAAAAACTGTTGTTAGTCCATTTTCAAGGGATACACATATATATGAAGATACACAGAGAAAAGTTATCTCTTGATTTTACTATATTTGGCTTGGCTCAAATAAATTATTTATTTCGATATCTACAAGAAGATATTTATTTAGTGGAAAACTTGGGTTTATTTGACTTTTTAAACTGATATTTGGTTAATACAAGTAAATATCTAGTTGACTTTTTATCTCAGGTTTAGTAGAAGCTTACTTAAAGAAACAAAACCTACATCCAAACAATTTAATTAATTGCTCAAAATAAATATTTCTTTAAAATTAATCACAACAATAAGTTGTTTTCAAGAAACTTATAATTTAAAATCAAATAATACTATTTTCTTATTGTAAACAACAAGTTACTAGGAATAAGAAAATTTGACTTCATACAAGAAAACCTGTAGGTCGGCAAATCGCCCCTGAGGGACCTTCAGCCTCTTAAAGGGGCGAACCTGAAATGGTACCAGATAAAATAATGTAAATTTAATAAGAAAAAAGATTTTTTTTAAATATGTTATTTTATTTTTATTATTTTGGTGCAATTTATGTTCAACAAGAGTACATTTTTAAGTAGATAACTCCGCCAAATTAAAAAAGCAATTGAGTATGAGTATGAGTATGGGAACGTATGGCAAGCCCCAGATATATTGTCATCCACTGAACCCGGGGTTATATTACCCCCTTTCCGTTCTCCTGCGTATCCCGCCAAATCACAGCATTACCTGTGTTTGTTGGATCCGAAGTTTTTACGCCGGCTGGTAGATCCACCCTAGGAGTTCGTGGATGACAGTGTCAAAGGTTAAGGCAGCTCCCGGAATTTTTGTCAGCCGGGTCGGGCCATACGTCCAGTTTAGGAAGGGTTTTTGGAGGACATTGAACTGACCCAAAACTAAGTACAATCCGGAATCCTCCTCCACCTAGGCCTTAGTAGTACCCCCATTCAATTGGTATTCGTGAATGGGGGGTGGGTATGTTAGTTAGTTTCTTACTCCTATCTTTGTTGGTTTACTTCCGGTTCGTCAGTTTCTGTGTCCGTCTCCGAGTCGGATTCCGGAAGTTGATACAGTTTTTCCGTCTCCTCCCGCATACGGTTTTTGTGGGAGCTGATTTGTTCCCAGCTGGCGAGATCGGTTTGTGAGAATTGGATTGTCTGGGCCAGGGTGTCGTGGAATGTGTAGCAAGATCTACCGACTTTTTTTGACCGGTTGCTATTGTTATGTCTGAAGGATATCTTGTCAGTACGCCCCTGTTCGTGATGTATTTCGATGCGACGTTAAATATGTCTGATGCTGCTATTATTGTTTCTAAACCCAGCCAGAAGCCGTTTTGTGCGTGGTCCTTTAAGTACGCCTCTGTTTTGCGTTCCCAGTCGTTAATATGCGCGTAGCGGTGGGGATGGTCAAGGATCGCATCCTGTAAGTATGGGCTGTAAGTCTCAATGTGTGTTCGTAAGTGGTTATTTAGTCTTTGTCTTAATGCGTATGTATTTATTGACCCTGTCAGGCTATTATCTAGTTGATGGGCCAAGCTGGCCACTAAGCAATTTCCGTCGGATGGCATTTTAATTGTTCCCACCGAATGATTGCTCGTGTTTACTATTTCCATGTTTGTTTGGTTTGTGTTTATTATTATTTATGTTTTGGCGTTTATTTATGGTATTAGTCAAGTGTTTATTTGGGGGATGGAGTCTTATCTGCCTTTTCTGTTTTGTTTATGTAATGACTTGTGTGGTCTGTCTAATAGGAATGATTACTTTCTGGTGCCAGCTGGGAAACTTAAAATTCCTTTTCGAAATATGATACGTTTTACTAGATTTTTTTGAATAAAATGGTTTGTTATTAGACATGCACTGAGAGAACGAAATATTTGTTAATAACGAGGCACGTTAACTATTAACATATCGTTGAGTTGGATATGGCGAAAGAAATATTAATTTGGGTCTAAGAACTGGTTAAGTTGAATTAAAGAAGCTCATAACGTATTAGCAAATGTAGATATATTAACTGTTAATATATCGAAATTCCATTTTGTAAAAAACTACGGCAACGTCACATGCTTGCGCTTATTGCATTTAAAATTATGTTGACAAATGTTAAAACGTTTTATTTAGGTATATTAACTGTTAATATATCACAGTTCTAAGACAACTTTATCCTTTATTTGTCTGAAACACAGTCACCGGACGATGTTTTAATAATTAGTATATAATTTGTTCACGATTAAGAAATTTTTTAATAGTTAACAAATATTTTAAAAAATCGCAACTGTTTTGATTTCTTAATATTAAATATTTCGTTTTCTCAGTGTGCAGTTAGAAAAATTACTTAGCTTGGATATTCGGCTATAATCCTGATGCTCGGTCTTTCACGGTCTGTCCGATGTTTCTGGACCTCCCTGCAGGTACTTGATAGGTTTTGGTTGTGACTATCCCTTCTGACCAGGTGGACCGTTGGCCTTTATTACTTATTCAATTGCACTCTTTTACGGCCTTAATGGGAGATCTCCCACTCTTCACACTTGTTTCACTTTTTTTTTGCACTTGTTGCACTCTTTTTGCACTTGTTGCCCTTATCACACTTTCCGCACTTGAATGTTTATTTATTTATTTATTTATTTATTACCGATGACCGATATTTCCGAATACTTTGGTTTGTTTTTGGAACTTTATTATATTTCTCTCGTATACGCTGCTAGGAGAGGTCTCTTTAACCACTTGACACGTCTATCCACTTCGGATGTCCCGACGCAACTTGCCAAATTAAAAAAGCAATTGCACACAAAAAATATAGGGTTAAAAAAATTTTGAATACATAAATAAAAAAATTAAATTTTGTTGTTATTTTTAAATTCAGCATGGTGGTAAGCATACAAAATTTTATTATTTTATCTCAAAACTTTTCAAAAATCATAAAACACATAAAAAACATCTTTAGGGGCGCCCCTTTAAGAGGCTGTAGTGCCCTTAGGGACCATTTGCCATTTGTTTATAAGAAGTTTCCTTCAAATTTTTTTTACACATTATTTTCGGGACACCCCTTAAATAACAATAATCTATAAGAAATAGTGTATTTTTTTGGCCGATTATAACAATTAAGATAATATTATAAAACGTAAAGGTACCTTAAGAATTAAAATGACGTCTTAAACTTAAACATATTTATATATCTTGATTAATAATTTCAATTAATAATTAATATATTTTGAAATGCCTTTTAAATTTACCAATACCTATGTGTTTATGGATATGTACCTACATAATTATACAATGATTGGTATAATTTGTATATATTTACTCTAAGTTTTTAATTAATATTGATATTAAGTTATATATAACTATAAGACTTATAGTATAAGTATAGTTAACAGTAACAATTAATTTTAATCGATTCAATGCATATCCGGGACTTTCCTCATACATGTAAGTGGAAGTAATAGTGCAAGTATATATTTACACAAACATGCATATAACATTTCTACGTTTCTTCATAACCACTAATTATTGAGGATTGCAGCCACCCTACCCATCACAACAGTTTACCAAAATATTTTGATCAATTAGGTAACAGTTTACAGAACGGTATTCCACATTTGTGGCCCAATTTCACAATATAAATCTATCTATATCTACAAGCATCGATACGAATGGTAAAGAGTCTTTACTAAAGACATCATTGTAAGACATTTAACAGTCACGGCGCCTCATGTGTAGTATAAATGTCACGCCGCGGCGCGCCTCCCAAGGTCACCATAAGTTACCAGCACCATGCACACAAACAATTATTTAATAGAATTATTTTTTTTCTAAGCCAGTCGGGAAAATAAGTAAGAACCTAATCTGTTTCAAAAATTAAATGGTAATTTAAATTTGAACCCGACAATGTGCAAAACCTTTGTTGAAAATTTAAAAGAAAAATATGGTCATAAAATTAAAATTAAAATATTAAATTATTTAATAATTATTATTATTAAATTAAAGTCGCAGCGTTTTTAAAGTCAAAAATATATTTCAAGTAGTAGTTGGTAGATTAACCTAAGAAATTAAAAAAGAATATTAAATTACTTATTTTAAAAGCATATTTTGGAATATTAAAGTGTATAAAACTATATTAAAATGATAATATTTTTTCTACTCCCACCTTTAAAAGGCCCATTATGGTACATGTTTCCATGACACTAAGTGTCCTTTTAAATACACATTAACACGTTGTGGCTTTATGGCTTTTTAGTCACGTGCTGAAGTTAGCAACAGGTTTTTAGTCCCTTTTAGTGCCGTTCTTGTAAAATAATACTAAATGTAAAAAATATTTTATTATCTCAATACAAAATACAAAAAAAAATATTAAGTAGTTTCTTGACGCCAATATTTGAAAAGATTATATGAACATTTGTACTGACCTTTTCATTTGCCGTAGTAGTGCAGTAAACTAGCAGTGTCCATAAAACATTTTCTTTACTTTTACTGTGGACAACTGCTTCTATTTGGCATGTTAGTCAATTTTCAAGGGATAAGTTTTGGTTTACATAGAAAAAATTGTAATTTTAACGCAGGTAGATTTCCAAGTTAGAAATTCTAACACGAATTCCAATAAAAAGTGGGGTTTTATCTTTTTTTCGGAATAACTAAAAGCAGATGTGATATGATAATATTGATACTATTTTAACTAATTTGTCCTTAAAGCAATACCGGACCTGGTAAAAAACGGTTTGGAATAGATAAAATAATAAACACTGGAAAATCATAAAAATTACAAAACTAAGAAAATTTTAAATATAGCTTAGAATTAAAACAATAACTATTGTTAGAAAAGAAAATATTAATAAATATAAAACTAAAATTTAAGTATAAATCTAAAAAAATTACGCAAAACCATATGAAATAATTATAGTAATAAAAAATTGTATCCGATATAACATGAAATAGTACATTATCCGAAAGGCGACGAAAACGCTCATATAATAAACACTGAGCTCGGCTATAATATAAGTTATATTGGTGTTTGCTTTCGAGGAAGCAGATCTAAGCGAGGCAGTAAATATGATTTATTCGCCACGTTAGTATATACTATATAGTAAGTATATACATACTATTTGTAAAGCATTTAACAATTCTGTACTAACCAGTGGCGGCTGCTCAATATTAAATTTAGGACGGTTAATACGGGTAAACTTTTTTAGGATGGATAGTTACAAGCCGGGCAGATTCAAATCTGAACTGTTAGTCCGACGTATCGATGAAGGCGGGGGTGTGCGGCGTGCGGGCGGAATATATCTGTTTCAGTAGGCGTCAGCCATCATAACCGTGCTAAATAGTAAGATGCCCGTCAGCGCGTTGCCGATGTATTCAGTTTACTTTGTTCTGAGGAAGGTCAGTTAGTCGAAAATCTCGCCGGTCGTCGTGTCTTGGTGCGAGTTATTGTTTTCTGTTATTTTTAAAATGGAGATAAATATCGTAGATTATATAATTACTTGTGTTAATTTAAATATGGGCTTATGTGTCTCACATCTTACATACATCGGTAAGTTTAGTATCCAATTTTTGCATGTATATAAATTTCTGCCCCCTCCCCCAATTTTATATGTCACCAGCCGCCACTGGTACTAACATTGGAATTCTTGAGTTTGCGACATTTTGTTATAGGTAGATAATGTTGACGTTTGACATTATATGTAGGTTATGTGCATGAATTTATGCTACAGTGACCTGTAATTTAACAGTTTACAGATGAAATCATGTTGTTTTATTGTGTTTATTATTCTATAATAATATAACTTTTGAACTTCGTACAAATATATTTTATAGGCTTGTAATATAAACATTGTTATGAGTTTGAAAAAAAGATAAAAAATCATGTACTCTCTAAAAATTAATTAGTCAAAGATGACTAATTTAATAGTTATTAGTGGCTGCTTTTTCACATGTACCATGGTTAATTATGGAATACCATGGTATCCCAAAATTTAACAGCCAATTCTTGTAAAATTGTCCCCTGAATCCGAAAATGTCGTCAAAAGTTAATAAAGTAGAACAGTTTTTAAGATATAGTCACTTTTTAATTTAATATGGAATTGACTATATCTCAAAAACTGATCCGCTTTCATAATTTTTGACGGTATTTTCGGATTTAGGAGAAAATTTTACATAAGAATTGGCTGTTAAATTTTGGTATGGTTAACCATGGTTAACCATGTTACAAGTGAAAAAGCAGCCACTAATAACTATTAAATTAGTCATTTTTGACTACTTCATTATTAGAGAGTAATCCTGTAAATTATTGTTATTCTTATTATATTTAATTATACTTCAACTTAGCACTAGTAACTCTTTCGAAATGTGGAAATAATAATATTTTTTAAGTGTTTTTATAATTTAAGCTTTATTGTTGTCAACGCTCACTATCAAAGTATTTGATTATTTTCTAGGCTGTAAATATTAGAAAATTAGAATCAGGTGAAAATTTTTACATCCTAGTCTGTAAAAAAACCCGTGAAGAGCAAAAAAAAATCCATAACCGCTGACAATTCCGAAGTTCTCTAACCTCACTTTATACTTATCATTTTCTACAATCAATTTAAAAGTCTAAAATGCATTTTTGTGAGAAGATATAAATTATTTTATAAAATATGATTACAATATTATATAAAGTAGTTAAAATATTCCCACCAAAATATATTTTGAACTATACAACTGATTTTATAAAATAATTTTTCAAAATTTTAACTTGTACTTTGTACTTTTCTTAATCTCACCGATTCAATTGTAAGTACGCTTTATGTATTGTTTAACAAATAAACCTGTGCCTTAAAGATAAAATATATGTATGCCATTCGACGTGTCTTTTTGTGCTTCGCTAACTTCTCAGCCTTATAACATAAATTACTATTTTAACAACAGTTTATTGTAAAAAAATCTGTGTAGTCCCATAGGAACAAACATCCATTGTTTATTTTTAAGCTGTTATTTTAAATTATTTTTAATGGACTTTATATTGCCTATAAAAATAAAATAACCTATAACAAACTAGATTAAAATTGTAATTGCTAAAATGTTATAAGAATTTACTTATTTATTAGTAGATATAACTTCAAAAAACCATATAATCACACAATATTTTGCTTTGCCGTAATTTTTTTTAAATAGGTAAATTAAAAAATGTTTACCTGAGCATATATAGCACCAAAAAGTGTAAATATCCCAACCACCACAGGCCACTTCATATCTTATCTATAATCCCGATAACGGTCACCAATCTAATAAATTCGCACTCTCGATCACAGGTTACGTAAAACAATAGTTCGTTTAACCGGCTCGGGTCGCTAGAAACAGTTGACTGCAGAAGACGAGCATCGGCAGCAACAGCAGCAAGCAACGGCAACGCGATCCGTTCGGGAGTGAAGACGCGGGAGGTCACCGGGTCACAAGGCTGAAACAGGAGAAGGGAGATCCATGCACTCCTACGACCCAAATGCAAAGATGTTTTGCCCGGTCGCGGGAGCACAACACACATAGTCGCAGATTTTTTCCTCTTTCTTCTTCTTGCGTAACCCGTGCTCTTGATTTGTTTAGTCATTTGTAGAGGCCGGATTTTACGCAAAATTATTATTTTTGCCTAATATACATAAGGGCATTTCTTACTTTCTTAAAATAAATTAGTCAAAAATGACTTGACTTTGCCGCCTCAGATCAATTCAAAGGACTTCTGAAACTTGTAGGTAAAATATTATCAAAACCGATTAGGTATTTACAATACCGTATTTTCTATCATCAAAGTCAACTAAACTGCGCACCACTCAATGTGTCGCGACCAAAAAGTTCGTTCTTTTTCAAAAAGACATAACTTTTTTGTTTCTTGAACGATTTAATTTTGGTCTGTGATGTCTCCTAGCCCCATCCTCTGGCAATTCATGATATAGATATGAAGCTTAAGGTTCTTCAAGTAAATTTCCTACAGAGTGATATGTTAAACAGTGAACATTTTCAATAACTTCATCCAAGCCCCGTTTGTAAAAAAATAATTTTTTTCTCGTTTTTACTTTGAAATAATGAAGTATTATGTCTTATCTTGAAACGCTTTTCAAAATTTTCGAATTGGAATCGTAGCAACGAAAATATGATTTTTTTTTTCTAAAAGAGTATGTATATTCAAGGCTTTTTTGAAGGCAATTTAACAGCCGGGAATTGTTTTCGAATTTTGATTCTTAGTGATTTTGGTTTTATCTGAAACTTAAATTTGACAACTGAATCACAATCAGGAGGTCAAAATTATAAAGAAAACATGTCACGAACGTAAATATCGGTTCAGGATTGGTTTTCGCAAATTTTCACCAAAATGTCATTTTAAAAAAGTTGTCTTTAAACCAGTTTTTTAGATTTTCCTTGCAACGTAAAACACAAATAACGTGCGCGATTTAGCTGTGCAATTGAACAAAATTTGTCGAATAAGACTTCTGCCTTCCTCTCTTTTGTGAAAAAACGAACTATTTATTTAAAAATGATGTTGTATTGTTGACAATTCTTAAATTCACACATTGCTATCGAAGCCCACCAGATGGTGCGCGCGTTACGAAAACCCGATACTTCTTCAGCGTATTCCATCAGGACTGTCATCAAACTGTCAAATTAATTGTGGTTATGGTAAATTTGTGGATTATGGTAAATTAACCTTAAAATTGATTGTTTGATGACAGCCCATTAATATCAGTTCTATAGAACTGATATTAATATAGCCTTTTATCCCTTTTGATTGTCATATGCTGTCAAACCGTTTTTAATAATTTTTGTATTAATTATTGTTTATTAATTAATTATTAATATTTAATAAAAAAATCTGTATTACCTATAAATCAGTAAACCAAAACACATGACTTAGGTGTCTATATTTCTATCTAATTCATTAACTCTTATTCGTAAATGACCATTTAGTAACAACAATGTGGATTACAATTATGATTGTAAACTATATTATTAAAAAACGAGCATTTATTTACAAGGTTTTTCTACTATAATTATAATTACTTAATTACTACTATGTTTCTGCATTCTGCATAAAAACCACTGAACAACAACTTAGAAATGCGTTATTTCATCCAACAATATAAGACTGTTAAATTTCTGATTTGATGTCTTTTTTAAATACCATAATTAATTTTTATACTTATTTATAAATTTGTATACATAACTTTTTATTTTAATATTAAACATACCATCCAAGTGCTAAATGGATATAAATTTTAAATGTTTTGAGTTGGTCTTAAAATTAATAACCAAGTTTATATTATATGATTACCATGTAAATTAAATAAAATTCAAATTATTTAGAGGCCATCTTCAAATATGTCTAATGTCCAATGTCCAAATAAGAAAATAAATATGTGCCAATTTATAAAAACCAAAATGTCTATATAAAAAAATCGTATTAAAGCATATTTGGAGACAATGATCCAATTTCATTGAAAATAAGAACAGCCTTATGTAATAATTAATTTTTATACTTATTTATAAATTTGTATACATAACTTTTTATTTTAATATTAAACATACCATCCAAGTGCTAAATGGATATAAATTTTAAATGTTTTGAGTTGGTCTTAAAATTAATAACCAAGTTTATATTATATGATTACCATGTAAATTAAATAAAATTCAAATTATTTAGAGGCCATCTTCAAATATGTCTAATGTCCAATGTCCAAATAAGAAAATAAATATGTGCCAATTTATAAAAACCAAAATGTCTATATAAAAAAATCGTATTAAAGCATATTTGGAGACAATGATCCAATTTCATTGAAAATAAGAACAGCCTTATGTGCCAAGAAAGGTAGCTGTAAAAATATAATAAATCTTTAGCCCAAGTCTCATATAATCGCTATAGCGTTCTTACGCACAAACAAACTACCTATATACGTATGCTATTTATATAAAGTGTTATAAAATAAAAAAGTAGATCATTTCTTTATTGCACGTTTAATATAAGATGTACTATAATAGTAATATAATAATAATAATATAATAATAGTAATATAATAATTATACATTAAATTATAATACATCTTATATTAAACGTGCAGTATACAGAAATTACCGACTTTTTTATAATTTAGAATAGTAAGTAATATTCTATTAATAATGGATTTTAAAACAATCATTTTACCGAGGCTATTCAAAAATCCACAATAACACATTTGACGCTTCTTTAATTGATTTCATTTTGATATAGATAATTTATATCCAAATATTCTATATTTTTGCACAAACATAACCTTAAAATCAACCATTTTTATATTTAAGTTCTCTAAAAAACGCTGAAAACTGCATTTTAAACAACAAAATAAACCTACCATTTCATGGCAACATAATATTATATATAATACAAAATATAATGGTATTGTACCATGTGGAGTGGAGAATTTCTTATTCAACGCTTTTAATTATGCTAAATGCTGTTTAAATTTAGACGACTTATTTGTTTGACTATTTTTACTGAACTGAAATGTTTACACTTTTCACGTTAATCATTTCTAAAATGTGTATTTATTGTATCTAATAGGTGCCTACAATTTATATTTACAGAGACTGTATGCAATTTATTTCTTTATTCAGATTAACACTGTTCATTGGAAAACTGGTAAAAACTCAACCCAGGATTTCCTCTTGAAATACACCCAACAACACAACAATTGTTGTGTTTAAATTTTTTAAATCGAGCCACGGTTTTTTTATATTTTTTAACATTTTCCGGCTTTATTCTCAAAAACACTCGTTTGTAACATAAGCGTTTGACAGTAGTACTTTTGTTACGATGATAACAGCCGAGTGGTGGTGCTACTAGCGATACTTCTTTAGCGTTTATAATAGTTTTTTTCATATATTTCATTTGTTCATTGTGACAATAAGTAACAATTATTATATTATTATATTACTTATAGTACTTTAAGTACATCCATTAATTACGTGAGACAAAAATAGGGGGAGGGGTCATTTAAAATCTCACGTCAACTTTTGAGTTTAAAAAAATGTATTATAATTCAAATTTGTAAAAAAAAATTAATATTTTTTTACATGTTGTTTACAAAGAAAGTTAAATAAAAATCTCACGTGGGGGATAGGGAGCGTCTACCACATCTCACCAAATCTCACAAAGGGAGAGGGTGGTCCAAATTTTTTAGAAAAATCCCTCACGTAATTAATGGATGTCCCCTTACCTGCTTTTTCTTTACCTGCTTTTGTAAACTTTTATTATTGCTGCATTGCCGTTTTATTGTTTAATTTTATTTTTATCCACCTTAAAATGTCACATTAAAATATAAAATTAAAAAACTAACTGAAATTGCAATTTCAGGTTCGTTGTCTTATTAGATATTGGGGTCTCCAAATCTAAAAACGAAATTATTTCCTTTAAAACATCTGTTCAAAATATGTTACTATCTGAGATTTGCAAAAAAATCAATCATAAAATAACCCATGTTATTTTAATACCTCGGCAAGGATACATAAGACAGGATAGTCAACTGTGTGGAAAAAGCGTGCTGTGTGGGTTATAGATGTAATCGTTTTTTTCCAATAGCCGTGTTTCTTTTACCAAAAAGATCAAATTAAACGAATTTTGATTGATCAGTCGAAAATAGAGTGTGTCTAATACACGCCCACAATTTGGAGTCTATTCAACAAGTTTTCCTGTCTCCTGTGTGTATCCTTGCACCTCGGTTATAACTTAACAACAGTAGTTTATGGCGCATTAAAACAACAATTATTACCAAAATTGGCCAATCATTCAAGTAATTAGTCGTATTTATGGAATCTTTAAGGTAACGTTCTTGCAAATGTTACAAATAAGCATTTGCAATACATCTTTCTGTAAATAGAATTGACAAAAATGTTTTCTTTTCACCAAAACATCTTAGTAAATTATTGCTTCATGATTATAAACGTTATTTTGTTTTGTACATGAAATTTAAAGGTGTAATATTTATTTATTTAAGTTTGCATGAAAACATCTTAAAAAACAGTTATAAATCGTTTACTGCGTATAAGAAATTATTTTTACCTTGAATTATTTAATATTTAAAGTTACAAGTCACGTATTAATTTATTAAAATCAATATTAATAACATTTGGTATTAATAATTATAAAATGGTTGGGATTTTATAAATAATGGACCAAATAGTTGGGTAATTAGTTGTTATCTAATTTAATAATATAAACTGCATGAATATTAATTAAGAATATTTTTTAAATCAAAATGAGTAATTCCACGCCAAGTCAGCTAGAGGTTGACCATTGATTTTGATGAAACTCGGCGAGTTTGTTGGTGTTGACAATAAAAAGAACCATGGTTCATGTGCACATTTTTTGTTATGCGAAATTTGTTTCGGCGAAACTAATGTTCTTAAAAAATAAAGCCCTGTTTTGTGCAGTGCTTAAAACAAAAGAAGATATTTCAGCCATTAATTCACTTAAAAAAGGAGTCCATTTTGCTTAAAATTTAAGGAATATTCTATTTATTTAAAATAAAATTTTACGTTTTAACAATTGGGTCATTTTCAAGAAACACCCGCTTTCAGGAAAATGAAGATCAAAAATTTTTTTTGCTTAAATTGAGTTTTTTACTTACATTTAAGACAGGCAGTGCACTTTTTAATTTTTTTTACGTTTTTTTCAGAAAAATGTGTTTAGCTAGCTTTATATATCTCCACCAAAATTCAGAAACTTTTGACTCCAATTTTTTATTTTATTTTTTATTAAAAATTGTATGCTTTTTTTTTTAAATATATATGTTCGTTTAGTTACTTTTTAAAAGAAACCATTTCGATTCTTTGTTAAAAAAACAATACCATTAATATTTTCTTTTAGTCACTGTATTAGTGAGTTAAACACTAATTAATAAACACGTATTACCAAGTGATAGTGTATAAAAATCATTTTAAGTATTTTTTTTTACCAAAAACTAAAAAAAGTAACGAAATAGACATTGGTATCACAACGGACAGGGGTACACAAAGGACTTAATCAGATAACGTAAACAAGAAACTATATAGGGTGGTACGATTTTAGAATAATGCATAAACAAAATGCCTTGTAGTGGTGCTCACTTGCAAAATAACAACTTAGATTTTTAAATTATAGACACCCTTTTTCTTTGACTATAAGCTGGTGTCTTTTAGTACCTACTTGTATACTGCGTGGAATTTTCCCTTGGATGTAATCTATATCATGAGTTGTAATCACAAATAATTTTAAATTGGTTTATCATAAACTACTTTTAATAAAAGCGACGGTAAATATCCACTTTGTTGTCGAAAAATTCTATTGCGTTACCCTAAATTCCATTGCGTTACCATAAGGTAACGTAATGGACTCGGTAACGCAATGAACAAAGTTTTGTGAAACCATATTTAAAAAATAATAATAAAACACATTACAGTCATTAATTACTCTCAATGAGCTTTAGTGCCCTAAAATTAAACATGAAAAATAGTATTTTTTTTTCTTACCTTATTTTTATTATTTTTTTTGAGTAACTTAGCGGACAAACAATTATTACATTCGCGTTACCCGCACCTGTTTCAACCGATATCTTCTTCCTGATTGAATAAATAAATTCAGCTGGGTAATGTGTACGTCCGAACATCATTTGTTAATCACGTGAGTGCCAAAATAGTTGCCATATATATGTTTTTTTAAATATTCTATCGGTAACGCGACGGACGTAACGCAACGGAAAAAATGTCTGGGACATGAGTCAAATTTAAAAAAAGTAGATTAAAATTAATTAATTTATATATAAATTGTTTACTTTATTAACTAAGGATGTTATGGATTGCTATAAAGCAACACAAAGTTCTGGTTATTCAATATTAAAAAAAAATATGTATGTAAGTTTTATAAAACGCTAATGGGACATGCGAAAATGTGTGTTTCACAAGTTTCAAAATTAAAAAAAAAAATAATTTGAAATAACTAAACAAACATTTTCTGAAAGAGTTTACTAAGGGCTTCAGTGGCGGATTTACCAGCAGGCTGAGTAGGCTCGAGCCTAGGGCGGCAGATTTTGGGGGCGGCAAATTTGGGGAACGATTTTTTTTTTACCTCATAGAAATCAAAAAGATTTTTCTATGACGGTTTTCTGATGTCTTACAGATAGAAGTCTGCAACAAATTTTGTCGATGACTTTTCTCTCTCACTTGTCATTGCACATTCCGAGAGTAGCAAATTTCCATATTCTAGAGTAAAACAGCTGGTTCGCCGCCCCTCAACCAGTAATCGGCCTCTCGCCTCTGCGCCCTTTGCCCACACTTCTTATGAGTGAAAAGAGCGAAATTGTAAAAAATATGCCCCTCTTCCCACTAACAACCCATACATGCCAGTCTTACTACTACTGGTTGGAGGCTACGAACTGGAAGGTTTGTATATAATTTTTCGATTTTTATTCGAATATGAATATGAATAATTTAGTGAATAATTTTACCGATTTCAATTTTATGAATCGACTATTATGTGTTTCACATGCACTAGTAGCTTCAGAAAATTCGATTGGAATTCAAAAAAAATCTTTGTGCATAGAGTCGGAATTAATGAACAAGATTACTTACGACGACATCATCGATGATTTTGCCAACAAAAAATCGCGCAAAAAGGCATTGTAACGAACTTCTATTTCGTCGTAAGTAATCTTGGTCATTAATTCCGACTTTACAGAGTCGATTATTTTTAACTGTTTGAAAGCGCAATAATAGTTATTTATGTATTAGGGCATAAAAAGGTTTTTATGGTCCGAGGCGCTATTTTGAGCCCGAGCGCGTTAGCGCGAGGGCTAGAAAAGCGTCGTAGGACCATAAAAACCAGTTATGCCAGCAATGCATACAAAACTTTATGCACGATTAATATATTATTATTTTTAATATATTATTGTTTTTAAAGACGTTTACGTCAAAGAATTTTTGTTATAATTGTCATACTATAATGTCATCGTGCATAAATATTATTGACATCAGTCAGTTTTAAAGTTTAAAGATGAATGAAATTGAGGAAGCAACATAAACATGACTAATTGTAATAACTGTATTGTTAATATAAATTTAAAATAAAATAAGCTCATAGTTTTGCGCCTAATGTTTTTAATTTTTGACGTTTCATTATAGCCCGCTGGGTCATAATAACGCCCGCGGGCTATAAAAAGACGTTTACGTCAAAGAATTTTTGTTATAATTGTCATATTATAATGTCATCGTGCATAAAGATTATTTATTCACGTTTACCAAATGTTCATTATTGTGTAAATAGCATACATTACCCCGCCCATACATGATTGAGCTTCGATTAGCTCAAAAATATACCGAAAAATTATTTACGTGCAATTTCAACGAAATTGTTGCATTGTAAAAATAATGTATGATATGACAATTGTTGAGGCAAGGGCGGCAAAAACTATTCAGCCTATACCTTGAAAATTTGTAAATCCGCCACTGAAGGGCTTGTTAGGCTTTTACTTGGTTTTTAAATCAACAAGATCCGATAATATTTAAAAAAAGTTATTGGAATTCAAACTTACGGACAGTGGAAGGCGGGTGTTTTTTGAAAACAACCCTTATATATTGTTTTGACAGGTTGTTTGACACTGGTTAAACATAATAAGGAGGATCTTGTTAAAAGTAAAAATGTCCTTCATTTCCTTGTTTGTCTGATTTTCTAATGACTGGGTAATAAGTGGGTCTATAACATTTTCAGGAAGATCAAGATATAATTGCCCAGTCAAGTTTTATTCAATAAAAGGTGGTCCAATTATTTTGTTTCCAAGAATACCAGCCTATACATTGGAGTATACTGATTTTTTAGTATGAACAGCTTGAAAAACATGTGAGTTTTTATTGTTTCAGTACATTCAATTGCTATTTGCATTTTATTATTTTTTTAATTATATTACAGCCCGCTGTAATTTTTTTATACATGATCTTTAAATATAAGGTTTTATAAAACATTTCTTCTTAAAATTACAAAAACTTCCTTGTGTATTAGCATTTTATTTAGCACATTGTTTTAAAAAAATATTTAACAAACAAAACACTTCTTTTTCAAAACCGTGTTAATTTAATTAAACCTTAACAACTAAAATAATTTTAATAATTATTATGGTATTTAGTTTTTTATTATCGCGTAAAAACATCTTAAAGGTTAAGGTGTATGTCATGCCTATGTTTAATACGCCCCCATAATTATTTACTTTTTTGTTTCTAATTACGATTTGCTACTGTAATTTTAAAGATTGCGTATTTAATTTAATTCCTTAATCATAGACTCATCTAAAATAATCTTATACAAATTTTATGTATGGTGTATGTTTTTTGTATTTTTTGTTTTTACATTAAGAATGTAAAAATTTTAAAATCATTTTAAATTCATTTTCCTTGGAAACACGCGGAAGCTAAGGGAAATAAATTACGACTTGTTTTTTAGATAAAGCTTTAAATGTTAATTATTTACGAAACACTTATTGTGCCATTTTATTCACATTTGTATAATTAGTAATAAAACCATTAAGATTATTTTACTAACAATCGTATTTCTTGACTTATTATTGCTTTTCTTGTTTTTTTCTCGTTTTGTTAATAATTTTTTTTAAATTAATTTAAATAAAATTATGATTTATTTTCCAACCCGTCATTTTTAAAATGAAGACATTTATTATATTTAATCCATAAGATATAAAATACGTGTTGGCAATTCTCACCTGGCGGAGTCTTTATAATAATTATAGTCTATTAGTAATAAATGTCTATTATCAATTTTATATAATGATGTATAACATTAATAATATAAATAAATATTATTAACTCTGCACAATACCAAAATTCCGCTATTCTTTCCATTCATTAAATTTAAACGGCGAATTATATTATTATCGCTGCTTGATATTGTTATTAAATAGAAAAAATTATTATTTTAATATAGTATCAAATATAATGATCTAGTTTTGCAATTGCATAGGCGCTAAGCCATTAATTTAAGATCATGACATTAAATTGTACGAAATGTTTCTATCAGTCCATCATCGCTAAAATTAAAAGATCTTTTACCAATTCTTGTATTACATTGTAATACAAGAATTGGTAAAAGATCTTTTAATTTTAGCGATGATGGACTGATAGAAACATTTCGTACAATTTAAGACATATCAATGAATTTTTAATCCCAAAGCATGGCCTGTGTCTTATAATAATGCCATTAAATTGTATAATCCTGTTCCATTTGAAATTAAACAATATAAAACAATTTATTATTTTAAAAAAAAATGTTGCTCGGAAAAACAATTTATTCTCTAGAGGAATTTTTTAGCCATAGATATTAATTAATATTAATGTTGGTACTGATCAATTGTTCTAGTTTTTGATTTAGTTATTATAATAATTATATATATATATATATTATAATGATATATTTTTTATACCATTGACAATATCCAACACTTGTAACCCCTTGGGAACGTGGACGATTGTATCGATGGTTAAAACCCCTCCCGGGATTTTGTCGCCGGGCCGGGCTATACGCCCGATTTTTTTGGCTAGTGTAGTTCGGTACAGGGAGGGAAAACATTTTGATGTTTGGAGAACGATAGACTGACCCAAAACTAAGTACAATCCGGAATCCTAGGGGGATTTAGTTAATTTAACAGCCACATTCAATTTGGGTTCATTAATGGGGCTTATTTGGTTAATATGCTGTACGTGCTTCTTGTGGTACAATAAGTTGTTATTTTGTCATCCTAAAAATAATTAAAGAACATATATTCATTTATTTCGCTTTACTGTACGCTGCACAGTTCACGGTGCTGTTCTGAGAGGTGATTTTTGGACTTTCTGTGAAACCTAATTTTTTTTTATATTCTTGTTAATTAGGTCATAACTAAAATTTTAAGAGCAAAATAAAAAAAAATTGACGGTTTGAATTGTTTTAATTGGCTGTTTATTAAAAATATGATGCACTCTTTCAATTATCCAATTAAAACTAGCGATTTAATTTAAATATTTAATATTTGCATAACTAAAAAAAAAAGGTTTTTAGAATTTTTTTTTATATATTTTACTGTTTTGTTGCAATAAACGTTCAAACTTTTAATCTAGTAGTAAAAGTTACGAAAAAAATTCATGAAATTTAACTAAGGACCGGTTTATTCATCTTTAGTAAAGTTTATCGGGCCGATAACTTTCATGTCTTGGCAATATCTACTCTCTAAAAGTGAAACAGTGAAATTTTCACTATTTCCGTGAGTTATTATTCACTGTAAAATTAGTGTTTTTCAATATAAATTAGTGAAATTTTAACTTCTTCAAATTAGTGTTTTTTATTATCACTACTTTTCCGGAACTCTCGACATAAAATAGTGAAATTTTAACTTTTTTGAACTAAACCTATTTCACTAATTTGTACAGTGTAATTTCCACTAAATAAATTAGTGAGTATTCACTAATTGCTAGTGGTATACTTATCACTGCGGCAAATAGTTAATATGCACTGTCAATAAGTGAAAATCCACTGTTTCATTTTTAGAGAGTAGTATCCAAAGAAATTATTCGTCAAATAAATCAAAAATAAATAAATCGGCCCTAAATAAAATGTGGCACCCTTAGAATTATTGTTTAATAAATGTATACTATACATTTAACCTTAAATTAAAACTTTAAACGTTTATTACAACAAAACAGAAAAAGATATAAAAAATGCATAGACTTTTTCTTAGGAAATTAACTAATCTTTAATCTGATTTAAAAAGTTATAATAATATTTAAATAAAATCGCAAGTTTTAATTGGAGAATTGAAAGTGTGCATACATATTTAATAAACATCCAATAAAAACAAAATTAACCGTCAAATTTTTTTTATTTTGCTCTTAAAATTTTAGTTATAACCTAATTAACAAGAATATAAAAAAATTAGGTTTCACAGAAAGTCCAAAAATCACCTCTCAGAACAGCACCGTGAGTTATATGTATTGCTTTTAACGATTCATTTAGTTAGTTTGCCTTCCTGTAATTTATTACTTTTTATGTATTTGTACTCTTCCCTGTTTGTTATTATAATACAGTCCTTTTGGGCTTTGGTCTTGTGTTTAGTCTCCTTCAAGAGTCATGTACGTTTTTGTTCTTTCATCTGCACAGGTTACTTATTGAAATCCCATGAAAAATTCCTATAGATTTTGAAAATAGACCTAAAAAAATGATACCCGTGTCTTGGCGTTTTCGGCACATAATATAACAGCTTCGATAACAGCTAAATTGTATGGTTTAAAAAAAATTATTCAATGAATAAATGGACAACCATTAAGCTACTTTTAAAATTATTTTAATTATATATAGGGTGTTGCACAAAATATAGGGTGTGTCACGTTCGTGGTCCATTAAAAGTTTCTTGGGAACGGCAAAATATATCAATTTGAAATTAAGCCTATTTTTCTGAAATATTTTGAACAAAATATAGGGTTTTTTACGTTCGTGGTCCATTAAAAGTTTCTGGGGAACGGCAAAATATATCAATTTGAAATTAAGCCTATTTTTCTAAAATATTTTGAACAAAATACCACTTTTGGTTTGACCGTAAGTGACAACTTTATTATTTTAAATGAAGTGAAATAATTTGAACTAATTTTATAAATTATTTTAAATAAAATACCTTTAAATGCGTTTTAACGGAAGCGATATCAACTTTGTTATTTTAAATGGATCACCACAATTTTTTTACATTTTTAAATTCTTACCATCATTCCTTATAAAATGGCTATATCATGTCCTATTCCTAAACTTAATAGTTTTTGAGTTTTAATTTTTTTTTGTAAAATTCGGTCAGTTTTACCCTCAACAAAGAAAGCTTATAACTATATTCGGTTGGATTTATTCAAATCCTAAAGCACTGTTTTAAAGATTCTATGTAATTTATTGTAATATTTATAAAAAGATGCTTGAAAAAACAATGTGTAGCTAACTTAAAACAGCAATAACTTTTTTATTCTCAATGGAACGCCCTGTATATTTTTTACATAATTAAATATCTTTGTTAATATATCAATAAAAAGGTATTATAATTTCATATTTTATTATGTAAAAAATTACAGGCCGTTCCATTAAAAATAAAAAATGTATTGCTGTTTTAAGTTAGCTACTTTCACATTGTTTTTTATCAAGTACATTTTTAGAAATATTACAATAAATTACATGAAATCTGTAAAACTATGATTCAGGATTCCAATATATCCAACCGAATATCAGCAAACATAATATTAAAAAAGTTATAAGCTTTTTTGTTGAAGGTGAAACTGACCGAATTTAACAAAAAAAAATAATAACTAAAAAAAATTGTGGTGATCCATTTAAAATAACAAAGTTGATATCGCTTCCGTTAAAACCGGAAGAGGAATTTTATTCAAAATAATTTAGATTTTTTTGTTTTCAATCATTATTGATACCAATAAACAAAATCATTGCCATTGCAGAACTACGTGTTTTAACTAAATTATGTTGGTTACAAAAGAAATGTACGAAAATTAAGAAATGTATGCGCTTAGTACAGTTTAAACGTGAAAGTTTAAGGCAATTTATCATTAATTTGATTTATTAATGTACGATAACAACTAAAATTTAAAAATAATTTTAATATTGAAAATAATAATAGCTTTGTGGTAATCCTGAATAAAAATTTCTTTAAAATTTTATCTTAATTATATAGCTTTTTGAACTATTGGTAAGAGTTCACATTGTTAAGATTACGTATTTACGTATTACGTTATATTAACATTAGAATTTATAATAAGGTAAAAAAGTGCTGAGATATTTAATATCTACAAATTTTGTAATTACATTTGTTAATGTTAATTTATTGATAAAGTTATAAGCCGTATGTTTAGAAGTTAAGACAATTTTTTAGATATATACATGTATTTAATCACTGTGTAGTTTTGGAAGAGAACCTTTTATATACATATATTAATTTCTTCAGATTATTATCAGTTTCTTCAATAACGGTTCTCTTTTAACACCCAATAAATTATTGTTAAGCATTAGGTAACTGTTCAGTTTAATCTCAATTTTTTTGTAAAATAAGTATCTAATAATTAAGGATGGGATATTTAGGTACTAAAAACTGAAAAATAGGTAACTAAAAAGGTACTTAAAAAAAGCATTTTATGTTAAAAAAAACAGCATTTTAGGTATAAAAAAACATTAAAAGTTCAAGTTTCGTTTATAATTGTGATGTGACAATTTAGAAAAAATTCTATACCGTTGAGTTGCACGCCCTGGATAAAATGTTGGCGCAAAATTTAAAAAAAAAACACAAAAAATAAAATAAGTAAAAATACGTAAAAATAGGTGAAAATAAACTGACAAATTAAAAAATATGGAACAAAAGTATAAAAACCTCCAAAAAAGGTAAAAAAGGTGAAAACAAGTTTAAGAAAATAGGTAACAAAAGTATAAAAAAGGTAGTTTAAAGCAAAAACCTCCAAAAAAGGTAAAAAAGGTGAAAACAAGTTAGGTTCATATAAAAGAAAATCTTTTAAAACATTTTGGCATTATTGGTTTTTAAATTACATCGATTGAAAAAAGGTAAAATAACTAAAATACCATCCCTACTAATAATACATAACACAAGGGAACAGCATTTTTGTTGCATGAAATATTATGACTAATATTATACTTTCTCGGGGTGCTGATTTCAGATCTGAGTCAAATTGTTTGAGATATAATTAATACGCGTTTTTTAAGAAAAATCAAATTTTTATTAAGAAAACCATTAGAAAAACAACTACTACTTATCAAAAAAAATTCTTTTATAAGATTTTCTTGCTTGACTTGGTTCACGAGGGCTGTTTTTAATGCTCCAACAATAGTCCGCCATCATGTGAGCATTCCAGTGACCCTGGTAACGTTCCGCCATAGTTCGAATGTCTTGATGAAACCGTTCCCCTTGTTCTTCACTCAGATCACCAAGATTTTCAGGGAAACGGTCCAAATGCGTGTGAAGGAAGTGTACCTTGATGCTCATATTACAACCAAGCTGCTGGAAGTGTGACAACATCAGTTCAATATGCTCCCCATAGCTTTCATCCTTTTTGTTTCCCAGAAAATTTTGTGCGGTCCAAACGAATTCATTCCAGGCATTTTTTTCAATATCAGTCATGTAACTATTAAAGTTTTCATCCTTTATTAACCTTCTTATTTGTGGACCATCAAAAATTCCGGCTTTAAGTCAAATCAAACGTTTAAATGTGACTAGTACAGGAATATGTCTGACAGCTGTATCTCAAAAACTAGAGCTGCTAAAGAAAAAATGGGGTTAGATTTGAAATCAGCGACCTCAAATTAATAAACAACAGGCATTAAATTCCATGCAACAAAAAAAAAGTTTAATTTTGTTCCCTTGTGTAATAATATAACAAAGTTAGAGAAAAAAATCATAAAAAAATTATTGAAAATAATAATAAATTGTAATTAATTTTCTTTGAAAATAATTTATTATTGAGTATTATTCTTAATTCTTCAACTACAAAAAGATAGACGTAAAAGAAAAATTGAAATATTTTACTTTTCTTTAAAATTGTAAAAGGTGGTTTTATACAAATGCATGTGGTAGAGATCTCTAAAGTGTTTGTTTTAAAAGATTTTTAAAAATAAAAAAAACACATTTTAAAAAAAATAAAAACATACAAAAGCACATTTAAAAAAAATAAAACTATACAAAAACATTGTTTTAAACCGCTACAATAATTCACAATAAAGTATATTGTCAATAATTAACATTAATATCTACACGTATGTCAATGATTCCCCATTCCAACAGTTCGCTGCATTTTAATCTAGGGGTTTGTTTGGCCAATTTACTCCCAAATTACAATTTTCTCAGATTTGTAAATACACTCTACTTGCATTCTGGCTTATTTGATAAACAAGTATTAGTATATTTATATATCGCTTTTATTTTTTAAATTATTTTAGATTGTAGTATGCGATTAGGATTACGCAAGTAAGGTAATTTGTCATAATATTTTGAAGTATCCTGTCCTATCCTGTTAAGGTTCTCTTTATTTTTGGGAATAGGAAAAAGTCAGACAGAGGCATGTCTGGCGAATATGGAGGCTGGGGCATCATTACAGTATTGTTTTTGGCCAAAAATGATGTTCAAAATTTAACAATTTTACAACAAATTTTGCTGACCCACGATTAATACCCAAAACATTCGAAAAAATTTCATGGGATGAGCCAATCGATATACCAACATCATCAGCAACTTTTCTAATGGTTTATAACCATTTCTTCCACTTATTCCATGTTTTTATCGGTTGTTAATGTGATTGTGCGTTCGTCATCTTCAACGTCTTCACGGCAATCTTGGAAACTCTTATACCACTTGTAAACTCTTGTTTTACTTATAGCAGACTCACTATAGGCCTTTGTTAACATTTCACAGAATTTATTTCATTTTTTTAAGCAAAATTTTGATCCATTTCTTTTAACGAACGAAAAATCGCCGAGCTCATAAAACACGTGTAACCTTAGCGGCTGCCACAGACAAAGTAAACAATGAAAACAGCTAAAGTTTTTATCATACGCGGACCCTCCGAACCCGCGAAATTTAACAATTCCCGTTATTTTCAGAACACCCCTTGTATACACTAAACTATAACTTATACTTAAATGTAACTAAATTAACTTACAGAACATTACAAGGGTACACGATAAAATTAATAAGAAATAAAATATAGACAGTGTTCAATAATTTTAGAGATTAGAGATTAAGAAAATTAGTTTATTGTCCAAAAGGTCTTAAAATAAATAGTTTAAAATTTTTATAAAATTTTAATGACAAATTATGATCGGTTTTATTTTTTTGTTTTTTTATTGGTGGTTTTTTGTTTTTTATTTGTGGTTTTTCAGATCAATTTCCATATGAACAAGTTTTTTGTTTAAATGTTGTACATACAATTTAATTGTTTTTTTAAATTTTATATTATTTGATAAATGCTTGATTTCTGTAGTATTATAAATTTTAGGTCCAAGGTAGGTTTCTTTTATAAATGGGTCTGTTGGATTAACATCAAATAATACAACTGCCTACAATCCATTCTTTTGGACAAATTTTATAATTCATCTGAGGGATAGGTGTAGTTTTTATTATGTATTATTTTGAGGATGTATACTTTTGCGTCACATGCAAATCATTTAGATAATTTTCATTCACACCTCCCCAACCTATTATACCATACCTTAGTTGGAATTCAGGCATCGTATATGATGTTAAATTGTTTTATCGAAAGAAACTCCTGTAAAATCTTATAATAAGGAATAAAACATGTTATTTTCATATTAATTTGTTGGATTTGTTGATCCAATCTAAGGTGTTGATCTATAAATATCCCTGAAAATTTTGTGGCGGATACCGATTTAATTTTTTATTTATTTTCAAACTTCCTCATCAAACTTACAATCCAGGGTATCATACTTAGGAAGATTATTCTTATAAGAACCAAAAGATATATATATATTAGGGTGTTTCAAAAAAATCGACTTTTTCTTTTTCTTCAAATGGTCAGCAAATTCTTTCAGAGGATGTCAAAACAAAGACCTCGTTAAAATTTGAGCCTTTTAATTTGAAGATTTAGAGGTCGCGGATCGCAATTTTCTATTTCCCATTTAAATAACATAGGAAATTTTTTTTTTTAACTTTGGAATTTTATACGTCTATATCGAATCAACTTATGGCAAGGAACATCTTAGATTTTTATAGTAAATTTAACGCTCTATAAAAAATGTCTCTTATAATTTTTTTATAAATTGATTTCTTCCAGAGTTATTCGAGGCCAAAGTTTGATTTCAATCGAATTTTCTCGTTTTTTCAACTTTTAGCATCATGTAGTAAAAAAATCACATATTTATATCTGGAACATAGGAAGTGTTGTAAAAAAACAAAAAAACAAAAAAACGTCACTTTTTTCCAAAGCCTACTACAAAGTTTTAATGAAAATATGAGATGTGTATAATATGCAAAGTAATTTATTTATAAATGCATTTTTCTCGAAAATGGTGCATCTGAGCAATTCAAATCAAGAGTACCTATTTTTCGTAAAAAACTATAAATTCTTATAATTTCATAAAAAAAAAAAATTATTAACCCAGAAAAACGTTGGGGCTATTTTTGTAACTTTGCCCCCTCCAAATGTTACGCCTATGATTAAATTTTAACAGTTTTGATCATAGATCTAGATTCAGCATGTCAAAATTACCAAAGTACCTACCGAAAATTCATTTGTTCATGTTCAACCCTCTATAGGAATAGTTTTAAAAAAATTATCCTCTTAGACTCCTATTCAGGGGGCCGTAGCTCCTTTAGGGAGCATTTTTTGATACATGTTTATTAAACAAAAAAAGTGTTATTTTTATACGAATAATGCACTGTTTAAGTTTGGCCCCCTGATTTCGGGACACCCGTATAATGATAATTATACCATAAATGTTAAAAAAACGCGAAAATTCGATGGAAATCAAACTTTGGCCTCGAATAACTCTGGAAGGAATCAATTTATAGAAAAATGATAGGAGACCTTTTTTGTAGAGCGTTAAATTTACTATGAAAATCTAAGATGATCCTTGACATAAGTTGATTTGATTCAGACGTATAAAATTTCAAAGTTCCCATGTTATTTAAATGGGAAATAGAAAATTGCTATCCGCGACCTCTAAATCTTCAAATTAAAAGCTCAAATTTTGACGAGGTCTTTGTGTTGACATCCTCTGAAAGAATTTGCCGACCATTTTAAGAAAAAGAAAAAGTCGATTTTTTTGAAACACCCTAATATACCTATATACATAGTTTTTTCCAAATTTAATGTTTGGCGTTGTCAAACCATTTTTTATAGACAAAATCATTTTCTATATTTTCCTTTAGTTGACTTCAAGTAGTTGCTGAATAGAATATAGTTGTGTCATCTGCAAAACTTATAAAATTACCCCTGATTGGAAGCCTGAACTAGTTATTAATATAAATCACAAACAAAATTGGGTCCAATATTGTTCCTTGTGGAACCCCAAAGCTTGGTGTAAGTGGATCACTTAGAACGTTATCAATTTTGACTGTACCAGTATTTATTTCATCGTAACCCACTGATTTTTTTTTAAATTTTTCAATTGTGTTTTTTTTATTTCATTTGGACACGTTTTTGTTGTATTAGTAATGATGTCATTTTGCTGTTTAATTTCATTGATTAATATTTTATTAGGTTTATTTTTGAATTCATTAATGGTTTTCCATAATTACTGGTTACTTTGACATTTTTGTATTTTTTTATTATAAAAAAACTTTGCTTTTTATAGCTGAGTTTACTATGTTTCTATATGGTTTGTATTCTGCCTTTTTTGCTGGGTCCTTTGTTTTGTAATATTGATGTACAGTTTGTCTCTAGAATTTATTATTTTTATAATCTCTTGGGTATATACAGGGTGAGTCATTTAACATGAAACATTGAAATATCTCATTGATTTTTTCGTCTTGAAGTAGGTGGTCCCAATTTATATATTTTAGATTTAAATTAAGTTGTTTGTAATCTATTTGTGTAATAAAATTATATTCATGTCTTTTAATTGTAATTTGTAATTTTTTTAATCCTTTAAAAACTAATAAAAAAAATTATCTCGTAATAATGTGTCGTTTTTGGACATTGTATATTCTTTTTAAAATAAAAATGTTTTTATACAAGTATAGTAAAAATAATATTTTTTAATTTTTAAAAAACAAATTCTGATATAACACCATGAATTAATCTTTGTAGGATTTCTGCACATCCAAAAGTCTACTTTGACATTTGAATGAGAAATACAGTTAAATAATTGAAAATATGTATCTGTCCGTTTAACCTTAATTTCGACTTATTTTCTGTATACGACATAATATACAGTGTGTCCCCGGATTAACTTTCAGATAGACCTATGTAATATGTAATAGACCTGCAGGTAATGGGTAATAATATTATACCAACAAAATATTGGTACGGCTTTCATGTTCTGCAGTCTCGACTTGCTTGACCTAAAAGGAATTTTCAGCAAAAGGGATCTAAGTCACTGAGTTAATCAAGAAAAAAATCGTTGAAGGTAAAGTGCTCTTTGTATCAAGGATTTGACAATATTAGTTTGGAGTAAAACGTAAATCAATAAAAATACTTCAAGCAAAAAATATTTATTGTACAATGGAATGGGTTGGGGCAAATTACGTACAAAGAGGTGGTTAGACAGTTAAAACAAATGTTTTCAGGGTTTAAACCAGCGACGTTACCGTTAAAAGTATTGCGAACACATTTTCACGGACAGGGACCTTTGAAAATCAAAGAAAAGATTGGACGGAGACGATGCGGCAACAGTTTTGGCTTTGGG
The DNA here is from genome assembly GCA_921294245.1 of Brassicogethes aeneus. Taxonomy (NCBI): domain Eukaryota; kingdom Metazoa; phylum Arthropoda; class Insecta; order Coleoptera; family Nitidulidae; genus Brassicogethes; species Brassicogethes aeneus. The sequence continues at coordinate 52,391,945 of OV121134.1, forward strand.
TGACGTCAGAGGAAATGGGATCTTGGCGTAAGCAAATTACATTTGCAAAGAATATTTAAGATGTAAAAGATAATTTTGTCACACTTTGGAACCAAACAACGCGACGAAGGAAAACGATTGTAATTTTGTTTGTGGATTGGATAAAAGTCTCACGGAAATAAACAACCATATTTTTTCGGACGAAGCGACATTTACCACTAACTAAGTTGTTTCTTCTTAAAATTGTGGTCAGTTAAAAATCCAAACTTTAGAAGACAATATTTAAAAACAAATGAACTTTTGGGGTCGTCCATAAATCTCGTGACGATAAAAATGGTCCCCTCATGACAGAATGTGATGATGACCCCCCTAAAGAATAATGTGAGGATTTATCAAATACCCCTACCCCCTAAAAATATTTTTTTCGTATCTTTTTTGTAATAATCTGACTAAAATTGAAACAAATAAGTAATTTCATTCGAATTACCTAGTCACGTCACAATTATTTTTTAAATATTAAAAAACAAAATTATGTGATCATTATGATACATCTTGAAGAAATTAGAAGAACTTACAAAGAATTTAGAAGAAGGATATAATTATGTAGTAATTTAGGTAGGTACTATTTTAATAGGTTTTAAGTTGAATTAATTAAAATTAATTGTGTTAAAGAATAAAAGGCTATTTATATGCATTAATTTGTAGTCTAACTTTTTTTGTTCAAATGCAACTAGTTGGTATATGGCCCTAATTTTCAATGAAAAATATGTTATCAAAATAGATTTTGTACTTTTTTTTTCTTTGATTGACATGGCGACAGATCCTTTTTTAACTGTAATTTGGTTAAAATTCATTTTAGGTCAAGCAGAATATAAATGCCGTACTAATATTTTTTTAGTAGTCTCAAAGTCAGGGACACACTGTATAATTATGTATTTTCTGTGCTATAAATTAAGACCTTTATGCTTAAAAAATATGTATACTGTATTACTTTCAGATAATAAGACAAAATAATATTTAGCGTTAAACAGATTCATAACCTCAACTATTTGACTGCAGTCAAATAAACTGCTCGTCATAAAAAACGACGCACCTAGTTTTTTGGAAAATATTTGAAAGCTCGTTATTGGAAAATTACTTAATCGATTTTGAAAATCTTTGAAAATTCTGAATAGCTGATTCTTTGACTCTTATGTCTAATTTTGAGAATACGATATTTTGCACATAGCATTATACTACAGGGTGTTAAACGAAGAGATGCATTTTTTTCGAAATTTCAAGTTATTCCCATTCATAGGGCAGTCGACTTTGATAGTCGTAATACCCCTCCCTGATATAAGTTGGGTAATCCCTCGGAACGTTTTCGAGATTTTGTGGATATCTTGGCTAACTACGATTATATGCCAATTTTTTGAAAATTGTCCTTATTCCCCAGTTTAGTCCAAAAAATGAGCAATAGTGGATTCTTTGACTTACGTCTAATTTTGGGAATACGATATTGTGTACATGACATTATACTACAGGGTGTTAAAAAAAAAGATGTTTTTTTTCCAAAATTCCAAATCCCCATTCACAGGGCAGTTGTGCTTTATAGTCGTAATACCCCTCCCTAGTAACAGTTAGGTAATCCCTCTGGACGTTTTCGAGATTTTGGGGATATCTTGGCTAACTACGATTATATGGCAATTTTTCAAAAATTGTCGTTATTCTCCATTTTAGTCCAAAAAATGAGCAATAGTTGATTCTTTGACTCTTATGTCTAATTTTGGGAATACGATATTGTGCACTTAGCTACATACTACAGGGTGTTAAAAAAAAGAGATGTTTTTTTTTTCAAAATTCCAAATCCCCATTCACAGGGCAGTTGAGCTTGATAGTCGTAATACCCCTCCCTAATAACAGTTAGGTAATCCCTCGGGACGTTTTCGAGATTTTGGGGATATCTTGGCTAACTACGATTATATGGCAATTTTTTGAAAATTGTCGTTATTCTCCATTTTAGTCCAAATAATAGCATAGCATGCTACTACAGGGAGTTAATAAAAGGGATGTTTTTTTCCAAAATTCCAAATCCCCATTCACAGGGCAGTTAAGCTTGATAGTCCTAATACCCCTCCCTAATAACAGTTAGATAATCCCTCGGAACGTTTTCAAAATTTTGTGGATATCTTGGCTAACTACGATTTTATGGCAATTTTTTGAAAATTCACGTTATTCTCCTCTTAAGTCACAAAAATGAGCAAACTACGGAAGGTATCTATTAGTTATCAACACAGAGTTTTAAGGTAGGTAACGTGCTTTCAGTTTATGTACGTTGCGTGATTCATTAAATCTGAAATTTTTTACACGAAAGCATTTTTTTTTGGTGAAATTCAAAATAAAAACGCAAACCAAATAGCATTATTCTCGTAAACGTATGCAGGCTATATTCATGTAATTTTCTACAAACGGTTGACCATAAAAGTTTAAAAAATATGGTGCATATCTGGTTTTGACTTTCATTGCTTCAATTATTGTTGTCATTTTTTTCGTCGAATATGAAAATATTTTTCAAAAAGCCAAACACATTAAAAAAATAAAATGACGGATGTAAGTTATGCAAAGTGAAATTAAACAATAAACAAAATTAAAAAAAACAACTAAAATAAATAAATCAACAAATTTTATAATCTTCACTTACAAAATTATTAAAATGCAGAATAGATAGGTTTTAATCTCTAAACCAACGACAATAAGTGCGTAAATAAAGAAAAACATTCATTTACGCGAATCAACAATTTTAATATTTTGTTGGCCCACCGCAGACACGTATAACATCCGCTACCCTACTTGGCATACTATATAGTATTGACCAATATTGACCAAGTCTGCAATAAATGCTTGGGGAATAGCCTCCCATTCAAATCTTACTGAATTTACCGTGAAATCACCGTGAATTAACCGTGAAATCACCGTGAATTTATCGCAAAAACAGCGTGAGTTCACCGTTTAATTACCGTCTACAAATGTCACAAATGGACGGTATATTCACTGCACATAAACGGTGTATTCACGGTGAATTCACGCAAACGGTGAATTGACGGTGAATTCACCGTAAACTCAAGGCCGCAAGGGAATAGATACCTTCCGTAGTTTGCTCATTTTTGTGACAAGAGGAGAATAACGTGAATTTTCGAAAAATTGCCATATAATCGTAGTTAGCCAAGATATCCACAAAATTTCGAAAACGTTCCGAGAGATTATCTAACTGTTATTAGGGAGGGGTATTAGGACTATCAAGCTTAACTGCCCTGTGAATGGGGATTTGGAATTTTGGAAAAAACATCCCTTTTATTAACACCCTGTAGTAGCATGCTATGTGCACAATATTGTATTCCCAAACTTAGACATAAAGGTCAAAGAATCAACTATTGCTCATTATTTGGACTAAAATGGAGAATAACGACAATTTTCAAAAAATTGCCATATAATCGTAGTTAGCCAAGATATCTCCAAAATCTCGAAAACGTCCCGAGGGATTACCTAACTGTTATTAGGGAGGGGTATTACGACTATCAAGCTCAACTGCCCTGTGAACGGGGATGTGGAATTTTGGAAAAAAAAAACATCTCTTTTTTTTAACACCCTGTAGTATGTAGCTAAGTGCACAATATCGTATTCTAAAAATTAGACATAAGAGTCAAAGAATCAACTATTGCTCATTTTTTGGACTAAAATGGAGAATAACGACAATTTTCGAAAAATTGCCATATAATCGTAGTTAGCCAAGATATCCACAAAATCTCGAAAACGTCCCGAGGGATTACCTAACTGTTACTAGGGAGGGGTATTACGACTATCAAGCACAACTGCCCTGTGAATGGGGATTTGGAATTTTGGAAAAAAGCATCTCTTTTTTTAACACCCTGTAATATAATGTCATGTACACAACATCGTATTCCCAAAATTAGACGTAAGTCAAAGAATCCACTATTGCTCATATTTTGGACTAAACTGGGGAATAAGGACAATTTTCAAAAAATTGGCATATAATCGTAGTTAGCCAAGATATCCACAAAATCTCGAAAACGTTCCGAGGGATTACCTTATAGTCCGGTCAAATTAGACATAAAAATAGTGGTTAAATAACAAAAATTCCGACAGAGCTAAATTTTGGTAGAGACCTTGGGTACACCAGTAGAAATAAAATGCCAAAAGTCCCCATTGATCCCATGTGTGCTAAAAAAGTTACTCAAGGTCAAAGTTAAAATTTTCTTTTTTTTTTATTTTTCTCGAAAACGGTAAGTTTAATCAAAAATATAGCCCAAACAAAAATTGTAGATCATAAAATTATCTACAAAAACTTTTTTCATACTTTTTTTCCTAAGAATCACCATTCCTAAGATATCGCCATTCTAAAAGTTCGAGGAGTTACATTCTACATATGCACACATTTCCACGCCACCTATGAGGTAGTGTACTTGGCGCTTTTTTTTAACGTGGTTTCCCCAGTAGACGTATTCCACGACTTTTATGGGAACATACTGTATTTACTGCATGATGATTAGTGATATTGATATAGGTTATATTTTACGTTAATATTTTAATCTGATTCATACTCTTCAAATTCCACTTCAACAGTCATGTCTTTTTCCTCTTCTTCTTGCTGGATGTCCATAAATTGTTCAACTGAAGATGAATCAGCAGTCTCTTCATCGATATCAAACGAATCTTCGTCTATATGATTGGATTAAACATTCGAGCAAGACTGGCCTTGGCAATTAGTACACGCTGGTAAACACGACAATCCTACTCTTCTACAGCCACATTTAGCACTACAAACCTTTTTACAATCGCAAAAAATAGAGTTTTTCCGCTGCAGGTGGGAGAATAGTTTGATTCGATTCCAAAATATTGTCTGTTAATTTCCAACCCCAGTCTTCGGGGTTTAGTTGATTGCCTAGCCATGTCTGAACCTGATAAAATGCTCGATACAAGTGTGTGGAAGCTGATGTTGGAGGAAGACAAGATATATCTATACAACTATAGTTGTACTTGTTTCTTGTTCCGTGTATTTTTTTACAAAAGTTAAATATCTATACTTGTCTATACAATCAATTTTTTTTGGAGCTCCATAAACAGCAAGGAGAAAGCGAATTCCTTTTGTAATTATCGTTTGAGGAGAAGATTCAATTTCTTTAAATACTTTAGCGCAATCAATTAAATCCATATTTTCAAATAATTTTAATACTGATGTTTTGCCCCTTCTGAACATTGCTGATGTAGTATCGCAGCCGGTTATCGCATGTAAAAATAAAATATGGTTTTGGCATTTTGGATAAGCAGATAAACTTTTTGAGGAGTATATTTCTGTTCGCTGTTGAGCCTTTCCAGGTTTTAAAAAGAAAATAATTTTATCAATTGGAGTCCGTGCAGTAAGTAGTACTAACAAATCAACATCTTTACGAACCACAACGGTTGTATTTGTTGCATTGAGTTGTTCAATTGCTGTTTCTTTTTTTTTATTTAAGTTTTTTTTATCAGACCAGGTTTGACTTAAAATGTCTTGGTAATTGTCGACGAAACAAATAAATGTTAATTTTCCCGGCTTTTCTGTAATAATAATTCTACTACCATTCTTTACTTTTAATCGTATTTTTATAGTTTTCTTATCTAAAGCTACATTTTTACTAACATTCTTTTGTTCGTCCAATGTAAACAGGCAATCATCACTACTTTCTATAAAATTATAAATTTCCTCCATCGCCTCTACTGCCAGTATTAGGTCTCAGGAAAGATTTGTAACAATTGTCATGATACTTGGCCTCAGCAGCAACTAAATCATACTCAAAATTAATGCGCTCAGTGACAGCTTTTGATACGTAATCAGAACGATCCTGAGCTACTGTCAAAACGTATTCTTTAAATGAAAGTGTAGCAACGTTATACATTTTTTGTCGACGATGTAGCGATTTTTTTTTAGCCTCTTCATCCGCTTCATCGCCGGCGCAACATTTTTTAAAACAAAAGTCGGATTCACTTTCTCGTGCTCTAGTACGAGGTGGACTTACTTTTGATGTACTAGCTTGTCCATCCTTATGTTGTCTTTTGATAGCAGCAATTACATTTTTCCGGGTGTATGATTTTCGGCACTCCACGTGAATTGTTACAGACTTTTCACTTCTCAGATAATCAACAAACTCATCACCTCTTTCGGTACTTGCATCGATCAAAGTTTTCATTCCACGACTAACTGTAACAGCTTCACCTTCCGTCAAAAGTTTATTGCAAATAAAGCACAATAATTGTGACATTAAAAAAAATATTATTGGTTACAAACTGTAATAGTAGACGCTAGCAATAAATACATGTATTCACTCGTATTCACCCGAAAGGAACGTTTAACACTAAAAGTATTTCACTTAACCACTTGAGAAAAGCAGGAATATGAGCCATAGATAATAAATCATAAGTTTGTTGATTTCGTTACCAAGCAACCGCCAAGATAAACCGCCGCAATGCACACAAATACCACGTATATGCACACTGAGGAATCCACAGTGTGGATATCATGTAGAATGTAACTCCTTCAACTTTTAGAATGGCGATATCATAGGAATGGTAATTCTTAGGAAAAAAAGTATAGGGAAAATTTTTGTAGACAATTTTATGATCTACAATTTTTGTCTAGAATATATTTTTTATAAAACTTACCGTTTTCGAGAAAAATAAAAAAAACCGAAAATTTTTTCTTTGACCTTGAGTAACTTTTTTAGCACACATGGGATCAATGGGGATTTTTGGCACTTTATTTCTACTGGTGTACCCAAGGTCTCTACCAAAATTTAGCTCTGTCGGAATTTTTGTTATTTGAAATGTCTATTTTGACCGGACTATTACTTATATTAGGGAGGGGTATTACGACTATCAAAGCCGACTGCCCTATGAATGGGAATAACTTGAAATTTCGAAAAAAATGCATCTCTTCGTTTAACACCCTGTAGTATAATGCTATGTGCAAAATATCGTATTCTCAAAATTATACATAAGAGTCAAAGAATCAGCTATTCAGAATTTTCAAAGATTTTCAAAATCGATTCAGTAATTTTCCAATAACGAGCTTTCAAATATTTTCCAAAAAACTAGGTGCGTCGTTTTTTATGACGAGCAGTTTAGTTGAGAATATTTCTTATTTAAATGTAAATGTGCCACTTTGAAAGTGAGACTTTTGATGTGGGTAACAAAATATTTTTTTTATCACATTATCAACCACATGTAAAATTAGTGTTACCTAATACAAATGATATACAGTTTCAAGTATAAATGCATTAAAATTAATTTATTTTAAATATTTTTTCCGGGATGGATCTTGGCATACGTGCAATTTAAATAATTTACCATAGAATACGAGTATAATTGTGGGCAACTAATTACCAACTCTTTTATATAATTAAAATAAATTAAGATTTATTCTTTTAAAATACCCTTCATAACACATTATTAATTTGCAATACAATACATTAATATAGTGGCGCGAATTGTCATTAGACAAATATGAATTACCAAATTTCATAATAAAATATGACAATTTTAATTGTTTGTATTACATACAAGTCTTTTTTCTACTCCCACCTTTAAAACGCCCATTATCATACATGTTTCCATGTACGTGACCTTTTAAATATACATTGACGACTTGTGGCTTTACGCTTTATTTACGGGCTGAAGTTAGTTTTAAGTTAGTTGACAGTTGTCAAATGTCATACAATAGTGCCTTTCTTGTAAAATAATACTTAATGTGAAAATTATTTTATTATCTCAATACAAAAATATAAAAGTATTAAATAGTTTCTTGACGCCAATATTTGAAAAGATTATGAACGTTTTACTGTCCTTTTGATTTCGCCGTGGTAGTGCAGTTAACTAGATTTAACTAATAAACCCTTAAAAATGTTGCTTGTTACTATGAAAAACTGTATATATATATATCGATTGTTAGTCTATTTTCAAGGAATAAATTTTAATTTTAAAGCCGCGGCGCGCCGGTAGATTCCCAAATTTTAACGGGAATTCCAACAAATAAAACTGTCACTTTTTGTACCTTTTTTTTAATACTTTGTGCAAATGTTTTGCGATAATAGTACCTAATACAAAAATCAAGGGATAAAATATTTTCTTTACATAATCATATTTTAAAGTTAATTACTAAGTTTAATTAAAATAATAAATGGGAAGTTAATGGTGAAAATTACGTCAAAAATGTTTATTGGGATGGTTACTTTATTTTCGTATAGATGTCGCTTCATACAAATATTTAATTTAAATATTTTTTATGTGATATTAAGTATTTGTCGTAGAAAAAGTATAGTAAGCAACTCGTGTGTAAACTTTTTTAGACACTTATTTAATTAAGCACTCGCTCGCAAGATCGATCGTGTCTAAATTAAACTCGTGATTAAAATGGCGTTTGTCAAAGTTGATACATAATATACTACATTGACGATCTGTGAATTTATGGCGTTTTAGTCACTGAAGTTAACAACAGTGGCTTTTGGACATTTTAGTCACGGGCTGATTTTTTATTATAAAGTGAAGCAACTCGTTTTATAAACTTCTCTAGACACTGGTTTTTATTAAAGACTCGTTTGGAAGCTTCGCTTGTGCCTAATAAAACTAAAATGTCATTTATAAAACTTCATACAAAATATACTGATTTCAAAAGCAGCTTTATGCCATTTTTTCAAATTAAAATTTTTATGTTAATATTAAGTAATTTTTGTTTTCAATGCACCCTGAAAAATAATTGAAAAATCACAAAAAATTGCAAAAATTTATGAATAAATTTATATACTTTTATAATTCATGAATTAAATTATTTTTACTTCATGAAAAATACTTATTTATGTAGGTACCCCCAGTAGCACAAAATATTGGGCCAATATATTAACTACATTGGTAAAATATTGTTTATTGGCCCAATATTGGCAATCTTTAGCCAATATTGGTAATTTATTGGCATTACCACCTTCGCATTCATTTGATTTTAATATTAACCCAATATTGGGCCAATTTTTATGAAACATGTTACTGAGAAAAAAGCTTTCTATATGTGCTTATATTTCATTCAATTATGGAGTAAAATCTTACCAAGTTCAAACTAAAAACATAGATTCTCTTTTTAACAATTAAACGGCATTATATATAATGTCCTATTTTCTAATATTGGACCTATATTGGGTATATATTGTGTAGGGAAAATTCTGTAGTACTGACAACACTTGTACAAAACCAACACATGCTGCGCGCGCTCGCCGCGAATTCACGCATACCAACAACCGGGTGGAAGTGTCAAACCTTCTTTATCTCTGGTGTCAAACACCGTGTTTGACACTTCCATCCGGTTGTTTGAAACACGTGTAAAAGTTTTTATTCGTGATATCTATAGATATAGGTATAGATACCTATTTATCGATTGCAAATTAACAAAATTTGTATCCTGTGCAAAGTAAATGTAAGTACCTATACAATTTAATATATTATATAAATATTATAACCATAAATATCCAGAAACTGCACTTGATGGAAGAAAAAAATGCTGAAATGCCGGTAAGAATTATGTTAAAAGTTCGATACAAATTATCACGTTGTTTATTATAGGGTCACCGATTGTACCTTTGTGGTGGGGACACTGCCCACAAGGCAGTTTTTCTAATAATGAATAAACTTTTATCAATGGAAGTGGCTGTATTTAGGGACTGAAAAAAAAGGAAAGCTATCCTTTCGAAAATTATCTTGTAATTTGGCTGTAATAAGTAAGTTTTTTTTAATTTTTGCAAAGTAAATTATTATTTATTTTTCTTTATAGAAGCTATCCGTAAACGCTTCCCAACTTCAGAACTAAACAATTCCATATCCCTGTATTTGGCGGGGCGTCAGATAGAGGGGGTGGACACAAAAACAGATAATATGTTTTATGATAGTTTGTAACATCATGGTTTATGTATGTGTTTTAATGTTTTATGTAATACATAGACCAATAAAATATATTTTCGTTATTTAAAATTGAATTATAAATATCCATTTTTTCTTTTCCCAAATTTATATATATATATATATATATATATATATATATATATACATGTATATACATCAAACTTTATAATTTAACGTAAAAAATTTACTTTATTTACAAACTGAAATGGTAAAATATATATCACCTATATTGGGTAAATATTGGATCATTATTAAATAAAAATATAGGTCCTATATTTGCAAACTAAAATGTTAAAATATATGGCACAAATATTGGGTAAATATTGCATTTAAATATTGGATCGGTATTGAATACAAATATTGGTCCTATATTTACAAATTAAAGTGGTAAAATAAATGTCACCTATATTGGGTTAATATTGTATGTCAATATTGGATCAATATTTAATACAAATATAGGACCATTAAAATACAATCTGACGTTTCCATCATCGGGCCAATATGTAAAAATAATATTTTACCAATATTGGTGTGCTACTGGGGTAGGTACCAGTTTTTGGAAAACTTTACAATTTAGTAGCATTTAATTTAGTTTATTGTTTTCGATAACTTATTGCAACCAACAATTTTTTTTTCAAAATTCAAAACAATTGTTAAATAATTAATTTAATTTAATTATTATTATCAATTTTCATGTTATGTTAATTTTTGAGCGCTCTGTATTGTTCTGCTTGTGAACTTACTAAACACTGATCTTTGGCATTTTTCTTATTCAATTATTTACTAAATTAAAAATAAAGATCTACTATTATTTTTATTACTAAACATTACATTTTTCTTTTAATAATAAACTTTGAGGGACCCAGGCCCTCTTTTGCCTTAATGTGGCCCTGTCAGTTAGTACATGAAATTCTATAGACTCACATTATTAAAAATGTAATTAGGTTTTCCTAGGCATGTACGACTTACAATTCTTGTAATATTTTTTGTAATGTATTCTTATTTTTTCCTAAAACGCACCCTTGCTAAATAAAAATAAAATATTACCAAAAACAAAATCAAAAATCACAAAAGTGTAATTAACAATCAATAAAGAAAACAACAAATGATATAGTATAAAATAGTCAATATATCCTTGCTTTCAGGGGGTCAGGTACCGTGATATGAGTTTAACAAAACAGTATTATTTTTTTAAGATATTTATTTTTTAAATCGTTGACTCCAAAACGTAAAAAATACAATAAAAAATTATCGGGGGGTCTTGACCCCCATGACCCCCCTGGATCCCGACTTGCTTGCTTTAATGAAAGAACTTGGCAAGTATAATTTTTTCCTGAATGTCAAGTATTTTCGTCGACCCGCCGCCTATTATATAACCTACAGTTATTTAACCATTGTCTGATACAATTGTTTGGTTCGAAATGCCAAGAATAGATTTTATTCACAACTCGGAATGAGCATTAAAAATGCCGTTGTTTGTTCACTTTTCTTCAGTGTTATGTAAATCTTTTTAAAAGAAATTCTTGAATCAGCAATCATTTATTAGCACAATAAATATTTGAAAATAAAAACAATGTTTTAAAAGACCACACACTCTATCAAAATATTAATACAATAAAAATATTGTTGGGACATATTTAGAAATTTTGTTAAAAAAATAAAAACAACAAAACATTTTTAACAATTTAATTTTAATAAGCTATGACGCACTCAAGTGTTAAACAAAATAAAACTATCAACCTAAATAAAGCTATTTAATTGTCGTAATAAACGTATAAACTTTATATGGTCATTTTGCTTTTGCATCTAAACACATTTAGTTTAAATGTTTAATGACACTAACAACAAAAGAAAATTAAGAGTTGGGCTTCCGGCAAACCAAGGTATGCTTTACATGCAGCCTTGACGAAGCATGCATTACAATGACGAAAAGTAAAGAATTAACAATTAAAATAAGTTTAGAAATAATATTTTTTCTACTCCTATTGCATAAAATTGATTTGGGTTTTTTGAATAAAACCATTATAACCGCTCCCACCTAACGACGGGAATATAAACTATAAACTTATTTTTAATACTGTTAGGCATCAGTGATTTTATTATTTACTGTGATTTGGACCAATCTGATAACAATTCCAAAAACATAAAGTTGATACCATTTCCGGCGAAACCGGAAGTTCAAAAAATTGATTTTGTACTCTTATGAGTGGCATTTTATATCCTAATTAACCATTCAAAATTTCATGTGTCTATCTTTATAAATAAAAAAGTTACAGGCGTGCGCCTATTCTCAGATACACCTGGTATATTTATGAAATGTTTGATCAAATCAAATCAAATTATTTATTGGTGTTATTTACAAAAAGTTGTATTACACAAGTCAGATAGAAAAAGAACTTTACTTGACATAAAGAATATATAAAAAATGATAAACATACATGACAATATTTATGTGTACAAAAGATGTATAAAAGAACATTTATCACAGGGTTGGTATATCACAGTTTAAAAACTCATCACAGTCATAGAAAGCCTTATCATTAAGGAACATCTTAATTCTAGTTAAAAATAGTTCTGAATCTAGGTTTCTAACAGCAACAGGAAGTATTTAGGTGCAGTGAAGGCAATACTTTTTTGAGATTATGTAAGTCTATACTGTGGCAGTCTTAGGTTGTTCTTATATCTGGTGGTGTAAGGATGATTTACATTAGTTTATGCTAACTTTTCCACATTCAGCTTAGCATATTTTAATACCTCATAGATATATACAGATGGTAAAGTCATTATACCCAGTTCCACAAATGTAGTCCTACAATCATCTCTATAACCCAAGCCACACATACATAAATAACACCAAACACATACATAAATATAATTTTCTTGAAAATGTACATAACTATTAGGTGGTGAGAAAATATCAATATTTTTAAAATTGAAATCGCCTGTATATACAGTAGACTGGTTAAAAAAAATCGAATATTTTTTTTTCTTCAAAGCCCGCATTCAAATATCTTTCTAGTAGTGAAAAAAGAAGCCTGTGAAAATTGTAGATCTTAATATTAATATTTAGAGGTCGCTCATCGTGAATTTCTATTCAAAAAAACATAAAAAAGTTCAAAATCTGGATTCGAACTCAACTGTAACCTGCTTAGTGTGAGTTCGAATCCAGATTTTTGTGAACTTTTTTTAATTTTTTTTATGTTCCTTTAAAAAAAATTATCGCTCATTCCAATATGTCCACTCAAAAAAAAGTTGAATAACTATTAAAGGAGTGAATTTACGAAACAATTATAAGAGACATTTTTTGTAGAACGTTCAATTTTCTTCAAAAATATATAGAGTTCATTCCAATATGTTCACTCAAAAACGAGTTATAAAATTTCAAAGTTAAAAAAAAAGAATTGCTGTGTTATTTAAACGTAAAATAGAAATTCACGATGAGCGACCTCTAAATATTAATATTAAGAGCTACTATTTTCACAGGCTTCTTTTTTTACTACTAGGAAGATAGTTTAATGCGGGCTTTAAGGAAAAAAATATTCGATTTTTTTGAACCAGTCTAATATACAGGGTGTTTCACATACGTGGACCATTAGAAGTTTCTGGAGAACGAAAAACATATCGATTTGAAATTTTAAAAGCGTTTAAATCTATTTTTCCAAAATATTTTAAACAAAATGCTACTTCCGGTTTAACCGGAAGTGACAACAACTTTGTTATTTTAAATAGAACACCCTATATATTTTTACATTTTTAAATTCTACATAAAATTCTGTTTAAAATAACTATACCATGTCCTGTACCAAAAGTGAATAGTTTTAGATTTATTAATTTTTTTGTTAAAATTTGACAAATGCACGTCAATCAAAAATAGCCTATAACTTTTTTATTAGGTTTTCCAATATGGGGTTGGAATTTTTTGAGCCTAAAAAAACCAGGGCAAATTAGGCTAACTTGAAAGGTTAATAACTTTTTTATTTATATATTTGATATTATATTTTTGGCATTAATATAAATTATTATTATTATTAAGGTTAAACTCGGATTCCACAAGTAAAAATCTGGTTTTTGTTTAAAATGTTTGTCTAAATTTTTTATTGAAAATAGACAAAGTAAAGGGTTTTATTTATAAAATTGTTAAATCTCCGCAAACCAAATTTCAAAACAGTCTATAAAACCGTTTGAGCATAAAAGGATTTCCTATTGAATCTAATTACTTTTAAGTAGGTAGGTACGAACTTGATGATTTACCTATGTATGTATTTTTTCAATTAAAATTAGTTTTATGAATTATGGAGCACATAACATTTAAAATCCACAAATCTAATTAAAATACCAGAAACCTAGAGGGGTGAAATTTTTATTTATGAAACTTAAATTCAATTTTAAACAAATAATCTTATGAAAGTGTTAATTTAAATCTATATATGAAAAAATATTAAAATTAAAGACATTTTTGAAAGAAACGGAAAAATAATTTAAAAAAATCCGGTATATAGAATAACCCTTATATATAAGGGTGGTACTTATTTCTGAACTTTCAATTGAAATTCGATCGTCAAAATCACACAAAATTTTGGATCGTAAACTCAACCCCTGTAAAGGATTGAATTTCGACAAAATCCTTCATTTTTAGGGTTTTTGGCATTAACTTCTCAAAAATCGCGCATTACAAAATAAAAATGTTTCGTCTATTAAAGGTCGCTTCGTAGAAAACTGCATAATTGCACAATTATTACAAATTTTACATTTAAGTAACTTTCGCTTGTTTTTTTTAAATATCTTATTAGTCATTTGATTTAGCACAATAATGCATCTTGGGTCAATTTTAAGATTTGAAATAGTTTGTGGCGCTTAGGAATACAAATAAAGTAGGTGGGGTACTCTATCGTACTATAGTATACTCTGTGCACAAAATTATTTTTCGAGGTATAACAGTTTAAAATCGTATAACATGCTATATTATAGCATCTTATGTCATTTAGGACAGGCATTTTGTAATTTTGTAAAAATATAAATGGTGTTGTGTCAAAAAAACTCACCCTGCATAATATTTTGTAAAATAAACTTATACATACAAACTTGTAGATTAGTTCATTATAAAGAGATTAATACCACATAGTTAAGATTAAAAATAACAATATTTAGTTGGTTATTTTTAATTTAAAAAAATGAACACTTTATTCAGAAGGTATTATATTTTTTCTTATAACATATATTAACAAAATTTACCTAAGAGTGTTTATTAAAAATAAGAAAGTTGTCCCAGGAAAAACAGAATACCCTGTATAAGTAAATATATAATATTAAAAAAAATTATATAATTTTATGAATTTTTGTTCCCTAAAATTTTTTTTTTATTTCAGTATACTGAAATTAATATATAGTTTTTGAGATTTTATACCATTTTAAATTTTTAATATTTCTTTTCAAAGAAATAATAAAAATTTGAAATTTTTCAATAAACTATGGTAAGTAATAAATTGCACCAATTAAATTTATATTATATATATTGGGGGCGCTATGGGGCCGCGGCCGGTACGGCCGAGCAAAAAGGTATCTTTAATTTAAATTCTGCTTGCTCAGAACTTGTTTATTTTATCTCATTATAAACTCATAAATTTGATGTGGTTCCCATATCTAATAATAATTGAGATATCGGTATACCCAAAATCAACTAGCATCCACTGTTTTCCAGTAATAAACAATTTTTCGTAAAATTCTAAACCTTTCAAGTCCTTAAATTGGTCTAAAATAGATTTAGTGCTAAATTAAATGATTACTAAGATATTTTTTAAAAACACGTTACTGAAACGTTAAATTTGTGGTTAATTTTTCCACGAAATGGTGCATTTTAGGATAGTACAATTTTTTTAATATGCGACTTTTGCGGAGTAAATGGCAAAAACCTTAAAAATGGGGGATTTTGTCGAAATTAAACCCCTTACAGGCACGTGAAGGGGTTGAGTTAGCCATTCAAATTTTTGTGTAATTTTTTTTCTCTTGTGCTATTACAAAATGGGGGTGGTGGGAAAATTCGATATTAAAAGTATATATTTCACCTCTATAGCTAAGGACCACCCTAATAAGGGTTTATACGAGTATACATATACATAAACAAAATAAATAAATAATTATTTAATTTCATAAAAGTATCATTGAGAAATAGTCGAGGGCAATGCATGATGCTGGAAAATAGTGACATTTTATTATCCAAAGATTTCCTTAACGAAAAAAGCCCCCTGATAGTGATGCGTTTTATTTCATTTTTCAAATCATTGAACAAATTAATTCAAATGTCCTTTTCAACAAAAACACCTGACCTTAATACTTTAAAAACCGATATAAAAGAATTCAAAAAATGTTTTTAGCTACAGAAGTTTCTTAAAATTAACCATTTAGAAGAATGCCTTTACGTACACTCCTTAGGAACCTGGTCTGAACAAGCAGGGGAGTCTGTTCATCGTGAATTTATCAAGTATTGGAATGAATATAAAGTCAGTAGCAGTGATTTGAATTTGAATTTAATGAAAAATTTACAAAAAGCTGTTGTTGACTTTTCCTCGAAAAATATTTAAATTAATATACACTTGGTTTAGTACTTTATGATGTTTAATAAATATTTTCATAAATTATTTGTGTTGTGTCATTTTTAATGTAATTTTGAATAAAAATTAAGTATAGACAAAATAACACCGGGTATAAAAAATAGTAAAAAAAATTAAAACTAAAAAGGTCTTCTTTTTATATTATCATAATATACCTAGCCCAGCCCCTAATAACAATAATTAGTCATTTTGACTAATTCATTTTTAGAGAGCATTAAAAACAAAAAAGTAGCGAAGTGGTGCTGTAGTTTTAATTTATATCAAACAAAAAAAACCAAAATTATTAAAAATAATACAAAAAATCACACCCTACTGTTGGTTTCAGTTGTAATTTTTGTCCAACTTTTGACCCGTCCTGTGGTTAGTATTAAAAGTAAAATATTTTATTAATTTTATAATTATGTAAATAATTATCATGAGATGCCTTTTTTATAATTGTTTCGTTTTCTGCATGCATTATAATTTCGAAAATCTTATTTCCTTTGCAAATAACTGTATTTATTATAATTCTCTATGATTAGAAAAAATTACACCAACTTATCTTTTTTAGTTATCAGAAGTTCTGACAACAAAATTAATTGTTTAATTATTTCCATTACTAATATTGCTATAGCAATTCTAGATTTAATTTAAGATTATTATATTACTAAATTTATAAAGAAGAGTGACCAAATATAATATCATTTTGCCTTTTCAACAAAAAAGAAAATCGTTTCAATAATTAAATACTTTACAATTATTGTACTTGGTATAGTATACATTTAGCCATGACTTTTTAGTAATATTATTATATTTTATCAAAATTGCACAAAAATCAAAATAACAAAAAGGTATATAAATATGGAATAGGTAACCAAATATAGAATACCGGAATTGTTTCTTAAAAGCATAAATAAATGTTTTTCGAGATCAACGAACTGGTTTAGAAAAAAACAAAAGTCGAACTAGCGCAGTCATTATGAGCCCAGATCTCACGTATAAGCTTTATAGCTTTAGTCACCATGCTATTATTCCTTTATGAAGCCACTCGTTTTGCTCCAGGACGTCTAGGATTCGAAATAATTGCGTAATAAAATGCTCTGCCCAATTATCTTAAAATGTAAGTTTTTCGATAAAATGTTGATTATTTATTAAATTATTTTGCCTTAAATCTATTTTGGATGTTCAATATATTTTTGACGTTTATTGTCAAAAATATACAGGGACTCCATACAAAGTCATCGGTAGATAAATGTATAATTATAATTGGCGGTACCAATTCTGAAGAACTGTTTTGCTAGCTATACTATAGTGTAAAATAAAAAAATAAATAAAATAAACAAAAAAAATAGATTTTTTTTGTTTTATTATAATAATAATAATAATAATAATAGCCGTATACTATAGTAGTATTATATAAGGGATATTAAATACCAAAACTAAAATTAGAATGTTTTTTTGGCAAAAAGTATAATTTTTTGGAAATTTTTGTGTCGTTTTTTTAATTAGTAATTAAATTGACAACAAAGTAAATTCGGTATAAACATTACTCTTCGACTATTATTTTATATTTTTGTATCCCAAAGTACTCAAAAATTTAATCTCCAATCTTATTTATTTAGTTTTATCAAAATTTAATATCGAATTGAACTTCAATTCGATATTAAATTATTGAAGTATAAAGGCCCCTTTACCTACTTTGTCGTATTATTAAAGTGCTTCTATTAATTTTTGACATTTAAAATTTAAATTGTATTTTTACTTGAAAGTGATTTTAAGAACCAAAAATGAAAAAAAAAATAGGAAATGGAACTGGTAATGGAAGTGGCAGAGAAGGAGAAAGGAGGCGAATCTTTATGTCGTTATTTTGTAAATTTGTTTTGTTTTTGTTGCGGTACCTTTACGCCCAAGAAAAATCAACTAAATATTTCATTTCAAAATTTTATATATACCTACTATAGTATACTTTGCAGGAATATTAAATGGACCTTATATACGACGTTTATTGAAAGATCAAGCATTCAAAAATGCTCTTAAAGTTGACGAGCTTGTCGCATATGGCAGTGTTAAAGCTGTTGAAAATAATATTGGTTCATATCGGGCCTAAAATTGGCGCCAATTCATTGAAAAAATGCTTTCCGTTTTATAAAGAATTAGCGTTAATATGTCATTTAAAATATATTTTCTTTTTTTTTTCATCCTGATAAATTTGCCGAACTGATGAACATAGATAACGATTTCACCAAGTAACTGCAAATCTAGTTGGATTCATTGCTAAGTTTATACTATGCATTTGTGGAGAAAACATGCAAAAGCCGATAAATCCAAAAATGAGCCCCACAAATATTTAAAAACTATTAAAAAGGGATGTTGCTCCTGTTGGGTTCTCTAATAGAGAACCCAATAGGAGCAAGCACTTAAAATGCTGTGCTAAGTCAAAAGACTTTACCAAAATTAGTAAAAATTCTTTAAAAGTGTTAAAACGGATTTATCGATTTTTGCATGTTTGCTCCACATTTGTAATTTTTGTAAGGTATTTAAATAAATATTTGGTCACATTTCTCTATTAGTAGAATACATTAAACAGTTTTTCGTAATTATGTCAATTGTAGGTAGTTCATATATTGGTGTGCATTGCACAGTTTTGCATTAGCCTAAAGCCATTAGGTGGGCAAAAAAAGTACAATGAACCAATGCAAAAAATGTATTACCTATTATAATAATTATTAGTAAAACAATAATGTTTACAGAAGTTTAAAATGTTAAGCCAAGGCTGCTTCTGCTTTTATTTATTAATTTATTACTTAATAGCAAAGATAATTATCTTAAAAAAATTGTTTTAAACGTTTAAGTCAATGACTATGTCAGTTAATTTAAATATTTTTATTGCTTATTTAAGTTTTTAAACTGATTTTATTTTCATACAGAAAATTGAAAAAAATATTGTACTTTAAATAAGTAACATTTGTGCCAAATTTTAATTTTAATTTATTTGTTACCGATAAATTTAAATATTCCCCAAATAAAGACCACGCCAATACCAAGGATGTTTGACAGCAATTTTGGTTAGCCAAGAGAAATTCATGTGCGGTTTTGTTAAATATTTTGAAAAAGGTGGTGGATTGTTTGTTTTTAAATATTTCGAATTTTATTAAAACCTTTCAGGTGTACATTGTACTAAATATCCTTTCTAAACGTTTTTCTTTGTTGACAATACTTAATTAAATAATTTCTTTGCAACTTCCCATTATCTACGAAGGACAAAGAAACACCACAGAATAAATGTTAAACTAATTATTGATAGGATTCTCTGTTTATCTTTACACGCGAAAAAGATTATAGCAACCTTCACTATCCCTAGGTGAAGCCAGACTCATTCAATTTCTAAACGATAACTATAAACTATAAGTAAGTGGATTAGAATTATATAAGATTTAACTTGGGAATCACGGATTTATCCGTGTTTAAATCAAGAAACCACTGTGGATCTTGTATCTACATTATTGGATGAAATTGGCAATACTTTTAATGATGTATTATGTAATTTAAAATATTTTTGTGAAATATTCAGAAAAAAAGTATTATCTAGTTATGCATTTGCCTTATACAGGGTGTTTTAGTGATGATGCGCCAAACGTCAGGGGTCAAAATAAGAAAAAAAAACAGGAATAATTTTTTCCTATAATGCTTCCTAGCGGAGTTACAAGACCTCAAAGGTGGAAAAAACGCTTTTTTTGTAATAATGGGGTGGTCGTATTTGGATGGCATAATTTTTATGCACCATATAGATATTTTGATGTAAAGGACTGATAATTACACTTATAATTTGGGTTGGTTCTGAGAATCGCGAACAGCGACGCAAATGTGATAACCCCTCCATAATAAAACAATCTGATGTCCAAGAGCAAATTTCACATTTTTCGCAGTTCTAAAACTTCTTTTAACCCCTGGATCCGCTACTGATATACTAGTATTTAAAATTTTTCCTATTAAGTCAAATTGACCCCCAAAATGTTCATAATGTTGCTATTTAATTAATTGAGCAAGAACAATTAAATGGTATTAAATTAAGATTTTAATATTAATAGAACTGAGAAATTGTTGCCCTAAAAATGGTTTCTATTATTTCTATTATACCTAAGACATTTATTAATTTGTGTAGTTATTTTTGACAATGATAAGTAGTTTGACAATATCACAAATTGAATGTCCCACCTTCAGATTTGAGAAATTGTTAATAACAATACACATTATTATTTAAATTAATTAGGCGTTTTATATTTAAATTATTAATATTTATATTTTAAATAATTTAACTATTTAACAAGTTTGGAAAATTTGTACTATCATAAGTCCCACCACGAGACTTTGATACAAATAATTAAGGTTAATTTTCTGAAAATAATGCAATATAAGTATAAATAAATAATTATTTGTTTTAAGTCACGTGTTGGGACTTTTGGGGGTGGAGAATAGTACCAAAGAACACTATACCTAGCGTATTTTCATTTTTCCGGTTTTTAAGAGTGGGAGACGCCGAATTTCGACCCGAGAGACGGTTTTTGTAATTCAGTCGTCTCCTATTAGATCCTTCACTGGCGATGGGGCTCTGAATTATTAAAACGAATTACGCATTATTAAGATAATTTCCTTTTAAAAATGATTTAGATAATTAAAATGTTACGTAATCACTTTTAACAGTGAATTATTAATTAAAGGTGTAAAATCATTATTGGTTTTGCATTTAACTAAAAGTGTTTTCTTATAAAAAAACGTTTAAGCATAAAAATGATCAAATAAAAAACTAAAATAATTATCTTGAAAACAAATTAAAATAAATTAATCAATTCTCTTAAAACACAACTAAAAATCAAACTTCTTGAAATAAAAGTAAATTAATTAAAATCGTTTGTTATTGTTCTTATTGACGGAAAAGAACGATCCGGATATTTAACTGAGAATAAGTCCCTTGTTTGACGTAGATAATTACCCACTAAACACCACTCTTGCAATGTGTAGGACATTATAACTTATAATTTTTGATAAAAGAAATTAATTTATTTTAAAACGCTCGAAAGCAAATGCAAAATATGACTGAATCGTCGCCTACGTCGCTTACAATGGGGAGGGGCGATCGGGTTGACTCGAGTGTATATATATTTAAATAAATAAATTTCAAATAAAAATGCGTATAGTGTCCCTTGATTAATTTATTGATTTATAAAAATATGCTGTTCTTAACACAAGGGTGGGTCAATATATCTCTAAAAATTAAAGTAGTAGCCCTAGTAGTAGCAAAAAAACAAGTTTATCCCACACTGTGGAAATATATTTAGAAACGTGTGTCAATCTAAAAGATGACTATGTTAAGAAATAAAAATAAATCAACACAAAAGTATGCATTTTTAATTGATTTTGAAGACTTTTTGAACCACCCTCGTATCTAATTGAACTGAAAAATAATTCAATTATAATTATACACATTCATAAGGTTTATAAACTATAGAAGTAAAAATCGGACAAAAAATGTTCGTTGTATACTAAAAATGTGTATTTTTTTATTTTATTTACCAATGATACTTGATTAAAGTATTTCATAAAAATAGAACTGTAGAATCAAAAGCGGACCGTGCAAAGCAAAAACGTGGTAACCATGTGGTTACTGCATTACTTAATATTGTAGTTTAACTAATAGCACGCAGAAGATATCCCGGTTTTGATTCTATAGGACTCGTAAGGCTATAGCTGTATACATCTACATTTTATTTGTTTTATTATGTCGGTCAGTGTTATTTAGTTATTATTTTTATATTTTACCAATGGTAAATTTTAGTAAAAAAAACTAGATTAGATGTGTATTTATGTATTTATGTATTTCAGTTATATGGGTAATCTTCAATTTTAGTTGCATATTCGTAGATAATTTATAATAAATTATCCCTATATTTGCATAATTTAAAATTACTGCACGTATAAATGCATAATTTATAATTATGTTATTATATCTTGGGGTATAATTTATTTATTTTTGTGCCCAATTCTTGAAATAAGATAATAAATTATATAAAATATGTTTTTGAACGTCGTTTAGAATTAAATTAACTATACAAAAAGAAGAACAAGAACAAAATAATGTTTATAACAAAAATAAAGTTATTCAGATAAACTTTACGACCGCTAAAAAACTAAAATTGATATTTAAATGGTAAATATTTTTATATTTGGACATAATAAAACGTGGGAGAGATAAATAATTTGGCTTATTTTCATTTTGAACAACATTTCCTCACAGGTATCTTGTTTTACTTTGTAAAAATGTCAAGGATGTTCAAAGAAGAATTATCATCTTTGTCTATTCTATAACAGATTTAATCACGAACTTACCATAAAAAGGGGCTAGTTCCTCTACACATTGTTACAATAACAATTCGCATTATCGCAATTTAGTTTCATGGAAACAGACAGCAGGATTTAGAGGATAAGAAAACATAAACTATTTTTAGAAGTGTCAGACCAAATAATTATATTTTTAGTCTTAGAAAGACGAAAACCTTTTTTAGTTGTGTGCTATTCATTCGGCACAGTTTCCCCTAACGCGTGGTATGGCTTTAGTGCGTCATTTTCTGAACACCCCGTATATAGACAGAAAAAATACTGTTTTGATATTTATAAAAACGAAGTCAACCAAAAGATAAGATAAGACATAATGAAAAAATAATTTATTTATTAATTTTTAAAATTTAAATTTGTCTCATATCTGCTCTTTGGCTGTCTCGTCTTGGGTCGCCATGTCTATTATGTATATATATTAGGGTTCTTCAAAAAATAAAATTTATTTTTTTTTTCGCTCTTACCCTCTCAAATGTTTCTACTTAATATAAAAAAAATCCTCACCAAATATGGGCGTTGGAGGTGAAAGGGGGCAAAACAAGGCAGCGGGGGGGGTCAAAATGGGGTACCCAAAAGATTTCGTAAAAAAAATTTTTTTAGATTGTTTTTTTCTGTTTCTAAATTATTTGAAAATATATTAACTTACAAGTTCACGTTTTTAATCGAAAGTAATTATTCTGAGCCTGTAGAGCGAGAAAAAGGATGGTACAATTTTGGAAAACTTTTCATATGCTCAATTTTTGGGTACCCCATTTTGCCCCCCCCCTGCCTTGTTTTGCTCCCTTTCACCAGTTTGCTAATTGTACCATAAAATTAAAAAAACCAGAAAATTTAATGCTACTCAAACTGTGACCTTGAATAACTCTAGAAAAAATCAATTTATCGAAAAATATTAAGAGAGCTTTTTTGTAGAGCGTTACATTTTATATAAGAAACTGCAATGATGATTGCCATAAGTTACTTTGATACAGAGGTATAAAATTCCAAACAAAATGTTTTTTCCCATGTTAATTAAATGGGAAACTAAAATAAAAACACCGACCTCTTAGAGTTGAGCTGGAACACCAATATTTGGTGAGGATTTTTTTTATATTAAATAGAAACATTTGAGAGTGTAAGCGCGAAAAATAAAATAAAATTTGAAGCACCCTAATATACAAAAACGAAATTCCCCAAAATGGCTCATTGACGGTAAGAAATACAAATTTACCTAATTTATTTACTCTTAGCTCTTTTGAATCGTCTAAAGAGTTAATTTAATTAACTAGCTGACTTTTTTAATAGTAGGTACCAATTTTGTTTCAAATAATAATGATAATACATATTTCTTTTTATATTTTTTTCTCTGTTAATATACTTAATAGACTACAAGACTAAAAAATTGTTTATAACCTAAAATAAAAACTAAATATTACTACCTATATACGATAAAATTATAGTGCATCGGAAATTTTCAGCTCTAATACAGTGAAATCAGAATATTAAAATAAGATACTGACGAAAAATCATTTTAATAGTTCTAATTTTTAATATTGTTATTTTATGTTTTTAAACTACTTTATGTGCCATAAAAAAACATAAACTATATATAAAATTGATTGTGATCCCGGATGCTGACGAAAGTTAAATCATTTTAATATTTCTAATTTTAAATATTGAAAATTGAAAATGTTATTTTATATGTTTTTTTAAGTACTTTACATAATATAAGCCATAAAAAACAAACTACTGTATATAAAATTGTTTATGATCCCGGCGCATTCGCCATTATTTGCACATTTTAATGTTTAATTGTTTTAAAACAGCCACCTATTCCAATTTATATATTTTTAATTAATAAAAAATTAGTGACCATATTTTATATGTAATTTATAATAAACACGTTTTAACAAACAAAATTTGCTATGTGAATACGCCCTTTTCACAATTAGAATTACAATTACTATTTTATATAAAACTGGTAGAAAATAATATTTAATAAAAGACAAATTTGCAAATTTTCTTAAAATTATAATTTATAATTATGTATAATATAATATCAATATTGTTATTATACATCCCAAAAATAGCTCAGTGAGGTCACACCACTGACACTTTATTTTAAGTATAAGAAAATTACATACTTTTCACTGGAGTAGTTTTTATGTTATGCGTAGCACAATGTAAAATATTTTTTCTACGACCACTATGTAAAATTCACTTTTCATGATGGCATCGTTGCTTAGAAAATGAATCTTTTCATTGGCAAGGCAAAACACGAATGTAAAGTGACATTTCTGTGTGAAAAGAACCAGAAAGCATCGTTTGACATTCAGCTGTCAAAAAAGTTTTTAGGTTATTTTGTTTTGTATTTAAAAATAATAAAAAATAAAAGGGTCGCAGAAAAAACATTGTGTTATACTTGTGAGAAAAGCTTTCTTCAAGCTCGTGTTAATGTTAAAAACTCGCATGAAAAAGTCGCTTTTCAACACTTGTAAAACAAATAACTATTTTTTAACGACCACTATGTAAAAGTCACATTTCATATTGGCATCATTGCTTAGAAAATGAATCTTTTCATTGGCAAGGCAAAACACGAATGTAAAGTGATATTTCTGTGTGAAAAGTGACAGGTCTTATTTTTTATTATTTTTAAATACAAAACAAAATAACCTAAAAACTTTTTTGACAGCTGAATGTCAAACGATGCTTTCTGGTTCTTTTCACACAGACCTGTCACTTTTCACACAGATATGTCACTTTTCATTCGTGTTTTGCCTTGCCAATGAAAAGATTCATTTTCTAAGCAACGATGCCATCATGAAAAGTGACTTTTACATAGTGGTCGTAGAAAAAACATTGTGTTTTACTTGTGAGAAAAGCTTTCTTCAAGCTCGTGTTAATGCACACTCGGCCTAACGGTCTCGTGGGCAACTTAAACACTCGCATGAAAAAGTCGCTTTTCAATACTTGTAAAACAAATAACTATTGGACAGGGTGTACATTGACAGCGTTTTACTTTTCTGTCATGTTTTGCCTAGGTATGTACATATTAATGAACGTATTAATTTATTTTCAAATATGTAAAAAGTGTTTTTTAATCTTTTTTATTAAAAATACCAATCATTTATTTACTTTATAACTTTATTTTTAATTATTAATAAAGTTTTTTAACATATTTATGATATTTTTTATTATAGCTTTTAAACAAATTTTTAATATTTTATTTATACAATCAAAACACAATAATGTGTAACCTGGGTTGCGGATAATAATTCTTAAAATAATTTAATATTTCGTTGGAATTTCATTTTTCTTAGTTTAATGCAACTATTTTTTTAAAATCCTATATAAGTTTTCAAATTCAAAAAAATCTAATCCAAAATTATATAGTGTGACCCATTTGTTTGGGACAGTTTTTGAGGGTACATTTTTAAGAATTCACAAAAAATCTATGCATGGCATGCTTAGTTCGCACAATAAATAAAGATTTTACAGGGGTGAGTCGCAAACATTGTATCTACAATATGTTCGTATAATATTATTATAATGTTCCTATTTAATGTTATAAAAAATATTTGTGTGGCCTATTGCAATATTATTATTATATTTTTTACAAAACATTAAAAAAATGTGCAAAAGAATATTTTAATCTTTTTGAAATTAACTAATAAAAAAAGTAAACTTAACTCGTTATAAATATCTTTTCCATAAAAGCGTGCTTAAAAGTGTGAAATTAATTTGTTATTTTGGTAAAACTTTAAAATTATGTAATATAAAAATTTATTATATGAAATAAAAGTAATTAAGATAAATTAAATAAAAACAATTCTATAACCTCGCTTAGAAAGATCACACTTTTATCTAATAGGGTTGAAATATCTTTTACGAAACCTTAATTTTTTGTTTATAATTTAAATATTTGATAAAATTATCAGTATTTTTGTGAATTAATTAATTAGGTATTCTTATAAATGTATTCTAAATATATCAGTGGCGGCTGGTGGATTTTGGGCACACCCATATCTCAGTTATTAGACATGGGACACACATCAAATTTATATGAGTTTATAATGACATTATATAGACAAGTTCTGCGCAAGCAGAATTTAAATTAAAGTTAGTTTTTAAGTGCAACCCCCAGCCTCCTGCCCCTCCAAATTAAGATAATTATAATTAAAGTGGTACAATATTTAATTCACTGAAGTTTATCAACAAATTTCAAATTTTATTAAAAAAATTCAAGAATTACAGGGTTTATACCATTTATAATTTTTATTATTTCTTTTACTAAATTAAAAAAAATTTGAAATGGTATAAAACCTGTAATTCTTGAATTTTTTTAATAAAATTTGAAATTTGTTGATAAACTTCAGTGAATTAAATATTGTACCACTTTAATTTGAATTATCTTAATTTGGAGGGGCGGGAGGCTGGGGGTTGCTCTTAAAAACTAACTTTTTTCGCAAACTTTAATTTAAATTCTGCTTGCGCAGAACTTGTCTATATAATGTCATTATAAACTCATATAAATTTGATGTGTGCCAAAATCCACCAGCCGCCACTGATATATACATATGTATGTATGTTTGTTTGAATTGGTTGCTATGCAACTCGTATAAACGAGTGTTTTTTTCATAAGTAATATCATAAGGGCATCTAATTTTTCCGAAAAAAATCGAAAAAACACGTTGCTAAGTAATATTTTAACAAGAAGCATGAGTGCTGGTGGCAACAAAAATCCGAATCGAAGACGAGAATTTTTGCACCTGCACGAATGCATTTTGTAAAAAAATACTTAGCATTGTGTTTTTTCGATTGTTTTTACAGGAAAAATTAGATGCCCGAATGTTATTTTTATAAGACTATTTCATGAGTAACAGTTAACAATTAAAATATAAATTGCAATTTTTGGTGACAGCTGTCAAGTTTTGCCGCAGTTAAACTCGAAAAAATTGCTGACATGTGCTGTCATACAGTTTTTCCACCTAAAAACCTTCTGAAATTCAAAATTGCGCTTTTGTGATTGGTGGAAATTAAGACAAGGGAAATAGTCGCTGCAAAACTGAAAAAAACAGTCGTTTTCTGAAATCTGATTGGTCCATAAAGTAATGAATGGAATAGTCGCTGCAAAACTGAAAAAACCACTTGTTTTCTGAAATCTGATCCATAAAATAATGAGTGGAATAGTCTAAAAAATTACCCTGTAAAAACTGCATTTTCCCCTTTTGGGTTAGAATTTCTCGAAGTTATATATATATATATATGTTATATCTAGAGATCTTATACAATTTTTAAAAGTTGTGATATCACTACATTGTCGTATATCCGGGAATAGTTACCTAAAATTAGGCGCAAGGTTCAGGAGCTGATCGTTTATTTTAAAATTTTTAAAATTCAGTTTGGTAATACGCTAAAAAAGTCTCGCTAGTAGCGCCATCATCGTAACAAAAGTAGAACTTTTAATAATCAGCTGTCAAACGCTTAGGTTACAAACGAGTGTGTTTGAGAATAAAGCCGGAAAATGTTAAAAAAAATATCGAAAAAAAACCGTGGATCGATTTGTTGTGTTGTTGGGTGTATTTCAAGAGGAAATCCTGGGTTGAGTTTTTACCGGTTTTCCAATAAACAGTGTTAATCTGAATGAAGAGATAAATTGCATACAGTCTCTGTAAATATAAATTGTACCTATTAGATACAATAAATAGGTACACATTTTAGTAGTGATTAACGTGAAAAGTGTAAACATTTCAATTCAGTAAAAGTCGACAAACAAATAAGTCGTCTACATTTAAACAGCATTAAGCATTATTAAAATCGTTGATTAAGAATTCTTTAAAGTTTCCACTCAACGGTAAAATACCATTATATTATGTATTATATATAATATTATGTTGCAATGAATTCGTAGGTATATTTTGTTGTTTAAAATGCAGTTGTCAGCGTTTTTTAGAGAACTCAAATATAAAAATGATTGATTTTAAGGTTATGTATTTTTTTCTAATTATTTAAAAATGTCTTAAATATAAATTATATTAGGTAAAGTTATCATTAGTTAATTCTGCACCAACAAATGTACTTACCGAATTCGATCCTTTGGCAAAACATGAAAATGCAATGATTTAGTTCTTGAATTTTATTTACAATTAAAAACACAATAATTCACCATGATCCCTTTGATAAAATACACCCACTATCGTAACTATATAAGCATTTAAGCGTTGAGTTTCTTAATCAATGATATAAGGAATAATCAATCGAAATCGAGTACTAAAAAAGTTTTTTAATTTTTTCCTTGCAACGTAAAACACAAATAACGTGCGCTATTTAGTTGTGCAATTGAACAAAATTTGTCGAGTAAGACTTCTGCATTCCTTTTTTTTGTAAAAAAAAACTACCTATTTATGATGTATAATCGGTGCTTTAAATTTATTGTTGACAATTCTTAAATTCACGCAATGCATTCGAAGTCCACCAGATGACGCGCGTGTTGCGAAAACCCGATACTTCTATACGCTACGCTGTCATCACTAACTCGACCAAACATATTTTTTAATTCCTCAAACACTTACGACACGCTTATGTAAAATGAGTAAAATGATTGCCGCAGTACTAAGTATTCCAATTTTACACTATTAATACTTTTATTTAAATAATTAATCAACATTTACAGTCTTATATCTACTCCAAAATACACAAAATATGACAATATAACAATAATTAATGTCTCGGTAAATAATTATCGTAAAACCTTTACTATTCAGATTTGTGGTTAACCTATAGCTATAGTTTATAAATAAACTACACAAAAATTTAAAATATTAAAGTTTTTTCTATTATTGTGTTCGATTTTACGTGGAATGGTCCATAGCAGTGGCGGCTGGTGGATTTTATGTATACCAATATCTCAGTTATTAGACATGGGACCCACACCAAATTTATAATAGTTTATAATGACATTAAATAAATAAGTTCGGCGCAAACAGAATTTAAATTAAAGTTTGCGAAAAAAAGTTAGTTTTTCCTGTCGCCTCACCCGCCTCCAGGCCCCCCTATTTGAGATAATTCAAATTAAAGTGGTGCAATTTATTATCTACTATAATTTATCGACAAATTTAAAATTTTATTTAAAAAATCTAAATATTACAGGTTTTATAGCATTTTAAATATTTTTTTATTTTAATAAAATAAATAATAAAAATTTAAAATCGATTAAAATCTGTAATATTTGGATTTTTTAAATAAAATTTTAAATGTTTCGATAAATTATAGTAGATAATAAGTTGCAGCACTTTAATTTGAATTATCTTAAATAGGGGGGCCTGGAGGCGGGTGAGGCGACAGGAAAAACTAACTTTTTTTCGCAAACTTCAATTTAAATTCTGTTTGCGCCGAACTTGTCTATTTAATGTCATTACAAACTATTATACATTTGGTGTGGGTCCCATGTCTAATAACTGAAATATTGGTATACCCAAAATCCAGCCGCCACTGGTCCATAGGTTATTTACTTGTCAAATTAATGTATGGCTGTCAGATATATTATTTGGGACAAATAATTTTTCAAATCTTTTGTGCTTAAAATAAAAGAAAATCCATTTAAGCCATTTATCTGGGATCTCTTAAACCAATTATTGGTTTTTATTACAAAACTTTTGATTTGCCTATTTTTAAATGTAACTAATATGCTTAAGAGTCTATCCAAATGAAAACATCAAAAATGAATTTAAAAGTGCGCTGCATGATTTTTATTTTAATGAAAAAATTTGAGGATGATCTTTTAGGTATCATATATGAAAAACCGTTGCCGTTTTAATTTTTAGTTGCTTTATTTTTAATAGGCATCCTTTAGAAACCTGAAATCGTGTCATTTTCTTACTCTATTATAAGAGGCTAAAACTTCTTTTTTGTGGCAATTATTGAAATGATTGTAATTTTATTTTACTGCCTAGTAAGTATGTTTTCAATATTAATTATTATTATCTAATTAGTTCATCTCATAAAAGAATGGTAAACCACTAATAGAGTAAGATCCCAGAGCTGCCAGACCTACGTCATTTTAATACTGCTGAGATTTTTTTAATAAATGTCTTAATATGTAGTTAAAAACGTATGGGTACTTGCTAGCTTGAAAGCGGGGCCCTTTTACAGATAACGGGCACTAAAGGTACATAAAAAAGGTACCTTTCTACGTTAAAGTAATACCGCTGGTTTTCATATATGTTTTACACATTGTTATTAAAAACCAACATTCATTATTGCCAGACGCATTCCAGGGGACCTAACTTCCGCCAGACGCTTTAAAGCTCAAGAAAAAAGGGCTGAACCTACGTTATAGTAGTACTCCTGAATTTTACATATATTTTTTGAGTGATTATTTTAAGACCTTTTGTAAGCAGCCAGACCAATCCGAGGGGCCCAAGCCCCCCCAGACGCATTAAAGGTCAAGAAAAAAGGGGGGAACCTACGTTATAGTAGTACTCCTGAATTTTACATATTTTATTTGGTTGACTATTTTAAGACCTTTTATAAGCAGCCAGACCAATCCGAGGGGCCCAAGCCCCCCCCAGACGCTTTAAAGGTCAAGGAAAAAAGGGGGGAACCTACGTTTTAGTAGTACTCCTGAATTTTACATATTTTATTTGGTTGGCTATTTTAAGACCTTTTATAAGCAGCCAGACCAATCCGAGGGGCCCCAGCCCCCCCCCAGACGCTTTAAAGGTCAAGAAAAAATGGGGAACCTTCGTTATAGCAGTACTCCTAAATTTTATATATACTATTTTAAGATCTTTTGTAATCAGCCAGACCAATCCAAGGGCCTAAGCCCCCCCAGACGCTTTAAAGCTCGAGAAAAAACAAAGGAACCTACGTTATAGTACTAATCCTGAATTTAACTTTTTTTATTTGGGTGACTATTTTAAGACTTTTTATAAGCAACCAGACCAATCCGACGGGCCCAAGCCCCCCCAGACCTTTTAAAGGTCAAGAAAAAATGGGGGAAACTACGTTTTTGTAGTACTCCTGAATTTTACATATTTTATTTTGTTGACTATTTTAAGACCTTTTATAAGCAGCCAGACTCATCCGAGGGGCCCAAGCCCCCCAGACGCTTTAAAGGTCAAGGAAAAAGGGGGGAACCTACGTTATAGTGGTACTCCTGAATTTTATAATTTTATATAAATTATTTGGGTGACTATTTTAGGACTTTTTATAAGCAGCCAGATTAATACGAAGGGCTTAACCCCCTCAGACACGATAAAAAGTATACCTTATAAGATCATAGGCTGTAATATTGTATTATGTATATATATTATTTGGGTGGCTATTTTAACACCGTTAAGTGCCATTGTTTATCCTGGTTGGTACAAGTTTAGTGTGGGAATTATGAAAATTTTGGAAAATATTTAAAAAAAATTGAAATTTTCAAAATTTTGGATATCCTGAAAATTTTGAAAATCTTTGAAATTTTGAAATTTTTTGAAATTTTGAATAATTTAATTAAAACTAATTTTATAACAAGAATTTAAATATTATTAAGTCATTATTAAAAAATTTCATGAAGCTGTCTAATAAAGCCATCTAAATTAGATGATCTAATACTATCACTCGCACTCACATGCATGCCTTGCTCTCGTACTCACAGCGTACCTTTTATCGTGTCTGGGCGTGGTTAGGCCCTTTGGAATGGTCTGGGAAGTTACAAAAAGTCTTAAAATATATAATAATAAATATATAATAATAAATATATAATAATAATATATAAAATATTCAGGGGGCTTAGGCCCTTCGGATTGGTCTGGCTGCTTACAAAAGGTGTTAATATAATCACCCAAATAAAATATGTAAGAAAGATTAATACGTAGATTTTTCCATTTTTATTGAGCTTTAAAGCGTCTGGGGGGGGCTTAGGCCCTTCGGATTGATCTGGCTGCTTACAAAAGATCAGAAAATAGTCACTCAAATAATATATATAAAATTCAGGAGTACTACCATTGAGGTACTACTATAACGTAGGTTCAGCCCTTTTTTCTTGAGCTTTAAAGCGTCTGGCGGAAGTTAGGTCCCCTGGAAAGCGTCTGGCAATAATGAATGTTGGTTTTTAATAACAATGTGTAAAACATATATGAAAACCAGCGGTATTACTTTAACGTAGACAGGTACCTTTTTTATGTACCTTTAGTGCCCGTTATCTGTAAAAGGGCCCCGCTTTCAAGCTAGCAAGTACCCATACGTTTTTAACTACATATTAGGGCATTTATTAAAAAAATCTCAGCAGTATTAAAATGACGTAGGTCTGGCGGCCCTGGGATCTTGGACTATAAAGATTTGTAATAATTTGCCAATTTTTGTGATTTTTGTCTGGCTCCTGTGCCTATTCTGCTAAATCTAGAAAGTTGCTTTTTTTCAGATATCATTTTAAATTAT
Source organism: Brassicogethes aeneus (assembly GCA_921294245.1). NCBI lineage: Eukaryota > Metazoa > Arthropoda > Insecta > Coleoptera > Nitidulidae > Brassicogethes > Brassicogethes aeneus. Next base: position 52,425,277 of record OV121134.1, read on the forward strand.
AAATAAAACGTAACAGTATCGCTACTAAACGGGCATTACAAAAATTAATATATCTTTCAAAGGAATAAAAAAAACAAAACAAGACTAACTGGACTGAAAAGATGAAGGTGGGGAGTACATTTCCTGAAAGTTTCAGATTTTTATTTTTTCCTTAACATAATGATTTCTGAGGGCAAAATTGACTAATTTTAAGAACTATTAAGTTTCAATAATTTTTTTAATAAAGAAAATGATAATCTAGAAACTTAAAATAATAGTTACGTTTTCTATTGTATAAGTACTTGATACCTGAAAAAAATAACTTTCTAGATTTAGTAGAATAGGCACAGGAGCCAGACAAAAATCACAAAAATTGGTAAATTATCATAAATCTTTAGTGGTTTACTATTCTTTTATGAGATTAACTAATTGCATAATATTAATTTATGTCGAAAACACACTTACTGAACAGTAAAGCAAAATTAAAATCATTTCAATATTTGTCACAGAAAAAAGTTCTGGCCCACTATAACAGAGTAAGAAACTGACACGATTTCAGATTTCTAAAGGGTGCCGATTAAAAGTAAAGAATCCAAAAATTAAAACGGCAACGGATTTTCATATTTGATACCTAAAAGATCATCCTCAATTTTTTTTATCAAAATAAAAAATCAAGCAGCGCACCCCATTTGGTGTTTTTATTTGGAATGACTCTTAAATAAATACACACAAAAATAAGACCCCGCTTAAACTAATTAAGACAGCCCGTAGTTTTTGTCATCGTGTCCGTGATTAAGTCCAAATCTAATTAAATAAACCCGTCACTTTGTATCGGCCCTTTGACCGGAAACGAAGGCTTGCTAAGGGATGTGTCGAAGCTGTACCGGTAAATTATAGAAAAAAATAAATAGGACCTAAACGAAACTAATTATTAAACAACGGAAATGGTTATAAGCTTTGTTTAGTACGTAATTATTTTTCATTCATGCACTTGCCACGGCTATAGTGGGGTTAGCGGCAATCGCCTACTCTTTCTGACTTAGTCCGATTCCTACCACCGAGTCAAGCTCAGCCATCGAGTCGCGCGCCGCCTTCATTCAAATCACTTTAGTGCGCCAAAATTTCGAACAGTTTTTTGTCGTCGATGTTGTTGTGTCAGTGCCCAACGAAACACTTTAAAATGCCTTATTCGTCATAACAAAACATTACGAAAATGAAACTATTGTGTGTGGTTGTTTTGTGTTTACAACTAGTGAGTCGGAGTTATGCCAATTTTGAACATCTAGACAGCGAAATCGAGTACCAATGCGTTTCTAAATGCTCCCTAGCACCGGTAAGTTTTATTTAAAGCCGTCAAAACCTTAATTGATGCGCGTTTATTTATTTTAACTGTCGTTCTATAAATTATTTTAATTGGCGCTAAAAGGCATGCAAGAGGGATTGGCGTTTTAATGGATGTTTAAAACAATACATTTTTATGGTTGAGATTAATTTTAATTACCCATAAATATACTATTATATATCAATGCCATTTAAAAAAATCTCATAAAAATGTGTTTTTAAAGAGTTAAAACTATTTATTACAATATAATCTTATGCATTGTTTTAGCTACAACATAAATGTGTAATTTAATTTATAAGTTTTATTTTTCATTATATTAATATACAATAGAGCAATAAAAAAGTTATTTATGTCATTAGGCCAAAAAGTGAGTCTCTTTGGCCAAAAGACATACACGTTGTATGATACCACATTTTATCTTCAATCAGTCTATAAAATAGGGCAAAATTTTATTCATTAAACGATAAATGAATTAAAAGTAGAGTGGGGTTAGATAGATCTGATAAATATCGAATTTTATGTTGGACCAAACGCGGTAAATAATGAATTAATTACTTTAGTGTCGAATGTTGAGAACAACAAAATTTAATTAACAGACTAAATAAATATAAACATTATTATATTATATAATTAAAAAACCTTTTTTTCTTTTTAAACAATACGCTAAAGAAGTATCGGGTTTTCGCAACGTGCGCGCCATCTGGTGGACTTCAAAAGCATTGCGTGAATTTAAGAATTGTCAACAATACATTTAAAGCATACGAACTGTACATCATTTTTAAATAAATAGGTAGTTTTTTCACAAAACAAAGGAAGGCATAAGTCTTACTGGACAAATTTTGTTCAATTGCACAGCTAAATAGCGAACGATATTTGTGTTTTACGTTGCAAGGGAAAAATTAAAAAACTGGTTTAGTACTCGATTTCGATTGATTATTCTTTATATCATTGATTAAGAAACTCAAAGCTTAAATGCTTATATATATTTTATATTAAATGCTTATATTTATATTTTATGGTGAATTATTGTGTTTTTAATTGTAAATAAAATTCAAGAACTAAATCGTTGCATTTTCCTGTTTTGCCAAAGGATTCTCTAAGAAACGCCGACAACTGCATTTTAAACAATAAAATATACCTACGAATTCATGGCAACATAATATTATATATAATACATAATATAATGGCATTTTACCGTTGAGTGGAGACTAAGAGTCGACGCTTTTAATATTGCTAAATGCTGTTTAAATTTAGACGACTTATTTGTCGTTTCACGTTAATCACTACTAAAATGTGTATTTATTGTATCTCTTAGGTACAATTTATATTTACAGAGACTGTATGAAATTTATTTCTTCATTCAGATTAACAAACTGTTTATTGGAAAACCGGTAAAAACTTAACCCAGGATTTCCTCTCGAAATGCACCCAACAACACAACAAATCGAGCCACGGTTTCTTTTTCGATATTTTTTAACATTTTCCGGCTTTATTCTCAAAAACACTTGTTTGTAACATAAGCGTTTGACAGCTGATTATTAAAAGTCGAACTTTTGTTACGATGATAACAGCCGAATGGTGGCGCTACTAGCGATACTTCTTTAGCGTATACAAAAAACGTACAATTATAGTAGTTATTAAAAGTATAAAGTGAGGTTAGATTCGATCTGACAGTAGTCGAATTTTTTAATTGGTCCAAACGGTTTTACCGACTGGGAGGTAAAAAACTTTACCCGATTGGTAATTTTTACAGACTAGGAGGTTTTTTGGATTCTATTTGTGCTGAGCTCAAACTGAAACAAATATAATAACAATAATCCTTAGGAGGTGTGTGAGGTTAGATAGCTTTAGAACTGTCAGCAGTTATCGATTTTTTTTTATTGGTCTTAATGGCTTTTTTACAGACTAGGATGTAAAAACTTCACCTGATTGGTCTGAATTTGTACAGACTAGAAGATAAACGAATACCATAGTAGTAAGCGTTAAAAATAAATAATAATAAAACTTATAGAAAGCTTGAAGATAATAGCTTTTTATGTTATAGGTAAGGCTGAGAAGTAAGTCTTTTTGCTCTGAGCTCAAAGGTTGAATGCCGGCGCGTAGCGGATGCCTATAATTGAGCAAAGCACAAAACGACTCTCAGTCGCATAATTGTATAAATTTTGCAAAACAAAATCTTCCAAGGATTATACAGAATGTCCCAAAAATTACGATACATGTGGTGAGGAAAAAGAGGGTTATTGCATTCTTTTCTCACCAGTAGTTTTTAGGCTATTTATTAATATAAAAGAATATACAACAATTTCTAAGGACATTTTAAAAATAAAAAGTTAAAATTTGTTAATTTTAACAAATGTATGTAATTTAATTAATGAAAGTTTAATTTTTTTACACAAACTGTCAGAAAATACTATGTCAACCATGTAAACTTCAGCTCGCTGTAGATCCTTGTATAGCAACCGTTTTAAGCCCACATATTTTTCTACTGAAGTTTATAACAACAAAAACTGTTTATTTAACTTTTGGGTCATAAATAAGTCCTTTTTTTAGAAACAATTCAAACAATTGTTGACAAGGTGCCTTTAAAAACTAACCAGTTTTACATGTAACAACAAAACAACAATTAAATTGCAAGAATTTCGCAACTTAATGTTTTCCGCACAAATAATTTATTTTTGAAATATAAGACGATCATCGTGAAATGTTTGTGTCTTATTTTAGAAAATCGTACTTTCCATAGACTATTATCTTTGAAGATATGACCGATGACCGTTGGTTGTTATAAATAACAAATCCAAGTTAAACGTCAACTTTACATACCTAAAATATTTAAGTATTTTGGTCAACATTTACAAAAAAAAATACAAACTATAAATGTTGACATAGTATTAAACTGCATTCTTAAAGAATTCTTGTTTTGTATTTGAATTTGCTTACTTAAGTGCTAAAACGGGTTTTTAAATGCTTATAGTATATATGTGCTTAGTATGATAGGGTAAAAAACTGGCCACCTGACACCTAATCCTTTACACTTCGATGAGTAAGGTGCACTTCCTCTTGCACAGGTACACCCTTTCCGTTTTCCCAAAAAATCACAACCGTTAAATTGAGCAACGTTTTTTCTTAATTTATTCGCTTTTAATTCCTGCCACCCTTTTATTATGTCATAAATACGATTAGTATTCCATGGGAATTGCTTTACTTTATATTTTATAATTATAAGTGTCCCAAACTGATTTAACCAGGCTCTATAAAGACTAAATCGTTTGAAACATCTGAGTGAAATAGCTATAGTTATTATGGTATTAGTTGCTTTAAATTAATAGAAAAAAAATCGCAAATAACACTCTGACCATCGGTCATGAATGGGAATGACAAAACCAATTATAATAGACCTGCCTAAGGGCCGGTTTATCAATGTCCAGTTAAAGTTGCAGTTACTTATCTGTTAGATAATTTCCATGAATACCATTGTTCTCACAACGATCGATATGAAATTTAACTGTCAGATAGACTAACTGGAACTTAACTAAAGATTGATAAACCGGCCCTAAGTAAGATAAATATTTACTTTAAAAGAATATGTGATATTCTTGACTAGCATAATTCGCACATGGGCGTAGTCAGAATTTTTAGAAGGGGGGAGCAAAAGAATCCGGACAATATTTTATATCACTGATTTTCAAACTCAAACAATTTAGTAGTGTCCATTACAATATTTTAGGCCTTTCAGGGGGGTCATCTGCCCCTCCCCTGTCTCCGCCCATGGCTATGCCGATATACTTATTTGTTCAATACACTATAATAATAATATCATAAAATAAATAAAAAATATTAATTTTAAATATAAAATACATTAAGGGTATTTCTACGAAACCTTACCCCACCTTCTACAAAAAATTAGATGTGTTATTTAATAAAATAACAACTATACAGTGTGACCCATTTGTTTGCGACTCACCCCTGTAAAATCTTTATTTATTGTGCGATTTTAACCGGATTTGTTTTAAAGTGTAGATCTTGATAAACTGTATTTTTGGAGCAAAAGACGCCATATTAATACAAAATACAAGGCCTACTATGTCAGTTTTTAAGAGTAAATTTTTAAGAATTCATATTAGCGATTTTTTTAAACAAAATCTAAGCACGGCACTGGATTCACTACCCCTCAAAAGTACCCTAAATTAATTTTTATTAAAAAATGTTAAGAAAAAAAATGCAGAATAATAACTACACAAATTTATTTTGTCAAGTTATCCATGAAAAAACATTGAAATAAAATTAAACTTTTAGTAATAGTACCATGTTAATATTAGTTTAATTTTATTTCAATGTTTTTTTCATGGATAACTTGACAAAATAAATTTTTGTAGTTATTTTTGTACATTTTTTTTCTTAAAATTTTTCAATAAAATTTAGTATAGGATAGTTTTGAGGGGTGGTGAATCCAGTGCCGTGCTTATATTTTGTTTAAAAAAATCGCTAATATGAATTCTTAAAAATTTACTCTTAAAAACTGACATAGTAGGCCTTGTATTTTGTATTAATATAGCTCTTTTGCTCCAAAAATACAGTTTATTAAGATCTACACTCTAAAACAAATCCGGTTAAAATCGAACAATAAATAAAGATTTTACAGGGGTGAGTCGCAAACAAATGGGTCTCACTGTATATGAAGTCAAATAGTTTAATTGGGACTTAATTTATAACCTTAAAATATTCGTACATTGTGATGCTAAGAAGCTAACATTCAAAATAAATATGGAAGAGTTTCAATACTAGATAAAATATTCAAATGTCGCACCCGTTACATTTTGAGAAAATTTTAGAAAATAAAGTATACAATATTTGTGCATTTAAAATTTGGGCTTGTTTAAGGTTACTATTTTTACGCAAAAAATTATTATTATATGCTTTCATCCAAAATTTTACAGTATCAACTTTAGAAGCCAACTTGGTCGCATTTGTCGATTTTCTAAGGTCGCCCCCGTTACGCTATTCATGACGTTATAAAAGGTTTTCTATACAAGTTTTTATTGACATTTTGTTTGAGATAAATACCTAATTTTTTATACTATTTTTTATATTAACGCATCTTGTTATATATGAACAAACACTTTATCATGAAAAAACGCTGTTTTAGTGTCGCACCCCCAATGGAAATAAACTTAAGCAAAAAAGTTACAAAAACACAGGAACAATCACCTTTAATAAAATATAAACTTTATTATGTATACAATAGTAGGTGTCAAATTAGGTCAAATTTTTATGTGTAAATCTAAATGCATCCCGTGAAATTAATAATTATTAATGAGTATGTTTAAATGTATTATTGTATATATGGATTACTTTTTGACGTTTCTAAAAGCCAATAGAAATTTTTAATTTCAGTCTTACGTTTAAGCCAATCTAAAGATATTTATTGGGAATAATATCTACTAGAATTAATTTTCGCGAAAATTGTATGATGTCAGATGACAAAAGGTTTAGTTCATCTGAGGATAAAATAAACGTTTTGTAGTAAAAAAATGAAACACCCTTGAAGAAACTACACCAATTATACAAAATTTCAATTGTAATTAATTTTGAAATATGTAGGTACATGGTAGTTTAATTTAAATTGTAATTTTTTACTTCGTCAAAAATAATCTTTTGAATACCACTCAAGAGATCAATTAATTAGAAAATTATTCTCCTGAAAATTTCTCAAACTTGTTGTCATTCGTCAAGACACTATCTCTTGTGGCTATTGACATAAAACAAGTTTTCGAAATATCTGTCAAATTATTTTCAATTCATTTTTAGTCTTGTTATATTACTGTTGATAATTTGTTAATTGGGTTTATTTTTTATATATTTTAAACAATATTTTTAAATTGTGTATAAAAAAAATCCCAGGATCAGTTTCTGGATGTATTAGTAGTGTATTTATGTATTTACTTTGATAAATTGTAATATAAGTATTCTACTTAACGTCTGGTAAAATAAAACAACTTAATTGTACTAATTAAAATAAATTTACAATACTTAATTGGTTTAACTACAATTGACAATTATTCTAAGAAAGTGTTTTTAATATTCTTTCTAAAATTGCTTTACAATTTAAATTGTATACATTCTATTTGACGTAAATAATACGGCAAATACCTTTTTTTATACAATTTAATATTTTGTTAAATATTAGTACATACCTATTTTTTAATAGGAAATTACGTTTTTAGGTCTTAAATTAGATAAAATAAAATTTTACAGGAGATGCGATTAAAGTTCGCGCGACATTAGAGTTTGCGCCTATATGCGTTTGTGTAGTAACGCTCGACTTCGGAAATTCATTTTTAAAATAAACAAATTATTATTTGAGTTTTCAAAAGATCTTGTACGAATCTACTCAAAAAACAATCATGCATCGTAATCGTACGATTGTTGGTAGTACAATCGTAACCGTTATCGTAATCGTATATAAATAATCGTGGCATCAATATTAGGATATATTAAATACTGCATTAAATGCATTAAAGGTTATCACTATTATTAATATTAATATTGCATTAAATTATTCTCCTGCAGTCATGAGTACTTTTAGTTTAATTATTTTTACTAGAGCTTTTCTATCTAAAATATTTTGGTTCTTAATTCAATATTTTCACAATTTTTCTCTTATAGAAATTAGTTTTAAACTACCTACCTATTTTTTTTAACTTTCATTATCGTACATGTGACACCAAGTGATCTTTTAAATACACATTGACAAGTTGTGCCTCTGTTGTGGCTTTATTGCGTTTTAGTTACGGACTGAAGTTAGCAACAGGTTAGGTGTTAAAAATATTTCATTTGAATAATTTTAAGATAATAATAAGTAGGTATTTGTCGTAGAAAATAGTATATTAAAGAACTAATGTCATAAGACGTTATTTTGTCGCACGCGGACAATAAATATCTAATTTGCAAAAATTCTATACAAACATTTTTTACCTTAAATTTAATTTGGTCGAATTTTACTTTAAATAGTTGGTATCACCATTGTCATTGGTTTGACAGTTAATGTCAAAATCGATTCGCCATGCCGTCCTTAATTTACTTATTTACAATAAGCGGCTGTTAATGTTAAAGATGATGTTAAACAAAATATATTGCCAGAAAAGTCTCGTAAGTACTAAAAAAATCATAAAAATATTATAACCAACATGCAATATTGTATAGCCAACCTATAAAATCAAAATTTTGGGGGGATAAAGTATCCCATTACAGCACCGAAAGCAGTGTTATAATGAAGTCATTATGAAATAAATTTTTTTAGACATTTAAAACACTCGCTTAAATTCTTACTCGTGCCTAACTAAAATTCATCAATAAAATGGCGTGTATTAAATTTTATACTTTATAATTATACTATTTTAATAAAACCGCAGGTTTATATATTAAAGAATTATAAATAATAATAATAATAATCAATAGTTTCTAGTAAATTTTAAATAAAGATTTGAATAAATTATAACATTTTTCACACCATCGTGTGCACAGTGATGAAATTAATTTGTCAATTTACGCGCCTAGTCTCAAAAAATATACTTACAAAAACAACATGATAATGTTAATGTTACAAACACGCATATATAGAATTGTTTTTAACAAATAATCTAAACCTTTAACACGACCAAATATTTGGAAGATTTTTGAAAAAATAAATTATGTAAACGAACGTATTTATCGTCAGTTACTATAGCTGATAGTGACCATAGAGGTCAGCTTAACCAGAGATAAACATTCTTAAAAGGTAATTAATTTTTAAAAGTAAGTAAGTACAATGTTTCTTCGTTTTCTTAGTACTTTTATATAATATATTACATTATATTATATTATATTATATTATATTATATTATATTATATTATATTATATTATATTATATAAGTTTTATAATCTCCATTTAAATTGAGTTCAATTATGCACGAGCGAGGCGTGTTTTTAATAAACAAGTGTTTAAAGAAGTTTATGGAATTAATACCTTATAAGGTGCGACAAACACAAAGTAATGTTTTTTTAGAATTTAAAGGCAATTTTATTTGGCATTTAATCTAACATCTGACATCTGTTAAGCCGTTTAACCTGAATTTTTCCCAATCAGACATATCAAGCGGTTTTACCAAACTTTTCCCCAATTTAAACTGAAAGGCTTTAAGTTAAAGCTAACTAAAATATTATTTAATTTAATACACTGTTGCAAACTTAGTTTGGGTATTACACACAACTTAAGCCACACAAATGCAATAATATTTCATTATTCGCGTGCATAAAAAAATAATTAATAAACAACACTGTTATTTTTTCATTATTTATCTGGATATTTGCTTATTATACATCTTGGAAATGTAAATAACAAAGTAACAACACTTATGGCTGATACAAAATGCAATTTTAAAAAGTTGCTGTAAGATAATTTTAATTATAAATTTAATTAACGAGTTCAACAATAACACACTTTTTTGGTGGTCTTGTAAATGTAATTAAAAAAATAATTTTAATTATAAATATTATTTTTTATACAGGGAGTTCCGAAAATGAAGCACGGTTATTTTAAGTATAAAAAATATTTTTTTTCCCGACAGGTATTTATAAAACGAGAAACGGGTGTTATGAAAACAACGCATATATGGACACTTTATTTTAACGATTCTATAACATTCAACAAATTATATCACATTAGACAACTAACTTTTGAATTAGTTTGTGTTCTATCTTTTTATATAAATAGGTTAATAAATATTGTACAAAACATTAAATATAAATTAAAAGTTAGTTGATAGTTCTTAAAAGAAATACAATATGTGAAATGTTGTAGAACCGTCAAAATAAAGCGACTATATTCATCTTTAGAAAGTCAGGTTAGAACCGTCTGACAGATGCCAGATTTCATTTACCTATTATTTTTGTGTTGGTCGTAGAGAAAGTTTGGTATTAATAATACTCGTTTATTAAACACTAGCTAAGCTAAGCTTGTGCCTAATTAAAACTTGTGACTAAAATGCTGTTTATTTAAACGGCATTACAATAAACTATTTTACATTAATAGTTTCATTAAAATGTGCAATAAACAGAGTTAATCCGAATGAAGAAATAAATTTCAAACAGTCCCTGTAAATATAAATTGTATACAATAAATACACATTTTAGTAATGATTAACGTGAACATTCCAATTCAGTAAAAATTCTCAAACAAATAAGTCGTCTAAATTTATCAGCATTTAGCATTATTAAAAGCGTTGATTAAGAATTCTTTAAAGGCTCCATTCAACGGTAAAATACCTACCATTATATTATATTATTGTTGTGTGGATTGTGTATAATATTATGTTGCCATGAATTCGTAGGTATATTTTGTTGTTTAAAATTCAGTTGTCGGCGTTTTTTAGAGAACTTAAATATAAAAATGGTTGATTTTAAGGTTTTGTTTGTGCAAAAATTATGTTTTACTAATTTCTTAAAAATGTCCAAACTTAAATATAAATTATATTAGGTAAAGTTATGATTCGTTTATTCTGCACCAACAAATGTAATTACCGAATTGAATCCTTTGGCAAAACATGAAAATGCAACGATTTAGTTCTTGAATTTTATTTACAATTAAAAACACAATAATTCACTATGATTCCTTAAATAAAATACACACACTAACGTAACTATATAAGCATTAGGGTGTCCCTTATTTTTTATTTTTTTACGCATACCCTCTAATTATATTTATTACGTGTTTATATACTCCCAGTAAAAATTTTAGCTCATTCTATAAACGGGAACCCGTGCCGACTTGCATCTGAACCCTCCGTGAGCCAACGTTAGGCGCGCGGTATTTTGTAACACGGTTGGCCGCGAGGTCTTCGATCGTAAGTCATTTTGTTTGTTATTATGTGACCCTTATATTATAAATTATTGACAAATGTTAAAATATAGTTTTATTTATGTGTATACTTTCATAAAAATGTATATTTTCACAGGGAGTGGCTAGTTACCCGGAAGGGTCTAGTGAATATGCCGTAAACTCTGAAATTGATAAACTTAATGGGATTTACTCTAAATACCTAAAAGAGTCTATTGTGAGAGATGACTACCGAAAACTCTCTGAAATATTTTTGGGAGGACATCAAGAAAAGAAATGCTTATAAAAAGCTGAAATTTCATATAACAGTATATTTTAGCAATACTAATTAGTAGGTATATTAATATATTTAAGGGATAAATCAACTAATTTTTTTTTGGTTATTTTTTAGCAGTCATTCAGATATAATAAAAAAAAGAGTTTCGGGTAATTAGTTTTACGGCCTATTCACCCGACACTTCCGGGTAACTAGCCACTTCCTGTAAAAATATTCATTTTTATTAAAGTATACACATAAATAAAACTATATTTTAACATTTTTCAATAATTTATAATATAAGGGTCACATAATAACAAACACAAAATGACTTACGATCGAAGACCTAGCGGCCAACCGTGTTACAAAATACCGCGCGCCTAACGTTGGCTAATGGAGGGTTCAGATGCAAGTCGGCACGGGTTCCCGTTTATAGAATGAGCTGAAATTTTTACTGGGAGTATATAAACACGTAATAAATATAATTAGAGGGTATGCGTAAAAAAATAAAAAATAAGGGACACCCTAATAAGCATTTAAGCGTTGATTTTCTTAATTAATGATATAAAGAATAATCAATCGAAATCGAGTACTAAACCAGTTTTTTAGTTTGAATTGAACAAAATTTATCGAGTAAGACTTCTGCCTTTCTCTCTTTTGTGGAAAAACTACCTATTTATTTAAAAATGATGTACAGTTCGTATGCTTTAAATGTATTGTTGACAATTATTAAATTCACGCAAGGCTTTTGAAGTCCACCAGATGGCGCGCGTGTAGCGAAAACCCGATACTTCTTTAGCGTATGTAAACCTGAAGCAGATTGGTAAACAAAATGGGGTTTTTAAGGTGCAATAGATATATTAGGTATATCTTCTTAATAAAATAAAATTAAAATAAATAGTTACTCTATAGCTTCTTTATAAACGATGTTGGGCGTATTTATTTATTTGACAACGACGTTTGTATCAAAAATGAAAAAAAATAAATTAAAAAAAATTAAATTAAATTTAAAAAAAAGAAAGAAATGAAAAGTCCTGGAAATTAAAATTTAAAAAAAAAATGTAGGGATTGGGATTTTTTAAAAAAGGTCAAATGTCAAAAGATCTAAGGTCTAAATTTCAAAATGCCAAAAAGTTTAAATGTCAAAAAGGCATGTTAATATAAATTGTATACGTTAAATCTGCCGCCTTCACCGCAGTGCAATTTTTTTTAGATACGCCTTTAAACAAAAAAATAAAAAAACAAAAAAAAATAAAATAATATAAAAAAGGCCTTTATCTCCCAGTGACAAATCCGATTTAGCCATTTCGAAGATTAGAATGGATAAAACATTTTAACACTAAAACCATAATTGTTATTAAAAATAGCTTATTGCCCTGACAGACTTGCAGTCAATCTTCATCCTATTTAAGTCCAATTAAAGTTAAAAATGTCTGTTAATCAATGAGCAAAAAATCACTTAGTCAATTGCATTAATTAACGAAGTAAATAAAAACAAATGTGGCCATGTCGTGTAGACAGACCGAACATAAATTAACTGAATACAAATTTAAAAATTAACAAGAGGGTTTATTTCCCACATAATTTCACACTCTGGTATTTTGGTTTTAGGTAGTTTTGTTAATGGAACAAGGCGACAATGAAATAATTATAGACTTTAAAACAACCAGTGACTTATTGTTAATTATTTAATTTTCGTTTGGAAGTTTCTGAGAAATAAATAATGTTAGATGGTACTAATGGTTATTTTTTTTTAAATTAAAGCTTTTTATTGCAGCTACAGAAATAGCACAAACAACAGGTACCTAATTGATTAGATTTATTACCCTGGGATCTTATTACAATCAAAGGTATATTTTAAATTAAAAAAAGTTACATTCCTAAAGTCGTTCAAGTTAAGTTAGTACGCTTAGCTACTTTAAGTTATTTATATAAATACACAAACTTGTGTCAAAATTATCTAAATCTGACGTTTAATTTCATTCTGACGTTTACATTTAAAGTCAATCACACAGTAGCGTTGTCGTGGTAGCGGGAGACATGGAACATTTCTTACCTGATAAGCGGGAGGGAATGAAAATATATACAGGGGAAGGAAAAAGATTGTTCACAGCGAGAGAAATAAATGTCATTAATTAGTAACAATTGCGAATACAATACGCTAAAGAAGTATCGCTAGTAGCGCCACCACTCGGCTGTTATCATCGTAACAAAAGTACAACTTTTGATAATCAGCTGTCAAACGCTTATGTTACAAACGAGTGTTTTTGAGAATAAAGCCGGAAAATGTTAAAAAATATCGAAAAAAAAATCGTGGCACGATTTGTTGTGTTGTTGGGTGTATTTCGAGAGGAAATCCTGGGCTGGAGTTTTTACCGTTTTTTCAATAAACAATGTTAATCTGAATGAAGAAATAAATTTCATACAGTCTCTGTAAATATAAATTGTACCTATTAGATACAATAAATACACATTTTAGTAGTGATTAACGTGAAAAGTGTAAATATTTCAATTCAGTAAAAATCGTCAAACAAATAAGTCGTCTAAATTTAAACAGCATTTAGCATTATTGAAAGCGTTGATTACGAATTCTTTAAAGTCTCCACTCAACGGTAAAATTCCATTATATTATGTATTATATATAATATTATGTTGCCTTGAATTCGTAGGTATATTTTGTTGTTTAAAATGCAGTTGTCGGCGTTTTTTAGAGAACTCAAATATAACATGGTTGATTTTAAGGTTATGTTTGTTCAAGAATTATTTTTTACTAACTTATTAAAAATGTCAAAACTTAAATATAAATTATATTAGGTAAAGTTATCATTAGTGATTCCCACGAGACCAACGAGACGAGACTTTCATAAAGTCTTGTCTCGTCTCGCCGATGAAATAAGAAGTCTCGTATCAAGTCTCGTCTCGCAGCCTCCAGTCTCGTCTCGTCTCGTTTCTCGTACGAGAGTCTCGCAAAAGTCTCGAAATCCCTTCATGGATAATTTTGTTCCAGTAAGGAATGCAGTAGGTAAGTATCCCGGATACTTACCTACTTGCTATAATGTAAGGGTGGGAAGAGAAAATTACAACTGTAGATAACATCTTCTATTTGAAATATTATTTTTAAATAAAACGAAATCTTAACATTTTGTGAATAATTGGAAACAAATCTGCTAACAGCTTTCTGGATCGCAAATATTTTTGTTTTTCACCCAATCGTTTAGGCATAACAAACATCGTGCAGATTCATTATAATATATTAAGGCGATTTCGATGTTTTCTTATAGTTAACGCAGCACGTGAGAACAATCTTTCCGCCGGGACTGAAGTAGCCGGTATGCTTAGGAGATCTCGTGCCATCAAACTAAGAATGGGCAATTCAGAAGCATGCATTTTCCACCATTGTAATATATCTGTGGTTTTATTACACCGGGGCAAACTTTTAAACAGTGTAGTTTATATTAACATATTATTAACATGGAGTTTCATCAAGTAAAAGTCGAAACAATTAATTGTCTTTATTTACTTACACATACATATCATTAAATTTATGACAGTCAAAGTGGGGTGCAACGGCGGCTCCGGCGGCCCGACAAAAGAAAATTACCGTCAAACGTTTATTTAATAACACCGCCTGACGATCAAGTCCGCTCGCAGAAATATTTTCCTGCGAGACTCTCGCACGAGACTTCAGAAGTCTCGCTCGAGACTCGAGACGAGACCAATAAAAGTCTCGTCTCGTCTCGTTTCGTCCGGTCCAAATATCGTCTCGAGTCTCGTCTCGAAAACGAGACGAGACCATGCGAGACTCTCGAAAACGAGACTCTCGTGGGAATCACTAGTTATCATTAGTTAATTCTGCACCAACAAATGTACTTACCGAATTAGATCCTTTGGCAAAACATGAAAATGCAACGATTTAGTTCTTGAATTTAATTTACAATTAAAAACACAATAATTCATCATGATCCCTTAGATAAAATAAACACACTAACGTAACTATATAAGCATTTAAGCGTTGAGTTTCTTAATCAATGATATAAGCAATTGCACAAAATTTGCCGAGTAAGACTTATGCCTTCCTCTCTTTTGTGAAAAAACTACCTATTTATTTAAAAATGATGTATAATCTGTGCTTTAAATGTATTGTTGACAATTCTTAAATTCACGCAATGCTATCCACCAGATGGCCGATACTTCTTTAGCGTATTATTAACCACTCGATAAAAAAATCTATTAATTACGTGTTGTTTGTGCTGAAATATTTTAATTTTTAATCATTTAAACTCTTCTAAAACTTCGCCACTGAGCCAATTACATTAAAATGTGTACAGGATCAAGAGCTCTTGATCCTGTACAAATTTTAATGCAATACTAGTATTAGTACAAAAATGTTAAAAGGTCATAATGATATTTTTATTTGTTTTTTATTTAATGAATTTTGGCCATTTTTTGTACCATTTCAGTACACCGTGCTTCGATGGGTTGCTGCTTGACGTGACGCTAAACAATATTTTTTTCTACTCCCCCATTATTGTACATGTTTCCATGATACTAAGTGATTATTTAAATACACATTGACGAGTATAGCGTTTTAGTCTTGGGCTGAAGTTAGCAACAGGTTAAAAAAAAAAAAAACTGCTTCTATATTGGATTTAAACGGTCCATTTTCAAGGGATACATTTCGATTTACACATAAAATTTGAAATTTTCACCGGCATGCCGGTAATACAGATTCCCAAGAATGTTACTGTATTGTTTTATAGATGTCGCTCTATACAAATATTTAATTTAAATCAATTTTAGATAATAATAAGTATTTGTCGTAGAAAAAATATAGTATGCAACTCGTTTATAAACTTTTCTAGACACTCTTTATTTAAGCACTCGCATGCAAGCTCGTTCGTGTCTAAAATGGCGTTTATTAGGCTTAATACATAATATACTATTATCATTAACCCAAAGGGCAAGCACAAAAAAGTTGAAATGGTTTCTAAATCTTTAGCGCTCAGATTTTCCAGTACCCACTTGAAAATTTCTGTTAATAAACAAATCAATATTACTAAAAAAAATTATATACTAATACTTAGTTATAATTTTCCTTTCAATTCCTGAAAACAGAAGTTTAACATCGCAAACTTTTCACAAGTTCTGTTTTAATAATATTAATATTAGTATAATACAAATTTAAATAAATAAATTTTGTCCTGGAACCTCCCTTTTTATCCTCCTAAAGGGGTAATTCTTTTTACAAAAATAGCAAATTAAATAGGACTATATTCCCTACAATTTATTCCGCGACAGCATGCGGCTATAAACCTTAAAATTGATAGTTCAAACGCGTTATCGAAATGACGAAAAATTAAATCTTGAAAAAGTAATTTTGCTTCATTTGGTATTATGTTGACTTATTCTTTAAAAAATATTGAAAAATGGCTCGACTACGTTATCTAAAATATTTTCAAGTAAAATTTCAGGGAACCGATACGTCTGCGATAAGTAAAACATTAACATCACAAGCACTTGAAAGTAAAAACAGTTAACCAGACGCCACAGTAGCGAATGTGATTGTAAACAAATAATGCATACTATAGATAAAATGAGGTAATCCAGACCCCGAGGGCTCTTTAACTACTAAACAGAAGCACTTTGTTAACAAGATGTTTACAACTAATAGATTTGTATCTATTAGTTTGAATGTTTAAACGGTTCAAGTAGATGTGTGTTATTTTTAGTTATACACAATGTAACCCTTCGTAAAAAGCGAGCGTGACGAAACTGTAAACTTCAAAGAAAAGTTATTTTGGTTTAAAAGTTTTGTTCTAAAACGTATTGCATATTATATAGCACGCCGTTTTACTTTTTAACGACATAAAAAGATTAACTCAAAACAAAAATTACCGAAATTAAAAATTGCCTAGAAAAATTAAACGTTCATAAAAAATACTAAAATAAATTTAATTATAATTAAAACCTACCAATTTATTTTTTGGTTTATCAGATAAGTTTCCATATACATTAGGGTGAGCCAAAAAAACTAACCTATCGGATTTATGGGTTAAAATGAACCTACATACCGAGCAAAAAATTTCCCTGCAAGGCAAAATTTTTTGCTCAATTTTAAAAGGTGTCGGTGAGCATTCTAAGTTTTCCATTGAAATAACACGTAAAACAATCTGCAGTTTTAGTGATTTTTTACACTTTTCAAAGCTTTCAAACATACGAATTTTTGAATTAAAAAAAATAATCCTGGTATAGATTCTTTGGGAAATTTTATGCTCTACAAGAATCCGCGACGTAAAAAATTTTATCTCAAACGGTTCAAAAGTTTTGGTCTTTTTAAAAAAAGATTTTTTTACGTGTTATTTCAATGGAAAACTTAGAATGCTCACGTGATCACCGACACCTTTTAAAATTGAGCAAAAAATTTTGCCTTGCAGGGAAATTTTTTGCTCGGTATGTAGGTTCATTTTAACCCATAAATCCGATAGGTTAGTTTTTTTGGCTCACCCTAATATACATATATTTAAATCATTTTGGTGTAATCTATATTTTTAAGCCTCAGTTTTTATTGTATGAATATAATATATAATTAGCTGAGCTAAGCTTGATTAACCGGTTAAGCCGCCAGATAATTAGCTAAGCTAATTTAGTTAACCGGTTAAATTAGCTAAGCTGATCAGTTAGCTAGCTAATTAACTTAGCTAACTTTTTTAGCCGGCTTAACCGGCTAAATTGCACAGCCCTATACCAAGACATAAAAATTTTACTTTCAGTCAATTTTTTAAAAAGCAACTTGAATTGATATTTAGCTTTAATAAACATGACATTAAAAAGTAAAACGGCGTGCCATACATATTATGTGTAAAACAAGAATTCTTTGAAAAGGAAAATAAAATATGCTTGTTCATTGGACCCGTATGTCATTTGATTCACCTTTATTTAAAAAGTAATTATGAAATTTCCCATGGATAGTGACCCTTACTTAATTATTAACTATTATAAATTAGTGAAATGAACCACCAAGTTACTCTCCTTAGATTAATTAGTTTTTTTAATTGATGGACCATCTCTTCACGCGTGGACATTTATTAACTAATTAAAACACATGATTTAACAAAAATTATTTTATTGAGTAGTCTAGAGGGAAAAGCGGGGTCAGTCAAGTTTGTCCCCCCAACCCTACAAACCCTTCTATTTTTAAGAAGAAATGTGCAGAATTGTGCAAGATTAAGTATTTTTTTTTTAATTTGCACAAATCTGCACTCACTCGCATTGGACTTGGCAAAGAAAATCATATAGGGTGGCATCCACCCCCACCCCTTGCATTAACGAACTTTTGTACTATTCTGATCCTACAATTTTGCAAACCCCTTCATCCACACCCACGACATCCCAAAAAGTTACTCACTATTTATTATAAAAATTAACTTACAACCTTAAAATAAAGAGTTATTTTAAAATATTAAAAATAAAATATTTTTTTTTTAAATTTGTTTCATTTTGCCCCAATATTTCATTTGTATTCTCTAATTTTCTTTTAGTAGTAAAAGAACAACAAATAATACCATTTTTTTAAAACTTAAGTATTTCAAAACTAAATAATATTTCAAAAAGACTAGTTTTAATTTTCGTGTACGAAAAATAATGTTTCTCATGGGTTCGGAGCTGGCCTAGGGCGGCGTCTTCAATCCGTGCTTGTTTGCAATAGTAATTTTAAAATACACTCGCCGACAAAAAAACTGGCCACCAGAAATTAGCAACAATTTTAATGTTGATTTCCTCGGGAACCTCTCATCTAATTTTGATGATTTTTTTTTAATTGTAGGTTGACTCTACAGTTACGGTGCTATGGTAAACAATTTTATTCAGATTTTTAGTGATGCCGCGAGACGAGATGAGGCGAGAAAAGTCCTTCTCTCGTCTCGTGCAGCGAGGTAAAAGTAGCTATGTATGAATACAAAAATTATTTGGAATGAAATACGAGTTCGTTAATATTTTTTTCTATAGAAATTTAAACTGGAAACAAAAAAAATGTGTGCCGAAAATGTCGAGCATTTGATGTCCGTTATTTTGAATCCGCAATTTTGTTTTTTTTAATGGATATCAAATTCTTAATCAGAAACCCCATAAATATCTCAATACTAAATTTTACCCAAACCATTAAAGCCGAACGACAAATTTTCGTTATATTGGATCAGCCATTTTATTTTTTTAAGAAATGGATATCAAATTTGTTATCAGCCCCTCAAAAACCACATGTTGTTTATATGCTATAATAAAATGTCTGCCTCAACCTACATTTCTAAAAAATCTCGGTTCGCTAGAAAATCAACATTAAATTTTTTGATAATTTCTGGCGGACGGTTTTTTTGCCGGTGAGTGTAAATAATATAGATACAGTACATAAAAAAGACATAAAAATTACAATTTTTTTCTCATAATTAAAAAATAAATTATTTTAAGGGTTTTAAGTTTAAACACTCAATAGTATATTATGTATCAAGTTTTATAAACGCCATTTTAGTTACGAGTTTAATTAAGCACGAGCGAAGCTTGCGAGCGAGTGTTTAATAAAAACGAGTGTCTAGAGAAGTTTATAAACGAGTTGCATACTATACTTTATCTACGACGAACACAAAACAGAATTTAAAGCCAATTTTATTTGTTAAAATTTTGACATCTGTCAACTGTCACCCGAATTTAACCTCACTTTTTCCCAATTTATAATAGAGCTAACGAAAAGCCACTGTTGTTAACTTCAGCCCGTCATAAAGTCACGGCTCGTCAATGTAGGAGTAGATAAAATATTTTATTTTAAACTTTAAACATATAAAAACTATTATACAAGGTGTCCCTAACCTTATTGGCATAAATTTAGGAAAAAAGGCATAAAAATTCCAATTTTTTTCTCAAAATTAAAAAATAAATTATTTTAAGGGTTTTAAGTTTAAACACTTAAAATATTTTATTTTAAACTTTAAACATATAAAAACTATTATACAAGGTGTCCCTAAACTTATTAGCATAAATTTAGGAAAAAATTGAGCAAGTCAAAATAAGACGCAAACCCAAATAAATATTTTTCCTAATTACTTATGTTTTCAAGATACAGGGTGATAAAGTGTTACTTTTCATATCAGTTTTTTTTAAATAACCTCTTCTATGGTAGTCTTGGAAAGGTGATATTTTTACTTACTACCAAAACACATATTCACACATAATAATATTTGTTTGAGTAAGAACAGTGTCGTAGAAATGGGGGTTGCTTAAGCTTATTGTACCATACAAACTTTGAGGTTGGGTTTTTATACCATTTGATGCAATTTTTAGATTACTCAGTTCGGCTACCTTTAACAAAGGTGTACCTCTCAAACTTCGATAAAATAAACCGTTTCCGAGATATTTGAGATTACAATAATTGTTTTATCGCATTATTTAAAAGGATTGAAAGGTATATGATAACAAATTTTATATTTTAGTTCAAAAAACTAAAAAGGGCATTCCATGAGCCACGGGACTTTTTGCCCTGACCGTCACATTAAAAAAAATGACTTTTAGTCCTTTAATGCGATATAACAATTATTGTAATCTCGAATATCTCGGAAACGGTTTATTATATCGAAGTTTAAGAGACACACTTTTTAAATGGTAGCCGAACTGTGTAATCGAAAAGTTGCATCAAATGTTATAAAAACCTAACCTCAAAGTTTCTATGGGACAATAAGCTTAAAGCAACCCCCATTTCTACGACATAGTGTTCACTCGAAAAATTATAATTGTGTGTGAATATGTGTTTTGGTAGTAAGTGACTGTTCGCAAAATATTACCTTTGCACGATTTCCATAAGTAGAAGTTATATTAAAAAAACTGATATGATAAGTAACACTTTATCACCCTGTATATTGGAAACCTTAGTAATTAGAAAAAATATTTATTTAGGTTTTCGTCTTATTATTACTTAGGTACTCAATCTTTTCCTAAATTTATGCCAATAAGTTTAGGGACACCTTGTATATTTAAAACAAAAGTTTCATAATAATTCTAAATTGGGTACTAACATTTTCATTGGGTAGGTTATAATAAATAACAAAAATAATTACAGCGGAAATTATTAGATGATTAATACTTTTTATGTTATTAAATTAAATATGTTTTTAAATACACTACTGAATGCAAGTGCATAATATGTTATAGTACATTACCTTAATATAAAAAACAAATAAAATAATTTGACGTAAAAAAATGACTGCTATATTCATAAAATCATATTTTTTTTCAGAAATCAACGGAAACTACCCATTACGACTACGCCTGTGATTTTAATTGTACCATCGAACAGGTAAGGATACTTCCCATGGATCCTTCAAGCGTTCAATTACTTCCTAGTAAATTTTATCCCGGCACCTTCCTCATTTCCGAATACCCGCTAAAGCATTGCCAATGCCGTTCCATGGGTGAACGGTGGTGGTACGCATACCATACCATGCCACTACGCGATGTATTCATCTGGGCTACTGACCAGAAATCCGTTTCCGCTTGTGCCACGGTTCTAAGGTGACACAAATATTGCAATACAACTAACCTGTATTTTGTGCTTAATACTGTAGGTTACACATACAAACTTTCTAGTCATTATATAATTTTTAACAAAATTTGATAAGAATTTAAAGCTGGATTTTCTTAAAGCTCAAGATCAATGCTTAAATTTCGTATAACAAAAATATTGCTGTCAGCTATTTTTTTTCTTCAATTACACTGGTCAACAGCAATTTTGTCAGAGGTTGGCCAACAACTTTTTCAGGGTACCAAAAATAACCATAATTTTGCTCAATTAAATAGCCTTTATTTATTGTGCGATTTTAACCGGATTTGTTTTAAAGTGTAGATCTTGATAAATTGTATTTTTGGAAAAAAAATACAAGGCCTACTATGTCAGTTTTTAAGAGTAAATTTTTAAGATTTCATATTAGCGATTTTTTTAAACAAAATCTAAGCACGGCACTGGATTCACCGCCCCTCAAAACGACCCTATACTAAATTTTATTGAAAAATTTAAAGTAGAAAAATGCACAATAATAACAACAAAAAGTTATCCATGAAAAAAACATTGAAATAAAATTAAACTTATAGTAATAGTACCAAGTTACTATTAGTTTAATTTTATTTCAATGTTTTTTTCATGGATAGCTTGACAAAATAAATTTTTGATGTTATTATAATAATAATAATAATAATAATAATAATAATTGCGCATTTTTCTACTTAATATTTTTCAATAAAATTTATTAAAGGGTCGTTTTGAGGGGTAATGAATCCAGTGCCGTGCTTAGATTTTGTTTAAAAAAATTGCTAATATGAAATCTTAAAAATTTAATATGGCGTTTTTTCTCCAAAAATACAGTTAACAAGATCTACACTTAAAAACAAATCCGGTTAAAATCGCAAAATAAATAAAGATTTTACAGGGGTGAGTCGCAAACAAATTGATCACACTGTATGCAAACATTCAAATTCGTATACGTATATAATATATTTTTTAACAATGAAGCGAGTCCTAATTTAAGTAAAAAAAATTAAAAGCTCTATTTTTAACGAAATAAAATAGCTTTTTAGCAAAACTGGACAATTTTAAAAATTTAAATTTTGACCGATTTTAATAAAATTTTCTAGCTTCATTTATTTACTTTTTTGTGTTAAAATCTTTACGCAATAAAATAAAAATTATAATATTATGTAAAATAGTATACATACATATTATGTATCAAGTTTTATAGACTCCATTTTAATTACGAGTTTTATTAGGCACGAGCGAAGCTTGCGAGCGAGTGCTTAATGAAAACGAGGGTCTAGAGAAGTTTATAAAACGGGTTGCATACTATACTTTATCTACGACGAACACAAAGAAGAATTTAAAGCTAACTTTATTTGTTTAACATTTGACATCCGTCAACTTTTTTCAAATTTATTATACAAAATATTTTAATTTTAGAAAAACAATTTTTTTATTTTGCATTTTTTCTTTATTTTGGACCAAACTAAAATTAATATAATTGATCTACTCCCCCTTGATTAAAGTAACCAAATTCTGTCAAAAAATAGTGTAAATTAACCTTAATTACAAAAATGACGCAATCAACAATAATTAAGTAACGTCAAATTTACAATTTGCATTGTATCACTGTGTCAATTTTGTTATTACCTAAGGTAAATTCATACTAAATGTCCCTCTATTTTTTGACAGAATCTGGTCACTACCTTTAATAGGCTGTGGAGTTTTAGTCATGGGCTGAAGTTAGTTTTAAGTTAGTTGACAGTTGCCAAATATCATACATTCGTTCAAATAAAGTGCCTTTCTTGTGAAATAATACCAAATTCGGAAATTATTTTATTTTTTCAATACAACGAAAATATTTCAAAAGTTTATATATAAATATTAATATCGCCGGCAGTAAACTACATTTAACTGATTAAGCGTTAAAAATTTCGGGTAAAGACTCCACCGTGGGGTGTTCTAGGCCGTGCTAGAAACAGATGTTGGAATAATTCGTAATTCTTGACACATCGTCGCACTGTGGTCAAAAAACACCGTTTTGCTGAAATAATTTATTAACTTTTTTATTACAAATAAATATTTTTTTTACTGACTAAGTAAGACTTATTGCGTATAATTAAGTATATTTTTATTATAAAAATATACATTTTAATTTTGTAATGCTGATGTATACATCTGTTATAACATCGTCGCGCGCCCTCTAAGTTTATCGAATCGTTTTTAATCTTGGGTATTTCCACGAAACCTTACCCCACCTTGACAAAAAATCAGATGTGTTATTTAACAAAATAACAACTATATCTGAAGTCAAATAGTTTAATTGCGACGTAATTTATAACCTTAAAATATTCGTACTTTGTGATGCTGAAAAGCTAACATTAAGAATAAACACGGAAGAGTTTCAATACTCGATAAAATGTTCAAATGTAGCACCCGTTACATTTTGAGAAAAGTTTAGAAAATAAAGTATACAATATTTGTGAATTTAAAATACGTGCTTGTTTAAGGTTACTCTTCAAGTTTTACACAAAAAATTATTACTATATGCTTTCATATAAAATTTTACAGTATCAGCTTTAGAAGCCAACTTGGTCGCATCTGCTGATTTTCTAAGGTCGCGCCCGTTACGCGATTCATGACGTTATAAAGTTTTTATTGACATTTTGTTTGAGTTAAATATCTATTTTTTTATACTATTTTTGTATATATCTTTATATATATGAACAAACACTTTTTTATCATGAAAAAACGCAGTGTCAGTGTCGCACCCGTTACAATGGAAATACCCTCTTGCGTTTTCCAATATTTTAAGTCCAATCTAATATCCAATCCAATCTACTAATTTTAGTAAAAACTGAACAATTAAATTTTAATCAATTTACTAATAATAATTATTAACATTTTACTATCTAACAATTAAATTGTAACTAATCTGTTTAAAATTGCAGTGGAAATCTAATTACTCATTACGTGGCCAATTAAATGCAATTCTACAATATTGTATAAATATTTGTGATAAATACTTTATCAATCTTGTAAACTTGTTGCTAAATTAAAAATGTGCTTTTTAAACAAAATTAGATAATTTTTAAATAAAATATAATTTTTTAAATACGTTTAAGGGTGATCTTTTCAAATTAACCAAAACAATAAAATTTTGTACAAAAAAACTTTTTTAACCTAAAAAGGCAATAGGGAGGACAGTGAGTATTAAATTGGAAAGGTCAATAATGGCTAATTGCGATGCTGTCCGAATGGTCGTAAACACATCGCATTGGCCGAGGACACTTCGCAGCCATTGTATTCATCCTATAACTCGATATAACAACTACTTAAGTGGACGAGACACGCTTAACGCCTACTTAACGTTCTTGCATTCTTTCCCCGACATCTGCATTACTAAATAAGTAATGTCACTCAATTAATTTTCTACTCTTCTTTATGCTCTTTTGTAAGATGCGTTTCTTGGAATGCAATAAAAACTTATGTATTTTTTCTTTTAAATCAAGCAAACATTTCTACAAAAAAAGTTTCTTAATTAGTTGCAACTAATTAAGAAACTTTTTTTGTATAAATGTTATTTGGTTGTACTTTTTGTCTTTAAAAGGAAAAATTTAATCTTGAGATTTTTAACCGGTTTAGAATCAAATTCGTTTTTAGAATACAGGTTGATCTTTTTAAATTTTTAGGCTTTTTTGGAGTCTTTAAAACACTAGCATTAATGCCGTTTTAAATTTAAAACGGAAAAAATTGCATAAAAATTGACTTTTGCATTTTCTCCAAATTACATGTGTGTGTTTTTTACGGAAATGTATGATTTATTACTTTTAACAATTACCCACCGGAATATTAATAGTTGGTCAAATGTAGTGATGGTTATAATACAATCCGTATATATTTCAATAGTTATTTATGTCATAAGGCTTTTTGTGCTAAGCTCAAAGTTTGAATTAAGCTAAGCAGGAAAAGACACGTCTCAACCGAATGGCATACATTTTATCTTCAAGGCCTGGTTATATTTCTTAAACAATACATAAAACGTACTTACAATTAAAAGAAAAAGTAAGGTTGGATTGCTCCAAGCTATTATGTTACCAATTTCTGCAGTTATTCTGTTTCTTAATTCATCTAAATTAGCAGGTTGTTTTAAACACCCTGCTTTTTTAATTCCCATAGGAAAAAGTGTAGAGGTGTTAGATCTTGTGATCTTGCTGGCCATTCTATGAAATCTATTTTTCGATCCACCTTTGTGAAAAGGTGTCATCCAATGGATTTGGAAACAACTCTGCTAACAACTTGTTCTCTTTGCATTTCCAGATATCTTAACCCGTTAAGATTTTTAATGTCTTTAATCCAGTGGGGGTTTCCTTTTGCCCAGTTTCAGCGGTTCTGCCTGTTTACTTCGCCATTTAGAAGAAATTTTGATTCATCACAAAAAAATATCTACAGAAGAAATAACATTCCTGTTCAACATATCCAGCATTTGTTTGCAAAATCGCAATCTTCTATCAGAATCACCGTCAATTAATTCTTGTAACGCGTAGAAGTTGTTAGATCTTGAAAAACTTATACAATATTGATGTGCATTATGATAATGGTTTAACGTGTTTAATGTTAATGTATTTTAGAAAGTTTCCCTTTTATTATTAGTTATTAGATATACAAATTAATAACTTATAATAATTTTTGTCCAATTTCGCCTGTTAGACCAGTGCAGAAGCCTTTAAAAATGGTAAAAAGAGAAAAAAAATAACAGTAGGATGAAACCCATTGGAAAAGGAGGGGAATATAATAAAAATTAAAGGAAAAATAAATTACGGGCGATCTGAGTTCTGGAAGTGGGAGGGGGGGGGCTTTAAGGGTAAAAAATGGTTTATCTCGATTTCCGGCAAAACTACAAGTCCTATGGAAAAAAGTTAAATGTCAAAGTTGTAGGTAATAAAAAGATCTACAACTTTTTATTTATAATTTTTTTACATAACTTCAAAATTATGTGAAAAATTCAAAAAACCAAGTTTTTGGTTTTTTATTTTTATCTTTTTCAAAAAAAAATTTTATTCCACGAAATTTGGTGAAAACTTACCTTTTTATGTCCCAAATACACTGTAATTTATTTGATTTGAAATATTTATTATTTCGCCTTATTTTGACTTAATATCAAAAAAGCACCCTAATTTTCAATCGAAAATTCTCGCGTCAAAATATCAGCTTTTTTCAAAAAGTCGGTGTGCTTTTTGTTCGATGAACTCTCTACTTTCTGATGGTGTAAAAAAAATATATACATTACTATGGTAAATGTTCTCAGAAAATACAACAAATATTATAATGAATAACGTAATCAGAATGAAGTATCTAAATTCAATAGTATGATTTACATTTATTTTTATATTTTATGAGATTTTCTGACATAAATGTTATTAGAATTTAATAAATAAACTTTTTAACTAAAAAAAATTGCAACAATCACATTTTTTTGATGAAATTGTACATAATGATTAAAATAAATTTTCGAATTCGAGTTTTTTTCGTTATTCATTATAATATTTTTTGCATTTTCTGAGAACATTTACCATAGTAATGTATATTTTTTTTACACCATCACAAAGTAGAGAGTTCATCGAACAAAAAGCACACCGACTTTTTGAAAAAAGCTGATATTTTGACGCGAGAATTTTCGATTGAAAATTAGGGTGCTTTTTTGATATTAAGTCAAAATAAGGCGAAATAATAAATATTTCAAATCAAATAAATTACAGTGTATTTGGGACATAAAAAGGTAGGTTTTCACCAAATTTCGTGGAAAAAAATTTTTTTTTTAAAAAGATAAAAATAAAAAACCAAAAACTTTTTTCCATAGGACTTGTAGTTTTGCCGGAAATCGAGATAAACCATTTTTTACCCTTAAACCCCCCCTCCCCTCCCACTTCCCGAAGTCAGATCGCCCGTAATTTATTTTTCATGTCATTTTTATTATATTCTTCTCCTTTTCCAATGGGTTTCGTCCTACTGTTATTTTTTTTGGTTTCAAAAATTATCGACCCTGGTCTATGTGTATAAAAATAGAATTTAAATATTAAAAAATCTGAATAAATCATCAAGTTAGTTGACAGTTGTCAAATGTCATACAATCGTTAAAATAAAGTGCCTTTCTTGTAAAATAATACTAAATGTGAAAATTATTTTATTATCTCAATACAAAAGTATTAAATAGTTTCTCAACGCCAATATTTGAAAAGTTTATATGAACATTGTACAGACCTTTTAATTTCACCGGAAGTAAACTATAACTTAAATTCGGGCACGGACTCCACTGTAAAGTGCTCATAAAACATTTTCTTTACTTTCTCTGTGAAAAACTGTCAATTTTCAAGAAATACATTTCGATTTATAACTTTTATAATCTGTGTTTATAAAATATAAAAATTTGACATTTGACGGTACCTAACACAGATTCACATATTGTTTTATAGATGGCGCTATAGCTATATATATACAAATATTTGATTTAAATCATTTTAAGATAATAATAAGTATTTGTCGTAGAAAAAGTATAGTATGCACCTCGTTTATAAACTTTTCTATACACTCATTAAATTAAATTCGTGTATAAAATGGCGTTTATCAAACTTGATACATAATATACTATAAAATTCCAATAAACTTAATTGGTGTACCAAAATCGTTACTACCTTAAATTATAGTATGCCATATTTAAATATTTTTAATTAATAATTATTAATAAAACACTGTTAAAATAAACTTAAAGAATAAACAAAATTTACCATAGCAGAAAAGTTTGCATCAAATTAAAAATTGAATAAATACCGTTTAAGAAAATGATTTTGTTGATGCGCTAAATTCATTGTTACATTTTTAATTAAATTGTCATTTACTTGTATGCTGTACGTGTTTCAGCAATCCACTTTTATAAATAAACGGCAAAAATAACAATGCGGCAGTTAACTCTATTAAGTTCAATCAATTTTGTTTAAAAGTCGCGCTATATGACATCATTTATTAGGTATAATCGCGATAGAACATTTTATATAAAATTATAAGCTAAAATACCACTATTTATTTTTTAGATGGACTGTTTGGCGGAAGTAACGGTTTATAAATATAATTAAGTAATGAATTTTGCACTTTAAACAGGGGCAGGCATTTGGCCGGGCAGGCCCGATCATAGGCGGCCTATGATAGGCCCCTGTATAAAGACATAAAAAATTTATATATTATTATTAAAAGTATAAAAAATACTTATTTATAATAGTATATTATGTATCAAGTTTGATAAACGCCATTTTAGTCACGAATTTTAATTAAATGAGTGCACTTACATGTCTAGAAAAGTTTATAAACACGTTGCATACTTTCCTTTTTCTACTACAAATAGGTACCAATTATTATCTAAAAATTGTTTAAATTAAATATTTTTATAGAGCGACATTTATAAAACAATATTGTAACCATTCTTAGGAATCTGTATTACCGGCGCGCCGGTGAAAATGTTAAATTTTTATGTGTAAATCGAATTGTATCTCTTGAAAATGTACTAACCACTCTCTAAAAATGAATTAGTCAAAAATGACTAATTTAATAGTTATTAGCGGCTGCTTTTTCACTTGTATCATGGTTAACCATGGAATACCATGGTATCCCAAAATTTAACAGCCAATTCTTTTGTAAAATTGTCCCCTGAATCTGAAAATGTCGTCAAAAGTTAAAAAAGTAGAACAGTTTTTAAGATATAGTCAATTTTCCATTTAATATGGAATTTACTATATCTCAAAAACTGCTCCACTTTTTGACGGTATTTTCGGATTCAGGGGACAATTTTACATAAGAATTGGCTGTTTAATTTTGGGATACCATGGTATTCCATGGTTAACCATGGTACAAGTGAAAAAGCAGCCACTAATAACTATTAAATTTTTGACTAATTCATTTTTAGAGAGCACCGTTTGGATATAGAAGCGGTTTTTTACAGTAAAAGTGAATAAAATGTTTTATCCACTCCTACATTGACGAGCTGTGACTTTATAGCGTGAGTCACGGGCTGAAGTTAGGAACAGTGGCTTTTAAGCTTTTTAGTCACGGGATCAATTTATATCTATTATAAATTGGGAAAAAGTAAGGTTAAATTCTGGTGACAGTTGACAGATGATACATAATATACTTTTAACACTTTTGTATTTTTGTATTGAAATAATAATAATATAATCTGCAACAAGTTTGGAATACAGCATATTCCGCTCGAGTAAAGAGTTTGTCACACGAGCCGAAGACGAGTTTGACGGTTTCACGAAAGCGGAATATGCAATTCCAAACGTGTTTCAGACTATACTTTTTCTACGTTTCCAAAAAATCCCATAGTAAAATAATTTAATTGGAAGAAAGTGAGGTTGGATCGGTCTAAAATTTGTTCTGTCACACTTTAAGGAATATGTCATTCCATAGATAAAAGTGATATTAGAAGGGTCAAATTTCGTAATAGGAGTAGAAAAAATAATTTTTACATTTGAGAACTGTCAACTAACTTCAAACTGACTTCAGCCCGTGTCGCTTCAGTCTGTGACTAAAACTCCAACAAGCCAAAACTTGTCAATATGTATTTAAAAGGTACTTAGTGTCATGGAAACATGTAGGTCCAATAGACAAGTTACTTTGGAAACCTTTAGGCTCCAAAATGGTATAAACCTGAGCTATTGCAGTAAAAAAAACATTTTTAATTCCAAATAGGTTTTAGTTTATGAAAAGAAGACAGGGCACACTGTATTTGAAATTGAATGGTGTTATGCAACAGGGAACCAACCCTCACTGTTGCAAAACTAAGATAATAGCGTCCGATAAATTACGTGGTTCCTTAATTACTGTGGTCTTAATTATAGATTCAACGTTTTAATTTTATTTACAAATCGCAAAATTTTTATTTCTTATAATATTTTTTTCATTATTTTCAATAAAATAAATAAATTTGTTGGTTGGTCCCTTGTGGAATAAATAAAACTGATAGTTATTGCCTATTTTTTTATTATAACAGGGAAACCATCATTTGGAATTTGGTGATAAATATATTTTAAATCTTTTAATTTTAGCTCTGAGATCCTCCTGATCTTCTCTTATTTTTTTGGAAATATTGATTTTGTCATATAAAACCATTGGTTCATTTTTTCCAACATTATTTTTTTAACTTAAACGAGATCCTGGTAGCATGGATCCTTGTTGCAGTATAAATATACCTATTGCGTTTAGTCAAAAGTAACGTTAACCATCCGCTTGGCGCTGAATATCCTTTCACAATTTTAATATTTAAGGGAATGTTGGCTCAACCATGCAGCTTAAAGCTTTGTTGAGATTTAAAAACTTTGATTGCAGAGTTCTATATTTCTTTAAAATATTTTCAAAAGGTGGCCCTGCATTAGGCTGGGCCGAAATAATTATTTTTGGAAATCTCACTTGACTTAGTTAAAAAAAGTTGTGAGAAGGGTATTTGTATAAGCTGTTTTTTGTTTAATTTTTAAAAATAATTTTAGCCGTTTTTAAAATTAAGTCAATTTTTTTTTAACTTACATTTTGAATTTGGCATATTGAAAAACTAAGGTATTAACTCACTTGTAACTCAAGTAAAGTTCTAATATGCAGCTCTTCGATTAAAAAAAAAAGCCGTGGTGTAAAATTAAAATATATAAGTAATTTTTTTTGTGTGTCTTAAGTAAGTTAATACCTAATAGTTAGGGATGGGATTTTAGTTATTTTACCTTTTTTCAAGCTATTTGAAAACCAATAATGCCAAAATGTGTTTTAAAAGATTTTCTTTTATATGAACCTAACTTGTTTTCACCTTTTTTACCTTTTTTGGAGGTTTTTCCTTTAAACTACCTTTTTTATACTTTCGTTACCTATTTTTTTAACTTGTTTTCACCTTTTTTTACCTTTTTTGAGGTTTTTGCTTTAAAACTACCTTTTTATACTTTTGTTACATATTTTTTAATTTGTCAGTTTATTTTCACATATTTGTGTATTATCTAGGGCGTGCAACTCAACGGTATAGAATTTTTTCTTATGGTCACAGACTGTAACAGTAACTTTCTTTACAGTTACCTTCTTTGTAGTGAGCTTATGTTCTGTCATAGAACTTCTGTGTAGTGAGTGTCACTCAGTGAAACACAGTTTATTGCATAGAAATAGTTTATTGTGGGTATGTTCTGTGTTTGGGTATGCGGCTAAACAAAATTATAAACGAAACTTGAACTTTTAATGTCTTTTTTACCTAAAATGCTGTTTTTTTTAACCTAAAATGTGGTTTTTTAACCTAAAATGCTTTTTTTAGTACCTTTTTAGTTACCTATTTTTAAGTTTTTAGTACCTAAATATCCCATCTTTACTAATAGTTTTTTAATATGCCAAATTCAAAATTTAACTTTGAAAAATATTTTTTTATTGAATTTTAATAAATTTTAACCCCCCGGGGGCGCGGCTAAATTTGTTTTTAAAAATTTGAAAAAAAAACAGCTTATTAGTGTACCCCTCTTACAACTTTTTTTAACTAAGCCAAGTGAGATTTCAAAAAAAATTTTTTTTGCCTTTTTCGGCCCAGCCTACCCTACATCACGTTAATACATTTATGCCGCTTTTTTATTATGAGGGATGGTTCCCTGTTGCATAACACCATTCAATTGGTATTAAACCATCTTTATTGATAAATAACAACAAATTCTTAATGGCGACTATTTTATCAACGGAGCCGGAGAAGCGAGGTTGACTTCGTCTGACCTGTAAAACGAAAAAAGCTCGTTCGTCTATCTCGAAACAGTGCAAGCCAGCAGCGGAGTTTAAATTGACGCGTGCTGCTTGTAGACCGCCTATTAGCAAGACGATCTTTGCGGATAATTCGTTTAAAAGGATGCTGTTGGCCTCATATCAACATAAACAATAAATTTAAATCAACTCGGCACCTGTCAACATGAATTTAGATTTTAATTTCGATCAATTTGTTGGTCCTTGAATTCCATTACTTGGCAATTTTAAATTGAAAAAAATGAAATGTTCAAAAAATATGTATTAAAGATAAAATATTTGAAGAGATATTAAAACCATAAATAAAAATTCTGTTTAGGTACGTGGTTTAACAAGTAATAAGTATTAAGTGCACTGTTATTAAAATCAGATTTGTTAACATGAGTTTGTAGTTTTAACATAATTTTTTTGTATAAAAAATGTTTTTAATTATTTTAAAAAAGGAAAATATTTTACTGAAAGTTTTGTAAAGGTAATATGCAATTTTGTAAGCATTTTGCTAATTTCAAAGGTAACAAATTAATTTGTTTATGTTAACCAAATGATTTTGTTGAAAAAGTACAGGTAATGTTAGGCAGCCAATCAAAACATTTCCCACAACAATACGCATCAACAAGTTCAACTGACTTCAGCGTCCGCAACTTATGTTTCTGCTTACTTTATTCTGATTCGTTGTTTGTAACAACTGCACACGGTGGTCAAAACTAAAGTATAGGACGAACAAAAATGCCAACCAAAACTGATAGCATAATCTGATTATAGACTCTTTTGGTAACACAAAAATGTATTTATCAAAATCCCAGCTGATCCTTTATTAAAATTTTGCATATTTCTTAGTATTTTAAAATTGTTTATGCCATTTCGATAAAATACTCTAGTACCATTATCAAATGTTTTTAAAAATTTGGCAGATACATGACTGAAATATGGATAAATTACATTATAAATACAAAATAATGTAAAATACAGTTTGCAATATCTTATTTATTGTTTTAAGGTACCTAATACAAAACTAATAAATAAATAAAGATTCTTTGAAGCAAAATCGATTACTGTTTGCCTTAAATTTTCAGTAAAACTATTTCTTGAGTTTTACATGGAATTGTTTTTAACATGGAAACAGTATTTTTAAATTCTTCAGTCTCTGTACAAACATGCTTCTTACATCTAGCGATATACCCTAGAAAGGAAGAGCATATCAAAACTTTAGTTCGTTCGTCCGCCCTCTTCCCTTAATAATTTTTTATGCCCTTTATATTTTGCCATTTTGCAGATAAAGCACATACATTCTTGGCTGCCGCGAAATTCTCTAGCAATTTCTAAATTTTGAAAATTTGGCAACTGTGGCTATGCAAAAATACCGTTTTTACCATATTGATGTAGGTAATTTTGAATCACTTAAGTTAAAGTGTTCGTTTAAAAAAGTCTGCAGTAATTTTTATATTTTCTCAGAAACCCTAAACTCTGAATTTTTCGATTACCAAAAACAATTTTGTCTCCACAGCCAGCACATACCGTCTTTCGATTTTCTTCATGGCTTAACTTGAATTTCGGTTTAATTTTCATTTTAAAATACTATTTTTAACTTTATAAAGTATACATTAAATAAACAACTAAAGCAAAATGTCACTTGCGTTATAACGTATAGCAATTTTTTTCATAACCACCTTAATTATGGTTTTACAAAATTTGCAAGTTGTAATTATTTCATAGACAAACTTTCAGTATTTTTTATTATAAAAAATATTTAAGACATAAATCTTCGTTATTTTGTTATGTTTTGTTTTGAGTGGTAAAAAATAATAAATTAATACTAGGGAGTTACGAAATACATCAGTAAGTGTTGTAGTACTACTGATAATTATATTGTAGCAAATTTCTTTATAATTTGATGATTTCAGAATGGTGTGTTATTTAATTGTATGTATGTTATTTTTGAGTTCTTTGGTGTAGGTATCTGTGAATTTTTTTGTTTAGGAAATTCATTATTAAGGCAACATTTCTGATAAAAATTCTTTTCATTTAAGTTCCCAATTTCTAACATATACTTTTGTTAGGCCTACAAAAGGTTTGTAAAAATAAGGCTACAAAAGGTTTGAAAATTGCAAGAATTATGGTTGAAATGTCAGTTATAATTACAATCTACTTTTTCAATTAGTTTAACTGTTAATAATAGATTGGTTGTAAACTTAAAATTGAATAACGAAGAAATTGGATGAAATGTGGATTTATGTGTATGTTTAGATGTTAAATTTACTTTTTTTCAAAATTTTCAGGTATAATGAAGTTAAAACAATTTTTGGTTTTGAAGGGTTTTTGTATTTATCAAATATTTTAAGAACCGCTGGCATGTTTTCAATATTTAATTTCATTTTAAAAGGCACCTTGTATACAGTAAAAAAATATTTGTTAAACATTAACAAAATAATCTGTAACCTTTGAAATTAACAAAATTTTTACAAAATTGCATTTTACCTTTACGAAACTTTTGGTAAAATATTTTCCTTTGTTAAAATAATTACAAATCCAGGTTGTATACAAAAAAATTAACTAACTACAAACTCATGTTAACAAATCTTTTTATAACAGTGTAGCTCCTCAAATAAAAAAAATACTTTTAGATACACAGCATTTTCCGAAAATTATTTAGTTAAAGAAAATTCGCAAATTCGCAAAATTCGCATCCTTATTTTTCTGTTGACTAGTGAATTCGGCATTTTCGAAAGTTTTATTATAATATTAGCTGCCGACTAATGTCTAATGACTAGGGATGAGATTTTAGTTATTTTACCTTTTTTCAACCGATGTAACTATTTGAAAACCAATAATGCCAAAATGTGTTTTATTTATTTTCTTTTATATGAACCTAACTTGTTTTCATCTTTTTTACCTTTTTTGGAGGTTTTTGCTTTAAACTACCTTTTTTATACTTTTGTTACCTATTCTTTTTAACTTGTTTTCACCTTTTTTACCTTTTTTGGAGGTTTTTGCTTTAAACTCCCTTTTTATATTTTTGTTACATATTTTTTAATTTGTCAGTTTATTTTCACCTATTTGTTACCTATTTTTACGTATTTTTACTTATTTTATTTTTTTGTGTTCTTTTTAAATTTTGTGCCAATATTTTATACAGGGCGTGCAACTCAATGGTATAGAATTTTTTCTTATGGTCACAGACTGTAACAGTAACTTTCTTTGCAGTTACCTTCTACAAAGCTTATGTTCTGTCATAGAACTTCTGTGTAGTGAGTGTCACCCAGTGAAACACAGTTTGTTGCATAGAAATAGTTTATTGTGGGTATGTTCTGTGTTTGGGTATGCGGCTAAACAAAATTATAAAAAATGCCCAAAACCAAAGAAAATCCTCTAAATAAACTCAGCAGTTGGATAGAGGGGAAGAATAAGATATTTTCTATTGGCGGAAAAAACTTATTTTGTAGAGTTTGCTGTAAAATTGTAAGGACTTTGAGGTTTTGTTAAACCATCTTTCTTTAATTTATATACATTTTAGCTATCTGTCTGTTACTCTAGTAGTAAATTTGGTAAATATCAGGTATTCCCTGTCATATATTCAGTTCCTTATAGTTTAATTAACTATTGGTCAGTTTATAAAAAAAAAATTTATGGTACTTATTTTATAAAAATAAACGAAACTTGAACTTTTAATTTTTTTTTTACCTAAAATGCTTTTTTTTAAACCGAAAATGCTTTTTTTTAGTACCTTTTTAGTTACCTATTTTTCAGTTTTTAGTACCTAAATATCTTTACTAATAACTAATCCATACGAATATTATATTAAAAGATCTTCTATCTAAAAGTTGCCGAATAATCCTTATAGGTCTTTCCAAACTAAGATTAACTCTTTCGCCTACTATAATAGGAGATCTTTTTGTAGTAATTAAGATGATTTCTTCCAAAATAATAAAACGATTAACCGACGCTCGTACGGGGATCGGGTGAGATGAGACAATGTTGCCAGTTATGCGACTATTATACTCATACTCATACTTATACTTACATAAAAGAAAATTGTCATTTTAATTAATTAATAAGTTAACTTGTTTCCAAAAACGCTTTGTTTAAATTTTAAATAGAAAACACTGTCTCAAAGCGTTTTTAGATATTAAAAGTTTTTATAAAGTTTTTAATTATTTTCATGCAAGAGTTTTGCAATAATATTGAATTACTCTGTATTATATAATAGAAGGAATTAGAGAAAAATAAAAGTGGAAATCTTGCTCAGGGCTTCATATCGACACTGAGTTTATTGCTAGTATTGGATAAGATTTTTTTAATCAAATCCATAAACCAACTCATTAAAACAGACCACCCATCCAGTGTATTTCTAAACAAAACATAAATAATGATATATTTTATGGCAATGAATTATTTATAAAATTTTACAAAAAATAATTTATTTTAAAAAAAATTTGTATATAATAATTCACACCATAATGAGAAATCCTTAATAATGAAATAAAATAATGAAAATATGTACCTTACTTTGCAATTTTATATCGGGTACCTATTACCTATACATGGAGTTCCGCAAGGATTAGTTTTTGGTCCATTACTGTTTATAGTATATGTCAACGACTTTTTGACAAATGTTGGCACATATAGAGCGTACCAGTTTTGCTGATGATACATCTGTTCTCATCAAAGGCCAAACTGAAGAAGAAATAGGAAATAAGGCAAACGACTGCATATACAAGAGCAAGTCAATGGATGGTGAGCAACAAATTAAGTACCTATGAATTAGTACCTATGAATAATAATAAATCAAAAGAAATTACATGCAGTTTCAGCAACCCTA
The DNA here is from genome assembly GCA_921294245.1 of Brassicogethes aeneus. Taxonomy (NCBI): domain Eukaryota; kingdom Metazoa; phylum Arthropoda; class Insecta; order Coleoptera; family Nitidulidae; genus Brassicogethes; species Brassicogethes aeneus. The sequence continues at coordinate 52,462,888 of OV121134.1, forward strand.
TAAAATCTATTAAATTTCTGGCTATATAACTTAATAGTCGATTAAATTGGTCCCACTATATAAATCAACCCAGCAACAAACTTTCAAGAGCTATTTACAGCATAAGCACCATAATGAATATTGCCGCTCAAAAAGCTGTTTTAACATGCTATTATTTAAATTTTCATAATCTTTTTTCCTATAAAATATTCTTCTAGGGTGCCTCCAGGGATATCAGTAGAATTTTTGTCCTATAAAAGAGGGCAGTTAGAGTAATGTGAAAAATTGAACTACAAGAAAAAAAACACACTTTAAAAACTTAAAAATACTTACCTTGCCATCCATGTTTATATTTACTTGTCTTCTGTGCACAATAACAAAAACAACTTTTCCAAAGATAAACTTTATCACAACTCAGCCATTACGTTACTCGGCAATTTTTGTAACGTCCGTAATAATAAAAAATTTTGAGTAAAAGCTACCTTAATTAAATTAAATACTATCGCAAGTTTTGGAGATTATATTTATATATTATATCACGAGAACTATGAATTTAATCGGTTAAACTAGGCTCAGTAGTTTTTTTTTTTTTTTTTTTTTGGAAAATGTTGAATGCCAAATAATTTAATAAAAAAACGAGACCGCGAGGCGGTCGATGGGTTTTATTTTTAATTATTTTGCATGAAACTATTTTCCAAAAAGAAAACTAAAATAAAAAAGTTACTGAGCATAGTTTGACAGCTTAAATTTATAGGTTAAGTGATATACGTCTAGATTATTTCTCGAATTAAAGGAAAATATTTGACATTTTATAAAATCTGTATATACCCACAATCCACACAACAAGGTCTGTTCGATCTTGTACTAAAAATACTAAAAATCACTGCAACACTGCACATCATTTAATGGCGGCCATTTTTGTTGTTTACAATTCTTGTGTTTTATATCCGTTTATTTATACTCAGATTTTCGTTAACTCTTTATCACCACAACAATAATATATAACAACAATAACAATTAACAACTAGTCTAACAATAAACACATACATACGCTCACATCAATATTTAAACAACAATAAATTATAAATTGTAGTACCAAAGACACAACATTGTGCTTTGGGTTTGTACAGATTAATAATCGTTTTGTTTCTAATAGAGGCACTTGTAAGCCTCAAATGAGGCCTTAAAGTGGTAAGAACAATCATTCTACTGCTCTTTTGTAAGAAATAAACCTTATTCTATCAAGGCTGTCATAAAACTGTCAAATGTCAATTTTAAGGTTATTTTATAACCCACAAATTAACCTTCAAATTAACATTTGACAGCCCTGATAGAAAAAGGTTTATTTTTTACAAAAGAGGAGTAAAATGATTGTTCTTACCACTTTGAGGTCTCTTTTAAGGCTTGCAAGTCTCTCTGTAAGAAACACATTGTTTAAAACGATTATTAATCTGTAAAAACCCAAAGCACTAGAATTGTAAACAACAAAAGTGGCCGTCATTAAATGATGTGCAGTGTTGCAGTGATTTTTAGTATTTTTAGTACGAGATCGAACAGACCTTGTTGTGTGGGTTGTGCATATACTTACCTATGTCAAAATTTATGAACAATTTTTTAAACAAAATTCCATTAATTTAAAGGTATACCTATATATGTAATAATTAATAATTGATATTTCGTAAACAAGATAACTTATTTTTTTATTGTTTTTTTTTAAATGTATGTTAAAACTTGTAAATAACACCATAAAATCGTAAACAAAAATTAAATATGGAGGCTAAAATTGAATCGCTGTTAAACAGTTCTAGTGATTTTACTCTCAACGTGCCAAAAGAAGTATACCTAACTTTAAAAAATTGTGAAAGATCGTATATTTTTAAAACGACTTCATTATATTTATAGAATATCAAAGACAGCTACTGTTCAATAGAGTAAATAAACATTGCTAAGAAACTATGTAAACTTATTATTTATATTAATTACTATGAAACCAGAAAATATATTTACGAACTAAATAAGGAAGGATGATGTGAAAAATTACATTTTTATAAAAATACTAATTGAAAGATATACTTATCTTGTTTACAGAAAAATTAATTTAAATAAGTTACGAAGAATTCGCAATGGTAAACAAATAATAACTAAGTATGCATGTGCATCATCAAATGACTTAAACATACCTACTTGAAAATTTGGACCGGAGTTTTATGTCAATAAAAATTAAACTTATTTAAGGTATGTACTTCATATATAAGGCCGAGAATTGTATGCTAAGGTATACATTGTTTGCTGGTATATAACCTGAATAACTACAAAGCTAAACCGGCAAAATTTTGTAGGGCATATAAATGCATATTTTGAGGTTGGCGCATGATTTACCATTTTTGTATTTTCCTGCATTTAAACATACTTGCATATTTTTAAAACTCAGGCAATCGCTTTTGAAAAAAAAATTTAAATTGTGATAAATGATCTATGGAATAGATTTGACATTTTATTTTTTAGATGTTATTTTTTTATTTTATAGGGCATATACCTAAATGCATAATTTGATGTTGGCGCATGATTTACCTTTTTTGTATTTTTCCTGCATATTTTTGAAGTTTTTAAGTACACATGCATATTTTTAATAATCACTTTTAAAAAAAATTTAAAATTGTAATAAACAATTCAGTTAACAAATAATAAAATAATCAATTTTCAGCTATAAACAACAATAGCACTATTATAATTAATTTATGGAATAGATTTTATTTTTTAGATGTTATTTTTTTATTTTATATTTCAGACTTTCAATGAAACTTTTTTTGTGATATTTTATTTATTTATGATATTACTAAGAATTTAAGAGCAAAATCCCACGGTTAGTTTTTTTAAATTTGAATTTTTAATAAAAATATTATGCACTTTTTTAATTATTCACTTAAAACTTGGCAAAACGTTTTAGTCAGATTAAAGATTATTTAATTTTCTTAAAAAAAGGATTTTAGCCTTTTTTATAACATTGATCGATTTTTACAATATGCAATTTAAGTTTTAATTTAACTCGTAAATGTATAACTACACTTGTTTTCTGTATTAAAAGGTATATAGCTATAGTCATGAAATTTTAATTTAAATATATTAATTTGTAATTTAGGTTATAAACCCAAATTGTTTTTGCTAAGTTTTTTAATAGTATATTATGTATCAAGTTTGATAAACGCCATTTTATACGAGGTGCATACTTTACTTTTTTTACGACAAATAGGTACTTATTATTATCTTAAAATGATTTAAATCAAAAATTTGTATAGAGCGCCATCTATGAAACAATAGGGGGGGAATCTGTGTGTCACCGTCAAATGTCAAATTTTTATATACTCTATAAACACAATTATAAAGGTTATAAATCGAAATGTATTTCTTGAAAATTGACAGTTTTTCACAGTGAAAGTAAAGAAAATGTTTTATGAGCACTTTACAGTGGAGTCCGTGCCCGAATTTAAGTTATAGTTTACTGCCGGCGAAATTAAAAGGTCAGTACAATGTTCATATAAACTTTTCAAATATTGGCGTTGAGAAACTATTGAATACTTTTGTATTTTGTATTTTTTACGACAAATACTTATTATCTATAAAAGATTTAAATTAAATATTTGTATAGAGCGACATCTTTATACAAAAATAGAGTAACCGTGATAATGAGAATCTGTATTACCGGCGAAAAATTTCAAATTTTTCTTTCTAAATCGAAATTTATCCGTTTAAAATGAATAACAGCCGTTTAAATCCAAATATCCAATATAAAAGCAGTATACCTTATATTTAATTTAAATTAAAACAATTTCTCAAACTAAACTTTTAACTTACCTAACAAAAACATACAATTATAAATGCAATGTATTGTAACAAAAACATAAAATTATAAATGCAATGTATTGTAAAAAGTATAAATGTATTATTAATGCATACTTTTCACGGCCTTATTTATAAACATTGATTTGTGCTAATATACAATATCATCCTTTAAGAAAACATAAAAATGTTTATAATATCCAAACATGTTCTGTTTAATAACGTTGACATGCAATGCGTAACTGGTTTTAACCTTTCAAACCTTTACAAGGGTGGGAAACCATCTCAAGCGTTATGTTTGTGCTTAAGACAGAAAAGGGTCTTCAAGTGGCAGTTGATACTAACCCAGCCAACTACTGGAAATGTTCGTTACAAATAAATTATCTTATTAATGATAAGCGGCTATAGTTAAGCGTTATTGTAGAAATGTTGTGTGGTTGATGTCAAAATTAAACCCTTTTAAAAGAGATAAATAGATAATTATATTACGTATAAATTTTCTGCTATAGCATACCTATTTATAAGAAAACTATGATTATAATATTGTAATATTTTTAAAACTCTTTAGTTAAAAATTTTAACAAAATTATGTATTTTTAGTAAAATAACTACTTACATATACTTTTTTTAAATTAAACATTAAGAACTAATTTTATTCATCGAGGATATATTTTTTTCAGTATTACAGAAGGGAATTACCACCTTTATAAGTGTAATACAAGCTTATAAAAATTGTAATATATTTACACTCTGTAGGTATTACAAGTTGTAAGTAAATTACATTTCTTTCTCTTAAACATCACACATCTAAAAATGGTTGTAATGGCCATTTTCGGAAACAACTAAAGTGAGATGAGGTTTACAGATGTATTTTCTGACAGTTAAGAAATTAAATTTCATTATATCTTAAGTTTAAAAAATACAATTTTTTTGAGACATAAGGTTTTTAAAATTGATTTTCTTTTTGTTATTTTAAGGTTTTGAGAGCAAATTTTTTAATATTTTTTAACGACAGGGGCACTAAAAAAGTATCTCAAAATTCTTTCAAATTTTTTTACCCAACCAAAACAAATTTAAAAAAATGGCTCTTTATTTTCAAATACCCATAACTTTTTTAAAAATTGACTAAATGAAATGTACTTTTTAAAGGAAAAATTTTTTTTCTACATATGTCAAATTCTATGAAATTTTTCAGTTTATTAAAAAAAACGAAAATTTTTTTAAAGTTCGCCATTTTTATTTTTTTTTTCTTTTTTTTCATAAAAAACGATTAATTTTGCGAATAATGCTAACTCCAGAGTGGGCCGACTTTTGTTTCTTCTTATATTTTTTAATTGAATTTTTTTTTCTAAAGGGTACATTCAAAATCATAAATTAAAAAAAACGACAAATTTAGTAAATTTTTTTTTAAATTTAAGTGGGGTAGAAAAATCTTAAAAAAATGTCAGTCAAATAGAAGTCGGGTTCAAAAGTGGTCGATTTGGCGTGGAACGACCCATATATAAAATGATAGAAAACAATTTTCTAATAAAGTTTTACAAGCATCAAATTTGTAACAAATTATTTGTTAATAACAAAGTAATGATTTACCTTTTTTGTATTTTTCCTGCATATTTTTGAAGTTTTTAAGTACACATGCATATTTTTAATAATCACTTTTAAAAAAAATTTAAAATTGTAATAAACAATTCAGTTAACAAATAATAAAATAATCAATTTTCAGCTATAAACAACAATAGCACTATTATAATTAATTTATGGAATAGATTTTATTTTTTAGATGTTATTTTTTTATTTTATATTTCAGACTTTCAATGAAACTTTTTTTGTGATATTTTATTTATTTATGATATTACTAAGAATTTAAGAGCAAAATCCCACGGTTAGTTTTTTTAAATTTGAATTTTTAATAAAAATATTATGCACTTTTTTAATTATTCACTTAAAACTTGGCAAAACGTTTTAGTCAGATTAAAGATTATTTAATTTTCTTAAAAAAAGGATTTTAGCCTTTTTTATAACATTGATCGATTTTTACAATATGCAATTTAAGTTTTAATTTAACTCGTAAATGTATAACTACACTTGTTTTCTGTATTAAAAGGTATATAGCTATAGTCATGAAATTTTAATTTAAATATATTAATTTGTAATTTAGGTTATAAACCCAAATTGTTTTTGCTAAGTTTTTTAATAGTATATTATGTATCAAGTTTGATAAACGCCATTTTATACGAGGTGCATACTTTACTTTTTTTACGACAAATAGGTACTTATTATTATCTTAAAATGATTTAAATCAAAAATTTGTATAGAGCGCCATCTATGAAACAATAGGGGGGGAATCTGTGTGTCACCGTCAAATGTCAAATTTTTATATACTCTATAAACACAATTATAAAGGTTATAAATCGAAATGTATTTCTTGAAAATTGACAGTTTTTCACAGTGAAAGTAAAGAAAATGTTTTATGAGCACTTTACAGTGGAGTCCGTGCCCGAATTTAAGTTATAGTTTACTGCCGGCGAAATTAAAAGGTCAGTACAATGTTCATATAAACTTTTCAAATATTGGCGTTGAGAAACTATTGAATACTTTTGTATTTTGTATTTTTTACGACAAATACTTATTATCTATAAAAGATTTAAATTAAATATTTGTATAGAGCGACATCTTTATACAAAAATAGAGTAACCGTGATAATGAGAATCTGTATTACCGGCGAAAAATTTCAAATTTTTCTTTCTAAATCGAAATTTATCCGTTTAAAATGGACTGAATAACAGCCGTTTAAATCCAAATATCCAATATAAAAGCAGTATACCTTATATTTAATTTAAATTAAAACAATTTCTCAAACTAAACTTTTAACTTACCTAACAAAAACATACAATTATAAATGCAATGTATTGTAACAAAAACATAAAATTATAAATGCAATGTATTGTAAAAAGTATAAATGTATTATTAATGCATACTTTTCACGGCCTTATTTATAAACATTGATTTGTGCTAATATACAATATCATCCTTTAAGAAAACATAAAAATGTTTATAATATCCAAACATGTTCTGTTTAATAACGTTGACATGCAATGCGTAACTGGTTTTAACCTTTCAAACCTTTACAAGGGTGGGAAACCATCTCAAGCGTTATGTTTGTGCTTAAGACAGAAAAGGGTCTTCAAGTGGCAGTTGATACTAACCCAGCCAACTACTGGAAATGTTCGTTACAAATAAATTATCTTATTAATGATAAGCGGCTATAGTTAAGCGTTATTGTAGAAATGTTGTGTGGTTGATGTCAAAATTAAACCCTTTTAAAAGAGATAAATAGATAATTATATTACGTATAAATTTTCTGCTATAGCATACCTATTTATAAGAAAACTATGATTATAATATTGTAATATTTTTAAAACTCTTTAGTTAAAAATTTTAACAAAATTATGTATTTTTAGTAAAATAACTACTTACATATACTTTTTTTAAATTAAACATTAAGAACTAATTTTATTCATCGAGGATATATTTTTTTCAGTATTACAGAAGGGAATTACCACCTTTATAAGTGTAATACAAGCTTATAAAAATTGTAATATATTTACACTCTGTAGGTATTACAAGTTGTAAGTAAATTACATTTCTTTCTCTTAAACATCACACATCTAAAAATGGTTGTAATGGCCATTTTCGGAAACAACTAAAGTGAGATGAGGTTTACAGATGTATTTTCTGACAGTTAAGAAATTAAATTTCATTATATCTTAAGTTTAAAAAATACAATTTTTTTGAGACATAAGGTTTTTAAAATTGATTTTCTTTTTGTTATTTTAAGGTTTTGAGAGCAAATTTTTTAATATTTTTTAACGACAGGGGCACTAAAAAAGTATCTCAAAATTCTTTCAAATTTTTTTACCCAACCAAAACAAATTTAAAAAAATGGCTCTTTATTTTCAAATACCCATAACTTTTTTAAAAATTGACTAAATGAAATGTACTTTTTAAAGGAAAAATTTTTTTTCTACATATGTCAAATTCTATGAAATTTTTCAGTTTATTAAAAAAAACGAAAATTTTTTTAAAGTTCGCCATTTTTATTTTTTTTTTCTTTTTTTTCATAAAAAACGATTAATTTTGCGAATAATGCTAACTCCAGAGTGGGCCGACTTTTGTTTCTTCTTATATTTTTTAATTGAATTTTTTTTTCTAAAGGGTACATTCAAAATCATAAATTAAAAAAAACGACAAATTTAGTAAATTTTTTTTTAAATTTAAGTGGGGTAGAAAAATCTTAAAAAAATGTCAGTCAAATAGAAGTCGGGTTCAAAAGTGGTCGATTTGGCGTGGAACGACCCATATATAAAATGATAGAAAACAATTTTCTAATAAAGTTTTACAAGCATCAAATTTGTAACAAATTATTTGTTAATAACAAAGTAATGATGATTTAAACTTTTAACATTGACTCAACGGTTTTAATTTTTAATGTAATTCGAAAGGAAATCCTGAGTTGAGACTTTTTAAAGGAAAAAATATTTTCTACATATTATGTCAAATTCTATGAAATTTTTCAGTTCATTAAGAAAAACGATAAATTTTTGAAAGTTCGCCGTTTTTAATTTTTTTTCTTTTTTTTTCATAAAAAACGATTAATTTTGCGAATAATGCTAAATCCAGAGTGGGCCGACTTTTGTTTCTTCTTATTTTTTTTAATTGAATTTTTTTTTCTAAAGGGTAGGTACATTCAAAATCATAAATTAAAAAAAACGACCCATGATTTAGTCAATTTTTAAAAAGAAAAATTTTATTTTTTTTTGGTTGGGTAAAAAAAATTGAAAATAATTTAAGTGGGGTAGAAAAATCTAAAAAAATGTCAGTCAAATAGAAGTCGGGTTCAAAAGTGGTCGATTTGGCGTGGAACGACCCATATATAAAATGATAGAAAACAATTTTCTAATAAAGTTTTACAAGCATCAAATTTGTAACAAATTATTTGTTAATAACAAAGTAATGATGATTTAAACTTTTAACATTGACTCAACGGTTTTAATTTTTAATGTATTTCGAAAGGAAATCCTGAGTTGAGTTTTTGCCAATTTTCCAATAAATAGTGGAATGAAGGAATAAATTGCATATAGTCACTGTAAATATAAATTGTAGGTACCTATTAGATATGTATTGTGCAATAAATACACATTTTAGTATTGATTTACGCGAAAATTGTAAACATTTCAATTCAGTAAAAAAACTAACACAAATAACTCGTCCAAATTCAAACAGCATTATGCATTATTAAAAGATTGAGAAAGTCTTCATTCAACGGTAAAAACAAAAAACGGGAATGTATGTATTAAATTTAATATTATGTTGCCATGAATTTGTAGATATATTTTGTCGTATACAATTTTAAAATGCAGTTGTCGGCGTTTTTACATATAAAAATGTTTAATTTTAAGGTTATGTTTTTACAATAATTATTTTTTGTTAAATTTTTTAAAAATGTCAAAACTTAAATATAAATTATATCTATTACGTAAAGTTGTCATTAGTTAATTCTAAACCAACAAATATACGTACCAAACTGGATCCTTTAGCAAAACGTGAAAATGCAACGATTTAGTTCTTGAATTACATTTACAATTAAAAACATAATAATTTACCATGATCACTTAGATAAAATACACACACGAACGTAACTATACGTATTTATACGTATACGCTTATTATAATAAACGTTGAGTTTTCTAATCAAGGATATAAGGAATAATAAATCGAAATCGGGTATTAAACCAAAGCTTTTTAGTTTTCACTTGCAACGCGAAACGCAAATAACGTGGGCGATTTAGCTGTGCAATTAAAACTTTGCGAACAAAATTTGCCTACACTTTTTTGTGAAAAAACTTCCCACAATGCCACCAGATGGCGCGCGCGTTGCGAAAACCCGATGCTTCTTTAGCGTAAGATAAAAACAAAATCATTATTAAACCCTTTTAACAATTTATTTAATAACTAATCGTACTAACTAATTACATATTTGCTTTAGTAGTTTACCAAAGTCAGTTAAATTTAAAGGGATCCTAAAACAAATCCAACAACCTACTGCCAAGCCATGACATGATGTTGATTATTGTGGCAACTTAATGAGGAAGTGGGGAATTAGGCAATACGACTACTTACTATTTAAACTCCTCTATTACTGCCTGAAATAAACGTATTTTTAAATAACGCTTTAACCAAATAACAACCTTTATTTTTGGGGTATTCACCTTAGCAAACCACCAGCATAATTTGTTTACCAATTGTGTACCACAAAGCCCAGATTTGAAGCCACCTCAACGTTTGCCAATTAACAAATGATAATAAACGTGCGATTGGTTGTTTTCTTGCTCGATTCATGTTAAATTTAATGAATTGCATGTAATTAAAACATAAACAAGCTTGTTTATATTTAGTGACAATTAACAATAGACCTTAATTAATAACAGCATAGAGAATTCGGATTTATTATAATCAATTTAACAGTTTTAAAGTGTTGATTAGATAACTTGTGACATAAAGTTTATCTGACCCTGTTCTACTGTCTTTTTCATACAAAATTATTATAAAAATCCAATAAATCATATGTAATTTAATATGAAATAATAAATAAATTAAGAAATAAACACTAACATAAACAACTTAATGGTTTTATGTATGGATAGGAGCATCATGATCTCATTGTATACTTTGTTCTAAAAAGAGAAAATATATTTATTTATTTTGAAGACGTTCTGGCGTTTTAAAAATACATTGGCTTTATTAAAGCTTTTAAGATAATTGTCTTAAGAGCTCTACGACATAAAATGAAGGTTAAAGAACGCCGAATTAAGTCTTCTCAAGTTGCTTAAAAGTAATCAATGTTTTAAATAATTTTTATTAAAAGTTATGACATCCTTTTAGGAGTAAAATGATAATGAAATAAATTACCAAATAAAGCAATATTTTAAAAGGAGTAGATTTCTATTTGGTGCAACAAGTGAAAAAAAAATCGATTCTAAACGAGTTTGATGCACGACCGAAGCAATCACGGCAAGAAAGCGAGTTCCGAGTTTGAAATCGACCATTCTTTACGAGTTGTACAAATTATTTTGTCCCGAAGTCAAATAAACATTAATCATTATAAATTATAAATTTCTTGGTAAAAATGAAAAATAGCAAACAGCTAATTAATTGCAAACTGACAAAGCTTATTTCAAAATCATCATAGTCGCCTTTCGTATACTACGTAACATCTGTCAAAATAAATTAACCCTACTTTTCCCAATAAAATTACGCTGTGGCTCCCGTCCCGAGGCGGGACTTAAGTTCAGTCCCGATTGACGTCATAATTTTAAGATTTGTTATGTTATAATAAAATAATAATAATAATAAATTGTACCTGTATACATGTTAAGGGCACGTTAGTTACGTCATAAAACCAAACCAACCCAAACTCAAAAACACAACCCAACCGACCCCGCCCCATTGGGCCCCCCCCGCCCCATTGGGCAAAAAACCCAACTAAAATGGGCAAATTTATGTTACGATAAAAATAAAACACTTTTTAACAAAGAAACAACAAATTTATAAAATAAAAAAAATAAAAAAAAATTGAGAACTTCTAGTAGAATCGAACCCGGTACCTCTCGCATGCCAAGCGACCGCCCTACCATCTAAGCCATCCAGCTTGACACCAATTATAAAAGCTCGGGGAATAAAAACGGATTTACAGTGTGTGGCGTCTGTCGGGATCGAAGTTAAGTCCCTCCTCGGGACGGGAGCCACATCGATAAAATTACGCTGTGGCTCCCGTCCCGAGGCGGGACTTAAGTTCAGTCCCGAGTGACGTCATAATTTTAAGAATTGTTATGTTACGATAAAACTAAAACCAACTCAACCCAACACTTTTTAACAAAAGAACAACAAATTTACGACAACTTCTAGTAGTATCGAACCCAAGCGACCGCCCCACCATCTGAGCCATCCCGCTTAACATTAATTTTATAACGCTCGGGGAATAAAAACGGATTTACAGTGTGTGACGTCAGTCGGGATATAATTTAAGTCCCGCCTCGGGACGGGAGCCACTTCGATAAAATTATTTCCCCTTTATTTCTTTCAATGAAAATTATATAATATAAGTAAAATTTGTATCATCAGTATGTAAAAATAGCTGTAATATTTTATTAACAATTCTTTTGTATTGTTTCACAAGTGGAATAATATTATTAATAATTATTATTAATAATAACAAAAGCTTACTTAGATCATTTTAACGAGCATATGTCTCGATTTCAGGTCAGTTTGGAACAAACTCTTTTTTTCTATATTCTGTTTTTTATATTTTTAATTTAATTTACAAAACTAAGTATTTTTTAGTTAATGCCTATTAAATATAAAATATTTTTTAAAAGTTTATTTAGAAAATTATTTTAGTTACCAAACAGGTCTAAAAGTTTTATTTCTGCGATTGGCAAAAATTACAGTGTAATTTATTCAATTTCTGAAAAAATAAATCAAGTACAACAACACCCCACTATTTTGGTATATTTTTGTTTTGGTCATAGTTCTCGATTTATTTATTCAACCATGTATAAAAATTTTAAACTTCCATTTTTTAAGGGTAGAACATTCAATTTTTCTCAAAAAAAATTGACTCTGTATAAAATTCGAATGCGTACAAAAAAGTATTCATTCGACTTAAAGCCATATCAGATATCTAATGGGGGGTTGGGGACGAAAACCCCCCGAAATTTTAATAAAACGTTTTTATGAAAAAAAAAATGATATTTTTATACTCGCCTAATCGCCTAATGGCCGTTTTTAAATTTCGACCCATTCAGCAGATCTTATCAAGCCCTGAAAAAATTAAAATTTATAATTTTTCCACATGGTCAAAAAGATCTCATAAGGCAGTATATTCTAAAAAAAATATATTAAAATCGGTTAACGCTTTAAAAAATAATGAGGTGTTGCACAGCTTAAATCAAACTCACTGTATATGTTTTCATGCCAAATTGGCCGACTGACGCAGAATTTAAATTGGCGCCCCCAATAAATATAATATAAATTTAATTGGTGCAATTTATTATTAACCATAGATTATCGACAAATTTCAAATTTTATTTAAAAAATCCAAATCATTCAGATCATTTTAAATTTTTCTTTAAAAAGAAATATTAAAAATTTAAAATGGTATAAAATCGGATTTTTAAATGAAATTTGAAATTTGTCGATAAACTATAGTAAATAATAAATTGCACCAATTAAATTTATATTATATTTATTGGGGGCGCCATGGGGCCGGCACGGCTGAGCAAAAAGTTATCTTTTTTTCGAAAACTTCAATTTAAATTCTGCTTGCACAGAACTTGTTTATTTAATGTCATTATAAACTCGAGTTTATCATATAAATTTGGTGTGGGTCCCATATCTAATAATTGAGATATTGGTATCAGGGCCGTGCCGTGATATGATGCGGAGATGCGGCCGCATCAGGCGGCACCGTAAAGGGGCGGCATTAGCAGCAACATCAAAATAAAAAATATAGGTTTTTAAACTGAAAGATATAGATGACAATACTTTCGGTGGAAAATGATTCAGATATAAATGCAAATGACCTACAAGAACTAAATGATGTATCCTTGATGCTGAATTATTCTATGAAACCTTTAAATGTTTTGAATTACTTGTGCCAAAATAACTTAAATACTTTATATCCGAACACTTTTATAGCTTTGCGAATTTTATTAACACTCCCTGCATCTGTAGCTAGTGGGAAAAGAAGTTTTTCAAAATTAAAACTAATAAAAAACTACTTAAGAAATTCAATGAGCCAAACAAAACTTAAAAATCTATCAATAATATCTATTGAATCTACATTAGCTGCCACTCTTGATTACACATCTTTAATTAACAAATTTGCTAAAATAAAAGTTAGAAGGGTAAAATTATAGTAACACTTAATATTATTGTTAGAGGTAGTTTATATGAAGGTTTTTTTTTCAAAATAAAAATAGTTTTCATACATTTTGTGCAGTTTTCTTGTGAATTCCAATCGAGGTTATTAAAGAGAAAACATTTCAATAGCATCAGTTAAGGGCGGCATTTCGAAAACTTGCATTATACTGAAAAAATCTACCGCACGGCCCTGATTGGTATACCCAAAATCCACCAGCCGCCACTGGTAGAATGAAAAAATCTAAAATTTCAGCACTTTTTTTTGACAGTATAAACAATGGAAAATAGTAAGTTTCTTTGTTTTAAAATATTTCCAAAATTAAACAGTGAAAAAATTTCCGCATACCGACATTTTGTAAAGTTGCCTTTCGAAAAAAAATTAAAATTCTTTATTAAAAAACATACTTTCAGCCCTAACATTTGCGCACACTCCTTAACTTATTTCAATATGTCCAATGAATGGAAACAAAATTTTGGTGATTTTGGAAAAAATTGTAATTTTTCAAAAATTATTTAATTAAAGATTGTTAAAGATCTTTTATTCAACACCTGCAATGTATATATACATATATACATATACATATATGTAATATCCTGGCACTGCTCAAAGTGAGCGAAATAATGAATTCCCTGATTGTTTATTTTTTAACCAATTCGTGGGCGAAATGCTAGACCAAAGATTAAATTTACCAAGCAGATAGTTCTTGCAAACCCAAGACTTTGGTATGTGAATTAATTAATTTACTTCTCTTAATGCAATTAAATTACCATAATGTCTGCTGACTTGGGACACAGGGTCCGTTTTAATATAAATAAAACAGGGTCCATCACCTATGTTGGACACGACCGTTGGGCCAAATAAGCGTGTGACTCTTCGGCATTTAGGAGCGGATGCAATAATTAGAATGCGTATGTCGCAAAACAAAAACAAAACTTTAATTCACTGACCATTGTTTCCCATGAACGCATCTGCTCTTTTATATTCGTTTATTAAAATGCTTCAAAATCAAAATTAGGATGTTATCATTTACTTTTTTTGCAAGAGTATATAGGATATCCGCCGGCAGACAATTTAGAGTATAAAAAATATTGCTCTTCTTAAAATAAACATCCTTAATAAGAATAATCGTACTACTAAAATACCCTCCTAAAAACAAAAGTTTAACTAAACAGTAAAAAAAATTAAATTCAAAACATACGATTTTAATCAGAAAGTTTCTAACAGAAACCATTCTTTATAGGGGTCATTTTCAAGAAACACCCGCTTTCAGGAAAATGAAGATCAAATTTTTTTTTGCTTAAATTGACTTTTGGTTGGATTTTTATAAATGTTTAGAGTTTTGTTTAATTACATTTAAGACAGGCAGTGCACTTTTTAATTTTTTTTACGTTTTTTTCAGAAAAATGTGTTTAGCTAGCTTTATATGTCTCCACTGTGTTACCAATTTGAAATCCAAAATTTAATTCAATAAAAAAAGTTGTTGTAAAAATAATTTGAAATAAAATGTACTTAGTTCACAAACTTTTGACTCCAATTTAATTTTTTATTAAAAATTGTATGCCTTTTTTAAATATTTATGTTAGTTAAGTTACTTTTTAAAAAACACCATTCCGATTCTTTGTTAAAAAAACAATACCATTAATATTTTCTTTTAGTCACTGTATTAGTGAGTTAAACTCTAATTTATAAACAGGTATTACCAAGTGGTAGTAAAATCATTTTAAGGATTTTTTTTAACAAAAACTAAAAAAAGTAACGAAATAGACATTGGTATCACAACGGACTGGTGTACTCAAAGGACTTAATCAGATAACGTAAAAAAGAAACTATATAGGGTGGTACGATTTTAGATTAATGCATAAACAAAATCCCTTGTAGTGGTGCTCACTTGCAGAATAACAACTTAGATTTCTAAATTATAGACACCCTTTTTCTTTGACTATAAGCTGGTGTCTTTTAGTACTTGTATACTGCGTGGAATTTTCCCTTGGATGTAATCTATATCATGAGTTGTAATCACAAATAATTTTAAATTGGTTTATCATAAACTACTTTTAATAAAAGCGACGGTAAATATCCACTTTATTGTCGAAAAATTCTATTGCGTTACCCTAAATTCCATTGCGTTACCATAAGGTAACGTAATGGACTCGGTAACGCAGTGGGCAAAGTTTTGTGAAACCATATTTAAAAAATAATAATAAATTATTATTATTAATTACTTTCAATGAGCTTTAGTGCCCTAAAATTAAACATGAAAAATAGTATTTTTTCTTACCTTATTTTTATTTATTTTTTTGAGTAACTTAGCGGACAAACAATTATTACATTCGCGTTACCCGCACCTGTTTTAACCGATATCTTCTTCCTGATTGAATAAATAAATTCAGCTGGGTAATGTTTACGTCCGAACATCATTTGTTAATCACGTGAGTGCCAAAAAAGTTGCCATAAATATTCTATCGGTAACGCTACGGACGTAACGCAACGGAAAAAATGTCTGGGACATGAGTCAAATTTAAAAAAAGTGGATTAAAATTAATTAATTTATATATAAATTGTTTACTTTATTAACTAAAGACGTTATGGATTGCTATAAAGCAACACAAAGTTCTGGTTATTCAATATTTAAAAAAAAAACATGTATAATAATTTTATAAAACGCTAATGGGACATGCGAAAATGTGTGTTTCACAAGTTTCAAAATTAAAAAAAATTATTCTTAAATAACTAAACAAACATTTTCTGAAAAAGTTTACTAATGGCTTGTTAGGCTTTCACTTGGTTTTTAAATCTATAAGATCCGATAATTTTTAACAAAGTTATTCAAACTTACGGACAGCGGAAGGCGGGTGTTTTTTGAAAACGACCCATAGTCGACCTTGGAGTTGCCCATCACATCAGCTTTTCTAGAAGATATAAGTTTAAGGTTATTTTACGTCGCAAGGTATTTTTTTCTCCCCAAAATCTGTTACGCCATCTGTACCACACTTTCGTATTTTTTCAATGTTATTTTTACTCTTCGGCAAAACGTTATTTGAAATTTATGAGTTTGGTTAAGGTTAAATTTAAATTTATCGTTTTAATCATAAATTTCAACTAAAAATTTCTCGAAGGGAAAAAAGTTTTTGGAACAATTTAAAAAGACTTTAAGGAGCAGTTCTAGTTTTTATGAAAAATATTATTTCCTGGTAATGTAGCAATTCGATTTAAAATAATAGAATGCTTTGTTTTTTCCTATAATTTGGATTCTTTTTTGCAGTGTAAACGAGGATGCATTTTATGGAGGAAAGCCCTAAATTCAACATGTCAAAATGCCTGCGTAAGTTAACTGTCTACAAAATCTTTTGTCAACTTTTAATTCATTATATTTCTTCAGTACACTGGCGAATTGGACAGGCTGTCGCAAAAAATTCCCCACTGCGTTATGGGCTGCAACGACGCCATATCGAAGTTCCACCAGCGCCTGAAAGTACAGTTGGGGGTTCCCCCAGCACCGGCTTTGGTAGCGGATTCCTTGGGCGCCACTTCGCTAAAGCTGGAATGGCATTTTCCGGATGCTAGAAGAGAAGGACTCGTATGCTCCGTTCAAGTAAAGCTGGAGGAAATTGATCAATGGCAATATTGGAGTAACGTTACCTGGGATTCCAACGAAAATGTTGTTTTGATTGTTAATTTGCAACCTTACACAAAATATAGAGTAAGTGTGTACAACTTCACTAAATGAATACCGTTGAGTAAAGAGTCATCTTTAATCAACGATAGGTAGGTCTGGTTAGGTAAAACACCTTTAAAGAATCCATTTTCTTAAATTTCGTTTATTTATCACAATTAATTAAAATTTGTATCTACCTAGTTCGAAATTCGAAAAATTTTAAGCAGTGATTTTATCAAGCAAAATATGAAAACATGTTTCTAAGAACATGGAGTGAAAAATGCTTCATAAGCTACGACTATTAAAAAATATTTTTAATTTTATATCAATTGAAACGCGCAATCTGACGGCGTATACGTGAATAAGAGGCAACATAACCATTAGTCCAGGAAACAAAGATTGTAGAAGGAAAACTCGATGGTAGTCGGTTTTTATTTTATTTTTGGTAGTCAGGGGTGCTGATAATGAATCAAGAATATTCCCCAAAATTTCTTTCCGCGTCCCCTAATTTCATCCCCCGAAAGGGGAGTTTTTTTGCTTTTTGGCTAATAACTCGCTAACCGTGCATTTTTTCAGAATTTGACTACTAATACTTTTGATTATGTACTAAATAAGGCAACCCAACCCATTTTTTATTTCTCAAACGGCTTTAATGAGCCAGTTCGTTCTACCCTAGATTTTTAGTTACACTTATCCTCGTAACCAATCCGTAGTTTTTTTAAATTATTTTCATTGCAAGTGCCCCACAAAAATTAATGTTTTGATAAAAAACCCCCTGTACATTGAAAAGCAGTAACTTTTGAAAAAAGTCTAGTACCTCAAAAAATCGTCCATTCGGTTATGTTTGATTACCGTAAGGTTTGGGATCGATTACTTTTAAAATTGGGCTATAATAAAAAAAAACAAAAAAGTGATTTTGTGTGTGCCCTATTTAGTACATAATCAAAAGTATTAGAGGTCAAATTCTGAAAAAATGCACGGTTAGCGAGTTATGAGCCAAAAAGCAAAAAAACTCCCCTTTCGGGAGATGAAATTAGGGGACGCGGAAAGAAATTTTTGGAGAATATTCTTGATTTATTATCAGCACCCCTGACTACATAAAAAATAAAACCCGACTACCATCGAGTTTTCCTTATACAATCTTTGTTTCCTGGACTATATCTCTGATATCATTATGTTCTGTGTCATATCCTTATTGGTTTAAATTTCGTGGTTTTCTATGTTTAAATTTGCGTTGAATTATGGATAATACAAAAATAATAATAAAGGTTTTATTTGATGAAGACGATGAAGGTGATAAAATGACATAAAATAAAAATTAAAAAAAAAAATTCACTTGACATGTTTTGTTTAATTTTATTGTAAAAAGTGTTTTTCTAGCTCTGAAAAACAATTTTTTACCAATTTTATTTATTATATCAAGTTTATAGCTAATTTACAAAATTAAATTATTTTTTATGGAGTTTTATTGCAAAAAATCACCTAAATAAGATTAGGTTATGTTATTTAAAAACTTAACAAATCAATAATTTCTTTATCCCCTCCACTTTATTTCTGACTTAATTCAAACTGACTTACTGACTGCACAGCATGTTCAGTATCGGTGAGAGGGAGGAAAAATCTCAGCTCACTTTATGGTAAGTGAAGCAAAAAGAACGCGCACATTTGCAAATTTTACCGATGTGAGCTGAGATTAACTGAGATCTCAGGCGAAAAGAACGCACCTATTAATATAACTTTTATAACAAACCATCAACAAAACCATCAAAATTTTAAAAGCTGTTAAAAAATCACTGATTAAAAATTAATAAATGTTGAACGTTTTATTACAATAAATTTGGGTTTAGTGTTAAACCATACACAAATGGCTGTATGCACAAAACTTTTTAATCATGCAATGACAAGTAAGTTGACCTGGTTTTCAAAAATTTGTCGAATTATTTTTAATTTATTCGCACTCTCTTAAAGTCGACTCCCTAAAGGCACCCACAGACTTCTTTTTTCATCCGTTTGTATCGTCACGATTTGGAACATCGTGTCAAAAACACCAAATCTGACGGTTTTGCACCACATAAATCAGTTTTTGGCGTTTTTGACAACGAATTATGTGGGGCCTTAAGTCGAATTTTCCTTTAACTGGAAATAATGGCATTTTACCGATAAAAAATATCTGTCGAATTTCATTACTTGAGGGATTACGCAGGAAATCCAATGGACGTTCCAATGTCAAAGAAATGGACCAAAAGAACGCCAAATAACATCCAAATAGACATCGATATACTGCTGAATACGGTTAATTCGTACATTGTATTCAAAGATAAAATAATTGTATTACAAAAATACAGCTTGGCCATACATCGACTAAAATGTTTTGTGCATAAGGCAACCACTAAAATGTTTTGTGCATAAGACCAAAGATTAAAATCTTATTGTTGTATTATTTTTAGTTTCGAATAGCGATTTCCATATTGGGATTCTTTATGCAGTACAGGATCTTCTCGAACCAGAGTGTGGTGATCAGTACCGCCCCTCACGGGCTGCCCACTTCGCCGCCAAATATTGTACGAGCCGCCCCTGTCGATTACTCAAGTATTAGCGTCAGCTGGGAACCCGGCCTATTCCCGCATGGCCCTCTCCTATCCTACGTGCTCCAAATCACCGACACTCATTCAGATTATCATTCGGAAGTCAAGGTGTGCATCGAGGTGTTCAATAAGTTAATGATATGCAAAATTGTCACAAACATTGAAATTTGAATATTTTTACCATTACAAATACAGTCGAGTTTTTCCATCAATTTATTTATCTCTATTTACTTGTTTCATAAAGAACATTTTGCAAATCATTACCTTAAATACCCATTATGATCTAACTCACATTTTTAGTTTCTTTTGCACATTATTTTATTAACAACGTAATTATCTTATTCTAAAATTACTGTTTCTTGCTTACTTTACATTTGGGATACCCAGAAAGGTCAGTACAATCTATACAACTGTAGTTGTAACTAATTTTCAATTACTCTATTAACATTCCTTGGTGGTTGCTTCTTTACTTATTAACAGAATCCATAAACAATATGTGCAAATACTAATTTAACATTATTTCATAGGATATTCCTCCAGACACTCAGTTTTATTTATTTCACAACTTGCATCCTCAAAGGCAGTACAACATTTCAATTAGTATGAGAAACACTGTTGGACCTGGTCCTGCCGCTATAACCACTATTACAACACCCCCTGAAAGAACCAGTAAGTACCCCATATGATTAAAATACGTTAATTACAACTATATTTCTTTATAGTAAGAGACGCTAAACGTCCAGTATTGATATTAGGTACTGAATCAAGTATTATAGAGCAAGAAGCCACCATAACAGACGATCAGGATGTGCTCTATAAAGACAACAACCATAAATTTTATGGTATGGGTATTCACGTGCAAAAAAAGCTTTTGTTCATCTCGAATTCCGGGGGACAAATAGTGAAAATATCCCTTAATCGTTCAACGTATCCCGTAGAACCTGCAGTGGTTCTGGATTCGACTCAAATCAATTTTCAACCGCTCGATTTGTCGGTTGATTGGCTTAATGATCAGCTATACATTTTGGCTCAGGCGTCGAACAACATGTACCAAATATTGAGGTGTTCATTGGAGGGAAAAGGTTTAACTGTTGCGATTGCTGGTTTGAGTGTAAAGCCTTCGTCTATAGAAGTGGATCCTTGCAATGGTTTTTTATTCTGGGCCATTCAGGATGAAGTAAAGGGTGGTTTATATAAGTTGGATTTGGCCGACATAAGCAATGGTATTAAACACGAAATTCAGCCTAAAATGATTTTAAGTGATTCGTCTTTGGGTGCCTTTCTGGTAGACTACTCCAACTTCCTTTTGTATGTCTCGTATCAAGAACAAAATACCATTTATAAAGTATCTTTTGATGGTAAGGATAAGTCAAACATGAGAAGTAAAGTAACCAAATCCAAAATGCAAAAAGTGATTTCAATGGCTTACACAAACAAAAAGTTCTACTGGGTGGATAGTAACAAGTTGTACTTCGAAGAATACAATCAAATATATGAGAGTTACTTCCACAACACAATACCCAGTCGCACTGAACATTTCTACAAGAAAATCTTTATAAATCAACCGAGTTCTCAGCCTACACCGGTTCCTGTAAACCCCCCCAGTAATGTTGAAGCCATTTTCGGCTGCAATCTTGCGAAAATAAAATGGCAGGCACCGCATCTAGTAGGACATCAAAGTTTGAGAGGTGCTTGGCAAAATTGGACGTATGAGGTTTCGGTAACTGATGTAGTCAGAAACAGTACACAAATAATCAAAAACATTATGACGACATCATACACCATAAGAAACCTTCAAGAAAATACAGAGTACACCATTAATGTTACTGCTTACACTTCTTTTGGTAAAAGCCCTGCGTCAAGGGAGTTCCGTGGTATAACTCTAAGCGAATCCAAAAAATCGATGATTTTGTGGTCGGCTACTGAAGGTTTATTAAAATCCGATGCCGCCGGTGAGAACGTGGAGACTTTATTGCACAAAAATAAAATCAACAGCATTAATTACATCGATGTGAGTTGGTACAAGGATAAAATTTATTTGGTTACCAATAATTCTGAAGTAATTTGGCTGAACACCACATCCCACGAGCAAGGTATTCTACCAGATATGTATTCCGTTAGAGGGATTGCAATCGACTGGATTGGAAGGAAAATTTATTGGTCCAACCCTAAACAACCTTTGGTAAAAACCCAAACAAAAACTATCTTTATCTTTACTTACCTAATTTATATTTTGCAGATAATTCGTAGCAATCTTAACGGAGGTCAAAAAGAACACCTACCAATCTACATAGTGGCCAAGGAACTTAGCATAGATTCCGTCAAAGCCTACTTATATTGGTCTACAGGCTACGCTGTTGAATGCTCGCGATTAAATGGAGATGACCGTATCGAATACCAAGAAGCCCAGTTTTTTTTGGGCAAACAAAGTATTTTAAACTTAATACCAAAACCAACATTATTCTTATTTCTAATATAGTTTTAGGCTTAACTCTAGACATGGATAACAAATATGTATACTGGATAATTCAGGGATCAGAAGGTTCCAACCTATTTAAGGCTCCAATGGCTGGATATTGGCCCGATAAAGTAATAAAGGCTGAAAGAGTGTATACTTTGAAAAAACCCAACATCCAAGGACCTTTATGTTACTTCCACAACCGCCTAATTTGGCTGCAGGATGATAAAAATGCGGCCATAAGCGACCTTACGGGTAAAAATGTTGCTACGGTCAGTGGGAAATCTATTTCAGACTTAAACATGGTTTACATAATCGATTCTTCCCTTCAAACTCGCCCAGGTAATGTTTAATATAAACCATGCAATTTTTTATGCTGACGTTTATGTTACAGATAATATTTCCGGAGAAATCGTGGTTATTCCAGAAGCCATAGATAAAGATTCGATTAAAGTATTAGGTTCCACATCATCCTTTAATATATCATGGGATCCTGTAGAAAATGTGAACTACGGGACAGTTTTCTATGAAGTACAAATCGAAAGTTTCGCCAGAAAAATGAACTACTCTTCAGTAAGATTAATAACACAAGCACCCACTGAATTTACTTAATATTTGTATTATTTTTAGATGTTGACTACAGACTCCTTCATTAAATATTGGCAAAAAGTCGAGCCCCATATAAAATTGCACATTGGTATAAGAGCTTACACATACTGGGCGTCCGCTCCTCAAGTTCAAGCAGAAATTTACTCACCATCATCGACACCATCAGCCCCAGTGAACTTAAGAACTTATGTTACAAACGATATCCTGCATAACTCGTCAGAATACGACAACATTGTATCTATAACATTTAGATGGGATTCACCTGTAAAACCCAATGGCGAAATTAAGGGTTACAAAATTCAATGCTGGTATGTTGAAAATGATATAGAGATGAATATTTGCGAGAATGCTACAACCGATGCTAGCGAAACAGAGTATAAAATAACCGATTTGGTTAATAATGAAGTGTATTACCTACAGGTAATAAACGTCATAGTATATTTTTTTTTTTAAAATTAACTATATTTATTTTAGATTCAAGCTTTCACAGATAAAGGGGATGGTGTTCTATCCGAGATAATATCGGTCAATTCTAGTCAGGAATGGCCTTTACCCACACTACTTATAGCATCTTCAGACTCCATTTTTATAGATGATATAGATGCAGATCATCGCGAGTTACTGATTCATAGTATAAACACCCCCATAGAAATAGCGTATCTCTTGAAAGAGAAAAAAATCTTCTGGGTGAACCAAATGAACGAACTTTTGATGTACGATTCCAGTACGAACAAGACCAAAAATTTCGATATCAGAAAAATGGCGAGTGGTGTAACCGTGGACTGGTTGGAGAGGAGTTTGTATTTTGTAGAAATTTTGGAAAAATCATCGACGATTAACAAAATAGATTTGAACCGTTTGGACAAAAATATTATAGAAGTGGTCCCAATTTACTCTACGTCATCTTTAATATCCAAAATAGAAATATCGCCTTACACGAAAAAGTTATACTGGGTTGAAACCAACGACCAACTCACCCATCGTTTGATGAAATGCGATACAAATGGAGAAAATTGCGCGGAATTTTTCAACCGCCATGAAATTAATAAAAGATCAACCGACGACGAGTTGTGCAATTGTACTATAAATGACATTGAACCGACCTTTACAGTGGATCACTCGAACGTAAACAACAAGCCACTCCTGATTTTTATCGACAAAAATAAAAACATCGTTTCCACCGACAAGGAAGGCTGCATTTGCAACACAATAGCGAATAACACAGTGGTCAGTAATTATCCCATGGAGAAAATTAAATCGGATTTTGGTACACTATACTGGAATAACCCTTCCAAAAACGTACTATATGCTTTGAAACGCAACGAAACTAACGTGACAAGCAAAAGGGTGAATGTTCATGATGTTCTTATTTTCGGACAGCATATGCAACCATACCCCAGAAGAGAATGCATGACTCCTATTAAACTGTCAAATGACCAGTTTAAACCCGCTTTATTGCGAAAGACTTTCAGTTCTTTTGTATTAAAAATGCCCGAAATTACAGTACATCCAAATTGCTCCTACATATCAATTGCGCCTCCGGAGTACAAAATAAATTACTGTACTGCTGATGTTTGTAATGAAATATTGACTTTTGAGAAGTACTACGAAATAGGCGACCTAAAACCTTTTACGGAATACACCGTAACAATTTCTGTTAGCAACTATTTTTCACAAGAGGATGAAATAGTTGTTGGTCCTACGGTTGTCTATAGAACTTCACCTGGAGCTCCTTCCGAGCCGCAAAATGTTTCTGCGATAGTTTTAAACCCAACTCTAGCAGAAGTAAATTGGTTACCTCCTAAGGAGCTTAACGGATTGAAAGTGTACTACGAAATTCACTGGCAGACGGAAAGAAGTTTGTCTGGAGTAAGGCAAAAAGGCGAACAACCAGTTTTGGAAAGGAATCTGAAGAGTAACAGCAGTGTTATGACAACCTTACTGCAAAAATTGTCGCCTAATTCAACATACATCGTCTGGGTAAAAGCTTACAGCGAAACCAACGAAACCTCGAGTGATAGCACGAGAGTCCAGATAACAACGTACCCAAAACCAGCAGATTTAGAAATGGCGAATAAAACAGCAAACTCCTTCAAGTTATTGTGGTCGAAAAGCACAAACATGCAAGAGTACCGCGTCGAATACTCTCCCATAACTTCCAACGAATGGAAATTGGCCGATATTTCCAAAAAAGATAAATTCATCACTATAAATAACCTTAAACCAAAGATGCAGTACAAATTTCGTCTACAAATACTCTATAATAAATATCCGGAATGGTATTTGTGGCCCATAGACTCCAGGTTCACTTTTGAAACCTTGGGAGATCGACCTAGTCCACCAGGTATTCCGATTATCCAGTATGCAAAACCTAACGTTTACAAGGTTTTGTGGGAAGCGGCAAAAGATAATGGAGCGCCCATAGAAATTTATATGCTTGAAGGGATGAAGATAAAAACGTATAGAGATAAAAGAAGTACGACGAATACAAATAGATCAGCCTGGTTTTATACGGCACCTTCCATCGAGGAGGAAGAACGACAGTGGGAATCTTTATACAATGGAACAAGTACGTAAATAAATAAAATGTATATACAGTGTTAAATATTCTTTATTTTTAGATACTTCGTGGATAATAAAAGGTCTCAGCGATAAATTTAAATACTCCTTCAGAGTGTCAGCGTTAAATTCGTACGGATGGAGCAATCCAAGTAAAGAAAGCATGGAGTTTGACTTTACTGAAGCCGCTAGATGGGCGGAAAAACAAAATCCTGAAAGTTTGATACTTATCGCGATAGGGATACCGTTTATCATTGTTATGTGCTATGTATTTTGCATTTTATACAGTAAGTTAATCATAAAGAGTTTACCAATAAGAATGTCCGAAATAAAATCTCGGGGACCATGTTTAAAAAAAATATCATTGACATTTGCTGTATTATTTAATAGTATTTAATAAATACTATTTATTATCGAAATTTTAGATATGTTCGATCTAGTCAAAGAGTACGTACAAAAAAATTTACTAGGCATATTTTTGTTTAAATTACTTAGCTAAAAAAAATTGCTTTTATAAAAAAACATTTTATAAATAAACCTTTCGGCCCAGTAAACCTTTGAATTTGCAATTTTCCTCTCCAACCAATGTCGTTTAATTTACTTTTAAAGTTACAGTTCATTTTTTTTATCTGGATTCGTGTTTTTTTGTTAGGTTGGTGGCTTACACAGCAAACGGAAAATTATAGAGGTGTATAGCATGACGCCACGTTTGAATATCGTTTTCTAAATCTCCCTACGGTATAGAGTTGTATTCGTCAGTCGAGCGTTTCAATACTCTCCACAGTATAGAGGTCGTAATTTCACTTTTGAACTAGTATTAATATAAAAATTATTTTATGCTTAAAAAAAACTATATACGACATGATTGTGATTTTTTTTCATTTTATTAATTAATTAAGCTCTGTTGAATATTTTTCCTAAAGGAATAATTGCCAATGGGCCATTAATTCATTTGTTCGTAGATGCTACAATAACCTGCACTGGTGTGTACTTTTTCATCGACCAGATTTAAATATTACAAAACTAACATATACCAGTGGAGATAGTGCAGGGTCTACCAACAGACCTAATTACTAAATTATTAAAGTTTAATAGCATATCGATCATTTTTTCAACATAACCTCTGAAATTTTTAATACAAATATAGGTACTTTATATAATACATAAATATACTTAACATCATATCATCTGTGCTTTACATACCTGAGTTGTTACGGTAACTAAAAATCAGATAAAGGAACCAAAGAAAGGAACTATTTTCAACAAAATCATATGCAGAAAGGAGAAATTCAAAGTACTTGCATCCATCAAAAGATCAAAACTTCTTGCAATATTACACCCTCTTTTTATACTCTCAGAAATATTGACTAGAACAGTATTAGAGAGACTCCAGTTTCTATAACTTGGTAGAGTAAAGAGAAGTCGAAACCGTTGCGATATTGCATTGCGTTGTTTTTGTATAATTCTCGGGGACATTAACGAAAATCATTGCCAGTAAAATTCGAAAAGCTTGAGTTTCTATGTCTCTGAGGAGAATAGGAATCCGAAGTTGCTGCACCATTGGACTGAACCCTTTTTTAATAATTTCTAGAGACATAAATGACTGCACCATTCGACAGGGTCGAGTTTCTACTCATCTGTTGAATATAGAAAATCAAAATAATGTATCTTGTAAGACACCATTGAGTTTAACTTTAAATATAGTCGTGCATAGGTATAGAGCCGAAAAATATAAAAACAAAGCACGATTCAATACAGTTATGATAAAACTTTAAGATTTGATATTCAAACGCGGAGTCATCCTATACACTTCTATAATTTTCCGTTTGCTGTGCGGTGGCAATAAAGCAACCTATATTTAACTACTTTTTTTATATGATTTTACTCATCCAACTGACAACTGCACAATGTAACCTACAATAATTTATACATAACCACAATTGGATTTATAACTAGCTTAGTTTGTTTTAATCAATGCGACCAATTTGACAACTGTATTTACCAACCAAAACCCTAAACGTTGCAGCAGTCCAGATAAAAAAAATGAACTTTAGGATGTTCTTATTGGTAGACCATTTACCTTGTTTTTACAACAAGTGCTTTACAATAAATTCTTATTTTAGCCTATGTACGAAAATGCAGCAAACCCAAAAAAGTCCAGCAAGTGGTCGCCATCCCTAGGGGTCCAGACGTGGAATTGGCCACCTTACGAGAGCTTCCGAGAAGAGGTGTACACAGCACTAATATTTTATATGTATCTACACAACCGCCTTCGGAAGAGATAACACTACTACCTCATATACGAAGAGATCAGATAACCTTAACGAAATTTTTGGGCAGCGGAGCTTTCGGGGAAGTGTACGAAGGCAAAGCCAAAGGAATACTGAGCAGTAGCAAGGAGACCAAGGTGGCGGTCAAAACGCTGCGAAAGGGCGCTTCTGACCAAGAAAAGACTGAATTTTTGCAAGAGGCGCAACTAATGAGCCACTTCAAGCACGAACACATCCTACAGTTGCTTGGAGTTTGTTTGGATAACGATCCAAACTTCATAATAATGGAGTTGATGCAGGGAGGAGATCTCCTAACCTACTTGAGATCGTCGAGGAATCCGTCGTCGTTAACTCCAAACTTAACCCTAATCGAGCTTCTGAAGATGTGCGTTGACGTTTCCAAAGGCTGCCGCTATCTGGAAGAAATGCACTTCGTTCATAGGGACTTGGCGTGTCGAAACTGTTTGGTGTCTTCGGTCGAAACCGACACTCGCATAGTCAAGATAGGAGACTTTGGTTTGGCGAGGGACATCTACAAGAACGACTACTACAGGAAGGAGGGCGAAGGGCTGTTGCCGGTGAGATGGATGGCGCCGGAATCGCTGGTGGATGGGGTGTTTACTAGTCAATCGGACGTATGGGCGTTCGGCGTCCTACTTTGGGAAATTATGACGTTGGGCCAGCAGCCGTACCCTGCTCGGAATAATTTAGAAGTTTTACACTACGTAAGGAGCGGCGGACGTCTCGGAAAACCTACCGATTGTCCGGAAGATCTGTGAGTATTACGTTTATAATTTTAATTTAGTCCGGTCATACATTTTGTAGTTATTAGTAGGCTTTAACTTTTGTTAAAACTGTATCTAAAAACTTCTTCTCAGAATACAAGGTGTCCCTAAACTTAGTGGCATAAATTTAGGAGCAGATTAAGCAAGTCAAAATAAGACGAAAATCTAAATAAATATTTATCCTAATTAGGTATGTTTAAAAGATACAGGGTGATAAAGTGTTACTTATCATATCAGTTTTTTTAATATAACTTCCACTACGGTAGACTTGGAAAAGTGATATTTTGCGAACAGTCACTTACTACCAAAACACATATTCACACATAATTACAATTGTTAGAGTGAACGCAGTGCCGTAGAAACAGGGATTGCTTAAGCTTATTGTCCCATACAAACTTTGAGGTTAGGTTTTTATACCATTTGATGCAATTTTTCGATTACTCAGTTCGGCTACTATTAAAAAGGTGTACCTCTCAAACTTCGATAAAATAAACCGTTTCCGAGATATCCGAGATTACAATAATTGTTATATCGCATTAAAGGACTCAAAGGTATATGATAACAAATTTTTTAATTGAAAAAACTACAATTTTTTTTACGCTGTGGCTCCCGTCCCGAGGCGGGACTTAAGTTCAGTCCCGATTGACGTCATAATTTTAAGATTTGTTATGTTATAATAAAATAATAATAATAAATTGTACCTGTATACATGTTAAGGGCACTTTAGTTACGTCATAAAACCAAACCAACCCAAACTCAACAACACAACCCAACCGACCCCGCCCCATTGGCCCCCCCCCGCCCCATTGAGCAAAAAACCCAACTAAAATGGGCAAATTTATGTTACGATAAAAATAAAACACTTTTTAACAAAGAAACAACAAATTTATAAATTAAAAAAAATAAAAAAAGTTTGACTTCTAGTGGGATCGAACCCGGTACCTCTCGCATGCCAAGCGACCGCCCTACCATCTAAGCCATCGAGCTTGACACAAATTATAAAATCTCGGGGAATAAAAACCGATTTACAGTGTGTGACGTCAATCGGGACTGAACTTAAGTCCCGCCTCGGGACGGGAGCCACATCGTTTTTTTTAATGTGACGGTGAGGGCAAAAAGTTTCGAGGCTCATGAAATGCCGTTTTTAGGTTTTTCAATTAAAAAATAAAATTTGTTATAATATACCTTTTAATCCTTTTAAATAATGCGATATAACAATTTTTGTAATCTCGAATATCTCGGAAGCGGTTTATTTTATCGAAGTTTGAGAGGTACACCTTTTTAATGGTAGACGAACTGTGTAATAGGGTGGGCCGAAAAACGTAAAAAAAAAATATTTGAGATATTTATTTTTGGGTAGCAATAAAAAGTTACCTTATGTTAAAAGTAATTTATTAGAAAAAAATGTAGCGTACTAGCCCATTATTTAAGGGTCCCCCGGGGGCCCAAAATATTTTTTTTTGTATGTTTTGACTGGGGTGGGAACAAAAAGTTACCTTATGTTAACAGTAATTCTAGAAAAAAAAATGAGCGTACTAGCCCAATATTTAAGGGTGCCCCGGAGGCCCAAAATATTTTTTTTATCATATTTTAATTGCAGTAACCACAAAAGTTACCTTATATTAACAGTAATTCTAAAAAAAAATGAGCGTACTAGCCCAAAATTTAAGGGTGCCCCGGAGGCCCAAAATATATTTTTTGTTCATATTTTAATTGGGGTAACCACAAAAAGTAACCTCATGTTAACAGTATGTTTAGAAAAAAATAGCCATTCTTGCCCAATATTTAAGGGTGCCCTGGGGGGCCCAAATTTTTTTATATATATTTTAATTGAGATGGCAACAAAAAGTTACCCCATGTATTATTGCATAGACAAACCAAATGCCTGTATCAGTCTAAGTTTTTTTATTATTTTATTAAGACGCCTTTTGATGAAAAAAATTAGCAACTCTTAGCTTGATTTTATTAAATTTAAAAAAGATTTTGCGTTACTCTAAATTAATTAACACAACCACTATCGAAATAAATAAAGTCTTAAAAGAAGTAAATGCTTGGTCAGTTAATCATAGACTTCAGTTAAATGCCAAAAAGAGTCTTGTAATAAATATTGGTACAGTATATATGATAAATAAAAAACAATATAATTTTAATACCATACATATAAATAATATAGAAATACCTCAGCAAGAAACAGCAAGAAATCTGGGTGTTATTTTTTTATACAAACCTGAACTTTGAATGCCATGTTACAAGACAACTTAGTTTGTGTTATATGAAGCTGAAATCACTATATTAATTTAAGTATGTTCTAAATTCTAACACCAAGTGCAAAATTGTTTCAACATTAATATACACCTTATTATAGACTATTGCATGCCAGTCTACTACTCATATCATACTGAAACATTTAAAAATAAACTCATGTATTAGATTCATATATTTAGTCGGAAAATTTGACCCCATTACTTCAATCTATTTGGAAAACAAGCATTTAAAAATAATTGATCCTTACAAGGATAATTTTGGAAAATTAGTGCAGAAAGTAAATACCTAATAATTGCCTGAATACCTATTCAACAACTTTATTCAAAGATCCAATAAACACAATCTTGATTTAAGACACAATCTTTTTCAAATACCTAGTCACAAAATCTAAGGATTCGTTTATAGAACTATCTATAGAACTTTTGAACGATAAAACATTCTTTAACATAATATTTAAATATCCAAACACATTTAATTTACAGTACAAAAATTTGTTATTAACTGGTGTGATATGAAATTATAGGATTTAGTTTAATTAATATGTGATATGCAGAATAAAATAGATTTAATTTCTTAGTAGGTGGTATGGAAGAACGTCCTTACGAACGCAGCCTTTTGTGTAATTAATTTTGTGTTTTACGCAATAAAGCATTTTTATTATTATTATTATTATTATTATTATTATTAATTAATTGTATATTTGCTCCTCGAGTTCCATCCGCTCCCTCCCACCCAGTTTGTCATATAGGCCGGTAAAGATGTCCGCGCATCTATATATATGTATATGGTTATAACCATTTCTTGCTACCTCACAGCAAATTTTTAATGCAGCTTCTGTTACAAGCTTCACAAACTTTTTCACCGCTTGCGTGTGAAAGGGAAACTTGCCGAACCTTATATAGAAGTCGTCTGCTTGACTTATAAATATTTTTAGTTCTTTTATTTTTTAAAAACATTTCCAAATTTATAAACATTTACAATTTGCTAAACCGCCAAATTTTTTACGTCAAACTCTAATATTGGACATTTTTTTGTAAACATATTGTTAACATAAGGTAACTTTTTTTTGGTTACCCCAATTAATATATAAAAAAAAAATGTTGGGCCCCCGGGGCACCCTTAAATATTGGGCTAGTACGCTAATTTTTTTCTACAATTATTGTTAACATAATGTAACTTTTTGTTGCCACCCCAAACAAAATATAAAAAAAATAATATTTTGGGCCCCCAGGGGGACCCTTAAATATTGGGCTAGTATGCTAAATTTTTTTTTACAAACTACCTTTGGCATAAGGAAACTTTTTTTTGGTACCCCTAAATTGAATTCAAAAAATAATTTTTTCGGCCCACCCTACTGTGTAATCGAAAAATTGTATCAAATGTTATAAAAACCTAACCTCAAAGTTTGTATGGGACAATAAGCTTAAAGCAAACACCGTTTCTACGACACTGTGTTCACTCAAACAATTGTAATTGTGTGTGAATATGTGTTTTGGTAGTAAGTGACTATTCGCAAAATATCACGTTTCCAAGACTACCATAGTAAAAGTTATATTAAAAAAACTGATATGATAGGTAACACTTTATCACCCTGTATCTTGGAAACATAAGTAATTAGGAACAATATTTATTTAGGTTTTCGTCTTATTTTGACTTGCTCAATCTTTTCCTAAATTTATGCCAATAAGTTTAGGGACACCTTGTATAACTATTATTATAAAATATTTTTGATGAGTAAACGCCCTTGTAGAATTTTATCTCTGAAAAAGTAAGGTAAAAATAAAAGTTTTGAAAGTCTTATTTTATCTTAAAAATTTTGAATAAGTCAGAATAAGACTTATAAAGTCTTATTAAGTCAAACTAATAGCAATATTTGGGAGATGTTGTATTTGGTTATTGTAAAAGAAAACACAAAGAAAAGTATTTATAAACATTGTTTTTGTGTTATAAGGCTTATAACAACACAGAAGCAATGTTGGTAAGCAAAGTTTATTTCAATTTACCATAATAAAACAATTGAGACATATGTTTGGTTTGTGTACATACAGATCACTTGTTGATTACATAGGGTGTTATAACTAAAACAATTCTTCGCAACATGAAGTGTGGGACAGTCGAACTCATAAAACAAATATGGTCGATCTTTGAGCTGTTTTCATGGCTTTTGTTTAATGGTACGTTATGTCGTAGAGCTATCTAGATAACGCGGGAAGATGCGATCACATGACGGTCAGTTGTTACCTAATTGGTCAGCTGAGAAAATCCATATTGCGTCAAAAGTACACGTTTTATTGTTTTTATAACAATTGTTTGTAACAATGGTCAGATCAATATTTGCGTACCTATATAAAAATAAACTATTAAAATAAAACGTAGATTGGCAACAATGAAAGCAAGTCAAGCGGATCGTATGTAAAAAATTATAATTGTTATAATTATTACACCTTACATATGTTATATAGGTAATTATGCAATAAACTTGGCTTATAACAACATAAGAAATATTAATAAATACTTTTCTATCTCGTATTTTATTATACAATAACCAAATACCTACAACCCCCCTGACTAATTTATTTATTTTTATCGCTATAGGTACCTACCATTAACCCTTCCAGAAGGCTCCCCAATCTTGCGATTAGTCTGACTTTTTTCCGACTTAATAAGTCTTATTCAGAGTTTTTTAAGAGACTTTCAAAACTCTTATTTTTACTTATTAAAACTTTTTTAGATAAAAATTTACACAAGGGCAGCCTGGGAAAAATTGATCCGTAGATTAACGAATTTCAGGTGTGGTCTACGCTACTAACTCCTACCCCCATACAATATTAAGTAATAAAGAACAAAATATCATTTTCATTATTAAAAACAATAAAAATTATCTTTCGTCCTTTATTACTTAATATTGCACATACTGCAGTACGCCCCTACGGGTTTTTTAAGTGTTAACTGTCCAACTTTTAATAAATTTGTTAATTAAAACTGGCCAAGGCGTTTACACATCCTTTGTAAGTACCATGGCACTCATATTCTTTTCTTTTCTAGTCACAATCTAATGTTAAAGTGTTGGGAATACATACCCGATAAAAGGCCGACTTTTAAATATGCTTTAGAAGTACTTGTAAATTTGCATCAAGATAATTTACGAAACCCAATCACTGGTGCCCATGAGGGGCAATATATTAGCACAGTACCTGATCGTAAGTATTATTTATGTTTAACCCAAATTGCATGAAATAACTACCAATATTCTGTATGTTTGTTTTGCTTTTAAAAGCTTAATTGGTAATCATTTATTTTGTAATATATTTATAAATCTGGTTAACAAACATTTTTGTGCTAAAAATTAATGTTTTTACCCAGATTAATTTTAACCAAACATAAAATAGTTTGTTAACCAATGATCATTGTATTATAAATCATTGCATGTCTAACCATTACGTGTATGCTTTGCAGTTTTTGAAGGAATATCAAATGAAGCTTATTTTCGAGATGAAAATCATAATAGCTCAGGTAAATTATGACTACTACTAATTCCATCAAACATTTAATAAAATAAGGGACATTTGTGTTTTGAAACGTAAAAATGGTAGGAAACAGATTCTAGAGAAAATGAGTTTAAAGTGAAAGGTGATTAGTAAATTATATTAAATTTAAATCATAGGAACTTATGTCTTGATCTTTTACAATATTCAAATTTAAGTTTAAGTTAAGTGACCAAACTGTCTATATTTTCTGAAACTGAAATAAAAAAGGCTTTTGTGTTACTTAACAAATCAAACACAATAATAAAATAAATAACCCCTATCCTAAGAATGTCAATTAGATTAGTTATATCTTAAAAATGACAACTTTAAATAGATAACTGTTAAAATGTTTGTCTAGAATTTCCACTTAAGAAGTTTTGGGCACCATATTAGGTCACGATAAGAAAATGTTAAAAAAAATCTAGGTTGTGCTAGAGTCCATCAATAAGACATTTACAAAGTTTCAGTAAGATTGTCTTTGGTTTTCAAGTAAAATACATGTTCTACAAAACTAATGTATTTTAAGCAACTTTAATATTTTTACTCACTACTGAAACTTTGAAAATGTTATTAGTGGACTCTACTACAGCGTAGAATTTTTTCTTATTGTGACTAAATATCGAGCCCGAACATCCTTCAGCCAGAAAACTTACTTAAATAATGATTTTATATAGCTATAACTGTTTTAACTTTGGCTAGATAACTGTCTAAATGTCAACTAAGGCAAGAAACAACTGTTTTACAAATGCCAACTTAAGCTACTCTCTGAAGTAATCAGAATATAGTTGCTAGACAAATTAAAGAGTTTCTAAAAAAGACTCAAAGTCAATGTTTCTGTCCTTTTCCTATTCAAAGCACAAAATTAATCATTAAAAACAAAAAACGCACAAAGTAGTTTTACAATGTCACATATTAATTGTAAATAATATTTCCTTCTTATTTTAGGTACCTCATGGCACCATGAGTCAGAAGACGAATCGCTAAGACCGTTTCTAGCTGACGGCGAGTCGTCGGAACCCCCAAAATACTTGGAGTTAATTTACGAATCGCGTGTCCAGCTGGAGAACGACGGTTACGAAATCCCCAACCAACTAGTGCAGAACGGCCTTGAAAACTCCACGACGTTAAGTTCCTTATTAAATGTCACAAATGATGGTAGTACGAATGAAAAAGACAATATTTTAGCTATGGATGGCAACACTGCATTTTAATTGTTAATGTTTGTTTTTGTAAATAACGAATTTATTTATTTGTAGAGTTATAATGTTTATCCAAGAATCTTAAATCATATCAGAAGTAAGAACAGTGGCTTAAAAAGTACAAATAAATTTAGTTGAATTTAATTTCACGTAATTTTATAAATGCAAAACGATATTAAATTGTACATATGAAAGATTTGCATTTATAGGGTTTTATTGAAATGCATTTAGAATTGTTTTGAATTTCAAAATAAAAATGTACATAGTTAAGTACCATATTGGTATTCAAGAAAATATAGCTTTGTTATATATATATATATATATACAACTCCTACTTAAAACATATACCATAATCAATAATTTTTAAATACTGAGAACAATAGTTATGCCAGACACAAATTCAGTATTTCATAGTTTATTATAAGTAGCTGTAATTAGTATTACCTTAAATAGTCACTATTGACCAAGCAATGCTAATTGTATGAAAACTGTAAATAATATTTGTGATTTAGGTTAGTGCAATAAAAATATTAAGTGTTTTTTTTTTGTTTTTTTATTACGTTTGAATTTTGGTATATAGTATAATTAAACTCAACATACATGCGTACATAACATGAAAAAAAGTATCATTAACTGTTACCTAAAGTCACCAAATCCAGTCATTTATATACAATTTAATTATTTAGGTTAAGAGTAGTCTTTAAGTTGTGAATCTAAAATACATAAATAAATTACCTAATCTGTAGGCTCTTCTTTTTTAACAGGTGGTAGGTCTTCTTCTTGTTTAACATCATCATCCAACCCTTCATCTTTACTATTTTCATGTAAGAGAACGTATTCCCTTGAACTAAACCCAAACTTAATTACATCTTTCTCAAGCATTTCCACATACTTTTTGGGCTCGATTTTTTTGTCATTTATGAATGTACCATTAGCTGATTCAAGATCAATTATATACGGTCTCACCCTTTTACCTAAAATTATTATATTTTTAACCCAAAAGCGTTTTATGAAATATATCCTAATAAAAATAACCTACCAGTAGAACCATCATCCCTGGTAAATTGAACAAGTCGATACTGCAAAGCTGCATGCTGCTTTGAACATGATGGATGATCAACCGGCAAATCAACCACCTTTCTATCCCTTCCAATCAAATAGGCACTTTCCCTGTGTATGTAAAGTGTTTGAAGGGCCTTTTCCCCTTTAAACGGGTAAAGTCTCCATCTTCTTCTAGGCTTTCTTGCCTCAGGCGGTTCGCTGTATTTTATGACGACTCCTTTGTATGTGTTGGTTTCTTCAGTCAGCTTACCAGACAGGCCAAAATTTGGCTTTTCTTTGTCTCCTTCGTTTTTATTGTTTTTAGAGTCGTCAGTGTTATCTTTACCCCATTTTGCTTTACCATGATCAAAGGAGCCACTCCTGCTCCTCCTTCTATTCCTATAAAAAAAATGTAAATTAACCCTTTTGCATTAGAAAGCCTTATGGTTATATTTGTCCCAGAAAAATTTCGAACAATTGTCACTGTATCGTATTTTCCCTCCCAAACATCGATCAGAACTAATCTAACTTGTTGTTTTCCAGTTTGGCCGCAATACTTATATTTTTGTTGAGTTTTCGTACTAGTGGGCTATATAAGTCCCAAGAAATTGGGCTATTGGGATAAACGTGTCCCATGCTAAATTTTAGAAAATATAAGTGTGAAGAAAAGCTTCTAAACAATAAGGAAGTAATAAATAGCTATTTACATACTATGGGAGGAAAATAGTGCTTTTCCTCCCGCGAATAGTTTGATGCCCGACGCGAAGGAAACGCATTTTCCTCCTGAGGTATGTAATACATTAAATGTATTACATACCTCAGGAGGAAAATTTAGTATGTATATAGTTTTTTCTATTACCTTTTATCTTTTTTAAGACATTTTAAGCGGTTCCTTTTACTAACCCGGTATGGGGCTATAAAATTATGACAAAATATTAAGTAGGTGTTGCGTCGCCGACGTTATGTTGACAACGCTTTGTTGCTATGGTATTTTTGGTAATACATAACAGTTTTTATAAGCTGTCAGAATGTTTATCATAAATTTGAAATTCTTCCTACGTTTTGAAAATGAGTTCTAGCGAAGAAGACCTGCCGAAAAATCTTGCTAAAGAGGCAAGAATAGTTTAAATTAATTTCCTTTCTTAAAAATCGAAAGAGCGATATGAAAATTAATATAGTTTGTTAAAAGAATGTTTGGGGAGGAAAAGAGGCATTTTTCGCCCAGCACATATAAAAATGAATCATATCAAACCTAAAAATATGACCGAAAATATTATTTATTGTCTCTAGGGTCGCTAAACTCATATCGTCCCTAGTTTTTCACATTCTAGATACCTTTGACTGACATTTATGTATTTTGGCATTTAACATTTTGACATTTGAGATTTTCAGACGTTTGTGTAAATCAAAATAAAAATGGACAACAAAAGTATAAAATAAGAATAAAACCTAATTTAAATTTTGTAATAAAGTGAAAATGAATGGTAACTCGGACAGTGACTAAAAATTTACGAATACTTGACCAGATTTGAAAAAGAGGAAGCTAGCTAGCTGTTAAGACAATGCGTTAACGCAATTGCAACGGTACGAAAAGTGCTATGAATTATTTAAAAACTGGAAAAGGGATCAAAAACCCAAAAACTTAACAGAAAATGTATTAGTTGCTTATCTACCGAAAAGATCAAAGATAATTCTAATGAAACATTAACTTCATCTGTAGAAATAAGCCTTCAAATTCTGGTACTATCCACAATTGTGCTCAAGGCATAATTAACATTAATTACAACAATAAATAAATTCGTAAATTGTTACTGAAGTTTTTTATAAAATTCCGTTTATATTAATAAAATTTAAAAAAATAATTTGTTTGATGCTAGGCGAAAAACAGGTGTGTGTCACACATTCAGAAAACGCATTAGCAGCCCTTAGCTATCAACTGCCCTCGCTTCGCTTCGCTCGCTCAGGCAGTTAATAGCCGCGAGCTGCTAAAGCTAGTTTTCTGCCCTTGAAACACAATATACTATTTCCTCCCTCGCTCGGGGGTGGAAAATTAGGTTTTCTTACTACCTCGACTGAAAATACGTTGTTTCGACCCCGATTTCACGGCAGAAAGTTTACGTTTCTTGCATTGGTCAAGCTATACGCGCACACTCTATAATAGCGGGAGTAAAAATTTTTTAGTCGTGTGTTCAACATATGCAACTATGATTACGACACTAATATAACCTCAAAATTTGTTTTCAATTATTATTTTCAGTCGAGGTAGTAAGAAAAATAGTATACACTACACGCAGCGGCGTAACTAGAAAAAGTGCCGCCCGGGGCAGCAGTGGCTGTCGCCCTCATGTTTTTTTTGGGGGGGTAAGAGAAGTTAGGTTAGGAGTCAGTTTTGAGGACCGTACGCAAAATTAAAAATATATAATTATATACAGGGTGTTTCATAATATATGCGCAGGACTTCAGGATGTGATAGCTCATCCAAAAATATGAAAAAAGTCGCTATTAAGTTACGCTTTAAAATGCACAATTTTCGAGGTACAGGGTGTTGAAATTTTAGAAAAAAATTCGTTTTTTTCGAATATCTCCGGAACCGTTTATCGTACGTACAAAAAACAGCTTTTGTAAGCATTTTCTACTCAAAATAAGCTATGTTTTGTGCTAGAAAAAAAATTGTTTTCCTCATAATTGGTGGAGATTTTGAAGGGGTAGCGGGTGTTTTTCTCCTCAACTTCTACGCCCCTGAAAAAAGTACAGTTTTGAGAGGCCTATTCGAACCGCCAATGTTTTCTACACAAAAAAGGTACTCCTGGTCATAAGCTCTAAAGTTGACCGTTTTCGAGAAAAATCAACTTTTATGTTTAAAAACATGGTCAATTTAAAAAAAAATATTTTTTTTACTAATTAAACAAAATTTATTTTAACGTTAGGACAAGTAACAAAACCAAACCATAATTGCAAAATAAAAAATGATTTAAAAGTTGTCTTTGCCTAATTCTCCAAACCGTAAAGGTAACGCATTTCGCACATTTCAGCATTTGAGTAAAAAACATTGGCGGTTCGAATGGGCCTCTCAAAACCGTACTTTTTTCAGGGGCGTTGAAGTTGAGGAGAAAAACACCCGCTACCCCTTCAAAATCTCCACCAATTATGAGGAAAAAAATTTTTTTCTGGCACAAAACATAGCTTATTATGAGTAGAAAATGCTTACAAAAGCTGTTTATTGTACGATAAACGGTTCCAGAGATAATCTAAAAAAACGATTTTTTTTTCTAAAATTTCAAGTCCTGCGCATATATTATGAAACACCCTGTATACAGTGCTTGCAATATCAACTCCGACCGCACTGGAAAGGACGGCTGTTCAATACCCGCGTGAAAAGAACAAGGATAGAACGCCAAATAGAATTTGATTGGCCAGCCGGCAGGCTACGACAACGCATACCCATCGCGCACCTCGCAGCGTGGTTGACACGAGGATATCAGAACGAGAACTGCAGTGGTGCGAGCAAGAGGTAGTAATTTTAGTGAAAAAGATTATTTAATTAAAAAATGTACACGTTAGAACAAAAAGTTCAGATTTTAATCTGGCATTTTGCTGGTAATTCTGAACGAGAAATTCAAAGATTATTTGCGGGAATGTTCGAGGCCAGACCAAACAGAGAAACAATTCGACGAACCGTTAATAATTTTTGAGTTTATTTATTTTTATTATTTATTTTTAGAGTTTTATTTTTATTTAGAGTTTTATTTTTATTTATACCTAGTTATTTTTATTCAGAATTATTTTTTATTTGAGAAATCTTTTTTATTAAGAATACTATTTTTGTTGTTGCCCTAGTTCTCAAGGAAAAAATCAAAAAATTTTATTTTTA
Source organism: Brassicogethes aeneus (assembly GCA_921294245.1). Lineage (NCBI taxonomy): Eukaryota > Metazoa > Arthropoda > Insecta > Coleoptera > Nitidulidae > Brassicogethes > Brassicogethes aeneus. The sequence goes on from OV121134.1 coordinate 52,503,510, forward strand.
GGATTCGGGTACCTATAAAATATTTAAAAAGAAAATTAAAATGTGCATCTACACTCTTACGCAGTTTGCTTGACACTAAATCATTTAGTCTAAATGCAGCCAGACTGAGAGTTGACCTCGCTTACAATTCGCACGCATCCGGCAGCCGGCTCTGGCCAATCAAATTCTATTTGGCGTTCTATCCTTGTTCTTTTCACGCGGGTATTGAACAGCCGTCCTTTCCAGTGTGGTCGGACTTGGATTTGCAAGCACTGTATAACATATATATAACATTAAATTGTAATATTTTAAGAATTAAAAACAAACAAAAATTCTTAGACCTAGGTAAAGAAAAACAACTATTTTTTGCTAGCTTTATTTGATTTGGAATATTTTGGGAGTAATTGTATAAATCTCAAATCTATTGGAATTTGAATTATATTATTTCGAAAGAGAATATTTAATTATCAAATATTTTTTTTTATTTTTATATTCTGTCTTCCAGTTTTTTTCGCATTTTCTCTCACGATTTTTGCCGCCCCAAGAAGTGCCGCCCGGGGCGGACCGCCCCCCCCGCCCCCCCCCCTAGTTACGCTACTGACTACACGGGCAGAAATCTCACACTTTCTGCCCTTGTAGTGTAATATACTATTTCTAGTAAGGTAGTAGAAAAAGCCTAATACTAACAATAAATCAGTCACGTTATAGTTAAGTTTGTTATGCAATTTTAAGTGTATACAGTGCGCAATTAAAGCCCAGGGCCACTACCTGTACAGGTAAATCAAGGTACCTGTATCCCGATGTTCTGTAAGGCAAAGCAAAGCGCTAATACAATAGTGCAATGCAATACAACAAGTGAAGAGTCTAAGAAATCAGTTACACTACTCAATGTACCAGTCTCCTGAAGAAACCAAAGAGAGGGTCAAGTGCATTCTCTACTAAGAAAGTATTCTAGCATTTTCTCGAAGAGGTTAAGCGTCTTCAACCAGCAAAATAAAACAGGAAAATAAACCAGCCAAACCAGGAAAAAAATCCCACAGGACAGCAAACGTAATTATTCGTATAAATCGGTAAAAAACCAAAACTAAACAAACACCCGTGATACGCAATATACGTTAACATAAACAAGAAGTCAAGTGCAGTCACCTAGACATCAACAATAAACAGGCCACTATTCTAACACAGTACGACAAAAAATTTTTCCTCCCACGAAAAATTTCTATAGATTTTGAAAATAGACTTAAAAAAATGATACCCGTGTCTCGGCGTTTTTTCAGATCACGCCATTTTTTTGTATATGTTGTATAAAATGTTATCCACGGTATTCGGCACATAATATAACACATTCGATAACAACTAGACAGTAGTATATTTTAATGAAAAGTTTATTCACTGAATAAATGGACAACCATTAAGATTATTTATTTATTTTAAAAATATATTAATTATATACAGGGTGTTGCACATTTACAAAATACGGGTGTTTCACGTTCGTGGTTCATTGAGAGTTTCTGAGAAACGGCAAAAGATATCGATTTAAAATTTTTAAAGCGTATATAATCCAATTAAGCCTATTTTTCTAAAATATTTTAAACAAAATGCCACTTCCGGCTTGACCATCAACTTTGTGATTTTAAATGGAACACCACATATATTTTTAAATTCTACATAAAATTTTGAGTAAATTTACTATACCATATCCTATACATAAAGTAAATAGTTTTGGAGTTATTAATTTTTTCCGTTAAAATATGACAAATGCGCGTCAATCAAATTAGCCTATAACTTTCTTGCTATTAGGTTTGCAGAAATGTGGGTAGAATTTTTGGAATCTTAATACATTGTTTAAAAGATTCCATGTCAATTTCTTAACATACCGGGTGTTACATTTAAAATAAAAAAGTTATTAACGTTTCAAGTTAGCCCAATTTGCCCTGGGGTTTCTCGGGTAATTTGTTGAAAAATGTTAAAGAATTGACATGGAATTTTTTTAAGATTCCAAAGATTTTTTAAAGATTCCAAACATTTTACCCCCATATCCGTAAACCTAATAGCAAACATCTAGAAAACTATTCACTTTAGGTATAGGACATGGTATAGTAATTTTACTTAGAATTTTATGTAGAAATTAAAAATGTAAAAATATATGGGATGTTCTATTTGAAATAACAAAGTTGATGTCACTTCCGGTCTAACCGGAACTTACATTTTGTTCAAAATATTTAAATAAATAGACTTAATGGATTATAAACGCTTTTAAATTTCAAATCTATATTTTTTTCGTTCTCCAGAAACTTCCAATGGACCACGAATGTGAAACACCCTGTATATCAAGTGGTGTTTTTAGGTTGTGAAACCACTATAGATTCGAAAGCAATGTATTTTATTATTATTTTTAAAATCTGTTCAAAAATTTCATGGGAGGAAAATCGTGTTGTACTGTTTAATAAGTCTTTACTGAAATAAAGCTAAGGATTACGCACAGTGGGAAAAATAATTTGTATCTTCAACTTTCCTTTACAGATAATTATCGCATAATTCGTTATAAACAACAGTAAATAATAAAACTATTGTTAACTATCGGTAGTCACATTGCCGACTACCGAAAACTATCTATCGATGGTTCTCGACCCTATACTGAAGAAACTGTTTGACAAAGTGGGGCAAACAATTGCGGACTACATTGCCCGAATTTTCAGCACAGTAATTTTTACGGACGCAAACGAACAGATAGGACTAACAATGGGGTATTACTAAATCCCTGGTTTAGGGGGATTCCGGATTGTACTTAGTTTTGGGTCAGTCCCCCAAAAGGTTTTCCCTCCTTGTCCACGCACTTACTAGCCTAAATCGGGCGTATGACCCGGCCCGGCGAAAAAATTCCGGAAGGGGCCTTAACGATCAAAACTGTCAAACACGACCTCCTAAGAGAGAATAAAAAATAAAAGTGATCAACCCAAATGGTTTTTAAAAATTTAGTTACCAACCAATATACAGGGTGTTTCGAAAATTCACACTTTTTCGACAATTAGTTTTTAAGTAATTATAATAATTATAAGCATTTTTGTAAAATAATAATGACTACTTACGCCTTTAGTACGATAATTTTAAAATTATAACAAATAAAAGAAATACATAATAATTTTTAAATGTTTTAAATAGCTTTCAGGAGTTTAAATAAATGAATACATGGTTTTATTATCATTAAAAATGGGAGTATCAGGATATATCGCCGATAATTATTACAAAAATATGAATGCTTCGGTATTTTTTCGTTTTGGCTCAAAACATAATAATTACTCGCGATTTAAGAGCACGACATAAACATCATGAGCGTTACTATCAGAAATAGGTTTGGAATCTACTCATACCCGTATACGGGTGTAATGCTACAGCATTCTGAAAAATTTAGGATTTTAAACGCTTCGATGACCTTGGATAGAGCTTGTGACGTTAGAATACTATTGATTTAACAGTCTTGTCAAGACTTACATAAGAGTAGGTACCTATGTGCAAAGATAAAAATACGAACATAACCAATTTAACCTTTTTACTTGTTAATGTATGTTTTAAATTTTAAATCTTTAGTATGTACTTTACCGCGATTTTCGAACGATTTGAGGAGTGTTTATGCTCACTTAAAATAATAAATAAGAATAAGAATTAAGAAATAAGATAAAAAGTTAAAACTGTGTAAAGTAATGGTTGTGTTCATTGCTTCAAGAATCTTGAATTAAGATGTGCTTTGACATCTGGTCAGTGTTTTGTATTGTTTTAAGTCGTTTTTGTTTACGCATCCAGTTTAATAAGGTCTAAGTGTTGAATATTTAACTACATAATTTCTTTTTAACTAAAAATACTTCATTTATGAGTCACAAGCAGTAAAGGGCGGTGGGTAAATTAAGTTTGGGTATATCCTGGTATATACAGACAGGATGGGCATGTGGGTATATACCTATTGGGGAACATTGGATATATACCCGGTATATAGGCATTTACCATTCGGTTATTGTCGATAACTTGTTGAGAAATTCTATTATAAAATTAGGGTATTTCCCTAAATCGTGCGGTCGTATTTCCGCTTCGAGATGGAATATTATTTCTCGAAATATTCCAATAGACACGAGTTGTGAGGTTAATTTGTGGTTTGGAAGTGAAAAGCCTGATTCATAGATTTACTTTCTTCCTTCCTCCCGTAAAAGTTTAATAATACTAAAATCGTAGTGCCATTTATAGTTTCCGGTACGGGAATCTTTAAACAGCACAACGGTTTTTGTATTGTTCATCTTCTTTGGGAGGAAGGAAAGAAGGAAGGGAGGAAGGAAGGCAATCTATAAATCAGGCTTTACAGTTCAACTATTTGTGTCGCTTCTGCTTTGTAGGTAATAATATTATTAACGAAGAGTCTGGTTAGTCAAATCCTGGTATATACAGACAGGATGGGCATGTGGGTATATACCTATTGGGGAACATTGGATATATACCCGGTATATAGGCATTTACCATTCGGTTATTGTCGATAACTTGTTGAGAAATTCTATTATAAAATTAGGGTATTTCCCTAAATCGTGCGGTCGTATTTCCGCTTCGAGATGGAATATTATTTCTCGAAATATTCCATTAGACACGAGTTGTGAGGTTAATTTGTGGTTTGGAAGTGAAAAGCCTGATTCATAGATTTACTTTCTTCCTTCCTCCCGTAAAAGTTTAATAATACTAAAATCGTAGTGCCATTTATAGTTTCCGGTACGGGAATCTTTAAACAGCACAACGGTTTTTGTATTGTTCATCTTCTTTGGGAGGAAGGAAAGAAGGAAGGGAGGAAGGAAGGCAATCTATAAATCAGGCTTTACAGTTCAACTATTTGTGTCGCTTCTGCTTTGTAGGTAATAATATTATTAACGAAGAGTCTGGTTAGTCAAATTAATACTATTATTATAATAAACCATAGTTAGGTTATTAAAATTAATTCTAAATACACAAAATGTTATACCAATGTGTTCATTCTTCCCACTCGTTTCTTATGTTTGTGGTAAATTTACTCCTAAAATGGAAAAAAGACAATTTTGTGGTTTAGCGCGCTGATTGAAAAGTGTTATAATTATTTAATTTGTTGCATATTAACTACTTATTACTTAAATAGTAAATTTACAAAGTCGTCCACATAAGGTGACCCATTTACATACTTAATTTAGGAAATACTGGAATCGAAAAAAAATTTTAGGTACCAAAAGTTCAAAAACTAATAAAATGTTAATATTATATTAATATTAGGTATTTTTACAGGGTATTCCTTTTTTGCAAAAATAATCCCGAGGATATACCCAGGCAAAAATTACATATAATTAATATAAACATATTTTTTAATTTAAAAATTATAAAAATCATATTTTTGTTTTGTTTTTGTATTCATTTTGTTTCAATTAAAATCTATTTGTTCATTAGTTTTCATTTTATTTCGATTAATTCAATTACTTTTTAGTCTTAATTTAACTACAACTTGTTAAACTACCTTAAATTAACAAATTGGCAATACTTTGCTATTTACCTACCGGTAAATACTGGGTATATGCCATATACTGACTTTGTATATGAAACAGTTGTGACCAGTGATGGGCAAGTACCTGGTATATTGAAATATAGGTACATACTAGTGCTGTCAACGATTATCGATTAACCGGTTAACCGGTCATAATTTTATTATAACCGGAAAATGAGGGTATAACCATAATCGGTTATCGGTCAATCGGTTACCGGTTACCAGTTAATCGGTAACCGATTAACCGGTTATGGTTATTATCTGGTCATATGGTTAATCGGTCGACCGATCGGTAGGTAAAGATTTTCTCTGCCCGCTTCTGTACCGGTTTCGGGTGAATCCCCGTCCTACATGTTTACGGTTTTAATTTCAGTTGCATGAGAGTAGTTGGATGATCCACGCAGTGTTGCCAAGTCGGTGCATATTGCACTAGATCTGGTGGATTGAACCTCCATCTAGTGCCCGGAATTCGATTTTGGTGCGCTAGTGCAAAATTTAGTGCATCATCGATCATTAACCAAATTTGGTAAATAACAATGAAAAGGCGTTTATACAATGGTTTTATTTTCATAATTTTTCAATCATACAACTCAGCCACAGCCCACATTTCCTTCAGAAAATCTGAATACGCCCCTGTCCAACAGTCCACCATGCTGACGGCCGTTGTGTTGGTAGCATACCTGTGGTGGTAGTACCCCTAAACTTGGTTTAGGGTAGTATCACAGATTATAAATGTAGTACTGCGCTGCCGCTGCTCTGCGATTGGCTTGATTGTTGAATTCTTTCACAGAACCTCTGTTTCGATGTATTATTTTTCTATGTTTGTTTCAAAAAACAAAAAAATTCTAGTGTGGTATATTCTTATTCTGTGGAATAGTATATTCTTTTCTATGGTATGGTCTAGTTCTATAGTGATTAATTATCAGCGCTTTATTGTGTTTATACATTTAGATGCCGGAACCAGCAACAATGTCGAGCAGTGTGGCTAAAGGACCCTGCCCTAAAGCAATGGCTTACCAGTGTGGAAATGCCTATGCTTAAAATAAAGTTTAATTTTGAAATTATTTCATGGTTGCTCATTCATACATTGTGTTCATCTAGAGTGAAATTCAGACTACTGCATAGATTACTGATCGGGTGGACTTACACCAAAGTGAATTTGGTGCTTTTCTAGTGCATTTTTTATTGCTATATAGTGCATAGCTACTTCAAGCAGTTGGCAACACTGGATCCACGTTGCAACGTTGTGAATGACATAGTAACTAAGTAGGTACTGTCCTATTTTATACTAAAATTATATCAAACAACTAATATAAAACGTTCTAATAAATTATACAAAAAATAGTCTTACCTTTTAAGAAAACTAAATAGGTCAGCAGCAGCAGTTCCGCAGTACTGCGGAATACGTATTCCGCACGTTAATTGTCACAATCAAACGATTAATTAAACAAATCGATAATTATCTTAAGACAACAGTCGTAAGTTACTTATAAGACAGGACTGGATTATTACCTCCTGCCTTATGTGTAAGAAAGGAGTGTGAGTGAGAAAGAAAAGAAGCATGGTTTCAGCCTTTCACGCAACGCCTACAGAAAAAGTCGAGCGCGCACGAGGCAGGCACGAATATTTAAATTCTGGCGGCACGAGGCATGGCTGGTACAACGTTGTCGGATTGTGGAAAAAATTGAAAAATGTGCCAACGTGAAAATTATGAACATTTTACGTCAAGCCAAAGGTATTGACTGGACGCTGGACAAATGAGCCGAAAAGGTGGACGTCCACCCAAATTCTGGACAGTTGGCAACCCTACCTTCAATGTACCGGAGCCCGATGACGACAACTATGAAGAAGACCTAGACCTAGGCATGTACGCTGACCTCGTCTATGAAGAAGTCCCAGATGTAAATGGTGTTGCACCCGGTAGAGTAAACAGAGATTTCGCTGACGGCAGACTTTTACAGAGACGAATCATTCGAGCGCATTTCAGATAGTAACGATCTTTTGTAATATTTTTGTTGAATGGGTGCATAACATGAATTATGTATGAACCTTAAATAAACTAAAGATAAAGTAAACAAAACACAATAATTTAAAATAAACGTTTGAGCATGTATTAAACAATTATAATTACTTCTTTAAATGTTTTATTGTTGTTCCCCATTGCTTTACTCCAATTCTCATGATCTTTTGATGATTTTTGTATTTGTGGTGTTTTATTTTATTTAGACCATGATCGATTAATTATATTAATTAAATTCGGTTATAAATATTAATCGATCATGGCCACGGTTAAATGGTTATGGTCAACTGGTTAATAATGACCATTTAACCGTGACCATGATCGATTAATGACCGGTTATGCAACATATTCAGTAACCGGTTATTTACTTAACCGGTTAATATTCCATGACCGGTTAACCGGGAAAAATTTTAACTTTTGACAGCACTAGTACATACCTTGGGTTGGGTAAATTCAAGGTGTATTCAATTTGGTATTAACCATATAGTATATACAAAGTCAGAACATGCCTGTTACACCATCACAATACTACTTTTTAACAAAAAAACTAGCAAAACTGGAATTAGCATGGATGTAAATTAAGTTATTTTTTTAAATAAGGTTTTTCAGAAAACCGTAAAAAACTTACCTTGGTCCTCTCCTGTCATTATTTCTATTATCCCTTCTGTCCCTGGTGTTAAAATCTCTATCCCTATTATTGTAATCCCTATCCCTATCTCTGTTGTCATTGTCATCATTTCTATTTCTGTTGCGATTATCAAAATCCCTATTTCTATGGTGATTATCATGATCCCTATCTCTATTATAAGAATCCCTATCCCTATTGTGACTACCATGATCTCTATTTTCATCATCCCTCCTATCCTTATGTCTATAGCTGTCTCTGTTATCTTTTCTATCCCTGTAATCCCTAGAATTTTTGCTACTTTCAGGTTTTTCTCGATCATATTTTACTTCATGTCTTTCGCTTTTATGTCCAGAAGATACAGGTCTGCTTTTCTTGTTGCTTCTGTCTTTAGATTCACTTTCTTTTCTGAAAATATTAACCTTGATAATATCTATATCTGAAATATGGTTTAATTGAGCATATATACAATAAAAATTATTATGGGTTATAAATCAAACTTTAATTACCTGTCGGCACTAGAGTCCCTATCGTTCTTTTTTTTCAAAGATTTCTTAGAATTTTCTCTGGGTGAACGCTCTTCAGAGCTGCTCTTGGCTTGTTTTTTCGATTTTTTCGACTTTCTGCGCTCGTAAGACGAATCGGAATCACTGCTTTCCGATGAACTGTCAGAGGAATCTGATTTGTTTTTCTTTTTGGAACCCATTTCTATAAATTCTTTTTAATATTTTTCGTAAACGATACAGAAAAGATGCGTAAACAATTTGCAGGTTAGAAATTTAGATGACATACAGAACGCCAACCAAAGAACACCTAATTTATTTACATAAAGGTTTGTTCGACTTATATAATTCTGAACCATTAGTTTTATCTGATATCAGCGTTGCAAGACCACGAAAAAAATCTGTACTGTACTGTTTTCTATGACTGATTGAAAAAAAACGTACTAATTTTAATGAAAATGTAGTTTTCGAAGATTATGCAGGGTTCACTATGAGGCGCCGTTTGTGCCATAATTTTAAATAAAAAAATACCTATGTTAATGTAAAACAATATTTAAATATAAAAATATATAAATGCGAAATACGAATATTCGCATTTCGCAACTCCTATTTCATATACAGGGTGTCCGGGAAAAGGAGGTCAATCCGTTAACCATATATTCCTTGAGTTAAAACAATAAGACTTTCATAATACCATTTTTCAATTTAGAGCTTCATGTTCGTTATACAGGGCGACAAAGTTTGAAATTTAAAACTGATTTTTTTTAATAATTCGAGTAATTGATAAGATATTAAGTTTAAATTCGGTACACTACTTCAACATAAATAGTTACATTTTTTGAGACCAACAAAACAAAAAACAATTGTCAAATAATCAAAATAGGGGGGTCCAGTACTCACCGACTCCCCCTATTTTTTAGTACGTGCGCCAATGATTTCCAAACGGTATTGTTTCAGGTAATCAATTATTGTTGAACATTTTTTGTCTCCTATAAAATTTTGATAAAATGATTTGTTTTAGAGATAATTGGTAAAGTATGGGTCAGTCCATTTCAAATTTTCGAAATTTAATTTTTTTTTTTAAATTTAGGTCATGTGATATATCATAAAAAAGGTCCCTAATAGGCCTTTAAAATAAGCCATAACTCACCTTTCTACTTTTAATAGTTTACGAGATATCGCTATTTTTGTAAGTACTTGCAAGACCCAAATTTTTTGATTTTCAAAAATCAATAAAAGAAAAACCACCTATCGAAAAAAATTCATATATGGAATTTTTGAGTTTTTAAGTGAGGTAAACAAATTTACCAAAAATTATCAAAATCGGAGATGGTGGGGGAAGAACCTTTTAGTTGATTTGATATGGACTGACCCATACTTTACAAATTATCTCTAAAACAAATCATGTTATCAAAATTTTATAAGAGACAATTTTTTTTTAACAATAATTGATTACCTGAAAAAATACCGTTTGGAGGTCATTGCAATGGCGCCATGGCGCACGTACTAAAAAATAGGGTGAGTCAGTGAGTACTGGACCCCCTATTTTGATTATTTGACAATTGTTTTTTGTTTTGTTGGTCTCAAAAAATGTAACTATTTATGTTGAAGTAGTGTACCGAATTTAAACTTAATATCTTATCAATTACTCGAATTATTAAAAAAAATCAGTTTTAAATTTCAAACTTTGTCGCCCTGTATAACGAACATGAAGCTCTAAATTGAAAAATGGTATTATGAAAGTCTTATTGTTTTAACTCAAGGAATATATGGTTAACGGATTGACCTTCTTTTCCCGGACACCCTGTAGATGCGAACTATTTTTTTCTCACTAGGTGATATTTGCCATGGTATATTAGGGACTTATTTATTGTTGAAACCACAATCCATGTGTGGATTGTGGTTGAAACGAAGACAGAATTAATTAAAGGGCATGCGCATCACGACAAATTCGTGCAATTTTCGCAAAATATTGAATCATTTCCTGCCCCCCATATTTCAAATCTTGCGTATTCGCAGGATATGTCGAAACGTCAAAACGCTTTTCCCGCCAAATCAAATGGACCAATGAAAACATTTTTCGTATTTCGCATCTATATGAAACAATCAACTTGACTAGTTATGATCAGTGTTACCACTGTTAGTACTTCTGTACTAGATCTAGTCCTAAAATTAATTTTTTAGTACGTTAGTACGCTTTAGCAAAATTTAGTACTTTTTATAGTTGAATATATTCTCGCAAAAAAATTGGTTTAAACCACAAATGTGTGGTTTAAACGGAATTATAATATATATATATATATATTATATTATATATACAGTGTGTCGCATTTAAGATGAAGACACCCCCATATTTTCGCTATTTCAATGAATAGAGATTTGAATTTTTTCACATTCCCACACAGAACACGCTATCCAATGGATATCCAATGGCTATCCCAATGTCCATATAACATCCATGCCTTTTACGATATCCATTGGATATCCAATGGATATCCATACTGGATGTTCAAAAAAAAACAAAAACATTAAAAATATTTTTTTCTTTTTTAAAATAGCCCCTTATAGGATAAATTTATGTAATGATTAATAAATATGATTTAAATCGTTATTAACCCAATTTCAACAAAGTATCTCTAATATATATCCAATGGATAACTAATGTATGTCCAAAGTATATCCACTGTACATCTAATGTATATCCACTGGATATCCACTGGATATCCGATGGATATCCATACTGGATGTTCAAAAAAAAAACAAAAACATTAAAAATATTTTTTTCTTTTTTAAAATAGCCCCTTATAGGATAAATTTATGTAATGATTAATAAATATGATTTAAATCGTTATTAACCCAATTTCAACAAAGTATCTCTAATATATATCCAATGGATAACTAATGTATGTCCAAAGTATATCCACTGTACATCTAATGTATATCCACTGGATATCCACTGGATATCCGGTGGATAACTGATATGGATATCTTGTAAATATACTTGTATGTATACATGTGGGATTTTGTGATGGTTTAAACTAGCATATGTAAAAAAAACGACTTTACGTTAAATTGATTTTTTGCCAAGAGCTACGAAATTTTTAATTTTGAAATGTTCACTTTACCCAGATAATAATATTTATATATTAATAATATTATTTCTGTTAATAATATGACTATGACAGTCTGCAATACAAAAAAAATTACTTAAAAAAGTCCTTTTTGTTTATTATTGTATTTCATATATGTACTACGCACGCGCTGAATTTGAGAATCTTCAGTGTTGCCGGTTATAAGCAAAATAACTAAACGAAATATATTTCCGTACTTTATTAAGTTTTAATAAATAAATTAAATAAGTTTAAAATAATTATTCACCACATTTATGTCAAATAGGTATACTAGGTATACTAATTAATTAAGTATTAAAGATTTAATAATATAACCGCCATTTTGATGAGCTTTCTGAAATTATTTAAACGTCTGACAACACTGCCGGCGAACACAGAAGATAAAGAAGCGTCCTTTTTCTATGGTAGCGTCGGTTAAATATGATTCATTCCACCCTGCGACAGATTGTTATATGTTTGTCATAAAGTTTATTGTTTTGTGATTATTTGTTTGAGGTCTCTAGTGGTAAGTAAATATGTGTTTATTTTAATTAAAACCATAAAACATTTTATTATTGTGAATATCTTTGGGGTCGAGGGTAACAAATGGCATTTTTTACACTTTCCGCATAGCTCGGTAAGCTAATCGACTCTTTTGGGCCGTTGTATGGTTGGATAAAACCTACCACTGAGTGTGTCTCGTGTGCATACATTTGCACCGCCGCACAGTGAGGCCACGTCTTTTTATAGACGGTAGATGTCACCATATTACCTTGCCGCTGCATCTCGCCGCTGTCCAGGTCGCCCAACTAGTATATAGGTGGGCGGTTGCTTGGCTTGAAGCGTGTCTCTCGGCACCAACTGCCTGACACTGATGAGACCCAACAGGTCGAAACAGTCTGTCTGTCAGTGTTGTATAATCTGTGGTGGGCAATGCCCACTGGGCATGGTACATTAGTCATTGTGCCATGTCAACCCGAGAGATGCGTTTCGGGCCAGGCACGGTGGAGAGATTTGTCGGCTTGTGTAATATTTGTCATTTTGGTTGCCTAACTACTGGCGTAGTAGTAAAACCTTGGCATTTTTTAACAAACAACTTCTTTAGTTATATGTAGTTTTCTGTTTTATTTTATGTTTTCATAAAAATAAATATTTAAATTAAAGAATAAGACTTTTATTTTAAAACCCAATGTTATTTATTGATTCACCATATCCAATACAGATGACAACCATATTGCATACAATACTATATCCACTGGGTATCCATTGGATATCCCACAGATTATACCACACTATGTCCAGGAGGGTCGGACATTTATATATCCAATGGTTAACCATTGGATATCCATACAATCTCCATATTGAATACAGATTACAACCTTATTGCATACAATACTATATCCACTGGGTATCCATTGGATATCCACACTATGTCCAGGAGGGTCGGACATTTATATATCCAATGGTTATCCATTGGATATCCCGGATATCCTATGTATATCCTGGATATCCATAAAAGAAATCCATTGGATATCCATTGGATGTAATTGTTCCGTGTGGGTTCATACATGTTGGTGGGTCACATTTTTTAAGATACTCGAGTATCTGATCAACTCAAATCTGAACTTTAAACTTGACCTACTACGAATTCACAATCGGGGCCAGTTGTCGATATTTTGCTTCGCGTTAGAAATATCGAAAAAAATTATTGGAAAAAGTTGTTCAAAATATTATTCTAACCTCGTATACCGATTTTCATAGCAAAATTCGCATTTCTAATTTATTTATTTTTATTAGTTTTATTATTGTTTTATACCATTTCCTTAATTTAATAAATTATAATTGATTTGTAATTTCCAAAAATTGTTTTAATTATTTATTTAACGGTCATAAACACTAGTTAGTATCAAATTATTATTTTCCATGGCTCCCTTATTATCAAACTAAAAAATGAACTTGTAATAATTTTGTGTGGACCAAAATAAAAAAAAATTAAAAATGCGAATTTTGTTATAAAAATTGGTATATGGGGTTAGAATAATATTCTAAACAACTTTTTCCAATAACTTTTTTCGATATCTCTAACGCGAAGCAAAATATCCAGAACTGGCCCTGTTTGTGAATTTGTAGTAGGCCAAGTTTAAAGTTCAGATTTCAGTTGAGTAGCTTAAAAAATGTGACCCATCAACATGTATGAATGTGAAAAAATTCAAACCTTTATTCCTTCAAATAGCGAAAATATGGGGGTGTCTTCATCTTAAGTGCGACACACTGTATATATATATATTTTTAAATAATTGTTAAATTTTTAATATTAGGATTTAAAAGGGTTGCTCAATAAAAAAAATAAAATTTTATAAAAAATATTTATTAAAATTAAACAGGTTAGAGTAAAATTAAAATGTATAATGATGGTGCCTTAAACCTAGTCAAATTCTTATATCAGTCATTGTAGCCCTGTTTCAATTATTGAAGTGTTAAAAATAATTATTTATTAAATATAATTGTCATTGATACAGAGAAATAATCTAAACATAAACATTAAAACCTACATAATTATCTAATACATTGTTTAAGCGCGCTGGGTTGGGCGCGCTTAGTCACTTCCTTTGCTTTTACAATCGTCTTAGTAAAGCACTTCCATAACCTCAAAGTCTCGTCAGCGCCTGCTGAAAGAACGGTGGTGCCATCTGGCGACATGGCCAAGTGCAAAACTCTGGCGGTGTGGCCGGTAAGCTCAGCCACCTTATTCATGTTGGGGTATTTCCAGATAATCAGCTCGTTATTAGCGAAACCGTGTCCGGAAATGATCTCTTTGTAGTTTGTGGACCACAAAAGCGAGCATACTTGCGATTTGGTGTCTATGGCGTTCAAGGGGATGCCATTGTAGCAATTCCAGAAACGAATATGGCGATCGGCGGTACCCCCACCACTCGCGAGGATATGTGGTTGCCATGGACACCAGGCCAGAGCCTTCACGGCTGCTTGATGTGCGGTAAAAGAGTATAGAGCTTGACTTTCCGAGATGGGATTTGCCTGTTGGGCCTGCCATATGTTCAAAACGTTATCGTTTCCGCCGCTGGCTAAATATTTTCCATCGGTAGACCATTTCAAGCCGCACACCTCCTGATTGTGACCAGATAAAGTGGAAATCACGTGATCTCTTTGTCTAACGTCGTGGTGGATGATTTGGCCGCTTCGACAGCCGCTCGAACAAACGTACGAGTTCCACGATAGAGACCCGACGCGGGCCGAGTGGCCTTCCATAACGCGAAGCCTTTTTCTTATTGTCGTGTTCCATAATTCCACCGTTCCAGTTGTGGTGCCTATAGCCAAAGTATCTCCATCTTGTATCCATGCCAAAGAGCAAATGTAATCGTTTCCTCCTTCCAGCTCCAAGAGTTGTTCAATGTTTCCAGTACCTGAATATAAAAAATAGAATTTAATTATGTTGGGATATATTTTGTGTGCAATAATTTTTTTGTAATTCTGTGCACAGTTCAACACGATTTCCTCCATAAAAAATTTAAACACACAACATTTATATATCATTTTTTTTCTTTAAATTTTGTATGTTTTTACATACTACAAAAATTAAACTTTAAGAAAATAATAATTTTTTTTAAGAAAAAAAAAACTATTTCTTGTGTTAATTTTTTTAATAAAACAGATTTGTATTTATCTTATAATAAATATATGTGGGAAACAAATCTTGATCTTTTAGTTTGACGATTATACATCACAACCTAAAAAACACCACTTAATTTACAGGGTGTTTCACATTTGTGGTGCATTGGAAATTTTAGGGGAACGGAAAAAGATATTAATTTGAAATTTAAAAGCGTTTATTGTTCATTTTAGATGAATCATTTAAGTCTATTTTTAAGAATATTTTGAACAAAATGCCAATTTCGGTTTGACCGGAAGTGACATCAACTTTGTTGTTTCAAATAGAACACCTCATATATTTTTACATTTTAAAATTCTAAGTAAAATTACCATGTCCTATACCTAAAGTGAATAGTTTTCTAGAAGTTTACTATTAGATTTACGGATATGGAGGTAAAATGTTTGGAATCTTAAAACATTGTTTAAAAGATTCCATGTAAATTCCACCCGGTACGGTAACATATAGGGTGTTTTATTTAAAAGAAAAAGTTATTGACGTTTTAAGTTAGCCTAATTTGCCCTGGGTTTTCTTGGGTAATTTGTTATAAAACGTTAAAGAATTGACATTTAAAAAATGTTTTAAGATTCCAAAAATGTCACCCCATTTCCGCAAACCTAATAGCAAAAAATTATAGGCTATTTTTAATTGACGCGCATTTTTAAAATTTTAACGATAAACTATTTACTTTACTTTAGGTATAGGACATGGTACAGTAATTTTACTCAGAATTTTATGTTGAAGTTAAAAATGTAAAAATATATGGGGTGTTCTATTTAAAATAAAAAAGTTGTGCAACACCCTGAATATAATTAAAATAATTTTAAAATAAAAAAATAATTTTAATGGTTGTCCATTTATTCAGTGAATAAATTTTTCATAAAAATATACAGTCTAGCTGTTATCGAAGCTGTTATATTATGTGCCGAATATCGTTGATAACATTTTATTGGATCCAATTTAAAAAAAAAAATTACGTGATCTGAAAAAACTCCGAGACACGGGTATCATTTTTTTAAGTCTATTTTCAAAATCTCTAGGAATTTATCATGGGAGGGAAAAAAATCAAATTTTATCGTGCTGTGGTCAGAGCTGTGCGGTACTCGAGTACATGTACTCAAACACTGTACTCCAAGTACTTTCAGTGTACTCGGTATTCAGTCCCGAGTACTTTAATTTAAATGTACTTATATTTGTACTTGATACATTAAAGATTGCAAAAATGCGTAAAGTTCGCAGATTGTATTTTTTGTTTGTAAAATTTGATAGCAAAAGGTTTCCTGGATTATTTTGGAGTGTTTTCTACGAAAACATGGATTGGAAGGACAATGCTGTGCTTCTGGGCCATATGGCGTTGTGCGGAATATTATATAAAAAAAAACCTGCAATACAACATATGTTGTATTGCAGGGTTTCAAGTACGTTATGGGGGTAGTCAAGTACGTCGCTATAAAACGAGGGAAATAAATCAGGAACGAGCTAAGAAAAGCTATTTCCAGTATTAAAAAAAATAAACTGACTGATAAAGAGCAGTTCTTTAAATACACACGAATGAGATTTTTGACAATTTATCAAGTCTCGTTACCCCTCGCATAAACACTAAACTTACAAGGGAAGACTGCCAACTGAAAACTGCCGTGTGATTGGCTGGAGTAGCGGTTGAGGTAAGAAAAGATGAAAGATGGTCATCTCTTGCCGATACGTTCTTGCCTCTACCTCTGATTTTTTTTTTCATATGCAGTGCATATTATGCACCTATACCTGTAGAAGTGCCATAAATTTTTGTTTACTTTTACCGCCTAGTTTTGCAATAATAAACGATAATTATGACTGTGTCCAACGAAAATCTGTCATTTACGTCTAGAATTACACTGAAATACGAATACGTGATTATCTGGGGATATTTGGTTTAATTTATTTGGTTTCTAGTCACTGACCATGATTTTGTTTTTAAAGTAAAGTATTTAAAAAAAAACACATACCTAATTGCATAAGGTACATTCATGTTGATTTAAACCATAATGTTTTATCATTGAGTAACTTTACTCAATGGTTTTATTATTATAATATATTATAATAGGTACCTAGGTCTATAATTGAGGAGCATCCGTGCAAAACCGGCTAAATCCATTTTATTCAGTTTTTGTTTTTTTTTTATTTCGCATCTTTGGGTTAATTTCTATCGACAACCAAGATAATTCGGTTTAAATCCGACTATATCCATGTTAAAATCACATTTAAAAGGTAGCTTTAGGAGCAAAACCGGCCAAATCCACGTTTTTATAGCAAACCCGGCTATATCCAATAAATAATAATGATAAGCATGTGGCTTGGATATGTTGATACTACTACTAAAATTTGTTCTGTTTTTTCATGTTTTCACTAAATTTATTTTGTTAATATTTTTGAATAATAAAGGTTTTTTCATATTTTATTTGTAGGTTTTTGAGCAAAACCGGCTATATACAAAACATTTTTTGAAATTTTGGCCTTAATATAAAGGTTTGAAAATGAAAGTATGTCTTATAAATCAAGTACCATAAAGCCCACAAAACTCAAGTTTTCTTTTTTTTATCTGTAAAGGCCAGGAAACCGAGAGTTATTGCCATTTTCCCAACATTTTATTAAAGTGGATATAGCCGGATTTGCACGGATGCTCCTCAATTGTTTTGCATATTAACCCTTTCACTTATGGCGTAGTAAATTTAGTACGTCGTTTTCTACAATTTTTTGTATCTAATTTTTATCCATTTTCTCACGTTCTCATGTCCTAATTTTAGCATACCTTGTAAAAAAAACCAGCAGAGAAAAAAAAAATTTGAGGTACCAAAAAATAGCAAATAATTACATTGTTTTGTGTGTTATAAATAATTCTTGAGCAAAAGGGTTTAAACATGTTTAATGTAAAAATGAGCAAAAAATTGATTTAGCTACACTGAAAGAAAATTTTACATTTCAATATAATATTTCATACTCGTTTTAGTTGAAAATTACATTATAATGTATTATTACCAGTATAAATATGGTTTAATTTTGTTTAACATGTAAAATAACATATGAATTCTAAAAACTACAAATTTAATAAAATAATTCAGTCACAACACTGATTTATGTATTTAAAGGTGTAAAACAAAAATAGTATTCTCAGTACAAAAATATGTACATATAACCCACATCCGATTTTTTTTGTTATCGAGATATTACATTTAAAAAGATTTTGAACTCAAATATTGGATTACCATGATATTTATCTGCATTTAATAAAAATGTTAAAAGCATATGTCAAGTCAATATAAATTTAATATTTCGATTAAGAAATAAAAAAATATTTTTATCATTTCTTTATATGATAAAAATAATTGAATTTTTCTTAAATGCAAAATATCTATGACAATCTAATATTTTTTTTTCCTTTTAAATAAAATTATCTATATTTATTATTTTGTGCAGAATAACATTTTCTACAACTGTTTAAAACAGTCTGTTTTCGTTTGTCAGCTTCGTCTTAAAAGACCCTTATAATTTCAAATTATTAACTTGTATAAGATATACAATAAAAATGTAAAAATACAATAGTATGGATTATTACATTTAAATTGAAAAGATTTATTACATTCCAAACATATAGAAACTACATTCAAAATAATTTCATCCAAATGTAATGTTCATTTAAAAAGTAAAAAAACATTTCAAATGGACATAGATTACATATAAAGTGTTAATTTACCTGAAAAATTGAAGTATTTTACATATTAAATCTAGTTGTATATTTTGCTTGTAAAATTACATTTAAATGTAATTTTTCGGATACCAACAAGGCATCAAAATAACCAATTCCAATTACCAGAATTTTACATGAAAACCTTTTTCAGTGTAGGTTTCATAAAAACGTGGTGCACCACGGGGCTGTCCCCAAAACTTGTGACACCAAAAATGTTCAAAATTCCTCCTCCCTTGTGATTTTTTTTTGAATAATCTGACTAGATAATAATATATATAATAATAATCTGACTAAAAACATTTCATTTACATTGTCATGTGACGTTTTTAAAAATCTTTCCCCCTTAGACAAGACAAATTGTGAGTCCTTTAAAACCTCCCTCCCTCCTTCAGCATCACAAGATTTATAGACAGCCCCTGTAAATATTTCCAGCTATTATTATTTTTTAAAGTAGTGTTGTATAATAATTGTGTGAAGTTTGTTACTGAAAATTTTGATTCATTTAAGAATTCCAAAACAAACCACCTATATGATACCAGGCATAAGCATCTTCTTTCTACTGATAAGCCAAATTATACTTTTGTCCAGAAAAATGTCATGTACAATGTTATCAGGGCATGGAATAAATTGTCCAGTCCCTATAGATTGTTAACAAAAAACACAATAAAACTGAGATTTAAAATATTTCTATATCAGAGGTCTTATTGTAATATGGCAGAGTTTTTAGATGAAAACATTTTTCCAGATTTGTAGTGTTGGTATACTAAAGTTTTTGTCTATTAAATGTATTGCTTTTATTGTCTATAATTTATGATATGATCTACACTCTATGGGTATTATATATGTATGTAATTTTAAGGATCAAATAAAGAGTATTATTATATATAATATTACCTGCATCCCATAGATAGACATGGGCACCCAAAGCAGCAGCTAAAATATTATTACTATTCCAATCAACCAAATTCAAATAATAATCATCAACAATGTCAGGTGCATCCAAGATTCTGTCAGGGGCTTGTGGAATATACCTTGTTGAATTTTTAACAGATGCTGGGGTTTTTGATTGAGTATAAATAACCCTCATCGGATTCTGAAAGCCTTCAGGTGCGGAAGGCGCCTTTTTTTGATATGACAAAATCTTTTGTTTGCTGATGTCGCCGCCGTGCAAATTATCGCACATAACTTTCTGCAATTCTCTTTGCGTGGGGCTGTCAGATAAGTTTTCATCCTGATTAAGTTTGTAGTGAGCCAGTTCAAAGTTACATGCGCTTCTTAAAGGAATAAATCGATCAGCTGTTGGTGTTTTTGACTTGCTTGGTGTTGGAGTTTTGGATTTCATTCTTGGCGTTTTTGAGGGGGTTTTAGAGCCTTCAGAGTGCTTTGAAGGCGTTCTAGTCGACGAGTTTGCCATAGATGAAGATATTGATTTCATACTCGAGTTTGAAGAGGCACAACTGCCTTTTTTTCTTTCCCATCTTGGTGCTGGGCCTTTTGTTAACGGTCCATCAACGTTCAAAAGACTGTTTACGTCGTTCCAGAATTTAAATTGAGCCATTTTAACCTAATAATCACAGTACACTTCTTAAAATCACATGTATTTTTTACGTTAACAGTCAGAAAACGAAAAAAGAATGAACCATAGATTAGATATGGTGAAATGATGGAATGCAGAGAGCAAAAACCGTTACAGAAATTGAATTTGAATGTGGCAGATTCGACAACTAAAATCATATGTTGCCAACTAATACCACCAGTGTTGCCGGCTCTACTTATTTTTTGTTTTTTGCAATAGTTTCATTATCTTAAACCATTAGTTAAAGTTTTATTGACTCAAGGTTAAACAGTGATTTTATTTTAGCATTAACCTTTTAAAATATGCTTTTTATATTATTATTATTAATTTATTTAAATAAAAATAAAAGCTTCTTCTTCTTCTTTCGGTAATAGGCCCTGTGAAGTACACTGTGTGGTCACTACAAAGAACACAGTGATACACAGTGTCACAATCCAGTGTGGATTGTGCACAGTGTATTTTGAGTGGTAGTAGGTTTATTTAATTATGGGTAGTAGGTCAAACTGCTAAAATTCCAACCTATGTTTTTAACCATGTTTTATTCAAAATTTTAATGTGCCTGTTTTTTTTTATTTATAATGTGTTTTCTTCATTATTGCTGATTAGTTGTGTTGTACCTATATACTATTATTAAACCTTTATTTTAACTATGCGGTTTCAAAACTCTATAAGAATTGTGGATGTGGACTTTTACATGGCATCTCCTCTTAATGGACTTGATGTTATGTATTCCGATTTTAGGGGAATATTTATTAATCAAGTTCCTGTTATAAGGGTTTTTGGATCTACAGAAACAGGTATATGCCAACTTGTTAATATTTATTTTTAAAGTATAAACCATATATGCATATCTACCTCCAAAACTATACCTAGTTTATATTAATAAATAAGTAAACTGCAACTGTCATTAAAATGAACCTTAGAACCATGCTGCCTTGCTAAGCTAAACCCCTGTATTTGCAATATTAAATAATGCAGGACAAAAGATAGTTTTTATTGTTTTTAACAATGAAAATGATCTTTGGCCCTTTATTATTTAATATTGCAGATGCAGATACTGGGGTTTAGCTTAGCACAGCAGCATGGATCCATGCCTTAAGAAAGTCAATGTAAGGCTTACATAAGCTAGTTAGGCTGTCTTAAAGATGTTAACTTATGCTATCATTGATATAATTCCTAGTAAACATTCTTGATCTCATTTTATAACCACTGTGTGACATCCAGGTGTTAATTTTGATCGCTGATATCTTTGAAACGGTTGATCTGAAGAACTTTGACCCTCAGATGTTTTTTGTAGAGCGTGAAATTGTCTATAACTCCTCTCGATTGGGTGTTGCGAAAACTAACCATTCCAAAGTTATAAGAATTCAAAATAAAAAAAATTAAAATTCCTGTGTTATTGAAATGGAAAAACAACAAATGAATTGAGGCAAACCTTAATATTAATATTAAGGGCTCAAATAGGCGGCAACATTTTTGTTTTTGAATGTAGGTACTATTAAATTTTCAACACTATTGGAAAAAAAATTGTTATTTTTTTTTAAACACCCTAATATATATATATATATATAAGAGTATCAAAATTGATACTACAATAATTTAATTATTAAAATTTAACTTAACCAACACCTTAGGTTATATAAAATTACCATAAGCAATATATATTTATATTCGCAATGATTGTTTTTTATATAAAATAGATATTTTACCCAGAAATAGGGTATTTTCGTCATGCTTGCGGGTAAAATATTAAAGCGGGTATTTTGCAAATTTTGATCATAATACCAACTAAAGAAATTTTCAGTGAATAATATTGTACATTTACTAAATATACATAATTATTTTATTCTATCCTGTTGCCATTCTTCTTGTTAGTTTAGTTCAAAATTGAATTAATTTTTCTAAAATATTTATAAAAATAACTATTTTTTATTCTTGCGGGCAAATTCGGGTATTTTGTAATTTTTGGTCGGGAACTTTCCTGAAATTTAATGCCTATACAAATAAGACTTGGGTTTTATAGTGTTACCAAACACAGGTAACGATAACCTTTATAAACTTCTCAAATATTAAGGGTTAATAATAATAATAAAAAATTTAAGTTATTTGGATGATAGGTATAATATTTATGGCAACCACTATGAAAACAAATTTTTATTGTAATCTTATCGTTCCAACAAACACAGGCAAAGTGTCGGCACGGTTTCAGTAGCAGAATGTCGTACGGCACCGGTAATGGGCCAGGCAAAATTTGCTGCTATACCCGTACTGGCACTTTACTGTGTTTCTGGGATCAAAAAATCTTGAAATTTTCGAATTTAAATTCTAAAGAAATCAATGAGCCAATCAGAGCAATGCATATCGCAATCTAGTGTGCCTTGGAGAATGCTGCACTCTGATTGGTTATTCAATTCCGATAGAAATGTCACAATATGTAAAATTCATTTTAATAAATTAATGTTCTTTTGTTTAGGAGAAAAGATTTGTACTCATGTCCATGGGGTTTTTCCATATATTTACATTCCATACAGCGGAGAAAATGATATAAATGCACAAATATACAAAATTGCAATTCACATTGATAAAGCTTTAAATATTTCCATGAATCAGGCATCTTCAAACAACCAGCATGTTTATAAAATATCACTGGTTTCTGCTTAGTAAGTAGTTTGTGTTGAAAGATTAAATAAATATTAAATGAAAACATTTTTAGTCCTTTCTATGGGTATCATGCTAAACAACATCAGTTTTTAAAGATTTATTTATACAATCCCTCTTTGATTCGAAAACTAAGTGGCTTATTACAAACTGATGCCATATTAGGAAAAGTATATCAACCTCATGAATCTCATTTATCTTTTGTGTTACAATTTATGATCGATTATAATCTGCATGGAATGAGCACTATGCAAGTTTCTGATATGAAAATAAGAAGACCAGCTGGTTTGGTCATCGAAGAAGATAACGATTTATATCTACCTGATAATATAAACAGAATATCAACTTGTGAACTTGAAGCTGATGTTTTAGCTACTAATATTATTAACAGATTGGAAATTGCTACAGGCAACTTGGCAGTCAACCCTGGCATTAAAGCTTTATGGGAAGATGAAAAACAGAGGCGAAGAAATAAAAATGAAGAATCCCAGATTGAGTCTTGCTTGACATTAAAAAACATGGAAGCAAAACCAACTAATTCTCAAATAGTTTACAAAAGATTATTGTTGGATAGATTAGCTGCCCTATCAACTGATAATGCTGATGTTAAGAGTAAATGTTTGGATACTTCAGTGTATCCAGCTGAAACTCCTTCAAGTTTATCTGTTCAGAATGCTTCTTTTATCGAAAATCATTCACAGTCATCAAACAATAGTTTTTCTTTGGATTCCTCATCTTTGGACACAACATTAACTCCTTCAAATGATCTTGAAATGAATAACACTCTTGATGGGAATTTTCTTGATATTCTGGAAGATTTAAATGAAAACCCGGAAAATTCCTTGCAAGAAGACAGTATTTTATCTCAGGTTGTTGATGACAATCAGGAGGAAGATTCCATGGATTTAAATTGGCCCATGCAGCCAGCAACGCCAATTAAAATATCCGTTGATGAAAAGGAGGCCAACGAAAGTGACGATGACATGTGGAACGAGACTTTAGACACCACTTTGATCCCACAACTGGATGGCAATGATGACGTTTTAGACACATCCAATGAAAATGTTAAACTTGGTAAGAAATGTTTGTTTATATTTTTATTTTATTTGAATTTAGACAATAGTTAATTTTTTGTTATTTTTGTTTAATTTGGTTTATTTATATTGTAAAACTTTTATATATTTTTTTTATTAAAAAAACAAAAAAATTATCAAAAAAATCTGTTGCCTTTATTAAAATTAATCCAATTATATCATTTTATTTTCTGCATATACATCAATTGCTTCTTAATATTACAGAAGTTTTACCAAAAACCTTCAAAATCAATTTTTCAAATAGTAGTATTGAAGAAGATCCAGTCAGTGGATCAAATAAGTTAGCAACACAATCACAGCCAATCACAAAATCAGGAAGAGATATGCCTCTTCTTGGAAATGAACAAGGCATTAAAAATAATGTTACCGCTTTCGCAAAATTCAAGACAAAAGTCCACTTAAAATCCAAATTAAGACTTATTCTTTCCAAATGCATTAAAAGAAATCTAGACAAAAAAACTATTAAAATTCCTTTAACGCGAATTTGTGTAAAAAAACGCAAATACATTGTCAAGAAATCAGCAAAACAAATACTTCAAGTCAGTGAGAAACAAAAAGAGGAGGTTAAAATTATTAATGCTTTGGATAATGGGGTTAAACCAAAATTTATTATTAAGTCAAAATTTATCTGTAAGTATACAAAATATTTGGTCGTGTCATTAGTTGTCCAGAAAATGCTGACGCCATTCACTAGTTATTAAAATTATATTGCAATATTTATATTTTAAGACTATTTTCTTATGATGATTCTAAAATAAAAAGTTTTGTTTTTTTGACACAATCTGTCAGAAAATACGCTAAAGAAGTATCACATACTTTGGTATTGTGGAAGTATGTGAGAAGTATCGCTAGTAGCGCCACCACTCAGCTGTTATCATCGTAACAAAAGTACAACTTTTGATAATCAGCTCTCAAACGCGTGTGTTACAAACGAGTGTTTTTGAGAATAAAGCCGGAAAATGTTAAAAAATATCGAAAAAAAAAACCGTGGCACGATTTGTTGTGTTGTTGGGTGTATTTCGAGAGGAAATCCTGGGTTGAGTTTTATCGGTTTTCCAATAAACAGTGTTAATCCGAATGAAGAAATAAATTTCATACAGTCCCTGTAAATATAAATTGTATCTATTAGATAGAATAAATACACATTTTAGTAATGATTAACGTGAAAAGTGCAAACATTTCAATTCAGTAAAAATCGTCAAACAAATAAGTCCTCTAAATTCGTCTAAAAGCGTTGATTAAGAATTCTTTTAAGTCTCCACTCAACGGTAAAATACCATTATGGATTATATATAATATTATGTTGCCATGAATTCGTAGGTAGGTATAATATATATTTTTTGTTGTTTAAAATGCAGTTGTCGGTGTTTTTTAGATAACTCAAAAATAAAAATGGTTGATTTTAAGGTTATGTTTGTGCAAAAATTATTTTTTACTAATTTCTTAAAAATGTCCAAACTTAAATATAAATTATATTATATTATAACTAAAATAATTTACAATTAAAAACACAATAATTCACCATGATCCTTGCGTTGAGTTTCTTAATCAATGATATAAAGAATAATCAATCGAAATCGAGTACTAAACCAGTTTTTTAGTTTTTTCCTTGCAACGTAAAACACAAATATCGTGCGCGATTTAGCTGTCAATTGAACAAAATTTGTCGAGTAAGACTTCTGCCTTCCTCTCTTTTGTGAAAAAACTACCTATTTATTTAAAATGATGTTCGTACGCTTTAAATGTATTGTTGACAATTCTTAAATTCACGCAATGCTTTTGAAGTCCACCAGATGGCGCGCGGGTTGCGAAAACCCGATACTTCTTTAGCGTATACATCTGGCAATCATGTTAACCTCAGCTGCCTCGTCTAAATTCATAACAATATCCACAATCCGCACAACAAGGTCTGTTCGATCTCGTAGTAAAAATACTAAAAATCACTGCAACACTGCACTTCATACGATGGCGGCCATTTTTGTTGTTGTGCTTTGGGTTTGTACAGATTAATAATCGTTTTAAACGTTGTGTTTCTTACAGACAGACTTGCAAGCAAGAGAGTGGTAAGAACAATCATTTTACTCCTCTTTTGTAAAAAATAAACCTTATTCAATCAAATGTCAATTTGAAGGTTAATTTGTGTCTTATAAAATAACCTCAAATTAACCTTCAAATTAAAATTTGACAGCCCTGATAGAATAAGGTTTATTTTTTACAAAAGAGGAGTAAAATGATTGTTCTTACCACTTTCAGGTCTCTTTTAAGGCTTGCAAGTCTCTCTGTAAGAAACACAACGTTTAAAACGATTATTAATCTGTACAAACCCAAAGCACCAGAATTGTAAACAACAAAAATGGCCGCCATCGTATGAAGTGCAGTGTTGCAGTGATTTTTAGTATTTTTACTAGGAGATCAAACATACCTTGTTGTGTGGATTGTGGCAATAACAAAGTTTTGTGTCAGTTATTAAATACATATACATCTAATATGTATATAATACTCCATACATATTGCTAGAGTCCGTAAGTGGAAGTATCGCGGAGATTCTGTCTCTTTCTATCGTACTTAAAGTCTTATGCGCATGTCCGAGAATTAAATTGTACGAATTGCAGAACTGGCCGACTTTCCTTATTCTAAGCGACGTTCTGCTATTCGTTCAATTCAATTCAATTCTCCGACATTCGCATAAGACATAAGACGGTGTGCCTGAACGAAGTTTAAGTCGCATAAAAATGCCGCCAAAAACTGATTGCAGTTTCTTGTTCGGGACCCTTTGGTGACTTAAAAATGTTATTTGCCAAAATCCTAGCTGGTACTCTTTTCGAAATTTTTTGAAAATTTATGATTTTTTTTTAATTTTTGTTTATTTCAAAGTCGACCTTTGACAGACACCAGCCAAATGCTAAACTCTATTATGTATAAAGGTCTTTTAGAATTCAATAAATTGCCCAATAGGGTGATTCAAAAAAAGCCTTTTTTTAAAAATGAACCCGCACTGGCCTAAATTATAAAGATTACATTAAAACTAAAATATTGATACCAAAAAATCCAAATTCAATGAATATTTAGAGGTCGCTCAAATCAATTTTCGTATTTTTGCACATTCGAGCCGCGAAATTATTACTGCACAAAATAGTAAATAACTTCGTTAGTTTTTAATCGATATTATTAAAAATTTAAGGGTTACCTAGTTTTTTAATACCCTTTGAGATAATGTATTGAACTTTACATGAAAAAAAATAATTTGTTAATAAAAACGTATCATCTTATAAAATAAGCAACAATTGGAATCGCACTATGATGGTACCGTAAAAAAACTAAGAAAATAACACTTAAATTATTTAGTATACAGAAAACCTGCCGAAAGAAATATTTTATTTGATTTATATAAAATATAACCTAAAAATAATTAAGTAATTTAGATTTTTCCCATTTTCAAACGATTTTATAAATAATTTATATCCGTTTTATTAATTATGACGTATTTTTATAATATTTCTTTATTTTTAATACCATATTTAATTAATTAAACTAGGTAGTTATTAAATTAGGTCCTTTTTACAACTAAAATAAAATAACGTTAACTACAAAATTATTCACTGCATTGATATGGCTTAAGCAGAAATTTAAATTTTATTAAAATTATTGACATACAACAATTCAAAAATTTTGATACCAAAATTATTTGATTCTGTCTATAGATGTTGCTAAATTGACATACCACAATAATAATTATTATTCTTAAATTTTGTTAGTAGAACCTACTACCAGGTAGTTGATAAATTATATAAATATAAATATATATATATATATATATATAATATATATTATATATTATATATTATATATTATATATTATATATTATATATTATATATTATATATTATATATATATATATATATATATATAAATATTATTTACTTAATTCAAAAGCGTCTAAGTACCAGATGGATGAACAAAGCTATATACTCTCTAAAGATTTTCTTATTTCGGGATCAATTTAAACTCAACAATGAAAATAAGTCATTGCGTAGAATTTGTATTTTTATTATTTCGTTTACATATAATATAACATATTTGCCTGGTTCCAAGCTCCAAATGCAACTTGCGCGCCCAAAAATGATTTGAAAACACTTCATGAACTTCATGTTTACAAAAATATAGATTTGCAAATAGAAGAGCGAATTTGTTTGGCATTTTTTGATAAAAGAGTACCCACTGTAACAAAAGAAAAAATGGTTGAAAAAATTAACATTAGAAACAATCATTGCAAAGAAAAAGATGTAGAGCAGTGGATTTTTTTTATTTTAATTATAAAAAGGACATAAATTAATAACTACTTAGTGTAATTAATTAAATATGGTATCAAAAATAAAGAAATTTTATAAAAATAGGTCATAATTAATAAAACGGATATAAATTATTTAGAAAATCGTATGAAAATGGGAAAAATTTGAATAACTTAATTATTATTAGGTTATGTTTTATATAAATCAAATAAAATATTTCTTTCGGCAGGTTTTATGTATGCTAAATAATTTAAGTGTTATTTTCTTAGTTTTTTTACGGTACCATCATAATGCGATTCCAATTGTTGCTTATTTTATAAGGTGATACGTTTTTATTAACAAATTATTTTTTTTTCAGGAAAAAAAATTTTTTTCCGTAAAGTTCAATTCACTGTCTCAGAGGGGATTAAAAAACTAGGTAACCCTTAAATTTTTAATAATATCGAATAAAAACTAACGGAGTTATTTACTATTTTGCGCAGTAATAATTTCGCGGCTCGAATGTGCAAAAATACGAAAATCGATTTGAGCGACCTCTAAATATTCATCGAATTTGGATTTTTTGGTATCAATCTTTTAGTTTTAATGTAATCTTCATAATTTAGGCCAGTGCGGGTTCATTTTTAAAAAAAGGCTTTTTTTGAATCACCCTATTGCCCAATGATATTAAAGTCTGTGATAATATTAAAAAATTTAAGATGTTACTTAGAACATATGTGTTAATAATGTTTTAATGTTTGTTATTGTACTTTTTACATTTATATATATATTTTTAAAATTTCTCATGTTGTTATGTTTTTTAAAAATGTAAAATTACCCATTTGTCTATTTTAATAATTTTAATCTTAATTTACTTTGTGTTTCGTATGTAGCTTTTGCTAAATAAATATTATTATTATTATAATTACTATATATATTACTATAGTACACATTTGTACACCGATTTTTATAAAATTAGAGTATATTATTGAGTAGACTTAAAGAATAGTTTTTAATACTGTTCACATCATTTGATATATACAGGGTGAGCCAAAGTCGCTTATTTTTAATAAAGCAAAAGCGTAAATTCATGGTTTTGGCATAACACGCAAAAAAGATTTATCCCCATTTTTTTTAGATATTTCTACGTTTACCAGGTTACAAAATGGAATTTTTAATATCCTTTTATAAAAAAATAGATTTTTATTAAAATTAAATAAAATAACGCTTAGAGAATATTTAAAATGTTGTTTAATTTGGTCTTTTTAGTAGTTTTCAATTTTTAACGAAAAACTGGTTAAAGTTTTTTGATCGGCACTCTTTGGAGATTTAAAAACCATATTTATCAAAATTCTAACTGCTTTTTTTTAAATTTGCCAATAAATAATTTTTTTTAAATTATTTGTTTATCGCAAAGTCTACCTTTGCCAGAGTACACCCATTATTGATTGCAGTTTCTTGTTCGGGGCCCTTTGGTAACTTTAAAATGATATTTACCAAAATCCTAGCTGCTCCTCTTTTCGAATTTTTTTGAAAATTCTTAATTTTTTTTTTAATTTTTGTCTATCCTACCTTTGACAGAGTACACATTTGTACACCAATTTTTATAATATTGGGGTATATTGTTAAAGAGACTTGAAGAATTCGGTTTTCATACTGAGCACAGCATTAGATTTATACAGGGCTAGCCAAAAATCACTTTTTATATAGGAAAAAGTATAATGCACAAAAAAGATTTATCTCTAAAAAAAAATATTTTATTTAATTTTATTCAAAATCAATTTTTCTTATAAAGTCTTAATAAGAATCCCATTTTGTAGCCTGATAAACATAAAAATATCTAAAAAAACATGGGTGGGTATATATATTTTTTGCGTGTCATGCCAAAATCATGAAGTTAAGATTTTGCTTTATTAAAAGAAGCGATTTTTGGCTAACCCTGTATATATTAAATGATGTGCACAGTATAAAAAAGTATTCTCCAAATCTCCTTAACAATATACTCCAATATTATACAAATCGGTGTACAAATGTGTACTCTGTCAAAGGTAGACTTTAAGATAAACCAAAAATTAAAAAAAAATCATGAATTTTCAAAAAATTTCGAAAATAGGAGCAGCTAGGATTTTGGTAAATATCATTTTTAAGTCACCAAAGGGTCCCGAACAAGAAACTGCAATCAGTTTTTGGCGGCATTTTTATGTGACAAACTTCTTTCAGGCATTGAGTAAGATGTTTACTTTACTCAATGTTTCAGGTACACCGTGAGAAAGAGACAGATGTATGGGTCATTATACTATTAAGGCTCTCTGCCATTTGTCAGTTGTCCCTAACATTGCTCTTATTTATGAATCTAGAACTAGATTCATAAATAAAACTTTTTTACAATTAAATGTAAAAGTATTTTTAATGTCTTAATTAAGGTTGAAAGTTAGAATCACACTCTATAACCACATCTCCCCATTATATTGCAATAGTTAAAACTTGGATATATTACATAGGTTTTGTATAAAACTAAAATGAAATAACAAATAAGTAGCTTCTCAGGCTAATAAAAAATGTAATAAAATATCTGTGAATATCTTTTTAAGCGTGACCAAACCTTTAATGTCTACTTCGTCACAAACTGCCTAAATAAAAACTCCGTAAGTATTTGCAGTATTTTTCAATTAAAGTGAACCAATTTCTTTCTTTTTATTCAATGCAATGTTTTATGTGCATTTATTGTGGCACTTGGATAGTAGATTTTTCTATTGTGAAAAATGTCTCCTTCGTCACATGTCTCTTTTATCACACTGTACTGCTAAAAATAAGGGTCTCTTTAAGCTGCTGCTGAGAGTAACATTAACTTTAGTTTGCCTAAATAATAGTGACAATGGTTATAAAAATGTGAAATATTTATTTTTTAGAGGTGGTAGGGGCTAAAAAGTATAATGACCCGTATACCTATATTTTTGCACCGTATAATATATTAGATAATATCGCTAATAGATACCTATATGATTAAACATACATAGTCAAGTTGTCACGTTTTAGTCTTAAATTCTTAGGTATTCATAAAAAAAGTGTTTTTATACTTCGCATGGTATGGGCCATTTTCGGGACAACCTATATAATTGATAACAAATATTATCAGCTTCACCAAATATGTCCAAATTAAAAAAACACATTTTTTCCAAAATATTTTCCTTTAAAAAAATTATACTTTGCACTTTTTCAGACACATTGCAAGAGTTTAGAGCAAAATTTAAAGAAAGTTCGCTATTTGATGTAAAAATTCGTTATCCAAACGGTGAAACTTTTTTGTTTTCGTACAACAAAGTTGATTTGTATCCAGTAGTACGTAAAATACGTATTATAAAAAAGAAAAAAGTGGCAAATCGGAAGCAGTCAAAGTCAAGTAATTTTAACGAACAATCTAAAGCTTTAAACATATCTGAAAATTCTCCAAAAAACATATCAGATGAAAGTATGTCTAAATTAATAGAAAGCGCAAATCCGCAACACATATGTCAAGCCATAAACTTTTTAAAACGCAAATTTGAGAACCACATGAGCGAATTAAAGAAAGATTTTTATGAAATCACATGCCCTGCTGCAGGTGTTAACTCAAAACCAGAAATTTCAAGCCCTAAAAAAATTAAATTAGAACCTGAATTAGCAAGTTTAAATAATAACAACTATTTGGAACCAAGTACAAGTGAAATTTATTATTTTCCTGAACCCAACAATGATCAAGTGGTTGAAATTAAAACCGAACCCAAAAAGCGTGGTAGAAAAAGAAAGATCAAGAAAGTAGTACAAATTAAAAATGAAAACGAAAAACACGTTAGAAGAAGGAGAAGCAAGAATAAGATTCGCCCCGGTAATACCAGGTGGCGCAAAAGTCTAATTTATTCGTTCCATATTATGCGATAAAGAAAATGTTAATTTTTTTATCACGTGGTATGGAGTTAATTTCCCCTTTTTCCTGTATATTCCGTAAAACGAGTTTTTATTTAAATATGACTTTTGCCCTATCTAGTACTTTAACCAAAACATTTTTTTATCATGCCTCAATATGTATTTATGTTTATTTTATTTTTATTTAATTAAATTAAATACTAATTTTAGTCCAAGAACACACAATGGTTACCAGAAACAAACTTAAGAAAGCCACTGATAAAAATGCAACAAAAACATACAAAATCTTTTTGGATGGAAATTGTGATTCATCTTCATCTGAAGAAGAGACAATTACGCTTAAAAAAAGAAAATTAAGCCAAAATAGCGATTCCCCCAGATACAGCACTCTACCTGTTTTGATTTCTTCGTCAGAGAAAGGTAATATTATTTAAAATCCATAAAAGCTAAATTATTACTAGCCAAGCCAAATATAAGTAAAAAACAATATTTTTTGCCAGGCGCTACAAGGGAAAGTCCTTTTTCAAAAGAAAACAAGTGAGTTAAAATAGCTTAAATATATTAGATTTTAGAAGGGGTTATTGCTTATAATAATTTTAGTAATACAGTTTTTTTTAAGAAATAATACCAATATGAGGCACAGTCTGAAACAGAACTGTCGCTAGTATGAAAACGCACATACTTTCAAATACTGTGTGAAAGTTCGTGGTTCTCATCAAAATTATGATAGCGCTTTGTTTATACTGGGGACATATCTATTTCAGGCCGATAACTTCCCTAACGACATGGTAAAACATGTAATACACTCACAGGCAAAATAATCAATCCAAACAAATTTTCGATGAATTTCAATCGCAAATAACTTTTTTATTTGTTTTCGGATTTAAACAAATATTAAAGAATATCGTAGATACATTAATGGAGAATCGCTCACATTTTAAAAATTACTAAAAAATACACGTACATTTATAATATACAGGTTTAAACAAAAAAATGTTTTTTACCATAAGTTTAAGACACTCTGTAGAGTGGCAAAACCGTATATTGTTCTAAATTAAGTTTTAATTATTAAGTCACATCTATTTTTAACAGTTTTGTTTTTGGTTCACCTTGATATATTTAATTTGTGGAAAATATGGATTTAAAAAAAAAACATTGCAATTTCCAATATTTTTCCTGTATGAAGAACTAAGGTTGCTATGGTCCATCCATAGCCTATGGAGGATGACAGTGACAGTTTTGTTGAATCATCCCATACTTGGACATGTTATATACAGCTTTCAAAAGCTATCAAATTGTTTTTTGTATATTAATGTAAAATGACTGATGTTGCCCTTTGTATTTTACTTCTTGTGACGTTTAAAAACTTGCCACGTAATACTGTGACCGTCCATCCTGGATTAAATTAATGGCTCTGGCTACATCATTCGGAGACATATCCATTTTTTAAAGTAAAAAGACCTCAAAATTTAAACATTAATTTGCAAAAAACAATTTGATAGCTTTTGAAAGCCGTGTATGACATATCCAAGTATGGGATGATTCAACAAAACTGTCACTGTCATTCTCCATAGCCTGGATGGACCATAGCAACCTTAGTACAGAAATATATTGGAAATTGCAATTGCATATTTTTCACAATAATAAATATATCGAGGTGAACCAAAAACAAAACTGTTAAGAATAGATGTGACTTGATAAATAAAACTTAATTTAGAACAATATACGGTTTTGCCACTCTACAGAGTGTCTTAAACTTATGGTAAAAAACATATTTTTGTTTAAACCTGTATATTATAAACGTCTATTTTTTAGTAATTTTTTTAAATTGTGAGCGATTGTCCATTAATTTATCTAAATTATTTTTTAATGTTCGTTTAAATCCGACATCAAATAAAAAAGTTATTTGCGATTGAAATTCATCGAAAATTTGTGTGGATCGATTATTTTGCCTGTGAGTGTATAACGAATCTCATAGATTTTGCTATTCATTTTAAAGTAACGTTTATTTTCAGCAAAACCGAA
The DNA here is from genome assembly GCA_921294245.1 of Brassicogethes aeneus. NCBI lineage: Eukaryota > Metazoa > Arthropoda > Insecta > Coleoptera > Nitidulidae > Brassicogethes > Brassicogethes aeneus. Next base: position 52,538,199 of record OV121134.1, read on the forward strand.
CCAAAACTAATCAAACAAATTCATTCCAAAGAAAGCTTACTCTTTGATAGAGTAAAGCGTCAACTAAACTTCTGTGATACTACTTTAGTTGAAGAACAAATATTATGTAATCTTAAGTCCAGTCATATAGATGTAAACAACCAAACAAATTTTGAACCTACGAGCCAAACTATTATTGAATCTTCTGAATTTGGTTCTTTAGAAACCACTAGTCAAGTTATTGAATCTTCCGAATCTCCTTTAGAATCATCGTCCAGTTCTGAAAACGAATCTCCATTGAATAAATCATATTTTGAAAGAAATTTAAAACTTCTGTCGAAATCCGAAAAGTACGATGCAGAAGCCCACTTTGTGCCAGTTGAAGGATCTTCTAAAATCAGTTCTGATTGTTTGCAAAAATCTTTCAATGATTCTCAAAAAAATGTTATATCTTCTTCAAACGAATCATCGGAATTGTGTCAACCTGGTCAAAAAGAAATAACTAATACTTTAAGAAATATAACATCGCAATCATCAGAAGAAGATCCTTTTGAAGCGCCTGATCACAATGAGATGAATAATATTACAATCAGAATATTATCGCAGGTTTCTGAAAAAAACATGTTCCCATCAAATCACTCTAGCGAAGAAAATAAGCAGTCCATAGAGTCATTAAACAGCGAGTTATTATTGGTAGACAGAATTTTAAAACCCAAAAGGAAGGCTCCAACAAAAAGTGATGTGCTTCTATCATTGGATTTTTATAAATTGCCCCACGTTATAAATCCGCCACCTTTCTTCAGCAATGTTGAAGATGTAACTGGTGGTATTGAAGTCGGATTGAGTCTTCTTAAAGTGTTAAGCAAAACAACCTTGCATTTACTGGAGTTTGAAACTACGCTGGACACTTTTAACACTATACGAAAAATGTACATGAATAGCGTTGCCAAAAACATTAAAATTAATAGAAGTAATATAAATCAGATTATTTTGTCCTGTTCTAAAACCAGGGAGGTAATATTGGCACCTGTAAGAAGGCCCCCTTTAAAAGATTCCGTGAAAAACTGGCTGCTTTTTAGGACACAAAAAGAAAAAACACCGGAGAAAAAGTTTGAGAGGACGAAAATTTTTATCCCTCAGAGTCCTACTGGTAGCGATGACGATACGGATCTTTCACTAACTCTGACACCATGCACACCAAGTTCACAAACTACACACTCACGAAATAGTGAACCTGGAACGCCAAAATTATCTATAGAGAGATCCAGTCCAAGTATTAGTAACGCCAGAAGCAAAAAACGGATCTTAAAGTCTAGCCAAGCTAACACCATAAAACTTGGAAAGTCATTGTTGGGGTCACAAGAAAAATCTAATAATTCTTGTGATCTTACTGGTGTATCCATGAACAACACTTTTGGCTTCAATTTATCAGTAAAGAATCTTCAAAACGCTAGAGCCCTTTTGGAGCACCATTTTCTCACTGTCTTAATAATGGAGATTCACGTTAGAACTAGAGGCGACTTAAAACCAAATCCAGAATATGATAATACTTGTGCAATATTTTATTCCATCCTCAACGATTTTCCGGAAAACGATAAAAAAGCACTGAAAAGTAGAGGCGCAATTGTTTTAAATACATTACCTCTCAAGCCTGAAAGTATGATGCCTTTATTGGACGGCATCATTGACTGTGATATTACATATGTAAATACCGAGACAGAGTTAATAGATAGGTTTTTAGAGTTAATTCAGTATTGGGATCCTGATATTTTAGCGGGCTATGAAATTGAGATGTTATCCTGGGGCTACTTAATCGATAGAGCATCTATATTAGGATACAACTTGATTCCTCTATTGGGAAGAATAAAGGAAAGCAGCGATAAATATATTAGGGATGGTCCACAGGGAGAATTAAAGATAACCGGACGTATAACGCTGGACGTTTGGCGTCTTATGCGGCATGAAATCTCCCTGCAAAGCTACACCTTCGAGTCCATCGCATATCACATACTGCACAAAAGAGTGCCTTCGTACACGTTCAAAAAGTTGACGTTTTGGTGGGATCATCTTTCGCATCTGTACCGTCACCGAACGGTACACCACTATTTATTCAGAGTCGATCAGATTTTGGAGTTGTTCGATAAGCTCGATCTCGTGGGCCGCACGAGCGAGTTGGCGCGCCTGTTCGGTATCCAATTCTACGAAGTATTGTCCAGAGGCTCGCAGTTCCGAGTGGAATCGATGATGTTGAGGCTGGCGAAGCCTCTTAACTTTATTCCTGTATCGCCGAGCGTGCAGCAACGGGCCAAAATGAAGGCTCCAGAGTATACTCCTTTAGTTTTAGAACCGGAATCGAAATTGTACGTCGATCCGGTGGTTGTTTTAGACTTTCAAAGTTTATACCCTTCGATAATGATTGCCTATAATTATTGTTTCTCCACTTGCATCGGTAAAGTGGAGCGACTCGGTAAAAATACGCCATTCGAATTCGGCGCTACTCAACTGAAAATATCCAAAAAAAGGGTGGAAAAATTGGTAAAGGCCGACATGATTAACTTTTCTCCGTGCGGTGTGGGGTTTGTTAAGTCAAAAATACGCGAAGGCATTGTTCCGCGTATGTTAAAAGAAATTCTGGAAACCCGGCTGATGGTCAAGAACTCCATGAAACAAAATAAAGAAGACGCAGTTCTCAAAAGGGTCCTCCACAATCGCCAGCTGGGACTGAAGCTCATAGCGAACGTGACCTACGGTTACACTTCCGCAAATTTCAGCGGCCGCATGCCCGCGATCGAAGTAGGCGACAGCGTGGTGAGCAAAGGAAGGGAAACCCTGCAACGTGCCATCGCTTTGGTTGACAACACACCCGAGTGGGGCGCCAAGGTCGTTTACGGCGACACGGATTCGTTGTTTATACTTTTTCCGGGCAGATCCAAGGAGTGGGCTTTCGATGTGGGCAAAAAAATTGCCGATGTTGTCACCGAGGACAATCCGGATCCGGTTAAACTCAAGTTCGAGAAGGTTTACCAACCGTGTATACTTCAAACTAAAAAGAGGTATGTTGGGTATATGTATGAGAGCCCGGATCAGAAGGAACCGATTTATGAGGCCAAAGGGATTGAGACTGTTAGAAGGGATGGGTGTCCAGCAGTATCAAAAGTAAGGATTCTTATCCTAGCTTAAATTAACGAAATAATAATATAATATTTATTTTTGTAGATGCTGGAAAAGTGTCTCAGATTGGTATTTGAAACCAAAGATGTCAGTATTATCAAAAAGTATATTTTAAGGCAGTTTAACAAGATTATTGCTGGAAGAATCAGTATTCAAGATTTCACTTTTGCTAAAGAATATCGTGGAGCATCAAGTTATCGCCCTGGGGCTTGCGTTCCCTCTTTGGAATTAGCCAGGTAATATTAATTAAAAATATTTTTTTTAAATCTACATGCAATCCTCGTTAAATTATAAATCTCAGAGTACTGACTGCTATAAAATACAATATAATAGTAACAGAGACCAGTGATGTAATGTATCGAGATACATGTATCTAGATACTGGATCTAGATACATTTTATGTACCTAGATACGTATCGAGATACTTAAAAAAATAAGGATCTACTTTAGTATCTAGATCCTTTTGAAAGTATCTAGATCCTTAGATACAAGATACATTTTATTTTACCCAACCTGATTGCAACTCCACACCGTGTGGGCCACACGGAAAATGAACATCCAATGGATATACTCTATGGATATCCAGGATATATACATTGGATATTCTCGATATCTCCCGTAAGAGATGAACAATACAAATAATAAAAATATATTTTATTTATTTTTCCCTTCAACCCACTTTGGAGTGCGAAGTGCATAAAGTAACTCTTAGGCACTAGTGAGTAAAGTTAAACAAAAGCGCTGTAGGCTACCTATAGTTGGCTTTGAAGGCATTTTTCTTCGTTCTGATAATTTTAAATTTGTACTACAAATTTTGTAGTAAGCTTTCATATGGCGCGTAAATATAAAAATTATTTCCGTTTTTCATGGATATTTCGTCAATTTTATCAAAACAGTTTTATTTTATAGTTAACACGCTTGTTTATAAGGTCCAAAAAATTCTTTTTTGTCATTTAATTTTTAAGTTTTTTTAACATAGTATCTGGAAGTAACTTAGATAGTTTTTGAATGTATCTGTATCTGTACCCAGATATTTTTGGGAAAATGTATCGGTATCTGTACCCAGATACATCTACCAGAGAGTATCTGTATCGGTACCTAGATACTAAAAAAAATGTATCGGTTACATCACTGACAGAGACTAAGTAACCTTAGTTAGTTGAAAGATTTACTTTTAATTCTTTATTTTTTTTTATTTATTAACCCAAAAGAAATCAAGAAATTTATAACAGATTTTTTAATACAACAGTTACTGAATTATTAATAACACTGTAGGGAGGTGAAAATATCACAGCTAAACGCTCGGACACGTAAACTTAATTTTTTGTTGTAGATTACAAATCCGTGCTTGGTTTAGCTGTATCAGGTCAAAATTCAAAGATATTGTAAACACCCTGTATAAATTTAAAAAAAAATTAATTTGGCTGGACCCTCACATCAGTTCCAATTTAAAAAAAAACAAAGTCTTGCAAAATTTGAAGTAAATTGATCAAAAGGAACATGTACCGGAGGAAATTCAAACAGTTTTTTGCTGATTTTTTTACTGAGCATAAGTGAGGATATTATATTAAACGAAATAAAAAGCATTGGAATATTGACACAAGAGGTGAAATATATTATTTTAAAAATTATAATATAGTAGTATACAGTGTGTCTCCGCTTTGGAAAAACTTTTTAAGACCTGATACAGCTAAACCGAGCACCGATTTGGAATCTAAGACCAAAAATTATGTTTACGTGTCCGAGCGTTTAGCTGTGACATTTCAAGAGTTGAAAATTTACCTACAGTGTATAAGCAATAAATTAACATTTTTGAACCAACATTATTCCTTAAAACTACTATCATTTAGGAATATAAATTAAATCTGAAAATTACATTAAAATCGCTTTAGTAGGTATTATTAATTCATTGTTTTAACCAATGAAATAACGAACCGCTTTTAAAAATTGCAAACAAATCAAATATTTATATTAGACATCCGCGAATTAAATTACGGAAGAAAATTTTTGGCCAGACTTTTTTGTATGATTTTAGGAATTCTGGCCCTGTTTGTATTTTCAATTAAATATTAATTAAAGGATAAAAACTAGGTAAAATTCATGTTTTTTTGCAAACTTGGCTTTTTCGAAATTCCGAAAGTATAAATGATTAAACTATAGTTATAACTATTAAAATAAGTTTATTTTACCTGAGAAATCAGGCAGTAAGTAAAAAAATTATTGGTATTAAACTGTTATCTTTTATTCAGTTTATGTCATTACCTTTTGAAATATCAGTCAAAAATTTTGTTATAACTTTTAAATATTTGGGTTTTTGTTTCGAAAATTTCGCACCAACAGAATACCACGCTGTAGGGAGAAACCACTCTAAAATCAGCGAGACAACGTTCAGCTTTAAATAGACGCTGTGCTCTGAACATTTATTCCTTATTCGAAGCATATAAACTTTAAAATTTCCATTTTAATTTTATTTTAATGTTTTGAGATTATTTATTTATATAAAAGGATAGAAAAGTACTTTTTTAGACACCTTCAAAAATAAAAGTTAAAATTTGTTAATAATATGATAATTTAATAGTATATTATTATACGAGAGATAATGCATAATTCAGGAGGATGAGGTTTGCGTCTCAAGTCTCCAGACGAGAGACTTAAATCGTCCGGGTGAATAATTCGCGTTATCTTGAGTGTAATAATATACTTTATCTACTCCAATAAGTACTGAATTAAATGATTTTAAAAAATAAATAAATCTGCCATCTGTCAAATGGTTAACCTCACTTTTTACCAATTTTAAATGTTATTATAGTCGCCTTTTGACAATTTAAAACCCGACTGGTTCAAATCACAGTGAATATTGAAGTCGGCCAATCACTGATGCATAACAACGTGAATAATGAATTCAATACTCACGTTGTTAGGCAGGGAATTTATAATATTATTCACCGAAAAAAAACCAATATTATGCAATAGGAGTAGATAAACTTTTAAATATTTTGACACAAATGTCTTTTTTCCGACATGTAAATTTTATCTCTCTGTGTTTCATAAATCGGCTTAGGAAAACACAGCCTTGCCGAGATTTTAAACTTAAAAGCTAAACTACCGTTAAAAAAAAATGTGTAATTTTTTTATGCTGAAAATATTTCACTACAGCATATCGTGTATATTCGGGACACCCTATACTAGGCCTGTAGATTAGGGTGGAACTTAAAACCCAAATTTTGAAATTTTTGTCGTAATAGCAAAATTTATTTTCCTTTTTTAAACTTAATGCCAACAATATTTTTTTTTAGTTTTTTTATTAACATTTACCGGTGCCGCTAGGCTCCTGAAATTTAAAATATTGTCAATGGGGAGAATAATTTTTAAGACACACAATACATAACTTTTTGAATAATAATGCATTCCAGACAATAAAATGACAATAATACAAATGTGGCAGACTGTCACTGACAGTTTAAATCTGTCACGTATTGATCAAGTTAAGCAGTTTTATACCTATTGTGATTGTGTATATGGTTATAAGTTATATCTTATAACTTATAACCATAAATAATGGCTGCCAAAGTGCCAAAAACAAGAAGTGCGGTGAAATGTCCTGTATTTGGTGAGCCAAAGTCATTAAAAAAAGACCATCGTGTTTTACCTACCTATGAGGATGTAATTAAGTATTACTTGTGGATTCAGATTGACTTGAAATCATCAAATTGGAATCGTAATCCTACTGTTGCAGAAATTTCACCAGTAATTGTGGAAACTTTAAGAAAAATTTGGTAACAAACCTCTATTCCAGTAGTTTCCCACAACCGTATTATGAAAATGCTTAAGGACTACCACGGTAAATGTAGAAATTTGAAGAAGTGTATCAAGTCTAAAAAGGGTAATACTGCTTTTAAAATTAAATTAAACAAATTTCGGGAGTCTGCGAAAAGAATTTTCGACATAAGTGCCTGCAAATGTAAGGATTTTGTCTTATGTCATTGCATTAGAACGATCCGAGTTCCAAAAGAAGAACGAGAATTTCTTATGGATCAGAGAAATGAAAGAAGGATGGCAATGAGTGGAATAGATAAGGAAAGAACAAGAAAAAATGAGCGAATAGCCCAAAGAATAGAGAAGGAAACTTTAAGAAAACAAAAGAGTCTTGTAAAAAGTTGTGAAGAAGAAAAGATGTCAGAAGAAACATCATGCGATGAAAATGATGACCAAAGTGTGTATTTCCAGGAACATGATTTAAGTTCAGAGTATGATTTCGATTATAACAACCAACCGCCGACATCAGCTACAAATGATTCAAGAAAAACTCGAACAAAAAGGTATCATCTACCTTCACTTGCGTTGGCATGTGAAAGAACGGGTGTATCTGACAGAGCGGCAGCCATCATAGCGAGTGCTACATTAGAAGACATGGGCCTTATTTCTAATGAAAACAAAGAAAATGTTATTGACAGGATGACTCTCAGAAGGCAAAGACAAAAGAGACGAAATAAGCTGAAAGATGGTGAAAGAAGACAAAGTTTAATTTTGGAAGGATTGTATTTCGACGGACGAAAAGACCAAACAATGAGTCACCAAAAGAAGGGGAAGAAAAACTATCGAAAAATAATCAAAGAGGAACATGTCGTATTAGTACAGGAACCAGGTACAAAGTATATTGGCCATATATCCCCAAAGTCTTCGTCTGCTGACTGTACTGCAAGTACAATTTTAGAGTATCTACGAAGCAATAACATTGCTACTCTAAATTTAAAGGCAATTGGAAGCGACGGAACTGCAGTTAACACAGGACGCAAAGGTGGAATCATTAGAATACTTGAATCCCGGCTAAGAAAACCTTTACAATGGCTAATTTGCTTACTTCATGCCAATGAGCTCCCATTTTTTTTGTGTTTTTATGTGTCTTGTGAAAATCCCTGCAATAATTTAAAAGTTGTTGCAAATTATGTTGCTAAAGTTTATGCTCCCATGTGGTTTAACATAAAAATGAAACCCTCTTGCAAGGATGGATCTAAACACTTGTGGCAGTTAATAAGTTATTCTAGATATCTCGAGGAGGAGCATCTAAAGATCATTGATCCAGTTCTTCAGCGGAATTCATTTTTTGGGCACCATGAAAATATCCTCCTGGCCATGCTTACCGACCCTCGCAGACATATTCGAGAACTTGGTCTTAGACGAATTATGAAGGCAAGGTCCAAACCACAAACCAAAACTGTTCGACAGTTCGAAGTTCCTACAATCAACTTTAAAGCAGCTGACTACGTAGAATTGATTGATTGGAGCTATTGTCAACTAACGGAACCTCCTGTGTTGTCTAATTTGACAAACGAGGAAATAAACAACATGGTTAAAACAGGAGAGACACCTGTTATTGATTTCCCACGTTTCCCTTGTCATTCTCAGTCAGTGGAACGATGTGTGAAAATTGTCACTGAAGCTGCTGCAGCTGTGTCAGGAGCAGAAGCTAGAGATGGTTTCATTTTGGCAAAATTAGTGTCGCGTAATATAATGCCAGTGTTTAATACAAAGAAAGACTATAAAACCAATAAGTAAAAAAAATGTTTTATTTTTGGTGTCTCAGCGGCACCGGAAAATCATGTTGTAGATTTAATTTTCTGATAATATATGCTTAAGAAAGTAAAAAGGAAAATACTTTTCACTATTACACTTCAATATATATAAAGCAAAATTCTACCTATGTTTTTAAGTTCCACCCTACTGTAGATATACTAGGGTGTCCGTTATTTCCCAAGTTAGCTTTTTGCATTTGGGTATTATCTAAATTATTTGTTTACAGTCAGTAAAAGTAATTTTGAAAGTAATTGCTATTTACATACCATGGGAGGAAAATAGTGCTTTTCCTCCCGCGAATAGTTTGATGCCCGACGCGAAGCGAAGGGCATTAAATATTCAAGGGAGGAAACGCATTTTCCTCCTGAGGTATGTATATAGTTTTTTCCATTACCTTTTAACGGTTTTAAGACATTTTAAGCGTTCCGGTTCCTTTTATTATCCCGGTATGGGGCTATAAAATTATGACAAAATATTAAATAGGTGTTGCGTCGCCGACGTTATGTTGACAACGCTTTGTTGCTATGGTATTTTGGTAATACAAACATAACAGTTTTTATAAGCTGTCAGAATGTTTATCATAAATTTGAAATTCTTCCTACGTTTTAAAAATGAGTTCTAGCGAAGAAGACCTGCCACAAGATCTTGCTAAAGAGGCAAGAATAGTTGCAATTAATTTCCTTCCTTAAAAATCGAAAGAGCGATATGAAAATGAATACCTATAGTTTGTTAAAAGAATGGTTGGACAAGCGCGGAGTAAATATTTTTCCTACAAAATCAAATAGGGCTAGACAAGGTAGTTAATGTAAAATTGTTAAAAAAAAAGAGGGTGGAAAATTTTTTCCTCCCGGGGAGGAAAAGTGGCAATTTCCTCCCTCACTCGGGGGTGGAAAATTAAGTTTTCTAGTAAGGTAGTATTTATGTATACATAGAATATACATTCTATAGAATTATTTTTAAGTGGTATGTGAAGCGTAGGCCACGTATAATCCTGTAGAAACATAGACTTAATTTTTTCGTTTTTTTAACATACAACCTTGTTATATTAGGGTGACGACTTCCTAATTACAAGACATGCAACAATACACATGACATATTTTTGTAGAAAATTTTACGCTTTACAAAAATGGTCAATATATCTCGTTATGTTCAAAAATGGTCAAAATTGACTCCCCCCTTTGTAATAAACTAACTAAAAATGAAACAAATAAGCAGTTTTATTAATTTTATTAACTTTGTCACGTGACTTTTTAAAAACCCTCACCTCAGGTGTAATAAATCGTGACGGTCCCTCAAGTGTTTTATATAAAAACCGTTTATCCTACAATAATTATGCAAAATAATGCATCAAATTATAATTTGATGCATTGTAAATTTATAGGGATAATGATCTCTATAAGAACAAAAAATAACATACATATCTACATTTTTTTAATTGTATATAAAGTTTAAAGACTGTTTTTAAATACATTTTTTCTACTACCTTACTAAAAAACTTCCACCTCCCTCTTTTTTTTTAACAATTTTACATTAGCAAGAGTTTTTGTTCCTTGTTTAGCCCTATTTGATTTTGTAGGAAAAAGATTTACTTCGCGCTTGTCCAACCATTTTTTTAACAAACTATAGGTATTCATTTTCATATCGCTCTTTCGATTTTTAAGGAAGGAAATTAATTGCAACTATTCTTGCCCCTTTAGCAAGATCTTGCGGCAGGTCTTCTTCGCTAGAGCTCATTTTCAAAACGTAGGAAGAATTTCAAATTTATGATAAACATTCTGAAAGCTTATAAAAACTGTTATGATTGTATTACCAAAAATACCTTAGCAACAAAGCGATGTCAACATAACGTCGGCGACGCAACACCTACTTAATATTTTGTCATAATTTTATAGCCCCATACCGGGTTAGTAAAAGGAACCGGAACGCTTAAAATGTCTTAAAACCGTTAAAAGGTAATATAAAAAAACTATATACATACCTCAGGAGAAAAATGCGTTTCCTCCCTTGAATATTGAATGCCCTTCGCTTCGCGTCGGGCATCAAACTATTAGCGGGAGGAAAAGCACTATTTTCCTCCCATGGTATGTAAATAGCTATTATTTATATTAAAAATATTCCTCTCTGGCCCGTTTACAAGGGTCTATATTTTCACAAATTTTAAGGTATGCCTTGTCCATAATAAATAAATAAATTTTCTATTAGAAAATGGAAAGCCGAAGATAAAAGAAGTGAACCAAGACGTGGTGAAAGGGTCCCTTATGTTATTGTAAATGGACCTCCAGGGTTACCAATCATAAAACTAGTCCGCAGTCCCAGAGAATTATTAGCAGATCCTTCCCTAAGACCAAACGCCTTGTATTACATAACCAGAGTTATCATACCTCCCATAAATCGATGTCTTACACTTATAGGAGCTGATTTACACATATGGTAGGATTTTATTTGTATAAATTCAATGTTATAATCAAAAAATACAAAATCTATGAAACAATTTTTCTGTAGGTTTAACCAAATGCCCAGAAAACACATCCAAGTTCTGCCAACATCGTCGCCCGGAAAGAAAAGCACCATTTCCCAGTATTTTTCCACCACAAGTTGCGCTTCCTGCGGAGAGCAAACTAAAACGGGTTTGTGCAACGATTGCTGTTTGAACGCGCAAACGACCGTGGTTAATTTAACGCAAAAAATCAAAAAATGGGAACAAAACAACTATGAAGTTAACCTTGTAAGTTATACCTATATATAGTGATCATTATAATTTTTACATTGACCACTGCTGAGTTTAGTCCTGAAAGCATAAGATTTGGTATCTAGTCAGGGACCCAGACCGGACCGTTTTTGAACAGAAAACCGGACCGGAATTTTATAAGTAGGCACTTATTTATACATGGTAAAAAATTGGAACAGAAAAAAACCGTATGGACCGAAAAAATTGCTCCGAACCGGACAGAAACCGTTATTTCATTTGGGTCCGGGTCCCTGTATCTAGTATCAGATTTACGTATTTAATATTTAGTTTTTGACCTTAATTGCCCATGCTTCTATTAAATAATTGTTTTTATTATAAAAAGGGTTTTTGTATATTTTTATATTCTATTAACATCAGTCAGGTTCCGGCGCTTGAGAAGGCACGACGCGTGTGGGAAAGCTCTTAAAACGTAAAAGTTTAAAGATTAAAACCAACAATAATTTTTAAAAAAGTGCAAACTAATAAAGTGAAACAAACAATTTTCATAGAGTGCAAACTAAAATGGTGTAACGGTCATTGAGGAGTGAAGTGTTAAATGATATGAATGAGTCAAGTGCCACCTGTCATTGGACGCTTTTCACTGGACAAACAAAGGAGGTCAAACAAGAGGGGAGGTGGCCATCCGCAAAAAAAATTGATAAGTTACCTTAAGAATATGCATGACCTAATACAAAATCTGCAATTTAAATACGGCAGATATCTTTAAAATGCGTAATGCAATCCCAAACAAAACCGAAAATAAACACTAGACTCACAGAATAAACTAACACATTATTCATTATAATCCTAACACAGCAAAAAAAAAGCCTAATAGTCAAACTCTACTAGATTTGCAAACATTAGACAACAGAATAATTGCGCTTGTCATTTGTTTAACTAATAAATAAATGCAATGCTTAATTTTGGAATTTAAGAAAAAAAGACAAAACTCTACCACAAAACGTGCTTGGGACAAAATTTATTAAATACAACTGACACACTTTACCAAGTGCAGGAACTATCTGACCAGGACACGGACAATGACATAACGAACAAGACAAAGACCTCGACTAGGAAACTACACCCCTGCAGCGAAATAACAACTCCCCAACTCCAAATAGTAATCCCAAATGTTTGGAGTAATACTAATCGACTGGTCTAGGGGGATTCCGCGTCGTACTTAGTTTTAAGTCGGCGTAATTGTCCCCCAAAAACCACCTCCCGTCCCTCCTCCATACCCCACTGAACGTATAGCATAGGCTCGGCGAACCCGAGAATGGCTATTAAAACTATTCGCCTCTCGCTCTCGAGCCCCAAATAGGGGACAGTACGGAACGCAATTGCGTATTAATGGACATTCGCACCCAGCAAACACGGGTGAAGCCGTGCAGTTGCTGGGGAAGAACAAAAATCGGCGTAATTCAACATACGGGGTTCGAGAGTCAAGAGGAAATGGGGCTGATTATACGTCTCTTATACTCTCTCTCTTACTCTTTTTATATTCTATTAATACATTTTTTTAAGTACCTTAATTTATAATTTTTGCTTCATTCAGGTGCTAGAGGTCCTTAAAGATTTTCGTGATTTTGCATTTTTCCTAATGATCAACGAAAGCAACTTTTGATATAGCTTAAAGTTAATAATTATTAATAGTATTATAGTATAACTTATCTGTATAAGCCAAAAATATCTAGTTTTGCTTATTTTAGAAAAATAACTTATTAATTGTATGTTTATTTAAAAGGAACCAAGCGCTAAATATATATACAGTGTGTATTAAAAAGAATAGATACACTTAAATAAAACAAGTGCCAAACCCCGCCCACTGTGGTAGGGCTGTTTAACGTGCGCAGGAATTTTTATGATAGGCTAGGGTATTGTTTAACTGCTGCTGGTGGTCTATTTGAACATTTAATTCAGAAAAAAAGGTATTTTCGTTATTTTAGAATTATTTTTGTTTAAGAATTTATAGGTTTTATTTTTATCGTGTTTTATTGTTTTGTTTTAATGCATTTCTGCAAATAAAAACTAAGTATTGTTTAAAATCCATTAAATTCCAGTTAATGGCGAAAATGTATTTCTTAAAAAATATACACATTTCCCTTCGACAGCGTCGGAGCTACTGCATGTCCTTGTATCTGGCTGCATGTTTCCTAAAAGGGTTGTTTTTCTTATTTTTTAATATTAAAAGTAAGAAAATTAACTAACTATTTATTAAATAATTATAATCGTTCTCTTCTGATTTAAAACAACCTGGCAACTATGGTTCGTAATTACGAATGGCTTGGTTTAAACCACGCCCAATTAAAGTTTGTTTCTTTTTCTCTGATCAGAATATAATTTGTCATCCTTGTCTCCAGCCTTACTTACTTGATTCTATACAGTCTGTATACAGTGTAGGACCCATTTGTTTGCGACTTACCCCTGTAAAATCTTTATTTATTTTAACCGGATTTGATTTAAAGTGTAGATCTTAATAAACTGTTTTTTGTAGCAAAAAACGCCATATTGGTATAACAAATACAAGGCCTACTATGTCAGTTTTTAAGAGTAAATTTTTAAGAATTAGAATATTAGCGATTTTTTTAAACAAAATCTAAGCACGGCACTGGATTCACCACCCCTCAAAACGACCGTTTACTAAATTTTATTGAAAAATTTTAAGTATATAAATGCACAATAATAACTATAAAAATTTATTCTGTCAAGTTATCCATGAATGAATGAAATAAAATTACAGTATTATAGTAACATGGTACTATTACTTTAAGTTTAATTTTATTTTAATGTTTTGTTTATGGATAACTTGACAGAATACATTTTTTGTAGTTATTATTATGAATTTTTCTACTTACGATTTTTCATTAAAAGGGTCGTTTTGAAGGTTGGTGAATCCAGTGCCGTGCTTAGATTTTGTTTTAAAAAATCGCTAATATGAATTCTTAAAAATTTACTCTTAAAAACTGACATGGTAGGCCTTGTATTTTGTACTAATATGGCGTTTTTTGTTCCAAAAATACAGTTTATCAAGATCTACACTTTAAAACAAATCCGGTTAAAATCGCACAATAAATAAAGATTTTTCAGGAGTGAGTCGCGAACAAATGGGTCACACTGTATATATATATATTGGCTTGCATGCTCAACACAAATAAGTAACAAATTGTTAATCCTTAATACCTAAGGGTTGCCACCAAGCATGTTTTTAAAAATGAGGCATTTAATGTTGTTCCATTTTATTTAAATTTTGAGGTTTCTGTATGTTCAATATAAAAAATACATAAGCCGACTAGAATAATACTTGAGGTTTTGTCTAGGTACATTATTCAGAAATTCGCGCTTCTCTAGTTTAATATCACAAAAATTTAATAGAGAGCGCAGGAAAATGTAATTTGTCTAGTATGTATAGGTAGGCAAGACAATTTTTTTTCCCATAATGGTGGCCACAAAGTTACCAAATTAGCATTAATGCATTATATTATACGAAAACAATGCCGTCTAAAAATATTGGTATATCGTATAAAATGAAACCTAAATTGACGATGGTATGAAGTACAAAAAAATGGTATAAAGACCATTATAATGGTACGACTGGCAACACTGGTTATATCTCTTGGCTACCAAGTAAAATGTTCCTTTTACTACCTATTACTGTACTTTTTTCTTTTTTTTCACAGCTAAACGCTCGAACACGTAAACATAATTTTTGGTCGTAGATTCCAAATCCATGCTCGGTTTAGCTGTATCAGGTCTAAACAAGTTTTTCCTGTCGGAAATCCGATCTGGGGACACACTGTATACTGGTATATTATAATTTGTAAAATAATATATTTTTATTTTATTTAATTAATATCCTCAATTATACTCAATAAAAAAAAATTGCAAAAAAATATTTTGAATTTCCTAAATTATCTATAAAAAACCTTCAGGGACACGTGTTCCTTTTGATCAATTAACTTCTTTTTTGCAAGAATTTGTTTTTTTTTTTAATTTGAAACTGATGTGTGGGTCTAGCCAAATTGTTTTTTTTTTAATTTATATAGTGTGTTTAAATTTGTACAGGGTGTTTCCAATATCTTTGAATTTTGATGTAATACAGGTAAACCAAGCATGGATTTGTAATCTACGACCAAAAATTAAGTTTACGTGTCCAAACATTTAGCTGTGATATTTTTACATCCCTACTGTAACAGTGTTATCAATCATTGTATAATTCGCTAAAAACGTATCCCTCAACAGGAATAAAATTGGTAATATTTATTTTCCCCTAAATACAACTCACACTAGCTAATAAAACTAATACAACTTTTTTCCAGATATGCCAATCGTGCACAAAATCGGTAGTAGATATAAGCTGTGCGTCCTTGGACTGCCCAATATATTATAGAAGAGTTCAAACTGGCCGTGATCTCCAACAATCTTCTTTTGCCAGGCAATTATTATTAAGTGAATTTTAAATTGTTTTGTTACTTTTTATTCCTTTGTTGTTTTAAGATATACACTTAAGTAACATTATTAGATAAGCATATTAACTTATTTAGCATGTTTTGTTTTTTTTTATTTTAATAAAAAAGTTGAGTTTTGTGTTTTATTTGTGGTTTTTATTTAATGAAAATAATTTAGACAATATATTAACTTATGTTATGTAACTAAAATATTTCCTTTAAATTGTTCAGCTCATTCACTCATTTAATTTCAGAATAACTTAACTTGAATCTTGACAAACTGATAACCTTTGATACCCACAAAAATTATCAAATTACCAAATTATTAATCGTTAAAAATAAAGGAAATTTATAGAGATTAAGTAAAAAAAATAGACGCATATAAATAAATTTATTTGAGTAAATATATAACTGACATACTATAATACATTATCGCCTAAAATATTATTATACAAACAATAAAGCAAAGAAGTAAACAAAATCCAAACGTAATAAAATAATTTGGAAACATCTTTTTACTCAGTTCATTTACTTTCATTTTAATTTAAGAGAGAACTTGGGTGGGCATTTAAAAAATATCAATAAAACAATACTAACTAGATTATAGAATAGTTTACATATACTTAAAGTTTGTTGTTTCATAGGAATATATATATTTTAAAATTAAAAGATCAAAAATGAAGTATTAAACGTACACAAATCTGTCATTTTACGTGTTACGAATTTTACCTGGAACGTAATTTTTGTCGATTTGGGGCTCCTGCAGAAACATATGCAAGCACCTTTCATTCTGAGCCAATGGATGTCCGGCAATTCTGTAACAAAAAAATAATTTTGTTTTGGTTTACAGGGTGCACTGCTTTTTTTCAATTTTTAAATGCCATTTTAATGTACTTGTAATTTTTCTATAATTTAATGGACCTTATAGCTCTTTAAATAAAAAAAGATATTCATAAAGATTACCAGAAAAAATTTTACAAAGATTAAAATCAAACTTAATATTACACCATTCACTTTCAATTTCATTTAAATTGTAAAGGCTAAAAATAGAATAAAAAGAATACATAAAAAATTACACAAGATAAAAAACTAACTTTTGATATCATATTACCAAGGACCCAGTAAACATTTGTGATATCACAAAAAAGTCACGACGTGACATGTCACAACTTGATATCCAATTGCTGGCACAGTGATTAAGTTTGTCGTTTTATGTCAAGCAGTGACACGCGCGTGATCTTTTTATGTCACGACGTGACCCCGCAGGGACGAAACTTTTCATTTAAATGACATTACTTTAATTTGTTCATAATACGTTAATTACGTATTATGTTATTATTGTTAGACAAAGACTATTTTCTTTAATACACGTTATAGATTAATGATTTTAAACAATTATTTCCCCAAAAATATATAACTTCACTTTATATTTGTTTGTGATTTTGCAAACGAAGAAAAAAATTAAATTCGTTTCCGTTTGATTTGTAATCTATAAATAATAATAAACTTAAAAAAGCAGTATCATACCCAAATTTTATTTTAAATATCTATTTGGGATGTTCCAGCGCCGCCTCTGGATTAACTAAATTTAATTTACATTAAATTAAGCCCTTTGCCTACTTCTAAAAACCTAAAAGGTTTTATCAAATTTGCCCAAAAAATAAATATGTGACACCCTGTATACATGTAGGTATTATACTTATAGGATACTTGATGCACCCTGTATAAAGGTAGTGTGCAAAACTTGTCTTATTATTATTTTATTTAAATAAACGTTGACTGTTAATATTTTAGCCCATAATTTTGTTTCACCCAAGGCCACAAGTATGTTGAAGCTGTGATATACGATAAGAGGGTCGTTGCTATTGTTACTAGCGATGCAACGTGTTTTAAAAGACGTTGCATCGCAATTAACGATAGCGATGACGCTTTTTTCGTTCACAGCTCCAACATGTTTTAAATATTCCCCTGCACTTTCGCTCGCGCATGCGCGCTAACAATGTCATGGAGTGATATCCCATTGAGTGCGTATTGCGCTTGAATGTCACGACTTGATATCCCATTGATTGTGTATTGTAGAAACATATGAATGCGCCAGTGATATCACGATGTCACGACGAGATTTCGGAGTGATTTCAATACGCAATCACAAATGTTTACTGGGGATAAAGGAGATGGGATAGTCAACTCTTTTGAAGGCACTTTTAAATTTTAAAACTGGTAGTATTTAATATCTATTTATAATTTAGACCTAAAAACGCGTATTTAAAAAATAAACCAATAGCAATAGAAACTTGATTTTATAGATTTTTTTGTAGAGAAGTTCATTTAATTCTTTATATTTCTGATCATCAATCAGTTATATAAAAAAATTGCTGCAGGAAGAAATAATGACAAAATAGTATATTATGTATCAAGTTTGATAAACGCCATTTTATACACGAATTTAATTTAGGCACGAGCGAGCTTGCGAGCGAGTTCTTAAATTAATAAGTGTATAGAAAAGTTTATAAACGAGGTGCATACTATACTTTTTCTACGACAAATACTTATTATTATCTTAAAATGATTTAAATCAAAAATTTGTATAGAGCGCCATCTATGAAACAACAACACAATTATAAAGGTTATAAATCGAAATGTATATTGAAAATTGACAGTTTTTCACAGTGAAAGTAAGGGAAATGTTTTATGAGGACTTTACAGTAGAGTCCGTGCCCGAATTTAAGTTATAGTTTACTGCCGGCGTACAATGTTCATATAAACTTTTCAAATATTGGCGTTGAGAAACTATTTAATATTTTTGTATTTTGTATTGAGATAATAAAATAATTTTCACATTTAGTATTATTTTACAAGAAAGGCACTTTATTTTAACGATTGTATGACATTTGACAACTATCAACTAACTTAAAACTAACTTCAGCCCGTGAGTAAAAACCTGTTGCTAACTTCAGCCCGTGACTAAAGCGCCGTAAAGCCACAACTTGTCAATGTGTATTTAAAAGGTCACTTAGTGTAATGGAAACATGTACGATAAAGGGCGTTTTTATTTTTTGACGTTTCGAAACGTACACATGAATAAAATTAAATGTTTATATTGGTTTTTAGATCTAAAAACCAATATAAACATTTAATTTTATTCATGTGTATGTTTTAACTAATCAAAACATAAATATAGTGGAAAATAATAAATTATTTTTTTGACATTTGGGTGTATTCTTTAGGCAAATAATCCAACAAATATCAGACACAAGAGATCAATAAATTAAAAATATTTCTTCAGATCCTTTTTATCAATTTATATTCAATTTATTGCTCAAGAACAATAGTATTTTTGTCTACTAATGAAAATGGACAACCTTGTAGGTACAACTCTTGTTGGATACAAACAATATCTTTTATCTACTCCACCATTGATAAGCTGTGACTTTATGGCGTTTTAGTCACGGGCTGAAGCTAGCAACAGTGGCTTTTGGTCATTTTAGTCACGGGCTGAAGTTAGCTTTAATATTAATTGGGAAAAAGTGAGGTTAAATCCGTTGACAGTTGACGGATGTCAAATGTTTAACAAATAAAATTGGCTTTAAAATCTTATTTATCTTCGTCGTAGATAAACTATAGTATGCCATTCGTTTTATAAACTTCTTTAGACACTCGTTTTTATTAAAAACTCGCTCGCAAGCTTCGCTCGTTCTTAATTAAACTCGTGCATAAAATGGCGTTTACAAAACTTGATACATAATATACTATTATCTACTCCTACATTGAAGAGCTGTGACTTTATGGTGTTTTAGTCACGGGCTGAAGTTAACAACAGTGGCTTTTGGGCATTTTAGTCACGGGCTGAAGTTAGCGTTATTATAAATTGCAAAAAAGTGAGGTTAAATTTGTCAAATATTTATAAATTTAAATTGGCTTTAAATTCTCATTTCTGTTCGTCGTAGATAAAGTATGGTATGCAACTCGTTTTATAAACATCTCTAGGCACTCGTTTTTATTAAACACTCGCTCGCAAGCTTCGCTCGTGCCTAATAAAACTGCATAAAAATTGATACATAATATACTATTAAACACCCTAATGTATTTCTTATATGGTAGGTATGCACAGGATATGCAAAATAAAATAATAATTAGAATAAAATTTGCTTTCTTTTTAATTAAAAAAATCCCTGGCCCATATTCAGATCAAAATTGGTAAGTATTTTTTTTTAAATACTGTGATATGGTTTCCCAATTATTCTATTATCTTATTATCATTGAAATAGTAAAAGATAATTTAATTTTGTATATGATTTCCTTATTAAATTATGAGTTATATGTAACCTAATCTGTGTATAATAAAAATTGTCAAACGCCCCTTTTTAGTTATTTTAATAAGTATCAATTTAATTTAGAATTAGGAAGTCTTTAAATAAAAATAAATACATTTTAAAGTTAAATCATATTCCTAAAACAATACTCACTTAATTATATTGGGGTCAATGTTCACTAATGCATATAGTGGGGAAAAATAGTTGTATAGAAAAATCATGTTTAAACAACTGGTAAAAAATATAATTTGGTGATTCAACGAGTGAATCATTTTAACAAACAAGAAACATACATA
Organism: Brassicogethes aeneus; assembly: GCA_921294245.1. Taxonomy (NCBI): domain Eukaryota; kingdom Metazoa; phylum Arthropoda; class Insecta; order Coleoptera; family Nitidulidae; genus Brassicogethes; species Brassicogethes aeneus. The sequence goes on from OV121134.1 coordinate 52,558,705, forward strand.
GTTTATCAAAAACATTATTAATGACTTTCTTGCAAATTACTTAATAGATTTTTTGCAAATAAATAAGTACAAATGAAATAAACTTACTTATTAATAAAAACTTCTAATCCTTTTCGCCTTTCTTCGATAAAATTTTCCTCGAAAATACCATCATCTCCACGGAATGGTAGCTGTTTTTTCCATGCTTTGCCAGGAAGAGGAGGCACCACAATTTTGCTATCCCTTTCTAATTCGTTTCTGAGCCATTCAAAATCACTATACCTTCTTCTAACACTGGATTCTTTGACTTTAAAAACAGGCAAATTGGTCTGAAATACATGTTGTAATTAATTACAAGCTACTAGAAGTGATTTTTATTTTTAAAATATTGAATGTTAAATTGTTTTTAATTTTATCCATTAATAATTCAATTTTGGTATAAACTTTTTGGTATTTGGTATTTAAACATTTTTTTTTAAACTGAATATAAGTGAAAAAACAACTAAAATTATAAAACACTGAGACAAACCCAAAGAAATCAATGGGTACCCAGTTTTGTCACTTGTTTTTGTAATTGTTTCATAGAGAAATTTAAACTAAAAAATTAAACACTCCATACCCCTTGTAACTCAAGTTGTCAAACTTCTTTAAATATTTAAAAAAAGTTATAAATATAAACAGCAAGAAATGATATATAAATATTTAGATCAATTTTACCAATTGGCTTATACAAGATGAATTTATTTATAAAAAAACTGTATTCCTTATACAGGGTGTCCGGGAAAAGGAGGTCAATCCGTTAACCATATATTCCTTGAGTTAAAACAATAAGACTTTCATAATACCATTTTTCAATTTAGGCCTTCATGTTCGATATACAGGGCGACAAAGTTTGAAATTAAAAACTGATTTTTTTTAATAATTCGAGTAATTGATAAGATACTAAGTTTAAATTCGGTACACTACTTCAACATAAATAGTTACATTTTTTGAGACCAACAAAACAAAAAACAATTGTCAAATAATCAAAATAAGGGGGTCCAGTACTCACTGACTCCCCCTATTTTTTAGTACGTGCGCCAATGACTTCCAAACAGAATTTTTTCAGGTAATCATTTATTCTTGAAAATGTTTTGTCTCTTATAAAATTTTGATAAAATGATTTGTTTTAGAGATAATTTGTAAAGTATGGGTCAGTCCATATCAAATTTTTAAAATTTAATTTTTTTTTGAAAAAATGTAGGTCATGTGATATATCATAAAAAAGTTCTCTAATAGGCCTTTAAAATAAGCCATCACTCACCTTTCTACTTTTAATAGTTTACGAGATATCGCTATTTTTGTAAGTACTTGCAAGACCCAAATTTATCGGAATTTTTTGATTTTCAAAAATCAATAAAACAAAAATAAACGAAAAAAATTCATATTTGGGATTTTTGAGTTTTTTACCAAAAATGATCAAAATCGGAGATGGTGGGGGAAGAACCTTTGGTTGATTTGATATGGACTGACCCATACTTTACAAATTATCTCTAAAACAAATCATTTTATCAAAATTTTATGAGACAAATTTTTTTTAACAATAAATGATTACCTGAAAAAATACCGTTTGGAAGTCAATGGCGCACGTACTAAAAAATAGGGGGAATCAGTGAGTACTGGACCCCCCTATTTTGATTAAAAAAAAAAAAAAAGGCTTTATTGGATTAACCAAAGGGACCTATTTTGATTATTTAACAATTGTTTTTTGTTTTGTTGGTCTCAAAAAATGTAACTATTTATTTTGAAGTAGTGTACCGAATTTAAACTTAATATCTTATCAATTACTTGAATTATTAAAAAAAATCAGTTTTTAATTTCAAACTTTGTCGCCCTGTATATCGAACATGAAGCTCTAAATTGAAAAATGGTATTATGAAAGTCTTATTGTTTTAACTCAAGGAATATATGGTTAACGGATTGACATCCTTTTACCGGACACCCTGTAATACTATTGGTCCAAAATGGCAAAAATTTAGTACACAAAAAAGTTAGGTTTACATTTTTTAGTCCCACCCTGTTTGGGATGTCTAGGGTTGCTAGATGACCCATATTTTACAGGTTACTCCAGTTTTTCAAGTAATTAAAACATAAGAACCTGTAATTAGCAAAATAAAATATGAGGTAAACAAACAGTTTTTATGCATTTTCCTTACATAATGGAGAGCTTCAAAGGTGTTTCATGGCACAATAAATATAAATTTTAGAAGAAGGATTTTGGCGTAAATCAATCTAAAATGCATATTTTTCATGCTCTTACCCCTTAAACCAAGAAGTGTCAGGTAGCAACCCTAGGGACACACGTGACCAAAATTGTAGGTAAGTGTAGCAAATTTCACTCTATTATCTCTAAATCTTTTAAATATTTAGAAAAAGCCCTTTTCATAGACTCTACCTCACTTAGGAGTTGTTTCTCACACTATGGTTATAGGTCTGTGGTTATAACATTTATTATTATTTTAAAAAGTTCTACCACCGTGTAAATTTTGTTTACAAATTGGTATAAGCAGATAATTTATAAATTCCTATAGGAACCCTGTATTTAAGGTTTACATGCTTACTCTCATTTTAACTTCATAATCTGTAAACCTCTTTTTTCCAACACCTATTGTGGTAACTGGATTAACGACATCGATTTCTAAAAAATTTGCTGGGGCTGCGTATGCATCATCCAAGGTTTGTTTTTTTACATTTAATCTTCTAGTGGCTTCAACAGTTGCATCCGATTCGGCCATCATTGTTGTTATCTGGGCTTTAACACAAAACTTATCATAAAATACACACCCAAGTAAATTAAAAATTACTTACTTATTTAATATCTTATGAACCAAAATGTTAATGCTTTTAAAAAACGTTTTTTGTTTAACTGCAGCGTTCCTCCTAGGGTTTTTAGTTTACTTTTGACAGCAACGTCATGACAAACGTCAAATGGCGGGATACTTATGTAGGCAACTCAGTTTAACACTGAAAAAGCTTCGCCATCTATCCAAAAACAGTTAAACTATTACAATTAATTGAACAAGACAACGATAGATAACAGACTTTGTAGATAGACAACCAAATTGTTAGTGGTAACTTAGTTGCATAAGTACAGATTAACATTTTTATTTTCTATTAGAAAATTTCTAACCTAACTAAATTCTATCGGTGTTTTTCAAGTTTATATAAGACAAACTACACATAATTAGCAGGCCAAATAGCTGGAATTCGCTAAGGGCCAAAACTTTTTGAACAAGAATTCCTGTATCTTTGGACAATATCGCACGCTTTGACCTTTTAGCGAGGTATTTTGTGATTTGTACACAAGAATTAATGGATGATTCCAGATTGGAAAATTCACATGTCTGTTGGTGGATGGCTTCGTGAAGCGCATGGACGTTAAAACTTGTTTCTGGTTAAAATGGTACATTGAAATCGAGACCATTAAGGCTTTTTGCCACCAAGAAAGAAGAAGAAGAAGGTGTTCCCTTTAGGGTTTTCTGGGTTTTTTTGGTTTTTTATGCGCCGCAAAGTATGCGGTATTCTGTAGCCTACAGACTGTAGGTGATTCACCCAATTGTGTGTGTTTCTGCTGAACATACAAATAATAATCTGATATGAAACTTTTTAACAAATTGGAGAAAATTCTTAAAATCCGTTGCAAAGCTTGCAATTATCTACAAAAATACAGAAATATTAAAAATGAGTTCAACACACTGGAGGATATTAAAGTTGATTTGTATACTTTTGCATACTATTACGGCGCTGGATAATAAAACAGATTGTGTGGAAAATGTTAATGGAAAAATTATTAATTATCGACGGTTGGATAAAAATTTGCCTATTTTTTCTAGATCAACAAAATTTAACATACAACTTTGTGGAGATAACAATGTATGTGGAGAGAATATTACTGCTTGTGAAGTTACAGATTCAATTTTGCCTATATCAACCAAAGAATCTCAAAAAGTTTTAATCAATGGTAACAAAGTTGTAATACATGGTAGCTTTAAAAAGAAAGGTAAACACATGTTATATACATAAAAATGTTGTAGGTAGTTATTAAAATAAAATTTTTAGATAAACCAAAAAAATTTATTATGAATATTAATTGTAATTGGGAGACTGATATTTCTAATGTAACATACCATGAAGTCTCAAAACAGGGTAAAACTTATTTATTTCAAATGGAATCAAACATTGGTTGTGTTAAAAACATTCCATCTTGTTTGGTAAGTAAATTATTAGAATAGTTAATAATAATAATAATAAACTTTATTGGAAATCCAAAAGGCTAACGACTTTCGTCTTCCTGCCCTAGAATAGTTATTAATTTAACATATATGCATATGACATAGACATGTCTTTTTGCCTATTACTAAACCTCAGTCGACAGCGCTGCAGCCTTTTGGATTTTTCAATAAATATATTTACTTACCTTCTATTAGGTGTGTACCTAATGTATACGTTAGTATACTATTATAGTAGTATAATAGTGTACATTTAGTGTCCACTCTTACAGTAGGAGCAACTATAACTAACATATTATGTTATAGTAATGAAGTATATTTTTTATTTTAAGTGTTTGCAAACCAAATGTTTTCCTTACTGTCAATATTGACAGTATATCTGTCTTGGCAATGGTCTTTTTTTCCATAAATGCAAACATATGTTTGGGACTCATAAGAGAAGCCCAACCCCAACTTAGATTACAAACAATTTTTGTTGTTTTTTTGTATTTTATTTCTCTTGAAAACTGTTTTTTAGAAAAAAAATGAAAACAAAATTGTAGGAGGCATTGTCCTGCAACACTAATTAAGAAATTTGTTTGTATTGAAAAAAACTATAAAATTCATAATAAGTTTTTTCCCTACAATAGGCCATTAGACTATAGGAATTATATCGTGCGGAATTTCGAGTAATTTATTAAAATTGAACAAAGCTTAATTGAGATGTACCTATGCGCATTAAAGTGTTAATTAAAAATTGATATCAATTCCCACATTTTTTGATAAAAAAAAATTTCTTTTATAAACTCACCGTTTTCAAAAAAAATAAATTACAACAAAAATATTTGAGATTTCACCTTAACCCTTCTTATGAGTCCAAAACGATTGATGAAAAAAATACAATTTCTTTCAAAAAACTATTTAAAACTATTATTTACCAATGATTTCTCCCAACATATGTCACTGTAAATATTTAAATAATAATAATTATTACTAATACCTATTGTAAACCCTTCTGGAAATTTAGAATAAGTAAAAATTGTTTTGAAAGTGTTATTTTTTCTTAAAAGCCAAGAATAAGACTTATTAGGTCAGACTATTAGCAAGATTTGGGAGTCTTTAGCAAGAGTTACCCAGATTTAATAAAACTTTCAGCAGAGAATTGGCTTAGCGATAAAAATAAATATTCGAAATTCATCAGAGATTTTGTATTTGGATAGGTATTGTAAAAGAAAACACAAAGAAAAATATTTATAAATATTTATTCTGTGTTTTTATAAGGCTTATATCAACACAGAAGCTTAGATCACCCATATTTAAACAACTTTAATTTATTTGTTGCTCCTCAAAGTTAAATGCCCCATTTAAAAAAATTTGAATTATTTACACCACATTGAAGGCAACATTTAAAATAAAAAACCCAATTATAAGGACCACCCTAAGGTATGTATATATAGATTAGGGTGCTTAAAAAAAATTTTTTTTTTTCGCTCTTACCCTTTCAAATGTTTCTATTTAATATAAAAAAAATCCTCACCAAATATGGGCGTTCCAGTTGAACTCTAAGAAGTCGCTGTTTTTATTTTAGTTTCCCATTTAATTAACATGGGAAAAAATAATTTTATGTTTGGAATTTTATACCTCTGTATCAAAGTAACTTATGGCAATGATCATTGCAGTTTCTTATATAAAATGCTAACACTCTACAAAAAAGTTATTTGAGGTCAAAGTATGATTAACATCAAATTTTCTGTTTTTTTTTTTAATTTTATGGTACAATTAGCAGACGGGAGGTGAAAGGGGGCAAAACAAAGCAGCGGGGGGCAAAACTGGTACCTAAAAAATTTCGTAAAAAAAATTTTTTTTTAGATTGTTTTTTTCGGTTTTTAAATTATTTGAAAATATATTTACTCGCAAGTAGTAGTAGTTTAATCGAAAATAATTATTCTGAGCCTGTAGAGCGAGAAAAATGAAGGTACAAATTTGTAAAACTTTTCATATGCTCCTTTTTTGGGTACCTCATTCCCTCCCCGCTGCCTTGTTTTGCCCCCTTTCACCTCCCGTCTGCTAATTGTACCATAAAAATAAAAAAAACAGTAAATTTTATGTTAATCTAACTTTGACCTCAAATAACTCTAGAAGAAATCAATTTATCGAAAAATAATAGGAGACCTTCTTTGTAAAGCATTACATTTTATATAAGAAACTGCAATGATCATTGCCATAAGTTACTTTGATACAGAGGTATAAAATTCCAAACATAAAATTATTTTTTTCCATGTTAATTAAATGGGAAACTAAAATAAAAACAGCAACCTCTTAGAGTTGAGCTGGAAGGCCCATATTTGGTGAGGATTTTTTTTATATTAAATAGAAACATTTGAGAGGGTAAGAGCGAAAAAAAAATATTTTTTAGAAGCACCCTAATATACATACACTATAGTGTATATATGTATATATATATATATATATATTACACTATACTATATAAAAAATTGTGAGTAAAAGCTACCGTAATTAAATTAAATACTATTACAATAATTACTAGTGCAAACATGTTTATTATGCTTGTAATAATTAGGCTTAAGCTTATAAGCATAATAATTACGGTAGTTTTACTCACAATTTTTTATTGTAACGGACGCTACAAAAATTCCCGAGTAAGGTGGATTGGCTGTATGGTGAAATATTAATTTAAATTATGCCATTTTTCATGCAACTTGATGACTATTGTGTTTACATAAACAGGAAAACTCTTTGCTATGCTATGAATAGGGACAGCAATGATCAACTTTATATTAATTAAGTAAACTAAGTTTTTTTAAAGAGGCATAATGAAATCTTTTTTCAGCATACAGAAACATAACATTACATTATTTTTTAACATTTTAAATTTTAGTTTTATGATGGTAAATATAAATATGATTTTACACTTTTAAACAAACCTGAAGGGTGGGATGTAAGTGGTAATGTTAATTTGTCCATAAATGTATGCGGACCATTACAGGGGCCTCAAATAAATTTAAAATGTAACAGTAAGATAATTTAAATTACTAATAAATTATCATTTATTAATTTATATAACATTTATTTTTAGAATCAGAGTCTCAAGCATGTGATATTTCCAAAGACTTAAATATGGGAAGCATATTTTCTCCTTTTGAAATAGAAGATAATGCTATTAAATTAAAAATTTATGGTAAGATTGTAAAAATTGTTTGTTATAAGTAGGTACCTACCTAGTTCAATAATAATAAAAAAATGCACTAAAAAAAATAATTTTGTAAAATATTTTACAAGTTTGTTTTTAATACTTGGCTCCTAATAAATATAAATATATAATTATAAAATTCAATTTTATAAATCAATAATACTTTATTAAATAATGTAAAGAATTCTTAAATTAATTTTGGGTGTTGTAACAATTCTTTAAATTTTAGATGGAAATGTTTGCAATTGGAAAACTCTTAAAAAGTATAGTACAATTATTAATTTTTATTGCTCCTTTAAAGAAAAAGGTCCTCTTTTTGAGAAATATAGCACCAGTGAATGTACTAATTATATCATCTGGCACACACCTAGAGCATGCCCAAAACTAAATGTAAGTTTCCCATAAAAAAATTTATTAATTACAAAATTAAATTTTGTTGAAACATTTTATTTTTTTAATCTGTATTAAACTAAAAATGTTTTTGTACAAGAAAACTAACTCAAGGATTTTAATATTTTCTTTACTTATTACCCCTAACGGTCATTTTATAAACTATTTATATGGCACTGTTAAAAACTAGACATGTTTTGCAATAATTGCAATAATTATTCCTTTGCATAAATTTATCCCAGAAAGGAATTTGTTGAGTCGTACTTTTCTTATGCATGAACGAAATATAACTAAAAGGACATTTAGCATGTTAGAAGAAATTTTCAATATCTTGTATGTGTATTACTTTTAATTTTTATTTAGGAAACTTGCAAATTAGGTACTGTTGTGCAAGAAAGTGAGTGTACCAATAAAATTGGTAAAAAAGTTTATAATCTTATAAACCTAAAAGGTGTAAAGATGGTTTATAATGCCAAAAGCAACAAAGATTATTTTTTTAACGTTTGTGAATTATTAGTAGACAGTACAAAATGTTTGGAAACCTCTTATGTCTTATTAGCAGATAAAAATGAACCCAACATTAAATATCAGTATGTATTTTTATCAATTTTATGTTTGGTGTTTTGTAAATAGGTGATATTTTTAGGACCGTTTCTTTGGGGAGGAAGAAAACTATTTCTGAAGACCAAAATGGACTTCTGGTAAAATTCACTGATGGGGATTTATGTGATTTTGATCCTATGCAAACTATGGTACATATCAAATGTTCAGATAAGGTAAATTAATGAAAATATTCTACAAAACTTTTTATAAACATTTGAAACGTGCATAAAAAAAATGTATATTAGTTAAAATAGTCAAAAAATATATAAATTACAGTTGTTTTGAAATAAAATGAACAAATGGACAAATGACAGAATTAGTTGTGTTACTCTTTTCCTATAACCTCTCTATCTCTTCAGCCCATAAACCATGCAAAAGATCAATTTTAACTGTTATTTTTAATAAAAAAGAATTCAACCAATATTTACACAAAACATTGTATGGGTTTGAGCTTTTAAGTTTTGAAGTTTTTGGGCTTTTTTGAGCTTTCCTAATCGTGGCGATACACACAGATAAAAAAGATCGAAGTTTGAAGGGGCATTCATGCTTTTGAGTTTTGAAGCTTTGGAACTTTAAAGATTTTCCGCTTTGGAAATTTTAAAGACAATTTTAGAAATTTTTATAATTTTTCCTACTGTTTTTTATATGTCTATAACTGTAATTTTCAACTGACCACCCTGAATCTCAAAAACACACCGTAATCAGACACATGTTTAGAATTTTTTAAATACATTTTAAGGAAAAATCTCGTATACAAAACTAAATTAATAATGATTTTAGAACTCACTGAATTTGATAAATGATAATAATTGTACTAAAGAGTTCCTTTGGAATACCCCTTATGTTTGTGATGCCTCTGAGAATAAAACAAAATGTGAAATAACAGCAGACATAGGCGAAACGTAAGTTTTATTATACCTAATTTAATAAATAATTAGGCTAATTATTTATTAATTTATTTCATCATTATTGTTTTAGACTTTCATTGGATTTTTTTCCTTTAAAAAACTTTGAAATAAACAACAACAATAAAACATACCAAATTAATTATTGTGAGGATAACTATACAACATGTTTAAAAGGTTTATATTTTTTATTTATATCCTGAATAAATTTATTTATATTTTTTAATTTTAGGCAACTGTAATTCAAGCGTTTTATCAAGGACTTATATAACCAGTACCTCTCCAAACTATATTTTATTCCATTTAAATAGAAATTGCACATTTTCAGACGATTTTAATAAAATCATACTTAATTTATATTGTGATATGAAAGCCTATAATGATTTGTATGATTTTAAATATAAGAAAAATTGCAATGTTTATGTTTCTTTAACATCAAATTATGTCTGCAAATTTAATGAGGTGACGATTCTTTAACACCCCATATATTCGATTTATCAATGTTTAAATAATGATTGTTTTACAGATTCTAAAAGCAAAACAATATGACAATATGAAAATCGAAAAAAAATGTAATGTATCTAGCAATGAAACTGGATATATATTAGATATAAATAGTTTAAATGGTATCGAAGTAAGTTTTCTAAACTAGACAATAAAATATTGAAATTATTTGGTTATTACATTTTAGGTTCTTCAACTAAAAAAATGTCCATTGATTAATATAAATCATACAAGTAAATCACTTCAATTAATTTATAAAACAGATATAGCGTGTATTCTGAATAAAAAACCCCGTAAGTCCTTTTTTTAGTTTTTTTCTTTATTAATATTACATTTTTTTATTTTAGGTCATGTTAACTATACCATAGTAGTAAAATGTTTCAATGAGACAGAGACTGTTTTTAAAGTAAGTTAAATCATTTGATTTTATAATTATTCAGTTAGGAGAAAATCTCCTCTTTAATTTAAAAATATTTTCTATATTTCATATTTCAGTCAAGCCAAGTTTGTTTAGACACTTCTGAAGTTAAAAGTACTGAAGCTTGTAAATTGTTTTTTCCCTTTGAAAACACAAAATCCCATATCCCTGTTGCAGGTAAAAAGTTTTTTATATTAAATTTGCAGGCATTGAGTTAAGATTTGTCTCAACTATACAGGGTTTGGCAGAATGGATGGGTGTTTTTGAAATGAATTTTATTTAGCTATTTTAAAGTAAAAAAAACTCTATATTCCATCTTCAATTCTCATTATTGGAAGCATTTGACCCCACATTTTTAGGAACTTAAAATTTTTGGATGGAATTCGAAGAATTATATAATAAAAGCTTACTTGGTATATGTTTATTGGCAAAATGCTTCACATTAAAAAAAACACTGATCTAGTCTGCAGCACCCTGTGCATAAATTGCATATGTAATTTATTTAATACAATTAGAGAAAAAAAAGGTTTTTTTAGATGTGAAAAAAACTAGAAAAAAACGGGTTTTTTGTTTTTTTTTTTCAAATCCGTTGCAATAAAGCATATTTTGTCAATAAATAACATCAATCTTAAAAAATAGAGTAATTTTTCAAAATGAAATTTTGAGTAAAATGTAATAATAAAGTGAAATGTAGAATATATTACATTTTCCATTATTGAAAATTTTGACTGAGACAAAAAAATCTGATTTTTTATTATTTGGTAGTTTCCACATAAGAAACCAACAGCAATGTTAAACTTCTACACTAATAGAAAAAATTAAAGAATAAAAAAAATTCAAAATTTTTTGCGATTTTTCGGATAGCTGTATCTTCGTTAAAAATGGTCGTATTGGAGCCGTAAAAAAAGCAATTTGAAGTTTCTAGTTTTGAGATTTTTAGTTGAAAAACGTGCAACGCTCAATCCTAACGAATGCCGTAATAAAAAAAATTGAAATTTTTTTGGCTTTTTTTTTTTTGGTCCACTTAACCACCAATGAATAAATCTTCTACAAGAATTTGTTATTGTTTAAAAAAAAAAAATTCATACTTTACATTAATTTGAAAAATCATGAAAAAGTGCTTTTGGTAGCTTTTTGAAAAATCAAGCGCTGAATCAAAAATATTAGAGGTAGTTACTTTTTTTTGGTGGTGGTGGCGCGTGCAAAGCGCGAGACTGTATTTACATTTACTAAATGTCATGTAGTGGCTAATTTTCGTCCACGAACTGGACTGGAAACATAAAAAATTAGATAAATGGGACTAATCTTGAAAAAAACCTAAAATATGAAAAAAACCCACTTGAAAAAAAAACAATGAAAAAAAAACGGACCGTTTTTTTCAAGTCGCATCTCTAAATACAATTAATATTAAGCTTACATAAATTAGCTATTTTAAGTATTTATGTGCCATAATATTCTTGAAATATCGTTTAAAACTAATATCCTTTAAACCTTACGGTTTTCCGTTTTATTTGTAGGAATAATTGGAGGAATATTGGCAGTCATAATTTTTTTAGGTGGTGCAATATTGGGAATTATTTTGCTTAAAAGAAGAGAACAGACAGGATCTTACTTAGGACTATATATTAAGGTATTTGTTAATATTTTTGTTAAAATGTATGCATTTTTAACAAATAAATATATTTTAGGATGTGGATTTGTAATAACTATGCAGGGTGTAACTGTGAAGCTTGGCCAAAATGATAGTTTTTAATGAAAGGCTCACTTAAAAATTATACACACATACATTGGTTATATATATATTAGGGTGTTTCAAAAAAATCGACTTTTTATTTTTCTTCAAATGGTCAGCAAATTCTTTCAGAGGATGTCAAAACAAAGACCTCGTTAAAATTTGAGCTTTTAATTTGAAGATTTAGAGGTCGCGGATCGCAATTTTCTATTTCCCATTTAAATAACATAGGAATTTTTTTTTTTACTTTGGAATTTTATACGTCTATATCGAATCAACTTATGGCAAGGAACATCTTAGATTTTTATAATAAATTTAACGCTCTATAAAAAATGTCTCTTATAATTTTTCTATAAATTGATTTCTTCCAGAGTTATTCGAGGCCAAAGTTTTATTTCCATCGAATTTTCTCGTTTTTTCAACTTTTAGCATCATGTAGTAAAAAAATCACATATTTATATCTGAAACATAGGAAGTGTTGTAAAAAAAAACAAAAAAACAAAAAAACGTCACTTTTTTCCAAAGCCTACTACAAAGTTTTAATGAAAATATGAGATGTGTATAATATGCAGAGTAATTTATTTATAAATGCATTCTTCTCGAAAATGGTGCATCTGAGCAATTCAAATCAAGAGTACCTATTTTTCGTAAAAAACTATAAATTCTCATAATTTCATAAAAAAAATTAAATTATTAACCCAGAAAAAAGTTGGGGCTATTTTTGTAACTTTGCCCCCTCCAAATGTTACGCCTATGATTAAATTTTAACAGTTTTGATCATAGATCTAGATTCAGCATGTCAAAATTACCAAAATACCGAAAATTAATTTGTTCATGTTCAACCCTCTAGGAATAGTTTAAAAAAAAATTATCCTCTTAGGCTCCTATTCAGGGGGCCGTAGCTCCTTTAGCATTTTTTGATACATTTTTATTAAACAAAAAAAGTGTTATTTTTATACGAATAATGCACTATTTAAGTTTGGCCCCCTGATTTCGGGACACCCGTATAATGAAAATTGTACCATAAATGTTAAAAAAACGCTAATATTCGATGGAAATCAAACTTTGGCCTCGAATAACTCTGGAAGGAATCAATTTATAGAAAAATGATAGGAGACCTTTTTTGTAGAGCGTTAAATTTACTATGAAAATCTAAGATGATCCTTGACATAAGTTGATTCGATTCAGACGTATAAAATTTCAAAGTTAAAAAAAAATCCCATGTTATTTAAATGGGAAATAGAAACACCCTAATATATATACTTTAAGTAACCTATGGCATCTTATAAGATGATTTTTTCTCATACAATTACAAATTTTAGACGTTTAAATAATTTGATTAACAAAATAATTTGAAACAACAGATTGAATAACTCAAGGAAGTGAAAAAAATATCGAGTTAATACCTTCAATAATAACTTAAAAATTGTAGATTATAAATTTTTATTTACAAATATTACCTATACTATTACTTATAACTATAAATTTTGTATAATTTCAGAAAAAACCTAGGTCAAAAATTACTTTGTATATTTTAACTAGGGATGCCACGATAGGTTTTTTGCCGATACGATACCGATATTTATACAAAGGTATCGCCGATACAGGGCTAGTCAAAGTATCAGAAAAATTAAAATATCGCCGATATATCGGTACCGGTATCGGTATCGGATGCATCCCTAATCTAAACCAATATGTATTTAATTTAACAAACTGATCAGTTTGTTAAATTAAAGCTCGAGCTTTTACATTTTTAGTTGAATTTAACAGTATTATTATATTATATGGATAGTTACCTACATAATTACATTACATTCAATTTGTTGGGGCCTCAACCCTGGAAGCCAAAAACTACCCGGACAACAATCGGGATTTCCTGGTGAAATCATGATGATATCACAACGTGATTTTTTTTTGTCACGCCGTGATATCCTGAGTGCATACACATGCTTCATCACAGTGATATCATGTAGAACTCACGGTGTGATTTTTGCAAAATTTGCGCATGCGTTATAGCCCTGCGAACTGCGAATTTAAAACCTAGTTTGTTACCTGTTGATTCAACATAACTTTTCTCTTAGTGTACGAACGTGGCGCAAAAATAATTATCAAAACACCGTTGGCATAAAAAATCACGACATGATTTTTTATGCTATCAGTGTTTGGGCATAAAAAATCACGACATGATTTTTTATGCCATCGGACATGTTAGGATATTTATTTTTGTGCCACATTCGTACATTGTGAGAAAAAGTATGTTAACAATTGAATTAACAGTTTTTGCGGTTAAATACATTTAATATTTTCTTGGATGTAAATTAACTATTAATTTAATTCCAAAAATATATTGAATGTATTTAACCACAAAAACTGTTGATTCAATATAATATATTGAATATATATTATATGTAAGTATACTTTTTCCCCTAATGTACGAATGTGGTGCAAAAATAAATATCCAAACACCGATGGCATAAAAAATCACGACATGATTTTTTATGGCATCGGACATCTTTGGATATTTATTTTTGCGCCACATTCGTACAGTGTGAGAAAAAGTATGTTAACAATTGAATTAACAGTTTTTGCGGTTAAATACATTTAATATTTTTTTGAATGTAAATTAACTATTAATTTAAATCCAAAAAAATATTGAATATTTTTATTTAACCACAAAAACTGTTGATTCAATATATATGTAGGTTTTCTTTTTCTCTGAATGTACGAATGTGGCGCAAAAATAAATATCCAAACACCGATGGCATAAAAAACCACGACATGATTTTTTATGCTATCGGTGTTTGGGCATAAAAAATCACAACATGATTTTTTATGCCATCGGACATCTTTGGATATTTATTTTTGCGCCACATTCGTACAGTGTGGGAAAAAGTATGTTAACAATTGAATTAACAGTTTTTGCGGTTAAATACATTTAATATTTTTTTGAATGTAAATTAACTATTAATTTAAATCCAAAAAAATATTGAATGTTTTTATTTAACCACAAAAACTGTTGATTCAATATATATGTAGGTATTCTTTTTCTCTCAATGTACGAATGTGGCGCAAAAATAAATGTCCAAACACCGATGGCATAAAAAATCACGACATGTATTTTTATGCCATCGGTGTTTGGTCATAAAAAATCACAACATGATTTTTTATGCCATCGGTGTTTGGATATATATTATAATCATTTTTGCGACACATTCGTACATTGAAAGAAAAAGTATGTTAACAATTAAATTAACAGTTTAACATTCAATATTTTCTTGGATTTAAATTAAATATATTTAGTTAATTTAAATCCAAGAAAATATTAAATGTATTTAACCGCAAAAACTGTTGATTCAACATAATTTTTCTCTTAGTGTACGAACGTGGCGCAAAAATGATTATCCAAACACTGTTGGCATAAAAAATCACGACATGATTTTTTGTGCCATCGGTCAATCGCAAACAGCGATGGCATAAAAAATCACGACATGATTTTTATTTCTCACGCAGTGACATCCGGATGATGTCCGTATGAATAAAATTTGTGAAAATCACGTCGTGACGTTCGTATGATTTTCATTTATCACGCGGTGACTTCCGTATGATATCAGTATGAATAAAATTTGTGAAAATCACGACGTGATGTTCGTATGATTATCACGAATGTTGTCCGGGTACAAGTACATTTTGAGATACCTAATCATGTTTAATTTAGTTTTTTTTAATTTGGTGTCAAAATAGTTTGACTTTGTTTTTTAAGCTTTACAAACTTCAGTTATGCTGGCTTGGCTACCAAGTAAAATTTACGATTTGTTGCTGCAGCCTGCAGGAATTCCTTAAGCACATATGTGCTTATCCCATTTTTTTAAATGTCACTTGTATTGCTGGCTAGCTTCTAGGGGCCACAATTAATATTCCTAAAATAATGTTATTTTTTTAATTTAACACATCACTATGATTTGTACAAATAACTTTATTTAATGATTTTTTGTAAAAAATATAAATAGATATCTATTTAATATGTAGTTAAGAACAATGCAAATTGTTAAATTTTTACCTAATAATAAATAAAAAAATAATTTGAGTTTTTGTTTAATTTATATTAAGTTAAAAAGTTTTAAGACAACTAAATTCAACGAGAATTCTCCCTTAAGTGCCTAAAAGAGAATTGTTTGTATTTTAAGGTTTCTATGGTAACATAAATTATATCAATAAAATTTATTTAATGATACAGTAAAATGTAGAGCATAGAACATTTTCTTTTATTGTTTTTAGTAAGCTTTAATTTAGAATTATTTAAGGTATGTAAACATCCATAGTCTAATTTTTTTCTGTTAAAATATTTTCTGTTAATATTTTAGGGACACCAAAGAAAAATAAAATTATGTTAAAGCACCAACATTTTTATATTAATAGGTAATTAGGATAAATAAATAAAATAAGATAAAAGCCTTATCGAATCCGTCCATTGGCTTTAAATCCAAATGCAATGCATGCTAATCAACATACCTTTTAATAAAATCTTAAATAAATATTAATAATGTATAAATTGTTTTTATATGCACATCTATCAAGACTGCGAGTTTTATGGATTATAAAACACAAATTAAAGAAGAATTTTAACAGCAGTTGCCTCTAGGTAATCATAATAAACAGGAAATTCATATTAGGAATGGAAATGTGTTCATGCCATAGAGTATAGTATGGTTCATGCGAGGGGTAAATCACTTTAAAATATTAGAGACCAACGTTCAATGTTAGTGGACGTTGTGTTGAGATTTTTTTTCTGATCAACTGACTAGTCGTTATAAATAAGGAAAACTTGCTTAATCAGTGCTTAGCGACGCATTGTGCATGACTACCCTTGTTATTGTTATCCTTAGCCGTTAATTCGTAAGCGATTTTTAATTTTAAAAAATCAGTGGTTTACCCCTCGGCTTCATGCACAAATATCATGTTCATGTAATTATTAAACATTTGAATATATGCAACCCAAATACCATGAGGCCTATACACGTATCTCCATGCAAACTGGGTTGCATAACTATCATAAAATGTTATTTGAACTACTCTTGTCTAAAGTCCAATTTTTTTAGTGAAAATTTGATTCAATGAATTTTTGTTATACGATTCAATACGAAAGTGTCAAAATCGATTTTAGGTTAAGTACAAATATTTGGAAAAAAACACAAGTTTTGCATTTAAAAAGGATAAATTTTTACATACGAAAATGACAGGACGTGTGAAATCAGTAAATGCGCGTATTGAGATCGAAATTGAAAGAAATAGGGAGGAAGGAAATTGGTCCAAGGTTATTGAGTTAGCAGAAAATTTGAAGGAAAAACAGCCTGAAACAGGTATGTTGGTACATATTTCTGTTTTATTTTTTTATATTTTTAAACTTTTTGTGTAGTTTGCCTGGCCGATTTTTTAATTGGTGAAGGAAAATTGGAAAACTATTTGGAGGAATGTCCCCCTATTGAAGCAAACATCAAAAAAGCACAACATGGTTTAATTGAAGCTAAGAGGTACTTAAACCTGGCTGTCACTGAGGCCGGAATTAAGGTATTTATTGACCATATAGTGTTTCTTAATTTAAGCGAGTCTGATCTTTTATTTACTATTGTATACTTACTAAATATCATTATTAACAATACTGGGAAGTGACAGTCAACAGTACCTACAAGTGAAAAATTTAGATTTTAACTCAGTGCCCATATTTTAATTAATAACATTAAAAATTTTACATCCAAGTTTTATTTTAAGCTTTCTTTTAAATATTTTTCTTAAAAAAATATTAAAATTCACAAATGTTGGACAAAACTTAATGAAAATAGCACCAAAATGAGTGAGTAAGTCCTTTGTAATGGATAATATGCAAACAATATTATTAATGGGCAATCATGGGCCCTTCTAGGACAAAGAAATGCCAATTTTTTGTTTAAACTTTTTTGTGCCAACTGAAGATGCTACAATACTATAACATATAATATTTTTATAAAAACATTGAAACATTAAAAATGATTATAGGATATAATTTTGGGGTATTTTCAAGCAATACTTTATTAATTTAAAATTTTAAGGCTGGTGTAGCTATGGATGCATATCTTCTACTTGGGAAGTTACATTTTGCCTGTGGTTTATATTCAGATGGTCTAAGTAGCTTTAAAAAGGCAGATTTACAAAATTTGTCAGAGAAAAAGTTACCTCTGTAAGTCATTGCATTTTTAAATAATTTATTTTCAAAATAACTTTTAATTTTTAGACGAAGTCTTAGAATTGTAGCTGAATCGTATGCTATAAAAGGTCTATGTCTTCAAAAAGAGGGTACTACTTCCAGTAAATTTAAAAAAGCCAGCAGAGATGAAGAACTCTCAAAATGCTTTGATTTGGCTTCAGATTTAAGTCTTTTATACATGCAGAAATTGGAGAAAGAACTTTCCACTGTCTCTACCACAGGTTCAGGTAGTTATACAAAAATAATTGTTTTCACAGGATTATTTAAAGGGCAAAACTGAATTAAATTTAAAATTCTTATAATTTTTTTGTCGTAACTATTGCTAAAGTTTTTAACTTTTATTTATTAATATTGTGCAAAAATTTAAGAAGTGAATTAGTTATTTAGAAAGTGAATTGCATTATCTTGAGTGTAATTTTAATTTTAATTAATTATGTAATTATCAACACTAAAAAAATTTATAAATAGTATTTGTGGTTGGAACTAGCTGACAGATATATTTATTAAATACATCTGTAAGCTAGTTCTTACCAATCTTTCTCCCGATTTTAAAGATTATTACAGTCGTCTCTTGTATATGAGTAAGATCACCTCAAGTGGACCCTCCATTTCTCACTTGATCGTGGAATTCAAATAAATATACCATCAATAATAAAACCCTAAAACAGTTTTTTGAAATTTTCATTTTAACACCAATTTTTTTTACAATGAAAATTTTGGAGACTTTTAATTAAAAAATAGATAACAGAAAAACCGTTAGAGATATTTTAATAAAATTTTCAGGATTTATTGTTTAATATTCACATTTTCAAAAACAATTAAAAATTTTAAATTATTTATTTATTATATTTTTAATTAACTTTTAAATAAACAAATAAAAATTTTAATGACTTCTCCCTCAAATTATAAATTTGTTTTATTTCAGTTACATGCATTGTACACTTTAGTTAAATATTCTGCAATAAAATTTCACTGCCCGCTATTAGTTTAAACAATATGAATTTATTTATTCCCGAGCGCGAGCCATTTCGGTAAAGCGCGCTACCGTGCACCGTAGACTCGGATCCGCTCCAATCAGTATTAATAAATAATAAACTGTCAACAACAACTGTTGACAATAGAAAACCATATTATTTAACAAATTTAATTTTTTTAATGTAATATTTAAAACAAATAGATATTATATTTGTTTTTTAAATATAAATAAAGACTGTAAAAATTAACAAATAATTAAATGAAACATTTATAAATTTCCCGGGTTACTTTTTTATTGTTTTTTTTTAATTATCTCCATTTGTTTTATATATATATATATATATATATATATATATATAAACGTAAATAACAAATGAATTTTACAAGCCATTTGTTAAATAAGTTAATTAATACTAAACACAAGAATTCTAATTTTTAGATTTGCGTTTAACTACTTTATTAATTAATTAACTTTATAATGTTTATTAATATTTAGTATATTATGGGGCGAGTGAATAAATGCTCTAATCTTTTTTTAAATTACGTGATAATTTCAGAAAAAATTACTTATGACACAAGCTCAGTTTATTTTTTAATTTAAAGTTAATTGAAAAATAAATTCGGAGCTAATAATATTTAAAAAATGTCCAACTTTTTTGACGGAGCAGGTTCTCAAAATTATATTTATTTTATACTGAGAACCTGCTGTGATGTCACATCACACAGTAAAGGAACATGTGATGGCTTATGAGGAAGCGTGAAAAGACAAGCTTATCGTGCTAGTCTACGTCGCGACAATGATAAGCACATTACTACTGCAGAGTCAATATTTAAATGGGCCAAAAATTCATTTAAAAAAATTGCTTCTGCTCTCAAAAGGAACATGATTCTCATGAACAAAAATACAAACTACGTTTTCAACAATCTGTTACTATACAAATTACCCGCCAGTTTCACCATTATAAAAATATAGACGGTGTATCACTTCAGTGTAAGCTTTTTTCAAAAGATAAAAATATTAAAACTATTAAAATTTTTAAGAAAAAATATAAAAAAGTAACATGCTGAGGGGAAATGTATGTTTCATTTAATTATTTGTTAATGTTTATAGTCTTTATTTATAAATACAAACAAATATTATATCTATTTGTTATAAATTACATTTTAAAAAAATATTTTTTTTAAATAACATTGTTTCTTATTGTAAAAGACAGTTTATTTTCTATAAATACTAATTGGAACGCAGGTCGAGTCTACGGCGCGCGGCATTTTTTTATTTGTTTTTTTAAAAGTTAATTAAAAATAAAAATAAATAATTTTAAATTTTGAATTATTTTTCAATCCTAAAAATTTCATTAAAATGTCTCCAATGGTTTTTCTCATCTATTTTTTAATTAAAAGTCCAAAATTTTCATTGTAAAAAAATTGTTGAAAATTTTGAATGGCTTAATTTGTTATTATTGTTTATATATAAAAAAAGAAATAAAGATAATTAAAAAAACTATAAAAACAGTAGATATAATATTTATTTGTTATAATTATTAAATTAAAAAAATTAAATTTGTTAAATAATATGGTTTTCTATTGTCAACTACAGTTTATTATTTATTAATACTGATTGGAGCGGATCCGAGTCTACGGTGCACGGTAGCGCGCTTTACCGAAATGGCTCGCGCTCGGGAATAAATAAATTCATATTGTTTAAACTAATAGCGGGCAGTGAAATTTTATTGCAGAATATTTAACTAAAGTGTACAATGCATGTAACTGAAATAAAACAAATTTATAATTTGAGGGAGAAGTCATTAAAATTTTTATTTGTTTATTTAAAAGTTAATTAAAAATATGATAATAAATAAATAATTTAAAATTTTTAATTGTTTTTTAAAATGTGAATATTAAACAATAAATCCTGAAAATTTTATTTAAATATCTCTAACGGTTTTTATATACAATTTTGTGAATTGTCGTTTTTGGAAATAAATATTATTATTATTATTATTATTATTATTATTATTATTATTTCTGTTATCTATTTTTTAATTAAAAGTCTCCAAAATTTTCATTGTAAAAAAAATTGGTGTTAAAATGAAAATTTCAAAAAACTGTTTTAGGGTTTTATTATTGATGGTTACTACTTTATATTAAAATATATTTATTTGAATTCCTCGATCAAGAGGTAAATGGGGGGTCCACTTGACGTGATCTTACTCATATGGTAAAAATCAAACCTTACTTTCTCCCAATTAAAACCCAATTGGCAACAGGAGCTCATTATTATTGCCAGGCGTGACAGTTATAATGACCATTATACACGAAAAAACAAATGTCAATATTATGCAATAGGAGTAAAAAAAGATATTAAATACAACTAATAAAGGTTTAATAAATTTAAAGACTAAATTTTAAAAAAATAGTTTTTTTTGAAAATTTTAAAATATTCATAATTTAGGTTTTTAATTTACTTACCAATTTTGTTTGTATATAGGCAGTTTTCGATTTAAATTAATGCACAATCGCTCACATTTAAAAAAATTACTAAAAAATAGACGTACGTTTATAATATACAGGTTTAAACAAAAATATGTTTTTTTACCATAAGTTTAAGACACTCTGTAGAGTGGCAAAACCGTATATTGTTGTAAATTTATATTGTATATTTATTTTTGTGGAAAATATGGAGTTTAAAAAAAAACATTGCAATTCTTTTGCCACTCTACAGAGTGTCTTAAACTTATGGTAAAAAACATATTTTTGTTTAAACCTGTATATTATAAACGTACGTGTATTTTTTAGTAATTTTTAAAATGTGAGCGATTCTCCATTAATGTATCTACAATATTCTTTAATATTTGTTTAAATCCGAAATCAAATAAAAAAGTTATTTGCTATTGAAATTTATCGAAAATTTGTGTGGATCGATTATTTTGCCTGTGAGTGTAGTAAAAAAACTAAATTGAATTAAATTAATTTAAAAAATTAAAAGTAAACGTTAGATATACTGTCGGTTGGGTCTTTTTTTGCAAAAATGAGTCCATTGAAAATATCCAATTACAAAATTATAATTTTTTAAATTGAATTGTCAAATAAAGTTATGTTAATACATCACCGAATATTTTTTGCGGCCAGGTAGAATATTCTTACTGAATTAAACTAAAAGGAATAATTATTATAATCATAATATTATATGATCAACGTCGGAAATTCACTTTTTTCTCGATATCAGTGTACGGATATTTTCCGTAAAAATTTGGATATTTTCAAAAAAATTTACTTTTGCATTTTTTTGTATTACCTACCCTTTGAATAAAATGAAAAAATGCAAAAGTCAATTTTTCTGAAAATTACCAATTTTACCGTTTTTTTCGAAAAAACTTTTTTCTTCCGCCGGCTCAATTATTCAGGAAATTTTAAAACCCTACCCAAAATAAAAATTTTATTGTGCAATTTTCAATTACCCGGTTTTAAATAAATTAAATATAGGGGCATTTTTTATTGTCCAATATGTTCAAGCCGCACGCCCTGCTTAAAATACCCCATAGAGACCTATACAAAATAATCTATCGGGCGCTACCGGATTCAATATGTGCATTTGTCCATGGTATTTTCCGGATACGGCCCGATAGAAAATGTATAGGAAATTACCTATAGGCACACCATATCTTTTACATTTTCCCTATTGAGACCGATAGAAAATAACTCAATGAAGGTAGTAGGTAGTAGGATATATAGGGATGTCCCTATAGAGATACCATAAAACATTTGACAAAATTTTATTAAAACCTATGGTGTCCTATGGGGGAAAAACTAATTTCAACATTTATGTGTATTTACCCCATTGAAACCAATAGCAAATAAATCAATGGTAGATATCCCTATAGAACAACCATAAATCGCATCTATGGGTCCTATACATACCGATACACCCTATAGAAACACCATACATTCCGATACAAATATCTATCGGTTGGAACAGGGTCTCTATGGGGTATTTTACGCAGGGCGCACATCTACACACCTCTTACGTTTTAGATACATCAACGTAACTTACCTCTGCGACTTTATACTCATCCTGCCAACGCGCTAAAAGAAGTATAACTTCAACGAAATTGTTTTTTTGAAAACCCATAAACCCCATAATTAATAAGTATGAAATTTTATTTAGGTACCTATTCGCCCCAACCATCAGCCCCGATTCAAAAGTCCCTGGGGATAATATTAGAGCAAGCCTTACAAGAAGCGCCTGTGGTTTTGCTTCACCAAGGCAAGGCAGATGGCGCTTTGGAACGATACCGTTCCTCTCTATGCGCAGTAGAGTCTCAGGGCGTGAATTCTATTAGACTTAAGTTTATGTGTCAAATGGCCGAACTGCTTTTGCAGGGTTTAGTAGGAGAAAAATACAGACCACCGTTAAATACCATTGCTAAAACTTCTATATGGAAACCTAAGCACTATACTTCACTGAATCAGGTATGCATTGTTTGTTATATATAATTTATAAATTATAATGCTTAATTTTTTTTTAATATAATATAATATAATATACTTTTTCTGCTGCAAGATTCTTTATGGCATTATGGATTTAACAAGTATATTTTTCCAAAGAATATCATCGACAGATAAAAGTCATTTTAACAGAAGGGATTATTTATTCTTTAACCAGTTTATGGTATAACAAATAGTTATTTTCACTTAATGTTTGGCACCAAAATGATATGTTAATACACCAAGCACATTAATTGTTGCTGCTAAATAATTATAATAAAAAAGAAAATGTTGTGTATAATTAATATATGGGTGATTCTACAAAAGTTAACTTTTGACCTTATTTTGTTTATATAGTTTTCGGAGAAAATTAAACAGTATTTTGTTATGAGAACATAGATAATATAATAAATCTACTGTTCCAGACCGGGCCAGTCACTTTTTCAAACAGTTTTTGAAATATCTGTGTTTTCTAAATTTGAATGCAAGGGAAGTGATGAGTATACCAGGGTACTAACTAAATACATAATTTATTGGAAATCCAACTTTGAGCATATTATACATTAAATATCTTAAAATCAAATAATACCACACATCAGTGGCGGCTGGTGGATTTTGGGTATATCGATATCACAATTTTATGAGTTTATAATGACATTAAATTAACAAGTTCTGGGCAAGCAGAATTTAAATTGAAGTTTGCGAAAAAAAGATAACCGAAACATCGAACATGGAACTGACGACACAGTACTGATGAATGGGATACAAATTTGAGTTTATAATTCGGAATTAAGTATTTTACGGATATTTTTTATTAGTGGATGCTACTTATCAACAAATCACATATAGCCTTATATAAATTACAATGAAATATATAAACGTAAGAAAATAACTAGTCACCACAGTACTGAAATTTTGACTGGAACTTGCATTGTTTTCGTGCAAAGGGCGGGCTCTGTAGGTAATTTTTTACCAACACTTGAGTTAAAACGAGGACTTGACGTTTAAACTTCAATATTTTGCAGGAATTTTGAATTTTAACATTGGACACAGAACTGACGGGTAAAAGTGAGTACAAAGATTATCAATTTTTAAAAAGTTGCTATTATTCGAATCTATGATAAAATATGAAAAATACATTATTTAATGTTTTATAGTTTGTAGTGAAATTAAAAAATTTAAGATAAATTGAATATATTTTAAAATAAAATCACTCAAATATTTGATTCAGGACTCACAACTGATTCAACTCCTGAATAAGGAGTTGTGACACGCCAAGGTACTGATGATTTGAATATTTATTATGTTTTTCTACAAACGTGCTTTTGAAAAAATACATTAAAATTGGATGGACAAGTTACAAAAACCTGGATCTTTTGTAATATACTAAAATATTTACAAAAAATATTAAAATACCTACTCTATTGACTGATGACATCAAGTTGTTCAACTTTTGTAGAATCATCCATATGTATGTAGTATATTTTGTAGTTGGTCACTTTTATAAAACTGTTTTTTGTTTATAATTGGCCGTTACATTTATATTTTTATTGTGTCCGTTTTTATGCAATTTGTGGTGATTATTTGGGTGTTCTAAATGAGAAACACGTTGTTTAAATCCACCATTATATTTGTGTGTTTAAATGAATTTTTTGTATCACTAAACCATCTGGCGCTTATTTTTCAACTCTATTTTTGTATAATATGTACATATAATAAATACCTATAGAAACTGTTAGCATATACTTTTTACATATGGTTTTATTGTATGGGTTTTGCAATTCCGTCAAATAATAATTGGTTTTAAATTTTGTATATTTGTCGCGCACATTTTAATCAATAAAAGTTTTGAAATTTAATACTTTTAAATACCTACGTTTAAATCATATAAAGTGTATGTTATAAAAATCCACCACTCCAGTGTGAAACTTGTAATCTTTTTTGTAGTTTATTCCGAGAAATGAATGTGAAGAAACAATTTTGCTACTGCTTGTAGCAGAATCCATGGCGGTAAGAAACGCAGTATTGTCTCAGTCGCCTGAGTTTAAAGATAACAGAGTAAGCGCTTATCAGGACGCGGTTGCTGTGTACGATTTGTTAACGGTCGCGACCGTTAGATGGGGCCAGATATCCTTATTACAAGAGGTAAGAAATTCTATAGAATTGTTGGCATATTATTTTGATGAATGATTTGATATATTGTTGTTTGTAGTGTTTTTAGTTTAGGTATGTGCAATGTTTTGGAACTATTATGTATGTGTTATGGAATTTCCCAACAACAGTAATTTTAAGAATTTTACTGATGTTTTTTTATTATTAGAGAAAGAAAATATTTTTTATTATTTAATAAAGAACATTTTTAGTAAACTCTTTTCAAGTTTGTGAAAATATATTTCAAATTAAAACTACTTGTAAATGTTTTCGTATAATACTAGCAATAATACCACTCTGAAGTTACAAATTTATTTTTTATCAAAACATCTTTTTTAAAACATCATTAATATATATAATCAGGGCTCCCACACCTCCTAAAATTCATAAAATTCCTAAAATTTGGCTTAAATCTTAAAAACTCCTAAAATTCTCCTAAAATTGCCATCAATCTCCTAAAACTCCTAAAAATTAAATATAAGTAGGCCAACTGCGTTTAATTAAGGTAGTTGTTCTAAAATATTTCATTTTTTAAAAGTAATTTAAAAAATATATTATTTTGGGTTCTAGTTAATTAATTTTTTTTTTAATGGTATAGGTATCACAACCTACATTTTCTTAAAAAACAACAAAATATACCATAAAACAAAATCCTTGTAGTAGCTTCTAGACTTCTACAAAATTGTCATTTTTAGCCATATTTCGTTAATTTTCGACAAAAGTATACCGTGTTATATATCAAACAAAAGGATTTTTAATTTTCTTTTAAATTATAGCTAAAATACTAAACAATCTAAAGAATGTTTTGCTGTATCATGCACTTTATATTTTTTCTATTATGAGATGTTTTAGTAACAATAACATTACAATTATTGTTAGTTATTAACTAAACTGTTATTTTTTTTTTCAAAATATAAATATAACATAATTAAACTTTGGCCTACTTTTTTAGCCATATCTATCGACGCTTTATTAAAATTAAAAGTGTGGTGAAATTTCTACTTGTACAAAAGTAGTAATTTTACCTCACTTTTCATTTTATTAAAAAAAAAACTCGTCGAGCGATTTGGCTAAAAAACTGGTCAATATAACCTATTTGTACAAAAGAAGTGATACATAACTATATATTTATATTTTTAAAAAGAATTACTTATTTTTTTTCTTATTTTTTAAGTATAGTGTAGAGTTGTTTTTATTTAATTAAATAAATTCATTTGCATACTTTTTTCTCCTAAAATTCTCAAAAAAACCTCCTAAATTCCTAAATAAAATTTGTATTTAACCGTAGGGGCCCTGTATAATATAATATTATAATCAAATATATATTATTATTAGAAATAATATTATTATTAGAAATAATATTATTATTTCTAGCTGCTTCACTCGCGTAGTTCTAAGGAAAAATAACTGATCCAGTGGCGGCTCGTCAGGGTAGGCCTCTGAGGCCGCGCCTCACCCTTAAAATGAAGTAACGAACGACTTTTTGTATTTAGCTTTTTGCCTATACTAAGCGTAAATAAAAATCCAGACGCAAAGCGCGTCAAGGTAACGTGCATCGTTGAGAGTCGCTAGGACAGAGGCGAAATTTTCACAGCCTCGGAAGCTCCCATTTACCTCTAGAAAGCGAAAATGACTCACCAACAAAAATATCGCCGGAAGTTCGCGAATAAATACCGTAGATTCAGTCGAAGATGAGGCGAAATTGAGTTAGCTTGGCTGGTTCTGATTGGTGGTTTTATCTCATGACCGATGATAATCGCTTGTGGGGGTCCGTCTATGGTGGGAGGCCAGTGTTCTCTTAGCGTTTGTAGAGCACGTTATTGTTTTGATTCAGATTAAATTATTTAAAACTTTTGGCTGATCTTTTATAGTTTTTGTCTCGATTAGTAAAATTCCTTATTTAATTATTGTGGGGAACACACTAAGGTTGATTTAGCAGTTTTTATTAAGCAAATTTTATATTTTCAAATAATAGATTGCATAATTCTTTAATTAGAGTCGCGGTTTGAAAATTTAAATAATATAAGTTTTCTTGCTTTAGTTGACATCACAAAATATTCGGAATATGCAAAATACTTTCCAGACTTAACTTACTTAAGAGTTTATTAAAAAGTTATCCAAATTCAAAATTGATAAAGATAAAGATTTTTAAATTTAAGTGTTGAAAAAAGTTTAGATATGTATTTTAAAAATTTCAAGACAATTTTTGTGAAAGCATATAAGCTTTTTAATTTAGTTTTAACTATAACAGGGATATATCCCTGCAACAAGTGTATCTGCCGAACAAAACTTTTTATGAATTAAAACCTACCTTAGGAACACAATGACACAAGAACAGCTTTCAAGCTTAGCAGCGAATAGAACAAGAATTACTTTCAAATCTCACTGCAGGCCCACAATTTTACGACCAAATAATAGATAAATTTGCAAACTTAAAAGATAGACGTATAGATTTACAAAAAGTAGCTATAGTATTTTATATTTTTTAATACTTAGGTAGGGGTCGACTTTTTAGTTAAATTTTATTTTTTGATTAATTTATTTATTTTGAACTTTTTTAAGAATATATTTTTAAGTTTTAAGATTAAAACTAGTCTTTGATGTGATATTTTGTTTGTTTTGTTTTTTAGAGTTTATTTTTTATTTATAATGGTTTAGTAGGGCTATAGGCGATGACCTCCATTTTAAAGAAATTTATTCGTATTTAGACAAAATTAACCTTATGTAGCCTCACCCTCCTGTACACCCACGAGCCGCCAGTGAACTGATCAATTACAGAGTTACTTATAGTTAAGTTACTCTCTGGCCCATAAACTACTCTATCTCTACCTGTCTATATAGACTATAGGGTGTCAGTTATTTTTTTTTCTTGCGACGCCCCTTAAATTTTTAGTTTATCGTCTAAAAAAAAATTTTCAGACCAAAATAAACTCTTAATATTCATAATAAACCTTGCCCCAAAGACGATACATTTCCCATTCAAATTACATGGGACTTTGACACTTTTTTCAATTAATTATTTTTTCCCAGGCTAGATGACTTACAGCAATGAGACATATATATTCTTATAGTAAATTGAACGCTCTACAAAAAAGGTCTCTTATAATTTTTCGATTAAATCACTCGTTAAAAAGTTATTCGAAGTGAAAGTTAAACTCTGTGTAAATTTTAAGATTTTTTTTACTTTTACGGCAAAGTTATTATTTCTATGAAAGTTATTAGTTTATTTTTGAAAATAGATAATTCTGGTGGTATAAGGGTATACAATTTTTAAACCTGGAAAATAATAGACTGCATAACAGGTAGCTGGTTCTAGTTTTAATCATTTTTGAGACTTTATTTATACCACACAGTCAACTATTTTTTATTGAATTTCAAGTTTTGTACACTTTTATGAAATTTTCCTTCAATACAGTAAGTGACTCAAAATTACTCTTACAAGCATTCCCTCCAACACACGGAATTTTTATTGACGCAAGCGCGCTAAAGCGCATGTAGTACCTTGACGGCGCTTTAAGTCCTTTTAGTATTGTACGGTTGACGTCGGAAATTAATTATCGTTTTCCGACAATGGACCGACGTCGAAAATCGCTTATCATTTACAAATGATTTACCGCTCGTATTGCCGACGTCGGTACAACGCTGGGTTAACGTCGGAAATCGATTATCGTTTTTCGACGTCGGTCCGACGTCGACTCGATGCACAGTGTTTCAATTCTGGAAAATATCGGCAAAACCTCAAAAATTGATATTTTTTTTCAGGTAAATTTTGAGTTAGATGGGTAGTTAATACCTGTCTCCATTCTGTATTGAAAAAAAAATTACATAAAATACGTATATTTTGTCTTGTACATCAGTTTAAACTTGACGCTTTTAGTTGAAGGTACTTTACACGCGATCGCTGCTAAAAATTGTTTATTGTTTAAAAGTGAATAACTTGTGTTTGGTGTGTCCGATTGTTATGCGGTTTGATGAAGGGTGATCTTCAAGGTATCTAAAATTCAGATATGTATTTGTTTTTCGTAGATTTTGCTTGTGCAACGGGTTATTGTAACCGACAAGATCGGTCCGTTAAAATCGCAAACTTTGAATCGAGCTTTTAGAACAATGGAGCTACAAAAATTGTAATGAATTGTAAGGCATCAATTCAAGATCCGTTGAATAGCTTAGAGTTTTGTCTATCAAGCCATCAATAAATTAGCTGCCCCAACTTGCCCCCGGCTCTTTAAAACTACATGTTCTTGGGCGCTCAGGCACGGTTGTGGTAAAAAACCTCGCGATTTTAAGCCTATGTCGAGCGCGTATCTGTGTTTTTGCTTTACAAAATATAAGATTTTTTATTTCTGGGTTGCCTTCATGACATTTACTCGATTCACTCGGATTTAACTCAAAACGTTTATTACAACAGCGGTGTTTAGACTTTCACTTGCGTAAATCGTTCGTGACTACTAAGATATTTAACACCGATTTTACATATTTAACCCACCTCTTGTAGGTGCGTTAAAACAACTCCGCATGCGCATTGTAGTGTGTTAATGTCAAATTTGAATTGTGGTTATTTGTGTTGACAATTTTTTTAGCGAATTAAGAAATCGTTGCTAAAATATTAAGTAAAAGAAATAATCCAAATTTAAAATACTTAGTATAAAATCTGTTATATTTAAATTTTATAAATAAATTTTGAAAGTTTCTCGGGAGAAAACGATGGAAAATGTTTTCCATTGGCTTATGGCATCTTCCGATCCGTATATTTCTAGCTTCAGAAAATTTGCTCCGAAAAAGAGCAAATCTTTGTCCCGCGAAGCAATAAAACTGTTGCTATCTTCTGATGGTTTCCCATGCTCTGCTAATACCCAGATAGCACAAAGAAGTACTAAAAACGTCCTGAGTATATCTTGTATCAGACATTAGTAAGTTCCGAGTACGTCCGAATCAGGTCCTGAACCTTCCCCAGGACGTTCCAGGGACATCCGATGTTACCAAATCGTCGGTCCCCAGAACGTCCTAAGAAAGACATCCTCTGGCCATCCTGAAATGCTTTATTGGGGACTAATGGACAAGCTTTACAGAATTGAAGAGTGGTATTCCCAAAGGCCCAGACAGCAATATGACGTCTTAATTAAGACTTATTTTATTAATTTGTTAAATGGATTTTATTAAAATCATTTTAATAATTTGTTCGTATTCGCTTATTTTAGGAATTGCGATTACTTCGTCCCACTTTTGTTTAAATTTAAGCGTGCTCTTCACCGGCACCGATAGACGGCCTGTTACCCTCTTTTGGAGCTCGTCAGTATCGGGTAGCCGTTTACCTAGGTCTAAGACCGTTTGGTATGAAGCACGTTCTAAATTCTACTTCGCCGCTTCTTATATCAAACACAAGCAGTTACAGCGGTGAGAAGAAAGAATCGCATTAAAATGTCATAAATGTGACGTCTCCATGATGACGTCTTAAAAAGTTAATAATATGTACAAAAAAACTCATATTGTGGCTGTGTGAATAAAACTTTTCCGTCAATGTCAAGCTGACATCGAGCTTTGTCACATCCTTTTTTAACATTTTTAACCAAACAATGCATACGAATTCTGGCAAGCCATTGAAGCCATTTGGAACGAGATAAAGCAAGACGGCGACTTCCATGCTTTGCCGTTTGCGGGCAGTAATTGACAAAAACAGAGGGATGACGAAATATTAATTTTTTTTTCAAACTTCAACCTAACTTTGTATTTAATTTTAGACCTTTCAAATGTGACGTATCATGTTAAAAGCCATAATTACTACAACGAAATGATGAAAATCAGGAACACTAGATTTTTAAGCTGTATGAGTTTTTTTTGTTAGCGATAGTACGTCCTTGGGACGTACCCAGTATATCCGCTATAATTTTCCCAAATAAGTAAGAGACTGGACGTACCCAAAACTTCCGATATAGGTCTAGGACGTTCGGACCTATGTGGGACCCGAAATGGACGTCCTGGGTACCTCTTGTGCTATCTGGGTAAGACAACGAGCGAATCCAGTGACGGAGATTGTTTAATATATATGTAGGTATTAAATAATATCATATAAATGTAATTATAATAAACTAAATTAAGCTATTCAAAAGAGATTAAAAAAATATGTTTTATTTCATTTTAAAAAGAACCTCTTATGGGTTTTAATTAATTTCGACAATATTTGATAAAAATGTCCGCCATTTGAGGTCCACCATTTTGAATTTTGGAATTCTGATTTCAGATTCATTATCAGAGACCACAAAAACCCCTGTATGGTGATTTTCAATTAATTCCGTCAATTTTTTTACAAATATGTTCACCATTTTGGATCTACAATTTTGGATTTTGGAATTCTGATTTCAGATTCGTTATCAGCGACCCCAAAAACCCTGTGTGGTGATTTTCAATTTATTCCGTCAATTTTTTGACAAATATGTTCGCCATTTTGAATTTTGGAATTCTGAGAAACCGACTACTCCTTGATATTTTGCCGAAAATTTCGAGAATTGAAACACTGTGCGATGTAAAAAAGCGATGATCGGTTGCAGCTTAGCGGCCGACGGACGATTGTTTGTCGGGTATTGTTTTTCCAATCAAAAATATATTTTGTTTTAGATCCATTGAACCTAAATTTGTATAGGTTAGATCTATTTGTGAAATTTTAATTCTAATGAGATTTTCAATATAAATTTAATTTTAAAGTTTTTATTTACCTATATGTTAAAAATTGCACTAATTCTAAATTTTGTTTTTTGTATAATAAACAAGTTTTATTATATAAATAACTACTGTTAATGTACGACACAACATTCACAACAATATGCACAGATATTTGTATACAATACTAAAAGGACTTAAAGCGCCGTCAAGGTACTAAATGCGCTTTAATTCCGTGTGTTGGCGGGAATGCTTGTAAGGGTAATTTTGAGTCACTTACTGTATTGAAGGAAATTTAATAAAAGTGTACAAAACTTGAAATTCAATAAAAAATAGTTGACTGTGTGGTATAAATAAAGTCTCAAAAATGATTAAAACTAGAACCAGCTACCTGTTATGCAGTCTATTATTTTCCAGGTTTAAAAATTGTATACCCTAATACCACCAGAATTATCTATTTTCAGAAATAAACTAATAACTTTCATCGAAATAATAACTTTGCCGTAAAAGTAAAAAAAATCTGAAAATTTACACAGAGTTTAATTTTCACCTCGAATAACTTTTTAACGAGTGATTTAATCGAAAAATTATAAGAGACTTTTTTTGTAGAGCGTTTAATTTACTATAAGAATATATATGTCTCATTGCTGTAAGTCATCTAGCCTGGGAAAAAAATAATTAATTGAAAAAAGTCTCAAAGTCCCATGTAATTTGAATGGGAAATGTATCGTCTTTGGGGCAAGGTTTATTATGAATACAAGAGTTTATTTTGGTTTTAATTTTTTTTTAAGACGATAAACTAAAAATTTAGGGGGCGTCGCAAGAAAAAAAATTAACTTGGTAAATAACGGACACCCTAATATAGACATACAGTGTGACCCATTTGTTTGCGATTTACCCCTGTAAAATCTTTATTGAAAAGTCATAAATTTGCTCGCAAACTCGTGTCCCCTCGTATAAATGTTATAAGGGGACATTAGGGTGCCCCAAAAAAAAAATATTTTTTTTTACTCGTCTCTTGTAAAAATATGTTAGTTTATCATGCTGTAAGAGCCCTGTCAAAATATCAGCTCGATTAAAAAAATTTTAGGGGTCGCTCAAGATTTTTTAAAATTTTCAAAATCGTCAAAAATTGAATTTTTGTTTTATTTTAATTTTTTTTCCCGTCTCGATATTATTTTTTTGGTTGAAAATAATAAAAATTCTGTAAATTTCAAATCAATATTTTGATTTCCAAAGGTCGCTAAAAGTTCGTTGATATTTATATTCAGAGGTCGCTCAAAAACATTGAAAATACTTTACTTTGAAAGTTAAAAAAATCTTGAGCGACCTTTAGAAATCAAAATATCGATTTGAAATTTTTAGAATCATTATTATTTTTAAATTAAAAAATAATATCGGAACGAGAAAAAAAATTAAAATAAAAAAAAATCCAATTTTTGACGATTTTGGAAATTTTTAAAAATCTTGAGCGACCCCTAAAAATTTTTTAATGGAGCTGATCTTTTGACAGGGCTCTTAAAACATGACAAACCAACATATTTTCACAAGAGACAAGAGAAAAAAAATATTCCTTTTTTTTTGGGCCACCCTAGGGGACATCTATTAATTACTTGAGACAAAAATGGGGGGAGGGGTCCAGCAAAATCTCACCAAATTTCGTTTTAAGGGAGGGGGGTTATTTTAAATTTCACGTCAACTTTTGAGTGTAAAAAATATGTATTATAATTCAAATTAATCATTTTTTTTACATGTTGTTCGCAAAGGCTAAAAGGCTAAAATCTCACGTGAGGGAGCAGTATTTTGCAGCAGTATTTTGAAAAATTATCCAATCAACCTAACGGATTTCTTTACGTTTTAATATTTAAAAGTCAGTATTTTAATGAAATCACCCCCATAATGAGAACCTTCACTACACGCCTGAGTGCGCTGTTTTATCTTGTATTTTATGCAAAATATTAAATTAAAAAAATAAGAATAAATAAAGTAATAAATTATAAAATTCACTAAAATTGTGTTTGACAGTCCTACAAGAGCTGAAAAGATTATTTGTGTAATAGTCATTATTTTAGATTTTCTTTATAAAATTCAATCGTTAATCGAATATTTTATTTCTCCAAAAAATATAACTAAACAACTTTCAGTCCTTGGAACGCTCCATGAAATTCTCGTTTGAAGAACCGCATTTATGGAAACAACACGCCCTCTCGCTCCTTTCCATCGGCCTCTTCGATCACGCGCTCTCCGTTCTCAAAGAAGTGATCAGACTGGAGCCGAACAACTCCAGCAACTGTCTAATAGCCGCCAAACTGTGCTACGAACACCTAAACTCGGCCGTAATGGGCACCAATTTCGCCATCGAGGCCAAAGAGAAAGAAACGAGGTCGCCATCGGGTCTTCTGGGCAGATGCCATTTGTTTATCGGTATCGGTTACCACTTGCAATCGGAGGCTTGTCAGTTGAAAAAAGAGAAGGAGAACCTTAGGACGAATGCTATTACCAACTTTCAAAGGTAACAGATTTTATATAATGATATAATATAATAACCCTCGACACGGTGGTCAAAACTAAAGTATAGGACGAACAAAAATGCCAACCAAAACTGATAGCATAAGCTGATTATAGACTCTTTTGGTAACACAAAAATGTATTTATCAAAATCCCAGCTGATCCTTTATTAAAGTTTTGCATTTCTTAGTATTTTAAAATAGTTTATGCCATTTCGATAAAATACTCTAGTACCATTATCAAATGTTTTTAAAAATTTGGCTGATACATTACTGAAATATGGATAAATTACATTATAAATACAAAATAATGTAAAATACAGTTTGCAATATCTTATTTATTGTTTTAAGGTACCTAATACAAAACTAATAAATAACTAAAGATTCTTTAAAGCAAAATCGATTACTGCTTGCCTTAAATTTTCAGTAAAACTTGGGTTTTACATGGAATTGTTTTTAACATGGAAACAGTATTTTTAAATTCTTCAGTCTCTGTACAAACATGCTTCTTACATCTAGCGATATCCCCTAGAAAGGAAGAGCATATCAAAACTTTAGTTCGTTCGTCCGTCCTCTTGCCTTAATAATTATTTATGCCCTTTATATCTTGCCATTTTGCAGATAAAGCACTTACATTCTTGGCTGTCGCGAAATTCTCTAGCAATTTCTAAATTTTGAAAATTTGGCAATTGTGGCTATGAAAAAATACCGTTTTTACCATATTGAAGTAGGTAATTTTGAATCACTTAAGTTAAAGTGTTCGTTTGAAAAAGTCTGCAGTAATTTTTATATTTTCTCAGAAACCCTAAACTCTGAATTTTTCGATTACCAAAAACAATTTTGTCCCTACAGTCAGCACATACCTTCTTTCGATTTTGTTCATGGCTTAACTTAAATTTCGGTTTAATTTTCATTTTAAAATACTATTTTTAACTTTATAAAGTATACATTTAATAAACAACTAAAGCAAAATGTCACTTGCGTTATAACGTATAGCAATTTTTTTCATAACCACCTTAATTATTGTTTTACAAAATTTGCAAGTTGTAATTATTTCATAGACAAACTTCCAATATTTTTTGTTATAAAAAATATTTAAGATATAAATCTTCATTTTTTTTGTTATGTTTTGTTTTGAGTGGTAAAAAATAATAGGTGACTCAATAAATTAATACTGGGGAGTAAAGTAATTTAAATGATAAAAAGTTTATTATTTTGCTTAATTTTATTAAAATTGTACAGGTAGTTTTAGTACAATAATTGCAGAATAATATATAGAAAAACAAAAAAGTTTGCAAAACTTTAAAATAGGATCAGCTGGGATTTTGATAAATACATGTTAGTGTTACCAAAAGGGTCTATAATCAAAATATGCTATCAGTTTTGGTTGGCATTTTTGTTCGTCCTATACTTAAGTTTTGACCACCGAGTCGAGCGAACGTAATATTTTAGATATTTTGTTTTTTAACGAAAATTCTTTTTAGTGCCGTAGAGTTGGAACCAAACGACCACCTATGCAGATACTACCTGGGCTTGCAATTGGCCATTAAAGGAGACATTGCAAAGGCGCAGCAGCACGTCAGAATCGGTTTGGACCTGCAGCCGGAAAGTTTCTCGACGTTGCATTTGTTTGTGTTAATTTTGACGGCCGAAAGGCAACATAAGATGGCGCTGCAAATAGTCGAAAACGCTTTGGAAGAATACCCCGACTGTTTGAACCTCATGTACTTAAAGGCTCATCTGGAGTTGCACGAAAAAGGAGGAGATGTAAGCAGAATTGCCTTTTATTTTCCCACAAATATAAAATTTAAAAGGATTTATTATAGAAGTAAATAACAAAAATATTTTACATAAATAATAATCGTTTTATTATTTTAAAATATTGTAAGGTTTTTACTTGTTCGTAGTGTGAATTAAAACACGCACTGGTTTATTAACGAACTAAACTATTTATTTTATAGGAAGAAACTATAAAAACTAACTAAACACTTAACTACTAATTATTTATATATCACTACTGTTCAAGAGTCTATTTATTTGCACGTATATTTATTTATTTCGTCGCGAGTACCAAAACTTGACTGAATGCTCCATGCTGCGCCGTTCCTTATATATTCAGTGCCTACGTGCACTCCCGAATATTCCAGCGAGCTCCACACCGCTCTCGATTATTAGAGCGCTGACTCACCGGCGATGAGTCATAATTCCGAGATCCAGAGCGGTACTCGCTACAATATTATGATTTAAAAGGTTCATTTTTAGTAAAAATTGTTAAGTCTAAATAGGTATAGTTAATATATTACACTTTTAATTATTACAAGTTAAATTAAATACAAAAGTTTAAAATAATTTAGTTATTGAACTCATGTTTTTTTTAACTTACAATCAAGGACATAAAGTTTTATGTACTCACTTTCACTCTTTCGATTGTACAAAATTTTAATTTTTTTATAAAAAAATCTTATTTTACATTTATTAAATCTAAAATTAAAATAAGTAAATCTCAGAAAGCTGTAATTAAATGAGCTTTTTTACTGAGCAAAATGTTGCTTATTTTTGCTCTTTCACATTCTATTTTG
The DNA here is from genome assembly GCA_921294245.1 of Brassicogethes aeneus. Classification (NCBI taxonomy): domain Eukaryota; kingdom Metazoa; phylum Arthropoda; class Insecta; order Coleoptera; family Nitidulidae; genus Brassicogethes; species Brassicogethes aeneus. The sequence continues at coordinate 52,596,283 of OV121134.1, forward strand.
TATTTAATAATGATAATAATAAATGAGTAAAAAAGTTAATACAGTTTTTACATATGTAAAAAACAGAAAAAACAATTATGAGTGTGAGTATAAGAGACGTATTACCGGCCCCATTGCCTCATCACTCAGTAGGCCCAGTACAGGCCTCTGTTTCCTTACCCCGATCTTTTTTCGCCACCAACAACGGCACGGCTTCATCCGTGTTTGCTGGGTGCGAATGTCCATTGCGTCACGTACTGTACCCTATTTGGGGCTCGAGAGCGAAATGCCAATGGATTGCCGGGCCGTTCCTATACGCCCAGTAGGATCATAAAGGAGGTGGGACGGGAGGGATAGACATTTTGGTGTTACACGTTATCCCCGTAGACCGGACACACTGTGGGCCAGAAATTCTCTAAACATTGAAAAAGTCAATTTTTAATAATGATGGAACAAGTTTTTTTATGCTAAAAACGGTCAAGTAGACCATTAAGCTTACAAAAACACCAGAAATATGTCCGTGAGTTTTTATGTTGACACACGCGGGTTTGACAAATGTCAGTAAATTTAATATTTATTGTCTGGTTTATTTTGTTTAAACAAATCGCTTAAATTTAAGACATTACAGTTAAAGGTGGATTAACTTTTTGACAGAAACTATGAGTGGGCCAGATGCAGGCAAGTTCAAGGTTTTATACCATTTAAATTTTATGGATTTCTTTGCGAATTTACAAAAAAAAATAATGATTTAGTGAACGCATGTAAAAGCAAAAATTAACATATCACATGGATATTTCACCAGATATATATCAAGACACTGAACTACACGTTTTTGTTGATGCTCTTAAACTCTCCACTCTCAAGCTTTATTATCGAAAAAAAAACTTTTGCCAAATTTTGTATCCAGGAGAAAACGCAAGATTTTCGGTGTGGTCTTACAATTTGATTCAAAATAAAGCTTTATTTGGGTATTAGTTGAAAGGTTATTAGGCCTATAGGCCTATAGATTGTAAAAGACTTTTTGAATATGTGATCTGTCATTGAAATTTTGGACTTTTTTTTTTAAATGTCATATTTAAGTCAATTTTAGTGTTTTTAATTGATTTTTAATTTTTTTTTGTTTAATCGTTTGAGCTGTGGTGCCTATAAATTGGCAGTAATTTTAAAATACCCTTAAAACAATCCGGTTTAGTTTTTGTTAATTTTTGCGTTCCCGTATATTTATGTTAAGAGTAAATAATAATAAAGAAATGTAAATTTGATCTAATATTGGTACATGATATTTTTATATATTTATTGATATTGATATTTGGAGGCCAAAATGAATGTTTTTGGGCGTGCACCCAAAAAAAAATCTGTGGCGCCGGGTGTTCTTTATTTTACTAAACCAAAGTTGGCAACCTAATCTTTTATGGCACAAACAAACTTATTTTTGGACTTTGCACCAGGTGACAGGATTGGAAAAAACCCGGGTAATATTAAAAGAACCCCTGCCCACAGGGTTTTTCCGGTTTTGTTGATTTTGGAAAGGAAATCTGCATACTTATTATTGTAGTTGCGAGTTGTATTTCAGAACTTTGCGTTTTTCTCTCGAAACTTTTAAGAATCTTCTCAACTTTTGGCCATATTTAGTCAAAACTTAGAAACAGGCTAAATCCAGAAAAAGTTAAAGAAATAATAAAAATTTACCACAACAATGATGGCAATGATAAAGATTAGACTAATAAGCCATAATGTATGTAATAATTTAATGTATGAGACTTGAATATGTTTCTATTTTAAAGTTTAGTCAGTTTTCTATCGATTTGAGTATAGCAGACAAAATAGTTTACTAATTTATTTTGGGAAATCTGGAATTATTAAAAGATACTCTTGTAGTAAATGCAAGGCATATTGTTTTTTAATCATTTTTATTTATACATTGCAAATCCAAGTCCGACCGTGTTGGGAAGGATGATTGTTCAATACCCGCGTGAAAAGAATAAGGATAGAATGCCAAACAGAATTTGATTGGTCAGAGCGTCAGGCGTGCGTATTGTAAGCGCCTTCTGTTTGGCGTTCGTTCTATCCTTGTTATTTTCACGCGTCCTTCCTAAACCCGTCGGACTTGGATTTGCAAGCACTGTATATATTTTTTTTAACTTCTTTTGTTTTGCTTGTAGTGTTATAAGTATTAAAAATTTAATTATTTTAATCATTTTTTTTTTTTAATTTTATTTGTTTTGGAATGTATTTTCTATACAATAAATAGACAATTTCCAGTGATTTTCTAGAAATTAAGCCTTACTTTTGAAAAGTTTTACCTTTGAAGGAATTTGTGTAATGGATTATTCTTTTTCCAGGCAAAAAATGTTCTAGGTGCCCCACTGATCTTGAGATAAATTTATTTTATCGCGAATTTAAGTGTATAAAAAGTCAAATAAATATTTATGGGATTTTTATTTTGAAAAATTATACAATTAATCTAACGTATTTCCTCGAGTCCTTTACATTTTTAGATTCAAATCCAAATATAATAAACAAAATATATATGGTGCAAGGTGCAGAAAACATTTCTTGTTATTGCAGCAGATCTTTATTTATAGTTCATTTACTAAAAAATACAAATATCTCAATTTTATAGCAAACCGTATTTTTTCAATTATCTCAATTTTTAAAATTATAATACATTTTCCCTTCTTGCATTAGGGTCTTCAATTGTTTAAGTTATATTTATTAAAAATGTCAAAAGGAAGAGAAAATGTTAATGTTAATTATTAAATTTTAAGGGTGCCATAAACTTGTTTTAGAAAGCCCTAGTAACAGCAAAACAAATGCTAGAACTGTGGAAAAACCTATACGAAGGCCAAACCATTTCCGACGTTCCTGAATGCGACAGAAAAAGTGACACTCGTTCCGTCTTCCAGTTATACACTTCAGAAATGTCAGATAAAGACTCGAGTAATACAACAACATCCCAATTTACCATGTAAAACTTAAAAAATTCTTTATTCAGGCTCTCTTCAGCTGCATAACACTGCGGTGTCGCGCGTAGAACAAGCTCTAAGCGAGGTTGCCAGCTCTCTCAGCAGTTTCAGTCCGCGACCGGGCCCTCAGAGGGCGTGGCTGTTGCAGGTGGAAGTGTGGCTGCTATTGGCCGAACTTTACCTGTCAATGGATCAAGAAGGCGACGTGCAGCAATGCATACAAGAGGCCACTCATATTTATCCGTTAAGTCATCACATTATGCATATGGTATGGAGTTAAAGGTGTTGGTGTTTGGGGTTAATTTGCTTTTTATTTTTGTAGAAAGGTCTGCTGCATGTTCACAAACAAGAATGGCCTGAGGCGAAATTGTGTTTCCAAAATGCTGTGGCTATAAATCCTCAGCATGTCAAGTCCTTGCAGCAGTTAGGGCTTGTTTATCACTACTTGGGACTACAGGGTTTAGCTGAAACTACGTTGAGAGAAGCTGCTAAAATTGAGCCCAAGAATCATATTACATGGTAAGTTAGTTTTTATTTTATATTACATGGTTTGTCAAATTTTCTTTTTTTTATTATAACTAGTTTTTATATTAAAATAGTAGAGTATAGCAGGCTTTGTGGCATTCAGTATATTAAACATTTTTTAGATATTAAAGAATACGTTTTTAAAATATTATAAACAGTATTTTTAAATCATACCAAAAAGGCTGACAAAGTAAATATAATATTATATATGTATTATAATTATTATTTTTATTATCTATTCTCTATATATACAGTGTGGCCCATTTAAGATGAAAACAGCCCCGTAACTTTTTTATTTGTTACTCGATTTGAATAAACAAAGGCTCAAAATATAGAGAATAAAAAACTCTATCTAAGCTATAAAAATATGTTCAATATCACTTGACATATGCCTACTATAACATTTTCGGAACAATATACGGAAAAAATTATTAGGGTCATTTTTCTAAAAGTAAGTACGCCACTGAATGCGGCATGCTTCACAATGGGTAGAAACCAAATTTGATCAAAAACGAACTATAATTAACTATTTTAGACAAGTTTTTTTAAAAATATTTATAACGAAAAATAAAACACATTTAGGAGGTTTAGAAGAAAAATAAGTACGCCACTGAACGCGGCATACTCTAGAATGGGTACAAACTTAATTTCATCAAAAATTTATTATTAATAACTATTTCAGACAAGTTTATTTAAGCACGTTATAAAAATAATTGATACAAAACAAAAAACTAAGATAGCCATGCTGAAACTTTATATTCCTCATATATTTTTATTCCTCAAAATATGAAAATAACCGAATGCATTTTTTCAAAGGCAATATGCTTGAATGCAAAATTATCTGATTATTTTTATGCACGAGTGTAATTTGGTTAGATAATTACACGAATAAACTGCTTGATTTGTACCAAAACGCTACCAAAACAGCATCGACAATCAGCGCCGCTGGTGGTAAAAAAAAGACTTATATTGTGCGATTTGGAGGGCAGGTTTTGTCAATTTCCGATATTAACTGTGCCTATTAAGTTCGGGCTCCTTTTTTTAGTTTTATCTTTTAAATTAAATTACGTTTGGTTAAATTACATTACATTTAATGCTGGCTAAATTCACCTTTAGATATGTACTCACAGATTATTAAAGAATGCATTCTTGTACTTCTTCTTCTTTTTCCTAGTTACGATGAACTCGCGTCGTAGGACGGCCGCCCAAGCATTAGCCGGCCATACACAGACGTTATTGCGCGCGGTTTATCGTGTTATCTGCAAAAACATATGGAAAATCATGTACGTGAGTGAGTATCGCCGCGCGCAATGATAGAACGGGAAGGGATTTCAGACGTGCTTTTCTCTGGAGTGTGGCGTGTCCACACGCCACATTCCGCGTCACGGTTTACCTTTGCTTGGCAAAATTTCACGTTGAAAATTTGTACATGAGCACATGTAGTTTCAAACAACTCGATAAATGACACTTTTTGCCCACTCACATACGATTTTTCCTTTGAAACTGATATACCACGGGCAATCACTTGCTAAATCATTTGAATACTTTATCAAGTGTATGGAACATGACGCTTTTTTTGCCACGCCGTTCTTTCGTGCATGCAAACCGCTACATGCCAACACGCCACGATAAACCGCGCGAAATAACGTCTGTGTATGGCCAGCTATTCTTGTACTCGTTTTAGCTCTTTTCGTTTTCGTTTATATCTGGCTCTTTTTAAAATTGTCGTTTTAAATTTTGTACTGCCAACTTAAGAAATACAAAAATATGAAAGTTTTAAATCTTAATTTTGCCATTATGTCAACAAATTAACAATTTATATTGTTACTTACTTACTTTTTATGTTGTTTTTAGTTTTTAATGATACTTAAATTTGTAATAAAGTATTAATTTGTTAATTAAAATACAACGTTTTATTTTTTACTACATTGGCACCGCTGTCATGGCCTACTGTTATTTATTTATTAAACTAAATTTTATTTCTCATGTTCCTAATAAAAACTGCCTACTCAATAATAGTATATTATGTATCAAGTTTGATAAACGCCATTTTATACACGAATTTAATTTAGGCACGAGCGAGCTTGCGAGCGAGTTCTTAAATTAATGAGTATTATATAGAAAAGTTTATATATACTTTTTCTACGACAAATACTTATTATTATCTTAAAATGATTTTTTTAATATTTGTATTAATTTTTAAGGTATAACTTGGGGAGCGAGCGAGTTCTTAAATTAATGAGTATTATATAGAAAAGTTTATATATACTTTTTCTACGACAAATACTTATTATTATCTTAAAATGATTTTTTTAATATTTGTATTAATTTTTAAGGTATAACTTGGGGAAAGTTTTGGAAGCTCTTGGCGAGTTTGAAAAAGCAAGTAACGCAATGGCTACTGCACTAATGGAAGAAAAAAATAGTCCCATACTACCCTTCAACTCGGTTCCTTTAAATTTCGAATAAATATTACAGGAAAAAATATCATAACTACTTTGTATTAGTGGTGGCATTTCATTTTTTAACTGTGGTATTAGAAATATTATAAGGTATATATATATGTAGTTTGTTATTTATTGTGTAAGGAGTATTTAATAAAATGTTACAAGTAATGTTACATTTAAGGTGTATATAAGATTTTAAGGAATACATGTTTTAATAAAATTATGGTATTAAATTTAAAATTCCTTTTTATAATCATATTTCATACTGTTAAACCTACATTTTTACATAATTATATAGTTTTAAAACAACTAATTTTTTAGATTTTGTTTAAATTACAATTTTTACATATTATCATAGTCTGCGATATCTAGAATGCTTTATTTATAACTCAAATTTGACACTTGTTATTTAAAAACTTTATATAGATAAGAAATACCCCATTGTATTTAATTATAAAATATTAAATGGAAGATCCGATAAAGGGTAAGTTAAATAATGTGATAAGATAAAATATTTATAAGTTAATAATATATTAATTAATATTATAAATAAAGGAAAAATACTTAAATTATGTTATCATTTAAAATTTTAAAGTGGTTATTTTCTGAATATGTTAACGTAATATTGCCATTATTTAAAGCTCATTGATTAAATATACATAATTTTATTGGATAAATAATAAACAAATAGGAAATAAAAGTATTAAATAAATAGGTTCATTACCAAAATAAATCTCCTTAGAGCTTAAAAGTCAAAAAGGAAAGTCCTTTAAACGTCCTGCTTTTTTAAAGTACTTTTTTAACCCGAAATATGCTAAACAATTATTTTATTTTAAGTTGACGATTTAGTTTTTGGCAAGTTTTATCTGAAAGACGGAGAAATGGGACATTATAAAGAAGAAACAATTAATACAAGTTTAAACAAGGTGAGTAAATGCATATATTTTTGTATACATATTTAAAAAAAAATCATCTACATTATGTTTAACACAAAATATGGAGAATTTATTCCATTAAAAAAACTACAAAAAAATTATAAACAAATAATACAAAAAAGTAATATTTTTAAGAACAAAACCCAAAAAAAATGGTCACAAAATATCGAATAGTGTTTTGTTTCGATTTCAATTTCAAAAATATGTTTATTCATTAAAAAACTAACATCAACTTTTGAGTTTAAAGACTGTATTATATTTCAATTTTGTTAAAAAAATGTAATCACCTTTTTTAAACTTTTTTGGTTTATCATGTTGTCCGCAAAGAAAGTTTCATGGCTAGAATCTCACGTGAGGGATCTGGGGATTGATTGATTGATTTTATTAAATTATTTTGCATTCAACATTTTCCAACAAAAACCAAACAAAAAACTACTGAGCCTAGTTTAACCGATTAAATTAATAGTTCTCGTGATATAATATATGATTAAAAAAATTACTATCCTTTTTTTTACATCTGATATTATTTCTATTAAAAGTAAGGTCCTCATTTTCCATTAGTCCGGTGAAAAACCTTTTTTATTTCACTACTAAATAAATATAAAGCTAAGCCCAATACATATTTTAATAGGGAATTCAAGGCTCTAAATAAGTTACATTTTGTGTAGATCTACCAAGGCCCTATCAAAATGTTTATTGGGCTTAGATTTATATTATAATTTTTATTTCATAGACTTATGTAAAAATAGGAAATTGCGATGAGGAGGATCTTACTATTAATATTAAGAGCTCATGCGTAGATATACTTCTTTTGAGGTGTCCAGCAACCAGTTTTTCAATATCAGAAATCAAAAAAAGAATAGTAGCTACTGATTTAAGAAATCTAGATTTCTTAAATCACCCTAATATGGGCATCAAATGAGAGAAGCAGTGATGGTAAAATGAGGAAAATGTTCATACATTTAGAGAAAAAAACTTAAAATTGTAAAAATGTTTAAGAAAAATTGTAAGGAGAAAAAAATTAAGGAATTGTAGGGGAATTCTAACTAATTCATATGTTTGAATATTTGTGTTTAATTTAGTTATTTTTGATAGATATGTAGATATTTTGATTTAATTTTTTGTTATTATTAAAAAATACATTGTATTTGTTGAGTTGTTATTAAATTGTTAAAATATGTATTAAACATTTTGTCAATAATTACATTATATCTAAATTAAATTTATTTTCACCCAATTATTGGTATCAGTTGTGAGAATTGTATTTTAAAAAGTGACCATCACTGCCAAAATGAAAAGTTTAACAGCAGAAGATAAAAACGTTCCATGTTTGTAAATATTTAGTAGTATTTTCAGACACGTTAATTAAATAGATTTTTTTCTAAAAACCCTTGGAAATAATCTGAGGGTTTTTATTTAGTCTCTGGTTTTTATAAAAAAAAGTATACTTGTGTGGAAAATTGAAAGTTAATTACTTAATGCCAAGGTTCAAAGTAACGTCGCATCACCTAAAGACATATTACTTTTTTGTTTGTAGGACAAAATTAAAATGTTCTTTGTCGTAAATTAAAAAAAATCGATACGTTTACTCGTTCTTCTGACTTTTTTGCGCAATCCTTTTTTAGGCAAGAACAATATAAAATTGCATTGAGCTTTTTAAAGCAAATTAATTTGTCGTTCTCTTTTATGGACTTTTCTGAAGAAGTGTAAATTAGCGAATCAGGATAATTAAATTTATAACTTTTACTATCGCTAACAAAAAAAACTCATACAGCTATATTGTGGCTGTGTGAATAAAACTTTTCCGTCAATGTCAAGCTGACATCGAGCTTTGTCACATCCATTATGACTTTTTTAACAACATTTTCAACCAAACAATGCAGACGAACTCTGGCAAGCCATTGAAGCCATTTGGAACTAGATAAAGCAAGACGGCGACTTCCATGCTTTGCCGTTTGACAGAGGGATGACGAAATATTTTTTTTTTCAAACTTCAACCTAACTTTGTATTTAATTTTAGACCTTTTAAATGTGACGTATCATGCTAAAAGCCATAATTACTCCAACGAAATGATAGAAAATCAGGAACACTAGATTTTTAAGCTGTATGAGTTTTTTTTGTTAGCGATAGTATGATATATTTTATAATTAACATTAACAGCTTACTTTGTAAAATGAAATTCCAATATTTGTTATCGTTTTTGTGATGATTTGGGTAATCCATTTAGATAAGTTAAAGCCAACATTATTAGCAAACAATTCATATTTTTTATCTGATAATATTTTATAAAAGTAATACCTACTTATTTACATATCTGTCTTTTAAGAAAATAACTTATTTGCATATATGGTTAAAATAAATAAACAATTGATAAAAATGTATACATATATATGTACATATGTATGTATAGGTATCCTTGTATGGATTTTATTTGTCAAAATTCAATGTATAAATTATAAATAGGTAGGTACTATAACACTGTAGGTAAATTTTCAACTCTTAAAATATCACAGCTAAACGCTCGGACAGGTAAACATAATTTTTGGTCTTAGATTCCAAATCCGTGCTCGGTTTAGCTGTATCAGGTTTAAAAAAGTTTTTCCTGTCGGAAATCCGATCTGGGGACACTGTATACTGGTATATTATAATTTGTAAATTAATATATTTCATCTCTTGTGCCAGCATTCTTATTCTTTTTATTTCAATTAATATAATATCCTCAATTATATTCAATAAAAAAAAATAGCAAAAAAACATTTTGAATTTCCTAAATTAACTATCAAGAACCCTTAGGGACACGTGTTACTTTTCGTCAATTAACTTCAAATTTTGCAAGAATATGTTTTTTTTAAATTTGGAACTAATGTTTGGGTCCAGCCAAATTTTTTTTTTAATGTATACAGGGTGATTAAATTTATACAGGGTGTTTCCAATATCTTTGAATTTTGACCTGATACAGCTAAAACAAGCATGGATTTGTAATCTACCAGTGGCGGCTCGTGACCATTCATGAAGGTGAGGCCCATGAACCAATATACTATATGTATGTATGGCGCCGCATGATAGTAATTACTATTACAAAAAATAAATAAAATTACTCGGTTATAATCATTTTTTTGTCTTTCTTGCAAAGGATGTTTGTAGGTCGGTTGTGGTCGAAGTCGATATTGTTTATGTCAAATTTTTTTATTTTGTCCGCTGTAACAACCATTCTTACGCCATCATATCATAAGTTATATGTATCAATACATACATCCCAGCTAGCACAAGTCTGTCCTAAGGACGTCCTAAGGAAAGCCTTACAGGATATTGGGATATCCCAAGGATATCCTAGGACGTCCTCAGACCTCCTCAGGACATCCCAACCATGGCCGAGTGGTGCAAAAAAGGCCAGCCTACAGACGTCCCGCAAATGGCCTTTAGGATATCCTAGGGATATCCCTAGGTCCATATAGGTCTAGGAATAGGACATCCTAAGGATGTCCCCTGAAAGTCCCATGGGTATATGTAGGTCCAGGAATGGGATGTCCTGAGGACATCCTCTGAATGGCCTTGTTATTTGTTGGGGATACATTTTAAACAATCAAATGCCATTTTATTACTTTATAAAATATATTATTTTAATTCTGTATACATACCTATATATAATTTTACACAGCCAATTATATAAAATAAAAAATAAACACCTATTATAAAAGTAAAATAAATAATATTTCTAAATAAATATAATAGTTATATTATTTATATATACACAGTGTCCAAAGTTATCTGCTCACCATTTTAACTCCATTATTATTGCAGCTACAAAGTCGGTTAAATTAGCAAATTAGTGGCATTTTTTCTTCTGATTAAAATGGTTAAGACAGAATAACAATTGAACATCAGGTTTCTGAAGTAATTACAAAAATAACATTTTATTAAATGAAAAGACAACTTAATATGGAACAAAAAATTATTATAGCAACTACCCTAAACTTAAAAATAAACAATTAATAAGCACTGGAACTTTCTGATTGTTGTTGAAATATCCAACACTATAATAATATTATATTATAACAAACACACTTGGAGAACACGAGATTCACGGCCTTAAACCAGGTTCACGACACAGAAAAAGAATTCACGGCACAGACAAAGAATTCCTTTCACAGTGTTATCTATGATTCTTTCTAACAAAAAGGCGTCAAACAACTAAAGGACGCTATACGTCATCTTAGCTTTCTCTCCATCCAGTGTAACCAACATAGACAATAGTTACCACCATAACGTATGGCGGCAAATTTAAAACAATCGGTAACACAAACTATTAAATAAGTTATAGATTGCGTTTGTAATTACATTTTTAAGGTTAACTGACGCTTACTACCTTATTTATTATTTATAAAACTCTAAATGTATCAATACCTTACAAACAAGGTGTTTGAACAATTATTAATTACCAGCCGTCATTTCTGCGCATGCGTATTAAGTTGGCTGCTATCCAGTTGTATACAAAATATATTTTGTGGTCATATAACAAATACACAAAATATAATATTGTTTTTAAACTCTCGCCTTTAAAACGCCGATTATCGTACATGTTTTCATGATATTTTAAATAATCATTGACAAGTAGTGGCTTTATGACGTTTTAGTCACGGGCTGAAGTTGGCAGCAATGGCATTCGGACATTTTAGTCATGGGTTAAAGTTAATTGCAGTTGTCAACTGCGAAACAATGACCATCAAAATAAAGGGTCTAAAAAGTGAGGTTAGAATAGACTGGTCGATGTCAGATTTTATAAATAATTATTTATATATAATTGTTGAAAGTTATTTAATTTTTGTGATTGTCGTAGAAAAAATATAGTATGCAAGTCGTTTATAAGCTTAAAAAAATCTATATAATATAATATTATAATTATATTGATTGACATTTTTGAGATGTGCCGATGCAAAATAAGTTATGTAAAAAAATGTAGGTATTATTAATTATATGGATAAAATATTCTTATAGAAAAATGTGCATACCAAATGTTTACCAAAACCTAACGGGACATTCTGAGGATGTCTCTGGGATTAGTCCTATGATCAGCCCATTTTAGGCTTTAATTAGGATATTATTAGGTCCTAACGCCATCCTTAAATGACGTTCCTAGGATATCCCAAAATGGGACCTAAAAAAGATCTAATGTCCGATAAGGTCAACCTATGGACGTCCTCAGGAAGTCCTTATAGGATCATCCCATTCTGGGACATTTAGGCTGGTCCAAGGACGTCCTGAGGATGTTTGTGCTTGCTGGGATATATCACAAAAAAAATAATAAAGAAATAAAATTACTCAGTAACAATACATTTTTTGTCTCTTCTGTGAAAAATGAATTCTGGTTTTTACCCGGATATCCTTCTGGGATCTAAAATTATTTTTGAATGAAAAATAAACTGGTAGGTATTTTCTTATCCAAATTTTAAAACATAAATTGGTTTTAATTGGTTGAAATGGGTTTGGGGCTATGAATTACCAATTCATTCTATGTGCATTTTTATTGGATTTAGCCAATAAAGACAAGCATAGGCATTGGTATTTTCCAATCCAAGCCGCTGACTTCATTGGAAATTACCAATAGGAATTCAACTGGAATGAATTGGTGATTCATAGCAAAACACATTTCAAACCACTAAATATTAGTAAACAAATCAATCTGTAAGGCACAGAGTGCCTGTAAGGTATAATAAACAATTGCCTGATTTTTCGTTCCGGGTGGTACAGTGGCGAAGTAACAAGAAAACACACTTATAACGTGTCAATTTTTTCGGGACTGTGACGCAATCCACCAATACTACGATAAATAACCTTTAATCACAACGCATTGCAAAACTAAACCCCCCGCCCACCCAACCTATCCCTTGTCTATTGCAAAAAGGTTGACAGATTGACCATTTTTTTTTCTCGTATTTCCAAAAGTTAAAGACCAAATGGTCATTCAGCCAGTTCACTTGAGTACAGATTTTGAAGACTAATTAACTTAAAAATTACGCGTTTCTTCTGGTTTTTTTTGTCGCACATTATAATTTGGAATGTTTTCTTTCAAAATTCATCAGATTTAATACGAAAAGAACATATTTATTTTTTCACCCTCAGTATTGTTTGTCATTGAATGACCCTATACAAGCCCGTAAAATATTACAGGTCTGTTCCCATAATGTATCGTTTACTTTGATACAAAACAACAAAATTAAACTATAGAATGTCATAAATGATTTTTTATTTCCACCTTCTTAGTAAATTTACTAAGAAGGTGGAAATAAAAAATCATTGGTAAGGGATGGATTGGGCGGGCGGGGGTGTTGGTTAGATAGGCAACCTTAGTACTAAACACAGAGTACTACTCTGTTGTACTAAAGTTTTGTTCTGTGACTACTGCGCCCTCCAGCGAGTGAAGTCAGAAAGATATTTAAATTATTGTTTATTTTTCGACCTTCTTAGTAAGAAGATTATATTCAGGAGCTTCAACTCCATAATAAATTCGAAGAGTGGGGGTCCATAAGAACGTCACACGTGTACGATGACCAAAATCGCAAAATTGAGTTCTGCGTATATCCCCTCCTATCCGTTACAAAGATAAAGAAGGTATTGTTTTTAACCTCTTTTATATTGTGCACTTGTCAAGCGCCAAAATTGTAAAACCAATGTTTACATTTACCGAAGTTGTAAATAAGAAGATTAAAATAATATTTTATATTATAATAAAATCTTCTTAGTGGTAAAGAGAACAGTTTCTTAAGACTGGGTAAATTTATGAACTAATCAATATCACTGTCGTTGGACCAGAGAACGTAAAATGTAATTATGTTCTTTGGTGTAATCATTACACTGTAATATTACATATGTTTCATTATAAACTTAAAAAACCAAAAGTGCTTGTCAATCAACCTTCTGTTGTCAATCTTTCAACCAATGCGTGCACTTGCAGTCAGAACGTGAGTCGGCGGTCTATGCGCGGTTGATTAATAATCATTTGTGCGCATTGTACACTTCCCCCCTCCTTTATCCCGCTGCTAAGCGACGCGTTTCCAATATATTCTTATGCGGAGTTAAAGCTCCTGCACTACCATGGTAAAAAAATTACAGATCTGTTTCCATAATTTATTATTTATAAATGAATGGTGTTATGCAACAGGGAACCAACCCTCACTGTTGCAAAACTAAGATAGTAGCGTCCGAAAAATTACGTGGTTCCCTCATTACTGTGGTCTTAATTATCGATTCAACCTTTTAATTTTATTTCCAAATCGCTAATTTAGTACTAAATTTTTATTTCTTATAATATTTTTTTCATTATTTTCAATAAAATAAGTAAATTGGTAAATTGGAATAAATAAATATAATTATAATAAATAATAAAATTCTTCACAATAAATTAATTTCTTGTGAAGAATTTTATAATTCTGTAAAGAATAATAATGACCTTCTGCTGAAAATTCAGTCGGCAGAAAAGTATTTGTAAGTTATATTAAAGTTGTATATTTAAAAAAACGAGTAATTTTCAAATATATATTTTTATATATAAAATTCTGCATTTTGGAATGAAGTGCATATTATATTATTTGAATAATGATTGATGTAAACGATTTTCTGTTTTCTGGACCTTTCCCCTTTTCCACAGAAATATTTTCGCCTTTGTATCGACAAAATGCGCCTGCCGCGGACTTATATAAGGATATCCGCTTTTGGCAGATTTTATATTTTTATATATAAAATTCTGCATTTTGGAATGAAGTGCATATTATATTATTTGAATAATGATTGATGTAAACGATTTTCTGTTTTCTGGACCTTTCCCCTTTTCCACAGAAATATTTTCGCCTTTGTATCGACAAAATGCGCCTGCCGCGGACTTATATAAGGATATCCGCTTTTGGCAGATTTTTTTGTCTTTGTCCCGGATTTTGACATTTTTGTGTATAAATATATTGCGTTTAGTCAAAAGTAACGTTAACCAAGCCGCTTGCCGCTGTTTAACCTTTCACAATTTCAATATTTAAGAGAAAGTTGGCACAACCATGCAGCTTAAAGCTTTGTTGAGATTTAAAAACTTTGATTGCAGAGTTCTATATTATTTTGAATATTTGAATTCAGTATTTTTCCGCAAGTTTTATTTCTTTAAAATATTTTCAAAAGGTGGCCCTACATGGTCCCCTGTTGCATAACACCATTCAAATAATAAATTATGGAAACACCGGTAATTTTTTACTTGGTAACAACAAAATGATTAGTTATTAATTTTGTTGTTACCAAGTAAATAATAAATTATGGAAACAGACCTGTAATTTTTTACCATGGTCTTGCATAGCAATATTATATTCAGGAGCTTTAAAGCCTGAATTATAGATTGCCTTCCTTCCTCCCGTAATCGAGGCCGTACGATTTGTGCGTCTTGTAAAAAGTCAATTTATAGATTTCCGTGTAAAATACCGTAACCATGCGCGATGACACCTAAAATGGTTGACATTTGTTTTTGTTTATATTCTGCGTTTTACCCATTGTGTGTAAATATGAAAGATAAACATTTATATATTAGTGCAGTGATCACAATTTTAATAGCCCAGGCAGCTTGTTGTATAATGAAAAAAAACATCGAACAAGACGTTGGGAGACTCGCCCACTTTACCAAGACCGGGAAACTACGGGGTTTTACAAAGCAACGTTTCTAAAAATAAAAGGCATTGATCATAAACAATATCTAAATATCCTATTTAGAGACACAAATTATTTAATAAACTGAACAACTATCTTACTACAGCGCATGTCCATAACAAGCACTGTCAGGGCCGGATTTAGGCATGGGCCACATGGGCCCGGGCCCAGGGCGGCAAATTTTTAGGGGCGGCAAATTTTGAAGGCCAGTTAAAATTTTGCTAAAAAATCAAGAGCGTTTTATGCAGAATTTTTGTTTTCACTCAGATTTATACACTAATTAAAACTATAAAAAGTTGGAAGAGAAGTTTTTTAATACATTAGATAATTTTATATCAGACTACACTATTATTCTGCGTAGAAGGGCGGCAGTCGATGTACACGAGGCGAGTGGGGCGCGACTCTAGCTTATTCGCTGAGTCATTCGTTATTCGGGGTAATGATGCGTTGGGCCCATGGGCGGCAAATTCGTAAATCCGGCCCTGAGCACTGTGATTGGTCATGTCAAAGACCTTTACGGTGAAAGATAAAACTTAAAAATTTCTACGGGAGGAAGGAATGCCGTCCTTACGGTACGAGAATCTATAAATGGCACTACGATTTAAATAAACATTTTTGACGTAATTGTCACAATTAACTTTGCCCGTTATTAATTTTAATTAAACTTAACATTTATTGATACTTTCACAATCCACACAACAAGGTCTGTTCTATCTCGTACTAAAAATACAAAAAATCACTGCAACACTGCACAGTTTAACGGCAGCCATTTTTGTTTACAATTTTTGTGCTTTGGGTTTGTGCTCTGTTTATACAGATTAATAATCGTTTTAAACGTGTTTCTCGTAGTAAGCCTTAAAAGAGTTCTTAAAGTGCTAAGAACAACCATTTTACTCCTCTATTGTAAAAAATAATAGTATATTCTGTAACAAGTTTGGAATTAATACAGCATATTCCGCTCGAGTGAAGAGTTTGTCACACGAGCCGAAGGCGAGTTTGACGGAATATGCAATTCCAATTCCATTTCATTCTGTAACACTTTACGGAATATATGTCATTCCATAGACAAAAGTGATATTAGAACGGTCAAATTCCGTAATAGGAGTAGAAAAACATTATTCTATCAGGGCTGTCATAAAACTGTCAAATGTCAATTTTAAGGTTAAATTATAACCCAAAAATTAACCTTCAAATTGTCATTTGTCAGCCCTGATAGAATAAGGTATATTTATTATAAAAGAGGAGTAAAATGGTTGTCCTTAGCACTTAAAGGCCTTATTTGAGGCTTACAAGTGCCTCTGTAAGAAACAAAACGTTTAAAACAATTATTAAACAGCACAAACCCAAAGCACAAGAATTGTAAACAACAAAAATGGCCGCTTTTAAACTCTGTGCAGTGTTGCAGTGATTTTTAGTATTTTTAGCATGAGATAGAACAGACCTTGTTGTGTGGATTGTGGATACTTTAAAATATTAAAATAACTTCAAAATATGATTTTGTTCAGAAAATATTTTATCCTTTGATTTTTTTATTACTATAATTGCAAAATATTATCACAAAGCATTAAAAATTCTTACACGGGAAATGTTAATGATGACAATTACGTCAAAAATGTTTATTGGGTTTTGTATTGTTCATCTTCTACGGGAGGAAGGAAGGAAGGAAGGAAGGAAGGAAGGAAGGAAGGAAGGAAGGAAGAAAGGCAATCTATAATTCAGGCTTAACTCCGCATTGACATTTTATAGGTTAATTTTAAATTAACCTATAAAATGTCAATTATTAAGAAGGTGGAAATAATAGTTATTTACGTGTCAAGCTTGAAGTGTAAACTAATCTTTACAGTCGAGCTGAAAGTTTGTGGGTGAGCGACGCAGGAGCAAGCTCCATAATTCAGTGAGCCTGATTAATTGCAAAGCGCGACACAGTTCATTTTTTTTATCTGGACTCAGGTTGGTGGCTTATGAAAGTTTTACTTAGTATTTTTAGTATTTAAAAATGGTACTTCTGCTAAAAAATTTAATTAAACACTTTGACACTGTCAAATTGACAATAATATTTATTATTAATAATTTACTTGTCAATTATAAATAAAAAGAAAATTATGCCAAAAATAATAGCAACGAATTCGAATGAAAAAGCCCTTTTGAGGGCAAAACTTCATTTTGATGAAATTATGCCAAATGCCACAATGGAACAAAAAGTACATCACCTTTTGGACATTTTTGTAGTAAAAAAATAACGAATTTGGTTTTATAAATATTACATCACACATTATTTGCACATTATTTACCATTGGACAACATTTACGTTCACAAAAAATTTTAATTTCTTTTATATAGGTATGTAAATTCTTTTCAAATCGAAGATTATTATCCGCTAGGAAAACTTTCTCTTCTGGGCCGTAAAGCAATCTATATTTAACTACTTTTTTTATAGGATTTTACTAATCCAAGCACCACCAAAGCCAAATTAATTGCATTTTTAACCACGAATTTCGACAACTCAACTTGACAACTGCACAATGTAACCTACAAAAATTTATACATAACCACAATTAGATTTATAACTAGCTTAGTTTGTTTTAATCAATGCGACCAACTTGACAACTGTATTTACCAACCAAAACTCTAAATTTGCAACGTTGCCGCAGTCCAGATAAAAAAAATGAACTTTACAAACTTTTATTTTCACCTTCACATGGCGATTTTTAAATTAAAAATTTAAATTAATTTACCCTATTTTCACCTTCTTAGTAATTTTGTTGTAACCAATTAAACGATTAATTATGGGAACAGACCTGTAATTTGCTTTTCTACAAGCCTGTTAAATTTTGCAGGTCTTTTATACAACTCCGTTAAAAGTTATATCTGTTCCAATAATCACAGAACATTATTTACCTGTTCCCATAATCAAAGAACATAATTTATCGTTTACTTGGTTATAAAAAAAATTATTTACTTTGTTACAAAAACAACAAAATTAATCTATAAAATGTCATTTACCAAGAAGGTGGAAATAAAAAATTTAAATGATTTTTGTGTTTGCCTACGTAAGAAAATAATAACTAGGTACCTATCTCGGCATGTAATCCAATTAACTTCTTACTACATGTTAAACTACTTAATTCGCACTTTTTAATTAATTCATCGATATCATGATAAATGCATTCAACTATAAATAGGTAGGTAGGTAGGTACCTAGTTGTCAACTAGGTACTTCAATTGCGAACTTTAATGTTCGAAAACTGAAAACTACTTGTTACCAAGTCTATTATAAATTTAATAGTTGCTCAAAGAACTTAAATGTCTAGGAAGTCCTGAAAATTTTGCATGTTATTAGTTAATTAAAATTATCGCGTAGGTGTAAACATTTATTTATTTTTTCATACTGCAGCGGTTTTTTTATATTTGCGACTTAAATTTACTATAAAAATTAATTAAATCAAGTAAATTAACTATAGAAAGTAAAGTCGAAAATATAAAATGTGGATGACATTAAATAGGTACTGTAGTATACTTGGGCGTATAAAATATTATTATGTTATGGCGCGAAAATGGTTATTTATTTTAAATAAAATCTTTAAAATCAAAATATGACGAACGTTTTGTCTTGGTAGACGCACAAAAATAAATTAAACAAATATTGAGGCGCATGTAGTGTAAATAATGCAGTAGGTTATTATTACAGAGTCGGACAGTTTTGTAGGTGTCGCAGGACTGCCGCACCCGCACAAAAGCGATAGGCGGCCGAAGACGACGCATCGCGCCGTTAAACCGCGTGCGAAAAGCTGGCTCATCCGGCGCTTGACGCATTGCAGGTAGATGCCGACCAATGGGAACGCGCGCTGCTCGAGTATACGTTGTAAACAAGCCGCACCCGACATTCAAACATCCAAATTCGTGCGCCACGAAAAGTAGTTCGCAATTTTTGTTCGTGAACATTTTTGTGCGATTGCGATTGTTGTTTTTGAGGGCGAATAAACGAATATCGGGTCGAGTTTTTCGCTTTCGAGGGTTTGCGAAAAGAGTTTTGTCGTGAAGTAGGTGTAACTGGGTGTAGGAATATTTACTGGTTTATGTCGTAGCCGCACTATTGCGCTTTGGCGGTAGTGGTTTCGCAGCAGAATCCCCTCCCTTCCCCGCCGTCGCTGTTCCTAAACAAAACGAGAAAAGACAGTTGGCTGGTGCACTTTGGCGTGTTACGTTGTCAGTGAATTTGTTGTGTCGACATTTTCGTATAGTGTACCTTTAAATCTTAAAATATCGAAATGGTGAGTGTATATTTTGAGTCATCGCTATGTTCAAATGTTTCATTGTTATTTTTGGCAGTTTTTAACAATGATATATTTAGAAAACTGATTGATATTGGTTTGTAAATAGCTGTCAAAGACGAAGTTTCCGTTAGCCGGTCAAAAATTTTACCGCAATGCGCAATTATTTCAGTGTTAGTTTCGGAAATAGTGAATTTATTATACGAAATAAAACTGTTGACAAATTTTCTGATCCAGTCTATCGATCTGTTGCACGTTAGTGAAACAAATTGCAAATTGGATTATTTACCCTAACGGATTTGCATTACATAAAATAACGTATTTTAGGCTGACCAACTCACCGAAGAACAAATTGCCGAATTCAAAGAGGCATTCTCGTTGTTTGACAAAGACGGAGATGGTACTATCACAACCAAAGAATTAGGAACTGTAATGAGATCTTTAGGGCAGAATCCTACAGAAGCTGAACTACAGGATATGATCAATGAAGTAGATGCTGATGGTATGTAAATTATTCCCCAGGTTAGGGAAACTTAATTAAAATAACATACCTACCTAACCTAATTACATTAGCTAACTTATTTCCAATACATAGAAATTTGTTCAAAGGAAATTGCATTCAGGGCTAAATCAAATAAAAACTTGCCTAAACATGTTTGCATTATTTAAATTAGGTTTAAACCGTTCATAGGAATTAAAAAAATGTTGATAGCAGTTTTCATGGAAAACTATAGTTTCCATCTATAGATACAAATGCAAATTGTTGATACTGTAAACATTTTTTAATGGCTCAGTTTGTTGTATTAATACTTTATATAAGTTATTGAGTCATTTGTTAATTTAGCACAGATGTTAATTTTTTGTGTAAATTTGCTGTCTGGAATTTTACAATTATGTTTTTGAGAGATAAGATTACATGGATAAATTGATTTTTACTTTATTTTAAGTTGCTATTGGGTATAAAACAGTGACATATTTTATCAGATAAAAATAAGGTCGATCAAGTTTCTGTGTAATCCATGTTACATTATTATTACAGATAAATAATGATTAATATCCAAGTGCCAAAGTTTGATTTGCATGGGGCTGTGAAAATATTTCAAAAACAAATTTTTAAAAGAGTTGTTTTGTATTCACAAAATGTTTGTTTTGAATAAGTAAACAACAGTCTGGACATACATAAAAACATTGCGTCCTCGTATTTTGGCAATTTTAAAATGTTAGTGTAGGAGCTTCAAAAAATATTTATAACAAATTTAGAATCATAGATGTTAGGTTGTATTACTGTAATAAAATCATTAAGTGCGGCAAATTTAAATACATAGTGTATTTTTAAAGTTTTATGTGAAATCTATTTAAAAATTAATCATTGTTTTTTAAGGTTTTTAATTTTCGATATTTTCATTTAAAATACCGCTTCCATTATCAAATACCTCGTTATCGTGCACGTCATTACTACTACTTTTAAATACTTTTTAATTTTAATCTATGATCTTTTATTTTTAGTCTACTGATAAAAAATCGCACTAATTATAATTATTTTAATTAGTCACTGTTTAGTAACTTCCATATTTCCTCTTGCGAAATATTTAATAAATTAGTCATAATATTTTAGACAGACCAAAATATCCTTTAGTTATACATACATAAATAGGTTTTATCATCAAAAACACATCACACTTTTGACAAAATGGACCAAAAAGTTGTCTAAAAATAAAAGATAAAACAATTATCTTCGCCGACTATCTCTACTGATATGATTCTTGAATGGTTGGAAACAAAATCAGTTAGATGTTTGCTGTAAGGTCTAGAAACGGCCTTGACAAAAACAATTCGATTTTTTTGCCCATCTAAAGGCGTTACTCCCAAACCATGTAGGTAGCTGAAGAACTGATTTGAATAATTTAACGCTTATTAAGTACCTACATTATATTATATGTATGCTAAAACAAGCCAAATTCCCTTACTATGGATTTTATTTGTAGAATAACTAGAACGGAATTGATGTTTTAAAATTGAACTAAATGAGCTTTTTTATATTTTTAAAAAATATTTTGTCTTACAAGTTTTCTTCATAAAAGTATTTTGTAGGTACATAAAACTATTAAAAAAATGATTTTAAAACTTTGGTAAATGACTTTAACCTTCTAATAACTTTAAAACTATCAAGTTTCAAAGTTATTGAACATAGTCATACATAATTAATCCATATGGTATAACCTGGTAACAAAACTAGTTACTTTTTAAAGAATAAAAATACTACATAATATTAAATGGAGTTGGTTTTTCTGATTTAGCTTTAAATTTTAGAAAAAGTTTAAAAAAAATAATATTTTTAAATATTCAAAAATTATTGGTAAAAAATAACAAAAACTATTGAAATTATTTTTTTGATACATCGTATCGAACGATAATCAATAATCATATATCGAAAAAAATATATCGATAAATTTACTATTTCAAGTACTTTTTGTACAATAACTTTTTTGGTATTTTAGACTTTATTTTTGATATAAAAGCTTTATTAATGAAAATGTAAATTTTAGTTTCAATAAAAAAATGTAAGAAATTTATTTAACTAACCAAAATAATATAATTTATTACAAAAAACGATTATTATTAAATATTAGGTACCTACATATTTAATATGAACAGAAAATATTAGGGATGCACCGGAATTCCGGCGGTACCACTAAATCCGGCCGATCCGGCCAGTTGGCCGGAACTACCGTTCCGGCCGGATCGCTTTCCGGCCGGAATTTTCGGAACTTTTTGGAAATGTTTAAGTTTTAAATTTTTAATATAATTTAAATTCAAATACTTATTATTTTAAGGTTTTTTTTAATTGGTGCCCACTTACCTATTGTTAAGTCGTTAATTAATCACAAATAATTTTGTTTTGAACAAAATATATTTTCTTTCCAAAAATTACATAACATAAATGATAACTGGAAACATTATTAACAGCCAAATTCTAACAGCAAAAATAACAGCCAAATTCCCTGTCATGGATAAGTTTTATAAGATAAGTATATGTATACTTAACTGTACAGTTTACATGAAAAATTAGAGTGAGAAACTTAAGTTAATTAGATCAGGAAATTAGTAAAACAGTAATTTCTATCTAGGTAAAATTAATAGTAATAAACACTCTGCATACTGTAGCTAGTTTTAAAAAAAAGTAAAAATAAATCAGCCTCGATATTTTCAATGTTTTACGTATAAAAATAGGCATGCACATACATTTTAAATTTAGGTCCCGATCCGGCCGGAATTCCGGCGATCCGGTCCGGCCAGCGGCCGAAATTCCGGTTCCGGCCGGATCGGCAAAATACCCGATCCGGTGCATCCCTAGAAAATATATACATATGTACCTATTTCTATTAAAATTTTCAATCAACGCTATTACTACACCTTTTAATTAAGGTTAAGACAAGCTGCTTATAAAAAACGGTTAAATTATAAAAAAAACTAATGAAAAAATATATAGTTTTTTATATCAATAATTTTATATTGATATATCGTTGCCATCCCTACTACTAAATCGTTTTAAAATATGTTTTGCCAAATTTTTACAAACATGTCCTATAAACAGTTATTTATTAAATCTAAAGCCATTTATAAATAATTGGTCCCTTTCTGTAGATATTATTCAGGCTATTGACTTTTTAAAGCCATTTATATCTACTGAAATTTTTTATTAGATCTTGCTTTTTGTGGTCCTTTTTTCAATTTTCAACATTTGCGTAATGTACCTACTTAGAAAGTAAGTACTTAAGTAGGGTTGTTTTAGTATCAAAACCCAAAAAGTTATTTACATGTCAAAGTCGAAGAAGAAGACATTTTAAAAAAATGTTAAAAATTTTACTCTGAAATGATATTACTAATTTCTGTATGAAAAATAAATAGCTTCTTGAAATGATTTGTCTAATTCTAGACACCGGTATATTAAAAACAACAGGTAAACATGACACTTTTTTTCGCCTGTGTAATTTTCTGTATTTTTATTTAAATGTGCAATTTCTATACAATCGTATATATATATTTATATATAATATATTTATCTTTTATATCACATATTCAAAATTTTCTTTGGCACTGTCCAATACAGGGCTCCCACACCTCCTAAAACTCATAAAATTCCTAAAATTTGGCTTAAATCTTGAAAACTCCTAAAATTCTCCTAAAATTGCATTCAATCTTCTAAAACTCCTAAAAATTAAATTTAAATAGGCCAACCTTACTGCGTTTAATTAAGGTAGTTGTCGCGCTAAAAAATTCTTTTTTAAAAAGTAATTTAAAAATATATATTTTCAGGTTCTATTTTATTAAATTCTTTTTAAAATGATATATCACAACCAAAATTTTTCTTAAAAAAACAACAAAAAAAACTTCTACAAAATTGTCATTTTTAGCCATATTTCGTTTGTTTTATACAAAAATATACCGTGTTATAACATATGTATATCAAACAAAAGGATTTTTAATTTTCTTTTAAATGACAGGTAAAATAGTAAACAATCTAAAGATGTTTTGCTGTATTTTGCAAACTTCATATTTTGTTATGAGGTTTTTTTAAGTATTAAGATCCACATTACAATTGAATCGACGAGAATAAGAACATTACAAGTCCACAAATTTAATTTTGACAATTTATTTTCTAAAATAAATTTTAAAATTTAAAATACATTTTTGTGAGAAGATATAAATTATTTTACAGAGTATGAATATTATATTTTAGTTGAAATATTTTAACAAAAGTGCATTTTACTTTTGGACTTGTACTATTCTTTATCTTACCGATTCAATTATTATTAATTACTTGTTAACTAAACAGATAACATATTTTTTCTTAAAATATAAATATCATTTGATTTTGGCCTAGTTTTTTATCCAAATCTATCGACGCATTTTTTTAAATAAAATTAAAAGTGTGGTGAAATTTATACTTGTACCTCAGATATATACAAAAGTAGTAATTTTACCTCACTATTAATTTTATTTAAAAAAACTCGTCGAGCGATTTGGCTAAAAAACTAGTCAATATAACTTTTTTCTTATTTTTTAAGTAGTAAAGAGTTGTTTTTATTTAATTAAAGAAATTCATTTCCACACTTTTTTTCTCCTAAAATTTTACAAAAAACCTCCTATATTCCTAAATAAAATTTGTAATTTAGCCGTGGGAGCCCTGCCAATAACAACTTCATCAAGACTAGTTAAAGAACTTGATAAATGTGCCCTGTGTATCTCACAACTTTAAAAGCAACGAAAAAATCCTTATAGTGACTGTGACTAGTGGCAAAATATAGTAAATTTAAATGTAAACTACGTACACGTCATCAATCAGCTGATCGGGCACGGTTGTCAATGTGATGCTAAAATCCTTGCATCGAGGGAAAGTGGTAGTGCAACTACAGCGCGATAGATGGCGTTTACATGAATAATACCAAAATGTCAAAAGTCTGAGTTTTTATAACCTATATGATGCACCGCCAAAAGTATGTTTTTAGCCATTTTTAAAGACATTTTCTGATATATAACCCAAAAATTTTGCCACCTAAAGTCAGACTCTGGTATATATATTATTATTTTATGTATCCAACATATATTTTGTTAAATATTCTAATAATAATTAATAATAATCCTATTTACCTCTCTAACAGCTGTTAAAGGTAACAAAGGTCCATTATTATCCCTTTCTGCCTCAAAATAGCGTATTAAGGATGACAACAACTCTTGACTCCGACTATTTAAATGCTTGGGCATTTTAAATATAGGAAACACAAAAAAAAACGATATATAACAAACACAAAAACGGCAATGAAAACTTAAACGATATAAAATAACACAAACAACAAACAAAATAAACGAAATAATACACGAATTAAACGAAATATTCAAAAACACAACTGACAGCTTCGAAATTCTAAAACGTCAAATTCTTTTTTATGTGTCATTTAAATATGAAATATTTGAATGTAAATATGACAACATCTTAATTGTTGCCAACTGAAGATGTTTAAAATGCATTCAAATATTCAATTACAGACTTTGATTTAGTCATTTAGTGTTAGTACCAATGCGTAAAATTTTTGTTTTATTGATGACGTGTACGTAGTTTACTTTTAAATTTACTATACAAAAATAAACAGGAAAAACAAGTTGTTACGTTAAGGTTATTGTGTTTAGGCAACGGCACAATCGATTTTCCTGAATTCTTGACGATGATGGCCAGAAAAATGAAGGACACAGACAGCGAGGAGGAGATTCGCGAGGCATTCCGGGTGTTCGACAAAGACGGCAACGGTTTCATTTCGGCAGCGGAACTGCGTCACGTGATGACCAACTTGGGCGAAAAATTAACGGACGAAGAGGTGGACGAAATGATCAGGGAGGCCGACATCGACGGCGACGGTCAAGTCAATTACGAAGGTACGTTAACACTATTTGTTTGCCAACCCCTCATTTTATTATTATTAGGTCCCCTCATATTATAAGTATTCGCCTTTAGGAAATAGTTGGCGCCGGTTTTAGGTAACACCTGGACAATATTTTATATCCATTTCAAAAAATTTAATAACGGACAAACTTTTTAGTTTTTGTGCATTTTAGATTTTTGTTTTTTTTTAATTTCTTATACACTGCCCGTCAAAATTAACGCATAATAAGTAAAAAAAATTCTAACTCTGAAACGCCTTTGCCAATCTTCATAAAATTTTGGATAAAAATACTTAACTTATATCTCAGTTTACGTTTTCAAGGGTTTTTCGAAAAAATATCCTTAAAGCCCTTTTATTCATATATTATATCACGAGAACTATGAATTTAATCTGTTAAACTAGGCTCAGTAGTTTTTTGTTTGGTTTTTCTTGGAAAATGTTGAATGCAAAATAATTTTTTATTTTTAATTATTTTGCATGAAACTATTTTCCAAAAAGAAAAATCAAATAAAAAACTTACTGAGCATAGTTTGACAGATTAAATTTATAGGTTGAGTGATATATGTCTAGATTTTTTCTCGAATTAAAGGAAACTATTTGACAATTCATAAAATCTGACGTATGTGTCAAAATTTATAAATATTTTTTTAAAGAAAATTCCATTAATTTAAGGTATGTAATAAGTAATAATTGATATTTGCTTAAACTAAATAACTTATTTTTTATTGTTTTTTAAAAAATGTTTGTTAAAACTTCTAAATAACACCATAAAATCGTAAACAAAAATCCAATATGGAGGCTAAAATTTAATCGCTGTTAAATAGTTCTAGTGATTTAATCGCTTATTTAAACGAAATTTATTCGAGAATTCAAGGCTTTTGATTGTTTCTTATTATGAGGGAAATAATCAATATTAAAAAAAACGCTCGAAAAAAAACTTTTATAGAGAATTTTTTTTAAGTAAATAAAAAATATGCTGTTAAATACCGTATTTTTGTTAGTATACCCTAAAAATTTTGTACAAATCAAACGAACAGTAACGAAAATACACCGCTTCAAAGTCGGTAAAAATGACCACTTTTCAGCAAAATAATCAAAAAGGGGTCATTTTTACCGACTTTGAAGCGCTGTATCTTTGTTACTGTTCGTTTGATTGTACAAAATTTTCAGGGTATACTAACAAAAATACGATATTTAACAGCATATTTTTTATTTATTAAAAAAAAATCCCTATAAAAATTTTTCGAGCGTTTTTTAATATTAAATAAAAGGGCTTTAAAAATATTTTCTCGAAAAACCCTCGAACACGTAAACTGAGATATAAGTTGAAGTATTCTTATACAAAATTTTATAAAGGTTGGTAAAGGCGTTTTAGAGTTCGAATTTTTTTACTTAATATGCGTTAATTTTGACGCGCAGTGTATTTGGATAACGCTCATTGAAAATGAACCAAGCGCCAAAAACTTGATAAAATTATTTGTAAAATAACTCATATTTAATAATGCTCAAAAGGTTAATCGTCATTTGGAACTTTTCTCGAAAGGATTGAGAAGGATCCCAAATAATTATTAATTTTTTGAGCAGCATTAAAAATGAGTTATTTTGAAAATAATTTTGTTTACACCACAATCCACATAACAAGGTCTGTTCTATCTCATGCCAAAAATACTAAAAATCACTGCAACACTGCACAGAGTTTAACGGTGGCCATTTTTGTTGTTTACAATTCTTGTGTTTTGGGTTTGTGCTGTTTAATAATTGTTTTAAACGTTGTGTTTCTTACAGAGGCACTTCTAAGCCTCAAATAAGGCCTTTAAGTGCTAAGGACAACCATTTTACTCCTCTTTTATAATAAATATACCTTATTCTATCAGGGCTGTCAAATGACAATTTGAAGGTTAATTTGTGGGTTATAATTTAACCTTAAAATTGACATTTGACAGTTTTATGACAGTCCTGATAGAATAAAGTTTATTTTTTACAATAGAGGAGTAAAATGGTTGTTCTTAGCACTTTAAGGACTCTTTTAAGGCTTACTATGAGAAACACAACGTTTAAAACGATTATTAATCTGTATAAACAGAGCACAAACCCAAAGTACAAAAATTGTAAACAACAAAAATTGCCGCCGTTAAACTGTGCAGTGTTGCAGTGATTTTTTGTATTTTTAGTACGAGATAGAACAGACCTTGTTGTGTGGATTGTGGTTTACACCAGAAAAAGTTTTTGGTTCCTTTTCGATAAACGCTATCCATTTATGTTTCCGTAAGGGTGTAAAAAATTGTTGGAAAGCTCAAAAAGAAATAACTCATTTTTAAATTTTGTAGTAATTTACTTAAAATGTAATGGTCAGTTTATAAACTGACTATTGCATTTTAAGACGAGGTTAAATTACGTATACACAGTGTCACAAAATTGATAAATTCGTCTTGTAATTCCAAGACAACTTTTCCTATACCTACCATTTTTTTAAATTCCTAATATTGCAGTAGGTATTTAATTTTTAAAGCCGCTGTATTATTAAATTGTAATCAGCGGATCGTCCGATAGAGCAGAAATAAGCCTTCGAGTCTCCAATTTTGGGACACCCTGTATATGTTTATGTACGTACTATACTCTGTCCATTTAAGCAATAAAGCCCATCAGTACAATTAAAACATATTTTTTTTTAGTTGTTAAAATTGTTTTGATGGGCTTGATTGCTTAAATGGATAGAGTACTAGTATAAGCTCTGCATTAAAAAGTCCCACTTTGACATTTGAATAAGGAATGCAGTCAAATAATTCAGGTTATGTATCTG
Source organism: Brassicogethes aeneus (assembly GCA_921294245.1). NCBI lineage: Eukaryota > Metazoa > Arthropoda > Insecta > Coleoptera > Nitidulidae > Brassicogethes > Brassicogethes aeneus. Next base: position 52,625,323 of record OV121134.1, read on the forward strand.
TCAGTCACATTAAATTAAGCCCTTTATCCATTACTAAAAACCGAATATTAAGTTTAGCCAAGAAGTTTTTAAAATTTTTTAAAAAATAAATATTTTTTTATAACCCTGTTTCTCGAAAACGAAGCTTTAAAACACAAGTTTATATAAACTTTTCATCTTATTTTACGAGTTCTCTCGACTACTAAATTTTTTCGATTAATATCGTATTATTTTCAGACGAAATTGGCGTTAAACTGATAAAATTATACCTCAATTATTTGACTGCCTAATACAGTTTGCATTCCTTATCTATTCCTTATCTATATCAAATGTCAAAGTGGGACTTTTTGATGGGGAGCATAGTTAATAGATTTAGATATTTCAAACACCTATTACCCTAAAGGGTACTAAAAATAACAAAATTGTTGCATAGATTATGGAGATACCAAAATTATTTGAACATTCAATGAATGTTGTTATGGTATCAGCCAACACAAATATTTACATGAAATTAGTTTGCCAACAATTTATGTGTTAGCATAAAAGTCATTGTACTAGTTTTTTACAATTGGATTAGCCAAAACTTAGCGATATTGATTAGATTGAGTTTTTGACAAAATATCGTAAGTGACAACTTTGTTTATCAATTTATAAGCTTTTAGTTGATAACAATCAATTAAAAACTTTTAAAAATCATTGATAAAAGTATGGTTTAAAAGGTATTTTTAACAAAACAGTTTTAAGCTTACCATATTTTTTAAACTCGTCAATTTTCTTTTCTTTCATTCTTGAGATTGTCTAAACTTTTTTGATATACTATTGCATATTTTCTCTTTTATTTTTTTACCCAAGTAATGAAAAATGAATGTACATGTAGTGGGTAATTAAAAAGTAGACCAGGAAGTTATGACTGGTAGTATTCCTTTGCAGATTTCCGAGCTCTAGCTCTCATAGTTTTCAATCGGTACCCAACCACACATGCTTCGAGCTGGTCAGTTTGTAGTGTTTTTTGGGAATGTGCTTAGTGGCATGACTATTAATTTGTAATTTGGGTGGCCTAAATATTGACGGCAACCTCAAATTCTAAAATGGAACAGAATAGCTTTAAATTTGGCATACATTTTTTAAAACTTACGAATTTCTTAAGATGCAATAATTATTATAATTACTTTCCACATTATTTATGGAAAAAGTTGTTTAATATTTAAACCTATAAGTTTTTCAAATACTTTAGTGTCCATTTTTTATATTAAATTCGATCTTTTTATGGTTTAGTTTAGTTTTGTCTTAAATCTAGGCTAAATATACAAGGTGCATCAAGTTTCCTTCTATGTATCTTTTATTTGAAGAGCTACAAGGTCGGTCAAATTTGACAGAAGTTGCTTAATTAAAAGTTTACTAAAATGGCATTTAAAAATTGGATACAAAAATCAGCTGTTCTCAAATAATTAAAAAACTGAAATCCTGTCAAAACCAAAAATGTTTATAACTTCGTTATTACTGTAAGTTTAAAAAAAGTAACTTTTACATGTAAACATACACATTTATCTACAGTTAATTTTTTTTGGACTCGTGTTTTTTATTAAGTTGGTAGCTTATGCCAGTTTGATTAAGTATTTTTAGTATTTAAAAAATGGTACTTCTGCTGAAGACCTCAATTAAATACTCTGACACTGTCAAATTGAGAGTAATATTTATTATTAATAATTTAATTGTTAATTAGGTATTTTATAATATCGATATAAAAAGATAACCATGCCAAAAATAACATCAGATTCTAAAGTAGAGAACTTTTAAGGGCAAAACTTCATTTTGATGAAGTTATGTCAAATGCCTCAATGGCCGCAGAACAGATAAAAAAAATTAACTTTGTATTTTCATCCAATTTATGATGAAAATGAAAATTAATGTGTTAACATGTAAAACTTACTTTTCTTCAAAATTCCCAGGAATAATAAAGTTTTAACGATTTTTTGTTGTAAGAGATTTTTAGTTTTTTTTTATATTTTGAAAACCGCTGTTTTTATTTCAATTTAGAAGGCTTGTAATTAAGCAACTTTTCTTTAATTTAACCGACCTTTCAGCTCTACAAATAAAAAAATACCTATAGAAGTATATACATAGAAGGATGCTTGGTGCACCCTGTATATAAATATGTCTTTTTCATTTTGGGAAATAATCAAGGGGTGCCGTAAATTTGGATTATCCTGTATCGTACCGTTTGTCGTTGTCGCATCGAACTTAGTTCAACACCGCTAAAATGCTAATTAATTTTTAGTCGAGCAATGTACAAATAATTGCCTTCACATATTTTATATGTTTACCTACCTATATGCGTAGCATTTAGCAATTTGTGTTTGTTCGGTTGGTATTTGAACCGGCTAATTTACGTACGTATGTTTACCTGCATGGCTGCACTCGTATTAGTAGGATTCCATAACAAAATATTTAATTAGTTTGGTTTAAAGCTCAAATTCAAAAAGTTCATTGAAAAATCTAATTTGTTCCGCAATTTTGAACTAAATTAGGTTTCTAAAAATGTTGTGGATATACATTTTTCGTTTAATTTAAAATTGTTAGCATTTTATAATGAGGTGTGTATACTTAGTACTATCTTTAAAAAATTGTGGCACTATCTTTATGCTTTTGATGTTAATTGTTTGCTCGTTATGATGAGTAATAAAAAGCAAATTAAAACTCCCCACGGAAAACGGTTGAAACTATCGAAAAACAGTGGTTTCCGTCGGGAGCGAATAAAAAGCACATTTCCAAAAAATGACGACTGCATAATTTTAATTAAAACTTTGTACTAACCTTCCCCAAATTAAAGTGTATGTTTGTAATTGTTTAATGTTGTAGTTATTAATACCTTAACAAACATACATATGTATAACGTTTATTGGCGAATTATTAATTTGGCTCGTTTAATAATTAATGCACCTCTACGTATTTTCAACATTCCCGTGTTGAAGCTGTAAATTTTAGGCTAATAAATGTTCGAAAGGACATTTTACGGCCTTAGCATATCTGGTAAATCAATAACGTGCAGGTCAGTTATTTGGAATTTTTAGTTCTGACCTGTGCGGTGAATATCAAATACGTTTTAGCAGATTAACATTTCATTGACTATGGTGCTTTAGTTTTTAAATGAATGAATAATAAAAATATAGTCCAGTTAAACTGTATATTTAAATTTACATTAAATCTAAAACGATTTCTCCTTACCCTCAGGTTCGTTAAAACTACACTGCACGTCAAAATTAACGCATAACAAGTAAAAAAAAATCCAACTCTAAAACGCCTTTACCAATCTTTATAAAATTTTGTATAAAAATACTTCAACTTATATCTCAGTTTACGTGTTCAAGGGTTTTTCGACAAAATAGCCTTAAAGCCCTTTTATTTAATAATAAAAAATGCTCGAAAAAAAACTTATAAATAAATTTATTTTTAAGTAAATAAAAAATATGTTGTGAAAGACCGTATTTTTGTTAGTACTTATACCCTAAAAATTGTGTACAAATCAAACGAACAGTATCGAAAATACACCGCTTCAATGTCGTCAAAAATGACCACTTTTCAGCAAAATAATCAAAAAGGGGTCATTTTTACCGACTTTGAAGCGCTGTATCTTCGTTGATGTTCGTTTGATTTGTTCAAAATTTTCAGGGTATACTAACGAAAATACGGTCTTTAACAGCATATTTTTTATTTACTTAAAAAAATTCCTTAAAGTTATTTTTGAACGTTTTTTTAATTATTAAATAAATGAGCTTTAAAAATAGTTTCTCGAAAAACCCTCGAACACGTAAACTGAGGTATAAGTTAAAAAAGTATTTTTATAAAAAATTTCATAAAGATTGGTAAAGGCGTTTTAGAGTTAAAATTTTTTAACTTATTATGCGTTAATTTTGACGGGCAGTTTTATGGAAAATTAACAAATTAAATATTTTGGGATTTTGGGTTGTGATCATGTTACCTATATTAGGATACTATATTAGGATACTTAATTGTTTTATTTAATACATTTCTTTGGGTGAACTTAAAAACCAGACGGTTTAACCCTCAAGGAAAAAAATCAGTACCTAACCATTTCGAACCATTAATTAATATATTTAGTGGCCACAAAAAATGTCCAATCGCGTAGTGTTTTCTATTGGTTTTTACTGTTAACACACATCAGTTTTTGGCGTTTAAAATCGTGGAGATACAAACGGATGAAAAAGAACGAAGTCTGTGGGGGCCTTTAGGAAAAGGTATAATTCGACCCAGCAAGTAAAATCCGATAGAAAAAACTATTCGCAAAACTTCTAAAAGAAAATGTGGTAAAAGTCCGACTAAATATAGTAGTGAACAATGAATAATGATTAATTGGCTCAAATCTGAATGGTTTTGCGTTAAGTATTCTTTACTTAAAATTTAGGAAATTAACCTTTGAGAGAACACAAACATCACTCGTAACCATTATTTAAGAAAACAGTAAATTTGATAAGTTTTCTTAAATAATTGTTACGATTGTTGTTTGTGTTCTCTAAAAGGTCAATTTCCCTAAATATATATAAAGTAAAATCTACTTAACGTAAAATCATTCAGATTTGAGACAATTAATCATTTTTCATTGTTCACTATTAAAAAAGTAGTTTTTTCGACCAGTGTTTTATGGAAGAACAAAATTTCAGGCAAACTTTCGTATTCCACGAATATTTTTTCACCTAAACGTTTCTTCTCGCTCATTTTTACCTCGGTTGCAAAGTTATTTTTCTCAAACACACAATTAATTTAAACTTAAAAATGCATTAGTTAAACGTATAAAATTACAAAACCCTTACAAATTTAATGTTCCATTGGCACCCACTACGCACTTGTTATCGTTTTTAGATTGAATTTAAATTTGTACTGTTTGAGTGGATTATGATTGATACAGATGGTTTTGAAAATATTGTTGTTTTGTTATAGAATTCGTCACCATGATGACTTCAAAGTGAAGAAGCCAACAATTTGCATTTCTGCTTTCCATTGTTTCATCCCGGCCCATTATCTACATTTTCAACATCTCGAACTTTTTGCTAGGCTGCCGGGCCACTAAAGTGAATAACTTAATCGTTATTTAATTTACAAGACAAGTTTTAATTAATATAATTAATAAATATTTATAAATCAATATAATTGTGTAAATTTTTGTAATATATTTGTTTTGGGGCGGTGCGACACCACGCATCATCCTCTGTACTGTATCAACTACTTCTGTGCTACATGTCTAGTTGAGTCGTTATCTCGTTATTCACAAAGTATGAAAACAACGCGTACTTATTAAATAAACTCGTCGTTCTATTTGGTGTTAGTTTAGGGGATACAAATATTTAGGTGACACTTGACAGTCTCATTTTTCATACTTTGTGATCCAAACGTACATCTGTGCACTTACTATACATAGTATGTATCCCCTTAAAATATTATTTAAAAAAAGTTATTACTTGTACTAAAGTTTTAATTTCCATCATCCCAGTGTACTGTATCGTAGGTTTTACATTTTTTAGTCTAGTGTTTTCAAATTGATCAAAAGGTTTAATTTTTGATCAGCCTGATATTTTTCAATATTTTAATTTATTATTTTTTAAGTAAGAACAGATATCAGTTACAATGTGAAATTATAATTAGATGTTTAAATTTGAAATAAATGTGACTAAAAATCTGGATTTCGTTACTGATGGTACCCAAATAATAATGCTATATTATTAAAGTTTTTTATGTTCAAATTTTCTTTATTTAAAATAAAATTATTTAAACAAAATTTCCTTTTAATCTGTCTTAACTTAAACCATAACCAATCAGGTAAATATTGGAAATTAATTAATACAATTTGTTTTCTTTTTTGTTTCTTTTAAAGCCTGATTACCGATCGTTTTATTTTTATGTTGTTTTCAGTCTGTATAATGACTTGTGTTTTGCATGCTATTGAATCCTGACTCATTTCCCCAACCATGTCTTTATGTTTGACAATGCTTAAATAAATGTTAGATTTTTAATCAATACTATACAATAACAAAATGTTCTTTGAAGGTAAGTAGATAATTGTTAACTGAGGTAGTGTTGAGGCATTTCCATAGAATGTGTTCAAAATTCAATATATGATTTTTTGAAGCATAATGCCCATTCAAAACGAATTTTTTTACTGTACTGATTCCAAGAAAATAATTTTTAAAGTTACATTTGTTTTCATACGCCATTTTTTTATTTTGTGTCCAACGAGCTCGCTTGTGAGATTTCCATAAAAAATAAACTAAATAATTTTTTCTACTCCCACCTTTAAAACGCCCTTTATCTACGCCAGTGAGATAAGAACTTCTTATCCCACTCATTTTGAGTGAGGTAAGAAGTTCATTAACGCACGCGTTTTTCTCTGCTTTTAACCAATCAAATAAAAAAGTCAAAATGTCAAAATAACCCTAAATTAAGTCTTAGACAAAAATAATTACCGTTTATTTTTTCATTTAGAGGCGTAGATAAAAATTTGTACAATATACGTGTGATAACGCTTTATTAACGTACTTTTGCGATTGCCCAACTCGTGCTACGCACTCAATGGGCAAATTTCGCATGCGTACGTTAATAAAGCTCTTATCCCACTTATATCGTAAATAACTATTATTGTATATATTTTCATGACACTAAGTGACCTTTTAAATACAGATTGACAAGTTGTGGCTTTATGGCGCTTTAGTCACGGGCTGAAGTTAGCAACAGGTTTTTAGTCACGGGCTGAAGTTAGTTTTAAGTTAGTTGTCAAATGTCATATAATCGTTAAAATAAACTGCCTTTCTTGTAAAATAATACTAAATGTGAAAATTAATTTATTATCTCAATACGAAAATACAAAAGTATTAAATAGTTTCTCAACGCCAATATTTGAAAAGTTTATATAAACATTGTACTGACCTTTTAATTTCGCCGGCAGATAACTATAACTTAAATTCGGGCACGGACTCCACTGTAAAGTGCTCATAAAACATTTTCTTTACTTTCACTGTGAAAAACTGTCAATTTTTAAGAAATACATTTCGATTTATAACCTTTATAATATAAAAATTTGACATTTGACGGTGACACATAGATTCCCCTATTGTTTCATAGATGGCGCTCTATACAAATTTTTGATTTAAATTATTTTAAGATAATAATAAGTATTTGTCGTAGAAAAAGTACTTTTATACGTATATACGTTTAACATGCACTTTTCTATGTAGAAAAGTATATACACTCATTAATTAAATTCGTGTATAAAATGGCGTTTATCAAACTTGATACATAATATAATATTATCTACTCCCCTACATTAACGAGTTGTTAGTATGGCATTAGCCACGGGCTGAAATTAACAACAGTGGCTTTTGGGCATTTTAGTCACGGACTGAAGTTAGCTTTATAATACATTGCGAAAAAGTGAGGTTAAATTCGTCAAATGTAAAATTTTATGAAATAAAATATACTTTAAATTCTTATTTCTGTTCGTCGTGGATAAAGTATAGTATGCAACTCGTTTTATAAACTTCTCTAGACACTCGTTTTTATTAAACACTCGCTCGCAAGCTTCGCTCGTTCAACTCCTACATTGAAGAGATATGACTTAAGTCACATCTCTTCAACGCCAAAAATTTATGGCATTTTAGTCACGGGCTGAAGTTATCTATTATAAATAGCGAAAAATTCGTCAAATGTCAAATATTTATAAATTAAAATTTGCTTTAAATTCTTATTTCTGTACGTCGTAGATAAAGAGGATAACGCTTATCGAAAAGGAACCAATTATAACACTAGTTTACAAATTTTTAGTTCATCGCGTGAACCTAAAAAAAAAAGTTTTTTTATGCTAACTTTGGGCCTCTGACAAAAAAAAAATAACTTTTTTTTTTTCAAAGAAGCGTTATCTAGATCGAATCTGAAGACGTGTTTTATGGATCTTTTCTCAATTACTCGCAGAAATCTCGAGAAAGGCTCATCAAACTAACATTAATTGTATATCGTTCGAAAGGTATGTTATTCTTCTTTCCGACGATATACTGTTTGTACCAATCGGATTAAAATGTTTCCAGTTGCAAGTAATAAAAGTCGAAAAAATGTGTATTTTCTTACGTTTTTTAAAAATCACTTATATTTAGTTGTTTCAGGAAGTTAATAAAAAAATATTTTACATCCTTTTAAGATCGCAAGTAACAGATAATTCTATAACAAAAATATAAAGCGTAAGTTTCCTTAAATCGGACAAAAAATTTCAAAGTTATGGTATAATAAGTGAAAGCACACAATTTTAGATTTTTATATATTTATAAATATATATAAATATATATTATATATTTATATATATATATATTAGGGTGGTCCTTATTTTGGCTTTTTTCGAATTTTTTTTTCACGATAGTCCTAAATCCGTTCTAAATGTATAAAAAAAAATTCATGCCAAGTTACAGCTCTTAATTTTAATATTAACCTGGCCCCCCCGGCAGCCAAAGTTTTAAATGGAAATAACATGCAAAAAGTAGGTTTTGCTCTTTGTAATTTTTTATCTTGTTTACATATTAATTAACAATAATTTAAAATATATATTCTTATAGAAAATTTACCGCTCTACAAAAAATGTCTCTTATGATTTTTTGCTAAACCTACTAGTTCAAAAGATATTCCAGGTCAAAGTTCAATTTATAATTAATTTCACAGTTTTGCTCATTTTCACTAGGAAATAGCGCTTTAAAATGAAAAACATAGTATATTTTATAAACTGTATATTATTTGCTTTAATAAAACATCAAAATTTTCTAGAAATCATCAATTATTCAATGGTAGTATGATTTTAACATAGGTTTATTCATGAAATTTGACATAAGTTTAAAATAGTTTTCAAATTTCAGAGTATCATAAGCTATTTTAGAGACGAAAGCCCTTTAAAAAAAATTGACATGAAGAATTGGCACAAATATTATAGAAAATATTAGTATAAATATATTTTTTTATTTTAAATCAAAATTGATTTATACCATCTTCAAAATAATTATTACATTACATATTTGTTTTTTTCAACGAGTCTGGAAATCGTTCTCTATGATCTTTAACTAGTTGTAATACATATTGCAATTGTTTTTCATCTTTAGTATAATATCTAGAAAAATCTTGCACTAATTTAACTCCTCTTTCAGCACAATCATTTACAACTGACAGTGTCTTCACAAACTGTCGTCTCTAAAATAGCTTATGATACTCTGAAATTTGAAAACTATTTCAAACTTATGTCAAATTTCATGAATAAACCTATGTTAAAATCATACTACCATTGAATAATTGATGATTTCTAGAAAATTTTGATATTTTATTAAAGCAAATAATATACAGTTTATAAAATATACTATGTTTTTCATTTAAAAGCGCTATTTCCTAGTGAAAATGAGCAAAACTGTGAAATTAATTATAAATTGAACTTTGCCCTGGAATATCTTTCGAACTAGTAGGTTTAGCGAAAAATCATAAGAAACCCTTTTAGTAGAGCGGTAAATTTTCTATAAGAATATATATATTAAATTATTGTTAATTAATATGTAAACAAGATAAAAAATTACAAAGAGCAAAACCTACTTTTTACATGTTATTTCCATTTAAAACTTTGGCTGCCGGGGGGGCCAGGTTAATATTAAAATTAAGAGCTGTAACTTGGCAGGAATTTTTTTTTATACATTTGGAACGGATTTAGCACTATCGTGAAAAAAAATTCGAAAGAAGCCAAAATAAGGACCACCCTAATATATATATATATATATATATTTGGTGGAAAATGTTTTTTTACTTAAACTTCTTCGTTTTTGCTGAGTTAAATCTTTGCAAATTTGCATTCAGCAGTAGTCACCCATCATTCCTTGATCCCAAAGGCCCTCATACCGCTGTTCGATTATTGCGATGTCCTGGTGAAATCTCTCCTTGTTCGCTCTCAGCTCCCAAATTTGGAGGAAAAGAGTCCAAATGACTGTGAAGAAAGTGCATTTTTAATGACATGCGCGCACTTGTAATATATTTATATATATATATACTGTATATACAAACGTTTGTGTTAAAAATCGAATTGGTCTATCTTCACTTAACATACCATAACTTCGACATTTTTTGTCCGATTTAAGCAAATTAAGGCTTTATATGTTTTTAATAAAATTGTCTGTTAACTGCGATCCTAAAAATATGTTAAAAAAAATTGTTTGTATACTTAAGAAACAACTGAATATGAGTGATTTTTAAAAAAAGTTGAAAAAAGCACTTTTTATATACTTTTATCACCTGCAACCCAATAAGTTTGAATTTTATTGATACCAACAGTATATCGTCGAAAAGAAGAAGAGTATACCTATCGAACGAAATACAATTCATGTTAGTTTGATCAACCGCTCACGAGATTTCTATCAGTAACTAAAAGCAGAGCCAAAAAACACGTTTTTTGCTTGGATCTAGACAACGCTTCTTTGAAAAAAAAAATAAGTGATTTTTTCTTTTTCTGCGACCCAAAATTGCTCTAGAAAAAAGTGTTCTCATCTGGTACAATTTTTGTGTAAACTAGTGTAATTGGTATTTTAATCAGAAATATTAACTTGTAAAATCAGTAACGGTAGTAACTTACAAAATTATAAAATTACACAGTTTTTTGAAAAATAAAATGACCTACCAAAGTCTTAGCAGAAATGTAAAAAAACTTGAAATTTACTTTACCTAAATGTAAATTTAAGCTTAAATAACAAAGAGTGTAGTTTACTTTAAATAATCCATAAAAATAATAATTTTAAAATATGTTGTTTTCATTTAAGTCCATTAATACGTTAATAAGATGAATTATTCCAAATTTTTTTTCATGGTATTTAAAGAAAAATGTAAATTCGTGATGAGGGGTCTCTTAATAATAACTAAAATTTTAACAGGCTCAATATTTTATTATATAGACTATTTTTTAATCAGTCTGATTTATATATTTTTTTATTTGCATCCGTAGGGGGCCCTTGATCGGACGGGGCCCTGGGCTGCCTAAATCCGCCCATGAATTTCTATTTGTCGCCAAATCAATCCTTTAAACGTTATTAAAAAACGGATGCATGAAAATTAGAACATTTATTATCGTACGATTTTATTAAAAAACGGACAAACGGATACATGAAAATTAAGCTCTATAAGCTTAAGGACTATCCATGTTACTTAAAGTATTATTATATAATTTTGAAACTATTATATAAATTTAGAGTTGGGGAAGGTCAATTGACCGCTACCTATTTGACCGGTCAATTGACCGCGGTCAAAATATATTTAATTTTTGCAGCATTTTATTTAGGTATCAACAATTACCCGTGAATCTCAAAATTTTTGCGATCGTGCAATATCGACACCATTTACAATTTGGTGGTTCCCCGAGTCGAGGGGTTGCTAGGCGGGCCATATCTTTTTTAATAGCGAAACATAACTTTTTAAAGCCGCACAAACGTTTCTAAAGATGGACATAACTTTTATAATAAAAAAAAATTTGGTAACCTATTTTAATTACCTATTTATTAAGTACAAATAAATCACAGTAATATTTATTTTGATATTTTATTTAATTTTATTTTGGTCAATTGACTGGTCAATTTACCGGTTAATTCACCAAAAACAATTTGACCGGTCAATTCCACAACCCTATATAAATTGTAGTAACTGTCGTTACTACCAGTGATGTTATAAAACTTTTGATAGGCAACCATCTAACCGCTCAGGTTAGTGTTGTCAGGTTCGCCATTTTTGCATGCAGTAATAATGGTTTTAAAGCAATGGAATCAATTTATTTCACTAAACAATTTTTTGCGTTAAGCCCCGGGGCTTTGAAAGGATAGCGACGATATAATACGACTTAAAAGAATATAATTATTATTTTTAAGTTTAGCGCCTCAGAAAAAACACAGATTAATCATAATCATAGACGGAGAGAAATATATAGTAAATTTTAGATAGTAAAAAATATATAGTAAAATTTACTTTAACAAATTTTTAGGGTAACAATATTATATATTCGTCAATACAATATTAAGATTGTAATACAAAATACTATTTTTTATTATACAATTTTAGTAAAGATTACAACACCAATATATATAATATATATATTTTAATTTTTAATATGTTCGAATAGTAAATTGATTTTACAAATAGTAATATATAACAAACACAAAATGACTTACGATCGAAGACCTCGCGACCAACCTTGTTACAAAATACCGCGCGCCTAACGTTGGCTAACGGAGGGTTCAGATGCAAGTCGGCACGGGTTCCCGTTTATAGAAAGAGCTGAAATTTTTACTGGGAGTATATAAACACGTAATAAATATAATTAGAGGGTATGCGTAAAAAAAATAAAAATAAGGGACACCCTAGTGTAACATACATATGTATGCAGCTTCGTTTCTCTCCGTGTAGCAGAAAAGCGTAGTTAAAAAAAATTACACATTAAATTATTTACAATAAAAGTACGTATGTACACTTTAAGACTAATTGAATATATCTACGCTTCGTTAATTTTAATTTTTTTTAAGTCTCCATTTTTGCATCATGGCAAACAAACTAAAAATATATTCATTAAAACACCCCCGTGAGTATAGGAACACGCATATTTTAAATAAACATTCTCACGCAACACAATTGGTTAGGCGTGTTTTTTGTGGAATTTTTACTGCAATAAATTCACAAATTTTATATTTAATGAGAAAGCGGGAAGTCCCTTAAAATTACACCGTTGCGTTAAAACATGTTTTATATGTAATTGTAATTGTGTAAAAGTTTTTGCTCACTTAAATACTAATTGAAGTTCTCAATAATGTAAAATTTTAGTGTTAAAATTCGTGGTAAAGTTGGGTTTCTATTGGGAAATCTGAAATTTAAAGAGAATTTTTTTTAACAAAACCTATTAAGGAAGTTAAGGGATACACTACTCAAAAGCTTTCAAAGTATCCTAGGATAGCTTTAATTAGATAAAAAAATGAATCACTTTTTTAGTACCTAATATTATATTATTTTATAAAGTTTAAACGTTAAAATGCAAAATTTATTAAAAATTTGTAGGTAAATTGTTAATGGTATCAGGATGGTTTCTGTGAGTTTATGTTGAACTTTCTTTGAATTGGAAGGTCCATATAGACTACCTTTGCAAGAAACTAACAAGCAATTGTTATGCGCTGAAGAGGTTGAATGCTATATCCAGCAAGTTTGTTGTCAAGACTTTTTACTATTCAAATTTTGAATCACACATTAGATATGGTAGGTATATCATATATACCGTATATGTATTATGTTGGGGCTATTCAACAGATGTAGATAGAGTTTTTAAAATGCAAAAACGTGCGATTCAATATGTTTGGTCTAAGTTTTAATGAATCTTGTAAATGTTTTTTTATTAATGAATGTATTTTTACTGTATCCTGTATATATATATATTTGAAATCCTAAAGTTTGTAAGGAATAATATGGACAAATTTAAATCGTTAAACATCAATCACACATATATGACAAGATATGGTTTTAATTTGCAACATGATCGTCATCGAATTGAATCCATTATATATGGGTCCAGTACTATATAATATATTACCAGCTGAGTGGAAAGTTTTACCACTTAAAAGATTTTTTCTACTCCCACCTTTAAAACGCCCTTTATCGTACATGTTTCCATGACACTAAGTGACCTTTTAAATACACATTGACAAGTTGTGGCTTTACAGCGCTTTAGTCACGGGCTGAAGTTAGCAACAGGTTTTTAGTCACGGGCTAAAGTTAGTTTTAAGTTAGTTGAGAGTTGTCAAATGTTATACAATCGTTAAAATAAAGTGCCTTTCTTGTAAAATAATACTAAATGTGAAAATTATTTTATTATCTGAATACAAAAATACAAAAATATTAAATAGTTTCTCAACGCCAATATTTGAAAAGTTTATATGAACATTGTACTGACCTTTTAATTTTGACTTAAATTCGGGCACGGACTCTACTGTAAAGTCCTCATAAAACATTTCCTTAACTTTCACTGTGAAAAACTGTCAATTTTTAAGATATATTTCGATTTATAACCTTTATAATTGTGTTTATAAAATGTAAAAATGTGACATTTGACAGTTTCCCCTGTTGTTTCATAGATGGCGCTCTATACAAATTTTTGATTTAAATCATTTTAAGATAATAATAAGTATTTGTCGTAGAAAATAGTATATTATGTATCAAGTTTTATAAACGCCATTTTAGTTACGAGTTTAATTAAGCACGAGCGAAGCTTTCGAGCGAGTGTTTAATAAAAACGAGTGTCTACGACGAACACAAAACAGAATTTAAAGCCAATTTTCTTTGTTAAAATTTTAACATGTCAACTGTCACCTGAATTTAACCTCACTTTTTCTCAATTTATAATAAAGCTAACTTCAGCCCGTGACGTAAAATGTCGAAAAGCCACTGTTGTTAACTTCAGCCCGTCAATAAAATGCCATAAAGTCACAGCTCGTCAATGTAGGAGTAGATAAAGTATAGTATGCACCTCGTTTATAAACTTTTCTATACACTCATTAACTTAAGCACTCGCTCGCCAGCTCGCTCGTGCCTAAACTAAATTCGTGTATAAAATGTCGTTTATTAAACTTGATACATAATATACTATTTTAAGTGTATAAAAGAGTTTTTAATAACATGCTTTTATAGATCTATAAGGGAATTTCATATGTATGCTTTTTAATATCTATTTTATCTATTTTTTATTTTAATCAATGCATTTCGTTATTGTATTATATTATATTAATTGTTTATGTTTTTTACTTGTTATTTGTTTATGTTATTTATTACTGCTCATTATTTAGTACATGATACAGGTTGTATTTATATTTAATATTTATATTTAATACTTTTGTAAAATTATTGTTGACTTAAACAAACATAGGACGTCCTATACTCTGTTTTGTAGTCAAAAGGATTAATAAATTTATTGTTATTATTATTATTATAGTCCCTTTAGAGATTTTAATTGAAATCATAAGATTCTTTATAACTTGAAATAAATTTATTTAAAGAGATAAAAAAATTCGGCTAGCCTCGTTTAAAGGAGCAATTTCTTGACAAAAATAAGAAACGAAAAAGAATCCATGAATCAAAATTTCCCATTTTGATTTGTTTTGTCGCCCAAATTACTGATTCACCTAAAAGGGCTGTCCATAAATCTCGTGACGCTGTACCTCTTAAACTACGATTCTTTTAAATTTTTCACGCATGTTGTTAATGTTATAATTGTGTACCAAAAATAGGTACTCTCCCAAAAATCTCAAAATTACAAAAAAATAGCACATACCCCCTTTGGTACTTCCACGCCTCAATTATTTAAAAAAAGACCATCAAAGCTTTTGCAAAAATTAAAATTATTAAAAAATTCCAAGGAATATTTTGGGCGACCTGTTAAACCTTAACCCTAATACCTACATTTAAAAAAATTAGCATTGCCATTTTGCTAATTGAAACTCAGCTTATTTTTATATATTTAGAAATATTTGTTTGTTTGTTCTTAGATTTAATTAAAATAAACGTTGCATTTACGTGTAAAGAACGACCCAACTTTCTTGAATAAATTAACTTTCAAACACCTACGTTTTAATTTTTTAATCTTGAAAGCTCAATCAATATACACCTACATAAAACATATAATTTATAAACAAAGTAAATTTAATTTATATTTTATTAATTTTCTAAAATGACAAAACTTGTATACCTACACTTTTGTTTTTTTGTCGTTCCTTATCTATAGATAGACTATAGTCTAGTCAACAAAATTACCCTTTTAACTTTGACCAAAGTTCAAATATTTTCCCATTGTTTCGGTCTGGATGGATGTAAACATGTCAACACTTGGCTAAAACTTTGGTTTTACGAGTGTGATCGGGGCGAATAATCTTTTTTTCCTTTGAAAAGTTTTGTAAAAAAAACCTGTAAAATACAATAATCGTTAAAATGGGCAAAGTCGTCGATACCTAAATGTAAATTAGGGATTTTTTAGTTCAGACTATTGGCAACCATGGTACCTACCATGTTTGTCAACCCTTTTAATTTTCATGTCAACAATGTGTAAAAAAACTAGTTTTTCTTATTTTGCTTATTAAAATTATATTATAAACTGTAAATAAAATCATAATAAGTAAATGAAAACTGTGTCTACCTCTTACAAACATCGAAATAGGCACAGCAAAATTTGACGTTTTATTTTGACTGACATTAAATATTTAATTTTGACACTTCGCTTCACGTCAGTTGTGGCCACGATACACAAAAACCGGTATTATATGCTGATGCGCATGTTATGGGTGATTCTACAAAAGTTGGACAACTTGATGTCATCAGTCAATAGAGTAGGTATTTTAATATTGTTTGTAATTACAAAAGATTCAGAGTTTTTTTAACTTTTCCACCCAATTTTAATGTATTTTTTCAAAAGCACGTTTGTAGAAAAACATAATAAATATTCAAAACATCAGTACCTTGGCGTGTCACAACTCCTGAATCAAATATTTGAGTGATTTTACTTTAAAATATATTTAATTTATCTTAAATTTTTCAATTTCACTACAAACTATAAAACATTAAATAATGTATTTTTTATATTTTATCATAGATTCGAATAATAGCAATTTTTAAAAAATTGATAATCTTTGTACCTACTCACTTTTACCCGTCAGTTCTGTGTCCAATGTTAAAATTCAAAATTCCTGCGAAATATTGAAGTTTAAACGTCCTTTAACTCAAGTGTTGGTAAATAATTATCTACAGAGCCCGCCCTTTGCACGACAGTCATCTTGAAAACAATGCAAGTTATGGTGAATGCACGTATAGTTCCAGTCAAAATGTCAGTACCGTCATACGGGGTGAACTCGGATAGTAGGGGCGAATTCGGACGCAGTGTATTCGAACGCTAGTATATTCTAGAATCGCTAGTATATTCTAGATTTTTAAGTCAGTTGACATTTAGATACGACCAAGAATACATGTAGTTTTAGTGTGTAAAGTGTATAAAGAGTCAACTTAAGGTTAGTATTTATTTCATGGCTCCTAATTTTCCTGGATGTTTTGCCTTTTTTTAAAATAACGAAAAGAAACTTATGTGGAGAGAATTGAGAAACATTTTGCTTTGCATTTTTAATCTATTGTTAAAAAGTGTTGCATGTACAATAATTTAGCATAAAAATTTTGTGACTTTTGACCTTGGTTTTTTTGTCTAGGGGATTTATTTAAAAATGTGTTCTTAGGTGGGGTGAACTCGGACAGCCAGGATGAGGATAATGCTAATGAATGGTCTCAAACGTTTGTTGGCTTACTCAAAGATAAACGATTTACTGAAGAACCGACGCGTAGAAGGGGCAAAAAGCTCAATGTTGCTTCGGGAAAAGCTATACAAAATCCCAAAAGAAAGGTCTCCACTTCATCATCTGAGCTAGAGCTGCCAAATGAGGATGCAGCCGATGAAGAAATTGAACCGACTTGTAGAAGAGGCAAAATGTTGCTTCGAGAAAAGCTGTAAAAAATCTTAAAAGAAAGATTTCCCCTTCATCATCTGAGCTAGATCGGTCAGATGAGGATGCAGCCGATGAAGAAATTGAGAGTGAAAGTGTGGAAGAATGTGAACTTGATGGAGAAGATATATATTCTCCATCAAGTTCACATTCTAACCAAAACAAACATAATAAAGAAGTTCAGAGGGACTCAAGTGCTTTTGAGAATCCAGAAAATGCAGTTATTACAACTGACACTTTTGTAATAGTTAAATTGACTAACGAAAAGGCAACAAAAAACTATGTCGGCTGTGTCAGGGAAGTTGTTGATCCTGATACATATATGGTTCATTTCCTAAGAAAGCACGATTCTTCCAAGATGGAAGATTATTATTATTACCCCCAAAATAAAGATGAAAGTGTCATTGAAAGACGCCAATTAATCCTTGTCCTCCGATCTGTAAAAGATGCGCGCACTTTTTAGTTTGATATATTATTTTAGTTTAAGAATATGTTTTTTATTATTATGTTAGAATATTTGTTTTTTTTTTATTTATTTACGAAAATATATATTTTTAATTAACTAATAAGTTTTGTTTATTATTTGTCAAATGTTTATAAATATAAACTCCTGGACAAAATTAACGCAACATCAAAAAATTTGCCACATTTTTTATGCTTTTTTTTTGTTGAATTTATGATCCGATTTGAATGATTTTTGTTTTGCATTGTAGGTTGGTTCCTTGACAATGTCATAATTTTGGCTGTTTATTATAAAAAGTTCATTTTCGATTTATACCGGGTGTAATAAAAATGTAATGTTTTTTTCCGAAAATTCGTATCACCCTGTGGAGTATACTAGCAACCGAAACATACAGCAGTTGACATTAGACGGTAGGTTCATCTTTCGCCAACATTTTCTTTTTTGGTTTACTTCATTATCTCTGTTATTAAAGGAGATACGCCGTTTTATACCGTAACATGTTTTTATAGACTTTATTATTCAAAACAATCATTGTTAAATGTTTTCAAGTAGGCTATGGACCTTTTCTGACATTTCAAGAGATGTTTAGATTATTTGTTATCTGCATAATTGTATAATTTCTGCTCGCTTTGATAAATGCATAATCCTGCATAAATAAACTATTAGGTCACAAAAAAGGAACAAATGGCATTACATGTTATCTAGATAATAATCGGCGTTCATTGATCTTACACGTATAGGGACTAACTCTGTGCGTCCGTTGAAGCATATTCCTCCCCAAATCATTACTGAGCCTTCACCAAACGGGATTTTAGGAGAGATATTGTCACTTGCAAATCTCTCTCCTGACCTTCCCCAAACACGTTCACACCATCAGGAGCATTGAGACTAACTCTCGTTTCATCAGAAAATAAAACATTCTTCCAATCATTAACAGTCCAATGATGATAATTTCTGGCAAAACGCAATCTTGAAACTCTGTGCTCTATGGTAAGTAATTGTTTCTTTGCCGGTCTTCTCCTGCCTCATTTAAACGTCTCCTGATTGTTCGAGACGATATTGTATCATGGCGAGCAGTTCTAAGCTCACTTTTTAGCCTTGTACTAGTAATCTTCCTGTTTCTAGAGCAGTTTGCCTAATAAAACGCTCATCCCTTGGATCGGTACATCGTTTTCGCCCTTGTCCTGACCTTGAAGAGTAAGATCCTGTCTCGTTAAATCGTTTAACCATACGACTTATAGTCGAACGATGTCTTCCTATCACATTAGCAACATGACATCGAATAGCCCTCATTCACCAAAGTTGTCTCTTACTGCTTCTTCTGTCGAAAATTTTATTGGACGATTCATTTTTCAAGATTAAAATACAAAACGAACATTTAATAAGCAGTTTTCGAACAGTTGTTATAAGTATGGCGAATTTTCCATAGCCTACTTGAAAACATTTAACAATTAATGTTTTGAATAATAAATTCTATAAAAACAGGTTACGCTATAAAACAGCGTATCTCCTTTAATAACAGAGATAATGAAGTAAACCAAAAAAGAATATGTTGGCGAAATATGGACCTACCGTCTAATGTTAACTGCTATAGGTTTCGGTTGCTAGTATACTCCACAGGGTGATACGAATTTTCGGAAAAAAACAGTACATTTTTATTACACCCGGTATAAATCCAAAATGAACTTTTTATCATAAACAGCGAAAATTATGACATTGTCAAGGAACCAACCTACAATGCAAAACAAAAATCATTCAAATCGGATCATAAATTCAACAAAAAAATAGCATAAAAAATGTGGCAAATTTTTTGATGTTGCGTTAATTTTGTCCAGGAGTTTATATGTTTCAAATTATTGTGATTTTCTCATGCCCAAAAATTGTTCGAAATACTCAAAAAATGTGCGAAACTTCTTTTTTTTAAATTTTTTTGTCCGAATTCACCTCAGCGTATGTCACAATTTGATTATAAGGTATAAACAATGGGCGTCCAAATTCACCCCACACATAGGGGTGAATTCGGACACAATTTATATATAAAAAAAACATTAGGACATGAAAATATAGTTTTTTCTTGTATGGAATGGATAGAGAGGAGGCCTAAGTATGTTAATTTTTTTTTTTGAAATTTTTTTAATAAAAATTGTAGCTGCTATTTGAAAAAATACTCAAAAATCGTCCGAAATCACCCCGGATGACGGTACTGTGGTGAGTAGTTATTTTCTTACGTATATATATTTCATTGTAATTTATATAAGGCTATATGTGATTTGTTGATAAGTAGCATCCACTAATTAAAAATATTAGTAAAATACTTAATTCCGAATAATAATCTCAAATTTGTATCCCATTCATCAGTACCGTGTCGTCAGTTCCATGTTCGATGTTTCGGTTATCTTTTTTTCGCAAACTTCAATTTAAATTCTGCTTGCGCATAATGTCATTATAAACTCATATAAATTTGGTGTGGGTCCCATATCTAATAATTGAGATATCGGTAATACCGATTCGGTATACCCAAAATACACCAGCCGCCACTGATCTGTGATATTATTTGATTTTAAGATATTTAATGTATAAAATGCCCAAAGTTGTAATAAATCTTATATTTTCCAATAAATTATGTTTTTAATTAGTACCCTGGTATACTCTTCACTTCCCTTGCATTCAAATTTAAAAAACACAGATATTACAGAAACTGTTTAAATATTTATTATATTATCTATGTTCTCCTCATCACGTCATTTACTCATTTTCTTTTTCATGTAAAGTAAATCAATTTCTTTCTTTTTAATTAACACAATGTTTTATGTGCATTTATTGTGTCATAATAGAAATTATAATGACTATGTATGTATAATACTACCAGTAAAGTAATAAAAAAACCACAAACAATATTTGCTACATCACACCTTAAAATATTCGACATATATTTTTTATGGGTTGTATTCGAACGAAATTTTTATTGAAACTAAATTTCAACAAAATTTAAATTTAAAGGCATCGAAGTTGTTGCCCAAAATATTCACCTTGTAGTTACCATCAATTTGTAGTACTAGTACAATATTCGCTGCAATTTGTACCAGTCTAATATTTGCAACAATTACTTTTGATTGGCCAAACATTAACAAATAAAGCGCTTTTGGCAGTTGATAGGTAACAATTATTTTTTACCTGAGTTAATTAAAGAAAAGTTTAATTAATCTATAAGGATAATAATAGGGAAATCGATTTTTGGATGCTTAGGTCCTTTAATTGTGATGACAGTAATTATCTTGTTTGTATAATGACGGTGTTACATAATTTATCCATTTCTGTGACTTCAACATAACGCTATAATTTCATTATAAAACACGGATAAATAGATTTAGCCGATCCAATATAGTTTAAAGATAGGCAAAGCCTTTTGCCGCAAAGGCCACAATGAAGTGACGATTAAATTTCCCGATAAAAGTGATTAATTGATTCGTAATTGTTTTGCTGAAATGCATAGTTAAATTGAATGGTCATACTTAAATTACTTAAGTATATTACTATTGCAGGTATTTATTATCATTTAGTGAATTCCTATTGTAATTATTAAAAAAACGGCGGATGCTCAATGTTATATTTGAGTGTCAATATCATGGGTTGTAAATTACCACTTGTAATTTAGGTTTTAAATCTTTTTTAAATTTTAGTCAGTAAGCTTAAATCCTGTAATCCTTCATCATCGAAGGTCCTTAAATTTTAGTCAATTTTATTAGCTTTAAAAACATTTCATTGGTTTGACGTATGTACAAATATATAAAAATATATAGGGCGTTCCTTTTAAAAATCGAAAGTTGATATCATTTTCGGCGAAAACGGAAGTTCAAAAAATTCATTTTGTACTCTTATAAGTGGCATTTTATATCCTAATTAACCATGCTAAATTTCATGTGTCTATCTTTATAAATAAAAAAGTTACAGGGGTGCGCCTATTCTCAGATACACTCGGTATATAGTATTCTTATTTATCTGAGAATAGGCGCACCCCTGTAACTTTTTTATTTATAAAGATAGACACAGGAAATTTAGCATGGTTAATTAGGATATAAAATGCCACTTATAAGAGTACAAAATGAATTTTTTGAACTTCCGTTTTCGCCGAAAATGATATCAACTTTCGATTTTTAAAAGGAACGCAATATATATTTTTACATATTTAGAATCCTGAGAAAACTCAGTTGGACAGCATCCTCAAATTAACCTTTCGACGTTCCGTCATTAGAAAATGTATCATCATAAAGATCAATCTAGAGTGCTTTGAACTATTTGAGAAAAACGAATTTTGACAAGTTTAGACTGCTGGGAATAGCTAAATAACAACTTTCTAAGGCCAGTTCCATTTTTCAGGCATTGTGTGAATCCATTAGAAGAAAATAAGATAGTTCAAAGCACTCTAGATTGATCTTTATGATGATGCATTTTCTGATGACGAAACGTCAAAAGGTCAATTTGAGGATGCTGTCTGACTCAGAATTTCCTCAGGATTCCAATTATGTAAAAATATATAGGGCATTCCATTTAAAAATCGAAAGTTGGTATCATTTACGGCGAAACCGGAAGTTCAAAAAGTTAATTTTGTACTCTTATAAATGGCATTTTATATCCTTATTAACCATGCTAAATTTCATGTGTCTATCTTTATAAATAAAAAAGTTACAGGGGTGAGCCTATTCTCAGATACACCCGGTATACCTACTGTATATCCTTAGCATGGTTTTTCTATGATCCTTAGTTTAAAATTATGATGAAAAAGTATTTTTTTTGATTTGCAGAGAACAAAAGTTAAAAAGATTGAATAAAATTAAGAATCGATTTTTTAAAAGTACAAAACACTATGCAATGTTAAAAAAAAATTATCCATAATCTAAAATACAATTATACATCTGATTTTTTCCAATCGCATTAACCGTATTAATTAAAAAATATATTGTTGTAAACTTTACGATGTGAAGATAAAACATCATGTAAGTCAAAATATTTAGCAAATATTATTATTACACAATATATTGTAACTTTTAAGTTTAAAAAAATCCAAAAATACCCTCAAACTATCACTGCATACTACGCGGTGCGTAGTATACAGTTTGTCCTGAAAATTACGCAATAGGGATGGTTATTTTAAGTACCTAAAAAACATTATGTTGTAGGTAACTTTTGCGTTATAAGAGTTTAAAAATTTTATTTAATTTTTGTTATTTGATTGTTTTAAGTCCATATTTATACAGATTATTTTCTGATCCAAAAAAGCCTTACTTTCTTTTTAAACTCGGTGTATCTATTATTTTAATATAATAATAATAATATATTTTTTTATAATTATAAAGCAAGTAAAAAATACACAATGTTATGTGCACATCTCAAAATATAGGAATAGGTATTTAAAAATTTAAAATAAAATAAAACATTTTTATCATGAAGTTAGTTGTATTGTTTTTCATATAAACTGATCGTCATAAAAAACGACGCACCTAGTTTTTTGGAAAATATTTGAAAGCTCTTTATTGAAAAATTACTGAATCGATTTTGAAAATCTTTCGAAATTCTGAATTCTGAATTCTTTGACTCTTATGTCTAATTTTGGTAATACGATATATTGCACATATATGTGCAATATATCGTATTACCATATATATTGCACATATATGTGCTATAGCATTATACTACAGGGTGTTGAAGAGATGTATTTTTCCGAAATTTCAAGTTATTTCCATTCATAGGGCAGTTCAGTTTGATAGTCGTAATACCCCTCCCTATTATAAGTTAGGTAATCCCTCGGAACGTTTTCGAGATTTTGTGAATATCGTGGCTTACTACGATTACAGGGTGTCCGGGAAAAGGAGGTCAATCCGTTAACCATATATTCCTTGAGTTAAAACAATAAGACTTTCATAATACCATTTTTCAATTTAGAGCTTCATGTTCGATATACAGGGCGACAAAGTTTGAAATTTAAAACTGATTTTTTTTAATAATTCGAGTAATTGATAAGATATTAAGTTTAAATTCGGTACACTACTTCAACATAAATAGTTACATTTTTTGAGACCAACAAAACAAAAAACAATTGTTAAATAATCAAAATAGGGGGGTCCAGTACTCACTGACTCCCCCTATTTTTTAGTACGTGCGCCAATGACTTCCAAACGGTATTTTTTCAGGTAATCATTTATTGTTAAAAAAAAATTGTCTTTTATAAAATTTTGATAAAATGATTTGTTTAAGAGATAATTTGTAAAGTATGGGTCAGTCCATATCAAATCAACCAAAGGTTCTTCCCCCACCATCTCCGATTTTGATCATTTTTGGTAAATTTGTTTACCTCACTAAAAAACTCAAAAATCCCAAATATGAATTTTTTTCGATAGGTGGTTTTTGTTTTATTGATTTTTGAAAATTCCGATAAATATGGGTCTTGCAAGTACTTACAAAAATAGCGATATCTCGTAAACTATTAAAAGTAGAAAGGTGAGTGATGGCTTATTTTAAAGGCCTATTAGAGAACTTTTTTATGATATATCACATGACCTACATTTTTTCAAAAAAAATTAAATTTTGAAAATTTGATATGGACTGACCCATACTTTACAAATTATCTCTAAAACAAATCATTTTATCAAAATTTTATAGGATACAAAACATTTTTAACAATAAATGATTACCTGAAAAAATTCTGTTTGGAAGTCATTGGCGCACGTACTAAAAAATAGGGGGAGTCAGTGAGTACTGGACCCCCCTATTTTGATTATTTGACAATTGTTTTTTGTTTTGTTGGTCTCAAAAAATGTAAGTATTTATGTTGAAGTAGTGTACCGAATTTAAACTTAGTATCTTATCAATTACTCGAATTATTAAAAAAAATCAGTTTTTAATTTCAAACTTTGTCGCCCTGTATATCGAACATGAAGGCCTAAATTGAAAAATGGTATTATAAAAGTCTTATTGTTTTAACTCAAGGAATATATGGTTAACGGATTGACCTCCTTTTCCCGGACACCCTGTATATGCCAATTTTTCAAAAATTGTCGTTATTTCCCAGTTTAGTCCAAAAAATGAGCAATAGTTGATTCTTTGACTCTTATGTTCTAATTTTGGGAATAGGATATTGTGCACATAGCATTATACTACAGGGTGTTAAAAAAAGAAATGTTTTTTTCCAAAATCCCAAATTCCCATTCACAGGGCAGTTGAGCTTGATAGTCATAATACCCCTTCCTAATAAAAGGTAATCCTTTGGGACATTTTCGAGATTTTGTGGATATCTTGTATAACTACGATTATATGGCAATTTTTTAAAAATTCACGTTATTCTTTATAAATTTATATATTTTTGGGACTAAAGTATACCTAAGTCCCAAAAATGAGCAAACTACGGAAGGTATTAATACAGCGTTTAAAGGTAGGTCACGTGCTTCCAGTAAGAAAATCTGATAATTTAAATTTTTTTATTAGAAAGCTTTCGAAAACAATTTTCTATACGCGTTTCAAATCTTTAGATAGCTTAAATTATTTTGGTTTATATAACAACCCTGTGATTTAGCACAGAAGAAAACAGCGTTGTTAAGTTTTTTAAACTTAAATGACAATATTTTTAAAAAGATACTCAGAAAATTAT
Organism: Brassicogethes aeneus; assembly: GCA_921294245.1. NCBI lineage: Eukaryota > Metazoa > Arthropoda > Insecta > Coleoptera > Nitidulidae > Brassicogethes > Brassicogethes aeneus. The sequence continues at coordinate 52,650,977 of OV121134.1, forward strand.
GTGTTGAATTTCATAAAAAAGTTATCGATATATACAATTACTGTATTAAAAACCGATATTACTTACCAAAATTTAAAATAGGTATTATTATAAACATACCCAAACCGAATTGTGACCTTACAAAAGCAAACAACTTTCGCCCTATTACTCTGCTCCCAGTCATTGGTAAAAACCTTGAAAAAATAATCAAATTAAGGCTATCAGAAGAACTTCAAGACAAGATTCCACTTCATCAATTCGGCTTTAGACCTTATTCTTCCACAATCCATCCATTGCTTATTCTCACTTCCAATGTTCAAACCAACAGCTTAAAAGGAAACAAACAAGATGCACTTTTTATGGAAATTAGCAAAGCATTTGATAGTGTTTGGCATGCCGGTTTATTATACCAACTAAACACCTTAATTGTCCAAAATACTTTATTCACATTCACATAAAAGACTTCCTAAAAGATAGACCAAGTCTAATTAAACACAACCAGAAACAATCAAAATCATATTCCATGCAACAAGGCGTTCCCCAAGGCTCTGCATTATCCCCCATCCTATACAACCTTTTCACTTATGACATCTACTCTCAACAGTTAAATCCCAAAACTTATAGATTAGAATTCGCAAGCATTAATTTCACACCACAAATAAACTGCGCACCACTCAATGTGTCGCGACCAAAAAGTTCGTTCTTTTTCAAAACGACATAACTTTTTTGTTTCTTGAACTATTTTATTTTGGTCTGTGTTGTATGCTAGCCTCATCCTTTGGCAATTCATGCTATATATATGTAGCTCACGGTTCTTCAGGTAAATTTCCTACAGGGTGATATGTTAAACGGTGAAAAATTTTAATAACTTCATCCAAGCCCCGATTGTAACAAAATAATTTTTTTCTACTCCTATTACGGAATTTGACCGTTCTATTATCACTTTTATCTATGGAATGACATATATATATTCCGTAGAGTGTTACAGAATGAAATATTCTATCATGTGATGACAGAATAAACACTCGTGGCGCCATCTCTGTGTTTATTATCTAACAACTTTTAGACCGATCCAACCTCACTTTCTTCCAATCAAATGACTTTTCTATGGTATTTTTTGGAAACGTAGAAAAAGTATAGTCTGAAACACGTTTGGAATTGCATATTCCAAACTTGTTACAGAATATACTATTTCCTCGTTTTTACTTTAAAATAATGAAGTATTAGCGTTTTTCAAATTTGTCGAATTGGAATCTTAGAAACGAAAATAAGATTTTTTTTTCAAAAGAGTACATTTAAGGCTTTTTTGTAGGCAATACACTCAGTCTTTTTAGGAACAAGAAGATAAGATGGTGAAATAATGTTCCTTAAATATTTCTGAACAAGCGACAAGCAACAAACTTTCATTATTTTCAGAGGGCCTAAGCAAAGACCACTTTTTCAAAATAACATTTTGGTGAAAATTTGAGAAAACTAAACCTAAACCCATATTTACGTTCGTGACATGTTTTTTTCATAATTTTGACCTCCTGATTGTGATTCAGTTATCAAATTTAAATTTCAGATAAAACCATAATCACGAAGAATCAAGATTTGAAAACAATTCCCGGCTGTTAAATGTCTCAATAAAATACGATTGCTGGTTTTTACTGTGTTTTGCATCTTTAGTACCATATTATCATGTCCCTGTCAAATGAAAATTAATTCTTGAAAAACATTTCAAACACATTATAAGGGTTATTCTTGATTTTTTCAGTTTGCTTGTGTTTTTTTGTACAAGTTATACCTACTCACCTACCCCTAGCTTACCAAGGTTACTTCCATTCTTCTTTTAAATGATTAAAATACCAATAGACTTTGCTGCAGCTACGGGAATTAACATATCCAAATCAACGGTTCGCATAAGATTGCACGAAACGGGAGGCAAGGGTGGCTTTTGGAGGTGGAGGAGTGATTGTTTGGGGTGGAATGGCGATGAATGGAAAGACTGAATGCTGAGAGATATAGAAAATTGGTTATTAGTGATATCGTGGTCCCTTATGCTCAAAATATTGCCAATAATTGGTGTTGGTGGACGACAATGCCCTTTCGCACCGCCCCAATATCGTAAATGAGTATTTAAGGGACCACCATATTGAGAGAATAAATTAGCCACCTTTGTCTCCGGATATGAATCCTATTGAGCATGTGTGGAGCAGGATGGAACTGAAGATGAAAGAGAGGGAAGGACGCATAGAAAATTTGGATAAATTGGTAAATGCTATTCAGGAAGAATGGGATACCCCAGGAATTTATAAAGAACTTGGTCGAGGCCCAGGAGGGTTAACGAATTATTACGGGTTAGGGGAGGACCAACAAAATATTGAAAGTAATTTTTTTTTTTAAATAAACAATTTTTTTTTATTTAACTTTATTACCAATTAGATATGTCAGTGATAAGTTATCACTAGTGCGCAATGTAAATGTAACTTATGTAACATCCTAACCACTCAAACAAATAGCAGTAATTTCGCCCAAAAAATAAATCCCGAAATGGCATTTTAATCATAAATATGCAAGAAACACGCCAGCAATAGGATTTTATTAAGACATTTAACAGCCGCGAATTGTATTCGAATTTTGATTCTTGGTGATTTTGGTTTTATCTGAAACTTAAATTTGACAACTGAATCACAATCAGGAGGTCAAAATTATAAAGAAAACATGTCACGAACGTAAATATCGGTTCAGGTTTAGTTTTCGAAAATTTTCACCAAAATGTCATTTTGAAAAAGTGGTCTTTGCTTAGGCCCCTCTGAAAATAATGGAAGTTTGTTGCTTGTTGCTTGTTCAGAATTATTCAAGGAACAATCTTTCAACATTTTATCTTCTTGTTCTTAAAAAGAGTGTATTGCTTACCAAAAACCGTTAAATCTACTCTTTTGGAAAAAAAATCATATTTTCGTTGCTAAGATTCCAATTCGAAAAACCTTTTTAAGGTCAGACATAATACTTCATTATTTCAAAGTAAAAATAAGAAAAAATATTTCTTTTTTCAAACGGGGCTTGGATAAAGTTATTGAAATTTTTCACCGTTTTACATATCACCCTGTACGAAATTTACTTGAAGACCGTGAGCTTAAAATATCTATAGCATGAATTGCCAGAGGATGGGGCTAGTAGACAGACTAAAGTAAAATCGTTTAAGAAACAAAAAATTTTGTCGTTTTGAAAAAGGACGAACTTTTTGGTCGCGACACATTGAGTGGTGCGCAGTTTATTTAAAGCTCACCATGCTCCATTTACAAAATCTCTGTCATAATACAATCCAGTTTTTTTCCAAGTGGAGAATAAAACCAAATCCCAACAAAACAAAACTATTTAATCGCAAAATCATTATCAGTGGATATATTCCCCAACCATTCAAATCTTTAACCAACAAATTCAACCATCAAAGGTTTGCAAATACCTTGGAATACAAATGGACAACAAACTCAATTTTAATATACATACATACAAATCTAATGAAAACCAAGATGATAGCAAGAGCCAAACACTTTAGATGCCTTGCATATAAAAATAAGGGGATACAACTCGAAACAGCGGTCAAGATCTACCAAATGATATGCAGGCACATTATTGAATATCCCAAGCAACAATTTAAGTATTTGTTACGTATATGGGACTATTGAAGAAACTTTAAAGTGTTACTCTTTCATTACTAAGTTACGACTAAAGTGGGGAACAATTATTGAGTTCCAAAAAGGTAGCAAATATGTAACTAGCTCTAAACCCTGCTACTATTTGGAACGTAGCTGCTACGTTACTAGAACGGTTCCAGTATCGTTGCTAGAGCGTTATAATTACTTTTATTTATTTGTGTTTACTTCTATATTAACTGTCTTTGTCAAACTTATATTAGATTATACTATCCCTCCCTTTTAAATGGAACCAATACGGACTTGGCTTTTCAATGTCGTCGTTTATTAAATATGTACTGGTAGTTTATAACTTCCAGAATAACAATATAATATTTAATTAGACAGGTAGATTTATAAACCCTTTAAATTTTACTGTTGAACTTATGAATTTAGTTTTTGTAAAATAAATGCGCTTCATCAATATTTAAGTATAAACAAATTATTTATTTAATAATGTTTATAAATAAAAAAAATTTAATATTTATTATTAATTTTTTGATTTCATTATTAATACCGTCTATTGCCAACAAAATTTCTATTTATTAAAAAGTAAACAACCATTTACAAACAATTAAAATAATTTATTATTTACATTACCACGTGGTACTGTACAGTAAAAAATGGCCGATAAGAAGCATTTTCCTTTGAAGTAGTTTTCGCTACTTTAAAGTTTTTTCCACTTTACGGTTGTTTTGGTTAGTACCATAAACGTTCCAAATACTAAAATAATAACTTTTAAGTTACCTATTAACTTTGTAGTTTTTAACTCATGTTCCAGTTTCGAGATTTTAACTTGGAAAGGGACTACAAAGTAAAAATAATTATAATGTAATCTTTAGGTAGCAACCAAAAGTAACTGCTACAAATTAAATTTACTTGAAAGTTTTTTTTACTTATAACACCTTTTTTAAAGTTGCAAAGTCTTCTTGGGGGCAACCAAGTTTTACTTAAATGTTTATTACTTTATAGTAACCATTTAAGGAAAAATTAAGTTACTGTTACAAAATATTGCTATTTAAAAGTTAAAATTACTTTTAAGTAAAAATTAAAGTAGCTGTTTAGTATACTTAACTAATTTAAAGTTATCACCACTTTGGCAATGGTTTTTGGAACCAAAAATGCTGCTTGGGATGCTTTTTCAATATATCTTAATTGAAAAAAAACTACTGTTAGTAAGCACGAAGTGGCAGAACGCAGAAGCATAAGAAATATCTACTGCACAATCCATCAAATCAACTTCTATATGAAACAACACAGATCACACCCATCTTGGAACGGTTCAAAGAGCTGGCAGGACAATTTGCAAAAAAAGTCCCACAACATACAATTGCGGAGCATCCGTGCAAAACCGGCTATATCTACTTTAATAAAATAATGGGAAAATGGCAAAAACTCTCGGTTTCCTGGCCTTTACAGATAAAAGAAAAAGCAAACTTGAGTTTTGTGGGCTTTGTGGTACTTGATTTATAAGACATACTTTCGTTTTCAAAAACTTTATATTAAGGCCAAAATTTCAAAAAATGTTTTGGATATAGCCGTTTTTGCTCGAAAACCGAATAAAAAACGAATAAAATGTGAAAAAAACCCTTTATTATTTAAAAATATTAACAAAATAAATTTAGTGCAAACATGAAAAAACAGAACAAATTTTAGTAGTAGTATCGACATATTCAAGCCACATATTATTTATTGGATATAGCCGGGTTTGCTATAAAAACGTGGATTTGGCCGGTTTTGCTCCAAAAGCTACCTTTTAAATGTGATTTTAACATGGATTTAGTCGGATTTAAACTGAATTATCTTGGTTGTCGATAGAAATGAACCCAAAGATGCGAAATCAAAAAAAAAACAAAAACTGAATAAAATGGATTTAGCCGGTTTTGAACGGATGCTCCTCAATTGTTAAATAATTTAATGCCAAGAGACCAGGACCAGCCTACCAAAAGGAAATACCCTATAAATTTATGATGACTGGGTTAACCAAAAAGCGGACATTTGATTACGCCACGAATATTCCTGGGAATATTCTGGTACGCTTGGAATAATCCTGAGAATATCCTGACATACGCAGGGAATGTGATTTTGCGGTCTGGGATATTTACTATAACTAAAAAGTTATTAAGGGTGGCTAGTTTTTAATTGAAAGCCATGTATAGCTATTAATAGATTAATAGATATATCTAAATATTCCTTATATGGTGTTAATTAATGTTATGTACATGATGTACTTTGCTCAGTTCATTAATACTAGTACCATAATTCTTTTCGTACAGGCATTTACTTTTTAAGAATTAGAATTACAGTCTGTATATAAATACCCATTAAAATTTTATAAACAAACAATACAATTGTATGGTTAAAAAACTTTTAATAAGTAAAAAATAATTAAAACTTAAACTTGTTATCTACAAGAATAAATAATTGTCCCTTTTATTTATGGATTAAAATCAATACTTAACTCGTTAATATTAATGAGACTTTTTTGTAAAAAACATGATTATATTGCTTTGTTAATAGTTAAATTTATAAAATTAACAAACATAACAATTAAAAGAAAGACTTATTATCAAAAAATCAGCTTTTATTTAATTTAATTTTTATGAAAATTAAGTATATACGAATTTAATTTAGACACGAGCGAGCTTGCGAGCGAATGTTTAAATTAATGAGTGTCTAGAAAAGTTTATAAACTAGTTGCATACTATACTTTTTCTACGACTAATACTTATTATTATCTAAAAATGATTTAAATGAAATAATTGTATAGAGCGACATCTATAAAACAATAAGGGATTCTGTGTTAGCCTCAAATATCAAATTTTTGTGTTATAAATCGAAATGTATTCCTTGAAAATGGATTAACAACAGTTATTCTGCGAATAATATTCACAATGAAAGTAAAAAAATGTTTTATGAGCACTTCACGGTGGAGTCAAAGCCCGAATTAAAGTAATATCTAGTTTGTTGCCGGCGAAATTAAAAGGTCAGTACAATGTTTACACATTCTTTTCAAATATTGGCGTTGAGAAACTATTTAATGCTTTGGTATTTTTGTATTGAGTTAATAAATTAATTTTCACATTTAGTATTATTTTACAATAAGAGCACTTTATTTTAAAGATTGTATGACATTTGACAACTGTCAACTAACTTAAAGCTAACTTCATCCCGTGACTAACGCCATAAAGCCACAACTTGTCAATGTTTATTTATTAAAATTTTAAGGTCACTTGGTGTGATGTATATATATATATTAGGGTGTTTCAAAAAAATCGACTTTTTCTTTTTCTTCAAATGGTCAGCAAATTCTTTCAGAGGATGTCAAAACAAAGAACTCGTTAAAATTTGAGCTTTTAATTTGAAGATTTAGAGGTCGCGGATCGCAATTTTCTATTTCCCATTTAAATAACATAGGAAATTTTTTTTTTTAACTTTGGAATTTTATACGTCTATATCGAATCAACTTATGGCAAGGAACATCTTAGATTTTTATAGTAAATTTAACGCTCTATAAAAAATGTCTCTTATAATTTTTCTATAAATTGATTTCTTCCAGAGTTATTCGAGGCCAAAGTTTGATTTCCATCGAATTTTCTCGTTTTTTTCAACTTTTAGCATCATGTAGTAAAAAAATCACATATTTATATCTGAAACATAGGAAGTGTTGTAAAAAAAAACAAAAAAACGTCACTTTTTTCCAAAGCCTACTACAAAGTTTTAATGAAAATATGAGATGTGTATAATATGCAAAGTAATTTATTTATAAATGCATTTTTCTCGAAAATGGTGCATCTGAGCAATTCAAATCAAGAGTACCTATTTTTCGTAAAAAACTATAAATTCTCATAATTTCATAAAAAAAATTAAATTATTAAAAAATTAAATTATTAACCCAGAAAAAAGTTTGGGCTATTTTTGTAACTTTGCACCCTCCAAATGTTACGCCTATGATTAAATTTTAACAGTTTTGATCATAGATCTAGATTCAGCATGTCAAAATTACCAAAGTACCTACCGAAAATTCATTTGTTCATGTTCAACCCTCTAGGAATAGTTTTAAAAAAATTATCCTCTTAGGCTCCTATTCAGGGGGCCGTAGCTCCTTTAGGGAGCATTTTTTGATACATGTTTATTAAACAAAAAAAGTGTTATTTTTATACGAATAATGCACTGTTTAAGTTTGGACCCCTGATTTCGGGACACCCGTATAATGATAATTGTACCATAAATGTTAAAAAAACGCGAAAATTCGATGGATATTAAACTTTGGCCTCGAATAACTCTGGAAGGAATCAATTTATAGAAAAATGATAGAAGACCTTTTTTGTAGAGCGTTAAATTTACTATGAAAATCTAAGATGATCCTTGACATAAGTTGATTTGATTCAGACGTATAAAATTTCAAAGTTAAAAAAAAAAAATCCCACGTTATTTAAATGGGAAATAGAAAATTGCGATCCGCGACCTCTAAATCTTCAAATTAAAAGCTCAAATTTTGACGAGGTCTTTGTGTTGACATCCTCTGAAAGAATTTGCCGACCATTTGAAGAAAAAGAAAAAGTCAATTTTTTTGAAACACCCTAATATATATATATATATATATATATATATATATATATGAAATATATTTTATTCTTATCGATAAAATAATAAATTGTAAGAGAGGTAGGTGTAAGTTTAAAATTAAAAAATAATTCAGGTTCAAAAGTTCTTAATTGAATGTAATTTTCGATTAAAAGTTTAAGCTTTGGGTTTTAACATTTTTTTTCTAATCCGCTTAAGCGCCCATTATCGTACATGTTTCTATTTAATGTAATAACGACAAAAACCACTTTAAAATCAGCGAGACCAACGTTTAACGTAATATGTGGACGTTGTGTTCTGATTTTTCCTTATCAGTCGTTATAAATAAGGAAAAATCTTTATCAATAAAAAAAATCCGACACGTTGCGCATGACTACCCTTGAGATTGTTATCCTGATTTTTTATTTTTAAAAACCTCGGACAAAAATACATAAACACAAATTATAAATCAAAAATTCCTTAATTCAATGGGGGGTTTGTACATTTTCTTTAAATTAAAGTTTTGTTTTTGGTAATTTTTGGAAAAATGGAAATACATATATATTTTTTGAGTTTATCTACCGATGAGGCTTTAAAAACAGCCGTATATTTCCGAATATACTCGTGACGTCACATTTCACTAAAAACAAATTCATTCAAACGGTTTCGTTAGCAAACCTTACATATAATAGTATATTATGTATCAAGTTTAATAAACACCATTTTAGTCACGAATTTAATTTAAGTAGGTACTAGCGAGTTCTTAATTAAATGAGTGACTAGAAGTTTATAAAAAAGTTGCATACTATACTTTTTCTACGACAAATCCTTAATATTATACAGGGTCCGGCAACAGAATTGAACGGTTTTAAAAATGCTGCTATGGAAATACTATTGATTTGATATATGTCAAATAGTGACAGACTTGTACCTTATTGCCGAAAGTTTCGTGACTGCTATGGAAATACTACATATTGATTTAATATATGTCAAATAGTGACAGACTTGTTCCTTATTGCCGAAAGTTTCGAGTACAATGGCAATTAAAAATTGTGTGCAGAAATTGAGTCGATTGACTTTATCAATGGGATTTTGCCTCTGGTCTGTCGGTTTTTTGGATGGAGTTTTAAATCCAGATGTAACATTCGTCGCAAACTTCGGTCTAAAATGTGTAGAGCAATCGAGTGCCGCTCAAACGCTTCTCTGACTCTTCCAATATTTTCTTGTGTACAAACTGTACGAGTTCCAGCGGCAAATTTTGCCTCTTTCGTTAAAATCTCTTACCCATCTCAAAATGGCATTTTTTATGGGACTTCAGCTCGCACTTGAAAATTATATTCACGACGAAAGCGTCTCTGCGTTTGTATACGTTTGTATACGAAGGACTAGGTCAGGGTAAACGAATTTACAGCAAAGATACGTTGATTAACCGGCCAGTTTGACATTGCACACGAAACCTTCGGCAATAAGGAATAAGTCTGTCATTATTTGACATATACCAAATCAATAGTATTTCCATAGCAGCCTTTTCAAAACCGTTCAATTCTGATGCCGGACCCTGTATAAAAAATATTTAAATTAAATATTTGTATAAAGCGACATCTATACGAAAATAAAGTAACCATCTCCATAAACATTTTTTACGTAATTTTCACCATTACCAACCCAACCCGTTATTATTTTAATTTAACTTAATAATTATTGATACTTTAAAATATTAAAATAACTTCAAAAAATATGAGTAGGTATGTTAAGAAAACATTTTATCCTTTGATTTTTTTTTATTACTATAATTGCAAAATATTATCACAAAGTAATAAACATTTTTACATGGGAAATGTTAAGGGTACAAAAAGTGACAGTTGCATTTATTGAAATTTTCGTTCAAATTTCTTGGGAATCTACCAGAGTTACCAACAGTCCAGTGTGAAAAGTCTCAACCAAGCTCTTCAAAAGTCGCCAGAAATCGCTAAATTATTTGACACTTAAAAATCGCAAATTTAAAAAAGAAAAATATAAGTTTAAGATAGTTGATTTTTTATTAAAATTAATTACACAAAAAAAAATAAGAAAAATAAATAAAATAAATAATTTTTAAGGTAAATAGGGAAATACAATTTTTTTTAAGAAATTCAGTCGATTTTGCGTCGGCAAGGTATAAATTTTTCAGTGTTTGACATTTGACGGATGACGTACGGAATCCGTACGTCATCCGTCAAATGTCAAACACTGAAAAATTTATACATGGCCAACTTTGAACGAGGCATCCGTACTACGGATGCCTCGTTCCAAGTTGGCCATGGCAACGTAACAAATTTTGATTTAAAATTTTTAAACTAGAAATTATTTTGTTGTTTTGTTTAGGAACAAATTTCATTATCAATGTTAAAATATCTCCAAAAATGTCGCCAACACAATGTGAAAAAACGCTAGATTTGAGACACGTCCCAAATCCTAAAAAAATGTCTCAAATGGCTACCTCAAAACGCTAGATCTAGCGACAAAGTCGATAAGTTGGCATCACTGCAATCTACCGGCGTTAAAATCACAAATGTTTCTGTGTAAATCAAAATTTATCCCTTGAAAATAGACAAACAATCGATATGTAAGCAGTTTTTTACAGTAAAAGAGAAGAGAATGTTACCAGTTTAATCTAGTTAACTGCACTACGGCGAAATCAAATATTGGCGTCAATATATTTTTTTATTGAGATAATAAAATAATTTTTACAATGAGTATTATTTTACAAGAAAGGCACTTTATTTTAACGATTGTATGACATTTGAGAACTGTCAACTATTTTAAAACTAAAAGCCCGTGACTAAAGCGCCATAAAGCCACAACTTGTCAATGTGTATTTAAAAGGTGACTTAGTGTCATGGAAACATCTACAACTTTTTTGACAATTACGCAAAAACAAGAGCAATAAAATGGTCAATTTTATTTTATTTTTTTTAAACATCAAATTTTATTTTGTCTTTCATTATAATTTATTTTAAAATCAATTTTCTATATTTTGTAAAACAAATATACCATAACAATAGATTAATAAATAAATATTTACTATAGTTTACTATAAATGATGCATATCATGTAAATTACAAAAAAAATTCCCAACATGATAAATTATTTCCAAATATGATAAAACATCTACACTATATAAAGTGACACCTTTTTATAGAAAGTATCATTAGTTTTTATAACTTTCACAAGTTAAATAAAAGATTTAAATATGAAGTTTACAGTATTATTGGTCTTTGGGTTAATCCTACTATTAGCCATAGTTGGCACAGAAGGTGGATGGATCAAAAAGCATCTAAAAAAAGTGGTAAGTAGAGCTTACGAACTACCTTTTGTGGTTTTTTTTAAATTTTATTTCTAATGATGCTTAGTTTTTAAAACTTTATGTGTGTCCGCGTTTTTGTCCAAATTCTTCCAGTTTTCCAGTTTCAACTCTTAAGAAATGGCCATTTTCATTCGGATGAATTAGTCCACTCGCCTTCGGCTCGTGTCGCATATTTCATCCTCATGATAATGACCAACTTTCTCAATAGTTAAACAATATCCTATTATTTACTCCTACATTGACAAGCTGCGATTGTATGGCATTTTACTCACGGGCTGAGTTAGTTTTAAATTAGTTGACAGTTGTGAAATGTCATACAATCGTCAAAGCGACTATAATGATCTTTATAAGGTGAGGTTAAAACCTTCAGACATTTGTCAGATTTTATTTATTTATTTTTAAAAATTATTTTATTTTTGTGTTCGTCGTAGAAAAGTATATTTGCAATTTGTTTATTAAACTACTCTAGACACTTGTTTATTAACCACTCGCTACACTCAGGCTTAAAATGCCGTTTATTAATCTTGTATAATAATAATATTATATATTTATTCTTAGGAAAAAGCTGGACAGCGTATAAGGGACGCAGCTGCAAAGGCCCTTCCTATAGTAACTGGTTATGCTGGAGTAATAGGCAGATAAATAAATAAATAACATTCTGTCAAATTTTTAAATCATTATTTTTTGTAATAATTTTGACCTTAATATCCTTTTATTTATAACTTTTTGTGTTTAAATTATAAAAATACAGTATTACTAATAGTAATTTACTATAATTAAAACAATAAAATACTTCATAAACTCATTCATTGTTTTTAACTTTATATTTTTTCTTTAGCTTTTTTAGTAGTACTCTACTGTCATTATAGAATGTTTTATCTTTAAGGGACAATTTTATTTGCTAAACTGTACATAAAAGAAACAATTATAATGATAAATATTAAAAGCAAAAGGTGAGGTTAGGTAAATCTGACAGTAGTCAAATTTTTTGATTGGTTTAAAGAGTTTTTTACAGACTAGGAGGTAAAAATCCTATACCTCATTAGTATAGCGCGATTACATAAAGATATTGTGATATAGTTATTTTTTGCACATGTATAAAGATAAGTGTTTACTTTTTCAACTCTGATTTTTGTCGTCATGGCTGAAAAAGTTCCGCGGTATACTCATTAGTCTAAATTTAGACTAATGAGTATACCGCGGAACTTAATAATTAATTAATTAATTTAACAGCCTAGTCGATAGGTAATCAACCACTATAGTGGTATATAAAAACCAAGTTGGTAAATTACCAACTTGGTTTTTTTGTTCGCAGCGCCCCCTAATTTTTTAGTTTATGACCTAAAAGGAATTATAAAAAAATTATAACAAAAAAAATTCATTTTAAACCGTGCCACAAAGACGATACATTTTCCGTTTAAATAACATGGGGTTTCGGCAAGTTTTACATTTATTTTTTTCTCTGAAGCAAGTTAATATACAGCAAAAAGTGATATATATTTTTATAGAAAATTGAACGCTGTACAAAAAAGCTCTCTTAATATTTTTCGATAAATTCACTGGTTTAAAAGTTATTTAAGGTTAAAATTGAACTTATAGTAATTTTTTCGATTTTTTTACTTTGACTGCAAAATTATCATTATTTTTATGAAAATAAATTGTTAATGTTTGAAAATATTTGAAAAAGTAAAAATTATTGAAAAGATATAAGTGAAAATTATGGACTAGGGATTCCGATAAATTAAAAATTGTTTATTACATTAAAAGAATCTGGTACTAGTTTTACTTAGAAGAATTTAAAGCCAATTATAATTGTTAAACATTTGACATCTGTCAAATATCAATGGAATTAACCTCACTTTTCTCTAATGTATAATAAAGCTAATTTCAGCCCGTGACTAAAATTCCCAAAAACCACTACTTATTGCCAACTTCAGCCCGTGACTAAAGCGCCATAAAGTCACAGATCGTCAATGTAGAACTAGATAAATACATTTACCTTTTTTGAAAAGGATAATTGGTGTAGCGGAAAAGTCTGCATCTCATACTCAAGACAACGTATACGTAACTACGAATTTTATTTTGTCGGCAAAATAATTGTTAAAAGAATTTCTACGTCATTAGCTGTACTAACTTTTTATTGTATAATATTTTATAAAATCGTATAAAATTTTGTAGAATTTCACAGAAATAAAAAGATTATGTAAAAAAGTAATCGTACTAAAATTGAGTAAAACTAGTACCAGATTCGTTTAATGTAATAAAAAAAAGTGAATTTATCGAAATCTCTTGTCGATAATTTTAACTTATCTCTTTTCAATAATTTTTATTTTTTCAATAATACAATAAAATCTCATATTTTCAAAAATAAACAATTCATTTTCATAAAAATAATTATATCAGTCAAAGTAAAAATCTAGAAAATTACTATAAGTTTAACTTAAAAAGATTTTTTGTACAGCGTTCAATTTTCTATAAAAATATGTGTCCCTTAATGCTGTATATTAACTTGCTCGGGAGAAAAAAAATTAAATGTAAAACTTGCCGAAACCCCATGTTATTTTAATGGAAAATGTATCGTCTTTGTGGCACGGTTTAATATGAATATTTTTTTTATAATTTTTTTAATAATTTTTTTTAGGTCATAAACAGTTCGGTTCCATCGCTCGAGAAGACGAGTCGCGTCACGCGACTCGCGTGCGGGAGAGCTTATGAAACGTAAAAGTTTAAAGATGAAACCAACAATAATTAAAAAAAAGGGGTGTGAACTGATAAGTGAAACAAACATTTTCATGGAGTGCAAGCTAAAATGGTGTAACGGTCATTGAGGAGTGGAGTGTTGGGTGATATGAATGACTTGGGTGCCACCTGTCATTGGAGGCTTTTCACTGGACGGACGGGGGAGGTCGGAGAAGAGGGGAGGTGGCCATCCGCAAGGGGAAACATCTGATAAGTTTTACTTTAAGAGTATGCATGACCTGATACAAATCTGCAATATAAATACAGCAGATCCCAGCAAGCATTTTCCGTTATTAGTCACCATTAACATTGCCCGTATTCATTTTATTAAACATAACATTTATTTTACTTGAAAATGTTAAAATAACTTTAAAATATGATTATGTTAAGAACATATTTTACTCTTTAAACAATTGTTTTGTTTTTAATTACTATCATTGCAAAATTGTATTAAAAAGTGTTAAAAATTCTTACACGGGCAATGTTGATGGTGATAGGTATCGTTAAAGTGTTTATTGGGATATCTTTAACAGCAAATGCGTAAGGCGGTCCCAATCGAGACCGAAAATAAACACTGGACTGACAGAGTAAACTAACATTGATCATAATTCTAACACATTAAAAAAAAGGGCCTAATAGCCAAACTCGACATTTGTAAACATTAGACAACAGAATAATCGCGCTTGTGATTTGTTTGACTAGTGAATAAATGCAATGATTTGGAATTTGATAAACAAAGACGGAACTCTACCACAAAACGTGCTTGGGACAAAAATTATTAAAAACAACTGACACACTTTACCAAGGGCAGGATCTATCTGACCAGGACACGGACAATGACAATAACAAACAAGACAAAGACCTCGACACTAGGAAACTACACCCCTGCAGCGAAATAACAACTCCCTAACTCCAAATAGTAATCCCAAATGTTTGGAGTAATACTAATCGACTGGTCTAGGGGGATTCCGCGTCGTACTTAGTTTTAAGTCGGTGTAATTGTCCCCCAAGAACCAACACCCTCCCGTCCCTCCTCCATACCCCACTGAGCGTATAGCATAGGCTCGGCGAACCCGGGAATGGCTATTATAACTATTCGCCTCTCGCTCTCGAGCCCCAAATAGGGGACAGTACGGAACGCAATGGACATTCGCACCCAGCAAACACGGGTGAAGCCGTGCAGTTGCTGGGGAAGAACAAAAATCGGCGTAAGTAAACATAGGCCTGTACGGGGTTCGAGAGTCAAGAGGAAATGGGGCTGGTTATACGTCTCTTATACTCATACTCATACTCAATTTTTTTTAGGTCATAAACTAAAAATTTAGGGGGCGCTGCAAACAAAATAAACAAGTTGGTAAATAACGGACACCCTAGTGTATATAGTGGTATGGTAGTAAGTGTTGACAATAATACAGTTTAAATTATAAAACTCTTGAAGATACCAATTATTTCGTCATTGCCCATTTCAGTTTTGTCGGGAATAAATTTATTGATTTTTTTGACAAATTTTGACATATTTAATATTTAGACATTGGGATTATGCTATAATAAAATAATTCGCAGCATATATGATTATAACTAAATAACTGTTTATATGCAACACTATAATAGTATATTATGTATTAAGTTTGATAAACGCCATTTTAGTCACGAATTTAATTTAGGCACAAGCAAGCTTGCAAGCGAGGGCTTAATTAAATGAGTGCCTAGAAAAATTTATAAACGAGTTGCATACTATACTATTATCAAATTATTATTATATTTGTATAGAGCGACATCTATAAAACAATAGAGTAACTTTGGAATGTGTAATAATGTCAAATGTCAAATTTGTATGTGTGAATCGAAATGTATCCCTTGAAAATACACCGTTTAATCCGAGTTTTTCACAGTGAAAGTAAAGAAAATGTCTATTTGGCCGAAATTAAGTTATAGTTTACTGCCGGCGAAATTAAAAGGTCAGTACAATGTTCATATAAACTTTTCAAATATTAAAATTATTCGTATATAATGATGATGAACAACGGAAATAATGAACTCATTAAAATATATTATTAGGCATTAGTGATTGGCCAGTTTTATTATAAACATTGATTTGAACCAATCGGGTTGTAAATTTGGAAAAAGCGACTAACTATAATGATATTTTAAATTGGTTGAAAGTAAGGTTAACCATCTGACAGATGTTAGATTTTATTTATTTATTATTAAAAATCATGTAATTATGTTGAAGTAGATAAAGTACTATTATATTAGACTTGAGATTATGCGCATTATTCACTCGGATTATTTGCGCTCTCGCCTGGCGACTCGAGACGCAAACCTCATCCTCGTGAAAAATCTCTTTTATAATAATATTACCCTTATAATATAACATAAAAAAAATTTGTTTAGTTTATGGTGTTATATTCAAAGGCTCTGTTAGCAACATAATGTTAGCACATAATGTTAGCAACATAATGTTAATGTTAACATTATGTTTTCTTTATATTATTATAATAGTTATACCAAAAACCTGACTGACATCTTATTTTTGTTTATAACAGACAGTTAACATTATGTTATCATTAACATTTCGTTAGAGAATAGCACCATTAGTTTTAGGGGTCCGAGGTTACATTTTCGCCATGGAAGCTAAATTTATAGCTACGTCACTGCTGGGCAAGTCCATTTTTTGTACAATTCCGCTTTAAAATGGCAAAAATAGTCGATAATGCGTATCTTGGTATTCTAATCTTGTTGTCCTAGTTTTAAGCCATTGTGTGATATAAGATGGAAGGCTTAAATATTACTAGTAAATGAGAAAATTGGATAATTTATTTCACGCAAGAAACAGGCAAGTTTTCTGGTTTATGCTTTATTTGTTTAATATAAAAATTGCCCCCTATATCATTGAAATAAATGCGTCAGCCTTGCTGAATTTTCCCTTTTACCTAAACCAAATAATATTTGGGAACTTAAAAAAGAATGCATGTTTTATCAGACTTTTGTGTAATTTCATTTTTGGTAACGATTTTATTTAGCTTTAATGCTGCCTGACAATGGAATCTTTTAATCGAGTTTTAACTAACTTCGAATTATTTGATTAGGCTGAAATTTGCTACACATATACAGGGGTCCCGAAAATGGCACAATAATGGATGCCACGCAATATGGGGCATTATTTTAAGAGTTAAAAAATTACAAATTTTATTTGCGACAAGTACTTTTTGGGTCATTAAGCATTTATGTTAAAAAATGTGACAGCCGGCGGAGGGGGGGCTGTAAGCAGGTTGTGATGTCACAAAATTAAAATTAAATATTTTAGAATTTTTTATATTAATAAAATGCAAATATTTTTTCCCTCTAGGTGATATTTGCCATACTTGGTTAACATTTTCTATTTGTTGTTTTATGTAAATTGATATTTTGTGTTTTTATTATGGATGAACAATTATACCAGTGGCAATTATACCATTGGCGACGAAGGCGTGCAATTGCGCTTATTTATTGTTGAAACGAAGATATAATTAATTATTGCGCATGCGCATCACGACAAATTCGTGCGATTTTCGCAAAATATTGAATCAATCTCAAGATTCCCGACCTCCATATTTCAAATCTTGCAAATCCGCAGAATCTGTCGAAACGTCAAAACGCTTTTCCCGCCAAATCAAATGGACCAATGAAAACATTTTTCGTATTTCGCATTTCGCATCTTTATGAAGCCTGAGGCGCGCTGACTTGATATTCTTTTATGAAAATTAATTTAGGTTAAATAAGGTATAAGTATAATAATTTTTTAGAATTTAATTTATGTTTATAAACAGGCTATTAGCAAAAATTTCGTAGGGTTGACCTTCCTTAAAAATTAAATCAGTGTGACGTGACGCCAATGAGATTTTAATGGCGGTAGACTCCCAAGTTAGATATTCTAGCAGGAATTCCAATGAATACAACTGTTACTTTTTGTACCTTTAATATTTCCCGTGTAAGAATTTTTAATACTTTGTGATAATATTTTGGAATTATAGTGATAAAAAAATCAAAGGATAAAATGCTTTTTTACATTATCATATTTTGAAGATAAAAGTATCAATAATTGATAAGTTTAATTAAAATAATAACAAGCAATTGAGGCGTTTCTCGGAAAAACATCATTAGTCCAATATCGTCGAAATTTAGATATTAGCACCAACTGTTTCCTAACCTCCATATTGTAATGGTTCCGAAAAGAAACACCCTGTATAGATTTATTAGAAAACATGTTATTATAATTTTATTTTTCGAATTTTAAAATAGGATTAAGCTATAAAACTTTATTTGAAGGCAAAGGAATTTTACAGATTTAGGTAGAAAATTTGCCAAACAAACAAGAGAGGTACGCGCTAAGCTGAAGGAAGAGTACATCTGGCATGCAGATTGGGGGAGGAATTTCCTTAGAGGTAAACGAAAAAGTTTTTCGAAAAAGAGAGATGCGGCAGAAGCAGTTTGAATTCGGTGCAGTACAGTTCGTTTTCCTTGGTAAAATTGTAAAAGTAAATTATTGTTCTAAAATCATTGTTAAAAGTGTTATTAGTGTATTCTACAAGGTTAGTTCTAATTATTTAATCTATTTAAATGTGTAGTAAAATTAACTAAACGTAATATTGTGCATTTTCAAATTGTTAAGCTTATTATTATATAATTATTGCTATTATGAGTATATTTACCCTTTTCTATTACGTTTAGCTGTATTTTACGTTATTTTTAATCCTTTTCTTTTAGCTATTACCACCCCTATTCTCGCTTTTATTATTATCACTATAATTTTAATGCTTTGCTATGTTCAATGCTTGTACCGCTCCAATGTAACCTTGTATTTTGTTTGTGCTTAACCCATCATTTTGTACCCTTTTTCTATAACGTGGTTAAGCATTGTTTTATAATCAGTCCAAAGTTATTAATGTATTGCGAAATTACTCGGTGCTTATAAGCAGGAGTGCTGACCGTTATTGTTCCAACTTTGAGTACTCCTTGTTTGTGTGCGTGGGCCTTTGTTGTATGGACTAATATTTTTCTCCCGTGAGGGGACAAGGTTGCCCTAGGTTCTCTAGGGTTGCTTCGCTTTTCCCCGACCCTTCAACTAAACTAGGCGGGTTGCCTCCCATATTGGGACCTCGTTACATTCTGGGCCTAGCCCGGCTAACTAACCCCAATATTCTTCAGTTTTAAATCTTCACTGAAAGAAATATATGTTTGTTTTAGCAATGTTTTGTGGTTCATATATGGACTACCACATACATTGCTAAAACAAACATATATTATATTTAGTTTTAACATAATATGTTAAAACTAAATATAAAAATGGTTAAGGTAAATATATTATATGTTTGTTTTAGCAATGTATGTGGTAGTCCATATATGAAACATACATTTCTTTCAGTGTTTGTTTAAATGCAGTATCGAGCCATATCGCCAATACATTAATTTGCGTAATTTTTAAAGTACAATGCCTGACCGCGTATTCCTTTGCTACTTCATAGCCGACCAGGGTTTTTTCTCAGGCTCTTTTTCCCTGGCCGAACCCTCCTAAGAGCCACCCCTTGCTTGTTTGTAAAAAGTTAACGTAAATTAAATTGGGGTAAATTAAGCCACTGTATTTTATTTCTTATAAACCTATTTCTCCCACGTATCATTCTTAAAGCAATGCATCTAATAAAACAAGTAAGTAAACACAGCGTAGAGGTCCAAATTTGGGTAAGACGATCACGAGCCAAAGCCACAAAATATTTAATTTATCAATTTTTCATAAAACTTGTTTTAAACGAACCTGGGGTAAAGAGAAATCTTTACAATATATACGTATACAAATAAGTGTTTCTCGTAAAAATGTCATAGGTTCCATAATAATTAAATATGAAATTTAGCTTGTTCTTCTAAAAACATCACAAGTCCGCTCCGTTTCGTCTAAGAAAGTCACATGTGCATAACATGTGACGTTTTTGGACACTCTAGAAAAGCTTCTACCTCTTTTACATGACCACAGCAATAGAAAATTTTATGATAACTTGATAAAAGACCAGAAGACCATAGCACCTGACAGTCCTGATAACACGGTCGACAACGATGATAACAGCAGTAGATGCGAATACTGAGTGTGGCCATAATACAGTTTTTAGTTTTTTCATTTATTTTGTTGCTCAGAGTTAATATTTAGTTTGTAGTGTTTGTAGTAAGGAGAATTGTTCGTTTTTTTCTTCTAAAAACCTCACATGTTCATGTATTTTTTGTGTTTTTTCATATTCGTTTGAAAAAAAAACATGAGGAATTCTGGACAAAGTATCTTACATTTTTTTACATGTAGTAAATAGGTCAATAAAAAACTTTGGTCAAAAATGGGAATGTCGGAAAGTTTTTTTCATTTTCCCAAATATGTTAATTTTGGACTAATGATGTTTTTCCGAGAAACGCGTCAATTGTTATGGTAAAAATTACGTTAAAAATGTTTATTGAGATCGTTACTTTATTTTCGTATAGGTGTCGCTTTATACAAATATTTAATTTAAATCATTTTTTAGATAATATTAAGTATTTGTATTTTATATAATATTAAGTATTTGTCGTAGGAAAAGTATAGTATGCAGTTTGTTTATAAACTTTTCTAGGCACTCATTTAATTAAGCACTCGCTGAATGGAGGTTCGAAAATATTCCAGGAATATGCCCTATCATCTAGGAATAATCCTCTTTATTCTAGGAATATTCCTAGAATGATCATCTAAAACTTCCAAGCACCATCTAAGAACATTCCCAGTGAATATTCATTGGGAATATTTCATAGAATAATCCTCTACAACTTCCAAGCAACATCTTGGAACATTCCCAGTAAATGTTCTTTATATTCAAAAAACAATAAATAATTTTCTCTTTCTACAAATTGGTTATATTCCAGGAATATGCCATATCATCTAGAAATAATCCGCTTCATTCCAGGAATATTCATTAGGAATATTCCTAGAATAATCCACTAAAACTACTTCCAAGCAACATCTTGGAACATTCCCAGTGAATGTTCTTTATATTCAAAAAACAATAAATAATTTTCTCTTTCTACAAATTGGTTATATTCCAGGAATATGCCCTATAATCTAGGAATAATCCGCTTCATAATCCTCTAAAACTTCCAAGCACCATCTATAGATAGTTCTTATAAGAACATTCCCAGTGAATATTCATTGGGAATATTTCATAGAATAATCCTCTACAACTTCCAAGCAACATCTTGAAACATTCCCAGTAAATGTTCTTTATATTCAAAAAACAATAAATAATTTTCTCTTTCTACAAATTGGTTATATTCCAGGAATATACCCTATCATCTAGAAATAATCCGCTTCGTTCCAGGAATATTCATTAGTAATATTCCTAGCATAATCCACTAAAACTACTTCCAAGCAACATCTTGGAACATTCCCAGTGAATGTTCTTTATATTCAAAAAACAATAAATAATTTTCTCTTTCTACAAATTGGTTATATTCCAGGAATATGCCCTATAATCTAGGAATAATCCGCTTCATAATCCTCTAAAACTTCCATGCACCATCTAAGAACATTCCCAGTGAATATTCATTGGGAATATTTCATAGAATAATCCTCTACAACTTCCAAGCAACATCTTGGAACATTTCCAGTAAATGTTCTTTATATTCAAAAAACAATAAATAATTTTCTCTTTCTACAAATTGGTTATATTCCAGGAATATGCCATATCATCTAGAAATAATCCGCTTCATTCCAGGAATATTCATTAGGAATATTCCTAGAATAATCCACTAAAACTACTTCCAAGCAACATCTTGGAACATTCCCAGTGAATGTTCTTTATATTCAAAAAACAATAAATAATTTTCTCTTTCTACAAATTGGTTATATTCCAGGAATATGCCCAATAATCTAAGAATAATCCGCTTCATAATCCTCTAAAACTAAAACTTCCAAGCACCATCTAAGAACATTCCCAGTGAATATTCATTGGGAATATTTCATAGAATAATCCTCTACAACTTCCAAGCAACATCTTGGAACATTCCCAGTAAATGTTCTTTATATTCAAAAACAATAAATAATTTTCTCTTTCTACAAATTGGTTACATTCCAGGAATATGCCATATCATCTAGGAATAATCCACTTCATTCTAGGAATATTCATTGGGAATATTCCTAGAATAATCCACTAAAACTACTTCCAAGCAACATCTTGGAACATTCTCAGTGAATGTTCTTTATATTCAAAAAACAATAAATAATTTTCTCTTTCTACAAATTGGTTATATTCCAGGAATATGCCCTATAATCTAGTAATAATCCGCTTCATAATCCTCTAAAACTTCCAAGCACCATCTAAGAACATTCCCAGTGAATATTCATTAGGAATATTTTATAGAATAATCCTCTACAACTTCCAAGCAACATCTTGGAACATTCCCAGTAAATGTTCTTTATATTCAAAAAACAATAAATAATTTTCCCTTTCTACAAATTGGTTATATTCCAGGAATATACCCTATCATCTAGGAATAATCCGCTTCATTCTAGGAATATTCATTGGGAATATTCCTAGAATGATCCTCTAAAACTTCCAAGCACCATCTAAGAACATTCCCAGAGAATAATCATAAGTTTAGTTGCAATATACCTCTCACCGTTGCTTACGCACGATTTAAAGTATATAAACCCATAGGTTAAAAATATCAGTTGGAAATAGAGGTGACGATAGTGATGAAAAAAAAATATCGATAGTTTCGATAATCATGGTCGTAATTATCAAAACTATCGATAAATTATCGATAGTTTAAAAAAACGAAATATATCTATAATACCGGCTGTCAACAGTGTTGCCAGCTCAAATATGTTTATTCACTGCCAGTAGAAATCAGTAGGCTGATAAATTTGCTTGGTTAAAATTGTAAATAATATTTAGACTTTTAACTAAGCATATATTATGTTATTAATATTGCAGGCGTTACTGATTTTTACTAAATTTTAGACTGTCAATTGATTAAAATTAGTAGATCTACTGAAAAATTAGTAGACCTGGCAATATTGGCTGTCAGTAATCAGTATCGATCATAGATAACAAAGCCTTGGTATCGATATTATCGAAGTCGATATCGATAGTTTCGATAGTATTTAAAAAAGCAAATAATCGATAGTATCGATAAAATATCGATATTATCGTCACCTCTAGTTGGAGATGTGCGTCTGTGATGGCACAGCTTAACAATGATTAGAGTGGGACTGATCTACTCAGTAACTATAGTTTATAGTTTATTATAATAATGGTTAGTTAAGTTAGGTTCCTGGGTATAAGTGTCCATAAGAGCTAGGAGTAATCCCTAAATTATATTAAGGGACATTACATGAAATATTCTTTTTATGATGACTTGGTTAACCAAAAAGCGGACATTTGATTACCCCAGGAATATATTCTGTTACGCTTATAATAATCCTGGGAATATTCCTGACATATGCAGGGAATGGGATTTTGTGGTCTAATAATATACTACTTGTAATTTATTGAATTAAATACCAATATTTTATAAAAAAGCGCAATAGCTAATAGCTAATTTCAACAGGGTAAAACAAACATGGCCACAAATCCTTTTGACTTCGATAGACGACATTTTCTACCGTACAACTAGGAATTTGTATAGTAAAAGTAGTGAAAAGGGTTAAGGTTAGTGGTCGGATAGCGAATAGACCGGTCGGTGCGGTAAAAACGGCCCCACTGACCTACCTTGTCCGTTTCGCATGTGTAAGTAATAATTCCGCGCACCTTTTATAAATAGGATGCTCCTCGTGTCGACGCCAGACCGAGCGGGTAAAAACTTTTTAGCCTCCGTCACGTAGAGGCGGCGGATAGGTCGACTGACTGGCCGTCGTGACCGTGGAACGTGGTTTTATGTTATATTAATAGTGCGTTGTATGTTTGTACGTAGTGTTGCCTGCCAATTAACATTATTTTTTTCCGACTTAATCTCTATGCTAAACGAAGAGTCAGATTGGCCTTAATGAGCCCTTTATTGCACGCGCTCCTACCGACTGGGATTCATTTGGCACGAAGGTAATATCGATTGAATTGAATTAAGCGTGTGTTTCGTTTCATTTGTACTTTTACTTGAAATGCTAGGTTCTGCCTTCGCCGCGCCTGAGCTCTGGGAATACGATATCGACTTTATAACCTAAAATTTAAGCGGATTTTCTTCATGTCATAGTGGCTCTTTCAAAATCACCTGTTGTTCGCGACTGTTCTTGTTTCCTTTTTTGTTGAACCTTCTCCATTCTATTTGTTTTTCTTGTTCTCGTTCCAGACAATTATTTATTTCGTCATAAACAAATCAAAATTTAGGTAAACATTTATTTACACGCGCACTAATTTAAATGTTGATTTTTTTTTACCTGATACTGGGACAGTTAAAAACAGATACAGTGGCGGACACGGAAATTTTGAACGACTATAATCCCGTTGAGACTTTCTTTATGGACTTAACTTAACTTTAAGGTAATTACTTCTGGTTATCACTAGATTTGTCATTTTGGCAGAAAAAGCAAAAAAGTCAATATTGTATCTTTGCTATTTACAGATTTATACATGGTCAACCAAATTATGACGTTAAAAATTCCGTGTCTGCCACTGTACCTATTCAGTAATTTTTTTGAGGTTCAGTTTTTTTCTGAGCGGTCACTTTGTTTTTGTGCGTCAGCCTAATTTGCATTTTACAGAGGTTTGAAACTCTTTAGCTTCTTGGTTCTTATTAGTAGGTTTATAATTACCAATTTAGATAAACGCCATTTTAGTCACGAATTTAACTGAGTGCCTAGAAAAGTTTATGAACTATACTTTTTCTACGGCAAATACTTAATATAATCTAAAAAATAATTTAAATTAACCATCCCAATAAACATTTTTGACGTAATTTTCACCATTAACATTGCCCGTTATTATTTTAATTAAACTACAATTATTAACACTTTAAAATATTAAAATAACTTCAAAATATGATTATGTTAAGAAAATACATATTTTAGCCTTTGATTTTTGTATGACTATAATTGCAAAATATTATGACAAAGTAATAAAAATTCTTACACGAGAAATGTTTAAGGTACAAAAAGTGACAGTTGTATTTATTGGAATTCCCGTTAGAATTTTTAACTTGGGAATCTACCGTTACCGTTACCGTTACCGTTAAAATCTTAATTTTTTTGTAAGTCAAAACTTATCTCTTGAAAATAGACTAAAAATAAATAACGATATAGAAGCACTTTTTTACAGTAAAAGGCAAAAGAATGTTTTATGGGCACTGAACGCAAAATTTGTAATGCTTTATCAGTTAAATCTAGTTAACTGCACTACTACGGCCAAATCAAAAGGTCAGTACAAACGTTCATATAATTTTTTTAAAATATTGGCGTCAAGATACTATGTAATACTTTTGTATTTTTGTATTAAGATAATAAAATAATTTTCACACAAGAATAGGCATAAAAATAATAATATTCTTTTTCTATGAAAAAAATACTCTAGTATTATTTCTATTTCACAGGGAAACTGAAATTAGTCTTATTTAATCAGTGGCGACTGGTGGATTTTGGGTAAACCGATATTTCAATTATTAGAAATGACATTAAATAAATAAGTTTTGCGCAAGCAGAATTTAAATTAAAGTTTGCGAAAAAAAGATAGATTTTTGCTCGGCCGTACCGGCCCCATGGCGCCCCCAATAAATATAATATAAACAAATTTCAAATTTTATTGCATTGGCAATGTATCACTTTGCGCTCTTAATACACACATATATATATATATATATATATATATATTAGACTGGTTCAAAAAAATCGAATATTTTTTTTTCTTCAAAACCCGCATTGAAATATCTTCCTAGTAGTGAAAAAAGAAGCCTGTGAAAATTGTAGCTCTTAATATTAATATTTAGAGGTCGCTCATCGTGAATTTCTATTTTACGTTTAAATAACACAGGAATTCTTTTTTCTTAACTTTGAAATTTTATAACTCGTTTTTGAGTGAACATATTGGAATAAGCGATACATATTTTTAAAGAAAATTAAACGCTCTACAAAAAATGTCTCTTATAATTTTTTCATAAATTTACTTCTTTTATAGTTATTCAAGGTTGAAATTAGACATAAATTTAACGTTTTTTTTTCAATTGGTGGCTTAATAATAAACCTTATCACTCATTATTGTACAGGATGGTCCAGTTTGTAATACATTAATTTTAATAGGTGATAAAGCATCAAAAATTTTCTTAAAAAAAAATATTTTTCTCTTTTATTTTTTTTATTTATTTATTTATTAAATATAATACTGTATCATAGTTTAACAAAACAGTTTTATAACTGGTACCGTCAAAACCATATTAATTTTATAAGTAGTTCTTCATAACTTTTAAACCACAAAATTAATTTGGCACAGAATGTAATATAGTCAGTGCCTTAATAATAATGTAGATAATCAGTGCCGCAGTTACTTGGGGGGCTGCTCCCCTTTTCACCTCAGTCTTTGACGCCACTGGAAATTTTAAAATAATAAATAAATGTTTAGGTCAAGTTTTTAATTAATGAAAAAATGATTCCTCGCAAAATTACATTTTTAGATTGTCTGTTCAATTTAGAGAAAAAAAAACTACTGTGCTAAAATTTTAATTTAGTGCTTTGTTTTTAAAATATTTGGGAACACACTCCAAAAAAACTGCGGCAAAAGTATTCTTGGATAAATAAATTAATTATTTAAAAAATGAAGCACTAAATCAAAATTTTACATGAGTAGTTTTTTTTCTCTAAATTAAACAGATAATCTAAAAATGTGTTTATTATTAAAAAAAGTTCCAGTGGCGCCTAAGGTGAAAAGATGAGCAGACCCCCAAGTAACTGCGCAACTGATGTTTTTTAAATAATTATCCACATCATTACTAAGACATTGACTATATTGTGTACAAAATTTGATAAAAATTGACCAAGTGGTTTAGAACTTATGATGGGGAAACGAGTTTTTTTTATAAACTTTGACGGAAAGCGTCTCTGCGAGGAAACATTTTTGAGCAAATATTTCAGAAACAAAGACCCAAATCAAAATTTTACAGGAGTAAATTATTTCTCTAAATTAAAAACTTGACCTACAAATTTATTTAATATTTTAGTGGCGTCAAAGACTGAGGTGAAAAGGGGAGAAGTCCCTCCACATTATTATTAAGGCACTGACTATTTTACATTTTGTGCCAAATCTGATGAAAATTAATGTTGTGGTTTAAAAGTTATAAAGAGAAAACTAGTTTTTTTGTAATCTTTGACGACCTGTATTTTCCTTAGGAAACATTTTTGAGAAATGTTAATTAATGAAAGTCTAACTTAAAATTAATGTATCACAAACTGGACCGCCCTGTATAATCTTTTTTGAAAATTTTATATAAATTATGTTTCTTTAAAAAAAATTATCGCTTGTTCCAATATGTCCACTCAAAAAAAAAGTTATAAAATTAAAAGTTAAAAAAAATTCCTGTTATTTAAACGTTACATTTATTATATGTCTAATTTCAACCTTGAATAACTATTAAAGGAGTGAATTTACGAAAAAATTATAAGAGACATTTTTTGTAGAACGTTCAATTTTCTTATATATACAGTTCATTTCAATATGTTCACTCAAAAACGAGTTATAAAATTTCAAAGTTAAGAAAAAAGAATTCCTGTGTTATTTAAACGTAAAATAGAAATTCACGATGAGCGACCTCTAAATATTAATATTAAGAGCTACAATTTTCACAGGCTTCTTTTTTTACTACTAGGAAGATATTTTAATGCGGGCTTTGAAGAAAAAAAAATATTCGATTTTTTTGAACCAGTCTAATATATATATATTATTAACCCTCCTTTTTAATATTTGCTGCAAGCTATTGATTATAATTAGTTTAAGTTTTCTTTTTTTTTGGTCTAAAATATAAATATCAGCTTTGCTTCTTTTTAGACCCTTTTGTTGTGAAAATACATACATAAGTATTATTATATAGATATATAGACATATGTCTATATTTATTAAAATAAAAGATTAAATATACTCTTAGAAAAAGTATATTTAATCTTTGGTAAAACTATAAAATGTATGTACATTCTAACAACAAATAAATTTATTATTATTATTAATTAAAATTAAATGGGAAAATTTAAAAAAAATGTCAAAACGCCAGGGTATGCAATGCCTTTGTGCTTTCAATGTATGCACGAAAAAATAGCTCCGGTCCTGTCCCGTATTTTAAAAGAAGTTGCATCGCTAGTAATGGCAGGGACGACGCTTTTACCGTTTATTTTAGCACCAACATACTTGTGCCCCCCTTTATACTTAATTTTATTAAAATCTGTTAATCCGTTAAATACTTTTTAAAATGGCGAATTCGCCGGGATTAAAACTGAATTATGGAGTGTTCCAATTTACCCCCTTGGGGATGGATCACTATAGGAATGTAGTGTCAGAATTTTAGCCCTTTAGGTCCAGCAGTTTGTTCTGGGCGTTGAAGAATCAGCACAAGTAAGTAATTATATTATTAATTGTATACATTCATACATGTATATTAGGGTGTTTCAAAATAAGGCAATATTTTTTTTCTTCAAATTCATGTGATGTTCTCGTCACTTATGCTAAAAAAATTCTTAATATTAATTTTAAAACGTCATCATCGAATTTAAAGTCTTCCCATTGATTTAACATGGAAAATAGTTTTTTAAGATTTATTTCGCCTGCATACTATGTAGAACTTTTGTTTGATAAACAATCACTGGTCCTTTAAGGGTTAAAATTATTTTCAGTGTATCAAAACTTTTTTGAAGCGAAGTATAAAATTTTATTTGCAGTCAAAAGCTGGATCATGAAATTAAGAATATCATAAAAGTTAAGCTATTTTAGCTTAAATTCAGCGATTAATTGAGTGTATTGAAGAATCTTGGCACGTTATTTATAATGCTTCGAGTTTACTGCAAAATTGTCCCTAAACTTTTTTCCTACAGTAAATATTATAATAATATATTATGCATAATCATGAAAATAGGATTTAAGACACTTATAACAGTTGAACTGTAGGTGATAAAAAAAATTGTTTAAAACGAATTTGTAGAACATTAAAAGATCTTCAAAATTGCTAAATGACTTTTTTTTCTACGATCCGCTAAATGTAAAAATATCAATTTTTTTAGAATTTAAACGTTCCAACGTTAATATAAAAGAAACAGTTGATTCTACAGACTGGATTCTGTAAGATTTTTTGTAGACAATTTAATGCTAATGTTTATAAATAAAAATTATGCAGGCGAAATAAATCTTAAAAAACTATTTTTCCCTGTTAAATCAATGGGAAAACTTTAAATTCGATGATGGACCATTTATGAGCTCAAATTTTGACAGAATTTTTTTTTTAGCATAAGTGACGAGAATTTCACATGAATTTGAAAAAAGAAAAATATTGCCTTATTTTGAAACACCCTAATGTACAGGGTGGTCCACGTAAGGTGACCCATATACTTATCTCAGAAACTACTGGAGTCACAAAAAATTTGTAAGAAACAAATATTCACGAAGTAAAAAATATTTTTAAAATATTATATTTTCATTTATACAGGGTGTTCGGTTTTCCTTGGGACGATACCAACTTTCTTATTTTCAATGGAACACCCTGTATTTTTTTGCAGTTTTGGATTCTACCCACTCTTTTAGGTATACTTTGTAAATATATTAATTAAGAAAATGTTAATACTTTTTGAGTAAAATTAAGATTTATTAAAATTTCTCTAAATGTAGACACTCGCTAAAAGTTAAAAATAATCAACTAAAAGTTATTATTTTTTAGTTATTGAAATTTATTTATTTGAATAATGAAAATTTAACTAAGGTAATTGGAAAAAAGCTACTAATTGTGAAAAATGCGAATATTTTTTTTTCTGTTAGGTTTAGGTATAGGACATATATATATATATAAAATGAAAGGTAATTACTTATTCTATCCAATTATGCAAAAATATATAGGGTGTTCCATTGAATAAAAACAAGATTTTAAACTTTTAAAATCGCTATTTTCAACGGGACATAGAAAACACCCTGTATGATATTTTCCAAAAAATATAATAATTAACTTATAGCTTACTTATTATTAAAGAGATGGATACTACATAATATAAAAAATAATAACTTTTAGTTGGTTATTTTTAACTTTTAGCGAGTGTCTACATTTAGAGAAATTTTAATAAATCTTAATTTTACTCAAAAAGTATTAACATTTTCTTATTTAATGTATTTACAAAGTATACCTAAAAGAGTAGGAAGAATCCAAAAATGCAAAAAAAATACAGGGTGTTCCATTGAAAATAAGAAAGTTGGTATCGTCCCAAGGAAAACCGAACACCCTGTATAAATGAAAATATAATATTTTTTACTTCGTGAATATTAAATTTTGTTCCTTACAAATTTTTTGTGACTCCAGTAGTTTCTGAGATAAGTATATGGGTCACCTTACGTGGACCACCCTGTACATATATATGTAGGTATTATGATATGTATACCTAGATATACATATATGTATAGATTCTATCGTATAAACATATGGCTGAAAAAAATTAAAGTGTAAGTATAAGTTGTTTTCTACAATAAGTTTTTGCCCAGTACGTCACCAATTTTTTATTATACCTATACACTATATTTAGGTTTTTAGAATTTTTATATTCGTTTTTTATGATTTATAATGAAGTGAATTTCATAATTGAGGAGCATCGGTACAAAACTGGCTATATCCAATTTAATAAAATGTTGGGAAGATGGCAAAAACTCTCGGTTTCCTGACCTTTACAGATAAAAAAAAAGCAAACTTGAGTTTTGTGGGCTTTATGGTACTTGATTTATAAGACATACTTTCGTTTTCAAAAACTATCTTAAGGCCAAAATTTCAAAAAATGTTTTGTATATAGCCTGTTTTGCTCAAAAACCTACGAATAAAATGTGAAAAAACCTTTATTATTCGAAAATATTAACAAATTAAATTTATTAAAAGCATGAAAAAACGGAACAAATTTTAGTAGTAGTATCGACATATCCAAGCCATATGCTCATCATCATTATTATTTATTGGATATAGCCGGGTTTGCTATAAAAACGTGGATTTGGCCGGTTTTGCTCCCAAAGCTACCTTTTAAATGTGATTTTAACATGGATATAGTCGGTTTTAAACCGAATTATCTTGGTTGTCGATAGTAATGAACCTAAAGATGCGAAATAAAAAAAACAAAACTGAAAAAAATGGATTTAGCCGGTTTTGCACGGATGCTCCTCAATTATACCGCGGAACTTTTCCAGCGATGACGTCAAAATGTTTACAAAAATCAGAGTTAAAAAAGTAAACACTTATCTTTATACTTGTGCAAAAAATAACTATAACATCACAATATAATCATTTTTATGTAATCGCTGGAAAACTTCCGCGCTATATTCAAATGTTAATTTTAAATTCACAACATAGCTGCCATTAAACGCTAATAAGTCCTGTAAAACCTTTTTTATTGCATTCATCAACTAGCAGTGTATAACGGCGCAGAATTTTATAGCGTTTAGTTTAGCGTACAGCTTAATTTTCCATTATTAATTGTGCACAACCTAATTACAAAATCAATTTCATAATTTTAAGCTCTAGGCTCTTATCACTTTGATCTTATCGTCGTGCCAGGCCAAGAATAGGCAACTAATTTAAATGTGTTGATTGAAATGTATTATCACATTAAACAATATAAAAACTTTGATGCACGTAAACTTAGGTTTTTTCTTTAGGTGAAGTTATTTAAAAACTAGTTAATTTTCTTTTTTTAAGCATTACATAGATTAATTATTATAAATATAGAGAAAACATTTAAATTAATATTTATTTATTTATTATTAAAGTTTGTTATTCTGGGTTTTGTTCATTTAAGTTGGTAGAGAAAAGAGACAAAATACGGAATACCAGCTGCTGGAAACCAGCATCGTAAACAAATTAAACAAGGTTATCTCCTATCTTATTCATTTACTTTAAAAATTAGTCATTTTATCTAATCATTTTTTTTCGGCAATTTATTAAGGTACGTACAAGTAGAAGAAGAATTTTGTAAATCCTACATAAATTTTATATAAAATTATTTAGATATTTAATTATTTCGACCTTTCGGCCATTTCAAGCGGATGGACGGGACAAATCACAAAACTGTTTTTATAAAAAAAATTGTAGCCAATTTATTATATATTATTTTTGCATCAAAATTGTCAAAAAAATTCTTCGGTTATAAGGGTATACATTAAATAAAAAAAATCGCAAGAAATATTTTATAAAAGTAGAGATAATTTCAATAATTGACAGGGATGGACGGGACAAGATAAATCTTTTTTTTGTCCCGTCCACACCTTTCAATTATTAAAATTATATCTACTTTCATAAAATATTTCTTGAGTTTTTTTTTATTTAATGTATAACCTAATAAAAGAAGAATATTTTTGCCAATTTTGATGCCAAAATATTATATAATAAATAATCTACAATTCGTGCGTTTCGCGCGCTTGAAATGGCCGCTTTACATGATATATCAAACTATTATAAAACTCTATATTATTATTATTGTTATTATGTAGATATAAAAACAACTATGTTTTTGAAAGTTTCACGTGATTTATTTAATTTTTGACAATTGTTTCGTCACACGGTGACTTCTTCACATTCTGAAGAAGTCACTATGTGACGAAACAATTGTCAAAAATTGAATAAACCACGTGAAACTTTCAAAAAACATAGTTGTTTTTATATCTACATAATAATAAAATTATTTAGATTAAAGTGGTAAAATAAAAACACATATAAAACATTTTCTACCAAAATAGTTTAAAAAGTTAAATTTTTTTAATCTGAAAACAATTGATAATCAAAAAATATTTTAAATATGGGGCAAAATTTGCCAAGTGTACCACGTGAAAAAATTTTTGTTACCGATTTTGTTTAAACTTTACTTATTTGTTGTTCTTATAACGAAGAATCATAGCATAAATTTTTTTTGCTCTAGGATTGTTCATTCAAGAGTTATGGATTATTGAAATTTATCGATTTTTTACTTTTTGGTGAAATCGCTTTTTATTTAAAAATTCATAACTTCTGTTCATCTCTTTATTAAATATTTCAATTTAACCACCTTATATGATTTTTTCCGTACTTTTCAATGGGCTATACCGTTTTGCAAAAAAATAAAAATTGCAATTTTTTTTTGAAATTTTGCAAAATTTTACATTTTTTGAAACAATGTGTATTTTTTAATTTTTTTTAAAGTAGCATAAAATCCAAGTTTATTATGTTACCTTTGAATAAAAAAAAAATTTAGAGTGGGCCCGACATGTAGAAGAGAAGTTTTTCATATTTGAATGCAGCACGGTCTAGCTATCGAATAGCTACTACACTGCCGTATGCATTTATACCTAGTAGATGCGAGTAAACGAATACAAAATGATAATTTAAAATGTAAAATTATGTTTGAGTAGTCAATGATGTATTTTAAATATTTACACTGCCACACGTTATAGTTTTTTTTATTGTGTATTAGTCCTTCGGAGGGGACTTTAAGCCCGCGGTCCGTTCTTACCCCTAACCCGCACAAGCCATTCAGTTGGCTTATGGGACTTCTTAAGAAGTAAGGGTGGAACTAAAAGAGCACTTTTGTATATAAAACTTTATTTTTTTGCACAAATTGTTTAAGCATGGGTCTACATAGATTTCGCAAGGAGAGTCGATGATATTAAATAAAAAATGTATTGTTATAACCGTAAAGGCTTATAGGCAAGCCGTTACAGTTATAACAATAAATTTTTTATTTAATATCATCGATCCTCCTTGCGAAATCTATGTAGACCCATGCTTAAACAATTTGTGCAAAAAATACAGTTAAAAAACTATATCGTGTGGCAGTGTAAATATTTAAAATACATCAATGACTACTCAAACATAATTTTACATTTTAAATTATCATTTTATATTCGTTTACTCGCATCTACTAGGTATAAACGCATACGGCAGTGTAGTAGCTATTCGATGGCTAGACCGTGCGGCATTCAAATATGAAAAACTTCCCTTCTACATGTCGGGCCCACTCTAAATTTTTTTTTATTCAAAGGTAACATAATAAACTTGGATTTTATGCTATTTTAAAAAAAAATTAAAAAGTACACATTGTTTCAAAAAATGCAAAATTTTGCACAATTTCAAAAAAAAATTGCAATTTTTATTTTTTTGCAAAAACGGTATAGCCCATTGAAAAGTACGGAAAAAATCATTTAAGGTGGTTAAATTTAAATATTTAATAAAGAGATGAACAGAAGTTATGAATTTTTAAATAAAAAGCGATTTCACCAAAAAGTAAAAAATCGATAAATTTCAATAATCCATAACTCTTGAATGAACAATCCTAGAGCAAAAAAAATTTATGCTATGATTCTTCGTTATAAGAACAACAAATAAGTAAAGTTTAAACAAAATCGGTGACAAAAATTTTTACACCTGGTACACTTGGTAAATTTTGCCCCATATATAAAAAGCAAATGTATAAGTTTAAAATATCGGTTTTTAAAATTGTAGAACTTTCTAATATTTTATTCTACAAAATTATTGATTTAAATTTTTAAAATAGTATATTATGTATCAAGTTTGATAAACGCCTTTTTATACACGAATTTAATTTAGGGACGAGCGAGCTTGCGAGCGAGTGGTTAAATTAATGAGTGTATAGAAAAGTTTATAAACGAGGTACATACTATACTTTTTCTACGACAAATACTTATTATTATCTTAAAATTATTTAATTCAAAAGTTTGTATAGAGCACCATCTATGAAACAATAGGGGAATCTGTGTGTCACCGTCAAATGCCAAATTTTTATATTTTATATTATAAAGGTTATAAATCGAAATGTATTTCTTGAAAATTGACAATTTCTCACAGTGAAAGTAAAGAAAATGTTTTATGAGTCCGTGCCCGAATTTAAGTTATAGTTTACTGCCGGCGAAATTAAAAGGTCAGTACAATGTTTATATAAACTTTTCAAATATTGGCGTTGAGAAACTATTTAATACTTTTGTATTTTTGTATTGTGATAATAAAATAGTTTTCACATTTAGTATTATTTTACAAGAAAGGCACTTTATTTTAACGATTGTATGACATTTGACAACTGACAACTAACTTCAGCCCGTGACTAAAATCCTGTTGCTAACTTCAGCCCGTGACTAAAGCGCCATAAAGCCACAACTTGTCAATGTGTATTTAAAAGGTCACTTAGTGTCATGGAAACATGTACGATAAAGGGCGTTTTAAAGGTGGGAGTAGAATTTTTTTTTAAGTAATAGTCGATAAATTTTTAACAAAAACATTTTCACATTACATTTAAATGTTAGTTTTAAATTTTAAAGTAGTAATTTTTGGATTAAAAATTTATCGACTTCATTTAAATGACTCTTGAGAATTTTGACAACTTTTTAACACAAACATATTCACATTACATTTAATAATATAGTTAAGTTAGTGAGGGTATTTTATCTAAGTTATCATGGTGATTTATAGTATTTTTAATTGTAAATAAAATTCAAGAACTAAATCTTTGCATTTTCATGTTTTGCCAAAGGAATTTGGTACGTAAATTTGTTGGTGCAGAATTAACTAATGATAACTTTACTTAATATAATTTATATTTAAGTTTGAGAAATAAATCTAACAAAAAAAGAGTTGTTGTAAAAACATAATCTTAAAATTGAATATTTTTATATTTGAGTCGTCTAAAAAAACGCCGACAACTCAAAAGACAAAATATACCTACCTACGAATTCATGGCAACATAATATAATATATTATATAATACCGGTTCTTGGTATTTTACTTTTGAGTATAGACTTTCTTAATTAACGCTTTTAATAATGCTAAATGCTGTTTGAATTTTGACGACTTATTTGTTTTATGATTTTTACTGAATTGAAATGTTTATAATTTTCACATAAATCAATACTAAAATGTGTATACTTAGTATATTATATGCATCGCCGATGCATCCTCAATAACAATCTTTTTCGTTTAAACATATTTTAAGAGAAGACGTAGATTAACTGTAAAAATTGAAATGTACTTGATTGTAAATTTTGTAACCAATAATTTTTAAATTTAAGTATTTTGTAATCAACTAAACTAAAAAACATGCACATAAAAAATCTAACAGAGTACCAAGAACAGCGCTGTAATTGAATGCATTAAAATTGAAGCAATCTAAATTGTTATTTGCTCAATTAATTACTATTAAACCAAAATAGGGAAATATTTTGCCTAAATATTAAAGAATTTATTGCGTTAAATGTATACATAGTATACATACTATAGTAACCCTATTAAATAAATCAAATTAGTATTTAATGCAATAACATTCTAACATAAAATGAAAATAAATATCAATAGATTTAGGAGGGATAACTTTTGTTGTTAATTTAAAAACAGTAAACGATTATAAACCAAGTACTAACTACCTATTGGTATTATAGGACCTTTTGAAATAATAGTTCAATTTCAGAAGGTTCCTCATGGCGCTTATAAGCTTATAACTAAGGCCCGGATTTTATTAGGTAAAACACCTTTTGTTGGTTTTTTAGGTTTTAAAGATATTTTTTTGTATTTGCCCGTTTTTATAAAAAATGGAGTCATCTGACTAAGTTTTATTTGAACTAAAATACCTTTTTTATATTTTTTTCACCTATTTTTCTTTTTTGCACCTAAATTGTATTTTTAATACCTAAAATGAACTTTTTTTACCCGTCCTGTTACGTTGAACGATCATTCTCTTGGTTTAAAAATGTTTTGACTGATAAACCCACTAGCTTTACTTCTGAAACTTGGAGAAAAATTTTGTCTGTCATGCATATAATCGTTAAATAAATTAACAATTTTTTTTTGATTTTAGATTTCCTATTTTGTTATTTTTTGTAATTTTAGAGTTCCTATTATGTTTTTTTTGCTATTTTACATTATTTGTGATATGATATATTTACTTTTTTAAAGATTTTTTTATTTTATTTGTTATTTTTCCAACCAAACATTTTTGTTCAGTTAATGTTAATAATAAATATTATTTTTCTACTACCTTACTAGAAAACTTATTTTTCCACCCCCGAGCGAGGGAGGAAAATGCTTCTTTTCCTCCCCGGGAGGAAAAAAAATTTCCTCCCTCTATTTTTTAAAAAATTTTACATTGGCAAGAGTTTTTGTACCTTGTCTAGCCTTATTTGATTTTGTAGGAAAAAGATTTACTCCGCGCTTGTCCAACCATTCTTTTAACATTCTTTTAACAAACTATATTCATATTAACTATTAAATTTATGATAAACATTATGACAGCTTATAAAAACTGTTATGTTGGTATTACCAAAAATACCATAGCAACAAAGCGTTGTCAACACAACGTCGGCGACGCAAAACCTACTTAATATTTTGTCATAATTTTATAACCCCATACCGGGTAAGTAAAAGGAACCGGAACGCTTAAAATGTCTTAAAACCGTTAAAAGGTAATAGAAAAAACTATATACATACCTCAGGAGGAAAATGCATTTCCTCCCTTGAATATTTAATGCCCTTCGCTTCGCGTCGGGCATCAAACTATTCGCGGGAGGAAATGCAATATTTTCCTCCCATGGTATGTAAATAGCTATTTAATAACTATTTCATTTTTAATTTAAATCCTTTATTGCCGGACATTAACAGAGTAATTATAATGTAAAGTTACATTTATTTTTAGGTTATAAAAAAGTAAAAAAAAAATGCAAAAAATAGGTCACATAGTTATAAAATTAGGTTATTATTTTAGGTGCCTACATTTTAGGTACTTATGTAAATAAAAAAATAAAATAAGCTGATTTATTGAAATAAAATGTTTTCATTATAATGTCGATATCGTTGTAAAACTACATAAGACCTATGTATGGTTTTACAACGATATCGACATTATAATGAAAACATTTTATTTCAATAAATCAGCTTATTTTATTTATTTATTTAAGTACCTAAAATAATAACCTAATTTTATAACTATATGACCTATTTTTTGCATTTTTTTTTTACTTTTTTATAACCTAAAAATACGGGCCAACCAATATTAACTTTTTAATTAAGTACCTAAAATATAGGTACCTAAAATAATAACCTTTTTTTATTAAAAATATCACCTAATTTAGGAACCTATTATCACTTTTTTATGACCTAAAAATCCGGGCCTTACTTATAACTTTAGGAGCATTTTAATCTACATCAAGTCTAAAATCTCAAGTTTCTATTCCTACGAGTATACTAAGTAAAATACTACTACAAACTGTAAACTTTTTAACCTACGCGTGTTTTAGGTCTTAAAATACAAAATTAACTTTTTTTTCGAAAGAGTACAGGCATCAATGAATTTATACCGAATTTCAGCTTAATAACTCAACAAATTAAAAACAAAATAATATTTAACCTTTATATTTTACTGTAATGTTAATGAACTGTTTTGGGCATAATAAAGTTTATAGATGCTACACAGTAAAAAAATTTGCCCGTGTAAATTTGTTAGTGTAGGGGTAAAAATATTAGAGTTGATTTGTAAGTGTAAAAGTTACACTACAAAATACACTAGGTAGCATTTAGTGCTTATTAACTTTATTAAACACATTTAAAGAATATGAACATTATCCATTGGTACATTCACACTATTTATTATTAAAATAAATCAAAAGGGTAGAAAAACTTAATACGAGTGTTTATTACCCATTAATATGTTAAATAGTGACAAAATGTACACTAAAGTGCATGCCAATTTCTTTGTCTGTTTTGATGTTACTAATAGCTCTTTTTTCTTTACACTACTAGTGCACATTGCATCACAATTAAAGTTAAATTACACCAAAAGTGGCAAAATACACTAAAAAAATTGGTAATAACCGAAATGCGTTTTAAAATGTTTGGTTGGTACCTATCTACCTACGCAGTGC
Organism: Brassicogethes aeneus; assembly: GCA_921294245.1. Lineage (NCBI taxonomy): Eukaryota > Metazoa > Arthropoda > Insecta > Coleoptera > Nitidulidae > Brassicogethes > Brassicogethes aeneus. The sequence continues at coordinate 52,690,360 of OV121134.1, forward strand.
ATATCCGGAGATACCGCGTTGTGGAAGTGTGGCATTTTTGTTCAGTTATATTTTAATTACGGTGAATCCTTAAGGGTACATTCTTATTTTTTGTATTATACTTCCTTTTTCTTTAAGCCTTAATACTCAATAAATACCAATATGTTAAAAGGATGTCCATACCCGACCTATATTATATATCAATAATTTACGGCTGTATGTCGGGTACTTGTAACATTAATAATATAAATACATACACACTTGATTTACTTTTTATTTTCAAGCATAATGGTTGTTATATTAACCTATACCTACATTTTTATTAATATTATGGAAAATTTGTACACGTGTGGTAAATCCCCGACATACAGCCGCCTGACGCCTTTCTACCAATGGGATCACCCATTTTATATAACAGAAAAATGGATTACTGATGAATTCTCAAGATAATTCATTGCTTACAAGTTGACAGCCAGTAAAACATTGCATTGATCTAAAACTTTTACGTTTTAAGGAACCATTTTGCTTAAGCCAGCCATACGACTCAAATATAAAATTATATTTTAAAAGGCACCGATTTTGATAATTTTCATAGATTTTTGTTCCAAATAAATGTTTCTCTTTATTTACCTTTCGTTTTATTCACTACTACCAATAGGTTTTACTCAAATAATAGTGTTAATTTACACTAGAAGTTTGCACTAAAAGAGTAAAAGTACCTTTCTAAAATTAGAACTTTTCCAAAGTAGTTTACCCAGGAAGTGTAGAAGTACACGATTTTAGGTAAATTAACACTTTTTAATACAGTGTAAAATTACTTTATCCTCAGTGCTATAGTTTTAAATCAAACTTGCTTACTTGGGGAAAATTACACTACAAATTAACTCTAATTGTAGTGTTATAAAACAACACTATTTAGTGTGGACATATGTGAACTCTAATTAGTGTTGCTTAGAGTTGATTTTTTTTACTGTGTATACATATATGAAATGATTTATATTGTTTTTCTAAAATTGCGTGACATTTGCTTTTATAAATAAATCCAAGATATAATCCCTTTACTTTTTGACCCTAAAAATTAATCAGTTTAAAATATATTTATATATAAAAACCGTTTTTAAGACTTTTTAATATAATAATAATTGCCAACAAAATTGTTTACACTGTGAAATTCACATTAAAAAACGTTATTTTCTGGCAAACTCTTAAAATTTCACATTGTTTATATTTGAGAGCTTTTAACGTTAATTAAATTTGACTTTTTACGTGTTTTCAAAACTTAAAACATATGAATGAAATTGGTAAAGTTGTTTATAGATCTCACAAACAACATTAATCAGCTAGACTTTTACAATACCACATGATCAGTTTAAAAGTGCAGTTTAAGTTGAATTTTCCACATGATATATTACATTATTTTGCTCGAAAATTAATTATATTTAAGGTGCGGAGTCAGCGGTTATTTTTAGAAAAGTTTATTTATTGATTTTTGCAGTTTGTTTTCCTTGTTCCCAGATTTTTTTTGGTTTATTTATATGATCGTATTAACAGTTTAAAAAATGGCGAATTCGCCAGGGTAAAAATAATAATATTATAATAATAATTTAATAATTATTATAGTTTTATTTTTTTACATAGCAGAAATTTACAATCTATTTTTATACTAATTTTTTTTCTTGGAATCATTTTTGAAATTATTACATATATACAGGGTGTCCGGAAACTCTTTTTTTATTTGGAATTTGACCTATTGGATTATGTTGGTATGTTAATATACTTTGTTATTTTCAATATTTAAAATTGGTACTCCTGTTCAAGCCCTTAATTTTAAATATTTTAGGTAAAGTTATTGCATTTTTTAACCACTTATATTTGACATTTCAAAACTTATAAACATTCTTAGAATTATAGCATGCATAACCACAATTATATTCTCCCCTAAACTAGTTTGTTCTACTCAATGTAGCCAATCATAAATTTAGGGTCCCTAGAATTTGCCAACTAAATCCCTACATGAAAACATGAAAAAAAGTGTATGCTTTTTAAAATCTTAAAAGAACGCTATGGCCGTCACAAGTACTTTTTACTTGTATGATTTATTATCTATGACTTGTACTAAAAAAATTTATGACATTTTTAGTTTTTTATAAAAACCATTAATTTTTCAAATTTGACATTTTTTATTTTATTTATAAATCTTCGATTAATTTTGCCGCTTTTCTTTTTTTTTATTTCAAAAACTTTTTATTTCTATAATAAAATCAATTCTCTTAACCATTGTTTTAATAATTAATTAATGATATGGATTACATAGATTTTTGTCCGAAATTTGAAAAAAAACATAATTTTTTTAAGTTTTGCCATTTTTTTTATAAAAAAACTTCGATTTATTCTGCAATTTTTGCCGCTTTTTTTCAAAGTAGGCCGACTTTTCTTTCTATTTTTGTTATTTCTATAATAAAATCAATTCACTTAATAATTAATTAATAATTAATGATAAGGATTACACATATGGTTGTTTTTTTATCCGAAATTTTTCGAAATCAATTGTTAGTAGCAAGTAAAATATAAATAAATAAATATGTAGATTGAATTCTGACGAATTTTGTTTATTATAAATGTTATAAAATAATAGTCTTATGGATTGATTATTGGACACCAGAGTGTTATTAGCTTCATAATGGGTCATGTTTTAAAGCAGAAAAAAAGGGTTTTGGAGTTTTAGGAAATAGTATTATTTTCTTTTAAAAACAGTTTTATTTTTTGTAATGTACAGAACCAAAATCGTGTGTAAGTTTTTTTATATATTTAGAATAATAATGGTTCCCTAGGAACAGGGTTCCATAGAGATTACATATGTTTATTTAATTAGCATATGTATATGCTCCTTAAGGAACTCAATCTCAAACAGGTCACAAACCAGTATAATAACGCTCATGTAATAATATTATGTGAATGGTGAATAAATAAAAGTTTTTATATGAACGATTGAAAAAAAAATAAAAAATGGCGAATTTCAAAAATTTGTTTTTTTTTAAACTAAAAAATTTATAGAACTTGACATCAAAAATTTGTTTGTATTTTTTTCTGAAAAGTACATTAAAAACAAAAAAATTAAAAAAAAACGTCCTTATAGTCAATTTTTAAAAAAGTTATGGGTATTTGAAAAAAGAGCCATTTTTTTGAAAAATTCAAAAGTTTAAGAATTTTTCAAGGGTGAAATTTTTTTAATAAATTTGAAAAACTTTTTTAGTGGGGTAAAAAAACATAAAAAAAAATTCAGCCAAATCAAAACTGGTCGGAATCAAAACTGGTCAATTTGACGTGGAGTTCCAAATATTATATTGAGTATATTCAAATAAAAAAATTTATAGATTTTGACATCGAAAAATTAGTTTGTATTTTTTTTTTCTGAGGAGTATATCAAAGAACAAAAAATTTAAAAAAAAACGTCCCATTTACTCAATTTTTGTGGAAAATCATCCAAGTATATTTAAAATTAATATTGGGAAGTTTTCAGAATATTCTACAAATTTGTTAATTTTTCATGAAATATGTTTTTTTTTTTAACATTTAAATTACAAGACTGGGATTTACAACATTGCGTGAAATGTTTAATATTAATTACGTATACCGGGTTAGACATATAATTTTCAAAGTCATACATATTTTTATAAAATACCAACATACTATTTTTAGTATTTACTTTTGAGTTAATTCAACTTTTAGTTAAAAAGGATTTTAGGTTTATTTTACCCAGATTTAACTATTTAGTTAACTTATTAGAATGAATATATTGTTAAAATAAAGTATGGAAATAAACCCGTGTAAGTTTATTTGAACTATATTGTACTAAATATGCATTAATTTGAAAAAAAAGCAATTTTGAAAAATACTGGTTGGGATCAAAAGTGGTCGATTTGAAGTTGAGTTACCAATACCTATACAAAATTATTTTGGCAATGCAGATTTTTCAATAAGTTCCACTCTCTAAAAAATGAAATAGTCAAAATTCTACTCTTTGAATTAGTACCCAGCATTTTTTACTAATAAAATAGTCGTTTTCACTTTTAAATAGTTATTTTTTTACTACGTAAATAGTTAAAGTTTGACTAATTTAAGATTAGTCACCATCTTTGACTATTTTTGAGAGTTAAAAGTAACTAATTTCTTTAATCGTTTGCGGCCAACAACAAAGTATTTTTTGAATTAAATGCATATATCTAAGCCTCCATGGTTTAAATGACCCATAAAACAAATAAAGATGCAAAAAGTTTAGCTCAAAACAGCAACACAAATAATATATTCAATTTTAAAATATTTTGAACAAAATTTATGGACAAATAAAATTGATTTTTGTAAGAGCGGCTGATAGCCGAATGGGTTATGACAACAGCTTGACAAGTGACAGACCTGAGTTCAATCCCTGACTGGGTCAAAACTTTTTTTAAATTTAAATCTACTAATTTGACTATTTCATTCTGTAGAATTTGACTAATTATTAGTGACCTGCTTTTTCGCTATGACAATTAGTCAAATATGACTTATATTAGTTATTTTTGACTAATTCATTTTAAGAGAGCAATAAATAAAATTTATTAAAATACGATGTTATAGAGTTTTCCTTTGCTGTCATCTGGTTAACTTTTCCCTTTTCCTTGTAAACAAGTTACCCCCCAGTAGCTTCAATTTCCGTCTTCGAACCATCATAAATCTCAATCATAATCCCCGTACGCGTATATTAGACACAAACAAAATCATAATAATAAAAAACAACAGGGGTTCTGATTTTGTTCGAACTTTGCAGGATTTAGGATAAGCCGGCACCATGAATTTGATGTTCAGGAAGAACTTTCGCGAGCAGAAGACCGGGGCCATTTCCAGCAAGGTGCCGAAGGTCTCGGGGGTCCCGGCACACGAGCAAGAGGTCGAGCCGCGAACAGGGCTACACGCCCATGGAGGAGCACCATTACAGGACGCACTTGTTTTTCAGCCCGCCGAGATGCAGCTATGCTCAGGAGGACCAAGACGGTATGGAAGTTTTTATATCTGTTTTTATTATTATTGATTACTAAAGTTACCGGTTAAGTTTATAAGGTACCTACATGTTTTACTTATACATCCCGGTGTCCCTGAATAACTTTTAATTGAAAGGTTCAGACGTATCCGAATTTTTTTCTTATTTTGATAAAAAATTACCTACAAGACAATTTTTTTCAGGATAAACTTAATTCGCTCGGCACTTTTTTAGAAAAATCAATTTTTATAAAAACATTAATGATTTTTAATCAATTTTTTGAGATTTTTAATTAGTGAACTCCAAATAATGATTAACAGCTTTTAATGTATTTGTTACATAAAATGTGCAATTCATTAGACTATGGTCTAATGAATTGCACACTATAGTGAACTATTGACATATGTCAGTTATCACATGTCACATGTCGAAATCGTGATTGAAAATACCGTTGCGTTATTTTACCGTTTTTTTTTTCAATTTGTCGCATATTTATTTATAAATTAGATATAAATAATTATATTTGCATTGATTATAGTATATAGTGCAAAGAAGCTAATATGCCATGCATGGACTCACTCGGATAATGGAGAGAATTTGTTTGATTTGTCTTAAAAAAAAAAATGTTTAAAATATGTGGAAAGATTCTGGAAAAAGTTGTATAAGTATATGATGTAGAAGATGAACAAAAGTTGTATGCAAAGGTTGTGAAATTTTATTATATAAAGCAGCTAAACAAGAAATTTATAGAAACACGTTAAATTTGCCTGATTTTTCTAATTGGAAATAATTTTATAAAAAGTGCTAAAAATAAACCCATTCAGTTCGGTTCCAGCGCTTCGGAAGACACGTCGCGTGCGGGTAAGCTCTTGAAACGTAAGAGTTTAAAGATAAAACCAACAATAATTATAAAAAGTGCAAACTAATAAGTGAAACAAACATTTTCATAGAGTGCAAAAATGGTGTAATGGTCATTGAGGAGTGAAGTGTTGAGTGATATGAATGCCATTGGAGGCTTTTCACTGGACAGACAGGGGAGGTCAAACAAGAGGGGAGGTGGCCAAAAAGCTGATAAGTTACTTTAAGAATTGCATGACCTGATACAAATCTGCAATTTAAATACGGCAGATCCCAGCAAACATTTTCCGTTATTTGTCACCATTAACATTGCCCGTTATTCATTTTATTAAACATAACATTTACTTGAAAATGTTAAAATAACTTTAAAATATGATTATGTTAGGAACATATTTTACTCTTTAAACAATTGTTTTGTTTTTAATTACTATCATTGCAAAATTGTATTAAAAAGTATCAAAAATTCTTACACGGGCAATGTTGGTGGTGATAGGTACCGTTAAAGTGTTTATTGGGATATCTTTGAAACCTACGAAGGGCACACGGAATGGGGCAATGAATCTGTCAACAACAAATGCGTAAGGCAATCCCAATCGAGACCGAAAATAAACACTAGACTCAGAATAAACTAGCACATTAATCATAATTCTAACATTAAGAAAAAAGCCTAATAGCCAAACTCGAGATTTGTAAACATTAGACAACAGAATAATCGCGCTTGTTTGACTAATAAATAAATGCAATGCTTAATTTTGGAAATTAATAAAAAAAAAGACAAAACTCTATCACAAAACGTGCTTGGGACAAAATTTATTAAAAACAACTGACACACTTTACCAAGTGCAGGAAATATCTGACCAGGACACGGACAATGACAATAACGAACAAGACAAAGACCTCGACTAGGAAACTACACCCCTTCAGCGAAATAACAATTCCCCAACTCCAAATAGTAGTCCCAAATGTTTGGAGTAATACTAATCGACTGGTCTAGGGGGATTCCGCGTCGTACTTAGTTTTAAGTCGGCGTAATTGTACCCCAAAAACCAACACCTTCCCGTCCCTCCTCCATACCCCACTGAGCGTATAGCATAGGCCCGGCGAACCCGGGAACGGCTATTATAACTATTCGCCTCTCGCTCTCGAGCCCCAAATAGTTGCTGGGGAAGAACAAAAATCGGCGTAAGTAAACATAGGCCTGTACGGGGTTCGAGAGTCAAGAGGAAATGGGGCTGGTTATACGTCTCTTATACTCATACTCATACTCAGTGCTAAAAATAAACCCATTAAAAAAGAAAACAAGCGTGTGGTGAGAAAATGTTTCAAATGTTTGTCAAGTATTGTTGGTGGCCGCGGTAAAAACATAAATGTAAACCTGGAGTAAAGAAAGAAAATATTGAAAACGATATTAGTGAAACTTTAAGTCCGAAACATCAGCAGCAGTTACTATCGCTCTTTCTTTTTTCTTTTTTTAAAAGAGTGATAGTAACTGCTGCTGATGTTTCGGACTTAAAGCTATGCTTTGAACTTTTTCCAGAATCTTTCCACATATGCATATTTTAGACATTTTTTCTTTTTTTTTAAGACAAAACAAACAAATTCTCTCGAGATTATCCGAGTGAGTCCATTCATGGTTTTTTATTAGCCTTATTGCACTATACTATAGTATAATCAATGCAATTGTATATCTAATTTATAAATAAATCTGCGACAAATTGAAAAAAAACGGTAAAATAACGCAAAGGTATTTTCAATCACGATTTCGACATGTGACATGTAACAAGTGAAATATGTCAATAGTTCACTAGTCTAATGAATTGCACATTTTATGTAACAAATACATTAAAAGCTGTTAGTCATTATTTGGAGTTCACTAATTAAAATTCTCAAAAAATTGATTAAAAATCATTAATGTTTTTATAAAAATTGATTTTTCTAAAAAAGTGCCAAGCGAATTGAGTTTATTTTGATAAAAAATCACTTACAAGACAATTTTTTTTCAGGATAAACTCAATTCGCTTGGCACTTTTTTGGAGAAATCAATTTTTATAAAAACATTAATGATTTTTAATCAATTTTTTGAGAATTTTAATTAGTGAACTCCATCAATATCAGTATACACATTGTGTATACTGATATTGATGGCGTAGTATTTCTACGGTAATTACCATTAAAAACATTTAGGCAAATTGAAATTTTAAGCTATTTTTTTTACAATTTTGCATATATTTTTGGCAATATCTATAAATACAATTTAACATTCCCTTTAAAATTTATTGTTCCTGACTTTTAAAACATTTTCATAACTTGGATTGGCATATGGGACATTCCATGGTAACTCGCGTTACAATCAGTTATACGTATTATTTGGCAGTAAAACGACTAAAAGTTTAAACAACAACAACAATTTTATTTAAAAACTTTGTACTGCTCGTAAACAAATAAATTAATATCATAACAGACAAAATTCTTTTATATTGTTATTAAAAAAAAATTCACCATTTACTCGCTTTACTTCCCAAAGACATACGATTTACCTTACCATAAACTTTTTATTATTTCTGCGTATTTTAAAATGTTTTTTATACATTTAGTTTTAAAAAATAAACAACAAAAAGTGTCATAACGGGCCGCATGCGGCTCCAGGGCCTCATGTTGGACAGCCCTTATACTATGAGGGTAAAATATAAATAAATTTAAGTTATGTTTTTAATTTTTGTATATGTGTATATTTTAATTTAAAATAAATTAAAGTTAATGCATTTTTAATAAATTATGCACTAATTAAATGGTTAATTTAAACTTGAAACTAAATATAAATTGTTTAATTTTAATTTTGTTTCATACTTTTTTTAAGAAACTTGCCTAACCATTTATTTTTATTTTAAAATCATATATATCCAGTTTTAAGAATTCCGTAAATTTGTTAAAAAACAACAAATTTAAAATGATTAAATTAGAATCGTTCTGCGAAAAATGCCACAACAACGCTAAAAATGTTTATATGTTGGGTTTAAAAACACGTAGTTAAAAATAAAAATCATTTAATAAAAACATCAAATTTATTTGTTTTATTGTTAAAAAAATCACTTTCAAAATAATTGACGTACGTTTAAATAAATACATTTTTTATCATTTGCGGATAAATACAATTTAAACTTACGTATTTTGATACTCAAAATAATAAACAAAGTCGTATATTTAGGTATTACATGTTTTATTTATTTTTACACATGTATTTATGATAACACTGCGTAGCAGTAAAAGTGTCATACTCAATTAAAAACATTGAAAGATTTATTGGGTTAACAACCCTTTAAATGTTTTCTTTTTATTTATAAAAAGTAAATAAATTTGAAAAAACAATGTGTTAATAATAACCTTTTAATCTAAAGGTTAAATAATGTTAAAAATTAATAGAGTACAAAATCTTTTCTGATTACATTTCATGTAATATTTGTATTTATTGCCAAACTTAACTTTTTGTATACTTCTACTTAAACGTAAGTTGATTTGTAATGTTTTTTTCATATTAATAATTAATATAAATTATTAATAATCCCTCAAAAATGTATACAGGACGATTTTGTTATTTATTATTTAATATTGTTATTTGTTCTTACTAACTTAGATGTATTTTTCGCAGGACTTTTAACTCCAGGTAATTTTTGAAGAATGTTTTGAGTACAGGTCTGTTAAATTAGTAAAATTGGCACCCATCCACACTAACCGTTTAGTGACTAACAATTTGGAAACTATAACAAAACTGAGTATTTGTGGCACAGCAAACTAATATTAAAACCTTCACAAGCTTAATGTAGGTATACAATTTTATACTAACACGTGATACATACCGTATGGTAACCATGTAGTAAACGTTTGATTAAAAAAAAAACAATATAAATACAGGAAAAAAAACTTATAAATTATAATTTTATATTTTATTGTTTTGACCTTACTTGTTGAAACTCCATGTCACTAATCCAAAGTGTGACCCATATGTTTGCGATCACCCCTGTAAAATTGTTAAAAAGTGTTAATCTTGGTAAACTCTATTTATGAAGCAAAAAACGCCATATTTTTACAAAATACAATGTTAGTTTTTGAGAGTAAATTTTTAAGAAGGCATATTAGCGAATTAACCACAAATCAAAACGACCCTAAAATTGTTAGGTATTCAAAAATTTTAAGTAGAAACGATTTTGTTGTCAAATTAAATTTAGCGTGGTTAATTAGGATATAAAATGCCACTTATAAGTGTACAAAATGAATTTTTTGAACTTCCGATTTTGCCGGAAATGGTACCAACTTTCGATTTTTTTAGTGGAATTCCCTATATATTTTTTACATATTTGTAATCCTGAAATTCTGAGTCAAACAGCATCCTCAAATTGACCTTTTAACGTTTCGTCATCAGAAAATGTATCTTCATAAAGATCAATCTAGAGTGCTTTGAACTATCTTATTTTTGTTCTAATGGATTCACACAATGCCTGAAAGTTGTTATTCAGCTCGTTTTTCTCAAATAGACATAATACATTCTTGTAAATAGTGAATACAGTGCCTGCATAGATTTTTTTAAATCGCTCATATGAATTTTTTTAAATTTACTTTCAAAACTGACATACAGTTTATTAACATCTACACTTTAAAACAAATCCTGTTAAAATCGCACAATAAATAAAGATTTTAAATGGGTGAGTCGAAAACAAACAGGTCACACTGTATAAATGTATAAAAACGAAACACTGTTTTTTAGATTTCACGTCTTTATTTTATTTTTGACAATTGTTTTTGCTAACTCAGTAGCTTTTTCAAGGCTACTACTCTGTGTGAAACAATTGCCAAAATTAAAATGAAGTTGTGAAACTTAAAAAACAGTGTATTGTTTTTTTTACATTTACACATTTTCATATAATTACAATTTTCGAAAAAATTATTTTTTTTTCTGCCTAGAGTTACTCTAGGGTTATTTGGATGCGCTGATTCTTAAAATGACCATTTTTATTCAATTAGCTTTTGTTTTTGATAAATTAATTTTTCTCTTCATAGGAAACTTTAAAGGCCCTCTGCATTTTTTGCCATTGTCAAATTAAACGTTATCCACTGGGCGACCATATGCCCAATCTGGTAATAAGTTTAAGTGCAATGGGTGCAAAGAAGTCCTGTTTTACTCAAAAATTAAAATTTCTTTTATAAACTGATCGCCAAAAATGGATAAAAATGATCGAAATAAGCCTATTTTTAAATTATATATCTACGTAGATTCTGCACTTTTACGAAGTGTCAAATTTAACTTTTTGTTTATTTTTGAACTTTTACCTTATTCATAGGGTATACTGTAATGCAATTAATTGACAAGTTATAATTACATTAGGGTTACCACAATTAGTTTGTAATAATGTATGTTATAGAGCTTGTTAGATGTATACAAACAATGTTTAACAAGAAACCATTTAATTAAATCACTCCTGCGAACTACGTACTGTCCGTTCAGGCTAAGTTGAGCGGTCTAAGGAATGTCACCCCCGTTCATCGTCTCTATGTTCAGGCACAATTAAATTACATGTATTTCGGTAGCCGCTCTGTACGAACAAACGGGCAAAGCCGCGGCACTGATAAATCATCTTCTTGTTACCGAAATCTCGCGACGATTCGATGTTTAATTTAATTAACCGCCACATGATCCCCCACCAAAGCGCTCAACTTAGCCTGAACGGACTGTACAGGGGTGATCCCCTATAATGTCGCCCCCCTTTACTTTTTTATTTTAAGTGTCCCCAAAAAATTTAAAAGTGTGGTTATGTAGGTACACAGAAAATTGGAAAATTGATCAGTATACAGGGAAAAACAAAAGTTTAATTTATTTCAATGGATCTCCCTATATATGTATTTATTTTTCGATTCCTTGTAAAATTCTAAGCATATTTCATATAACACACCATATCCCTAAATTCAAATTATACTTGAAATATTTAAATTATTTTTTAAGATACATAATATGTTGAAATATTTTTTTTTCTCTATCTGAGTATGCAATTTTTACTTATTTAACAAGACATATTGACATAATGTCACTATAGTAATTTATTTTTAATACAAATTTTGGTATCCTGAGGCTTCTTGATTTCTAACAGTTTAAAAAACATTTAATGATAACATTTCGAATGCGAATATTTCAGAAACGGTTGAATTTAGGTATATGGTTTGTTATATGAGTTATGCTCAGAATTTTACAAGGAATCGAAAAATAAATTCATATATAGGGTGATCCATTGAAAAAAAAATAAACTTTTTGTTTTTCCCTGCATATTGATCAATTTTCCATTTTTTTATAAGTAAAAAAAAGTATTTTTAGTACCTACATAACCACACTTTTAAATTTTGCTTAAAATAAAAAAGTTAAAGGGGGGCGACATTATAGGGGATAACTCTGTACCTACATACATAAAGCAAAGTAAAATAAAGTTTATTTTTTTTACTTGTTTGGTTGTTTATTTATATCCATTTTAAGTATCTGTACTTAATAATGCTAAATAAAGTGTTTATTGATTATTTTATGTTTCGGGTAATAAATAAAAACATAAAACTGTATATGAAATCACTTTATATTTTTTTATTTTAAAAATGGCAAAAAGTTATAAAATAGTTTATATTAACAATTATTAAAAAATCCGTATATATATAATGGGATATTACTCACCAACATTCTAATATACCGTATGTATTAGCCAAATGAAATAAATTCGATAATACAAAAAACACTCAAACACGTCGATTGGTATTTTTAGTTGGGCATTTTTTTCAATAAAAACTTTTGTCACGTAGCAGTTTCTTATTTCAAATTCAATTCGCTACAATACATATGACATATGTTTTGTAGCGAATTTCGAAATGGTTTCAGCAAGATGGAGCACTGCCACATCACCAATTTCCATGTCCAGCAGTACCTCAACCGAATGTTTCCAAATGGCCAGCACGATCCCCTGATCTGACGTCATTATACTTCTTTCTATGGGGTCAAAAGTTTTGTATACAAAACCAAACCCCTCGACTTAGCTGACTTAAGAAGACGATTAACGCTGGCGATTAGATTGACGCACTCTGATATGTGTTTCTATCTTAGATTAGGATGTTCCAAGTCCTTAACGGCGAGCATTTTGAACATGTCCTATGTATACATTGTCATTAATTTTTTTTGTTTATCATATTATCAAGAAATAAACTGTATTGAAATATATATATATTTATATATACTAGGGTGGTCCTTAATAAGGTTATTTTAAAATTGCTTTGCTCCCAGGGGCTCAAATGCTTCCAAATTAATAAAAAAAAATTTCCTGAAAATTTGAGCTCTTAATAATAACTCTAAGATAGTGCGCATTCCAATCTAAGTTTCCTATGTAAATAACATAGGAAAAATTACTTTTGTTGTTTATATTTTATAACTTGGGAACGAGTAAATTAAAAATTATATATCATACATATTCTTATAGAGAATTTAACACTCTACAAAAAAGGTCTCTTATAATTTTTCCATTAGTATATTGGTTTAAAAGTTATTCAACGCCAAAATTTAATTTTCATATTTATTATTAATATTATCAAGGCTTTTTTATGAGGCGCCGTTTGTGTCAAAATTAAAAGTGCTAAATAAACTTATTTTGTTTTATAAATAATTAATTATATGCCTTACCAAATAATTTTTTTATAAAATTATTTTTTTCTAAAAATTTTCTAAAATAATTTTTTTCTAAAATAATTTTTTTTTAAATAATTTTTTTATAAAATAATTCTTTTTTATAAAATTGTTTTTTATTTTAATTTGTTTTCAAGAGAATTATTTTATTTATTTATATTAGTTTTTAACAAGTGCTTTCTTATAAAAAACGTTTAAACATAAAGAATTCTTGTTAAAAACTAAAAATCAAAATAAATTTAGATAAAAAAATTAATGAATTCATGAATAAAAATAATAAATTATTATTTTCAATCGTTTCCAAAGATGGCTGCAGTAAAAATTAATTTATAAATACGCCCGTCGTCTTTTATTAAATAATTTTTGATTCGAATTAAAAATAATTTTATTAAAAAGAATTATTTTTACAAAAAAAAAATTATAAAAAAATTATTTTATAAAAAAATATTTTATAAATTTTTTTACAAAATAAAAAAAATTTTTAAAAAAATTATTTTATAAAAAAAATTATTTGGTTAAAGCATATAATTAATTATTTATAAAATAAAATAAGTTTATTTAGCACTTTTAATTTTGACACAAACGGCGCCTCATAAAAAAGCCTTGATAATATTAATAATAATATGAAAATTAAACTTTGACGTTGAATAACTTTTAAACAAATAGACTAATGGAAAAATTATAGGAGACCTTTTTTGTAGAGCGTTAAATTCTCTATAAAAATATGTATGATATATAATTTTTAATTTATTCGTTCCCAAGTTATAAAATTATAAACAACAAAAGTAATTTTTCCTATGTTATTTCCATAGGAAACTTAGATTGGAATTAATTAGAGTTAATATTAAGAGCTCAAATTTTCAGGGAATTTTTTTTAAATAATTTGGAAGCATTTGAGCCCCTGGGAGCAAAGAAATTTAAAAATAACCTTATTAAGGACCACCCTAATATATACAGTATGTCTCAGTATCTTGGAATCATATGGAAAACTTTTTTATTATTAATTTTAGGAAAAAAAGTTATTCCTTATAAAAAGTTCTGCATGGTGTAAAACTTAAAATGCAACCCACAAATATTATTTTTTTAGTCGTATACGGGGTATGTCAAAAAATATGAATTTGGCTCAAGAGTAAAGTACCTTTATATTTGACAATATCGAAAATTGTTATAAAGAAAAGTTAATCAGAACTAAAAACTACGTTCAAATATGCAATTACATCCATTTACATTAAAAAAAAATATTTTTTCTTTTTTGTCTACAATATCAATGCAAATTTAACTGTAACATGTAATCTAGGATTCACTGATAAACAAATGAGTTGTTGATATTCTAAAACTTTTTGGCCTGCTAGATCCCCTGACTTAACTTAAGGTTTTCATGTTTTTTGTAATCATAACAGATAAATGTTCATTTAAAATAGAAAGATTAGTACAAATTAACAAAACCTAATTTTTTAATGTAAATGTATGAAATTGCATATTTAAACGAAGTTTTTAGTTCTGATTAACTTTTCTTTATAACAATTTTTGATATTGTTAAATATAAAGGTACTTTACTCTTGCGCCAAATTCATATTTTTTTGACATACCTCGTATACGACTAAAAAAAATTAATATTTGTGGGTTGAATTTTAAGTTTTACACCATGCAGAACTTTTTATGAAGAATAACTTTTTTTCCTAAAATTAATAATAAAAAAGTTTTCCATATGATTCCAAGATACTGAGACATACTGTATATGTACTAGGGTGAGCCAAAAAAACTAACCTATCGGATTTATGGGTTAAAATATCATTCTTTAATGTTAATTTTTTAATATTTCCGAAATTGTTCATAAAATATGTATACAATTTATAGAATAGAATCTAATAATTGAATAATTTATAGGGTGAAATAAGAAAGTGCCACTGCTACATGACACACCCCTGTACAAACAGTTTTTGTGGAAAAAATGCGCAATCGAAGTTTCCGAGCTATTTTTGAAACACGCCTCCATTTATGTATTATCGAATTTATTCCATTTGGCTTATACACACTGAATTTTTGAAAGACAAGAATTATTCTTGAAGAATATGCAATGGTAAAAATAGGATTGTTAAACCAGGTAAAAACTATATTTTTTTAAATAACTAAAATACATTATATCGAATTTTTCCCCAAAAAAGAATTTTACTTATAATTTTAGGAAAATTGAGGTCGCTACTGGCGATTTTTAATATTTTGGATAAAAACTTTAAAAATTCTTTAAATGTTGAAAAGCGCATTTTTTTATTATAGAGGTCTAAAATTTTCAGAGAATCTTAGTCTATTGATGTAGTTTACAAAAATTAAATAAAAAAAGTAATTTAAAAAAAATTGTGTTTTTATTAATAAAAAATAATTGATGATCCCAAACTTTAATAGCTAGTTCTAGAACCGGAAATAATAAGAAAACTTCATTTAACATTACGCCAAAACCCCATTGGTTTTTCATAGAAGATGTTAAAAGTGTAGTCAAGGAATAATAACTAAACTTTTAATACAAGATAAAGTTACTCTTAACGATATAAAATGTACATAGACGGGTAAAACGGAGGAGCTAAAGAAAATATTGCCCCAACTTTTTTTTGTGGGAGTTTTATTAATTTTGATAACAAACTTGGAAAAATATTTAAACATGCTCGTTTCTTTGTTTTGTGTAATCATGGGTGCCGGCAGGGGAGGGCAAGAGGGGGCAGTTGTCCCTTGTAAAATTAAAATACCATACAAAACCGCGTTTAAAGAGCATTTATTGTATATTATGTATCAAGTTTTATAAACGCCATTTTAGTTACGAGTTTTATTAGGCACTAGCTAAGCTTTCGAGCGAGTGTTTAATAAAAACGAGTGTCTCGAGAAGTTTATAAAACGAGTTGCATACTATACTTTATCTACGACGAACAGAAATAAGAAGCCAATTTTAATTCATAAATATTTGCCATTTGACAAATTTAACCTCACTTTTTTGCAATATATAATAAAGCTAACTTCAGCCCGTGACTAAAGTGCCCAAAAGCCCACTGTTGCTAACTTCAGCCAGTGACTAAAATGCTATAAAGCCACAGCTTGTCAATGTAGGAGTAGATAATAGTATATTATTTATCAAGTTTGATAAACGCCATTTTATAAATGAATTTAATTTAGGCAGGTTTTTAAATTAATGAGTTTATAAGCGAGGTGCATACTATACTCTTTCTACGACAAATACTTATTATTATCCTAAAATGATTTAAATCAAATATTTTTATAGAGCGCCATCTATGAAACAATAGGGGAATCTGTGTGTCACCGTCAAATATCAATTTTTTTATTTTATAAACACAGATTATAAAGGTTATAAATCGAAATGTATTTTTTGAAAATGGACAGTTTTTTACAGTGAAAGTAAAGAAAATGTTTTATAAGCACTTTACAGTGGAGTCCGTGCCCGAATTTAAGTTATAGTTTACTGCCGGCGAAATTAAAAGGTCAGTACAATGTTTATATAAACTTTTCAAATATTGGCGTTGAGAAACTATTTAATACTTTTGTATTTTTTTATTGAGATAATAAAAAAATTTTCACATTTAGTATTATTTTACAAGAAAGGCACTTTATTATAACTATTATATGACATTTGACAACTGTCAACTATCTTAAAACTAACTTCAGCCCGTGACTAAAAACGTCTTGTTAACTTCAGCCCGTGACTAAAACGCCGTAAAGCCACAAGTTGTCAATGTGTATTTAAAAGGTCACTTGGTGACACCAAGTTGGTGTTATGAAACCATGTACGATAATGGTCGTTTTAAAGGTGGGAGTAGAAACAATATTTAAACATACTATCTAAAAATGAAAAATGACTAATTGTCATATATATATATATTTCCATGTAAACTTGTCACCTGAATCTGAAATTGTCGTAATAAAAGTAGAACAGTTTTTGAGATATAGTCAATTTTCCATATAATATGGAATTGACTCAAAAACTGCTCTACTTTTATAATTTTTGACGGTATTTTCGGATTCAGGGTATAATTTAACATAAGAATTATCTGTTAAATGTTGGGGACAGGGCTGGCCAAGTACTGAGTACTTTTACTCGTATTTCAATCACGAGTAAAAAAAGTACGAGTACTTTTTTACTTGTACTTTAATAGCTCAGGACCAAAGTAAGTATAATGTATAAAAAATAATCAATTATATTAAGTAACATTTTTTTTTAAAGTACTCATACTCTTTACTCGTGTTTTCACGATTACTACTCGTAACCGTAACCTCTCTTTACAAATGTACTTATGAGTAAAGTACTTACGAGTAAATATTTTAAGTATTCGTACTTCAAATTTTACGAATACTTTTTTTAGTACTCGTGTCCAGCTCTGGTTGGGGATACCATGGTATTCCATGGTTAACCATGGTATAAGTGAAAAAACAGCCACTCATAACTGTAGTTTTAGAGAGTAGAAATTCCCGTAATTTTGTTTGCCTCCGCACTGGATCTGGATTCTTCTGCCGGCGCCCATTTGTGTAATGTGGTTTAATAATGAGTTTAATTACATTTTCAACAACAAATTTACCGATGTAAATGAATTTTATTCCTGAAATGTATCTTTTTTGATTTTGCTTAAATTTTAACTAAAATTCTTTCTTTGTGTAAACTTTGATATTTATATATAATATTTTTATACTTAACTTTACTTATAAGTAAAGTTAAGTATAAAAATATTATTTTACAAAATAGGCCAAAAATATTAAAGTAGCCTTTTAGGCCTATTTCAATTATAATAGAAATAGTACAAAAAGGCTAATGTACTTCTTATCATTTAAAGAAAAATTAATTAATAAAATAAATTTTTAATGCAACAAGTTGCAAAAAGGGGTCTTTTATGGTAGTATCTCCGTTTGTTAATTAAATAACAGTAGGCCGTGACAGCAAATTCAGTGGTGCCAAGGATTTAATAAAAAGTAAACTAAAATGTCTACCATAGCACTAATTTTGAAAAAAATTCAGATGAGGGGTTTGCGAGAAAATCAACATGTAATTTTGAATGGTCATTAGAAAATTCATTTTAATCCTTTTATATAAATAAATATTCTTAAAATAAAACTGAAAATATTTTGTTATTTTTTTATACTCAAATTAACCTCTAAAGCGTAAAAAAAATCAGGACCACCTTGTATAAATTAAAATAAATTATATAAATAAATAATATCACAATTTGTATAAATTTTTTCTTTAAATCGATTTTTTATTTTATTTTATGGTTTTTAACACAAAAAATGACTTGTGTAATTTTAAAATTAAATTATAATTATTATAATAATTCGTTTAATTAAAGTAATTTTGTGTGAGAAATAGTTGAAACTGAAACCGCGAATGTGAGTTTTTGCACGTCATTATAAAATAATTGTGCACATTAATGAGTAACTGCGAAGGTCTTTTGGCAACTAATATGCATTTGGTAGTTTCGCATTAAATTAGAATCTCTATTTTTCTAATATTTGCCTCTCGAGACCAATACACACAGTTATTGACACGCGTTCCATTTAGCCAGTGTGCTTAATAATCTGTTTTTGTCTGTGTGTGTCGTATTTTTAATTTTTGTCCTAATAGTCGTGTTCGGAGCACTTGATTTTGTATTACTAACTGCTCAGGTATGAGGGTGATCGCTTAATATAAAAAGGTAGGTTGGTGTTTGTGTAAATTTAGACCGCTTGTTCACTAGCCGCACATTAAAATTTTTAGTGTAGCTTTATTCCGTCATCAAATATATGTCGTTTTCATTTACACGTATTTTTGGTTGTTTACGACACCCGTCACGATTTCTTACTTTCTTGGTATGTGACCGTTAAAAATACCTTTAGATAAATAACTTTTGCAAAAGTTTTGAATATTAATATTAAAATTAGATTTTTATAATAATAAAATTAAATTATAGTTTAAAATTGTGTTTTTATAGTGACACGAAAATTATCTGAAAAAGTTTATGACGAATTTTATAAATTTATATGTATTTTTTGTTATACGTAACACATAAAACGTCATTAGAAAGGTTGTTTTTACTAAAAATTGTAATATCTTTTTAAAACGAACACTTTCTTCAAATTAATATTTTTTATTTAAGCTTTAGTTTTCGAGTTATCGACCTTTTTTATTTTTACATACACCTTTTTATCTCTGTTAGTTTTTAACTAAAATATAAATCATCAAAGATAAAGAGGTAAATATAAAAAGGTCGATAATTCAAATGAAAAATATTTAGGTATTTGAAATAGTCCCCATTAAATCTACAACCTCTATAATAATTAGGTGCGTTGTCTATATTGAGTAGAAATAGTACCCAAGTTTTGGGACACCCTGTATAGAATTTACCTAATTAAAATTTTCATTTATTCTTCTGAAAAACTAAAGTGATTTTTCACCTATTATACGAGTATGTTTATATAAAGATTTTGTAAAATATATTTTATCCGAAATCGGCAGTAAAGTAGAACTTTACTGCCGATTTAATACGAGTATTGTATGCAACCCATTATACATTTTAAGATGTGTCTACTGCTCCTCAGCCACAACTAAATAATATTTTAAAAAAAGCACCATTGCGGGGGCCCATTGGACCCTTTCATAAAATGTTGTTTAATAAAAATAATAAGTTACGCACTCTGATATGTGATTAGATTAAAAAATTGCCGCGGCGGGCAAATATATCATAATCATCGCAACAAACAGTATACGTAGACACTTCAAATGACATTTAAATCAAATGATTTGATTTTATCATTAAATGACATTTGATTAGATCATCAATATTAATTATTAGTATTATTAAATGCGATCCTTTTTGGTTTTTGAATACGATTTCGGATAAAATTTAATATGCACCTCGGCATTAAAGTCATTTTTTAAATTGTACTGACCTTTTAATTTCGCCGGCAGTTTAGACTTTACAAATTTTGGGTGCAGACTTCACCGTGGAGTGCCCATTAAACATTTTCTTCACTGTTCACTGTAAAAAACTGCTTTTATATCGAATTTAAACAGTGGTTAGTCCATTTTCAGGGGAAAACATTTTCGATTTACACATAAAAATTGGACATTTTCGCCGGTAATACAGATTTTCAAGAATGGTTAGGTACTATTGTTTTTATAGATATCGCTTTATACAAATATTTAATTTAAATAATTTTTTAGATGATAATAATAATAATATTTGTCGTAGAAAAAGTATATTATGCAACTCGTTTATAAACATTTTCTAGACACTCATTTATTAAACACTGGCTCACAAGCTCGCTCGTGACTAAAATGGCATTTATCAAACTTGATTTATGATATACTGGTGTTCGTATAGTATAAAACTCGTTTAATAAACTTCTCAAGACACTCGATTTTATAACACAATCGCTCGCAAGTTTCGCTTGTGCCTAATTAAAACTCTTGACTAAAATGGCGTTTATTTTCACCAATACCGAGTATAGCAATAATGCAAGTCACGCCATTATTCTAAATTATTATATTCAGGAAAACTGTTTATTCAAAACATTTATAATATTATTTTTTATACAAAATAAACATAAAATTTTGGTTTTTGGTATGATGTATATATAAATATATATTATATATATATATATATATATATATATATATATATATATGGGGGAAAAAACCCTTGCCATTTCGAAATTCCTCGGCAATTTTTCCATGGGTTCACTGACTCTCAAATAAAAATTCAATTTTTATTTTAGCACGGTTTATCAATTGTTTTTGGACATATGATTTTTTAAATTTTCATGATTATAACGATTTTACCAATACATCATCGATCATAACTTTGGTTCCATGAAATTGAAATTGAGCGATTCCGACGAACGACCAATCAATTTTTTTGTCTTGCAACAAGCTATTTGAGATATATATTTTTGATGCTGTGGAATTTCGGCACACTGATTTTTATCTTTAAAAACTAAAAATCCATTTTCCACACTGTTTGTATTTTTTTTATTTTTATATTTTTTTGTCTTTAATATTTAAGCGAATACAAGTTTTTATCTATATTGGATTGTGGCTATCGAAATATTAATAATTGTCTTTGTAATTTTAAATTTTAATAATTTTGATTTTTTCACTTTTGGACATTTTATAATATCAAACATGATTTTTTTAATTTAATCTTTTTATATTTAGACCTTTTGAATATTAAAATTGTTTATACAAAATCGGCAGTAAAATAGTCAACAATCGGCAGTAAAGTAAAAGAAATCGGCAGTAAAGTAGAACTTTACTGCCGATTTAATACGAGTATTGTATGCAACCCATTATACATTTTAAGATGTGTCTAGTAGACACGGTCTACTCCTCCTCAACAGTAACTGAATAATATTAAAAAAAAAAGCACCGTCGCGGAGGTCGATTGGACCCTTTCATAAAATGTTGTTTAGTAAAAATAAAAAGTTAATTTTATTAATTAGATTAAAAAATCGCAACAAACAGTATACGTAGACACTTCCTACATTCAAATGACATTTGATTTAATCATCAATATTAATTATTAGTAGGTATTATTAAATGTGATTTCGGATAAAATTTAATATGCACCTCGGCATTAAAGTCATTTACTGCAACAAGACTTTACTGCCTTGATACATAAATAACTATTAAATAAATTTAAAGAGTACTGCTTATGAATATATGTATACTAAAATGATTGATTATTTAATTTTCAATCTTAAAATAATTATTAATTTAGTAAATTTTTTTAAAAGTTATGTGTATTTAAAAAAAGATACATTTTTTTTTAAATTGGTTAGGTAGAAAAATATAAAAGAAAACATCCAAATCAAAAGCGTGGGACGTCCCATATATGTTATAATGTCAATTTAATCCCTAAAATTTGGTTATTAAACTAAATATTTGAAGCATAAATTTAAATTGATTTGTTTTTTATATCCCTATTCCTAAAAGCGTGGGACGTCCTATATATGTTATAAGCTCAGTTTTGTTTTTATCCTTCAACGTGGCAATATTAGAGGATAAAACTTAATTTATCTCCAATAAAATTTGCCGCTGTAAAATAGGTACTTAATCCCTAAAATTAGGTTACTAAACTAAATATTTGAATCATAAATTTAAATTGATTTGTTTTTTATATCCCTATCAGTATAACTCGTAAATAAGGTACAATAATTTAAGATAATCGTATTGCATGTAAAATAAATGGAAACTTTTATTCTTAGAATCACGTTTTAACGAAAATATTTAAATAATTTTAACAAAATCGATCATAATAAAGCACTATTTTTAGAACATATTAATATAAATACAGCTACTTTGATGTTATCCTAAACAATAAATGACCTTTTAATATATTTGACCCAAAAACACCCTTAAAAAATAATTAAAAATTACTGATATGTACTAATGCTTCTTTGTTACTTTCTAGACATGCGATTCTAGGCAAATATTTAAAAAAAAAGTTATTATCTTAATTAATAAATAAAATAAAACTATCGTTAATTAAAATATATTTTCTTTTAAACAATAGGCAATTCTAATTTTGGACTCAAATATTATTACTCAAGAAAATGTCAAGCACTTCATTAAATAAAAATGCAAATATTTAAAAAAATGTAAAAAGCTTTTGTACAAATCCCTTGATATTTGAAAGAATTATGTTTTAAGTAGGTAAATCAAGTATTAACTTAATGCTATTGTAACAAAAGTAATGATTAACTTTTCAAAATCCATTTTTCCAATTTTCCTTACAAGGGAGGATGGTATTGTAATTTACCACAATAGTTTATAGCTAATAATAGCAATAATTTTCTTTGTATTTTCAGCCAATAATGCAACCTGAATATAATAGATACTTACCTATATAACGTTTTCTTTATATAATTTGTGTTAAATTAATTAATAATATCTTCTTATATAATCTGCTTCCGGTGCAGAATTTTTATGTCGCTCGCCTATTTTTAGAAAATTATTCAGCTTTGAGAATATTTTATAGTATTTGTGCTCTAAGCTATTTAGGTACTTGTAAGATCATTTAAATATCGAACAATTAATAAGCTACTTCAGGACCGTAATTAGTCAAAATTTAGAAATTTTAAAGGTGAAAATTAAATAGATTTTTAAAAACTTTATAATTATTTTTTGTAAACTAATCAAAAAATTACTAATTTTTTTAAATAAAATCAAAGAATAACATTCTTGTTTAACCACCTACCAAAATACTAAACCAAGTGATTATTTTAAGTAATAAATTACAAATTCAATTTATTGACGAGTATTTAAGTTTTTAGGTTTTTAAATTAAATTTTATTCGCTTTATTTGTGTTAAAAAAATCCTTTTTAATATTTTTTCTGCTCCCACCTTTAAAACGATCATTATCGTACATATTTCCATGACACTAAGTGACCTTTTAAATAAACATTGACAAGTTGTGGCTTTACGGCGTTTTAGTCACGGGCTGAAGTTAGCAACAGGTTTTTAGTCACGGGCTGAAGTTAGTTTTAAGTTAGTTAACAGTTGTAAAATGTCATACAATCGTTAAAATAAAGTGCCTTTCTTGTAAAATAATACTAAATGTGAAAATTATTTTATTATCTCAATACAAAAATACAAAAGTATTAAATAGTTTATCAACGCCAATATTTGAAAAGTTTATATGAACATTGTACTGACCTTTTAATTTCGCCGGCAGTAAACTATAACTTAAATTCGGGCACGGACTCCACTGTAAAGTGCTCATAAAACATTTTCTTTACTTTCACTTTAAAAAACTGTCCATTTTCAAGAAATAAATTTCGATTTATAACACTGTGCGACAAATTTTGACCTTACAATTTGAACTGGGATGAAATGTGGAAAAATCGAATCTATGCAACCCCCAAAACTAATCTTTAAAGGGGTTTTGCTAGTTTAGCTCGAATAATGGAGATATACAGGGTGTTTCTTTTAACTTGAGACAGCTCAATATCTCGAGAAATACGCATTTCACGGAAAAATGTCTTAAATAAAAGGTTAATGTGACCAAAGGGGACATTATTTGGTGCTACCGCTAGCCATCCCCTACCCCTCCTTAAGGGTGAAACGGGGGGTAACTTTGGAAAGTCAAATGGAATGACCCGATTTTTTTCACAGAGTTTGGTAGTACATAAAAAAATGAATAACTTTTATTTGAAAGTTTTTTTCAATTTATCAACACACGCTTTAAAAGACAAGACAGTAATCTATTTAAAACTTTTTTCTACTCCCACCTTTAAAACGCCCTTTATCGTACATGTTTCCATGACACTAAGTGACCTTTTAAATACACATTGACAAGTTGTGGCTTTATGGCGCTTTAGTCACGGGCTGAAGTTAGCAACAGGATTCTAGTCATGGGCTGAAGTTAGTTTTAAGTTAGTTGACAGTTGTCAAATGTAATAAAATCGTTAAAATAAAGTGCCTTTCTTGTAAAATAATACTAAATGTGAAATTTATTTTATTATCTCAATACAAAAATACAAAAGTATTAAATAGTTTCTCAACGCCAATATTTGAAAAGTTTATATGAACATTGTACTGACCTTTTACTTTCACTGTGAAAAACTGTCAATTTTCAAGAAATACCTTTAGATTTATAAACTTATAAACTTTATAAAATTTGACATTTGACGGTGACACACAGATTCCCCTATTGTTTCATAGATGGCGCTCTAATTATACAAATTTTTGATTTAAATCATTTTAAGATAATAATAAGTATTTGTCACAGAAAAAGTATAGTATGCAACCTCGTTTATAAACTTTTCTATACACTCATTAATTTAAGCACTCGCTCGCAAGCTCGCTCGTGCCTAAATTAAATTCGTGTATGAAATGGCGTTTATCAAACTTGATACATAATATACTATTAAACACAGAGTGTGAGAATGTGTAATATTTTATAAAACCTTAGTAATGTCCATACTTACATTAAACAAATTTGCAGCTGTTAGTTTATTGATGTAGTGACAGTACAATAATTATAAAAGGTTACCTTATTCGTTCCAGCCATAACGTATGACAGTATTTAATACAATGAAAGTCAAAAAGTAATAAATTAGTAATGAACATTGTTAGAGAAGCAATACATTTACGTCCAATTTACCAACATAAAGCAAGTACTGTCTGTCCACTCTAAGTTGGCTGAACTAAGGAATTTTGTTGTTTAGATATTAAAGAATTGTCGTACTGTGTGCTTTTAAAACAGATTTTATATTATAAATAATACTAGTATATAATATGTACTAGTATTATTTATAATATAAAATCTGTTTTAAAAGCACACAGTACGACAATTCTTTAATATCTAAACTACAAAATTCCTTAGTTCCGCCAACTTAGAGAGGACAGACAGTACCTAATTATAATTATTAAACTTTGACTGGTTACCTGATAAATAAATAAATAAATAATTTAATCATTTATTAATCCAAAGACCTTTACAGATATAGGACAAGTCATAAAAAACAAATTAATAATTATAAATAAAAATAATAGTGACATTAAAAGAAGAGGAAAACCAATTAAACTCTTATTCTAAAACTAAAAATTAAACCTTAAATACTCATTTAAATCGTAAAAACAACATGCAATTAGAATAATTTTTATTTCAACAGATTTGACGGTGATTTATTTTCTACAGATATTAAAAAATTCAAATTCCCTAAATTTTGTCGAAATAAAAGACTTCCTTATTGGCGCTTGAAGCGCTCTCTAGCCTACTGTGCGACGTAATGCTTTAAAAAGCTAACACGAAATAACTGTAGAGAAACGGCACTAACAATCTAAAAGGGCATTTGACGTTTGAGTTGCAAACAGCTGCAATGATAATTAAGGTGGTACGAGTGGTGTCTGGCCCGTGTCGCTTTGAAAAGAACAAGTTGCTTGTGTTTTGCAGAGCCGCGTTGCGGTCCTATGACGGGAGTAGGCGGCGAGCCTATGCCGATGCAGTCAAGTATCATCTCTCCCGCAATGACGGAGTCCGACCTGCCCCAGCCTTTGGTCGTCAGGAGTCCCTCCGTCTCTTTGATGCGCTGGCCGAACACCCCCTCGCCAACCAAGACTCCCACCAGACAAGTTAGTATTTTTTTAGCCGTCCCCAGGGTTTTCATTAAAATTTAATTGTCCTTTGCTTGGTAGTAGGCTTTGTCTTAACATAGATTTAAGCTTGCCACTTTGGTTTTATAACAAAATTGTATGTAGTTTTTTTGGGTTTTGTGATATTTTAAATAAAATAGATAAAAAAACAAAAATAATAAAGTTTTGCTTTGGTAAAATCATGCAAAATTTAAAAAATTAAAACCAAATTTTTTTGTGAAAGCATAACATAATAGCAATACCCTTTTCTTTGTCCGAAAACACATATAACTGCAAAGTGTGTCTTGCTACCTGCCTTCAGACTCTTTCAGCCTGATTTTTGAGTCATTATTTAAAGCTAAACACCCAGTAATTACAAGACACATTATTCCACTTAAAAAAAAGTGTTTTGGAAATAAATTGCAGTTTATCTGAACCAATTTTATTACGAAAATAAAGAAAAATTTATTAAATCAAATTTTCTAGAGAACAGATTACAGAAAATGTGAATTTTCTGAGAATAAACTTTAAAATAAATTAGAATTTAGGAAGAAATAATAGGTGTTTGTTAACACTGTAGGTAAATTTTCAACTGAACCTACACCTCGCCAAAGTTTTTTGTTTCGAATGCGTTCCACCAACTTCAAATACCGACAGACAGCTGTTTCGACCTTTATTGGGTCTCATCAGTGTCGGGCAACTTGGTGTAGTGGAACACAATCAAAACAAATTACTCCCTCAGCTTATATGCTCGGTTGTTAAGTCAACAGAGGCGAGATGTAAGAACATCAGGTGATCCACACCGTCAAACGACGTGGCCTTTGCTGCAATCGGTACATACTATGCAACCGGGACTGCACACAGCAATTGTATCACAGATACTAATATGGCCTAAAGGAATCTAGAATTAACCCAAACGGGCTAAACATTAAGGTAAACATTCAATTTTCTTAGTTTCTTTAAGAAACTTTCTTGACCCATCACTGGTAATATTCATAAGAATATAAGAAAAAATTGAACCTACACCTCGCCAAAGTTTTTTGTTTCGAATGCGTTCCACCAACTTCATTAGTATCTGTGATACAATTGCTGTGTGCAGTCCCGGTTGCATAGTATGTACCGATTGCAGCAAAGGCCACGTCGTTTGACGGTGTGGATCACCTGATGTTCTTACATCTCGCCTCTGTTGACTTAACAACCGAGCATATAAGCTGAGGGAGTAATTTGTTTTGATTGTGTTCCACTACACCAAGTTGCCCGACACTGATGAGACCCAATAAAGGTCGAAACAGCTGTCTGTCGGTATTTGAAGTTGGTGGAACGCATTCGAAACAAAAAACTTTGGCGAGGTGTAGGTTCAATTTTTTCTTATATTCTTATGAATATTACCAGTGATGGGTCAAGAAAGTTTCTTAAAGAAACTAAGAAAATTGAATGTTTAAATTTTCAACTCTTGAAATATCACAGCTAGCTAAACGCTCGGACACGTAAATATAATTTTTGGTCGTAGATTCCAAATCCGTGATCGGTTTAGCTGTATCAGGTCTAAAAAGTCTAAAAAGTCCGATCCGGGGACACACTGTACGAGGTGTGTTCAGAAAATATCGGGAATTTTCGTTTTTTGAAACAAATATTTATGTATTCGTCTACATTAATGTTGTCGCCTTCAAAATAGTCCCCATTGGATATTATGCACATGTGCCAGCTCTTCTTCCAATACTCGAAACACTTCTAAAACTCGATCTTTGGGATAGCCTTTAGTTCTTTCAGCGATGCGCTTTTAGTGTCATCTATGCTTGCAAAACGACGGCCCTTTAAGGTTCTCTTTAGTTTTGGGAATAGAAAAAAAGTCAGACAGAGGCATGTCTGGCGAATATGGAGGCTGGGGCATCATTACAGTATTGTTTTTGGCCAAAAATTTTGTTCAAAATTTAACAATTTTAGAACAAATTTTTCTGCCACGCGTTTCATACCCAAAACATTCAAAAAAATTTCATGGGATGAGCCAATCGATATACCAACATCATCAGCGATTTCTCTGATGGTTTATAACCATTTCTTCCACTTTTTCTATGTTTTTATCGGTTGTTAAGGTGCTTGTGCGTTCGGGGCGTTCGTTATACCACTTGTAAACTCTTGTTTTACTTATAGCAGACTCACTATAGGCCTTTGTTAACATTTCACAGAATTTATTTCATTTTTTAAGCAAAATTGGATACAAATTCTTTGATCCATTTCTTTCAACGAACGAAAAATCGCCGAGCTCATAAAACACGTCTAACCTTAGCGGCTGCCACTGACAAAGTAAACAATGAAAACAGCTAAGGTTTTTATCATACTTCGGGGGCATGTATACCAACATAATAAAGAAAATTTTATGACAACCGGGCCCTCCGAACCCGCGAAATTTAACAATTCCCGTTATTTTCTGAACACACCTCGTATACTGGTACCTATATTATAATTTGTAAAATAATATATTTCACCTCTTGTGTCAATAAATATAATATCCTCAATTATACTCAATAAAAAAAATTGGCAAAAAAACACGTTAAATTTAGTAAATTATCTATAAAAAACCGGGGACACTTGTTCCTTTTGATTAATCTCCAAATTTTGCAAGAATTTTTTTTTTATTTGGAACTGAAGTGTGGGTCTAGCCGGTTTGATTTTTTTTAAATTTATACATGGTTTTTCCAATATATTTATACATGGTGTTTCCAATATATTTGAATTTTGACTTGATACAGCTAAACCAAGCATGGATTTGTAATCTACGACCAAAAATTAAATTTACGCGTCCGAGCGTTTGTTTGGCTGTGATATTTTTACCTCCCTACAGTGTTATCAGTGTTTCCACCTCTGGCCTCAATGCAAGCAGGAATTCGACGAGGCATGTTTATTTTTTTTCTCCCCTCTAAAACTTTTACTAGGGTTGTTTTAACGGGCTGTAATCCTTGTTTTATTTAACCTTATTCCTTAATTTCTCAATTGGATTTGGATCTGGTGAACAAGAAGGCCACTCTAAAACAGTCAAACTTTCCATTTCTTATCAGTTTTTAACAACTCTGCTTATCAGCCGTCGTGCATTATCCGGCATAAATAAAAGATGCAGAACACAGTTAATGGCTCCAAAAATATTGGTGCAAAATAGAGTTGGCCATTTAAATTGGCATTTAAAGCATTAAAACTGGACAATTGATGATTAGAGAAATGTCTTATTTTCGGATAAATCCAAAATTGGCCTACGATCAGACGACCAGTGAATTCGTATTTTAAGAGGTCGTGGGAGACAAGCTAGACTCTAAACTAGACGATCTATCCCTGAAGGCAAAGGAGAAAGTGCAATATTTTGGGGTGGCTTTATGATTAGTAAAAACATTCCTTTGATTTTCATTAAAAAATCCCTTAGAGGTCCAAGGTACGTGAATTTAGTTCTACAACCCGTAGTAAGGCTCTAAAAAGGTGCTTTTCGTGATTTATACCGCATTATGCACCTCCATTTACCAGCAGATTGCTAAAAATTGTTTGAAAATGAAAGGTGTGACTGATATACGAGGTGTGTTCAGAAAATAACGGGAATTGTTAAATTTCGCGGGTTCGGAGGGTCCGGTTGTCATAAAATTTTCTTTATTATGTTGGTATACATGCCCCCGAAGTATGATAAAAACTTTAGCTGTTTTCATTGTTTACTTTCTCTGTGGCAGCCGCTAAGGTTAGACGTGTTTTATGAGCTTGGCGATTTTTCGTTCGTTAAAAGAAATGGATCAAAGAATTTGTATCCAATTTTGCTTAAAAAATGAAATAAATTCTATGAAATGTTAACAAAGGCCTATAGTGAGTCTGCTATAAGTAAAACAAGAGTTTACAAGTGGTATAAGAGTTTCCAAGATGGCCGTGAAGACGTTGAAGATGATCAACGCCCCGAACTCACAAGCACATTAACAACCGATAAAAACATGGAATAAGTGGAAGAAATGGTTATAAACCATCAGAGAAGTCGCTGATGATGTTGGTATATCAATTGGCTCATCCCATGAAATTTTTTCGAATGTTTTGGGTATGAAACGCGTGGCAGAAAAATTTGTTCTAAAATTGTTAAATTTTGAACAAAATTTTTGACCAAAAACAATACTGTATACATGTAATGATGCCCCAGCCTCCATATTCGCCAGACATGCCTCTGTCTGACTTTTTCCTATTCCCAAAACTAAAGAGAACCTTAAAGGGCCGTTGTTTTGCAAGCATAGATGACATTAAAAGCGCATCGCTGAAAGAACTAAAGGCTATCCCAAATATCGAGTTTTAGAAGTGTTTCGAGTATTGGAAGAAGAGCTGGCACATGTGCATAATATCCAATGGGGACTATTTTGAAGGCGACAACATTAATGTAGACGAATAAATAAATATTTGTTTCAAAAAACGAAAATTCCCGATATTTTCTGAACACACCTCGTACTTAAAATTAACTTAGATCGTCTTGAGGTACGTGTTGTTTTTAATAAAAAAAAAAATTCCTAGTGTTTTTTTATCAAAACAAAGCTTTTTAGGGGGCGTCGCAAAAAATTTAATTTTTAACGACCACCCTAAAACACAACAAACCATAAATGCAATTTTTTTAAGATGATTTTTTGTTGCTTTTTTCTTGAAAAAATATAAATGTTATCCCTACTATAAATTAACTATCCTATTACAAATTAAAAAAGTTTATTTGTTGTTTATTATTTTTTAAGATAATTTGATAAAAAATGTAAATAGACACATATGAATATTCTGAAAAACCCTTGTTTTTTATTTATTATTGATAATAATTTGATTTTATTAAATTAAATTAAAATTTAGTGGTTTAATATAATAAAAAATTATATAAAATCAATGTTAAAAATAGTTTATAAATCAGTTGTATCACTGAAAATCATTTTACATAAAAATCAAATAAAATATGAAAATTAATTTATGATCTAAAAATTATAAATCATCATTTTTTAGTTTTTGTTTCGGAAAATTTAAAACCTTTGGCTTCTATTTAATTTCCAAGAGTTATAAATCCCACGAATGCCTTGCAAAACAACAACTAAATTAACTACACTTTGTAACTTTTCACATACGAACTGTTTTAAATGAATAATTTACTTTTCTGATAAAACCAAAAAGTAATATTATATATGATTTTGACGTCAAGGTAGTTGTGGCACAGAAAACCTATAAATAAATTTATCTTAAATTGGTTGAACAAAAATAAAAGAAAATTGTCTGTTTCCATCAAATAAATATCTCGGCTATAAATCACATTTATCAAATATGTCAATTTACTGTATTTACTATAGCTATGTCAACAAACCAGATAAAATCATTTTATTTTAAATTAAATAGTATTATTAATAATTATTTATTAGGTAGATGCTTGCACAAGCATATATATATATATATATATACATTAGGGTGATTCAAAACCCAAAAATTTTGTAAAATTTGAACCTTAAATTTCTTTAGATGGATCAAATTTATCAAAAAATCATAAAAAAACCTTTTTTGTAGGGCGTTCAATTCTCTACAAAAATATGTCAAGAACTTTACAGTACGACCTATTGTTCGTTAGTTATAAAAATAAAAAGAAACAAAAATAATTTTTCCTATGTTATTCTTATGGAAAATCGAAAAGTGCGATGCGGAGCATCTTAATTTTGAAATTAAGAGCTTATTTTTTCACAGGCTCATTTTTATATCTATACGAAACTTTTGAGCGTGGTTCCGAGAAAAACGGTGTTTTTGAATCACCCTAATATACATTTTCAGGGTGTTTCACATTTTTGGTCCATTGGAAGTTTCTGGGGAACGAAAAAAGATATCGATTTGATATTTTAAAAGCGTAGGTATATTAAATCTATTTTTCTATTCTATTTGAACAAAATACCACTTTCAGTTTAACCGTTAAAGTGACATCAACTTTATTATTTCAAATATATTCACTGCTTATCAAAATTAACGCATAATAAGTAAAAAAAATTAACTCTAAAACGCCTTTATTATATGTATAATAATTTTGACGGGCAGTGTATTTTAACATATATAAATTTTATGTAAAATTACTATATCATGTCCTATACCTAAAGTGAATAGTTTTCGAGTTATTATTTTTTTTCTTTAAAATTTAAGAAATGCGCGTGAATCAAAAATAGCCTTTAACTTTTATATTTTTAGGTTTGCGAATTTGGGGGTGAAATTTTTGGAATCTTAAAACATTGTTTAAAAGATTCATTGGGCAAATTAGGCTAACTT
Source organism: Brassicogethes aeneus (assembly GCA_921294245.1). Lineage (NCBI taxonomy): Eukaryota > Metazoa > Arthropoda > Insecta > Coleoptera > Nitidulidae > Brassicogethes > Brassicogethes aeneus. The sequence continues at coordinate 52,723,298 of OV121134.1, forward strand.
GAAAGGTTAATGACTTTTTTATTTTAAATGAAACACCCGGTATGTTTTTACATAATCAAATAGTAAATTAAAAAACCTTTAGATTGATTTAACTATTCCCTATGCTTAATAATAATTTAAGAGATATTTAACAATTTTTAAAATTTTAGATATTATTTTGTATCAAGAAACCTGTGACTGGTGAGTTGACGTTATCTATGGTTACCATCTGTTATTGTTCAAAATTTAATGGCGTCAATAAGTTTTTGTTAACAAAATTAAATGTCAACTGGAAGAAGGACTAGCTCATTTGAGACAATCAAATATAAAATTTATTTAATGAAATATTTTTATAACAAAAAGAATTCGTAACTGTAACATTTATTAAACCAACAATATTTTAATTAGCAATTTTTATTACTAATTTACAACTAAATATTAAAAGTGTCCTTCATTTTTATGCAAGCGTTTCTTAATTCTTACTTATACCGTTGAGTATAGAAGTTCTTTAATCAATGCTTATACATTAGACGTTGCTCTTCTTGAGCATTCTGGGTCTAATATTAGAAATTGTTAAATATTTCTAAAATTATTAAATTTGTTGTATAGGGAATAGTTACATCAAACGAAATGTTTTTTAATTTCCCATTTGATTCTATGTTTAACAAAAATAATTTTCAGTCATATCAACATTTTTTAATATTAATAGGATGGTTTAAAAATTTGTCACAAAGGTCAAAGGTTGAAAAAGTAGGTAATCAATTTAATTTAGAAGTTTGGCTGTGTGCCTATTTTAATTTATTAGACTTTCGTTGCATAAAAAACGATCCAATACACTTGGAATAAACATTAAGTGTTAACACTGGCGCATTCGCCATTTTTGAAAAATTAAAAATGGTGAATGCGCCGTCACTAAAAGATGGTATTTTCACCCATAATATAACTAGTGGTATGATTATCATCGATAATATTTTCGAATTGAAACCGAGCTGCAGATTTCACGAGTCCGCAGGACGAGTGAAATGTGCTGCTTCGGTTTTAATGAGTAAATATCATCGATAATTAATCATACCACGAGTTATATTTAGTGAGAAAATATAATGAATTTTAGGATTTAACGAATTTTTAGTTTGACATTTGAAATTAAAATGTGCTTTAAAATATAAAAAGACTTTAATAAACCTTATTTATTCAAACTTACCTTAATTTTATTATCGTTTACACCAACCCATCGATCTTTTAGAGTTTATAATTCATTATTTTAATCATTTAGGTAACAAACACAGTATTTAAATGACAACAAATGTCAAATCAAAAAAACGTCAAAGTTCATAGTAACGTGTAAACAAGATGATAAAAATTATTGCCGCTGTGATAAAATACGTCACTATGGAATACTGGCATTTTATTGGTTCTAATATTAATGAATTATATTGTCACCCATAATATAACAAGTGGTATGATTATCATCGATGATATTTTCGAATTGAAACCGAGCTGCAGATTTCACGAGTCCGCAGGACGAGTGAAATGTGCTGCTTCGGTTTCAATGAGTAAATATCTTCGATTATTAATCATACCACGAGTTATATTTAGTGAGAAAATATAATGAATTTTAGGAATTAAAAAATTTGTCAGATTGACATTTAAAATTAAAATGTGCTTTAAAATATAAAAAGACTTTAATAAACCTTATTTATTCAAACTTACCTTAATTTCATAATCGTTTACACCAACCCATCGATCTTTTAGAGTTTATAATTCATTATTTTATTGATATACATATATCAAATACAGAATTTAAATGACAACAGATGTTAAATCAAAAAAAGTGTCAAAATTCTTAGTAACGTGTAAACAAGATGATAAAAATTATTGCCGCTGTGATAAAATACGTCACTATGGAATACTGGCATTTTATTGGTTCTAATATTAATGAATTGTATTGTCTCTATGGTATTTTCTAACTAATTTGATTGTTTATTTAGGTTAGCTTTAATTATGGAAGAGAATGTAATAACAACAATGAAGTTGCTAGAAGTCTTTCAGGATTGGATAGAGACTGCTTTATAATTCCTGTTCATAGCCTTGACAGGTTTTTGCCTGCAGGAGTACCTATGCCAGTAGGTATATAAGTGTTTTTTTAGGTTTTTTAATTAACAGCAAAAGTATACCTAGGCGAAGTTGATATAACTTTTCTTGTATATAACTCCGTTATAGGATTTAAAATACCCAAAACGTTCTTAAAAAAGTTGTGCATTAATACAACCTCTTATATTTGAGAAGCATCGGTGCAAAACCGGCTAAATCCATTTTATTCAGTTTTTTTTTGATTTCGCATATTTGGGTTCATTTCTATCGACAACCAAGATAATTCTGTTTAAATCCGACTATATCCATGTTAAAATCACATTTAAAAGGTAGCTTTAGGAGCAGAACCGACCAAATCCACGTTTTTATAGCAAACCCGGCTATATCCAATAAATAATAATATGTGGCTTGGATATGTCGATACTACTACTAAAATTTGTTCTGTTTTTTCATGTTTGCACTAAATTTATTTTGTTAATATTTTTGAATAATAAAGGTTTTTTTTCACATTTTATTCGTTTTTTATTCGGTTTTCGAGCAAACCGGCTATATACAAAACATTTTTTGAAATTTTGGCCTTAATATAAAGTTTTTGAAAACGAAATTATGTCTTATAAATCAAGTAGGTACCACAAAGCCCACAAAACTCAAGTTTGCTTTTTTTATCTGTAAAGGCCAGGAAACCGAGAGTTTTTGCCATTTTCCCAACATTTTATTAAAGTGGATATAGCCGGTTTTGCACGGATGCTCCTCATTTGTAAATGCTAATTTTTTTATAAAATTCCCAGTAATTTAAACCAACCTTGTATTTTGTTTCATATTTATTATAGATGTTCTAGTTTCTTTATTGATTTAACGTTAATTTCCCGTAAGTTTTAAGTGTTTAATTTAAACTATTATTATTTCAGAAACCTCCCGCCAATAATAACGGAAACTCTTTAGATAGAAAAGGAAATTTACATGTAATGGAGGTAAGATTTATTACCTTAATAATGCTCTTTATAAAATAAAAGTGCTTTTAAAAACCTATTTGACCCTATACACAAACAGTTGATTTAATTAAGTATGGGAAATATACAGGGGGTCCCATAATTAACGTGCAATACTTCAACATCAGATTCTACGTACAAAAAAAAGACAAAAATCCTATTAACATAGGTCGAGAAATGCTTCCTAAGGGAGCTACAGCCCCCGAAAGAGGAGCCCCTAAAGATGGTTTTTATTTAATATCTACAAAACCGTTGAATATAGAAACGTGCTTCCTAAGGGAGCTACAGCCCCCGAAAGAGGAGCCCCTAAAGATGGTTTTTATTTAATATCTACAAAACCGTTGAATATAGAAACGTGAAATTTTGAAAATTGATTAAACTTTTTATGGCCAATACGATGTTATAATAACAATTTCAAATTTTCCATGAGGGGTGGGTCAGGTAGATAGGAAGTAAGGCTAAAACCATCCTAACTTTTTGTATGTGTCTTGTCCCAGGATTTGTAAAAATAAACAACACGCTAAGCACATCCCGAAAAATTGAATATGGCGTCCCCCAAGGAACGGTTTTGGGTCCCAAGCTGTTTGTGATATACATAAATGAAATACTTAAGCTATCAATAAACGGTGATATACTATCCTACGCAGATGATACGGTTTTACTTATTAATGGAAAAACTTGGACAGAAGCAAAAACCAACAGTGAGCATAACCTCTACAAGGTAAAATGTTGGCTTGATAGTAATTTATTAAGTCTTAACTTTTCTAAAACAAAATTTATGTGTATCACAAACAGCATGGCAAATCAACCATAGTTTCAGGAAATTAAGTTACATGCAGTTTGTGATCTTGAGCCAGGCTGTCAGTGCCAAGGATTAATTAAAAAGGCTGAGTCCATAAAGTACTTGGGGCTAATCATAAATAATAATTTAAAATGGAAAGAACACGCACCGTATATAGCAAATAAATGAAAAAAAATTGTGTACTCATTTTACAAATTAAGAGAGATTATGTCAAAAAAATCACTTATTATAGCATATAAATCTCTAGCGGAATCAACATATGGAATTATTATATGGGGGGGACATATGAAAATCATTTAAAAAATATTATCGTGACAAAAAAATGGATTCTAAAAACAATCTTATTTAAAAAACCTACAACTTCGACAATTGAAATATACCATGAAAGCAATGTCTTTAATTTTAATCAGTTGTATACATTTAATGTAGCCAAGTTTGTTTATAAAAATCCAATATTAAGGAAAACTGCCAAACATCAGTACAATACTCGACAAGAAACTAATCTAATTCCCAAGATTCCATCGACACTCTTTAAAAACTGTATTTGTGTGACAGGTCCGAAAGTGTACAATGTTTTGCCCAACGAACTAAAGAGAATTAATGACTTTAATTTATTTTGTAAGAAACTTAAATTATTTATACAATCAAAATTTAATTTATTTATAAGATAGATTCTGTAAAATTCCATTCATTCAAAATATTTGTTTACTTGTATAATATACCATATTATGGTATAATTATTATTCGTTTATCAATTTACAGATTATATTTAATTTTTTATTTTGTTAATTTTTTTTGTTAAAAACACACACCTCGAATATTGTTTTTGTTATTAAAATCTAAGCACGACACGATTTCATATGAAATCAGGTGCGAATAGGAATAAATAAATTATGTACATATGGAATTATTTGTAAAAACTAGAGAAAAAGATTCAGCTTGGGCATTTGCATGACCTAAATTATTTTAAAAAATCTATTACAATTACTTTATTATTTTTTTTTACTCCCACTAAGTGACCTTTTAAATACACAATTGACAAGTTGTGGCTTTATGGCGCTTTAGTCACGGGTTGAAGTTAGCAACAGGTTTTTAGTCACGGGCTGAAGTTAGTTGACAGTTGTCAAATGTCTTTGTTTTAACAATCGTTAAAATAAAGTACCTTTCTTGTAAAATAATACTAAATGTGAAAATTATTTTATTATCTCAATACAAAAATAAAAAAGTATTAAATAGTTTCTCACCGCCAATATTTGAAAAGTTTATATGAACATTGTACTGACCTTTTAATTTCGCCGGCAGTAAACTATAACTTAAATTCGGGCACGGACTCCACTGTAAAGTCCTCATAAAACATTTTCTTTACTTTCAATATGAAAAACTGTCAATTTTCAAGAAATACATTTCGATTTATAACCTTTATAATCTGTGTTTATAAAATATAAAAATGTGAAATTTGAAGGTGATACAGATTCCCCTATTGTTTCATAGATGGCGCTCTATTCAAATTTTTTATTTAAATTATTTTAGGATAATAATAAGTATATGCACCTCGTTTATAAACTTTTCTATACACTCATTAATTTAATTTAAATTTTAATTAAATTCGTGTATAAAATGGCGTTTATTAAACTTGATACATAATATACTATAATTGACTCGATGATTGCAAAAAGTCATATTTAAATCAAATAATTTATAGGTAGGTAACTAATTATTTAAATACTGCTAGTTTTAATAGACTATTTACTTTTTTAAGTAATAATGCAGAACTTGCTATAAACGGTTATTTGAGTTTTTCTACTGACTTATACCCTTTCTGCAATCAGCGTTTCAATAGACTTTAAACAAAAAATAACCACATAGTAAAAATGATATATTTTCTATGATTTTAGAAAAAACTATTAAATTTGAAATAAACATTTCCGAAAAGCCATAAAAAACGCCTTTTTCATTTTAATTGAATTTTTAATAAAATTAACAAACTTTTAACACTCTTAAAAATCGTAGGTGCCTGATCCAAAACTATGTGTCTTATGCCACTTGATGAGCCCGCTGGAAGCGATCGACCCCGTGCTGGAGTCGCCTCTGGTGCAGCCAATCTTCAAGCAAAGAGTGACAGCCGGTGAGCTTGTCAACGAGGTGGCGCAGGCCAGAACGGCCGTCACCGGGATGCTTTTAGCAAACATGGAAAGAAACGGTAATTATGCTACACGTTTATCCACTTTTGTTTTTCTCTCGCATGGCTCGTAAAATTCTGCGCCATTCGCGGAACATGCATATCTCGGTAGGCCTGGTAATTACGACGTTTTTGTCGTTAAAAATATATAAAAGTTTTTGGTTACTAACTGAATTATAATCTGTCTACAGAGTTCTTAATTATAGTCTACTGAAGATTTTTAATTTTCATACTGTCGTGGTTGAAAACATTGTTGAGTTTTTTTGGCAAAATATTTTTTATTGGCCTTGTTGTAAAAAAATATAAGAGATTATTTCCCTCATTATAATATGAACCAATCAAAAGCATTGAATTTTCGAATAAATTTCGTTTAAATAAGCGATTAAATCAAGTGATAGTTATTTAACAGCGATTAAATTTTAGCCTCCATATTGGATTTTTGTTTACGATGTTATGGTTTATTTACAAGTTTTAACAAACATTTTTTAAAAAACAATAAAAAATAAGTTATCTAGTTTACGAAATATCAATTATTACTTATTACATACCTTAAATTAATGGAATTTTCTTTAAAAAAATATTTATAAATTTTGACACATACGTCAGATTTTATGAATTGTCAAATAGTTTCCTTTAATTCGAGAAATAATCTAGACGTATATCAACCTATAAATTTAATCTGTCAAACTATGCTCAGTAAGTTTTTTATTTGATTTTTCTTTTTGGAAAATAGTTTCATGCAAAATAATTAAAAATAAAACCCCTCGACCGCTACGCGGTCTCGTGATTTTATTAAATTATTTTTGGTTACTAACTGAATTATAATCTGTATACAGAGTTCTTAATTATAGTCTACTGAAGATTTTTAATTTTCATACTATGGTGGTTGAAAACATTGTTGGGTTTTTTTGACAAAATATTTTTTATTGGCCTTGTTGTAAAAAAATATAAGAGATTATTAATTTTGACACATACGTCAGATTTTATGAATTGTCAAATAGTTTTCTTTAATTCGAGAAATAATCATATATTATATCACGAGAACTATGAATTTAATCGGTTAAACCAGGCTCAGTAGTTTTTTGTTTGGTTTTTGTTGGAAAATGTTAAATGCAAAATAATTTTATAAAATCACGAGACCGCGTAGCGGTCGAGGGGTTTTATTTTTAATTATTTTGCATGAAACTATTTTCCAAAAAGAAAAATTAAATAAAAAACTTACTGAGCATAGTTTGACAGATTAAATTTATAGGTTGAGTGATATACGTCTAGATTATTTCTTGAATTAAAGGAAACTATTTGACAATTCATAAAATCTGACGTATGTGTCAAAATTTATAAATATTTTTTTAAAGAAAATTCCATTAATTTAAGGTGTGTAATAAGTAATAATTGATATTTCGTAAACTGGATAACTTATTTTTTATTGCTTTTTAAAAAATGTTTGTTAAAACTTGTAAATAACACCATAAAATCGTAAACAAAAATCCAATATCGAGGCTAAAATTTAATCGCTGTTAAATAGTTCTAGTGATTTAATCGCTTATTTAAACGAAATTTATTCGAAAATTCAAGGCTTTTGATTGGTTCATATTATAATGAGGGAAATAATCTAGACGTATATCACTCAACCTATAAATTTAATCTGACAAACTATGTAAGTAAGTTTTTTATTTGATTTTTCTTTTTGGAAAATAGTTTCATGCAAAATAATTAAAAATAAAACCCATCGACCGCTACGCGGTCTCGTGATTTTATTAAATTATTTTGCATTCAACATTTTCCAACAAAAACCAAACAAAAAACTACTGAGCCCAGTTTAACCGATTAAATTCATAGTTCTCGTGATATAATATATGAAAAAAATGCAGATAATATTGTTTGTTGCAGCTGAGTTTCCTTTCATAACTTATTATGTGATAAATACTTCACAAACGAATCCTGTGATGTTTTACAATAATCTTCGCACTGCCAGTTTGACCAAATTCGATCCTAGAGTAACAAAATATACAGCTGCACACACTTTAGACCTTTATTCGGAAGTAGCTGCGATCTGTAGACCTCCCATCCACGAAATTGGAATGTCCCTGACCAAAACGCATACTAACTCTACAGGTGAGATAATTTTATATTGATTTAATAACATAAAACATAAATGTTTATATACCTATAACTTTTTATACTATTAATTTACTGTCTTAACTAGATTGTTTTCGTATAGTGCTGTACTATTAATAGTATAAAAAGTTATACAATAAGGTGCTTAAAAAAAATTTTTTTTTCGATTTTACCCTCTCAAATTTTTCTATTTAATATAAAAAAAATCCTCACCAAATATGGGCGTTCCAGCTCAACTTTAAGAGGTCGCTGTTTTTATTTTAGTTTCCCATTTAATTAACATGGGAAAAAATAATTTTATGTTTGGAATTTTATACCTCTGTATCAAAGTAACTTATGGCAATGATAATTGCAGTTTCTATATAATGTAACGCTCTACAAAAAAGGTCTCTTATTATTTTTCGATAAATTGATTTCTTCTAGAGTTATTTGAGATCAAAGTTTGATTAACATGAAATTTTCTGTTTTTTTTTTAATTTTATGGTATAATTAGCAGACGGGAGGTAAAAGGGGGCAAAACAAGGCAGGGGGGGCGTAAATTTAATATAATTTAGTGAATACAAATATTTTTGTATAAAAAATAGCAAAGAATAAATGCTTAATTAATAACAAAGTTAAAAAAAACATAAAAAAGTTGTAAATATTTTTATTTTAGTTTTATTTAAGAAAAAAATTAAGAATTGCAAATTATTATTACTTTTTTAAAGTAATTTTTTTGCGTTATCACGTTTTTGCAAATCATGTCAAACTTTGTTTAAGTACTACTTTTTTTTAGGTTAAATGTTTACGTAATTACAAACACAAAAATCTGTATAAAATAAGATAAGATTTTGCTAATATATAGATTTAAATTTTGAATTTTACTTATTGCAAATATGAAAAATACACATTACATGTTTCTTGCCTACAATTTTCCGCGCTTTCCATATAAAATAAAATATGGGACATATCAATTTTAAGTGTAGTTTTAAAAAAATAAATATTTAAAATTAACCTTTAAGAGGTTCTGCAAGTCATTTATCCAAATAGGCTAAAATTTAAAATAAAAAAATACATACATTAGACTGGGCCAAAAAAATCAACTATTTTTTCCTAAGCGAGTTTTGGTCTCAGAACTCCCAAACCATTGAGTAAACTTAACAAAAGTGACTCGGAGATATTTTTTTAAGGAAATTGAATGATCAACAAAAAAGGTTAAAATGAAATTTTCCGTCAGATGAAATCTTGACAATCATGACTTTTTTTTTTATTTAGAAAAAATACATCTCAATGTGCCCTCATGGGCCACAACAGATAATAAATATAAAAATGTACATATAAGTATTTGTATATATATATAAATAAATAATCTATAAATAAATAACACTTAACCTATTCAGTCTCTTAAATTAATTATATATTCTTTAATCGCTTTTTTGAAATCTTTGGTGTTTTGTTCCTTTAATTTCGCCGGCAGCTCATTGTATTTTTTTATTCCCTCATTCATCAGTTGCTTTTGACTACTTTTTGTTTTGGCTCTATCTATTCTTATTTTATCTCTGCTTCTAGTATTGTATTTATGTATTTCTTTTTGTTTGGTTAATTTTATGTCACTGTCCACAATTTCTTTTTTGTTGATCTTATGTATTATTTTTAATGTTTCCAGTTGTTGTAATTCATTAATATTTAAATGCTTTGTTCTTTTATATACTTCTTTAGTTGCTGTATCTTTTTTAATATTATATAGGACCTTAATGATTTTGTTTTGTGCTCTTTTTAATTTATTTATTTCTTTTTTATTAGCTGCTCCCCAAAAAGGTATCATATATGTTAAATTGCTTTGCACATATGCGTCGTATAGCATTTTTTTATGTTTTACTGTTATGTAATCTTTGACTCTATATGCCATGTATATTTTTGACGAAATTTCCCTTTTTAATTTATTAATGTGGGCTGTCCATGTGAGTTTTTTGTCCAGTATTAGTCCTAGGTATTTGATTTCCTCCACTTTATCTAATATAGTTCCATTTATTTCAAGGTTGATGTTGTGTTCTTTCACTCTATTTTCTATATGTATGAGGTAGCATTTCTTTTCATTAATTGTCAGTTTGTTTGCATTTGTCCATTTTTGTATTGTTTTTATGTCTTCTGTTATTTTGTTTTGTACTTCTTGATCTTCTCCCTCATAGAACATTGCTAAGTCATCAGCATAGATCATGTGTTTCCCATTTAATTTATGCAAGGTTAGGTGGTTTATATATATATGAGGTAAAGAAAAGGCCCCAGTATTGACCCTTGTGGTACTCCACAAAGTACTTCCAGATTTGTACCTATACTTTCACCATTGGTTGTGTGTTGTTTTCTGTCTTTTAAGTAATTTGTAAAAAGTTTTAGCTCTTTATTTTCCACTCCTATATGTTTAAGTTTTTCTATGAGTATGTCTATGTCTACAGTGTCGAATGCTTTTCGATAGTCCATTATTAGCCCAGTTATTGTCTTTCCCTCATCTAGTTTTCTCCGTATATAATGTAACAAATGTAACATCGCTGTGGTTGTGCTTTTTTTTGACTGAAATCCATGTTGGGATTGGGATAGCAATTTTACGTTTTGAGCATGAGCTGATAGTCTGTTGTGGATTATGGTTTCAAAAATTTTACTAAAAACTGTTAGATTTGAGATGAATCTATAGTTATTTGGATCCTTTCTACTCCCTTCCTTGTGTATAGGTGTTAATCTGGCTATTTTTAATTCATCCGGAAACTCTCCCTTTTTTATATGATCATTGATGAGTTTGACTAAGGTCGGCGTTATGATTTCAGCTATTTTTTTTATAAGTGATGGTTTTATTCCGTCATATCCGGTGATGCATTTTTCTTTAGTTTTTGTATTGCTTTTTTCACCTCAGTGTTGTTTGTTGGGCGTATATATAAAAGAGCTTCTATTATTCTTTGTTTTCAATTTTTGGCCCATTTACTTTGCTTGCTAAATTTTTTCCTATTTCTGTACAATATTTATTTAGTATTTCCACTATATCTTTTTTATTTTTTACTGTTTTTTGTTTGTCTTTAACCCGTAACCGGTACTGTACGACTTTCAGGTCATAAACGGTACTAAGGGGTCTGAGAGACACCTGCCTTTTATAATTATAATTTATATTATTTTTTTTATCTGAGGCTTTGGGGATACTAGGAAATATATATAAAGTTAGAATATCACCAAAAATAATACCTGAATAAAAGAAAAATTTAAGCAAATAGGAATCAAAACATGTACAAAAAGTGCAGTAGTGCAAACTTTGTGATTAAACTATAAAAAATATTAAACCAAACAAAATAAAACAATCTTTATTTCGAAGAATATACCTTAAAAAATAACATAAACAAAAAAAATTTAAAAATATCTTTTTTTAACAGCAAAAATAACTGCTTCAAACTATAGCTAATTTTTATAATTATTTTTTCCATGATAACTTTTTTATTTTTTTTTTCAAATTCTTAAAAAATTTCAAATTCTTCACTATCTGACCCTATAAAATTATTTTTTATAGACTCTTCACAGACAAGTCCTGAATCGCTGCTGTGATTATCTTCAACGACATAATCACTATAATGGTTATGTAGTATACTACAGTCATCTATATCACTTTTATCGCTGTAGATTTCATAAAACCGCTACATTACAGTTTCCTTAAAGCCTTTCTTATCACTTTGGACACTTTTAGAAGGCCCTTGCTGCGAATCCATAACGAATTAATTGTTTTATAAAAATTACGTAAACGGTACGCAGTGGTCTACTAGACACCTCAACATTTTGACTTGTAATAATTTGTCCGTTTGACAATCCAACTTGTTCAAAGTCTGAGAGCATATTGATAACTGCTCAACTTAAAAGTATTGGAAGCGACAGATTTTTAAAATAAAAGGTGAGGGTGGGACAGGGCTTTGTTCGTTGATGAGTGTCTCCCAGACACCACAGTACCGGTTACGGGTTAATTTCCTTTATTTCATTTTTTTTAATTTCATTTGTTCCTTTTTGGATAGCATTTAGTATTTTCCATATTTTTTTGCTATTACCTTCACCTTTATTGATTTGTTCTGCATAGAACATTTTTTTGTTTTTTTTTTATTAGTTTTTTAAACATGATCTGTTTGTGTTCATAGTTTAGTTTAAGCTGTTGACTTTCTTTGTTTTTTATCATTTTTTTGTATGCTGTGTCTCTTTTTTTCTTGCTCCTGAAAACTTCTTTGGTCATCCAGCCTTCATGAAACGATTGTACATATTTTTTCTTTATTTCAACTGTGTGTTTCTTTGTTTCTTTTGTTATTATGTCCTGTAGGTCTTTAAAAGTTGTAATAGTGTTCACGTTAATTACTCTTTTTAGTTCATCTTTTAATTTTATTAAGTTCGTTTTCTTGTTTGTGTAGTATTTATTTTGTTTCTTTTCTTCTCTTATTTTAAAGTTCAATTCTATTTTTTTATGATCACTTAGTGGTGTATCTTTGAGTATAATTTCCTTATTTTCAAGATCAGTGTTTGTTATTATGTGATCTATTATAGAGTGCCTTCCAGTAATTTTGTTTAATCTGGTACAGTGTTTTTTATTTATTTTATTAATAATTTTGTAGTTTTTTTCCTTTAATAAATTGATATATTCATTTGTTGTTTGGTCAGGTTTCAGTATGTTTATGTTTAAATCACCCATTATTATTGTTTTTTGTTTATCCTTTAATATATTATTGTCTATATACAGAGCTGCAACAAGTCAGTTTTAAAAAGACTTAATTAAATCTTAAGTCTTAAGTCAATTCTAAAATCAAAATGATTTAAATCTTAAGTCAATTCTAAGATAAAGTTCAAATGATTTAAGTATTAAGTCTTTGAATTAAATCATTTTCTTTCAAGTCAAGTCATTTTCGCAAATTCTTAAATCAATATAAAGTGATTTAAGTCATCTTATGACTTAATTCCTTTAGTAAGTCGTTTTTATGACTTAAGTCTATATTTTTTATTTAAATCGTGATCTAAGAGTTAAGTCAATAAAATGACTTGAATCAAAAATTGTGATTTAAATCAAAATAATTACCCTTAAGTCAATACAACGATTTTTTAAATGTTAATAATAACTTTATGGTATTAATAATACTGATATTATTAATCTATTTTAGATACAGATGATAATAAACCACTATGTTAAGAATTTAACACGATTTATTTTCAGAACACTTAGAAACAAAATAAAAACTTAAAACACATTTTTTGAGTAGACAATCAAAATAAAAACTTAAACCACCTTTTTTAGTAGAGTACATACAGGGAGGCTACTTTTTTATATACATAAATGGGTAACTTCTAAACGGTAATAGATTCAAACTCTGTTAAAATAGATAAAAGTCACAAATTAGACCTAACGCACGCATAATACGACGAATGTTGGCAAACAAAATTATAAATCCGCATTTTTTTAAATTTATTTTAGACAGGACATTTTTTAATGTAGCCGTCAAACGGTTCCGAAAAGCTAACTTTACCGCGGCGGTTTTTTTATTCACTAGCGATAGCAATTGTAGGTAGGAAATTAAAGGAGTTTTTGATCTGCTGCCGCGTGAACCCCTGGCAGATCAAAAGAAAATGCCGCTGTTAAAAATTTATAAAAAAATATATGAAAAATCTGACTTAAATATTTTCTAAAAAGACTTAAATCTTTTTCAAAAAGACTTAAATCTTTTTAAATTACTTAAATAATTTACCGACTTTTATAAAGAATTAAATCTTTTTTTGACTTAAATCGTTTCTATATGACTTAAATCGTATGTACTGATTTAAGTCTTTTATTAATGACTTAAGTTTTTTCTATTTTGAAAAAAATATTTAAGTCACAAATCATTTTGAAAATTATTTAAATTTTAAGTCTTAAGTCAGTTTTAGAGAAATGACTTATTACCAAATGACTTAAGTCATTAAAACGATTTAAATAAAAAAAAACGATTTAAGTTTTTTGAGAGCTTGCAGCTCTGTCTATATATTCCATAAATTGCTCCCTATCTCTTTTCTTAGGTTGTCTATAGATTGCATACAATATTATGTTTATTTTGTTTATTTTGATTCCAAGAATGTTGTTTTTATTTAGATGATTTGTTTTTTCTATCATTGTTGTGTTTAATGTGTTTTGTGTACAGATTGCTACGCCACCTCCTTTACTGTTTCTGCAACTAAATGCACTATTATAGTTTTGAATATTGAAATATTTTATTTCATTCTCCTTTAAGTGTGTTTCTGTGAGTATTAATATGTTTGGCTTTTGTTCTTTTAACATTATTTTTATTTCATTTGTTTTGTTTTTTATTGATCTTATATTTAAGTATAATATTTTAAAGACCTTGTTATTTGTCATTAGTGGTTTTTTTCTTTTAATCTCTCTAGTTTTTCTTCGTTGTCGATTTCTTCGATTTTACTTGTTTCATCTTTTCTCATTAGAATTTTATTTTTATTAAACCACGCAAATTTGAAATTTATTTCTTTTTTTAACTCTCTTGCTTTTTTATTGATTGTCAAGATTTCATCTGACGGAAAATTTCATTTTAACCTTTTTTGTTGATCATTCAATTTCCTTAAAAAAATATCTCCGAGTCACTTTTGTTAAGTTTACTCAATGGTTTGGGAGTTCTGAGACCAAAACTCGCTTAGGAAAAAATAGTTGATTTTTTTGGCCCAGTCTAATGTATGTATTTTTTTATTTTAAATTTTAGCCTATTTGGATAAATGACTTGCAGAACCTCTTAAAGGTTAATTTTAAATATTTATTTTTTTAAAACTACACTTAAAATTGATATGTCCCATATTTTATTTTATATGGAAAGCGCGGAAAATTGTAGGCAAGAAACATGTAATGTGTATTTTTCATATAAAATATAAAATTGTAAAACTATACCAATTTTTAAGTCATGATTGTAAGAAAACGGTCCACCTGACAGGAAATTCCAATTAAACCTTTTTTGTAAAGAATTCAATTTTAGTTAAACTCAATAGTTTGGGAGTTCTGAGACAAAAACTCGCTCAGGAAAAAAATCTAAAATTGCGATGATAGATGATAATATTAATATTATGGACTCAAACTTTCACCATAATTTTTTTTGTCACCACAAACAATATTTTCGATATACTTTACAAAAAAAAATAGTCGATTTTTTTGGCCCAGTCTAATATACATATACCTACATAAATTATGTAACATAATGCATGTAAGCATAATGCACCCTCTAATTATATTTATTACTTGTTTATATACTCATTCTATAAACGGGAACCCGTGCCGACTTGCATCTAAACCCTCCGTTAGCCAACGTTAGGCGCGCGGTATTTTGTAACACGGTTGGTCGCGAGGTCTTCGATCGTAAGTCATTTTGTGTTTGTTATTATGTGACCCTTATATTATAAATTATTGACAAATGTTAAAATATAGTTTTATTTATGTGTATACTTTGATAAAAATGTATATTTTCACAGGGAGTGGCTAGTTACCCGGAAGGGTCTGGTGAATAGGCCGTAAACTCTGAAATTGATAAACTTAATGGTTTTACTCTAAATAACTAAAAGAGTCTATTGTGAGAGATGACTACCGAAAACTTATTGAACTGTCTGAAATATTTTTGGGAGGACATCAAGAAAAGAAATGCTTATAAAAAGCTGAAATTTCATATAACAGTATATTTTAGCAATACAAATTAGTATATTAATATATTTAAGGGATAAAATCAACTAAATTAGTGAAACAAATGATAGAAACAAAAGCAATAATATTAATTAGTAATCGTATTGAATAAAATCATTAGAAAAATACAGTCATTAAGTATATCTTATTTTTAAAGTGTTTCGTGTTACAAAATAACGCGCGCGCCTAACGTTGGCTAACGGAGGGTTTAGATGCAAGTCGGCACGGGTTCCCGTTTATAAAATGAGCTGAAATTTTTACTGGGAGTATATAAACACGTAATAAATATAATTAGAGGGTATGCGTAAAAAAAATAAAAATAAGGGACACCTTAATGTACATACATACATAATTTAATAAAATGTTTCTGCAATTTTCTAGGTTACATGGTGTCTGTATACAAGGTGTTCGAAGGAGACGACCGGGAAATATTCGAGCGCAACTGGCTGTATTGGACGGGGGCCCGGATGATCTACCGCTACCTGCCGGCGCAAGCGGGGCTGCGGAAAATATCGCTGCATAAATCCCTTAGTCCCAAGGGCGACAAAATGTACATACTGTTGTGCGAATGCTCGAATTTATTAAGTGACGTCGGTTGTTGTGCTTTAATCTTGCCGGCACTGCGGGCCCGGCTCACCGGTTACACGGGCATTTTTCGGCCTCTGCAGACATTCTAATGCATAATATATGTGATAAAATTTATATCAAACGAAATTGATTACGCCGGTCAACGCTAACTTTAAGTTTGGGTTCTAAACCCCGAAGGGGTTCCGGTTCTGGATCTGAAAGAATGATTCTTAATGGTCCTGATTAGGGTTTTAAAATTTCCGGAAAAATTGAGCCGGCAAAAAAAAACCGTTTTTTTTCGGAAAAATTGGTAAATTTTCAGAAAAATTTACATTTTAATGTTTTAAATTTTATTCAAAATGTAATACGAAAAAATGCATAAGTAAATTTTTTTGAAAATTTTCAAATTTTTACCGTACACTGATATCGAGAAAAAAGTGAATTTCCGACGCTGATTATAATCATACAGGGTGTTTCAAAAAACATGCGCCAACGCTCGGCTGGAGATTCATTATCCAAAAATAAGGAGAAAATGTCATATAAACGTGGGTCCGAAAATGCTTAGTTTTTAAGATGCAGGGTGTTAAATATTTTTATTAAAAACGGCTTTTTTAAAATATCTTAACACATTCGCGGACACTTCCAGATTTTAGAGGTTACTCAAAAACACACCAACTTTTGTCTGCAATTGCAGACGTCTGCTATAACAGACACGTCCTTGTATATCCCAAAATTTTATATTAAGGGACGTGCGTCTGTAATTGCAGACGTTAATAAACTAAATGCCGGTTTCGGTAATAAGAAGAAAATCGTAAAAAACATAAACTTTATTCAAATAAATAATAAAAACTACAACAAAATAAACTTTTAATCCAAGTCTTTGTCATCTGAACCAGCAAATGGATCTTCTATACTAGTACTGCTTGATCTATCACCCTCAGGCTCTGAAGAAATGACGTATTACGTATGACGTAATTTACGTATCCCTATAGGGCAATACGAAACATCATCTCTTTTGCCAATGATCTTATACGTATTTATTCAAAAACCATTTTATATATTGAATATATATATATATACTATATAATATATATACTATTATTATATATTTATGATTATTAAAATTTTATAACCAAATATAAAAAACCGTATTTAGCTTAGGCAGGAATATTTCCTTAGAATAAAAATAAATAAAAATATTTAAACAAACCCTTATTAAAAATATAGTATCTACTTACCGAGAGTTAAAATCGAAAAAAACAACTTATAATAACATTTAAAAACAACAACAAAATAAAATCGAAATTTACAGGAACACTTCATAACCTCTTCCATTGGCCGTTATGAAGCTATTGTCTGCTTTTGCAGACATGACGCTTTTCGTGAGAAAACAATCTGCGCGGGAACTATATATTTAACCTTAAAATGTATCACTTAGAGGGACACTTTTCTGCTAAAAAACTTGATGTACAGGGACAATATGCTTCCATTCATACGTATTTAATAGTAAATAGCGACTGCTAATGCAGACATGCGTTTTTCTGTGGTTTAAAATTTGTCTGCAATTGCAGTCGTGTCCCTACACATGTGTCTGCAATAGCAGTCGTGTCCGCGAATGTGTTAAATATCCTTTGGCAGATTCTGTTGAAATTTGGCAACGTTATTTATAGTAATAAGTAGCTAATTTTGCTTTAACTACGATACAATTTTCAAGTCCAGTGGCGTCCCGGGGGGCACCTTAAGAAATATTATTAAGAAAAAAAATGTGCGCTACTGAATTTTTTGCAAGTTTTATATTTTTTTTTAGATTAAGCCACTAAAAATACAACTTTTTTGTCTCTTGAGTATTTTTCGTATCTTACCTCGTTTTCGAAAGAAAAAATAAAAACCACATTATTACATGAAAATTGACAAAACTCATATTTTATACTTTTTGCCATGTTTGATCTTTTAAAAAATGATTCCAACTAAACTGGAAAATTTTAACGTAGTCAAAGAAAAATTAGCTACTTACTATAAATAACGTTGCCAAATTTCAACAGAATCGGTCGAAAGATATTTAAGATATTTTAAAAAGCAGTTTAAAAAAAAAATATTTAAAACCCTCTATCTTAAAAACTAAGCATTTTCGGACCCACGTTTATATGACTTTTTTTTTCTTATTTTTGGATGATGAATCTCCAGCCGAGCGTTGGCGCATGTTTTTTGAAACACCCTGTTTAATATTAGGATTATTTTTTTTATTTTAATTCAGAATATTCTACCGGGCCGCAAAAAAACATATTCGGTGCTGTATTAACAAAACTTTTATTTAAGGGGACATTTATTAATTACGTGAGGCATTTTTCTGATAATTTGGTGAGATGTGGTAGACCCCCCTATCCCTCACGTGAAATTCTAGCCATTAAACTTTCTTTGCGGACAACATGATAAATCCAAAAAATAAAAATTGATTACTTTTTTTTGACAAATTTAAATTATAATTAGGGTTGGGACAGTTGAAATTTTCAAATGAAAATTTTAACTTTGAAAGTTTCAAACTTGAAATATTTCATTTAGTTGGAAAAGTGAAATTTTTAAAAATTTCAAATGAAATTTTTAATTTGAAAATTTCAACATTGCCTGTGAAACTTTCAGAAATCTCATTGAAAGTTTCGCAATTTACTGAAAATTTAGCATTAATTTCACATGCGGCCTCCCCTGGGACCTTTAATAATAATTTACAACAGATTCCGAATCGACCAATAAGAACGAGTTATCAAGCGTCTGGGCGTTTTTGTTTAGTTCGGCTTGGATTTGAATACACTATAAGTAATTATTGTTACTTATATGCATAAATTAATTTAAATAATTTAATTCAGTTACCAATTTAATTTGTAAATTAAATCAGACTTTAACATTTTTTTAAAAGTCATAATTCATTTTACTTTACTTTTACTTTTGCTATAATTGCATCGGAAAACGGATAAAAAATTCCTTTGGCTCATAAAATTTTGATGAAGTTTCTTCAATTTTCGTAAAATTTCAGTAAAATATATAAAAATAATAAATATAAATATAAAACAATAAAAATGGCACAATCTCATTAGCTTATCAAAAAGTGCTATATCACTCTTAGTTTTAGTAATTTTAAAATTATTTTAAAAGTAAATCTTAAGAAATTTGTGGTAAACATAGGTATTTTTTATATTATTGGTGGTCAAGGGCCCACAGAGGGGTAGGAGGTAAGAGGGGCAATTTGCCATGGTCCCCGAGTGGGGTTATTTCAATATTAATATAGGTATTAAACTTAAAGTGATTGAAATTTATTGAAAGTTTCAATAAATTTCATAAATTTCATGAAATTTCAGAAATTTAGGAAATTTTAATAAATTTCATAAATGTCATGAAAATTTCAAGTGAAATTTCAAGTACAAGCAAAAAGTGAAATTTATAATACATGTTACTTAAACCCAAAAGTTGACGAGAGATTTTTAATGATCCCCCTTCCTTAACATGAGATTTGGTGAGATTTTGCTAGACCCCTCCCCTCAATTTTTATCTCACGTAATTAATGGATTTCCCCTAACACTTCGATTTATAAAATTATAATTTTGTAATTTAACTTTATAAATCATTCACTATTTTATAGTTAGATATTTTTAATGGACTCCTTTTTGCAACAAAAATTCCAACAGACAGTATATTTCACGTTTACGTTAATTTCTTAAATTTAATTTAATGTTTAGTTTTTTTTTTTTTTTGTAATAGTATTTTTTTATTTAAAATAATGTTAACTTGTTCATTGCCACTTTTTTTCAAATGTGTATATTTTCCAAAAAAAATTAAACCCTAGTCCTGATGTTAAATTAAAGAGATTAAAAAGGGGGGCAAAGATGGCGCAAACCTAAATTTAAGTATAAGTACACTTTAAATTATTTGAATTTAAAGTAATAAAAATTAAACAAAACAGTTTAAGGGGTAATTAATTTTATTGAAAATTTTGATTTATGAATTATTGTTAAACTTCAATTTACATTAAAATTAATACACCTCCAACTGTTTTATTTAATTTATTGACTTTAAATGCAAATACCTCGATTCCGATCGGAATCATTTAATGTAGTGCTTTTTATTAACACAAAAAAGTTTTAAAATTTACTATTCAAATATTAAAAGAAAAACTTTTTGACCCAAACTTAAAGGATTGTTGGCTTGTGTATTTTCAATATTATTAGGACAATATGCAATAAAAAATCATTTTGATTTGGCTGAAACTTTTTTATCATTTTCTAGCCTATAAAAAACTCTCTTCAGAACCCAACCTAAAGTTATGAATTTTCCAAAAAAATGCCTCTTTCAAAAATTTTGGTTTTGAATGAATTTTTAATAAAAATATAGAAAAATTTGAAAAAATGTCTGAAATTTTTTTTTTATAGAGTAGAAACGGATAAAAAATTTCAACCAAATTAAAGGGGTCAATTTGGTATGGAATATGGATAATTAGTAAACTTTATGAAACCATTTTATTATTTGCAATTATATCTGAATTGCGAAAATTGTAAAAATAGTTGTCACTGACTGGAGAATCTCCAGTGGAGATTATGGTAAAAATAAATTTTTATTTATAAGGGGTAGACATATCAACCAATATAAATGCATGAGAAAAACTTAAATAAATAAAATATTTTTACCATCACCAAAGTTTAACCCATTTTCTTTTTATATAATCTCATGCATTTAGTTGTACCAAAATAACCTGGTCCTAATTATTTAACATGATTACCTATAAAATAAATAAATACCTAACTAGAACTATTTTTAATACAAGCTATTTTTATACAAAAAACCTAAGTTAAATTTCTATTTATTACAATTGTTGGTTTAAGTTTTACTGTTTTAATTACTTTAGTACTTACTGTATTTTCTTCCTAGCCTAATAAAAAATTAATAATACATTTATATTTTGTTTATTATAATGACGTTACATATCAGTGCACATATTTAATTTTTGTTATTGTAAAAAAATCATTAAAATTAGACAAATAAAAAAATGTGATGTGATGTTGAAAAAATGTAATTTAAATAGTACAAATTACAGGATTATGTTTAAGTGTCAGCAAATAATTACTGTTTAAGAAGTTATTTATTATATTTTTGTTTTGCCGTACAAGTTAAATGCTACAAATGTGGAAAAAATGTTTAAAAAATTATTGATTGCGCTCATTTTTGCAAAATGTGTCTTATTAACTTGTATAGTAGTATTATTTTAAATTATATTTTGGTATTATGATTTAAAATAAATGTTTAAATTAAATAAGTTAAAACATACATTTTAGTTTAAAAGTAATCTCTATTTAAGTGTTTAGAAATTAAGATTAAAAAAACTTCTAAAATCAAAACTGCAATAATGTTCTTTTGTAATGAACAATGAAGTTTATTTAAAAAAAAAATCACTAGTTTTAGGATAAGGTTTGCAAAAACCCACTTAAATGTATTTTCTTTAAAAAGTTTTAGTTTTATAATTTTATTGTTAGTGAATAGTTAACGTATAAATAAATGTATAGGTACAACATACCTGATGGGAACAATAAAAAATGTTAATATTTGAGTAGTTACAAAACTGGACAATTAACAATTACAAATTTTGAATTATTGTTTAGGGCTCTAATTATATTAAAAATAAAAACCTGTTGCTTAAATCCTTTTAATTTTAAATCAGATGACTATTTATATCACATGTTAAATTATAATGTATTGCAATAAGCTAGTCTTCCCCATTTGCTTTTTAGGAATTTATTGCTTGCTTATGGTACACATATTTTACATTGTATTAACAAATACATACTGCTCAAATAAACTTCTAAACACTACTTTTACCTTAAGTATTTCTAATAACCTTTTCTTCCTCGAAACCTCTGTCTAGCATCCAACTACAAAAAAAAAATTAGTATTATAAACATAGATTAACTATTTAATTACCATTGATCTTTTGCATTCAAAAAAGGTGTTACGTAAAACCTGGCATTCAGATGGGACTGTTCCATCATTGGTTTTTAAACATTCTCTAGGTGTCTTTTTATGCTAAAATGAGAAAAAGTACCAAATTATAATGAGTTAAAACCGAGGGGGAAACCACCTCCAAAAAATATGTACACGTATTGCGGAAATCCCATGATTTCGGAATGATTGCGGTGATTTCGGAGAAATCTTTATAAATTGTTGCGATTTCGGAGGATTGCGACCGAAATCCCATGATTTCGGAATGATTGCGGAGAATTCTTTATAAATTGTTGCGATTACGGAGGATTGCGACCGAAATCCCATGATTTCGGAATGATTGCGGTGATTTCGGAGAATTCTTTATAAATTGTTGGGATTTTGGAGGATTGCGACATGAAATTAGTGATTGCAGGGCTGCAATGGGATTGTGAGACGATTTCCGTTGGGTAGGGTTGAATTGTAGACATGATTGCTAGCTTGATTCGGTAGTTAATTTGTGCAAAAAGAGTCTATATGACGTCCATGTCGCAAGATGTTATAATGTGACATGGACAATCCCCTCTAATTGTACAAAATCTACCTACCTTATTTTTTAAGCATAAAGGTATTGAGTTTCTTAAACTCACTAAAGCAAAAAAAGGAAGGAAAAAGTCAGTTAGCAAGTCTAGAAAAACCATTATACTGTTTAAATATTTTTTATTTTAATTTTAACCTTTTAAGTAGTTTTATAAAAGTAAACATTAGGGTGGAACAAAAAATGAATATTTTTAAAATTGAATAGGGGCTACATTAGACTGGGCCAAAAAAATCAACTATTTTTTTTTGAAAAGTATATCGAAAATATGGTTTGGGGTGACAAAAAAAATATTGTGAAAATTTGAGTCCATAATATTAATATTAAGAGGTCTATCATCGCAGTTTTAATTTTTTTTTCCTCAGCAAGTTTTTGTCCCAGAACTCCCAACCCAAACCTTTGAGTTTAACAAAATTTACTCGAAAATATTTTTTGAAGAAAATTGAATGCTCTACAAAAAAGGTAAAAACGAAATTTTTTGTCAGATGAACCGTTTCCTTAAAATTATGCCTTAAAAATTGTTATAGTTTTACATTTTGATCTTTTAACTTTGGAATTTTGTATTTCACTACTCGATTCGTAAACTTCCTGAGGAACTTCCATTTTCTAATAAAAAAAATAAATAAATCGACGTAAATAGAAATCATAACTTGGTGTCAAATGTAGATGGGTACTTTTTTTGCAGCTCATTTTTTTATGTAGTCATTTAGTAATTAATTCTAATTATCGAAATGTCCTGTTTATTTGTTTTTGGCGTTTAAAAAAAAATATTCACGGCTATTAATTAGAAGAAGCATGTTGATTTTTTTCAAAAACCATTCTTTAAACGAAAGAAAATCAGTGTCAGAACCTCTCAAAAATATATGAGGATTTTACAAGCCATGAAACTTTTTTTTAATTCTCTGCGCACATTCCATACCACTGGTAATTTTTAGTATTACTCTGTAGAATACGAATTAAGAAGGCTATGGCAAATTTGACACCGGGATCTTTTGTTTCGTGAAAAAAATAGGACATTGAAGTAAAAACCGCAAAACTCTTATCTCTGATAATAACTTCCCTACCCTCCAAAAAGTGTCAAAAATGGGACCAACTGAAAAATAGTCGAATTTTTTTTCTTTGGACTAATTCATTTTTATTTTAGTTAAACAGTCGCCAGAATAAAAACCGACATAAAAACACCGCTAAAGTAAAAAAAACAAAAAACGGGTCTGGTGCGCCGATAATTAGACTTAATTTTTGTTGACGTTGCGTAGTGATGTCGCGAAACGAGAAAAGAAGAGAAGTGTTTCTTTTGTCTCGTCTCGTACAGGGAGAGAAAATGGGTCCACGTCTCGACGAGAATACTCTTCTCTCGAAATAGCTATAAAATTAAAACACAAAAAAATATTTTGGATAAAATTGGTACAAAACTTTTTTCTGTTGAAATTTAAACACGAAATAAAAAAAATTGTGTAAAAGTAAAACTTTTTACGCCGAAAGTGCACATAGGTACGGTCATCTAGTATTTATTGCGCACAGATATCTGCCATTTTAAATCCGCAATTTTGTTAAAAAAAAATTATATAAAACTCATAATCAGCTACCCCAAAAATATCTTTATACAAAATTTCATCCAAATCGTTAAAGCTGAACGACAAATGTCCGCCATATTAGATCAGCCATTTTGTTTTTAGAAAAATGGATACCAAATTCCTAATGAGTGACCTCAAAAACCCCATACACACAAAACCAACCATTGGCTCTTATAAGTTATAACTGTTTTAGTGTCTGTTTAGTGATTGTTTAAGCAGTTACTAAACATCATTATTCTATTCATTAATTTTATTAATGTCAATAATTTATAAAAAATGCACATACACATACTTGTCAATAATTGAAAAACCAAACCAAAAAACAAAGTGTCAAAATTTTGTCACTTAGACGCTTTATTCACTAGTGTCTTCAATTAATTTAATCATCAATAACATATTTTTCTCAAATCTTATATTTAAAAACATTTGCGATTACTTTAAAATTTAAACCAAGTAGGTATTTTTAATGTGTTATACAGAATTACTATTTCAGGAAATTTATATTAACGGCGGCAAATAAATCAAAGGTGCACAGTACGTACATGCGTGGTGATATGGAATTCTACCGTACCTTCATTTGCAAGTTATACATAGGAAAAATACATTGTAGGTGGAACAGACAAGTCGAAGTCAGCGCGAAACGAAAATGTTCCCAGAAATTATTTTGACGAGTGGATTAGTAGACTAACATGCGACGTAACAGGTGACCTTGTTTACTGGCGATTAAAATTTTATTACGTCCAAATAATTTCTGAGAACTTTTTCGCTTTGCGCTGACTTCAACTTGTCTGGTCCACCTACAATGTATTTTCCCTATGTATATCTATATTAAATAAATATCTGTTCGATTTTAAGTACCGGAAAAATCGAGAGAGATTCTCGGCGAGAGGGGGCATTCTTTTGTCTCGTTTCGATGGAATCCCTAACGGGGCGAAATACGCTTAATAGATTAGTATCTAACTTTGATATGTACTAACCAGTCTTACCACATGTGCTGAATGATTCAGCCTAAATCGCAAAATTCACAAACACTATAAACAATTGTTTTTTAAGGTTTTTAAGGTAGGTACCAACGTAAACCTTCCGCCAATCTTATGCAAATGGCTGCAGAGCGCAGGCGTTGTCGATTTATACCCCCATCATCGTCGAATTCGATCGATTGCGGGATTGCAAGTATAGGATTTCCGCGATTGCGGGATTGCAGATAGGGATTTCGGCGATTGCGGGATTGCGGGTAGGGATTTCGTCGATTGCGAAGTGACTGCGGGATTGCGGGTAAGGATTTCGGCGATTGCGAGTGATTTCGGGCCAAATGTACACGTATTGCGGAAGGTGGTTTCCCCCTCGGTTAAAACTATTAATTTTTACTTACAATTCTACAACAATCGCTTTGAAGAAGGCACATTTTTAAATCTGCTCTTACTCCAGCACAAGCAGTTTTATCTGCAAGTTTTTCGTTTTCTTCACCATATTGCATCATTTTGTATAACTATTTGTGGAAAAACCTTTAATTAAATAAAAAAATTGCTTATTAACATGAAAAAAAACAGTTAATTTTTAATACAACGCCAATATAAATACGGTATATATTTTTCTTACTTTTAAATATTTGTTAAATCCTTAAAAATAAATTAAGAAATTGTTTTAAATTAACAGAAATATCGTTGAAAGAAAATACCAATTTTTTTTAGGTTAGGTTATTTGAACTAATGGCAGATTTTTGAACTACTGTTTTAAGAATATATTCTAGTAATGGATTGTGGTCATGTCTAGGATTGTGGAATTGACCGGTCAAATTGTTTTTGGTCAATTGACCAAAATAAAATTAAATAAAATATCAAAATAAATATTACTGTGATTTATTTGTACTTCATAGATAGGTACCTATACGTTACCAAATTTTTTTTTATTATAAAAGTTATGTCCATCTTTAGAAACGTTTGTGCGGCTTTAAAAAGTTATGTTTCGCTATTAAAAAAGGCATGTCCCGCTTTAAGGGCAAAGCCGGCCTAGCAACCCCTCGACTCGGGGAACCACCAAATTGTAAATGATGTCGGATCGCAAAAATTTTGAGATTCACGGGTAATTGTTGATACCTAAATAAAATGCTGCAAAAATTAAATATATTTTGACCGGTCAAATAGGCAGCGGTCAATTGACCATCCCCAACTCGGGAGCAGCTCGTGACACCCAAACACGAGAGATCTAAACTCGATGGGTCTAAAATTTAAAAGCGCGGTGGGTCTAAAATGTGTGGCAACGTCGCACTTCAAATAAGGTTTGGTTCACATTTTTCTTAAATGAAATGTAAATTTTCGGTCGGTTTAGACTAGAGGTGGGCCGGTTTGCGATTTTTCAAGAGCTGCGATGCAATGCGACTGCTCCGGCCGGAACACTGTGACAAAAAGCAGCGATTTTTCGAAGCAATGCGATTTGCAATGCTCCAGAGCAGTTTTGTTTGAGCAGTGCCACGGTAAAAGCAAAACACTGGCGAAAGTGCGAACGGCGAAGCAACTAGAGATAAGCGATATTTCACGAAGGGAGCAGCTCGTGACACCCAAACACGAGAGATCTAAACTCGATGGGTCTAAAATTTAAAAGCGCGGTGGGTCTAAAATGTGTGGCAACGTCGCACTTCAAATAAGGTTTGGTTCACATTTTTCTTAAATGAAATGTAAATTTTCGGTCGGTTTTTTAGACCTCACGAGTTGCTCCCCTCTGATCAGGGTTGGGTATCTACCTACATTTTTGTTTTCGACATGTAGAAAACCTTTTTCGACGTTTTCGACGGTAGAAAACGTAAAAAAGTAGAATACTGTCAAATATCAAAAAATGTGAGGTTATGCAAGTTTGTTGTTTATTATGATTTGTTAAATATTGTGAAAAATCAGACACCTACCATAAATTTGAAGTTATTTGGAGTTTTTTAACATTATTATGGTGGGAAAAAAAGGGCCACGTTTGGTTGGGAGACCCCAACATAATTTTTGGCATGAGGGCAAATTTTTATCAATTATAGAGAAGTGGAAGGAGAAGGTCGAATAAGGTAATTTACGTAGGTAGAAAACCCTATAGGTTTTCGACGCAAGTCGAAAACAAGTTTTCTACCCTTTTCTACCAAGGTAAATTACCTAAGGTTTTCTACTGACCCAACCCTGCCTCTGATATACCCATAACCAACAAAATTTACAAAGTTACTGGTGCCATCATAAAGGTACATTGATAATATCAATTTGATATTGTTATTTATATACCAAAAAGCTTTATAACAATAACAAATGATCATAGATATATGTATGCAAGTGATGTTGTATTCTTATTCTATGGTTGACTTCTAAGGAGTGATTTTGACAGTTTAAAAATATATTCAGAGATGAAAGCAGTAACAGTTGGTCAGTTTAGGATTGGTTTGTGACATGGCCATGAAATGGTTCTTCAGGGCAACACTAATACATGTCAGCGTCGTCAACCCGTCCTTTTGAAACATTCTAAATTTAGAAATAATATAATTAATATATTAGATGACCTTTTTAAAAATAATTTGACGAGTAAGCATTTAATATGTATTTTAAATATGTGGATACCTAACTAATATAGTATGTTTTCAGTACTTCCAGAGGATGCCGAAAGTCAAAACTGGTCGAGATAATTAATAAATAAAAATATCCATGTGGCCAAAAGCAAAAAATTCACGTGGCCTAATTGTTGGAACCAGTATATCATCAGTTTATCCCACCTACAGTGAGTGAGAGAAAGGGGAGAAACATACAAGAAGGATAGTAAAGTATAGTATGTGACACAGGTGTGAAACAGAATCGGCAAAACTGGAAACATGACCCCTAATGGATAGTTGTGTGCCATTGGGTCCTGTTTGACTTTAAGAACTTTTTAAGGAGCCTTATTGATATATGTAAAATAGTTTTAAAATGTAAGTATTATGTTTTAAATTCAAAACTTGTTGGCTTTTTAGCAAACCTTGGTTTTTCATTACTTAGGTTGAGTTGGTTCATAAAAAAGAATAATTTGGTTATTAGGCCTTGTGACAATACAAATTAAGCAAAAAAATGCAAAATGCACACTAGTTATAAACTTGTTAGTGTTCTAAAATATATTTGTAAAAACTTATAATTTATATTTCAAATGTTAAATCTTATAAATTTGTTAGCCTAAACATTAGTTTGTAACCAAGGTTTACTTAGTAAACCAAAAGAGAATTATTGACTATAATAATTATAGTAAACTTTACTATAATTATTATAGTCAATAATTCTCTTTTGGATGCATTTTGCTTTTGTAACGTACATAATAGCCCCATAAAATTTTTTGAAAAACGTGTTTTTAAATATATTTAGATATGTAAAAGAGAAAAATTCAACCAAAAAGAATGCAACCTCGAATGTAACAGTGGACCATTTAAAAAAATCATACTTTTTTAATGTTTAAGGTTACTTTTTTTAAAAGCTAGAATATTTTTAAATAATAGTTTATCAGTCTAAATGTTTGTTATATTAGTTTTCTGCCAAAAATTGCCCAATATATTTTTGCTTTAAATTTTATGTTTGTTAATTAAATTATTTTTAAAAGGAGTTGGAAAATGGAAGCCATGGGACACCAACCTGAGAGCATAAACCTTAATTACACAAATGCAACACAACCTACAAGTTTGAATCTATTGTACACCAACTGGAGGACATAAACCCTACTTACGTGAAATTCAATGCAAGAAAGAAGACATTCTTGCAAGATGCAGTTCTACTGCACTAGTTGCATATTTTACCCAATACTATAAACTATAATCAATCTTTGCCATTGAATACACTAAATTCAATAGTGATACTTTCACATGTAACATTTTTGTACTGCATTTTGTAATATCTTAAAGTCAAATGATACCTATGCATATTCTTATTTTTGTAAAGAAATATTAATGTCATATTAAAAAAAATACCAAACAGTTAGGTATATTTTATTATTAGTTTATTATTAGTTTAGTTTTGTAAAAGTAACTTTTTATTATTAAATTTGTAAGGTTTGTATTTTTACTCTTCAAGGAAACGACCTTTAATAATTGTTTATTGATTTATTTTCAGTTTAAAATCGTTGTAAAATCCGTAATATCCAAATAATTTTTAAATAAACAAATCATGCGTCATTTTTATTATGATTCATGTCACGTGACGTGTTGACTTCTGTCAAAATATTTTGCTTTTTGTTTGTAATGGTGGAGTTGTGTTTTTCTTCTAATCTGCGGTTTCAAAAAATGACTTATTTTAGAAAGATGGTAACTTTAACATATGGATAAACCCAGTTTTTAAGTTTGACGCACATTGCAAACAAAGGGATTATTTATAATTTATTATCTATGATTATTATTATTCATTATCTATGATTACTTCGTTGCAAAACCGGACATTTATTCGATTGCCATTTTCATAAAATAAATACAAAATGTTATACCTTAACCGGTCTTCAATCTTAGAATTTGAATTTAAATTAATGATTTCTGTACCAACTTTAATAGATATGGTATAGATGGCTCCACAATAATTTAAAAATATACGTGTACGACTGGTCATAATGTCTATGAAGCAAAAAATTTTTACTAAAAATGTATTAAAAAAACATCAAGCGGAGCGTACAAAAATGGGACCAAAAGGTCCTAAAGGGTTAAATAAAATATTTACAGACTCTGTAATACAGAGTATACCTGTGTAAAATGAAAAAGTATATAGGGTTGTTGGTACACTGAGAAAAAAATGAGACAAATAAACTGTGTAGCTAATATATTAAATAAAGTATACTTTTATTAATAGTGAATATATTGTTTATTTCCTCTAAATAGTCGAAATAATAACGATAAATATACTTTAGTAAAACTTTATGTGTCGGGAATAATAATATATTTAGGATAAATAAACTGTACCCTTGTCCCATATTTCAATTTTTTTTTTATTTGGGAACTTTTTTCTCAGTGTAATATTTTATAACATATTATAAAATTAATATATAGGGTGTCGCAATTGCGTTTAAACGTCCTCGTGCAACTGGATATGTAGACAGTTCAATTTCTGGAAAACACATTTTTTTAAATATTTAAAAAAATTGGGTTTCCTGCCGAAAATGACCCATATATGGTTTCTATAGAAACCAATAAGAGAATGAAATGGTTTGTACTGGACTGAATATGCATATGTGTATTGGTACTGGTTTTATTGGGTTCTATATGTCGCCAAATGCATTTGGGTTTTAGGGCTAAATGGGAAATACCCAATCAAACCAATTCAAGACAATTATGTTTTCCAATTGATACCAATTCACCAGATTCAAACCTATAAGACCCAATACATTACAACATAAATTCCCATTGGTTTCTATAATATATAATAATAATATATTGTTCTTAAAGGGGGCATTTTCGGCAGGGAGATGAAGAATTTAAAGTGTAGGATATATCGAAAAAGACAACCATCAGGTGAAGCATTGCCGAAATTAGAAAAATTATTGGGTTCTATATGTCGCCAAATGCATTTGGGTTTTAGGGCTAAATGGGAAATACCCAATCAAACCAATTCAAGACGATTATGTTTTCCAATTGATACCAATTCACCAGATTCAAACCTATAAGACCCAATACATTACAACATAAATTCCCATTGGTTTCTATAGGTATACCTATAGATGATATAGAGATGTAGCTAGGTATATATACCTAGCTACATCTCTAACACTCCTGTGAATAATTATGCCATTTGGTAGATCCAAACAAAATTTTATCAAATTCGAAAAAGAAACTTTTAAATAATAAGCATTTTAATTTTCCACTTAAATAGGTACTTGATTAGATCAAAACTTAATTTTGTTTAATAGGCCCTTTTTCGACCAAGCCACAGAATGACGATATCGAAACCGAGAAAATAAATTCTCGGTAAAAATAATAATTATTTTAAAGCTTCTCTATGAGGCGCCGTTTGTGTCAAAATTAGAAGTGCAAAATAAACTTAATTTGCTCTATAAATAATTAATTATATTATATATATATGCATTATTTACCAAATTATTTTTTTATCGACTTATTTTTTTATCGACTTATTTTTTTATCTAGGTAATTATTTTTTTATCAACTATTTTTTTTATGAAATTATTTTTTTATGAAATTATTTTCTTATCAAAGCTGTTTTTAGCACCTGTCATTTTGACAGCCGTTATTTTAGCACGTGTCAAATGGGATCTGTCATTTTGAGCGTCATTTTATCACCTGTCATTTTAATAGGCGCCTAATTGACACCGGTGTCAATTAGGCACCTGTCATTTTGACGGCTGTTATTTTTGCACCTGTCATTGTGGCAGCTGTCATTTAGGCATAAATACAAGTTTTCTTTGGAACACCCTGTATAATAATTTGATAAAAAAATAAGTTAATAAAAAAATAAGTCGATGAAAAAATAATTTCATAAAAAAATAATTTGATAAAAAAATAATTTCATAAAAAAATAATGTTGTAAAGAAATAGTTTGATAAAAAATAATTTGGGAAAAATGCATTTCATTAATTATTTATAAAGCAAAACAAGTTTATTTTCCACTTTTAATTTTTACACAAACGGCGCCTCATACTTCTCGCTCTCTTAAAAATGCTTATGAAGGAGTATAGACCAATATGAATTTTATTCCCTAGTCAAAATAAATAAAAATTAATTAACTGGCCGCCTGTATCAAATTTCAAGTAAACAATTTGGCCGGATCCTCGGGAAAATCACAAATGAAACGAAATGGGAAACAGTTTATGGTTTTTATAAGTAGGTAGGTATTTTAAATGTTTAATTTCAAAACTTTTTATTTTATTTATTATTTGATGTTATCTGCTCACAGTGTGGAACTATTATAATTTACAATAGAAATATAAATTTTCCCACAACAATCCTGTTTATTCATTATAAAAATGTTCCCTTATGTAAATCAGAAATAATCCTATTTCATTGGCGATCTGGGATATTTTTTTTTTAAATTAAATAGTTTATCTAGCTATAGCTATGAAATAATTGTTTACCTGTTTAACCCGTTTCTCGACGCAACTCAATTAGATATTTGTCATTAAAGAACAGCATGAAAGTATTTTAACCCCTAATTGGTGACCTGGAGTACCTATACCAGACTCCTAAGCACTTTGCAATCAGTGCATATTTAAAAGTTCGCGCTAAATCTGTTTCATCCTCCAGGTACCTTCAATCCTAGATGGTATTAACACTCATATGTAAATATGACCCAACCCAACACATGTGTTTAAAGTTGAAGGGGAGTCTCTTAGACTCCATGTCCATCCCATCAGGATGTTTCTAGGATAACTTGGAATAAACCTCATACATTCTGGGAACATCCTTAGGTCGTTTTTAGTATGTTATATTTTATATTCCTAAATGACTTTTAGAAAGGTTTGAAATAAATCGAAAATTTTCAAAATAAGTTTTATTTTGAAAGGACACAGTTTATGCAGACAAACAGGCACCAATACCATTACTACTTAAAGCTTGCAGTACGTTATTTCTTAACAAATACAAATACTTAACAGTTAAAATGTTTAAATACTTAAAACATATTTAATTTAAAGTAAAAAAAATGAAATACTGTAAATACTCAGTTAATATAAAATAATATAAATAAATAATATAAAAGGAAACAAATAAGCACCCCAAAGACCTTTAAGGAACCAAATACCCCAGCTACATAAAATTCTAAAAGTATATTGAAAAAAACATACATATACATACATAATATATTATTTACCTATGGCTAAAATTAAACATTTAATTCAATTTTTTTTATTTCTCCTCTTAACCTTCTTTCTTTTGCCCTTCTCAACCAATCTACAATTCGTTGCTCAGCCTCTTTGTAATTAATGGAATGCTCAGATTTCTGTGCACATTCTGAAATAAAAATTATATTGTTAAGAAAAAGTTTCCGGGTAACTACCAACATTGAAACACGACCCACTCAGCTGCGGGTTCGATGCTTCTATAGTTGGATAAAAAAAAATTGGAAATATTCTTTTATTTTAAGTGGGGTAAAAAAATATAAAAAAATCTGCAAAATCAAAAGGGGTTGGGTTTAAAAGTCTATTTTTATTTACCGATTATCGCTTTGGCTAATGATAAGCTTCCAAACATGGTTTTTCCTTTTTTCCCTAAGAGGGAGAACTGTTCAGCTAGACTATCTGTAATTATAGGTGGGAGACATCATCTTATAAATTCATAGATTCCAAGTTGTGAAAAAAACTGAACCTATAAATCAGAAAAAAGAAACTATACTCACTAATGTAACTTTATAAAAATTCTAGGATAATGGATAAAAAAGAAATTACCAATGCTGAATAATTTTCAGAATCTGAAAGGAAGTTTTCAAAAACTTCCTTACAATATTCTGCTCCACATTTTCCCACTTTGGAATTAATTTCTAGCAACAGTGACTGTATATAATATATATTATATAACAGTTGTGGATTGCAACAACTAGTACCTGTTTTGAATGTTTTACCTAAAATGCATTCATTAGGTACACTAACAGTTTTAAGAACAGCTCACAAAACTTACCTATACTGTTTACATTGTTCTTTATTAATTCTAGGGCGCTTTTCGAAATTGATGGAATAGGGCTCTTTTTGGAAATCTGTAACAGTGAAATTTAAATATTATTGACATAAAAGTAATAAACAGAACAACATTAATTAAATACATCATAAATAATATTATACTACCTTCCAAATTACTGCACTTTTCTTCAACAAGCTAAGAGGATATCCAAGTTGGTGGAGGAGATAATTTTTTGGATTTTTGCCTAGTTACACCTAGAGGCTCCTCGTTTTCCTAGTCAGAATATTATAATAATCCAGCGAGTCTGAGAGACTCTATGTCACCGTTAAAGTAAAACTTTTTCATGTCACCAGTTATACATATGTATATACATACCTATACATTAAACATTAACATTTATATCAATCTTTACCTTCTAAACAATTTCCTTGGTAAAATTGTCATAAAACTTGTTATAACTCCTTTCATAATATATAATCCAATCTATACATGGCAAAGCAAAAAACTAAAGCATACCTACTCCATACAAAAATAACTCTCCATGAGTCCTGGATAACACCAAGATACACTTAAATGTAACTCACAATAGGTATGTGTATATCTTGTAATTTATTCCAATAATTATTAGGTATTGTATATATATTTGTATTTTCCGATATTCTAAAAAAGGGGATTTTATATTTATCTGTATTTTTGTTTGATGCTGCTTTGGCAATGGAATCCACCCTTTCATTCAAAACAATCCCCCTAGACCAATCCCTGAATGTCATTCAGTGAATGACCTTTTCCACCACAATTTTTAATTTTGCATATCTCTTTCAGAAGTACCTACTTTTCTTTGACCGAAATCTTGTTTGAACGAAAGTAGGTGAATCTCATTTAAGAAAATACGATTTTTTTATGAAAAATGTGAACGAAGCCTTACGCCTTTGACGTTTCAAAAACAACGTTGCCACACATTTTAGACCCACCGCGCTTTTAAATTTTAGACCCATCGAGTTTAGATCTCTCGTGTTTGGGTGTCACGAAGCGTACCCTTCACGAACTGTGATTTATTCACTGATATTTAAAAATCACGAATAACGACTGCTACTTACATATATTAATTAGCGTGATCTGTGATTTTTCACTTAGCGATATTTTACGAATTGTGTTTTTTCACTGATATTAAAAAGTATTAAATTACAATAAACCGTGAGTTGCTATAAATATAAATTTATCAAAATAATTTTTTTCACTGATATTAAAAAGCATTAAATAACGATAAAACCGCAAATTGCTAAACCTGCCAAAATAGAACGAAAAAATTTGAAATAGTTTTTTTAAACGCCCGTTTAAATACGATTTTAAATGCCCGTAAGTATTAGGACAGCATAAAGTCGAATAGGTCTGACTGCTTTTCCGTGGTACCGTACCAACTGTTTAAACCTAAAAACTATAAACATTTAAAAGCAAAACTAAGTTTAAAAAGTTTTTTTGTACGAGTTATCTACCAATAAGTTCAATCACATATTGATAAATACATGTGGAACAATTCCCCACACGGTCGCTGCTGCAGAGAGCAACAGCGACGGCCTGGAATAATTAAAATTTCGGAGCAATTTAAATTTTATTGCTCCGAAATGTCGCTGCGATTTTTACTGCCGCGGAGCAGTTTGCGATTGCGACGCCACCGGAGCAGTGACAAAGTAGCAGTTTGCGAAATCGCAACACACCTCTAGTTTAGACCTCACGAGTTGCTCTGATATACCCATAACCAACAAAATTTACAAAGTTACTGGTGCCATGATGGCACTGCCATCATAAAGGTACATTGATAATATCAATTTGATATTGTTATTTATATACCAAAAAGCTTTATAACAATAACAAATGATCATCAAGTGATGTATTCTTATTCTATGGTGGACTTCTAAGGAGTGATTTTGACAGTTTAAAAATATATTCAGAGATGAAAGCAGTTGGTCAGTTTAGGATTGGTTTGTGACATGGCCATGAAATGGTTCTTCAGGGCATACATGTCAGCGTCGTCAACCCGTCCTTTTGAAACATTCTAAATTTAGAAATAATATAATGACCTTTTTAAAAATAATTTGACGAGTAAGCATTTAATATGTATTTTAAATATGTGGATACCTAACTAATATTGTATGTTTTCAGTACTTCCAGAGGATGCCGAAAGTCAAAACTGGTCGAGATAATTAATAAATAAAAATATCCATGTGGCCAAAAGCAAAAAATTCATGTGGCCTAATTGTTGGAACCAGTATATCATCAGTTTATCCCACCTACAGTGAGTGAGAGAAAGGGGAGAAACATACAAGAAGGATAGTAAAGTATAGTATGTGACAGAGGTGTGAAACAGAATCGGCAAAACTGGAAACATGACCCCTAATGGATAGTTGTGTGCCATTGGGTCCTGTTTGGCTTTAAGAACTTTTTAAGGAGCCTTATTGATATATGTAAAATAGTTTTAAAATGTAAGTATTATGTTTTAAATTCAAAACTTGTTGGCTTTTTAGCAAACCTTGGTTTTTCATTACTTAGGTTGAGTTGGTTCATAAAAAAGAATAATTTTATTGTTATTAGGCCTTGTGACAATACAAATTAAGCAAAAAAAATGCAAAATGCACACTAGTTATAAACTTGTTAGTGTTCTAAAATATATTTGTAAAAACTTATAATTTATATTTCAAATGTTAAATCTTATAAATTTGTTAGCCTAAACATTAGTTTGTAACCAAGGTTTACTATAATTATTATAGTCAATAATTCTCTTTTGGATGCATTTTGCTTTTGTAACGTACATAATAGCCCCATAAAATTTGTTGAAAAACGTGTTTTTAAATATATTTAGATATGTAAAAGAGAAAAATTCAACCAAAAAGAATGCAACCTCGAATGTAACAGTGGACCATTTAAAAAAATCAATCTTTTTTAATCTTTAAGGTTACTTTTTTTAAAAGCTAGAATTTTTTTAATTAATAGTTTATCAGTCTAAATGTTTGTTATATTAGTTTTCTACCAAAAATTGCCCAATATATTTTTGCTTTAAATTTTATGCTTGTTAATTAAATTATTTTTAAAAGGAGTTGGAAAATGGAAGCCATGGGACACCAACCTGAGAGCATAAACCTTAATTACACAAATGCAACACAACCTACAAGTTTGAATCTATTGTACACCAACTGGAGGACATAAACCCTACTTACGTGAAATTCAATGCAAGAAAGAAGACATTCTTGCAAGATGCAGTTCTACTGCACTAGTTGCATATTTTACCCAATACTATAAACTATAATCAATCTTTGCCATTGAATACACTAAATTCAATAGTGATACTTTCACATGTAACATTTTTGTACTGCATTTTGTAATATGTTAAAGTCAAATGATACCTATGCATATTCTTATTTTTGTAAAGAAATATTAATGTCATATTAAAAAAAATACCAAACAGTTAGGTATATTTTATTATTAGTTTATTTTTGTAAAAGTAACTTTTTATTATAAAAT
The DNA here is from genome assembly GCA_921294245.1 of Brassicogethes aeneus. Classification (NCBI taxonomy): domain Eukaryota; kingdom Metazoa; phylum Arthropoda; class Insecta; order Coleoptera; family Nitidulidae; genus Brassicogethes; species Brassicogethes aeneus. The sequence goes on from OV121134.1 coordinate 52,760,939, forward strand.
TTGTAAGGTTTGTATTTTTACTCTTCAAGGAAACGACCTTTAATAATTGTTTATTGATTTATTTTCAGTTTAAAATCGTTGTAAAATCCGTAATATCCAAATAATTTTTAAATAAACAAATCATGCGTCATTTTTGTTATGATTCATATGTCACGTGACGTGTTGACTTCTGTCAAAATATTTTGCTTTTTGTTTGTAATGGTGGAGTTGTGTTTTTCTTCTAATCTGCGGTTTCAAAAAATGACTTATTTTAGAAAGATGGTCACTTTAACATATGGATAAACCCAGTTTTTAAGTTTGACGCACATTGCAAACAGGGATTATTTATAATTTATTATCTATGATTATTATTATTATTCATTATCTATGATTACTTCGTTGCAAAACCGGAGATTTATTCGATTGCCATTTTCATAAAATAAATACAAAATGTTATCCCTTAACCGGTCTTAAATCTTAGAATTTGAATTTAAATTAATGATTTCTGTACCAACTTTAATAGATATGGTATAGATGGCTCCACAATAATTTAAAAATATACGTGTACGACTGGTCATATAATGTCTATGAAGTAAAAATGTATTCAAAAAACATCAAGCGGAGCGTACAAAAATGGGATCAAATTTAAATTACAGAGTCTGTAAATATTTTATTTAACCCTTTAGGACCTTTAAAGGTCCTAAAGGGTTAAATAAAATATTTACAGACTCTGTAATACAGAGTATACCTGTGTAAAATGAAAAAGTATATAGGGTTGTTGGTACACTGAGAAAAAAATGAGACAAATAAACTGTAGCTAATACTTTTATTAATAGTGAATATATTGTTTATTTCCTCTAAATAGTCGAAATAATAACGATAAATATACTTTAGTAAAACTTTATGTGTCGAGAATAAAAATATATTTAGGATAAATAAACTGTACCCTTGTCCCATAGGTATTTAAATATTTTTTTTATTTGGGAACTTTTTTCTCAGTGTAATATTTTATAACATATTATAAAATTAATATATAGGGTGTCGCAAACGTCCTCGTGCAACTGGATATGTAGACAGTTCAATTTCTAGAAAACACATTTTTTTAAATAAGTATTTAAAAAAATTGGGTTTCCTGCCGAAAATGACCCATATATGGTTTCTATAGAAACCAATAAGAGAATGAAATGGTTTGTACTGGACTGAATATTAATATTAATATTAATATGTGTATTGGTACTGGTTTTTATTGGGTTCTATAGGTATGTCGCCAAATGGTTTTAGGGCTAAATGGGAAATACCCATTTAAACCAATTCAAGACAATTATGTTTTCCAATTGATACCAATTCACCAGATTCAAACCTATAAGACCCAATATATTGGGTCTTATAGGTTTGAATCTGGTGAATTGGTATCAATGTATACATTACAACATAAATTCCCATTGGTTTCTATATAGAACAATATTGTTCTTAAAGGGGCATTTTCACCAGATTCAAACCTATAAGACCCAATACATTACAACATAAATTCCCATTGGTTTCTATATAGAACAATATTGTTCTTAAAGGGGCATTTTCGGCAGTGAGATGAAGAATTTAAAGTGTAGGATATATCGAAAAAGACAACCATCAGGTGAAGCATTGCCGAAATTAGAAAAATTACACAACTGGAAATTGGATGATACCTACCCTAGTAACACAAAGTAACAATTTCGTGTCTTTTTCTACACGTTTTTGCTAAAACGTGAGTCTAACGTGCTTTAGAAATCGTAACGCATTGAAAATAAAAACGTTGCCAAACCGCGCTAAATTTAGCCATAGATATAGTCACTTGTTCGTCTCGACGAATTAGGTATAAATCTCCACGTTATGGTTACGAATACATCAAGTTTTACACTATAACAGTATCTCGTATTCTTAACGAATACATGGCGTATTTTTCACTACCAACTACTTACGCATTCATGTCGAATACATCACGCATTTATCACGAATACACAATTATCCATCTTGATTATATCACGCATTTTACTCAAATACATCACGCACTCATGAAAACTAGTAACGTTTCCGTTATAAAATCGTATAGATTTCACCAACGCTTTTACCACGGTTTCATATCTAGTTTTGGCAGGATTTTTTACAGGATATTTACAGGATATTTACTATAGGGTCACCCTATTAGGGTGGCAATATATTTCCACTTTTTTATTTTTGGAGCTCAGACAATAAAAATTAAAGTATTTGAAGAGTTCCCTTTAAGTTTTAACTTTTTTTCAAAATGACAAAAACAGTCAATTCTTATTTAGAAAAAAATATATTTTTTTGCTCGCTAAGGTAAATTTTCGTGCATGAAATATGAATAAGTTTCTTAAAGTTTCATAATTTAAATTGAAAGGAAAATAAAAATTAAGTATTAATTAATATTAAAATATTTAAAATTAATATACATGTAAACATTAAATGCAATGAATTAAAAATTTAAAAATTATTAGCGATCTTTAAAAATTTATATTTTAATCTGAAAATTTTATAAATTTACTCATTTTTCGTTTAGAAAAATTTTCCGAGGTGAGAAAAAAATTAAAACAAAAAGTTTCGAATTTTGACTATTTTTGGAATTTTTAAAATTCTTTAGTGACCTCTAAAATAGTTAAAACTCTTTAATTACAAAAACATTTTTCCAGGGGAGCTCCAAAAAAGAAAAAATATTGCCACCCAAATATTTACCAAAAGTACTTATTCGTTTGTAGTGTAGTGATCATGTAGTGTTAGTAAATTGCAGTGTTGTTTCAGTGTTGTAGTAAAATGAAATGTTAGTAAAGTGTAGTGCAGTTTCAGTTAAGTGCAGTGTTTAGAAAGTAGTTGCTTATATAACTTTTTTAAACACACCAAGTAATTAGTTAATTAACTAAACTTACTACATAATCCACGCACTTTTCTGATTTTTACAATAAAACACTTTAAAAAGTACGATGGTAAATTATTTTTTATTTTTAGAAGAACATAAATATTTTAAATAAACTAAACAAAAACTCAAAACAAAATAAAAAATTCATAACAAAACCTAAAAAGAACATAAATATTTTAAATAAACTAAACAAAAACTCAAAACAAAATCAAAAATTCATAACAAAACCTAAACTGAAGAAAAAAAATCATTTTTCCAACTTTATTACATAGGTACTTATTTTTTATAATATTTTAAATAAACTAAACAAAAACTCAAAACAAAATCAAAAATTCATAACAAAACCTAAACTGAAGAAAAAAAATCATTATTCCAACTTTATTACATACCTACTTATTTTTTTTCAATCTTTTTCTAAAAAAAAGAACATTATAATTATCTGACTTTAAGCAACAAATTAAATACAAACCTGTGCTTTTATCCTGTCGTATGTATGTTGAAAAGCATACATGAGGTGCTTTTCAACCTCGTCTTTAGTAACATTTTTCTCATTCGATACTACGTCCACTATGGTTTTTGCGAGCAGAGTATTTTTTCTCAACATTTAGCAATTTCAATAAAATTCCCTGTAATTAACCTAAAAAATACATGTGCTTCGAAGCACATGTATTTTCTAGGTTAAGTAGAGGAATTACAGGGAATTATTAAACAAAAACGAGATAAACAAATAATATGCTGAACAGACACATACCTTTTAAAAGCTTGTTGCTATTATTGCCACAAATAGTATTTTTATAATTATTTTACGGCTTTACTTCGCAAAACAGACGACCACGATGCGACTGACAACAGCAATATGGCGCTTAACTTCCCCGTCTCGAAATGAGGGCCGGTGAGAGATCAGTAACCAATTCGTTATAAACTCGAGACACATTTGTGACGATTTCGTAACTCGAAAGATATACCCAAAATATTAAGTCACTTTTTCAAGTCGAAAAAACGTGAAGAAATTTAAGCAAAATCTATTTAAAATATTCACGATTACAATATGCCAACGGTTCTGTAAAAAACGACGTGACGGAACCTTGTCTTTACATTGTCACGTTTTTACTATTGCCTTAAAGTGGCGAAATTAATTTTCTTTTTAATAAATTTACGTGTACTTGACGAACTGCTGTCTCGTTTTCGTCACTTGTAATTTTTGGTCGTCACGATGTGTTACTAGGGTACCCATCAACACTCTGTTGTGTCACATTCATCCCAAAAGTATATGAATTTAAAATTATTAATGATCAAAACGAAACAGATGAATAATCGAGAGAGTATACTTTTTTCGCATTTTTACATATTTTTTAAGGACAAACAATTTAAAATATTTTTTGGATTTTAATAAATTAATATTTTCTGTCAATCGTTGAATGATTAATTTAAATAAGTAGCCATACAAAATTATACTAGGTCCTAATTAGGATTTAAATAACACTTTTTGGGGCCTAAATCCTACTTAGGACCGGGTACGCTTCGTGACACCCAAACACGAGAGATCTAAACTCGATGGGTCTAAAATTTAAAAGCGCGGTGGGTCTAAAATGTGTGGCAACGTTGTTTTTGAAACGTCAAAGGCGTAAGGCTTCGTTCACATTTTTCGTAAAAAATCGTATTTTCTTAAATGAGATTCACCTACTTTCGTTCAAACAAGATTTCGGTCAAAGAAAAGTAGGTACTTCTGAAACAGATATGCAAAATTAAAGTGGTGGAATAGTATATTCTGTAACAAGTTTGGAATACAGCATATTCCGCTCGAGTGAAAAGTTTGTCACACGAGCCGAAGGCGAGTGTGACGGTTTCACGAGAGCGGAATATGCAATTCCAAACGTGTTTCAGACTATACTTTTTCTACGCTTATAAAAAATACCACAGAAATAATTTAATTGGAAAAAAGTTAGGTTATCTTTTGACAGATGTTAGATTTTATGATGGTAGTAAATAAGATAATTTTTAAATAAGCTTATAAAAATTACTTACATAATTTTGCAATTAGGAAGTATAAAGAAGAAATGGACAAATTGTAAGGAATGGCAAATAAGTTATTATTTGAATTTCAAATTTTGAATTAACTAATGACAGACGTAAACAATTAACCAGTGCTGCCATCTCTTTGGGACTAAGTCAAACCTAAATATTCTAATAGAATCCTACTAAATCGGCCAAACAGAATTACAACTAGCTTGTAAAGAAGATATATTTTGGGTATTTTTGTTAACGCAAACTGTTTTAAATCCTATTGTATACTACCGATTAATATTTTCTACCGGGCCTTTCTGAAAAAACTAGATTTGGTAGGAATACAAGTGAGTTATAAAATAAACATAGAGATGTCGCCCCCAATGCTCATTCCATCATTAGAATCTGTGCGGAATAATTATTCTGTAACACTTTATGGAATAAACGTAATTCCATATTAAAAAGTCATATAAGAACTGTCAAATTCCGTAATAAGCGTAGAAAAAAGGTCATTCAGGGATTGTTTTGAATGAAAGGGTGGATTCCATTGCCAAAGCAGCATCAAACAATAATACAGATAAATATAAAATCCCCTTTTTTAGAATATCGGAAAATACAAATATACAATAATAATTATTGGAATAAATTGCAAGATATACACATATTGTGAGTTACATTTAAGTGTATCTTGGTGTTATCCAGGACTCATGGAGAGTTATTTTTGTATGGAGTAGGTATGCTTTAGTTTTTTGCTTTGCCATGTATAGATTGGATTATATATTATGAAAGGAGTTATAACAAGTTTTATGACAATTTTACCAAGGAAATGTTTAATGTATATAGGTATGTATGTATAACTGGTGACATGAAAAAGTTTTACTTTAACAGTGACATGGAGTCTCTCAGACTCGCTGGATTATTATAATATTCCGACTAGGAAAACGAGGAGCCTCTAGGCAAAACCGCAGATTAGAAGAAAAACACAACTCCACCATTACAAACAAAAAGCAAAATATTTTGACAGAAGTCAACACGTCACGTGACATATGAATCATAAAGCGGCCCTCACACGATCATTATTACTGACAGTATTGATTACTGACAGTATTTCTAGTTTCACCTCACACAGTCAGTATTTATATTAGTATTCAGTTTCATAGTTCAATTGTTCCTAGAATTGTCTTTCTGTAGCCATCTTTCTGTACTTCATTTCATAAATAATGGACAAAAAACATAAGGCTTGCATTGCAATTATTTTATTAAATTGTACAAGTGTAAAGGATCGTAAAAAGAAAAAGAGACGATTTTAAACTGAAAATAAATCAATAAACAATTATTAAAGGTCGTTTCCTTAAAGAGTAAAAATACAAACCTTACAAATTTTATAATAAAAAGTTACTTTTACAAAAATAAAATATACCTAACTGTTTGGTATTTTTTTAATATGACATTAATATTTCTTTACAAAAATAAGAATATGCATATCATTTAACTTTAAGATATTACAAAATGCAGTACAAAAATGTTACAAGTGAAAGTTTCACTATTGAATTTAGTGTATTCAATGGCAAAGATTGATTATAGTTTATAGTATTGGGTAAAATATGCAACTAGTGCAGTAGAACTGCATCTTGCAAGAATGTCTTCTTTCTTGCATTGAATTTCACGTAAGTAGGGTTTATGTCCTCCAGTTGGTGTACAATAGATTCAAACTTGTAGGTTGTGTTGCATTTGTGTAATTAAGGTTTATGCTCTCAGGTTGGTGTCCCATGGCTTCCATTTTCCAACTCCTTTTAAAAATAATTTAATTAACAAACATAAAATTTAAAGAAAAAATATATTGGGCAATTTTTGGTATAAAACTAATATAACAAACATTTAGACTGATAAACTATTAATTAAAAAAATTCTAGCTTTTAAAAAAAGTAACCTTAAACATTAAAAAAGATTGATTTTTTTAAATGGTCCACTGTTACATTCGAGGTTGCATTCTTTTTGGTTGAATTTTTCTCTTTTACATATCTAAATATATTTAAAAACACGTTTTTCAAAAAATTTTATGGGGCTATTATGTACGTTACAAAAGCAAAATGCATCCAAAAGAGAATTATTGACTATAATAATTAAAGTAAACCTTGGTTACAAACTAATGTTTAGGCTAACAAATTTATAAGATTTAACATTTGAAATATAAATTATAAGTTTTTACAAAAATATTTTAGAACACTAACAAGTTTATAACTAGTGTGCATTTTGCATTTTTTTTGCTTAATTTGTATTAACAAGGCCTAATAACCAAATTATTCTTTTTTTTTTAACCAACTCAACCTAAGTAATGAAAAACCAAGGTTTGCTAAAAAGCCAACAAGTTTTGAATTTTAAACATAATACTTACATTTTAAAACTATTTTACATATCGTGACCTTGGAATGACAAGTTTCTAAGTGCAGCTGCCCCCTTAAGCAAAAATGCCTTACCTGCAATAATTAATATTCTAGATAAGTCATTTTTGTTTAACGACGCAACTGCACTTAGAACCTTGTCATTCCAAGGTCACGATATATCAATAAGGTTCCTTAAAAAGTTCTTAAAGCCAAACAGGACCCAATGGCACACAACTATTCATTAGGGGTCATGTTTCCCGTTTTGTCGATTCTGTTTCACACCTGTGTCACATAGGTACTATACTTTACTATCCTTCTTGTATGTTTCTCCCCTTTCTCTCACTCACTGTAGGTGGGATAAACTGATGATATACTGATTCCAACAATTAGGCCACGTGAATTTTTTGCTTTTGGCCACATGGATATTTTTATTTATTAATTATCTCGACCAGTTTTGACTTTCGGCATCCTCTGGAAGTACTGAAAACATACAATATTAGTTAGGTATCCACATATTTAAAATACATAATAAATGCTTACTCGTCAAATTATTTTTAAAAAGGTCATCTAATATATTAATTATATTATTTCTAAATTTAGAATGTTTCAAAAGGACGGGTTGACGACGCTGACATGTATTAGTGTTGCCCTGGAGAACCATTTCATGGCCATGTCACAAACCAATCGTAAACTGACCAACTGTTACTGCTTTCATCTCTGAATATATTTTTAAACTTAATCTGTCAAAATCACTCCTTAGTAAGAAGTCCTTACAACCATAGAATAAGAATACAACATCACTTGCATACATATATCTATGATCATTTGTTATTGTTATAAAGCTTTTTGGTATATAAATAACAATATCAAATTGATATTATCAATGTACCTTTATGATGGCACCAACAACTTTGTAAATTTTGTTGGTTATGGGCACAATGTTGTGTTGTGTGGATATGGGCAGGGTCAGTAGAAAACCTTAGGTAATTTACCTTGGTAGAAAAGGGTAGAAAACTTGTTTTCGACTTGCGTCGAAAACCTATAGGGTTTTCTACCTACGTAAATTACCTTATTCGACCTTCTCCTTCCACTTCTCTATAATTGATAAAAATTTGCCCTCATGCCAAAAATTATGTTGGGGTCTCCCAACCAAACGCGGCCTTTTTTTCCCACCATAATAATGTTAAAAAACTCCAAATAACTTCAAATTTATGGTAGGTGTCTGATTTTTCACAACATTTAACAAATCTTCTTCTTCTTCTTCTTCTTAATTCTGAACACAATTCTGTGTTCAGAGGAATGACCTTTAGCTTAATTTAAAAGCTATTTGGCCAGCACATTATATTTTTCGGTTTCCACCAAGATCAAGGGACTCAATTAAGAGTATCTGAGTTGTCTCATCCCTTGGTCTAATTGTTTTTTTTTCTAGGTTATATTTCCAGGTGTATTTTTTGCTAAAATGAGTTTAGTAGGGTGTTAGTACGGACAGACGTTACAAACAAAGGTAAGACTTTTCACGCTTGGGGGCAGCGGCCAAGCGACTTTGACAACCCAGTAGATGCTACCTCGGTATAGGAACCCAGGAAGTGTTATTGGAAGGATCTGTAAAAAGAAATAGATAGAAATAAATGTTATAATATTATTTTGTGGTAGTCCATAAATTTTAATAGTATTTTTATGGTTTTTTTATTAAGGTTTCTCAGAATAAGTTGTAGGTTTGTCGGTAATTCTAATCCATTTTGTCCCATTTCGAAGTATATGTCGCCATTGATTGGGCATTCTAGTAAAATGTGTGTTAGGTCACCCACTTGTCCGCATTCGCAGTAGGGGTTTTCTAGTATACCTATTCTGTGTAGGTGTGCGTTTGTAAGGCAATGTCCTGTTCTTAAGCGCATGATAGCTGTTAGGTGTCTTCGATTTTGTATTTTGTTGGTATAGAACCACGGTTTATTCGGAAGTTCGTCGACTATTTTTCCATACCAGCTCCCTGTTCTGGGAAATGTTTTTAACCATTCCTTGTTGTATGCTTGGTAAAGTTCTTTTTTTAATTCAGGTAGTATTTCTGTCATCTCTGGTTGGAAGTTTAAAGGGACATTAAGGTTTACCCCAATATTTGCTAGTTGGTCTGCAACCACATTTCCGTGGATTTCGTCGTGTCCTGGTACCCATGCTAATATAAAGTCAAAATCGTTTTCTGTGGCTATTGTAATAAACCTTTTAGTGGCAATCGATATATATTGGTCTTTTGATGAGTATTTATTGTTTATTAGTTTTTCAAGGGCACTAGCAGAGTCTGTTAAAATTAGGTTACGTTTGATATTTTTAGAGATTGCAATTTCTACACCCTTGCAAATTGCGGCCATTTCTGCTGTGCATATCTGGAGATGGTCTGGGAGTCTTGCCGAAAATCGAATATCGTTCTCAGGCATATAGATTCCTATACCCGTTTTATGTTTAATTTTTGATGCGTCTGTATAAATGATGTTGTATTTATTTGTTTTAAATTTTTCGAGTTCTGCTAAAAAATTTATTTTATTGTTTATATAATTTTTTCTTAAGTTTAGATTTTTATTTTTAATTTGGGCAAACTGGTAACAATATTCGATTTCAAAGCAAGGCATGAGATCACTTCTTCTAATTTTATTTAAGTATTTATTAAGTAGGGGTGTTACTTGGATGATGTAGGGGTATTCTTTTGATTTCCAATATGTGTTTGGTTTTAAGCAGTCTTGTTTTAGCATTGCCATAATGGGAATTAAGGGGTGAGATTTAAATTGAACTATTTTTGATAAGAATTTGGTTGTTAACCATTTTCTTCTTTCAGATAATGGGGGTTCTGCACATTCTGCAAGTAGGGCGTTGTTTGGAGTGGTTTTCATAGTGCCTGTAATAACCCTTAATGCTTTATTCTGGGTGGAATGAAGTCTATTTTTTAAATTTTTTTGTATGGGACTTAATAAAATTGATCCGAAATCTAGTTGTGATCTTACTAGACCATTGTATACCATTAACAATATTTTGGGGTCTGCTCCCCAGTAAACCCTTGCTATTGCTCTCATCACATTAATGCCTTGGTTGGCTTTAGCAATCATTCCCGTAACCTGGTTGTTCCAATTAAGGAATTCATTGAAGGTAACTCCCAAATACTTGATATTTGCCTGCTGTTTTATTTCCTTATTTCCTATTTTTATTGTTGGTGGTGATTGTTTACTTTTTCTTTTCCTGAACCATATGAATTCAGTTTTGTCTGATGATATTGAGAGCTTATGTTTAACAAATCATAATAAACAACAAACTTGCATAACCTCACATTTTTTGATATTTGACAGTATTCTACTTTTTTACGTTTTCTACCGTCGAAAACGTCGAAAAAGGTTTTCTACATGTCGAAAACAAAAATGTAGGTAGATACCCAACCCTGGATATGGGTATATCAGAGGGGAGCAACTCGTGAGGTCTAAACCGATTTATTTAGATTTCATTTAAGAAAAATGTGAACCAAACCTTATTTGAAGTGCGACGTTGCCACACATTTTAGACCCACCGCGCTTTTAAATTTTAGACCCATCGACTTTGTAAAATACTGCAGTGGCCAAAAGTTTTCTAATAATATAAGAATCTTATACAATAAATATCTCGTTAGATAATTAGGTTTTCGTTATTAACCAGATTTAAATACACCTTAAGGTGTAAATTTAAATTAACACCAGCACCCTTGGTGGGAGTCGTAAGTAAAGAACCATGTCAAACGTCTCATAAATTGCCTTTGTATACAGGGTGTTATGTAATTAATGTTATATATTAAATTGGGTTGTTCCTTAGGGTCCATAAAGAAGCACCTGAAACTTTTTTTTTCTAAATTCCAAAGTCTAAAATTAATTTATAATAACGTTTATCCTACCAAAAAGTACGCCACTGATCGACTAGGAACTTTAGGCTAATCTGGTTAATTTATTATGTTATGGTTGGTAACAACAGTGTTTCCAAAATCTGTCAAAAAAGTTGACAAACATTGTTTAAATTTAGCTTAATTGCAAAAATGACAAAATTAACAATGCAAATTGTGAATTTGGCGTTTTTATTAATTGTTGGTTATGTCATTTTTGTACTGAAGGTAAATTCAAACAAAATCTGCCAACTTTTATGGCAGAATCTAGTGCATTCCTTTAAAATTTTAGGTTATGTGCTCAAATTGTAAATATCTTAACTAAGGGAAGTGCTTTTGGATTTATTTACACAAATTAAAAGTTTAACCTGTCCCAATTTCATATGAGTAAACAGAAAGAAAAAAACTGATGAAAAAATTAATTTTGTGGTTATGGATTTTTTAAAATAGGTACTAAATTTTCTAATCATTGCTTAAGCTAATAGCTGGATGAGTAAATAAATACAGAAGGGTGTTAGAGCTTTAAGGGCATAAAACTTTTGTATTTATTGAGTTTTTATTTATTTTTTGGAAGAAAAATTTTTAGTAACAATTTTTTACATCTGGCAACGCGTAGCTACTTTGTTGGTTGGTATAGTCACAGAATACAAGTTTGCAGAGATAAACCAAGTGTGTAACCAGTGGCGTATCACAAAAAATATAAAAAAACTTCTAATGCATATTTTTTCTTTATCTTTGGAAAAATATTTTTTTAAATATTTTTCCTTTATTCTTTATGTCAAAAGGTATTCAGTATTTTAATATATAACATTAATTACATAACACCCTGTATAATATTCCTTTAAGAGGACTACACACTAATATAAGGGTTCTGATGCATCTTTTCGTGAGAACTGATTGTATGAGAGTTAGTTTTTAGTCAGGTTCCTTGTGAATAATAATTAGTAAATTACTGTGTTTAATTAAAGTACCTACATCTCTAACACTCCTGTGAATAATTATGCCATTTGGTAGATCCAAACAAAATTTTATCAAATTCGAAAAAGAAACATTTAAATAATAAGCATTTTAATTTTCCACTTAAATAGGTACATCTATGAATAGGTACTTGATTACATCAAAACTTAATTTTGTTTAATAGGCCCTTTTTCGACCAAGCCACAGAATGACGATATCGAAACCGAGAAAATAAATTCTCGGTAAAAATAATAATTATTTTAAAGCTTCTCTATGAGGCGCCGTTTGTGTCAAAATTAGAAGTGCAAAATATATTTTAGTTTATAAACTTAATTTGCTCTATAAATAATTAATTATATGCATTATTTACCAAATTATTTTTTTATCAAATTATTTTTTTATCGACTTATTTTTTTATCTAGGTAATTATTTTTTTATCAACTATTTTTTTTATGAAATTATTTTTTTATGAAATTATTTTCTTATCAAAGCTGTTTTTAGCACCTGTCATTTTGACAGCCGTTATTTTAGCACGTGTCAAATGGGATCTGTCATTTTGAGCGTCATTTTATCACCTGTCATTTTGACGGCTGTTATTTTTGCACCTGTCATTGTGACAGCTGTCATTTAGGCATAAATACAAGTTTTCTTTGGAACACCCTGTATAATAATTTAATAAAAAAATAAGTTAATAAAAAAATAAATCGATGAAAAAATATTTTCATAAAAAAATAATTTGATAAAAAAAGAATTTCATAAAAAAATAATGTTGTAAAGAAATAGCTATTTCTTCAAACTAGTTTGATAAAAAATAATTTGGGAAAAAATGCATTTCATTAATTATTTATAAAGCAAAACAAGTTTATTTTCCACTTTTAATTTTTACACAAACGGCGCATTATACTTCTCGCTCTCTTAAAAATGCTTATGAAGGAGTATAGACCAATATGAATTTTATTCCCTAGTCAAAATAAATAAAAATTAATTAACTGGCCGCCTGTATCAAATTTCAAGTAAACAATTTGGCCGGATCCTCGGGAAAATCACAAAGGAAACGAAATGGGAAACAGTTTATGGTTTTTATAAGTAGGTATTTTAAATGTTTAATTTCAAAACTTTTTATTTGATTTATTATTTGATGTTATCTGCTCACAGTGTGGAACTATTATAATTTACAATAGAAATATAAATTTTCCCACAACAATCCTGTTTATTCATTATAAAAATGTTCCCTTATGTAAATCAGAAATAATCCTATTTCATTGGCGATCTGGGATATTTTTTTTTTAAATTAAATAGTTTATCTATAGATAGCTATAGCTATAGCTATGAAATAATTGTTTACCTGTTTAACCCGTTTCTCGACGCAACTCAATTAGATATTAAATTTTGTCATTAAAGAACAGCATGAAAGTATTTTAACCCCTAATTGGTGACCTGGAGTACCTATACCAGACTCCTAAGCACTTTGCAATCAGTGCATATTTAAAAGTTCGCGCTAAATCTGTTTCATCCTCCAGGTACCTTCAATCCTAGATGGTATTATAACACTCTCTAGTAGAGAGTCTCTACCAATATTAGTTGTTTCCAAAATGTGTATGTAAATATGACCCAACCCAACACATGTGTTTAAAGTGTAAGGGGAGTCTCTTAGACTCCATGTCTATCCCATCAGGATGTTTCTAGGATAACTTGGGATGAACCTCATACATTCTGGGAACATCCTTAGGTCGTTTTTAGTATGTTATATTTTATATTCCTAAATGACTTTTAAAAAGGTTTGAAATAAATCGAAAATTTTCAAAATAAGTTTTATTTTGAAAGGACACAGTTTATGCAGACAAACAGGCACCAATACCATTACTACTTAAAGCTTGCAGCATGTTATTTCTTAACAAATACAAATACTTAACAGTTATAATGTTTAAATACTTAAAACATATTTAATTTAAAGTAAAAAACTGAAATACTGTAAATACTCAGTTAATATAAAATAATATAAATAAATAATATAAAAGGAAACAAATAAGCACCCCAAAGACCTTTAAGGAACCAAATACCCCAGCTACATAAAATTCTAAAAGTATATTGAAAAAAACATACATATACATACATAATATATTATTTACCTATGGCTAAAATTAAACATTTAATTCAATTTTTTTTTATTTCTCCTCTTAACCTTCTTTCTTTTGCCCTTCTCAACCAATCTCCAATTTGTTGCTCAGCCTCTTTGTAATTAATGGAATGCTCAGATTTCTGTGCACATTCTGAAATAAAAATTATATTGTTAAGAAAAAGTTTCCGGGTAACTACCAACATAGAAACACGACCCACTTAGCTGCGGGTTCGATGCTTCTATAGTTGGATAAAAAAAAATTGGAAATATTCTTTTATTTTAAGTGGGGTAAAAAAATATAAAAAAAATCTGCAAAATCAAAAGGGGTTGGGTTTAAAAGTCTATTTTTATTTACCGATTATCGCTTTGGCTAATGATAAGCTTCCAAACATGGTTTTTCCTTTTTTCCCTAAGAGGGAGAACTGTTCAGCTAGACTATCTGTAATTATAGGTGGGAGACATCATCTTATAAATTCATAGATTCCAAGTTGTGAAAAAAACTGAACCTATAAATCAGAAAAAAGAAACTATACTCACCAATGTAACTTTATGAAAATTCTAGGATAATGGATAAAAAAGAAATTACCACTGCTGAATAATTTTCAGAATCTGAAAGGAAGTTTTCAAAAACTTCCTTACGATATTCTACTCCACATTTTCCCACTTTGGAATTAATTTCTAACAACAGTGACTGTATATTATAATATATATTATATATCAGATGTGGATTGCAACAACAACTAGTACCTGTTTTGAATGTTTCACCTAAAATGCATTCATTAGGTACACTAACAGTTTTAAGAACAGCTCACAAAACTTATCTATACTGTTTACTTTGTTCTTTATTAATTCTAGGGCGCTTTTCGAAGTTGATGGAATAGGGCTTGGAAAAATTACTGCCCTCTGGAAATCTGTAACAGTGAAATTTAATTAGTATTGACATAAAAGTAATAAACAGAACATTAATTATATACATTATAAATAATATTATACTACCTTCCAAATTATTGCACTTTTCTTCAACAAGCTAAGAGGATATCCAAGTTGGTGGAGGAGGTAATTTTTTGGATTTTTGCCTAGTTACACCTAGAGGCTCCTCGTTTTCCTAGTCAGAATATTATAATAATCCAGCGAGTCTGAGAGACTCCATGTCACCGTTAAAGTAAAACTTTTTCATGTCACCAGTTATACATACATACCTATATACCTACATTAAACATTAACATTTAAATCAATCTTTACCTTCTAAACAATTTCCTTGGTAAAATTGTCATAAAACTTGTTATAACTCCTTTCATAATATATAATCCAATCTATACATGGCAAAGCAAAAAACTAAAGCATACCTACTCCATACAAAAATAACTCTCCATGAGTCCTGGATAACACCAAGATACACAATGTAACTCACAATAGGTATGTATATCTCACAATAGGTATGTGTATATCTTGCAATTTATTCCAATAATTATTATTGTATATTTGTATTTTCCGATATTCTAAAAAAGGGGATTTTAATAAAATCATTTTATATTTATCTGTATTTTTGTTTGATGCTGCTTTGGCAATGGAATCCACCCTTTCATTCAAAACAATCCCTGAATGACCTTTTCCACCACAATTTTTAATTTTGCATATCTGTTTGAAACAGACTGTTTCAGAAGTACCTACTTTTCTTTGACCGAAATCTTGTTTGAACGAAAGTAGGTGAATCTCATTTAAGAAAATACGATTTTTTATGAAAAATGTGAACGAAGCCTTACGCCTTTGACGTTTCAAAAACAACGTTGCCACACATTTTAGACCCACCGCGCTTTTAAATTTTAGACCCATCGAGTTTAGATCTCTCGTGTTTGGGTGTCACGAAGCGTACCCCCCAACTCTAGTCATGCCATGATACAAAGTTTAATCAAAAGTTTGTATCAATTCTATGAAAAGTTTCCTTGTATCATGGTTATGTTCTTGACTCAAGAAGACCTGGACATTGTATCCTTGTCATGTCATGGATTTTAAACAAAACTGTAAAATCGTTAGATTCCTAGGATACAATTAAAACCAAGTCCTTTTCAATGGTTCTATGTTTAAAAAATCAAAAAATCCTGTAAAACATTTGTCTACCTGTAAAAAAAATAATGCATTTTATATTGCCCTATTACATAAAATTGGGTTTTTTCGTATACAATTGTAAACATTATAAATTCTCTGCCTAACAACAAAAATAATGAAGTCATTATTCACGTTCCTGGGCATTAGTGATTGGGCGAAACCAACTATATTTAAAATTGGTAAAAAGTGAGGTTAACCATTTGGCAGATTTCATTTATTTATTTTTTAAAATCATATGATTAAATTAAATATTTAATTATCTACTTTTTGGAGTAGATAAAGTATAGTAGTACACTAAAGATTATGCTGAGGCATAGAAATAATATAGTATTATTTCTATATAGAAATAGGGACCAGAAAAAGGTAGGCAACCTAGCTGTTACATATTCTGTATGTTGTATGCTTTCCATTGGAATTTCGTTCATTTGGCAAGCAAGTCGGTGAAATTTAAAAAATAAATTATTTTTTTAATTTTTTATTTATTATAGCCATGATCATATTTTTTATGGCAACCCTATTGGTTTATGTTCAGAAACATATTTTATTTGATAAAATATAATTTTCATCTGGTAAGCAAATGAGTGAAGGTCGACCTTACTTGGGATCCTCTACTAACTGTACAGTACTGTTTGGTTTAGTATGTTAGATGACGCTACAGAGTATGCGCACTTCGTATTGCGCAGTTGAAATATCTTTAGTTTCGGGGAAGTCCATATGGACATTATTATTACTTTTCTTTGTAAAATATTCAATTTAAAGCTGGCATCGTAGCGCTTGAAAAGGTATATATACCTTTTCAAGCGCTACGTTGCCAGCTTTAAATTGAATATTTTACAAAGAAAAGTAATAATAATGTCGCTATTTACAGGCAAAATACAGGACAGTCCTGTAGAATAGAGCTTAGATTATGCGGATTATTTATTCGGATTTGAATCCCTCGTCGGGCGACTCGACGCCCACTAGTGGGCAAAATTAAATACTAAATAAAATTGGCTTTAAAGTCATATGACAATATTGTTGTAGTTAAATCTTAGTTTTTTCTTCCAAGAGTTAAATAAAATATTGTGAGCGACCATTGGTCAAGAGAAGATTCCACTCGCAGTCGCTACGCTCGTGCGGCAAACTCCACGCTTAAGAAGTCTCCTCTTTCTTTTACTAGTCTCACAATATAGGTACCATATTCTTTTAATCAAAATATTTCAAATGAATGTAGAAAAACAATATAATAAAAAACTTTTTATTTGTAAATAAAACAAATTCCAAAATGCAAAAATATATAATATTTTTTAAAATAAAAATTTGAAACTTAAAGAACTGGAGAAATGTTATTCTCAACAACAGTGACATTAAAATTATCACTCATTTCCGAATCACCTTCTTCACAAATTGTGCAATCAAATTCTGGATTTGCAAAAAGATCTCTTATGGGATTTATTTTTGATTTTTGACTAATTACAACATCCCCCTTAATGTTGTTATTTCCTGTAATGTGATCCACTTTTATATGAGGAATCCTAAAAAACAATAAAATATAAAATGTTTTTCACAACAAAATTTACTTACAATTGCAGCAAATCAAATTTTCCATTATTTTTTTCCTTATTATTTCCTAAATTCTTTTCAGTCTCATATACAATTCCATAATTCTTGCAATCATTTAAAGAAAAATTTTCTGCAGTGACATAACAATTATCAAAAATTTTCAAGCCAAAGTTAACATTATGAATTTCAGTATTCCTTAAGAAAATTGAAGAATTTGTATTTCCCACAACAGCAGTGCTAAATTTTTCAATTTTGCAGTTTTTTAATTCCAACTCAGCACCAGCTAATACAATAATCCCTTGCTGTGTAGAAGAAACTCCATCTCCAACAAGTTTAACATTTTCCAATGTTACTTTTCCTTTTCTTATGACTATTCCACACTGAGATTTTCCAGCTTGTATTGTCATATTTTTTAATTCAACATTATTGCCTATGAAATCCAACATAATATCATCTCTTTCTGATGATAGCTCAGTGGAATTTCCATCAGAAATTCCTATAAGTCTGCCGCCTGTTTCCAAAGCACCAGTGGTTCTTATTTCATGACTCCCCTCACATAAAATAAATGTACTATTCACATTAGCTATTTCTAAAATGTTACCCAAGTTTGAGACAAAAGTCATGGGTGTATTTGATCCAAAATCACTCTTAACTTTGTTTAGGAAGCCAAGGTAATCATCAACTAAACCTTTTTTGTAAACAAGCCAAAATTCCAATTTTTCTGATGTATGTTTTACAGATACCTCCTCAGATTGCCTTTTAACAATAACTTTCCTCAGCAAAGGATCCTCCAAAATATCCAACTCACTCTTAATCTCCAATAACCTCACATGCAACTCCATCAATTTCTCTATATTCTTATTCTCAAACAATTCATTCTCATTATCGACGTCGCTGACACTATCCTCCAAAATCTCACGTTGATTTTGAATCCTTCTAGCTTCAGTCAACAGTGAGGCAATATGCTCAGCAGTCGCCCTAGGAATTATTCCATTCTTCATGTCATAATACAATCTTAGCCTAGGCTCCAAATGCTTTTCTTTCCAGTCAGCATTATGCTCATCTAAATCCCACGGCATAAGCAATTTAGTGTAAAAGAATCGCAAAATATCGACTGCATTAGCAGTGGATGGAAGATTTAACGCAATACTTTCATCTTGTTCTTTGGTGACCCATAATTGCACCAAAGGCACTCTGTGTTGTTCGTGAATGTGAATATCATCATCTTCAACAGCTAATACCTTTACTAAAGCAGTTAATTCCTTAAAGTCCACATCCAATACAAATACGAGTATGATAGATGGAAAAGGTATTTTTAATGCTTTACAGGTGGTTCTTGGTATTTTCCAAACCGCCTGCCAACCATTTGGATCCAAAGTTAATTCCAAGTAGAATGACCATTCCTTATTTGCAGCTGTTAAGTTATCAGGTAATAAATCTCGGAATTCCGTTAGTCTTTCTTGCAAACTTTTATCAAAACGAATTACTTCTTCCATGTTAAGCGCACTAATATTTACTTTGACATACGAATGAATGCAAAATTTAAATTGTATAACCGTTTACGAGCAGGGCAGCCAACAGAAAATCAGGCAACCAACTTTCCTACACCAATGGCTAAACCACTGTGGACAGAACCATAGACGAGACACAACTAAAGTGAAGCAGGGTTGCCAGATGATATTTTTTTATTTCCCCAGATTTTTTACAATAAAATCCCTAGATTTCCCTAGACAAGTAGGTATGTCAAGATTTTTTTTATTGAAACTTTTTTTAATATTATATTATATTATATTTTGGGACAAATAAATTTTGAATTATTTATATTATTATAATAATAATTATATTATATTATATAATAATTATTATAAATTATATACAAACAACGCACATCTTAATAAAATATTAAAATCTTTATTGCAAGCTTTGCAACGAGCGTAGTTGATACCTTTTTGGCTGCCATCCTTTAAACTCTGGTACTTTCTCCCATTGTTGATTGTACTTTTGTGTGTACAATTTCTGTTTTCT
Organism: Brassicogethes aeneus; assembly: GCA_921294245.1. NCBI lineage: Eukaryota > Metazoa > Arthropoda > Insecta > Coleoptera > Nitidulidae > Brassicogethes > Brassicogethes aeneus. The sequence continues at coordinate 52,780,852 of OV121134.1, forward strand.
TTTTGACTTCATGTGTTGGTTTTCTTCTGAGGATGATGGTGATGTCATCATGTCGTAATCTCCAGATGTAGATGCTTAGGGGAGCTCATTTTCGCACGTTATAAAATTAATTGTCAAGCCACAACAACTGATGGTGTGCTCATGCGCTTAATGCCTCCTATATTGGATATTTGCACATAGATGGCTCTGGGTATATCCTAAAGACTCCTAGAGCCATCTATGTGCAAATATGAGAATAACCAAAAACGCTAAATAGGTAAATACCTCCGTTTTAATAACTTAACTGCTGGTTTTTAATTAAAAAGTTGAAAATTCCCTAGATTTGTCCTAAAAATCATAAAACTACCTTTTTCCCTAATGTGATGTAAAATTCCCCAGATCTAGGGACATTTCCCTAGACCTGGCAACCCTGAAGTGAAGTCAAATCCAAGACAAACTAAAACAAAAAACGCCAGACGCGTGATCAGTCGTTTGCAGGTGGATAGAACGGTTCTTATTGGGCGATTCAAGGTTGTGAAGCGTGCCGAAAATTCTTGCCAGGGCCGCATTATGTCCATTGCGGTTATTAATAGCGTATTGTTTGATTACTTCCTTGTTTTCGCGGCTTTCATCTTTGTGGTTATTTTTGTTATTGTTTTATTATTAATACTTGTTATATAACGTTATTTGTTGTTATTGTTGTTGTTATTGCTATCATTGTTTTGGTTATTTGGTTTTTATTGTTATTATTATTATTCAATTAAGTGCGATGTCTAGCACAGACGAAGCTGAACATTTTGAGGACTTAAGCCCAGTTAAAAAACGGTCTAAAAGAAATCACTTAAGTGTGGAAATAAAAGAGGTTATTATAAATGTTTTCATTAAACTTTAATTATTAAAGTTTAAAACAATAAATTTAAAACAAATCAAAAATTTCGTGAAGTTAATTTAAAAAATATAATTTTCGTAAAAAATTTAAAAAGTTTACATTAAAGTTTAAAAAAATAAATTTAAAATAATAATGAAATTATTTCCCAAAATTTTGTTAATTTCGTAATTTAAAAAATATAACTTTTATAAATATTTTAACACCTTTCCATCAAAGTTTAAAAAATAAATTTAAAATATTAAATGATCAATAATATTGATTCAATATATTTTAATACGGCCCAGTGCAACAATTTTCGTCGATCACGTGAATAGAGCATGGACAACGCATGATTGTGTTTATGTCGAGTTCGGCTTGGATTTGACTTGACTTTAGACGTATTCGTCTTATGTTTTGCTCCGCTTTCCTTTCTTTATAATCTGTGCTTTCTCCGCAGTCAAAATGTTTATAGATAGCGTGGTTTATAAGGTAGAAAATCACGTTTTGTTTTGACTTATAAAGTCGAAAATCGCAACCAGTTATACGTCTAGTTGTGGCTCGTCTATGGGCAAAAGAAATCTTGTGGACAATTTTGATATTTGACGTTTACCAAATTAGGTTAGAATACGTGTTTTGAAACATTATTTGTAAATATCGAATATCAAATTGATATGGATGTTAGTAAAAAACTAACATCACTACAAGAAATATCTAAAGCTCAATTATCGAAAATATTAAGTGCAAACCCCAACACAAAATATCTAATTTTAGAACCGGAAATAATTCGTCCCTTGGAAAAAGTTTGTGGTGTAAAGTGGCTAAAGTAAGAAAGTCGTTACTTTAAATGGAATAATATTAATATTTATTATTATTTTAGAGGAAATGGGGTCGAAAAAATTTTCAAACTGGACTCCACAGCTCCTACTTTTTCTGCAACAGCTGTATACTACATGATTTATGCAAATACTAAAGTTTTTACTAAAGTTGTGGACCAAATTAGGTCACAAGTAGATATAGAAAATCCTGTAAGAAATAAATTTCACATTATTGTTGTACCTCAAATTTTACATTACTTCGAGCAACTTTTGGAAGAATTAGGACTTTTACATTCTGCAATAACTTTGCATAGGTTCCAATGGATGCCCTTACATTTAGATACAAATGTATTAACACTGGAAATCCCAAATTTATTTAACAATTTGTTTGTATGTCAGAATTTAACTTACTTACCAGTATTATCTAGGATATTATGGCAAATAGGTTTTGTGGTGGGTAAACCTACATTTATTTTAACTCTTGGCAATTATTCTAATTCTCTTTTAAAACAATATGACATGATGTGTGAGGATAATGGAGAGACTGATAAATTTGACTCAGATTTTGGGGGACTAGTAATAATTGATAGAACTATGGACTATGCAAGTTCTCTATTAACTCCTGGAACATACTCAGCTCTTTTAAATGAAGTTTACAATGTTAACGTTGGTGTTTGTGAGAATACAGAAGAAAGTGACCAACAATATGACTCCAAATGTAATCCGGTTACAAAAAAGAAAATAATTAATTTCCCCTTAGATAGTGTGCAAGATAGTGTATATGCCGACATCAAAAATAGATATTTCACTGAAGTTACTACTGTACTAAGTAATCTCACCAAACAATTAAAATCTGAGAAGTTGAGTTCTGAAGATATGGCTTTGGATGAAATTAAAAGGTATGTTCAAACTCAATTACAAGTGACCAAAACTCGTAAGAAAAATATAACAAATCACTTGAATGCTGCTGAGAGCATTATACAAAAGTTGGGGCATAGATATGAAAATCAAAGGGAAGTGGAAGGTAATATTATAAAAAATAGCAACAAAAGCAGGAATTTTAGTTATTTAGAAGAAATATTAGTTACAGAAAACGATCCTTATACCTCTTTAAGACTTCTTTGCCTCATATCAATCACACAAACTCTATCAGACAGTGAAATACAGTCATTTCGAAGAAAATATCTACAACAGTTTGGCTACAAAAACGGGTACACTTTCCACAATTTAGTAACCTGTGGTTTTATTTCAGAACCCGCACAATCAACATCAAAGTTACCAACAAAAATCTTAAAATTCCCTAAATTCAACTCAAAGAATTTCTATACAAACGCAAAAAATATCAAACAAATAATAAATGAGCCAGAGAAAGTCAACCTAAAATACCCCACATGTGCTAGCTATGTTTTTGGAGGGCTCTACATACCTTTAATAGTGCAAATAGCAGGTATGATATTAAGCGCCACACCTTTGGATGATATTAAGCTAAAATTGGAACCTTTGGGACCACTTACTCTAAGAAATGATAGGGGGTTTCCCCTACAATCAAGATCTTTGTTAATTTATGTTATTGGAGGTGTTACTTATGCTGAAATTGCAGCTTGTAACCTATTGGAAACTATCACAGGTGCTAAAATATGTATTTTAAGTGATAAAATTATTTCTGGGAATGATCTAATGAGAAGTGTTTTAAAATTTCCTAGTTAGGTAATTTTAGTTTTAACAGACTATTGTTGATGTACTATACAATGTATGCTATTTGGCTGTGTATTCAGAAACTCATTTTTGTAGGTATTATATTTTATTTTATTGTTGAATAAAAATACAATTTTTTATTTTTATGTTTTCCTAAATTAATACTTACCTAAATACTAAATACCTGAATAAGTTTAAGTTATCTATTTTCTAATTAAAAACATTTGATTTCAATGTACAGTATTTTATGAAGCAACAAATACATCTCAATTTGGTCTATGTGTGTTCAAATCCAAGCTGGACTAAACAAAAACGCCCAGACGCTTGATAACTCGTTCTTATTGGTTGATTATGATGGTGTGACTCGGATTGTGAGTTCTTATTGGTCGATTCGGAGGATTGTGTTTACTAGGAGAACACTACATGTTTGCAGACGATACAGCACTTTTGTACTATCATGAGGATATGAAAACAATAGAAAACATCATTAATAAAGACTTAAAAAAGTTTTATAATTGGCTATGTTCAAATGGATTAATAGTGAATGAAATAAAAACTGTATATATGCAGTTTAGCTTAAAGAATAAAAACAACCCAAAAGTGAATCTTAAAATAAACAATGTACCCATTCAAAAAGTGACTTTCTATAAATACCTTGGATTAACAATTGATCAAAACTTGACTTTCAATGAACATATTGGTGAAATATATAACAAACTTAGTGGCTTAGTTGGTGCGCTTAGACGTGTAAATGAATATTTGACGGAGAGTTGCAGATTCCTTATATATAACTCATATATTAAATCAGTCTTAAGTTATCTCATAGCAATATGGTCAAATACATCCCAACGAAATCTAAACCGAATGCAAAGACTGCAAAATAAAGCGCTAAAAGCAATTTTTAATCTACCGTATGATACACCAACTATATAAACCTTTATAAAATAATTCCGGTAATGAATATTAAACAGTTAATTAGTTTCGAATTGTGCAAATTAGTATATAAGATAAAAAACAAAGACATTAAAACAAGTGCAAGCTTGAACATAAACTCGGATTTTCACAACTATGAAACTAGAGGAGCACAAAACCTCAGAACAGTCAGAGTTAGGACCAAAAAGGCTTCTGGATCAACAATACAACAGGGTGTTAAAATCTTCAATGATCTACCAAACTCCATTAAATCCTTGGATAAATATGAAAAATTTATAAAAACATTGAAAAAGTACATCAAGGACAATTTATAATTATTATACTGTTATTCAATTTATAAATCTATTTTTTCTTTATTGTAATGATTACTCTACGTTAACAGCTATTACAAGTTGATTTGTAGTTTCAATTTAATAAATAAATTTAATAAATAAAAAATTTAGTCCAGCTTGGATTTGAATTTAGCAACTGGTATGAGGTATGAGAATTATATTTCGATTTTACCTGCCTAAAAACCAAAATTTTTAAAATATTTATACAACAAATTAATTAACACCTTTTTAATGGGCCTTATATAAAATTCAAATTCAAATAATAATTTAAATATAGGCGTAAATCATTATTTTATGAGCTTTTCAAAACAAAATTTATGTGAAATTGCTTCTCTTTGCAAAATCGCTATTTTTGCACACGGTCAACGGTAAAATTAAAAAAAACACGATAAGGTTTTTAATCATTAAATAATATAATTTTAGAAAATATCTTTTTGTCTATGCCAACCTACAGGGCCACACGAAATTAACCGAGAAATTAACTATAAATATAAACATTTTAGTTTCTTAAATTATATCAGATATTAAATATCCAAATACCTACCTAAAAAAAATTACCTATTACAATTATTATTAATAATTTCGAGGGAACCTGTAGATTGGAGCGGCCAAAGACACATTAAAAAAAATGTGTTACTTACTATCAAAATCCACAGCAAAATGGTTTTAGATATTTTTTGAGGAGAAAAATTAAGAAATAGTTAAAGTTTAAAATTTACATGGTTTTTCTGTTTTTGTAGGATGTATAGCCCACCAAAGTATTTTGCTTATATAAAAACATAATTGGCAATATTTTAATTAAACATTTTTTATCTAGAAAGTTTGTTCAGCTATTGATAAGATATATAGTGGCCAATTTGCTCAATTAGCTCTTGCAAATAACTTGTTTTCAAGATATTAAAAAAAAAAAGTTTTTTTCGACATGCAAACATTAACTTATTTTTTTTCAACTTTATTATGCAAAAAAAGGACCTTGTAAATGTAACAGTTTTCGAGATATGTGCATTTAAATTGTATGATTTTTGTACTTAAAATAAATATTTTTAAAGAAACATTACAAAACATTAAAAGTTTAAAAAACAGTTAGTAAATTAGTATTTTAGACCTTTATAAACTACCTATGGGTGATTCCATGATTACTAACAGGACCAACAAAAAAAACCAAAATGTTTAATGAAAATGAAAATGATGTGTTGGTTCCATAATAATTTCATTATAGTTCTCAGCAATAAAATTAAGTAATAATAACTATCATAAAATTGTTGTTATAGGAACAACATATCTACAAAAATATTCATAAAACATTTTGTCTTCTTTCTGTGTCCCATTAGTAATCATGGAATCGCCCTTTTTTACGGAATAAAGATAAAAAAGTATTATTTGAAAAACCCCTGAATATCATTTTGTGCATAAACGTTCGTTTTTTTGAAAGCTATATGGTAAAATTGAAAACAAACTTTTAACTTCGGTTATTATCAACTTTTGTATAGAAGTAGTTTTATACAAAAGTAAGAGCGGACAGAAGGGACAAATTTTTAACATTATCTCTAAATCAATTTTTGATTTTTTGCCACCTATTAGGTCATACCAAAAAGGCAAATAAAACACTTTGGTTTGTAGAAAATATAACAACTTTATTATTAATAAAAAGTATATCATTAGTCTAATGTGAGATAAAATATGTTCCAGGGAACACCAAATTACAAGTAATTAATATCAAAGAGTCTGAATGGTAAGAGCAAACAGTAACAGGGCATAATATAAGATAGATAGAAAGTATGATTTCTAAAGATTTCTTTGAGTGTTCTAGGTATTTAAATTTATAACTTTATTTCACCAAAATAAGACTGTCTCCTCTTACTATTCTTACTCTTTGTTAGTAATATGCAATGTTAAAACCTTAACACTAATCAGGCAAGAAAAAAATTAAAACCTAAGTCACCAAATAAATTAAAATTATATAAATACCATAGTCTATGTACAAAAATATATCAATGTAAACTAAATTTAATACTTGTATATAGTAGAGCAATAATGCAAAATGACCAAAGTGAATTATAATTTGATATTAAAAATAGATGATTTCTGAAGGCAAATGCATCGTCACTTTAGCCATTTTTTGTAATGTGTAATATAAGTTACCGTAATAATTTTGATTTAATTTATGTCCACAATATAAAAAATACTGAAAAAATAACTCCCCCGATAACTATACAAAGTAACAATATTTTAACTTGTCCAAATATAGCAACAAATTTTATATATTTACAAATAAATAATCAAAAGGTGAGTAATAAAGTGAATAACATAACTATGACTAGCTATTAAAATTATGTATAAAGAACAGTTAAACAATAATCATTTACCCTAGTGTATAATAATATAAATCAACGTTATATTTGCAATAATGGCTTCTTTTAATTGTAAAAATAAAACAATATCTAAAATATCACAAATGTGTAATGTAAAATTGTTAAAATTAGCTCTTACTATTGTTGGGTTCGGCTTGCTTCTTTCTTCTACGACTGCCTTCTAGTAAGTACGACAGGTCTAGGACCTGTTTTGATGGCATTTTGCCTAAGAGATTCAGCAGGATTTTGTTTAAGCGGGACTTTCTTTGTGCTTTAGACTGAAATAAAAACAAAAATTTAAGAAAGGTTGACAGGATTTGACCTCACAAACGTCTTTAAATTTGAGAGCAATCGGATATTATTTAAAGGTCGCGCTATATATTTCTCATTTAAATAACACAAGAAAACAAGAATGTCTGAAAACAAAATTTCTTGTCTACAAAATACGCAAAAACGACTGGATACCTTTTTTGTAGACAATTCAATTTTACACAAAAGCCCTACACCTGATATTTTTTTGATATCAATATCAATACTCAATTGAGTATCACATATATTTACAGATATCATTCAGTTTAATTCAATTTGATTGACCATTCGTTGAAAATTGTAAATTCTACGCGAGATATTAAATATCCTTAAGAGAGCAAATTAAAAAAAGAGATCAATGATTTCTTTAAAATTTGACAGAAATAGCGATATATATATATACAGGGTGTTTCTTTTAACTTGAGACAGAATATCTGGAGAAATACGCATTTCACGGAAAAATGTCTCAAATAAAAGGTTAATCGACCCCTACACCTCCTTAAGGGTGAAACGGGATGATCCGATTTTTTCACAGATTTTGGTAGTACATAAAAAAATGAATAACTTTTATTTGAAACTTTTTTTCAATTTACCAACAGATGGCGCTGTAATTTAAAATTTTTAAAACATTAAATCAACAATAGTCGGCTCTGAAAACAATTTATAACAAATGTTCAAAATGTCGTCCTTCCATACCTAATAGCAAGAAAGTTATAGGCTATTTTTGATTGACGCGAAAAAACTAATAACTTACAAACTATTCAATTTAGGTATAGGATGTGGTACAGTAATTTTACTCAAAATTTTATGTAGAATAGGGTGTGTAATTTTTAAGCAACTTTTTTTTCAGCTAAAAAACAGGGTAAAAACTTTCAAGGTGAAAAAAGAAATTTGTGCTCTTAATATTAACATTAAGTGGTGCCTGTTTCTAACTTTCCATTTTCCATTTAAATAACATGGGATTTTTTTTTTCTTATTTTGGTAGGAAATTGAACGCTCTACAAAAAAGTTTCAATATATTTTTTCATAGAGTGAGCCGTTCTGAAGGTATTCAAACTTAAAGTTGCCTTTAACATTTTGAATCGCGGCAAACCGGAAGTGACATTTTCTTTAATTCTTTTTTTAGAAAAATAGGCTTAATTGAATTATAAACGCTTTATAAATTTCAAATCGATATCTTTTGCCGTTCCTCAGAAACTCTCAATGGACTATGAACGTGAAACACCCGTATTTCGTAAATGTCCAACACCCTGTATATAATTAAAATAATTTTAAAATAAATAAATAATTTTAGTGGTTGTCCATTTATTCAGTGAATACATTTTTCATAAAAAAATATACTGTCTAGGTGTTATCGAAGCTGTTATAAAGTGTGTATTAAAACGAATAGATACACTTAAATAAAACAAGTGCCAAACCCCGCACACTGTGGTAGGGATTGAATTTGTTTGCTTGCCGTATAGTCACGGCCAAATCTATATGGGTGCACGTCATCAATGAGATATAATGACGTTAGCATTACCAACTTTGAATTGTAAAGTTACTGCCGTTAAATTTGCTTTTTTAAGGCGTAATTCTGATGTGTTATTAAAAAGAAATCATTCATTTGCGTATTGTTTACCAAGAACTGTAAAAATTTCCTTGTTTTAAAACGTTTTTTTACGAAATTATCAAAATAAAACCATTCACTTAGTAATTTTTGTGTGTGCCAGTTGATAATAGCTTAAGGCTGGCGCGCACCGTTCAATATTATTGATGGGTCGCTGTCATTTTATATTTGACGTATTTTTGTAATTGTAACATTTCGTCCGGAAGCATCGTTTGTTGCAAATTATTATAAATAATATTATACATTATGTTTTTAAGATTCTATCCCTGGATTGTGCAAACAATGATATAAGGCTTGTTGGCAACTATAGTTTCGAAGACATTGCGCCCTTAATAATAAATTTGGGGAAATAATCAGACTTCAATTCTGACCTGGTTTGCTCTGATGACAAGGACGACTGGTAATTTATTATTTTTGTGTTCCTGATAATTTAGTATTTTTTTGTTATGTGCATATGTAATAAAAATGTAATAAACTCCGTTTGTTTTCTCTTTAAACACATTTAATAAAAATTTGCCTGTAACAAACTCCTAATTAGATAGCGCAGAAGATTATAACAAGGACGTTATAATTCCATCTTAATAACAGCCCCCACCGCTATAAACAGTCAACAATACACGAGCGTTAGATTGTGTCTGGGCACGTATGAATAGACCTTAACGCTGACGTCATATGCCGTTGATGACGTGCACCCATACAGATTTGGCCGCGACTATATCATTGTCGTATGCAGAGTTGCCAGATTGGGCTATTTATAGCCAATTGGGCTATCTCTACGTCTTCTTTGGCTCTCAAAAATTCCAGACGGCTACAGGCTACTACTTTGGGCTAAATTTTTAGCAAAGGGGCTATAATTGGGCTACAATTGGTTAAAAGAATATAAATAGACCTTTCTCAATTGATCATGCGCAAAATTTTATAGAGATATTGATATTAACTTTACGCAACAAAAGAAGAAGTATAAAGTTATTTAGTATTATTTTTATTTATTTAACAGTTGTTCGCAATTTGTTTTTGTTTTTGAACGTTATTAAAGTTATTTATCTAGAGCATGAAGCATACACAATGAGTATGAGCTCAATAGGGGGAATTGACAGAACCCGCCTACTAGATCGCACCAATTATGTGTTATTTTTTCACCACTAGCGGCGCTTATTTCCATGTTTTACCCTTACAATGTTTCAGAGCAAACCAAACAACAAACATAACACAAGCGCCCTCCTATTTTGGGAAATCATTTATATACATGGAGTTCAGACTCCTTGTGTAGGTTCCATGATCTAGGAAGCAAATCAAGGTGCCAATTAAGGTCCGATCGAGATCTTGATCTTGGTCATTCTCGTCCATAAATCTGTCCGAGATCTATTTCTCGATTTTGGCTAAAAAAGGCCGAGATTATGGGCCATGGCCGAAACTTTGCATAACTCGGACATTCAAAGCGCTAAGCATGCGCGACCAAAACGAGAACGAGCTCTGAGTAACCATTACCTTTTTGCTAAGATGCTTAAATAGTTAAGTAATTTTAAATGTTAATCTCTTCTAAGTTCACAATGTGAACTTTACATGCAATAAATCTATCGAGCAGAGCAATATTTGTTATGTTATCTGTCTCGCGAGAGACCATAGAGACCATTAAGAATTGTTTCTCTATGACCAAGACTCAGTGGCGTAGCTAGCCTCGAGGGGGCCCCGTATCAAAAATCTGGTAGGGGCCCTTATTCGGGAAAAGCTGCTGGCAAAAAAAAATTCTGGGTGTCACACCCACACTGTGGGCCCACAGTCTATTTTTGGCAAAAAAAAAATTTTTTTAGGGTATCATTTTTTGCATTTACCAATTTTTTATAATTTAATAAATAATATATGTATACATAGCTTTAAATGTACCTAGAGGCAAATTTTAAAATTTGGTCTGGTTTTAGACATTTATAAATAAAACGGTAATTACCGTTCTTCAACGTCTTTTAAAAGGTTTCTATTTTAAAATAAAGGCATGTCATTTGAAATAATTGTAACGCTAATAATTATTTATAATTTGCTATTAATATAACCTATGATAATAACACGCAAAGCAGACTCAGTATGCGGCGCAGAACAGAGAACAATATGCGCAGACTGCGCCGCAGACAACGCATAGCGGAAAAGTGCGGGCAGAAACAATTCGTTCACGGCCTCGTTGGAACAGAATGGTATCGAAGTATAAACAATTAAATAATAATATTATTTATATATTTATTTATTTTCATGCCTCATTTTTTTTAACATCGGAATGTTTTTTGCGTACGCATGTCAAAGCTAATCGGGGGCCCCCCCTAGCCGGGGGCCCCGTATCATTGATACGGCTAATACCGCGGTAGCTACGCCCCTGCGAAGACTACAAAATCAGGTTCGGTCGGACCTTAGTGGCAATACGGCTACTTTTGGGCTATTTTTATTTTTAAGGTTGGCTCTTACTGTCAAAAATATCTGGCAACCCTGGTCGTATGATCTGTGCGTCAGTTTAAGAAGTACACTGAGACTTTGCGTACGTCTTTGAAAGAACAAAAAAGTATTTTCTCAAATAAAATGGTTTTTACCCGTGAGGAAAAATACCAAATTATGGTAATAATAATCTCGATGAATTAAGGGTGCAAATCTTTAATACATTGGGAGATATTAGTCCTGAAATGCTGTTTAACGTGCGCAGGAATTTTTATGATAGGCTAGGGTATTGTTTAACTGCTGCTGGTGGTCTATTTGAACATTTAATTTAGAAAAAAAGTTATTTTTGTTATTTAAGAATTATTTTTGTTTGAGAATTTATAGGTTTTATTTTTATCGAATTCGTTTGTTTTGTTTTAATGCATTTCTGCAAATAAAAACTAAGTATTGTTTAAAATCCATTAAAGTTCAGTTAATGGCGAAAATGTATTTCTTAAAAACTATACACATTTCCCTACGACAGCGTCGGAGCTACTGAACAAACAGTAGATCAAACTGCATGCACTTGTATCTGACTGCATGCCGCGCTGTTGCCATATGCTATTATTGGTTCCTAAAAGGGTTGTTTTTCTTATTTTTTAATATTAAAAGTAAGAAAATTAACTAAATCAAATTATGACATATTATTAATTTTTTTGTTATTTTTAAAGTTTCAAACAAATAAAATTGAACTATTTATTAAATAATTATAATCGTTCTTTTCTGATTTAAAACAACCTGGCAACTATGGTTCGTAATTACGAATGGCTTGGTATAAACCACGCCCAATTGAAGTTTGTTTCTTTTTCTCTGATCAGAATATAATTTGTCATCCTTGTCTCCAGCCTTACTTACTTGATTCTATACAGTCTGTATTATATGCCGAATACCGGGGATAACATTTTATTGGATCGTACTTAAAAAAATGACGTTAAGTCTATTTTTAAAATCTGCTTATAAAACGGTGCTACAAATGTAGCTTAGTAAATCAAAAAACACTGGAAAAACGTAAAATTCGTCTTACCTTAATCCGAGCAGGCGGTGCAGGGACCGGCGGCACAGTGGCAACACTCTGCGCAGGCGCAGCCTCCTCGTCGTTCGCCTTCCTGCCCCTCGGCTTCAACATGGTCGGATCGAGATCGTGAGGCGTGTAAGTCCGCGAAATCTTTAACCTCGTTTCGAAGCGCTCGAAAGCGAACGATTTGGTGCAGTTGGGAAACTTGTTGTTGGAGATTTTGCTGAAGATGCGCGCCGACTTGTCGACGCGATACTCGCAGATGTAGATGTGCTCTTCGGGCGCGTCGATCGGACGGCCCTTGCAGTACGTGTTGATGTCCATCACCCAGCAGTGGGTGATTATCAGTTCGACTGGCACGGCCTCGTACAGAGGCACGCGCATCACTTCGTTGGGGAAGAACCTCAAAAGAAAATAGCTAAATCAGCAAAACAACAAACATACACTGAGAAAATTGTATGTAATTTTACACAACTTTCACACTAACTGAAGTTGTAAAAAGTTACCAATTTTTGGTAAAAGTACATATTTTTGTGTTTTTAAGAAGATATATGTGTGAAATTAGATAAAAAATGTAAATATACATATTCTTATAAAAGTACATAACATATAATGTGAATTTTATAAAATTTTAAAAGTACTATGTAAAATTTACATTAAAAAGTTAATTCTACCTAAAAATATTAAATATTACATTATTATAGGTAACCTTTACACATTTCATGTAAATATTAACCAATAGGATTTGAGCATTAAGTCACGCGATGCGGCACACGCTTATGTAAACGAAACGAACATTTTGTTGGCTGAGTTAGGACGCGTCGTGTAGTGTTTATAGTTGTTTTTTCGTATTATTTGGTAAGTATATTAATTGATATATTTTACTTAATTTTATTTAAAGAATTGCCTATTCATAAGTTATACTATTTTATTTAAATAAGTTTAATTCCAATACTAGTATATTAAACATCTATCCAGTAAAAACAAAATATTTGTTGCTTAGATGTCAAGTGGAAAAAATGCACATGTTTACAAATAAATATCTAGTTTAAGCAATAATTTTAGTTTAAAGAAATATTTTATTATAGGCTAATTTTACTTTTTTTTCAGACCCAAATATTTTTTATTGAATAAATATTAGTTATTAGAACAAATAATAATAGGTTAGATTTTAGATTAAATAGGTAGGTATGTCTTCGCAACGTACCCAAAGTCTAATATTTCCACGCCACAGTTTGAGTCAGTATGAGAAAGGTTGTTACTATGCATGTATAAAATGTTTTAATCATTTGCCAAAATGCCTTCAAATTGAAACAAAATTGTCCATATTTAAAAAAAAACAAATAACCAACGACCAGTTATGTGAAAATTTTTTTCTGTGTACAGACGATGAATACTCGAAATAGTTCTGCAAGACTGGTCTTGCACGAAAATTATGCGCGAGCTCGCAAGATTTGCGAGATTAGGATGTGTTTTGTCTTTTTTGAGAAGTCATTTTCAAAATAATGTATAGTTTTTTCAATAATAGTTATTTATGTCATTAGGTTAAGAAGTAAGGCTTTTTGTGCCAAGCTCAAGGTTTGAAGGCCGACGCGTAGCGGAGGCCTACAATTGAGCGAAGCACAAAAAGGCACTTCTTGGCCGAATGGCATACAACATTTCATCTTCAAAGCACTTTATATAGGTCAATTTAATTCAACATCAAAGCGGCCTAACCTCACTTTTTTAGAATCTCATTTGTTTATTAGCTAAAGATTACATTAAATGTACAATAATTATTATTGCTTTTAGAAGCAGTAATAGTTTGACAATACCTAGCTACATGATTTAAGTAGAAATTGATTTTTGCTATTGCATTATATTCAATTAATTGTTTAATAAATAGGTAGGTATCTAATTTCAATTTGTTTGGATTTTTATTTAAAAAATAGGAAGTTTGGAATGTTTAAGTGTTTAACATTTAATTTCACTGAAAACTTAAAACAAATTAAAACTTAAAGATAATTTAAATCGTAGAAAAAGAATCGTGAGTTTTCTTGGTTGCCTAACCTCACTTTTTGTTTTATTATTCATATTTAATTTTACAATAATTTAATGAAAAATATTAAAGATTATCAGTAAAACAAACAAATTAGTGCTTATTATAAATAAATTAAACCAGTTTAGTACGTTAATTTCTTACAAAAGGATTAATTTGTCAAAACAATACCCCTAGCGAGAAAAAATCGAACTAATTTTACCGATAAAATTTTTGACTTTGTTTTTTTCTTGGAAATTGGGGATTCATTTTTAAATTAATGCCACGAGCGAAATTTACAAGGAAAAATCTTGAGTAAAAAAAATCAAACATTTTATTACGAGTGGTATTCGGCAAGACTATTTCACGAATATTTTTTTTTTAATTAGAATTAACTGCCGATATTTTTTGACATTTTTATTTTAAAATTGGAAACGTCAACATTGACAATTATTTTTCGCATAGCAACCAATTGTTTGGTCGTATAAACGAGTGTTTTTTTACCTAAATAGGTAGTAGTTTTATCGCTGCAACAATGAAAAAAATACTCGTTTTCTGAAATCTGATTGATCCATAAAATAATGAGTGGAATAGTCTTAAATAAATTATTTAATTTATGTTTTATTTCATTATTTTGCCTTTACGATATAACCTAACAAAGTTGTAATAAAAATAATTATACTAATTTAATTTTTATTAATCTTAAATCTGCGAGATCTTGCGAGATTACACCTCTTAAATCTTGCTATACCAAGATTGTACATTTTCCTGCAAGATTGCATTCCCTAATAAATACATATCTTTAGAGAAAAGATCTAAATAAGCAAAAGAGCTAAATTTGGTTAAATTTTGAAGACCTGTGTAATTTATGACATTATTAAGTAACTTTGACTTAATGAGTTAAACGAGCAAAATATATAAATTAGCTAAATAAGCTCAATGGTGTAAAACAAAGTTTATTTAGGTTTATAAGAAAACAATTTCTATCATGTTTAAAAAAAAATAAATTCGACTTATTGACAATAATCTATTACAAACATTTTAACATGTGACGTTAAAATATGTGTTTTTAACATTCCTAAATATATTTAGGCTTATAATTTTTACACGCCTTAATATATCACTAATATAACATTAGTAATTTTTTAAACATTTAAAACTTTTTGTATTTGTCACCTTCTACCCAATTTGGACACTTGACACTATAAAATTGAAAAAATGCTCATAGAAGAAAAATTTACAAACTTCATTTCATGACTTACAATAAATTTTGGACAAAAACCATATTTTTACAAAACTTAAAACCCTAATTTTTACTTACTTTCTGGTTGGTTCATGGTAAGTCTCATGGGGTCTTAAATAATGGTGACCATAAGCCAATCTTTTCCCAGTTTTGGAATCTTTCCACAACCTTTCAATTCTAAAGATATCTAGTTCAGAGTACTCAATTTTCCCGATGGTATCATAGGTGTGTTTCTTGTCAGAATTAGGTATTGGAATATCTCTTAAAACGTAAACTGTATCCCCTTGCCGAAGTTGAAGATCGCCTCTCATCAAGGTCAAGTAATACCTAAGAAAAATTTGGTTAAATTATCATTTTCTTTTAAAAACTACCAAATAATTTTTATGTTTTTAAAATTTATATGTTAAATGGGTGATTCTACAATAGTTGGACAACTTGATGTCATCAGTCAATAGAGTAGGTATTTTAATATTTTTTGTAAATATTTTAGTATATTACAAAAGATCCAGGTTTTTTTAACTTGTCCACCCAATTTTAATGTATTTTTTAAAAAGCACGTTTGTAGAAAAACATAATAAATATTCAAAACATCAGTACCTTGGCGTGTCACAACTCCTGAATCAAATATTTGAGTGATTTTATTTTAAAATATATTCAATTTATCTTAAATTTTTCAATTTCACTACAAACTATAAAACATTAAATAATGTATTCTTCATATTTTATCATAGATTCAAATAATAGCAATTTTAAAAAAAAATTGATAATCTTTGTACTCACTTTTAACTGTCAGTTCTATGTCCAATGTTAAAATTTAAAATTCCTGCGAAATATTGAAGTTTAAACGTCAAGTCCTCGTTTTAACTCGAGTGTTGGTAAAAAATTACCTACAGAGCCCGCCCTTTGCACGACATTCATCTTGAAAACAATGCAAGCGGCGAAGTTGTGGTGAATGCACGTATAGTTCCAGTCAAAATTTCAGTACTCTGGTGAGTAGTTGAGGAGTGATTTTTCAAAAGGTCGTATTTCCATTTGCAACAATTTTTCAAAAAAATTACTATAACCTGTATAGGTTAGGGCAATACCTATAGATTATTAAAAAAAAAATTCTGATGAATATTTAATAATACTTCAGACCTGCTGTCATATTTCGCCGTTAATGTATGTCTTTTAACCATAACTTTGGGATTTTGTCAAAAATTACATTCAAGTAAAAATGGAAATAAGGCCTTTTGAAAAATCACTCCTCAGTTATTTTCCTATGTATATATATTTAATTGTAATTTATATAAGGCTATATGTGATTTGTTGATAAGTAGCATCAACTAATAAAAAATATCAGTAAAATAATTAATTCCGAATTATAATCTCAAATTTGTATCCCATTCATCAGTACCGTGTCGTCAGTTCCATGTTCGATGTTTCGGTTATCTTTTTTTGCAAACTGCAATTTAAATTCTGCTTGCGCAGAACTTGTTTATTTAATGTCATTATAAACTCATATAAATTTGGTGTGGGTCCCATATTTAATAATTGAGATATCGGTATACCCAAAATCCAGCAGCCGCCACTGATTTGTGGTATTATTTGATTTTAAGATATTTAATGTATAATATGCTCAAAATTGCAATAAATCTTATATTTTTCAGTAAATTATGTATTTAATTAGTACCCTGGTATACTCATCACTTTCCTTGCATTCAAATTTAGAAAACACAGATATTTCAGAAACTGTTTGAAAAAGTGACTGGTCCGGTCTGGAACAGTATATTTATTACATTATCTAAGTTCTCATAACAAAATACTCACGGTGCTGTTCTGAGCGGTGATTTTTGGACTTTCTGTGAAACCTAATTTTTTTTTATATTCTTGTTAATTAGCTCATAACAAAAATTTTAAGAGCAAAATAAAAAAAATTTGACGGTTTGAATTGTTTTAATTGTCTGTTTATTAAAAATATTATGCACTCTTTCAATTATCCAATTAAAACTAGCGATTTAATTTAAATATTTAATATTTGCATAACTAAAGAAAAGGTTTTTACAATTTTTTTTATATATTTTACTGTTTTGTTGCAATAAACGTTCAAACTTTTAATCTAACCTTTGACGTATACATTTATGTTCCCTTATAATTATAATTAATATATCCTTAAAGGTTGCCATGAAACTTAGATCTATTAAAAATTTATTTGACGTTTGAATCCTATCCTATATCCTTTTTTTATGGTTTGAATTGTCATTTTCAGTATACGTATTCTATAATTTTTGTTTAGCTTTTTAAAGTGTTTTTTATAAACAAAAATGAAAAATTGTAGTAAAAGTTACGAAGAAATTCATGAAATTTAACTAAGGACCGGTTTATTCATCTTTAGTCTTGGCAATATCTAGTATCCAAAGAAATTATTCGTCAAATAAATTAAAAATGAATAAATCGGCCCTAAATAAAATGTGGCACCCTTAGAATTATTGTTTAATAAATGTATACTATACATTTAACCTTAAATTAAAACTTTAAACGTGTATTAAAACAAAACAGTAAAATATATAAAAAATGTATAGACCTTTTTTTAGGAAATTAACTAATCTTTAATCTGATTTAAATAAAATCGCAAGTTTTAATTGGAGAATTGAAAGTGTGCATACATATTTTTAATAAATATCCAATTAAAACAAAATTAACCGTCAAATTTTTTTTATTTTGCTCTTAAAATTTTAGTTATGACCTAATTAACAAGAATATAAAAAAATTAGGTTTCACAGAAAGTCCAAAAATCACCTCTCAGAACAGCATAATTTTTTCAGAAAACTATATAAACAAAATGAGGTCAAAAGTTGCCAAACTTTTGTAGAATCACCCTTATATTATTTAATATATTTTTAGACAGTAACAGAATTTTTAAATTAACTAATCTAATTATTTATATAATAATATATTTTCTTACCTATGGCCATGTTCCGTGTACTCGTCCAAAGGTATTTCGTAGTCAACTTCACGCGGGACGCAAATTTCGCAGTGATAACTGGGCGCCGAGGCGTCCGCCTTAACGCACTCGCAATGTTGCCAAACCATGCACCTCTCGCATTGAATCATCAGACCTTCGTCGCGGTGCATGCCACAAATGCATCGGATGATATCTTCTTCTTCATCTTTACAGAAAATAAAATAAGGTTAAAAAATACTATAAATGGAAATTTACATAATTCATTATTTAAACGAAAGAAATTACTTAGAAATTAATTAGTTAGTACAGTTTATATATACGTCGTAAAACTAGCACTGTCAAGCGAGCAGAAAAGTGCAACTTCCCGCACGGTTATGAGTAAAAGAGAAAATTTATTTTTATTCAGAAGCATTGTTTTCCTTAATAGAGATTCTCTATTCCACATCATTATTGGCGTCGTTTTTATTTGAATTTAACAAAAACATCAAGAATCTATATTAATAAACATTCATGGTAACACGATTTTAGATGTTAATAAATATATTACTAAAATTCCAAACACAAAAATCTCCAAATTCATAAATACTTACTGCTTTTCTTCTTCGAAAACGCCATGGGCGGCTTCTTGCCCAAAGCATCCTCGAACTTGTGCAGGCTCTGCTGTTTGGCATCAGTGTAAACCTTCTTCAATTTGGTGGCGGCAACTCCCACGTCACTTGTCCTACCGTAAAACTTGATGTGGTTGGCGAACAGCTTGTTCATGTCCTCGTCGAAATTGTTGGGCGTTTTGTAGATTCCGGTTTCGATGTTTTGCTCTATCGTGCTCAGATCGATGGGATCGGTTATTTTCACGTAGTAGTCGGGCACTTTGCGTTTGGAAGGCATCGTCATGAACGCGGTGCTTATTACTTCGCCCTTCTCGTCTGGAAATATAATAATGCTTACATTGGTTTGGTAATATTCTAAAATCTATTTTTACGTTTTTACTTCTTATTACTTAGTGCTCAAGTTCTACCATCTACAGGGTATTATGTAATAGTGTAATATATTAAAATATTGAATACCTTTTGACATAAGGTATTTTTTAATTTATTTATTAAACCTTAAAAGAATACAGGATTCCATATCAGGTACTTTAGTAGCAGTTAGTTTTTTTATTAAATAACAAATAACAAATATAAATTATTTACAAGTAGATATAAAATAATTTAAAAATATCACAGCATTTACACAGAGAAAGATTTATTATCTATTATTTCTTATTGAGCCAGAGAAGAAAATTTTTTTAGATTCTTTTGGTTCCTAATTTGTTCTGGGAGATCGTTGAACCATTTAAGGGCAGTTTGAGTAACTCTTTTTTTTCCTGAGTTTGAAATTGAAAATGATATATAATATTGGAAATTTTGCCTTGTAAAGTAACTGTGTTTATCACATAATATAACAAGTGGTATGATTATCATAGATGATATTTTCGAATTGAAACCAAGCTGCAGATTTCACGAGTCCGCAGGACGAGTGAAATGTGCTGCTTCGGTTTCAATGAGTAAATATCATCGATAATTAATCATACCACGAGTTATATTTAGTGAGAAAATATAATGAATTTTACGATTCAACGAATTGTCAGTTTAAAATTCGAAATTAAAATGTGCTTTAAAATATAAAAAGACTTTAATAAACCTTATTTATTCAATCTTACCTTAATTTTATTATCGTTTACACCAACCCATCTATCTTTTAGGGCCGGTTTTTCAATCGTTGGTTAAGTTTATCTTACGGTTAATGTCCTTACATACTATTGTTAACACAATAGTATCTAAGAAAGTTAACCATAAGATAAACTTAACCAACGATTGAAAAACCGGCCCTTAGAGTTTATAATTCATTATTTTAATCATTTAACAAACACAGTATTTAAATGTCAACAAATGTCAAATCAAGAAGTGTCAAAATCTTTAGCAACGTGTAAACAAGGTGATAAAAAATATTGTCGATGTGATAAAATGCGTAACTATGGAATACTGGCATTTTATTGGTTCTAATTATAATGAATTTTTATTTTTTTTATGATACGCCACAGGTTACACACTTGTGTTCTGTGAGTACATAGATACCAAACACAGGGCTCCCACGGTTAAATTACAAATTTTATTTAGGAATTTAGGAGGTTTTTTGGAGAATTTTAGGAGAAAAAAGTATGCAAATGAATTTATTTAATTAAATAAAAAAACTCTACACTGTACATAAAAAATAAGAAAACAATAAGTAATTCTTTTTAACAAAAATAGTTATATTGACTAGTTTTTTAGCCAAATCGCTCGACGAGTTTTTTTTTTTTAATAAAATGAAAAGTGAGGTAAAATTACTACTTTTGTATATATCTACAAGTAGAAATTTCACCACACTTTTAATTTTATTTAAAAAAAAAAAGCGTCGATAGATATGGCTAAAAAAAGTAGGCCAAAGTTTAATGATGTTATATTTATATTTTGAAAAAAAAAATTAACAGTTTAGTTAATAACTAAGTAACAATAATTTTATTGTTACTAAAAAATCTCATAATAGAAAAAATATAAAGTACATGATACAGCAACACATTCTTTAGATTGTTTACTATTTTAGCTATCATTTAAAAGAAAATTAAAAGTCCTTTGGTTTGATATATAACACGGTATATTTTTGTCGAAAATTAACGAAATATGGCTAAAAATGACAATTTTGTAGAAGTCTAGAAGCTACTACATGGATTTTGTTTTATGGAATATTTTGTTGTTTGTAAAAAATGTAGGTTGTGATACCTATATCATTTTAAAAAGAATTTAATAAACTAGAACCCAAAAACATATATTTTTTAAATTACTTTTTAAAAAGAAATTTTTTAGCACAACTACCTTAATTAAACGCAGTCAAGTTGGCCTACTTATATTTAATTTTTAGGAGTTTTAGGAGATTGATGGCAATTTTAGGAGTTTTTAAGATTTAAGCCAAATTTTAGGAATTTTATGAATTTTAGGAGGTGTGGGAGCCCTGCAACCAACAAAGTAGCTGCGCGTTGCCAGTTGTAAAAAATTGTTACTAAAAGATGAATTTACCTTCATTACAAAAATGACATAATAAACAATTAACAAAACTTTTTTGACTGAATATGGAAACGTTGGTTGTTACCAACCATAACATAATAAATTAAATTAGGCAATCAGATTAGCCTAAAGTTCCTACTCAATCAGTGACGTACTATGCTCCACACCTCAAAGTCTCACCACGTGACTACGTACGGAACGCAGTCTTTTGAAAATTTGGCATTTAAAGCTTTTCAGGTTTTATATCTGTCAAGGTTCGGTTTTGTACGCCGTGGGCTGCGCATCGCTCGATGAAAAGTGTGAAACATAGCTGACTTTGCGAACCGGGGGGTACAAAATTGGATTCCCGGTGTAGAAATATACCTGTATTTTTTAACAATATCGCAAGCTTTGATCTTTTAGTGAGGTATTTTGTGAATTGTATAAATGATTGAATGGATGTTTCAAGATTGAAATTTCCACATTGTCAAATGGCGGAGGTAGTTCTTTCTGAAGCCGTGAGACGTTAAAACAAGCATATGGTCACATGGACTAGATTCCAAGCACCAAGGTTGAAAATACCGAAATTAGAAAGAAAGAAGAAGAAGAATATCTGTCAAAGTATAGTCAACAAGAAATAATATGTTTAAGCGTTAAAAATTTAGCAACACTCGAAAAAACAGTATAGTACCTCGAGTGGAATCGCAATAACTCTCTCAATGAATTCCTTCACTCGCCTATCGACTCGCTTGAAAACTTTCATCATCGGAAGTAATTGTTATGATTAAAAGCTCGGAAAACAATATACTATTTTACAACTAATTAGCGACTAAATAACTTTGAATGTAAAGTTAGCAAAAACTGAGTTTATGGACATGATTTTTTACTTACCCTTGGCAGAAATAACGGACCCCCAGATCTCCTTAAGCACGGCGGCCAACTTGACCGTCTTGTTCAGCTCGGGATCCTCCTCGGCCTGCGCCAACTTCCTGGTGCGCATGTTGCGCGGCTTCTGCAGCGCCTTCAGCTGATTCAGGAAGGCCGAACCGCCGCCCTGCTGAACGTCCGCGGCGGGAGCGGCAGCGTTGCGAACCTTGCGAACTTTGCCGAGATTGCGCAGCAGGAAGCAGTGGTGCTCCACGATGAAGCACTTCTGCTGGTGACTGACGGGTTTCACGTGGACCGGAGGCGCGACTTGTACCGTTTGCTGCACCTGCGGATAGAGATGTGACTTGAAGTATAAATGTGAAAAAGCTAGAGATGGGAATCGAAAAGTTTCCATTTTGAAAGTTTCTTTTAAGCTACCGGAAACATTCCTTGTTTTTTTCATTTAAATGTCAATTGTTTAACCGCTGATTTTCGTTAAGGCCATGATACAAGGCCAAGAAACTTTGAATAAGAATTTAATGTGTTAATTTAAAGGTGTGTTAATTTAAAGCAGAAGAAGAAGTATAAATAACATAATGTCTAGAGTCCCGTCAGACGGGTCTCCATTGCGCTCCCGTTAAAACTTTGTGACGTCACACACTGTAAATAGGTATTATTTTTCGAGCGATACAATTATTACAATAAGCTCGGTAGCTCGATGGAAGGGCGCCTGCTTTGCATGCGAGAGGTACGGGGTTCGATACTTCGCGCGTCTACAACTTTTTTTAATTTTTTTTTAAAGAATTTATATACCGAAATAATACAATGTGGCCTTAAAAGCATTTATATTTCATTTTACATTAATATTTTAATTTATTTACCTTTCCTCATAATCATTTTGCTAGTTATATAATATAAAATGTAATTAAATGAATATTCCTTCGTTGAAAAATTTTTACTCAATGGGGCGGGGGGGGGCCAATGGGGCGGGGTCGGTTGGGTTGGGTTGTTGGGTTTGGGTTGGTTTTGAAGCGGGCGGACTCGGGACGTTGATTAAGGAAGATCTGCTTCCCGTCCTAAGATTGCGTCATTTGATGACGTCACTCTGTTAACGGGAGCGCAATAGAGAACCGTCTGACGGGACTCTAGACGCGGCGTATAAATAATGTAAGTTATGTTACATAACCTCAATGAAGCCGGATTATTCAGCATCATCACAAAAAACTTTTTAAAAAAAAGGTAAACCAAATAAAAACAATAAACAAAGTTAAAATCATTCTTACATTTTTTTTGTTTATTTATAGGCATAGCACAATGCCAAGAAAAAAATCTAGTGTTTGGAATTATTTTTTACTTCACTTTTTACTTTTTAATATTCCTATATATTAGTTACTTTGTCCCTTTTAATTTTTTTACGTAATATCTAGGATTTACTAGCTGTGAATTTCTAATAGTAAACATTTTATTTTTATTTTGTAGGTTTCAGTATACAATAGGAATATTCCAAAGTAAAAGAAACTAAAGATAGTATTGCAGAACTGTAACTTTACATTCTTATAAACATTTTTTTAATTTTTTTTTCTTAATAAAATTTGACAAAAAGTTAATGTGTTATATATTTTTGCAAATCCCTGGCATAAAAAAATATTTTGGCAATAAAAAATTTTTTTTGAAACTTTCGGAAAATTTCGGGAATTTTCGATGGAAAGTTGGAAAACTAGTATTTTTGTTTAAATATTTGCGCAACAGAGATAGAGATGCGACTTGAAAAAAAACGGTCCGTTTTTTTTGTTTTTTTTTTTTCAAATGGTTTTTTTCACATTTTAGGTTTTTTTAGTCCCATTTGCCTAATTTTTTATGTTTCCATGGACTAAAATTAGCCACTAAATCACAATTAGTAAATGTAAATACAGTCTTGTTTTGATTTGGTCCTAAAAAAGTAACTACATATAATATTTTTGATTCAGCGCTTGATTTTTCAAAAAGCTACCAAAAGCACTTTTTTCATGATTTTTCAAATTTATGTAGAGTATGGAAATTTTTTTTTCAAAAAAAAAACAATAGCAAATTCATTGGTGGTCAGAACATTCCGTGGACCAAAAAAGAAAGCAAAAAAATCGATTTTTTTAATACGGTATTCGTTAGAATTGAGCGTTGCACGTTTATCATCTAAAAATCTCAAAACTATAAACTTCAAGCTTCAAATTGCTTTTTTTACGACTCCAATACGACCATTTTTAACAAAGATCCAGCTATCCGAAAAATCGCAAAAACAACTTTTTATCCTTTAATTTTTTGTATTAGTGTAGAAGTTTTACATTACTATTGGTTTTTAATGTGGAAACTACCAAATAATAAGAAATCAGATTTTTTTAGTCTTCGTCAAAATTTTCAATAATGAAAAATGTAATATATTCTACATTTTACTCAAAATTTTATTTTGAAAAAAACAAAAAAAAACCGTTTTTTTTTCTAGTTTTTTTTTCATGTTTTTTTTCACATCTGAAAAAAAACCGTTTTTTTACATCTCTAAACAGAGACCATTTAAAGACCATTTTATTAAAAATATTATTTTAGTTGTTGTTTTCTATTGGCTGTTGTAGTTTTTCAATTTTTTGTTTTTAGTTGCAAAAGCAAAAATATATGATGTGTTTATTCGATTTCGATAACCTTTATAATCTGTGTTTATAAAATAATAAAAATGTGACATTTGACGGTGACACACAAATTGTTTCATAGATGGCGCTCTATACAAATTTTTGATTTAAATCATTTTAAGATAATAAGTATTTGTCGTAGAAAAAGTATAGTATGCAACTCGTTTATAAACTTTTCTATACACTCATTAATTTAAGCACTCGCTCGCAAGCTCGCTCGTGCCTAAATTAAATTCGTATACAATATGAAAAAAATTAATGGAGATGATTATAAGGAATACGTTACCAAAACTATGTGGAACTCAACGGCAAAAATGCTTCAAGAGAAATACTATCAAGATTTTAATATCAAAATTAATCCATTTTCCGATATTGTATTCAAAGAGGCCCGTGATGCTAGAAATGCAAAAAGAAAGGAGTTAAAAAGAATTCCGGAAACCAGAAAAAGAAGTTCAAATGCTCTCACAAAAGAGGAAATTATAAAAATGGCTAAGATATGGAAAGGAAATGAACCAGAAGGTTTACAAAAAAGATTCTTCCATATTAGCATCCATAGCATGGAGAGGTGGAGAAGCAGCAGCATGCATGTTGTATTATTTTAGTGAAGAAAAAACCAATGATGGGATGCTCACAGGCAGAATTGAATACAATCCAGTGTTTTTTAAGACTGCACAAGGAGGATCTAAAAGATTAAGTGACAGTAAATGGATTTTAAAAAATGAGGAAGATCCAAGCAATTGTCCAGTAAGACTATTTAAAGTTCTTCTGGAAAAAAGATCTAAATACATAACATCAGATCGTATGTTTCTTACTCCAAAACCATTTTGGAATAAACAAAATTCTAAAGGTTGGTACAAAAACATGCCCTTGGTTAAAAACATAATCTCAAAATGGACGCAAATCTCAGCAACTGCAATTGGACTCGACACAAAAAAGATCAAAATAACAAACCATTCAAACCGAGCCAGTACTGTATCCGAATTAGCTAAAGCGGGAGTAAGCGACCAACAACTCATTAAATTAACTGGCCATTCTAATAGCAATTCTTTAAAACCATATTTACAAATAGATGCAACACATCATAAAGAAATAGTTTCAAATTTACGAAATGATATGAAAATTGCCTGTCAGTCAAACAATGAAAACAACATTCAAAATGCAAGCATTACAGATTTTATTGAAGAAAATAATACACTGGAGCTATCTTCTACCTCTACATCGAGAATTATTTATAATAATTGTTCATTTACTAATTGTTCATTTAAATAAATTTAAAAAAGAGACTTAATCATCAATTAATCACAAAATTATTTCGTCGAATTACACTGGAGCTTTTTTTTCTGGCAAGATAAATTTATGTTTTCTAACTTTTAAACTTATTACCTTTTAGCAATTTGACTCGAAAAAATGCCATCTGACAAAATCATTGATTAATTACATTTTTTCTTGTCAAATAGCTAGGTAACAAGCTTTTAAGGAAAACAAAAATTTATCCGGTTAAAAATAAGCTATTGTGTATACATTATAATTATAGTCGACTATTTCCCTCGTCTTAATTTCTACCAATCACAAACGCGCAATTTTGAATTTCAAATGGTTCTAGGTGAAAAAACTGTGTGACAGCACCTGTCAGCAGTTTTTTCGAGTTTACCCGCGGCAAAACTTGACAGCTGTTGTCACCAAAAATTGCAATTTAATTTTAATTTTAATTGTTAACTATTACTCATGAAATAGTCTCATTAAATTAAAATGCTAAGTAATATTTTTTAACAAAATGCATTCGTGCAGGTGCAAAAATCCTCCTTTTCGACTCGGATTTTTGTTGCCACCAGCACTCATGCTTTTTGTTAAAATAATACTTAGCAACGTGTTTTTTCGATTCTTTTCGGACAAATTAAATGCCCTTATGATATTACTTACGATAAAACCACAAAATAATTTTAGTTAGGCCGCTTTTGCAGTGTATGCCTCATTTCATTTTATTATTAAAATATATTTTGCTCAAAAAATACTCAATTTTTTTAGATTGATGTTATTTATTGATAGAATAGCTTTATTGTAACGCATTTGAAAAAAACGAAAAAAAAACATTTTTTTTAATGTTTTTTTCAAATCTGAAAATCTTTACCTGCGGAACCTCCTTCGACGATTGGTTGGTCTTCTTTTTCGCTTCGGTCTTCCTCGGTCGTCCTACGCGACCGGGTTGTTGATGCGGTTTGGCGAGTTGGCGAACGCGTTGCGATTTCCCGCCGATGACGCCGCGGCACTCCTCGCTCCCGCACTTGCACTCCTGACCCTCGGCGGCGTTGAACAGCGAGAAGTTATAGTCGTAAGTCAACTCTTCGCCGTCCTGTATGTCCCTGAGTGCGAACAACGCCATCCGGAACTGCCCGTTGACACTCCACTTCTGCATTTCGCAGTTCGGCTGACAGCTGTGGTTAACGAATCGACCGTCGCCGCCCATGCGGTGACCATCGATCACCAAACCACCATCCAGATGTAAACAATAATGATGGTTATCGTTCACGTAAATTGTGCCCATGCGTTCTTTAAATTCTTGATCGGACACCACTTCTCCGACGTATTCCAGGATAAAATCGCCGTTTCTAATGGGCATTTTGGTTCTCACACCCCAGCCCTTGGATTCGGTCATGAATTTTTCCAAACCTGGCGACCATTCGTGTTTTTGGATGCGCTGGTTTTGGCATTTGTGGTACGGCGGGCATTCGGCAAGCACCAGCCTGTTGAAAAAAAATATTGTCAAAATAAGTCACTGCTGTGATGGATTTTTAAACAAGTATTATTTTTTCAAACAAAGGCCAATTTTTTAACCCCCCATTTTTAATTTAAAATAAAATAATGGTCTGAATAGGGCCCTATTCAGAATAAAGTTGGAAAGCCTTGTCAACAAATTGTAATTTTTTTGTTTGCCACAGGGGAGCCAATTTTTTTTTTGATTTGCAATTATTCAAATTAGTATACAGGGTGTCTCAAAAGTCAAGGACAGCAGAAAAGACGCACAGTGCAGACAAAAATAGGGTTTTGGGACAAAAATCAATATTTAAATTATTTTTCAAAAAATATGCTTTTTTCATAGTGTATATGGTTAAAATAACTTTTTAATGTCATTTTATTAAAAATATTCAAAAAAAAAAAAAAAAAAAGTAGTATTATGACTGAAAAATACTCATTACAGCACCCATAGTAGCAGCTAATAAAATAATAAATAATTTATTTAAATAATTAATTAAAAAATTATGACAAAATTATTACAAAAAATAACACAATTATTCAAATAAAAGAAATATGTTCAATGTTTGAGTGTATTCTGTAAAATGTATTGAATTAGAAAGTCTGAATTAATTCAAAAAGAGTGACTTTTTTAAATAAAACTCGTGTACAAAATTTAGCAATTTGGGTTCCAAATATAATTCAGTAGGTAAAAATAAAACAACCTTTATAGTTTTATTATAACAGGGGAGTAAAAGGTAAAATTTAAACTCTATTGTTATTTGTTATTTTATTGTTATATTACGTTCTTGTTATTATGGTTGTACTTTACTTGGATATTTTTGTTTGTGCTTTTCTTATATTGTTCTCTTTTCTTGTTATATTAGTGCTAAAACTGCTTATTTTAAATAAAGAAAGTGAGTTAAATTCATTAATGATATTATAACGTTTGACTAAATTAAAAATCCAGAATTGACCTAAGTGCATCCAACATTTTGTGATCCAAACGACTTACTGATTGATATCCTAAGATTACCAAAGTGTTTTCCATAACACCCTGTAGATAATATTTTTTGTATGGATTTTTGTATCTCATGCTATAGTTTACTATAAACGAGTGAGCGAAAGTGAGCTAAACTTTAAAACAAGCTCATGAGCCTGATTTAAGCTATTCTTAAAATATATTAGTTTTTGATTTTTCATTTCATTTTTGACTTATTAATTATTTCTTGGGCTCAGTGCTGTAAATAAACAATCCAAAGTAATCAAAACCTTATTTTAACTTTTTTTTATTGGTGGGGAAGTTACTAAATTTAATTTTAGGTAATTTTATTTATTTTTGCATTTCCTGTTGCTCATTTAAATTAGATGGATGAACACGATTTTAACTTATGTTTTATTGTTACTTACTAGTGAACATTTATTGTTTTTTTATTTTCTGCATTTTGCCATTTGCATAACAGTAATATTTTTTAAAACTATATCTCACCTGTTGATGCAGTCATCGCCGCAATTCGTGGTCTTGCAGTTGCAGGACTGCGGTTCGCAGGCACCCGTGGTCAACTTCACGTTGTACACGTTGGTGCGAATCTTCCTGTAGTTCCAAGAGGGCACCAGATCGCGACCTGGAAGTTGCGAGTGCGTGTGCTGCCACCAAAGGTCGTGCGGAAGTTGAAAGGGAAGTTTTCGGCATCGCAAATACTTGCCGCAGTGGTACGGCGGCGGCAGAAGACCGAACGGATGTTCTTCCGGGTTGTAGACCAGACGGGATTTGGCTGCGTTCTCTGTGCGGCGAATCCTAGCTGCCTCGCTACAAAGAGAAAATATCGCCGTGTTAATCTAACAAGTAGGTAATTTTGGAGATTATGAGATAACTCAAAATCCCTAAAATTAGCTAAATAAATCAAGTTTTAATTAAATATAGGGAACTTGTAGAAGTAACGTTTCCCTTTATAAAAATTGGAAATGCAATTTTCTCGGAACCACGCTGAAAAGTTTTGTATAGATATAAAAATGAGCCTGTGAAGAGATGAGCTCCTAATTTCAAAATTAAGATGCTCCGCATCGTACTTTTCAATTTTTGATAAGAATAACATGGGAAAAATTATTTTTGTTTCTTCTGATTTTTGTAACTAACGAACGATAGGTCGTACTGTAGAGAATTGAACGCTCTACAAAAAAGGTTTCTTATGATTTTTTGATAAATTTGATCTTTCTAAGGTAATTTAAGGTCAAATTATACGAAATTTTTGGTTTTTTAAACTTTTTTGGCGAGTCTACCCGACTCATTTAAAAGTTTTTAGAATATTTTTGTAGAGAATTTTTTGATAAATTTGATCTTTCTAAAGTAAATTAAGGTAAATTATACGAAATTTTTGGTTTCTTAAACTTTTTTGACGAGTCTACCCGACTCATTTAAAAGTTTTTAGAATATTTTTGTAGAGAATTGAAAGTAGCAGGAAATTCCACAAATAGCTTTCAGGGTTATTCTTTTTTTCTAATTTTGCACATAAAAACATTTTTTTTAAATTTTCTGGAATTCTAAGATTATCTCAATCAAATTGTAACAGAAGTTTTTCCGAAAAACTTTTAGCTAAAATCGTTTAATAATATGCCTACCATAAAATTTTGGAGCTTTTCAAGATATTAATATCGATAGTTATGTTTTTTCGAATTTACAGACCTCAAAAACAATATTTCGATTCGTTTTTAGCCCTTTAAACTTAAAAATCTAGGAGTTTTTTCGAGAAAACTGCTAAATTGACGGTTAATTTCATTTTAACCTTGAATAACTTTTAACCAAGTTAACTAACCGAAAAATGACTTTTGACCTTTTTTGTAGAGCGTTCAATTCTCTACAAACATATTTCAAAATTTTTTAAATGAGTACGGTAGACTCGCCAAAAAAGTTAAAAAAAAATCTTCACAGGCTTATTTTTATACCTACAAGTATACGAAACTTTTAAACGTGGTTCCGATAAAAAAACAAAAAAAAAGTTTTTTTTGAATCATCCTAATATCCTATATTTAGTCACTAGAATTGGGGGAAAAATTGTTTTTCCGTTTTTTTCCCAGGCCTTGGAAAAATTGTCCTTTTTGGGAAATTAAAAAAAAACAAGAACTTTACATTATTTTAATTAAAAAAAATATCCTTACAAAAAAAACTAAACATTGAAATGCATGAAATTGATTTGAGAAAACGTAAACGTTAAATATACTGTCGGTTGGGTCCTTTTTGCGAAAAGAAGTCCATTGAAAATATCCAATCACAAAATAATAAATGATTTATAAAGTAAAGTTTCAAAATTATATAAATCGAAGTGTCAAATAAAACAAAAGTTATGTCAATACAGCACCAAATATATTTTTTTGCGACCCGGTAGAATATTCTTACCGAATTAAAATAAAATGAATAATTATTAAAATCATAATATATATTTTTCTCGATATTGTGTACGGATAGTATCCGTTAAAATTTGTAAATTTTCGTATTACCCTTTGAATAAAATGAAAAAATGGAAAAGTTAATTTTTCAATTCTTTTCCGGAAAAAACGTTTTTTTTTCGCCGGTTCAACTTTTCCGGAAATTTTAAAACCCTAATGGTGGCACTTGTCCTTGTCATAAATTGTTTTGATAATTTATTTGATAAAAACCACTTTTTTTTTGTAAAAATTAAAATTGTTTAAAACGTTTTTTAATTTAACCAAATTATTTTTTTTTGCATTTCCACTTTTTAGAAAGGAAAACCTATAGGTGTTCACCTATGTCACAAATGACTTAGTGTTGGCAATTCTTTATTAACCTTTTTTGCTCACAAGATAAAATATGTCATTTAACAGATTTATTAAAAAATTTCGTTCACGCACAAAAAAGGCCAAAACATTTTTGCCAATTTGGCTTCCTGAACTTCAAAAATGTTAAAAAAAGAATAATTTTAATGTTGGAAAAACTTTTTTGTTCATAGCATGATGAAATATAAAATTTGAAAGATTTTTAACATAACATTTCGATCACATGGCTTACAATAATTAAAAAAAAAATCTATTTGTAGGTTGGCCTTATCAAATTCTTTATTTCATAACAAGATAACATAAAATTATACACCATTTAACATATCATATCATCAAAAAGGGCGAAATAATTTTTCCCAATTTTACTGTTGTAGAACAAAAATGTAAAAAAAATACTAACATGCAATTTTTCTCAAAGTTGACAGTCTCCAATAAAACTGCTTTGTTCATTGTATGACAAAATATTCGATTTATGCTAATAATTAACACAACATTTCCTTCGCGCACCGAAAAGGCCACAATGATTATATCAGAATTTGCTTGTACACAACAAACATGTTAAAAAAAATTATTTTGACTTATTATTTTCATTCTTTTCAATTGATAAAATAAAAAATTATATTTAAGTATGACTCACGCTGAAACAAGCACTAATAAAATTAATTTATTCAAAAAATTTTATTATTAAAAATAAAAAAATAGTGTGTATACAAGTTAAAAATTTAGTGCTTCTATTTTGCAAAATTGAAGCAATAAATTTTTAACTTAAACTTAATTGACATAAGTAATGTTCATTTCCTTATGTTCTTTAATTTTTTAAATAGTTTGCTAAAACGTCGGTTATTTTGTGTATCATTAAAAAATACGGAGTTTTTGTTAAGTATAATAAAACAAGGTTTTATAATTTTTTCTGATTTTCAGGTTTTCAAGTTTAAGAATAAACCTTTTAAAATTAAAAATACTTTAAAAGATATCAATTCTTTGCATATCATATATGAATATGATTTTCGGTACTGCACTCCAAAATAAAACTATGTACATTGATACTTACTCATCCTCCTTGTAATAATCGGAAAACAAGCCGGCGACAAGATGCTTCTTCTTCCATTTGGGCAACTTCTTGCTCTTCTTCGACTCATCTCCGGAAGCGGAGGCTCTATCTTCGCCCCGCAACCGTCTTTCGATCGGCTCCACGCTGCTTGCAGGCGACACGTCTCTCAGTCTGCGCTTGGGGTAGCCGTTCAGGTTGTCGACGATCTTCTCTCGGCCTCGCTTCCGTTTCCGCTGGTTAAGCCGGCTCTTCAGCCGCTCGATGCTCGACTCGAGCGACATGTTCGAATCCACGTCGTCGCCGTCGTCGATTTTGCTGCACGTGTCCACGGATGTGGCCGGGGAAGAGTCCCGATGTCTTAGAGTCATCCTGCACAGAAAAAAATCTAACATAGTACCAAGAACAGCGCTGTCATTGAATGCATTAAAATTGAAGCAATCTAAATTGTTATTTGCTCAATTAATTACTATTTAACCAAAATAGGGAAATATTTTGCCTAAATGTCAAAGAATTTATTGCATTAAATGTATACATAGTATACATACAATAGTAACGTTATTAAATAAATCAAATTAGTATTTAATGCAATAACATTCTAACATTCTAACAAATAAATATGAATATGAATATCAATAGATTTAGGAGCGATAACTTTTGTTGTTAATTTAAAAACAGTAAACGATTATAAACCAAGTGCTAACTACCTATTGGTATTATAGGAACTGTTATTCAGGAATACGGATTACAAGATCCCATTGGTTTAATGGCTCACCCATTCATGCTTCGCTAGCGTTTTTTCTGTGTGTTTAATAAAATCGGAAATTAAGATACAAATCTTTCTCCGATAAAAAAAAATGATTTTTTTATTACAATGCTATAAAGATTATGTAAGATTCGAAAGATAGACAAAGTCATAGCATTGATACCTTACTCAACGGTTATGCCGAAAAATCGCCAAGAGGCTAAAAGCTCATTCACATCCACTTAATAAGCGTAACTTAACTTAACTTAAGAAACCTACGTCTGTTAAGTTGTCTAATTACATTAACTTAATACACGCAAAGAACGTAATATACAAGCACGCGCAATGTATACATCGATGTTGACTGGGTGCCTATCTATCTATTAGTGGTGCCGTCTAGACAAGACAAGACAAGAGTTACTCTTGTCTTGAAAATTTCAAGACAAGAGTTGTGTATGTCTAAGTCTTGATTAAAAAAGCTTAATGCGGTCTTGTCTAGATTAACTAGTCTAGATTATTATTCAAGAGTCTAGATATAAATTATGCGTCTGCGCAATGTAACTCTCACTCTTGTTTTAGAACCAGTTAAAACAAATCACTTCCGCCACCTGCAGACACAACCCTTACGTTTTGCTTTTGCACTAAATTAAGCAGTAAATTTATTATTATTTAGGTTAGTTTTTGTTGTTTTACTACTGGTTAATACTAAGAAGTATTTTAAAATATAAAATTATCCTGTACTTGCAAAGCAGATAAAAACCATCGCAAGTACAACTGCCAAATGATAATAATAATTTTAAAGAAGAAGTAGTGGAAGATCCTTTTACGTGTGATTCGATAGATGAATATAAAAGTTATGAGCCTGGACCAGACGATTTTTCAGGTAGTGATAATGAAAGTGTTTTTTGCTAACCAACAGTATCACCACAGCAACAATCGATTTTAAGCCATCAACTTCACGTACTTCAACAACAATCTACTTCAAAGACAACTCAACATAAGGAAAAAACCCTTAATAAGGTTATTGGCAAAAATAGTTTTAAATATATCTAGAAAATAAGACCAAGATAAGCCCCAAATATAAGTAGAAAATAAGCCCAAGATTTCAATAAAATATATACAGGGTGTCCTGGAAAAGGATGTCAATCCGTTTACCATATATTCCTTGAGTTAAAACAATAAGACTTTCATAATACCATTTTTCAATTTAGAGCTTCATGTTCGATATACAGGGCGACAAAGTTTAAAATTTAAAACTGATTTTTTTTAATAATTCGAGTAATTGATAAGATATTAAGTTTAAATTCGGTACACTACTTCAACATAAATAGTTACATTTTTGGAGACCAACAAAACAAAAAACAATTGTCAAATAAACAAAATAGGGGGGTTCAGTACTCAACGACTCCCCCTATTTTTTAGTACGTGCGCCAATGACTTCCAAACGGTATTTTTTCAGGTAATCATTTATTGTTGAACATTTTTTGTATCTTATAAAATTTTGATAAAATGATTTGTTTTAGAGATAATTTGTAAAGTATGGGTCAGTCCATATGAAATTTTCAAAATTTAATTTTTTTTTTTTTGAAAAAAATTAGGTCATGTGATATATCAAAAAAAGGTCTCTAATAGGCCTTTAACATAAGCCACCACTCACCTTTCTACTTTTAATAGTTTACGAGATATCGCTATTTTTGTAAGTACTTGCAAGAGCCAAATTTATCGGAATTTTTTGATTTTTAAAAATCAATAAAACAAAAGCCACCTATCGAAAAAAATTCATATATGGGATTTTTGAGATTTTTAGTGAAACAAATTTACCAAAAATTATCAAAATCGGAGATGGTGGGGGAGAACCTTTGGTTGATTTGATATGGACTGACCCATACTTTACAAATTATCTCTAAAACAAATCATTTTATCAAAATTTTATAAGAGACAAATTTTTTTTAACAATAAATGATTAACTGAAAAAATACCTTTTGGAAGTCATTGGCGCTCGTACTAAAAAAATAGGGGGAGTCAGTGAGTACTGGACCCCCCTATTTTGATTATTTGACAATTGTTTTTTGTTTAGTTGGTCTCCAAAAATGTAACTATTTATGTTGAAGTAGTGTACCGAATTTAAACTTAATATCTTATTAATTACTCGAATTATTAAAAAAAATCAGTTTTAAATTTCAAACTTTGTCGCCCTGTATATCGAACATGAAGCTCTAAATTGAAAAATGGTATTATGAAAGTCTTATTGTTTTAACTCAAGGAATATATGGTTAACGGATTGACCTCCTTTTCCCGGACACCCTGTATATAATCTTCTTAATAAAAAAATAATATTAAATGAAGTGTTTTTAATATTTTTTAAAAAGTTAAATTTAATCTAGTCTTGAAAATAATCAAGAGTTTTGGCTTAAAGTCTTGTCTTGTCTTGATTATAATCAAGATTTTTGGCTAAGGTCTTGTCTTGTCTTGATACACTTAAAAAAGATATGTTGACGGTCTGGTCTTGATATTCTAGACAAGACAAGAGTCTAGAATGTGTTAGTCATGACGGCAACACTACTATATCGTTTTACTGGGCATGTGATTGGCTCACGTAACAAACGTATTTCCTTAAGTAGAGCCGGACCCAACTTTTGAATACGTTAAGTTACGTGTGATAAGTTAAATTTCAATCGACGTTCAATTTCAATTGTGTTGAATTAATTCCAGTTGGATGATAATTTTGAAACTATTGAATTAATCGACGTTCGATTTCGTCAATTTCTTGTCAAAATGACAGGTGCCGAATAACAACTGTTAAAATAACATGTGTCCACAATCCACACAACAAGGTCTGTTCTATCTCTTACTAAAAATACTAAAAATCACTGCAACACTGTACAGAGTTTAACGGCGGCCATTTAAGTTGTTTACAATTTTTGTGCTTTGGGTTTGTGCTCTGTTTATACAGATTATTAATCGTTTTAAACGTTGTGTTTCTTACAGAGGCACTTGTTAGCCTTAAAAGACGCCTTAAAGTGCTAAGAATAACCATTTTACTCCTCTTGTAAAAAATAAAGCTTATTCTGTCAGGGCTGTCATAAAACTGTCAAATGTCAATTTTAAGGGTAATTTATAACCCACAAATTAACCCTCAAATTGACATTTGACAGCCATGATAGAATAAGATATATTTTTTATAAACGAGGAGTAAAATGGTTGTCTGCACTTAATTTGAGGCTTACAAGTGCCTTTGTAAGAAGCACAAACCCAAAGCACAAGAATTGTAAACAACAAAAATGGCCGCCGTTAAACTCTGTGCAGTGTTGCAGTGATGATTACTATTTTTAGCATGAGATAGAACCTAAGGATAGAACAGACATTGTGACAGGAGCCAAAATAAAAGCTGTTAAAATCACAGATGCCACAATAACAGCAGTCAAAATGACAGGTTCGTTATTTAGCAATTCACCAGAATCAAAATTTTGCGCGTAGTAGGCACGTTTTCGCTAGTGGCCAATCGACTTTTATACTGCTGTGAAGCATAAAAGTCTTGTAGCCAATCAAAATGTTTATTATGGTGAATTTCTAAAATGGATATTAATAAAAAGGTGATTCATAACAAAATATTATTATATCAGGCAAGCACTGGGAGCTTGGCTCCAATGACAATTAACGCGTTTGTTTTTTATATTTTTTTACAAAGTTGGTATCTTAAATAAGTTTAAAATAAATACTTAAATAAAAAACAGTTGGAATATTTTCCGACAGCGAAATATTAATTTGACAGATGACCTAACCTTAAATTTAAATACCTTTTTGGTTCTCACAAAGAAAATTAAAGAATGCGCTGGTCTGCAAAACACGCAAAAGTAAATAGGTAACCAGAATCTAGTTTGGGCTAACGTACAGGAATTGACCTATCTTCATTATTTTCCTCAATATAATAGTGTCAAAACGTCGATTAAAACCGATTGAAATCTCAGTTTAATATTTTTCGATTTAGATCGATAGAAACAAAAAACTTGGTTCCGATTGAAAATAATTGAAATATTATTTTCTATTTAAATTTCCGATTCAATATAAACGATTTAAAACAATCCCAAAACACAATTCAAAATAACGATTAAAACTCGATCGTTTTTGCAATCGGGATTTAATTATTTTTAATCATCTACAGATGATACAGGTATTGTTTTCTTTAAGCAGGGTGACATGTTTGTTTACCTTGTGCTAGTTTCAGATTTGGAATCGTCCAGTTCATCAATCCTCTCATCTTGCGGAAGACTGTCACAATCGCTCATATCGCCCCATTTCGATAAAGAAATATTATCCTCATTCATAACGGTCTCTTTGACGTTTTCATTCACCTTCACTTCAGGAGACTTCGTTCTTTCCACGAATTCTGCGCATTCTTCTCCAACTTTAGGCACTCGGTCGCATATCTCAGCATGCTTTGTTTCCTCGACCACGACACTCGGTTCTGCGACGGTTAAAACTGGAAGCTTCTTTTTCTTCTTTTTGACAGTCGGAAAACCGGTTCTATTTATGGCTCTTCGTTTTCGCACCTTTTTCTTCGTGGTTTCTGGGGATAGTTTGGGCGGCTGCTGGGCCGCCAAAATCTCGGAAACCACAGGTTTCTTGTCTTCTTCGTTCTCTGGAGATGTTTTAATGGTGAAGTTTCGTTTCATCTTCAACTCGTTGATAAAGGTTTCCACGGAGATTTTCGAGTCTTCAACAGGTGGTGACGTATCTATCTTGGTTGGGGAGTACATGTTTTCTAGTCTATGGCGTTTCTTCGGCGTTATAGAACTGTTGGAAGTATTCAATTTTTCTTCTTTTATGGGAGGATCTTCCACCTTGACAACTTTACCTTTTTCATCGGAAAACCTGTTGATGCAAGCTTCGATGGTTTCTTCAATATGCGTCTCTACTTTCTTGGGGGCGGCATTCTTCACTTCATATTCATTATTATTGATAGTTTGCACTTTAGAATTTGTATTTGTCTTTATTACAGGTACATACTTGGGGCCGCTAGGCGCTTTGACCTCAACGACTTTTGGAGCTGCAGCTTGCTTAGTAACCTTTTCCACTTTGGTGGATGCGATTGTTTGTTTATTTGAGATTTTCTTAGGTTCGGTTTCTTCCTTTAAATCCTCCGAATCCTCTTTTTCGTTCACGGAAATATGGTAGTGTCTTTTCTTCAAGGGCAAACGTTGTTCATTCGAGTTTGTTACTTTGTTGACTGTCGTGCTGACGCTCTGTTTCTTCTTTTTCTTCTCGTTGTGTTCCGTGGTTTTACGCTTTTTCGAGACTTTTTTCAACGTTTTGATTATCTCCGGAAGGTTTTCTTTAGTTTTCAAACTATCGATAACACAGTACTTTACGAAATCGGCGATGAGCTTGTCGATTTCTATGTTCACTTTCGGCTCCAACGCCGAAATGGGTTTTAGGATTTTGAATTTATACTTCTTGTGTTTCTTATGTTTGTGTTTGCTGTGCATCAGTTTGGCGTTTTTCAACACCACGCTCTTAGTTTTGCAAACATCCAACTTATTTTTTGTTGTCAGTACAGGTTTGTTAGATTTACTTTTAGATTTTTGTGCTGGTTTTATTTTTTCTGAAGGTTTTTCTGGCTGTACAGCGGGCGCTTCCTGGGGCGGTTTGTGTTTAGGCGGTCTCCCTGGCCCTTTTTTTGTCAGAGGTGGTCTTCCAACTTTTCTACGTGGTGGGTACAACACTCTGTCAGCGTTAGCGTACAGTTGCCTATCGAAACGGTTGGATATTACGGGGATTTTACTACTAGTATTACTGACTTCCTTAATTGTTTTGCTTGAACTCTTGTTAACCAAAACATTTGCAGCAGTTTTTCCACATTTCTGAGATTTCTTATCATTTGTACTTTTCTTCAAGTCTCCAATTCTAGTTTTTTGCTTCACGTTGGGCGATAATTGCGGTTCCGGACTGCTCACGTGGTCCGGACTGTTTTGAATTCCAGAATCTGGCGATACATTCGGATTGGCGCAGTAGTCTGTAGTTATAGATTTCTTGGGTCTACCTCTACGTTTCTTGACGTTATCCTCAGGTTTTGCGTTTTGAGTTTCACTACTCCCACTAGTATTTTTGCCACTGTCCGCATTACTGGATGTTACTGGACATGGCGCGTTCAGCATTTGGGTCTGCGCCACAAACTGCTGCAACAAACTGTTTGCGTACAGCGAACTCGGCGGTGGTGGAGCATGAGACTCGGACTCGCTGGAACTCTCGGTGGTCCTCTGTATAAGAGCGTTCACGGCTTGCTGAGGAAGCTCCATGTCCGA
The DNA here is from genome assembly GCA_921294245.1 of Brassicogethes aeneus. Taxonomy (NCBI): domain Eukaryota; kingdom Metazoa; phylum Arthropoda; class Insecta; order Coleoptera; family Nitidulidae; genus Brassicogethes; species Brassicogethes aeneus. The sequence continues at coordinate 52,820,619 of OV121134.1, forward strand.
ACCGGACATCTCGCCCGTTTGAGGCGAGTTTTTGTCCGTCCGGTTGCACTCGAAATCGAAGGCGTCGCATTCCTGCTGCTCCGGAAGAATGACCGCCAAGTCCTCCTGACTTATCTCCTGTAGGCTGCATTGCGCCAACATGGCGCTGTCTGCGTCCGATTCGTCCGAATCGGAGCTTGAGTAGGTGGAACCACGCGAGATGGGCAGGGATGCCATCTGGAAAAAACATAACGTTTATTAAATATTTAGCATTAAAATTTATAATGTTAAATGCAAAATTATCCCTCACAACGTTTATTTTCTTATACAGGGTGTCCCCAGTCATGAATAGCAGAAAAGGGATAGGGGACGGCATTCTGACACAACCTTAATTACTTAATTAAATAAAGTAGCCAATCAGAGGCGCGCTTTAGCTGTTTGGGTTCCCCGCCCGTTCCTTTACAGTCCATACCAGCAGTTCTCCTACTAGTGTTGGAAGTATGTGTAAAAAAGCAGATAGATCAATATTGTGTAAATAATAGTGTAATTGTAAAGAATCAATCAGGGTTTAGAAAAAATCCCAGTTGTAAATCTGTTGTCTTGGATGTTTATGATAAATTTGTTAAAGAAATTGATAAGGTTAAAATTATTATTTCTGTTTTCTTGGACTTTAAGCGAGCTTTCGAAACTGTAAATAGGGAATTATTGCTTAAAAAGCTTAATGAAATAGGTTTTACAGATTTTGTTTTAAAATGGTTTGGTTCATATCTAACCAATAGATCTCAAACTGTTAAAATTAATAATGTTATGTCCGAAACCATTATGGAGTGCCTCAGGGTACTGTTTTGGGACCCCTATTATTTTTATTGTATATAAATGATATGTCAAAGTATGCCAAAGATTGTGATATTTCTATGTTTGCAGATGATACTATGATTTATGTTAGTGGTGATAATATTTTTGATATGGTAAATGTTTTAAATTTGGAATTAGATAATATTTGTAAATGGATTTGTGATAATAATATGTGTCTAAATCTAAGTAAAACCAAATATATGTGTATTTCATCTAGTCATAAAACTGTTAATATAGATTTTGATAATGTTAACATATTTATTAATAATATAAAAGTTGAAAAAGTTGATAAAATAAAGTATCTGGGTGTTGTTTTTGATTCAGATTTAAATTTTAAAAATCATGTTGAGTATTTGTTAAATAAAATTTCAAAAAAAGTATATTTTCTTGGTAGAATGGGAAAAAATCTATCATTGCAAGTAAAATTATTGTTGTATAAAGCCATTATAGCTCCACATTTTGATTATTGTTCAACTGTGTTGTTCTGTATAAATAATAATGAAATGCAAAAACTACAGAAACTACAAAATAAAGCATTAAGAATTATTTTAAAATGTAACAGGTATACTCCAATCAAAATGATGCTTGATATATTAAGTATTTTCCTGCATATTTAAAAAACAAATTAATTTTATTACAAAGTGTCCATAAATACAATACTAAAGTGAAGTCAAATCCAAGACAAACTAAAACAAAAAACGCCAGACGCGTGATCAGTCGTTTGCAGGTGGATAGAACGGTTCTTATTGGGCGAGTCTGAGTTGTGAAGCGTGCCGAAAATTCTTGTCAGGGCCGCATTATGTCCATTGCGGTTATTAATAGCGTATTGTTTGATTACTTCCTTGTTTTCGCGGCTTTCATCTTTGTGGTTATTTTTGTTATTGTTTTATTATTAATACTTGTTATATAACGTTATTTGTTGTTATTGTTGTTGTTATTGCTATCATTGTTGTGGTTATTTGGTTTTAATTAATCTGGGTGGCGATGATGATACTGATGATGATGTTTAAATAAATAAAAAAAGACTTTAAAAAAATAAATTAAAAATAATAAAATAATTTCAAAAATGTTTGTTAATTTTGTAATTTAAAAAAACATATTTTTTAAATGTTTTAAAACTTTTACATTAAACTTTAATTATTAAAGTTTAAAACAATTAATTTAAAATAATTTTAAAAAATTTCGTGAAGTTAATTTAAAAAATATAATTTTCGTAAAAAATTTAAAAAGTTTACATTAAAGTTTAAAAAAATAAATTTAAAATAATAATGAAATTATTTCCCAAAATTTTGTTAATTTCGTAATTTAAAAAATATAACTTTTATAAATATTTTAACACCTTTCCATCAAAGTTTAAAAAATAAATTTAAAATATTAAATGATCAATAATATTGATTCAATATATTTTAATACGGCCCAGTGCAACAATTTTCGTCGATCACGTGAATAGAGCATGGACAACGCATGATTGTGTTTATGTCGAGTTCGGCTTGGATTTGACTTGACTTTAGGAGTATTAATGATTTTTATGTGGGGAATTATGATAGGGTACAAACAACAAAAAATGTTTTTGTTAATGGTTTGGTATTATTTAATAGCCTCCCAAATGAATTAAAAAGCTGTGATAGGGTTGAAATATTTAGAAAACTTGTGATGAATTATGTTAAACAAAACTTTGTATTGTGATATTTTGACTATGGTAGGTATTTGTTTATATATAATTATTTGTATTTTTTGTAAAAATAGCTTATGCTAATAAATAACTATTTATTTATTATTTATTTATTTATTCTGCTGAATCTTTCCCTATTTACCTTTGGGACACCCTGTGTTTAAAAACTTTTGCATTCAATAAAAATGAACTTTTTTTTATTTCGTCTCATCTCAAAACGTTTAGGAAATTTAAAATTTTGTGGTATTGCAAAATTTTATTATTGTTTTACAGTTTTAAAGATACAGCTCTGAAAAAATTAAACACTGTGGACCTTTTACATCAAATGACTAAAAAGTCGTTGCACACGTTCTAAGAATGTGATAATGCATGTTGTTTATTTGATCAAAACAGCTGCCAAATTCATTATTGGTTTTACCAAGAAATCTAAATATAAAAATTGCAATCTACATAATTTCTGGGACGAATAAATGTGGATTTTCCAAACTTAATAACGTCCAGTTTTAAAACTTAAAATTAAATTTTTGTAGTATATTATGTAGTAATCAGCCCCGGATCTAGGGTGGGCAAACCGCCCCGGTGCCCCCCTGCCCATGTGTTTGAATATTTTGGGAACCCGACGCTAATTTAACCCTCTAAGCTGTAGCTCCAATCATAGCGAAGATAGCAATGTTGACCAGATATCTTTGGTCACCCTGTATATTTTCTTTACACGTCCATGAGACATATGCATGTGATTCACTTGCATTTCCGTATACTTGGTGGTTTTATTTTTGAACGCGGTGTTTACATTAGCTGGATGTCTAACTAGGGCGGACTCATGTTTGACTCATTGGACTCAGCGAGTTAAAGTCAACATAAATTTTAGCTAAAAAATATTCTATGATTTTAAAACTAAAATATTACCACAAAAGGTGAGACGCGAAAGTTTCGAAAAAAATCCTTATGGGGACACATTTTTGAAAAAGAATTTATTTAAGGTCCCAAAAAATCCCACCCAGTATATCTATTTTGTGAGTTTTTAAAATCATTAATTACAAATGCTGGAGGGGATGCCAATCTCAAGTATTTTCCCCGGAACCGAATTCAGAGCTGGTAATAATCCATGATAATCTTTAATTTTAAGTAATAAAAATCGGAAATAGACTTTAAATTGGATTGGATTATACATGTAAAAATTCATTAAATGTAATTGTGTGAAAAATTGTAAAGGTTGAATTTAATTTTAATAAATTATATTAGCACTTGATTTAGATATTACTAAATAAAATTTTATAAATGTTATTTTTTATTAAAATAAATAATTAACCCAGGGCTCCCACGGCAAAATTATAAATTTTATTTAGGAATTTAGGAGGTTTTTTTGTAAAATTTTAGGAGAAATAAAGTATGGAAATGAATTTCTTTAATTAAATAAAAACAGCTCTATACCTACTACTTCAAAAATAAGAAAAAAATTAATACTTATTTTGTAAAAATAACTTATATTGGCTAGTTTTTTAGCTCAATCGCTCGACGAGTTTTTTTTTTTAATAAAATTAAAAGTGACGTAAAATTACTACTTTTTTATATATCTGAGGTACATATATATATATATATACAAGTATAAATATTTCACCACACTTTTAATTTTATTTAAAAAAAGCGTCGATAGATTTGGTTTAAAAACTATGCCAAAATCATATGATGTTATATTTATATTTTAAGAAAAAATATGTTAACCGTTTAGTTAATAACTAACAGTAATTAAATCGGTAAGATTAAGAATAGTACAAGTCCAAAAGTAAAATGTTTGATAAAATATTTCAAAAAATCAGTTTTATAGTTCTAAATGCATTTTTGTTAGACTATTTTATGAAATATAATATTCATATTCTGTAAAATAATTTTTATCTTCTCACAAAAATGTATTTTAAACTTTAAAATTGATTTTAGAAAATAAATTGTCAAAATTTAATTTTTGGACTTGTATATATATATACCTACTGTTCTTATTCTCAACGATTCAATTATAATGTGTATCTTAATAAGAAAAAATTGAACCTACACCTCGCCAAAGATTTTTGTTTTGAATGCGTTCCACCAACTTCAAATACCGACAGACAGCTGTTTCGACCTTTATTGGGTCTCATCAGTGTCGGGCAACTTGGTGTAGTGGAACACAATCAAAACAAATTACTCCCTCAGCTTATATGCTCGGTTGTTAAGTCAATATTACCAGTGATGGGTCAAGAAAGTTTCTTAAAGAAACTAAGAAAATTGAATGTGTATCTTAATACTTAAAAATCTCATAACAAAATATGAAGTTTGCAAAATACAGCAAAACATTTTTAGATTGTTTACTATTTTAGCTGTCATTTAAAAGAAATTTAAAAATCCTTTTGTTTGATATACACGTTTGTATAACACGGTATATTTTTGACTAAAAAACGAAATATCGTTGTTGTTTTGGTTGTGATATTATATCATTTTAAAAAGAATTTAATAGAATAGAACCTAAAAATATATATTTTTAAATTACTTTTTAAAACAGAATTTTTTTAGCACTACCTTAATTAAAGGCAAGTCAGGTTGGAATATTTAAATTTAATTTTTAGGATTTTAGGAGTTTTAGGAGATTGATTGCCATTTTAGGAGAATTTTAGGAGTTTTCAAGATATAAGTAAAATTTTAGGAATTTTATGAGTTTTAGGAGGTGTGAACCTAACCTAAAAAAAAATATATAACGACTAAAATGTTATTGTCATGTAATATCAGCAAAATTGTCGTGCTAAGTTAAACCCCCATATCTACAATATTAAGTAATAAAGGACAAAAGATGATTTGTATCGTTTTTAACAATTGAAATGATCTTTTGTCCTTTATCACTTAATAGTGTTCAAGCGGGACAGAATAAGTAAAAAGTGCAAGAAATTATTATTATTTAAATGATAAATAAAACAACCTGTTATATTTGAGTACTTAAAACCAACCTTTTCGACTACAACGGTAAGTATCCTAGTACACATAACGCCCGTCCGGTGCGTAAGCGTCAAAATAAAAACAAATCCATTGCGCGGGAACAAACAAACAACGCACACTTAACAAACAAAACAAAAAAACAACACAAACTCGTTATCAGATCGCAAGGGACGCACAACACGTGAATCACACGAAAGCGTGGAAAGTTTTTCGCGTGAAAATCGAGGCACGCTAGTCGGAAAACGCGGGCGTCTACGATGCAATAAGGACAACAACCGCCATCACGTTGCAACCGACGACGGAAAGTGCGGAGGCTTTGCGCGGGCAAAGGGTGCTGCTGCATGTCGTAAGTGCACGCACTACAAAGGGGTCGGACGACAAGCGATCGAGGAGAGCTGTTTTGTATTTTTTTTTTAGTTTAATTCGGGGGGCGATAGAACAGAACGCAAGACGCACGATAGGGTAAAGAAAGTTTTCGGGTGGTTGGTAGGTAGAAATTATTGGTTACCTACCACCTGCGTACATTAGGGTCATTTCTATAATTGTACCTAGAGAGGCAATGCTAGTAAAAAACAATATTTCTGAATTATGACATTTAAAATTATACCTATTTGTATTAAAGATACGACAATAATGTCAATATTTATAGTTTTTATCATAAACTAAAGTTAAACGTTTGTGTTTTTTTTAGGAAAAAGAGCTATACTTTTATTTTAAGTATAATTGACTTTTTATGAGTAAAACTTTATTTACCTCATTGGTAGCACAATTTTTATTGAGTGAAATATAAAACTTAATGAATTTCTTTTTATTTCTACTAGGTACTACTGTAGTTTTACAAAATATTAACTCAAAAATTGAGGGTTAAAAGCATGGAGCCTACACAGTCCGAACTTCATGTATCCAAAAATCTTCCTAAGATACCAAAACAAGAGACGTCAGTAAGCATCGACAATCAGCGTCGCTGGTGGTGAAAAAACAGGACAGATTTTGTCAATTTCCCCTATTAAGTTAGGATTTCTTTTGTAGGCTTCATGGTTAAAAGTTAAAACTCAATTTTCTAATGGCGTTTCAAAAATAAAAAGTTAGAACAAGGTTTTGATAATCTAATCTAGTTTGGATTTAAAAAAACTGTCAAAAAATGCATCTGTCAACTTTGTGGACTTTAAATCCTAGGCTTTAAATAGCTGTGTGATAGTAAGAACGCAGCGTTTTTTTAAACTTAATTGCTTAACGACTTTTTTTTAAATTGTAAATAAAATAAGTTAAATTAAATAGTGAGTGTTAGGTTTTACTCACTTTCGCCCCTTTTATAGTTAACTTTTGGTTTTTTTAGAAAAACTTGTATAAAAGGTATCTTAAGAATGTTTCTCACTCTTTTAGTTTTATCCACAATCCACACAACAAGGTTCTATCTCATGCTAAAAATACTAAAAATCACTGCACAGAGTTTGACGGCGGCCATTTTTATTGTTTACAATTCTTGTGCTTTGGGTTTGTGCTGTTTAATAACTGTTTTAAACTTTGTGTTTCTTACAGAGGTACTTGTAAGCCTTAAAAGAGGACTTAAAGTGCTAAAGGCAACCTTTTTACTCTTCTTTTGTAAAAAATCAGGGCTGTCAAATGTCAATTTGAAGGTTAATTTGTGGGTTATAAAATAACCTTAAAATTGACATTTGACAGTTTGATGACAGCCCTGATAGAATAAGGTTTATTTTTTACAAAAGAGGAGTAAAATGGTTGTTCTTAGCACTTTAAGGCCTCTTTTAGGGCTTACAAGTGCCTCTGTAAGAAAAATAACGGTTAAAACGATTATTAATCTGTATAAACAGAGCACAAACCCAAAGCACAAAAATTGTAAACAACAAAAATGGCCGCCGTTAAACTCTGTGCAGTGTTACAGTGATTTTTAGTGTTTTTAGTATGAGATAGAACAGACCTTGTTGTGTGGATTGTGGTTTTATCCACATTTTTTGAAATATTTATCTATAAAATTGTAGTTTTTATTATGTATAGGGGGCATTCCATGCCAACTCATCCTACCGATTGGATTTGCATCTCCGATTTCGCTGAAATTTGGGTATCTTTTTGTACCCTTGGAAAAAGGTTTCTATGAATTTTTTCAAATTTTTTCATTCAGCCAATCGAGAGATATGAATTTTCGAAAATTTCGGGTATTTTTTTTTTAAATAGCCATAACTTGGTGAAAAATTGTCCGATTTGGGACTTTTTTTTTTCAAATTTCGTGTTTTTTGATGAACTTTTTGAAAAATTTATGCAAAAAATTATTCATCATAAATTTGATTGTTTTTTTTTCATTCCAAAGTTAAAACAAGAATTTTAAGATTGTTTGTATCCTTCAAATTTTTTTAAAAAATTCTCAAAAATTCTACTCTTCAAAACACAAATTTTAAGCCTAGTCTCGTAATGGGATAATAATGGGTTATAATTTTTTTTTAATTTTTAAATTATTTTTTTTTTCTGTTTTTTTTCACTATTTGTGTATTACTGGCGGCTTTATTAGATGAGATTCGAAAAAATCATACATCAATATAATAAATAATTGAAGTCAAAATTTCAATTTCTAAGGTAAATTTTATTTATAACTTTATAAAGGTTTTTTTTTATTTTTTTCTGGCGTTTGAATATTTTACAAGAATAAGTTTTATTTGAGCTTTTTCATAATCTGCAATAGTTGAATATCTTACTTCGATTTTTGGCAAGTTATTAGATTGCGCAGCCCATTGATACAACTCTCGGGGGTTTGAAATTTGTTTATCGAATGGTAACTGAAGACTAGCTCTTGCTGCACCTCTTTTTAGTGTTTCTCCTACACCGTCACAAGGTCCTTTGCCATGGTAGCTGGCAAAGAAATGCCATTCAGCAAATTTTGTTTTATGATTATTATTTTTGCTAAATTCTGTATTTAATTGCATGGTTTTTTTTTGCAATTATTTTCAGGTTCCAATTTACGAAAATTGACAAGTGATCTTCCGACACCTTTAATTGAATATAATGATTGTTTAAAAATGATTGTTTGTCAGAGTTCATCTTCAGAGTGCTATTTTGGCAAGTGTAAAAACTGTCCAGGAATCGATGTACTCGAAAATTTTTTGAACGAGATTTTTGAAGAAAATAATATCGATGAATTGACGTATCAATGTTGGATTTCAAAACCGCGGACAACGCTTGAAACTTTAACGGTAGTTTCATCAGAATTCATCAGTGACTTTTGCGAAAAAATTACGGAACTTTTGCCTCATTATTTTATTGCAAAATCGCAAGCAAGATTCATGAAATCTCTTAAAGAGTCTCTTGAAACCGATGAATTTCTTGTAGTTTGTGATTTTGCGGAGAAGTACAAATTTGTCATCCAAAATGCAGTGCCAGGATTCCATTGGAATAATGATCAATCGACAATATTTCCAGTGGTAATTTATTTTAAGAAAAATAATGAATTATTGCACAGAAGTTTAGTGATTATATCTGATTGTAACACGCATGACTCGACTGCAGTTAACGTCTTTTTGAAAATCGTTACTGCTTTTATAAAGTCCTTGTCCAATACAGCTAAAAAGATATTCTACTTTTCCGATGGAGCTCCGCAACAATTTAAGAATTACAAAAACTTTTTTAATTTATATTATCACAAGGAAGATTTTGGAATAAATGCTGAATGGCATTTCTTTGCCAGCTACCATGGCAAAGGACCTTGTGACGGTGTAGGAGGAACACTAAAAAGAGGTGTAGCAAGAGCTAGTCTTCAGTTACCATTCGATAAACAAATTTCAAACCCCCGAGAGTTGTATCAATGGGCTGCGCAATCTAATAACTTGCCAAAAATCGAAGTAAGATATTCAACTATTGCAGATTATGAAAAAGCTACAGAGAATTTAAATATACGTTATTCGAAAGCTAAAAGTATCACAGGTACACAAAAGTATCATTGCGTTATACCAAATACAGATGGATTACTCACAATGAAACTGATTTCTTGCTCAAATAAAACTTATTCTTGTAAAATATTCAAACGCCAGAAAAAATAAAAAAAAAACCTTTAAAAAGTTATAAATAAAATTTACCTTAGAAATTGAAATTTTGACTTCAATTATTTATTATATTGATGTATGATTTTTTTCGAATCTCATCTAATAAAGCCGCCAGTAATACACAAATAGTGAAAAAAAACAGAAAAAAAAAATTTAAAAATTAAAAAAAAAATATAACCCATTATTATCCCATTACGAGACTAGGCTTAAAATTTGTGTTTTGAAGAGTAGAATTTTTGAGAATTTTTTAAAAAAATTTGAAGGATACAAACAATCTTAAAATTCTTGTTTTAACTTTGGAATGAAAAAAAAACAATCAAATTTATGATGAATAATTTTTTGCATAAATTTTTCAAAAAGTTCATCAAAAAACACGAAATTTGAAAAAAAAAAAGTCCCAAATCGGACAATTTTTCACCAAGTTATGGCTATTTAAAAAAAAAATACCCGAAATTTTCGAAAATTCATATCTCTCGATTGGCTGAATGAAAAAAATTGAAAAAATTCATAGAAACCTTTTTCCAAGGGTACAAAAAGATACCCAAATTTCAGCGAAATCGGAGATGCAAATCCAATCGGTAGGATGAGTTGGCATGGAATGCCCCATAGGTAGTAGGTAGTTTTATCAAATGTCCAATAAAAAGGATGAGTTTAAGTCACTTTCGCTTATATTGTTATTTTTTTAGCAAAAAATTATTACATATGAACTTAAGAATTTCGCTCACTTTCGCTCCTTCATTTGTTGTTTCGATCTTTCATTAGTACTAAATTCAACATTTTTAGTGAGTGTCAAAAAGTAAAAGTTACAAGTTCCACTAGTATTTTGAGAAATAAACTGTCTAAAAAGAAATGTTGCTTACTTGTTACCAATGAAAGAGCGAAATTTTAAATAATATAGGTAATCATTAGGTTTTACCTAAATTTCTAAATAATGTTTTGAAAAAGTGAGATAGAAATACAAATGAAGAATCGAAAGTGAGCAAAATTTCTTTTTAAACAGAAAATGATTTTTAAAGACAACTTTGTAAAATCATTAAACTTTTTTGTACTACCCAAAAACAATATTTTTTCTTACACTGTTTAAAAGTTATAATTTATTATTAGTCAATAATAAAAGAAACAAGTTTTGTCCCATAGTGAACTTATAAACAATATTAATCAAGCTATAAAACTAGCGCCTACTGCCAGGTGCGCCCTAAGACGCAAGGTGTTCAAAATTTATCGCAAGCGCTAGAAGATAACCCAACAACACACTCACCGAAAATGACTACTTACTAGAAAATAAGCATATTTTCCTATCGCAACAAAAATGCCACTTGTGCTACCGGTCCTTTTAACCCACAAAATAATTTATACGCGCGAGGGGTTCCACAGGGTAGGTAAACGTAGCCGCCACATTAAATATTTAAAAATGGAGCATCGCACGAAACTTGATGAACAAATGATGGAATTGCTGCTGAAATTTTAACGGGTATGACGTGTTTAGCGACCAAAAAAATCGCAATTACTCGACAGATGAGCCATGTGCTGCTGCTGTTAAATTGGAGTCAACTTCGCAGTGGCGGAACTAGGAAGGGCAAAGCAAGCAATTTAAATTTATTTACTTAATTTAAAAACACTAGAAGTGTTGTCAGGTTTAATTATTTTTGATGTTGTTTTTAAATCTCAGATAAAAATGTATACATAAAAGTTCAAATTATTAGTAATCCTAATTCCCCTTGAAATTCCAAGGCTATTTTTTGAAATTGATAAATTGTTATTTAATTTTTAAATTTAAGGCCGTCAAAGAGAGCGCACCGAAATTGTTTTTCCCAATTATAAAATATCAGCATCTTTAGAAACACACAAAAAATATGATAAAAACTTGTCCGATAGAGCAGAAACACTGCCCTCTTATTAGCGGCTTTAAAAATTAAATAACTCCTACAATTTTTTGAATTCGAAAAAATGGTAAAGGAAATTTTTTTTAGGAATTTCAAGAGGAATTAACACTTAACCCATGATATATATCATGCTTTAACCTTTGGGGCGCCCTATATATATATATATATATATATATATATAAAGATGTTTTACATTTTTTTAAGAACTGTCAAAAACTAATTAAAATTGTCAAATGTCTTAAAACTTCTTCTTTAGGACCGTTAAAAAAAACAAACTAAAGTTAATAAGTTTTATTTTAATTTTTGGTTTTCCCCCTTAAAAATTAAATTCTGGCACGTCACTGGACTTCTCATAAAAGGGACGACGACACATGAATTAAACATCGAAAGTATCAGGTAAACAGTTTTAACTGCCTAAATTTAAGATGAGTTTAAAGAATAATTTAATAATTGAGAAATTTTTTGTTATTATTTGTTACAGTATTTCTTTTCAGCTTATCTCTTCTCAGAAAAGCTCGGGCAAAGCAAAGGAACTTGCTACTAAGTCGAGTGATCGATAGTGTTGACCGAAGATAGCCCAAGACAAAGATACGAAGTTGTTGTACCTAGTGTACAAAGACTTTTGATCAGAGTTGTAAGACAAATACTAAAAATAATTTAAATGCAATATTTGTAGAAGGCGACACCTATAAAACAATAAAGTAACCATTCAAACTTGGGTGTAAATCGAAATTTATTCCTTGAAAATGGACTAACCACCGTAAATATAATTTTACACTTGTTAATGTTTCGACTATTTGTGAGGGCCATGATTGACCAATATATACTAGGGTGGTTCTTATTTGACCGATGTCGAAATTTTAATCGTGCCGCCCCCTCATTTGTTTTTAAAAAATATTAAAAAAAATTATGCCAAATTTGAATGTCCTAACTTATTTCCTTCTATTGCCTGTAACAACGAGAAGTTTTCCAGATAGAGGATTTTTGCCTTTAATGTATTAATTTTTTAAAATTACTAATAATCTATGAAAAAGTATAATTTTTTGAGAAAATGTAGAGGATATAGGTTACTTTAAAACAAAAAAAAAAGAAATCACGTATTTGTATCCTAAGGTCTTTTATACTTCGCTCGATTATTACTTACAGTTTTCATATAGGGGATTTAAAAAAAAAAAAGAATTCATGTATGTCCATGGTAAGGTCTTTTTTTACTTCATTCAATTATATCACTGATATTTTGTTTTTTTATGCCATTTTCAATAAAATAAATATAAAAGTAATAATTGAGCGAAGTAAAAAAGACCTTACTATGGTAATACATGAATTCTTTTTTTTTTTGTTTAAAAGACCATATTTTCCCTTTATTTCCTCAAAAAATTAGAATTGTTCATTAATTATTAATGATTTTATAAAATTATTGCGTTTTAAAGCAAAAATCCTCTATATGAAAAACTGTAAGTAATAATCGAACGAAGTAAAAAAAGACCTTAGGATGAAAGTACATGATTTATTTTTTTTTGTTTAAAAGTTACTTATGTCCTCTACATTTTCTCAAAAAATTATACTTTTTCATAGATTAATAGTAATTTTAAAAAATTAATACCTTAAAGGCAAAAATCCTCCATCTGGAAAACTTCTCGTTGTTACAGGCAATAGAAGGAAATAAGTTAGGACATTCAAATTTGTCATACATTTTTTTAATATTTTTTAAAAACAAATGAGGGGGCGGCACGATTAAAATTTCGACATCGATCAAATAAGAACCACCCTAATATATACTCTTATATTTGTACATGATAAGTGTATTTTATTGAAAGATAACTGACCATGAAATGTTCAATCAGGCCAATTCACTAACATAAGTTGTTAACGTTAGCCACTAAAATCAGTGGTTATATTTATATTTAAACGGCCCGATTGGCCGGATTGCCCGATAACCACTGTTTAACGTTAACGACTCATGTTAGTGAATCGGCCTGACTATTTCCCTCGTCTTAATTTTCACCAATCACAAACGCGCAATTTTGAATTACAAATTCTAGGTGAAAAAACTGTGTGACAGCACCTGTCAGCAGTTTTTTCGAGTTTACCCGCGGCAAAACTTGACAGCTGTTGTCACCAAAAATTGCAATTTATATTTTAATTGTTAACTTTTACTCATGAAATAGTCTTGTCAAATACCATTCGGGCATCTAATTTTTCCTGTGAAAAAAATCGAAAAAACACAATGCTAAGTAATATTTTTTAACCAAAAGCATTCGTGCAGGTGCAAAAATCCTCCTCTTCGACTCGGATTTTTGTTGCCACCAGCACTCATGCTTTTTGTTAAAATATCACTTAGCAACGTGTTTTTTCGATTCTTTTCGGAAAAATTAGATGCCCTTATGATATTACTTACGACTATTTCCCTCGTCTTAATTTCCACCAATCACAAACGCGCAATTTTGAATTACAAATGGTTTCGAGGTAAAAAAACTGTGTGACAGCACCTGTCAGCAGTTTTTTGGAGTTTACCCGCGGCAAAACTTGACAGCTGTTGTCACCAAAAATTGCAATTTATATTTTAATTGTTAACTTTTACTCATGAAATAGTCTTGTCAAATACCATTCGGGCATCTAATTTTTCCTGTGAAAAAAATCGAAAAAACACAATGCTAAGTAATATTTTTTAACCAAAAGCATTCGTGCAGGTGCAAAAATCCTCCTCTTCGACTCGGATTTTTGTTGCCACCAGCACTCATGCTTTTTGTTAAAATATCACTTAGCAACGTGGTTTTTCGATTCTTTTCGGAAAAATTAGATGCCCTTATGATATTACTTACGACTATTTCCCTCGTCTTAATTTCCACCAATCACAAACGCGCAATTTTGAATTACAAATGGTTTATAGGTGAAAAAACTGTGTGACAGCACCTGTCAGCAGTTTTTTGGAGTTTACCCGCGGCAAAACTTGACAGCTGTTGTCACCAAAAATTGCAATTTATATTTTAATTGTTAACTGTTACTCATGAAATAGTCTTGTCAAATACCATTCGGGCATCTATTTTTTCCAGTGAAAAAAATTGAAAAAACACATCGCTAAGTAATATTTTTTAACAAAAAGCATTCTTGCAGGTGCAAAAATCCTCCTCTTCGACTCGGATTTTTGTTGCCACCAGCACTCATGCTTTTTGTTAAAATATCACTTAGCAACGTGTTTTTTCGATTCTTTTCGGAAAAATTAAATGCCCTTACTTACTTACTTACGAATATCTAGCACAATTCTAAGTACAATTTTTGGGCGTTACAATTACTGACGTTTAAAATTTTTGACGTTCCAAGTGTATCGGTATCCTGCGACAGTTTATAGCATTGTTTATTAATTTTATTGTTAAAAATGGGTCGTGGTAAAGCAACTCCGAAAAAAATCAGGGATTAGATCGTAAAAAAGTATGCTTCAGGCATTAAAATGACAAAAATTGCCCAGGACTTAGATTTAGCAAAGTCTACTGTAGTCCATCATAATTTCTTGTGGTAAAAATGGTCACAATGACGTAAAGGGCAAAAGCTCTGGTCGACCCAGGTTAGTAACAAAGCGATTAAGAAGAAACTTAAATCAAATTTACAAAAATGGAATGAGGAAAGAGGATCAACATTTGGTCATGAAACATGCAGAAAATGGATCCACAAGATTTTATAAGGTAATTTAAGGACATAAGTTTTTAAATATTGATAAAAAATAAATGCAGATTAAAGAAAAACCTTTACCTACGAAAAAACAAAAGAAAAGGCGATTGGCTTGGTGCCAGGAAAGAATAAATTGGACAGAGAAGCAGTGAAGTAAAATTATTTTCAGTGATCTAAATTTGATGTGTGTGTTGGCGACACTCGAAAGAGAGTAATTAGGAGTAAAAATGAAGCATTTTATAAAGATTGTTTGAAGCGTACAGTACACTGTTCAAAATTTCATGACCATTTTAACACCAAATTAACACCAAACATGGTCTATATCGATACAAACCAAAATGGTGTTAAATAAGGTTCGTTGGCCGGTGTAAATTCAAATACTAAAATGGTGTTAATTTAACTTTCACACAGTATTAAAATAAATTTTACTTGGTGTTAATTGAACTCCTTTTCAGTGTTAAATATTATGTGTTTGTGGACAAATTAAATCATACTACACAGAAAAAAGGAACAAAAAGGAAACAGTAAGTTCCTTGACGCATTACTAGTATATTACCAGTGGTATTATTCCAGAAAATGGAACCTTCAACTCGCTAGAGATAATATTTTTAGTGCGTTGCACTAACTTAAAATACTTCAAGTATTGACAGCTGTTTCCACCTATTTAAGGTCTCTTTACTATCGAACAACTTGTAGTGTCACACCAAAGCAAAGGATTACCTAAATTTATATATTCTTCATGTAAGTCAACAGAGGCGAGATTTAAGAACATCACGTGATCCACACCGCCTTTGCCGCGATCGGTACACAGTAAAAAATTTTGAGTAAAATTTTACTCAAAATTAAATCAAAATGTATTTAATCTAGGTCCACACCAAATTGATTAATTTTTTTAACTCAGTGTGTTTTAGTAAACTATTTCCTTTTTGAGTGAATATGTTTATCAAATTACTTACTAAAGTCCTACAAATTTTGAGTAAATTCTAGTCATATTTGAGTAAAATTGTAATACATTTTGATTTAAATCCTAATTAAATATACTTAAGTCTTAATCATTTTTAGTAAATTTTAATCAACTTTTGAGTGAATTCTAGTCAAATTTGAGTAAAATATATTTTGATTTAAAACCTAATGAAATATAAATAAATTTTTAGTTAAATTTACTCAAAATGGTGTTCTTTCAACTTTAAAAAGTGTTACAATTACTCAGCAATTGATTAAATTAAAGTGGTTATAGGGGTTATAGCCAGGTTAAATAAAAAAAAAATAGAGAAAATAAATTTTATTTGAAATTCCATGGAACAAATGAACAAAACAATGTATAAACTATATTTATAAATAATAAAAAAACGGAGTGGTTAATCTTAACTAGGGGATAAAAAACTGGCCCTATAGGGCCTATAGTCTATAGACTAAAAAATGAACAAAACATTATGTGCATATTATAAAAAAACATATTTTGGTATGACAAAGTATTCATATACTCAGCAATTAAAAAGGGTTTGTCGGAAAATCCAAATTTTGTTATTATATCGTTAAAAGGAATGTTTGTCTGAAAAAAAAATTGGTTATTATCTGATATTACCAAAAAAAAGTAGTATATACTATAAAATAACGCATAAATGGCTTTAAAACAATGTAAAAGTACCACTTTTTTAAAGTAAGTTTTACATTTATTATTGTTAAATATCCAAATTATGTTTTAAGTAATATATTTAATTAAAGTTTAAAAAAATAACCTTAAAATTTTGTAAATAAAAGAATATTTAAATATATATTAACAAAAGATATGTATATACATTTATTAAAGTTAAAAATGCCATTTCAGCAAGAATTTTAAGTCAAGTTAACAACAAAAAAATTGGCACTATTGATAGTGTAATGTTTTTGCCAATTTGGCATTCTATTTTTTAATGTGTACCTTAGGGTGATGCAAAAAAAAAATTTTTTTGAATTCTATGCGAGACCACTCGGGTTTTCAAAGAGTATCAAGAAAATAAAAATCTGTAAAAATTTGAGAGAAATCAATTAAAATTTAGAGGTCGCTCAACGCAATTGTTTAATTTAGAAAAATCACGCATCTCAAATGCATTGCTATAAACAAGTAGGCATATTTCATACAAATTTGAATGAAAATGGTTGAATTTTTTTTTGGTGGACTCTTAATGATTATTCTAATAAATAATGTTGTCCCGATTTCAAAAAATTGTTCATAATATTTAAAAAATATATATTAATTAGCAAATATAGCTTAGTTAACAAATAATTCATTCAATTTTTTTTTTGTTTCAAAATCTGTAAAAACATTGTTAATGGGTCTACAAGCAATTATTCATTCACAAAAACACTCGCCCCCATCGTTAAATATGAGAAAAAAAATATTATTTTAATTAACTACACTTCGCGTCAAATTTAACGCACCACTAAAGTTTGTCACATTTTCAAAGTTGATTTTCTCGCGAACCGTCAAACCGAATTTGGTAATTTTTGTTTTAAAATTGAGGTTTATTCTTTGGTTATGATGCCTTTATTAAAAAATTCTTTTAAATTTAAGTTTTGAGTATATACATATATAACCGTCAAACCGAATTTAGTGATTTTTATAATAAATTGTAGGTTTATTCTTCGGTAATAATGCGTTTATTAAAATATTTTTTTAAATTAACATTTTGAGTATATATAGGGTGCAAGTGTAATAATTAGTTTTTTTTCCGGAAATTTGAAACGCCCTGTTGGTTGTACCAGCTATAACAGCATATGTCTCATAATCAAACTATAGCCCCATGTTCTCTTAACATTTTGTATGTTTATTCACCGGGTTATCTTTATTTTTAAATAAAATATACATTTAAATATTAAAAATTAAGGTACCATGAATAGTGTACGATATATCGAGGACATTTTATTTGAACATGTTGTCCCTTTCGCCCGGTAATAATTTTTTACTGATGCAGGATAATGCTATATAGTGCAAGAGTACTTTCATGAGGTGGGTGTTAAAACTTTAGACTGGCCTGCAAATAGTCCGGATCTCAACACCATCGAGCATTTGTGGGATAATATGGGTAGACGACTAAGAAATCATGATCCCTTGCTTGCCTCCCTTGATGACGTAGCAAATATGCTACGAGAAATATGAAATGTCATTGATCAAGACGAGATTAGACATCTGGTTTCGAGTGTGAGCCGTCGATGTGAAGCCGTAATTGGAAGTAGAGGCAGAAATACGCGATATTGATATTCTTTAATGTTGGTTTTATTGATTTTGTTAATATTTTTGTTGTTATTGTAACAATCGTTCTTTTTACATTTTTGTATTAAACTGGAGTTCTTTAATCTTTAACTGTATATTTCATTTAAAAATAAAGATAACGCGGTGAATCAAAAAACAAAATGTTAAGAGAAGATGTGGCTATAGTTTGATTATAAGATACATATGCTGTTATAGCTGGTACAATCCACAGGGCGTCTTAAATTTCCGGGAAAAAACTTATTATCACTCGTGCACCCTGTATATACTCAAAATGTTAATTTAAAAAAATATTTTAATAAACGCATTATTACCGAAGAATAACCCTACAATTTTTTATAAAAATCACTAAATTCGGTTTGACGGTTCGCGAGAAAATCAACTTTGAAAATGTGACAAACTTTTAGTGGTGCGTTAAATTTGACGCGAAGTGTAGTTAATTAAAATATTATTTTTTTTCTCATATTTAACGATGGGGGCGAGTGTTTTTGTGAATGAATAATTGCTTGTAGACCTATTAACAATGTTTTTACAGATTTTGAAACAAAAAAAAAATTGAATGAATTATTTGTTAACTAAGCTATATTTGCTAATTAATATATATTTTTTAAATATTATGAACAATTTTTTGAAATCGGGACAACATTATTTATTAGAATAATCATTAAGAGTCCACCAAAAAAAAATTCAACCATTTTCATTCAAATTTGTATGAAATATGCCTACATGTTTAGAGCAATGCATTTGAGATGCGTGATTTTTCTAAATTAAACAATTGCGTTGAGCGACCTCTAAATTTTAATTGATTTCTCTAAAATTTTTACAGATTTTTATTTTCTTGATACTCTTTGAAAACCCGAGTGGTCTCGCATAGAATTCAAAAAAAAATTTTTTTTGCATCACCCTAGTGTACCTATGTAGGCAAAATAGTGTTATTATTGTATTGATACAATAATGAATAACTTTTAAGGACTGCGCTAAGACTAATAATATTAATATTATATTATGTTAGAAGATAAAAATTAAATACAAAATTGCAACTTTTTAATCAAATTTCAATCAAAGTATAGAGTAATTTTTACTCGATATTGGGTAAATGAAGACGCCGGTTATTGTAGAAAAATTTTAGGATTTAACATTCATTATTATTTTTATAAATAAAGCCATCATAATAAGGATTACACCTACCTACTCAAATTCCCAAAATTAAATAGTATCTATATTAAATTAAATAGTACCTATAGGTATGTACGCTGGGGCTGGGGTACTTACCAAATATCAACAAATTATCGTAAGATGAGATGTCCGCCTTTGCCCACTTTTTGTGGTTTTTTAATTCAAGCACAAACACAAAAATTATTTTAACTATAGTTACCTATATGTTTCTGATAAATTACCACAACGAATTAAACAATTATTGCCAGTTTAACCTGTTAAACATCATGCATGCAGTGCAGCCAACATAAGCGCGCGAAATACAGTGCCCTGGGTATGCGCATGTGTGTAACGCTATTTTACTCGAGTTTTACTTCATGTAGAGTAAATAATTATTGCATACTCAAAAATGATTTAGGTTAAATGCAAAATGAGTAAATCAATTAATTTTAATGCACTATTTAGTTAATTTTTAAAAATTACCAAATATTGAGCATAATTTCGAAAAAACTTACTCAAAAAAATAACTCTAATTTGTTTACTCAATTTCTTTCTCACTTTACTCTTTACGATTTTTTACTGTGTACACATTTTCAACCATAATTCGTGGTGTTATATTAACACCGCTTGGTGTTGGATTTTGACACCATTTTAAGATTACTTTTTACACCACAGATATTTTAAACAGTGTAAAGTTTGCTTCCGGAGTAATGGTTTGGGGATGCATGTGGAGGTCACCATAAATGCCGCTAAATATCAAGAAATTCTTGAAAATAACTTGATTCCAAGTATTGAAAAACTTTTTGAAAGTAGAGATTTTATTTTTCACCAGGATGGCGCATCGTGCCATACAGCAAAAACTACAAAAAACTGGTTTAATGCTCATAATATGGCATTGCTGCAGCAGCAGTCCAGACTTAAACGTAATTGAAAAACTGTGGCATAAGATGAAACAGAAGTTAAGAAACAACGCACGAAAGAAGGATTACGGCTTGAAATCCAAAATGTGCGGAATTTAATTACTCCAGAGGACTGCAAGATTCTTGTGAGTTCAATGCCGAAAAGAATTTAAGCCGTCATAAAAGCGAAAGGAGACGTTACTCTGTATTAAGACATTTAATAGTTATTGTTTTATTTTGTCCGAATATTTAATGGTCAGTTTATCATTGTCAGTTATTAGTATATCATTGAATAAAATATTTTTCTTTGAGCAAATATTAGAACATTTTCCAGAATGGTATTTATATACAGAAAGTTTCTTAATAAAGATTGGAATTATAGATTATAAAAAGGAAAAACATACGAGGTGTGTTCAGAAAATAACGGAAATTTGTTAAATTTCGCGGGTTCGGAGGGTCCGGATGTGATAAAATTTTCTTTATTATGTTAGTATACATGCCCCCGAAGTATGATAAAAACTTTAGCTGTTTTCATTGTTTACTTTGTCTGTGGCAGCCGCTAAGGTTAGACTTGTTTTATGAGCTCGGCGATTTTTCGTTCGTTAAAAGAAATGGATCAAAGAATTTGTATCCAATTTTGCTTAAAAATTGAAATATATTCTGTGAAATGTTAACAAAGGCCTATATTGAGTCTGCTATAAGTAAAACAAGAGTTTACAAGTGGTATAAGAGTTTCCAAGATGGCCGTGAAGACGTTGAAGATGACGAACGCCCCGAACGCACAAGCACATTAACAACCGATAAAAACATGGAAAAAGTGGAAGAAATGGTTATAAACCATCAGAGAAGTCGCTGATGATGTTGGTATATCGATTGGCTCATCCCATGAAATTTTTTCGAATGTTTTGCTTTTATAATTTGAACAAAACTGCGGAAACCAATTATTAAAATTGTTGCGTACAATCCAAATAAAACGCAAATTAAAATGAATTTTTAACTCGAATTTCCATGTCAATCGATTTTATCAAATGTTACATGCAATGAAAACGGACATCATAAATTAAATGCGAAATCCGAGCAATTTTGAACGAACTAAAAAAATAAGAGGAAATATTTAAAATGGTTTAATAATGAATTATAATTTTTCGTTGATTAAAAACGCTTTTAAAATCTATTCACGCAACACGGTTTGTTTTAATAAATGTTTTTGTTGCATACGAATTCAATATATTTAATTGTGTCACATTCTCTTTGCAATATGTACCTATAATGAAAAAATATCAGTTACAATATGGCAATAAATAACATATTTTCCAATAAACGCTGACATCTAACAGATTTGAGATTGTAGATAGATTCGACAGTAAATGTTGAAGCAAAATTACAATCAACAAATCAAAGGAAATTGTTCAATAATTGACAAGAAATGCGCACAAGGAACGGCACGCCAAGAACACGCAGTTTTAATAAGTTTACAAGAAATTTTTTGAATTTTTATTTGCGCGTATCTTTAACCAAACAAAAGTCTAGGTGGTGCCCTAACTTACATGAGAAAGTCGTCGAGCGTAGACAAAATTAAAACCTGTGTTTTTAAATCTGCATTTGCAGTAAACTGTTTTGTCTTCCTTATCGTATACGTACTATTGCGGCCGATAAAAAGTAATCGACTAATTTTCCCGTTGTAAATATGGTTGTCACCAGTGGCATTTCAAAAATAATTTTATAAAATTATGTAAAGTCATCTTAAATTAAATAAAGTCATTATTTAATTATGCCTTACCATACTTTAAGTGAAGCTATATTATCGCCAAAATTGGAGAAGGATGGTCTCAACAACAAATAGCAGATGAAATAAACTGCAGCAAAAGCGCTATTTAAAAATTAAACAAAAAGTGGGTGGAAACTGGTGACCTGAGTAGGGTAATGGGTTCAAGGCGTCCAAGAAAGACAACTCCAGTAAACGACAACGAGTTGGTTGAATATGCAAACCCATTTTCTAACCCCATTCAAGCCAAAGAGGAAACCAACTTCCCAGCATCTGTTAGGACGGCAAGAAAACGTTTGCGAGAACAAGGTTTATTTAACTGCGTGAGTGCTAAAAAGCCTCGCTTGACGGATGTTAATAAAGAGGCAAGAGTGGAGTTTGCAAATATTTTTTTAAATCAAAACGCTGAATATTGGGAGCGAGTAGTCTTTTCAGATGAAAAAATATTTCAATCCTGCTACAATGGGCAACTGCGAGTTTATCGTCCCTGAAACCGTAAGTTTGATGAAAAATACCTCCACAAAACTGACAACAGCGGAAGATTTTCTGTCCACGTGTGGGCGTGGATATCATCTTCAGGGGCTGGTATAATTCATATTGTAGAAGGCCGATTAACTGGGAACCGATACGTGGAAATTTTAAACGCTGTAATGCTCCCGTCAGTGCAAGAAAGATTTGATAATGATTTTGTGTTTCAACACGTAACACTTTATGATTTATCTATCCTGATCAAAAAAATATTTTTTTTTCATTTTAAGTATAACTCGCTAGTTCACACTGCTCATGTGGTTCATAATTGGCTAGAAGAAAATCATATTACAACGCTTCCTTGGCCGTCAAGAAGCCCCGATTTAAACCCAATCGAAAATATTTGGGGATATCTCGTAAAAAAATATATAAATATGAATTTAGACCAAGAAAAAGAGAAGACCTTATTAATGCAATTCAAAATGAGTGGAACAATTTGGAAGAAAATTACGATATGCAAAATTTAATTAGTTCCATGCCTAGGAGATTACAAAATGTTATAGAGAAGAATGGTGGTTCTACCAAGTATTAATTATTTTTTTAAATGGAGTTTTTATAGCATTACAAATGTGTAAGATTATGTAAGATAATGCCGGAGGGAGGGCTGAATGAAAAAATTTGCCAGGGCCGGTTTTTTCTGAGCCCATCCAACCCTGGTTGGCTTATCTTTTATAATTGTTATAGTCTTAGTATACTATTTCTTTTTAAGTTTAAATTTATTTATTTTGGTCGCCCAATAAATAATTTGTTCTTTTTGTTTGTATTACGAATAAACATGCTTTATGTAATTTAAGTTTTTTTTATTAAAAAATTAAATATGTCATACACCTATGATTTTTTGTCAAAATAATTTAATTGACATGACTGACGTAAAAAACCCTACTTACAATAGACAATTTTTAAGAAAAACATGCAACTTGATAAAGAATCGATTACTTTTTATCGGCCGCAATAGTACATATATGTACTTTTAATTGATTTCAACATAAAATCGTAATTTAATCCTGTTTTTTAAATTTGTTTACTCAGGGTGTCCCAGAACTCGCGCCACAGATAAAAAGGGGGCGTGCGGATAGCAATGGAGAAGCCAAATTTAAAAATTAAAAATAGTGTAATCAAATGAGAATATTTTTTTCTCTTCTCAAAAATGTACTCAAGTGGAGGTACTAACAGTTTGCATTATGTTATTTTTTAGGTTATACCTATGTAGTTATTTATTTAAAAAACTTTTTGTTTTGTTACCTAATAAGTTAGTTAGTTTTGTTTATTTGTATATAAAATGGCTAAATTAATATCAGTTCTACTGCCTTTTACCCCTTTTTATTGTCATATATAATAGTTTTTTTCATGTATTTTATCTGTTCATTGTAAGAATAAATAAACAATTTAATATTATTATTGTATCGTGGAACTGCCTACGTATAAGAGTTTGCATAAACCGCAAGTGGGAAATAACTTGATTTTAACATTTTACATATTTTTTTAAAAACTTTACGTATGTGATATATGGAACAAAACTAAAACCTAAAATCTATGGCTTTATCGCGCTTTAGTCACGGGCTGAAGTTAGCTTTAAGTTAGTTAACAGTTCGCGAGGCGAGAATTATATTGTTCTATCTGCACTTTTTTCCAAATCTGGGATTTAGCTTGATATTTTAATGAATATGGTTATATTTATAATGACTTAAAACAATTTTTATTACTCTTTAAGCTACAAAATGCATTTGAAAATTGTTCTATATTTTATTTCCAGCAATACCAAATCATTATGGGATTGTCGGAATTTTGGAGATAGAACATTATAATTCTGTAAATTTCAGTTTAAGACTGTAATTTCTGCGATACATGAGAGCTCTTTTGTGTCCTAATTTCGTGCTAAAAGCAAAAAAAGCAAGAAATAATGGTGAAAAATTTATTCTGTTATCTATTTATTTTATTTCAATTGCTTTTTTTAAATTCTAACAATAAAATATACAAGGAATTGTGTAATAAGAAAAATATTACACCAGTTAAAAAGAGCTTTTATCGAAGCATCTTCAATTACTAATTTCTTAAACCAAAATGTGGCGTTTGCACAGAATATCGTATTTTAAAAAATGGTGGTAACCTAGCTATAGAAGTAGAGAAATTTAAAAAACACTTTAAATCAAAGGAGTTTTGCAAAATAAAAGGACCCCCAGAATACAGATAAAACAACAGCCGTTATTTGAATTGATATGGAGAATGTATTTGTTCTTCCACAATCTAATATTTCCTGTTTCTTTTATTCAAAAAAATTGAATACCTTTAATTCAGTTGTCGTTTGCCTTAAAGAAGTTTATGAAAGAATTCCCGGAGATCAAGGAAACATCACAAACATTTTCAGAGCCAGGGCACACTCAAATACGGGAAGTCCTCAGAGAATATTAATTTTAAATTACCTTATGTATCGGTGAAGGTCCTTAAATATTTACCAGAATTTCCTACGAAAATATTTTACAAAAAAGTACAAGATGACAAAGATTTTGTACAGGCAAATCTAATTTATCGTATGGGAACACCGATGTGACACCATGTCCAGTGGTAAAAAAATGTTTACTCGCCGAAGTTAAGGTATATTTATACCAATTATTTAAATTAATTCCAGACGCTGATAAGCAGTTTATTAAAAGCATGTTTTAAGAATTTTAAATGAGAAAAAAAATTGAAGCTGGAAAAAAGAAAAAAATGCCGTTTTTCATTTGGTTTTTCGTTTCATATTGTTTATTATATTGTGTAAGAATAAAGTTGTGAAAGAAATGCTTTTTTATTTAAAATTCATTTAGATAGAACAAAATTTAAAATCAAATTTATTTTTATTTTGTATTTTTGTTCTATCTTTATATTTTATATTTTATTTTTGTTTATTAGGTATTCTTTTATAAAAACTATAAATGAGCAAAACATAATTCACGTAATAATATAAAACTACCTAGAAAAGTAAATAAATTATATTTTGACCAAATAAAGCCAACTAACATTGATTTTTATATGGTCAATTTTTTAAACGCTTTTCCTGACAATTCATTGTTTATGTAGATAGAATATTATAATTTTCGCCTCGCGAGTTGTCAAATGTTAAAAACAATCGTTAAAATAAAGTGCCCTTCCCGTAAAATAATACTAAATGTGAAAATTATTGTATTATCTTAATACAAAAATTAAAAAAAAGTATTAATTAGTTTATCAACGCCAATATTTAAAAAGTTTGTACTGACCTTTTGATTTCGCCAGCAGCACGGTCTTATAAAAATAAGACTGTCGCCGCCAGTAAACTGGATTTAACGGATAAAGCATTAACCATTTCGGGTGAAGACTCCAACATTCTCTTTACTTTCATTATGAAAAACTGCTTCTCTATCGGATTTAAACGGTTGTTAGTCAATTTTTAAGAGATAAATTTCGATTAAAACAGACATATTTTACATTTGCTGCCGGTAATACAGATTCCCATTCTTACGGTTACTTTATTTTTGTACCTATAGATGTCGCTCTATACAAATATTTAATTTAAATTATTTTTGGATAATAATAAGTATCTGTCGTAGAAAAAGTATAGTGTGTAACTCGTTTATAAACTTTTCTCGACACTCATTTAATTAAAGACTCGCTCGTGCCTAATTTAATTCGTGACTAAAATGGCGTTTATCAAAGTTGATACATAATATACTATTAAACACAATTTATCATTGCAATTGTTTTAATATACTTAATTTTAAACACAATTTAAACAAAAAACGTTAAAACGTTAAACAAACAAAAATGAATAAATTTAAGAATAAATGTTTAGCAAAAAAGGTAGTAATTTTCTTAATATACAGGGTGAAAAGGGGAAAAAGACTATAGATTTCTTGGATCTAAAGTTGTGTCACACTTTGGTTACCTAACCTTATAAGTGTATACACTTCAATGGAATCTTAAATTTACCAAGGTATAAACAACCATGATGAAAGACACTTGTGACAAAAATACTAATACAAAAATTGTGATAATTATTTGTCGAGACGGCCCCTTAAGGCGTAACAATGTTAGATAGCGATACCAGTTGAATTGCATTAAAGTCGGTCATCTAAAATATCAAGTAAAGGTGTAAGTTTCATAACTTGTAACATTTCAATGCTCTTATATGGAAGAATATTCCAGACGTTCGGCCATTCCCACCTAATAGACTGCCACATTCTTGTATTCGTATAATACGATCTGGTTCATTTTGCTGCTGCTTTGATTTGCCTCGAGTTTTTTTTAAATTTTTATCTTATCGAGTCAAGTAATGAAGTTTTTAAATGGTCTGATTTCTCATGGCAATCGATCTCGGCCAATCATTACAGGGTTTTGACTGCAGATTTAAAAACATTTTTTTTTAAATAAACACCTTGTTTTTGACTGTATTTTATATACGAGTATAATCACATATTTAAAAATAAATTATATTTAGTTTAAGTTAACATTCTTGAAACAGTTATATCCAGGTTAAATTGACGAAAAAAATATATTTTATCTTCTAACATAATATAATATCAATATTGTTAACCTCAACGCAGTCCATAGAATTTATTCATTATTGTATTAGTACTATATTTTTCATATACAATAATAAGATACATAAGCATAGCCAATATAGTATATTATGTATAAAGTTTGATAAACGCCATTTTATTTACGCATTTAATTTATAAACGAGGTGCATACTATACTTTTTCTACGACAAATACTTATTATTATCTTAAAATGATTTAAATCAAAAATTTGTATAGAGCGCCATCTATGAAACAATAGGGGAATCTGTGTGTCACCGTCAAATGTCAAATATTTATATTTTATAAACACAGATTAAAAAGGTTATAAATCGAAATGTATTTCTTGAAAATTGACAGTTTTTCACAGTGAAAGTAAAGAAAATGTTTTAAGAGCACTTTACAGTGGAGTCCGTGCCCGAATTTAAGTTATAGTTTACTGCCGGCGAAATTAAAAGGTCAGTAATATGTTTATATTATAAAGTTTTCAAATATTGGTGTTGAGAAACTATTTAATACTTTTGTATTTTTGTATTTAGGTATATAATAAAATAATTTTCACATTTAGTATTATTTTACAAGAAAGGCACTTTATTTTAACGATTGCATGACATGACAACTGTCAACTAACTTCAGCCCGTGACTAAAAACCTGTTGCTAACTTCAGCCCGTGACTAAAGCGCCATAAAGTCACAACTTGTCAATGTGTATTAAAAAGGTCACTTAGTGTTATGGAAACATGTACGATAAAGGGCGTTTTAAAGGTGGGAGTAGAAAAAATCAATTAAATAGTTAGGTCATAAGGCTGAAAAGTGAGTCTCTCTATGCTGAACTCAAAGTTTGAAGACCAACAATTGAGCGAAGCATAAAAAGACACGTCTTAGCCGAATGGCATATATCATTAAATATCTTTAAGGGACAGTTTTATTTGTTAAAGATACATAAAGTAATTACAATTATAATAACAATTATTAAAAGTATACAAGTAAGGTTTAGAATCTAAATCTAAATTTTAGATAGCTTCAGATCTGTCAGAAGTTATTGCTGTACAGCCTAGGAAATTATCGAATATTTTGGTTGTGAGCGTTGACAATAGCTTCACTCAGTTGTAGGCCTTCGCTACGCGTCGACATTCTCAGCACAAAAAGACTTACTTCTCAGCCTTATGTCATAAATAACTGTTATCTTCAATCAAAAAACCTCCTAGGCTGTACAAATATTTTAGCCCAATCGGAAAAAGGTTTTTACCTCCTATTCTAAAAAAACCGTTTGGACCAAAAAAAATTTGACTACCGTCAGATCTTACCCTAACCTCACTTTCTACGTTTTTTCTATTTTTATAACTGTACGTTAAATAAAATTAGGTCATGAAGATAAAATGTTGTATGCCTTGCGGCTGAGAAGTGTCTTTTTGTTCTTCGCTCAACTGTAGACATTTAAAGTTTGAGCTTAGCGCAAAAACATTGCCTTATGACATAGGTAAATAAATACTGTATATTTTAAGACCAAAATGCATTTTTAAATCGCAATAAAATAATAACAGCATATAGATTAAATTAACATTTAAAAGGATTTGTAAATTTAAATTTTTATTAAAGGAAATTCATTAATTTAACAATTAAAGTTAAACGCAGAGAAACAAAACGTTACATGTATGTAATAATGGTTAAACAATTGCAGGCATGCAGTAATAAAAAAAAATGTTAAAGGCTGTCACCTTATAAAATACGGGTTTGCTAATAAAATTTTAATTTATTCCACGGAATAATTTACGAACTGTTGTTTATAAAATAGTTTTATTTATATTTAAGAAATATATTTCACGGTATACCGTGTAAAATCTAACCGCAAATATTTGTTTGAAATAATATCTATGGAAATAAAATAAATTTAAAAACCATAATTTTAACATAAAACAACAGGAAGTTTACGCGGAAATCAATTATCAAGACCTTCGGGAATATAATGATAATAGAGTAGAAATTTCCCAAATGAACCTATGATTTTTGACTTAAAAAGAAAAATTTTAAAATAATCTACTCATGATACAGTGTTATATTTAATAAATAAATTTTTTATTTTATTTTCTTATATTATTAATAATAAAAATTTTTGAGAAAAATTAATTTGTTCATTAACAATGTGCGATTAAACATTTCTGCAGCGTTTGATTAAATAATTATTATCTTGTAAACTATTTAAACAAAATTAAATTAAATTAAACATTTTAGAAGATGTTAAAATATAAATGCAATGAGCAATAACCTTCTCATTGTCATGGTATTTGTCCATGTTGCTAAAAAATTCCAGGAATGTTTTTTCTGATAAATCGAAAATATTTTTTTGCTATGCTGTACTATTCGCCTCTATGTAGGTACCTAGATGATTTATTTATTTAAAGTTATAATTGTGAATATTATTATTCCAATTAATGACATTTACCAAACTTGCTAGGTATAACAACCTAATTAATAAAAACACAATTTTATTTAGCGTATTTTTATGAGACATATCATGATGATAATAATGATGATGCTCATCATCTAGTTGTCGATCTCGTTGAAGTCAAGGTCGCCCGCTTTGTTTGGCATTGTTGTCTCAACAATTTAAGCGCGAATCTCCGCGAAACGGGGCTCTGGATTCTTGCAGGAAATTGTTTTAGCTACTCTTTGACCAGAGGCGGTACATTAGACATTTCAGATAAAAAAAACATGTGAATATTGCAAGAATCAAGTCTCAAAAGAATGTTGAATACTACTATTGCAAACTTAAAAACAAAAAATAATAAAAAAATATAAATCATAAATAAAAATAAATATTTAGGTACCTAATTATTTTAAGAAAATTAATTGATATATGCACAACCAAACCTATTTCTTACTACTTCGAGAAACAGTGTTTTACTTAAAAAAAAGTGATTTGAAAATAAAAAGCAGTTTATCGATGGCATTTGTTTTAATATTTGTTCCATATTTTTGTAATAAAATTGGTTTGCAAACCAATATTTTACAAAATATGAAAAAAATATTAAAACAAAATTTATATCGAACAAACAACAAAAAATATAATAATTTTTTTAATGAATAAATTAGAATTTAAGAAAAAATTATAGGATTTTGTTAATTTAATAATCAGTGTTGATCACCTTGAGCGCCCATTCCTTCACAATTTTTGGCAACTATTCTAATTTACTGTAATAGAAGGTATAGTATATTCTGTAACAAGTTGGGAATACGGCATATTCCGCTCGAGTGAAAAGTTTGTCACACGAAGGCAACTTTGACTTTTTCACGAGAGCAAATGTGTTTCAGACTATACTTTTTCTACGTTTTCAAAAAATACCATGGACAAATTATTTAATTGGGAGAAAGTGAGGTTGGATCGGTCTAAAAGTTGTTAGATACATAATAAACACAGAGATGTCGCCACCACACAGTGGTCTCAGAAGCAAATTTACGCGGCAAAAATCCAATTTTTAAAACACTTTAAAAACGCATTTTTATGCCTCCTTATTGTTCGTGACAGATTAAATAATAACGCAGTAAATTCTACTTCGCAGTTTAAAATCTTAGGTAATATTAAGTAGAATTTACTGCGTATGCGTTGCGTTGTAACAAATACATGCAAAGATTGTCAAAAATACTCTTACTTTCGGAATCTTGTCTTTTTCGTGTATAAAAGGTGTTGCGTAGATATAATAGTGAAAATTAGTGTCAAAAATTTATAGTAGGGATAAAGTTGAGTACAGGGGTCGAGGATGGCGCAGTGGGTTAGAGCTACTGTAACAGAGCGGTAATCAATCTGCGCCACGGTACCGGGTTCGATTCCCGGTCACAGCCTTGGGTGTTTATTAAAAAATAAAAACATCATGAGCTGGCTAAATAGTCTAAAAAAGACTAAAAGCCAATACTTAAAACCTTAAAAAAAAGTTGAGTACAAATACAACTTTAAAATGTCTTTTTTGGATTTTTTGCCAAAAATATAGCGTTTTTTAACCTACAAATTCTCAAGTTTTGTAATTACAAATAATAAATGGAATATAACTAAAAATTTATAATTACTTGCCCGAAACCACATAGTGCATTCGAAAATATGAACCTCCAGCTCCGACTTTATAAAAATTCATCTGCCTTTATGCGCCTATAAGAAAGTTATGCAAACATGAAAAATGGCCGACAAATTACCGCTAAAAGTAATATATTTTTTAAATTTGACAATTATTATAATTATTGCATTTAAGAATGGTAATACAATTTTCTTTACTCCTATTACATAATATTATTTTTTAATATACTTTGTATATTATACAGTGTGCCCACGGATGATAATGACAATAGAAAAAAACTGTTTTATTAGGTATGATACGAAAAAAAATATGTTTTTTAAAAACTTTTGATTGTTTCAAAAATAAGAAAAAAATGGTTTTTATTACCAAATCTGCATTTTTATAACCAAATGCTTTATTCAGTATTTGACTTACAAACGGCTACGTTATTAAAAACAAATGATTAGCTTCAAGACATTTGGTCATATTTACTTAATAATTTGTTTTTGGTTATTAAAACCAAACCAATTAGTCGTAATAAATAAGTTATTTATTTATAAGAATCAAATTTTTATTTAAAAAAAATATATTTATTTATAAAAAACAAATGATCTTTTTTTGTTAACAAATCGTTTTGTTTTAAAAAAAAAATAATATACAGGGTATTTTAGACTTGTGGTGCCAAAAGCTCAGGGGAGATTCCTCTCAGGTATGAAAAAAAGTTTTTATGAACATGTGTCCGAAAATGATTCGTTTCCGAGATACAGGGTGTTTGTTTTTTTTTTAATTGAGTTTTTTATTTATAGCTTAAAAACACTTTTTTATACATTATTATGATTATTTTTGTAACAAAAAAGTATCAAATTTAAACTTTTTTTTTTAAATAAAACACCCTGTATGTCGGTAACGAAGCATTTTCGGACACTTGTTCATAGGAACTTTTTTTTCATATTTTGATGAGAGGAATCTCCTCCGAGCTTTTGGCACCACAAGTCTGAAACACCCTGTATTATTAAAACAAAACATGTATTTTTATAATTTAGCGTTTTTATAAAAATTAGGGTTTTCTATATTAAATAACACTCGGCCATTGATAACAATACATTTTATTTTAATAAAAAATAAAAAACATTTTCCTTAAAAAACATGTTTGCAAACAAAAACTTTTTTTTTTGGTAAAGTAAACTAAACATCTTAAACTTAAGTAAACTAAACATCTTAATTGTAACTGTCTAAATGATAACACTCTCACTTCGTCGATTGATGCATTGTGAATCCCCATCTATTCCGCCGTTCGCTGCGCTCCGCGGTAGTCGCTTCGATTCCATTGTTCAGGACTTCCCCGGTTCAAAGAAGCATATCCTTTTTCTATGGGAGCAGGCAACTTGTTAGCAAAAGAGTAGGTAGTTCTTTTGCTCAAATCGAATAGTTAACACATATTAAAAAAAAATAATTTTGTGAATGCAGATTAAATAAAAACATATTGTTTAATTTTTTTTTAATCACTTGTTTTTTTTAAGCGTGAAGAGGCAAAATTGGTATTTTTATCGTTTTTTTTTTAATTTACACGATTATGTTTAAACTAGGTAGGTACTGTTTTAATTTTTTTAAATTTTGGTTTATTACTTTTTTACCTAACTAATAATAATAATAATAATAACAACAGATTATTAATGTTTTTTTGTTATTGTTTGTGCATATTACCTAACCATCCTTTTTGGATTGCTTGTACGATAATTGAGGAGCGTTTATTCAAAAAGGGACATGTCCATTTTAGAGATTTTCAGAAATAAGTCAAAAGCAAAAGAATTCTGTTATTTTTGACTTGTTTCTGCAAATCGCTAAAATGGACATGTCCCTTTTTGAATAAACGCTCCTCAATTTTACATTTAACACCCATTATAAAAATATTAAACCGTAGTAAAGTAGGCATACTTTTTGTAAATGTTTTAAATGACGCAATTGTCGTTTTCACACAAAATTGTTTATAAAAGTGTAAAAACTTACCTTTAAATGAGGAACTTAACTCTGTTAAATTATTTTCAATCAAAAATGTATCCATATTTACCTAATTTAGGTATAAACTATACAGCACGTCCGGACGCGTCTACTCCCTTTGCACAAACTAACACAATGGCCGAACTAAAGCATCTACGGCGAATAATCAACGTGTTTTATCCTGCATTTGTTTTTTATAAGCAAGCAACAACTCGATTTATTCATACAAACTCTATTTGAAAATGGTTTGTTATTATTAAACTATATTTGTTTTTTATAACCAAATACAGTGAACCAAATCATTTTTTCAAAATAAACTTAAGTAATTCTGAATATAGTTACTAAGAAGTGCTGATTTGGTATATAGAAGAATTATTTATTATATTTTACCAAATATATTAAAACAAATCATTTTTTAACTATACCCAGACTATTTCTCTCGGTGTACACAAACATTTTGAATTAAATGTACAGGGTTCTCAGAAACTAAAAAACCCAAAAAACTAGAAGTGCGTTTTATGGAAAAATTAATTCTTTTTGAAAATATTTGGTTAAAAATTAAGACTTTCATAAAAAGATGAATTAAATAAACAGGGTGCTCAGAAATTAAAAAAAATTATATATCAAAATAATTGAGAAATGTGGTAAGATATTCGTAACGGAATCGCAAAAAATCATTCTTCATAAAAACTTCTGCTTGTATTTAACAATGAGATTCCTAACAAACATTTTTAATTAAATGTCCAGGGTGCTCAGAAAATAACAAAACAGCAAAGTGATTTAAGAGGGTAGTACAATAATTATTGTTCTATAGGAATCTCATTTTTAAAACAAGCATGAGTATTTAACGCATAATAAAAATAATAAGTTTTCCTATTGTCAACCATCACGATATTGGCTAAAGGGTTGTTAAAAAGAAATATGGTAAAATATAAAATGTTGATATAATAAATTTTGATACTTGAAGGTAATGGTTTTTCGGTTATTCATGATAAAAAATTATGCTTGCGCCATGTTGCAATAGCCAACATTGGCGATTGCCCCCTGGTACGAACTATAAACATTTATTTATTTAAATATAAAACATAAAAAAACCTAAAAATACAAAAATATTTAAAAAAATCATTTTATATCATTTGGCTAGACTTGGCCCCCTCAATACCAAATATTTTAGAAAAAAAATTATGTAAGAAGTAAATTTAGTACCCCTAAAAACATAAAAAACACACATCTTGGGAAAAATATTTAAAGAACAATTTTTGCCGCGTAAATTTACCTCTCAGACCACTGTGCACCAGTGTGTATGAATACAGTTAAAAAGCAATTCCGTCATCTGGTGATTGAATAATTCATTCTGTAACACTTTAAGGAATATATGTAATTGCACATTAAAAAGTGATCATCAAAATCAAAAAGTGGTCATATTCAAAATGACCACTGGGGTGTAGCAACCCCAACTCAATTAAATTAAATTTTGTGATACCTCATTGGAAAACTCTTGAAAATTGCTTTTTAACTGTACTAAAAAATACTTTTGAATAGTCTTTTTAATGTCTAGGCAGAAATTTTGGCAGATTGTATTATTGGTCACCTATTTATTGACCAAAATTTGAATGGTTAAATTTATTTTGAAATGTTAGATAAAACTACACGGCTACTAATAATAAATCAACTAGACAATCAAAGAGGAGAGGATAATGAACTAGCTTTGAATGCAAATTTATTATATTTAACAAAGTGTTTTGATTATTGTTAGAATTATTTTGTGTTCTCCGTTTAATTTGATATTCAATGGTTTAAATTGATATTTCTTCTGCGTATTTTTTTAGTACTGTTAAAAAGCAATTTTCAAGAGCTTTCCAATATCTTTTTTGGTCCAGAGCATTGCTTGTTTTTAAATAGACACCCTGTATATAAGTTTGGTTGTGTGTATTATAACATTTAATGATCTCGCAGATCATTAACATAAACGAATTATCCTAATTAGAACCTTTTTACCTTGTTAAAAACGTAATCAAAAAGTAATTCGAGCACCTATTTAAGGCCTCGTTGATTTGTCAAAGCAGCTATAACCACAAATTAGGCTAATTTGTTTAATTAGTTTGCTAAACGAAACATCTTGGAGATGTTTAGACATAATTTATGTAATTTATAATTAATTTGTCACGCAACTATTAGAGAGAAAACATTATACGTTTTTGCATGTAGGAAACAATCTGGGAATGTTTTGAGGTAGTTGGTGTCAACTGAATACGATTTATGATTTTTTTTTAATTTTGATAGATTATTATTTTAATCATTTTGAATCAAGTGGTGCAAAAACGAAAAATAGGAACAGTCCAGATTGAATATCAGAGATTGAAACATTAATACATAATACATGATGTTGAATAATGTCTCTGAAGTAATGGAAGGGATACACTATAAACGAATTGGCAAGAACGTTTTTATAACATTCATGCGA
The DNA here is from genome assembly GCA_921294245.1 of Brassicogethes aeneus. Taxonomy (NCBI): domain Eukaryota; kingdom Metazoa; phylum Arthropoda; class Insecta; order Coleoptera; family Nitidulidae; genus Brassicogethes; species Brassicogethes aeneus. Next base: position 52,856,320 of record OV121134.1, read on the forward strand.
CATTTATATTTCTTATTTTTCACAGTAAGCCGAAAATAACTCTCTTTTTTAGGTCCAATTTTATCTGTCCCAAAGAAAATTTGCAATCTTGTTTTTTAAAGATTTTGGGATTAGAATATGTCACTTTTTAACCTTAAAAGTTTATTTCAGAACCAATAAAAATGCAAATTATTAAGTCGTATCTCACCATAAATTATGTCTCTACGACAATTTCCTATCTAATTATCGCAAACGCGGTGCGGTAAATAGTTGTGCAACGCATAAAGATTTAGTGTGGCGATTAAACATGGCGCCGCATGCAAGCGTCGCGACGCGTATATTCTATAGGTGTTACGCGAAAAAAAAAATCCATAACGATGTCCAGACCGAGTCTTACAGTGCCTCCATCATTTTTTGTATTTATATGAAATTAAAAATTTCCAAATTTGTCAAATTAAAATTGTTATTATTATTATTATTATTATAAGTTATAATTTAAAGTTTTATTAAAAAAAACTGCCATAAAATACAGCTGACAGCCAGCAACCACTATTACTTGAGGATTTTCCCTTATGAGATCTCATAATGTAAAATCTATACACAGGGTTTCCAAGTTTTTTAAAACGTTAATGCTCAATAATATGTTTAAAAAATGTATATGGAAAAAAATAAACTTTCTCAATAGGCAGTCTAAAAAAATAACCCAAATCGTATAAATAAATTTGCACGTAGTATATTTTACATTACTTTTGTTAAAACTGGCCTCTTACATAAAGTAGTCGACAAACTGTATGACCTTGAATTTAGCAAGGTTTTAACTATTTAAAGATCACCATTTTTTGTATAACATCAAGATAATTAAATTTTGTGTTACGTAAACGTATACATTTATCATAACATTTATTTAATAAAGGTTCGTTAACACTTAAGTTTGGTTTTGGCATCTACGGGGGCAAATCAAAATTTATTGAATTTGTGTTTATTAAAAAAATTATATTTTGGTTTTAAATAGTTTCCTATTTAGTGTTAAACTAAAACTAAAAATTTTTCTGTAAAATTAGCAGGGTATTATTATTATTATTAGTATATTATTTCCCGAAATACAGTGCCATTGGCAACTTGCATTTTACAAAAACATTTATTGTTCATAAAAACTTGTTTAAAAAATACAATTTCCATTAATTTTTAAATAAAAGGATTGCTCAGAAATTAAGAAAACAAAAAAAAGAAATAATGTTGTCGTAAAAGGCAGGGACGTTTTACGTTTTTCTTTTTCAGAAATTATAAAAACATTAAAATGCTTTGAGAAAGTAGTAAGTCAATGATATATATCGGATATACATATATCATTGATATATATCATGGCAACCCTACATGTAACACATCATTGAAAAGGTTTTTGCAAGCTGATCATAATCAACTTATTTTTAAGATCAAATCAGATCAGATCAAAAGACGACTGGAAATAATTTCAAATAATTACCAGTTTAACTATCCCCTATTATAAAAACGTCGTCTGGTTGTCTTGATATTTTTTCATACAAAAAATGTTTCCACTTTAAGATATTTTGAAAATTAAGAAAAAAACTTTTTACCACATAAATTGTACATAATATTGGTAAAAAATGGGCAATAAAATCGTACAAAAAATATTTCAGCTCGATAAATTCCTTAGGAGATGTTTACCTTCATCACCGATTAAATTCGTAAGAATCGTTACACAATTAATTTCTATTGGACGCTTATGAGCCGTTCAATAATTTAATTTATTGCAAAACTTCTAATAAAGATCATAATAATAGTTTATCGTCCAAACGTACCGTTCATTAGCACCGAGTTTTTCGTTTCCTTGTAGGTACCAATATAATCGTAAATAAACAACAACCAATTGTTTCTGGTGGGTAGAATTTTATTTATTCCTTTAATTCTTTATTATTGCCTACTGATTAGATTAAATGTTTAGCTTTTATATGATTTTAATTGTAGTTGATATGAATATTAATTTTTATGGTTTTCCACGAAAATGGTTACTATGATATGGGTAATAAAATTATCGACCATATTTTAATATTTTATAGAGTTAATCTCAAATTTTAAATTCATAAAGCTAGTAAATAATTGTTTTAGAATTAGGTACAGGATTTTTTTTTGTAATTTAATAAAGATCAAATTCGACTTTAGAATTGCTTCAGGTTTTCGATAATTCTAATCCAAAAGTGGAAAAACGCGTTTTGCCATCTAAAAGTACTACTTTTCCCTTTAAAATCCTTTTTGAATTGTATCAATATCCTTTCATTTTTCAAGTTTGGTTTGAGTAATAATTTATTATTATTAATTCAAAGTACGATAAAATAGTTAAATATCTCTGAAATTTATTAACTTTAGGTATATGGAATGGTTTTATTAATTTAAATGTTCTTTAATTTGCTATTTGATTAGGTAAAAAGTTTTACTAAAAACATACCGGGTGTTACATTTAAAATAAAAAGTTATTAACGTTTCAAGTTGCCCTGGGGTTTCTGGGGTAATTTGTTGAAAAATGTTAAAAAATCAACATGGAATCTTTTAAACAATGAGGTTTTAAGATTCCAAAATTTTAAACTATATCCGCAAACCTAATAGCAAAAAAGTTATTTATTAATTGTCAAATTTTAAATTTTTTTAAAATTCATAACCCAAAAACTATTCACTTTAGGTATTTTATGTAGAATTTAAAAATGTAAAAATATATGAGGTGTTTTTATTTGTAAAAAACAAAGTTGATGTCACTTGCGGTCAAACCTGAAATGGCATTTTGTTTAAAATATTTTAGAAAAATAAACTTAAATTAAAATTTCAAATTGATATCTTTTTCCCAGAAACTTCCAATGGACCACAAATGTGAAACACCCTGTATATCAAATGGTGTTTTTTAGGTTGCGATGCCAATGTATGATCGTTAAACTAAAAGACCAAGATTTGTTTCCAACATGTTTATAAGATAAATAAAAATCTGTCGTTTTATTAAAAAATAAAACTGAAAATTATTTTTTTAAGTATAATTTTTGTGTTATAAAAACACAATATTTAAAGAAAAAAATTATTTATAACAAAATAGAGAATTAAAAATCTGTATAGGTTAAAATAATAAATATGGCTTTATAAAAAATTTAAATTACTTGATTTCGTAAAATGGTGAGACGTTGTTAACCTTTATTTTTAATTAAAATCTGAGGAAAATTGTGTTCTAGTTTCGGTAAAAAATTCTGCCAGGGCAACAAATTTCAAAAAAAAAAAACGTTTGTAGTGCCGCCAATATTTATAAGTTTCCATTTAAAATTGCGTAGGAAAAATAAAATTTACAAAATTGGTTATTTATTTAATTTTTATTAAAAGCAAGAATAATATGCTTTGTTAAGGCAGAAAGACTTCGGTCGATAGCCTTTTGGTTTTTCCAATAAATATATTTACTACTATGCTTTGTTATGTAAACATAATTTAAAATCCGAAAAACCGAAAAATATTTAGGTACTGCTTTCTTATAGGGATTTTGTGATGTAACTTCACATCTTTGTACAGGTCCAGGTAAGATGGCCATATACTATCTCAGAAAATACTGGACTCCAGTAACTGGAGTATTTTTATTTTGCATTTTTTGATTTTAAATACTTTTTATAAGTAAATTCAATATTAACTATTGATAATTTACTTGTCAATTATAAATAAAAAGATAATTATGCCAAAAATAATAGCAACGAATTCGAATGTAAAAGCCCTTTTGAGGGCAAAACTTCATTTTGATGAAATTATGCCAAATGCCACAATGGAAGAAAAAGTACATCGTAAAAAAGTAACGAATTTGGTTTTATAAATATTACATCACACATTATTTTCACATTATTCACCATTGGACAACATTTGCGTTCACAAAAAGTTTTTAATTCTTTTATATAAATTCTTTTCAAAGCGAAGATTATTATCCGCTCTTTTCGGCCGTAAAGCAACCTATATTTAACTACTTTTTTTATATGATTTTACTCATCCAAGCACCACCAAAGCCAAATTAATTGCATTTTTAACTACGAATTTCGATAACTCAACTGCACAATGTAACCTACAATAATTTATACATAACCACAATTAGATTTATAACTAGATTAGTTTGTTTTAATCAATGCGACCAACTTGACAACTGTATTTACCAACCAAAACCCTAAATTTGCAACGTTGCCGCAGTCCAGATAAAAAAAATGAACTTTATGTATGGTCTAAAAACAAAAACTAAAGATAAATGGTTATTGAAAAAGGATTAAATAATGGAATGGAAGAATGGAAAAATTAATACAAATTAATATAGCTGTACCAATTCAAAATAACTGTTTTGCTAGCTATAACATAGTGTAAAATAAAATAATAAATAAATAAAACAACAAAAATTTCCATGAACTATTATACATTTTTAAGAACACCAAGAAACGTATTCAGCGAAACTACTAGGTATTGAAAGGATAATAAAAAGAGTTCAGATGCTCTATTTATGACCCGTGACAAATCTGCCTTCCCAAAAAATCTCCGTACAATCATTGTTTCTTCGTACAAAGGAACTACGCACTTGGTCTTCAAATAAGACGAAACCCTTGTCTTCTTACATCTCACGCATACATTAAATTTTTATTGTTGCATTGTTACTGGGCGACTAGGGAAAAGAACCGAGAGCACTCCCCCAACCCATACAATTCACGCTACAATAAGCAAAAAGTACAAATTATTATGAGAAATATCAATTTAGACTGGATTGACCTTCAGTTTAGTTTTAAAAGAAATATTTATACATATTCATTTTGTTCTTTGTATGTACATTTGAATATTTGGATGGCTAAACAATAATGTAGAGACTAAACGGTCACGGTACGGAACCTTGAGGTGACCCGGCATAGGTTCACGCACATCGATTACAAAGGTAAATTGATTTGGTCGTGTATTGCGAAGACCTTCCGCGCGACTGTTCACATTGCGAAGAGGGCGAATTTTAAAATAGGAAGTCTGGGAGTGCGATGTTTCTTTGTTTCTCGCGAGCAATTACAAGGTTTAGTAAAGCGACTGCTGCGGCGGTAATTTTATAAATAAAAAATGAAGCATTTGGGGTCTAGGTCAGACCACCAGACGGATAGAGACTGGCTTAATTATGTTATACGGGGTGGATTTAAATATGATTTATTAATAAAGTTAAAAAATGATTTTCTGTATATTAAAAATGGACAACGTAATAGAGGTTGTAGTTTTTATCAAGACTAACACTTTTTGAAATATACGTATATTTTTCGTGTTTTGTTTTTAAATTATCGACCTTTCTTGTTTTTATATAAACCTTTTTTAAACAAATATTTTTTTATTTAAACTTTTGTTTTTACATTATTGACCTACCTACTTTTGTTTTTACATTATCGACCTATTTTTGTTTTTACATAAATCTTTTTATCGCCGTTTTTTTTTTAATTGTTTCTATCTACAATTTTTTTATCAAAAATATTAAATATTTGAAGAGGTTTATGTAAAAACAAGAGGTTGTAGATCTCATCAAGACACTTTTTTCAAATAAACATTTTATTATATTATTGAAATCGTATTTAAAAAAAATAAAGTTATTTGGAAATATCAAATATCTACAATTTTTGTGTTAAATATTTTTACTAGGGCTGTGTACAATGTACACTGTACATGTACAATTTAGCCGGTTCAGCCGGCTAAAAAAGTTTAAATAAAAAAATATTTGTTTAAAAAAAAAGTAATCCATTTTGTGTAGAAAACCCCTGTATGTTTATGCTATAAACATATACAGGGCGTTTATACATTATAGTGTAAAATTTGAATGAAATTGTCATTGACAGAACTGCAGTTTACAATGTTGCCAGATTTATAATTAAATAATTATTATAAAATTTATTTAATAATGTTATATTTTTCTCGTTAAAACCAAACATAATATATTATATTTCCAAATATCTAATAGACAATGCATAGTAGACTGGCCAAAAAAAGACTATTTTTTTAATCTTCTATAAAAATATGTTAGTATACAGGATTTGTTTAAAGAGCTTTCTACAAAAATCAGTTCGGTTAAACATTTTGAAAATTTCAAAAATAGTAAAAATTTGAACTTTTTTTAGTTTACGGTAAATTTTTAAATACGAAAAATAAAAAAAATTAGAAAAAAGTTTCTCAAAATATAAATTTTTAAAGGCTTTATTTTGATCCTAAAATATTTAATTTAGAATTAATTCGTATTTCACTGCTTTGTTTAATTTTTTTTTTCTCGAGGTGTATTTTTGTGCATTATGATATGAACTGAAAGTAAAAAGGTATTATAAAATCAAACAATTGATTAACTTCTTATGCTATATCTAATGCAAAGACAAATTTCTATTGAACACACTTGGCACGTGGCTTATTTTTTTTTGTGTTTTGAATAATGCGTCATTCTTAAGTTACCACCCGGCGACAGGCAGGGAACGGATCGTGATTTACACACGTGGAAACCTTTTTTTAATAATAATAATGACTCACCGGGATCTGCGTGTTAATTTTATTCCGACTTTGAAAGGGCTTTTTAGTTTATCAAGAGATACGATATGTCCATTAGCGAAGTTTTGAATTAACCCCAACTTTACGGAAACACAATTCATCATAATTTATTACAAATTTTAAAGGGGTAGTCCACATAAAAAGCGATTTTTCGGTCTTTAAAACTCATTTTTGCTCTAAAACTTTTACAACCTGCAATAATAAATAACTTTACTAAATAATTATATTTTGTAAAATATTTAGTTACAATGTTACAACCTTAACTGCTTTATTTGAATTGATTTTATGGCAACCATTTTTGGATGTGCAATATTACCATGTCAGGTTTTTAAAACATAACTAAAATAGTATATTATGTATCAAGTTTGATAAACGCCATTTTATACACGAATTTAATTTAGGCACGAACGAGCTTGCGAGCGAGTGCTTAAATTAATGAGTGTACAGAAAAGTTTATAAACGAGGTGCATACTATATTTTTTCTACGACAAATACTTATTATTATCTTAAAATGATTTAAATCAAAACTTTGTATAGAGCGCCATCTATGAAACAATAGGGGAAGGTTAAGCCTCGTACAGACTTGAGCATTGAGCCGAACAACAAGCCGAACAACGAACCGAACGGCAAACAGAACACTAATTTGGACGGGGCTGCGAACGCGTTTGCGAACATGTTCGCGAATCCTGACCGTTCGGCGAACGGTTCGTCCCGTTCCCATCACTTGTCGGTTTTTCCTTCGACATCAAAGGAAATGCTCGCGAATGCGTTCGGAGGTTTGGACGGGTCAAAACAAAACGGCGAACTAGAGGTGGGAAGTTTAGTTCACTTTTCTGATTTCGATCTTTCGATCTCGTTCATTAAAGTGAATAGTACAAAAGACTAGTTCGTTTAGTTCACTGATTTATAATCGGATTTACGTAGTTTCGTTCGCGAACTACACTTCTCTAGTAGTTCAAGTGAACTATATTGAGATTGATTGATTGATTTGCACCAAAGAAGAGTTCTTGGAATTGCACTTGCTGCTGGTCAAAATGGTACGCTGTTGCCAAGACCATTAATTGGTTGATTTGGTTGCCTATTTTAGGAACGAATTTGCGTGAAAAAAAATCCATTAGTAAATACGGATACAATGAAATTTATCTACGGATTTTTAGTTTAGTTCGAATTGATTCGCTCTTTTTAGTTTTGGTGATTGAATCTTTTAGTTCAGTTACGAAATTCGATCTTTTGAACTAGTTCGTTCGCGAACTACACACCTCTACGGCGAACAGACCAGTGAATTGTTCTCATTTAAGTGTTTATTTGTCTCCTCCTTTAAGTAAGTTTGTTTATTTTAATATAATTAAAATTCAACACAAGTAAATGGAGTGGACAGAAGAAAAATCTCTGGATCTTTATATATATATTTATAATTATCAAAAAAAAGAGTTGTTGTGGAAACCAAAACACCCACACCATTTTTTCTTTTGATTTAATAATGAATAATGAATATATATATAAGCTGCTGCTGCTACACTTTTTTCCATCTTTAGTAAAACTTTTACTGAGATTTACTACGAGCAATTATGGGAACAGCACGAACGTTCCGTTTGTTGTTCGGATCGTCGAAATCAAAAAACGCCATTTGCCGTTCTGTTTGCCGTTCGGTTCGTTGTTCTGCTTGTTGTTCGGCTCAATGTTCAGGTCTGTACGAAGCTTTATAAATCGAAATTTATTTCTTGAAAATTGACAGTTTCACAGTGAAAGTAAAGATAATGTTTTATGAGCACTTTACAGTGGAGTCCCTGTCCGAATTTAAGTTATAATTTACTGCCGGCGAAATTAAAAGGTCAGTACTATGTTCATATAAACTTTTCAAATATTGGCGTTGAAAAACTATTTAATATTTTTGTATTTTTGTATTGAATAATTGTAATATCTTTACTAATTAAAACTCAGTGTTCTTGGTGATGGTTTATTACCGACTGACTTGCGTTGTGTCGACCGTTACAGTGTAATAAAAAATATATACAAAAATGGAACTCCGGGAATACCTTGATCCAGACATTTTCAACACTTCAGATGATGAAGTTTCCAATGTTTTCTTTTTCTCCTTCAGCACGGCTTCTTTACTAAGAGCTAATTTAAGCATGTGCTCCCACGTGGCTTTATCGGAGGTTGCATTTTCCTCCATAAGTCTATCCATTATGGGACCAGACCCAATACCAGCAACAAAGATATCTCGTGACACTATCTTGAATTCGTCCCCAAATTTGCACCCAGACGCTAAACTACGAACCCTAGCAGCCCAATCGGCCACGTTTTCTTCATCTCCTCTCTTAGCTCCATAAAACTTCAATCTAACCGTGAAGTAGGACTCTACGGGAGTACAATGCTTGGATAAACTTTCCATTAATTTTTCCGAAGTCATTTTTTCTGGAGCATCGGGAACACACAAATTTCTTAATAAAATGAAGGTATCGTCAGTCATGGAATTCAGCAATATGGCTCGTTTCCTCTGATCCTCTTTAATACCATTCGCGAGGAAAAACTGTTCAATTTTCACTTTAAAAACCGAAAAATCAGATGATTGATGGTTGAACCAATTAAATTATTTTCCGTCGTCGCCATTGTAATATCTTTACTAATTAAAACTCAGTGTTCTTGGTGATGGTTTATTACCGACTGACTTGCGTTGTGTCGACCGTTACAGTGTAATAAAAAATATATACAAAAAATGCGTGCTTAATTTAAACAATAATAAGTATAACAATATATTACAATAATAAAATTATTTTCACATTTAGTATTATTTTACAAGAAAGGCACTCTATTTTAACGATTGTATGGCATTTGACAACTGTCAACTAACTTAAAACTAACTTCAGCCCGTGACTAAAAACATGTTGCTAACTTCAGCCTGTGACTAAAGCGCCATAAAGCCACAACTTGTCAATGTGTATTTAAAAGGTCACTTAGTATAATGGAAACATGTACGATAAAGGGCGTTTTAAAGGTGGGAGTAGTAGAAGTTTTAATAATGTAAATTTAAACTCTACTTTGAAGAACGAACATTATTTTTGTAATTTAATATAATTATTATTATTATTTTGCAACAATTGTCATAAAGTGTTATGTTAAAAGAATGAAATAGAAAATAACAGCGTAGATAATTATAATGTTTTTTTGTACTTTTAATATTCAAATACCCATTATGCTTTTAATATTTTAAAATTCTAAAATTGAAAAGTTTACAAAAGAAATGTTTATGATGTAGGTATTAAAAAAAATTTAACATTTTTTTAGGGAAAATTTTGAAATCATTTTATTAAACCAAAATTTAGGAAAAACGAATTATTCAAAATATTTTTTTAAATTTAGATTATAAATTTGAGATAACTCAGCCCTTCAGTACCCTTTAAATACCATCTCCTTTCTTACTACAAAAATATCTGATTAAAAATATAAATTAAATTAAATAATATAAACTTTTCAACACCCTGACCTTGGTGTTGTCTCGGTTTCGCAAAAACTAAGTAAATCGTTTCTATTGGCTGGTCTCGTAAGTCCCAGTCGTTCGGCTTGGCGAAACAAGGCACGCATAACCAATATTAAATGCGAGATAATGATAAATACCCGCGTAACATTGACCTTGGAAGTACTGCCGTTTCAGCGCTCCCGCGTTCTTTCTTCTTCTTCAGCGGTTGGTACGATTGTCTGGGAATGATGTGATGCGGCCCCCCCACAAGACCCACATACTTTGAATTCGACGTGAAATATCATATCATCAAAGGAAAATTGAGAAGAAGTGTATGCAATATTTAATGGCAAACGTACAGTTTCTCACGATTTTTCAGAATTTTTTTTTGAAAAGCCAGGGGCTAGGGGTTACACGCACTTTCGATTTTCTATTAGACCTTTCTTTGTTTAACTCATTTAGCCATTAACTATGTTTATACCAAACGCAAATGTACTAACTATTACTCATTAACTATGTTCAGAGCAAAAGAGTTAAAATTTGAACCTTTTCACTGCAAGCTATGTATATTTTTATACTCTCAAAGAAAAAAACTATTTAATCAACATTAATATTGTTTTTAAAACTCAAAGATTATAATAGTACATATTACCATTATTACATTACATAATGTTCCATTTTTTAACAATACATAACCTTGAATCTTTTTTTTAATTTAATTTGCCTGACAATATTTATAAAATTAATTCCTGGGTTATTGTACCTATTTATTTGATTTATGCTTTTAAATAAAAAAAATATTATTTAAACTAATAATAATAAATTACCTAGTAATATTTTTGTATTTCAAATGATTCCTGAGATATCGTCAAAAAACAAAAATAAAATAATAATAAAATGTTAATGATAACTTTTTTCTTAGAATTAGCCTAGGAATTAGCCAAGCAACTGCACCCTTCATTTTTCGACACGTTTTTTAAAACACCCTGTAGAAAGATTAATACCAATACAAGTCTTGTTCACGTCAAATTATTATAAACCTCACCTAAAAATGATGTTTCAAAATTTAAAAAAAATATTTTAATTAAATTCTTGAAAAAATATTTTAGGTACCCGAACACAAATTAGGTAATGTTTTTTCTGTATTTAAATACAATTTTATTTGACATTTTTTCTGACATTTGACACAGTCGCTTCAACCTCACTTTTTTCTCAATTTTAACTTTACACTGTGAATTAACATTAACTACGACGAACACAAAGAAAAATTTAAAGCCAATTTTATTTATTAAACATTTGACTGTCAACTTTCAACGAATTTAACCTCACTTTTTTCTAATTTATAATAAAGACAACTTCAGCCCGTGACTAAAATGCCCAAAAGCCGCTGTTGCTAACTTCAGCCTGTGACTAAAACGCCATAAAGTCACAGTTCGTCAATGTAGGAGTAGATAATAGTATATTATGTATCAAGTTTTATAAACGCCATTTTATGTACGAGTTTTATTAGGCACGAGCGAAGCTTGCGAGCGAGTGTTTAATAAAAACGAGTGCCTAGAGATGTATATAAAACGAGTTGCATACTATACTTTATCTACGACGAACAGAAATGAGAATTTAAAGCCAATTTTAATTTATAAATATTTGACATTTGACAAATTTAACCTCACTTTTTTGCAATTTATAATAACGCTAACTTCAGCCCGTGACTAAAATGCCCAAAAGCCACTGTTGTTAACTTCAGCCCGTGACTAAAACACCTTCAATGTAGGAGTAGATAAAATTACTTAATACACGCCTTATATTTTAATACAAATTTTTGAATACCTAAACGAAACTAGGTAGGTATACAGAAAGTCTCAAAAAATGCGTATGTTTGTCGGGATCTTTTTTAGTATTTTTTATACTTAAAATACGTCATTCAAATATTTATGTGTATCATACGACAAGCGATTTTAAGAAAGATGTATTAATATAAAAATAAAAATCCGAAAATTCTTCTTCACAATTTTGATACATAAAGAAAACAACACAATTTATAATGTGTCTTGCCCAGGTAGATAAAGTTAAAACAACAATACACTCATGTTAGTGCGCCTTATTAGTAACCAAATCTAATTGAGTAATTCGTCCAGTGCCATGTACTGGTGCTTCCCTATTTGTAATTTAAAAAATTATTAACCTATGTATGAGTCAGATGTTAACTAAAATTAATATAGAATTTACTAGCCCTTATTTTGTCCATTTTGTGATCACATGATTATTTGGACATTTTGTTTGTATTTTTTTTCTAAAAAGAGCAAATATGTAAAATGCCAAATTTGCAATAAACTAATTTTAATTTGGACACCTTCCTAAATATTATTTAAAACACCCATTACATTCTTTGATGAAAAGTCGTTTTCTAATTTTATTATTAATAATCTTATTAATCACCTGATAATGCTCATTTTGCTGCGTCTCCCTCGTCCTGTAATTTTTCACTAAATTATTAACATACTCCCAAACCCCTTCGGCCAAATCCCCATTATCCGAGGTGGCGAGATACTCCACGTGTCGCACCATATTTCGAACGACACAAACAACAAAACAAAACCCGCTAGCAGTGACAGCCACCCGCGCGACCCGACCAATAAACACAATGCCGAACGGTAACTAACTGATAAAAAAAATGAAATTTAACAAAAGTCGCGTGTCCGCGGCCGCCTAATAATATCAACAACCAGGAGCGCGCTCCGGTCGACGCGCGATATGTGAATGAATAGTCGGCTTGTTGTTTGGGTTTCTGCGTGTGTTGATACACGAGGCGCGGGTAAATACACACTGTGTATTTACCGCATATTACACAGAAACAAAAATAGGAGAGGAGATCGCCACCGTGCTCAGAGAGAAGTGACGGCGCTCTAATCGCGGTAACTATTTAGTTATATGGTCATGTGTGCTATCAACCAGGCTCCCTGCAGGCGAATCAACCATACGACTGATATGGTGCGGCAAAATGAAATGAAATTTTCTGTTTTTTTTTTTAAAATTACCTAGGCATTAAAAATTGACCACGATTAAAACAGTTGAGGCTAAAACTGTTAATTCAGAAGGCAACAATTATTTAATTATTTTATAATTTTAAATTTTACTACAATTTTTAAAAACAAACAAAATACCCAAATGTACATTCATACATACCAACTTGGATGTTTACATATTTACAAATAATGTTTATCCAAAAAAGCAATATCGTTTTAATCGATGTAACACGGGAATTGCTCATGCCGAAATAAAAATTCAGTAAAAATCCTAATTTCAATTGTAAAAGGTTTCTCATTGTATGAGAATAGGTATACAGTTTTTAAACTGTATAAGACAGTCGAGGTGTTTAACGGAGACTGTCGACGACAGTGTTTAACGTTTTAAGATGAAAAACTGAGTTAAGTTTAAAATTATTGTCACTTAAATATCTAGAGATCGGCCATTCCAAGCCCATGGACAGGACACATCAGAAACATGCCTAAATATATTCTTATTACTTCCTTAAGTTTACTTATTTTTTCTACCAGTATTTATGAGAAGTATTAGCCAAATTTGGGTAATACTTCTCATAAATACTCGTAGAAAAAATAAGTAAACTTAAGGAAGTAACAAGAATATATTTAGACATGTTTCTAATGTGTCCTGTCCATGGGCTTGGAATGGCCGAGATGCTAATGAGATCACTAATTAACTTATTACAAGCCTTAATTAAATGGTGCTATGCAACAAGGAACCAACCAACAAAATTTTAAAAAAATCAGATAAATGCGACTAATGTAATGAACCTCTTATGGAACACCCGAGGGAACACCTTTTAAAAATATGTCGGTAGAACATATTAAAAATAATAAAGGCCCTAGGATGGATCCTTAAGGTACACCATGGTGCAGAAGATATAGCACATGTAGGTATTAGAGTAAATTTCCTTTATCACTTTCTTTTGCGTTCTTCCTGTTAAATATTATTATTGTTTTTAAAATGTTAAGCAGAAGAGAAATGGTAGCATCGCTCTATTAATTGGTATTTAGAAATAATATTGAATTGTAAATAATATTTGTTTTTAAATTTGAATATGCAGTAGGTACCTATGCTATTTTTGGGAAGAATAATTTCCATTGATCCGGGAAATATCTATTTCCAAGCAACAGTTAATAATGTGCGTAATAAACTAATATACTTTAATTAATATTGCACTAAAAATATCCTTTCAAAATTACTGAATGCATCCAAATAATTTGAATCAATAAAAGGTTAAAAATTGTATGCATCGTAAATTTGTAAAATAAATTTATAATCCATACCTAAATATGAATTACCTCGTGAATTACACTACCATAAATACCCCAGAGAGGATTTGAGCCATGTACCCCATAAATCCATCAATGTTATTATTAAATTGTCAAAAAATGTAGAAAAAACTTGTTCTTGTTTAGGTACTGGTAATATTATTTGATAAAAAAAACAACTCAAATTTGCCATTCAAGAAAAAATATTTTAACAACTTCAACCTTGAAATACATGGTATGTCTTGCATATTAAATACAATTTATTTATTGAATAAATTCTTTAGCCACACACAAATACATAAAGAAATTCTTTAATTCGTCGATTATTGAATTCCATCTGTTGAAGTGAAAAATAATAAATGCCAATGACGATAATTTTGCATTTAATATACCGCCTATTTACATTTCATTGAATATTCCAACACATTATTATTTTATTCCTGCCCTTTAATGCTTTTCAAAGCATATGGCTGGCATAAATAACTATAAAATTATTTTTTAAATGATTTACAAGCACTTTAAAGTTTTATTATAGGCAATGCTATCAGTTATTAATATTAAAATAAATTAAAAGCAACAATAATATTGCTTATTTTTAAATACCCTCGGAAATATGTATGTAAATAACATTCTGAAATGTAATTTTGTAAGTAAAATAATTTTAGAATACAATTTTAAAGAAATATTATATACACTTGAGTGCAAAATAATCGACTCACACAAATTTTCGATGAATTTAAATCGCAAATAACTTTTTTATTTGATGTCGGATTTAATCGAATATTAAAGAATATTGTAGATAAATTAATGGACAATCGCTCACATTTAAAAAAAAATACTAAAAAATAGACGTACGTTTATAATATACAGGTTTAAACAAAAAGGTGTTTTTTACCACAAGTTTAAGACACTCTGTAGAGTGGCAAAACCGTATATTGTTCTAAATTAAGTTTTATTTATCAAGTCACATCTATTCTTAACAGTTTTGTTTTTGGTTCACCTCGATATATTTATTTTTGTGGAAAATATGGATTTTTTTAAAAAACATTGCAATTTCCAATATTTTTCTGTATGAAGAACTAAGGTTGCTATGGTCCATCCATAGGCTATGGAGAATGACAGTGACAGTTTTGTTGAATCATCCCATACTTGGACATGTCATACACGGCTTTCAAAAGCTAACAAATTGTTTTTTGCAAATTAATGTTTAAATTTTGAGGTGTTTTCTTACTTTCAAAAATGGATATGTCTCCGACTGATGTTGCCAGAGCCATTAATTTAATCCAGGATGGACGGTCACAGTATTACGTGGCAAGTGTTTTAAACGTCATAAGAAGTAAAGTACAAAGGGCAACATCAGTCGGAGACATTTTTAAAAGTAAGAAGACACCTCAAAATTAACACATTAATTAACAAAAAACAATTTGATAGCTTTTGAAAGCTGTATATGACATGTCCAAGTATGGGATGATTCAACAAAACTGTCACTGTCATTTCCATAGGCTATGGATGGACCATAGCAACCTTAGTTCTTCATACAGGAAAAATATTGGAAATTGCAATGTTTTTTAAAAAAATCCATATTTTCCACAAAAATAAATATATCGAGGTGAACCAAAAACAAAACTGTTAAGAATAGATGTGACTTGATAAATAAAACTTAATTTAGAACAATATACGGTTTTGCCACTCTACAGAGTGTCTTAAACTTGTGGTAAAAAACACCTTTTTGTTTAAACCTGTATATTATAAACGTACGTCTATTTTTTAGTATTTTTTTTTAATGTGAGCGATTGTCCATTAATTTATCTAGAATATTCTTTAATATTCGATTAAATCCGACATCAAATAAAAAAGTTATTTGCTATTTAAATTCATCGAAAATTTGTGTGAGTCGATTATTTTGCACTCAAGTGTATAATATATTTAGTTATGTTACACTAGAGACCGTTGTTAACATTCTAAAATGTGTCAGGTAATGATATTAACTACCTACCTAGTATATCTTGAAATTTTTAAAGATATAAAATGCTAAAATTCTTTCTTAAATGTGTTTTTGACATTTTAATTTTTGTTATCTTACCTTTTTGGTTCTTTTCTTGGCCTTTCCCCTGGTAGTGGCCCCTTTGACAGGTGAAGATGATGATTCCTTCTTTCCAACCTTCTTCTCATCTTTCTTGTCAACAACTTTCGTTCGTACTTTACTAACAGGTTTCTTTTGATTATCTTTCACATTTTTAACAACACTTTTAGTCACTGGTAAATCACTTTTTGACGTGTCAGAGTCACTGTCCGAATCGCTTGAAGCTGGACTACCCGAACTGGAACTGGCACTTTTGCAAGACTTCTCCATCACTTTTTCACTAGAGGGACTGCCAGGTTTACGAACTGTAGCTATGGTTAATCGTAACCCATTTGTTTGTGAACTTGTCACTGAAAATTCTGGAGATGGGCTTCTTGACGATGATTCCTGGCTAGACGTTGAACTATCTGAATCAGACGAGTCTGATTGGCTGCAAGACTGAGAAGCTTCACTTCCAGAGTTCTAAAAAACATCAAATTAAACTTTTTGAAGACATGTAAAACAATTCACAATTACTGAAACACTAAAATTATAGAGTATGGCCGATTGAGTTTAAAGGTTAGTTACTTACACTTGAATCTGCTTCTGAGTCGCTATCAGAATCACTTTTGGCATTGATTTGTGATGCATTTGCAGGCGGTACATTTAATTCAGAGCTAAAGGCAGCCATGTCCACTGTACTAGGTAATTCCGATTCCTCGGGTTCTTCACATGGTTGGTGGACCACTGAAGACCAGCCAGGAAACAATTCTGCGCTTGTACCTTCATTTCCAGCCATTTTTGTTTCATCTTAAAAGGTTTTATTATTGAGTCAAAGGTTTTATGACTGTCAATAAAGGTTATGACTTATTCTTAGAACCTGCTGCTATTGTTATATTATTTTATGAAATGTGCGATATAATGTGTTATTTATAAAATCAGAAACATTTAAGTATACTTAAATGTTCCTATAGGAGCACATACATTTTAAATTTATATAAAAAATAAGTTATCAGCTTCACTGACTCGGCTAAAATAAAGCTTACAAAGAAGTTTTGTAAAACAAATTAAAGTAGGCACCAAAACACAAGTAATATCAAATTGTCAAATTGTTATTTTTAATTTGTAAACCCAGAGTTAACTTAATCAAATCAAAGTTGGCGCCAAAACAAAAGGTATTTTCTAATTGTCAAATCGGTATTTTTGTTTTGTGGGCCTAGTTAACTTGCTTACTGGGTAAATACTTACTGGATTACTTTTTCTAAAATATCTTCTACGTTAACATAGGAGATATTCGTTAGATTTTCCAATAAAAGTCGATTTCCATGTTTTTATTCACTTGATAAACAAAATGGCACCCAGCTGATTCTGTTGACACAAATTCATTTTGCTGCAGATTAAGCACATCAAAACTTGTACACCGTTGATTAACTGATAATTAAGGGTTTGTTTAACTTAAAATTGGAATGTATCTGTTATTTTTTTTCATACTGACAAATGTTAAAGTGAACGAGTTGTCAGTTGCGCAACAGCGTCTTCTTCGGACACTTTTGTGACCAACACAAGAAATTAAAACTGGTTATAAGTTATAACGGTTTTTAAGAAAATTAATGTTTGTCAATTTGTCTAACGCGATTGTTGGTTAATATGTTTAAGTTTTTAAAGGCCATTTATTGTGTTCAATAAATTTTAAATAACTTAAAGAAATAATGATACGATATAGTACAGATTTCTACTTTTTGTTTAAGTTGGTGTTTACACCGATAGATGTCGCTAGCAGTCTCCTACTTTTATATTTAGATATATTTTATTTATTTTCAATAGATGTCACAACACAGAAGTTCTGGCTACCAAAAATCTTATGTTCTGTGACAGAACATAAGATTTTTGGTAGCCGGAAGAAGGCGGGGGAAAAAGTTAACTCTCGAATCTTCTAGAACGTACTTCGATCGGAAAACATAAGATGGCGCTTTACAACAAAATTAATTTATTTAACCTAAATATTCATTTTTAACCGGATTAACCATTTAACAGCCCTCCAATAAATCTTCCAGGAATCAAAACTCAATAAAAGTTGAGACGGGAAACGAAACAAATAATTTGGAATACAGAAATATTTTGAACGAAAACAAATTTGGTAGCACCGTCAATGATTCTCGGCAATTAATGTTTGGCCCGCAACACATCAAAACAACAACATCAGAGGGGTTTTATAATTATTACAATCTCAAAATCATTAAAAATAGATAACAGTTAACTGCAATTGTTTTCGTTAGTACCGTTTTACGTCAACAGTTGACCATGGCCTTAATTATTAAGTATTATAATTTATTATTTTTAAAATGCTACATTAATGGTGCGGTCAACAGAACTGAGAGGTAGAGGTGACGATAGTGATGAAAAAAAAATATCGATAGTTTCGATAATCATGGTCGTAATTATCAAAACTATCGATAAATTATCGATAGTTTAAAAAAATCTAAATATTTATTTTTTTTATTTAAAAAAGCCGCATAATGCTGCATAAACCTTACAAACAACATAAACAAATAACAAAAAAAACGAAATCAAATTATTAACTTCAATAAATAACTATGTACTTAAATAGTATACTTGAATCCTCTGGGATCAAAACCCCTTATATCCGTTTTTGATAAAAACTGAGATGTATGCATTAAAACATTCCTAATAAAATTCCCTATCAATTTTTGCATTCGAATGGTTGAAAAAGCCGACAAATATAATATTTCTAGTTTATGATTTATCACCATGATACAAACAACAATTTATCACGGTTTTTGTACTATGGGATCTATAATACAGGCTGTCAACATTGTTAACAGTGTTGCCAGCTCAAATTTTTACTAAATTTTAGACTGTCAATTGATTAAAATTAGTAGACCTGGCAACATTGGCCGTCAGTAATCAGTAATACTGATTACTGATTCAGTATCGTTATTATCGAAGTCGATATCGATAGTTTAGATAGTATTTAAAAAAGCAAATAATCGATAGTATCGATAAAATATCGATATTATCGTCACCTCTACTGAGAGGCGCGCCAGACAAAATGTAGCCCAGCAACGTCGTGTTGTGGATTCCACTCGCATGTATTGTGAAATAATTTACCCTACGTTCCGATTCGGAACTTCCGAAATCACGTGATTTTGTTACGTGATTTTTTTAGGAACGGAACGGTTTGGTACGTTCCGGATTGGGAATCGTTTTTTTCATTATTATCGGTGGGTAGTTTTTAACCTTAGAGTAACAACTCTTACTCTATGTTTTTAACAGATATCTTGAACATAAATTTAATTTAAAATTGCTCTATTGGGAATACCCTACACAATTTCCACAATTTCACTGATTGAACATTGAACTGGCATATACCAATTGGAGTTCAATTGGGAATTTATTGTACTTGTAACTTTTGATAAAAACCAATTCAGACCATTTCCTATTCTATTCTCTATCTACAGTACGGAAATTGCCAATAGAAACCAGTGGTCATTTGTATTGAACCTTTATAATCTGTGTATTGAACTTCGCAGGTTCTGAACATTGAAGTGGTATTTACCAATTGAATTCCAATTGGGAATTTCCTGAACTTGTAACTTCTTACAAAAACCAATTCAGACCATTAGGTAATCTATTGTTTTTTCCAGTACGGAAATTGCCAATAGAAGCAAATGGTCATTTGTATTAAACTGCGCAGGCGCTGAACATTTAAGTGCAATATTTATCAATGTATAAAGATGAAAAAGTTTTAAAAAACACAACCCATTATTACCACTTTCACGGAAATTTAATTTAAAAATTTAAAAAGTAGTAGATTTGAGCAAGACATCAAAAGTTGGTAGAGTTGGCCCCTGGTCCATATACAGTGCGGACGTTAAACGTCCCCCCCTCCGACATCGGACAAAAACCATTGTCAAGGACATTAAGAATACTACTTTTTGACGTCAAATTGATAGGTACCCATTTAAGGATCGCCAAGAGGGAAGTATCAACTTAAAAATTTCAAAGGTAAAGGGGGGCTTGTGATACCTCATTTAAAAGGTATTTCAATTCTCTATTCGATGCTATTTAAATTTTTAAAATCCGTTTAACGGTTGCTGAGATATTAAACTAAGTCTCAAATCAAATTTTATTATTAAGTACAAGGTTTTCATTCATTAAGTACAATAAATCATCAAATTAGATGTTCGAAATGCTCCCCTTGGACATTTTGACACAATAATAGTCTGTTTCTAATTTCAGTTCTCACATTTGTAAACGTTTCTTGGGTAATATTCGCACATTTATGTCTAATACGTTGTTTTAGGTCATCAATTGATTCTGGTTCGGTGATGTAGACCTTTGATTTTAAATAACCCCACAAAAAAAAATCTAGTGGCGTTAAATCAGGAGACCGAGCCGTCCATTCGGTAGGACCACGCCTACCAATCCCCCTATTTGGATTTTTTGACAGTTGATATTGCTACATCACAATCCCCTGCAAGTGCCGCCGTCGATTGTTGTGGATTATTGACGACGGAACCGACTATTTTTATTTGTTTGTCTTCTGAGATTGATTTTCTACCCGATCCTTTCTGCAGAAAGGATGGCATGCCTACTCAAACTTCCAGTTGTTTGAAATTTAGTCACCAACTCCCGCAGATATTTTCTGCAAATAGGGTTGTCTGGGTACCTTTTATTAAATACCCTCTCTGCTTGGTGAAAATTACGTCCAACTTCAGCATAAATAAAAATTGCTTCTGTTTTTTCTTCCAACGGGTGAGCGCGAACCATTTTCCAATGAAATAATAAGTAAAATTGCAGGCACAACTGATAAATAGTGTTACACTAAAGAGTAGAATTATTTTATAAACCGCCTTATAACTACAATGGTACGTTTTTTTTTACAAAACAAAAACAAAAAAGTGTCAAAAAAAAATGTTGATACAGATTTACGATAATTCGCACCGCCAGGGCCGGATTTACCGAACAGGCAACGTATGTAGCTGCCTATAGGGCAGCAAGAAAATGTATTGGTTTGAAAAACTGAAATGCTCAATTACTTAGCAACCGTTAAACGGATTTTAAAAATTTAAATAGCATCGAATAGAGAATCGAAATACCTTTCAAATGAGGTATCACAAGCCCCCCTTTCCCTTTGAAATTTTTAAGTTGATACTGCCCTCTTGGCGCTTCTTAAATGGGCACCTATCAATTTGACGTCAAAAAGTAGTATTCTTAATGTCCTTGACAATGGTTTTTGTCCGATGTCGATACCATTTTTCGTTCAAAAGATAACAGGGGGGGACTTTTAACGTCCGCACTGTATAGGCTTTGCTGTATATAGGAGTGTGTTGACAATAAATGAAGACAAATACTATTATTTGCAAATGACAATGATACAAAAACAGTATAGTGGCTGGGACCAAAGATAATATTATCTTTGGCTGGTACATAATAAATTATATTTGTTAAATAAATGTTTTGTTCCCTTTCATTTAAATAAAATATTGGGCATGTGTCTTTCTAGGATATTTATTAGCTGAAATAAATGAGGTCGGAAATATATACATAAATTTTAATACCTATGTTATTTGGGTTATCATGTAAAATAAATATCAAATGTGTTCTTAATGACACTTTTAAATTAGATAGTTATATAAACTTTTTTAAATGTATTTTTACAAAAATCGCGTGACGATAAAAATGGTCACAATATCTTGTGACTTTTATGATTTTAGTTAAACTATAAATCTTTTTTCCACGGAATTCGATTTTAAGGGTACAATATGCCTCTCTATTGTTTATAATTAAAATTTGATTTTTTATAAATAATTACCTATTTTTATTAAAACAAATAACTAATCATAATTTTATTTATATACCGTAAACATGGGTGACTTTGCACCCCGCGGGTGACTTTAACGTTAAAGGGTACCCTTTTATGAAAAATCTTTTCGCGCTCGATAAAATTATTAATTATTATTAATATTAATTATTATTAATATTATTATTAATATTTATAATATGTCGGTCTAAACCTGTCAATTGAGCGATTCTATTTAGTTTACAGAAAAATCAGTGTTTTAAAGAAAGAAATGGGATTTATTACAATATATATCGCATCAGTGCAAAACTCTTAGAAAGACACGCATTACAATTTCTATATTATGCGTAATCCTTTGAAATGATGATCCTTGGTTAACTACAGGTCGATTTTTTATTTTTTTTATCGGTAATCCCTTGCAATAGAAACATATATGTCGCTGCTAACACGTGTCTTATAAAAATAAAATAAAATATTGAGTTAATTTTATACGGAAAATACACTGTGAGACAAAGTTACCCGCAACCAGGGGGTAACTTTGCACACCCAGTTTATAATTTTTATTTTTGAAACTCAGCCCTATGTAATATTATAACATAGTTATTATGAAAGAGCAACTCAAGACTCAAATTTTGGTATAAAAAATTTAATGTTTATGATTGTTAAAACCACAACAATTTTAAGCTTAAGTTTGAAAGTGAGCTAGAGCTAAAGTGTTTACGGTACCAAATCCTGGTTCCGTCAAATCGGTTAATACATCCAAAAGTTATGGAACCTTTTAAAAAAAGTTACCTCAAAATTCAATTGTTATAAATTTCGCATTTTCATTCTTTTGCAAAACTGCTTGGCAGGCTTATTTGTATCATAGAAAGCTATCGATTTAGCCACATGCAATTTAATTAACAAAAAATATTTCGTGTTGATTTCACAAATTCTGACCCAATTACATTTTGAGATTGGGCATAATTCGTAAAATACAAACTTGACGAAGTTAGAGAATTATTAAAAAAATAAATGATAAAGTATATTTTGTTTCTTTATTTATTTATTTTAATAATGTTTTTTTCAATAAAATTAAGTAATAAATGATCTGTACAGGACATAACTTTCTTAATTATAAATTATAAAATCCTTAAAAATTATTTCTTATAATAATTTGTAAAATGTATTAAGGTATTTTTTAATATCGTACAAATTCTTTCTTTATTTTATTAAAAAAACATTCTAAAAAGGTACCTAATTTAATTATTGTAAATAAATTCGTATTGTTACTTTCAATATAAATGTATTATTAATTTCTTAACTGTGGATATTTATTTTTAATTCATTTATTTTTTAATCTTTTTTAACTTTTTTAATATTATTTAATGATATTTTAAACTATTTTTTCTACTCCCACCTTTAAAACGCCCTTTATGGTACATGTTTCCATGACACTAAGTGACCTTTTAAATACACATTGACAAGTTGTGGCTTTATGGCGCTTTAGTCACGGGCTGAAGTTAGGAACAGGTTTTTAGTCACGGGCTGAAGTTAGTTTTTAAGTTAGTTGACAGTTGTCAAATGTCATACAATCGTTAAAATAAAGTGCCTTTCTTTTAAAATAATACTAAATATGAAAATTATTTTATTATCTCAATAAAAAAAAAGTATTAAATAGTTTCTCAACGCCAATATTTCAAAAGTTAATATGAACATTGTACTGACCTTTTAATTTCGCCGGCAGTAAACTATAACTTAAATTCGGGCACGGACTCCACTGTAAAGTGCTCATAAAACATTTTCTTTACTTTCACTGTAAAAAACTGTCTATTTTTAAGAAATACATTTCGATTTATAACCTTTATAATCTGTGTTTATAAAATAAAAAAAATTGACATTTGACGGTGACACACATATATTAAGGCTATTCCGAGTATCTTTGTTTAATAACCTAAAAGTCGCAGATCGTAAACTAAATTGTGTTAGATAAATATTTTAAAAATCACTTGTGATATTTAATAAATTAAATGAACTTAAAAACAACTGGAAAATCCACAAATTCTAAAAATACTTGGGAAAAACGTTTTATGCTGAAGTAGCCACAGATATTCTGGCGGGGTCATTAAGTTAATCCTTATATGGAAAAGGGTAATCATAAAATATCTTAAAATAATTATTTGTTACTTATTTTTACACACTTTTAGTGTATTATAAATGGCAAGAAAACTACGAATTTCTCTCATGGAGACTGGCAATGTCGGGGAGCCAATAAAACAACTTAATGACTTTAAGGATAAATTACTAGCCCTAATAGAGGAAGCGCTGTGAAAGTTAGTGGTGGAGGTAATACCATTGTTGGAACTCTTCATTGACCAGCCTTTAAGGTCAGGTGGAAGGGCCCCTTCTACAACAGAAAGGCATAAAGAGAGTCCAACTCAAACTCTGACGAGTAGTGAAGGTGTAGAGGTTTTACAAGGTAATGATAAAACCTAAAAGATTTTAAAATTAAACCAAAAAGTTTTAGCTCCCATGTGAAGAAAAAGAGTTTTTAGATGCATATTTTTTTGTATTTTATTAGTTATACTTTTCTTTCACTAATATTTTGTCTATATTTTTGAGTAATAATATTACATAGGTATTTGATATTTTATATTTGTTGTATTTTTTTAATAAAATATATTTTTCCAGTTATTTTTTATTTTACCAATATTTATATATATAGTTTTAGAGGTCGTTTTTGGACCCCCTTGTAACATAAAAGTCTTGACCTCCCTCTCCCCAAATTCTCTCTTCACACTCAGATTTTTTAAATTTTCTGTTTTTTTCTAAATAAAAATTTATTATTATTATAATAAAATTAATATTAATTAAATTAAAAAAATCAATAAAGCAAAATTTGTATTCTTGTATTATAATTAGGAAATACATTTTAATAATTAAAAAACAAATAAACATATTTTTAAAATTACCAAAAAATATATTTTTATTTGTTTGGCGTGAAACCTTATATGATTTCTCCTATTCTCATTTATAAATAATTATTTATCATTTATAACTATAATTAATTAGGTATTAATTATGAAAAAGTAATTAATCCATAATTACTATGCTTGATAATGATACTGTACTGTATACTGTACCAAACATCGCCGCAATTTATGATTAATGCAAGATAAAAAACCTTAAATATTGTCTAACAGCAACTCTCAGGCAAGCGTTCGTAAACATACGTTTTCAAACATCATGTATGTTCACCAAACATTGAATTTTGGAAACGGAATGGCCATTTTAACAGCGATGATGTTTATAAACATGGATGTTTAAGAAATTCTTCGAGCGCATGCGTCTATAGACGAAATAATTGAAATGGAATAGGCTCATATGTTACGAAACATGTAGTTCATGAACATGCATGTTTAGCGAAAGGGAATAGGCCTCTAAGTAATAATAAATTTGGTTTTCGTGCTAATTGTTCCACATCTGCAATCCAGTCTTGTTATACAAACCTGATTGACTGCCTTGAAGAAGGAGAGTGTCCTGCTGTTATTTTTTGTGACCTAAGCAAGGCATTCGACTGTGTTGATCCTGGTAAGTTAATGCACAAAATTGAGAGGTATAATGTTAGAGGTCTAGCGTGTGACTGGTTGAATGGTTTTTTAAGTAACAGAATGCAATATGTATCAATTAAATACAATGAATTGCAAAATAAAAGCACAATTAATTCCAACCTCATTGATGTATGCATGGGTGTACCACAGGGTTCAATTCTTGGCCCTGTGCTATTTACCCTATACATCAATGATCTAGAGCTACATCTTAAAAATAACTGTTTGACCACTCTATACGCAGATGACACATCTCTTGTACTTTCAAACAAGAGTAACCAGATTCTCGAGATGGAATGTAGAAATAATTTAGATTTGTTATCGTCCTGGTTTGCTTGCAATTCTTTTTTACTTAGAGACATGGGTCTAACGAATCTCTTAATTTAGATATGTCTATTGATGGTTTTAACATCTCAGCTTCTTGATGAAAAACTAAATTGGAGGCATCATTATGACTTTTTAATCTCCAAATAAAGCTCTTTGGTTTATTTATTTAGAAATCTTAGGCAAATATTAGTGATAGAGCAACTATTATGTTTATATCATGCACAGGTTGGTTGTACACTCCGCTATGGCATTTGTTTTTGGGGTTCATCTACGGGTGCTGAACGTGTATTTGTTTCCCAAAAGCGAATCATCAGATGCATAGTCGGTGACCAGGATTTCTCATGTAGAGTACTATTTAAAAAATTAAAAATATTGCCTGAACAAAAGTAAATTCTTAATGAATTCGTATATACATAATTTTAGTACTCGAAAGAAAAATGAATTAAAAACGCTTTTAAAGTCATATTTGTCATCCAAATGTTATTATGGTATAAGTGAATTTCTTTTAATGTAGCTTTAGTTCCTGCAAGTTATTCAAACTATTATTATGTACATACATGTACATTGTACATTATTATATACGTGTACCTATTTTTAATTTTATTTATGTTGGTCTATTTTCAAATGATATAAAAATATACCTATACCCTGACGTTTTCTACTCATATCTCCTCTGAAATAAAGCCTAGGCTATTATTATTATTATTATTATTATGGTATAGTAGGCTGTGCATCTTGTTTTTAAGCAACGACTTTACTTTATTTATTTGTTATACAAATTAAATTTAAGAATTGTCAATTTGGCAAGCGTCATAACTATATTTTTTAAATATTGCTGTCAAAAGGTATCAAAGCTTAATAAAACCACTCTTTGTTGTTTATATTTTAAAACTAAATGTATGAAAAAACATTAATATTTGTATAAATTTCTTTAACCTTGATCTATGTTCGTTATTTAAGAGTGGTTTATTATTAAATACCTACCTACGCAGAAAAATAAAAAGTTTATGAAAAGGTAAATCGTATGACCTTTGGATGAAACGCGGGTGACCTGTGAATTTTATTTTTTTTAAATAACAATCTAAAAGAATTTTGTCTATGATATTAATTAAACTTTTAGAATTAGGTATTTTCGTTTTTCTGCCAAATAATATATCTAATTGCGACACCAGTTACCATGGTATGTCACTTAAAAAACAAAACAAAAATATTTATTTTTAATAAAAAAGTTTTAAATTATTTCCGCTAAACGGTGGTTTTTGACGATCTAAAATTGTATTAAAAAAATAAAAATTTAATTTTTTCATTCAAAATTTACTTATTTATACGGAATAAGTCTTACTTAACACAAAGAAACAAAAATATTTATTTGTAATAAAAAAGTTAATAAATTATTTCTACAAATTGGTCCTTTTTGACCACTGTGTGGCGCACTATGTGCCAATTCCGTGTTTTACTGTCCACAAGTCAAATTTTTATATTATATTTACACATTTTAGTCTCAAAAATGATCTTTTTAATTTAACAATTTTTTATTATTATAAACAAAAATCGGATTAAAAGCTTATTTAAAACATGTTTGTACAAACTATTTTTTTTTATAAAATTAATGGAATATTTATTAAAAACATGGTTGTCTACTTTTAATATGATAAATAGGTTTATTTATATTTATTTATACGTTTTATGCTTGTTTGTGCGAGAATATTTTTTTTGCTAAAATTATTTTCAAAGGCTTTATTGCCACATATGCCATATATGTATATGAATTTATATTTTTCCAAGAGCTGCCAACACGGAAAAAAATATCATTTTATTATTCTTTTTAGGTTTGCTTAAATATGTGTCCAAAGATATATCATATCATATTATATATAATATATATTTTATCTTATTATGAATAAAATATACTATATAAAAAATTGCTAACTTTGAAAAAACAGCAATTTATTTAGATTTTTGCTGTACAAAAACAAAATTGGCAAAAATTATTGTAACCTGTCAAATGGAATTTGTTATGAACAAACAAGTTTTATAGGAAACTGCCAACCTTAGAAAAAGCATTTTTTTAGAGAATAAAATAAAATTGGCAAAAATTAATGTTGCCTTTTGGATATGTAGACAATTTTTTTTAATTATATATGTGGTATGGTTTATCATGTTAATGTTATGAGCAAAAAATATCATAAAAAATGCCAGCATTAAAAAAAAAGCCTATCATAATTTTTTAAAGTAAAATTTACAAAAATAATTGGGGCACTCCATGGGGAGTCTGTTTTAATGAGTTTATCTGCACTATGTAGGATTTAGAAAATAGGGGCCATTCCAAGCCCATGGACAGGACACATCAAAAACATGTCTAAATATATTCTCATTACTTCCTTAAGTTTACTTATTTTTTCTACGAGTATTTATGAGAAGTATTAGCCTGTCTATGGGCTTGGAATGGTCGATAGATTAAAGATTATGTATTTAAAATTTTGCGAAATTACCTAATTTAACGTTTAACGTTTAATTAAAATGTGGATAATCATGTACCTAGGTAAGTAATTGAAATGTTTTTTATTAAATTTTATTATTGAAATATTTCAAATACCGTCTAACCATAATATTTCATTAAACAAAGTTAAATTCAACGAAAAAACCGCAACAAAATGAAAGTAGCCAAGCACACAATTTAAAATTAATATTTACCTTTTGTGGCAATATTATTGCAACACAAAGAGCATCACGTATTTTTTTAACAATTTACATTTTTACATTGTGTAAAATTTTATGTATAAAATGTTTTACCTGTTCGATTAAAAAAGCATATTTGAATAGCTTAAAGTAGTTCGGGATAAAGCAGCGCCACCTCCGACTACAAAATGTAAGACGAGAACTTCTACCTTATCTACACTTGTTATTGTTATTTATAAATAATATGAGTATAGTATGTATTACATACTGCAGTCATGCACTACACTTTTTTATTTTTTTATACAGTGTGTCCCACCAAAACCTGTCAATGGCCTATATCTTTAAAAGGATAACCGATAAATAAAATTTGAAAAAACTGTTTCGAGTGTTTGAGGGGGGAATCAAAACAGGACACTTTTCAGCTCACCTCGATCCACCCAGGCAGGGGTAGCCACCCTAACCTCAAATTCTTCAATGACACTATATGTAAAGTGACCAAATCAAAAATGTCAAAATCCGGGACAAAACCAAAAAAAATCCGCCGGAAGCAGAAAAGTCCGCGACAGACGCATTTTGCCGTTGCGAAGGCGAAAATAATTTTGAGGAAATGGGGGACGGGGGGAAATTGGAAGGGGAGGTCGAGAAATCTAATTCGTTTACATAATTCATTATTTAAATATTATAATATGCACATAATTCCAAAATGCAGAATTTGATTTGTGATGGCTACAAGATGGCGATAGTGTTAAAATATGTTTATTTTAGAATATAAATATAATTTCGATTAAATCGAAGAAAAATAACACCATTTATTATTGAATTTTGAAAAACGTGTGAAGTATAATTTATCTAAAATTCCGCAACAGTGTTGCCACAACACCTGCTTATTTCCTTGGATGTAGGCGTGCCTGCCTCGCGTCTGCTAATACGAGAGAAGAAGACAACTATAATATCGCATTGTAATAGAACGAGACAACAAGGCTAACGCCAATCGTGAGTCTAAATTAGTTCAGGCATGCTTCTGAGCCAATCATCTAGCTATAAATATTAGTTTAAATTGCGGTCGTTTCACACAGAGAAAAGTAATCTCTTGATTTAAGAAAATGCATTTATTTGAAACAGTTTTTCTTGTATGAAGTAAAATTGTCTTATTCGTAGTAACTTCTTGTTTACAATAAGAAAATACTATTATTTGGTTGTAAATCATGAGTTTCTTGAAAACAACTTATTGTTGTGATTAATTGTAAAGAAATATTTATTTAGAGCAATTAATTAACTTGTTTGGATATAGGTTGTATGGATTTAGTTTTATCAAATGTTAATACAAGCATATAATATCTTATTTTAACAAAATAATAGAATTGATACAATGTATGTCAAATAATTAACCTAAACACGTGATTTGTTTATTTTAAAAATACATTTACTTGAAGCAAATACATATTTATTTGCTTTTATGTCCACGTGACTCGCGGAGCCAATTAGAGCATTTGACTCCAAAGACAAAGACGCTTGTCCGGCAGCCGGCAGCATTTGCAAACAAACTCGCAGAGCCCTTGGCAAAGCGTTAAGACTCTTAACTTAAGATAAGAGAAGGTGTTTAATCAACGGTTATAGTTTTGTGTTTAAGTGCTTATGTTTAATAGTATGGAAGAATTATTCAAAGAAAATAATTTAACCCATTTGCTTTTTAGTTTTGTTGGTAAGTAAAAGTGATTTAGTTAATTAAAATTTTGTGTACCTAGGTAGTTTGGAAACTACAAAGTTATATGATAATATGGGTACCTATTTTATTTTGGATCACGCATGTATCAGACTTGACTTGTTGCTTTTAAATATAATTGCACATTTTACTTACAGGCCATAAACTAAAAATACACCGTTTCTTTTTGTATTTGACAAGTGCAAGTAATTTTGGTTGGCAAACTATATGTATTTGTTTTTAAACTATAGGTACCTACCTAGGAAGGTGTTTTCAACAAAGATACCTATCTGATAATAATAAATTAAGTTTTTGAAAATGTTCAAATGCCCCATAAATATATTTCCTGAATTAATGCGAACACGTTTAAGGTTCTGTTGAAAAATTGCTTGTTTTGACTTATCCTCTTATGACTTACCCACAGACTTGGTGTATTTTATTAATGCCGTGCATTAATATTTACACTGAACTTCAGTGACTGAAGTATTTTTTGTTCCTATTTTTGTCCGCTCATATATTATATGTTTTGTTTATTGTTAATTTTATATTGTGTGTTTTTAATGTTTATTGTAAATACGTATTTACAACAAAACAAGTGTACACTTGTTTTGTTCAAATAAAAAATATTGGAATAAACGTTTTTTAATTTAATTTTCCCGACCAAATATCAAGTAATTAACATTAAACATTAAAATAAATAAATCATAGTATTAAAACAAGCAAACATTTGTTTGGTTCAATCACTATATATTTCGTGAAATTATAATATTAAAAGGTACTAATTATTTGTCTGAAATTAAGTGTTTTCTTCATGTAAGTAAATATTTTGTTTCTTTAAGAAAGCTTCACATTTAATTTTAAAAAATGAATTACTTACTTCAAGTAAATGTTTTGTTTCTTTAAGTAAGATTCTACTAAACCTGAGATAAAAAGTCAACTAAATATTTACTTGTATTAAACAAACCATCAGTTTAAAAAGTCAAATAAACCCAAGTTTTCCACTAAATAAATATTTTCTTGTGTCATATCGAAATAAATAATTTATTTGAGTCAAGACAGATATAGTAAAATCAAGAGATTACTTTTCTCTGTGCAAATTCAAATAATTTAAATGTTGCTGGGTATTCCACGTATAAAATCAATCAATTTTATTGACAATTTCATAATTCATGTAATCCAAATATTAAAAATTTATAGTATATTATAGAAAGTAAAATATTTAAATTATACTTAATTTTTTAATTCTCTATGATGAGACACTGCTTCACCTGCCTCCCCTGACAGGCCGCCACTGAAGAAAACTTTATAAAGTTTTCAAATATTGGCGTTAAGAAACTATTTAATACTATAATAATATTTGTATTGAGATAATAAAATAAATTTCACATTTAGTATTATTGTTGGAATATTGTGCAACAACAATAGTCAACGTTTATAAAATAGGAAATAAACCACATGGCAAGCGAGTGAAACATTTACGGCATTCGTACCCTTGACTTTAAAATATACTACGAGGCAGAGTCAGTCCGAAACCACCCTCAGCGAAATATAGTCGTCACAGATGTTATTTGTATTTATCTCTAAAAGTTATTTGTTACCTACTTATCAATAAAGTGTACCTACTTAGTTATCTCGTTCTTAAATACAATTGTGCTTTTTATTGACCATTCACATAATTACGCAAACACCTATTGAAGTCATTAAATAAACTCCAACAGGTTATGGGCCCAGTTAATCTATGTGAGTGAGTTCGGAGTTTAAAGACAATACAGGAATATAGTTTTTACAAATAGTGTGCTGCAGCAAAAGTGAGAGAACAATCAAGGTTCGAAGATGTCGGGCGGTTCGCGTTTTTTGTACGGTATCGCGAAATTGAACAGTTCCAATTATCAAATTTGGAAGTATAAGGTCGAATTTTTGCTGATCAGTGAGGGGATATGGGACGTGATCGCTGAGCCAAGGCCAGGTGTTCCAGACGAAGCCTGGATTAGAAAGGATGATCAAGCTAGAGCAGCAATCGGACTCCTTGTCGAAGATAGCCAGTTAATCCACATTAGACAAGCAAAAAATGCTCTCGACGCTTGGAATTCATTAAGGGACATCCACCAGAAGGGATCGCTATCCACCAAAGTTTTCTTGTTAAAGCGGATATGCAGATTAACTCTAGAAGAAGGCGGTAATATGGAACTCCATATAAACCTAATGATGGAGTTGGTGGATAAATTATCGGCCATGGGGGAGGTGCTAAATAATCAGTTAATTGTTGCTATGCTATTAAGTAGTCTGCCGGATTCTTATGGCACGCTAATTACTGCACTGGAAAGCAGGGATGAGGAGTTAACAATGGAACTAGTGAAAGCAAAATTATTAGACGAATATGGTCGACGTAAAGGTGTATCAAAAACAAGGGATGAAGAAAGTGACACGGCAATGAGGGCGTCGGCTTCTCATCATCATAAAGGGCAACCCGGGCATTCAGGAAATTCGGCGAACTTGGTAAAGAAAAAGCAGTGCTATTTTTGTAAAGAACCTGGTCATTACAAAAAGTTTTGTCGAAAATATCAAGCTTGGAAGTGCAATAAAGAAAGGGCAAATGCAGTTACAGATGATTATTCTGAAAATCAAGTGGATGAGACCTGTTTTATGACACAAACAAATGTGGAGACAGATTTATGTCATGAAGTGAGTGTTTGTTTTGGCCTGCAAATAAGACAACAAAAGGACGTTTGGGTAATCGACTCGGGGGCGACAAGTCATATGGTTAATAACAAGGATTTCTTTAAGGAATTTCATCGAAACACGAACGGAAATGTACGGCTAGCAAATGGTCAAAAGGCTGAAATTAAAGGGACCGGGTCGGGTGTTGTAAAGTTTGTCAATGGGGCCAATAAGGACATTAATATAAAGATTGACAACGTTTTGTTTGTGCCAAACTTGGAAGTTAATTTACTTTCGGTGCGGAAATTAACAGCTAAAGGTTTTAAAGTGCTGTTTAAGGACAACGTGTGCGATATTGTGGAAGGACAAAAAGTGCGGGCAACGGCCAAACAGGTAGCCGGACTTTATGAGCTTCAAACGGTACCGGTGCAAGCAGACAATAAAGCGTGTATAGCAATAAAGGGCGGTCATAGTACACAGTGTCAGCACATGTGGCATAGACGTTTCGGGCATCGCGAAGTGGCAGCAATTAAAGACTTACAAAACAAAGGACTAGCGGCCGGTATAAAAGTTACGGATTGCGGAATACGGGAAACTTGTGAAGTTTGCATTAAAGGAAAAATGGCAAGAAAACCATTTCCAAAAAGGTCGGAGAACAGGTCAAACAAAATTTTAGACCTTGTTCATACGGATGTTTGCGGACCCATGCAAACGGTGACACCTGGAGGAAAGCGGTACGCCTTGACCATAATAGATGACTACAGCCGGTACTGTAGAGTTTTTTTAATGGCTCAAAAATCCGAAGTGGCAGAACTTATTAAGCAATTTGTCGAAAAAATGAAAACCAGTTTGGGAAAAAAGCCAAAAATAATTCGGTCGGATAGAGGAAAGGAATATGTCAACAAAGAACTGAAAAATTACCTGAAAATGGAGGGCATTCAGATTCAGTACACGGTTGCTTACACACCTGAGCAAAACGGTGTGGCCGAAAGGAAAAATCGCTCACTCTTGGAAAGTGCAAGGTGCATGTTGTACGACGCGGACATGGACAAGAAATATTGGGGTGAAGCGATAAATACCGCAAATTATTTGCAAAATAGGCTACCATCAAAATGTATAGAAAAAACACCGTTCGAATTATGGCATTTAAAGGCACCGAATGTTGACCACCTGCGAGTTTTTGGCTGTAGAGCATACGCTCATGTTCCTAAAGAATTGCGAAGAAAATTGGATGAAAAGGCAGTGGAATTTTTATTTGTGGGATACTCGGAAGAATCAAAGGGTTATCGTTTATTGGATAAAAACACCAATAAAATAAAGATAAGCCGGGATGTCGTTTTTCTCAATGACCAAGAAGTAAAACAGCCACTTAAAGAGAATAAAACGATTAAAAGTAAAGATCCAAGTAACAAAGTTCAAATTACGTTGAATTGGAGACGATCTAAGGAAAATAAAACAACGGCGTGTCTTCAAAATTTGGAAAATGCAGTTCAAGAAAATCAGGAAAATTTTAAAGAACCTGTGGAAGTCCTGCAGGAAATAGAAGACAAGAATGAAGACAAAGAAGAACCAAGAAGATCCGACAGGTCGAATAAAGGTGTGCCACCCCACAGGTATACAGGAGACGAAAAGCTGTATACGATGGTTAGTTTTAACGAAGATCCAAAGAACAGGAAGGAGGCACTTTCTGGACCAAATTCAAAGGAATGGGGGGCGGCAATGGACGAAGAAATTAATTCGTTATTGTCAAATAATACCTGGGAGCTTGTACAGAAGCCGGAAGGTCGGGACATAATCAGTTGTAAATGGGTGTTCAAAACGAAGCGGGACGCAGCAGGGAGCATAAATAAGTACAAGGCAAGGTTAGTGGCACGAGGGTTTTCCCAGAAATATGGAGTTGATTACGACGAAATATTTGCCCCAGTTGTAAGGCACACGACATTTCGGCTGCTACTGACCATAGCAGGTAAAGAGGGACTCTTTATTGCACATTATGATGCAAAAACAGCTTTTTTGAACGGGGTGCTTAAAGAAACAATTTTTATGCGACAACCTGAAGGTTATTTAGAGCCTGACAAAGAAGAAATGGTGTGTAAATTAAACAAAAGCATTTACGGGTTAAAACAGGCAGCAAAAGCCTGGAATGATGAATTGAACATTGTTTTAAAAGGCCACCAATTCAACCAAAGTCAAGCAGACCCATGCTTGTATATTAAAACCGAGGAAGGGAAAGTCATTTACATTGTCGTTTACGTAGATGATTTTTTAATTGCAAGTAGTGATAAAAGGCTAGTAAAGCAGACAGCAGAATTTTTTAAAAATCATTTTGCTCTGATGGATTTAGGGGAGCTAAAGCACTATCTTGGGATACAAGTGAACAAGGATGATGATGGTTTTTATCGGATTAATCAAACGCACTATATATGTAAATTATTAGTTCGTTTCGGGTTACAAGACGCAAAAACCTCGAATTATCCATTGGACCCACAGTACAATAAATCCAGGATTAAGGAACAGGAAGCGATGAAGGATGGCGAAAAATATCAGCAATTAATTGGAGCATTGCTTTACATATCGGTAAATACGAGGCCAGACATTACGGCAAGTGTTTGTATTTTAAGCCAATACAATAAATCACCGACCGACCCCGACTGGGTGGAAGCAAAGAGGGTCGCTCGGTACCTGAAAGGCACTAAAGAACTGACTTTAAAACTGGGTAATAAGGATGACCCAAATAAACACCTGTATGGTTACAGTGACGCAGATTGGGCACAAAGCAATGAAAACAGAAAGTCAAATAGTGGGCATTTGTTTAAATTTAATGGAAGTCCAATAAGTTGGGGATGCAAAAAACAAAATTGTATCGCCCTGTCAACAATGGAAGCTGAATACATTGCGCTGGCAGAAGCTTGTCAAGAAGGGGTTTGGATCCGCCGACTATTGGGAGACTTCGGTCAAAATCAGGATCAAGCTACCATTATGTACGAAGATAACCAAAGTTGTTTGAAATACATAAGTAATTCAAAATTCAGCAACAGAACGAAACACATTGATACAAAATATCATTTTTTAAAGGACCTAAAGAAACAGAATTTAATGTGTTTTGAATATTGTGCTACAGAATACATGTTAGCCGACATGTTTACAAAACCGCTAAGCACTCTGAAGTTGGAAGCGATGCGAAAGGCGTGCAATCTTTTTTAATCAAAAAATAGGATTATTATTGTTGAGGAAGGGTGTTGGAATATTGTGCAACAACAATAGTCAACGTTTATAAAATAGGAAATAAACCACATGGCAAGCGAGTGAAACATTTACGGCATTCGTACCCTTGACTTTAAAATATACTACGAGGCAGAGTCAGTCCGAAACCACCCTCAGCGAAATATAGTCGTCACAGATGTTATTTGTATTTATCTCTAAAAGTTATTTGTTACCTACTTATCAATAAAGTGTACCTACTTAGTTATCTCGTTCTTAAATACAATTGTGCTTTTTATTGACCATTCACATAATTACGCAAACACCTATTGAAGTCATTAAATAAACTCCAACAATTATTATACAAGAAAGGTACTTTATTTTAACGATTGTATTACATTTGACAACTGTCAACTAAATTAATACTAAATTCAGCCCGCCACTAAAACGTCATAAAGCCACAACTCAATGTGTATTTAACAGGTCACTTAGTGTCATGGAAATATGTACGATAATGGTCGTTTTAAAGGTAAATTATTACCTTTTAAAAATACGCCGTTTTTTATATAAAAAAGCACTAATTACGAGTACATTGATATATAGAATATATTGCGAACAAATTTAAAATAATTAGTTAATTTCTAGGTATAGAAAATAAAATGATTACTATATTTTTCTATGACTTTAATTTAAATATTCAATCATTAATCAGGAAGCTTTTGAATATCTAAATCAGAAGTATTTTAGAAAAATAAAAGGCACGAGTTTTATTTTTACTGCAGGGGTTTAACGATTGGTTTCTATAAAATTGTGTAATAATATCTCACTCAGAAAGCATATTTGTTTGCTTCTGGCAAGATTGTTTTCAATAAAAAAAAAACATATTTTTTTGTGGTACTAAACTCAATTATTTTTATATTAAACTCGCGAGTATGCATCGAATGACACTGAAATTTTACATACGTAATCTTGATAAGTTTTACGACCGTAATAACTGCACTTTAAATCCAAAAAGTTGCATATTTCTTTATTAATTCCAAGAGCTAATGTAAAGGGGCCGTAAATTTGACGGAAAAAAGTGTGCTATGAAGTTTCGAGTTGAAATAAGTTGAATAGTATAAAGTTAAATAGTAAAAGTTGTTAAAACAGCTTTAAAGCTTGCCTTTTAACCCTCGGCGGGCGCGCTTTTGGGAATTACATGAGCGGGCGCGCTGCGGCATTTACACCGCATTTGGTTCTTTAAGTTTCTAGCTTACATCTAACAAAAAAAAAAAATTGTGTACTAAAGTAAGACATAACATGCCTAATTAAATTTAAAAAACAATTTAAACAAATATATTTGTTAACTCATCGGGTGTTAATCCTTTACGTGAACTGCATGTGTGTTAGCATACACAATAATGCCCGTACACATGCATGTAAAATGCACATTACACAATATTTAATATCAAGTTTTATTCATTACGAAATTTTTGTTAACTCATCGGGTGTTAATCCTTTACGTGAACTGCATGTGTGTTAGCATACACAATAATGCCCGTACACATGCATGTAAAATGCACATTACACAATATTTAATATCAAGTTTTATTCATTACGAAATTTTTCATAAAATTGATAATTATGAAAAGTTTATTAATAAATAAAAATAACATGACTGGGCGCGCTGCGGCAAACACACCGCTAATTCGGCTGTAACAACTGACCGGAAATGCCTTTTGCACCAAGACTTTTAGTAGTGAACCTGGTGAAGGCAATAACATAAACAAGGAATACATAGACGCACAATATTACAGAGCTGACCATATTTGAGTTTTAAGAGTAAAATGTAAATTTGCGGCTTTTTGCCGCCGGCTTCCCGGCGGAGGGTTAATATCAAAGAAAAAAGTAATTTCAATTTGAAATTTTCAAAAACACATTTTTTTGGACACCTGGATAAAAAATACGAATTTGTTAAAAAATATAATTACAAAAATTTACCGTAGCGAGCAAAAAAAAATAAACAAAAACTCAAACTTTGACATTTTTTTGGAGTTTGGAGTCAAAATTTGTGAGCCACCCCTTAATTTTTTTTTTAATATATTGTTACGAATGGAATATTTGCATAAATTCTCTGTAGGTCATATCCAGAGCTGTGCGGTACTCGAGTACTTGTACTCAAATTTTGTACTTTAAATACTTTTTATGTACTCGGTACTCAGTCCAGAGTACATTTAAAAAAAAGTACTTGTACTTGTACTTATTTAATTTAAAAATGTAAAAATGGACATGAGTACCTACATTGGTTGTACCTACTCGAGTACATTTTTTGTACTCGAGTACATTTGATGTACTCGAGTACTTTTGTTGTACTCGAGTACTTTTTGTACTCGGCATCTGTGTTAAGTTAACATAACCACTACTATAGTGGCACTACATATTCAAATTTATCGCCATAATTATAATACTTTAGCAGCTAAAGTTTAACGGTTCGGCAATATTGGGAATAATTTGATAATGCCATGAACTGGAGTACCCTGTTGTTACTCATCCACAAGATCGCATTATGTTTCAAAATCAATTAATACAAGATTATTTTGCGGATTTATAAAATTTAATGTGAATAATATTTTTGATGTTTTATTTAATTTATACTTATTTAAAATTAAAATAAAATAAATAATCACTTCTTGTTTATTATTATAATATATTAAGTTTTTCATTTTCTTCTAAACTTTTTAAATCCGTAAGAGTCATTTCTTTTTCATCCTTTTTATTGTTAATTTCCTGCTCTAATTGTTTTAGCCCTATCTGTCTCTTTGTTTTCAATGATACCCTTGTATCCACAAGATTAATTAAATGATTTTTTTCATTTTCTGAAAAATTTGAGGAGCGAGCCCTCTTTTTTTCAGGTTCTGTATCCATATTATTCTCTCTTAGTTAAATTTAAACCATAGTGAAAAAATCACGGTGCAAGATTTTGGACACTAATCCCCTGATACCTTTTAACTTGGCAGTTTATTTAACTGATCAGTTAGAGAAAACAGTGCAAGTGGCCATTAATAAATCTAATAATAAATTTAATAATAAAAAATTAAAAAATATTAAGATTATTAGCATTTCTTTATAACTTCAACATAATTTCCCAATGAAAAAACTTGGACCGGTTCATGGACCGTTTTTGGCGGTCCACACTGTCAATGTTCCACAATGGTCCGGTCCAGTCGAACCTTTTTTTGCTGGACCGGTCCAACCCTAGACCAAACCAAGGTGTAGGGGTCCAACACAAACGTTCCACAAACGGTCCGGTTACATGGACCCTTTTTAGAACTGAACCGCTAGGTCCATGGACCGAAATTTTGTTACGGTTCACAACCATGGTTTAATTTAATTAAATGATTCGTAAATTTCAGGCCACCGAATTCAAATTTGTCAAATGTCAAATATTAATAAAAAAGCATAATTTTTGCCATATTTGTCATAATTTAAATTGTCAGTTTGTAACATAAATGTTAAAAAAATATGTGAATTTGCGTATATTTTCAAATAAAAATATAAGCCCAAGCAGTGATAGATTGTTATCATGGGATAAAAAAAAGGAACCATCGAAAGGTTTAATATTAAAGGGCTATATAAAAAAAATCACAAAATAATGATTTTAGAGGACCAGTATAAAAGTAAATATTTAGAACAGCAACAAACGAAAAGTGAAGATTCATATTTTTACGAGGAGGATTTAGAGAAAATGAAGTCCATAAG
Source organism: Brassicogethes aeneus (assembly GCA_921294245.1). Taxonomy (NCBI): domain Eukaryota; kingdom Metazoa; phylum Arthropoda; class Insecta; order Coleoptera; family Nitidulidae; genus Brassicogethes; species Brassicogethes aeneus. The sequence continues at coordinate 52,896,411 of OV121134.1, forward strand.
AAAAGATAAGCAATCTAAGCGATATGAACATAGAGAGAAATTACGTGAAACAATCAGGAGAGAAATACAAGAAAAATTTCAAAAATAAAAAACAACAAAAGCTTTTAGTGTTATGTAGGTATAAATAATAAACAAAACTAACCCTTTTCAGTATGAGTATAAGTATAAGAGACGTATAACCAAGCACGTTTTGTGGTAGAATTGTTTTCTCTTTTTTTCTTAATTTCCAAAATTAAGTATTGCATTTATTTATTAGTTAAACAAATGGCAAGCGCAATTATTCTGTTATAATCTAATGTTTTTACAAATCCAATAGAGTTTGATTAGTTTTTACTATGTTTGGGTTTTCATGATTTATTGAGTGATTTATTAAGTGTTTTATTGGGTTAAAATTAACATTGTTTTGTTAGAGCCGTTCTTTAAGTTACTGGGTTTCATGCCTTTGCTTTGGTGTATCACCGCGATAGGTTCGAATGGGAAGTTTTGTTGTTTGTCTTTTTTCTTTATTATTTTATGGTGTTTGGTTAGTATATTCATTCTAATGTTTCTATTTTTACTGATGTTTATTGTTTTTTTCTAGAGTTTAAGAAGTGTGCCTTTCTTAGGGTTTTAAATGTATCTGTCGTGTTTTAATTTTGCAAATTATGTGTTAGGTCATGCATATGCTTGAGGATACTTATCAATTTTTGCGAATGGCCTCTTTCCCTCTTGTTTGACCCCTTTTGTTTGTCTAGTGAAATGCGTCCAATGACAGGTGGTAGGACCACCCGGAACCTGAAACTTGTCACTTAACTCTTTCTTATCACTTAACACTTTACTCTTTATTAACCGTTACACTATATTAGTTTGCACTTTATGAAAATTGTTCGTTGGTTTTGTCCTCTTTTGTTTGTCCAGTGAAATGCACTCTTTATTAACCGTTACACTATATTAGTTTGCACTTTATGAAAATTGTTCGTTGGTTTTGTCCTCTTTTGTTTGTCCAGTGAAATGCACAGACCACCAAAACAAATGGACGGCGCATTGCCATTCAATAACAATGCTTTGTTTTGCGGTCAACAAACGGTCACATTCTAAGCGTCAAATTGGAGATAGAATTTTATGTTTTCTTCCAGTGACGTCAACAAACGGTCACAGTCTAAGCGTTAAATTGGCGATAGAATTTTATGTTTTCTTACAGTGACGTATTGGGATTAAAAAAATAATAAGTAGGTAGGTACTTACAAACGATATTTCTATGTATTGTTATTTTTAGTAAAAAATAATGTATTTAAACTCCATAATTAACTTAAATACGATAGAAATACACAAACAAAAACACAAAACAACAGGCTGTCAACCCACAGAACATAACCTTTTTCTATGCTCTCAAATATGACGAATTTACCAACGTTGTTAATATTTAATTTTAATAATTATTAAATGATTTACTTTCTTTAAATAGAGAAAAATATCTAAAGAAAATGATAAACAAATCCTTTTTACAATTTTTTTATTATTCAAACGAATTACTGGTAATTATTAATGTTTATTATGTAATGATGAACGTCCAAAAATGCGTGTAATCTATAATTCTGACAACGTTGGAAGCCGTGTTTCTTTCGACGGTGTTTAGAATGTGAAACTATCCTTTACTCGCTTTTTAAACGTAAACAAATCCGTCCATTTGTTTTGGTGGTCTGTGGTGAAATGCATCCAGTTAAGGGGTGGTGTGTCCGCCCAGAAGCTCACTTGTCACTTAACTCTTTCTTATCACTTAACTCTTAACTCATTCTTGACCGTAGGATAGTCTATACTTACTGTAGTTTTTTCCCTATAATTTGTTTTCACTTTTGAAAAATTATTTGTTGGTTTTAATTTTTTACGTTTTAAGAGCTCTCCCTGCTACAATTCGACTTGCCTTGTCAAGTGCTGAAACGTTGCTGTGCTAATCATTTTAAAAGAGCATTTAAATTAATTTACAAGTTTAGATTGGAAAGAAAGACAAAAACGCTAATCAGAGACCAAGGAAGTTTGTAAGGTGCAACGGGTTTTGGGGTTAGTTTTCTTATGAATGTACTCCTGTAATTGGGCCTGGTGCCTGTTGGAAGCACATTAAAATAATAAAATAAAAGTAAAATAAATATTAGAAATATTCCCCACCAAAACAAAACAAAGTGCTTTTCGCCAACGATGTTGGCATCTTCAGAAGCGAAGTGTAACTAAATGAAAACGCTAAATCTACCATATTTATACTAATTATAAGCTAAGGTTGACTGAACCGTGAACGAACACAGTTTACTAAACCGTGGACCATAATCGCTTCATTGAACACATAAAGAGAAACTAACAAACTAATTCATGCAAACTAGTTGGGTACCGGTCCCTTATCGCTATTTAAAGATTTATTTCTATTTTTATTACTATCTAGCAGACTTGGTTCCCTAACTTCCTTAATAAGTTTAAGCCAAATGCTCTTTAAACCTTACTTGGATTGATTGTTTAGTTTGTCCAACATATTTCTTGTCACAATTTTGGTAATTTATTTCGTAGATCCCCGACATTTCAATTTTAGAAATCCTTTTTTTGGGGTTGCCTAAAAGGTTCTAAAGTGTGTTAATGCTTGAAGTAAAAGCAAATTAAAGTCTAGTTTTCTAAAAATCCCTTTCAGACCTCGGGTGTACTGGGGTTCGAAAGGAATAGTTATAAATTTGACTTTTGTGGGTTCTGTTAGCTCTGTTCAAAAATTTGTTAACCTAGAAAGACGAGACTTAAATTTAATTTTATTTACTAACTTATCTACTAGGATGGGTTCATCATTGTCTAGCAATTTCTATTATAAAACTGATCTCTTTCTTGTAGCTACTGTTACTAATACTGTAAGTGGAAAGTTTTTAACCAACGAACAAGAAGGTTAAAACTAGCCTGCTTATGTTGTGTGCAGTGGTTTGAGTCTGAAGTCATGTAACGTGCAGTGCTTGTAGGTTTTCTGTAGATATCGAACTCTAGAGTATTGTTAGATCTAATCACTAGACTATCTAAAAAATGGTAGCTAGAAATAGATGGAATACAATTATTCAATTTGGAAACAAAATCATCTAAGCTGCAAGCGTTTTGATCGAAAATAGCAAAGCACGTATCTCAACCAAATCCTCAGAAAATAGCCTGACCTACTACGTTCTTTCCTAAAACTGCTTATGAAAGGATCGGCTAAAAGGGGGGGACAAGAAGTTCCCCATAGCAGTGCTGTTTCCAATTTCTATTTTTTTAACATATCACAAAAGTTGTCCTTTTTCAAATTTCTTAAAAATATATTGATTTTATTAAACATTTTAAATTTTACTGGTTTATGCCTACCTATAGATAATTACCATCATTCAATGATGGCTGGGTAATTTACAAAGACACAGAGTGTGCGAACAAGAACATTTTGCGCGTCCCCACCTACTCCTCCTGTATTGGGTCTTCTTGAAACAGAGTCAATAATTGAGAAAATCCTTCTAATTAAACGAATAAAAAAAGTAAAAAAGCGAAGTGTATACGTACAGAGGCGCCTCTGTAGATAAAGTTACGGTTATGTACAGAGGCAGATTAACTAGCGTCTAGAGGCACCGAATTATCTTGGCTCCCTGGCTCCTAGAGATGCGCGTTTTATAGAAATGTACTCAAACTCAACAACACAACCAAACCGACCCCGCCCCATTGATCCCCCCCCCACCCCATTGAGCAAAAAACCCAACTAAAATGGGCAAATTTATGTTACGATAAAAATAAAACACTTTTTAATTACATAAATTATCCCATTTTAGTTGGGTTTTTTGCTCAATGGGGCGGGGGGGCCCAATGGGGCGGGGTCGGTTGGGTTGTGTTGTTGAGTTTGAGTACATTTCTATAAAACGCGCATGTCTAGGAGCCAGGGAGCCAAGATAATTCGGTGCCTCTAGACGCTAGCATTTCAAATATATGGTACCTAATGTTTGAAAATAAAATGAATTTAAACCATATAACACTATAGTGTACTTAATACAAGTCAACGCGTCTCTGTATATAACCGTAACTTTATCTACAGAGGCGCCTCTGTACATATACACTTCGTAAAAAAAGCAACAAAAAATAGCATAAATTACTCTGTGAAGTCCTGCCAATGAAAGTCCCCAACTTTGCCATTGCTTGTAATTAAATTAAATTAAATCGTTTTAAATAACTGTTTGAAATAATGTATTCAAAACAAAATTTAAAAAAAAGGACAAAAAAATGCCCATTCATTCGGTTTTTACCTGAATATACTTATTTTTAAAATGAGAAAAATAACAAAACATTGAAGGTTTATTTTGTAAAAATAATAATTATGCTTGATGTATTAATATATTATATTATCCATATAAAATTTATATTTCTGTTGTGGTTGTGGTTTCTATTAGCTTTAAAATGTTTTCCTTTATACAGTTGCTTTTTAGTACTTAGTGCTAACTAATAACTTTGATAAATGTCGAAGCAGAACCTGCATGTGCGGTCAATATTTTGCCACTTACAATAAAATCAAAATTAAATACATGAAAGGCAATAAAGTGCACTTAAAACTTTCCAAAATATTGTTTTGCTTTTAGAAATACCAACTTACAAGCTTAAATTTATGCTATCAAACAGCTGGCTTAATATACAAAAAACATGTTGCTTCAGTAGAATACTGTTTTCAGAATATAGAGGATTATAAAGCTTAAATACAGCACAAAGTTTAAAGGTGATTATTTTTGTATTAAAGTTTTAAATACCTAATAATTGATTGGCTAAAATTAAAATATTTTTAAAATAAAAAACTAAATGTTTTTCATACTACACAATTATTTTATTTTTTACACAAAAATGGCTTTAAAATTTAAAAAAAAAAACTATTTATGCTAAGAAGTAAGAAAATAACCGTCTTAAAACTTTCTTTCTCATATTGCGGAATATGACCGTTCTAATATCACTTTTAAATGTAAAATTACCTAAATTCTCTAATATAAGGTTTTACATAATATTTACTATATAAATTCTTCGTCTCAAATAAAAAATATTGCTTTATTCACTAAATCATCCCTAAATCCAAAACGGTACTATAAGCACGTGAGTAAAACCATGGTTAACGTGCACGTTAAGTGTGTAATTAAAAAAGACCGGATTTTAGGCCGTTAAAAATTGGAAATTAGGCAATAAAAACCCACATTTTAGGCTGTTTTATGCCTAAAGTGCCAAAAATAGGCCTCAACCGCCTACAATAGGATTTTAGGCCGTTATAAATTGCAAATTAGGACACATAAATAGGCAATAAAAACCTACATTTTAGGCCGTTTTAGGCCCAAAGTGCCAAAAATAGGACTCAACATTAGCGTAACTAGCCATCTGACCCGGGGGGCCTAGGGTGGGCCTGTTATTTTGACTAGGAATCTTTAAAAAAGTCAAACAAATGTTGTCTCCAAAAGGCACAAATAACAATTTTTTTAAACAAACAGTTTCAGTGAGAAAGGAAGTAAGTACTACAATGTGATCTTGAGGACGTGTCCAAATATAATTGATGACCGTTTGTACCGCGTATGACCGTTTGTTGTTATGAAAAGGTACAATTGCTACCTTAAGTGTATGTGCGCATGTTGGGCGGGGCTTAAATACGTCACTTGTTGATTATTTTTAAATCTTTAATTATCTGCTGATAAAATTCTTATTTTTGCGATGCTGTTGGATGTTAACTTGCTCTATTTTTTTTAACTTGTTTTTTTTTTGCGTTTAGTGAGGTTCGAATTACTTTTCAGTGTTCAAATTATTGTTATTGCGTTGTGTTAACCTGTTCTGTTTGTTTATTATTGTTTTTGTGTTGCGTTGAAACTTGTTTTGTTGGTGTTTTAGTTTGTGTCGTGCCATTTTCATTTATTAAAATTCGGTGTGGCATATTTGTATGCAATTTAGACAACCACTCCAAGAAAAACCTTTAAATAAAAACAAATTTCATCGATTCCCGAAAAACTTTGATTTTTGCAAACAGTGGTTAAATGCTATAAAAAGAATAGATAATATTAACGTTAAGACCGCTTCTGTTTCTAAACATTTTTTGGACAGTGACTATAAGTTTAATTTAAAACACCAACTCTTAAACTACACTCCTAAATGTTATAAAGGACTGAAAGAATCTATTATCCAAATTATAACACTTTCCTTAATATTAAGTTTAATAAAAACGCCCTATGTCAAGATATTTCTCTATTTTTTTTTGATAATATTACTATTATTCGTGTATTCGCACGGCAACTACTTATCAAGTGACGTCATGCGCGGCACGAACCAAAACTCGTCCACGGGAGCATCCAGCCCGTGTTTTTATTTAAAGGATTTTTCTTATATCCAAATATGCCACACCGCATTTTAATAAATGCAAATGGCACGACACAAACTAAAACACAAACAAAACAAATTAACGCAACACAAAAATAATAATAAACAAACAGAACAGGTTAACACAACGTAATACATATATGGAAATTACAATAAAACCTATGAAAACAAAGTAAATAATAATGTTTAACCATTATTTTACAAACTTAATATTATCCATAATTATTTATAACAAAAACACAATTACGTTTTTCATTAGTTTTGTAACTCGCCAAGGCCGTCTAGGCGAAATAAGAGCAAGAAAGCAGGGCCTAATTAAAAATAATTTAATTTTTAGCATTGAAAAATATATTTTTTCTGAAAAATTAAAAGAGCCTATTTTAGGCTCATAAAACTTTCCTTTTAGGACCCTAAATCAAAATTTCGCCATTTTAGGCTTTTAGGCAAAAACAAAGGGGTGTCAAACGCTTATATTTATTAAATCATAAAAACATTGTAGTTTTGGGTGACTTTAATGTTAACAAATTTATTAAGATGGATCTAAATAACCTAAAGTGTCAAGCCATCTATGATCTACTTAATGTTACTGGCCTAAATCAATTCAATAACATCCTAAATAATCACAACAGCCTTTTAGACCTAGTAATTAGCAACTTGGAGTGTGAGGTGTATCATGATACACAACCTTTTGTACCATTAGATCCTTATCACCCTGCTTTACAAATTAACTACAAAATAACCTCTTCTAAGCCTGCAATATTTGATACATATAAAAATATACGAACATATAACTTTAAGAAGGCGGACTTTATCGGTTTGTATGAATCACTTCGTCAGGTTGATTGGAACTTTTTAGTAGCCCTCAACGATGCTGACTCTATGTGTCAGGGATTTTATGATAAACTTTATAATATCCTTAATAATTTCGTGCCAATGTCAAAGAATATTAAATGCAAATATCCAAAATGGTATAGTCCTTCAATCATATACAAATTAAAAACTAAAGATAAATATCATCGCAAATACAAGAGCTCGGGTTTGGTCTCTGATTATATTGAATTTTCAAGACTTAGAGCTAGTGTTAAACGTGACGTTACTAATGCATATAAAACATATTTAGCCACAGTTGAAAACAGCATTAAAAACGATCCGAATAGCTTCTGGACATACATTCGTGATAAGAAGGGATCGTCTAGGATTCCTGGTAAGATATATATTAACGATGTACTTGTTGACAAACCTGACGATATTGTTAATGGTTACCGGAATCACTTTGAAAGTGTATTCTTGCCCCGTGGACAAATTGAACTGGACCAAAGCCATGTCGTTGGTAATAATTGCACCATATCCCTATCTGACATAAGTGAACAAGACCTATTATATGCACTGAAGTCTTTACCAAACAAATTTACTACAGGTCCGGACCTTATGCCTAGCTTTCTAGTTAAAGATTGTGCCGCCGTGTTTAGTAAACCCTTGTTCTTAATATGTCAGAAGGTATTAAACACTTCTAGATTTCCTAAAGTTTGGAAAATTGCAAAAGTCTGCCCTGTTTTTAAGTCTGGCGATCCTGCTCTTGCTTTGAACTACCGTCCAATTTCCATTCTAAGTAACTTTGCCAAGGTCTTGGAGAAGTGTATGCACTCCCATATATATCGTCAGATAAAGCCTTATATTTCAATCAGCCAACATGGATTTATGTCCAAAAGATCTACAGTGTCCAATTTAGCTATCTTTACACAATAGGTTGCTAACTCTATCGATTTCAAAAAGCAGGTCGACGTAGTATATACAGACTTCTCCAAGGCCTTTGACAGAGTCGATCATGGTATTTTAGTAAACAAACTATATTTATTTGGTTTTAGCAAGCCCCTTGTTGATCTCTTTATCTCGTACCTTAATAAGAGGGAACAATATGTTTATCACAATGGTTATAAATCTTTATATTATTCAGCCACTTCGGGTGTGCCACAGGGTTCCAACCTTGGTCCTCTATTATTCAACATATTTATAAATGACTTACCCGAAATGCTTAACTGTAACACACTACTTTTTGCTGATGATTTAAAGATTTTCCTGGAAATTGCTGACGTTGCTGACTGTCTTATATTACAAAATCAGCTGTTGAAGGTAGAACAATGGTGTCAACAAAATAAACTTTCCTTAAACACTAAAAAGTGCCAAACTTGCTCCTTTACTTTAAGTAAGAAGCCGGTTCATTTTGACTATCTCCTGGACGGTATTCCTCTTCAGCGTACCGATAATGTCAAGGATTTGGGCATCTTTTTTGACACGAAATTATGCTTCAACAGGCACATGCAATATGTTCGATGTTCTGCGCTAAAGATGCTTGGCCTTATTGTAAGAAACTGTAAATCGTTTAATAGTATATTTGCACTAAAATCATTATTCTTTAGCTTGGTACGTTCAAGGCTTGAGTATGGCTCACTCATTTGGTGTCCATACTATCAGACTCATAGCGACTCTCTTGAGAAAGTACAAAGACGTTTTGTTAAGTTCCTGGCATTTAGGTTAGATGGAGCTTATCCGATAAGGGGCACAAATCAATTAGATATCTTAAATCGTTTTGAAATGCAACTACTATCTGCGAGGCGTTTTATAAATTCGGTGATAATTCTTTATAAATTATTGCATGAACAACTTGATTCGCCTGTTCTCCTATCACAACTCTATTTTCGCATTCCAAGATTGAATGCTAGGTCTACTTCAGTTTTCTATACTCATGGCTCAAGAACAAATATACATTTAATGTCACCCATTCAATTAATGACTTGCAATTTCAATAGTCTACCTGACTGTGATATTAATTTTATAACTTCAGGCTCATTAATTAATATATGTAATTTACACCTAAATAATGTTAACAATTAGTTTATAGTTTTATTGAATTGCATTGTTGTTTATAATTTATATTTACTTTTCATATTATTTTGTCTTGTAATTGGAATTTTGTATTCTGTTGGGCAAATAAATATATATTATTATTATTATTATTATTATTATTTATTTTTTTAAGTTTAGGATTAATATCAAGGTCCCAAACAAATGCCTGAATGGTAATTAACAACCAATAACAGTGCATTTTTTAAGCGACAAACTCCAAAATATTTTGAACCTAAACAGATTTACTATTATGTGAAGAATTTTACACTACCTAATAAAAGGAAAATGATTTTCAATTATGATACTTTTATTAAAAAACAATAATACAATCACCCATTGTCAAAACTTTTTTATAAATTTCCTATTTTTATAAAGTTCATCATTTTAAATTCTATATCAGTGGTCCTTTTCTTTCAAAAATTTTGCTACTGCCGCGGCATGCCGGTCGTGGATCAAAGTGGGCGGTCCCTGTACTATTAAGAACAATTTACACTTGAAATCTTAAAAATAGTAGGGCAGGAAGCAACTGGTCCACACCTATGAGGAGTAAGGATTATATATTCTTTCACCAATTTTGAAAACACAGTTCCAGACTGATATTTTCAACAAATGGAATAGCCTGCCTATATTGTTAGTGATACTTGAAGCCTTCTAGTAGAAGGCACAGAAAGATTATCCAAAGCGAAGTATCCAATCAGTTAATCGATATATTGTTTTAAATAATCTAAACCAAAAAGTTTCTCATTCACATCTCATGTTGCTACAGTAAAAACTTTATTTCTTCGAGCCTTTTATTTTTCGATAAATATCATTTTGATCATTATCAAGCCTTTAATATATGAAATCTTTAAAAAATAATTTCATTTTAAACACTGGTTTTAGATCTTTTTGTTTCCAAATTTATAGTATATTTGTTAATACATCAAGTTTTACGAGAACAAATATAGTCATTATATTTTTTTAGATCTGGACATGGTGTTATTATATATTTTTTTAAAGGAGTAAAATATTACGAGGTGTGTTCACAAAATAACGGGAATTGTTTAATTTCGCGGTTTCCGAGGGTCATAAGGTTAGACCTGTTTTATGAGCTCGGCGATTTTTCGTTCGTTAAAAGAAATGGATCAAAGAATTTGTATCCAATTTTGCTTAAAAAATGAAATAAATTCTGTAAAATGTTAACAAAAGCCTAGTAAAACAAGAGTTTCCAAGATGGCCGTGAAGACGTTGAAGCACATTAACAACCGATAAAAGCATGGAAAAAGTGGAAGAAATGGTTATAAACCATCAGAGAAGTCGCTGATGATGTTGGTATATCGATTGGCTCATCCCATGAAATTTTTTTGAATGTTTTGGGAATAAAACGCGTGGCAGCAAAATTTGTTCTAAAATTGTTAAATTTTGAACAAAATTTTTGGCCAAAAACAATACTGTAATGATGCCCCAGCCTCCATATTCACCAGACATGCCTCTGTCTGACTTTTTCCTATTCCCAAAAATAAAGAGAACCGTCGTTTTGCAAGCATATATGTATAGTATGGTATATAGTTTGGTGTATAGTGAATGTTTTCATATTTTGGCGAATAAGCATGCGCGCAAATTAAACTAAATTATTAGATAAAGAAAAAAATCGTTAAAGGAAGGAACCTCAGATTTATGTAATCTCATTGATTCAATAAATTTATTCAATCATTTAAAACCGAATACCGAATACTTATTCAAACCATTTGAATTTATTGAATAGTTCGAAATTCGAATTCGAATAATTCGAACTTCGAATTATTCGAAAGGTTCAAATTATTCAAATGGTTCAAATTTTAACCAATTTAAATAAATGTTATTTATTATATGGTAAAACAATTTTTCAAAATTTTTAAGCATGGGAATGTTTAACTTATTTGATTCGACTGAATATAATTATTATTGGAAAATAATACTCCTCACCGATCCCGCCGTTCCTACTGAATAAACATGCATGTAGCCTTGAGATTTAATGAATAAAATTTCGTAATGATGAGGCCGGAAAATATTAATGAAAGTAAATATTTTCAACCCTTAAATGTTGTATCTTACTAGAGTTAAGCAAAAAGTTCCTTATTTGAATTTGTGTTTTGCGCAACCAAATTAAACTGTTAAATTCCCTTGGGGCAAAATTATAATAAATGAGCGAGGAAATCATAACCTAACCGACTTCTTAAATCCGCAGTATTTATTTTACAAGATTTCGCGCCTCATAAAATTTTATTAATTTTTGGTTTGTGTCAACACTTTCTTTATTCGGCAAAAATCAGTAAAAGTCCAAAACACTTTAAATTTTATTTGGCTATATTGCTTGAAATGGCTTTTATTGTTATAGCATTGAGTAAAGTGTTTCTTTACTCAATGGTTATGGGTTCTGCATTTATGCAGATGCCTTTTCATGGCAAATGGCTCAAACAATTCATAGCTGTTTTTATATTGGGCACAAGTATCCAAATTTGTGTAAGATTTTTTGTTATTTGACATAAATTCTTACGCATTTTTGTACGTAACAAAATCAATAAAAGCAAATCCTACTAAGAGGGTACTGAACAAACAAATAATCACTGTTTTTATGGGTCCCTTAAACCCTATTAAACCATTCAAAGCACACCTCTGACAGTACACACGAGTCGAATGAGGTTTTTTTTTACTTTTTTGATATTTTCTGTAAATAATCATTTTAGCTATAGGGTATGCTAAAACATATAGTCCTGGAGCATAAAGCAATAAAATATTTTCTGTGGGATTTGTTATGAAGGGATGATGGGACTGTATGGGATAGCTTTTTTTATACCTTTTTGAGTTGTGTGGTACCGGGTGTTTACCTTGAAAATATGTGGTGGTTTTTATGGCATTTCTAATCCAAAATGTCCACCATTTTCGACATTCATTTATAAAATGCCAAATAATTAATTTTATCTCCACGCGGTCTATAATTTAAACTTTATTGTTGTCAACATTCGATAAAGAAATAACTTGTTATGGCCTAGGCCGATAAATGAGGCAAGTAATTAGTTCGATTTTTTCTCGCTAGGGGTATTGTTTTGACAAATTAACTCTTTTCTAAGAAATTAACGTACTAAACTGGTTTAATTTATTTATAATAAGCACTAATTTGTTTGTTTTACTGTTAATGTTTATTATTTTTCATTAAATTATTGTAAAATTAAATATGAATAATAAAACAAAAAGTGAGGTTAGGACATTGCAATTTGACGTTTCTGTGGATTTCACAGTTGTGTTTTCTTCTTCTACGATTTAAATTAGGTATCTTTAAGTTTTCAGTGAAATTAAATGTTAAACACAGCGTAAACATTCCAAACTACCTATTTTTTTAATAAAAATGCAAACAAATTGAAATTAGATACCTACCTATTTATTAAACAATTAATTGAATTCAATGTAATAGCAAGAGGGTAAGTAAACCATTTTCTTACAAAAATCCATTTCTACTTTAATCATGTAGCTAGGTATTGTCAAACTATTACTGCTTCTAAAAGGAATAATTATTGTACATTTAATTTAATCTTTAGCTAATAAATAAATGAGATTCTAAAAAAGTGAGGTTAGGCCGCTTTCATGTTGAATTAAATTGACCTATATAAAGTGCTTTGAAGATAAAATGTTGTATGCCATTCGGCCAAGAAGTGTCAAACTTTGAACTTGGCACAAAAAGCCTTACTTCTTAACCTAATGACATAAATAACTATTATCTACTCCTACATTGACGAGCTGTGACTTTATGGCGTTTTATTGACGGGCTGAAGTTAACAACAGTGTCTTTTCGACATTTTACGTCACGGGCTGAAGTTAGCTTTATTATAAATTGGGAAAAAGTGAGGATAAATTCGCGTGACAGTTGACAAATGTCAAAATTTTAACAAATAAAATTGCCTTTAAATTCTGTTTTGTGATCGTCGTAGATAAAGTATAGTACGCAACTCGTTTATAAACTTCTCTAGACACTCGTTTTTATTAAACACTCGCTCGCAAGCTTCGCTCGTGCTTAATTAAACTCGTAACTAAAATGGCGTTTATAAAACTTGATACATAATATACTATTATTGTGCCCTTTGAAATAAATTACATTTGACATTTTTTGATTGTCGTATCGAAACAATTGTATAATTTTATGGGCCGTCAAATTTGATGGCCCATCAATTTTTTTAGCAACAGTGACTTTTTTGAAATAAAACTCTTTTAGCAAATTTAAGTAGTTTCATTGGTTGCTTATAAATTAACTGTGCCTTGACTTTATCAATTTATGTTTACATATATGTTCTATAGAACTGTCAAAAGTATTTTACGATTTTAATGCTTTTTTGCTGTTTTTCTTAATTTAAGGTATGTTTTTGTGTTTAAATTTGATTTTAAATAGTATTTTATTGAATTTAAAAGCATTTTTAATTTCTAAATACTTAATTTTAACAATTTTCTTTTAAAATATTTTTTCTACTTCCACCTTTAAAACGCCCTTTATCGTACATGTTTCCATGACACTAAGTGGCCTTTTAAATACACATTGACAAGTTGTGGCTTTATGGCGCTTTAGTCACGGGCTGAAGTAAGCAATAGGTTTTTAGTCACTGGCTGAAGTTAGTTTTAGTTGACAGTTGTCAATTGTCATACAATCGTCAAAATAAAGTGCCTCAATACAAAAATACAAAAGTATTACATAGTTTCTCAACGCCAATATTTAAAAAGTTTATATGAACATTGTACTGACATTTTAATTTCGGGCACTGTAAAGTGCTCTTTACTTTCTCTATGAAAAACTGTCAATTTTCAAGAAATACAATTCGATTTATAACCTTTATAATCTGTTTATAAATTTAAAAATTTGATATTTGACGGTGACACACAGATTCCCCTATTGTTTCATAGATGGCGCTCTATACGAATTTTCGAATTATTCGATTCGAGTTCCGAACGTGCAACGTTGTTATATGTAGGACCTACATTGTAGGTATCTAAAATTAATCGGCTGTAAGGTTGTATGAGTTTTAGCTGCAAAATCTTCAAGGAATATAAATTTATGCCACTTTAAATAAAGAAAATTGCGCTAGGGAAAGTTGCAGATGAGGACAATTTGTCACTCTTAGTCACTGTAAGGTATTTTATAGCAACATTTTTTAGTGAATTTTAATAAAAACTTTATTGCTTAGACATTTAATAGAAAAAAAGGATGAATGTATCTCTTAACGCAGTTTTTATGCTCTGAGGACATCAATATTGTTGATTTCGCCCGATATAAAAACAGCACGAACGCGTTGGACCTTACTCGCACCCCTTTTTTTTGTAGGTAGGCACTCTGGTGTTTTATCCAGGTGGAGATGCCACACGCACTTCACCCCTTATTTTTCTTCTGTTAGATTACGTGTAGAATCGTTGATTTGTACCGTTACCACTATTGTGGTACGGAGGCGTTAGACGAGCCTAGTTTGTTTACTTTATTATAATTAAAGAAACATATTGTTATAATTTGTTTTAAACCGCTTAACATTATAGCCATCCGATATTTTCGTCATTTTATAGAAATCATTTTAAATTTTTTTTAACTTATTTTTTCTTCAGGCGACACTGAGCTCCGGTGATCCCGGCGCATTCGCCATTTTAGATAATTCCTTTAGAATACATATCTGCCAGTTTGTGAAAATATACTATATATATATATATATATATAGATAAGTGGTCAGCTGTGACCTCCGTTAAGTTGAGAGGGCCACCTCTCCTCCGGGTCTGAGGAATGGACGATTTTTATTTTGATTGCATATATTGCGGGGGGGAGCCTTAAATATTAACGCCACCACAAGAGGGGAAGCAATTTTTAATTTTTTAAAATGTCAATTTTTTTACGCAAACTGGAGATACTCAAGATACAAAGTCACCTCCGAATATATATATAATTTCGGAGAAACAAACAGCCTAGTATCCTCCGACAGTGTTGCCGGATTTTCGGAGGTCGCAACGTATCTTTAGTATCTGGGATATATATCAGATTTATTTTGTCCACTGCTTCGTGCTATATGGGCCATACATTATTTAGTAATAATAATAATTATTATTATTTTTAGTAATAATAATAATTATTATTATTTTTGTTATAAAAGACAAAATATTAAAAATAATAAAAATGGAGTACTTTGAAATAAATAATTTATTTGATTTAAAAAAGAACGTATTGGTATATGATAGGTCTTGCAGGTATAATGGCAAAAAAAAAAAATGTTTTATTACATAACCCCTGTAAAATCTTTATTTATTATGCGATTTTTACCAGATTTGTTTTAAGGTAAAATCTCGATAAACTGTATTTTTGAAGCAAAAACGCCATATTTTTACTAAATACAAGGCCTACTATGTCAGTTTTTAAGAGTTAATTTTTAAGAATTCATATTAGCGATTTTTTAAACAAAATCTAAGCACTGCACTGGATTCACCACCCCTCAAAATGACCTTATACTAAATTATATTAAAAATGTAAATAGAAAAATATAGAGAAATAATATCTACAAAAATTTATTTTGTCAAGTTATACATGAAAGAAACATTGAAATAAAATTAAACTAATAGTATAACATGGTAGGTATTTATTATAAGTTTAATTTTAATAAGTTTAATTTTATTTATTTTTAATTTTATTTCAATGTTTTTTTCATGGATAACGAGTCGTTATTAACGACGATAAATTTTTGTAGTTATTGTGCATTTTTCTACTTAAATTTTTTTAATAAGGTTTAGTAAAGGGTCGTTTTGAGGGGGTGGTGAATCCAGTGCCGTGCTTAGATTTTGTTTAAAAAAATCGCTAATATGAATTCTTAAAAAATTACTCTTAAAAACTGACATAGTAGGCCTTGCATTTTGTACAAATATGGCGTTTTTTGCTCCAAATATACAGTTTATCAAGATCTACACCTTAAAACAAATCCGGTTAAAATCGCACAATAATTAATGATTTTACAGGGGTAAGTTGTAAAAAAATGGGTCACATTGTATATGTACTGTTTTGCTTGCAAGTAGTTTTTTAAAAACTTTTCAAACCGATTGACTTTTGAAAGAATTATTAATATTATTATTATCAATAAGTTTTGTTATTTTAATATTTATTAGTAGATATTATTATTATTTTTAATATTTCAATTGTATTTTTGTATTATTTTTATTTTTTCTAATTTTTTTGTTATTTTTACTATTTTTATTATAATTATTTTTTTTGTTAATATTTTTATTACGTATGTATCTACTTCAATTATTTATATTCCTTTTACAATCTTCATTATTAATTTATTTTTATCAATTTTACTTTTTTAATTATTTATTTATTTCTAATATTTTTATTTTTAATATTTTTGATATTTTTATTATTATATTAATAAAAATATAAGAAAGAAATTTAAGTAAACAATAAATAGGGATAATTAAAAAACATAAGTAAAGTAAAACATTTTTATCTATTAAAATAGTTATGAATAATAATTATTATAATTATAATTATCATAAGGGTAACAAATTAATGTTTTTTTTTTCGTTTTTCTTAAGGTGTTGGACTTTGGCTTTAATAAGGGATACACTTCTTTTTATTTTCGTTTGTTCTAGAAAAGATTTAATTTCTTTGCTAGATGAATAAATATTTTTTTAATATGGTTAAGGAATTTATCCTTTATTAACCCGATTTCCATATTTGTGCAGTCTAAAAATAATAACACATTTTTAAACAAATAAAAGTGAAAAAAGATTGTGTGAGTAAAAAATATTGTTTAAACACATTTTATGTGTTAAAATCATTTTGTACTTTTTTTTGTTTAAATTCTTTATCTTTTTTGGTAATGATTTCATCATTACTAGTATCGTCTAAATCTAAAAGAATTATTTTACAATATCCATTTCTATAAACATAATGCATTTACCTAATTATGTACTAAAAACTTACTTACCTTGAAAACCGACTCTCTGGATTATTAATAAAGTCCTGGAAGATATATTTTTAACTTAAATCGTTATTTTACACTTAAGATGTTAGAACAAAAGCGAAACTGCGTAACAAATAACATATAAGAAGTATTAAAGATCATCAAGTCTGAACATCTATGACTGCGCGAGATATTGCAAGGTTGCCAAATTTCGGAGGTAACAAATGTACGTATACATGACGGAGGTAACTTTGGTGTGGCTGAATCTGATTAAAAAGCGACACTAGCGACAATTCATATATGGTGGAACTAAAAGTTCCTTTTTAAGAGACTGGGGGGTCAAAGTGACCTCCGAAATATTTTTGCACATATTGATTACTGACACTCCCCCAATGTCAAAAATATGGTTAAACACTGTGACCTCCGAATTTGGAGGTCACAGCGTCATATATGAGGTCACAACGTATGAAGGGTCTCCGTTTTGGAGGTGACAATGTACCCTTTATCTATCTATATATATATATATATATATATATATATATGTATATATTACATACTACATACAATTAGATATAATAGAAACCACCAATATATGAACGTGACTCATGGGGTGCCGAACATATCTCATGCTAGCAGTAATGTTTTACTTGTCTTGTACATTCGATGCAGCGGTAAATGTACTCACAAGTAGGTTTTTAAGCATCCGGTCTAAAATGCGCCATCTGTGATGTAAAACTGCCTAGGTGTTCGACAAAGATGGACATATGACGCGTGTCCTAGCTTGTTACTTAATTTTGTTGGAATTCAGTAGAGCTCGTGTTAGGCAATTTATTTTATTTTATTACATAGTAAGGCAACCAACTCTACCGTCGGCCATTTGTTTTTATATGTCATATGATCTTTGTTTTTGCATATCGTGTTTCTGCTGTGTGTTTACGGATTAATAATCGTTTCAAACATTGTAGTGGCAGTGGTTTATATTATGTAACACAGGTTTTTATATCCACACAATTTAAATATCTATCACTTTGTACCCGACCTGCGTAAACATTTTTGTTTTTTTGTCACCAATTCTGAAATATTTGCGTTAACAGTTAAAAGAATAGTATATTCTGTAACAAGTTTGGAATACGGCATATTCCGCTCGAGTGAAAAGTTTGTCACACGAGCCGAAGGCGAGTTTGACGGTTTCACGAGACGGGAATATGCAATTCCAAACGTGTTTCAGACTATACTTTTTCTACGTTTCCAAAAAATACCATAGACAAAGAATTTAATTGGAAGAAAGTAAGGTTGGATCGGTCTAAAAATTTGTTAGATATTAAAAACAGAGATGTCGCCACGAACATTCTGTCATCAGATGATAGAATATTTCATTAAAGTTAAAAGAAAAGTTTATTTATTAATTAGATTCTAAGAAAATTACATTTTATTTAATTATCGTAGATGTTAATTATTAAAATTTAACTTTAAAAGCAAATATATCAACATTACACTCAAGATTTTTTACAAATACCCGTTATAGAGCACTGCACTGGACCGTGACCTTCGATAGATTACTTCGTACGATTGTGCCTGATGAGTCACGTTCATATATTCGTGGTTTCTACTGTACACGCAATCATACGCATTTAAGTATGTTGCAGACATTTGCTTTAACTTTGCTTTACGGTGGGTACTTACCTATAATTTGTTTACTAAAATAACAGAAAATAAGTAATAAAGTCGAAAGTTTCAACATCTCTTAAAAACGTAAAAAAGTAATTCTAAAATTATATGAGCTTAGAAACAAACAAAAAACACCCTTTAAAGCTTAAACTAAAAAACAAAACAGTTCCCAACTTATGTAGTATAGATTCAAATCACGATTTAACTGGTCTTCAGTGATACTCGGCTTTTGATATACACAATACGTACTTATTTCAAATGGGAAAGATTTTAGGTATCTACACTGTTTAAAATATCTGTGGTGTAAAGAGTAATCTTACAATGGTGTCAAAATCCAACACCAAGTGGTGTTAATATAACACTATGAATTATGGTTGAAAATGTTATATGCAGCAAACACCAAAACGGTGTTTATCTAAAAATATTTGAGAAGTGCACCTACACAGAAAACAAGGAATAGTTCATTTAACTATATTAATTTAGTTTACCCATAAGTATTTATTTTTGTATTTTTTTTATTTTTATCAACTGTGGGAAGGTTAATATAAACAAAGATTGGTCTGACGGTACTAAACCAGATAGTTATTTTATTTTTTTTAAATTGGTTAAATTAACCCAGAAAACTTTAGTGAAACCAACCCGCTGTACGGTTCACTTTACTAAATATGTTGTTTGTAAAATAAGAGTTACTTTAACCTAAAGCACTCTGTTAAAACGATTAAAATAATTTGCCGTGCAGTCCCGGTTGCATAGTGTGTACCGATCGCGGCAAAGGCGGTGTGGTTGTTGACTTACATGAAGAGTATATAAGCTCAGGTAGTCCTTTGCTTTGGTGTGACACTGCAAGTTGTTCGATACTAAAGAGACCTTAAATAGGTGGAAACAGCTGTCAATACTTGAAGTATTTTAAATTAGTGGACCGCACTAAAAACATTATCTCTAGCGAGTTGAAGGTTCCAATTTCTAGAATAATACCACTGGTAATATACTAGTAATGCGTCAAGGAACTTCCTGTTTCCTTTTTTTTCCTTTTTTTCTTTGTAGTATGATTTAATTTGACCACAAACACATAATATTTAACACTGAAAAGGAGTTCAATTTACACCAGGTAAAATTTATTTTAATACTGTGGGAAAGTTAAATTAACACTATTTTAGTATTTGAATTTACACGGGACCAACGAACCATATTTAACACCATTTTGATTTGTATCGATATAGACCATGTATGGTGTTAATTTGGTGTTAAAATGGTCATGAAATTTTGAACAGTGTATTAAGGTCATTTAAACCTTCATATAAACCTAGGGCCTAACCCGCCAGTAAATTTTAGCTATATAACTTCATAGTCTGCTCTCTTAAAATGAATTAGTCAAAAATAACTAATTATAAGTCATATTTGACTAATTGTCATAGCGAAAAAGCAGTCACTAATAATTAGTCAAATTCTACTGAATGAAATAGTCAAATTAGTAGATTAAAATTTAAAAAAAGTCTCAGCCGGGCTTTGAACTCGGGTCTGTCGCTTGTCAAGCGTATTTCATAACCAATGAGCCATCAGCCACTTTTATAAAAATCAATTTTATTTGTCTATAAATATAGCTCATAATATTTTAAAGTTGAGTATATTTTTTGTGTTGCTATTTTGAGCTAAACTTTTTGTTTGTTTTTATGGGTATTTAACTTAAACAATAATTTATTGTTGGCCGCCAGAGCTGCAAGCTCTCAGAAAACTTAAATCGTTTTTTTGATTTAAATCGTTTTAATGACTCAAGTCATTTGGTAATGTCATTTCTCTAAAACTGACTTAAGACTTAAAATTTAAGTAATTTTCAAAATGATTTGTGACTTAAATATTTTTTTCAAAATAGAAAAAACTTAAGTCATTTATAAATCAGTACATACGATTTAAGTCAGAGAGAAACGATTTAAGTCAAAAAAAGATTTAAGTCTTTTTGAAAAAGATTTAAGTCTTTTTAAAAAATATTTAAGTCAGATTTTTCATATATTTTTTTATAAATTTTTAACAGCGGCATTTTCTTTTGAACTGCCAGGGGTTCACGTGGCAGCAGATTAAAAACTCCTTTAATTTCCTACCTACAATTGCTACCGCTAGTGAATAAAAAAACCGCCGCGGTAAAGTTAGCTTTTTGGAACCGTTTGACGGCTACATTAAAAAATGTCCTGTCTAAAATGAATTAAAAAAAGTGGGGATTTATAATTTTGTTATTTTGTTTGCCAACATTCGTCATGTTCGTGCGTAGTTATGTCTAATTTGTGATGATTAGTGCAAAGTGAAAACAATCTGAGCGGTCGTGAATCCAGAGTTTGGAACTTCCCATTATTACTCCCTTAAGGGAGGAATATTTTTTTTCTAGATGGATGTTGAACCAGCTAACAAAAGTTAACAAAACAAGAAGTTATCCGTTTTTGAAATACAGCGATTTTAAGAAAATTGCTTCAACTTTTATCTATTTTAACAGAGTTTGAATCTATTACGGTTTAGAAGTTACCCATTTATGTATATAAAAAAGTAGCCTACTCTACTAAAAAAGGTGGTTTAAGTTTTTATTGTTATTGTCTAATATATTCTCAAAAAATTTGTTTTAAGTTTTTAGTTTGTTTGTAAGTGTTCTGAAAATAAATCGTTTTAAATTCTTAACATAGTGGTTTATTATCATCTGTATCTACAATAGATTTATAATATCAGTATCATTAATACTATAAAATTATTATTAACATTTAAAAAATTGTTGTATTGTAATTATTTTGATTTAAATCACAATTTTTGATTCAAGTCATTTTATTAACTTAACTCTTAGATCACGATTTAAATAAAAAATATAGACTTAAGTCATAAAAACTCACTTTATATTGATTTAAGAATTTGCGAATTGATTTAAGAATTTGCGAAAATGACTTGACTTGAAAGAAAATGATTTAATTCAAAGACTTAATACTTAAATCATTTGAACTTTATCTTAGAATTGACTTAAGATTTAAATCATTTTGATTTTAGAATTGACTTAAGACTTAAGATTTAAGTCTTTTTAAAACTGACTTGTTGCAGCTCTGTTGGCCGCAAACGATTAAAGAAATTAGTTACTTTTAACTCTCAGAAATAGTCCAAAATGATGACTAATCTTAAATTAACTATTTAAGTAGTAAAAAATAACTATTAAAAAGTGAAAACGATTATTTTATTATTAAAAAATGCTGGTACTAATTTAAATAGTAGAATTTTGACTATTTCATTTTAAGAGAGTACGTCTAACAAGAATACTGAAAATCACAAAATATATAAGTATATTGTCCTTGATATGGTAAAATATAAATAATTTATAGAAACAGTGTCTTTTTATACTTTGCCCCTACCTAGATTATTTTAAAGGTAATAAAAAGCAAACATTATATAATTTTTTATCTATTATCTTTTAAGGGTATGAAATTTTGTAATATCTTTTAAATAGGTAAAATAATTATTTATAAAAAAATATTTAATGTTTGCTTTTTATTATTATAAAAAATAATGTCTCTAGCTATGCTATGAAAAATTCATAATATTTTATTAACATATTTAGGATTAATAATAATTATTACCTGATATTTACCTAAAAACAAAAACAGTAATCATACATGTTCATTTCTACGTTTAAATCCTTGAAATAAACAATTCTTTCAAATAAAAACATTTTTAATTGCCCCCTTATCTGGGATTAAAAACAAAACACTCAAACCTGTGCATGTGGAAACTCTTGTTTGGTAACAAAACTTTCCAGTGTAACACGAGGCTCCACTTGATGTGTATACATGTTTAAATGTAGGGTAGGCGGGTGTAGGATTGCGCGGGTAATAAGCGCGCCCACACCCATCAACATGACACTAATTTAAATAACATTGTTTACTTCAATGTTACATATTCTGGTTTCTATTAAAGGTGGTTTATTGTGTCTTGACTCGCAGAGAATATTAATTATATAATTAACTATTTTATCTTCAAGCGTTCTATAATTTAAGCTTTATTATTGTCAACGATCACAACCAAAGTATTTGATTATTTCATAGGATGTAAACATAATCTAGACCAATCAGGTGGGGATTTTTACATCCTAAATTCTATTGCTGGTGACAGTTCTGAATCTACCTAACCTCACTTTATGCTTTTAATAATTGTTAATAACAATTTGTTATTATAATTGTAAGCACGTTTAACGTATAGTTTAACAAATAAAACTGTGACTAGAAAATAAAAAAACACACATGTTAACATTTTTGGACTATTACTTTATGTTACTTTTAGAAATACTATATGGGTAATTCTACAAAAGTTGGGCAACTTTTGACCTCATTTTGTTTATATAGTTTTCTGAGAAAATTAAACAGTATTTTGTTATGAGAACATAGGTAGATAATATAATAAATATACTGTTCCAGGCCGGGCCGGTCACTTTTTCAAACAGTTTCTGAAATATCTGTGTTTTCTAAATTTGAATGCAAGGGATAGGCGTGTAGGCTCCACCTGAAATCTAGTTTACTGCCGGCGAAACTAAAAGGTCAGTACAATGTTCATATAAAATTTTCAAATATTAGCGTTAAGGAACTATTTTAAATTGTATTAAAATAATAAAATAATTTTCACATTTAGTATTATTTTACAAGATAGGCACATTATGTTAACGATTGTATGACATTTGACAAATGTCAACTAACTTAAAGTTAATTTCAGCCAGTGACTAAAAGCCTGTTGCTAACTTCAGACCGTTACTAAAACGCCATAAAGCCATGTCAATGTGTCAAGGTCACTTGGTGTCATAGAAACATGTACAATAATAGGCGTTTTATAGGTGGAGTAGAAAAAAACTCTTTATGTTTTAATAAAGTTGAAACGAAGTATTTCATTCACTTTAGTCAGTTTGTGGTAGATTTTTAATCCGGGTTACTGTGTGTCTTTAATTTTAAGTATACTTTAATTTTTATCTAAAAATCTAAAAAAAATTCAGTTAATTTTTTTATATTTCAGGTTGCCTTTTAAATTTAAACGTTAGGAATTCTTTTAATTTTGATAATTTTATATTTGGAGGTTAAATTACATTCTATTACACGTTTAAAAGCAATTACTAAATTTAAAATAACAAAATTAGCGCTTGCAAAATTACTATATATAGGCATATACGCCTGAAATTAAATAAAAGAACCAGGTGAGCTTTTAAAAGAAGGTAAAAGTAAATGAGCAGTGGCTCCATTAAAGATGATAGTGTGGAATTTGTAGAACCCTTTACAAAGCAAGTCGTATGTTTTTTTACCCCTCTTTCCCTAGGGCAATTCTCCCCTCTTCGTATAGAATTACTTCTTCGGCATTTGTTTATTTATGTCCGGTCTGTTTACAATAGTCTTGCAGATACTCGTAAAAGCAAATCTCTCATAAGATCTATGGGTCTAGGTTACATTAATATTAATCAGTGTTTAATTTTTATTGACATACAAAATGGTACAATTTATATTTATAAGAATTCTGATATTGGTAAAAAAGTTAAAAAAAGCACAGATACACTCACAGGGAAAAAACCGGCCACCAGAAATTGGCAATAATTTTAATGTTGATTTCCTCGTGAACCGCTCATCTGATTGTAATGATTTTTTTAACAGCTGGTTTAATTTAGATGTACTAGCAACTACCGCGAATGTCACTTGAAATTTTACTGTTTTACTGTTATTATCTTTTTTATAATACGAACACTTTATCCGAGGCGTTGACTTTAAAAAGGAGTTTCTTCGTTAATAACGTGAATAAAAAAACAAAATGTTATGAAAAGATAGGACTACAGTATGACTTTAATTGACATTTGCTGTTATGGCTGATGCACCCCACAGGGTGTCACACATTTCGGGAAAAAACATCCTCTTTCTTTTGCACCCGGTATACCGGCATATATATATGCTCAAATTAAAATCTGAATACAATGGTTTACCATAGCATAACTGAAGAGTGAACCTACAATTAAAAAAATCATCAAAATCAGTTTGCGAGGAAATCAACATTAAAATAATAATAATAATAATAATAATAATAATAATAAACTTTATTGCAAAAAAAATATATACACAACGCTTGTATACATTTACATTCACAAAGGGTCTAGGTTCAACAAACCTGGCCAATTTTTGGTGGCCGTTTTTTTGCCGGTAAGTGTATTTATTTTTTTTTTAATTTTATTATTTTAATGTGCTTCCAACAGGCACCATGCCTAATTACAGAAGTACACAATGACAAATACAAATACAATATAAATGATACATAATATTTTTTTAGTAGGTATTTATTTTTACAAAAAAATATTATTAAATTTGTAATGGGATGATATATGGGGTAGTTAATTTTTAACATTTCTTAATTTATTATTTTAATAGTATAGTCCGATTTACTTGGAATTATATTTGTAAATAACATAAAGAGCGCTAATTGTAGACCCACGTGTTGATGTCTTTAAGCATCCCATGATACACTAGGGAGACTTACCAAAACCGCAAGTATGTCTGAGTCGTATCGGTACAGCTACGGAAAGAAGTAATGTCTATTTGAATGCTCCATTTCCGTCGGAGGCATTCGGGTTTTGCTAATAAAATTAACATATCTATTTTTAAACTCAATAATTCTACCTACCTGCTATTTACCATTCTTTCTAGGCACATTTCATTTGACTTTTAAGCTTTTATGCAATAAGCTTTTATGCAATAATTATTGCATAAAAGCTTAAAAGTCAAATGAAATGTGCCTAGAAAGAATGGTAAATAGCAGGTAGGTAGAATTATTGAGTTTAAAAATAGATATAATTATTTTAGTATTAAATGTCTATATTTTATTTAAATATATTATTTTATTAATAACAACTTATTAAATAATATATAGTTTATTTAATAAGTTATAGAACATATATTATATTTAAATTATTTCAAAATCAATGTTATTTAATAAGTTGTTATTAATAAAATAATATATTTAAATAAAATATAGACATTTAATACTAAAATAATTATAAACTTTTGCATAATTTTGCAATATAAATTAAAATATTTATTCTTACTATATAAATTACACCCATTAAAATTTTAAACTAAAATCCATTTTGTGCACTATTAATACGTTTTTCTACTTCTATTGCATATTATTGAAATTTTTTGTTTTTTTGCGTAAATAATGGTAACAATATAACCGCCCGGCTGGCCGGGCCTATAAAAGTGAATTATATTATATTATTATTATATTCACGTTGTTAGGTATCAGTGATTGGCTTATTTTAATATTCACTGTTATTTGAACCAATCGGGTTTTAAATTAGAAAAAAGTAAGGTTGACAGATGTCAGATTTATTTATATATACGAGGGGCGACTATAATGATCTTTAAAATAGGAGAAAAGTGAGGTTATAATAAATTTTGTTATCAATGAAAATTACTTAATTGGAGTAGAAAAAACATAGTATTACACTCGAAATAATGCGCATTATTTACTCGGATGAATTACGTATCCCCAAATTCCCATTCCCAAAGGTCAAAAATAAAATTGTGAGAAATCAATGAAAATCCATCCATCTTTAAAATACAAAAATAATATGGAGAAAATTTTTTTAGTCGTTTTGCATGGCACATAGATTATAATATAATATTTGACCAAATTTGGTCCAAACCCTTTGGGATTGCCATGCTTCAACTATAATTGAGGAGCATCCGTGCAAAACCGGCTAAATCCATTTTATTCAGTTTTTGTTTTTTTTTTTTGATTTCGCATCTTTGGGTTCATTTCTATCGACAACCAAGATAATTTTGTTTAAATCCGACTATATCTATGTTAAAATCACATTTAAAAGGTAGCTTTAGGAGCAAAACCGGCCAAATCCACGTTTTTATAGCAATATAGCATGTGGCTTGGATATGTCGATACTACTAATAAAATTTGTTCTGTTTTTTCATGTTTGCACTAAATTTATTTTGTTAATATTTTTGAATAATGAAGGTTTTTTTTCACATTTTATTCGTTTTTTATTCGGTTTTTGAGCAAAACCGGCAATATACAAAACATTTTTTTAAATTTTGGCCTTAATATAAAGTTTTTGAAAACGAAAGTATGTCTTATAAATCAATCAAGTACCACAAAGCCCACAAAACTCAAGTTTGCTTTTTCTTTTATCTGTAAAGGCCAGGAAACCGAGAGTTTTTGCCATTTTCCCAACATTTTATTAAAGTGGATATAGCCGATTTTGCACGGATTCTCCTCAATTATTAATGTAATTATTTACCATTTCTTTTTAAATAAAAAGGCAGCTGTCTTTGCTCATGGTTTTAGATAATATTTTCCTAAAAAAGGGTCCTACTAAATTTTTCCATAAATTTTGTTTCGCTAAAAAAGATTGAAAATCTTGAAAATTTCTATAAATTCAACTTTTACCTTGAATACCTTTTAAAAGAGCCCTACCAAAATTTATTTCAGTTTTACTAATCCGAGTTAAACTATTTTAAAGTATTTTAAAAAAATCTCATATTATTTTAATGGGAAATAAAAATTCCCGATGAAGGACCCGTAAATGTAATATTTTAATCAAAAAAATGGTTCTGTTAAAATGTAAGCTCTTAAAAGAGCTTACATTTTAACAGAACCATTTTTTTGAGATTCTGAACAATATTTTTGACGTGCTTTAAAACTAAATATTCGATTTTTTTGTATAAGTCTAATAATATAATATAATATTATAATATAGAATAATATTTTTTATCAAATATTTAAAAATTTGTAGGTACTAAATTTAAAATATTAATATGAAAATTTAAAATAATAATATGAAAAAATAAGAATAAATGTTTATAAAACTATACAAAAATATATCAAAAAATTAACGATTTATTAAAAATACAGTTATATACTAAATTTAAAATATTAATATGAACATTTAAAATATTAATATGAAAAAATAAGAATAAATGTTTATAAAACTATACAAAAATATATCAAAAAACTAACGATTTATTAAAAATACAGTTATATGTAAAATACCCAAAATAATTAATTCAATACGAGCAGGTAGTAAATCCCTAAGGGGCAGATGTTGACTATTTCCGAATGCCTCCGAACAATTACAATGGAGCATTCAAATGGACATTACTTCTTTCCGTAACTGTACATAGATTAGGTTCTTACGTTCCAAATGAACTATATCGTTGGCCTATTTCGCTTTGATAAAATAAACAAAAAAAGAGCGTGTTAAAAACTTAGAGAAGGCAGTATATTTTGGACAGTTACGTTTTGCTATTTAAAGGAAATAGATGAATTCTTTAATTTTGTAAGGGAGTGAATTTAACCAATAATACATTGATTTTATATAAATTTAGTTTGTGAAAGTGTTGTTCATTTAAATATATATTTAATTATTATAATCTAAGGTCACAAGTATCATAATAAGTGGTTAATTATTTAATATTTAATTTAAACTATTTTATTATTATTATTTCAGCTTGTTCTTTGTGAAAGAAGGAATAAGCTGAATTGTTTTATCTTAATGGTTGTTCTTGGACAAACCAAATTACAAATGTATTATAATCATTATTTTATGTTTATAATTATTATATTTATTTAACATTTACTTTAACATATTATATTGTAATGTAATTTTACATTTTACTACATATTTATGTTTAACATTTACATACTTTATTTTGTACAGTTTACCTTATTTTATTTATTTGATAAATTTATATTCATTATTTAATATGGGAGACTTTGTTTCAAGTTCTGCATATTAAATGAGTTATTTAGTTAGGAAACTTTGTTGACGGTTTCTGGTTAGGTCGGTGAATACAGCTTTGCTTTGACAGGCGCACCCAATTGCCAATATTTGCCAGTTAATTTAGATTGACAAAGAATTAGATTAGATAGGGATATTGATATGAAGTTGTTGTTTATGGTCCTATTTTATTATTATTGATAATCATTTTATTTTGCTATATTTGATTTGCACTGACATGTTTTTATTACTTGACTATACCTGATTGTATTTGTTATTTATGACTGTACAATTAAATTGCATTACCGTTGTCCACTACTATACCACTTGTTATTTATATATTTTATTTATACAAATACCATTTATTATTGTTGTTTGTGACCTAAGTTATATTATACTTTATGTTTCACATTGTTGTTGTTTGTTGCTGTACATTGATAATTATTTCAATTTGTATTTGCTTTTCTACACCGCGGTGCACCGTCCGATTATTTATGTAGGTGAATAATCTTAGCAATATGATAGTATTACCTAATTGATTATTTTCATATTGATTACTTTGATTTTGTTGTATTGTTTATATTGTTGAGATGTGCGACACATGCTTGTCTGAATTGTATATGTGGGTTTTTAAGGTTTTACCTTATTAACTTAAATCAATAATACTTTTTCAAATATAAATGTTTTTATTTATATTATTAATGTATGTAGGTACAGTAGCAATAATATTAACTTTTGTATAAATTGTTTTTATTAATAAACTTATTTTAATTTAATACTTTTACCTTGCTTTTTAAATATCTTTTCAATTGCTTAAGTACGTATCCAGAACCGTATTCACAATAAAAGGGGTCCTAACTTAATTTCTTTAAACTAGACGATCACCTGTTTTGGCCAAAGGTAGTTTTTTTGTGGTTTTAATATTCTTTTCTAATTATTTAAATGTGCCCCCCTTGGCAAGGGGCCCTTGCCCCGTTCGTTACAAATTCTTTCTTTAAAGCTTATAAATATCAATGTCTAGTTAAAAAAGTAACTTAATAGTCTTTAAAGCTTATAAATATCAATGTCTAGTTAAAAAAGTAACTTAATAGTCGAAGAGAATACTTTTATAATAGATACCTTATTTTTATTTAAAATAAAAAAATTTAAATGCAGTATACATTTAATGTATAATTATAATATGCTTTTATAATATAGGAAGAAATGGATTAAATTAAATTGTCAAATCCGTCTAAAACATTTTTTTACCGAATAAAAAATAATTATGCCTTCATACATTGATTAATTGGTGGGTGTAAAATGACGTTGATTTAAATTAGATTTTTGTTTTTTAGTTAACCAGGATTGTCATTGTAGATTACAATTTGTAATACACAAACAAGAATTTATTTATTATTATTTATTTATTATTAATATAATCAAATACATATATAATATTTGTTTATTTACTATTGTTATTGAATATTTATCCCAGTTTTAATGAAAATATAAATAAATAAAACTAGCATAATTTCTATTTCTATCCAAAAAGATGAAATAAATAAAAACAAATTCTCTTAAAGTTACATACTAAGGTTTCCTAATTTTTACTAGTGCCTCTGGGTTTGATTAGGTTTTCGTTTAAATAACAAAGAGTTTTTGTAGGAGTTTTTTCCTTAAAACCCATTGTAAACAAATTTAAAAATAATCCTTGCAATAGTACACATGAAAGAAAATGAAATGAATTTTTATATAGTTTAATTTTGCAGTGGTTTGCTTTTATTTTAGGAATGTTTTAGAAATTTTTTAATTAAAATTGAAAAATCTTTATTACAAATACTTCATTTATAGATAAAACATTAATTGCATTTGTATTTTATTTAAGCCTTATTTTAGAAAAAACGATTTAATTTTTTAAATAACTTTTTTCAGTGGGGTAAGTAGGGACCCCAAAAAAATCCAATTCCAAATTTTTACAATACGGCCATTCCAAGCCCATGGACAGGACACATCAGAAACATGTCTAAATATATTCTTATTACTTCCTTAAGTTTACTTATTTTTTCTACCAGTATTTATGAGAAGTATTAGCCAAATTTGGGTAATACTTCTCATAAATACTCGTAGAAAAAATAAGTAAACTTAAGGAAGTAACAAGAATATATTTAGACATGTTTCTGATGTGTCCTGTCCATGGGCTTGGAATGGCCGAATAGCTATTTTATTTTCTTGAAATCAGTTACATTAGGTTTTAATTATATGTTAAAATATAAATAGACTAATTAATTTCATTCGATCAATTAAATTAAATATAACGAACCGTAATGGACCATGAACGATTAATCGATTAATTATTAATAATTATTATTGATTTTAGAAGCAGTAATAGTTTGACAATACCTAGGAACATGATTTAAGTAGAAATTGATTTTTGATATTACATTAAATTTAATTAATTGTTTAATAAATAGGTAGGTATGTAATTTCAATTTGTTTGAATTTTTATTTAAAAAATAGGACTAACTTCTAGCCGGTGCCCCAACATCGATCCCGACTGGACAAAAAATTTATTATATATTATACAATGCATCATTATCATTTAAAATTGACGGCACAACAATAATATAATAATAAATTGTACCTGTATACATGTTAAGGGCACGTTAGTTACGTAATAAAACCAAACCAACCCAAACTCAACAACACAACCCAACCGACCCCGCCCCATTGGCCCCCCCCCGCCCCATTGAGCAAAAAACCCAACTAAAATGGGCAAATTTATGTTACGATAAAAATAAAACACTTTTTAACAAAGGAACAACAAATTTATGAAATAAAAAAGTAAAAAAAATTCGACAACTTCTAAGTATCGAACCCGGGACCTCTCGCATGCAAAGCAAACGCCCTACCATCTAAGCTATCTATCTTGACAACAAAATTTGTATGTTCGGGGAACAAAACCGGATTATTATTATGACGTCACGTTATAAGGCGGCTCGTGAGAAGTCGGGATCGATGTTGGGTCACCGACTAGAAGTTTCTAAAAATAGGTAGCTTGGAATGTTTGTGTTTAACATTTTATTTCACTGAAAATTCCACACCTGTAATTTTTAACCAATCAAAACGTGTATTTTTGATAGATCACCATGGCAACGGTTGAATTTAAGTGGAAATTTTTTCCTCGTGGGTACCCAACAGCGAATTATACTGGAAATTTTTTGACGTTTATAATGACAGAATATTTTTTTGACAATCTGGTTTTTATTTGTTTACATGATAATTTTGATACATTTCCATTACAAAGTTTAGATGTTTTCTATATTCGTTGGACCTCCTTTCTTCTTAATGGCGAAAATGCAGGACTTGAAATAAATTAAATGTCTATGTCTAATGAAATATATATAATATTTAGACACTATTCTATTCACCTTTTTTTCCATTTAGCACTTTGAGTTTTGAATAGTTAAGATGCAAATATTCGTGAACAATTCAAAACAAATTTTCTTTCTTCAAGTAGGAGCCACAATCCTCTAATAATGCGGGTAAATAAGTCATTGCACGATGATTGATCATTACAGCAGACAATTTCACATTTTTTTACGTCGTGCCGCTTGACAGCTTCAAAACTGAAATATCTTTTAGGTTGGGGTTGACTTAGTTGCCATGGAAACTAAATAATCAAGTCGAGGTCAAGTTAAATCAAAAAATAAATTTTAATTATTTAAACACAATTTGGTGTGGAATTTTCTTACCGAATACCACACGAGGTCAAATTAAATCCGGGAATTTTTTCTCCCTCATGAATATTTTTAGAAAATTATCCCTCGTCTTCGACTCGGGATAATTTTCAAAATATTCATGAGCACGAAAAAATTTCCGGAAATAATTTGACCTCTAGTGGTATTACTAGTGAAAACTTAAAGCAAATTAAAACTTAAAGATAATTTAAATCGTAGAAAAAGAATCGTGCGTTTTCTTGGTTGCCTAACCTCACTTTTTGTTTTATTATTCATATTTAATTTTACATTAATTTAATGAAAAATATTAAACATTCACAAAAAACAAATTAGTGCTTATTATAAATAAATTAAACCAGTTTAGTATGTTAATTTCTTAGAAAAGGATTAATTTGTCAAAACAATAACCCTAGCGAGAAAAAATCGAACTAATTACTTGCCTCATAAAATTTTTTATCGGCCTAGGCCATAACAAGGTATTTCTTTATCGAATGTTGACAACAATAAAGTTTAAATTATAGACCGCGTGGAGATAAATATATTTTTTGACTTAAAATAAATATTTTTTAATTCTTATTTTTCTCTTTACACAGTATAAATGTTTATTATAGGCTTAAACATAAAATTAAAGATTTTTACATAAAATACCACTAAATAAATAAAAGCAGTAAAAAATTGACACATTTGCTTTATAATATTATATAATAGCTAGTTATATTAGTTATTTAGGGTTAGTTAACCAGTAATTGACCAGTTAAGGAAATTTTCGTGAATAAATTATTATATTTTCCTCTATTTTTAGTTTAAAATAAAATAAAAAATATCAATGAGTTTAATTTTGTTTTAAGATTTGATAACAGCTGACTAAAAAAGAAAAAGAGTTTCTATGCCGACGAAAAAAAAATTAATACACGAAAATTCATGATTTTCCAGTGGTTGACCAATGCCTTGTAAGCAGATATCATTAATAAAACTGTGCCATCTAGAAGTTAAGGGGTAAAACACTATGCAAATAATATAAGTTTTTAATTCGGTAATACAGGGACCTTGCTTTTATCATTTAATCGGTAAGTTGGTCAATAACTGGTTGATGGTCAATTACTGGTTAACTGACCCTATGTATTAAGGGCATAATAAGGTTTTTCTACGCTTATTACGGAATTTGACAGTTCTTATATGACTTTTTAATCTGGAATTACGTATATTCCATAAAGTGTTACAGAATAATTATTCCGCACAGGTTTTAATGATGGAATGAGCACTGGGGGCGACATCTCTATGTTTATTTTATAACTCACTTGTATTCCTACCAAATCTAGTTTTTTCAGAAAGGCCCGGTAGAAAATATTAATCGGTAGTGTATACAATAGGATTTAAAACAGTTTGCGTTAATAAAAATACCCAAAATCTATCTTCTTTACAAGCTAGTTGTAATTCTGTTTGGCCGATTTAGTAGGATTCTATTAGAATATTTAGGTTTGACTTAGTCCCAAAGAGATGGCAGCACTGGTTAATTGTTTACGTCTGTCACTAGTTAATTTGAAATTCAAATAATAACTTATTTGTCATTCCTTACAATTTGTCCATTTCTTCTTTATACTTCCTAATTTAGGTTCTGCAAAATTATGTAAGTAATTTTTATAAGCTTATTTAAAAATTATCTTATTTACTACCATCATAAAATCTAACATCTGTCAAAAGATAACCTAACTTTTTTCCAATTAAATTATTTCTCTGTTATTTTTTATAAGCGTAGAAAAAGTATAGTCTGAAACACGTTTGGAATTGCATATTCCGCTCTCGTGAAACCGTCACACTCGCCTTCGGCTCGTGTGACAAACTTTTCACTCGAGCGGAATATGCTGTATTCCAAACTTGTTACAGAATATACTATTTTATGTTCCGAGGCGCTCGTAGTACCATAAAAACCAGTTATGCCAGCAATGCATACAAAACTTTATGCACGATTAATATATTATTATTTTTAATATATTATTGTTTTTAAAGACGGTTACGTCAAAGAATTTTTGTTAAAATTGTCATATTATAATGTCAACTGACATCAGTCAGTTTTAAAGTTTAAAGATGAATGAAATTGAGGAAGCAGCTGAAAAGGCGAAAAATTGCGGCCTGCTGCCGGAAAAATCAAAATCTTTATACGAAAAAACTTACTTCGAATATATCAAATGGTGTAACATGGTTGTTTTTAATTTTTGACGTTTCATTATAGCCCGCTGGGTCATAATAACGCCCGCGGGCTATAAAAAGACGTTTACGTCAAAGAATTTTTGTTATAATTGTCATATTATAATGTCATCGTGCATAATAGTATATTATTATACGAGCATATAATGAGGGATATTATTCACGAAGGTTAAGTTTATGTCACGAGCGTAGCGAGTGGCATAATTAACCTGAGTGAATAATAGCTCATTATATGTGAGTAGAATACTATGCTTTGTCCACAACTACTATTGACTTTTAACGGATTTTAATGCAAAAAAATTTATATTTATTACCTATAACCTATTTGAAATTAACAAAACCAAAAATTAAAGATGCCTGTGACTATTTTCTTGGTCGCTCTCCAGTCCTTAAAGGTGTTGTACAATGTACACAGATACGTACAAATTTCGGGATTTCTCAGGCAACAAATTCAGGGAAGTGACTTTTGCAGCTTCTGTTATCTCCGGTGGAGTACACAATATCTCTTCCTCACTATCAATTTCCATTGTTAACGTATTTTTGAAAGCAAATTATAATTTTAACAGGAATTATTATTGCACCACCGGTTCGTTAAAATTTGACGTTTCAAGTAATTATTAGTTGTCAGTTGATTACATGGCTTACTACCTACTTGATAATTCTATTATTTATAGATTATGCAGTATTTTATTTCCAATGAATGTGATTTTTTAGGTAATTCGTATTTCGAAAAGTGACTTCTGTGATGTTTTGTTGAGTGCGTAACATCTCTTCATCTTTCACGCTTTGATTTTTTATGTATAATTATAATTTAAGCTTAATAATAATTTGTAACAAAAATCGTGTGCTGGATCGAAGTTATGACGTTTCAAATTGACAGCAATTTATGCTAAGCTTGTCATGTCATGTCAATGGCTTACTTACTTGAAATAGTCTACTTAATGTTAAATTTTTATTCAATTTCATTAAAAAACATATTAAAGTAATACTTTAACAAGACTTTTATGATTAGTATAAAGTTAGCTAATTAAAGTGCCTGGCTATAATTGCCTAGACGAACTGATAAGTGCTTGCCATATACAATCTATATCGTGTGTCCTATAGGAACTCTATACCAGTAAATAATGATTATTCACTGCTATTATTCACTCTGTGAAATATGACTATTATTTTGCTTTAGAAAACTCATTTATAAAGTATATATTATAAGGTAGTCGACGACTACTAGTCGTGGATAAAAGTATATTATATTACGGGATATAATGCAGCCTCTCAATTGATAAACCTAATTTCATGCCTTCTTCAATTTGGTCTAAATTACCGTGTATAATAAACTCGTCCAATCACTAATGCATAACAATGGAAATAATGAGTTTCTGTTGGTGGGCGAATCCGCCTGTTGCTTATTATATGGGAAATTTAAACCAAATTTGGGTATAATTAAGATTAAACCCATCTGGATTTTTTTGTCTCGTCCCTCATTGGTAAGGTTGTTTATTCGTGTTCTTAATATTGTTTATATTTAGGTCAAATGGTAGTTTAGCCCGTGGTCTGTATCCCTATTCTTATCGCAAAAGCCATTCAGTTAACTTATAGGACTTTTTAGGAGGTAATGGAGAAGCTAAAAGAGCAATATATACAGGGTGGGTCATTTAACTTGAAACTTTGAAATATCTTAGTTAGATATGCGACGGTCCGTTTTTTTTGTTTTTTTTTCAGGTTTTTCTTCATTGTTTTTTTCAAATGTTTTTTTTTTCATATTTTAGTTTTTTTTCAAGATTATTCCGATTTGCCTAATTTTTTGTTTCCAGTCCAGTTCATGGACTAAAATTAGCCACTAAATGACATTTAGTAAGTCTCGCGCTATGCACGCGCTACCACCACCGAATTGACCAATTTTAAATGATTTTTCAAATTTATGTAGTATGGAAATTTTTTTTTCCAAAAAAACAATAGAAAATTCTTTTAAAGCATTTATTCATTGGTGG
The DNA here is from genome assembly GCA_921294245.1 of Brassicogethes aeneus. Classification (NCBI taxonomy): domain Eukaryota; kingdom Metazoa; phylum Arthropoda; class Insecta; order Coleoptera; family Nitidulidae; genus Brassicogethes; species Brassicogethes aeneus. The sequence goes on from OV121134.1 coordinate 52,932,940, forward strand.
TTAAGTCAGAACATTCCATGGACCAATAAGAAATTAAAAAAAAAAAACGGTCCGTTTTTTTGTTTCTTTTTAAGTTTTTCTAATTGTTTTTTTTCAAATGGTTTTTTTCATATTTTTGTTTTTTTTCAAAAATAGTCCTATTTCCATAATTTTTTGTTTCCAGTCCAGTTCAAGGACTAAAATTAGCCACTAAATGACATTTAGTAAGTCTCGCGCTATACACGCGCCACCACCACCGAATTGACCAATAAAGGCCGACAAAGTTATTGGAATTCAAATTTACGGACAGCGGAAGGCGGGTGTTTTTTGAAAACGACCCCTAATATATATTTTACTCAAAATTTCATTTTGAAAAAATACTCCATTTTTTAAGATTAATGTTATTTATTGACAGAATATGCTTTATTGAAGCGGATTTGAAAAAAAAAACAAAAAAACCGTTTCATTTCTATTTTTTTAATGTTTTTTTTTCACATCTGAAAAAAAACCGTTTTTTTACATCTCTAATATCAGTTTGTATGCATTTTACGAAAAAAATTAAATGATTCAAGGGGGGACAAATCAATCAGTACTAAAATTGGTCCTCATATTCTAATCCTTATAGGGGGAACAGGGGGTAACTTTAAAATTTCCAACGGAACATCCTATTTTTTATTGCAGATTCGGATCATTCGACTAAAAATAGGTAGATTTTGTCTAAAACATTTTTTCATATTTGTAATATATTTATAAGTAAATCATTTTTGTTCGATTTTTCTTCTTATACGTTTCTGCAATAATTTTCTGTAAAAATATCACTTTTTTTGGTAATAATTATCTTATTAAATTAAATCTGATTTGTTTAAGTACCCACGAATTTTTAAAAAAATTATCCTATACAGAAGAAAAATCGAACAAAATTGATTTTTTTTATTAAAGCGCCATCTATCACAAATATGAAAAAATGTTTTAGACAAAAATACCTATTTTTAGTCGAATGATCCGAATCTGCAATAAAAAATAGGGTGTTCCATTGGAAATTTTAAAGTTACCTCCTGTTGCACCTATAAGGAGGAGAGTATGAGGACCAATTTAAGTTCTGATAAAGGAGGCAGTCAACCAAAAACAAGAAAATAGAAAACATGACAAATTAGAAACATTGATTTGAGGTCGAAATGTATTACATTTTATTTATATATGTTAGCTTTCATGAACTAAATAAACCTTCAATTTCGCCCAAACATTAATCATAAATTTAACACGTGTTGCCGATTGCAAACGATAATTTTCGATCAAAATTCGGACACTTTTAATTAAAGTGCTTTATTCAAATAGTAACAAAAAATAAAAATTTATTTTGTAGGAAATATTTTTTCATCCACCTTTAATGTGGTGCGCGACTTCTGGGACACCCTGTATGGATTACATAAACATATTCACTTTTTGACTAATAATTTTTTTTTTAAGAATGAATGGTTTTAGAGATACAGGGTGTTTAAATTTTGTCACAATGTTGATGTAATTTGAAATGACATTTTATCTAGTGTTGGAAATTCTTTATGAACCTTTTTTGTTCCAAAAAAGTTAAGTAGGTACCCATTCCATTTAACAAAATTTATAAAAATATTAAGTATGCCGCGTTCAGTGGCGTACTTATTTTTTTCCTAAACCTCCTAAATGTGTTTTATTTTTCGCTATAAATATTTAAAAAAAACTTGTCTTAAATAGTTATTAATTCTTCGTTTTTAATGAAATTTGGTTTCTATCCATTTTGAAGCATGCCGCATTCAGTGGCGTAATTATTTTTTTTCAAAAAAAACGACCCTAAATTTTTTCCCGAATTTTGACATAGAAAAAATGTAGGCATATGTCAAGTGACATTGAAAATATGTTTTATAGCTTAGATAGAGTTTTTTATTCTCTATCTTATGAGCCTTTGTTCATTAAAATCGAGTAACAAATGAAAAAGTTACGGGGCTGTTTCCATCTTAAATGGGCCACACTGTATATGTATATATAATAAATTTTTGATAAATCCAACATGAAAGGAAATATTTGGGGTTAAGTTTTTTTTTAAACAATTTTAACGAGTATTTTAATTATAAATATTTTTAATATCCTTTAGCAGATGTTCATTTAATTCTGGTAATGATAATTTTAGTGATAAAACGCTAGTGTAGCGGTAACTAGATTAAAATTATTACGTCCAGAACATAATATGTTCTGGACGCAATAATTTTCTCTTTTGGTAATTAGTTTCTGTTTTTTATGACTTCAACCTATTAGCGACACAATGGGTCATTTAGACTTTTCTATAAATTAGTGTACTAAACACATCATTAAAATCATTAATTGTTTAAATTGCACTAAATAGTATAGTCTAATTACCAAAAGAGATTTATAAGTTGTGCTCATGTTTGTAGTCTATAGACTACAAACATGAGCACAACTTATAAATCTCTTTTGGTAATTAGTTTCTGTTTTTTTATGACTTCAACCTATTAGTGCCACAAGGGGTCATTTAGACTTTTCTATAAATTAGTGTACTAAACACATCATTAAAATCATTAATTGTTTAAATTGCACTAAATAGTATAGTCTAAACTTGTAAATTTACTTTTTCTTTAATAAATTATGAATTCCATGAAACGTAGGGTCAATATGACCCCCTATGGCGCTTCTAGGTAGAAGAAAATGACGGCGCTTCTACAACTTTAGAACTTAAATTTAATCCACAATTAATATTAAAGGCAAATAATAAAAAAAATTATGAATTCCAGCTTTATTTTCTTTCTCTAGTCAGCAACTTATATCCCTAAAAAACGTAGGGTCAATATGACCCCCTATGGCGCTTCTAGGTAGAAGAAAATGACGGCGCTTCTAGATTAAGATTTCTAAAAATATCAAATAATTCAGCATATGCAACTGCACTCTTAGAAAAGACCTGGTATTTGCAATGAAAATTTAGTTCCCAGAACCAATTTTATTAGTGAAAATAGGCACAACAAAAAAATATGTTGTGGGAACTAATACAAATTTGTTTTTACAGTTTGTTGTCGGAACAGCCAATATTGGTAGCTCCAACCAACAAGTTTAAGTGCATCGAAATTAGTTTTTTTTTCATACAAATAATTGATATTTAATGCAATCACATTAGTCTGTCATTTTAGCAGCGTCTAAGTTGTAACAACTGCACTTGCTATTTATCGCAACAAACATTGTATCATGCAGGAATTTATTTTTTAATTAAAATTACATGAAAAAAGGTACATTTAAAGAATTTAATAGTTGATATAATATAAATTTGTTTTGTATTGTAACTAAGTTATATTTAATATTAAATGCTTGCATTAGTAGCAACAACAAATTGGTATTATTCCACAGTACATACCTGCTTAGTAAATATAACACTTTTTGTGTAAATATTATAAAAAATAGAGAAAGGAAATTCATGCCCGTTCGTTTTATAAATATTTATTATAAATTAAAAAATAACAATATAACTGAAAACACCAAATTTTGGTTTAAACATTATAACAAAAATTAATAATTACTATAAGAAAACATTTATAAATATTTTAACAATAAAACAAAAACGATTCTTTGGTAAATATACACAGATAGGTACATTAAGATGAAAGTTGACTATACTTCTTCAATAAACCGTGATGTTTACGTGAAGTGCAAGCCTTTGTTTAACAACTTAACAATGATTCTTAGGTACAACGTAACATACTTGCATGATAACAGGGGTAAGAATTCGAAATTCCGACGTGATGGAGACTTTTGGTGGGCACCATTGGATTCAGGAGGTCATTTTCAGTCGGAATGGCATTTTCACATTTTTGAATTTTTTTTCGGACCCCAAAACTACAATAGTGTAATTAAAGGAGTGCAATAATAATACCTAACCTTTAAAAACTGGAACCAATTCAGGTAAACCCCATGTTCCTAATAAATCTGCTACTTCAGTCCGCTTATCCATATTATTTGTTCGAGATATCTATAAGTAACCAACACATAAGAATATATTCTTATATATATGAATAGTTAAAAATTATGTCAACACTGAATTTACAGGGGCAAATGACTAATTGTAATAAACTAGTTTCTTACCTAAAATATACACAACACACGAGCTGATACACAAATACAAAAGAACAAACACCACCGTCTGGACGCCGTGCAACACCGTTTGTTTACAGGTTAAAAGTAAAGCACGCGCCGGGCTGGACAAATCGCGCGCGAAATGCACAAAGTTTGCAGTTGCATTAACCTACAGAGACAACATCCCCAACTGACACTTTGTTTCACACCGCTGGTGTCTTAGCTGTATGAAAAGTGACGCATAGTTTATACAACCGAACCGTTAGTTCCACGGACTAATTTCAGTCAGTTGAGAATGTTACTTAAATATTTGGTCCAACAAAAACATTTTACCGCCGAAATGATTTTTTTGAGATAATGTTTTCAATACTTCTAGCCAACACAAAGTTTCAGTTAAAATAACTTAATCGCCTTTTTGCAGTAAATAATACTCCACAACAAAACTAAATCTTTTCAGGTAATGATGCAAGCAGTTACACATATAAAGGTACTGATTACAAAAAACAAAAAATGTTATTTTCTGCAACAGTTTTACCCCAACGATAATAAGTTAGTTACAAATACCAGGTCTTTTCTAAGAGTGTGGTTTAATATTTTTTATCTGCTCCTACATTGACGAGCTGTGACTTTATGGCATTTTAGTCACGGTAGTTACACAGAAAAAACCCTAGCATAGCATGAATGGGTGAGCCATTAAACCAATGGGATCTTGTAATCCGTATTCCTGAATAACAGTTCCTATAATACCAATAGGTAGTTAGCACTTGGTTTATAATCGTTTACTGTTTTTAAATTAACAACAAAAGTTATCGCTCCTAAATCTATTGATATTCATATTGATATTTATTTGTTAGAATGGTAGAATGTTATTGAATTAAATACTAATTTAATTTATTTAATAACGTTACTATTGTATGTATACTTTGTATACATTTAACGCAATAAATTCTTTGACATTTAGGCAAAATATTTCCCTATTTTGGTTTAATAGTAATTAATTGAGCAAATAACAATTTAGATTGCCTCAATTTTAATGCATTCAATGACAGCGCTGTTCTTGGTACTATGTTAGATTTTTTCTGTGTAGCAATAGTGGCTTTTGGGCATTTTAGTCACGGGCTTAAGTTAGCTTTATTATAAATTAGGGAAAAGTGAGGTTAACAAATCTTTGTGTTCGTCGTAGATAAAGTATAGTATGCAACTCCTTTTATAAACTTCTCCAGGCAATCGTTTTTATTAAACACTTGCTCGCAAGCTTCGCTCGCGCCTAATATATATACTATTATATTACAAGTACCTATAGTCTAATTGTTCAGTTATACTTAAATTTATTGATGAGTGTAAGTAATTATAAAAACTAAATTGGAGTTTCCGCAATGAAATTAACCGCCTTTGAAAACAGAAAATCGTAATAGCACTTAATTTAACTTTAACGAATCTGGTGAATGGAATGAAAATTTGTAGCTATTGTTGGATTGGATACATCAAAGAAACCTTACCTTACCACTTAAACAAAACCTTAGTCAAGGTTCTTTCTTGTAGTTTCAAAAATTAAAAGAATATATTTTTAATTGTCTGCTTTTTTATATATAATTAATTGGTTTAGTTTTTTGTATTTGTATTAAACTATTATTAATCAACCAATTTTATAGAAATATGTAGTTCTTATAAATTTATTGTAATACATGTAGGGTAACTTAATAATATATATAAAAAAACAATCGGTAAAGTTGCTTAGCAACAAATATTGCTGATTGGCCATTTTGACATTATAAGATATCGAAAGGCACTAATTTAGAACTAGACAGCATTGCACTTTCTAAATTACTAAAATTACTTAATGAATATAGGGATTGTTTGATACAAAGTTAGGGGTGGTAAAACGACTGTAACGGAAATGTCGATCTCACTATCCGATAGTGAACCCGTAACGTATCGCCCTTACCGTATGCCTTTCACAAAACGCAACCTTATTGATCAATGATCATGGTATAGTTCGAGTCAGAGTCTCCTTATGCTAGTCCAATACTGTTAGTAAAGAAAAAGAACGGCGATGAAAGAATGTGCATAGATTATAGGGCCATAAATCGAAAAACTATAGTATATATATATATATATATTAAAAATAAATACCCATTGCCACGAATTGATGACCTTCTAGATAATCTAGAAGGAAATTCTTATTATACAACATTAGACCTCGCCTCTGGGTATCATCAAATTCCGATGGAAGGTTCTATATCGAAAACTGCTTTTGTAACTCCAGATGGCCATTACGAATATTTAAGGATGCCTTTTGGGTTGGTAAATGCACCGGCAGTCTTCCAAAGGGCTATGAACAAAATATTAGCTCCTTTACGCTTTGACAGTGCGATGGCATATCTTGATAATGTACTTATACCGTCAGTGTCTCTAAAACAAGGCATGGAACGGCTCGAAAATGTCCTAAATCTTTTTAGAGCTGCTGGGTTGACATAAATATTTAATAAGTGCCATTTTCTTCAGTCTAAAATTGAATATCTAAGTCACGAAATATCTGGAGGGGGTATTAGACCTGGTCGCAGTTAGGCGATTTTTAGGACTTGCCAGTAATTTTAGAAAATTTATCGAAGGATCCGCCGCCATCGCTAAGCCTTTAACTAAGCTAACATGCAAAAACACTATATGGGAAGAACAACAGCAGAGTACGTTTGACAATTTAAAAAAGAAGCTAGTAGAACGGCCCATTCTGGCCATTTATAACAGAGAAGAGAAACGGAAGTTCATTGTGACGCCAGTAAGGTCGGGCTAGGGGGAATCCTTCTACAACGGCAAAAGGATAATATTCTTAAACCAGTGTAATATTTTAGTAGAGCCACCACCAAAGAAGAGCAACAATACCACTCTTATGAGCTTGAAGAAGTTCAGAATATATTTAATTGGCATAAAGTTTAAAATTGTTACCGACTGTAACTCACTATGTCACACCCTTATGAAACGAGACTTAGTTCCCCGTATCCCTAGATGATGGTTATAAATTCAAGAATTTGACTTTGATTCCGAATACCGTGCTGGAACTAAGATGAGCCATGTAGACGCATTGAGCCGAAGTACCAATACCTACAGATCAACGACGTAATGATTGTAAATATTGAGGAGGATGACTGGGTGCTCAACTCCAAGACAACACATGTAAAACATTATAAATATTTTGTCACGAGAACCTAAAGATAACGATGAACGAAGGATCCATAAGGATTATTGTTTAATAGATCAACGACTTTATCGAAAAACAGAGAACAGATAAAACGTCGATGCGCCGATAGGTTAAAAATTACATTAATTCCTGTTTGGGCTGTCTTTATAATAAAACCCTTTCTCAACTGCTTTAAAATAAGAATATATATTTTAACTAAACATATTTAACTTCTTTAAAAAAGAATTTTGTAGTTTTGGAAGTATTCTAATATTAAGAAACATTTCTTATTTTAAAAAGTTGCATGTTTCCAAATCCAATCCAAATATTAAATATTCTTGAAGGAAATCTTAGTTGGTTTCTTGGTACAATTGTTAATAAGAATAAGATATTTTTATTTTTTATTTGTTTAATTTTTTTATATTAAGAATTAGATATTCTTAAATTTTTTTATTCGTTTTAATAAACAGTATTTTCTTTTGCCAAGAATACAAATTTTTGAAATCGTGTAGGAGTGGTGTTGCCGACACGTTCCTCTGAAATTTTATGCCTAATCATGCAATGTTTCTTTCTCTTTGTGGGGAGAGGGCGTATTTTATTAAAAAATTATAAGAAGAGTGGTCAGCATCGAAATAAATTATAAAAAAAATTGTTGTTATTGATATACCACCTTTTTTAAATTTAGCGTTATTTACTAATATGCCTTAAAATTATTTTATTCATAAATAAATAGTATTAAGAAAATTTAATTTTCAATTACTATATGGTAGGTCTTCATTTCTCCCAAAATAAATGTAACTCAACATTCTGTGGGTAAAAGGCATAAGGGGATAAGTCAAAAAAAGCAATTTTTCTGTAGAGACTTAAATGTGTTCGTATTAATTCAGGAAATATATTTATGGTTAGCAAGCATACCCTTTTGCTAGCACAAGACATGTGCTGGCAAAAGGATATACCCGCTAACCATAAATGTATTTCCTAAATTAATGCGAACACGTTTAAGGCACTACTAAAAAATTGATTGTTTTGACTTATCCCCTTATGCCTTTTACCCACAGCATTATAATGAATTTAGGCAACTATAGTTGCCTAAATTCATTTGATATAAATGTTAACCGCCCCCCCCCCAAATTTTACAAAAAATGACTATATTTGTTTGTTTGTTAAATTTAGTTAGTAATAAAATGTAAAATTTTCTAAGAAATAATAATGTTTTTAAAATTTGTGATATCGTCCTTTAGGTTTTAATTTAAAATGTTTTAATAAGTTTTAAATATGCTTTTATATGTTTAATGTAAGTACAAAGTTACTATTATTTATTTATTTTAAAACTTACACAACAATTATTGTATTGGTCTGATGATGGCAAAAATAGTAGCCGAAATCTAGATAACAATTATATTTATTTTAATTGAAAATTGAATTTTCTTAATATTAAACATAAACTCCCACGGGAATCCTTCAAATAATAAATAAACAGGCTTTGCAGTTATAACCAAAATATTTTATGTGTTTAACTCTCTGATTTGTATGGCTCTATAATTTTAAGTTAATAAACTTAATTCAGTAATTTTGTTACACACTGTGGGGTATAACATTAATTTTGATTCATATAGGGTAGAGTTCATTGGCAATAGCCCTAAATTATTTTATAAAATTGGTAATTGCTTTTCTACTAAGTTATTTAAAATGAAAAATATGTCGATAATAATGATTAAGTTCCCTACGTTATAATATAATAATGTATACATTTTAGATTTTTCTTGTATTAAAAACAAAATAAATGTGTTTGTTCAACGTTTGTTTTTTTATTTTTAGAGAAAATTTAGGTTATAACCTAAATATTTTTGCTTACTGCACCACCTAGAAACGATACAACGTATACTTTGGCCCTTTAGTAAGTTTGTATCAATTTTGAATAATCCGTAAGTATTTAAATATAAAGTTTTGTTTAAGATAATCCTTAAAAAATTACAGGATATTTAAAATTACTCCAGTGTTTATTTATTTTAAATTTTATTTCTTTTGCAGTAATATTCCTAAATATGTTTTTATTATTAAAATAAATAATTTTTAGTTAATAGACGTAACATTATTTAAAATTTTATTGATTTTAAATACAAAATGATAGATTTTTAAAACATTGCTATAAGTAGCTTAAAATTAAGATGGATACATTTTATTTTTAACGATACTTCTTGCATTGTTTTAAAATAAATATTATTTTGTAATCAATGAAATAAAATTTTAAATCTTGTATCTATTAATTAAAAAAAATATTAGGTTATGGAAAAAATCTTGCCTTATTTCAATATCACATGTTTTTGTTTTATTCTTGAATTAAATATCTTTTTTATTTAAGAATACTTCTAATTTATTTTTAAAATAACATATTCTTGCTTTAAAACAACCAATTATTTGGTTAAAGAAAATACATTTTCATGAATTAAGTAAATATTGCTGCCTTATTTCAAAAATTATATACTCTTGCTTTTAAACATTCAAAGTTTTATTTAAAGAAATTTAATTTTCTTACATTAAGAAAAGATTCTTGAAGTAAATCTACGTGAATTAAGAAAATACTTTACTATTTTAAAGAATATATTCTCTTCGTTATACGAGGTGTATTCAGAAAATACCGGAAATTTTTAAATTTCGCGGGTTTGGAGAGTCCGGTTGTCATAAAATAGTCTTTATTATGTTGGTATACCCCTGAAAATGATAAAAATTTTAAATGTTTTCATTGATTACTTTGTCTCTGGCAGCCGCTAAGGTTAGACGTGTTTTTATGAGGTCGGCGATTTTCGTTCGTTAAAAGAAATGATCAAAGAATTTGTATCCAATGTTGCTTAAAAAATGAAATAAATTCTGTGAAATGTTAACAAAGGCCTATAGTGAGTCTGCTATAAGTAAAACAAGAGTTTACAAGTGGTCTTAGAGTTTACAAGATGGCCGTGAAGACGTTGAAGATGACGAACGCCCCGAACGCACAAGCACATTAACTGATAAAAACATGGAAAAAGTGGAAGAAATGGTTAAAAACCATCAGAGAAGTCGCTGATGATGTTGGTATATCGATTGGCTCATCCCATGAATTTTTTTCGAATGTTTTGGCTATGAAACTTGTGGCAGCAAAATTTGTTCTAAAATTGTTAAATTTTGAACACAATTTTTGGCCAAAAACAATACTGTAATGATGCCCCAGCCTCCATATTCGCCAGACATGCCGTTGTCTGACTTTTTCCTATTCCCAAAAATAAAGAGAACCTTAAAGGGCCGTCGTTTTGCAAGCATAGATGATATTAAAAGCGCATCCCTGAAAGAACTAAAGGCTATCCCAAAGATCGAGTTTGAGAAGAGTTTAGAGGATTAGAAGAAGCGCTGGCACAAGTGCATAATATGTAATGGGACTATTTTTAATGTAGACGAATAAATAAATATTTTTTTCAAAAAACGAAAATTCCCGTTGTTTTCTAAACACATCTCGTATATGAGACAAAGATTGTTTTAAATCAAATAAATTTATTTGATACAAGTATATTTTTTTTCTTTAGATTATGATTTAACATTTATTTTTAATTTTCATTACAACGTCGAAAATCATGGTCTCACTTGGCAAATTTCTACTCACAAGTAAGGAAATCTCTCAATTTTCTTAATCAGTTTCCACTTTTACATTAATCGTACCGATCGAGTTTCAATCGGGACGTGTCTACACTGTAGACTCTACAGACCCGCATAAATCGAGATCTGACAACCCTAGTTGGAAACCTCTCTAATCAAACCGCAACAGGTCGGTCGTGCAATTTTAACCATTTCCGGGTTCAGATTAACACTACTTTGCAGGAAATTGTCGCCTAGTTACGGTGCTGAATATAATAACCCAGCCCACTGCATAGACATAGGACATGTCACATGGCCCACTCTGTCGGTTCTTTAGGAAGCGACGTGTTTTGCCGCGTCGGTGGCAGCGCATGATGTGGAAAGAGTGAATGGGCATCGCTATGAACTTCGCAGGGGTAGTAGCGCGTTATCATCTTCTCCGCAAACGCCGGCTTTGCCTGGTTCGCGTCGCGCTCGACTTTAACTTTGCAGCGCTGTTTTATAGGAATTTCTCGCGCGTTACCCAAATTCGTAGTTAATGTAAATTGAGTTCAGTTTTTTAATATTAATATTAATACTTTAATTCGATCTGTACATGTAATATTTGGTGTTTCTAATCATATCTTATATTTAACATCTTGATGTGTCTCTAAGTGTTAAGTGTTAAAGTTTAGATTTTTGGTAAGGATTTTTTAAATTTAATTAATTATGGCACGCCGTTTTACTTTTTAATGTCATGTTTATTAAAGCTAAATATTAATTCAAGTTGCGTCTTTAAAAATTGACTGAACATTTTAAAGTAAAAATTTTATGATGTCTTGGTATATTAAGTACACAATTTTAAGCACAGAATAAGAATTAAAGTAATTTTAATTCTAGAACTGAATGGCGTATTTTCTGACTAAAAAATTCGATGAATTAAAATTTGGGTTGAGATAATTTTAATAAGGCGCTACTTAAGAAACACGCAGTCAAATTGAACCAAAATTTTAATTCATCGAATTTCTTAGCCAGTTAATTCAAGGTGCGCGATATTTATTTAAGAAAAAGTAATACTGAAATTATGATTATGTCGCAATTATTTTCTATTATTACTCGTCGACATAAAAACCAATTTACCTGTTGGAAATTAAAGTGATAAAGTTTCTTATTCAACACACAAATATTTTGCACGAAATATTTGTTTTGATGTTTAAATGTTTTTAATATTAATGAAAATTTTATTTGACTAAGAATTGAATACAATTTTATTTTTATTGTTATTTTCAAAAATTTTAATATTTACTTATTATTATTATTATTTTGTTGTTTAAAATACTTTGAAACAATTTTTATACGGGAATAAAGTTGTGGTATAGTTGTTATTAATTACTATATTATTTAAATCTAGCAATACGAATTTTCATCTAAGAATCTTTCTGCCATATTTCTTTTAATCCGATTATTTTTTTAGATAATAAATTCAATGCTACTTGTATGTGACAAAATAATAATTCCTTATTTTTATTGTTTGGAATAAATATTAGGTACCTCGAATTTTCTGACTGAAAAATTCGCTAAATTAAAATTTTGGTTAACATAATTTTAATTTGGCGCTAGTGCATAGTGCGGTTGTGTTACGTACTACAGCCACCAAACTAAATCACATAACGTCCAAGGTACATAAGCTCGAAAATAAATTAGGCAACGGTGCATTCAAATTCAGTGCTGCCATTTTATTTACTTACCTGTTTTGCTTTCCTTAATTTCTTACCTAATTTATTGAAATAAAAATAAAGAAAATCCTTTTTACCAAAATATTGGTTTTTATTGACAAAAAGATAAAAAACATTACAATATTTTCAATCCACCATTAATTACATTCATGTTAAGTTTGTGTATTATTTTCAATTACGTCTTATATTCTTTTTCTATGCTTATAAGAACACTGTTTAGTGAACAGTAATATATTACTGTTCACTAAACAGTGTTCAGGTAGTCGGCTCGGACACGTAAGGAGTAGGACAATTCTGGTAATTATATAAATATCTTTTTCTGCAAGAAATCCTATTGCATAGACAACAGCAAATAATAAACCACAATTAAATTGTCTATTAGGAGAGTCCATATCTAAATTATTTCGTATAAAGTGAGGTTAGCCAGCAAGGCAGTCTTGTTGAAATCCACCCCTTACATAATTTAATAATCATTATCATGTCGATATACATTTAATGTATTACATTATTGATAGCACTGAAAATTTTGGACTGCACTGTTGCCTAATTTATTTTCGAGCTTATGTACCTTCGACGTTATGTGGTTTCGCATCGTGGCACTCCCACGGTGGCAGTAGTACGTAACACAACCGCACTATGCACTAGCGCCAAATTAAAATTCTGTTTACGAGTGTTAACCAACATTTTAATTCATCGAATTTTTCATCGAGAAAATTTGCCTTGCGCTTACAGATTTAAATCTTGTCTAATTTTTATTCCAAAATAAATATTCTACTTTAACTTAATTTTAAATTTAATTTAGTAATTTTTTTGAACGTTTATATTTTCTAGGCAATTTTTAATTTTGATAATTTTTGTTTTGAGTTAATTGTTTGATGTCATTAAAAAGTAAAACGGCATGCCATAATTAATGGTTTTATGTTGATATATCACATTTAAATTATTATAGTAATAATAATAATAAAGTTTATTTCAAAAACAATGTTTAAAAGTTACAGTAAACAGACAAACAGTAAATAGAAACTAGTCAAAGAATGCAAACAAAAGTTGGATATCATGGCCGAAAAATTTACATAGTAAAATCACTTAAAGCCTATGGTTCCATTTCACAAAATTTAATATAATCATAAAGGGTGGTTTTAAAAACTTGTATTGTTTTTATACTTTTTATATCTTCTGGAAGTTTATTATAAAAAGATATACAATAATATAAGGGTTCTTTCTCAAATAGACTTAGTCTATGTGGAGGAATATTGTAGTTGGTAACTCTTGTGGATTTTGTTTTAACAATTTTAAAAATATTTGGATATTTATATAAAAACAATACAGATTCATAAATATACACACCATACACAGTCAAAATTCTATTGTTTTTAAAAACTGTTCCATATATTTTAAACCAAATATTACCCGCATGATTCTCTTTTGTGCAACAAATAACAGATTCAAATTTTTACATTTTCCCCAAAAAATAATACCGTATTTTAAATTGGCAAAATATATGGTTTTTAAAGTTCTTTGGTCAACGTAACTACTCAAAACAAACATTGAGTAACATACTTTATTAAGCTTTTAACCCGCCGCGGTGTTAACCACACAAAATTTACCGATTTGTTTATTGTATGTTGATCACTAAATTAAATTTTAATCAATGTTTATACAACTTAAAAGTTAGCTTAATCATTACATAATTATAATTATTATCAAGAGTTAACCAGCTGTTTACCAACTGTTATACAACTGGGTCCAAACGATTAAAATCAAATGATTAAAAACTAAAAAATTATTAAGGTAATTGCCGCTCGGATTTTTTTTCGACGTATTTACATATATTGTAGAGTTTTGTCACAGCATCTTCTTATGCTGTGGTTTTGTTGTAAACCGACTTTTTTAGATTTATAAAAGGCAGAACACGAATAAAAAATCAATTGTAGGCATATAATTTTTTTTTTAATTGTTATTAAAAATGAATTTGTTGTAAATTTTAGAACAATTTTCCATAAACAATTTATATACATTCTATATGACATTTATTTAAAATCGATTTATCGGCTCAAAAATAACTAGATAGACTAAAAAATAAAGTTTTGGTCAATTAATTATAATGTTCAAATAGAACAGTTTTTTCAGCATTTCGACAAAAAACGGCTGATTTCGTGAATTCTGCCCATTAGAATTTAATTATTTTTTATGTTATTTACTTTACGTACAAAAAACGGTTTTATTTGTCACGGCTATTGCGATTAGACTTTAGGGGCAGGGAAGAATATTAAATATAAATTTTATATTAGCACGTAACCTTGTTTTAGAGGATGTTCCATCTTATTATGCGCCGATTTGCATTTGTCTTTTTTCGTCCAAAATTAAGGGATATACGAGGTGTGTTCAGAAAATATCGGGAATTTTCGTTTTTTTTTTAAATATTTATTTATTCGTCTACATTAATGTTTTCGCCTTCAAAATAGTCCCCATTGGATATTATTCATATGTGCCAGCTCTTCTTCCAATACTCGAAACACTTCTAAAACTCGATCTTTGGGATACCCTTAGTTCTTTCAGCGATGCGCTTTTAATGTCATCTAGGCTTGCAAAACGACGGCCCTTTAAGATTCTCTTATTTTTGGAAATAGGAAAAAGTCAGACAGAGGCATGTCTGGCGAATATGGAGGCTGGGGCATCATTACAGTATTGTTTTTGGCCAAAAATTTTGTTCAAAATTTAACAATTTTAGAACAAATTTTGCTGCCACACGTTGCCAGTGCCGGTTTAACAGGGGTTTTTTGGGGACTATAGCACCGGGCGGTAAATATTTTTGGGGCGGTACCGCGTACCGCCCATAATTAAAAAAAAAAACTTAATCGTTAGAATTTAGAAAAAAAAATATTGCGACACTGAGTCGGCGGATACAACGGATACAAATGAGAAAAATGTTGTTAGAGTTAAAGCAGCTTCTCCATCAGAAAAACTTGATTTATTGGAAACGGAATAATTTGAACTTTTTGGATAGACGTTTTGCAAATGATTAATGAAACCAATAAAGCAGTCCAAAAACAAAATATGGATTTAAGCACAAATGCTCATCTTTTGTCATTTTTAGTTGAGAACTTTGATTTTTTACGTGATATCATTTTGATCATTCCGAGGAAATTAACAGGAAACGAAAATTATGCTCAGAAGCGGATAATCATAAGAAAATTACAATTTGAAGAAAATAATTCAGAGGCAAGTTTAAGCAAAAAATAAACAATGCGAACAATATGTTTTATTTTAATAATTGACAATCTATAATCCGAAATCAATTGTCGATATGATAGCTAGAAATCTGGCACAAACAAATTTGAATTTTTGTTTAATCTAAAAGCATAAATCTTCGTGGAGGATTTGGATGAGTTTTTTCCTCAAAAATGTGTCCAACTCAAGAAACTGGTAACTTCCCTTTCGGAAATAAAAATAGAAACTCCATTGGAATTAGTATAAGTTTTATTAAATAAATATCTTCATTTCCGAATATTAATAATTGTCTGCGAATTTTTTTTTATAATGGTTTCAAATGCAAGTGGTGAACGATCTTTTTCTGCTCTAAAAAGGGTAAAGAACTACCTAAGAAATACAATTCCCCAAGAAAGATTTAACTCCTTAGCAATTCTGTCCAAATGGACAGATAAATATCAAGACCTGCTAGATGAAATAAATGTAAAGTGTTATAAAACAATTTGCTACTATAAAGACTTGAAAACAACCTTTTAATTATTAGTATTAGGATTTCTCAATATTTATTTAAACCAAAGAATAATGTTTTATTTATTTATAACTTTTGATTAGTTTTTCTTAGTACTTAGTATTGTTTATATAAACCAATGTTATTTTTTAGTTATAGCTTTTGATTAGTTTTTATAATTTGTTTATAAAGGCTCATTTTATATTTTATAGGATACTAAGTTTACTGTTAGATACCATGGCTGCAGCCTAACCAACCTAATTTTCCACTTGACGAGAGAAAGTAAGACTTAAAAATTTAAAAATGTTTTTAAAAAAGTAATATTTTAAAGCATTGGGCGTTGTGTTTTTGCCAGAACCGGGCGGCGAACTAACTTAAACCGGCACTGCACGTTGCATACCCAAAACATTCGAAAAAATTTCATGGGATGAGCCAATCGATATACCAACATCATCTGAGACTTCTCTAATGGTTTATAACCATTTCTTCCACTTTTCCCATGTTTTTATCGGTTGTTAATGTGCTTGTGCGTTCGGGGCGTTCGTCATCTTCAAAGTATTCACGACCATCTTGGAAACTCTTATACCACTTGTAAACTCTTGTTTTACTTATAGCAGACTCACTATAGGCCTTTGTTAACATTTCACAGAATTTATTTCATTTTTTAAGCAAAATTGGATACAAATTCTTTGATCCATTTCTTTTAACGAACGAAAAATCGCCGAGCTCATAAAACACGTCTATCCTTAGCGGCTGCCACTGACAAAGTAAACAATGAAAACATCTAAAGTTTTTATCATACTTCGAGAGCATGTATACTAGGGTGGAGCGAATTTTTTTTTTCCTTAGCCTGGGGGTGAAATTTGTAGCCTATAAAAAAAGAAAATTTTTAAAAAAATAAACTTTACTCAACGTCTTGAGGTGGCCCACTGATTTTTTAAATTAAATTTAAGTTAAAATTCTTTTGAATAAAAAAAAAATTTTTTTGGCTTGTATTCTTCAAATTTATCTAAAAATAAACAAATTTGATCGTGTTCAACTCGAAATTCGCTCGATTGCCTCAGAAAAGCATGGTACTATTTTGGAATTTTTTTAAAAAACAACAATAATGACCACAAATTTTTTTTTAACTTCATAACTGTTAATTAGCAAGAAAGAGGACACTCCGCAGTTTCCGGACACTTTTGAAATTTTTTTTTATTCAAAAGAATTTTAACTTAAATTTAATTTAAAAAATCAGTGGGCCACCTCAAGACGTTGAGTAAAAATTTTTATTTTTCAAAAATTTTCTTTTTTTATAGGCTACAAATTCCACCCCCAGGCTAAGGAAAAAAAATATTTTTTTTCGCTCCACCCTAATGTATACCAACATAATAAAGAAAATTTTATGACAACCGGACCCTCTGAACCCGCAAAATTTAACAATTCCCGTTATTTTCTGAACACACCTCATACATATATTTTTTAAATCAATAATATAATTTTTCCTTAAATACATAAAAAGTTTGATTGTAAAAACCCTTTAATCTTTAATAATAGGAGCCAATAGGTGTTTCTAAAGTAATTTTTGTCGGTGTTTACAAACTTGGTTTTAAAAATAAATGATAAGGTAATTAATTGTCATTTTAAAGTACGAAATAGTTATTTATGTCATAAGGCTGAGAAGTTATTGTTTTTGTGCTGAGCTCAAAGTTTGACTCACGCGTTAGCGGAGTAACGATACATACAACGTACAATTATAATAACATTTATTAAAAGTATAAAGTGAGGTTAGATAGCTTCACAGTCAGCAGTTTTATTCTTAAAAAAACCGCCGACAGCTCTGAAGCTATCTAACCTAACTTTATACTTTTAATAAATGTTATTGCAAAACTACCTTAAAAGACTTATTTTGTAGAGCGTAAAATTTACTACAAAAATATGTCTTGCATTTTGTTGCATGTCTATATAGGCCCATATGGGCCGGTTTTTCAATCGTTGGTTAAGTTTATCTTACGGTTAATTTCCTTAGATACAATTGTTAACACAATGGTATCTAAGAAAGTTAACCGTAAGATAAACTTAACCAACGATTGAAAAACCGGCCCTATGTGTTAGAGAGTTGTGAATTTTCTCTTGAATATCATCATTTGTTTTAAAATTGTTTTTAGACTGTACAAAAATAATTTAGATAGTACCGTTGAGTGAAATAAAACTTTAATCAATGATAGTACCAATTGAAAAAAGCCAACTTAAATTCAGAAAAAAGATATTTTATATATCATCCAGCCACAAACCCATAAATCCGAGGATCTCGCGAGAAAAACACGTGCAAAGATTATCTGTCACAAAAGAAGTAAAATTCTTAATTTAAATTTAAATTTTTAGATAATATTAGGTACCGTAAACACGGGTGGCTTTAGCTCACTTTCAAACTTAAGCTTAAAATTTTTGTGGTTTTAACAATCATGAACATTAAATAATGTATACCAGAATTTGAGTTGCTCTTTCATAATAACTTTGTTATAATATTACATAGTTTCAAAAATAAAATTTAAAAACTGGGTGTGCAAAGTAACCCCCTGGTTGCGGGTAACTTTGTCTCACTATGTATTTTTCGTATAAAATTAACTCAATATTTTATTTTTTTTATATACAGGGCAATAAAAAAGTTGAAAAATAAAATGACATCTGGGTTTGATAATATACCAAGTTTTTTTGTTAGAGATTGCTCTGGAGCCCTGGCTAATCCCCTCTTGATTATTTTTAATAAAATTTTAAAATCTGGGTTGTTTCCAGACATGTGGAAGATTTCTAAAATCATACCAGTATTTAAACGAGGTGATAATTCGCTTATTGTCAACTACCGACCAATATCAATTTTATGTAATTTTGCTAAAATATTCGAAACAATATTAAATACAAACATTTTTGATCAAATAAAAAATATGTTGTCCCCTTTTCAACATGGTTTTATTACAAAACGATCTACCACAAGTAACTTGGTTTCATTTACACAACATGCTAGTCAAACGATTGATAGCAATGGCCAATTGGATGTTATCTATACCGATTTTCAAAAGGCTTTTGATCAAATAGACCATTTTATTTTATTAAATAAATTAAGGCGGATGGGTTTTGATGATATGCTTATTAAACTTTTTGAATCATACCTTACTAATAGGCAACAATATGTCATTGTTAATGGTTACTGTTCCGAGTGGTTTGCCTCTTGTTCAGGGGTGCCGCAAGGATCTAATTTGGGACCCATTCTTTTTGTTATTTTTATTAATGACTTGCCATTAAATTTAAGTTGCTCCAAGCTTTTATATGCGGATGATTTAAAAAATTTTAAAGGTATACAAAACTTAAATGACTGCTTTGAACTTCAAAATGATTTAAATACTTTAAACCAGTGGTGTCTTAGTAATCGTTTAAAGTTGAATATATCTAAATGTAAGATTATGCGCTATACCAGAAAACTAAATCCAATTATTTTTGAATATAGCATTAATGATATTCCCTTGGATACAGTTTCTGTAATGAAAGACTTGGGTGTTATTTTTGATCAACAGTTAAGCTTTGTAAGTCACATTAACACAAATATAAAATCTGCAACAATGACCCTTGGATTTATTTTTAGAAATACCAAAGGTTTTTCTTCTCAGTACGTTAAATTACTATATTATTCGTTAGTGCGCAGCAAACTTGAGTATGCCAGCGTGGTTTGGTCTCCAATATATGCCTATCACATAACAAACCTTGAAAATGTACAGCGTAAATTCCTAAAAATTCTTAACTTTAGAATATTCAATTTTTATCCACCACAGGGTTATGATCATTTAGTTCTGTTAGAGACTTTTAATGTATTGTCTTTGGAATTGAGAAGAAAAATTATTTCAATAACTTTTTTGTATAAACTTCTTCATGATCAGATCGATTGCATGGATTTGTTGGGTCAATTGTGCTTTAATATTCCTCGTTGTAATAGCCGACAATGTATAACGTTTAGATGTCCCTTTGCTCGTACAAACACACTTATAAAATCTCCTTTATATGTTATGTGCAATATATTCAATTTTATTTCTACTTCCTGTGATATAAATTTTTCTTCCTTAAGCTTTATAAAAAATTGTTTATCCTAGTGTTTTATATTGTTAATTGTAAAAATTGTTAACTATTTATATTTTTAATTATTTATATATTGTTTTTAACTTATTTGTATTATTTATTTATAAGCTAGTATTTGTAAGTAAACACTATTATATGAATGTCCATTTATGGTATGTACTGTTGGGCAATAAATACCTATTATTATTATTATTATTATTATTTTATTTTTATAAGACACGTGTTAGCAGCGACATATATCTATTGCAAGGGATTACCGATAAAATAAAAAATCGACCTGTAGTTAACCAAGGATCATCATTTCAAAGGATTGCGCATAATATAGATTTTTAAGAGTTTTGCAATGATGTGATATATACAATTTTAAAGTGTAATAAATACCATTTCTTTCTTTAAAACACTGATTTTCCTGTAATATAAACTCAATAGAATCGCTCAATTGACAGGTTTAGATCAACAAATTATAAATGTTAATTTTATCGAGCGCGATAAGATTTTTCATGAAAGGGTTAAAGTCACCCGCGGGGTGCAAAGTCACCTGTGTTTACGGTATTTGTCGTAGAAAAATTATAGTATGTAACTCGTTTATAGACTTTTCTTCTCATTTAATTATGCACTCGCTCGCCAGCTCGCTCGTGCTTAGATTAAATTTGTGACTAAAATGGCATTTATCAAACTTAATACATAATATACTATAATGAACTTTAAAAAGCGGTTTTCCATATAAAATATTTGACAAATACATTTTAGGTCTTGTATCAAAAAAATAGCAAAATGTATGCGCGACGGTCTATTACCTACCTCATGAAGTGGCCTATCTGTATCTTGTATGTACAGACAACACAGCAGACTTAAACTTTAAATATTACGTCGCTGTAAATGAACCTTATTCTCGTCTTTCTGCTCACAAAATGTAAACTATTGACTATAATCCTTACTTATTATACAAGTTCATCCTTATAAAATATTTGGTATAGAAAACCAATTAACAAAATGTTGCTAAAGATTTTAAGTATACGTATACGTATATATAATATATTAAAAATCGGTACATTTATCCTAATTTAACAATATATTGCATATATGCACTTAATAGGTAAATATCTACTACACAGTTATAAAAATAAGATTTGTTAACATCAGTTTATACCTAGTCTTAAACGTTTACATAATTCGTTGTATAAAACCAGAAATTTTAAATATTTTAACAAAGATAAACACTTTACCGGTACTATGCAATTTTGTAGTCGATTTGTTCATTTTTATAGGCTACAGATTATTTTAATAGTTGAAAAAATATTTTGTTAAAAAATTACACGTGATTTTAGGCAGCCAATTAAAACGTTTCCCATTGATTTTTTTATCGTAAATCATCCACACAAAGTTCAACTGAATTGAGCGTCTGCAACTTGTTGTTCTGCCTAATTTATTCTGATTCGTAATGTTTTTGTAACAATTGTTCACTCCAGTTAACTCAAGTGTTTATAATTGATTACTGAAGCGTTTATATATTACCAGAACTCTGTTATTATTGTTATTTGGATTCCTTATACAAGTGTGCGAAGTGGGAAGTATCACAAAAAAGATGTCATCACTGGTTTTTAAACTTAAATTAGGAGATAAGACCTTATCTGATAAGTACTGTTAATTAAAGTTACGTAATACATTAGTATGTATACTATAGTACTGATAGTTATATTGTACCAAATTTCTAAATAATCTGATGATTTCAGAATGGTGTATTATTTAATTGTGTGTACGAGGTTTGTTCAGAAAATATCGGGAATTTTCGTTTTTTGAAACAAATATTTATTTATTCGTCTAATTTTGTCGCCTTCAAAATAGTCCCCATTGGATATTTTGCACATGTGCCAGCTCTTCTTCCAATACTCGAAACACTTCTAAAACTCGATCTTTGGGATAGCCTTTAGTTCTTTCAGCGATGCGCTTTTAATGTCATCTATGCTTGCAAAACGACGGCACTTTAAGGTTCTCTTTATTTTTGGGAATAGGAAAAAGTCAGACAGAGGCATGTCTGGCGAATATGGAGGCTGGGGCATCATTACAGTATTGTTTTTGGCCGAAAATGTTGTTCAAAATTTAACAATTTTAGAACAAATTTTGCTGTCACGCGATTCATACCCAAAACATTCGAAAAAATTTCATGGGATGAGCCAATCGATATACCAACATCATCAGCGACTTCTCTGATGGTTTATAACAATTTCTTCCACTTTTTCCATGTTTTTATCGGTTGTTAATGTGCTTGTGCGTTCGGGGCGTTCGTAATCTTCAACGTCTTCACGGACATCTTGGAAACTCTTATACTACTTGTAAACTCTTGTTTTACTTATAGCGGACTCACTGTCACTGCCTTTGTTAACATTTCACAGAATTTATTTCATTTTTTAAGCAAAATTGGATACAAATTCTTTGATCCATTTCTTTTAACGAACAAAAAATCGCCGAGCTCATAAAACACGACTAACCTTAGCGGCTGCCACAGACAAAGTAAACAATGAAAACAGCTAAAGTTTTTATCATAATTCGGGGGCATGTATACCAACATAATAAAGAAAATTTTATGACAACCGGACCCTCCGAACCCGCGAAATTTAACAATTCCCGTTATTTTTTGAACACACCTCGAATGTTATTTTTGTGTTCTTTTATTTTTTTCTTTACGAAATTGATTTATAAAGCAACCTTTCTTATCAAAATTCTTTATTTAAGTTTGAACAAATACTTTTGTTTGGTTTGTATTATTATTTTGTATTATAAGAATTAGGTCATTTGTAAAAATTACAAGAATTATGGTTAAAATATTAACATAGAATTTTGTTATTAAAACTACAAAATAACGTTAAATGAAACAGATTACAGTTTGTTGTAAACGAAACATAAAGTTATGGGGACCTGGATTAACATAACATCTCATTATTATTTGGTTAAAATTAAAAAATACTTGTTTACTGTGTACCTAATCTTTTCAGGATACACTTGTAAGCATAATACGTAAATAGTAATAATAATAATAATAATATAGTTTATTTACCAAATCAAGTTTCCAACAAAAATCTGTACAATTACATATATAAATAAACAAAATCTCCTTAAGCATAGCTTGTCTGGAGTTAGAATAATAATATATATTTTACAGCTAGTAATAGTAAAAAGTACCTACACAAAATATCCATACGACTTACAATACTTTTAAAAACAATATATAGTGTAATGAATAAATATAATATATAAAATAATCTCAAATATACATATGAGAGTTTAAAACCAATAATAATAAAAAACACATGAATACAAAAAAAATAAAAACAATAACAATAGAGACCAGAGTGAAATGAAATAATATAAAATCATAGGCATCACAAACATAATTAAGATAGAATCTATCAGATAAGAATAATTTTAGGGATAAAAATGCTTAATTGTTTTCCACTATGTTATGTATCTCCTGTCTTGGTTTACTATAAATATATTCTTTAATGTACCTTTCAGTGGCGGCTAGTGGATATTGGGCACACCCATATCTCAGTTATTAGTCATGGGACCCACATCAAATTTATATGAGTTTATAATGACATTATATAGACATGTTCTGCGAAAGCAGAATTTAAATTAAAGTTTGCGAAAAAAAAGTTAGTTTTTAAGTGCAACCCCCAGCCTCCTGCCCCTCCAAATTAAAATAATTCAAATTAAAGTGGTACAATATTTAATTCACTGAAGTTTATCGACAAATTACAAATTTTATTTAAAAAATTCAAGATTACAGGTTTTATACCATTTATAATTTTTATTATTTTTTTTACTAATTTTAAAAAAAATTGAAATGGTATAAAATCTGTAATACTTGAATTTTTTTAATAAAATTTGAAATTTGTCGATAAACTTCAGTAAATTAAATATTGTACCACTTTAATTTGAATTATCTTAATTTGGAGGGGCAGGAGGCTGGGGGTTGCACTTAAAAACTAACTTTTTTTCGCAAACTTTAATTTAAAGTGTGATGTTAGAATTCCTCCCCAGCCTGTTATCCCATATGTTAAGTTGCTCTCTACAAGGGCGTGATATACTATTTTTAAAGGCTTTAGAATTTATTTCTGCTGTCGTATACGAGAGTGGTTAAATAATAATAAGAGAGTGGTTAAAATTTAAAACAAAAAAAAAGACAAAAACTAAATTACTGCATAAAACTAAGCATTTGAGATAAATTCAATCTTTTTTTAGCTTTTCAAATTTTTGCAAAAATAACTGAAGCGCCCGCTAACAAGTAGGTAGCGAAGCGATTAAAGCTTTTAAAAAATAATTTTTATTTTTTTAAAATTACAAAGGTAATAAAACTATTTAAAAATGATTAGTTTGTTATTAAAAATATTATGTTTTTTAATAAAATTATATAACCTTACTTACAAAAATTAAATACTTTTGAAAATTATATTTTTAACAAAATTTATATAAAACAATTAAACAATTTTGTCTATACCAAAAAAATGTATTTTACAAATAGAATTTAAATAAGCTATTTCCATTATTTCGTAATTATACATTTTCAATGTTACATTAAATATCGATTGTCAAACTCTTACATGCGAAGCGATTAAAGCTTATTTTTAAAAGATAATTTTTATTTTTTAAAATAGAGTAATTGCATCAAAAATGAAAATCCCTAAAAACCTTTTTATTGTAATCTAGAGGTAAAAACACATTGCGAAAATATTTTTTTATATTCCAAAAGTTCAACCCGGCCCCAAAATATCAAATTGAAAAAAGGTACTTTTCAAACGTTCCGAACTCCCGCCATATTGCATGACGTCATAAGCTTCACGAGCTGTCAGAAATCAAGATGTCAACAAATAATAAACACCGATAAAGTTTATGTTTAACATGGAAAACGCGAAATATTGTTTTGTGCCTTGTACAAATACAACCTGGAAAACTCCTGGGAAAAGGTTTATCACCGTGCCAAAAGAGAAAATAAGGATAAAGTGGATTAAAATAGCTCGGCGCGATATCAAAACATCGTCACCATTTTATTGCTCATTTTAAGGATCATTTTAATGTAAGTAAAATAAAATGTCGTTTACTAGGTATATGGTTTGAATAGGTATGTTAAATATTAATAAATTCAAGAAAATACGGCTGAGCCGTAACTACTCTCAGTGTAGGGTCATAAACTTTGCTTTTGATAATTGAAGGGACAACTTTCCCAGGAGTTTTCCAGGTTGTATTTGTACAACAAGGCACAAAACAATATTTACAACCAATTTTTGGTTTCGCGTTTTCCATGTTAAACATAAACTTTATCGGTGTTTATTATTTGTTGACATCTTGATTTCTGACAGCTGGTGAAGCTTATGACGTCATGCAATATGGCGGGAGTTCGAAACGTTTGAAAAGTACCTTTTTTTCAATTTGATATTTTGGGGCCGGGTTGAACTTTTGGAATATAAACAAATATTTTTGCAATGTGTTTTTACCTCTAGATTACATTAAAAAGGTTTTTAGGGATTTTCATTTTTGATGCAATTACTCTATTACAAAGGTAATAAAAACTACTTACTTAAAAATTATTAGTTTGTTATTAAAAATATTATGTTTTTTAATAAAATCATATTTCTTTACTTTACAAAAATTAAATCCTTTTGAAAATTGTATTTTTAACAAAATTTATAAATTTTGTCTATACCAAAAAAATGTATTTTTTCTACACCCACCTTTAAAACGCCCTTTATCGTAAATGTTTCCATGACACTAAGTGACCTTTTAAATACAAATTGACAAGTTGTGGCAACGCCAATATTTGAAAAGTTTATATGAACATTGTACTGACCTTTTAATTTCGTCGGCAGTAAACTATAACTTAAATTCGGGCACGGACTCTACTGTAATTACAGTACAATTACTTTAAAGTCCTCATAAAACATTTCCTTTACTTTCACTGTGAAAAACTGTAAATTTTCAAGATATATTTCGATTTATAACCTTTATAATTGTGTTTATAAAATGTAAAAATATGACATTTGACAGTTTTCCCTTTTGTTTCATAGATGGCGCTCTATACAAATTTTTGATTTAAATCATTTTAAGATAATAATAAGTATTTCTCGGCTGAAGGACTACGGTCAATAGCCTTTGAACTTGGTTTTAGTTCAATAAAGCATTATTTTTATAATAATAAGTATTTGTCGTAGAAAAAGTATAGTATGCACCTCGTTTATAAACTTTTCTATACACTCATTAACTTAAGCACTCGCTCGCAAGCTCGCTCGTGCCTACATTAAATTCGTGTATAAAATGGCGTTTATCAACTTGATACATAATATACTATTACAAATAGAATTTAAATAAGCTATTTCAATTAATTCGTAATTTTACATTTTAAATGTTACATTAAATATCGATAGTCAAACTCTTACATGGATACTACCTACCTACATGTAATATTATTTTATCATTTTAGATGCTTCCATAATGTCTAAATGCTTCCCTAAATTTTCAAAATCATGATTTTGTACTTTCTATAGTTTTATTTATTTTAAGAACAATTTTAAGGTCTTTCAGTAAAAATTATTGGCGATTTTTTTGTTTTTACACGAGTTTTTGGATTTCAAAGCATAATTAAAAATATCTGCTTTTTGTTCTTCCGCTCTGCTGTAGATTTAGGTTTTGCGTGGGGTACGAAATAGTACGCATATATATAAGTATTCACCGAGAAACGCTTGCTTTAATCAAAAATCCAATTTTACGTTTAAATTACATCCATTAAATCCACCCTGAAGATATTTTAGTTTCGTGTATGTTATTATTATTAAAACTGCCGTATAAGTTTGGGTAAAAAATTAACCTAGTCCTACATAAATTAATCTTAGTTGAATAATAACGTAACGTAACGATAACATAACGTAAAAAGGAAAACGTTTTGTATAAAACTCTACGTACTAATAATAAAAAAATAATATTAAATTAAAATTTATTAGACAATTTTTAGTAACTTAAAAGTTTACCCCTGTGGTTTTATTTCTGCATCGTTTTAGATTTACTTAAATAAGTTATTCATGTTTTCTTTAAATTAAGCACCAGTTTTTACAGAATTTTAATCTTTTCCGTATGACTTTTTTATGTGTTATTATCTTAGTATATATTTTTTAATTAAAATGTCATTTCGGTCAAAAATAATAATACCATTAGAATCGTGAATAATTTCTGCATTTTACTTACTTGAGATTTTGAAAAACCCACTAGTTTTATTTAGCGACAAAAATAATATATTTTTTGAGAAAAAAGTATTTAACCTAAAAAAACATACCTACAAAATTAATTTTTTTTCCCGAAAAACTGAAACATTTTATAGAATAGGACTTTATATATTTTTTTCTGAAAAGCAAGTTTATAAACAAAAAGTCGGAAGGCCGTTCCCTATAACAAAAGCGTTAACTGTATTTTCTTTACCTTGCATCTCTGGGAACACTGTCTATGGCACGCCGTTTTACTTTTTAATGAAAAAAAAAATTAACTCAAAACAAAAATTATCAAAATTAAAAATTGCCTAGAAAATATAAACGTTCATAAAAATTACTAAATTAAATTTAATTATAAATTAAAATCTACCAATTTATTTTTTGGTGTATTGGATAAGTTTCCATATATATTTACATCATTCTGGTGTGATCTATATTTTTAAGCCTCAGTTTTTATTGTATGAATATTTTTTTTCTATTTAAAAAAGGTGCTTATATGTAAATAATAATATTTCATTTATTAATTTAAAATGAAGTTAAAGTAGAATATTCATTTTGGAATAAAAATTCGATGAATTAAAATGTTGGTTAACACTCGTAAACAGAATTTTAATTTGGCGCTAGTGCATAGTGCGGTTGTGTTACGTACTACTGCCACGAAGCGAAACCACATAACGTCGAAGGTACATAAGCTCGAAAATAAATTAGGCAACAGTGCAGTCCAAAATTTTTAGTGCTATCAATAATGTAATGCATTAATGTATATCGACATGATAATGATTATTAAATTATGTATACATAAGGGGTGCATTTCAACAAGACTGCCCTGCTGGCTAACCTCACTTTATACGAAATAATTTAGATATGGACTCTCCAAATAGACAATTTAATTGTGGTTCATTATTTGCTTAGTTGTCTATGCAATAGGATTTCACGCAGAAGAAGATATTTATATAATTACCAGAATTGTCCTACTCGTTACGTGTCCGAGCCGACTACCTGAACACTGTTTAGTGAACAGTAATAAGAATAGAAAAAGAATATAAGATGTAATTGAAAATAATCCACAAACTTAACATGAATGTAATTAATGGTGGATTGAAAATATTGTATTGTTTTTTATCTTTTAGTCAATAAAAACCAATATTTTGTTACAAAGGATTTTCTTTATTTTTAGTCAATAAAAACCAATATTTTGTTAAAAAGGATTTTCTTTATTTAAGGTAAAGGTAAGAAATTAAGGAAAGCAAAACAGGTAAGTAAATAAAATGGCAGCACTGAATTTGAATGCACCGTTGCCTAATTTATTTTCGAGCTTATTTACCTTAGACGTTATGGGATTTCGTTTGGTGGCTGTAGTACGTAACACAACCGCACTATGCACTAGCGCCAAATTAAAATTATGTTAACCAAAATTTTAATTCAGCGAATTTTTCAGTCAGAAAATTCGAGGTATCTACATAATATTTATTCCAAACAATAAAAATAAGGAATTATTATTTTGTCACATACAAGTAGCATTGAATTTATTATCTAAAAAAATAATCGGATTAAAAGAAATATGGTAGAAACATTCTTAAATGAAAATTCGTATTGATAGATTTAAATAACATAATAATTAATAACAACTACACCACAACTTTATTCCCGTATAGAAAGTAAATATTAAAATTTTTAAAAATAACAATAAAAATAAAATTGTATTCAATTCTTATTAGTCAAATAAAATTTTCAGTAATATTAAAAACATTAAAATATTAAAACAAATATTTCGTGCAATATTTGTGTGTCGAATAAGAAACTTTATCACTTTAATTTCTAACAGGTAAATTGATATTTATATCGACGAGTAATAATAAAAAATAATTGCGAAATAATGATAATTTCATTTTCTTAAATAAATATCGCGCACCTTGAATTAACTGCCTAAGAAATTCTATGAATTAAAATTTTGGTTCAATTTGACTGCGTGTTTCTCAAGTAGCGCCTTATTAAAATTATCTCAACCCAAATTTTAATTCATCGAATTTTTTAGTCAGAAAATACGCCATTCAGTTCCAGAATAAAAATTACTTTAATTCTGTGCTTAAAATTGTGCACTTAATATACCAAGACATCATAAAATTTTTACTTTAAAATGTTCAGTCAATTTTTAAAAACGCAACTTGAATTAATATTTAGCTTTAATGCCGGTTTTACACCAAACCGACAAAACAGCAATTCGAGATGAAAAAAACAAAACCGCAACTTTTTGCAGATTTTTTGAAGATTTTTCGGCAACTCAACAGTTGCTGTTGTGTTTTTCGTTTCCCGATCGATGTCGGTAACTTCAAAGAGTTGCTGCGTTTTTTGCAACTCAGTCGTCTTGGTGTAAACGTCTGTTATCAACTTGAGTTGCGGCGAGCTGTGTTTTTGTCATGTTGACAGTCGCGGCAAGGTTATTTATCAAAAAAGAATAAGTATATATATATATATATATATATATACAGGGTGTCCTGAAATTAGTGCACCATACTTTAACAGCAGATTCTACGTGCAAAAATAAGAAAAAAAGTCCCTATAAACATAGGTCAAGAAATGTCTCCTAAGGGAGCTACAGCCCCCAAAAGGAAAGCCCCTGAAGATGGTTTTTATTTAATATCTTCAAAACCGTTAAAGATAGAAAAGTGCAATTTAGGGAATTAATTAAACTTTTTATGACCAATAAGGCGTAACAATAACAATTTAAAAAATTTCATGAGGTTTGGGTCAGATTGATAGAAAGTGGGGTTAAAACCACCTTAACTTTTTTGTACGTATCTTGTACCAGAATTTGATGTCAGATTATGAAATTTTGGAGTTTTTCACATAAAAAAGGTCATCTTATTGAACTTCGTTAACATACCCCGTTTTCGCTTAAAATCGATTTAAAAATTATTTTACATGGCATAAAAATTCACAATTAAATCACAACCATAGAAATGGACTCGCTTGGTCCTTGGAATACGACTGCCATGTTTAGGAAAAAATAGAATAATTCAAGACAGGTGACGGTTTCATGTAGTAAGTGACAGGGTGTTTCTACTTTTTTATAAATATTATTTAAAAACCATATTCAGGGGCTCCCTTTTCGGGGGCTGTAGCTCCCTTAGGAGGCATTTCTTGATCTATATTTATAGGGACTTTTTTCTTATTTTTGCACGTGGAATCTGCTGTTAAAGTATGGTGCACTAATTTCAGGACACCCTGTATATATATATAGTGTTAATTATTAAGAATAATAATAAGGCAGTGCAGTGTTTTCTTTTTTTTTCTAAATCACGTACCAACAGCCAACCGCACACGAGAAAAAAAAGCGTTCCTCGTCACTATCCATGTTAATTTTTTTAAATAAATAATATAAAATAATGAACAACCATCTACTTTCTGAATAGAACTAAACAACTGCAACTGTTTCTCTGATGTAAAACGACAAAAAACAAAAACTCGACAGCAATTAATTTTTGTCTGTTTAGTGTGAACAGTTTTATCGTTAAAAACAGTTGAGTTTTTGTTTTTTAAAAAGCAACAAAACAGCAACTCAACTAGTCGGTTTGGTGTAAAACCGGCATAATAAACATGACATTAAAAAGTAAAACGGCGTGCCCTAACTGTCAGTTCTTTTTAATAAAAAGTACAAAAAAATAACAGCCAAAATTACACTATAAAGTGTAAAAATATTCTCTAGGGACGCAAAAGTTAAAACATCGCAACCCAACTTGAAATTTTTAAAACTTATGTAGCAATAAAAATATTGTAAAGTACAGCAGTGAGTTTTACAGTTTCATATAAAACGCAGTTCTACTATTAAATATATATATTCTACCATTAAATATATATATTCTCCTATATTCACCTTAATGATATAAATAAAAATTTTCCATTAAAATCAAGCTTTGTATAAAACATTTTTAGGTTTTTGTGAAATTATTGCAATGGTGAAGTATTGTAAAAATAAATAGTTGTAATAGGTACATAAGTTTGTTTAAAATACTCCAAAAGTCAATTTTTTGCAATTATCATGTTGGTACTTGAAAAAATAATAACTGTGATTATTTCCCTCATTATAATATGAACCAATCAAAAGCCTTGAATTTTTGAATAAATTTCGTTTAAATAAGCGATTCACTAGAACTATTTAACAGCGATTAAATTTTAGCCTCCATATTGGATTTTTGTTTACGATTTTATGGTGTTATTTACAAGTTTTAACAAACATTTTTTAAAAAACAATAAAAAATAAGTTATCTAGTTTACGAAATATCAATTATTACTTATTACATACCTTAAATTAATGGAATTTTTTTTTTAAATATTTATAAATTTTGACACATACGTCAGATTTTATGAATTGTCAAATAGTTTCCTTTAATTCGAGAAATAATCTAGACGTATATCACTCAACCTATAAATTTAATCTGTCAAACTATGCTCAGTAAGTTTTTTATTTGATTTTTCTTTTTGGAAAATAGTTTCATGCAAAATAATTAAATATAAAACCCCTCGACCGCTACGCGGTCTCGTGATTTTATTAAATTATTTTGCGTTCAACATTTTCCAACAAAAACCAAACAAAAAACTACTGAGCCTAGTTTAACCGATTAAATTCATAGTTCTCGTGGTATAATATATAATTATAAATATGTTGATGTTTATTAGAATTGTATTGCAAAAATTAAGCAAAAATAGTTAAACATTTTACATAGTTTTGGCAACTGTCGGGTGTCGAAAATACTTTATTGTTAGTATTTGTAAAAAAATTAATTTTTTAAATAAAATCAAGAAATTAAAAATTTGATAAACAAAATCAAATAAATATTTTATTAACTTGATGTTGATGTTTGGGATCAAGATTTCACTTATGTTTTATTCAAAATGTATCATACAAAGCAGAAATTTTCAATTTTATTTTAATTCCGGATAACTAAAGTTCTGTTGTAGTGGGCGATTAGTTTATAAACTAATCGCCCACTACAACAGAACTTTTAAAAATAAAAATCTGGTAGCCCTGTTGTACAGTCATTGACATACAGGTATACAAAATGTGACATCAATTAGGAATTTAGGAAAAAATTTTCAGAAAAAGCATATAAAAATATATGACGAACACTTTTAAAATAAACTAGTAAAAAATAACTATTTAAAAGTGAAAACGACTATTTTATTAGTAAAAAATGCTGGTACCATGATCAAGGGCGTCGATAAGGGGGGGGATAATGGGGGTAATTACCCCCCCCAAGATAGAAGTCCTAAGAAAGAAATTACTTTAGTTTTGGTACCTTATAATCCTTTTCCCTAATATACAAAAGCAAATAAACAATAAGGAGTTTTGCAAAATTATTTTCCTCATATGTTACCCCCCCCCAAAAAAAAATTATCGACGCCCTTGACCATGATACTTTTGACTATTTCTTTTTAAAGTTAACATTTAATATTTGTTGAAGCTTTGAAAAAATGCAAAAAAAGTTATAAGTTATTAGTAGAGACCGGACTTTTAGGCACTCAAAAAAGGCCAAATAGGCAAGAAAAAGGCAAAATAGGCAAAAAAAAGGAAAAAAATATTGTAAAACAAACGCGTATATTTTAATAAACATAAAATAAATTAAAAACCTAGTACCAAATCAACACTACTACGGTCGAGACGTAGGGGAAGGTGGGGGAATTTTGCGCAGTGGGTAATTTTACGTATAAACAATTCTTCCAGATATGAAGTAAATAATACATTTTTTGAATGTTGCAAACTTGGAAACGTTGCTTTGGGTATACGGGAACTAAAGTGTACCGCAATTAAGCTTGTAGCTTTTAGCTAGTGACCATGGTCACTAGCTAACTGTGATACATGTACGTTGATCTAAGATATCCATGTCGTTTCCGCTACGAGTTAAGTTTAAATTTCTGTCCAATCGCTTAAATGTTTATAACACAACTTTATATGATCTTTCCTCGTAATCTGGTGTATGTTTAAATTGTTCAGGTTAAATTTGGAATGTTTTTTAGTATCACAATATTTTTCTTGCAATGGGGGTAATTTTACGCTGAAAAGTTGGGGTAATTTTGCGCTGCAAAATTTGGCCAATATGGGAGCTTTTGGTACAGGAGCCTAGATTGTTCATCATAAACAGTTCCATTTGGGCACACGCGGAGTGTAGCGTAAAAAACAACCCCTAAAACTACATATGTGACAACTGCTGCATGTAGACCCTCTTATTTCTAAGAACAAAAATTTAATTTGTAGTTATTTATTTTTGATCTTGTTTGTTTTGCTTGTTTCATAGAGAAAATAGTTTTGTTTTATTTTTATGTTTTAATATAATAATATTATAGAAATAAACGGTTTATTTAGATACCTGCAAATCTTTCTCTATACAGCGCAAATTTTCCCCCTATGATGCGCAAAATTACCCTGATAGGTGGGTAATTTTGCGCAAATGCATTATTAAAAAAAATTTTTTTTTATAAATTGCGCATTATATACACATAGTAAACATAGTAGACTATCGCTGCTATTAATTGCAAAATTTCACATTTAAACTTAACAAAGATACTAGAGATTTTGCTTAGATGCGCAGAATTCCCCCACCTTCCCCTAATAGTTTCTCCGCTCTGAACTATAAATAATTATAAAGTGCATTTAAAACCTAATCTAAAAGTTTAAAAGCGCGAAGTGAACTGCCACCCCACCTGTCGAAGTCACGGAACCACCCACCTGAACAGGTTCATCGCGGCATGAACCAGGAAGAACCCCCCCCCTCTGCGCAGACTGCATTTGGCGCCCTAATTAGTTGACAATTTTGCATCAAATAAAAAAAATTGTTTTTAAGAAAGTTCGCCCCCTCCGCCCTTAGACCCTCTCGAGTATAAAAAAATAAATAGTAGAAGCAGTAAAAATAAATACAAATGCAATTTCTTAATTGTTAAATTTAAAAAGGAAACGTAAACACAATTCCTACCACAACAAGAAAACAACGAATAGTCGTTTTCAATAAATGGTTCCTACTACTTAATAGTTAAATTAATAATTGTAGGGATGGCTTAGGTGAGTAAACAAAAACTATTCTAAAAACTTTAAACCATTCGGTAAAATTTGTTTTACCATTAGCGACTGCCTTTCCGCTGGACAAAGAGCCAATAACTTATAACGAGTCATTTTAAGTATTTCTAAGAGTGTGGGGAAAGTAAAAACAACTCCCCTGTGGGGCAAACAACTGCGTGCAGCAGATTCCGATTCCAGCAGTCCGGACAGAGACCCGGATGAAATACAAGACCAGCAAGGATGTCCAAGTAACGTACTAATAACCCATGCCTCATTCATGAACCCCAATTGAATGGGGTGATTACTAATACCCTGGTTGAGGGGGAGTTCGGATTGTACTTTGTTTTGGGGTAGTTCAAGGCCCCCAAAAAACAACTGTTGTCTCTCCTTGTCCTACACTCCACTAGCCTAAATCGGGCGTATGGTTGGCCCGGCGACAAAATTTCGGGAATGGCCCTCACCATCGACACTGTCATCCAAATTCGGATCCACTAAACACAGGTAACGCTGTGCAGTGGCGGGATACGTATAGAACCGAAAGGGGGTAATATAACCCTAGAATATCAGTGTAAGGCGTAACCGATGGGGCCTGCCATACGTTCGTATACTCATACTCATATTCATAAAATAAATTAAAAACCTGTTTAACATAATTTTAATTATTAAACAACTAATTTAACAGAATGTATACATATATACCTACGTAGGAACATAAAATAAAGAAAAAAATATTCTTAAAATATATAATATATAGTATTATGTTATTATATTATACATTAATAAAAAAACTTGGTTTTGTGTTTTAATAAACACTGTTTATTTGGCATTGAAGTAACAATCAATACTTTTTTATGTATTTTAGGCTGTAAGATTACCTTTGTCGTTTATCTGAGAGTATATTTTTGTAGAACGAAAAAGAACGTTCCACCTCGCATTATGTAATTGGCATGCACTTATAGTTTACCACATCCCTAATGTTAATGGAGGGTGATAAGGATTCATCATCACCTTCTAGAATTTTATAAATTTTTGATATAAATATATGTTCATAAAGGGTCTAACAATAATAATGATAGAACTTTGGAAGGTCATCTGCTCAATAGCTTAAAAGTCATAACGCCCATTAACCCTTAGTTGTGCTCATAAATCGTTTAACCAAAGAGCAAAGTAGTACAAAAGTACCACTATAATTCGCGCTCGGTTCGGAGTTATTATCGTGCTCATCGTGCAGATTTTGGCCAATAATGACGGCCTTAGGCGCATAATTGAAAAGATTGAACGCGATTACACTCTCCTGGATAGTAAGCCGCTGGCAAGGCAAAGAAAAGCAAGAAGTGTTGAAAATATCGCTGCTGTAAGGGAAAGTTTGAATGAGAATGTTAAGGTGTCCGTTGGGCGCCGTTCTCAGCTTTCATTGATGTCTACGTGGCGCATTTTGAAAAAAGATTTGCAAATCGCCCATGGGCGTACATCCTTATAAAATTATTCTTACCCAAGAACTCAAGCCTATCGACCATGGTATGCAGAGAACGTTCACAGATAGGGCGCTATTGCGGTTAAAACAAAATGCCGAGTTTGGTAAGCAAATCATCTTTTTGGATGAGGCAAATTTTTGGCTTACGAGATTACGCCGCTTGACTTACATATATTTGGGGATACGCTATAGCGTATATAGTGTACGCTAACAAACCTGTAACAATAAAGGACTTAAAAGCCAACATTACCCGGGTTATTCATGACATACAGCCAAACTTGTTGGAAAAAGTGATAGCAAATTGGGCTCGCCGTCTAGACTTTTTGTACCGCATCCTAGGCGGCCATCTTACTGACGTCTTATTTAAAACATAATGTCATAATTTTTTCTACAAAATAAAACATAAACCATGAAAAAATATTTTCATTTTATGGCAATTTAAAGTTCTATAATTCTTATTGGTAGACCCTTTATATCCACTGTATACCCTGGATTATTGTCCAAAATATATTTTAATGTTTCCTGAATTTTTGTTCCGATAGGTCCCGGAATGCAATTTGAGCATTTAAACAATGTATTCAATATATCCATTGATTCTAATGTGGAAAGTTTATGGGATTCCAATTATTTTATTGCTTCGGGCAGACTTCTAAAATGCGATGTTATAAATGGAGTAAATGGCATAAAGGGCATCAAATTATCACAATAAAAAAACGCCTTAAGCCAAGTTCTAAATCTTGTTAATACGCTCTGGGGACAAAGGTAAATTTAGTTACTTTTCTTTATATATAATGGATATATTGAATACATTGTTTAAATGCTCAAATTGCATATTAATCAACTCTAAAATTTCTTTTATATTAAATATATTGATATTAAACCATTAACTTCATAATTATTACGAATTCCCTTGCATAATAAATTGGGATAAAACACTTTTAATGCAGCACATTTGAACATATACCTTGCAGCATGTGAGCATAAAAGTTTAACTTTTTGTGCTAAAAAACAATAATAATAAAAATATTAATTTGGATTTTTTTAATTATATTTCATTATATGTATGTAGGTATATACAGTTGTATTCAATAAAAAAGCGTACAAGAATTAGAATGAGAGAAAACTGTCAAAATAATATTATTGCTTAAAACCGGCTTATCACTGACATAAGTCATTAAAATAATTACTATAAGTTATAAAGAGCATTGACGTCGTAGGTTAATTAAATAATATTACAAAAATTATTACAATAATTGGCACATAATTGGAGGTCACAAAAGTTTACATATAGGTTCATTGATAAGTTGGCACTGAAATATTTGATTAACTTGTCAGTTGTCAGCCTAGGTTTGGTCTAGGGTTGTCAGTTACTGTTTGCCTTAAAACACAAATCTAATAATTTTTGTCGGTTTTATTGTTACTTTTATGATAAAATGAACCCTATTGAAATTGTAAGCAACCATGAGCATAACAGCATGTGGGCAGAAAATTATTATGGGTAATACTAAATCGTCGAAATTTTTAATTACAGAATCCTTAGTTCCCAATTTCAATTTCCATCTACAATACTTGTCGGTATGGTATCCCAAAATTTAAAAGCCAATTATTATGTAAAATTGTCCCCTGAATCCGAAAATACCGTCAAAAATTATGAAAGTTTAGCAGTTTTTGAGATATAGTCAATTCCATATTAAATGGAAAATTGACTATATCTCAAAAACTGTTCTACTTTTTTTAACTTTTGAAGAGATTTTCTGATTCAGGAGACAATTTTACATAAGAATTGGTTGTTAAATTTTGGGATTCCATGGTTAACCATGGTTCAAGTGAAAAAGCCACTAATAACTAAATTTGTCATTTTTGACCAATTCATTTTTAGAGAGCTGGGCTTTCAAAGTCTCTTAAATTGCACGTCATTTTGGAACATATTACTCAATCTTTGCAGTTTCTTCAAGAAGGTGGACTTGGTTTATGGTCAGAGCAAGCAGGAGAATCTATTCATAGAGAGTTTGTCAAGTACTGGAACCAATATAAAATAAATCTCTTACAAGATCCTTGCTATCAAATCCAGTTAAAAAAAGCTGTTGTTGAGTTCTCCTCTAGACATTTGTAACAAATATTGAGTATATGTGAATTTGTTTTGGTCAATAACCTTTTTTCACTGTAAAAATAAAAAGTACTTTTTTAAAATTGTAGGAATCTAAAGGCTATGTAAAAATGCGAAATTGTTACATCCATAAAATAAGTTAATGATCAGCTACGATTTTACTTGATGAATTTTTGCAATGCTTATAGATATACCTATCAAAATCCGAACTCATTTTTTGGCGCCATTTTCATACAACCCTTGACTAGTCGAGGACCACTGTGAACTGTACCTAGACTATCGTTAACGAATCTGGCTACCGTGGCATGATTGTTTTTTTCTAAAAAACAGCAACCCAATAAATGTGATTTGGGAGCACCCGAGGGAGCACCTAAGCACATAATAATCCGGAGAGTGTATTGTGATTTAGCTTGCCATTTTTTTTGCGTGCATTTTTTTAATTCAATTGTTATTAAAAAAATAAAAAGTACGTTTTCTATTTTAGGCAAAAATTTATGTTAATTAGGCAGGCCTTTAGGCATTTTAGGCATTTTTGTCAAAAAAGTCGAAAAAAGCCAAAAGGCCAAAATTATGATGGGTTTAATTGTACTAAAAATTCCCAAAACACATTTTGCAATATAAATTTTTAACAGCCTATCAAAATTGACGATAGGCATTTTACCTAAAATCCGGTCTTTAGTTATAGTAAGTAATAATTCAACATGTTAAAAAATACAAAGTGTTAAATTTTGTTTTGGGGTTAATTTGCATAAAATACACAGAGAAAAAAGATTATTTAAATTAAATAAATGTTAAAATATTTATTCCTTTTAATTTCTTTAATTTAAAATTAATTTATTTAACCAAAACAAATATGATTAGTTTGTATGAAATAAAACCAAGTAACAAACATGTATTTTTTTAAATTAAATTTTTTTTTATTTACGTCAAACAGATAATTTATTTCATTTTAAATTAATTTATTTAAATTAAATAATTATTATATTTGAATTAATAAAAAATATTTATTTAGAATAATAG
Organism: Brassicogethes aeneus; assembly: GCA_921294245.1. NCBI lineage: Eukaryota > Metazoa > Arthropoda > Insecta > Coleoptera > Nitidulidae > Brassicogethes > Brassicogethes aeneus. Next base: position 52,972,252 of record OV121134.1, read on the forward strand.
TATATTATTATACGAGCATATAATGAGGGCTATTATTCACGAAGGTTAAGGTTATGTCACGAGCGTAGCGAGTGACATAATTAACCTGAGTGAATAATAGCTCATTATATGTGAGTAGAATACTATGCTTTGTCCACGACTACTATTGATTGTAATGCAAAAAACTTTATATTTATTATAACCTATTTGACATTAACAAAACCAAAAATTAAAGATGCCTGTGACTTTTTTTTATTTACATTAATTGTAATAAATATATATATGAGGCATTCCATGTCAACTCGGCCACCCCCTCCTGTGCAAAATTGACTAAAGTTTTTCGAAACGTGCAACTGATAAATTTTTAGCTTATCGTCTTAACTTTCAAATGCCGAGTGGTATTTTTTAAAATTTCAAAATGACGGTGTCAATATAGTGACTGCAAGCAATATACATCACTTTAAAAAAACCGTATGTTTTTTTTGCAGCTGATTACACAATGGTTCGCCCCTAACCCCAAAAAAAAGCTTAAAAAGCAGTTTTGTGAAATTTACAGCCCCTAAATGCATTTTTGATACATATTTTTGCATTTGTTTTTTGTATTTCTTATTGCCTAATATAAATATTGCCTTACCTCAGAGTCGACATAAAACTGTACGTTCCTAACCTAACAGAACTCTCAAAAAATGTATTTTTACCTTCTTTATACGAGCCCTAACCACATAATGTTCGGACACTTCATAATTTATACAGAAATTTTTTTCGTGAATACTATCTCAAAATTATTAGAAGTTATGAAAAATTCAGCTTATTTTGGCATATACCCCTCGAAGCGATTTTTATTTTTAAAAAGTTTACCTTTTATTTTTAGCTTTTAAAAAAAGGCTAACTTTTTAACTTTTTTTTGCATGTGTAAAAAAAGTTATAAATGGGCCCATTAAAAATAACTTAAAATATTATACAAACCCTGAAAATTTGGTAAAAATTGTATAAATAATAAGAAAGTTATAGCGATATATATATCTGCAAAATCTCCCGTTTCCTAAGAAAATTGCAAAAACTCTTTAAAAATAGCATTTTTAAATTACTTATACTTTTTTATAACTTATTTATTTTTTACAAAATTTTCAGGGTTTGTATAATATTTTATGCTCTTTTTAATGGGTCCATTTATAACTTTTTTTACTCATACAAAAAAAAGTTAAAAAGTTAGCCTTTTTTTAAAAGCTAAAAATAAAAGGTAAACTTTTTAAAAATAAAAATCGCTTCGAGGGGTATATGCCAAAATAAGCTGAATTTTTCATAACTTCTAATAATTTTGAGATAGTATTCACGAAAAAAATTTCTGTATAAATTATGAAGTGTCCGAACATTATGTGGTTAGGGCTCGTAGCTGTTTAAAGCATTTTAAAGATTGGCATGAGGTTAAATTTTTATACTTTTTATCGCCAAGTACGTAAATAATCCAACTATAAATTGCAGACTAAGCAGTTTACCCCTAACCTTAAAAATATTTTCTAAACATTAGTTTTCTGCAGATACAGATGCTGAAGAAAATTGAAATATGGGATGTATAGATTTATTTCCACACTTTTTATCGCTAAATACGATTATAATATTTCTTTGACGGCAATTCTTCGTTAACCTATAAAACTTTGCAAAAATCGTATGTTAAAAATATTTTTTATATAGTAGTTATTACCTACATAAGAATATGCTTAAATTGTAATAATCTACATCTACCGATAATTAAATTCGTACCAAAAATAATATTCTTTTGTGGTATTACCAAATAAAAATGTACTCTTAAAAAAGTATTCGAATGCTCCAAATGGCATATCATTTAAACCTCATTTTTATTGCATAGGTAGGATGCAAAGTTTTTTTAGGTTAACAAAGAACTGCCATCAAAGATCATAAACATTTTTAGCGATAAAAGTGTGGAAATAAATCTATAAATCCCATATTTCAATTTTCTTTAGCGTCTGTATACTGCAGAAAACTAATTTGTAGAGAATATTTTTAAGGTTAGGGGTAAACTGCTTTGTGTGCAGTAAATAGTTGGATTATTTACGTACTTGGCGATAAAAAGTATAAAAATGTAACCTTATGCCAATCTTTAAAATGCTTTAAACAGCTGTAAAGAAGGTAAAAATACATTTTTTGAGAGTTCTTTTAGGTTAGGAACGTATAGTTTTATGCCGACTCTGAGGTAAGGCCATATTTATATTAGGCAATGAGAAATACAAAAAACAAATGCTAAACCATCTATCAAAAATGCATTAAGCTGGATTAAATTACGAGAAACTGCTTTTTAAGTTTTTTTTGAGGTTAGGGGCGAACCATAGTGTAATCAGCGGTAAAAATACATAGAATCACTGATAATAGATCAGTGCATTAAATAAAATAAAATTTTTAATTTTATAAAGTTGTTAGTTAATGTAAACTACGTATTACGGATTTTTTAAAGTGATGTCTATTGCTTGCAGTCGCTATATTGACACTGCCATTTTGAAATTTTACAAAATACCACTCGGCATTTAAAAGTTAAGACGATAAGCTAAAAATTCATCACTTGCACGTTTCGAAAAACTTTAGTCAATTTTGCACACTAGGGGGTGGCCGAGTTGACATGGAATGCCTCATATATATATATATATATATTAGGGTGTGCCAAAAAACCTCGATATTTTTTTTTCTTGCTCTCCACCCAAAATATCGTAGAATATGTCGGAACAAATATTCTGTTAAAAGCGGAGCTCATAATTTCAATTTTAAGAGGTCCTCCATCGAATCTGAAGTTTTGCCGCTTAAATAACACAGAAAACTGACTTTTTTACCTTATTTATTCTTGCAACCTAGGAAGACATTTTTTTTTCATAAAAATCATGACCAAATCTTACAAAGCATTAAATTTGGAAGAAAAAATCTTATTAAGCCAAATTTCTATTTTCATTATTTGATTTTTTACAGAGCTTTAAATTTAAAATTTTACGTTTTTTGCCTTTTTCAGCTAAACTATTTAAGTTAGACGAAAAAGTCAAATGGCAATTTTTTAGCTTGTCTGATGGACAACAAAAAAGTTTTAGGCGAATTTTTTGTATCGTCAATATTCTTAAAGTTACAGGCGTATAAAGTCATCATTTTTGTATTATTAACTTTAAATTTAAAGCTCTGTAAAAAATCAAATATTGAAAATAGAAATTCAGCTTAATAAGATTTTTTTGTCCAAATTTAATGCTTTGTAAGAATTAGTCATGGATTTTATGAAAAAAAAATTTCTTCCTAGGTTGCAGGAATAAAGGTAAAAAAGTCAGTTTTCTGTGTTATTTAAGCGGCAAAACTTCAGATTCGATGGAGGACCTCTTAAAATTGAAATTATGAGCTCCGCTTTTAACAGAATGTTTGTTCGGACATATTCTACGATATTTTGGGTTGAGAGCAAGAACAAAAAAATATCGAGGTTTTTTGGCACACCCTAATATATATATATATATATATATATATATAAAATATACCAGTAAAACTGACTCTGAGAATGAATTAATTTTCTTGGTCGCTCTCCAGTCCATAAAGGTGTTGTACACAGATACGTACAAATTTCGGGATTTCTCAGGCAACAAATTCAGGGAAGTGACTTTTGCAGCTTCTGTTATCTCCGGTGGAGTACACAATATCTCTTCCTCACTATCAATTTCCATTGTTAACGTATTTTTGAAAGCAAATTATAATTTTAACAGGAATTATTATTGCACCACCGCGTCGTTAAAATTTGACGTTTCAAATAATTATTAGTTGTCAGTTGATTACATGGGTTACTACCTACTTGATAATTCTATTATTTATAGATTATGCAGTATTTTATTTCCAATGAATGTGATTTTTTAGGTAATTCGTATTTCGAAAAGTGACTTCTGTGATGTTTTGTTGAGTGCGTAACATCTCTTCATCTTTCACGCTTTGATTTTTTATGTATAATTTAAGTTTAATAATAATTTGTAACAAAAATCGTGTGCTGGATCGAACTTATGACGTTTCAAATTGACAGCAATTTATGCTAAGCTTGTCATGTCATGTCAATGGCTTACTTACTTGAAATAGTCTACTTAATGTTAAATTTTTATTCAATTGCATTAAAAAAACATATTAATAGTAGTACTTTAACAAGACTTTTATGATTGGTATAAAGTTAGCTAATTAAAGTGCCTGGCTATAATTGCCTAGACGAACTGATAAGTGCTTGTCAGATACAATCTAAACTGCGCACCACTCAATGTGTCGCGACCAAAAATTTCGTCCTTTTTGAAAACGACATAACTTTTTTGTTTCTTAAACGATTTTATTTTGGTTTATGATGTCTGCTAGCCCCATTCTCTGGCAATTCATGCTATAGATACGGTTCTTCAAGTAAATTTACTACAGGGTGATATGTAAAACAGTAAAAAATTTCAATAACTTCATCCAAGCCCCGTTTGTAAAATAAATATTTTTTTCTCGTTTTTACTTTGAAATAATGAAGTATTATGTCTTATCTTGAAACGTTTTTCAAATTTTTCGAATTGGAATCTTAGCAACAAAAATATGATTTTTTTTCCAATGGAGTACATTTGATGCTTTTTTGTAGGCAATACACTAAGCCTTTTTATAAAAAGGCTTAGTGTACAATCTTTCACCATCTTATTTTATCTTATCTTTTTGTTCTTATAAGAACAAAAAGATAAGATGGTGAAAGATTGTTCCTTGAATAATTCTGAACAAGCGACAAGCAACAAACTTCCATTAATTTCAGAGGAACCTAAGCAAAGACCACTTTTTCAAAATGACATTTTGGAGAAAATTTGCGAAAACTAAACCTGAACCGATGTTTACGTTCGTGACATGTTTGCTTTATAATTTTGACCTCCTGATGTGATTCAGTTGTCAAATTTAAGTTTTAGATAAAACCATTATTTTCAGAGGAACCTATGCAAAGACCACTTTTTCAAAATGATATTTTTGTGAAAATTTTTAAAAACTAAACCTGAACCGATATTTACGTTCGTGGCATGTTTTCTTCATAATTTTGACCTGATTGTAATTGTCAAATTTAGGTTTCAGATAAAACCAAAATCACCAAGAATCAAAATTCGAACTAGTACGTTATTATTATGTCACTAAATTATCAAATCAAGGATCAAATGATGAAAATTAAATGCCAATAATTTGGTGTTGGTGGACGATAATGCCCGTCCGCATCGCGCTAATATCGTAAATGAGTATTTAAGGGACTATGATATTGAGAAAATTAATTGGCCACCTTTGTCTACGGATATGAATCCTATTGAGCATGCGTGGAGCAGGATGAAACTGAAGATGAAAGAGAGGAAAGGTTCATGGAAAATTTGGATGAATTGGTAAATTCGATTCAGGAAGAATGGGAAGCCATACCCCAGGAATTTCTAAGGAACTTGGTCTAGGGAATGCCCAGGAGGGTTAACGAATTATTACGGGTTAGGGGAGGGCCAACGAAATATTGAAAGTTATTATTGTTATTGTTTGTTACATTTTTCTGTTGAATGTTGTAGTTTTTATTATGATTATATCTTCGCATAAAATTTTTAAAAATGAATAAACAAATTTTGTATTTAACTTTATTACTAATTAGGTAGGTACTTATCAGTAATAAGTTATCACTAGTGCGCAATATAAATGTAATTTATGTAACATTATTCTTACCACTCAAACAAATTGCATTAATTTCTCCCAAAAAAAGAATCTCCAAATGGCATTGGCAAATGCATGTTATTGAGACATATAACAGCCGGAAATTGTTTTCGAATTTTGATTCTTGGTGACTTTTATCTAAAACTTAAATTTGACAACTGAATCACATCAGGAGGTCAAAATTATAAAGCAAACATGTCACGAACGTAAATATCGGTTCAGGTTTAGTTTTCGCAAATTTTCTCCAAAATGTCATTTTGAAAAAGTGGTCTTTGCTTAGGTTCCTCTGAAATTAATGAAAGTTTGTTGCTTGTCGCTTGTTCAGAATTATTCAAAGAACAATTTTTCACCATCTTATCTTTTTTATCTTAAAAAGGCTGAGTGTATTGCCTACAAAAAAGCATCAAATGTACTCTTTTGAAAAAAAAAATCATATCTTTGATGCTAAGATTCCAATTAGAAAAATTTGAAAAATGTTTTAAGGTAAGACATAATACTTTATTATTTCAAAGTAAAAACGAGAAAAAAATATTTTTTTTATAAACGGGGCTTGGATGAAGTTATTGAAATTTTTCACCGTTTTACATATCACCCTGTAGGAAATTTACTTGAAGAACCGTGAGCTTCATATCTATAGCATTAATTTCCAGGGCTAGCAGACATCACAAACCAAAATAAAATCGTTTAAGAAACACAAAAGTTATGTCGTTTTGAAAAAGGACGAAATTTTTGTTCGCGACACATTGACTGGTGCGCAGTTTATATCGTGTGTCCTATAGGAACTTTAGACCAGTGAATAATGATTATTCACTGCTATTATTCACTCTGTGAAATATGACTATCATTTTGCTTTAGAAAACTCATTTATAAAGTATATTTTATATGGTAGTCGTGGATAAAAGATATTTTTTTAATTAATAATGTTTTATTGGTTTCATCTAATCTAGTAATATATATTGGTATATTAGGGAGTAAAAATTAATTAAAAGTTTTAATAATAAGCACTAATCTTTATTGCATAAAACAGTCTTTTTGGTACATAAATTAATCCATTACATATAATACAAATCATCAAATTAAATCACAATTTTTTTGTATTTAAATAATAATTTGGTTAAATTAAATAATTATTTTTTTAAAATTAAATTAAAATCATGTTTTTAAAAAAATAATATTTGTTATTTAATTTAAACTTTTTAATTTTTTAAAAGAAGTAAATTGTTTTTATAATTTAAGAAAGTCAACTTTTATTTAAACAGAATAAGTGCAATTTTGAAATAAAAGTACTTTGTTTTAATTATATATTTTAATAAAGCATTTTTCTTTTAAATACAGACAATTATTATTTTTATAGAATTGTTTTTGAATGAAATTTATATTTTTTTAAATGTAATACATAAAATTAAACAAACATTCTTGTTTGAACTAAAACATTTTTTTTCTCTGTGTACCAAGATTTTGTCTAATAAATACCTATAGGCATATTTATATATTGCAGTCTATTATTATTTTATTATTATTATTTAATGTGCTTCCAGGCCCACAGGAGTACACACTGATACACAAAAATAAACAGCCATGCCCCTGGTGGGAATCGAACCCACCACCTCTCGGTTTGTAGTCCGCAAATCAATTCAAGCATATGTATAAGTGTATAAATAAAACGAACTATATATACATTTCAACGCAATATAGCAACCCCCTTGGCCGATGTTTTGGCCTACTCGAAATCTATCTCACAATTTGGAATTAATCTGCAGTTCGCCATTCCCTTCGCTAATGCGATTCAGGGGCAATATTGTTAATATATATTACGCAAAACATATGTTTTGCGTGTGGATGTTAAGGACTGTCAATACTACACCACCAAGGGTAAAACTTCATAATTGTATTTAATTATTTAATAAAAGCTTCAAATTATATTTTTTTTTATTAATTATTATTAGCATAATTAAAGTGGCTATTCGTCCGTCATTTTAAATACATTTAGATTATTAAGTATAATTTTGTTGATTTTAAGGTTAATATACAAAATTATAATGTATGTATATAAATAATATACATAATATCTAAAATTCACACATATCCAAAAGTTTGAAAACTGTTGTTGATATTTATTCCAGACCTTTTTTAAATGAAAATGATATGATTTTGTGAATTCCTTTACATTTTGCTTATTTTGGTATTAACTCATTATTCCAGTTCTTGTTCAAATTTTATTCGAACCATTTAAAAATGTGCAGTGTTGCAGTGATTGTTAGTATTTTTAGTACGAGATCGAACAGACCTTGTTGTGTGGATTGTGCCACTTTCAAAGTACATTTTTAAATACGGCGAACTTCGCGAACGCATTCCCTCGACGATTTTCGCAACGGAATGCTCTTAAAAACTAAGCTTCGGCAGCGAACACTGAGAATGTTCGCTTGTTATATAATGTACTATTTTAAATTTAAAATTTTATTATTTGAAAATAATATTATTTATCTACTCACACATTGACAAGCTGTGACTTTATGGCGTTTTTGGGCATTTTAGTGACGGGTTGAAGTTAGCTTTATTATAAATTTACTTTATAAAAGTAAGGTTAAATTCGTTAGATATCAAATATTTATGAATTAAAATTGGCTTGCCTTGCGTTTTACGAGGTGTATTCAGAAAATAACGGGAATTGTTAAATTTCGCGGGTTCGGAGGGTCCGGTTGTCATAAAATTTTCTTTATTATGTTGGTATACATGCCCCCGAAGTATGATAAAAACTTTAGCTGTTTTCATTGTTTACTTTGTCTGTGGCAGCCGCTAAGGTTAGACGTGTTTTATGAGCTCGGCGATTTTTCGTTAGTTAAAAGAAATGAATCAAAGAATTTGTATCCAATTTTGCTTAAAAAATGAAATAAATTCTGTGAAATGTTAACAAAGGCCTATAGTGAGTCTGCTATAAGTAAAACAAGAGTTTAAAAGTTGTATAAGAGTTTCCAAGATGGCCGTGAAGACGTTGAAGATGACAAACGCCCCGAACGCACAAGCACATTAACAATCAATAAAAACATGGAAAAAGTGGAAGAAATGGTTATAAACCATCAGAGAAGTCGCTGATGATGTTGGTATATCGATTGGCTCATCCCATGAAATTTTTTCGAATGTTTTGGGTATGAAGAGCGTGGCAGAAAAATTTGTTCTAAAATTGTTAAATTTTGAACAAAATTTTTGGCCAAAAACAATACTTTAATGATACCCCAGCCTCCATATTCGCTAGACATGCCTCTGTCTTTTTCCTATTCCCAAAAATAAAGAGAACCTTAAAGGGCCGTCGTTTTGCAAGCATAGATGACATTAAAAGCGCATCGCTGAAAGAACTAAAGGCTATCCCAAAGATCGAGTTTTAGAAGTGTTTTGAGTATTGGAAGAAGAGCTGGCACATGTGCATAATATCCAATTGTGACTATTTTGAAGGCGACAACATTAATGTAGACGAGTAAATAAATATTTTTTCAAAAAACGAAAGTTCCCGATATTTTCTGAACACACCTCGTATATAAGTTTTCTCATTGATTTAACATGGAAAAATAGTTTTTTAAGATTTTTTCGCTATATATAACTTTTTTTTTAAGTCCAGTCTGTAATATTAATTTTAAAAGGTCCATCATCGAATTTAAAATTTTCCCATTATTTAACAAGGAAAAATAGTTTTTAAGATTTATTTCGCCTGCATACTATGTACATAGTATTTTTTTTGATAAATAATCTCTGGTCCTTTTTTAGCATTAAATTATCTACAAAAAATCTTACAGAGTCCAGTCTGTAGATTCAACTGTTTCTGTTATTTTATTAACGTTGAAACATATAAATTCTAAAAAAAATTGATATTCTTACATTTAGCGGCTAAACTGCAAATCGTAGAAAAAAAAGTCAATTAGCAATTTTGAAGATCTTTTAATGTTCTACTAATTCGTTTTAAACAATTTTTTTTATCACCTGCAGTTCAAAAGTTATAAGTCAGCTTTGACTTTAAGGCGTTTTAGTTAGAAACAGTGGATTTAAAGCTTTTTAGTCACGGGCTGAAGTTAGCTTTATTATAAATTGGGAAAAATTGAGGGTAAATTCGGGTGAAAGTTGACAGATGTCAAATTTTTAACAATTTAAATTGGCTTTAAATTCTGTTTTGTGTTCGTCTTAGGTAAAGTATATTACGCAACTCATTTATAAACTTCTTTAGACACTCGTTCTTATTAAACACTGTCTCGCCAGCTTCGCTCGTGCTTAATTAAATTCGTAACTAAAATGGCGTTTATAAATCTTGATACATAATATATAATTAATTTACTTAATCATAAAGGTATAACATACGTTTGAAAACTGCTAATTGATAAAACGCGTTTTATCAATTAGCAGTTTTCCAACGTATGTTACGTGGTTTTAATTAAACAAAATATGCATTCATCAATATACACTCACAGGCAAAATAATCGATCCACACAAATTTTCGATAAATTTTAATCGCAAATAACTTTTTTATTTGATTTCGGATTTAAACATACATAGATAATTTAATGGAGAATCGCTCACATTTTAAAAATTACTAAAAAATACACGTACGTTTATAATATACAGGTTTAAACAAAAAGATGTTTTTTACCATATGTTTAAGACACTCTGTAGACTGGCAAAACCATATATTGTTCTAAATTAAGTTTTAATTATCAAGTCACATCTATTTTTAACAGTTTTTGTTTTTGTTTTACCTTGATATATTTATTTTTGTGAAAAATATGGATTTTTAAAAAAAAAACATTGCATTTTCCAATATTTTCCTGTATGAATAACTAAGGTTGCTATAGTCCATCCATAGCCTATGGAGGATGACAGTGACAGTTTTGTTGAATCATCCCATACTTGGACATGTCATATACAGCTTTCAAAAGCTATCAAATTGTTTTTTGTAAATTAATGTGTTAATTTTGAGGTATCTTCATACTTTTAAAAATGTCTCCGACTGATGTTGCCCTTTGTACTTTACTTCTTGTGACGTTTAAAACACTTGCCACGTAATACTGTGACCGTCCATCCTGGATTAAATTAATGGCTCTGACAACATCAGTCGGAGACATATCCATTTTTTAAAGTAAGAAGTCACCTCAAAATTTAAACATTCATTTGCAAAAACAATTTGATAGCTTTTGAAAGCCGTGTATGACATGTCCAAGTATGGGAGGATTCAACAAAACTGTCACTGTCATTCTCCATAGCCTATGGATGGACCATAGCAACCTTAGTTCTTCATACAGAAGAATACTGGAAATTGCAATGTTTTTTTTAAAAATCCATATTTTCCACAAAAATAAATATATCGAGGTGAACCAAAAACAAAACTGTTAAGAGTAGATGTGACTTGATAAATAAAACTTGATTTAGAATAATATACGGTTTTACCACTCTACAGAGTGTCTTAAACTTATGGTAAAAAACATCTTTTTGTTTAAACCTGTATATTATAAACGTACGTCTATTTTTTAGTATTTTTTTAAAATGTGAGCGATTGTCCATTAATTTATCTACAATATTCTTTAATATTCGTTTAAATCCGACATCAAATAAACAAGTTATTTGCGATTGAAATTCATCGAAAATTTGTGTGGATCGATTATTTTGACTGTGAGTGTATCTACACTGTTTACCTAATTACTGCATTTAATTAAGAACAATTCCTCATCCTTTGAAGAATTATTTATAATAATAATAATAATAATTAATTTATTAAGAATTGAGGCCAAATTAAAATATAATTATATTATTCTATTTCAAACTATTTTCATAAATATCTTACAGAGTAATTTTAAATGTTAAATACGTTAAAACAACAATAGAAAGTTGGTACTTTCAATCCAATAAAACTTTTAAAACTTTTTTAGTGGTTTTAATTATAACATAAAAGTCATTAAAATTTGCATTATTAATTACATTATGCCATTATGCCATTTCCTGAAAATTTATAAAGAATATTTAAACAAACTTTTTCATACATTTTTATTCTGGACGGTTCACATTGAGGGGGGTCCCTGCCCAAAACCTAGCAGAAATTATAAAAATGTCATATAAGTAATTTAAAAATACCCACTTATGACCGAACACTTGTCTGTATTTTAAAGTTTGGGATGAACACTGATCGCCACAAGATTGCGCTATGTTTACCATTTTAATATTAAAATATGCGCTAGGGCTTCTAGTAATTTATTTATTTATATGTATCAGATATACTAAATATTCAATTAGGTATACCTCAGGGTAGTGTACTCGGGCCATTATTATTCATAATTTATATTAATGACATGGGAATTGTTACAACTTCAAAGAATATAAATTTAATTAACTTTGCCGACGACTCGAACTTTGTGGTCAGATCCAATAACTTGGTGCAAGCTTTAGCAACTATCGCGAACTTGTATGATCACATCTTACTCTATATGGGTTCCAATAAGCTAGTACTAAACGAAAATAAAACAAATTTTGCCCTCTTCAAGACAATGAGATCAAATGTCTATACACCATCACATATTGTATTGAATAATAAAGAAATTGAGTATTCGTCAAGTGTCAAATTGCTTGGTATTTGGATTGACGAATATTTAAATTGGGATATGCATATCGAAAACTTAGTGTCAAGATTAAATGGAGTATGTTATGCAATGCGAATACTTTTGCAAACTTCCAAAGTCTCTTAAAATATGGTTTGATATTCTGGGGCCAAGGACGTAACACATTATCTGTTTTCAGAGTTCAAAAAAGATTGATACGCATCATATGCAACTTAAAATCATCAGAATCTTGCAGAACACACTTAAAAAGCAACCATGTCTTGACACTGGTTGGTTTATATATATATATATATATATATATATATATATATATATATATATATATATATATATATATATACATGCACGGCTATCAATACGAAGCCCGGTGCATTACACTGGCTAGTCGAAGCCCGGTAATGCGGGACGGGGCGGTTAACTGTTAGTTGGTGCATAAACAACAAGAGACACACTCTGCTGTGTATCAGAAGCCCTGCGGTGTTGCCAATATCTAAATTTATAATTATAGGCAAATTTGATTTAAAATACCTAGACTATACCTAAACTTAACCTATATTTTTAAATAATGACGTAGGTATACTTAAATATTTAATAATATTGTTAAATTATAATTATTATAATAAAAATTATTATAATAATAATTATTATTAAATTAATTATAAGTCATTATTTAAAAATATTGTCTAAATTTATAATTATAGGCAAATTTGATTTAAAATACATAGACGATACTTAAACTTAACAATATTCTTAAATAATGACGTAGGTATACTTAAATATTTAATAATATTGTTGAATTATAATTATTATAATAATAATTATCGTTAAATTATAATTATTATTATTATTATTATATAATAATTTAAAAGTATTGTTGAATTTAGGTACCTATAGGTATAAACATTTCATTTATTTTGTTTATACATCATAATTTTGAAAAGGTTTAAATAAATTATACAGGGTGCTCTACAAGCTCTATGGCAAACTTTGTCAGATGATAGCTGGGTTAATTATAAACATTTTTTCTTAAATGATGTGGATGTGATTCGTTTTTGTTTAAAAGTTAAGCCTTTAAAAAATATATTTCCATATGTTAATAAAAAATATACAATAATTATAATTATTATAAGAATTAATAATTATTGTTGAGGTTAGGTAATTTTGTGTAAAACTTTAATGGGAATCAAAACAAGTGAAACTGGCTGAATATTTTTTTCATGAATTATAAAGACATCTAGTTTTTTTTAAATTATTAGATTTAAATACACCAAAAATTCTAAAAAATCTAAATAATGACGTTTACTTTAATACACTGTCCGACAAAATTATCGCATAATAAATATAAAAAAATTAACTCTAAAACGCCTTTACCAATCTTTATGAAATTTTGGATAAAAATACTTCAACTTATATATCACGTGTTAGAGGGTTTTTCGAGAAAATATGTTTAAAGCCTTTTTATTTAATAATGAAAAAAAGTTCGAAATATAACTTTTAGGGAATTTTTTAAAATAAATAAAAAATATGCTGTTAAAGAGCGTATTTTTTTTAGTACACCCTGAAAATTTTGTACAAATCAAACGAACATTAACGAAGATTCAGCGCTTCAAAGTCGGTAAAAATGACGCCTTTTTGATTATTTTGCTGAAAAGTGGTCATTTTTCACGACTTTGAAGCGCTGTATCTTTGTTACTGTTCGCTTGATTTGTACAAAATTTTCAGGGTATACTAAAAAAATACGCTCTTTAACAGAATATTTTTTATTTATTTAAAAAAATTCCCTAGAAGTAATTTTTCGAACTTATTTTCATTATTAAATAAAAAGGCTTTAAACATATTTTCTCGAACACGTAAATTGAGATATAAGTTGAAGTATTTTTATCCAAAATTTCATAAAGATTAGTAAAGGCGTTTTAGAGTTAATTTTTTTTTTATTTATTATGCAATAATTTTGTAGGGTAGTGTATTTAAAAATAGTGATTTATAATTATTTTAATAAAAACTATTATATGATTGAATAAATTTTAAGTCATTATTTAAAAATATTGTCTAAATTTATAATTATAGGCAAATTTGATTTAAAAGACCTAGACCATAGTTGAGGAGCATCCGTGGAAAACCGGCTATATCCATTTTAATAAGTTGGGAAAATTTAGGAAAACTAAACCAAATTAAAAGTTGAAAAATTAAAAAAAAAGTGGGGAAAATTGCTATTTAGTTTAGCATCCTATAAACAAGAAAAATGTTTTCCCAAGCAAATATTGTATAGCTACATTATAAAGTTAAAGCTGCCTTTTATCCAATAAAAATCGTAGATAAAATATTACTTTAACCAAAACGGTTGATAAAATAATATTGTAATGGTAAGTATAAATGGACAATCCTTATCTAAAAGAAACCAATCGCCAAAAACTATTTTTGGACTTAACAAAATTTTTTGTAAAATAACTCATTTTTAACAATGCTCAAAAAGTTTATCATTATTTAAAACTTCTTTTAAATTATTGAGAGGACTTTCAAATTATAATTAAGTTTTTGAGCAGCATTAAAAATGAGTTAGGTATATACAAATAAGTTTGTTAAGCTCCGAACAAGTTTTTGGTTCCTTTTAAATTTGATTTAAAAGACCTAGACCATAGTTGAGGAGCATCCGTGGAAAACCGGCTATATCCATTTTAATAAGTTGGGAAAATTTAGGAAAACTAAACCAAATTAAAAGTTGAAAAATTAAAAAAAAAGTGGGGAAAATTGCTATTTAGTTTAGCATCCTATAAACAAGAAAAATGTTTTCCCAAGCAAATATTGTATAGCTACATTATAAAGTTAAAGCTGCCTTTTATCCAATAAAAATCGTAGATAAAATATTACTTTAACCAAAACGGTTGATAAAATAATATTGTAATGGTAAGTATAAATGGACAATCCTTATCTAAAAGAAACCAATCGCCAAAAACTATTTTTGGACTTAACAAAATTTTTTGTAAAATAACTCATTTTTAACAATGCTCAAAAAGTTTATCATTATTTAAAACTTCTTTTAAATTATTGAGAGGACTTTCAAATTATAATTAAGTTTTTGAGCAGCATTAAAAATGAGTTAGGTATATACAAATAAGTTTGTTAAGCTCCGAACAAGTTTTTGGTTCCTTTTAGATAAGCACTATCCAAATAAAGAACCCAATTTCTTATTGTTGATTGGTCGTTTGGTCGTTTGCCATGTATAAATAAATTGACCAGTTGTGAATGTTAATTGACAAATTGCCATGAGAAGCTATCTGTCAAAAAGCAGTTTTTGCAATTCAATGTTAACACATCATACCGCTATAATGTTAACACATCATACCGCTATTGGAAATTTTTTAAATAAATTAAAAATTATTTTTATTAAAATTGGAAATGTTTCAAATAAATTAAAAATTATTTTTATTTCAATTATTTAAATGTAACATTGAATAATAATAATAATATATACAAATCCCCTTGTTTCCCCAATTAAAACTATGTAAAATATCTGGACAACTTGTAAAACCGCCCCAAAGAAAAATGCACTCCAAATAATATTTCAAAAATAAATTATTCTTTAAAATTAAGTGTATAACGAAAGTATTTAACAAAACATTGCCTTTTAATCCACGCCATGGCGCGCCATGTAGTGAACAAAACATAATTTTGGGAATATAACATTTATTTTGAAAATCAGTAGATACAAATTTAAGAATCCCGCATTATTTTCCCCGCCTTCCTATCAAAAAGTCATCGAGCGAATGGTCCCCATTGTTGCCAGATGTACGGGCTTCGTATACTGCGTAATACTTATACAAAGCTGTATATAATCTCGTTTGACTCGTGTGCCCCCTACCGCCAAAGCATTGGAACTAAGGGTGTATATTTTGATAGGTTTGAATGGCATTAGGAAGCCCACCACTTTTTCGCCATTGAAACAAGGGGGCATCACTTAACTCTAAAACAAATTTATACACGCTAATTTTAGGAAGCCCGATTTCGGGCTTCGTAAAAACCGAGTGGGCTTCGTTTATACTGTAGAATGTAACGTTTCGGGCTTGGTAATGTAGGATTGCATATCTATATATATATATATATATATATATATATATATATATATATATATATATATATATATATATATATATATATATATATAGATATGCAATCCTACATTACCAAGCCCGAAACGTTACATTCTACAGTATAAACGAAGCCCACTCGGTTTTTACGAAGCCCGAAATCGGGCGTGTATAAATTTGTTTTAGAGTTAAGTGATGCCCCCTTGTTTCAATGGCGAAAAAGTGGTGGGCTTCCTAATGCCATTCAAACCTATCAAAATATACACCCTTAGTTCCAATGCTTTGGCGGTAGGGGGCACACGAGTCAAACGAGATTATATACAGCTTTGTATAAGTATTACGCAGTATACGAAGCCCGTACATCTGGCAACAATGGGGACTATACGCTCGATGACTTTTTGATAAGAAGGCGGGGAAAATAATGCGGGATTCTTAAATTTGTATCTACTGATTTTCAAAATAAATGTTATATTCCCAAAATTATGTTTTGTTCACTACATGGCGTGGATTAAAGGGCAATGTTTTGTTAAATACTTTCGTAATACACTTAATTTTAAAGAATTATTTATTTTTGAAATATTATTTGGAGTGCATTTTTCTTTGGGGCGGTTTTACAAGTTGTCCAGATATTTTACATAGTTTTAATTGGGGAAACAAGGGGATTTGTATATATTATTATTATTATTCAATGTTACATTTAAATAATTTAAATAAAAATAATTTTTAATTTATTTGAAACATTCCCAATTTTAATAAAAATAATTTTTAATTTATTTAAAAAATTTCCAATAGCGGTATGAAATAAATTAAAAATTATTTTTATTAAATATCATTTTAACGTAATGTTCATTGAATTGCAAAAACTGCTTTTTGACAGATAGCTTCTCTGGCAATTTGTCAATTAACATTCACAACTGGTCAATTTATTTATACATGGCAAACAACGACCAAACAACAATAAGAAATTGGGTTCTTTATTTGGATAGTGCTTATCTAAAAGGAACCAAAAACTTGTTCGGAGCTTAACAAACTTATTTGTATATACCTAACTCATTTTTAATGCTGCTCAAAAACTTAATTATAATTTGAAAGTCCTCTCAATAATTTAAAAGAAGTTCTAAACAATGATAAACTTTTTGAGCATTATTAAAAATGAGTTATTTTACAAAAAAATTTGTCCAAAAATAGTTTTTGGCGCTTGGTTCCTTTTAGATAAGGATTGTCCATTTATACTTACCATTATAATATTATTTTACCAACCGTTTTGGTTAAAGTAATATACGATTTTTATTGGATAAAAGGCAGCTTTAACTTTATAATGTAGCTATAAAACAATATTTGGTTGGTAATACATTTTTCTTGTTTATAGGATGCTAAACTAAATAGCATTTTTCCCCACTTCTTGTTTTTATTTTTCAACTTTTAATTTGGTTTAGTTTTCCTAAATTTTCCCAACATTTATTAAAATGGATATAGCCGGTTTTTTAAATCAAATTTGCCTATAATTATAAATTTAGACAATATTTTTAAATAATGACTTATAATTCATTCAATAATATAATAGTTTTTATTAAAATAATTATAAATCACACTATTTTTAAATACACTGCCCTACAAAATTATTGCATAATAAATAAAAAAAATTAACTCTAAAACGCCTTTACTAATCTTTATGCAATTTTGGATAAAAATATTCAACTTATATCCAGGGACCCGGACCGAAATGAAATATCGGTTCCGGTACGGTTTTGGTTCACCCTATTTTCGTTTTAATGGTTCCGATTCCGGTTTCGGTTTCGTGGAGTTATAACGGTTCGGTTCTTTTCGGTTTTAAGCGATTCCAGTGAGGTTATTTGTTTTACGTAATTTTAATCTATAACCTCACACATATATATATATATATATATAAGCAAATAAAGGTTTCGGTTCCGGTCCAACAGATTTTATCAAAAGCGGTTCGGCTTTCGGTTCGGAAAAAAAAACCGGTTCCGTTCCGGTTTTCGGTTTTCTTCGGTTTCGGTCCGGGTCCCTGCTTATATCTCAATTTACGTGTTCAAGGGTTTTTCGAGAAAATATGTTTAAAGCCTTTTTATTTAATAATGAAAATAAGTTCGAAAAATCACTTCTAGGGAGATTTTTTAAATAAATAAAAAATACGCTGTTAAAGAGCGTATTTTTTTTAGTATACCCTGAAAATTTTGTACAAATCAAGAGAACAGTAACGAAGATACAGCGCGCTTCAAAGTCGTGAAAAATGACCACTTTTCAGCAAAATAATCAAAAAGGCGTCATTTTTACCGACTTTGAAGCGCTGTATCTTCGTTAATGTTCGTTTGATTTGTACAAAATTTTTAGGGTGTACTAAAAAAATACGCTCTTTAACAGCATATTTTTTATTTATTTAAAAAAATTCCCTAAAAGTTATATTTCGAACTTTTTTTCATTATTAAATAAAAAGGCTGTAAACATATTTTCTCGAAAAACCCTATAACACGTAAATTGATATATTAGTTGAAGTATTTTTATCCAAAATTTCATAAAGATTGGTAAAGGCGCTTTAGAGTTAATTTTTTTATATTTATTATGCGATAATTTTGTCGGGCAGTGTATTAGAGTATACGTCATTATTTAGATTTTTTAGAATTTTTGGTGTATTTAAATCTAATAATTTAAAAAAAACTAGATGTCTTTATAATTCATGAAAAAAATATTCAGTCAGTTTCACTTGTTTTGATTCCCATTTAAGTTTTACACAAAATTACCTAACCTCAACAATAATTCTTATAATAATTATAATTATTGATATATTTGTATATTTTTTATTAACATATGGAAATATATTTTTTAAAGGCTTAACTTTTAAACAAAAACGAAAAATGTTTATAATTAACCCAGCTATCATCTGACAAAGTTTGCCATAGAGCTTGTAGAGCACCCTGTATAAGATATTTAAACCTTTTCAAAATTATGATGTATAAACAAAATAAATGAAATGTTTATACCTATATGTAGGTACCTAAATTCAACAATACTTTTAAATTATTATAATATAAATAATTATAATTTAACGATAATTATTATTATAATAATTATAATTCAACAATATTATTAAATATTTAAGTATACCTACGTCATTATTTAAGAATATTGTTAAGTTTAAGTATCGTCTAGTTATTTTAAATCAAATTTGCCTATAATTATAAAAGACAATAGTTTTAAATAATGACTTATAATTAATTTAATAATAATTTTTATTATAATAATTATAATTCAACAATATTATTAAATATTTAAGTATACCTACGTCATTATTTAAAAATATAAGTTAAGTTTAGGTATAGTCTAGGTATTTTAAATCAAATTTGCCTATAATTATAAATTTAGACATTGGCAACACTGCAGGGCTTCTGATACACAGCGGAGTGTGTCTCTTGTTGTTTATGCACCAACGAACAGTTAACCGCCCCGTCCCGCATTACCGGGCTTCGACTAGCCAGTGTAATGCACCGGGCTTCGTATTGATAGCCGTGCATGTATATATATATATGAATTAGTTTTGTTTTTGGTAAAAAATTATAACAAAGAATCACTTCAAACTGTTTCACATAGAAACTCAAACTTAAATTTTCCTAGGCATAAATTAACAAAGTATGAGAAAAGCTGCCATTATGCAGCCATTAAATATTAAAACAAATTACCTTATCATATAAAATCTTCAAAAACCTTAAAAAATTTTAAAAATGAACTTTTGAACTATATTTGTACCTATATACAGGGTGTTTCATAATATATACGCAGGACTTCAGGATGTGATAGCTCATCCAAAAAGATGAAAAAAGTCGCTATTAACTTACGCTCTAAAATGCACAATTTTCGAGATACAGGGTGTTGAAATTTTAGAAAAAAATTCGTTTTTTTTCGAATATCTCCGGAACCGTTTATCGTACAAAAAACAGCTTTTGTAAGCATTTTCTACTCAAAATAAGCTATGTTTTGTGCCAGAAAAAATTTTTTTTTCCTCATAATTGGTGGAGATTTTGAAGGGGTAGCGGGTGTTTTTCTCCTTAACTTCTACGCCCCTGAAAAAAGTACGGTTTTGAGAGGCCCATTCGAACCGCCAATGTTTTCTACACAAAAAAGGTACTCTTGGTCATAAGCTCTAAACTTGACTGTTTTCGAGAAAAATCAACTTTTATGTTTAAAAACATGGACAATTTAAAATAAAAAAATTTTTTTTTTACTAATTAAACAAAATTTATTTTAACATTAGAACAAGTAACAAAACCAAACCATAATTTCAAAATAAAAAATGATTCAAAAGTTGTCTTTGCTAAATTCTCCAAACCGTAAAGGTAACACATTTCGCACATTTCAGCATTTGTGTAAAAAATCATTTATTATTTTTTTTTAATTTTGCAATTATCGTTTGGTTTTGTTACTTTTTCTAACGTTAAAATAAATTTTGTTTAATTAGTAATAAATTTTTTTTTTCAAAAAATTGACCATGTTTTTAAACATAAAAGTTGATTTTTCTCGAAAACGGTCAACTTTAGAGCTTATGACCAAGAGTACCTTTTTTGTGTAGAAAACATTGGCGGTTCGAATGAGCCTCTCGAAACCGTACTTTTTTCAGGGGCGTAGAAGTTGAGGAGAAAAACACCCGCTACCCCTTCAAAATCTCCACCAATTATGAAGAAAAAAAATTTTTTTCTGGCACAAAACATACCTTATTATGAGTAGAAAATGCTTACAAAAGCTGTTTTTTGTACCATAAACGGTTCCAGAGATAATCGAAAAAAACGATTTTTTTTCTAAAATTTCAACACCCTGTATCTCGAAAATTGTGCATTTTAGAGGGTAAGTTAATAGCGACTTTTTTCATCTTTTTGGTTGAGCTATCAGATCCTGAAGTCCTGCGCATATATTATGAAACACCCTGTATACGTATACGTTAGCAGAGTTTTAAGTATATTGTATGTTCTTACACTTGTGGTATATTCCATTTTATTATTTATGTTTGACTTTTTCTACATACTGTTGTTATACATATATATATTGTTATCTTTGTATGTACAGCATACTAGAATAAATAAATTATTATTATTAATATTATTATTAAACAGTAAAAAAATATTTGTTAATTTTAACCAAATAATAACCAGATTTTATGTTAATCCAGGTCCACATAACTTTTTGTTAAGTTTACAACCATCTGTAATCTGTTAACTAATTGAATAAGTAGTAATTATTAAAGATATTTTGTAGATTTAGTAACAAATTTTTACAAACTTTTATGTAGACCCAGTCTCAAAAGTATTTGTTGTAAATTGGGAACTTTAAAAAAGAGAATTTTTTATAAGAAATGTTGCTTTATTAAACAATTTTCTAAATAAAACATAATTTACACATAGTTACCTACATAAATGAACACAAAAATAACACACACAAAATTAAAAAATAACACACCATTATGAAACATCAGATTATATAAAAATTTGGTACAAAAACACTTACTGATTTACATTAATTTCTCTATATCGCCTATTTTAATTTGAAAACCAATAATGACATTATAAACACTCCTGTCACCGTTATAGTTATTTACGTGTCAAGCTTTGTAAATGAATCTTTACGGGCGAGCTGGAAGTTTGTGGGGTGAGCGACGCAGGAGCAAACCCCATAATCCAGTGAGCCTAGTGAAGATTAATTGCAAAGCGTGACACGTACAAACTTTTATTTTTACCTTTGGATAACGATTTTCAAATTTAAAATTTCAATTAATGTGTCAAATATGTCATTTCATTTCATAAATTGCTTTTCTACAAGCCTGTAAAACTTTACAGGTCTTTTATACAAGCCCGTAAAATATTACAGGACTGTTCCCATAATGTATCGTTTACTTGGATACAAAAACAACAAAATTAACCTTTAAAATGTCATTTACTAAGAAGGTGGAAATAAAATATTATAAACACCCGTTGACGCTGACACAACTTGTTGATAAGTGTGTTGGAAATGTTTTGATTGGCTGCCTGAAATCACGTGTACCTACTTTCTCAACGGAATAATTTATTAAACATTAACAAAATAATCTGTAACCTTTGAAATTAACAAAATGCTTAGAAAATTTGATAAAATATTTTCATTTGTTAAAATAATTACAAACACAGGTTGTATACAAAAAATTTTGTAAATATTTATATTTATAGCAAAAGTGTTTTTGTATTTTTTGATCTACCCCCCTTTAAAAAAACAAGCACTTTTTGCTAATTTTTGCTACCTTACTAATTATGTCGATTTTCATGCAACTGTTTAAAGAAAAATATGGTTTGATTGTAGACAAACACAAACCTGGATTCGGTAACTTCAATGATGGTAACACCACCAGGCATTTTATTTTGAAAATATCTGCACTGATAACTAAAATAGACGTTAGCCTTATAAAAACAACATTGATGGTATAGATCTATTGAATTTAAAATATAAGCTGAAAATATAGTCTTTGGAATATTATTATAATCTTTAACTTTACAAAAATATCCAATCCATCGACTGAAAATTATATTCTCAGCACTTTGGTTGTTATAAAAACCCCCTTTCTTATTTTACATAATTTATAGTGACAAAGAAAGGTATAGGTATATGATTATATAGGTGAACATAATGATGATACATTGCGTGTCTGAGAATATCGATTTTGAATATTTCTTTAAATATTTCTCTTTACATGTTAAAAGATAAATGCTTAATATTTTTTTCTACTCCCACCTTTAAATCATGACACTAAGTAACCTTTTAAATACACATTGACAAGTTGTGGGTTTATGGAGTTTTAGTTACGGGCTAAAGTTAGTAACAGGTTTTTAGTCACGGTCTGAAATCAAAGTTATTTGACAGTTGTCAAAAAAGTACCCTTAAATTAAAAAAGTATTAAATAGTATTAATAGCCATATATATACCCAATACCTATTTGAAAAGTTTATATGCAAGTTTGTAATGACCTGTTGATTTTGCCAGCAGTAAACTTGATTTAACTAAAAGAGCATTACATATTTCGGGTGAAGACTCCTCTGTGAAGTGCCCATATATGGGCATATAAACATTCTTTTTACTTTTACTGTGAAAAACTGTTTCTCTATTAGATTTAAACCGTTGTTATTCCATTTTAAAGAGATAAATTTCGATTTACAAATAAAAATTTGAAATTTTGATCAACAGATTCCCAAATAAGAAATACTTACGCGAGTTACTCCATTTTTGTATATATACAGCTATACAGCTATACAGCTATAGCTGTCGCTCTATACAAATATTTAATTTAAATCATTTTTAGAAAATATTAAATACGTAGAAAAAGTATAGCTTGCAACTTGTTTATAAACTTTTCTAGGAACACATTTAATAAAACGGTTTATTTTAACTTTTAAAATATTCGTGCATAATTTCTAATTTCATTTTCTTTTGGCACACAGATTTGTTTGTTTTCAATTTTTTGTTTCAATGTTTCAATGTTTTTCCAAGAAATATAATTAAGGATTTTTATCTTGAACAAGAATTTTAATATGTACTTTACTTGGATGTTATTAACTGTCATAATGTGGGGGTTGGTTTAGAAGCCGAATACCATTTTATAGGGGTAAAATTTTATTATAATTAATAAAACTTCATTAAAATATCAAAATTAAGTAGGTCGTAAAATGGTGGAATATTAACGAGATTATTTAATAATCTCGTTAATATTCCACCATTCCTGCCCAGACATTCACTTTTTGCTGGTATTGGAAAATTGCCTCCACAACCCAATGAGGATTTTCTCTGCTCCAGCTTCCTAAGCGTTGGCTGACTTGACTTTGAGCTGCAACTAGGCTAGAAGCAATGTGAGGATCTTTTTTCACAAGTAACAAAATGTCAATTTTAGTGTCTTCATGAATTCACTAATACTCGGACGGCCAGGTTTTGGAATATTTTTGACATGTCCAGTCTTTCTGAATTTCCGTTCAATGTTACTAACCGTAGCACGAGCTTTCCATTACTTTCCATTAAATATCCAGATCTAAAAAAAACATCTATTAAATTTAAACTTGTAAAATCCTGTGCGATTCTGCCTATACTCGAATACCGCTTAGTAAATTTACAAGGGCGGTTTCTATGGCATCAGTGAGAAACTACTTTTACAATGATTTCCTTCTTCCACACGTAAGCTGGATACTTTCCATTAAAGAAATTGTTTTTTGTTGTGTTCTATTTTTATTGCTACATCCTATATAGAATTAAAACTTTAATTAAAGGTTTTTACATCTAGTAGGTAGTGAATATTTGTTTTTAATTAAATACTAACAAAGAAATATAAAATAAAAAACTTCCATATATCGATACTTGCAATTTGTAGAATAACAAAAAAAAATATTAAACTAAAAACCCTTGAAATGATATATATTGAGAAAATTTATGAACATATCTTCTATAAACAGTTTTTAATTTTATCAAAACCCCAAAGGTCTTTTAATAAAAACTATAAAAAAACTATAAATTTTCCTCTTTTAATAGATAATATCTCCAAAATTATCAGCCCAAAAGATAAAAATATGCATATTTTTGAAATCGTAATTTTATAATATATTCGAATCTATGAAAATATGAAAATTGTACATCAAAATGTGCGTAGTTGAAAAACAAAAGGGTTGCCAGATCATTCATCGGAATTTAAAAATCCCCAAAATTTAGGAATTAAAATAAAAAATCTCCAGAATTTTTTTGTATTAATTATTATGATTTATTATTGAATTCTAACTATACCCAGTAAACACACATACGTTAATTAAACGTTTTTTTAAACCGTAACACCATTTTGTTTTTACGTATATTTATAACGTACAATCAACTATAAAATGTCGCAGATTATAACGTTTAACAATACTAATAAATAAACGTTTAATTTTGGCGTTAAGAAAACGATCATTACACGTTTCGAAATGGTACATTTAGAACGTTTATTATACGTCTATTAATAACGTAAATTAATGATTGTTTTTGCCTCTTTTATAACGTTTATCTATACGTTATATTTAAATTTATATTAATGTCCTTTCTAACGTTAGTTCTATAATAAATAAAACTCCACAAATACTTGTTTTTACAACGTATTTATTAAACGTTCGTTTAACGTTAACTGCAACATGAATACAGGTTGTAGAAAATGATTTTTTTAAATGAAGGAAAGGTTTTGGAGGTATCTCCAGTCGTCTTCAGGTGAATCATTTTTATCGTTCGCTGGAAAATTTAGCTGCTTCTAAAACACAAAAAAGAAATTTGTTAAACGATGAAAAATAGACTAATTTTTAGAAAAACCCTATAAGATTAAAAAAAATGGCTTAAAAAGCTTGTTTTCAGCTGGCTTTGTTGTTCAACAGATTAAATTCAAAAATTTGTATTGTAGAATATCGCGGGGCTGAAATTTGCTTAAAAAAAACGGTATTTTTAGCGCACCCGGTATAATAAGAGTGTTTTCAAAATACTAATTTACAATACGTACACCAGGTCTTGTTGAATAGATCTATAACCATAGCAAATCATCTTATCGAGCCGACTTAAGTGTGATTTTACTAGAGAATTCTCTAGTAAAATCACGCCTAATTCCAATTTACGGTAAAAATACACGACCGCCCCTAAATTTGGAAATAATGGACTCTTTCCATAATTTTAACATCTGTACATTTATGACTATTGAGTTTAACCTAAATCAGTTTAATGTTAACTTAATGTTAATTTGTGTGAGTTAATATTTACCTACCCCACTATACTTAATAAACATTGAAAACACGTAGAAAACGTCTTTAAAATTAACATATTAACTCTTATATTATTCTAGGACGCTGCACAAATTATAATAAGAACAAAATCACACTCCCCCGAAAATTAGGAAATAAAGCAATGAATCTGCGTGATATTAACAGTGTATATGTTTTAAAACAATTACATTAAAGTACTTACCAAAAGCAGGACGAATCTTACGAGCAGAAAACACTTAAAAAAATGCACCTTTTGATAGCAAAATCAAATTGAAAACTGACGTAGCGAGAAGCTATGGCATGGCAGCCTGCCATTGGCAGCGCCAAACACATGATGTGTATTCGGCCAATCAGATTGCGTTCTTCAGTTATGCGTTTTATATGGTTATGTATAAACGTAATAAATACGTTTATTTAAACGTATTAAGTACGTTTGTTTAAACGTATTAAATACGTTTGTTTCAACGTATTAAGTTCGTTTGTTTAAACGTATTAAGTACGTTATTTTTAACTATTACAGTAACTGTCTAGTTTAAAGAATGTTAATAAAATAATGCACTTCTTAAAGCAACATTTGTGTATGTGTATAGTGTTCTGCCTAAAGCTTACTGTATGACCATTGACTATAGCTTATGCTATTCTTTAGAATGTAATTAGAATATTTCTAAATTTCATTTAATGTTGTTTTATATATGTATACCTATGTATATTGTTTATGTATGTATACATGTTGCATCAGTTTATTAAATATTAAACGTTATAAATTATTTTTAAACAAGTTATCCCATTTTAGAGAAAAACGATATGGATGAAAGTAGGTATATTTGTATTTGACAAAAACCGTTTTATTAACGTTATAAAAATATACTTTTGTAAAAGTGAAAAAGTTAAATTATTCATTTAACATTCATTCATAATTCATTTTTTTAACAAACAAAATTCTTAGATTTTATACCTTCAGAATTTAAATAAGAAGTCATATTGTCTACATGTGTAAACTAAGCAAAAATTTCACAAAATAAATATATAAAAAGTAATTTTAAAAGTGTTTGATGGAGCGTGTTGAATATAACATAAATATAAATGTTAAAAGAAAGAGCTGCCTGCACAGTTCATAAAATAATTACTTCAAACGTTATTTTCTCATTAATATTTGTGAAAAATAATTGTGGGTTTTAAACATTTAATTGTATGGTTGACTGAAAACCTTAATACATTATTGTAACGTAAAAGTTAGCCACTATTAAAAAGCACATTTAAATTAACGTTGTTTTAACGTTTAAATTAAACATTTAAATATATGGTTGACTGAACACCTTAATACAACGTTATTGTAACGTAAAAGTTAGTCAGTATTAAAAGCATATTTAAATTAACGTTGTTTTAACGTTTAAATTAAACATTTAAATATATGGTTGACTGAACACCTCAATACAACGTTATTGTAACGTAAAAGTTAGCCACTATTAAAAATCATATTTAAATTAACGTTGTTTTAACGTTTAAATTAAACCTTTAAATATATGGTTGACTGAACACCTTAATACAACGTTATTGTAACGTAAAAGTTAGGCACTATTAAAAAGCATATTTAAATTAACGTTGTTTTAACGTTTAAATTAATTGGTGTAAATTTATACCAATATCAAACCGTTGCTTTTTACACGTAAAACGTTTTATTGACCTTTCACACGTTTTAAATACGTTTAAAAAACGTGTATGTGTTTACTGGGTAGTAATATAAATATATAGTAATATAAATATAAATATATTCTTGTTAATAAAATATGTTTTTCATATCTATGAAATCCCGAAAATTAGTTTGTGTTACGAATAAATAATAAATTTAGAAAAAAATACAAAAAAACATGTCTTATTGCATAATAATATATATTAAATAAACTTTATACGTTTTCTTCTAAAAATACTTTTTATAAAAAATACATATCTTTGGGTTATGGAACTAATTTCTAATGTTAAAAAACAATGTTTTCAAAACATTACCAAAACGAATTAATTTTCTTTACGAGTATCATGCTAGCATTAAATTTATTTAACATAGTTTCGGTTGGTATAAAACTAACACAAGTGTGCGTTAACTTGAGATGGCGCCACTTACATATAAGTAATTACATATATATATACGAGGTGTGTTCAGAAAATAACGGGAATTGTTAAATTTCGCGGGTTCGGAGGGTCCGGTTGTCATAAAATTTTCTTTATTATGTTGGTGCCCCTAAAGTATGATAAAAACTTTAGCTGTTTTAATTGTTTACTTTTTCTGTGGCAGCCGCTAAGGTTAGACGTGTTTTTTGAGCTCGGCGATTTTTTGTTCGTTAAAAGAAATGGATCAAAGAATTTGTATCCAATTTTGCTTAAAAAATGAAATAAATTCTGTGAAATGTTAACAAAGGCCTATAGTGAGTCTGCTATAAGTAAAACAAGAGTTTACAAGTGGTATAAGAGTTTCCAAGATGGCCGTGAAGACGTAATTAAATACGGCAGAATGCACCAAGGTTTATTGGTAAAAAACCATCACTTTGGAGCTTCCGGAAAACTGCTTTTGAACGAAAGGCATGTAGATTTGTGTCAAATTTGCTGAGTTTGAATTCTTTATTGAATACTTTTTTGATTAGTTGCTACCAGTATAGTCGATTTTGTATGAATCAAAGTAACTTTAGGAAAAATTGGTATCTGCTTGTTACCAATAAAGTTAATTTTCATTAAACGTACGTGCATTTCTTCAAGAAATTACGGTTTCTTTGGATGAAACGGCATTATGCTTAAGAATATTGTATAAATCGTTGGCCTTATCACGAAGTGGCCTAACCCTCAAAATTGAAAAACAAAATGAGATTTTTCGCAGATTAACTTACGATGGTTTATTCCATTCTCACGAAATGGCCTATGTATTTTTATAGTACAGACTTTGTATACAAAGTATACTATGGGCCACCTCTAGTTAACTCTAGCAAAATGTCACTGTTTTCAATTTTGTGGGTTAGGCCATAAAGCTGACTATTTATGCCATATTCTTAAACGTTATGACGGTTCATCCAAATGTTTGCATGGAAGCAAAATTATTTTGTAAGAACCGTAAGTATACAGTGGAGGCAAATTTAAAACTATAAGACACTGTTCATGCACGAGAAGACGCGTTTCAAGAGGCGTCCCCCCATTCTAAAAATTGCACTTTCGAAACTAAGCACAATTGCCCATTAACTTTGATATGTTTGCCACAAACTTATTATATTTGTTGCAAATGCTGAGCTTTTCGCAAAAATGGTAGCAGATTTATTATAAGGTTTATTTATTTCAGTTAACCCATTAATAAATTTTAGTGGAAAATATTTCTTTATGGGAACCTACCTAAATTTAATTCAAACATAAAAAACATAATCCTTATGACTATCAATAAAAAGTTTGCATAGAACTTAATAATATTCCAAGCAAACACAGCAGCCTAAACGAATCAACCATTTCTTTCAAAGCAGTTCACCCATTCTTAGCAAAAGCACTAATTTTGAATTAAATTTCGGTTGTTTGATTCAAAGCAATCAGGCTCAAACGATTGCAACGTTTGTTAAAAATATTCTTTTCTCTCAAAGGACTCTTGATCATTATAAAAAATAGGTAATTTTATAAATATTTTTTAAGCTTAAAAACAAAAACGTTTTAACTTTTTTACATTACAATATTTTTAATATATTTTTTTTATTTTTAGAGTATGCTATACCCTAATGTGACCAAAAATTAATTCAAACACCCAGAATTACGAAACACTTTCAAGAAAAATGAAATTTATGTATGTAATTACGTAAGCGAAATCTAACAATCCAAAATGCAATACGAAAACTTCACCGATTTCGAAAATGGAACAAGGGACAATATTTCAGGAACGAATAACACAGGACCTCCTGAGACTCCTTTGCAGCAAAATCTTGCAGTGATCCTGGTGTACAGTGCGTTGTTTGTGGTGGCCGCGGTCGGCAATTTAACCGTTTTTATATCGCTGTTTCGATCGAGGCACCGAAAGTCAAGGATCAGCCTGATGATCAGGCATCTTGCCATCGCCGACTTGATTGTCACCTTTATTATGATCCCGATGGAGGTAAGTCGATTATTGTGTTAAAATATTTTAATCTATTAATTACTAGGGTGTCCGTTATTTACCAACTTGGTTTTTTTGTTCGCAGCGCCCCCTAAATTTTTAGTTTATGACCTAAAAGGAATTATAAAAAAAATATAACAAAAAATATTCATTTTAAACCGTGCCACAAAGACAATACATTTTCCGTTTAAATAACATGGGGTTTCGGCAAGTTTTACATTTTTTTTTCTCTGAAGCAAGTTAATATACAGCAAATTATATATTTTTATAGGAAATTGAACGCTGTACAAAAAAGCTCTCTTAAGATTTTTCGATAAATTCACTGGTTTAAAAGTTATTTAAGGTTAAAATTGAACTTATAGTAATTTTTTCGATTTTTTTACTTTGACTGCAAAATTATCATTATTTTTATGAAAATAAATTGTTAATGTTTAAAAATATGTGATTTTATTGTATTATTAAAAAAGTAAAAATGATTGAAAAGAGATAAGTAAAAATTACGGACAAGGGAATCCGATAAATTAAAAATTGTTTATTACATTAAAAGAATCTGGTACTAGTTTTACTCTAACGTAGAACGATTACTTTTTTTACATAATCTTTTTATTTCTGTGAAATTTTACAAAACGCCATTTCAGTTACGAGTTTTATTAGGCACGAGCGAAGCTTATTAAGAGATAAGTTTATAAAGCGAGTTGCATACTAAGTATACTTTATCCACGACGAACACAAGGAAGAATTTAAAGCCAATTATATTTGTTAAACATTTGACATCTGTCAAATGTCAATGGAATTAACCTCACTTTTCTCTAATGTATAATAAATCTAATTTCAGCCCGTGACTAAAATTCTCAAAAGCCACTACTTATTGCCAACTTCAGCCCGTGACTAAAGCGCCATAAAGTCACAGCTCGTCAATGTAGAAGTAGATAAATACATTTAACTTATTTGAAAAGGATAATTAATGTAGCGGAAATGTCTGCATCTTATACTTAAGACAACGTATACGTAACTACGAATTTTATTTTGTCGTAAAAATAATTGTTAAAAGAATTTCTACGTCATTAGCTGTACTGAAGGAAAACTTTTTATTGTATAATATTTTATAAAATCGTATAAAATTTTGTAGAATTTCACAGAAATAAAAAGATTATGTAAAAAAGTAATCGTACTAAAATTGAATAAAACCAGTACCAGATTCGTTTAATGTAATAAAAAAAATTGAATTTATCGAAATCTCTTGTCCATAATTTTTACTTATCTCTTTTCAATAATTTTTATTTTTTCAATAATACAATAAAATCTCATATTTTCAAAAATAAACAATTCATTTTCATAAAAATAATTATATTTTTGCAGTCAAAGTAAATAAATCGAAAAAATTTCTATAAGTTTAAATTTAACCTTAAATCAGTGAATTTATGAAAAAATCATAAGAAAGCTTTTTTGTACAGCGTTCAATTTCCTATAAAAATAGGTATGTGTAAATGTAAAACTTGTCGAAACCCCATGTTATTTAAATGGAAAATGTATCGTCTTTGTACTTTTTACTTATCTCTTTTCAATAATTTTTATTTTTTCAATAATACCATATATGGTATGCATAAAATCTCATATTTTCAAAAATAAACAATTCATTTTCATAAAAATAATTATATTTTTGCAGTCAAAGTAAATAAATCGAAAAAATTTCTATAAGTTTAAATTTAACCTTAAATAACTTTTAAATCAGTGAATTTATGAAAAAATCATAAGAAAGCTTTTTTGTAAAGCGTTCAATTTCCTATAAAAATATGTGTCTCTTATTAACTTGCTCGGGAGAAAAAAAATTAAATGTAAAACTTGCCGAAAACCCATGTTATTTAAATGGAAAATGTATCGTCTTTGTGGAACGGTTTAGGATGAATATTTTTTTTATAATTTTTTTAATAATTATTTTTAGGTCATAAATTTAGGGGGCACTGTGAACAAAAAAAACAAGTTGGTAAATAACCGACACCCTATTAATTACCTACATGTTTTTAAACAAAATCATCATTTTATTAACATGTTTAACACCTGTTTAAAAATTGTACAATGCTAATATTTTTAAAGATTTTTTTGAATTATATATTAAAAATAAATTGAATTATCAAATTTTTGAAGATTTATATTTTTATTACAAGCAAAAAGTGATTTTTATGAAAAGCTCTATCTTTAGGAAAGAATTCTTTAAACATGTTAATTGTCTGTAATCAAAATCAATAAATCTATTTTTGTTATAGATAAATTATTATTCATAATTTATTAATATTAAATATATTACAATATATTTTCTTAAATATAACCTAATAATTTTATAAAAATTGGTCCCTTAAAAATCTTTAGGTAGGTACCTAAACCTTTTTTTAGTATTCTACTAGGAGTGGCGTGCATTCAATGAAAGCACAAATGCATTGCTTATCTTGACTTTTTGACATTTTTTTGAATTTTCGCATTTAATTTTAATTCCGATAATATAAATTATAATTTTAGTAAAAAGTATAATAAAAATTTAAAAACTAGGTTCCAGCACTTGAGAAGGCACGACGCACTGTAGCGAGAGCTCTTAAAAGATTAAAGATTAAAACCAACAATAATTTTTAAAAAGTGCAAACCAATAATTGGTTTATAATATAATATAATATAAACTGCGCACCACTCAATGTGTCGCAACCAAAAAGTTCGTCTTTTTTCAAAACGACATAACTTTTTTGTTTCTTGAACAATTTTATTTTGGTCTTTGATGTCTGCTATACCCATCATCTGACAATTCCTGCTATAGATATGAAGCTCACGGTTCTTTAAGTAAATTTTTTACAGGGTGATATGTTAAACGGTGACAAATTTCAATAACTTATCCAAGCCCCGTTTGAGAAAAGAAATATTTTTTCTCGTTTTTACTTTGAAATAATAAAGTATTATGTCTTACCTTGAAACGGTTTTCAAATTTTTCGAATCGGAATCTTAGAAACGAAAATATGATTTTTTTTTCAAATTAGCAGATTTAAGGCTTTTTGGTAGAACATACACTTAGTCTTTTTCAGAACAAGAAGATAAGATGGTGAAAGATTGTTCCTTGAATAATTCTGAACAAGCGACAAGCAACAAATTTCCATTATTTTCAGAGGGGCCTAAGCAACGACCACTTTTTCAAAATGACATTTTAGTGAAAATTTGCGAAAACTAAACCTGAACCGATATTTACGTTCGTGACATGTTTTCTTTATAATTTTGACCTCCTGATTGTAATTCAGTTGTCAAAGTTAAGTTTCAGATAAAACCAAAATCACCAAGAATCAAAATTCGAAAACCATTCCCTGCTGTTAAATGTCTTAAAAAAATCAGATTGCTGGCGTGTTTCTTGCATATTTATGATTAAAATGCCATTTTTTTGGCCCAAATTACTGCAATTTGTTTAAGTGGTTGGGTACTGTAATGGTTCAGTACTTTAATACGTTTTACAAATTATTTTTGAATAAGGTTGGAATTTCTAAATTGTGTTGTAAAATGTAAAAAGCTTTGCAAAAGAGGTAAAAACGGACGTTTAGGTAAAGAAATTACAAAGTTTCGTGCAAGACCGAAATTTTGCCTGAAATGGGAAAAAATCTGTTGACCAGATGAGGCGAAAACAACATTGGGGAGGGAAGCAAAGAAAGCGGCAGAAAATTTTCCGAAGTGTTAGAGAACGGATTGTTTTCGTGAATATTTGCTAAAACAACAATTATTGTAAAATTCTGTGTAAACAATTGTTACAAGTGTTTGTGTATTCTCCCAGGTTAGTTCTTAATTTTAGTAGCACAATTATGTAGTAAAGTCCATTAAACGTAGAACGATTTGAATGTGAATTTTACTCGATATTAACACCTTTTGTTTTAGCTATTTTTATAAAATGTTTTTGCATTTTAAGTTTACTGCTAAATGTTAAAATTTATTTTCCTTTTTTTATTGTCTTAGGCTTAATTTAGTTGTATACTGTCCCTGTAACTCAAATAGTCCTTCCCCAACACGATTATGCATTTTTTGCGGTACTTTTAAAACAAATATCAGTGTAATACAGGACGTTTCGTTGCTTAAAATGGAGTATTGACCGTTAATTTTAAACTTTGAATGCTCCTTTTTCTTTAGTACGTAGTTTGCAGTAGATACTAAAATGCTCCCCTCCGTGAGGGATAACTGGTCACCTAGGTTCTCTAGGTGGCATCGCAACTTTTATCCATTCATCTTTACGCGAGTTGCTTCCAGTATGGACCTCGTTCTCCACAGGGCAACGTTAACGTTGACAGACTAACAGTTAACTGCCCTGTTAAACTAACAACGTTTATATATAACAAAAATAGATTTATTGATTTTGATCTATAGATAAATTATTATTCATAATTAATTAATATTAAATATATTACAATATATTTTACAAAATATAACCTAATAATTTTATAAAAATTCGTCCCTTAAAAATCTATAGGTACCTAAACCCTTTTTTAGTATTCTACTTGGAGTGGCGTGCATATAATGAAAGCACAAATGCATTGCTTATCTTGACTTTTTGACATTTTTTTGAATTTTCGCATTTAATTTTAATTCTAATAATATAAATTATAATTTTAGTAAAAAGTATAATAAAAATTTAAAAACCAGGTTCCAACACTTGAGAAGGCACGACGCTCTGTAGCGAGAGCTCTTAAGAGATTAAAACCAACAATAATTTTTAAAAAGTGCAAACCAATAATTGGTTTATAACATAATATAATACAATATAAACTGCGCACCACTCAATGTGTCGCGACCAAAAAGTTCGTCTTTTTTCAAAACGACATAACTTTTTTGTTTCTTGAACGATTTTATTTTGGTCTGTGATTTCTGCTAGCCCCATCCTCTGGCAATTCTTGCTATAGATATGAAGGTCACGGTTCTTTAAGTAAATTTCGTACAGGGTGATATGTTAAATGGTGACAAATTTCAATAACTTCATCCAAGCCCCGTTTGTAAAAAAATATTTTTTTTCTCGTTTTTACTTTGAAATAATGAAGTATTATGTCTTACCTTGAAAAGGTTTTCAATTTTTTCGTATTGGAATCTTAGCAAAGAAAATATGATTTTTTTTTAAAAAGAGTACATTTAAGGTTTTTTGGTAGGCAATAACTTCATCCAAGCCCCGTTTGTAAAAAAATATTTTTTTTCTCGTTTTTACTTTGAAATAATGAAGTATTATGTCTTACCTTGAAAAGGTTTTCAATTTTTTCGTATTGGAATCTTAGCAAAGAAAATATGATTTTTTTTAAAAAAAGAGTACATTTAAGGTTTTTTGGTAGGCAATACACTCAGTCTTTCGTTCTAGAACGGACCGTTCTGACCGATCATCGTTTTAATGAAATAAATTGTAAATAATAATTTTTGATTCATATTTCATATTTTTAAATACTAAAACATTAAAATAATTTTTGCAGTACTTGTATTTTTCTTCAGACGTCGTAAAAAATTAAATGACGAGGTTGGAACGAGCCTTTAATTGAGTTTGGTAACAAACCAACAACTATGAATTAAAACTAGGAATTTTATTTCTTGCAACAGGCGTACCACAATTATTACATTGTAAAAGATTTGCTTTAATTTATCGGTACATTTAATGCAGTAAAAAATATTTCAGTGTTCGTGTTTTAAAATAATATAATCTCGAGCTTAATTTTTACATTACTTAATGCTTTACAGAAACAAGTTTTATGTTTTCATTAGCAACTTAATTCATTAAATAGTAATTTGGCGCGACGCCTTTTTTGCTATTTATTGAATAAAAGCAATGCCTTTTTCCAGGTATATTAAATAGCAAAACGGCGTGCCATACAATACTATGCAAACAAATTGCAGTGCTTAAAAAAGACAGCCTAATGAAAAAATACATAAAAAGAAAAGAGAATTCCACTGGATTTACCGTTACTCTGTTAATTAGGAATAATTTCAGTTTCCCTGGGCCCTACTCTCATAGGAATAATACTAGAGTATTATTTCCATAGAAAAAACATTAATATTTCTATGTAGTGTAAAGATTTCTCCTTACACCATGTTCGTTAAAACAAGTTTTATGAAAAATTAATAAATTAACTATTTTGTGACTTTGGTTCGTGATCGTCTTACCAAAATTTGGACCTCTATGTTGTGTTTACCTACTTATTTTATTAAATACATTGCTTTAAGAATCATACTTGGGAGAATTAGGTATACAAAAAAATAAAATACAGTGTTTAGTTTACCCCAATTTAATTTACTTTACAAACAGTTAAAAAAAAACAAGGGGTGGCTCTTAGGGAGATACGACCAGGGAAAAAGAGCTTGAGAAAAAAACCCTGTTCGGCTATAAAGTAGCAACGGATTACACGATTAGGCATTGTTTCTTTTAGAAGTTTATGCAAATCGATCACGCAAAGAAATTTGTTGTCAAAATCAATATAATTGTATTAGTCTTCTTTACAAATTGTGTTGAAAATACGGATAATGACAAATTGTAATACACATTCAAACAAAATTGAAACAAATGTATTACTAGAACTTACCATATCTAGAACAGCAATTTGTAGTTGCTACAGATATTTTTATATGTGCATTTTAGTCATGTACTTGTTTGCGTTTGTCACTATAATCTGGGTCCAGAAAATGTTATAATTGTGTGTACATAAATATTACAATTTATGGTACAAGATGACAAAACTTTGTAGAGTTTTTTACAACAATTACTAAAAAATTTCTCTCCAAATTGTCGTAAAAATAAAAGAACTGTATACATATAAGTGTTAAAAATGACACAATATTGTAGTAATTATTTAAGCAACGACCATATTATAAGGCTATATTTGTATATTACTTATAAAATGTTGTTGCATTTTTTAATGCATATTTTGTTCACACAAATTGTAGCAAATCGTCGATAGATTTTGGAGGGTTGGATGAGGGGATAAAAAAAGCACTTTAAAACAAAACTAGTTTTATTACAAACTGGTATAACAGATCTTAAAAATAATCATAATCCTAAAAATGCTGTATGCAGGCCTTGGAGCTTAAAAATAAATACCCCTTGCGACAACTCTCTTACAGCAAAATTATGTACTATATTCAATTTAGACCATAGCAAGTAAAGCGACAGTAATATAAATTCTTTTCATAATTGGGTGCAATATTACCACAAATTTTTCACAACAATATTGTAGGACTTCATTCAAAACTATTTTTTTCCGTGATGGATTGACACGAGGCTCGTTACGCTATCTACCCCCTACAGGTTCAAAAATACACAGAAAAAACTCTAGCATAGCATGAATGGATGAGTCATTAAACCAATGGGAT
Organism: Brassicogethes aeneus; assembly: GCA_921294245.1. Lineage (NCBI taxonomy): Eukaryota > Metazoa > Arthropoda > Insecta > Coleoptera > Nitidulidae > Brassicogethes > Brassicogethes aeneus. The sequence continues at coordinate 53,009,861 of OV121134.1, forward strand.
CTTGTTATCCGTATTCCCAAATAACAGTTCCTATAATACCAATAGGTAGTTGGCACTTGGTTTATAATCGTTTACTGTTTTTAAATTAATAACAAAAGTTATCGCTCCTAAACCTATTGATATATATATATATATATATATTGATATTTATTTGTTAGAATGTTAGATTGTTATTGCCTTAAATACTAATTTGATTTATTTAATAACGTAAGCATAGTATGTATACTATGTATACATTTAACGCAATAAATTCTTTGACATTTAGGCAAAATATTTCCCTATTTTGGTTTAATAGTAATTAATTGAGCAAATAACAATTTAGATTGCTTCAATTTTAATGCATTCAATGACAGCGCTGTTCTTGGTACTATGTTAGATTTTTTTATGTGTAGGAAAAACGTTGTTAGTTTAACAGGGCAGTTAACTGTCAACGTTAACGTTGCCCTGTGGAGAACGAGGTCCACACTGGAAGCAACTCGCGTAAAGATGAAGGGATAAAAGTTGCGATGCCACCTAGAGAACCTAGGTGATCAGTTATCCCTCACGGAGGGGAGCATTTTAGTATATACTGCAAACTACGTACTAAAGAAAAAGGAGCATTCAAAGTTTAAAATTAACGGTCAATACTCCCTTTTAAGCAACGAAACGTCCTGTATTACACTGATATTTGTTTTAAAATTAAAAATTAAGATTTGAGTTACAGGGACAGTATACAACTAAATTAAGCCTAAGACAATAAAAAAAGGAAAATAAATTTTAACATTTAGCAGTAAACTTAAAATGCAAATACATTTTATAAAAATAGCTAAAACAAAAGTTGTTAATATCGAGTAAAATTCACATTCAAATTAATGGACTTTACTACATAATTGGGCTACTAAAATTAAGAACTAACCTGGGAGAATACACAAACACTTGTAACAATTGTTTACACAGAATTTTACAATAATTGTTGTTTTAGCAAATATTCACGAAAACGATCCGTTCTCTAACACTTCGGAAAATTTTCTGCCGCTTTCTTTGCTTCCCTCCCCAATGTTGTTTTCGCCTTATCTGGTCAACAGATTTTTTCCCATTTCAGGCAAAATTTCGGTCTTCCACGAAACTTTGTAATTTCTTTACCCAAACGTCCGTTTTTATCTCTTTTGCAAAGCTTTTTACATTTTACAACACAATTTAGAAATTCCAACCTTATTCAAAAATAATTTGTAAAACGTATTAAAGTACTGAACCATTACAGTACCCAACCACTCAAACAAATTGCAGTAATTTGTGCCAAAAAAATGGCAGTTTAATCATAAATATGCAAGAAACACGCCAGCAATCTGATTTTTTTAAGACATTTAACAGCAGGGAATTGTTTTCGAATTTTGATTCTTGGTGATTTCCCGAGTCAAAATTTAAATCGTAATTTAAACCTACTTTGACCTACCAAAACTGATTTAAAACCTGTTCAGTCTGTTTACTCCAATTAAGCACTAGAACAACCGAATTAATCTTAATTTGAACCGATTTAAACCGATTTAAACCTCTAATAAAATTTTTGGTTTAAATTTAAACGTAATTAGAACCGAAAAATCGGGAAAATGGACTTATCTGCCATGTTTTAGGTCATAAGTTGGTTATCTTTAGGCGAATATAAAACCGTTTAAGACGGAAATTGTCAGATTTAAGGTTTAAATTACGATCTTAATTTTGACTCGGGTTTGATTTGATCTGAAACTTAACTTTGTCAACTGAATTACAATCAGGAGGTCAAAATTATAAAGAAAAAATGTCACGAACGTAAATATCGGTTCAGGTTTAGTTTTCGCAAATTTTCACTAAAATGTCATTTTGAAAAAGTGGTCGTTGCTTAGGCCCCTCTGAAAATAATGGAAATTTGTTGCTTGTCGCTTGTTCAGAATTATTCAAGGAACAATCTTTCACCATCTTATCTTCTTGTTCTTAAAAAGACTGAGTGTATGTTCTACCAAAAAGCCTTAAATCTACTAATTTGAAAAAAATCATATTTTCGTTGCTAAGATTCCGATTCGAAAAATTTGAAAACCGTTTCAAGGTAAGACATAATACTTCATTATTTTAAAGTAAAAACGAGAAAAAATATTTCTTTTCTCAAACGGGGCTTGGATAAGTTATTGAAATTTTTCACCGTTTAACATATCACCCTGTAGAAAATTTACTTAAAGAGACATCATAGACCAAAGTAAAATCCTTCAAAAACCAAAAAGGTAAGTCGTTTTAAAAACGGACGAACTTTATGGACACATTGAGTGGTGCGCATTTTATATTTTATAACGGGTGTCATCATAAAAATAAAATGTATTGTTGCCCATGCTTACTCTTGGGCAAAGAAACAAATTTTCGATTCTGTTGCATACCATATTTTAAATGGAACTGCACGCCACTGCATTTTAGTTTATTTTAGGCATTCATTTACTTATCCTTGTCTTTAATTTCCCTAAATAAGAAAACCTTAAGCTGTCTACCACATAGTTTTATTTTAATCTTCTAAAGTTTTTAAAGGAGCAAAATGTGGGAAATAAAATGATGTAATCTTTAAGTATTAATGGTCTTGAATTGAGGGCTTAATAGGTTAATACCAATGACACAAACAGTGATATTAGGGTAAGAGAACAATAAAAAACTTGTATTTTAAATTAAAGATTCTATGCCATTCTATTTGTCGGTATGGTTTGATAAATTGCTTTATAAAAAGCGGTTTAAACGAGTAACCCCTTTTCCGGTAGTTGATTGGTAATTAAAACAGAAAATACCCTGCGATTAAATAGGTCAATCCGTTTATAACGTTCTTTCGAAGTATCGAATTGTTAATGGAATAGTAAACCACTTTATCTAGGGTGTATACATATCAGAGAAAGATCTGCATATCTTTTAAACCATGGGTTAACCAAAAGTTAATTGTCATAGCAAAACCGACAATCTCCACTTTTGGTCAAAAATTATATTTTTGGCGGACACTGTACTTCATCAAAACATTACAAGTAAAACATTACGGAGCAAAGTGGGAAGAAGATGATGAGTTGTTGTACTATAAAAACTTTTTTGCATGAGGCAACCTGGTCCCAGATTTAATTTTCCCACATTGATTGTATAGTTAAATTTTATACCCATTAAAGGAATAAAAAACAACTATTTTTTTGTTAATTTTTCTAAATCTCCTTAAACGTTTACAACAAAATGAGCTATCTCCAGCAATTCATATCAAAGTCTGCAATCTCCAATTTATAATTATAGATTTCACCTATACTATGCATCCTGGAGACCTTGTAGTATGCTACTAGACTAACAACAACAATATTTCAACTATATTTCAATATAATATAATATATTTCAACAATATTTCAATATAATATAAACAAAAATAGAAATCTAGAATTTAAAATACCAAAATCAATTATCTCAATTTACTCAGTTTTAGTCTGACGGGAGATTGTTGACTTTGCTCTGACAGGCTTCAATTGTAACTTTGACAGTTATCTTTCAAGTAAATTTAAAGGAAGGTGAATATACCCTTAGTAAAGTAAAAATGTATTTTTTAAAAATAATGAATTAAAAAAATAATTCTTATTAAATTTTAACTAAAACAATATAAAATATATGTAAGATATAATATAATATATTATAAGCAACTGTAAAACTACAGGAACTAACCGACCTAGCCCATCAAAATCGCACCTTTTACTGTTTTAACACAAAATTAAAGCCAATTCACCCACTATCGACATCATGCAAAGTACTGTAGAGTCTTTAACATCATGTCGTTACCTGAAAATTACGATAGATATCAAGCTAAACTTTAAACAACATACTAGCAAGTCCAAGAAAAGTATTGTAAATAGGGCAAAGCAATTTAAAAGCCTTCCATATAAATACCAGGGCATAAATATTAAAACGGCTGCATCCATTTACAAACTAATCTGTCGACCAGTGTTGGAATATGGATCTGCACTCTTTCAAAATTGCAGAAAACCGACCCTCTCAAACATCGAAATAGGAGAATGTACAAGTCTGAGGAATATCTCAAAAATTTGACGCCCTCAAAACCTTTCATTTAACCCATCCAATAAATCCCTTTACCCCATAGATAGATAGATAGATAGATAGATAGATAGATAGATAGATAGATAAATTTATTAAGTAACAAACATTACATTAAACGTCAGGTATATATTTAAAATTAAAAAAAATAAAATGAACATGTCCTTTTATAATGCTCCACCTCAAAGTCCCACCACGTGACCACGTACGGAACGCAGTCTTTTGAAAATTTGGCATTTAAGGCTTTTCAGGTTATGTATCTGTCAAAGTATAGTCAATGAAAGAAATAATATTTATAGTGTTACCGCTTATGTTTAAGCGTTAAAAGTTAATAAATCATTTCTCCATGAAATAGTTTTAACTAAACCGCATTTATTAAAAAAAAAATTTAACTATTTTAGGGAGAAAACCAGATATTTCGACCAAATGCACAAAAATATTACTTATTTGGCACCATACACTTTAGAATTTCATTAAATGCAGTATTTATATTCCTAAATTGTTATTGTAATGTTATAAAGATTTATACATTTTTAACGCCCAAACATAATATTATTTCTTTCGTTGAATATACAGATACATAACCTGAAAAGCCTTAAATGCCAAATTTTCAAAAGACTGCGTTCCGTACGTAGTCACGTGGTGGGACTTTAAGGTGTGGAGCAACAAAACATATATTTATAAACATTAGGGTGGCGCCCAAAAAAAAAAGAATATTTTTTTCTCTTGTCTCTTGTGAAAATATATTGGTTTGTAATGTTTTAAGAGCCCTGTCAAAAGATCAGCTCCATTAAAAAATTTTTAGGGGTCGCTCAAGATTTTTAAAAATTTCCAAAATCGTCAAAAATTGGATTTTTTTTATTTTAATTTTTTTTCTCGTTCCGATATTATTTTAATTTAAAAATAATAATGATTCTGAAAATTTCAAATCGATATTTTGATTTCTAAAGGTCGCTCAAGATTTTTTTAACTTTCAAAGTAGAGTATTTTGAATGTTTTTGAGCGACCTCTGAATATAAATATCAACGAACTTTTAGCGACCTTTAGAAATCAAAATATTGATTTGAAATTTAGAAATTTTTTATTATTTTTAACCAAAAAAATAATATCGAGACGAGAAAAAAAATTAAAATAAAACAAAAATTCAATTTTTGACGATTTTGAAAATTTTAAAAAATCTTGAGCGACCCCTAAAATTTTTTTAATCGAGCTGATATTTTGACAGGGCTCTTACAGCATGATAAACTAACATATTTTTATAAGAGAAGAGTAAAAAAAAATATTCTTTTTTTTTGGGCCACCCTAATAAACATTGTTAAAATTAGTATTCCAGTATTCATTTAAAGAATAATAACAATTTTGAATTAAAATACTTTTCACAGATTTTGGGATTCTTTATTTTTTTTATTGATTCTGGAAGATGACTAAACAGCTTCGATCTCCAATAGTAAATACTTTGTTGTGCCAATTTGCTTTTGTGAAGTGGAATTTGAAAAAAGTTCATGTGCCTAGTATTGTAGGTGTGATTTTCAGAATTTCTATCAAATTCGTCTGAATTTAAATATACATAGTTTATTGCTGCCAAAATAAATATGGATGGAATTGTAAGTATTTTTTGATTTTTAAAACGTTCTCGACAACTCTCATTTGTTTTTAAATCAAAGATTATTCGCTTTTTTCTGCAAAATAAATATTTTGTAGGAATCGGTAGAAATCCCCCAGAATAAAATTCCATAACTGGCAATGCTGTGAAACATGGCGTAATACGCTGTTTTTGTGGATATCATATTGGCACAGAGTTTTAATCTTCTCATGCAGTAGATTGCACTGGTAAGTTTTTTGCTAATGACTTCTACATGTGTGTTCCATTAAAGTTCACTTTCTATATGAACTCCCAAAAACTTGATTGGAGTTTTACTATCTCCAAAAAAATTATTATTTGGGTTTTTTCTCATTTAATTTAAGTTTCTTGGAGTTCATCCATTCTTTGGCTGTTTTTAATATAGTTTTAGATTTTTCACCTATATTAATTGCTTTAATATAAATAGAACTGAACCTAAAATCGAACCTTGAGGAACCCCATATGACGTGACTACTTCTGTGGAATATTCGTTTTTCCATTTAACAACTTGACGTCTATCCATTAGGTAAGATTTTAATAGCTCATAAACTATTCCCCTAAATCCATAATGTTCTAGTTGTCTATCCACCGTGTCAAAGGCTTTACTTAAATCGCAACATGCCATTTCTACTTTTTGTTTTTTTGTCATGTGCCGTAACTATATACTTTATTATACAAGGTGTTCCTAAACTTATTGGCATAAATTTAGGAAAAGATTGAGCAAGTAAAAATAAGTCGAAAACCTAAATAAATATTTTCCCTAAATACTTATGTTTCCAAGATACAGGGTGATAAAGTGTTACTTATCATATCAGTTTTTTTAATATAACTTCTACTGTGGAAGTCTTGGAAAGGTGATATTTTGCGAACAGTCACTTACTACCAAAACACATATTCACACATAATTATAATTGTTTGAGTGAACACAGTGTCGTAGAAACGGGGCTTGGTTTAAGCTTATTGTCCCATACAAACTTTGAGGTTAGGTTTTTATAACATTTGATGCAATTTTTCGATTACACAGTTCGGCTACCATTTAAAAGGTGTACCTTTCAAACTTCGATAAAATAAACCGTTTCCGAGATATTCGAGATTACAATAATTGTTATATCGCCTTATTTAAAAGGATTAAAAGGTATATGATAACAAATTTTATTTTTTAATTGAAAAAACTAAAAAAGGCATTCCATGAGCCTCGGGAAGTTTTGCACTGACCGTCACATTAAAAAAAATTGTAGTTTTTCAATTAAAAATTTGTTATCATATACCTTTTAGTCCTTTAATGCGATATAACAATTATTGAAATCTCGAATATATCGGAAACGGTTTATTTTATCGAAGTTTGAGATGAACACCTTTTTAATAGTAGCCGAACTGAGTAATCGAAAAATTGCATCAAATGGTATAAAAACCTAACCTCAAAATTTGTATGGGACAATAAGCTTAAGCAACCCCTGTTTCTACGATACTGTGTTTATTCGAACAATTGTAATTATATGTGAATATGTGTTTTGGTAGTAAGTGACTGTTCGCAAAATAACTCTTTTCCAAGTCTACCATAGTAGACGTTATATTAAAAAAACTGATATGATAAGTAACACTTTATCACCCTGTATCTTTTAAACATACGTAATTAGAAAAAATGTTTGTTTAGATTTTCGTCTTACTTTGACTTGCTTAATCTGCTCCTAAATTTATGCCACCTATAGGTTTAGAGACACCTTGTATATACATAGATGTATGTACATAGATCTATTTTTTCGATATCCATGTTGCTGGTTATTAAAAAGCTTCTTTTTTCCAAAAACTAAAGTCCAACCCATCCAAACAAGACTGGTATACCTTGCAAAAAATTTGCAAATAAAAATCATAACTTCACTGTGATAGAGCCATTGACATACAAAACAAATTCTGAGAATATCCAAAAGAGAAAATACCATGATAGGCCACTATATGACGCACTAATGCTATGAGCGGAAGAATAGTAGCTAATAAGAACATTGATTTATTATATATATATTTATTTATTGTTTATAAAATTTTATATAGATACATGAATTTATTTATAAAATTTGTTTTATCATACAAGATCCAATACTGAAACCCGTTTTTGCAAGATCAAATCCGATGGAAACAGTTACACTTGAACCTAGACATGTAGGTATACTGACTAATAAAGTGGATATAAAGGTAACTCCTTTAACAATCGTAGCTGCAGCTGAAGCAAAAACTGGAGGTACTGTTGCAATAGTCAAAATGGCGTCAGTCATGTTTAAACTTGAAAGATCATCGGTAATTGTGCCTAAATCGTTTAGTAAATTCACGACATCAGCAATAAGTTCGATTGGTACATCAAAGGCGGTCGATATGTCTTCAGTTATACACTGAGCAGCCCCTTTTACAACTGCTTCTGGTAATTGTGCGGCCTCTGTAATCGCGCACCCCAAAAGTCCGGTCAATCCGTCTTTTAATCCGAATATTGTGTTGTTTAGTGAAGGAGCTAAGCTGCCTATTTCATTTGCCAATTCGCTTACAACCTCCTCACCAAGCCCAGAAGTGCCATTTACTACTTTACTGCCTGGTAGAAAAATAACGTGAATTATGCGGTTTATGGTATTAACAATATAGTTTCTAGTGTTGTTGAGGTCGTTATCGGTCCCTATGAGGAAGTTTGTTAAAGGATTGCCAGAAGTGGTCGCTTCGACTACGTCTAAAAAATTAAGTTAAAAAACAAATGTTGTTTGTTACAAAGTATTTTGACTTACCTTTAGAACTACCATCTGTGGTTGTTTCAACTGCATCTAAAAGTTTATAAGTTAAAAAAAATTATGTCTCGTAATCTATTTTAACTTACCTCTAAATTTATGTGTGTACAAATTTTTGGTATTATGTATATAATTTCGTTTATGAGTATGTTTACTGACCACGTCATGGATAGTCTAAAATTATAAGCATTTTAATTATATAATTAAAAATTAAATTAATTTGAAACCAATAAATATATTAAGTTTTATGTATATATATATAAATATATGGGTGATTCTACAAAAGTTGGGCAACTTTTGACCTCATTTTGTTTATATAGTTTTCGGAGAAAATTAAACAGTATTTTGTTTTGAGAACATAGATAATATAATAAATATACTGTTCCAGACCGGGCCAGACACTTTTTCAAACAGTTTCTGAAATATCTCTGTTTTCTAAATTTGGTTGCAAGGGAAGTGACGAGTAGTACCAGGGTACTAATTAAATACATAATTTATTGGAAAATATAAGATTTATTGCAACTTTGAGCAGATTATTCATTAAATATCTTAAAATCAAATAATAACACACATCAGTGGCGGCTGGTGGATTTTGGGTATACCGATATCTCAATTATTAGATATGGGACCCACACCAAATTTATATGAGTTTATAATGACATTAAATAAACAAGTTCTGCGCAAGCAGAATTTAAATTGAAGTTTGCGAAAAAAAGATAACCGAAACATCGAACATGGAACTGACGACATGGAACTGACGAAACGGAAACAAATTTGAGATTATAATTCGGAATTAAGTATTTTACTGATATTTTTTATTAGTGGATGATACTGATCAACAAATCACATGTAGCAAATTACAATGAAATATATATACGTAAGAACTACTCACCACAGTACTGAAATTTTAAATGGAACTATACGTGCATTCACCACAACTTCGCCGCTTGAATTGTTTTCGAGATGACTGTCGTGCAAAGGGCGGTAATTTTTTACCAACACTTGAGTTAAAACGAGGACTTGACGTTTAAACTTCAATATTTCACAGGAATTTTGAATTTTATCATTGGACACAGAACTGACGGGTAAAAGTGAGTACAAAGATTATCAATTTTGTAAAAATTGCTATTATTCGAATCTATGATAAAATATGAAAAATACATTATTTAATGTTTTATAGTTTGTAGTGAATTTAAAAAATTTAAGATAAATTCAATATATTTCAAAATAAAATCACTCAAATATTTGATGCAGGAGTTTTGACACGCCAAGGTACTGATGTTTTGAATATTTATTATGTTTTTCTACAAACGTGCTTTTGAAAAAAATTGGATGGACAAGTTAAATAAACCTGGATCTTTTGTAATATACTAAAATATTTACAAAAAATATTAAAATACCTACTCTATTGACTGATGACATCAAGTTGTCCAACTTTTGTAGAATCACCCCCATATATATATATATATATATATATATATATTTATGTTTTTAATTTATTACAAACATGATAACCTTTCCGTTCCGTTCAGAAAGTAAAAAGCAAATTCTGATGTTTTTACATTTAATTCAATCAACTAATCATTTGTTTATCATTTGCATTGCTATTGTAAAAAAACAAGAAATTATATAAACTGTTAAAGGTGTAAATCATTATTTGTTTTGCATTTAACTAAAAGTGCTTTCTTATAAAAAACGTTTAAACATAAAGAATTCTTGTTAAAAACTAAAAATCAAAATAAATGTAGATAAAAAAATTAATTAATTAATTAATAAAAATAATAAATTATTATTTTCAATCGTTTCCCCAAATTGCGTCAAACAAAAGCCCAGTCCGTCATAAAATTGTATCTGGGGAGGGGCGTTCGGGTTCACTCGGGTTTACTCGAGTGTCTACAAACAAATAGAGATGGCTGCAGTAAAAATTAATTTATAAATGCGCCCGTCGTCTTTTATAAAATAATTTTTTTTATAAAATTATTTTTTTATAAAATTATTTTTTTTTATAAAATAAATTTTTTTATAAAATTAATTCTTTATAAAATAATTTTTTTTATAAAATTATTTTTTTATAAAATAATTTTTTATAAAATAATTTTTTTTATAAAATTATTTCTTTATAAAATAATTTTTTTATAAAACTATTTTTTTATAAAATTATTTTTTTATAAAATATTTTTTTTTTATAAAATTATTTTTTTATAAATAATTTTCTGCGAATCAAAAATAATAATAATTTTATAAAGCATATAATTAATTATTTATAAAACAAAATAAGTTTATTTAGCACTTTTAATTTTGACACAAACGGCGCCTCATAATTATATTTTAGATTTTAGAACTTTTTATGAGGAATAACTTAAGTAGACACATTGTATATATACAGTGTGGCCCATTTAAGATGGAAATACCCCCGTAACCCCTTTATTTGTTACTCGAATTTAATGAATAAAGGCTCAAAAGATAGAGAACGAAAAACTTTATCTACGCTATAAAAATATTTTTAATGTCACTTGACAGATGCCTACTATAACATTTTTTCTGTAAAAATTCTGAGAAAATATTAGGGTCGTTTTTTCGAAAAATATAAGTACGCCACTGAATGCGGCATGCTTTAAAATGGGTACAAACCAAATTTTATTAAAAACGAACAATATTTTATACAAGTTTTAAAAAAAAAATATTTAAAACGAAAAATAAAACTTCAGAATGGGTACAAACTTAATTTCATTAAAAATGAACTATTAATAACTTTTTTAGACAAGTTTATTTTACCACGTTATAAACATAAATTTTCAGTATGACTATCTTAGTTTTTGTTTGTTTTGTATCAATCGAAATCGATCCTAATAATTTTTTCCGAATTTTGACATAAAAAAAATGTTATAGCAGGCATATGTCGAGTGACATTAAAAATTTTATAGCTTAGATAGAGTTGTTTAATCTCTAACTTTTAAGCCTTTGTTTATTAAAATCGAGTAACAAATAAAAAAGTTTAATTAAGCACGAGCGACATAATTTTTTTTCAATATATAAAAAGGCATACTTTAGCCCGACTAAAAATCCACTGTTGCCCACTTTAGCCCGTGACTAAAACACACCTTGTCAATGCGGAAGTAGATACAATCTATTAATTTAAAGTAAACTTTTTATTACCAGCAATACAATTAATATTAAATAGAATAAAAATAGTTAATAATATTTCAGATATATACATTTTATATTTATTACTTACCAATAAAATTAAAACGTAGAACAAAATTCCTTTAAACCAAAACATATTGTTAAAGACGAAATTTTTTGGTGAATAATACTTTATAAAGGCATCTTGTACATATAAGTAAAAAGAAAGAATTTTAATTACACACGTAAAATGCTTGACATGTATTTTTTTGCATAATTATCAGGCACATATGTACGTATTTATAAAATATTAGAATTGGGATAATTAGTCCTTTTTTACCTAATTAAACTGCGCACCAGTCAATGTGTCGCGACCAAAAATTTCGTCCTTTTTCAAAACGTCATAACTTTTTTGTTTCTTGAACGATTTTATTTTGGTTTGTGATGTCTGCTAGCCCCATTCTCTGGCAATTCATGCTATAGATATGAAGCTCACGGGTTTTCAAGTAAATTTACTACAGGGTGATATGTAAAACAGTGAAAAATTTCAATAACTTCATCCAAGCCCCGTTTGTAAAATAAATATTTTTTTCTCGATTTTACTTTGAAATAATGAAGTTTTATGTCTTACCTTGAAACGTTTTTCAAATTTTTCGAATTGGAATCTTAGCAACAAAAATATGATTTTTTTTTCAAAAGAGTACATTTGATGCTTTTTTGTAGGCAATACACTGAGCCTTTTTAAGATAAAAAAGATAAGATGGTGAAAGATTGTTCCTTAAATAATTCTGAACAAGCGACAAGCAACAAACTTCCATTAATTTCAGAGGAACCTAAGCAAAGACCACTTTTTCAAAATGACATTTTGGAGAAAATTTGCGAAAACTAAACCTGAACCGATATTTACGTTTGTGACATGTTTGCTTTATAATTTTGACCTCCTGATGTAATTCAGTTGTCACATTTAAGTTTTAGATGAAACCGAAATCACCAAGAATCAAAATTCGAAAACGATTCCCGGCTGTTAAATGTCTCAATAACATGCCTTTGCCAATGCCATTTGGGGATTCATTTTTGTTTAAGTGGTTAGGATAATGTTACATAAATTACATTTATATTACTGATAAGTACCTACCTAATTGGTAATAAAGTTAAATACAAAATTTGTTTGTTTATTTTTGAAAATTTTATGCGAAGATATAATCATAATAAAAACTACAACATTCAACAGAAAAATGTAACAAACAATAACAATAATAACTTTCAATATTTTGTTGGCCCCCCCCCCATCCCGTAATAATTCGTTAACCCTCCCAAGACCAAGTTCCTTAGAAATTACTGGGGTATGGCTTCCCATTCTTCCTGAATCGAATTTACCAATTTATCCAAATTTTCCATGCGTCATTTCCTCTCTTTCATCTTCAGTTTCATCCTGCTCCTTACATGCTCAATAGGATTCTTATCTGAAGACAAAGGTGGCCAATTCATTATCTCAATATCATGGTCCCTTAAATACTCATTTACGATATAAGCGCGATGCGGACGGGCATTGTATAACACCAAATTATTGGCATTTAATTTTTATCATTTGATCCTTGATTTGATCATTCAGTGACATGATAATAACGTACTAAAAATGCAAAAAACAGTAAAAAAACAGTTAAATCCAGCAATCAGATTTTAATGAGACATTTAACATCCAGGAATTGTTTTCGAATTTTGATTCTTGGTGATTTTGGTTTTATCTGAAACCTAAATTTGACAACTGAATCAAAATTTAGGTGAAAATTATGAAGAAAACATGTCACGAACGTAAATATCGGTTCAAGTTTAATTTTCGAAAATTTTCACCAAAATGTTTGAAAAAGTGGTCTTTGCTTAGGTTCCTCTGAAAATAATGGAAGTTTGTTGCTTGTCGCTTGTTCAGAATTATTTAAGGAACAATCTTTCACGATCTTATCTTTTTGTTCTTAAAAAGGCTGAGTGTATTGCCTACAAAAAAGCATCAAATGTACTCCATTGAAAAAATAAATCATATTTTTGTTGCTAAGATTCCAATTCGAAAAATTTGAAAAACGTTTCAAGGTAAGACATAATACTTCATTATTTCAAAGTAAAAAGGAGAAAACAATATTTATTTTACAAACGGGGCTTGGATGAAGTTATTGAAAATTTTCACTGTTTTACATATCACCCTGTAGTAAATTTACTTGAAGAACCGTGAGCTTCATATCTATAGCATAAATTGCCAGAGAATGGGGCTAGCAGACATCACAAACCAAAATAAAATCGTTCAAGAAATAAAAAAGTTATGTCGTTTTAAAAATGGACGAAATTTTTGGTCGCGACACATTGAGTGGTGCGCAGTTTACATTGTAGTTTAGAAGTTTTTAATTGGAAATATAATATACCTATGAAATATACATATGTCTATATTATAGACAATTTATAATAAAAAAAATTATTTAAAAAGGGGTATAGACAATTATAGACAATTTATAATAAAAAAAAATATTTAAAAAGGGGTTTAAAAGGATTTTAAAGGGAAAGATTAAAATTAATAAAATTAGATGGCATAACGAGTTCTGTAGAAAAAATATTTCGTGATGAACAAAGATCGTTTTTTTATCACTTTTATAATTTCAAATTGAATTTGAATTGCACTATCCCGTCACGTGTATTGAAATTTTCAATACACGTGACGGGATAGTGCAATTCAAATTTAGCGCATCAATGAATTTTAGAAACGTTTATTTTAATTTCAACAATTATAATTTTGGTTAATATTTTGAAAGTGTGTAATTATTGCTTGTGTAATTGTTTGTTATCCAAAATATATAATACTATACTATACTATAGTTTAGGTAGTTACTAAAATTAAAAATACAGAGCGAGTCATTTAACTTGAAACTTTAAAATATCTTAGTATGCATTTTACGAAAAAAATTTCAACATAAAAATTAAATGATTCGAGGGGGGAAATCAATCAGTACCAAAATTGGTCCTCATACTCTCCTCCTTATAGGGGGAACAGGGGGTAACTTTAAAATTTCCAATTGGAACACCCTATTTTGTTCGATTTTTCTTCTGTATACGATTCTCCAATAATTTTTTAATAAAAAACTTGGTTTAATTTTTTAAATTTATTTATTTATTTTTTAAATTTAAATTAAAGTAGGTGCTCAAAATGGTGGCCTTCGACTTCAATAAATTTATTAATTCTCTGGGATATTCCCAAATCTCTAGATAATTCTCGTGTGCTTTAATTAATTTCTTTATTTCCACCTGTGACTGTTGCTCGACGAACACTTTTTTCGGTTGAACACTCCCGTTTGTAGTAAACTGCTTGACTTTCCCGACAGACCAATTTCCCGACACACCATTTTCCCGACACACCATTTTCCCGACAAGATTTTTCCCGACACCATTTTCCCGAAAGTCATTTTCCCGAAAGTCGTTTTCCTGACAAGCCATTTTCCTGACAAGCCATTTTCCCGACAAGTCATTTTTAAGACAAATAATTTTTACCACAAACGACACAATATATTTTAACAGAGTGACGTCATCCAATGACGCAATCTTAGGACGGGAAGCAGATCTTTTTTCCTTAACCAACGTCCCGAGTCCGCCCGCTTCGAAACCAACCCAAACCCAACAACCCAACCCAACCGACCCCGCCCCATTGGCCCTTACAGAATTCCAGAAGGAACAAGCAGATACCGAAATCATTTTTGACCAGGTATGTTATTCTTTACTAGATAATAAAACTTTTGTCGTGAACATAATCTTTCGGGAAAAGGGCTATCGGAAAAAACGTTTCTTAACTGGATAATAAGATTTTTGTCGTGAACATAGTCTGTCGGGAAGAGTGCTGTCGGGAAAAACGTCGTCGGGAAAATGGTTTGTCGGGAAAATGGTCTATCGGGAAATTGGTCAGTCGGGAAATTGCATTCGGGAAAGTGACCGGGAACCACCTACGTGATCGTATTTTTTCCGGAAAACGCTGAGCGTAGATATTAACAGCATTATCAAGATAAATCAAAATCATTTTTATTTTTTCTTCCACTGTTAAAAAATCCATTATGAGTAACTGCTTAACGAAAGGAGGTATTTTTGTTTGCAAATTAATCTTCGAACTAAATTGATTAAATAATGCTAAACTTTGTACCTATAAATAGTTTCTATTTAACTAAATACCATTTTGTATACCTCAATTAGGATTGAATTAATTATTTGACAAAATAATGTTTTTTTTTTACCTTTAAAGAGGAATTTTTATTAAAAATAGTACAATAATCCTTTAAATTAAAGGATTTAATGCTGGCAGGTAAAAAGTGACCATGGTGCGCAATTGATAATTATCACCGAATGAAATAATTTATAAAACAAACCAAAGGAAACTTAAATATTAGTTAAAAAATCGTGGGTACTCAAAAAATCAGATTTAATTTAATAAGATAATTATTACCAAAAAAAAGTGATATTTTTATAGAAAAATTATTGCAGAATCCTATAGGAAGAAAAATCAAACAAAATAGATTTTTTTATTTCAGCGCCATCTATTACAAATATGAGAAAATGTTTTAGACAAAATCTACCTATTTTTAGTCGAATGATCCGAATCTGCAATAAAAAATAGGGTGTTCCATTGGAAATTTTTAAGTTACCCCCTGTTCCCCCTATAAGGAGGAGAGTATGAGGACCAATTTTAGTACTGATTGATTTCCCCCCTCGAATCATTTAGTTTTTATTTTAATTTTTTTTTCGTAAAATGCATACTAACTGAGATATTTCAAAGTTTCAAATTAAATGACTCACCCTGTATAACTTTCTTAAACGTTTTTTTAAAATTTCATTTAGGGTGTTTTTTTGAAACCTTAGCGAATCCAAAACCGTAAAAAAAACAACTTCAGTTTTAAAGTTGTAATTTTCGTTCTTTTGCAGTTTTGGATTCGCTAGTGTATAAAAAAAATACCCTAAAATTTCTTTAAAAAAAATGTTCATCATTGCATCAAATTATGTAAAACACTTTTTTTTCACAGGCCCGTAAAAATTGATTTTTAATTATTTATAATAAATAATATAAATAATATATTTTATTTATGATGAATGATCGTTAAAATTGTTTTTCATTAAATTCAGTCTTTTATACCAATTTTGTCGTATCACATGTAAAGTTTCGAGAAACCGTTTATGAAATATTTATGTTTAAAAGACACAAGCTCGAAATTCAATTGTTACTTTTTCAATTTTTTTTTTATTTTTATAGCTTTATTTAGAAGCATAACGAATTAAAATTTGTGAAAAAATTAATTTAAAACTTTGGTTTTAAAGTGGCCCATTTAAAAAATGACCCATGTGCTCATTTACCTGCATGGTTGACTCATTCTTTGAAATGCAGTTAACTTTTATAACTAAAAACTATTGTCAAAATGTTTTTTTTTCTAATTTTTTTGTATGTTTTTCATTTGTTTAAAACATTTACAATAAATAAAAAATGTAAACCTAATCCATAAACTAATTAACGAAGCAATCAAATATAACCGATCAGGATATCTGAAATTGACTAAAAGCCTACTACTATGATTAATCTTATCGCTCCTTTCAATCGATAAAATTTTACTTTAATGAGAATCTCTGGGCTGACAACGAAAAGAGCAGGAATACAACAAATCAGCAAATCTGAATTCACACATTAATCCTGAATCTTTATTCCACATTTTCGTTTTGTTTCTTGAACTAATTTCATTGAACGGAATAGTGCAATTTTAATCATTTTGTTCCAATTTGCCATTTATAGAAATTTCTGCAACCACAACCACAAAGGGTCCACAAATCCCAAAAGTTTAGGATTTAGTTGCTGTAATGCATTTCACCGGTTATAAGGCTATGTTACTATGCGCGACAATAGTATTTTTTTGTTTAAGTGTCCTAAATTTTATTCGGTAACTAAGAAAATAGTTATTTATGTGATTAGGCTAAAAGTCCTAAAGCGGTATAAAAATTTAACTATAGTTTATAAATTAATTTATAAATTATGCGGTATAAAAATTAAACTTTATTGTCGCCAGCACTCGACACTTAAGTGATTCATTATAGCATAGGCACATAAAAATCACCAGTAAATAGATAAAAACCTTTATGAGGCTAATAATAATTTGTAGGTGTCAGTGATTGGACGATTTTATTTTTCTGTGATTTCTGTGAGCCGGGTTTTAAATTGGGAGTGTGATAAAAGAAGATTTTCAACTTTTAAATAAAACTACCTGCTTTAGCAAAATCAAATATAAGTATGTTTTATTAATTCATATTATAATACACCCATGTCAAAAATTCTTATTCTACTTATTGCTAAATATTAAACAATCAATAATATTAATTTATTTACATTACATAAGTTAACCTAAATTTAATATATACAGAGTGATTTATTATTATCGTATTCTTACTTATTTTATTCCTACATTACACCTCCTACGGAAAATAAAAAAAACAAGAAAAAAATCTTTTACCTACTTTCTTTGAATTCTTCAAATTTTTCTGAACCTGAGTCAGTGGAAACCAAAATTTCTGATTCTTCACCTGATACCTTGATCTCCTCTAACCTAAATTGTTTTAAGATATTTTTAACTAGTTTTAAGATATTTTTCTATCTGCTCTATATATTCCCTAACTGTTCTTTTAATAACTTGGGATTGTTTAGTTTTTCATTAAATTTTCCTCTAATGGTCCCTAATTCTAATGTATAATTTTTAAATTTAGTTAGCTTACGTAGATTATAATTCTTCTTTTCGCTTCTCTCTGCGTTATCTTTTATTAAATTCCTTTTGAATACTTTGACTTCATCCAGTAAATATATAAATTCAGTCGGTACTGACATGCCATAGTTTATCCATTAATTTAATCATACTTTTATTTTAACCTAAAACCTTCCGATTTCTTCCCTTATTTTCTTTACCATAGATTTTTTGATTCTTATATACATACACCAGCCAAGAAAAATTGCCAACAACCCAATTATAACAATACTGACGATATCCTGGATAGAGCCAAAACCATGGTTACTAGGACTATTGGTTTGTTCCCCGCTATTTCCTGCTTGAGCTATATTAATTTCTTCTTTGCTCTGCGTTTTACCCATTGCTTTCTATTTAGTTTGCTTTATCCTGGCAGGATCGCCATGTGATAAAAGGAGATTTTCTACTTTTAAATAAAACCACCTGCTTTAGCAAAATCAATATAAGTATGTTTTATTAATTCATATTATAATACACCCATGCCAAAAATGCTTATTCTACTTATTGCTAAATATTAAACAACTAATAATATTAATTTGTTAACATTACATAAGTTAACCTAAATTTAATATATACAGATTTATTATTATCGTATTCTTACTTATTTTATTCCTACATTACAGGAGAAACTTTCTCATTCCTGGTATCCAATATTTTTATTCGACATCTGTCATACGGTTTTAACCTTATTTTCTATATTTAAGTCATCTAATAACTTTTTCCTGGATACATTTTATAATTATTTATAACTTTATAAAGCGCTAAATTTTATAAATAAAAAGGAAATTGGCATAGTTTAAAATAAAGTTATAACTGCCAAATAAAATAAGTATGGTCGAAAATTTTCCTTGTTTTTACACGCTTCAGAAAATTTTTACCAAGGTAATGAAAGCTATTTTCATTATCTTGTTTATGATTGTATTACCAGTTTAAATGTGTTAATTTAAAAATATAAATATTGAGATAATTACATTTTAGCTGTATTAATTATTCCTTTAAAGTAAGAACTAGTACTAGTAAGCCCATATACATATAAGCAGTGGCGGCAGGACAATTATTATAACTAACAAATGCAAGTAATACATAACAAAGAAAACAAGCCATTCTACAATTTCCCCACATTTTAATTTCTTACAATTTGTCCATGTTTATTTACTAGGTACTCTTACCAAATAATGATTTAAAAGACGATTTAGCCATTCAACAAGTGTTTATTTTACTAACTAAAATTTTAATTATTTACCCCACTGTGCGAAGACTGTGTTTTTAACCTCAATAAAGTATTATTATCCATTTTATCTGCTTAAGTCCTAATCTATGTGTTTTATCTCCATAAATAGTCATGTACGTTTTTTTGTTTTCACCTGCCCAGGTTTGGAACTTAGCACTGCTTTTGCACAATATTTTCATTTATTGGAATGCCTAATATTGTACCCGAGCGATTTTTGTTTTGTTAGTATAAAGTTTCTCATTGTATAAGGTTCGTTAGAAGAGAAGGCTCTCTCATACGATTTGCATCTAAGAGATTTCGGACGCTACTGGGTTTTAACGATAGTTTAATTGAGGAGCATCCGTGCAAAACCGGCTATATCCATTTTAATAAAATGTTGGGAAAATGGCAAAAACTCCCCGTTTCCTGGCCTTTACAGGTAAAAAAATGCATCTTGAGTTTTGTGCCCACAAAACTTAAAAGGTATGGAAACCCTGAGACTATTTAAAAGGTCTTTTAAAAGTATGCACTAAAAACCATTAAAATATGCACCATAATTTGTGCGATAAAAACCATTAATTATGCACACAAGCCAGCTATTTATGCTAAAATATGCAACCAATTAAGTTGGTACTTTAGTGTCATTTACAAAGTCAAAATACAGGGTGATTCAAAACTCGAGGCGAAAAATTAAGAAATGTATACAGTTTTATATTCTTGATAAAACATGTAAAATAAAATTTTTGGAGATATGGCTTTGTTTCCGAGATATTAGACTTCAAAGTATTTGACTGTGATAAATTTTTAACTTTATTACATAATATAAAAATATAAAAAATAATTAAATCAAATGTTCAAAAATACCACCATTAACACCAATACAGGCTTGGCAACGCAAAATAAGGGAATCGTACATTAATTGCATGTTTTGCATATTTTGAGTGCATTCCACTGCATTAATAATTTGTTTCATTAATTGTTCTTGGAAATTCGTAAATTTGCGGTTAAACATTGTTAATTATTATTCTGTAGCTATTACAACTTTGATTTAAGACTAGCAGAATATTTTTCAAAACACTATCGACATATTTTTGAACTAAATAATTGTATTTTTAATTTGAAAAGATACAGTGTTAAAGTAAAAACATGATATTCTTAAAATGTACCATATCGGCTCAAATGAAATTCATTTTAATTTTTATAATGGAAATATAAAGCTGTTCTTCTCCAAATGATTAGAATACTGTTCTTTCTCCCTTCACAGGGATGCTTTTTCTGTAACTTGCTTTCGTGTTTCAAATAGAAACTTTCGATCTTGGGTAGAGTGCAAAACCTGCAAACAAATTTGCAGAAAAATATTCTTGGTAACCTAACACTGAATGAAGACCCAAGTTATCTCCAATTAAACAAACGACAACAAAATATACCACAATTTCACCACCATTAATTACACCGAGAACTTGTACCGGTAAACCGTCAAGTAAAGAAGGACGCTACGCTGAGTCAAGACGAAGGGGATGGTACCTTAGCGCATGCCTGGGTTTATTCAAAACAAACACACTCTTGAATCAAATATATTTTTTTGATTTAAAAATTGAGAATTTTTAAAGAAACCATATAACTATTTAAAATAAAAGTTATATTCTATCTGGACAAATACAGTCGTATGCAAATAAAAAGCGTACAGCCTTAGAATGAGAGGTACTGCACTTGTCAAATATGGCGAGTTAGGTTATAGAAAATACAGTGCCGTAGATGTAAACCAGCCGTCAGTTTGACAGCTAATTGAATAATGCCTCGTCAGTTACGTGTACGCTTTTTATTTGCATAGGTACGACTTAGGGGTGTCAATCCCGAGCCCATTTTTCAATCCCGGGCCTTTCGGGACCAAAGGTAACTAATCCCGGGATCCCGGGATCAGTCCCGAAAAAATATATATCATTAATTTTAAAACCAATTTAAAATAAAACAACAAACAATTTAACGAACGATATCTTTCGGACTTCACACTAGTCGGAAGAATGGTTTTCAAGAATTCGTAGGCACATTGTACCCACGTTTACCCCCATTAACAAATAATTCCATTTCTTTTATCAATCGGGCCTTGGTGAGTTCCAATTGGGGCTGTAACTTACATTGAAATTATCAAGTTTGTGACATTTTTTCAGGTTTGACGTTTGAAATATGTTGTTATATTATAGGTTATGTACATAATTTTATTATACAGTGACCTGTAATTTTACATGCTGATTTTATGCTATATAATCTATCTGATGGAAACACTCTTGCTATGTAATTTCAATGTATTTTCATTATTGTACGGCGGTGTATAATAATTTGACTTGAACTGAGTAAAAAAATTAAGTGTTTATATATATGCTTATAAGCATATACCTATAGGAGTATTATAATATGAAAAATGTCATACGCTTAAAAAAAGTCTATTTTATTCTTTGTAACTTATTACTAAGATCCCGGGATTGGGACTTTTAATCCCGGGATTTTCGGGATCGGATTTTTTACGGGATCCCGGGACCCCGGGATTTCGGGATCCCGGGATTGACACCCCTAGTACGACTGTACATTTTGTCGTTTAAAATTTTTGCCCGAAAAAATCAGTCAGTTCAAGAATAAGTTCTCTTTTCATTTGAATTTTTCTTATTCTTAAGTTGTTAAAAATTATTCCAAATAAAACTGTTATGCTCCAGTTAAAAAAATAACTTAAAGAAATAACATTTTCCCAGTAATCGTAGCGTTTTTCTCCAAGTAAAAGCATAGTCTTAATTAGAACTGATTGTGTTTTGAATGAAGTAAACATTTTGAAAACAATAATTCTGCTTGAAATGAAATTTTATTTTTCTCTGTGTATCATGCACTCTTTAATATTTATTATTCCTTTTCATTTTTACTTATTTTTAAAATGGAAAAAACGTTGATACCTAATGCAACCATGTATTCCATAAGGTATTCCATAAGGTATACCGTATTCCATAAGGTATATCTATAACTATAACTAAAGTTATGTTTTATATGTACACCTGGTAAAAATTGTTTTTTTTACTTCCTCATGATTCCATGACAATAAGTGATCTTTTAAATACACATTGACAAGCTATGGCTTTATGGCGCTTTACTCACGGGCTGAACTTAGCAACAGGTTTTTTTTCACGGGATGAAGTTAGATTTAAGTTTGTTGATAGTTGTCAAATGTCATACAACCTTTCTTGTAAAATAATAATTTGGATATTATTTTTATTACTATTATTATTATTATTATTATTATTATTATTATCTTAATACAAAAATAAAAATTATAAAATAGTTTGTTAACGCCAATAACTATTTGAAAAGTTTATATGCAATTTTTTATTGACCTTTTGATTTTGCCGGCAGTAAACTAGATTTAACTGAAGGCTTTAAAATTTTTGGGTGAAGACTCCACCGTTAAATGCCCATAAAACATTCTCTTCACTTTCACTGCAAAACTGCTTCTATATAATCATTTTAACAGTTGTTAGTTGACATTTTGACTGGTGCGCTGGTAGGTAATACAGATTTCTAAGTTAGAAATTGTTATGCGAGTTAATCTATTATTTTATAGATGTTGCTCTACACCGAAAAAAATAATGTAGTTGAGTTAACATTTGCCTAAATGTCATTTTTAAAAATGTTGTTTCAACAAAAAACCTATTGGATTAATCTATATTTTGGTGTTAAAGCAAAAGTCAGAGTTTGTCAAAGTTTATTTGTTCATTTGACAGTTTAAATATTAATATAACATAAACTAATATTTTGAATTAAAATGTTTATCGTACTTTGATTTAATAGCTGGAATTTGTTGAATCAACTACTGAAATTTTTAGGATTACCTAAAAAAACTATTAAATTAACGTTTAGTTGCTCTTTAATCCAAAACTTTAAATTTGTTCATTTAACAAATTTAAAATGTTACTTTAAAATTTGAAATGTAAAATTTGCATTCATAAAATTGCCGAGAATGGCGCTTCGAACACTCACGCCACGTCATTAGACAATGACGTTTTCTTACATCTCGCCTTAGTTACCTTACGATTAGGTGTATATAAGATGAGATATCTGTTTGTTTAAGGTGTGTTCCACAGTAGAACTTTCACTACACCATATTGCCCGACACTGTTAAGACCCTCAATACAGGGCGAAACAGTCTGTCGGTATTTGAAGTAGGTGGAACACATGATACAAAGATGTATCATGGGTGGAACACGCTCAAAACAAAAACTCTGGGCGAGGTGAAGGTTCAATTCTTTCTATTTATATATAATAATATATTATTTCCATAATTTTGTTTTGGATACCAACCTTTAAAGAATTTTACATTTTCAGAATGTTAATTTAACATTTTATAAAATAATTATTGGTGTTAAGTGAATATGCTAAAAAGGTTACCTGGACATTTCAAGAAATTTACCTTAACACCCTAAGAATGTTAAATTAACCAAATTAGCAGATTAGAACAAATATTCTTATTTTGTTCATTTGACTGTTATTTGTTGTTCAATTAAACAATACAATTTGACATTTTTAGATGGTTAAGTAAACGTGCAAAAACCATTGCTTGTATTTAAAGTGCATAAAGAGTTGAATTAATATTTTTTTTGTTGTTTCAACAGCTTATTTTTTTCAGTGTATGTATAAAAATATTTAATTTAAATCTATTTTTGATACTAATTATAATATGACATAATAATAATTATAATTATGTATTATTATTCATATCATATCATATCATATGACTGATATGTCCTACAGTATACATAGTATATACAGGGATGGTAATGGGCTTTTAGGCCGTTTAATAAACAAAGATGCATGCTATATAAAACGTACGAATAAGTGAGATAAACGTATAAATAAGAGAGACAAACAACCATTGTTGAACGAATAGGAGAACAAAATTCTTATTTCCCCTCTGCCATAAGCGTGCAGTACAAGATTTTAAAACGATTAAATCAAAACAATTAAACGTCCGCCAATGTTTTACTTCCCCTCCTCTAACTGCTTTACATTCCCACTACTAGATAACCTTGACGCATATTTCGCAATCGAGTGACTCGATAATTTTAGACTAAAATTTTTAGTAATATTCGGTCCACGTTGCAGTGCGGACGGAGGAATTTTAAATTTCCTTTAAAATTTAACTATGATTTTGTTTACAACTTATTGAATTTTTTTCGAAAATGTGGAAAATAAACCATAGTATTCTTGTAATAAAAAAAAACAAATATTCTTAAACAAAAATGGTATTCTAAAATGTTTAAGTAAATAAATTAAAGTAAATGTTTAAACAAAAATTGTATTCTAAAATATTTAAATAAAAAAATAAATAAAGTAAATGTTCAAACAAAAATGGTGTTCTAAAATATTTAAATAAAAAAATAAATAAATCAAAGTAAATGTTCAAATAGGCCCCCAAACGCTATAACCTATTATAAAAATGTTGTCGTACATTTGACAGCATCTCAGGTCTGATATTCCTTAATGTATTAATTATTAATTCTTTTAATTCATCAAGGTTATTTGCCCTGATATGCTGGAATCCGTACATTTTGGATTTGGCATATCCCGTAGCCGCGCGGCGCGTTCTGGCTTGCCCCACTACTCTTACGTCACTCCACCACTCCCACGTCTCATAATGCATTTGTCTTTATTTATTAAACGGCCTAAGACCACATTACCATCCCTGTATACTTTTTCTAGAAAAAGTATAGTATGCAACTCGTTCATAAAATTTTTCTAGACACTCATTTAATTAAATTCGTGACTAAAATAGCGTTTATCAAACTTGATACATAATGTACTTTTACAATTGCAACAGTTGTATATTGTTTTCAGTGGAGGTTTCAAGTTTTTTAAGTATATTCAACAAAGCAAAACTTTTAAACTTTTAGGATTGAAGTAAAATGTACTCTTTACATGTATGTATAACGTAACCAATAGGTATATATAGGTAGCCCATATAAACAATTTATATTAGGAAATTTACAGTGAAATCCTAACATAAACTTTATACTCGCATGGAATTTCCAATGTAATATGAAATTCGTTCACGATATTGGAACTCTAATTCAGAGTATAGCATTTCACATATCGTTTAGCAATAATTTCTATATGCAAAATTCTAAATTTCTGCAGTCGACTCAAAAATACTTACCTATTCCTTTCGAATTAAATTACAAATCTAATCCATTTTATTTAAAAACTACAGCTAATGTGTTATAACATAAGTAATGTATTTTAAACAAGTGAATTTTTAAATTTAGTACAAATTGTTATAACATTGGGAGAAGTTACTTAAAACTTTATCACTGATTACTTTATTTGTAAAACCAGAACATATATTGTAATATTATATTATACGGACTGTATAATGATCATTACTAAACATTTGAGCTATAAACTATTAAAATTCCGTGGGGTATTAAATGTTAAAAGTAGAAAATCCTAAATATTAAGAATTTATTTTTTTGTAGTAACGTGTCTTAATTTATTATATATTAAATATATACCTATATATATATATTATATTTAAATTAGAATACATTCAATATTAATTATAATTTATATTAAACTGTTCATATCATATATTAATAAATATGTGGTATTCAATTCAAAGTTTGGGAAGGTATTAAGCATTTATGCTTTATGCCATTAGCGCGGTATTTACTATCTTATCTTGTGCATTTTGTTGGTTACCGCTTAATCCTGATAAATTAGTTAACTATTTTAAATAACTACATGTGTAGAGGACAAATTTACGAAATTTTTAATTTTTTTTCAGTTAGTTTTGTAATTAATACTTTCCAGTCAAGGACTAGTTGCGAAACAGCATACGTATGCTAAATACAAGGTGTCCCTAAACTAATTGGCATAAATTTAGGAAAAGATTGAGCAAGACAAAATAAGACGAAAACCCAAATAAATATTTTTCCTGATCACTTATGTTTCCACGATACAGGGTGATAAAGTGTTACTTATATCAGTTTTTTAATATAACCTCTACTATGCTAGTCTTGGAAAGGTGATATTTTGCGAACAGTCACTTACTACCAAAACACATATTCAAACATAATTATAATTGTTTTAGTGAACACAGTGTCCTAGAAACGGGGGTTGCTTTAAGCTTATTGTCCCATACAAACGTTGAGGTTAGGTTTTTGTAACATTTGATGCAATGTTTCGATTCGGCTACCAGTAAAAAGGTGTACCTCTCAAACTTCGATAAAATAAACCGTTTCCGAGATATTCGAGATTACAATAATTGTTATACACGGAGAGAAATGTATAGTAAATTTTAGATAGTAAAAAAATATAGTAAAATTTACTTTAACAAATTTTTAGGGTAACAATATTATATATTCGTCAATACAATATTAAGATTGTAAAACAAAATATTATTTTGTGTTATACAATTTTAGTAAAGATTACAACACCAATATTACTAAATTATAAATGTATAATATATATTTTAATTTTTAATATGTTTATATAGTAAATTGATTTTACTACATACAAATAGTAATATTTACTATATGATTTAATCAAATGTAAGGTGTATATCTAATATTATTATATATATATATATATATATATATATTATTATTATATATTACACATTAATAAAAAATATAGTAAAAATAAAGATACTTTTATATTTAAGGTAAATAAACAATATATTTAAATATAATATACAATATAGTAACTCATCACATTTTAAACATTCAATTTTCTTAGTTTCTTCAATAAACTTTCTTGACCCATTACTAGTAATACTTATAAGAAAGAATTGAACCTACTTGGTTGCATAGTATGTACCGATTGCGGCAAAGGCCACGTAGCGACGCGTCCTTAGAAGGTGTGGATCACGTGATGTTCTTACATCTCGCCTCTGTTGGCTTACAAACCATGTTATATAAGCTCAGTTATTTCTTTGGTTTGGGTGTGTTCTACTACTACAAGTTGCTCGACAGTGTCGTGTCGACACTGATGATACCCAATATAGGTCAAAACACCTGTCTGTCGGTATTTGAAGTTGATGGAACGCACTCAAAACAAAAAAAATTTGCGAGGTGTAGGTTCAATTCTTTCTCATAACATTTTTGTATATTAAAAAGTACAATAAATATGTTACAATTTTTAATTGTTGACATATAAAAATATTCGATTTTAAAATATTTTATATTTAAAATGGCAATATAATATTTTAAAATTTAATTTACTTATTAGTAATGGAAAAAATCTAATTATAATAAGAATTAAAAACTAAATTGGTTGAGAATAATAATATTTTACCTTAAGGTTTAACATACTTGGATATTTAAAACTTACTAAATATGCATAGTATCTGGCAATATATATATTGTATACAAGATAGTTGTCCCAAATAGTAATATAAATTATAGTAAAGGGTATTATAATTATGGTAAGCAGCAATATACTTTTCTCTCCGTGTATAAATTTTTATTACTTTTACTTTTAAATTAAGGAGCATAAAAGTTTAGACACAATATTTTCGAGTGTTTCTTGCCATTAAATCCTTTTGCGGTACTTGACAACTTAAGAAAATTAAAATATAACAAATGATTTATGTTTAACGTAAAGCTCCTAAACCGATAATATTCATCATTTTGTCTCATGAAGACTATTTATAATGGACGAGTGCGAAAAAAGGTCTTATGACATGAGTTCTTTATGCTATTTTATCTATTCTGCAAAAATTCTATACAAAAATTAATTTACACAAGTATTTTAATTCATACTTGTTATTATTCTTCAAACAAATACTTGAATACTAATTTAACTTACAATTTTTATAAATATATATTTTGTTGCTTATATTATATGCACATACCGTTTTTATTAACTTTTTTTACCTAGCTATGTTAATGTTATATTTTTAATTTTATACCTGACGTTTAACGTAATGTTTATTACTTGAGTATGAGTATGGGGACGTATGGCAGGCCCCATCGACATTACCTTATACTAATCTCCCAGGGTTATTTTACCCCCTTTCCGTTCTCCTACGTATCCCGCCACTGCACAGCATTACCTGTGTTTGTTGGATCCGAAGTTTTTACGCCGGCTGGTATATCTACCCAGGGAGGTCGTGGATGACAGTGTCGATGGTTAAGGCCACTCCCGGATTTTTGTCGCCGGGTCGGGCCATACCGTATGGCCCATACGCCCAGTTTAGGCTAGTGGAGAGCGGAACAAGGAGGGTAAAAGTTGGTTTTTGAAGGACATTGAACTGACCCAAAACTAATTACAATCCGGAATCCTCCTCAACCGGGGCTTTAGTAATAACCCCATTCAATTGGGATTCATGATGGGGGTAGAAGTGTTAGTACGCTGCTAGAATCTGTCCTTGTTAATGTACTTCTGAACGTCTCTGTCCGAGTAAGTTTCCGGTTCCTGGTAACCTCTTTAGAATTGTTTGCCCCCCTGTGAGATACTGAATCTTGTCTTCAGTAAAGAAGTGTTGACGGCCACTACCCGCTGTAAGTGCCCTCTGCCTTCGTGGATATTCCTCATGTCGAGTACTGGCTACCGACCTTGTATATTCTTTATTTGTTTTATTGTTAAATTAGTGTATTATACCGTTTACCATTTAATTTATCTTTGCTTTCTTACTTTTTTTCAAATTTAGTTTAAAAATACTATTATAAATATTTAAATACCAAATAAATAAAGCCGGCCCTGAAGTGTACGTAATAATTTGGAATACGGCCCTATTGTCAGGCCTTGGCTGAGGGTCGCTGTTCTTATCTTCTGTGATGTTGTGATGTTTACGTGTTTATTTACTTTTTGGCTTTTGTTTATTCTAAGCTTTGATTTATTAGCTGATCTCTTAGTTAGTGCTTATATTTAAATGCATATACAATGTATACAATAGGTGTATATATTGTATGTATATTATACATACAATATATACACCTATTACCAGCGCCGTAGCAACAACCCAACGGGCCCGGGTTCCAGGCCTATACCCACGGGCCCTTAGGTGTTTTTTTTTGTACTAATTTTTGTTCTACTCCCACCTTTAAAACGCCCTTTATCGTACATGTTTCCATGACACTAAGTGACCTTTTAAATACACATTAACAAGTTGTGGCTTTACGGCGCTTTAGTCACGGGCTGAAGTTAGCAACAGGTTTTTAGTCACGGGCTGAAGTTAGTTTTAAGTTAGTTGACAGTTGTCAAATGTCATACAATCGTTAAAATAAAGTGCCTTTCTTGTAAAATAATACTAAATGTGAAAATTATTTTATTATCTCAATACAAAAATACAAAAATATTAAATAGTTTTTCAACGCCAATATTTGAAAAGTTTAAATGAACATTGTACTGACCTTTTAATTTCGCCGGCAGTAAACTATAACTTAAATTTGGGCACGGACTCTACTGTAAAGTCCTCATAAAACATTTCCTTTACTTTCACTGTGAAATACATTTCGATTTATAACCTTTATAATTGTGTTTATAAAATCTAAAAATGTGACATTTGACAGTTTCCCCTGTTGTTTCATAGAAAAACATTTTTGAAAAGCCATTCATTATCATCTTCATATATTTCACAAATGTTTTCCGCCATTTGGTATACTTCTGTATCAGTAGAATTTAACAGAACTTCTGTTTCCAAAATACTGAAGTTAGTGGCTATTTAAATAAACAGCCATACCCCTGGTGGGATTCGGACCTACGACCTCTCGGCTTGTAGTCCGCTGCGCTAACTACTACACCACCGAGGGCGGTACTAAAAGTATTTTCAGCAGTTTAAAGAGTCAAGTCATTTGCAACTTCATCAAAAAAACGTTTACAAATACGTTTTTGGCAAAGTTCTGGAATTATACACCATTTACTTGATGTAATATCGGCCTCTTTTTTATATCTAAAAATTCATTCCGAAGTTTGCTTATGTCATTTAACACATTTTTTAAAAGTTTACTAGATTTTTGGATATCTTGCTACTGATTTTGTCGATTTAAAATGTTAAAATAATCAAAAACACTGTTTCAAAGTCCTCTAATGTACTTTAAAATCCTTTCGATTCGTCTATTTCAGCCTTATTATTGGATGTTAAATAATTTTTGACAAGGCCTTAAGAACATGAAGATACCTAAAACGTAGGGCTTTATTGCATCATTGCATTGACCAACGGGTTGTTTATAGTTTTTTAAGTTTTAATTTTGACTCGCTTTTACATGATTCAAGCAAAAATTATTATTATTATTATTATTATTATTATTATTATTATTATTATTATTATTATTATTATTATTATTATTATTATTATTATTATTATTATTATTATTATTATTATTATTATTATTATTATTATTATTATTATTATTATTATTATTATTATTATTATTATTATTATTATTATTATTATTATTATTATTATTATTATTATTATTGGTGGTCTTAAGCCATTATTATAAATAAATGCCCTGTAAATGTTGAAATATATTTAAAAAAAATTAATCCAAATATTTAAAGAAAAAAAAACTTGTTATTCCAATCGCTGGCCGCGGGCCCTTTGAGCTTGCGGGCCTGGTTCCACCGAACCCACGGAACCATTGTAGCTACGGCACTGCCTATTACACACACACAACACTTATTTATAAAATTCTATGTTGTTGTTCATGCTTGATTTGGTTTATTTACTCTTACGCCTTTTTCTATTTGGTAAATTGATTATGGGTTGGCTACACTGAGAAAAATGAGGTTGTTAGTTTAACACTTACGGAAATGTTATTCTTATTTTTGTTAATTAAAATAATTTTTAATTTTTTTTAAACAAATAAAAAGAAATCTTAAACAAACAATCAGAGGTTGTTGTACAAGAGTGCTTATATTAAATATTGTATTCATTAAATTAATGTCCGAACTGCATTAATTGAAATCTTTGTACAATTTTTGTAGTAATAAAAATGTATATTCAAACTTTACGAGTTTAATGAAAAAAACTGTAAGTAACATCGGGACTTTTAAATAAAACAATCATGCACATTGTTCGTATTGAATGTGCAAAAACTGTTCAGTTAATAATTAAATCTTAAAATAAGAGTTTACTTTTCTCAGTGTAGAGACCTGTTTGTTTTCTGAAGCCAGCTAGCGTATATATGTTTTTAAAGATTAGTTTATTGATTAGAATCGAATTGGTACTGTTATTAGGTCATGCAATTAGGAAAATTACTTAGCTGGACTAATTAGGCTTGAAATTCTATAGAATTTCTATTACCCTGTCCCTAGCGGACAGTGCGTGTTGGCCGATTGTGGTGACCGACCAGGTAATCGAGTAGCCAGGTGGCTTTTCGGGGTGACCTAACCTTAATCACTCACTCTCACACAAACTTTTGCGACTTAAACCGGGGGCCACCCGCACTTTTCGAACTTCTTATTGTTTATTTTTTCTTGTTTATTAAATTTGTATTTATTGTTTTGCGTTTTGAGTTTTACTAATTTTGTTCACTTGCATCTGATAACTTGCAGGATTATCAGATTCGTTATTAGGACTTACACTGTAGGCCGTAGCACACCCACTCGTCTCAAGATGCAGAACAAGACTGTTTAATGTAATGTGTATTACTTAATAAATTTATCTTTCTATCTATTTATGAATCACCTTAACTAACAACAGAATCTAACCAAGATTGGAAGGGCCATCATCTGCAAAAACTGATATGTACCTACTCATTAACTGCATGACCTAATACGCAAATTTGCAACAAAAACCTTACAATATTCAATCATTATTAGTGAACAGCGTAACAGTGTAAATAAACCAATAAGTAAGAACGTAACAAAACATAATATAATAACGAAACTAAAATAAACAACTGTCTCTTAAAATACATCAAACGAGCAGATTATTAAGAAATAACCTAAACACAGAAAAGTCAATACACTCATATAAAGGGCAACTAATGACAACTAAGGATTTCGCACAGTGGGGTAAGATAATTCGTGTATATCTATTACCATTTAAACAGTAAAACCAGTAAAACAACGACTGGGTAAACAGCTGGATATTATGAAGTCGGTACTTGGCATGAGGGATTAAATTTCCACGAAGGCAGAGGGGCACTGCTAACAGCTTGTTATGGTTGGCAATTCTATAGTGTAATCACTGATCAGTATCATTAAATCAATATCATTAAATCAATAAAATCCATGTAGTGTAGTGTAGTCTCTGTGCAATCGGTGTAAATGTATTCGTGTCTCCCGAATGGGCAAATACGCAAATATAGTGGGCAAATACATTTCAACATGTACTATTGTTGCGTAAATCTTATCAAACAATACCAACAATAGCAAGCTAATATTGTTAAATCAAGCATATACCTACATATTTACTCATTAATTGCTAACACTGTACATTTGTGTTGTCCCATTGTGTACAAGTCCTTCAAAGGGGACTTTTAAGGAAGTAAGGGTGGAACTAAAAGAGCACTTTTGTATATAACTTGTATATAACAACAGTGAAATTATAACAAATTTTCTAAAAAAATAAAAAAATTGTGTTTAAATTTTAATTTTAGATTATTTTCCCACAAAAATACAAATGAGGACCCTAGAAGCCAAGAAAAAGATAGTAAATGCTACATTTTACTTGGTATCCAAGGGGTACCCCTACGTATAACTGAATTCTAGGCTTAGACATCTTTAAAAACATCATAACGTCATAAAACAACAAACAATTTTAAATTCAAATTACAAGTGTTTTTTTACTTTAAACATGATTAGGTATCTCAAAACTAAACAAAATGTACTTATACCCCTTGGCTTCTAGGGTCCTCAAATATTATTTGGAGATAAATTTCATTTATTTACATGGTTTGTTAAAAGTACATGTTCGGTGCGTCACACATTCTTTAAATTCCATTATAATTCTTTGTTGTAACCTAAAACATAAAATGGTAATAATTAAAATGAAATTACTTTGTTTTCACAGTACACTTAATAAAAACAAAACATTTATTAACGGATTGTATTTGCATACCTAAAACAATAAGCTTATACATTCTGATAAAACGGAATTGTTAAATATGTTTTATGTAATATTGTTGAAAGTTTAACACAATTTTAACTATTAGCTAATAGCTACATTTGTGTTTATCGAAATGTCAATTATTTTAAGTACATAAAAAACTCTGGTTTTTCAGTTGACCACTGTCCATAATGGTTTATTTACCTAACAATTAATTTAAGTTTATTGCAGTAAAAATTGTATTTACTATATATTTATTGTTCACGCCACTTTTATTTTGTGTTACGTTATTTATCTTGCTTCTAGACCAATTTTTTACCTTAAATAATTTGGTGTTGACTCCTAATATGAATGATCATTTTTAATTTGATTACAATAGTTTACAAAATCGAAAAAAAATTCTGCCCACCATATCCCATTATAATTTTCCCATGTATTTTGACCCACTAAACCCGAAAATCACACTCAATTTTTTTTATGGAAACGTTTTTAAAATATGAATTTTCAATTGTTTTTTTTTTCAATTTCGGAGGTGTTTTGACGTTTTTGAGTATAGCTTGAAATCTAATTGACGGTATTTGAGCCCTCTAAAACTTTCTTTTACATAATCTTGATATCGGATAAGTATTTTGACGCTAGCGATTTTAATAACTTAAAAAATTCGTTTTTATGGCAAAAATTGAGGTCGAAAATTTACATATCGTCCTGGGAAACAAATAACTCAAGTTTGAATTTTTTTTCGTAAAGATTACAGTTTTACAAAACAAAACAAGCTAATGTTCATAAAAATACATGGAAAAAAGGCGAAATTATGAATTTTTAAGTGGAAAACCAAAATTCAGCTTTTTGAAGATTTTTATTTTTTTCTTTTATTTTTTAATATGTTTAATGAAAACCTAAATAAAGTTTATGATTGGAATTTTTTGAGTTTTTATGTACTTTTTTCACCGAAAACATTATTTAAAATTTAAATTTGACATCCGCAAACGTGAATTCTTTTGTTTCTCGTGTTGGCATAGTGACATTTTACTGATATTTTTTGATATTTCAATAAGGTGTCTTTATCATGGTTTTATTTAGTTAATAAAAAGTGTAAAATGAGTAAAAGAAGTAAAGACTACGGAGAACGTTTTCACCAGCAAATGAAGGCTATGGAGCGGTGGTATCACGGCTTCTGGGATGCAGCTATGATGGGTGATTACATTTGGTACCTCATACGAGAAACGGAATACGAAAGCAACAAAAAACAAAGAAGCTTCTTTGATTTTTAATATTTCGTATTCCGTTTCTCGTATATGGGACCAAATATAATCACCCATCCTAGGAGCCAGAATTTTTTTAAACTTATGCTTATAACAACAAAATTTGGAACATCCTTCTTATATAAAGTTTAAATTTATATCCGGTTGTCTTCGCGTTTTATCAAGTCTTCTAGAAAAAAGGATTTAGTTTTGATTAATCTTTGTCCTTGTGCACACTGTGAATCGATGTTTTTGGTAAAAATTTGTTAAAAAGGATTTAACTGCAAACAATATTATCCAAAATAAAAATAGTGTTTTAAGTTTTGCAGTTTTTGGGAGAAAGTAACCTTCGTAGCCTTTTATCATCCATGTTTACCATATTAACGTTATTAACGTATTATTTCTATTTGTAGGGTTACGTTTCTTAATAACTAAAGTTTAATTCAAAAAACACTATTAATATCATTAAACAAAAAATAACGTCATGTTTCTTTCTTTTTTTAAGTTTTTTTTTACTCCCATGTTGGAAATATTATTGAATGTCAAAACAGATTGATACCCTACTAAAATAAAATCAAGAAAAAGATTAAGGTTTTCCGGGCGTGAGTTTTAGTGTTTCGATCGTGGGAGAAGTGTGTCCTATCCTACATCATTAGATTTAAAATCCGTTGCCAATTACTTGCAACCAAAATTCATATGGGTATAAATTTCATCTTTAGGCGATATTTTATTATTTTGCAACGTAATTGCATTGTCAGTTCATGCATCTCCAGTGCAAGCGTCAAATTTCGTGAATTCACTGATTTAATCCAATAGAACTTTTTTCCTACCGACATGATCATTATGAAACTTCACGTATCATGTTTTGAAATTACGCTCCACGATATACTTCATTGCAATCCTATCATTACCAATAATTATTTCGGAGGAGAAGTGCTGCCATAAGAACCCGTGTATTTTTACTCAACTTTGAAATGTATTTACTCGGCTCCCAACGACAAGAATTTTTAATTAATTAAACAGGTGATGTGAAGCATCATAAAGAATTTCTTTGTAAATTTTTATCAAATTTTAATCATTTGACACTCACTCCAGGACAACCTTATGTAAGTAACATTCACAAAATACTCATACTACACAAAAACGAGACTTATTTCTTAGTAAGAAAAAATATGTAAAGGAGAAAACATTACCTATATAAATGATAATCTTATACCTCATTATACAAAACAAAATCGTATTAGACCAAGGTAGCACACTGTCGTCTTCTGACGTTAAAAACTCCTGATAAATAATAAATAAGTAATAAGTAATAAATAAATCAACAGAAAAATTCGTAATTATTTGAAAAAATAAATTAAATATTAATAATTAATATAGGTAAAACATGCATTACAAATGATATTATTAAGGTAGTTGTCGTGGTACAATATTTTCAAAAAGTTTTAGATTATACGCACCGTAAAAGTATACGAGCTTGTAGCTAAGTGATTCATAATTTTTTCGCAAGACTGTACCCTTGCGTAATACTCAAAAGGGTACACAAGTTTTAATCCGGCAACGACGCTTATGCGCAACCAATAGATATATTGGAGACTGAATCAGTCTGTTTGAATTTACTGCGCGTACAGCGTTGCCAAGTTGTTTTTATCTGACTCACTAGTAGGTATACTTTTTTTACAAATTGTTGAACTTTAAACGGTTATTTATAAATAATTGGATGGTCAAAAATTGTTTATTTTTTTTTTTTAACTCAGCAAAAATACATTAAAAGACTGTTAGTTTTTTGAAAGCTTCTGACAGTTAGTTTTTTTATAACTAAGAAACTGGTACAGAACTACAGAAAGCGTATACAATCCATGTTAATTATCCAATTTTTAATTGAATTTATCTCGGGTTATAGACGGTCAATCGACATAAAATTTTATGGATACAGCACGACAAGTACCTTAAGCAAATACACAATAAAATTATGACTTATAAAGAAATTTTAAAAAATCCAAATAATGTTGACTTATAGATAATTAAAAACTACAAAGAAATAGACTAAATTTTTTAATGAAAAAACTACAATTATAATTACTTTAAACGAAAAAGTAAATAATTGCATAGATACTAAACGTATATGGGAAATAAGTAATAAAGCGTTTTAAAAAGTTAATTGTTCAAAAATTACAAATTTCAACAAAACCGTAAGTGATAAAAAAGAAATCGTCAGTTGTTTCAGTGATTTTTTTTTTAATTTTGGAGATAAAATGGCAAAAACTATTCCAAAGGCTGATAAAATTATAAAAGAATAGTATATTATTATACGAGTGATACTACATGATAATTTACGTGGATGATGTTTGAGTCTGGAGTCGCCCGACGAGTGTCTCATATAAATAAATAAAATCTGACATCTGTTAAATGGGTAACCTTACGTTTTACCAATTTTTAATAACAAAGTTGTCTTCTGCCAATTTATAACCTGATTGGTTTAAATCACAGTGAATATTAAAATCATCAATAATGCCTAACAACGTGAATAATGAGTTTATTATTCACGTCGTTAAGCAGGGAATTTATCATGATTACAAAAAAAAACAAAATTATGCAATAGGAGTAGATAAAATATATAAATATAATAATAATAATATAAATATAGGGGAAAAATAAATAAACCTATTAAAATTAATAAATGCCCAGGATATGACGATATTACAGCAGATACTGTAAAAGTTATCTGTCCTGAAATAATATAGCCTTTGACAAGGTTAATAAATGAATCCCTGAAACAGAGCATATTTTCTGACAGTCTAAAAGTGGCAATTAAGACCGATTTTTAAGTCAACAAAACGAAAATTACAAACCCATTTCTATTATATCGTCTAAAAATTTTTTAATGTTTTATCCATAAATGACTTCGTAAAATAAGTATTGTTTATACCTAATGAATAATTAAACAGTATATATAAAAAAGTCGTAAAATGACGCTGCCATGCGTGGTATCGATCTGTATGCCACATTTACAGCTCGAGAGGCGATTTACTGAATATTTTTAAGTGCCTCCTTAAAAATTCGATTCGATATAAACGGCATTTTAACATTTACCATTAAACAAATAAAGAAAAAAAATAAAAAAACTTGTATAATTATAATAAATTATAATTTACCTATATTAGACACACTTTATGGCTATTCTAGCTTTACCAATATTTTTCCCTGGAGAAATTGTTCAGCAAATTACGCAGATAGTTTCACTAAATAAACTAAATTAAACATAAAATTGACAATTTAATTCTCAATGAGATCGTTCGTAAGTAAATTTATTTGGAATATAAAATTTATTAATACCTATATCAAATGTTAAATTTACGTTTTTTTTTTGTTTCTTTGACTATCACTTTTTGCACAAATTTTCTATCTTGAACTCGTGGGATGCTTTTGATATTTTTATACACTCCTATGAGGATGAAAAAGAAATCATGTCCATCATGTCCGCTATTGACGTTTACGACAATCATGTTTTACATACAGGGTGTCCCATACTTCTAACAGCAGGTTCTTCTTACAAAAATAAGAAAAAAAGTTCCTATAAAAATAGGTCAAGAAATGTTTCACAAGGGAGCTACAGCCCCCAAAGAGAAGCCCCTAAAGAGATTTAATATCTCCAAAACCGTTAAATAGAAAAGTGAAATTTTGGGTAAAACTACCCTAACTTTTTTTACGTATCTTGTGCTATGATTTGATATTATATCATAAAATTTACACATAAAAAATCATGCACGGTTTTTGCTTAAAATCGATTTAACAATTACCTTACATAGCATAAAAGTTCATAATGAAATCACAACTAGAAAAAAAGATTCAGCGTAAGCCATGGACAATTTTTTAACACCCTGTCACACATTTCATGAAACTGTCACCTGTCTTAAGATGGCAGCTGTGTTCCATGGCCTACGCTGATTCTTTTTCTCTTGTGAATTCATTATGATTTTATGCTATGTAAGGTAATTTTTAAATTGATTTTAAGCGAAAACAGTGAATAATATCAAAGTTTACCATGAGGACTTTTTTTGCGTGTAAAACTCCGAAATTTCATACATTTCATATACAAAAAAGTTGGGTGGTTTTAACCACTACTCCTTATCTATCTGACCCACCCCCCATGGAAATTTTAAATTGTTATTATTACATCTTATTGGCCATAACAAGTTTGATTAACTCCCAAAATTTTACTTTTTCTTCTTGAACGGTTTTGGATATATTCAGGGGCTCAGCAATGCTGAGTCAGCATATGTTTATAGGAACTTTTTTTATTATTTTTGTACGTAGAATCTGCTGTTAAAGTATTGCACGCTAAATTATGGGACACCCTGTATATGTAATATGTAATATGTATAAATATTACATATTACTAGCTGTTAACCAACGGGCTCTGCCGGTGTAACCGTAAATATTTCGTAAAATTTGAAAAGTTTGGAAAATCTAAAAACAGCTATACTGTGAAAATTTCGGAATATTAAAAAAAAATTGGTAAACAAATTTTTTTTTAAATTTGGCTATTTTAAAATGGCTTAAATTTTTAAATGTTTAAAACCTGTCATTCTGTCATCTGTTATATAGGAACTGGGATTAGAAGAGGTTATTCTTTTATGGTGTAGTTAGAATTCAAACAATATCCAATAGTTCAATGAAGATTAATTTGGCAATTAATTTTAGTTATTTTATCCAACAAATGACAGTTATCACTGTCATTATTAATGTCATTTTAGATAAGTAAACTATCAAATTACACACTAGTGTGTTATAATCCATAACTCACTATAGTGAGTTATGGACTATAACTCACGTTCATACTTAAAGTAGTATTCTATTTATTTATTACTATTACAAGCAGAATTCACATTGATATTGAAATTAAAGGAAAACGGTTTATTCGATTTTAAAGTCATTGTTAAATTCGTTGGTTCATTGGAACCGGACGCTCCCATATCGGTATAGCTGCTGATAGTGCTGGAAGACGCCGACGCATTAGAACCTTGTATTTTTTCTGCATTTGTATTTTGTTATGCACCGATTTTTCTAGGTATCATTCTGCTACCGTCGAGGTCAAATGTCATACAATCGTTAAAATAAAGTGCCTTTTTTGTAAAATAATACTAAATGTGAACATTAATTTTATTATCTCAATACAAAAATACAAAAGTATTAAATAGTTTCTCAACGCCAATATTTGAAAAGTTTATATGAACATTGTACTGACCTTTTAATTTCGCCGGCAGTACACTATAACTTGAATTCGGGCACGGACTCCACTGTAAAGTGCTACATTTTCTCTACATTAACTGTGAAAAACTGTAAATTTTCAAGAAATACATTTCAATTTATAACCTTTATAATCTGTGTTTATAAAATATAAAAATTTGACATTTGACGTTGACACACAGATTCCCCTATTCTTTCATAGATGGCGCTCAATACAAATTTTTGATTTAAATCATTTTAAGATAATAATAATAAGTATTTGTCGTAGAAAAAGTATATTATGCACCTCGTTTATAAACTTTTCTATACACTCATTAATTTAAGCACTTGCTCGCAAGCTCGCTCGTGCCTAAATTAAATTCGTGTATAAAATGGCTTTTATCAAACTTGATACATAATATACTATTAAGTGTTAAAGTGATATAAATTTATAAAACTTGTCACTCATAAAATGTCGCTTGCAAATCTTTGTTGTAATCCGCTCGGTTTGGATAAACATCGCTCTAAACTTGGTGCTTTTCAAATTAAATTAATGTGAAAAGCACCAAGTTAATTTTATTAATAATAAATGGCATCAAAAATTTCACGTTCTTGAAGGTCTCTTTGTATGTAAATCTTGTAAAACATTAATGTATCGAAAAAAAGATACATTTCAATTTACTAGGCCTACAATTAAACGTGCTTCCAAAGAAATCGAATATGAAGCAAATAATTGGGAAGATATAAGCGACTTTGAAGCAGAAATACCTGGAGGAAGTATTTCAGTACCGAAAATATTTATATGTGATGAACAGGATGATTAGGTAAATAAATTTAAAAAAGCGATTTTAAGTCAGGACAACCGGACATAAAATAATGGAGCATTCGGAAAACAGCTCAAACTTTTGGGGTTACTCGGTGTATGGTCAAAAAAGCTAAAAACCTTAAAGAAACTCGTGTATATGGATCTTTTCCAGATGTAAAAATTCCAAAAAAGCTCTAGAAGTAGTAAACAATTTTTACCTGTCTGATGATGTGAGCCGTGTAATGCCGGGTATGAAGGACATTAAATCGTTCCGCGAAAACGGTGGAGAACGACAAAGAGTATAGGTAAGGATTTTTCTAAATGTCAGCTATAGTGCAAATAAATTAATGTTATTTCTTTTCATTTATCTAGAAACGCTTAGTTTTGGGAAATTTGGACGAATTATACGAAAAGTTTTGTAAAAAATATCCCGAAATAAAGATTTCCCTTACCAAATTTTTATTTCTAAAAAAAGGCAAAAAAATGAGGTCAAAATTTTTACATTGCCACAATTTTCTTTTTACTTCATATTTTTTTCGTTTGAAGTTGATAATAAAAACAACTCTTACCAAAAGTCCCAAGTTGGCTAAATTCGTCGTTTCGGAATTATAATTTTTTAAAGAAAATGCCATTTTCTAGTAAATTCGTGGTTCATCGCAAAAATTTGGTATTTTAACTAGAGTGTTCAGTGCCTTACTAAAGGGATCAAAATAATAGAACAAGACTAACTTGGTTAAAATTATGAAAGAAAACGACCAAAAACTGTCTAACGCATTTTTTATACGTTTAAATTATTTCTTTATTAATTTCACTTATTATACTTTACGATTCTTCTTCTTTAAATACCAATTAGCCAATTAAATACTTCATACTTCAAAAAAGGATATTAATAATTATAGGCCAATATCTTTGCTACCAATATTTTCAAAAATAGTAGAATTAACAATATCTTCTCGGCTTATAAATTATTGTAAAAAATATAATATAATATCAAATTATCAATATGGCTTTATGAAAGGT
This sequence comes from Brassicogethes aeneus, assembly GCA_921294245.1. Lineage (NCBI taxonomy): Eukaryota > Metazoa > Arthropoda > Insecta > Coleoptera > Nitidulidae > Brassicogethes > Brassicogethes aeneus. The sequence continues at coordinate 53,051,766 of OV121134.1, forward strand.
AGTAATACCGAATTGGCCATATTTAATTTAATAAACCATGTTCTTGAATTATGGAATAGTAAAACTTTGACAATAGCTGCCTTCTTTGATCTATCTAAGGCCTTTGACTGCATAGATAAGGAACTACTTTCTGTCAAACTGGAAAAATATGGGATACGAGGAGTATCTCTGCAATTGCTCAACTCCTATATGTCTAAGAGGAAGCAAAGTGTTAAATTAACAGCCGATGGATTGGACTTTATGTCCAATTCTGTAGACTTAAATAAAGGTGTCCCACAAGGATCAATCCTTGGACCTTTACTTTTTGTTCTATACATTAATGATTTAATCAAGAATGATATAGTAAATGAAAGAATAATAATGTTTGCCGATGACACTGCCGGCGTCTACCAAGGTACTACTTTTGAAATTCTAACATCGACATTGAATTCATCTCAAGAAAACATGTTTAATTATTTTAACAAAAATGGAATGAAACTTAATTTGGGCAAAACCCAGTACATCAAGTTTGGTGACTATGGTTTTTCTAATACCCTTCCAATCTATCTTAAAGATGGATTTAAGGTTGAATTGGATTCAACAGTGAAATTTTTGGGTGTATTCTTAGATAGCAAATTTACTTGGAAAAAACAAACGGAGTATGTCTTAACTAAAATAAACAAATATTATTATTTATTACTTAACTTAAAATTTATTGTACCAAAAAATGTAATGCTTAGTGTTTATTTTGAATATGTATACTCAAACTTAAAGTATGGCATTATTTTTTGGGGAAATTCAGCACATATAACGGATCTTTTTGTATTCCAAAAAAAATGTATTCGATGTATATTTGATCTAAAACGAACAGAATCGTGCAGACCTATTTTTGTACAAAATAATTTACTAACTCTACCTGATATCTATATCTTTGAAGTTTGCTTATTTTACAAAAAGAATTATATGTTGTTTCAAGGCACTTATCGTAATCACGCTTACACGACAAGAAATAAAAATTTACTATTAACGAAACAAACAAAAATTAGTACTGTATATAATGGTATTTCCAATTTCGCCATATTAGTATATAATAAAGTACCTGATTCCATCAAATATCTAAATCTTAAAAAATTTAAACCAGCTCTTAAAAAATATCTGGTTAGTAGGTGTGATTACAGTATAGGTGATTTTCTTATGTAAGCTTTCTTTGCAATTTTAATGTATTCTTAATATTATGATACACTCTGTATTTTATTTATATTACTTACATGTACTGTTTATTTTGTTTTTGTAGAGATTTAAATTTTTTACTATTGTGACGTGTTCTTTGTTGTGTATACAATTTTTTTTTTTGAACTAATAAAGCTATTTCTAATAATATATATATATATATAATATATATGAAAAGATGAAGTTGAGGACTACATTTCCTGAAAGTTTCAGATTTTTATTTTTTCCTCAACATAATGGTTTCTGAGGGCAAAATTGACTAATTTTAAGAATTATCAAGTTTCAATAATTTTTTTAATACAGAAAATGATAGTCTAGAAACTTAAAATAATAGTTACGTTTTCTATTGTATAAGTAATTGATACCTGAAAAAAAATAACTTTCCAGATTTAGTAGAGTAGGCACAGGAGCCAGACAAAAATCACAAAAATTGGCAAATTATCATGAATCTTTAGTGGTTTACCATTCTTTTATGAGATTAACTAATTGGATAATAATAATTTATATCGAAAACACACTTACTAAACAGTAAAATAAAATTAAAATCATTTCAATATTTGTCACAGAAAAAAGTTCTGGCCCACTATAAGAGAGTAAGAAATTGACACGAATTCAGATTTCTAAAGGGTGCCGATTAAAAGTAAAGAATTCAAAAATTAAAACGGCAACGGATTTTCATATTTGATACCTAAAAGATCATCCTCAATCAATCCCCAAATAAAAAATCAAGCGGCGCACCCCATTTGATGTTTTTATTTGGAATGACTCATTTGTTTAAATTAATTATACTAGTATTATTAAGTTATTGAAATTTACAGCCTGCAAATTTACCATACTTTTTCATTCACAAACTTTTTACACACGTTCTTTTTTCAAGCAAGTCCTACGCCAAGCGCTCGGCATCCTACGCCAATTACACTACCAATCTTAAAATGCCTAATTCACTACTTTCCCTAGATTTAAATGTTAGTTTATTTAATGATATCGAATAAATTGTCAAACAATTAGGATCTTAATAACTGACAGATTGCTTAGTTTGCAGATCTTCTCAGGGAGTTTTACGGGTGGGAGAAAAAAAAATAATTAATAATAAACACATTTTTACCCCGAGGTATTTAAGTAATGAGTTTTCCCCCACATTTTTAGTTCGTTTTATATTTGTTTTGTAAATTTTACCAAAAAGATTTAAAAACCCTTTAAATTAAAATTAATTCAGTTTTGCATTGGATTGCATTTAATTTATAAATTAAACTAAAAGTTTACAGGCGAACCGTGTTTTACAGCCTTAAAGTAAAAAAAAACAACTTGTAATATGCAAGGAATTTAATTTAACCTAAATTTAAGAAGCGGCGTGCAAAAAAAGTTCTTAAAATCTTAAACACAGCCTTTGATTTTAGTTTGCAGACAAAATAACAATATATTTAATAAACATATTTTAAAAATAATTTCTGTTTTTTACTTAAAAGTGTATATTTAGTTAAAAAATAATATTATTTTTAAATTTAAATCAAGCAAACTAAGATATTAAAAGAGTTTAAAAACTACAAAGTTTAATATTGTTTATTTACTTTTAAAATGAAATGAAAACATTTGAACCATTGATGTATTTAGATTTTTATTAAACTTTACACGGTGCTGTTCTGAGAGGTGATTTTTGGACTTTCTGTGAAACCTAATTTTTTTATATTCTTGTTAATTAGGTCATAACTAAAATTTTAAGAGCAAAATAAAAAAAAAATGACGGTTTGAATTGTTTTAATTGGCTGTTTATTAAAAATATTATGCACTCTTTCAATTATCCAATTAAAACTAGCGATTTAATTTAAATATTTAATATTTGTATAACTAAAAAAAAGGTTTTTACAATTTTTTTAATATATTTTACTGTTTTGTTGCAATAAACGTTCAAACATTTAATCTAACCTTTGACGTATACATTTATGTTCCCTTAATTAATATATCCTTAAAGGTTGCCATGAAACTTAGATCTATTAAAAATTTATTTGACGTTTGAATTGTCATTTTCAGTATACGTATTCTATAATTTTTGTTTAGTTTTTTAAAGTGTTTTTTATAAACAAAAATGAAAAATTGTAGTAAAAGTTACGAAGAAATTCATGAAATTTAACTAAGGACCGGTTTATTCATCTTTAGTAAAGTTTATCGGGCCGATAACTTTCATGTCTTGGCAATATCTAGTATCCAAAGAAATTATTCGTCAACAAAATGTTTTGTTGACTAAATGTCATAGCGAAAAAGCAGTCACTAATATTTAGTCAAATTCTACTGAATGAAATAGTCAAATTAGTAGATTTAAATTTAAAAAAGTTTTGACCCAGCCGAAGATTGAACTAAGGTCTGTCACTTGTCAAGCTGTTGTCATAACCCATTCGGCTCTCAGCCGCTCTTATAAAAATAAATTTTATTTGTCAATAAATATTGTTCATAATATTTTAAAGTTGAATATATTATTTGTGTTGCTGTTTTGAGCTAAACTTTTTGCATCTTTATTTGTTTTTATGGTTCATTTAACCATGGAGCTTAGGTATATGCATTTAATTCAAATAATACTTTGTTGTTGGCCGCAAACGATTAAAGAAATTAGTTACTTTTAACTTTCATAAATAGTCAAAGAAGATGACTAATCTTAAATTAGTCAAATTTTAACTACTTACGTAGAAAAAAATAACTATTTAAAAGTCAAAACGACTATTTTATTAATAAAAAACGCTGGAACTAATTCAAATAGTAGAATTTTGACTATTTCATTTTTAGAGAGTCCACTGTTTATCTTAAAAGCTACCCTCGGATACAGTGGAACTTTAACCACTTAAAACCAATTGAAGTTGGCGCCCGAGATTGTATTAGAAAATCTGCAAGGTAAGTTTAAAAAGGAAAGTTTTCCCCCGGGAAAATAAAAAGAACCCTTATACCGTTATGGGCGAGTATATCCGTAGAGGGGGCCATAGTTAAAAAAATTATAGGAACTTGTCATATTATTTTTGGGTTCTATCTAAATCCGGAAGATTGCCCACATATTCTGGGACACCCTGTACATAATAAATTTGTCTGGTTTTGTCTGATCACTCCTCAACTGTATTGATCAATATTCTGCACATTCTGAATTGAAAATAAGTGGATTACTGTTCTGCGCATCAATGGTTACAGTTTTATTATCTCTGTGTGCTAATGTGGCTCTTAGCTTTTAATCAGCACCACTGATGTCGGATTACCTATCTGTTCATAACCTGTTCATAACCTCGTGGTAATGGGTATCAAATGAAAGGGTTTACGAGTAGTAAACTAAAGGTAAGTGACGTTATAAATAGATGGCGAATTACCTATTTCTTTACAGTCTACAGTATAATATCTAATTTCAATCTGTTGAATATAATCATGAAATATAATTTTAAGATTTAAAAGTAAAACATAAATAATAATTTAAAAACTAAAACAAATATACACTATTATAATTTATTTAAAATAATTTGCACTATTAGTAAACGTGTCACTTCTCTTTGTCAAAATTTATTTAAAATAACCAAAAAAGCACCCAATGCCTTTTGGCAATGCTCAATACGTTAGTTTAAGTTACTAACTTAACATTATTTTATACTTTTTAGTCCAAGTCCAAGTACAACGATTTTTAGTTTTTAACTATTATTTATAATTTATTAATTATAATTTAAAGCTTTTAGAATAACACTAACAATTTTGCACTTTGTTAATATGGTTAAACTTAATATACAACAATACAAATATTAAAATATGTTTGTTACTGTTAAATATTTATTTAACTTTAAAGTTAAATTAAATTAATCCCGGCGCATTCGCCATTTTATACTATTTTTTGTAAATATTAACAATGTAGGTAGCCTACCTAAAAATTTTAAAAATTAATAGTATATTATGTATCAAGTTTGATAAATGCCATTTTATACACGAATTTAATTTAGGCACGAGGGAGCTTGCGAGCGAGTGCTTAAATTAATGAGTGTATAGAAATGTTTATAAACGAGGTGCATACTATACTTTTTCAAATACAAATACTTATTATTAACTTAAAATGATTTAAATCAAATTTTTTTATAGAGCGCTATCCATGAAACAATAGGGGAATCATGTGTCACCGTCAAATGTCAAATTTTTTAATTTTATAAACACAGATTATAAAGGTTATAAATCGAAATGTATTTCTTGAAAATTAATAGTTTTTCACAGTGAAAGTAAAGAAAATGTTTTATGAGCAATTTACAGTGGAGTCCGTGCCCGAATTTAAGTTATAGTTTACTGCCGGCGAAATTAAAAGGTCAGTACAATGTTCATATAAACTTTTCAAATATTGGCGTTGAGAAACTCTTTAATACTTTTGTATTTTTGTATTGAGATAATAAAATAATTTTCACATTTAGTATTATTTTACAAGAAAGGCAATTTATTTTAACGATTGTATGACATTTGACAACTGTCAAATAACTTAAAACTAACTTCAGCCCGTGACTAAAGCGCCATAAAGCCACAACTTGTAAATGTATATTTTAAAGGTCACTTCGAGTCATGGAAACATATACTATAAAGGGCGTTTTAAAGGTGGGAGTAGAAAAATATATTTCTCTACTACTACTTAAGAATAGTAACATTCTAGTGTAATTTTTGATCATAGAAAGGATGTTTTTCTGCAATACCGTGCGAGAATATTCCTACTCTTGTTTAAGAATGGTCACAAGTAACGACATCTCCTGGCTGTTTACTAAACGTAAAAAATTAAAAAATATTTAAAAATTACTGTATTATTTATTAATTAAAAAATAATAGCTGTTGTATAATTAAGGTTTAGGCACAAAAAATTAGTTATATTTATTGTTTTTCAAATATACAAATCAAAATTATAATAAATTTGATATTAAAATGATAAACCAGTTACCTACTATACCGGCTTTGAAGTTTTGACAGATTCAAAAAGTTTAAAAAAAGACCTTTAAAATGTAGAAAAAGAATAGATGTTGACATAGATTACTTGTAAAATTAGTTTTGTATTTGTTACAATGTTATTTTTTTTATTAGTTAGTGTAAATAACTATTTTTAATTATAATAAAGATTTAGGCATACCATTTGTTTAAATTTATTATAATTTACATTATAAAATTGTGACGGCACAAAATGGTTTGACAGTACAAAAACTTAAATGTCAAAAACTGCTTGGTTTCTTTTCTCTGTTTAAAATTATATAAGCGTTACTATTCTTACGTAGTCGTAGAGAAAATAATGTCTGAAACACGTTTGGAATAGCGTATTCCACTCTCGTAAAACCGTCACACTCGCCTTCGGCTCGTGTGTCAAATTTTTCCTCGAGCGGAATATGCTGTATTCCAAACTTGTTACAGAATGTACTATTACCATTCTTTATTTCAAGAAGATTTGTGCAGTACATTGCGGGGAAAGGGGCAAGGGAACACGGTGTGCCTGAACGAAGTCAAATAAAAATGCCGCCAAAAACTGATTTCAGTTTCTTGTTCGGGACCCTTTGATGACTTAAAAATGATATTTACCAAAATCCAAGCTGCTCCTCTTTTCGAAATTTTTTGAAAACTCATGACTTTTTTTTTATTTTTTGTTTATTTCAAAGTCTACCTTTGACAGAGTACACATTTGTACATCGATTTTTATAAAATTAGAGTATATTATTGAGGAGACTTAAAGAATACTTTTTAATACTGTTCACATCATTTGATAAATAATTATAGATTGCCTTCCTTCCTTCCTCCCGTACTCGTGCACGTCAATTTATAGATTTCCGTGTAAAATTCCGTAACCATGCGCGATGACATCTAAAATGGTTGACATTTGTTTTTGTTTATATTCTGCGTTTTACCCATTGTGTGTAAATATGAAAGATACATTTATATATTAGTGCAGTTATCACAATTTTAATTTCCCAGGCAGCTTGTTGTATACTGCCCAACTATGGAGAAAGGCAGTAACTGCTAAACAAGAAATTTGTGGAAATTAGCATAAACAACATTTTTATAAAAAGCAGTAGGTATTTAACTGATTTATTTAACTTATAAGATAGTTTACTGCATTTCTTTGTTGAATTAAGATACAAAATGTCCATAGCTTTATCATAACACAAGAAATCGCATTTATTTTTTGTAGTTACTGCCTTTCTCCATAAAAAAAAAACATCGAACAAGACGTTGGAAGACTCGCCCACTTTACCAAGACCGGGAAACTACGGGGTTTTACAAAGCAACGTTTCTAAAAATAAAAGACATTGATTATAAACAATATGTAAATATCCTATTTAGAGACACAAATTATGTAATAAACTGAACACCTATCTTAAATAATATTAAACAATCATGTATTTTAAATATTTCGTGCCTACGCGCTGTCACCCTACAGCGCTTGTCCATAACAAGCACTGTGATTGGTCATGTCAAAGACCTTTACGGTGAAAGATAAAACTTACAAATTTCTACAGGAGGAAGGAATGCCGTCCTTACGGTACGGAAATCTATAACTGGCACTACGATTTAAATAAACATTTTTGACGTCATTGTCACCATTAACATTGCCCGTTATTAATTTTAATTAAACGTAACAATTATTGATACTTTAAAATATTAAAATAACTTCAAAATATGATTTTGTTAAGAAAATATTTGATCCTTGGATTTTTTTTATTACTATAATTGCAAAATATTATCACAAAATATTAAAAATTCTTACACAATTTCGTATTGTTTATCTTCTACGGGAGGAAGGAAGGAAGGAAGGCAATCTATAATTCAGGCTTTATGCTATTTAAGATTCTTTAGGGGTTGAGTTAAGAATAGTAAATATAATGTTAAAAGTAGTCCCCCTTGTCGGAGAAACCTTTTAGTTCAAAAGTTTATGTGGAACACCCTGTATATGAGACATTCTTTTACAAATCGTACACCTATTTTGACATCAGGGTTTGGATTCGCATGAAAATTTTTTTACCTCTTCTATTCATTAAATAAGCAGATACGTGTATCAGGTTTTCTGTAAAAAATTTGTTTTTTCAGAGATATGTTGATATAAAATTTTTATGAATTGCGATAAAACGATAAATTCTCTTCTACATAAAACCCATTATCTCCGGTTCTACTGATCGGATCGATTTTGTTTTTTTTTGTTTTAAACCTTATTGAATAGGCTTTTCAAATAAATAATTTTTTTTTTTTTTTTAAGTATAGGGAGTTAATACAGATTAATTTTTTAAACTAGTTTTTCATGTTTGCCCCCTCTATAAAATAAAAGGAAAAAAATACTATTTTATGCGCTTTTTCTTTATCTACAAAATACATTTTTCAAAACAGTGGAGACTCTTTTGGATCGGAAGATATTAAACATTTTCGAGCGCGTGACAGGACTGTCAAGCGCGTAATATTCAAACGTTTTAATTGGTGACTTATTTGTGCAAATGTCAATTCTGCCAGTTAATAAATTTACTCATTAATTGGAGTTTGTATTATTTAAAATTTAATTTATTTAAAATTATTGAAAACCTTTAAAATCAGAATTAATTTACAAAAAGCGCTGGTATTGTTTTAAAACGATTTATGAGTTTACACTATCCTAATTTAGGATTCCTAAATGTGTTAGCGTTTCGAAGATGTCTGATTAGGGGGTGTCCATTAATAACGTGAGTCAATTTTAGCGATTTTTTGACCCCCTCCCCCCTTGCTGAGATGTCGTGAGATTTGGCTCAACCCCCTCCCCCTAATCTCACTCAAAAGTCTCCATTTTTCTGAAAAATTCATTTTGTAGAGTAATAAATAGTGCATAGAACAGTATTTTTTTAATTTTTTTTTCATAGAGGGGGCAAACACAAAAAATCTGTTTATACAAAAAAAAATATTTTTTTCATATAATAAACAAAACACAAACTTTTTAAATATTTATCTAAAAAGACTATGTAATATGGTTTAAAATAAAAAAAAAATGAAATCGATCCGATCAGTAGAACCGGAGATAATGAATTTTAAGTACAAAAGAATTCAGCATTTTTTCAAATTTTATCAAAAGTTTAAATCAATATATCTTTGGAAAAATAAATTTTCTGCAAAAATTCCGATCGGCTAAATTTATGAAAAGATTCTGTAAAAAAAAATTAAGTCATTTTAAAAACTTGAAAAAATATGTTTTCTGTAATCCGTACGATATGTAAAAGAATGTCTCATATGCAGTAGTTGTAACCCATTTACTTCCAAATTAATTAAATAATATTACGGTACATAAGGTTCTTTATTACATAAATTTATAAGAATTTTTTTAATTAAATAATTCATTTTTGACACACTTTCCTATAGCCAATCCAACTTTACCAACTTCAACTCCAGGATTAACTGTAAAGGCTTCGGTAAAACAAGTAGGTAATTCACCCACTATAGTGGTTAAAAACGTCCCTGCGTGTGCCACTGTTGCAACCATCTTGGGGAACAAAACAGAAAATTTCGGAACTAAAACAACCAAATCAAACACATTATTATTCATTAAATCTTTAAATAAATCTTTCGAGAGTTGTAGAAGTTCATTTATTTCGGATAATAAAGTTATAGGTATATTGACAGCCGTATTTAAGTTGCCTGTTATGCATTTAACGGCTCCTTTGACGATCATTTTTGGCAGATCCTTTCCTTCTTCTATTACGCACTCGTGCACTCCCTTCCAGGTGCCTTCAATATTTTTTAAGGTTTTTTTAATTGAAGGGAAAAGTTTAATAATGCCGCCATTTATTGTGCTAACCATAATTTCTATGTTGACTTCAATTGCCCCAACAAGTTTGTCGCCCGGCATAAAAATTGTGTTTATTATGTTTGAAACAGTTTTCATTACGTCGTTTCTAGTGGAGTTTAAAGTAGTTTCGAGTTTCTCCAGTGCATTTGGCGATGAACCTTCTAAAATGTCAATTCGTAATTATAATTTTACAACGTTATTATTTTCGACTTAAATAGGTTAATTATTTTATGAAATTGACGGTTCAATTCAATACATTTAGACTGGCAAGGAGTTCTAACCACCAAGACGAAATTTATTCTCGATCATTGAACTTAAATTTAATATGTGTAGGGTAGAATTTCTCAGGAAAATTAATTGGGTTAGGTGATAAATAAACTGTCAAAATCTTAAATTAAAATTTTCCATTTCCTAGATATTAACTTACCGTTTTCGGTTGAAACCATATAAATGCTCTGAAAATAATTCGTTTTAAAAATGAATTAAATATGTAGTAAATATTAAATATTCAATATATGTATTTATAATGTGACGCGCTATTAAATTAAATTTTAATCAAAATTTTATATTAATAAACGCAATAGTACTTATTTTTATTAAAAATTAATATTATTATTTATATATACATATATAATAATTCTACAAGAGTTGGACAACTTGATGTCATCAGTCAATAGAGTAGGTATTTTAATATTTTTTGTAAATATTTTAGTATATTACAAAAGATCCAGGTAGTTTTAACTTATCCACCCAATTTTAATGTATTTTTTTAAAAGCACGTTTGTAGAAAACATAATAAATATTCAAAACATCAGTACCTTGGCGTGTCACAACTCCTGAATGAAATATTTGAGTGATTTTATTTTAAAATATATTCAATATATCTTAAATTTTTACTACAAACTATAAAACATTAAATAATGTATTTTTCATATTTTATCATGGATTCGAATATTATCAATTTTTAAAAAAATGATAATCTTTTTACTCACTTTAACCCGTCAGTTCTGTGTCCAATGTTAAAATTCAAAATTCCTGCGAAATATTAAAGTTTAAACGTCGTCCTCGTTTTAACTCAAGTGTTGGTAAAAAATTACCTACAGAGCCCGCCCTTTGCACGACATTCATCTTGAAAACAATGCAAGCGGCGAAGTTATGGTGAATGCACGTATAGTTCCAGTCAAAATTCAGTACTGTGGTGATTATTTATTTTCTTACGTATATATATTTCATTGTAATTTATATAAGGCTATATGTGATTTGTTGATAAGTAGCATCCACTAATAAAAAATATCAGTAAAATACTTCATTCTGAATTATAATCTCAAATTTGTATCTCATTCATCAGTACCGTGTCGTCAGTTCCATGTTCGAGGTTTCGGTTTTTTTTCTCGCAAACTTTAATTTAAATTTTGCTTGCGCAGAACTTGTTTATTTAATGTCATTATAAAGTCATAAAAATTTGGTGTGGGTCCCATATCTAATAATTGAGATATCGGTATACCCAAAATCCACCAGCCGCCACTGGTATTATTTGATTTTAAGATATTTAATGTATAATATCCTTAAAGTTGCAATAAATCTTATATTTTCCAATAAATTATGTATTTAATTAGTACCCTGGTATACTCGTCTCTTTCCTTGCATTCAAATTTAGAAAATACAGATATTTCAGAAACTAAAAAAGTGACTGGCCCGGGTTGGAACAGTATATTTATTAGATTATCTATGTTCTCATAACAAAATTCTGTTTAATTTTCCCCGAAAACTATATAAACAAAATGAAGTCAAAAGTTGCCCAACTTTTGTAGAATCCCCCATATATATATATATATATGTTCTGCTGCGAGTTTGGCGTCTAATTCCTGAAGATTGAACATGAGATTGTTCCCAAACGTCGTCAGACATACGGTTCTTTTAAGAACCAAAAACCGACAACACAGAGCAGATCCCGAAAAATATATTAACCCTTTATAGGATACTGGATGATATTTTAACCAAGCCAAAAAATATATGATGCAAGATAGATAGCGGTCTAATTTTTAGCCAGTTGATCCTTGGCGTAATGTGGAATAAGATACTGGGTCAAATTTCGACCTGTTTCTGTAAACGGGTAAAGTAGGGGGAAACCGGTCGAATTTTTAACCAGTGTCCGCCACCACAAATAAAATGCTACCCGTGTTTTGAGAAGCACAAGAAGTAGAAATGTATTTTGTGTATTTTTATTTGAAGGATTGTAGTGCAAATTGGTGGTAAGTAGAACAATAAGTGTAGTAATACGATGCAGTAATCGTAATTGCCGTATATGTTTGGGCTAGGATAATATTTATGATATTATTGGCATAACCTCATTTATGCTATTGCCAATAGAAAAATAACTAGTGTATACAGTGTATATATTACATTCATTTCAAAATAATTTTGTCTAGCAATAAAATATAGGTATAAAAATAGGTTTTTGTTTATTTTAAAATTTAAAAATGTTTTGCCTAACTCGTAACTAATAAAAATTATTTACTTATAGGCCTAGCCTAGCAGCTGGAGAGATTGTGGTTGAAATTTCAACCTGGTTAAAATAAATATACCAAAAACATTTTTTTTTGTTTTTCTTCAATTTTTACCATCTTACACCCCCAGCCAACAAGTAACCGAAAAAAAAAATGTTGTTTTCTGTTTTTCATTATCTGCCCTATAAAGGGTTAAATTAAAATAAAATATTATTTCATATTTTTTTTTATTTTATACAATATTTAAAACCAAAATACTAAATTAGAAATATTTATGTGTGTTTGCTAAAATTTGACAAAAAATATTCATGCATTATAAATTTTAAATTAATAATAAAATACATTAAAAGTTTATTATTTAATAAAGCCAAAAATAACTTACCAACATAATTAAAAAAATAAATACATATATTTTTTTACTTGGCATATTGAAAAAAGTCAAACAGAAAATGATTAAAGTTTATAACATAATGACTTACATAAAATTGCATGTCTTAGATAAAATTTTTTCTTTTTTATAATTACCAATACCTTAATCAATATAATGACATGATATGTATGCATGTACAGTAGCGTAACAACAGGGTGGAAAGAAGGGCAAAAGAGGGACCCGAGTGCTGAGTTCGATTTTTTTTATAAATTTATAAAGAAATTACCTACTTATTCTATATACAATTTTTTAATGTTTTAAGCTTAATAAGGTGATTCTTTAATCGTTTTTTTATAATATAATAATGATGTATGTATGGATGTACATTTTATTACCTACCTACCTAGTATACTAGGTTCTAGGGTGAAGCGAAATATGAACATTTTTAAAATTGAAAACGCCTGTATACGTATAGAAAACTTGTGTATGATAAAAAAAATATTTTGGTAAAAAAAAAAATTTTTAATTTCTTTCACCGCCCTAGACCTATAAAAATATAAATATAAAAATCATAAAATTCAGACTAGGACAGAAAAAGGTTAAAATTTTTTTTTTGAGCCATGATATTTTTTAGAGCATAACAACTTTTCCAAAATTGGGCACATTTATTTAAAAAAAAGCTAATTGGCTGGGGGTCCACCCATTTCGCTTGTTCTTTTTTTTGAAAATTAAAGTGCTCAACTTTGGAAAAGTTACTTACGCTCAAAATAAACAACTTGGATAAAAAATATATATTATATTATATTTATAATACTAACGTTTTTTACCCCAGCCAGTACAGTCTTGACACTCGAAGAGGTCGGATGCGTCAAGATAGATCCGTCCTAAGTAGCGTATACGATACAAACGTAAAGTACCAAAAACGAAACAAAGTATCCGGAAATATCGGTAATCGTTAATAAATAATAAATAAATACATAAATAAACAAACAAGTGCAAGAAGCGCGAAAATAAAAAAATATCAAATCAATATCGATTTTACACGGGATAACTGGTTAACGCCGTAAAATAAAAATAAATCAATATTGATTCTACAAGTGATAACTGTCCCAAGTGCAAATGAGTGCAAATTGTTTGTGGTACCTCCCCCTGGACTAAGTCCTCAAGTGTTTGACCTGGTTAAAAGGTGTGAGAGAGACAATCAGTTCCAATGAAAATTTCCTGGGCTACCACACGTGCGGGCGGCATGCGATAAGGATCAATTTAAGCACACCAGCATGGCAAATATCCCGAAGTCCCAAGTCTGCATAAACTAGATAAGTAGCTACCAAATAACATGACCATGTCCACCCAATAATATTATTACTAGTTAATACGAAATGCACAACCTTTAACTAACAATAATTCTTTAGGTAAATTAATAAGTAGCCAACAATTTCCAAGATTCTCATGCAAATGAAACAGTAAAAAAACCATAAACCCAAGGGCACATAGGAAGCCATTAATCACTCAAGTTACGATAAACATTAAGCAAAAGAAACCATCCTAAAGAAATTTATTTATTTATGTTTACATCTATAGATTACCAAGACGCACAGTGGGAAAAAATAATTCGAGGGTCGACAATTCCAGTAGGTTAAACGTATTTCCACATAGTCAGAGGGCAATATTACGACGGGGTGCCGCCGGCAACACTTCGGTTCGGAAGATAAAACTCAATAACACACAGGGGGGCAAACAATTCTAAAGCGGCTATCAGGAAGTACACCATCAAGGAAAGGCGCTAGCAGCATACTAATCCACCCACCCCCATTCAGGAATACCAAATGAATGGGGTTATTACTAAAGCCCTGGTTTAGGAGGATTCCGGATTGTACTTAGTTTTGGGTTAGTTCAATGTCCTCCAAAAACCCTTCCTAAACTGGACGTATGGCCCGACCCGGCTGACAAAAATCCCGGGAGCGGCCTTAACCTTTGACACTGTCATCCACGAACTCCTAGGGTAGATCTACCAGCCGGCGTAAAAACTTCGGATCCAACAAACACAGGTAATGCTGTGATTTGGCAGGATACGCAGGAGAACGGAAAGGGGGTAATATAACCCCGAGAGATCAGTGGATGACAATATATCTGGGGCCTGCCATACGTTCCCATACTCATACTAACGTTTTTTACCCCAGCTCAAATTATAATTATAATTTTTGTGTTTGCTCTGCGGCAGTGAAAGAAATTTAAAAAATATATATTTTTGTTACCAACATGTTTATTTTGAACATCAGTAACTTCTCCAAAATTGGACGCTTGGATATACAAAAAAAAATAAGCGAAATGGGCGGACCCCCAGTCAGTGTCAAATATGAAAATATTTGTATTTTTAAAATTGACCGTGAAAAATTGACCCATATAGCTTTTTTTTTAAATTAATGTGCCCAATTTTAAAAAAGTAAATTATGCTCCTAAAATATCTTGGCTCTAAAAAAAAATTATAACCGTTTTCTGCCCTTGTCTGAGTTTTATGATTTTTATTTTTAGGATAGCTCTGGGGCGGTGAAGAAATTAAAAAAATATTTTTTTTTTCAAGCGGCCATGATATAGAACCTTATATGCATGTATAAATATAGTTAAAGTGCTTCTTTTTCATTAGCGGCAGACAAAAAACTCAAAAAAGCCTAGGGATAGAAGTAAATCCATAGGTGACTCAATAGACGTCAAATAATAAAATTAATTTAGCATTTCATACAAAGCAATTACGATGTAATAATTATATTAATTATAATCGCACGGAATATTAAGTGATTATTTATTAAATTTTAATTGAACGAAATAAAGAACAACTAGTTAATTAGTATAATATATATTATGATGATAGACGAGTCGCCAATGTCGGAACTCCAAACAAATGTCAGTACGTCAAAATTAATTCAAGCGCAGCATTTTGACAGAGCAGTGTTTATTTTTAGTTTAGGATATTTATCGGCATTGTAAGTAAGGGTTATACGTTTTTTTTAGTTTTTATCAATAATTTCTAATGCTTTTAGCCAAAATTTTATAATAGATGAGTTATGAGTAAATAAAATAATTCTATTGCTTATCCCATTTATATTACGCCCTTGAAAAAAAAATTGTATATGTTATTTGGAGTAGAAGCTCTTTTTGTGCTTCGTACAGTTGCCTGCCTCAGCTACGCTTCGGCCGTCAATTTTTGTACTCACCACAAAAAGAGTCACTTCTACTCCTTATGACATAATCTACTATTTTTTACCAAAATATTTATTTTTATCATAGACAAGTTTTCTATACCGGGTGTATCTGAGAATAGGCACACCCTTGTAACTTTTATATTTAGAAAGATAGACACATGAAATTTAGCATGGTTAATTAGCATATAAAATTCCACTTAAAAGAGTACAAAATGAATTTTTCGGTTTCGCCGGAAATGATACCAACTTTTAAATGGAATTCCCTATATATTTTTACATAGACAGCATAATCAAATTGACCTTTTGACGTTTCATTATCAGAAAATGTGTCATCATAAAGATCAATATAGACTGCTTTGAACTATCTTATTTTCTTCTAATGGATTCACACAATGCCTGAAAAGGGAACATGCATTAAAAAGTTGTTATTCAGCTATTCCCAGCAGTCTAAACTTCGTTTTTCTCAATTAGTTTAAAGCACTTTAGATTGATTTTCTCAGAATTCCAAATATGTAAAAATATATAGGGCATTCCGTTTAAAAATCGAAAGTTAAAAGATTAAGCAACGCATAGATTGTATTTAAGTTTGACAAAATACCAAAATCTCATTTGGCGGCAAAAACCTGCTTTTCTCAAAAATTTTCTTATGTAACCCTCCAGATGTGGCACATCAATGTAATCAACACAACGGTAGCTATCCAAAAATGCAACAAAAATAAAAAACTGACTTTGATTGTGGCGGCGCCACGCGGCAGAATTTGGAACAACTACATATGCCAAAATATTGCTAGAAAAATAACAAATTTGACGTGTTTCAGCGTGTTATATATATATATATATATATAAATTAGACTGGGCTAAAAAAATCGACTATTTTTTTTTTAAAAGTATATCGAAAATATTGTTTGGGGTGACAAAAAAAATATGGTGAAAGTTTGAGTCCATAATATTAATATTAAGAGGTCTTTCATCGCAATTTTAGATTTATTTTCCTGAGCGAGTTTTTGTCTCAGAACTCCCAAATCATTGAGTTTGACAAAATTTACTTAAAAATATTTTTTGAAGAAAATTGAATGTTCTACAAAAAAGGTTAAATTGGAATTTTCCGTCAGATTAACCCTTTTCTTACAATCATGCCTTCAAAATTGGTATAGTTTTACAATTTGATCTTTTAACTTTGGAATTTTGTTATTCAAGTAAAAATCAGTACCCTGAAAAAAAAACAAATATTCTAATGGGAAATCAAATACTCTACAAAAAAAGTCTTTTATCATTTTTGGCTAAATTCACCCCATCAAAAGTTATTCAAGGTTAAATTTGAAGTCAAAACGAAATTTTAACCTTGAATAACTTTTGATTAAGTGAATTTAGCCAAAACTGTTAGGAGGCTTTTTTTGTAAAGCATTTGATTTCCCTTAAGAATATTTATCAGTTTTTTATGGGTACTGATTTTTACATGAATTACAAAATTCCAATTTAAAAGATCAAAATGTAAAACTAACCAATTTTTAAGGCATGATTTTAAGGAAACGGTTTATCTGACGGAAAATTTCACTTTCACCTTTTTTGTAGAGCATTTAATTTTCTTAAAAAAATATTTCAAGTCAATTTTGTAAAACTCAATGGTTTGGGAGTTCTGAGCCTAAAACTTGCTGAGGAAAAAAAATTAAAATTGCGATCTTAATAATAATATTATGGACCATATTTTCAATATACTTTTCAAAAAAAAAAAATAGTTGATTTTTTTGGCCCAGTCTAAGGTACATGATATAATATTATATAATTCAAAACTAAATTAATAAATAATTGCATTTAAGGATGAATCTAAATACATATGTAGCTCAGGCAGAAATAAAACGGTGTGTGTTTATAATTATAAACACACGCCGTTTTATTTCTGCCTGAGTCACATATGAATTTAGATTAAACTTTAAATATTTGGCCTGAACATGATGTAGAATGCTGTGGCAAAAAGAGAGAAAAAATAATTATGACATACGAATGTTAATATTATTTTTAATATCAGTTGGAATTTTTCAAACTCGACTGAGTTTTTGTCTTTCTTTAGGACACAGAATTCGCTTTCATGGAAATTGAGATATATCTCAATTTCCATGAAAGCGCATTCTGTTCCCTAGGTATTTATAGCTTTGTTATTTTGATGAAATATTTTTTCTATATTATTACATTTAATATCAAAATCCCAGTTACAAAGTTATAAAATGTATATATAATTTAATATTTAAAAAGAAACGGATTCCCTAAATACCTACCTACATATTTTGTATTACAAACATAAGTTAAGACTCGCGATATTATTAAGTTATGTTACATTGCCTGAATAATATTAAGATATTTTACATAATTATTTTGATGCTACTATAAGATCTTCGAAAGCATCAAAACCATCGAAATGAGGCATTAAGAGTTTTGAGGCCCTGGGGCCGACAATATTTCTAACATTTTTGACACTTGGGAAATTAAAACTCATGGTAAATTTTTAACCTTGTAGTAGTGGCGCCTTATATTTAACATTGGTGGTGGCGCCCGGCCTGTCAGGCCCGTAAATTTAAAAAAATCATATTTATGCTAGTATTTTTTCTTTGTGAATTTTTTACTTTTAATTTATTACTTAATCCTATTGTGACCAAGCTCACTGATTTTTTTTAACAAAAAAACCTCATATATTTGAAATATGGGGTTAATTTTATGGGGACAGGATTATAAGGTGACATAATATTATTTCACAAAAAACTAAATAAAAAATTTATTCTACCAAAAAACAACAAATGGTTTATAAGCTTGAATAACAAAATATCGTATTAAACGTGGTTTTGATTTTTTTTCCACACAATTATGACACATAATTTTGGCATGGGTCATACATAGAAATTTTTGGCTATGAAGTGTGTGGTCCTTTTGTCTATGCGACATTCTGCATACCTTTTTCTGGTCCCAGGGGGAATAAGTTGAGGTTCAACATTATCGGTAGAAGTCCCAGCTACTTTTTGTCGCCTTTGACGTACCTCAGTTGGTGAATTTTGTTCCATAGAACGGTGTTTCAAATGCTTCTACTAGGACATAGCGCCGTTCTTCAAGAGCTTTCGCAATAATAATTTGAATTATTAGCATTGTGTATTACTTGGGCATTTATTCCAGCCACATTCATTAGCCCATAAAATATGACCATATTTGATAGAATAAATCATAAAATATGCTAAATAATTAATATACCACAAAATAGTCGTATAACATAAATGGTGGCGCCCGGCCTTTCAGGCCGTTTTAGGTTATAACTTTTTAAGTTAGTACTGTAAGTAAATAAACATTGCACTACACCTTTCTACGCAAAAAGTTAGGAAGGTACTGAAAAATTCAGAGTAGTCTCTTAATTATTTTCATAATGATCCGCTAAATAAGATCGCTTGGGCCTGTCAGGCCGTGCGCCACCAGTAGAAGGTTAAGCTTGAGCAACCTTACGTGATTTTTTATATTCTTTGAATTATTTATTATTTAACCATATAAATTTTAATAAAACCGGCCAAAGCCTTTTTAAGCTATAAAAAAAACTAATTTTTTTAAACGAAACACCCTCTATCTCGATAATGAAGCCTTTTCAGACATGTATTTATAGGAACGTTTTTTATCTTTTAATGAGAGGAATTTCCCCTGAGCTTTTGTCACCACAAGTCTGAATCACCCTGTATATTTTGAATAATACGAACATAACCTTACCTATACATTTTACCCAAGTCTGAGAAATTATAAATTTGGATGCAAAACTATAAAAATGTAGATAGTAGAATAGTGTTTTTATATACTTTATAAATATATATATATATATATATATATATATATATATATATATATTAGGGTGTCCCAAAAAAAAAGAATATTTTTTTTCTTCTCGTCTCTTGTGAAAATATGTTGGTTTGTCATGTTTTAAGAGCCCTGTCAAAAGATCAGCAACATTAAAAAATTTTTAGGGGTCGCTCAAGATTTTTAAAAATTACCAAAATCGTCAAAAATTGGATTTTTTTAATTTTAATTTTTTTTTCTCGTTCCGATATTATTTTTTAATTTAAAAATAATAATGATTCTGAAAATTTCAAATCGATATTTTAATTTCTAAAGGTCGCTCAAGATTTTTTTAACTTTTAAAGTAGAGTATTTTGAATGTTTTCGAGCGACCTCTGAATATAAATATCAACGAACTTTTAGCGACCTTTAGAAATCAAAATATTGATTTGAAATTTACAGAATTTTTATTATTTTCAACCTAAAAAATAATATCGAGACGAGAAAAAAAATTAAAATAAAACAAAAATTCAATTTTTGACGATTTTGAAAATTTTTAAAAATCTTGAGCGAACCCTACAAAATTTTTAATCGAGCTGATATTTTGAAAGGGCTCTTACAGCATGATAAACTAACATATTTTTACAAGAGACAAGAAAAAAAAATAAATTCTTTTTTTTTGGGACACCCTAATATATATATATATATATATATATATATATATATATATATCACATATATATTATATATTATGAATAATACGAACAGGGGCGTAGCTACCGCGGTATCAGCCGTATCAATGATACAGGGCCCCCTACTAGGGGGGCCCCCGATTGGCTTTGACATGCGTAAGCAAAAAACATATTACCCACATGTTAAAAAATTGAGGCATAAAATTAATGAAATAAATTATATTATTATTTAATTGTTTATACTTTGATTTATTAAAATAAAATTTTCCTGTTCCAACGAGGCCGTGAACTCATACGAATTGTTTCTGAACGCATCTTTCCGCTATGCGTTGTCTGCGCATATTGTTCTTTGCTCTGCGCCGCATACTGAGTCTGCTTTGCGTGTTATATTAATAGAAAATTATAAATAATTATTAGCGTTATAATTATTTTAAATTATTTGCCTTTATTTTAAAATAGAAACCTTTCAAAAGATGTTGAAGAACGATAAATGTCTAAAACCAGACCAAATTTTAAAATTTGCCTGTACATAAAAAGCTATGTCCACATACATAATATGTTAGTTAATATTATTAGATTATATATTAAATTATAAAAAATTGATAAATGCAAAAAAATTATACCCTACAAATTTTCTTTTTTTGCCCAAATAGACTTGGGCGCGACACCCAGAAATTTTTTTCCCGTATAAGCGCCCCTACCAGATTTTTGATCCGGGGCCCCCTAGAGGCTAGCTCCGCCACTGAATACGAACATAACCTTATATATATTTTACTCAAGTAAATAGTATATTACACTACAAGGGCAGAAAGTGTGAGATTCCTGCACTGCGCGCCTCGGGCATCATGGCGCGCAGTTCAGGGCTCTCACACTTTCTGCCCGTGTAGTGTATACTATTTTTCTTGCTACCCCGCAGAAAATACGGAAAAAAATTAAATGTATATAAAAAAACTTGTGTCAAAATTAAAATCTGACGTTTAATTTAATTTATTATCTATGTTTAATTCTGACGTTTACATTCAAAATCAATCAAACTGTAGCGTTGTCATGGTAATTCAGCGGTGCCAATACAGTAAAAATAAAAGGTTGTATTTTAATTAACAAATTACTACTTTATAACAAATAAAAGTACCATTAAACACTTAAAACAACATAAAAAGTAAAAAGTAAAAACATAAATTGTTTATTTGTTGTTATAATTGCAAAATTATGGTTTAAAACTGTCATATTTTGTGTTTCTCATGTTGGCAGTACGAAATTTGAATGTTAAGCACACGACTAAAAAATTTTTACTCCCGCTATTAGAGTGTGCGCGTATAGCTTGACCAATGCAAGAAACGTAAACTTTCTGCCGTGAAATCGGGGACGAAACAACGTATTTTGAGTCGAGGACCTCGACTCGAGGTAGTAAGAAAATATAATTTAATCTATGTTTTTGTTTGTATTTTTAATACTTACCGCAAACTGAAAAAAAGTGCATCAAAAATTCGTATTATTTGTCTGTTTTTCATAAAAAATCAAACAATAAAACAATCTTTTGTCCAAAGAAAAGCACGAAACAGTATTTCGGAAACACCGGAAAATATTCCACAACACTCCAATGTACCAATAAAAATCTGGGACAAAAACTAACTTTAATAGTAGATTATTAGTAATTGACTGTTCGCCTGTATTTACAAAAACTTATGACAAGCACTAAATGAGCAACTGCTTAAAATTGTTATGACTATGACTTATGACTATAGACTATATAAAAACGTCTGATTTGCAAGCGGATAAGCGATAAAAAAATCCGCGAAAAACTCGAGTTAGATCTACAAAAAAATTAATTGAAAATTACAGGATTCGCGCTACATATTGCATTGGTGGGGGCCCCTAAATGGTGGGAGCCCTGGGGCCGTGGCCCCGCTGGCCCCATGCTAAATCCGGCTCTGAAATTAGGGATTTTATTCTGGAGTTTTTGCACCCCTTTTAATTTTCATATCAAAACTCGTGTTTCTGGTTTTTTTATTAAAATTATATTATAAAATGCAAATAAAATCATTGGAAGTAAATTTAAACTTTGTCTTGCTCTTAAAAGCATCGAAATAAACAAAATTATATTTGACGTTTTATTTTGACAGACAAATATTTAATTTTGACATTTCTCTTCACGTCAAATGTACCAACCTAGTATTGAACTAAGTTACTTTTTTTTTTAAAGATGTATTTATTTTTATTAATAAATAATGATTAAAATTGACAAAATAGTAAGAAAAACTCGTGTTACAATGACTTATTGTGATTGATAGTATCAATTTGATACTCGTACTATTGCCGTAAATAACTCGGTATCAAAACATGGTAACATTTTAACACTCGGTTTACAATGCACTGATTTGGTGCAAAATTTAATTTTTCGTTATTATAACAGTTTAAAACGATTTTCCTCCCTTAAAAAATTTTAACAGATTTTAAAAATAAAGGTTTAAAGAACGTACCCGTGTCTCACTGTTTCACGAAATCACTCCATTTAAATTTTTTATACAGCCATTCTTATTATTTTAACCTATACAGACTTTTAATTCTTTATTTTGTTAGAAAACCATTTTGTTTTCTTTAAATATTGTATATTTTTTACATAATCCAAAAAATTATACTAGAAAATAATAATTTTAATTTTTTTTATTTTAAAATAATAATAATTTCTGGTTTAAATTTTTAATTTTTTTAATAAGACAACAGATTTGTATTATATGATTTGAAATTTTAAAAACGTTTTATTAAATTTTAACAGATTACGTGGCATCCATAGATACCGTTAACTCATCCGTCATAGGTTTCTTGATACAAAATAATATTTAAAATTTTAGAAATTGTTTAATATCTCTAAAATTATTAAATTTATATATAGGGAATAGTTATCAATCGTAAATATGCAACACCCTGTATATAATTAAAATAATTTTAAAATGTAGCTATAATGTTTGTCCACTAAATAAATATTCAGTATATATATATTAGGGTGGCCCAAAAAAAAAGAATATTTTTTTTCTTCTCGTCTCTTGTGTAAATATGTTGGTTTGTCATGTTTTAAGAGCCCTGTCAAAATATCAGCTCGATTAAAAATTTTGTAGGGTTCGCTCAAGATTTTTAAAAATTTTCAAAATCGTCTATAATTGAATTTTTGTTTTATTTTAATTCTTTTTCTCGTCTCGATATTATTTTTAGGTTGAAAATAATAAAAATTCTGTAAATTTCAAATCAATATTTTGATTTCTAAAGGTCGCTAAAAGTTCGTTGATATTTATATTCAGAGGTCGCTCGAAAACATTCAAAATACTCTACTTTGAAAGTTAAAAAAATCTTGAGCGACCTTTAGAAATTAAAATATCGATTTGAAATTTTCAGAATCATTACTATTTTTAAATTAAAAAATAATATCGGAACGAGAAAAAAAATTAAAATAAAAAAAAATCCAATTTTTGACGATTTTGGTAATTTTTAAAAATCTTGAGAGACCCCTAAAAAATTTTTAATGGTGCTGATCTTTTGACAGGGCTGTTTAAAACATGACAAACCAACATATTTTCACAAGAGACGAGAAGAAAAAAAATATTCTTTTTTTTTTGGGCCACCCTAATATATATATATATATATATATATATATATATATATATCAATTTTTAAACTATACAGTCCAGCTGTTATCGAAGCCGTTATATTATGTGCCGAATACCGAGGATAACATTTTATTGGATCGCACTTTAAAAAAATGACGTAATCTGAAAAAACGCTGAAACAGTTTTTTAAGTCTATTTTCAAAATCAATAGGAATTTTTCATGGGAGGGAAAAAATCAAATTTTATCGCACTGTGTAATAAAAGTGTAATGTAATAGCTATTTGTGTATTAAGAGCGCAAAGTGATATATTGTCGCTATCTCGCGAGAGCGGCAATGTCACTTTGCGCTCGACTTATACACAGGATTTTTTCACCAACCGGTGTTTTTATAAAAATGGTAAAAATAATTAATAATTATTAATAACCTCAAATTTTTCTTTTGTATCAAAAGACTTTTCGTTATTATGGTTTCCAGGGTAACTAAGCGAGCGTTTTGGTTACTTTGTCGCTCGGCGAGCGTCTAAGTAAAGAAATGCTTGCTCCTCGGAAAAGTGCAACTTTGCGCTTGGTTGTAGAAAATTCCCCCATAAAATTACATCATTACTGAGGTGGGAGTTGATTAATGAAAAGTAACAAGTCCTAAGGATGCTAAAAATGAAATAGTCAAAATTCTACTATTTGAATTAGTACCAGCATTTTTTACTAATAAAATAGTCGTTTTCACTTTTAAATAGTTATTTTTTACTACGTAAATAGTTAAAGTTTGACTAATTTAAGATTAGTCACCATATTTGACTATTTAGTCACCATATTTGACTATTTCTGACAGTTAAAACTTTTAACTTAAAAGTAACTAGTTTCTTTAATCGTTTACGGCCAACAACAAAGTATTATTTGAATTAAATGCATATACCTCTCCATGGTTAAATGACCCATAAAACAAATAAAGATGCAACAAGTTTGGCTCAAAACAGTAACACAAATAATATATTAAACTTTAAAATATTATGAACAATATTTATTGACAAATAAAATTTAATTTTATAAGTGCGGCTGACAGCCGACTGGTTATGAGGTTAGGTTGACAAGCTTCTCAAGTGACAGACGTGAGTTCAATCCCAGGCTGGGTCAAAACTTTTTTTAAATTTAAATTTACTAATTTAACTATTTCATTCAGTGGAATTTGACTAATTATTAGTGACTGCTTTTTCGCTATGACAATTAGTCAAATATGACTTATAATTAGTTATTTTTGACATATTCATTTTAAGAGAGAAGACAACGTATAGGACAGTTGCCTAATTACAAAAATAGAGCTGGAAAGTTGTTTGCTATGTTGTTCAATGTGCGCTTTCCAGTCTAATTTATCGTCTAATGTGATACCTAAAAATTTTACTTTTTTTAGGCGGTATAACGACGCGCCACACTTTTTATAACCAATTAAAATTAAACATCCTTTGTTTTTTTATTTCAGCAAAAACTTTACCGAATTATGCTTTTTTTTAGGTTGGCTGGCGGTTAACAGGACGCTGGATAGCAGGAAACGTGGCCTGCAAAGTGTTTTTGTTTTTGCGTGCTTTCGGTCCCTACCTAAGCAGCAACGTCTTAGTTTGCGTGTCCCTCGACCGGTATTTCGCCGTCCTGCATCCCCTAAAAGTGAACGACGCCCGCAGAAGGGGCAAAGTCATGCTGGCTTTTGCCTGGGGCACGTCATTTATCTACTGCATACCGCAGGTGAGTACAGCACGAGCTTAATGAGTCCTTAATTGCGAATTCCTTGTACCTACTGAGAGATACAACAAATGTCAAACATTCTAGAGTTATGTCAGCTTTATTAATATTCCCAATAAATATTTCGTGTATAAAATATACAGTGTGTAAAAAAATTCGTTATTCGTTGAGAAAAGATTTTTATTAAAAACGCTAGGAAACGTAAACTTTAGTTTTTTATTTTAAATCTTATAATTATAATTTTAAATTTTTTGCTCCCACCATTTTTTCCCCTCCACATTATGCACATTTATCTTAAATAACAACCTGACTTTTTTATCGAAATTTTATAGTGCACGACGATACCCCCTCGCCCTCGTCTTCTTTTTGGCCTCGGCCATTAAAATCAGACTCGTCCAGAAAAAAGTAACTTTTTGACCTTAGTACACAAATAACTATTTTGCAACGTTGCAAATTTAGGGTTTTGGTTGGTAAATACGGAACCAAAATTGGTTGCATTGATTAGGACAAACTAAACTAGTTATATATGTAATTATAATGTAATTGTGGTTATGTTTAAATTATTGCAGGTTACATTGAACGGGAGTCAAGTTGAGTTGTCAAAATTCGTAGTTAAAAATGCAATTAATTTGGTGGTGGGTAGATGAGTAAAATCATATAAAAAAGTAGTTAAATATAGGTGTCTACGGCCCAGAAGAGACAAAGTATTCCTAGAAGACAATAATCTTCGCTTTGAAAAGAATTTATGTAAAAGAAATTAAAATTTTATGTGAACACACGTGAATGTTGTCCAATTATTATTTCCCCATTATTTTATAAAATTTCAATTTTTTTATCTTAGCTTAGCTGAAAATAATGTGTGATTTAATATTCGTAAAACCAAAAACGTTACTTTTTTACTCAAAAAATTTCAATAATAATGCCTTCAGGTCCCAAAGGTACAGAAGTACCATTTTTAAATACTAAAAATACTAAATCAAACTGGCATAAGCTACCAACCAAAAAATGAACTTTAGTGGTCGTAGAAAAATCTTTTTTAAGGTTTTTTAGTTACAAATTATCTTTTTATAATATAATTACACTCACAGGCAAAATAATCGATCCACACAATTTTTCGATGAATTTCAATCGCAAATAACTTTTTTATTTGATTTCAGATTTAAACAAATATTAAAGAATATTGTAGATACAATAATGGAGAATCGCTCACATTTAAAAAAATTAATAAAAAATTGATGTGCGTTTATAATATACAGATTAAAAAAAAAGATGTTTTTTACCATAAATTTAAGACACTCTGTATATAGAGTGGCAAAACCGTATATTGTTCTAAATTAAGTTTTACTTATCAGGTCACATATATTTTTAACAGTTTTGTTTTTGGTTCAACTTGATATATTTATTTTTGTGGAAAATATGAATTTTTTTTAAAAAACTTAGCAATTTCCAATATTTTTCCTGTATGAAGAACTAAGGTTGCTATGATCCATCCATAGCCTACGGAAGAAGACAGTGACAGTTTTGTTGAATCATCACATACTTGGACATGTCATATATACAGCTTTCAAAAGCTATCAAATTGTTTTTTGTAAATTAATGTGTCAATTTTGAGGTGTCTTCTTACTTTTAAAAATGTCTCCTACTGATGTTGCCCTTTGCCCTTGCGTTTAAAACACTTGCTACGTAATACTGTGACCGTCCATTCTGGATTAAATTAATGGCTCTGGCAACAACAGGACATATCCATTTTTTAAAGTGAGAAGACACCTCAAAATTTAAACATTAATTTGCAAAAAACAATTTGATAGCTTTTGAATGTCGGGTATGTCCAAGTATGGGATGATTCAACAAAACTGTCACTATCATTCTGCATAGCAACCTTATTTCTTCATACAGAAAAATATTGGAAAATAAAGTGCTCTCTTTTTTTTAAGTGCTCTTTTTAGTTCCACCCTTACATCCAAACTAAGATGTCCCATAAGCCAACTGAATGGCTTGTGCGGGTTAGGGGTAGGAACGGACCGACGGCTTAAAGTCCCCTCCGAAGGACTATACACAATGGACAAACACAAATATAAACAACCATACCCAAGTGGGATTCGAACCCACGACCTCTCGGCTCGTACCCAGGAGCTCTGACCACTACACCACCGAGGCCGCAATGTTTTTTTAAAAACTCCATATTTTCCACAAAAATAAATATAACGAGGTGAACCAAAAACAAAACTGTTAAGAATAGATGTGACTTGATAAATAATTTAGAACAATATACGGTTTTGCCACTCTACAGAGTGTCTTAAACTTTTGGTAAAAAACATCTTTTTGTTTAAACCTGTATATTATAAACGTGTAAGCGATTGTCCATTAATTTATCTAGAATATTCTTTAATATTCGTTTAAATCCGACATAAAATAAAAAAAAAAATTTGCGATTGAAACTCATAGAAAATTTGTGTGGATCGATTATTTTGCCTGTGTATCTTCTTTTTATGTAGCAAAATATGATTTATTATTAATTTATTAATGCCCAACAAAATACAATATAATAATATAAAAACATTTAGTTTTAAATGCGTTAAAGCATTAAAACAATTCTACTATTTAAATTAGGACCGGCATTGTTTACTAATAAAATAGTCGTTTTCACTTTTAAATAGTTATTTTTTACTACTTAAACAGTTAAAGTTTGACTAATTTAAGATAAGTCACCATCTTTGACTGTTTCTGAAAGTAAAAAGTATCTAGTTTCTTTAATCGTTTTTAACTCTAACAAATTATTGTTACCGTTAAATACATGTAGGCTCCATGTTTAAATGGTCAATAAAAAAACAAAGAAACAAATTTTAGCTCAAAACAGCAAAAAATATTATAAATATAAATATTATTAACAATATTTATAAACAAATCGATGGTTTTTTGACAAAACATCGTAAGCGACAATTTTGTTAAATTACTTTTTATTTTATCAAAGTGTCAGTTACGATAAGCTGCACATGTTAACATAATTATATATTATTATATATTATTATAATAGTTATTCCAATTTTGGAATCTAATATTGGTCAGTTTGAATATTTTTATTATTGTAAGCGCCTCTTCTTTTTACCGATTTATAAAGTAAGCGCCTATATGTTCCTGAAAAATAATCGTAAGCAACTCCGAGACATGGCATTTGCGATTTAACATTGTGTCGCTTACGATAATATTGTGCTCCCGCCTTGATCTATCAAGGCGTTATTCCTGCTCTAAACAGTTTATTCGTAAGTATACCTGCATCGTGGTGATTGCTACCAAGTTTTAAAACAATATTTTATTTGATCAAAAGCTTATAATTCCTTTTTATCATTGCATTATTAATAGTTATCCTAATTATAATTGTTTTTTACGTAGTGTGGTTCGTTAAAAGTGTTTTTTGTAGTAATTGTATGTTGTTATAACGTCAAATAATTTAACTCAAATTTATAACGGTTAGATGACGGCCAAAAAATTTTGAACGACCTGTCATTCAGTGGTTTTCTAAAATGTAAAACTGCCTTTAGTAACCACTAACCTTACTTTCTGAAAGTTGTCAGTTTGACGTATTTCATTGTTAATTGTGTTGTTTTAAGGTTAGATTCTCTGTCAACTTTTTGAAACTGCTTGTCATCTTGTCAAAAATGTCCCTAAAGGTTGGTTTGCAGACATTAAGTTCGGGCTCCTTGTGTAGGCTCCATGGGTTAGATACTGGTTTGTGAATAAAAATCGTTAGTTTTTTTCAAAGAAAGCTAATGTAGATTTTCATTTTCAAAAAGTAAAAAAATAAATGTTGCTAACAATGTTTTGACAAAAGTAATAATCAAATCTATATCCCACAAAGTAACGTAAATGTAACTTAAGCGACAAGACTATTTTTACATTTTCCTAAAGATGTTCTTATAAAATATCGTATGCCACAAAATTTAATGAAAATTTTAGATTGGATTCGATCTAACTTAAATATTTGAATTCTACATTAATAAAATAATGCCTCACCAGTTTTCAGATAAATAACTTTAAAAATAAAGCTCCCACACAAAAAAAATCTCTCCTGTAAAATTAAGGTTTTGTCGCTTACGATGTTTTGTCAAATAACCATCGAAATATAGGTGGTTTTTATAAAAGTATCAGTGGCCCAGCGATTAGACTTCCGCTTGACAACAGAGGGACCTGAGTTCAAACCCCGGCTGGGTCAAAAACTTTTATAAATTTAAGACTATAGTCATATAGTCATAGATGCCATAAATATTTTTATCTACATTTAAATCTAGTCTGGTCGATTTTGGTTACACGTTTGATAAATTTAGAATCAAAATATTGTAGATGTTAAATTTTAATTTTTTTTTCAGAGTTTTGTTTTCCGTGTGCAGAGTCATCCTCAGGACCCGATGTATGAACAATGCGTCTCCTTCGGATTTTTTACTTCGAGCGCTCAAGAAATCATCTATAATTTAATGTCTGTGATGTTTTTGTATTTTATACCACTATTTGTGATTATTATCGCATACACTGCAATCATGTGCGAAATCTCCAAGAACTCTAAAGATACCAAAGGTGAGTTGACCCGTAGACAGTAGCTTTATCAAATTGGCAGTGTTAAGTGTCAAAGTGACAGCTGTCAAAAAATAAAATGCATTGTAAATCATGCTATTAAAAATATATAGTGAACATTTTTTAAATTTATACTATATAATATGTATAATAATAATCAAATAATTTTAAATAATTGTTATTCTATTATAAATAAATCAAAGCTAAATTGGTATTCAAATTTAAATTGTTTTGTTTTAAAACTTGATATTAAAGCTAAAACATTAAATATTTATTTTATGATACTCAATATTAAATAAATAGTATATATTTTATATTTTATATATACAGGGTGTTTCTTTTAACTTGAGACAGCTCAATATCTCGAGAAATACGCATTTCACGGAAAAATGTCTTAAATAAAAGGTTAATGTGACTAAAGGGGACATTATTTGGTGCTACCGCTAGCCACCCCTACCCCTCCTTAAGGGTGAAACGGGGGGTAACTTTGGAAAGTCAAATGGAATGACCCGATTTTTTTCACAGAGTTTAGTAGTACATAAAAAATGAATAACTTTTATTTGAAAGTTTTTTTAATTTATCAACAGATGGCGCTGTAATTCAAAATTTAAGAAAAAGGGGTTTCCTTGTAAAATGTATTATTTGAAACGTTTGAAAAACAAAAATTAACATTAAATCAATAGTCGGCTCTGAAAACAATTTATAACAAATGTTCGAAATGTCGTCCTTCCATTTCGACACCAAGTGGAGCACTAGCCTCCCTGGTCGGTAAACGTTTGGTGCGGTACCTTAAGCGAACGATTAATCGGACCCTTCTTTATTGACGGTGCATTAAATGCAAATTAAAAGTACCGGAATTTTCTAGAAAACGATCTGACGGACCTTTTGGAGGATGTACCACTAGCACGGCTCCAAAACATGTGGTACCAGCAAGATGGTTGTCCTGCACATTATTCGACAATTGCTCGAGAGGTGTTGTTATAAATTGTTTTCAGAGCCGACTATTGTTGATTTAATGTTAATTTTTGTTTTTCAAACGTTTCAAATAATACATTTTACAAGGAAACTCATTTTTCTTAAATTTTGAATTACAGCGCCATCTGTTGATAAATTGAAAAAAGTTTTAAATAAAAGTTATTTATTTTTTTATGTACTACCAAACTCTGTGAAAAAAATCGGGTCATTCCATTTGACTTTCCAAAGTTACCCCCCGTTTCACCCTTAAGGAGGGGTAGGGGGTTGCTAGCGGTAGCACCAGATAATGTCCCCTTTAGTCACATTAACCTTTTATTTAAGACATTTTTCCGTGAAATGCGTATTTCTCGAGATATTAAGCTGTCTCAAGTTAAAAGAAACACCCTGTATATATATATATATATATTAGACTGGTTCAAAAAAATCGAATATTTTTTTTCTTTAAATCCCGCATTGAAATATCTTCCTAGCAGTAAAAAAAGAAGCCTGTGAAAATTGTAGCTCTTAATATTAATATTTAGAGGTCGCTCATCGTGAATTTCTATTTTACGTTTAAATAACACAGGAATTCTTTTTTCTTAACTTTGAAATTGTATAACTCGTTTTTGAGTGAACATATTGGAATGAACTCTATATATTTTTGAAGAAAATTGAACGTTCTACAAAAAATGTCTCCTATAATTTTTTCGTAAATTCACTCCTTTAATAGTTATTCAAGGTTGAAATTAGACATATAATAAATGTAAATAAATAAACACAGGAATTTTTTTTTTTTTACTTTTAATTTTATAACTTTTAATAGGTGATAAAGCATCAAAAATAAGGTAGACTTTCATAAAAAAACATTTCTTAAAAATGTTTCCTAAGAACTTTTAAACCACAAAATTAATTTGGCACACAATGTAATATAGTCAGTGCCTTAATAATGATGTAGATAATTATTTAAAAAAAACATCAGTGCCGCAGTTACTTGGGGGGCTGCTCCCCTTTTCACCTCAGTCTTTGACGCCACTGGAAATTTTAAAATAATAAATAAATAAAATTTTGATTTGGAGCTTCGTTTCTAAAATATTTGCTCAAAAATGTTTCCTCGCAAAATTACATTTTTAGATTTAAAATTTTAATTTTAAATTAAACTTCGTTTTTGAAATATTTGGGCACACTCCAAAAAAACTGCGGCAAAAGTATTCTTGGATAAATAAATTAATTATTTAAAAAATGAAGCACTAAATCAAAATTTTACATGAGTAGTTTTTTTCTCTAAATTAAACAGATAATCTAAAAATGTGTTTATTATTTAAAAAAATTCCAGTGGCGCCTAAGGTGAAAAGAGGAGCAGCCAAGTAACTGCGGCACTGATGTTTTTTTTTTAAATAATTATCTACATCATTATTAAGGCACTGACTATATTACATTGTATGCCAAATTAATTTTGTGGTTTAAAAGTTATGAAGAGAAAACTATTTTTTTTTTGTAAACTTTGACGGCCTGTATTTCTCTTAGGAAACATTTTTAAGAAATGTTTTTTTATGAAAGTCTACCTTATTTTTAATGCTTTATCACCTATTAAAAGTTATAAAATTAAAAGTTAAAAAAAAAATTCCTGTGTTTAAACGTTACATTTATTATATGATTTATTTCAACCTTGAATAACTATTAAAGGAGTGAATTTACGAAAAAATTATAGGAGACATTTTTTGTAGAACGTTCAATTTTCTTCAAAAATATAGTTTATTTTAATATGTTCACTCAAAAACGAGTTATACAATTTCAAAGTTAAGAAAAAAGAATTCCTGTGTTATTTAAACGTAAAATATATTTTATATTCTATAGAAATTCACGATGAGCGACCTCTAAATATTAATATTAAGAGCTACAATTTTCACAGGCTTCTTTTTTTACTGCTAGGAAGATATTTCAATGCGGGCTTTGAAGAAAAAAAAAATATTCGATTTTTTTTAACCAGTCTAATATATATATATATATATACAGGGTGTAATAACACTTTTTTGTTTAATAAACATATATCAAAAAATGCCTCCTAACGGAGCTACGCCCCCTAAATAGGAGCTTAAGAGCATCATTTTTTTAAACTATTCCTAGAGGGTTGAACATGAAGACCTGCAGGTCATGAATTTTTGGGACTTTGGTAATTTTGACATTCTGAATCTGGATCTATAATCAAAACAGTTAAAATTTACAAAAACAGCCCCAACTTTTTGCAGAGTGAGTATTTTAATGTTTTGTTATAAAATTATGAAAATTTATAATTTTTCACGAAAAATAGGTACTATTGCTTTGAATCGCTCAGATGCACTATTTTCGAGAAAATTGTAATTTAAATTACTATGCTTAGCATAATTTTTAATATTTTCATTAAAAAGCTTTGGGACAAAAGTGACGTTTGGGTTATTTGCTGACTTTACATTTATTTTTATAGTTTAGTTAATATTTTTTGGCTCGATTTTTGTTATTTTTTATTATGGAGCGATTTTCCAAATTTTAACACAAAATTTTAACGAAAATATATGTATGCTATGCAGAGTAATTTATAAATGCATTTTTCTCGAAAATGGTGCATCTGAGCGATTCAAATCAAGATTACCTATTTTTCGTATAAAACTATAAGTTTTCATAATTTCATAAAAAAAATAAAATATTATCTCTGAAAAAAGTTGGGGCTATTTTTATAACTTTTCCCCCCCAAATGTTACGCCTATGATTAAATTTTAACAGTTTTGATCTTAGATCTTGATTCAGCATCTAAAAATTACCAAATTGCCAAAATTTCATTTCTTCATGTTTAACGCTCTAGGAATGGTTTTAAAAAACTTTTCTCTTAGGCTCCTATTCAGGGGGCCGTAGCTCCGTTAGGAGGCATTTTTTGATACATGTTTATTTAACAAAAAGGTGTTACTTTTCTATGAAGAATGCACTGTTTAAGTTTGGCCCCCTAATTTCAGGACACCCTGTATATTTTATTATTTTTTATATTATTCATTGATGACCACGGTGTGCCTGAACGAAGTTTAAGTCACATAAAAATGCCTCCAAACACTGATTTCAGTTTCTTGTTCGGGACCGTTTGGTGACTTAAAAATTATATTTACCTAAATTAAACAACATTTTAAATATTCTCCAAGCGTTATTTTATTTAATTTTATTAAAAATCATGAAAAAACATGAATTTTCTAAAAATTTCGAAAAGAGGAACAGCTAGTATTTTGGTAAATATCATTTTTAAGTCACCAAAGGGTCCCGAACAAGAAACTGCAATCAGTTTTTGGTGGCATGTTTATGTGACTTAAACTTAGTTTACTATTAATGAACCAAATAATATAATAATATTTTTTTTTTAAATAAATATATTAATTAAATGTTCTTAATCATTAAAATTAAAAATATAATCAATTTTTAAAACCTGACACCCTGTTCTAAAAGTTTTGCGCTCAAGGCAGCCCCTACGCCTTCCCATACCCTAGCTACACCACTGGTCGTAAACTTGTATTAAGTAACTTTAAATAAATTAACGAACCCAACTAGAATTAACAGAGAAACTTTGATTTAAGCTCATCACTATAATTGTATCAATTATCAAAGTAACTTGATTTTGGTCTTAGCCAAAACTTTTACACAATTTGCTTTCTATTAACCAACTGAACTGCTGCAGTATTGAATTATGATTTACTTTTTTATACTGAATTTCTGATATTTTAGGTTCCTTTAAAATAACATTTCTTCAAGATTAGCCTTATAGGCCTAAAGTCGTTAAGCGCCAACAATAATTAAACATTGTATTATTTATTTAACAGAAGCCTTTCATGCTTTTGGTATTAAAAAGTTTTTTAATAAAAAAGACTAAAAATTGTTATTTAATAAAATCAATTTAAAGTTTATATAAAAAGTACGTTTAGTTATGGGTTTGTTCATTTAAATTTTGTTTTAAATGAATCATATAATATTATTATTGAAAAAAGAATAACACTAAATTTTGGTATAACAAAGCCTGATAATTATTATATAATAATAATTATAATTATTTTAAAAGTAAACATTAAAAGGCGTTTTATAAACTAAAAAACAAGGAATTTGTATGTTTGTAAATATTGGCACACCAAAACGACAAATCCACTCCTTAATAAGGGCATCGGCCACTGTGGCAGCTTCCTGGTTTGGCAAGGCGTACGCTTCCGCCCACTTGCTGAAGTAGTCCATTACAACGATGATGTATTTATTTCCAGATTCTGTTTCCGGAAATGGACCCGCCACATCGATTGCAATTCTCTCAAATGGGCTGCCCACATTGTACTGTCGCATTGGGGCTTTTGGGCGCTTCTGGGGTCCATTGCTTGCCGCGCAAACGGCGCACTTCTTGCACCATTCCTTCACATCTCGTTGGCTGTTGACCCAATAAAACCGTTCCCTAAGTCTTCCGAGCGTCCTGGTCACCCCAAGATGTCCTCCAGTAGTTCCATCATGGATTTCCTGCAGCACTTCTGGTATCCTGTTTCTGGGGATTATTATCTGCTTCCGGTCTTCCCTACTACAACTCCTCGACCGACCTCTTTGTCATCAATTCTCGGCTCCAGAAGCATTATACTTCCATCTTCTGATTTACAATCCAAGAAAGCCTTCAATATCATCTCGCTGTGTTCCGGTATCAAAGCATCTTCTGTTAGCATCACACGAATATTCTTCTCTTTAGATCGATGCAACACGACTTCCTCTCCATTTACCCTCAATATTCCTTGCTTAAAGTTCAGTTCATAATGTCCATGCCTACAATAACTTCATCTTCAATATCTGCAACTAATGCTTGATGTTTAAATTTCGTGTTTCCTATGACCATCGTGATGTCCACTTCTCCACGAACAGTAGCGGTTTCTCCTGTTGCAGTACGTAGTCGCCGATTGGTAGATTTTATCTTCGACTTCGACAATATCTGGCCGAATAATTGTCTTTGTCGCACCTGTATCCAGCAGCAGCACATGTAACTTTCCATTAATAAAGCCATCCACAAAAACACTGCTGCCTCTGGGGCATGCTGGTTACAGGTCGACGGTTGCCCCTTTTCCTCGACCCTATCTAGTTTTCCGACTGAGACGAAGTCAGCACCACCTGGCTTTCTCTGCAACGACTTCGTATATGTCCTAGCCTTCCACATCTCCAACACCGGATTTCCTTCTTCTCTGGTAGGTTTTCTTTAAAAACTCGCCTGATTGCTTCAATTATTCTGGGTTCCTCCTCTTTCTCTTCCTCGACTCTCCTTATTCTAGGCTGGCTCCTACAGCTCTGCTTTGCCGCCTCGAATTCCAAAGCTCGAGCTAATGCATCAACCAGTTGGCTCGGACGAGCCAGTGTTAGAGCCTGCCTTGTTTCATTGTCTCGAAGTCCATCCAAAAAGGCTTGAACCGCTAATCGTTCCATAACGGTCGTTGGAGTAGCTGGATATGCTAGCCGGACCAAGCGTGCAATATCAGCCTCGAATTCTTGTAAAGTCTCGTTCGATTTCTGGCAGCGATTCTTCAGTTGGGAATGGTACACATGTTCCAGATGTGTCTGGCCATATCGAAGTTCCAGATGTTTCACTAACGCTTCGTAATCTTCTTGTTCGTTTGGAGAAAGCGTCTGCAAGATGTCCGTTGCATCTCCGCGTAAAGCCAGAGTCAACGCTGTAGCTTTTTCTTCTGGTAGCCAGCCATTTGCTTTTGCTGCTGCCTCAAACTGACGGATGTAGTTGGTCCAAGAAGTTTTTCCATCGAACTGAGGTGGTTTCATTCGGACTCGGCTCCCCTCCGGCACTGCTCCTGGTTCCGCCAGCATCATGGGTAGATTTACAGCTGTGAGTTTACTATTTATTTCTCTAATTTTGACTTCCAATTTCTCGTTCAATTTTTCCTCTCTCGAATCCAATTCCTTCCTTACGTCATCAAATTTCTGTCCCATTTTCTCTTCTAATTCATTGACATTATCTAGAATCTTCTGCTCCAAATATTCTTTTAAATTTTTAGAATTTTCCAGAATTTTCTGCTGCAGTTTGCTAGAATTTTCCAGCATTTTCTGTTGTAAATTGCTAGAATTTTCCAGCATTTTCTGTTGCAAATCGTCCTTTAAATCGTTGACATTTTCTAACATTTTCTGTTGTAAGTCGTTGGAATTTTCCAAAATCTTCTGTTGTAAATCGATTTTCAAATCGCTAGAATTGTCTTGCATTTTATGTTGTAACTCGTTAGAATTTTCTAGCATTCTCTGTTTTAAATCGTTTAAATTTTGCAACATTAAATGCATATCACACGGGCCTTCAAATAAATACGTATCTGGATTTTCACCTTCCTGTTCCAACGCTTCTCGAAGCCGCTGCTGCAACACATTCTTTTTCCCAGTTGTATCACATTCTCTTTCTTCTAGCTCCCGCTTAAGGTCCGCCACTTTTAAGTCCATTAAGGAAACCATTTTCGCGAAATTTCACACTAACCGCACTCCTGACACCAATTGTAACGTTTTTAACTGTTCGTAGTGTGAATTAAAACACGCACTGGTTAATTAACGAACTAAACTATTTATTTAATAACTTAACTACACT
Source organism: Brassicogethes aeneus (assembly GCA_921294245.1). Taxonomy (NCBI): domain Eukaryota; kingdom Metazoa; phylum Arthropoda; class Insecta; order Coleoptera; family Nitidulidae; genus Brassicogethes; species Brassicogethes aeneus. The sequence continues at coordinate 53,089,766 of OV121134.1, forward strand.
TAAAACACTATAAAACTAACTAAACACTTAACTACTAATTATTTATATATCACTATTGTTCAAGAGTCTATTTATTTGCACTTATATTTATTTATTTCGCCGCGAGTACCAAATCTTAACTGACTTCTCTGTGAAGCTCCGTTTCTTATATATTCAGCGCCAAGGTCTTCTGGAACATTCCAGCGAGCTCCACACTCTCGATTGTTCGAGCGCTGAGTCACCGGCGATGACTCATCGGCGATGACTAACCGGCGATGAGTCATCACTCCGATATCCAGAGCGGTACTCGCTACAATATAAAACAGTTTTATTTACATTACGAAAACAAGAACTGATTTAGCAAAATGAATGAAAATATAGAATCAGATGCATTTCCAGCAATTACCAATTAGTTATCCCGATGTTTTTTTCATATATTTATACTATCGATTTTTCTGTTTAATTGGGCTTTGTTATTAAACTTGTGCCAAAGAGTGCTTTTCATTTATAATATTATACAATATAATAATATCCTAGCACACTGAGTATAGATTATAGTATGTGACACACTATGAGGTGTGAATTATTATCCGAGCATACACCGAAAAAAAATAATGTAGTTGAGTTAACGTTTGCCTAAATGTAATTTTTGAAAATGTTGTTTCATCAAAAAACCTATTGGATTAATCTATATTTTGGTGTCAAAGCAATAGTCAGAGTTTGTCAAAGTTTATTTGTTCAATTGACAGTTAAAATATTGATTTAACATAAACTAATTTTTTGAATTAAAATGTTTATCCTATTTTGATTTAATAGCTGGAATTGGTTGAATCAAATACTGAAATTTATAGGATTACCTAAAAAAACTATTAAATTAACGTTTAGTTGCTCTTTAAATCCAAAGCATTAAATTTGTTTATTTAACAAATTGAAAATGTTACTTTAAAATTTGTTAATGTTGCATTCATAAAATTGCCGTGAAGGGCGCTTCGAGCACCCACGCCACGTCATTAGACGGTGTTGATCACGTGATGTTCTTACATCTCGCCTCAGTTGGCTTACGATAGGAGTATATAAGCTCAGGTAGCCGTTTGTTTTGGGTGTGTTCCACAGTGGAACTTCCACTACACCAAATTTCCCGACACCGATAAGACCCCCAATATAGGTTGAATCAGCTGTCTGTCGGTAGATATTTGAAGTAGGTGGAACGCACTCAAAACATAAACTCTGGCGAGGGAAGGTTCAATTCTTTCTCTTTATATTAATTCCATAATTTTGTTTTGAACACCAACCTTTAAAGAATGTTACTTTTACATTTTCAGAATGTTAACTCAACCCAATTAACCCAACATTAGCGCAAATTATTTTAATTTAACATTTTATTGGTGTTAAGTGAATATGCTAAAAAGGTTACTCTGACATATCAAGAATGTTTAATTAACCAGATTAGCAGATTAGAACAAATATTTTCATTTTGTTCATTTGACTAATATTTGTTGTTCAATTACACAATACAATTTGACATTTTTAGATGGTTAAGTAAACGTGCAAAAACCATTGCTTGTATTTAAAGTGCATAAAGAGTTGAATTAATATTTTTTGTTGTTGTTTCAAGAGGTTATTTTTTCAGTGTACATTTTATTTCGAATTTAATATCTATTATTTATAATAATATCACCTTTACCAAATTTTGTTTAATGTACAAGTTTTAATTAGGGCCTCTCCATAAAGTACGTCACACGTTTAGGGAGGAAGGGGTTTACCGTTTTTTAGGAAGTGCACAGCAAAAAATTTGCCCGTGTAAATTTTCTAGAGTTATTCATTATTTTAACTCTAAAATCCAATCTTATCTATTTTTCATCTAGGTAACTCTTTTTTAACTCTAACTTTAAATTAATTTATCATCATATATTTTATCAACGCCAGTGAGATAAGAACTTCTTATCCCACTCATGTTAAGTGAGATAAGAAGTTCATTAACGCACGCGTTTTTCTTATCTCACTGCTTTTCAACCAATCAAATAAAAAAGTAAAATATCAAAATCTATTTAAATTTAATGTAACAATACAGCTTAATTATTTATTATAAATATTAATAACACAATCTGTACAGTGTTCCAAATGAATTCCTGGTGGATAAAGTGGATAAAATGCTAAAGTATGACAATAATATAGTATACCTTCTCATTTGCCAAACTGCGAATCTATTTTTTTGTACACCATTTTTCATATTTGGCATAGGTCAACTCGTATTTTGACTTAGATTTTTCGGGGCAACAGACCGGAAATAGCTTTTATAACTTGTTCTTTAATATCAGATGGAAAACTTTCCGAATCAGTCATTTTTATTACTAGAATAGTATATTATGTATCAAGTTTGATAAACGCCATTTTATACACGAATTTAATTTAGGCACGAGCGAGCTTGCGAGCGAGTGTATAGAAAAGTTTATAAACGAGGTGTAACAACAGGGGAAACTGTCAAATGTCACATTTTTACATTTTATAAACACAATTATAAAGGTTATAAATCGAAATGTATCTTGAAAATTGACAGTTTTTCACAGTGAAAGTAAAGGAAATGTTTTATGAGGACTTTACAGTAGAGTCCGTGCCCGAATTTAGGTTATAATTTACTGCCGGCAAAAAAGGTCAGTACAATGTTCATATAAACTTTTCAAATATTGGCGTTGAGAAACTCTTTAATATTTTTGTATTGAAGTATCGAGATAATAAAATAATTTTCACATTTAGTATTATTTTAGAAGAAAGGCACTTTATTTTAACGATTGTATGACATTTGACTGTCAACTAACTTAAAACTAACTTCAGCCCGTGAATAAAAACCTGTTGCTAACTTCAGCCCGTGACTAAAGCGCCGTAAAGCCACAACTTGTCAATGTGTATTTAAAAGGTCACTTAGTGTCGTGAAAACATCTACGATAAAGGGCGTTTTAAAGGTGGGAGTAGAAAAAATTATTTTTGACGTACGCACTCGTTGGGCAAATTTCGCATGCGTACGTTAATAAATCTCTTATCCCACTTATCGTAAATAACTATTACACTATTTAGTCACAATGTACTGTCCGTTCAGGCTAAGTTGAGCGGTCTAAGGAATGTCACCCCGTCCATCATCTCTATGTTCAGGCACAATTAAATACATGTATTTCGGTAGCCGCTCTATACGAACAAACGGCAAGCCGCGGCACTGATAAATCATCTTCTTGTTACCAAAATCTCGCGACGATTCGATGTTTAATTTAATTAACTGCCACATGATCCCCCACCAAAGCGCTCAACTTAGCCTGAACGGACTGTAACTCTATTTCTATTATAAAAACATTTACAAAATTAGAGTAGATTTTTTCACTAAATCAATTAAATTATAACTTTTGTAGAGTTATTTTTAAATCTGGTACATGGTACAGTTTAATCTAAATATCTCTAATAAATTCTTATTAGTGAATATTTTAACTCTAAATTTAAATTGTGTAAATTTAACTCTATTTAGTGTGATTGGCTCACACGGGGTGTTTCTCTTTGCATTCTACTAGTTACAGTGATTTTGTGTTCACTGTAGGGAGGTGAAATTACCACACGTAAACTTAATTTTTGGTCGTAGATTACAAATCCGTGCTTGGTTTAGCTGTATCAGGTCAAAATTCAAAGATAATGGAAACATCCTGTATAAATTTAAACACCCTGTATAATTTTTTTTAAATTAAATTTGGCGGGACCCACGCATTAGTTCCAAATTGGAAAAATAACATATTCTTGCAAAATTTGAAGTTAATTGATCAAAAGATACACGTGTCCCTATAAGGGTTTTTCTTAGATAATTTAGGAAATTTGAAATGTTTTTTTTGCTGATTTTTTTTGTATAATTTAGGATATTATATTACATGAAATAAAAAGCATAAAACTGTTGGCACAAGAGGTGAATTATATTAATTTACAAATTATAATATACCAGTTACAGTGTGTTCCCGGATCGAATTTCCAATTGGAAAACTTTTTTAGACCAGATACAGCCAAACCGAGCACGGATTTGGAATCTACGACTAAAAATTATGTTTATGTGTCCGAGCGTTTAGCTTTAGCAAGAGTTAAAAATTTACCTACAGTATTATTAGTATTATTATAATAATAATTATTGTTTTATTTATGTATTTGGGGTTAATTGAATAGTTAACACGTTGCAAAGAAATAAATAAAACAATCATTAATACTAAAACGTCTTAAATTCTTGTATACTACTACATATTCCTTATAAAATACCTATATTGTACACGATTATAACCTTCCTTAATATTTTATAATACATTTTTTATAAATTTAATAATTTGTTGTAGGTATACCCTTTCCTATTAAAAACACGATATAGTGTAAATTAAAAATTATTTACACTAAATATATTTAAATATATTGAATCATTTAATCTATTTTTTGTTAATATATTATTATCATAGAGTGGATTTAACACTAAAATGTGTAAATTTGTCTCTAGATTAGTTAACATTTTAAGTTATTTAGACGAATTTAGTGCTAAATTAACCATTTTTAAGTGTTAAAATAATTTAACAAGAGGTTAAATAACACGATTTAGAGTAATTTTAACACTACGATGGTTATTAAAAATAGCACTATTTTTGGTAAAAGTTACACTGCAATGCACACTACTGTTAGTGTAATTATCCAACTCTAAATAAGTTGGTCCTATATACCACCTAATTAGTAAACTTTAGAGTTTAATATTTACTCTATTTTTTTTACGTTGTGTGAGATGTGGGAGGGGGGTTTGTATCGTGCGTTACATCACACAAAACAAATAAAAATATGTCACTTTGCGTGTTGCCTAGGTTTTTAAACTTAAATGCATAATAACTCGAAAACTACTTTTTCTACTCCTATTACGGAATTTGACCCTTCCAATATCACTTTTATCTATGGAATGACATATAGTCCGTATAGTGTTACAGAATGAAATATTCTATCATCTGATGACAGAATAAACACTCGTGGCGACATCTCTGTTTTTAATATCTAACAAATTTTAGACCGATCCAACCTCACTTTCTTCCAATTAAATTATTTTTCTATGGTATTTTTTGGAAACGTAGAAAAAGTATATTCTGAAACACATTTGGAATTGCATATTCCGCTCTCGTAAACCGTCAAACTCGCCTTCGGCTCGTGTGACAAACTCTTCACTCGAGCGGAATATGCTGTATTCCAAACTTGTTACAGAATATACTATTACAAAAAATATACTTAAAATAATGTTAATTATTATTTTTTTATTATTTTTTTTTTCTAAATGTGTTTTTTCTGGTGCATTAATTACGTGAGGCATTTTTTTGATAATTTGAGATATAACATATTATATCGAAAATTGACTATATCTCTACTTTTCTAATTTTTGACGACATTTTTGGATTCAGAGGACAATTTTACATGGAAATTGACTGCTATGATCGGGATTAAAATTGCTATTGACAATAATTTGTTTAATAATGTTTAATAATATTAATAGTTAGGCAGAAAGATATTTACTACTAAGATTTATAACAAAACATGAAATCAAAACAAAATCAGACTGTAACCTTGAGTGTCTAAAATCCCATACAAATGTGTGAAATTTGAATTTTCCATTTATTTAAGGCCTGCTGGAATCTAAAGTACTTTAGATTCCAGCAGGCCTTAAATAAATGGAAAATTCAAATTTGTCCACATGGTCAAATAAAATGGTGTTGGGGTCTTAAATCGCACACACTGTATATAAAAAACACCATAGGTTTATTAAAACCTTGCTTATAATATACATATACATATGCGATATCGCATCTTATTCAATTAGTGTTCTTAACAAATATCTCTTGAAGCACATTCGGCGAATAAGGTCAAAACAAACTTGATAAATAGCGACATGATTTAAAATTAAACTAATATTTTTGAAGAGCAAATTCGAATATCGCATTTTTCGAGTTTGAATACATTTAGCAGATAAATATTAAAGCAAGTATAAATGCTTCTCATCTTTTTTTTATTTCAACACAAAAAACAGGTCGCATCAACCATTATAAGTTATTAGCGACGTATACAAATACATATATAATATTTTAGGTATAGTACATATAGATTATAAAAAATTAAACAACGTTTTGCTTTCATTAATGTTTTAATTAAAAAGAATCACCCGTTTCGAATTAACAGAAAAATATTTAAAATTGGACATTTAAAGAAAATAATTTTATATTTTTAGATATAATTAGGTAGGTAAAACTTTTAAATTTGTCGCATTTTTTAAACTTGCACACTGAGGGAAAAGAATATTTTTAACAAACGTTGCAATTGTTTGAGCCTGATTGCTTTGAATCAAACAACTAAAATTTAAATATTTTCCACTAAAATTTATTAATGGGTTAACTGAAATAGATAAAACTTATAATAAATCTGCTACCATTTTTGCGAAAAGCTCAGCATTTGCAACAAATATAATAAGTTTGTGGCAAAAATATCAAAGTTAATGGGCAATTGTGCTTAGTTTGGAAAGCGCAATTTTTGGAGTGGGGGGACGCCTCTTGAAACGCGTCATCTCGTGCACGTAATACGTGCCACGTACAGTGTCAGTCTGTACTGTACTGTATATACATACGGTTCTTACAAAATAATTTTGATTCCATGCAAACATTTGAAAGAGCATAACGTTTAAGAATATGGTATAAATAGTCAGCCTTATCACGCAGTGGCCTAACCCACTTAATTGAAAACAGTGACATTTTGCGAGAGTAAACTTGGTCTATATTCCTAGAGGTGGCCAGTATAAAGTCTGTACTATAAAAATACATAGGCCATTTCGTGAAAATGGAATAGACCATCGTAAGTTAATCTGCGAAAAATCCCATTTTGTTTTTCAATTTTGTGGGTTAGGCCACTTCTTGATAAGGCTGACGATTTCTACAATATTCTTAAGAATTATGCCGTTTCATCTTCAGAAATGCAACAAAAAATTCAAACTCAGCAAATTTTATTCAAATCTACATGCGTTTCGTTCAAAAGCACTTTTCCGGAAGCTCCTAAATTATGTTTTTTTATTATTAAACCTTGGTGCATTCTACCGTATTTAAAAAAACGTTAGGTATGCCTTTCGCTGAAATAAAACCTTCTCTCAGTGCAAGTTTATGCATTTACCGAAATTTATCGTATTACCGAAAAACACTTAACATTTTAACTACCTCTAACATGTTTCTACAAAATCCATTTATTAATTTTTATTAATATTTTTAGTTGATGCAAAGGATGTGCTCAGGATGTTAAAACTAAGATAATGCCCAAATTATTTAAAGTGTACATACTTAAAAATTTAAAAGCGTAAAATAATTCTTAATCTTTGTTAGAACACTGCTCTTTAAGAATATTTAAAACCATCATATAAAATGTGTCCCTCCTATAGACAAGGTTTATTTAAACTCATTTTATTTAAATTCATTTTAAAATTAAATTTTTAATTAACTTCCATTTTCTTTAAAGGAACATGTAATTAAAGATTTAAACAATCTACAATAACGTAAGGAGAACATAATATTTAAGAATAAACAGTTCTTTAAGCTTGGCTAATATATTATATTATATTTTATATTTTGTTACATTATATACATATAAATATTGCATGGTTTATATTAAAAAAATAGCTCAGAGTTTATCAAATAATATGGGTGCCTAGTATTTTCGTTTAATATTAAAAAAAAAACAAAAATATATACAAAAATATATTTTCTTTAAAATTATGTATACGAGGTGTGTTCAGAAAATAACAGGAATTGTTAAATTTCGCGGGTTCGGAGGGTCCGGTTGTCATAAAATTTTCTTTATTATGTTGATATACATGCCCCCGAAGTATGATAAAAACTTTAACTGTTTTCATTGTTTACTTTGCCTGTGGCAGCCGCTAAGGTTAGACGTGTTTTATGAGCTCGGCGATTTTTCGTTCGTTAAAAGAAATGGATCAAATAATTTGTATCCAATTTTGCTTTAAAAATTGAAAGAAATTCTGTGAAATGTTAACAAAGGCCTATTGTGAGTCTGCTATAAGTAAAACAAGAGTTTACAAGTGGTATAAGAGTTTCCAAGATGGCCGTGAAGACGTTGAAGATAACGAACGCCCCAAACGCACAAGCACATTAACAACCGATAAAAACATGGAAAAAGTGGAAGAAATGGTTATAAACCATCAGAGAAGTCGCTGATGAAATTTTTTCGAATGTTTTGGGTATGAAACGCGTGGCAGCAAAATTTGTTGTAAAATTGTTAAATTTTGAACAAAATGTTTGACCAAAAACAATACTGTAATGATGCCCCAGCCTCCATATTTGCCAGACATACCTCTGTCTGACTTTTTCCTATTCCCAAAAATAAAGAGAACCTTAAAGGGCCATCGTTTTGCAAGCATAGATGACATTAAAAGCGCATCGCTGAAAGAACTAAAGGCTATCCCAAAGATCGAGTTTTAGAAGTGTTTCGAGTATTGGAAAAAGAGCTGGCACATGTGCATAATATCCAATGGGGACTATTTTGAAGGCGACACCATTAATTTAGACGAATAAATAAATAAACTGCGCACCAGTCAATGTGTCGCGACCAAAAATTTCGTCCTTTTTCAAAACGACATAACTTTTTTGTTTCTTGAACGATTTTATTTTGGTTTGTAATGTCTGCTAGCCCCATTCTCTGGAAATACATGCTATAGATATGAAGCTCACGGTTATTCAAGTAAATTTCCTACAGGGTGATATCTAAAACGGTGAAAAATTTCAAAAACTTCATCCAAGCCCCGTTTGTAAAAAAAATATTTTTTTCCCGTTTTTACTTTGAAATAATGAAGTATTATGTCTTACCTTGAAACGTTTGTCAAATTTTTCGAATTGGAATCTTAGCAACAAAAATATGATTTTTTTTTCAAAAGAGTACATTTGCTGCTTTTTTGTAGGCAATACACTGAGCCTTTTTAAGATAAAAAAGATAAGATGGTGAAAGATTGTTCCTTGAATAATTCTGAACAAGCGATAAGCAACAAACTTCCATTAATTTCAGAGGAACCTAAGCAAAGACCACTTTTTCAAAATGACATTTTTTAGAAAATTTGCGAAAACTAAACCTGAACCGATATTTACGTTCGTGACATGTTTGCTTTATAATTTTGACCTCCTGATGTGATTCAGTTGTCAAATTTTAGTTTTAGATGAAACCAAAATCACCAAGAATCAAAATTCGAAAACAATTCCCGGCTGTTAAATGTCTTAATAACATGCCTTTGCCAATGAAAAAAATCATATTTTTGTTGCTAAGATTCCAATTCGAAAAATTTGAAAAACGTTTCAAGGTAAGACATAATACTTCATTATTTCAAATTAAAAACGAGAAAAAAATATTTATTTTACAAACGGGGCTTAAATGAAGTTATTGAAATTTTTCACTGTTTTACATATCACCCTGTAGTAAATTTACTTGAAGAACCGTGAGCTTCATATCTATAGCATGAATTGCCAGTGAATGGGGCTAGCAGTCATCACAAACCAAAATAAAATCGTTCAAGAAACAAAAAAGTTATGTCGTTTTGAAAAAGGATGAAATTTTTGGTCGCGACACATTGACTGGTGCGCAGTTTATTTGCTTCAAAAAACTAAAATTCCCGATATTTTCTGAACACACCTCGTATAATAGTACATTATCTAAAAGGCGGAGAAAGCGCTTATTAAAGCCGAGCTCAGCGTTCGCTGAGTCAGTTAATAAGCTTTCTCCGCCGTGTTTTATATACTATTTTTTTAATCGCTTAATAATTCTGTACTGCACTCTCTAAAAATGAATTAGTCAAAATGACTAATTGTCATAGCGAAAGAACAGCCACTAATAATTTACTACATCAGTAATTTGTAACCCGGACATTTAGCAAACAATTCCTATGTAAAATTGACAACTTAATCCGAAAATGTCCTCAAAAGTTATAAAAGTTGAATTTTTTTAGATATAGTAAATTTTTTATATAATATGAAATTTATATCTCAAAAACTGCTCTACTTTCATAATTTTCGACGGTGTTTTCGGATTCAGGGGACAATTATACTTAAGAATTGTCTGTTAAATGTCCGGGATACAAATTGTTGGGGACTACAGTTATTAGTGACTGCTTTTTCACTTTGAAAACTAGTTATTTTTGACTAAATCATTTTTAGAGAGCACTGTACATTGAAATTCTCGAGTTTGCTACATTTTGTCATAGGTTTGACATATGTATCCACCTAATAGGTTGTGTATTTCTATATAATTTCAATGCATTTTTATTATTTTACGGCAGTGTATAATAATTTGACATTTAAACTGCGTACAAAAATAAAGGCTGATCAGTGTTATAATATGAAAATAGTTGTCCGCTTGAAAAAAATAATATAGGTACTTATATAATATTTTCTTATTAAAGAAGGATAATTCAACCAAATTTAACATAAGTATACTGCTACTAATTTTTTATGTTTTAAAGTTCATTTTTGCAGTAAAACTCATTAAAATTTGTTTAGATAAATTGCTACAAAAAATAGATATCTTCTCACCAAAAGGTATTTTTGAGATATAAAACTGATTTAATAAAAAACAATTTTTTATAATTTATTGATTTAAATAAAAACTACAATTTAAAAAATTATATCTTTTTTTCTTGAAATTACTATTTTGTTATTAATTAAATATTTTTTCCAAAACAATTTTTTGGTGGGTACCTATAGGTATACTTAAATTTTTTTACAATTAAACCTTTGTTATACATGTTTAGATAAAATATTATGATCAATTATTTTATATTGATCTTCTTATCACATTAAACTATAAATAATAATACTAATAATAATAATATTAACAATAATATTTATTTATCCATCAAGATCAGATATATGATATTGGACATGTAAAGAAACACAAATTAAAACACCATTAACTGTTAAAAGCATTAGCATTAAGTTATTTTATTGATTCTAAAATTTTTGTTTTTTGTCAGATTTGGTTTAAAAAAATTCAGACATTAGGTGTCTTTAAATGGGAAGATTTTTACAAAAAAACTATTTTCTATAAAAAGTTCTGCTTTCTAACAAAATAATGTTAAACTATTAATACTATTAAAATTTGAAATAGTATAATAGTATTTTATAGACAACTTAGGCGGACGGTCCGCCGCGGACCCACTGTATATGTCCATTATTCGAGCTAAACTGGCAAAATCTCTTGTAGGATCTGTTTTGAAGGTTGCATGGATTTGATTTTTCCAGATTTCATCCTAGATCAAATAGTTCAGTCAAAATTTGTCGCATAATTATTAAACAAAGGCCAAATTTAAGTAATTGTATTGCCTCCGCGCTCTATTGACGCGTTTTATTGTATTAAATGCTAAGAACGTTTAGCAGTGCTCAATCAGCAATTGATTCTCGAGCACGGCTCGCTTTGTTCCACCAATCGCTGTGAATGTTCAGCGTTTGATTCTCTAATAAGGAATACACGACGACACTAGAGTCTAGTGACTAGACGCACATTCTATAGACTACAGAGAGTGTTGAAGTGTCTCGAAGCATGTCTGACATAATTATCTGGAAAAAGTTAGGTTAAAACTGTTACAAGTTTGAAAAAGGACAAAGGGTTTATTTGTGTTTAAACATATCGTCGAGAGGATGGTCTGCAGAAAATACAAAATCCTTTATTGTATTATTTAAAGAGCTTCCAGAACTATGGCGGTAGAAAACAATTTAAAGCTACTGCATCGCAATTGGACCATGGCTGTGAGAGTAATTGGCTATCTTTGGAACTTTTTATAGATCTCTCTAAAGCATATATGGTATACAATTGCTTAAATTATGATATACTTTTTAAAAAACTATACAACTATGGAGTAAAAGGCTGCGCGCTAACGTGGATACAGTCATATCTTTCAGGGAGAAAACAGAGGGTTAAAATAATCAGAGGCGGGGTCGAATTTGAGTCAATATCAGAAAACATTAACGTTGGAATACCTCAAGGTAGTACCATTGGGCCATTATTGTTTATAATTTATATAAACGATATTGGAAGTGCAGCGAAATTTACCATATTCTGATTGGTATTTTGTGTAACATGTTACACAAAATACCAATCAGAATATGGTAAATTTCGCTGACGATACAAACCTATTGGTCAGGGGTAAGACCTACCTTGATTTATAGACAAAAAGTGAAAATTTAACAAAATGTCTGAATGACTGGTTTGCAATGAATAAACTTATTGTGAACCAGGAAAAAACCAACTGTATATTGTTTAAAAAAGTACAAGATCGCATAGAAACTCCCAGTAATGTTAAAATTAATAATAATGTAATTAAGTAGGTATACATCTAGCACAATGTTCTTGGGCCTTTATATATAGATGAGTGCCTAAATTGGAATCATTTAGCACAACTCAGCCATAAACTAAACAGTGTAGAATATTCAATTAGGGTGCTAAAGAAATATGTAAATAATGAAACTCTAAAAACCATTTACTTTGCAAATTTTCAGTCTCTGCTTAGGTATGGCATTATTTTTTGGGGCAGAAGTAGTAGTGTTTCAGACGTTTGGGTAATAGAAAAGCGTATAATTCGGATATTGAGCAATTTAAGGTATACTGATTCGAGTAGAGGATATTTTAGATGCAAAAGTATTTTGACCGCGACTGGTTTATATATTTATAAACCTTTAGTATTTGCACACAAAAATAAGTCAAACTTTGAACACCTTAAACGAAACACTATTACAAGATCTTCCGGTTACAACTATCCTAAGCATAGACTGAGTACTTTTTAGAAAAGTTTTTACTATTCGGCGGTTGTATGTTTTAATAAACCACCAACGAATATTCAAATTGAAGAAAACCTTAAAAAGTTTAAAACTAGCATTTATAACTTGCTGATGCATATTGAACCATGATTTGCACGAATTTTTAAATCATTAAGAAATGTATTTTCTGGACCAAATTTCATTTAATATTTGTATTTCATTTTCTTCTGTACGCAAAATTTTTTGAAATAAACATTATTATTATTATTATTATTATTATTATTATTATTATTATTATTATTATTATTATTATTATTATTATTATTATTATTATAATGATTTAAGAATTAATGTATTATATTTAGAAAAACCTATTCTACAGGAGGAGTTTTTTAAAGCGTTACAATGCAATATCTTAAAAACGGTTCAATATATTTTTTTTAAATTTTAATGAAGTAAGACATATTTTTGAAATCTGTTATTTCCTTGCATTTTTTGGGTGATCCAATTGCAAAATGCAACGCGATTTTCAAAATCTTGTCCGTATAGCTCTTGGTGCAGTGTCATGTGATATGGATGAAATTTGCACAAATGCAATATGTTCAGAACACATTTTTGACTGGTACTGACTTGCAGGTCAACAGCTACAGATCCTAAAACGCCAATTGCACTATTTTCATCAGTCTTCGAACTCGTTTTTTTGGTTTCAAACTGCCAGTAGTTCGACTCCTCTCTTCCAGTCTTTAAAATGCCATATGAGATTTACGATTATCAGGAAACCTCTCTGCCCACATTAGTGCAGCTTCCCCAAAATCAACAACATATCTAATATCTAAGGCCCGGATTTTAGGTAAAACACCTTTTGTTGGTTTTTTAGGTTTTAAAGATATTTTTTGTATTTTCCCGTTTTATAAAAAATGGAGTCATCTGACTAAGTTTTATTTGACCTAAAATACCTTTTTTATATTTTTTTCACCTATTTTCCTTTTTTGCACCTAAATTGTATTTTTAATACCTAAAATGAACTTTTTTTACCCGTCCTGTGACGTTGAACGACCATTCTCTTGGTTTAAAAATGGTTTGACTGATAAACGCACTAGCTTTACTTCTGAAAACTTGGAGAAATATTTTGTCTGTCATGCATATAATCGTTAAATAAATTAATAACATTTATTTTTTTTTGATTTTAGAGTTCCTATTTTGTTTTTTTTGTAATTTTAGAGTTCCTATTATGTTTTTTTTTTTTTGCTATTTTACATTATTTGTGATATATCATATATGATATATTTACTTTTTTAAAGAATCTTTTATTTTATTTGTTATTTTTCCAACCAAACATTTTTGTTCAGTTAATGTTAATAATAAATATTATTTTAATAACTATTTCATTTTTAATTTAAATCCTTTATTGCCGGACATTAATAGAGCAATTATAATGTAACTAAAACTACATAAGACCTATGTATGGTTTTACAACGATATCGACATTATAATGAAAACATTTTATTTCAATAAATCAGCTTATTTTTTTTTATTTAAGTACCTAATGGCACCTAAAATAATAACCTAATTTTATAACTATGTGACCTATTTTTTGCATTTTTTTTAATTTTTTATAACCTAAAAATACGGCTCAACCAATATTAACTTTTTAATTAAGTACCTAAAATAATAACCTATTTTATTAAAAATATCACCTAATTTAGGAACCTTTTATCACTTTTTTATGACCTAAAAATCCGGGCCTTACTAATATCTAACTTGCACATTAAAATTATTTTCCAGGATTAATTGCACAAGAAAACTTTAATCGTCAAAATGTCAAAATTCTTGACTAACTTAGATCAAAATAACGCGTTTCCATGGAAATAAACAACAACGTGCAGCTTAACAGAATTGATAAAAACATTTTAATTTTTTAGTATTTTAACATAATAAATCATAACTTTTTTGGCACACATACTCTCTCAAAATGAATAAGTCAAAAATAACTAATTATAAGTCATATTTGACTAATTGTCATACCGTAAAAGCAGTCACTAATAATTAGTCAAATTCTACTGAATAAAATAGTCAAATTAGTAGATTTAAATTTAAAAAAGTTTTGACCCAGCCGGGGATTGAACTCAGGTCTGTCACTTGTCAAGCTTGTCAAGCTTTTGTCATAACCTATGTGGCTATCAGTCACTCTATAAAAATCAATTTTATTTGTCAAAAAATATTGTTCATAATATTTTAAAGTTGAATATATTATTTGTGTTGCTGTTTTGAGCTAAACTTTTTGTATCTTTGTTTGTTTTTATGGGCCATTTAACCATGGAGCCTACATGCATTTAATTCAAATAATACTTTGTTGTTGGCCGCAAACGAATAAAGAAATTAGTTAATTTTAACTCTCAAAAATAGTCAAAAATAATCTTAAATTAGTCAAACTTTAACTATTTACCCAGTAAAAAATAACTATTTAAAAGTGAAAACGACTATTTTATTAGTAAAAAATGCTGATACTAATTGAAATAGTAGAATTTTGACTATTTCATTTTAAGAGAGTACGTAGTTTTTTATGTAGATTCAAATATTATAAAAAAAATACATCGTTCCGTTGAAAAATCCAAAGTTACCCCCCGCCCCTCAAAATGGGGTGGAGGGGGTAAATTTCAAAAATATTGGGGTCCCCTGTGTCCTCATAACTTCACCAAAATTTCACAAAAAAATATTGAACTGTTTTCAAGATATTGTCTTGTAACACATTAAAAAACTCACCCTGTATAAAAAATAAGTCTATGTACAAAAATTCAAAAAATATATGAAACTTTGCTTAATTAGTGACCGTGGATAATATTGAATATGAGTATGGGGAGTAGGGTGAGCCAAAAAAACTAACCTATCGGATTTATGGGTTAAAATGAACCTACATACTGTGATGGGCACGAGGTGGGGTACCCCACACTCGAGTAAACGGCAGTAACCCAAGGAGATTTTAAGAATCTCGCGAATTCAAACATAACCTCAACAACTTCGAAATGTTGTCAAGTGTGGCCAAAAACGGTGTGATCATCTAGTCTAGTCGGAAAGGTACCTACGTTGTGTTATTTGAATTTGCTTCTAGATAGGAAGGATGCCAGAGAGAGGAAATTAGATTAAGTAATAAAAACACACAAATAATGGTTGTCAGCTTTATATTCATTGTATTTGAATATTAGTTTTAACAATAGGTTTTATCAAACGTTTTGAGATTATTAGTTTCAGTTAGCTTTTTGTCAATTTAGGGAATTTAGATTTACTAGTTTAATACGGTAGATTTATAGAAATATATATATATTTCCAAGTTTATAGGTTAAAGGGTTTTATTTCCAAAGTTTAATAAATGCAGATTCATAAGTATTATCAAGCCAAATGTAATATCAAATAAATTTATAATAATGATCATCAGTAACAATATATCAGCTCATTTTGTATAAACAGTCGAAACAGAGATACAATTCAATTTTATACAGCAAAACCTTCATTCTTATTAATACTATTACATGGCGCAATAAATAGAGAAACAGTAATAATATAGGTACAATATAGTAATCACAATTATGATCTATGATCTGGCATAGAAAATATAGTAAGAATAATAATAATAATATGTATGTAATAGTAAAAATAAGGAATATTAAGGTTTAATATATTTAATATACCTAATGATATCGACTTATGATACAAAATATATGAATTATAACGTCATTCTGAACTAGATAAATAAACCTTAGGAATCCACATTAAAATAATAAACTTGGTCAAAGCTTTACAACCATTTTAAATAATTAATTAAATTGATTAATATAATATTTATATCATACCTTGTATGTTTATATTCAAAAATACCTACAAATCTTGTTTAAAAAATCATCAATCTCTATATTTTTCAAATTCATTCGCCTACTACCATCAACAACCCTGTTACTCTAGGAGACCATTTTTTAATTACCAACTCAAACTAACAATCTTTCACGCTAAGACTCGATATAATTTAAATAAACTTTTAAACGTCTTTAACACAGCTGACTGATTGAAATTAATTTTCAATGTCATCTCATTCTGTCAATATGACTTTAACTAAGTGCGTATAGTTGGTTGTCACTTTCTTCCTTACGAGTATCAAAAGTCGGGCCAACACAATACCGAGCAAAAAATTTCCCTGCAAGGCAAAATTTTTTGCTCAATTTTAAAAGGTGTCGGTGAGCATTCTAAGTTTTTCATTGAAATAACACGTAAAAAAATCTTTTTTCATTAAAAAGACTATAACTTTTGAACCATTTGAGATAAAAATTTTTACGTCGCGGATTTTTGTAGAGCATAAAATTTCCCAAAGAATCTATACTGGGATTATTTTTTTTTAATTCAAAAATTCGTATGTTTGAAAGCTTTGAAAAGTGTAAAACTCAAACGGTTCAAAAGTTATAGTCTTTTTAATGAAAAAAGATTTTTTTACGTGTTATTTCAATGGAAAACTTAGAATGCTCACCGACACCTTTTAAATTTGAGCAAAAAATTTTGCCTTGCAGGGAAATTTTGTGCTCGGTATGTAGGTTCATTTTAACCCATAAATCCGATAGGTTAGTTTTTTTGGCTCACCCTAATGGGGACGTATGGCAGGCCCCATCGACATCTCCCAGGGATATTTTACTCCCTTTCAGTTCTTCTATATATCCCGGAATTTTGTCGTCGGGCCGGGTCATACGCCCCATTTAGGCTAGTGGATTGCGGGACAAGGAGGGAAAACATGTTGGCTTTTGGAGGACATCGAACTGACCCAAAACTAAGTACAATCCGAAGTCCTCCTCAACCAGGGATTTAGTAATAGCCCCATTCAATTGGGGCTCCTGTTCGTCTGTGTCCGTGTCTCTGTCCGAGTCGGATTCCGGTTCCTGTTAACCTCTTTAGAATTGTTTGCCCCCCTGTGAGATACTGAATCTTGTCTTCAGTACCAAATTCAACCCCTCATGCCGAGTACCGACTTCATAATATGCATCTGTTTGCCAGCCTTTATTTAACCTACTGAAAATGGTAACAGATACACACAAAATATTTTACCCCACTGTGCGTAAACTTATTTAATTCCATTTGTTTGGATGCGTTGTCTTTTTTGTGTTTAGGTTACGCACAGTGGAGCAGAATTCAAAAAACTTGGCCAAAATGACCAAAAAAATTTAAAAAAAATATTTTAAATGACATTTTAGTGCGGTACATCATGTTCTACTTAATTTTTTTATATCTTTAAAAAACATAACCTCAAAGTTTTGTCAAAAAATAATCGTTTTTTCTTAAAAATACCATTTTTATTTTCGATTCCCACATAGCATACAATCCAAGATATGACTCCACAAATGTCAAAGTGTGGTAATCTAATGACACTTACTTGACGTACGTACGTATTTGCTAGTTGGAGATATTTTTTTTTAATTAAAGATTAAAGAATTTGTACATTTTCTATACGTTTTCAAGAAGAAAGTGGCTAAGTCGTAAACTGTGGGGAGAATTGATCTCTTTTCCACGTTTAGTGTCCAATGAAACGACGAGATTTTAATTTCTCCACGATAGTATTTATCATTACTATGACGGTTATACAGTGGTTTATTTTTATTTTTTTAATTAATTGACTCCGACATTTGTCATCGAATCTGTGGTTATGGTAATTACACTAAATTGTACTAAATATATATTTCATCCTCATGGAAATTGCCAACTTTTTCAATTGTTGATCAATATGGTTTTTTAATATTTTGTTTGTTTGTTTTGGTTAGTTCGCCAAAATAAGCTTCAAATAAACCAAAGAAATAGGAATGCATAGACCAATACCGTTTAGTCCAGTATATTTAGGTTTTTTTATTTCAATTTATTCAGTAAGTAACATTTTTTCCGATCGTTTTGGTACCATATAGAAAGCTTAAATTTAAGTTTTTGACCATCAACCTTTTTCCGCCATCTTGGATTTGGGGGTAAATTCGCGAATAACAGCTGTATTTTTTATTTAATTGGAAAAATTATATAGTACAATTTTTGACAAAAAAACAGTTCTACAAATTTGTATACTTGATATTTTTTATTATTTTGCATATTTAACGAGTAAAAAATGTCAACCTTTTTTTATTAATTAATCATATATTGTATCACGAGAACTATGAATTTAATCGGTTAAACTAGGCTCAGTAGTTTTTTGTTTGGTTTTTGTTGGAAAATGTTGAATGCAAAATAATTAAATAAAATCACGAGACCGCGTAGCGGTCGAGGGGTTTTATTTTTAATTACAATTATTAATTATTATTTTGCATGAAACTATTTTCCAAAAAGAAAAATCAAATAAAAAACTTACTGAGCATAGTTTGACAGATTAAATTTATAGGTTGAGTGATATACGCCTAGATTATTTCTCGAATTAGGAAACTATTTGACAATTCATAAAATCTGACGTATGTGTCAAAATTTATAAATATTTTTTTTAAAGAAAATTCCATTAATTTAAGGTATGTAATAAGTAATAATTGATATTTCGTAAACTAGATAACTTATTTTTTATTGTTTTTTAAAAAATGTCTGTTAAAACTTGTAAATAACACCATAAAATCGTAAACAAAAATCCAATATGGAGGCTAAAATTTAATCGCTGTTAAATAGTTCTAGTGATTTAATCGCTTAATCGAAATTTATTCGAAAATTCAAGGCTTTTGATTTTGGTTCATATTATAATGAGGGGAATAATCGGTCATAATAATATAATATAATAACCCTTATTATTATTTTATAAGTTTAATCTAAATGGAGTCATTCTTTGTCAAATCAATTACGAATCAATTACGTAAATTCTACTTGGAATCAAAATTGCACTTTTATATAAATTGAATTCCAATAAACTAAACAATAAAAGATCCATAAATACATCAATTTATAATTTGTCAAATGCTGTAAAGTTATTGAGGTAGAAATAAGCTTATTACATAAAATCATCAATTACGTAAATTCTACTTGGAATCAAAATTGCACTGTTATATAAATTGAATTCCAATAAACTAAAAAAACAATAAAAGATGCATAAATACTTCAATGTATAACTTCGCTTTATTTTAGGAGCTTCATATCAAACTTCTAACGGCAGGATAAGACTTCGTAGATCCGACATATCAAATATTGAAAGAGCTCGCAGTAGAACGCTTCGAATGACGATTACAATAGTCGTTGTGTACATTTGGTGCTGCACTCCCTACGTTATTATTACTCTGTGGTAAGTACATTTCTTAATATTAAAATGTATTTTTTTTAAATAGACATTTCTTTTTTTCATTGCTTTTAACAAAGTATGTGTCCTCATGGATCTTGGCGCTCTGTAATCGTTTTTAACATATTATTTATAATAATATATCTACACAATATTAATGTAATTTTGTAGTGACATTAGATATTGTAAATAGGGAACATACGTATCCCGTAGTGCATTTACTGCACAGCATTACCTGTGTTTGGTGGATCCGAATTTTCACCCCGGCTGGTAAATCTCTCTTAGGTCGCGGATGATGGTTTCGATGGGCCGGACCATACGTCCGATTTAGGCTGGTGGGAAAAATATTTTGGGTTTTGGGGGAAGTTGTACTAAGAACAATTCGGAATCCCCATAAACGAGGGATTTAGTACTACAACCATTCAATTGGGGTTCATGAATAGGGTTTGGGTGGTTATATCGCTGCTTGGACCTATCCTTTATGGTCTTGAAGTACTACCTGTTCCTTTGCGGCCGTGTCTGCTAAAAATTAGTGTGCTGAAAGTTCGGGCACTGCAGTCCGCTATTGTTTGTTTGCCCCACTGTGCGAAACCATTTTTTCAGTCTGGGGTCGAGAACCATCGATAGTTAGTTTTCTGTAGTCGGCAATGTGACTACCGATAGTTCACAATAGTTTTTTTGTTTATGACGAATTATACGTAAATTATCTGTAAAGGAAAGTAAGTATTTACAAATTATTTGTCCCACTGTGCGTAAGCCTTAGCTTTATTTCAGTAAAGCTTATAGTGGTGTGTTGACATGTTTATTTTTATTGTCTAGGTGACTGCACTTTTTGTTTATGTTTGTTTAGTTTTGGTACTTGTGTTCTGTACCAATTTATAATACTAATAATTACGTTTGCTGTCCTGTAGGAATTCTCTTTTACCTGTTTAGCTGTTTTGTTTCTCTGGTTTAGATGCGTTGAAGACGCTTAACCTTTTCGAGAAAATGCAAGATTACTTTCTTAGGAGAGAATGCAACCCAGACAGCATCCAATTCAAAAAGATTTCTGTTTAAAACCGAGGTCAAATTATGACATCTTAGAGAAATCATTTTTAGGAGCTCAAGATTAAGAGTTCGTGATGAATTCATAAATGAGAAGTCAATTTTTTAATATCTTAAAGTATCTTTTTTTCTGACCTCTTATTGGAATCAAAATTAGAAGCTACTAAGGGTATCATAAATGAGACTTCAGTTATATGATATCTTACAGTATTCTCTTTTCTTACTTCTTACTGAAATCATATTATTAACTCTTTAAGACGTCAACGTGGAGACGTCACATTTATGACATTTTAATGCGATTACTTTCTTCTCACCGCTGTAACTGCTTGTGTTTGATATAAGAAGCGTGCTCCATACCAAACAGTCTTAGACCTAGGTAAACGGCTACCCGATACTGACGAGCTCCAAAAGAGCGAAACAGGCCGTGCCGGTGAAGAGCACGCTTGAATTTAAACAAAAGTGAGACGAAGTAATCGCAATTCTAAAAATAAGCAAATACGAGCAAATTATTAAAATGATTTTAATAAAATCAATTTAACAAATTCGTTTGTTCTATGGTAATAACTTGACATGTAAAAATAAGCAACGATTCAGTATGTAATTTTTTCATCAGTTCCCTAGTAGTACTTCTATATCCAAAACGGGAAATTCTAAAGAAGTATTTTTATAAGTTTATACAGTAGGACTCTTTAAAATGCTTAATTGCGAACTCAAAGAAAAGGGTTCCTCAAGAGTTATTTTTTGAGAAGTCTTGATTAGTTTAATAGGTCGCGCATTCGAAGTCTTAAGAACTTCTTAAAAACTTCTTTCTGATGTTGTATTTGACGTCAAAATCATAAAATAGAGCTTATGCAGACTTAATTAAGACGTCATATTGCTGTCTGGGAAGTTAAATCATCTCTCTTACATTCTTTACTTGTTGCATTGCACTGCCCTATGTATTACCGCTTTGCTGATTCTGTAAGGCAGGTACCTTGATTTACCTGCACAGGTAGTTACTTTGGGCTCTAATTTCGCACTGTTTACACTTGGAACTTAAATATCCTTACTCTTTAGAATCCAATGGTGTCTCAAGATTTGGTAAATAGGAAACATTACTGCAACAAAACTCTACGAGTATTTACAAAAAAAACTAAAAATAGAATAAAAAACATAATTGTTATTAAAATAATTTTTGCAATACTTTGGGAATGTTTTCCTTATAGTCCGTATATTTATGAAATATTTTATTTAAGTTAAGGTAACAAGTAAAATACCAATTACCATTTTTTATTCAAAACAACATTTTAAACAATACTTTACCCAGATAACAGTAAAATTACTTTATTTACTTTCGTTCTTTTACAAACTTCATAGTAAACATATTTTGTAAAAAAAAAATATTATTGTAATATTTAAAGTTTTGGCCAAAGGAAATGCTTTTTTTAAAGAATGGTGCCATTTTATTAATGGTTTTCTTTGCTAAACATAATTTATTGTAGAAGATTATCCAACAAAAGTAATTACATAAATGATTATTTATTTCGTATGGTATAACTATCGTTCCTATAATGTTCATGTAAATTTGACGCTAGTTTAATATGGACCTTTTTGTATCCATTATAATATGGCTTTAGCGACTCATCTTCTAAAGGCTAAAATATTAATTAATTCAGTTTCATTTAAATTTCCATCATCATTAACATGCAAATTTTGCATAATTAATGAAAAGTGATTTCTAGCTATTGCTTCAGACACAAGCTTATTATGTGTGTCTGAGGAATTTTTCCAAAACATTATAGTGTCAAGACGTTCAATATAAAACGTCTTGGCAAATTTACATACTCGCACAATAATAAAATACCTATATAACAACGAATTTCATTTGCAGTAATATTACCTGAAACGACATAGTTATTCGAATATTTGACGAGCATATCGATTACTTCATCTTATCAACAGTAATATCACAAGACTGAAAATAAATTGAAAATAATTTGACAGATATGTCGAAAACTTGTTGTCTGGCAATAGCCTTATGACAACAAGTTTGAGAAATATCTGAAGAATTATTTTCCAATTTATTGATGTCTCGTGTTGTATTCGAAAGATTATTTTTTGACGATAAAGAGCTTGCAAAATGGCATTGGTTTTAATTTTTTTATTACAAAAGTTAATAAATTACAATCTAAATTAAACTACTACTACTACTAGGTACTTATATCAAAATTAATTAGAAAGGAAATTTTGTATATTAAAAATACAATTATTATAAATGTTTTGTCCATTACTGGTGGACTTAGCAACCTTAATGTTTAGCCCGGTTGGGTTAATTCTAGATTCCTTTAGGCCATACTAGTATCTGCGATACAATTGCTGTGTGCAGTCCCGGTTGCATAGTATGTACCGATTGCGGCAAAGGCCACGTCGTTTGATGGTGTGGATCACCTGATGTTCTTACATCTCGCCTCTGTTGACTTAACAACCGAGCATATACATATAAGCTCAGGGAGTAATTTGTTTTGATTGTGTTCCACTACACCAAGTTGCCCGACACTGATGAGACCCAATAAAGGTCGAAACAGCTGTCTGTCGGTATTTGAAGTTGGTGGAACGAATTCAAAACAAAAAACTTTGGCGAGGTGTAGGTTCAATTTTTTCTTATGAATATTACCAGTCTGGGTCAAGAAAGTTTCTTAAAGAAACTAAGAAAATTGAATGTTTACCTTAATGTTTAGCCCGGTTGGGTTAATTCTAGATTCCTTTAGGCCATATTAGTATCTGTGATACAATTGCTGTGTGCAGTCCCGGTTGCATAGTATGAACCGATTGCAGCAAAGGCCACGTCGTTTGATCACCTGATGTTCTTACATCTCGATAGTAACAAAACCTTAAGATCTAGCTAAAGTAGAACATATGACTCTACATTTATCTCTGAGTAACCCCTATATAATATATAGTATATATTGTGGAATATAACTCGATAGTTCGGGTTCAAATGCATATATTGTAACAGAAGAACTTATCTGAAAAAGCTCGAATTAGATTTAGTGGACACTCAAATTTTGAGACGTCAAACTATATTTAGTGTACTAAAAATAACCCCTGCTCAAATTCCCCCTGAAGCGTAGATCAAAAATCCTATGTAAAAAAATCACTTCTTTGCAGCATCAAAAGAAAATTTGCCCAACGTGAAAAATAACTGTAAAACATTTATGTTAAAAAAATATGAATAAATATTGTTTTTTGCAAAACTCAAACGGCTGTCCCCAATTAAAAAAGTTTAAATTTTAATATGACATTATTGTAGAACGCCTTCTATATAGTTATCCGTATTACACTCAGCTTGTTTAAAGAAGTTAACATGAGAAAGGCAGTATACTTTAAGATTGATGATACCAAACAACATACCTTGTTGAAGGGTAATACTTTTTTTTATAAAAAGCTTTATTTTTCT
The DNA here is from genome assembly GCA_921294245.1 of Brassicogethes aeneus. Classification (NCBI taxonomy): domain Eukaryota; kingdom Metazoa; phylum Arthropoda; class Insecta; order Coleoptera; family Nitidulidae; genus Brassicogethes; species Brassicogethes aeneus. The sequence goes on from OV121134.1 coordinate 53,114,310, forward strand.
TCCTAAAAAATATATAAAATACGTTTATCATTCTTTAAAGCCTTCTTTTTACCTTAAAATTACCATTTTCTAGAAGATTAGATACATTTAAAAAGCAATTTGTTATGTATACCCTAATTTAATAAAAATATATTTTTATGCCGAAAAAGCTTAAATAAAAATAAACAACAGCTTAGGTAAAAAAAACCTTCTATAAAGCGAGTTCATTAAATAAAGTCAAAAGCATACAAGAAGTTAATATGTGAAAACGACATGAGTTTGCGTGCCTTTACAAGGGCCATAAACGAAAATATAAACTGCTGCCTTTTGGTGTTTTTTGAATACTTTGTATGTTTTTAAATGCAAAATGTTTATAAGCGTACGAATATACAATTTTGCCAGGCTTTTTTTAAATTTGTATGGCACTATGTGTATAAGTTTGAAAATTGGATTAAAAAAATAAATGACTGGAAATTTAACTAACGAAATAACTGATTTATGCAGGCCGGATTTAGGAACTGTGGCCTCAAGGCTGAACCTGAATTTTTCATTGGGTGGTAAATACAGTTGTCAAGTTGGTCGCATTAATTAAAACAAACTAAGCTAGCTATAAATCTAATTGTGGTTATGTATAAATTATTGTAGGTTACATTGTGCAGTTGTCAAGTTGAGTTGTCGAAATTCGTAGTTAAAAATGCAATTAATTTGGCTTTGGTGGTGCCTGGATGAGTAGAATCATATAAAAAAGTAGTTAAATATAGGTTGCTTTACAGCCCAAAAGAGCGGATAATAATCTTCGCTTTGAAAAGAATTTATATAAAAGAAATTAAAATTTTTTGTGAACGTAAATGTTGTCCAATGGTGAATAATGTGAAAATAATGTGTGATGTAATATTTATAAAACCAAATTTGTTACTTTTTTACTCCAAAAATGTCCATAAGGCGATGTACTTTTTCTTCCATTGTGGCATTTGGCATTAAAATGAATTTTTGCCCTCAAAAGGGCTTTTACATTCGAATTCGTTGCTATTATTTTTGGCATAATTATCTTTTGATTTATAATTGACAAGTAAATTTACTTAATTTAATTTAATTAATTATCAATAATAAATATTATTGTCAATTTGACAGTGTCAAAGTATTTAATTAAATTCTTTAGCAGAAGTACCATTTTTAAATACTGGCATAGGCCACCAACCTAACAAAAAAACACGAGTCCAGATAAAAAAAAGTGAACTGTACGCCGTGGCGATTTTTTAATCTAATTAATAAAATTAACTTATTTTTATTAACCGACATTTTATGAACGGCAGTAAAGTTCTACTTTACTTTACTGCCGATTGTTGACTACTTTACTGCCGATTTTGGATAAAATATCTTTTAGGAAAATGTGTTTAAAAATATTATTTGTACAAATGTTTCAAACAAAGACTCAAATACGTAAAATGCATTTTTCTTCTTAAAGGTACATGTTTGACAGAGACAGTGCCAAAAGGCTTCCTGATTGGCTGCAGGATACCTTCTTCATGATGGTAGTTTCAAACAGTTGCATGAATCCCATAGTTTATGGCAGTTACGTTTTGAACTTTAAGAAATTCAGCTGTCAATGCTTCAAGAAGGGTTCCAGCGACATACATTTAAATGGTAAGTTCTTTTATATATTATCTTAATATAAACCTACCGTAACTCCAGGGTAATTTTATATTTTTCTACAAGTTGGCCTGAACATTTTTTTTGGACCGATATATTTTTTGAGGGTTGAAAATATGTTTCCCTTGGTCATCCTAATGAAGTTTGATCTCAGGTTCTTAAAATAAACACAAAAAATCAAAAATTTTGTACGAAAAAAAAATAGGTAAAAAAATCTTTCAAATTTTGGTCCACAACCTGCGTTCTGCAAAATATATCCTTTAATGTCTAGTTTTATACGAAACTAGTACCTATTTAGTTCTGAAATATTTTTACTATAAAATAAAAAAAAATATATCAATTTTTTTGGAAACGTGGGGTAACATTGAACTGCAGGATTCAGCGGGTCTAAGCGACATCGCTAGTGATCCATGCTAATATTGTTGTCTGCCGTGGCTAAGAATATTATAAAGACTGCCGTTCATAATTTTCCCTTATTTTTTGTTATTTTACTTGCGAATTACAAATTTGTTTAGTCTAGCATAAGATTTTAATACACTGTATTAAGTTATAATAGGGGTGATCCAATTAGTGCTTTAGGATTTTAAAACAAAATAATACACAAACATTGTTGCAAGGCCAAAGTATTTTGTTTTTATTTGAAAGACTAACTAATTACAATTATGTTTTGAAAATAATATCGGTCAAATGTCCTCCACGACTTTGTTGACAATAGCGCATTCGAATAGTCCAATTTAACATTACCTTTTCACACATTTGGACCGGTATCTCACGAATAACATTTCTGATGTTGGTTTTTAAATCCTCAATTGTTCTTGGATTGTTAGCGTAGACCTTCGACTTCACATAACCCCACAGGAAGAAATCACACGGCGTTAAATCACAAGATCTTGCTGGATACATTACAGGGCCATTTCTTGAAATAACTTTTTCACCAAAGTGCTCTTGCAATAACTCCATGGTTTCGTTGTCGGTGTGGCACGTAGCGCCGTCCTGTTGGAACCACAATTGTTCCAGTTGATTTTCAATAACAATTGGCAAGAAATAGTCGTTCAACATTGCCCAATAACGAACTCCGTTTACCGTAACACGCTCTCCTTGGGCATTCTCGAAGAAATAAGGCCCAATGATTCCACGCGCATGGATAGCACACCACACTGTACACGGAGAGAAAAGTATAATACTGATTACCATAATTATAATACCCTTTACTATATTATATATTACTATTTGGGACAACTATCTTGTATATTGCCAGTTACTATGCATATTTAGTAATTTTTAAATATCCATGTATATTAAACCTTAAGGTTATTATTCTCAACCAATTTTGTTTTTAATTCTTATTATAATTAGATAGTAAATTTTAAAAATAAATATAATAGATACGTAACCCTTAACAAACTAAATAGTGTATTTTATTATTTTGTATAATACATTTAATTAAATCATATAGTAAATATTACTATTTGTAGATAGTAAAATCAATTTACTATACGAATATATTTAAAATTAAAATACGTATTATACATTTTTGATCTAATAATATTGGTGTTGCAATCTTTACTAAAATTGTATAATAAAAAATACTATTTCGTATTACAATCTTTATATTTTACTGACGAATATTTAATATTGTTAAACTAAACATTTTTTAAAGTAAATTTTAATATATTTTTTTAACTATCTAAAATTTACTATACATTTCTCTCCGTGTAACCTTTTCTGGATGCAACGGCGTTTCTTCATATGCATCAGGATTCTCCTCACCCCAAATTCTGCAGATCTGCTTATTAAGATAGCCGTTTAAAAAAAAATGAGCCTCATCGCTGAACATTACAGTAAGATGAAAAAACGGTTCTTCAGTCAAATGTTCGATCGCCCAAGCAGCGAAATTACGGCGACAACGATGATCATTGGGCTTTAGTTCTTGAACCAATTGAATTTTGTATGGATGCAAACCTAAATCCTTCCGTAAAATCCTCCAGGTTGATCCATATGTAAGGTCCAATTGCTGAGAACGACGTCTAAAAGACAAATTTGGATTATTTTGAACACTTTGTCTTACAGCTTCAACATTGTCTGCATTTCTCACATTTCTGACACAATTTGTTCTTAGATTATTCAACAATGTAAACTCATTTTTAAATTTCTTCACAACATTACGAATTGCTTGTTCACTTGGTCGTTAATGTGGACGTAATCCGCGCCAAGTTGCCTTTACAGAGCTTTGGTTTTGATAATAAATTTTAATAATCTCGCAACGTTGTTCTGGTGTTAAATGTTCCATGTTGTTTTGTAATAACCTAACCTACAAAACTGTCAAATAGAAATAAATTTCGCATGTACAGTGTTGCCAAAATTTCAATTTAAAATCCTAAAGCAATAATTTTATCACCCTTTAGTATAGGTTGCGTGATATAATCTTGTAACTTCTCAACGTCTTGACCAATTGAGGTCATATTTCCAAAATATATTTGTATTTTCGAGACGATGGTTCATAGCTGAATAGGTGGCGCTGTCTTCTAAATTCCATATTAGTTCATTTATCCCGGTGCATTCGCCATTTGGCAACAAAGCACCGCGAAGCCGAGCTCGCGTGTTAACAGTTATATTTATTTAAGTTTTAAACGATTATGTTATCGAGCACTTTCGAGCGGTTTTTGAGCATTTATAAGCATTTTTAAAAGTGCTCATCATAAAAAACATAAATATAAACAAAACGTCAATAAAACAATATTTTCAAGTTTTCATCTGGGCATTCATAGACATCTTCATCATTGTGGTCGATGTGCTAATCTTCATTAAAGATTTGAATCATCCATTATAAAGCTGAATCGCTATGCCATTTCTCCTCCAATAAGGTACTAAGTAATTGTATTAAGCTATCTAACTTTTTCTTTTTAATTTTATGGCCCAAGGTTAACTTTGAAAGATTAACTTACGGGACTTTAATAGGGTTTCCTATTTATTTAGGTATCATAACCCGTAACCGGTACTGTGGTGTCTGGGAGACACTCATCAACGAACAAAGCGCTGTCACACCCTCACCTTTTGTTTTAAAAATCTGTCGCTTCCAATACTTTTAAGTTGGGCAGTTATCAATATGCTCTTAGACTTCGAACAGGTTGGATTGTCAAACGGACAAATTATTAGGAGTCAAAATGTTGAGGTGTCTGTTAGACCACTGCGTACCGTTTACGTAATTTTTATAAAACAATTAATTCGTTATGAATTCGCAACAAGGGCTTTCTAAAGGTGTCCAAAGTGATAAGAAGGGCTTAAAGGAAACTGTACTTTAGTGGTTTTATGAAATCGACAGCGATATAAGTGATATAGATGACTGTAGTATACTACATAACCATTATAGTGATTATGTCGTTGAAGATAATCACAGCAGCGATTCAGGACTTGTCTGTGAAGATTTTATAGAAAATAATTTTATAGGGTCAGATAGTGAAGAATTTGAAATTTTTTAAGAATTTGAAAAAAAAAACAAAAAAATATTTTTGCTGTTAAAAAAAGATATATTAGAATTTTGTTTGTTTATTTTATTTTTTAAGGTATATTCTTCGAAATAAAGATCGTTTTATTTTGTTTGGTATAATATATTTTATAGTTTAATCACAAAGTTTGCACTACTGAACTTTTCCTACATGTTTTGATTAAAACCTATTTGTTTAAATTTTTCTTTTATTTAGGTATTATTTTTGGTGATATTCTAACTTTATATATAGTCCCTAGTATCCCCAAAACCTCAGATAAAAAAAATAATATAAATAATAATTTTAAAAGGTAGGTGTCTCTCAGACCCCTTAGTACCGTTTATGACCTAAAAGTCGTACCGTACCGGTTACGGGATAAGATAGATAAAAATTCACTGTTTTTACCAAAGTTTGAAAGATTTGCTCTTTTTATGCACATTTCCGCTAGTCCTAATTATTTTTTTGAAGAAATTTAAAGTATTTTTTCAATTTTCGAATTTATCCTATTTGGAATATAGTTTTCAATATTTTTAAAATAAGAAAGACAACCTCTATGTTAAACTAAAAGCGCATATGTCCGATGATATGAATTTTGTTTATCTAGCTGATTTTAACTATTTATTTCCACACGGACAAGAAGCTTTTAAATCATATAAAAGATTGTTAATCTTCAGTATTTTGCGATACAAAATTAAATTTTAGAACAAAAGGTATTTTGCAAGTCTGTTCCTCAATTATAAAATAAATCGCATTTTAACCAAAATACAATATGTAGTTATCAATAAAATTTGTTTCCAATAATTACACCAAATTTTAATTAAAAAATTAATTAATATCTGTTTTATTAATTTTTAAAAGCTTCGGATTTTTTTATTGCTGTTAAATTAAATAATGTGTAAATTCTTATACAGCGTGTCCCGCATAACTTTAAGAAACTTATTGCCTCAACATAAGATTACGTGTATAACGTAATTTTGTGTTGAGACAATAAATTTCTAAAATGAATTATGCTAATAAAAAAATCACTGTTTTAGTGATTAATGACTTGAGTAATCCTGACCCTATATTAAACTTTAAGCATAAGCATTCCTCAATATTATATTTATGTTAAAAAATTTTAATTAGTTTGTTTTATGAATATTTGTATATCTACAAATAATAGTTATTTATGCCAATGGGTACATTTTATCATTAATTCACAAACTTTATTTGTTAAACGATACATTAAACGTCGAATTATTTAAAGTATAAATTGAGGTTAGATTGATGTGACAAAATTTAATTTTTTTATTGCTTACTTTAATACATTTTTACGGCCTAGGCCATAATATTGATTGAACTTTGAAATTATTATTGTTACGCTTATTTTTTAATTAATCAGCTTTGAAACACCCATTATCGTATATGTTTTCATGACACTAAGTGACCTTTTAAATACACTGTATGGCATTTTACAGGTTTTTAGTCTGAAGTTAATTTTAAGTTAGTTGACAGTTGTAAAAAGTTAAATCGTTAAAATAAAGTTCCTTTCTTGTAAAATAACACGAAATGTAAAAATTATTGTATTATCTCAATAAAAATAAAAAGTTTCTCAACGCCAATATTTGAAAAGTTTATGTGAACATTGTACGGACCTTTTAATTTCGCCGGCAGTAAACTGGATTTAACTTAATTGTGGGTGGAACTCCACTGTGGAGTACCCATAAAACATTTCCTTTACTGTGAAAAACTGTTGTTAGTCCATTTTCAGGGATACATTTCGATTTACATATAAAAATTTGACATTTTCAACGGCGCGCTGGTAATAAAGATTCTAGTGAAGGGAGAATCGAATGATTTTTAGAATAGAATACTTTGCATTCGAATAATCTGTCTTCAATTCGTTATGGGTTGAGCGGGTTGGTGTCGCACTGGCTGCAATATAAATTCTAAACCGGCTTATATACCTACTAATTGATTTATAACATGCTTTCTTTTTTTGTCATAAAACATAAACCATATTATTTGTCAGGTTTTGTAAATAGGTAATAATTTATTCATAATAGGCCATGGCCTGTTTTAATAAAGTAAAAATGTATGCTCTTTATTTTTAATACAACTATACCTTTTGAAAATTAAAATCCTTAAGGAAATGTTCACTAACATTTTCCAACATTCTTTAGTTTTAATTTGGTTGCAACGTCGTTTATATGTTTTATTTTTGTGACATTTAAAAAGTTTTAATAATAATTGTTAGATAATTATGTCTCCGTTATATTGACTAGATTTGAGTACATATTAAAATTAACACCAGCAGCCTTGGTGCGATTCGTAAGTAAAGAACCATGTCAAACGTCTCATAAATTGTTTTTGTATATAATATTCCTTCAAGAGGGCCACACAGTGTGTAGCACACTCTAAGGGGTTTGGTGCATCTTTTCACTAACAGATTCCCAAGTTGGTTACTGTTTTAAATATGTCGCTCTATAAAAATATTTATTTTAAATCATTTTTAGATAATAATAAGTATTTGTCATAGAAAAAGTATAGTATGCAACTCGTTTATAAACTTTTCTCGCAAACTCGCTCGTGCCTAATTTAAATTCGTGACTAAAATGGCGTTTAGCAAAGGATACATAATATACTATGGCGCGCTGTTTGATTTTTTATTCAGGAATTATTTATTTCTCCATTGAATTTCACATATCTCTAAATCAATTTCAGATATGTAAAATTAATTTCAGATATCTCTAAATCAATTTCAGATATGTGAAATTAATTTCAGATATGTGAAATTAATTTCAGAAATCCCAAATTGAAGTTGTAAATGTGATATTTATTTATAAATAAAAGATACCAAGTCAGAAATTTAATTCATTGCATTAAAAATATCATAGAACAAATTAAAATATACGGTAAATTTTAATGTTAAAGTGATATTTTTAATTCCTTGAATAAAAAATATCATGGGACAAATATAGAATTCGAATTAGCAACATCATAGGAGAAATTTATAATTTAAATTAAAAATATTATGGTAAATTATGGCAAATTAAAAAAATATGAGAGAAATGTATAATTCAAATTAAAAATATCATTAGAGAAATTTTTAAATGAATTAAAAATATCATAGAAGATATATTTAATTCGAATTAAAAATATCATAGGAGAAATGTATTATTCAAATTAAAAATATCATAGGAGAAATTTTTAAATGAATAAAAAATATCATAGCAGATATTTTTAATTTGAATTAAAAATTTCATAGGATAAATTAATAATTCGAATTAAAAATATCAAATGAGATATTTTTAATTCGAATTAAAAATATCATAGAAGATATTTGTAATTCTATTTAAAAATATCATGGGAGAAATTTTGAAATGAATTAAAATTATCATAGGAGAAATTAATAATTCGAATTAAAAATATCATAGGAGAAATGTATAATTCGAATTAAAAATATTATAGAAGATAATAATTATTTGATTACTTTATATAATAAAGCATATTTTTAAGTAATGTCATATTTTCATTCTTACTGAACTAAAAAACGCACTATATGCGGTGTTAGTGCATTCGACCTACAGGTGCCGCTAACTGGCAACTGTTAAGCTTCAAATATTAACAAACTCCTGCTATAAATTTATTAATAGGTACATAGATACCTATTAACCTATCTTATTATTATATTTATTATCACACATTAGCATTATTAGTGCATTTATTTTAATTATAAATATTTTTGTAACCGGTAGTTCAAATATCTTTACGAGTTTGTAAAAACGCGGGAAAAAATTTATTCATCTGTCAAAAATTAAATGTAGTTAACCGGTTAAAAAAATATGTATAATTAAGATAAATGCATTAATAAAGTTAATGTGTTATAATAACGCTAATAACAAGAAACAGTTATTAATAAATTTATAAATTATAATATATTACAGGACTGCGCTCATTGATATCCGAAGCTTAAATCCTGATTTAAATATTGCCTTCCTTCCTTCCTCCCTTCCTTCCGTAAAAGATGAACAATACAAAAACCGTATTGATGTTTATAAATTAGGGTACGGAATCTATAAATAGTACTGCAGTTTTCGTATTGTTCATATTTTACGGGAGGAAGGAAGGAAGCATAGTACCATGGAAGGAAGGCAATATTTAAATCTGCCTTAAAGCCTTCCTTCCTCCCGTAAAAGACGAACAATACGAAACCCTGTTAATAGATTAGGGTACGGAAATCTATAAACAGCACTACGGTTTTCGTATTGATTATCTTTTACGGAAGGAAGGAAAAATGACAATCTATAAATGAGGCTTAACAGTTGCAAGTAGTTCTAATGAACTAAACCGCATATAGTGCGTTTTTTACAACCCAGTTCAATGAGAATTAAAAATTTGACATTGAATTAAAAATATGTTTTATTTGTCATTTTATAATAATTAATTTTATTAAAAATATCTTCTATGATATTTTTAATTCGAATTATACATTTCTCCTATGATATTTTTAATTCGAATTATTAATTTCTCCGATGATAATTTTAATTCATTTCAAAATTTCTCCCATGATATTTTTAAATAGAATTACAAATATCTCATTTGATATTTTTAATTTGAATTATAAATTTCTCCTATGATATTTTTAATTCGAATTAAAAATATCTGCTATGATATTTTTTAATCATTTAAAAATTTCTCCTATGATATTTTTAATTTGAATAATACATTTCTCCTATGATATTTTTAAATCGAATTAAATATATCTCCTATGATATTTTTAATTCATTTAAAAATGTCTGCCATGTTATTTAATTCGAATTATAAATTTCTCCTATGATATTTTTAATTCATTTAAAAATTTCTGCCATGATATTTCTAATTCGAATTATAAATTTCTCTTATGGAATTTTTAATCCAATTATAAATTTGTCCTATGATATTTCTTATTCAACGAATTAAAAATATCACTTTAACATTTCGATTTATTAATTTGTCCTATGATATTTTTGATGCAATAAATTAAAGTTTTCATTTTATATTTTTAAATATTTTAGAGATATGTGAAATTCAATGGAGAAATAAATAATTCCTGAATAAAAAATCAAACGGCGCGCCATAGAAGTTGCAAATTTGATATTTATTTATAAATAAAAGATACCAAGTCAGAAATTTAATTCATTGCATTAAAAATATCATAGAACAAATTAAAATATGCGGTAAATTTTAATGTTAAAGTGATATTTTTAATTCCTTGAATAAAAAATATCATGGGACAAATATATATATTATAGAATATATATAAATATATATCTATAGAATTCGAATTAGCAACATCATAGGAGAAATTTATAATTTAAATTAAAAATATTATGGTAAAAATTCTTAAACAAATTAAAAAAATATGAGAGAAATGTATAATTCAAATAAAAAATATCATAACAGAAGATATATTTAATTCGAATTATAAATATCATAGGAGAAATATATTATTCAAATTAAAAATATCATAGGAGAAATTTTTAAATGATTAAAAAATATCATAGCAGATATTTTTAATTCGAATTAAAAATATCATAGGAGAAATTTATAATTCAAATTAAAAATATCAAATGAGATATTTGTAATTCTATTTAAAAATATCATGGGAGAAATTTTGAAATGAATTAAAATTATCATCGGAGAAATTAATAATTCGAATTAAAAATATCATAGGAGAAATGTATAATTCGAATTAAAAATATCATAGGAGAAATTTTTAAATGAATAAAAATATCATAGCAGATATTTTTAATTCGAATTAAAAATATCATAGGAGAAATTTATAATTCAAATTAAAAATATCAAATGAGATATTTTTAATTCGAATTAAAAATATCATAGGAGATATTTGTAATTCTATTTAAAAATATCATGGGAGAAATTTTGAAATGAATTAAAATTATCATAGGAGAAATTAATAATTCAAATTAAAAATATCATAGGAGAAATGTATAATTCAATTTAAAAATATCATAGAAGATAATAATTATTTGATTACTTAATATAATAAAGCATATTTTTAAGTAATGTCATATTTTTATTCTTACTGAACTAAAAAACGCACTATATGCGGTGTTAGTGCATTCGACCTACAGGTGCCGCTAACTGGCAACTGTTAAGCTTCAAATATGAACAAACTCCTGCTATAAATTTATTAATAGGTACATACATAGATACCTATTAAACTATCTTATTATTATAATTATTATCACACATTAGCATTATTAGTGCATTTATTTTAATTATAAATATTTTTGTAACCGGTAGTTCAAATATCTTTACGAGTTTGTAAAAACGCGGGAAAAAATGTATTCATCTGTCAAAAATTAAATGTAGTTAACCGGTTAAAAAAATATGTATAATTAAGATAAATGCATTAATAAAGTTAATATGTTATAATAACGCTAATAACAAGAAACCGTTATTAATAAATTTATTACAGGACTGCGCTCATTGATATTCGAAGCTTAAAGCCTGATTTAAATATTGCCTTCCTTCCTTCCCCCCTTCCTTCCCTAAAAGATGAACAATACAAAAACCGTAGTGATGTTTATAAAGGGTACGGAATCTATAAATAGTACTCGGCCATTCCAAGCCCATGGACGGGACACATCAGAAACATGTCTAAATATATGCTTGTTAATTCCTTAAGTTTACTTATATTTTCTACGAGTATTTATGAGAAGTATTAGCCAAATCAGAAGAAGTATTTTGATTAAATCAAATTAACAAACATTAGTAACATACTACATATAAGGCCAGATAAAACTGACCATGGACGGGACATCTCGAAATTGAAGTCTTTTTTGATTTTATGTCATAGTCATATTTCTCTAAACTTGTGTATAACTTAATCACTGAGGTTAAAAAATCTTAAATAGTAATAACAAATCTAATATAATTTGAATTAAAAATTATGAAAAAGTTTTTAATAATATTGTAAATTGTATATATTTTACCCATGGACGGGACACCATGGACGGGACAAAATAAATTAAACAAATTTGAAAAATAAATGAAACGGTTTTATTAACTTTTTGTGTAACAATACTAACAATTCTAATTTCTAAAAGCTAAAACTTCCTTGTGGTCATTTTTTGCAGTTTGGCCTACCAGTAAATAATTATTGTTTCTCTCGCTTGGCCTGAAATAATGCTTAGATTGAATGCCTTTGAATGGTAAAACTTTTTCCCAACGTTTTGTTATCATATTGTTGTATGATTCAATTTCGTCCGAAGATATATACAGCAAATTTATAGCTTGAACTTTTTTAGATACACATTCGTAGAATTCTCTTGCATCGTTGATACTTGCTCTTCTGGATCTAACCATTTCCCAAGCGATTCTCTTTACTTTACCACCCACACCGTCCACGGCACCTTTGCCGTGGGATGTTGCAAAAAAATTCCAAATTCCATTAATTCCCAAATCTTGAGGCATATAAAGTAAATTTGACATGGTAAATTTGTTTTTAAATTGTGAGGCACATCCATCCGAGAAGAAGACAATATCTTTCAGTAAGGGATAATTTGTAAGTAGCCACTCAACAATTTTTTTGATAAAAACAAAGACGCATAACTTGTCGTGTGATAGGTTATCACTTATTATGGCAAAAGAGTGGGATTGATCTTCAATCCATGCAACAGTAGTAAACACAGCAACTTGTTTATGACCCCAGTGAGCACTTTGTATCTCATCCTGGCTAATACAACTATAATTTTCTGCAAAATCGACTTGCAGCACCGCCTTTTGATGAGATATATTGGCCTTTTCATTCTCAAATTCACGCTCCTGTACATGTTTCACAAAACAGTGGATTTTAAATAGTTTTAGAGAGTTTTCTAGAGCCGCTAGAGCAGCTGATAATGATCCAGAAATTTCTACAACTATAGTTCTATAGGAAATGTTAGAATCACCTTTTGAATTGATTCAACAAGAAAATTAAAATTTGCGTGATAAATGCACACGCAAACATTATGTGGCATTAACGAACTTAACAAAATATGTCTTGGTCGATGTTCGTAAAATTTGGATAAACTTATATATAATTCAGGATATTCTTTAAGAAAAAAAGAATAAGCTTCTTTACAAGATACCATCATATATCTTTTTTGCATCTTCTTTTTCTCTCCCGATGTTTCTCTTAAGGATACTACATCTCGTTTTCCTGGCGCTTGCCAGCTGATGTCATCACGATTGTAAAAATTGATGATTTTTTTAGTGTCATATTCACTAAGTTTATTCCAGGGTTCTGTTTTTGCAGGTTTATCATCAAAAAGTTTTAAGTAGGGAAATTCTTTTACAGCTAATTTTCTTACAATATGCTTACGTCTATCTTCAGTTTTTGGGAGAACTCTATTAACAGCTTTTAGTACCTTTCCCATTGATTGTGGTGTTTGGTATGGACCTAATTTTTCATTGTTTTCTTTCTCGTTTGATTGTGTTTTAGATTTGACTTTCTCCCGGTACATTTTTTTGTAATTTCGCGCAAAACTTTTCTTTATTTCTATTTGTGCAGCGCTTATAAATCCCTGTTCAGCAAGTTCCTTTTGCTTTTTCCGAAACTGTCTCTTTCTTTCCGCATCTTTTTCTTTAAAAGCTTTATATCTGTCTTTATTTAACTTAATCTTTTCTCTTCGTATTTTTTCATAATGATTATGCTTTTCTTTGTTTCTTACGCGTGCCATCTAAAAAATCCAAATAAAAAAATTGTAGGAAAATGAACTATAAAATATTATAACATTTTTTTTCTATTGAGAAAACTGTACATTTGGTGCAAAAAACACATTTCTATCCACCAAGAAAGAGTCAAAAAATATTTTTCATTAGAAAAGGTCAAGTCAGTCATAAAATTCATCCTTTTGAAAAATTTTTACTTATTTCTATCCTTAATGCTCAAAAAAACGCAAAGTATTGGGTACAATTTTATTATTTCTTGTTATGTTTTGCACTAGTATATGTAAAACCCATGGAAGGGACACATTTTAATTTTATTTATTTTATACAAAAAAGAAAAACTGTGAATTTATAATGACTTAGGAGCCATTTTTTAGATAAATTGACGCGCCTTTTTCCATCCCCAAACTACAATTTTTTGTATTTTTTGACCCATGGACGGGACAAAATAATAGTACTTATAAAATTATTAAAAAAATATAACACTTACCTTTTTCATAAAAGAATCATTACTAATTGTCGCCTAAAGCAATTTCTAAATGTCAAAAAATAACGACGCGCTCAGGAGTTGTTTTGATTTGTCACGGCCTACTCTTCAAAATACCACATACTTAACGAATTAATGGACTATTTTTGCATGTTTGTTATAATTATGATATAATTTTTTTTAATACAATTTTTTATAATAATTTTTATGTGTTATTATTCTACAATAAATTCTAAACAAAAATTAATAATAAAAAGATACTAATCAATTGAATGATATTTTACTATTACATTATTTTTCGATTGGAATGGCCGTACTACAGTTTTCGTATTGTTCATATTTTACGGGAGGAAGGAAGGAAGCATGGTACCATGGAAGGAAGGCAATATTTAAATCTGCCTTAAAGCCTTCCTTCCTCCCGTAAAAGACGAACAATACGAAACCCTGCTAATAAATTAGGGTACGGAAATCTATAAATAGCACTACGGTTTTCGTATTGATTATCTTTTACGGAAGGAAGGAAAAATGGCAATCTATAAATGAGGCTTAACAGTTGCAAGTAGTTCTAATGAACTAAACCGCATATAGTGCGTTTTTTACAACCCAGTTCAATGAGAATAAAAAAAATTGACATTGAATTAAAAATATGTTTTATTTGTCATTTTATAATAATTAATCTTATTAAAAATATCTTCTATGATATTTTTTATTCGAATTATACATTTCTCCTATGATATTTTTAATTCGAATTATTAATTTCTCCTATGATAATTTTAATTCATTTCAAAATTTCTCCCATGATATTTTTAAATAGAATTACAAATATCTCCTATGATATTTTTAATTCGAATTAAAAATATCTCATTTGATTTTCTTAATTTGAATTATAAATTTCTCCTATGATATTTTTAATTCGAATTAAAAATATCTGCTATGATATTTTTAATTTGAATAATACATTTCTCCTATGATATTTTTAAATCGAATTAAATATATCTCCTTTGATATGTTTAATTCATTTAAAAATGTCTGCCATGTTATTTAATTCGAATTATAAATTTCTCCTATGATATTTTTAATTCATTTAAAAATTTCTGCCATGATATTTCTAATTCGAATTATAAATTTCTCTTATGCAATTGTTAATCCAATTATAAATTTGTCCTATGATATTTGTTATTCAACGAATTAAAAATATCACTTAACATTTCGATTTATTAATTTGTCCTATGATATTTTTAATGCATTAAATTTAAGTTTTCATTTTATATTTTTAAATATTTTAGAGATATGTGAAATTCAATGGAGAAATAAATATTTCCTGAATAAAAAATCAAACGGCGCGCCATAATATACTATAATCCACTCTCACATTGATGAGCTGTGACTTAATGGCGTTTTAGCTACGGTTAGTAAAAGGAAGGCAAATTTAGTGTGCTCCAAAACCAGTTTGCCAGGGATCCACTTGTTTTAATTTCCTAATTCATGGTGCGCTCCTGTGTTTAGCGATTTTATTATTAGTTCTCTGTTGCATTAATATTTTAACAATTGTTATGAACACTTTAACGATATTTCAATGTTTAATACTCGTATAATATTTTGTATTGTCTTAAAAGCTTTAAAAAATAATAGTCGTGCAAGCCACGAAAACGATACATTATAGAAACAGACCTGTAATATTTTACGGGCATAAAAGACCTTTATGCCCGATGACATTATAATATGACAATTATAACAAAAATTCTTTGACGTAAACGTCTTTTTATAGCCCGCGGGCGTTATTATGACCCAGCGGGCTATAATGAAACGTCAAAAATTAAAAACAACAATGTTACACCATTTGATACATTCGAAGTAAGTTTTTTCGTATTAAAATTTTGATTTTCCGGCAGCAGGCCGCAATTTTTCGCCTTTTCAGCTGCTTCCTCAATTTCATTCATCTTTAAACTTTAAAACTGACTGATGTCAGTTGACATTATAATATGACAATTATAACAAAAATTCTTTGACGTAAACGTCTTTAAAAACAATAATATATTAAAAATAATAATATATTAATCGTGCATAAAGTTTTGTATGCATTGCTGGCATAACTGGTTTTTATGGTCCTACGACGCTTTTCTAGCCCTCGCGCTAACGCGCTCGGGCTCGAAATAGCGCCTCGGACCATAAAAACCTTATTATGCCCTTAATACATAAATAACTATTATGCACGATGACATTATAATATGACAATTATAACAAAAATTCTTTGACGTAAACGTCTTTTTATAGCCCGCGGGCGTTATTATGGCCCAGCGGGCTATAATGAAACGTCAAAAATTAAAAACAACAATGTTACACCATTTGATATATTCGAAGTAAGTTTTTTCGTATAAAGATTTTGATTTTACCGGCAGCAGGCCGCAATTTTTCGCCTTTTCAGCTGCTTCCTCAATTTCATTTATCTTTAAACTTTAAAACTGACTGATGTCAGTTGACATTATAATATGACAATTATAACAAAAATTCTTTGAAGTAACCGTCTTTAAAAACAATAATATATTAAAAATAATAATATATTAATCGTGCATAAAGTTTTGTATGCATTGCTGGCATAACTGGTTTTTATGGTCCTACGACGCTTTTCTAGCCCTCGCGCTAACGCGCTCGGGCTCGAAATAGCGCCTCGGACCATAAAAACATTATTATGCCCTTAATACATAAATAACTATTAAAGTTTTCGTAGAAAATAAATTTATGAAACGAAGTGACACATTTGACACATTAATTGAAATTTTAAATTTGAAAATCATTATTTTAAGGTAAAAATAAAAATTTGTATGTGTAACGCTTTGCAATTAATCTTTACTAGGCTCACTGAATTATGGGGTTCGCTCCTGCGTCGCCCACCCCACAAACTTTCAGCTCGCCAGAAAGATTCATTTACAAAGCTTGAAACGTAAATAACTATTACCTATATAACACCTATATTAAATTAATAAAAGTGTAATTATTTAAATAACGACTTTATTTTAATAAACATGAATTATGTTTCAAAAATAACCGTTAATAGTATTTTATGTATCAAGTTTGATAAACGCCATTTTGGACACGAGTTTAATACAGGCACGAGCGAGCTTGTGAGCGAGTGCTTAAATTAACGACTGTCTAGAAAAGTTTATAAACAAGGTGCATACTATACTTTTTCTATGGCAAATATTTGTATAGAGCAACATCTATAAAACAATCTGTCTTACCGTCAAATGTTAAATTTTTATGTGTTATGAACACAGATTATGAAGGTAATAAATCGAAATGTATTCCTTGAAAATTGTTAATTAACAGTTTTTCACAGCGAAAGTAAAGAAAATGTTTTGAGCACTTCACAGTATAGTCCTAGCCCGAATTTAAGTTATAGTTTACTTCCGGCAAAATTAAAAGGTCAGTACAATGTTCATATTAACTTTTCAAATATTAGCGTTGAGAAACTATTTAATACTTTTGTATTGAGATAATAATAGTATATTATTAAAAAAATTAAACGCCATTTTATACACGAATTTAATTAAATTAAATTAATGAGTTTATAGAAAAGTTTATAAACGAGGTGCATACTATACTTTTTTTACGACAAATACTTATTATTATCTTAAAATGATTGAAATCAAAAATTTTTATAGAGCGCCATCTATGAAACAACAGGGAAATATGTGTGTCACCGTCAAATGTCATTTTTTTTATATTTTATAAACACAGATTATAAAGGTTATAAATTGAAATGAATTTCTTGAAAATTGACAGTTTTTCACAGTGAAAGTAAAGAAAATGTTTTATGAGCACTTTACAGTGGAGTCCGTGCCCGAATTTAAGTTATAGTTTACTGCCGGCGAAATTAAAAGGTCAGTACAATGTTCATATAAACTTTTCAAATATTGGCGTTGAGAAACCCTTTAATACTTTTGTTTTTGTATTGAAATAATAAAATAATTTTCACACTTAGTATTATTTTACAAGAAAGGCACTTTATTTTAACGATTGCATGTCATTTGACAACTGTCAACTAACTTAAAACTAACTTCAGCCCGTGACTAAAGCGCCATAAAGTCACAACTTGCCAATGTGTATTTAAAATGTTATAACCTATAAGTATACTTAGTGTCATGGAAACATGTACGATAAAGGGCGTTTTAAAGGTGGAAGTAGAAAAAATAATTTTCACATTTAGTATTATTTTACAAGAAAGGCACTTTATTTTAACTATTGTAAGACATTTGACAACTGTCAACTAAATTAAAAGTAACTTCAGCCCGTAACTAAAAACCTGTTGCTTACTTTAGCCCGTGACTAAAACGCCATAAAGCCACAACTTTTCAATGTGTATTTAAAAGGTCACTTGTCATGGAAACATGAACGATAATGGGCATTTTAAAGGTGGAAGTAAAAAAATTAATATAATGCATAATTTAAAAAGTTTCTGCCTTTTACATTTTATTATATGCTTGCCGCTACAATTTATTAAAAGGTTATGAAATAGTAAATTTTTATGAAAATGGATTATTTTATTAGGGCATCGAAAAAGCAACAAGGATTAACTTTTAGTTCATATTATAGTAATGTAGTAAAAACATATAATAAATCCGGCTTTATTTTTTAACGAAAATATTATAAGCATCCTGAACATTACAATGCGAAAAGTTTCATCTATGATTAGGATAAAAAGACAAAAATATGCGCAACCTTAACACCATAGCAAAGGATTTTACGAGTTCATATAAAGCTATAAATGTTTACACAATATTTTTTTTAAATCTTGCCATTATAATCCGTTCATATTGGAAAATCATTTTTAAAATAACATGTCCACTTATATTAATTTTCATATAACACTGAAAGTTTAATATATTATAGAGAGACTTCATAATATTTTTTTAATGACTTATTGTCTAATCCAGGACATTTAAATTCCTATATAAAATTGTCCGCTAAATCCAAAAGTTATAAAAGACAATCAGTTTTTTAGATATTACTTGGAAATGGAAAATTTACTATATCTCAAAAATTGTTGTACTTTTTAACTTTTGACGACATTTTCGGATTTAGCGGTCAATTTTACATATAAATTGACTGCTAAATGTCCGGGATACAAATTGCTGTTAATGAGAATAATTAGTGGATATTTTCGCTAGGACAATTAGTCAGTTTTGAATAATTCATTTTAAGAAAGTTATCAGTTCAAAAATCAACATAAACCTAAAAACAAAAATGAAGCTAAAATGAGGTTTATCTGACATAATACAACCTAAAATCCTAGAGAAACATTCTAAATAAATGCATTTATTTAGAATGTTTCTCTAGGATTTTAGGTTGTATTATGTCAGATAAACCTCATTTTAGCTTCATTTTTGTTTTTAGGTTTATGTTGATTTTTGAACTATAACTCTCTTAAAATGAATTATTCAAGCATGCTTGAAAAAAAGCCGAGCCGTTGCTATAATATGAGATTTCTTCGCCTGGTCTATAATAAAGTATATTTTAAAATTGTGCTAATTTTTCTTTGTTTTTTATTGGATACCATTCTTATTCGTCTCTGTCAAAGGGTTATCATTTTTAGTCAAACTGACGTTTTGTTAGCAATATTTTTCAAACATAACAACAAATTGAAATTTTAAAAAGCGGATGAAAATTGTTTAATTTTTATTTTAATAAACTTTTAATTTTGTATTGCTGCATTATACGAGATAAACTTGCAAAAATCCTTAAAGAATATGTTTTTTTTTCAAAAATCTTAGTTTAGTTTTTATTAGTTTAATAAAACAAAATATTATACTTTTATTTTTTTAATTAGTTTTTCTTAGTACCTACCTATTGTTTATAAAACCCAAAGAATGTTTTATTTTTTAGTTAGTGCTTTTGATCGGTTTTTATAATATTGTTTATTTAAATCAAAGAATAATATTTTTTATAATTTGTTTATAAAGGCTTATTTTATATTTTATAGGTATATAGTTTAGGTTGGTATCTTCTACTTGACTTAAAAATTTAAAAATGTTTAAAAAAAAATATTTTAAAGCATTGGGCGTTGTGTTTGTGCCAGAACCAGAATATAGTCAGTTTCATATTACATGGAATATTGACTATATACCTATATATATATCTTAAAAACTTTTGACGACATTTTCGAATTCAGCGGACAATGTTACATAAAAACTGACTGCTTAATGTCCGGGATAGAAATTGCTAATGACTAGAATTATTTTAAAATTGAAAAATAGTGGTTCTTAAAATATTTAACCAAAAATCGTTATTTATTTAGGAAAAAGTAGGTTTTACATGGAAACACACATTAAATGTAATAAATTTTATTTAAATTTTCATCCAATTTCTTTGTTTTTATATTTTTAGTAGGCAACACTTCTTTTTATTTTAATGGCCGCCATAACTTTTTTAGTAAGTTTGATACATCGTTGAATTTTTATTTTTTTTATCCAGTCAGCAAAAAAAATGAAATAAACTATTTTTTTTAAATATTAAAAAAAAGTATAATATATACTTAAAATATACCTATGGTTATTCAATAAATATTTAATTTAAACGGTTCAATGTGTCAGATGCAACAAAATTTGTATGATAATAAAACCCACAAACCCTATAGTATATTTTTACTGCATACGAATATGATTTAATGTGCTAAAAAGTGTCTTAAAGCTATCCTTTTTGCATCCTTCTATAAGTTAACCATATTGAATTAAATTAACAAATCAATAGTATAAAATATTTTGCAGTGTTAGTATTTTAGGCAGTAAAATTTAGTGTGTACAATATCACAGTTATTATTGTATTGCAAATCACTTTGCCCAGCTGCTTGCTTTGTTAGAATAGGATTAAGTGGGCGCCAAAATATGATTTGTGTATTATAAATCGTGGTTTCAGATCGCAAGGAACAAGCAGCAGTTGGGCAGAATCGTGACAGTGGTTTATCTAGGAGATTTATTAAGTGTGTCCTGAGCCTACGCAAAGGTAAGGATTATTTTATTTTAAATCAGGATATTGCAGGCCTTTTTAAATTCTGTTTATACATTTTTAGGTTTAGGCAGTAATTTTTTTGAATTTTTTTATTTAAAATCCAAAATAAATTTAAAGAGAATTAATTTGAAAATTGATCAAAAGCCAAAAATATTAAGCCATAGGCAATAATATGTCAAGTATTACTTAGTCTACATGTTAAAAATAAATAATTTTAAATACATATGGGTTATTTTAACCCAAAATACTTTTTTGGTTTATTTTAACATTAAATATAATTTTAATATACAGTGTGTCCGTAAAGACCCGGAAGATGTGATTATTTTGAAAACGGTAATTTATAAAAAAACAATCGCTGAAACACGTCAACTTTGTTATTTTTCTAGCAAATTTTTTAGCCTATGTAGTTTTTCCAAAATCTGCCGTGTGGCGGCGCCCCGATCGAAGTAAGGGTTTTTTAAATTACAACCCTTTATTTTTGTTGCATTTTTGGATAGCTACCGTTGTCCTGAGTACATTGATATGCTACATGTGGAAGGTTACATAAGAAAATTTTTGAGAAAGGTAGGTTTTTGCCACTGATTGAGATTTTGGTTTAGACGAACTTATTCGCTGTTACGGCACCACCACACTATGCATTGCTAGTAAGGGATTATTTAAATCAGGTCTTTCCCAATCGCTGGATAGGTGGAAGGGGTCAAATTAAGTGGCCCGCGCGATCGCCCGATTCAAACCCTTTAGACTTATTTTTATGGGGACATCTTAAAAACCGCGTCTATGTAAACAGGCCTTAAAATTTGGAAGAACCAAAGCACCGCATTCAAGCCGAGATCCACATGATCACTCCAGCGGTACTGGCAAACGTACAACGCTCGTTTGTATAGGCTGTCCCACTGCCACATAGTTTACGGTGGACACTTTGAGCAACTGCTCTGATTGGCTTTCCAAAAAAGATTAAGCAACGCATAGATTGTGTTTAAGTTTGACAAAATACCAAAATCTCAATCAGCGGCAAAAACCTGCTTTTCTCAAAAATTTTCTTATGTAACCCTCCAGATGTGGCATATCAATGTAATCAGGACAACGGTAGCTATCCCAAAAGGCAACAAAAATAAAGGGTTGCAATTTAGTAAAAGCTGACTTTGATTGTGGCGCCGCCACGCGGCAGAATTTGGAACAACTACATATGCCAAAATTTTGCTAGAAAAATAACAAAGTTGACGGGTTTCAGCATTTAAAAAAAAAAATTACTGTTTTTAAAATAATCTCATGCATGAACATGTTCCGGGACTTTACGGACACACTGTATAATATAGGCTGAAGCAATATAACTCCAATTTTGTTGCCGGCAGTAGATAAAAAAATAGTATTTTAAGAAAGGAATGACAAAAAAATATGTTAACAATTTGTAATAAAAATGTATAAAGAAGGTATATTGTACAACTCTCTTATCTGTAAAGGTTATTTTAATAAACGTTGTAGGTAGGTACTATTTATATAACATAATTATTTAAATATATTTTTTTTATACATATACTATAAGATAAATGTGGATACAAATGCAAACGAAGGTGCTTAAACTGTGTATAAAATTGGCAATAAATATGCTGTTGTCTCAATTCCCACAGCTTACACGTAAAAATGTATTAAAACGAAAAAAAATAAAATTAGTCAGTTAATAAATCTCTGAAATTTAAAGTTTTTACCCCGTAATAAATCAAGTTAAATGTATACAGAGTGTCATGTAATAAGTTGTTATACCTTGGGGGGATAATTCGTTTAAACAATGAACCACCTATAGGTGGTTTTTGCGTATACACAAAAATAATATATTGAAATATAAAACTGTCGGAAATGAATATGACATTTAAAAACATTGTTTTTTTGTTACATACAGGGTGTTATTTAATTAATGTTATATATTAAAATACTGAATAACTTCTGACATAAGGAGTAAAGGAAAAATATTTAAAAAAATATTTTTCCAAAAATAAAGAAAAAATATGCATTAGAAGTTTTTTATATTTTTTGTGATACCCCACTGGTTACACACTTGGTTTATCTCTGCACATTGGGACCAATTCACAGGTTAAACTTTAAACATTTAATTTGTGTAAATAAATCCAAAAGCACTTCCCTAAGTTAAGATATTTACAATTTGAACACATAACCTAAAATTAAAGTTGGCAGATTTTGTTTGAATTTACCTTCAGTACAAAAATGACATAACCAACAATTAATAAAAACGCCAAATTGACAATTTGCATTGTTAATTTTGTCATTTTTGTAATTCAATTTAAACAATGTTTGTCAACTTTTTTGAGAGAAAACACTGTTGTTACCAACCGTAACATAATAAATCCACCAGATTAGCCTAAAGTTCCTAGTCGATCAGTGGCGTACTTTTTGGTAGGATAAAGGTTATTATAAATTATTTTTAGACTTTGGAATTTAGAAAAAAAAGTTTCAGGTGCTTCTTTATGGACCCTAAGGAACAACCCATTTTAATATATAACATTAATTACATAACACCCTGTATAGGCTAAAGCAATATAACTCCTATTTTGTTGCAGGCAGTAGACAAAAAATAGTATTTTAAGAAAGGAATGAAAAAAAAAATATGTTAACAATTTATAATAAAAATTTATAAAAATGTACATTGTACAACTCTCTTATCTGCAGATAAAGGTTATTTTAGTAAACGTTGTAGGTACTATTTATATAACATAATTATTTAAATATTTTTTTTATACAAATACGATAAGATAAATGTGGATACAAAATTTAATGCAAACGAAGGTGCTTAAACTGTGTATAAAATTGGCAATAAATATGCTGTTGTTTCAATTCCCACAGCTTACACGTAAAAATGTATTAAAACGAAAAAAAAATAAAATTAGTCAGTTAATATATCTCTGAAATTTAAAGTTTTTACCCCGTAATAGTCAAGTTATATATATACGGAGTGTCATGTAATTCGTTTAAACCATGAACCACCTACCCAAAAAAAATTTTTTGAAATATAAAACTGTCGGAAATGAATATGACATTTAAAAAAATTGTTTTTTTGTTATATATATTTAAAAAATAAATGTATAGTATATTATGGATCTAGTTTTATAAAGGCCATTTCAGTAATAAAAACGAGTGTCTAGAGAAGTTTATAAAACGAGTTGCACACTATACATTATCCACAAAGAACACAAAGAAAAATTTAAAGCCAATTTTATTTGTTGTGAGTATGAGTATGAGTATAAGAGACGTATAACCAGCCCCATTTCCTCTTGACTCTTAAACCCCGTACAGGCCTATGTTTACTTACGCCGATTTTTGTTCTTCCCCAGCAACTGCACGGCTTCACCCGTGTTTGCTGGGTGCGAATGTCCATTGCGTTCCGTACTGTCCCCTATTTGGGGCTCGAGAGCGAGAGGCGAATAGTTATAATAGCCGTTCCCGGGTTCGCCGGGCCTATGCTATACGCTCAGTGAGGTATGGATGAGGGACGGGAGGGAGTTGGTTTTTTGGGGGACAATTACGCCGACTTAAAACTAAGTACGACGCGGAATCCCCCTAGACCAGTCGGTTAGTATTACTCCAAACATTTGGGATTACTATTTGGAGTCTACCGATTTTTTTGTCTTTAAGATCTAGTTTAAGGGTGGCTTGTAGTATGTTGTTGCGGTGTCTACGAGTGACGTGGGCCCAGTGTTTAATTGGGCTACTCTTACCCTTTTGGTAATGGTTTTTCCCATTGGTACGATAATCGGCACACATGATAAACTCCCCCGCAAAGAAATACAACCCCCCGCGGCCCCCCCGGAAGACAATCCACACAACGGCAATCGTACTACGACTACCGCCGTGTAGACCATCCCCCGTATAGGCCACGGGAGGCTGCACCCCCCCGCGGAGGAGCCCATCACTCGTGCCGAGCGTAAGGCCGCAATCGCTGCGATAAGGCAGTTCCCAGTGGGGGTATTTTTTTTACTTTTACATATTTTATAATTTTCTAAAATTCGATTCTTTCTCTTTCACTTTTTTTATGATTAAATTATAATAATTATTGTTACATAATTATTAGAATTATTGTAACTTAATTCCGAAAATTCGATAATTTTATTTACCCAATTCGATAATTCAACTTTTACTTCTGGCAACACTGCTATTCACACACAACTTGTTTATGTTATTTCTTGTCTTCTTGCATGTTTGGTTTATTTATTTATTTATCTTACGCCTTTTTCGATGGTTGTTTATGTTTGTCTGCTTTGAAAATGAGGTTGTTTGTTTAAACTTAAGGAAATGTTCTTATTCTTTTTTAATTTAGTTTTTGAGACAATAAAAGAATTCTTAGTATTTTCTTTTTGCAACATTGTGAAATGCTTATATAAACATTGTGAAATGCTTTTATAAACATTTAGCGAATATACGGTAAGACATGCAATTGGAAAAAATAACTTAGCTTGATTATTTGGTGCTGGAATTGAACCAATTCGCATGCCGCTCGCACGTGTGGTAGTCCAGTAAATTTCGTGGAAGTGATCGTCTCTCTCACACCTTTTAACCAGGTCCAACACTTGAGGATTTAATCCACGGGGCGGTACCACACACAATTTGCACTCTTTTGCACTTGGGACAGTTATCACGTTTAGAATCGATTGATTTTTTATTATTTTACGGCGTTAACCAGTTATCACGTTACTACGTTTGTATCGTATACGCTGCTTAAGAGAGATCGATGAGCATATGCTTACACTTCAAGCGTCAAGAGCAAAAATAATTAAATAATTAAATTGATATTTTTTAACCTTTCGTAAAGGGCTTTAAAAGCCAATTTTATTTGTTATACATTTTATTGTTTTGTAAATATAGATAAAGTACATAATTCCACATTACTGAATATGTCAACTGTCAACGGATTTAACCTTACTTTTACCCAATTTATAATAAAGCTTAATTCAGCCCGTGCTTAAAATGCCCAGAACACACTGCTGCCCATGACTAAATGCCATAAAGTAAATGTAGAAGACTTCTACTAGAAGTAGAAACATTTATTTTTGATAATATTTAATATTTGCTTTAAAAAATATTTTCAATTATAATAACAATTATTATGTATAAAGTGAGGTTAGATAGCTTCAGAGCTGTCAGCAGTTATCGACCAGGATGTACAAAACTTCACCTGATTGGCCTAAAATATTTTATCAGCAAATACTTTGGTAGTAAGTGTGGTCAATAATAAAGCTTAAATTATAGAACGCTTGAAGATAAAGTGTTTTACTTTATATTCTGTAAAAAACCCACTCAAAAAATTTGATAACCTATTTTCTACATTAATAATACATATTACGTTTCTTACTGTTCGTAGTGTGAATCAAACTATTTTATTTTTTTTTTAAACTATATATTTTTTTAAAATATAAAACTAACTAAAACTATAAAAATAACACTACTAATTATTTATATATCACCACTGTACAAGAGTAGTTATTTATTTTATCGCGAGTACCAAAGCTTGACTCCCTGCTCCATGCTGCGCCGTTCTTATATATTCAGTGCCTACGTGCATTTCCGAATATTCCAGCGAGATCCTGACCGCTCTCGATTGTTTAGCGCTATTATATTATTTTCAGAAAAAAAATAGGCAAGTAATTTGTTCAGTGCAGGGACGATTTATTTTTGGTTAAACAAATTACTAACTAGGATGTTTTTAAACAGAAAGCAGATTATATTTTTCCGAAAGTTTTAGAGGTGCCATATTCGGCCTTAACCCGTAACCGGTACTGTGGTGTCTGGGAGACACTCATCAACGAACAAAGCCCTGTCCCACCCTCACCTTTTGTTTTAAAAATCTGTCGCTTCCAATACTTTTAAGTTGAGCAGTTATCAATATGCTCTCAGACTTTAAACAAGTTGGATTGTCAAACGGACAAATTATTACAAGTCAAAGTGTTGAGGTGTCTAGTAGACCACTGCGTACCGTTTACGTAATTTTTATAAAATAATTAATTCGTTATGGATTCGCAACAAGGGCCTTCTAAAAGTGTCCAAAGTGATAAGAAAGGCTTTAAGGAAACTGTAATGTAGTGGTTTTATGAAATCTACAGCGATAAAAGTGATATAGATGACTGTAGTATACTACATATTATGTATGTTATGTAGTACATAATCATTATAGTGATTATGTCGTTGAAGATAATCACAGCAGCGCGATTCAGGACTTGTCTGTGAAGATTCTATAGAAAATAATTTTAAAGGGTCAGATAGTGAAGAATTTGAAATTTTTTAAGAATTTGATAAAAAAACAAAAAAGTTACTATGGAAAAAATAATTGTAAAAATTAGCTATAGTTTGAAGCAGTTATTTTTGCTGTTAAAAAAAGATATATTTAATTTTTTTTTGTTTATGTTATTTTTTAAGGTATATTCTTCGAAATAAAGATTGTTTTATTTTGTTTGGTTTAATATTTTTTATAGTTTAATCACAAAGTTTGCACTACTGCATTTTTTGTACATGTTTTGATTAAAACCTATTTGTTTAAATTTTTCTTTTATTCAGGTAGTATTTTTGGTGATATTCTAACTTTATATATATTTCCTAGTATCCCCAAAGCCTCATATGAAAAAAATAATACAAATTATAATTTTAAATGGCAGGTGTCTCTCAGACCCCTTAGTACCGTTTATGTCCTGAAAGTCGTACAGTACCGGTTACGGGTTAAAGCTGCTTATAGAAACTCTAGACCTAAAGTGAAACAATGCTTTTTTAAAGTCTTAAGGGTACCTTACAAAACTCATTATACAATCTGAAAGTTTACCTTCAAAATCCTTTTTAAATTTTTTCAATATCCTTTCTCCTCTTTGGGGAATTTATTGTTTCCTTGACAGTAAACGTTTTTTTGTAAAAAACCGCAATTTTTTCTTCTTTTTAGAGTTTTTTAATAACCTGACGATTATTTCCGTACTGCCTTTACCCTTTTTTAAATAATTTTTTCTACTCCCACCTTTATCGTACATGTTTCCATGACACTAAGTGACTTTTTAAATACACATTGACAAGGTGTGACTTTATGGCTCTTTAGTCACGGGCTGAAGTTAGCAACAGGTTTTTAGTCACGGGCTGAAGTTAGTTTTAAGTTAGTTGACAGTTGTCAAATGTCATACAATCGTTAAAATAAAGTGCCTTTCTTGTAAAATAATACTAAATGTGAAAATTATTTTATTATTTCAATACAAAAATAGAAAAGTATTAAATACTTTCTCAACGCCAATATTTAAAAACTTTATATGAACATTGTACTGACCTTTTAATTTCGCCGGCAGTAAACTATTACTTAAATTCGGGCACGGACTCCACTGTAAAGTGCTCATAAAACATTTTCTTTACTTTCACTGTGAAAAACTGTCAATTTTCAAGAAATACAATACATTTTGATTTATAACCTTTATTAATCTGTGTTTATAAAATATAAAAATTTTACATTTGACGGTGATACACAGATTCCCCTATTGTTTCATAGATGGCGCTCTATACAAATTTTTGATTTAAATCATTTTAAGATAATAATAAGTACCTATTTGTCGTAGAAAAAGTATAGTATGCACCTCGTTTATAAACTTTTCTATACAATCATTAATTCGTGTATAAAATGGCGTTTATCAAACTTGATACATAATATACTATTTTATTATGTTCAACATGCAAATCAAACAAGGTTAATTTCTTATAATAACTTATCATGTAACTCATTTATTCACTTTAGATCCTAGAGTTAAATTCATACTTATTTTATCTAGTTCGGCATACATTGCCGTTTTGGCAGAAGTTTTTTAATTTTTGCAGCGATGGAAAATTTCACAATAGTTAGTTAGTGTTAGTGTTTAGAATGTTGTGTTTATGTTTTTTTTTTCATTAGAGTAAAACCGGGAGAGATGGCGCACCTTTTTTGTTTTTTTGATAAAATATTGAATATTTAAAATCAAGATACCTTAATCATTTTAGTATGTTACATAATACCTAATAACAACAGGTACCCAAAAAAACAGTTAATTTTTAAATTTTAAAACATGTACCTACATTATTGTTTAACAAAAATTAAAAAAACCATCTCACCCTAACAGCAGGGGAGAAATGGCGCTCGAAAAAAAATGATGTTTATATTTTCCCTTTCTTGCCGCATATGTTACATATATATACGACTTAATACAAACACGTAAGCAAAAAACCGTTTATTTTTAAATTTTAATACTTGTTAAAAAACCCATCTCACCCTAACAGCAGGGGAGATATAGCGCACGAGAAAAAATTTTTCTCTCTTTTCGTTTATAGTCAGTAGGCATCTATAATAAAAGTAAAAAAAAAGAGTTTATTATAACGTAAAAGTCTGGTGAGACGATTTGCGCCACCCAAATAGGTTGGGTAAGACGGCGTACATCCGTACTTCTTATTGACTGCATGCTGGGTTAAAATTGTAGGTTAGGAATTTTCAACAGACCATTCCTTATATATAGATACCGACAAAACTACATATATTTCTCTATTTCATGTGGAAACGATATAATTTATAAACTAGTGAATTTTTTTTTAACTGCATGAATAGTCTGTGATCATATTATTTACCTTAAAAAAATGCACAATCACCGGCACACTGCAGCATAGCAACTAAGAATTAAAACTAAACGCATTAGTAGAATTCTGCTTGCCTTAAGCTTAATTTTCATGTATCCGTTTGTCCGTTAGTCCGTTCATCCGGGAGCGCTCTTATTGGTCCAATTATAATTCAAAAATTATGACATTTTTTCCGTCAAGTTTTAACTTCTTACGTCTGACGGAGAAATTTAAAATAATTTGTCACTACATATTTGTTTTCGATGCCTAACGTTATTTTAAGATACTTTATTTTAAAAAATTTTAATATTCTTTTAATAAGATTGTAAACCGGAAATATAACGTTCGTTATGTGAATAATGTTCTACTTTTATGTTTTTATTTAATAATAATAACAGAAAAAAAGAAAAGACAAACAATAAAATATTAAAACCAGAACTAAAAGGACCTGGTTTTTTTAAACTATACATTTTAATGTAAATTAAGGCTAGTATATTCTTTTTATATGGTATATTTACCTACCTTTAAATTTATTAGACAGCTAACTGTTAAAGTTACAATTGTTGACATAATTGTAACTATGACAATTATAATTGTTATAAGCATTAGGTAAATTTGGTAAAGTGAATATACTGACCGTTAATTTTTATTTGTCGCCAAATAAATCCGTTAAACGTCATTAAAAAACGGATGCATGAAAATTAAAACATTTATTATCGGACGATTTTATTGAAAAATGTACAAACGTATAACGGACAAACAGATACATGAAAATTAAGCTTAACTCATTAAACCTGATTTATTTGAGTGCGCCATCTCACCCTCTGCGCCATCTCTCCTGCTTTTACCCTATATCGGAGCAATTTATTGTTCTTTGTTTCTCTGTTCGTCTGTGTGTAAAATTCGAAAACAACAAACCGGTCTAAATATGGAATTGAAATATTTGGATGAATAGAATTTTTACCACAAAATTTTGTTATTCCCTTTCATTTCATTCCATTTTTTATCTTGATAATGTTACATATGTATGACTGAATACCAATACAGTTAAAATTTAATTATTAACAATATTTTCTTTTTTGTCGTAAAATCAAAAGATTTTAAAATAGTTTTTTTATAAAATAGTAATTACATTTGGTACTCTTTATTGCTTTTAGTAAGCTATTATTTATTAAGTTAGAATACTTTTATTATGCAAAAGTCTCCATTATATTACACTGGTTCACAGCCAAAATGTCCATTTGATGCTACTATTTTATTAGAATGTATTTTGGCTGCTTAACTCGAATATCAACATAGGATATTTGACCTCGACAAAAATCAGATGTGTTATTTAACAAAATAAAAACTTTATCTGAAGTCAAATAGTTTAATTGTGACGTAATTTATAACCTTAAAATATTCGTACATTGTTTTGCCTGAATTATAGATTGCCTTCCTTCCTTCCTTTCTCCCGTAGAAGATGAACATTAAGTAATTGTCACCATTAACATTTCACGTGTAAGAATTTTTAATACTTTTTGATAATATTTTGCAATTATAGTAATAAAAAAAATCAAAGAATAAAATATTTTCTTAACAAAATCATATTTTAAAGTTATTTTAATATTTTAAAGTATCAATAATTGTTAAGTTTAATTAAAATTAATAACGGGCAATTTTAATGGTGACAATTACGTCAAAAATGTTTATTTATATGGTAGTGCCAGTTATAGATTCCCGTACCGTAAGGACGGCATTCCTTCCTCCCGTAGAAATTTTTAAGTTTTATCTTTCACCGTAAAGGTCTTTGACATGACCAATCACAGTGCTTGTTATGGACATGCGCTGTAGGGTGACAGCGCCTAGGCACAAAATAATACATGATTTTTTAGTATTATTTAAGATAGGTGTTCAGATTATTAAATAATTTGTGTCTCTAAATAGGATATTTAGATATTGTCTTGGTAAAGTGGGTGAGTCTTCCAATATCTTTTTCGATGTTTTTTTTTATTATACTGCCCTACTATGGAGAAAGGCAGTAACTACAAATGCGTTAAATGCGATAAAGCTATGGACATTTTGTATCTTAATTCAACAAAGAAATGCAGTAAACTATAGTTATATATATATACATTTTTTAAGTTAAATAAATCAGTTAAATACCTACTGCTTTTTATAAAAATGTAGTTTATGCTAATTTCTTGTTTAGCAGTTACTGCCTTTCTCCATAGTTGGGCAGTATACAACAAGCTGCTGCGCAATTAAAATTGTGATCACTGCACTATTATATAAATGATTATCTTTCATATTTACACACAATGGGTAAAACGCAGAATATAAACAAAAACAAATGTCAACCATTTTAGGTGTCATCGCGCATGGTTACGGAATTTTATACGGAAATCTATAAATTGACTTTTTACAAGACGCACAAATCGTACGGGCACGACTACGGGAGGAAGGAAGGAAGGCAATCTATAATTCAGGCTTAAGAATAAACACGAAAAAGTTTCAATACTTCATAAAAAGTTCAAATGTCGCACCCGTTACATTTCGAGAAAATAAAGTAGGTATACAATATTTGTGCATTTAAAATAAGTGCTTGTTTGAGGTTACTATTCAAGTTTAACGCAAAAAATTATTACTATATGCTCTCATCCAAAATTTTACAGTATCAAATTTAGAAGCCAACTTGGTCGCATTTGCCGATTTTTTAAGGTCGCGCCCGTTACACGATTCATGACGTTATAAAAGGTTTTCTATACAAGTTTTTATTGACATTTTGTTTGAGTTAAATATCTAATTTTTTATACTATTTTTTGTATAATTAGGTATCTTGATATACAGAGTGATTCACCTAACGGATTTGAAATTTCTATAGCAATTATAAGGCAATGTAAACTATTTTTTAAAATTATTTTCCATGCGTTATCACTTCCGGTTAAACCGAAAGTGATACCAACTTTGGTTTTTCAAAAGGAACCATATAAATATTATATTTCTAAGTAAAATTCTAGAAATACCAAAATATGATTATTTTTTTATTTTTAACAGCTATTGAGATATTTAGTTTTTTCTAAAAATGTTTTCTTTTACATGTTTTTTTTTATATTTTTGTAATATCTCTGTATTTATAAATATTCATTTTAGGTATAGGGAATGCTGCATAATTTCAATAGAAAAAATAGTATGATAGTTTTGTTTGAAATAAGAAAGTTATTGGTATTTAAAGTGACAAAAAATTCAATCTAAATACTAGACACTCTGTAAAAAAGTTTCAAATACTATTAATGGTTTTCGATAGAGTGGTCCTTAGTTAACAGGTACACCATAAATTAAATTTTTAACAATTAAAATTATAATTAGTAAGACCATCCATCGGTCAAAATTTAAAAAAAAAATTAAATATCTCAAAAACTTCTAATGAATAAGTTAGGTGAATCACCCTGTATATGAACAAACACTTTATTATCATGAAAAAACGCAGTGTCAGTGTCGCCCCGTTACAATGGAAATACCCCATACACAATTTTTTATAGCAACGTTTTCGAGATAATAATAATAATAATAATAATAATAATAATAATAATAATAATAATAATAATAATAATAATAATAATAATAATAATAATAATAATAATAATAATAATAATAATAATAATAATAATAATAATAATAATAATAATAATAATAATAATAATAATAATAATAATAATAATAATAATAATAATAATAATAATAATAATAATAATAATAATAATAATAATAATAATAATAATAATAATAATAATAATAATAATTCACTGTAATAAAGTATAATAATATTACAATTTGAAATGGAATAAATAAAAGAAAAGTATTGGAAAGGAATGGAAATTATTAATTTAATAAATATACAAAATGTTAAGTGAAAGATCTCGATACTCGGGCCAGTGGCGTAATAAGCACCCCCGCAGACCCCGCACCGCGGGGGGGCCCAGACGGTCAGGGGGCCCAAGGCGTTCTTTTTCGAAACTAAAAATAGTGAAAACATATCTTCGTAACACTATGGGAAAACAACGTCTTTGTAATTTATCAATTATTAGTATTGAACATGAGTTTATTAAGACACTAAACATTGACAATATTATAACTGAATTTGCAAAAAAAACTCTAGAAGATCAGACCGTTTTTTGTAGTAAATCTATAAATACTTAGACAATCGCATTTTGTGTTTATGTTTTTAATTTTTTTTTAATTTAACTTCTTTAAGACTGTCTACAATATATCTTTAATTTTTTTTCAAGACTGTTTAAACTTGGTAAGATATGTATACATTTTTTAAATTATTAATATTTTTAAATAATTAATAATAATTATTGTTATTATTGCTGATATAATAGTATAATACTGCCGTTCTAAAGGCAAAATTTGGTAATAAGAACAGAAAATGTTTAGGTAATTATTATTTAAATATTTTTAAAAAAAAATCTTAATAAAATATTATATATTATATATTATATAATTACGATAATGATCCTGCATATAAAAAGGTATATAGAATAAGATATTTTTAAACCAAAATTAATTAAATATTTTATGTTTTACTACCAAAAATTGCAGATACAGCAATTTTTCTTACCTAATCCTTTTTTATTTGCTTATCGTATGTCTGTGTATCGTATACACTCTATACCTACCTGTCAAAAATTTTAATTTAAAAAATATTATGTATTTAATGTAGGTTTAAAAGTACTATGATAAACTATTTTAAAAATTACCTATTAAATAAACTTTTTAATTATTGTAAAGAGGGCCCATTAAAATCGTTTGCGGGGGGGGCCCACTCAGAATTTGTTACGCCACTGACTCGGGCAAGTATTAGGTGAACTTTAAACATCTACATATGTATATATTAATGCCTAGACAAGCCATTTGGTTAGCTTATTGGAAAATATAACCTTACAAAAAAGTATATATTTACGAACAATAGTTAAAATATTAAATAAGACTGACAATTTGTTAAACTATATATGGGTGATTCTACAAAAGTTGGACAACTTGATGTCATCAGTCAATAGAGTGGGTATTTTAATATTTTTTGTAAATATTTTAGTATATTACAAAAGATCCAGGTTTTTTTAACTTGTCCACCCAATTTTAATTTATTTTTTCAAAAGCACGTTTGTAGAAAAACATAATAAATATTCAAAACATCAGTACCTTGGCGTCTCAAAACTTCTGAATCAAATATTTGAGTAATTTTATTTTAAAATATACCTATTCAATTTATCTTAAATTTTTCAATTTCACTGCAAAACTATAAAACATTAAATAATGTATTTTTCATATTTTATCATATATTCAAATAATATAAATTTAAAAAAAAGGATAATCTTTGTAGGTCTGTGGTAGGTACTCACTTTTACCCGTCAGTTCTGTGTCCAATGTTAAAATTCAAAATTCCTGCGAAATATTGAAGTTTAAACGTCAAGTCCTCGTTTTAACTAAAGTGTTGGTAAAAAATTACCTACAGAGCCCGCTCTTTGCACGACAGTCATCTTGAAAACAATGCAAGCGGCGAAGTTGTGGTGAATGCACGTATAGTTCCAGTCAAAATTTCTGTACTGCGGTGAGTAGTTATTTTCTTACGTATATATATTTCATTGTAATTTATATAAGGCTATATGTGAATTGTTGATAAGTAGCATCCACTAATAAAAAATATCAGTAAAATACTTAATTCCGAATTATAATATCAAATTTTTATCCTATTCATCAGTTTCGTGTCGTCAGTTCCATGTTCGATGTTTCGGTTTATTTTTTTTGCAAACTTCAATTTAAATGCTGCTTGCGCAGAACTTGTTTATTTAATGTCATTATAAACTCATATAAATTTGGTGTGGTCCCATATCTAATAATGTAGATATCGGTATATATACTCAAAATGCACCAGCCGCCACTGATGTGTGGTATTATTTGATTTTAAGATATTTAATGTATAATATGCATATATTTATTATATTATCTATGTTCTCATACTGTTTAATTTTCTCCGAAAACTATATAAACAAAATTAGGTCAAAAGTTGCCCAACTTTTGTAGAATCACATATTATAATATACATTTATAGATTAAAAACTAAATACTAATACACATTAAAATTATGGGCTAAAATTAAAATTTAAGAAATCATGTATCAAGTAATTGTTTAACAGTCTTAAGAAACACCTTATAATTGGCATATACATTTTTTTCAATACAGTTTATCAATAATAAACGATAACATCCCGTGTTTCTTAGGTACTTTAATATTTTTTAACTCGGAAACCACACAGAAAAAAATCTAACATAGTACCAAGAACAGCGCTGTCATTGAATGCATTAAAATTGAAGCAATCTAAATTGTTATTTGCTCAATTAATTACTATTAAACCAAAATAGGGAAATATTTTGCATAAATGTCAAAGAATTTATTGCGTTAAATTTATACATAGTATACATACAATAATAACGTTATTAAATAAATCAAATTAGTATTTAATGCAATAACATTATACCATTCTAACAAATAAATATCAATATGAATATTAATAGATTTAGGAGCGATAACTTTTGTTGTTAACAGTAAACGATTATAAACCAAGTGCTAACTACCTATTGGTATTATAGGAACTGTTATTCAGGAATACGGATTACAAGATCCCATTGGTTTAATGGCTCACCCATTCTTGCTATGCTAGTGTTTTTTCTGTGCAGTCTTTTTAAAACTTTGTAAATGTCTAACAACCATTCTCTATGCTAACAACATAACAACCTAAAATTTTTTCAACATTTTCTCATTGCGACCTCCTTAACTACCACAAGAAATTTAAAACCAATTTTATATGATAGTTTAACCTTACTTTTTACAGTTTTAAGTTAAAGCTTACTTCGCCCTTGGGCGAAATGTTATTTCGCCCACTAGTGAGAGAAGTAAAATTTCGGCCACTTTTGTGCACTGCAATTAAATCAGCAGTAGTACCTAAACTAAATAATTTTTATTCAAGAAAACAGTTAATTTAATTTTTATTGGAAATTACATAGATACATAATTAATTAAAATATTTATTTTTTTTTTTACATTTTTAGTAATTATTCATGAAATTATTATGATATTATAAAAAATAATGTATACATGCAACTCGAATATATATAAAGCCACTTTTTTGCACTATGAGGTTTTATAACTCGCCTCCGGCTTGAAATGCGTGCTCGTTATTTACCTATACCTAAAAAGTTTCGCTTTATATTCTTGTTGCATAAATTACTATTAAAATTTATTTAATACTAAAAAATATATTTTTTTTTAAATGTTAAATCTTTCACCAATTATAATGATTTGTTATTTATTGTAAACTCTTTCGTGTTCATATTCCCATACAGCACAAGATGTCCATTGGACGTCCAATGGACTTACATTGGACGTTCGCCACGGGCATGTACGTCACATTCGTCAATCGAAACTAGATATTTGAATTGCTGAGGCAGTCTTTAATGATATTATTGTGTTTAATTGGTAATTATTAGTATGTTTAATGTTGTTATTATTTTATTAGCAGGGAGAATTGTGTGTATTTTTATTATATATGGGTGATTCTACAAAAGGTGGGCAACTTTTGACCTTAATTTGTTTATATAGTTTTCGGAGAAAATTAAACAATATTTTGTTATGAGAACATAGATAATATAATAAATTTACTGTCCCAGACCGGGCCAGTAACTTTTTCAAGCATTTTCTGAAATATCTGTGTTTTCTAAATTTGAATGCAATGGAAGTGACGAGTATACCAGGGTACTAATTAAATAAATAATTTATTGGAAAATATAAGATTTATTGCAACTTTGAGCATATTATACATTGAATATCTTAAAATCAAATAATACCACAAATCAGTGGCGGCTGGTGGATTTTAGGTATACCGATATCTCAATTATTAGATATGGGACCCACACCCAATTGATATGAGTTTATAATGACTTAAAATAAACAAGTTCTGCGCAAGCAGAATTTAAATTAAAGTTTACGAAAAAAAGATAACCGAAACATCGAACATGGAACTGACGACACTGTACTGATGAATGGGATACAAATTTGAGATTATAATTCGGAATTAAGTATTTTACTGATATTTTTTATTAGTGGATGCTACTTATGAACAAATCACATATAGCCTTATATAAATTACAATGAAATATATATACGTAAGAAAATAACTGAAATTTTGACTGGAACTATACGTGCATTCACCACAACTTCGCCGCTTGTATTGTTTTCAAGATGGTAATTTTTTACCAACACTTGAGTTAAAACGAGGAATTGACGTTTAAACTTCAATATTTCGAAGGAATTTTGAATTTTAACACAGAACTGACGGGTAAAAGTGACTACAAAGATTATAAATTTTTTAAAAATTGCTTTTATTCGAATGTATGAAAAATACATTATTTAATGTTTTAGTTTGTAGTGAAATTAAAAAATTTAATATAAATTGAATATATTTTAAAATAAAACCACTCAAATATTTGATTCAGGAGTTGTGACACGCCAAGGTACTGATGTTTTGAATATTTATTATGTTTTTCTACAAACCTGCTTTTGAAAAAATACATTAAAATTGAGTGGACATATACTAAAATATTTACAAAAAATATTAAAATACCTACTCTATTGACTGATGACATCAAGTTGTCCAACTTTTCTAGAATCAACCATATAAGTGTAAGAAATTTAAATTTATTATTTGTATTGTGTTTTTATAATTATTTATGTGTGTGGGATTAATTTACAAATGCTACAAACTGTGCTGTGGCTATGTGTAAAAATTATAATAAAAGGTAACAGCTAACATTATAAAGTTATACATAAATTAAATCTTTTTTTTTTTAATTTAGTTTTTGGAGATTATGTGCTTCAAAAACCAGATTTTGAAAAAATATACAGGGTGATCCAAAGAAAACTTGTACTTCCCAAACGTTTTAACGGGTCAATGTGAACAACATTCCTTACTCTCTAAAAATGAAATAGTCAAAATTCTACTATTTGAATTGGTACCAGCATTTTTTACTAATAAAATAGTCGTTTTCACTTTTAAATAGTTATTTTTTACTACGTAAATAGTTAAAGTTTGACTAATTTAAGATTAGTCACCATATTTGACTATTTCTGACAGTTAAAAGTAACTAATTTCTTTAATCGTTTACGGCCAACAACAAAGTATTATTTGAATTAAATGCATATACCTCTCCATGGTTAAATGACCCATAAAACAAATAAAGATGCAAAAAGTTTAGCTCAAAACAGTAACACAAATAATATATTAAACTTTAAAATATTATGAACAATATTTATTGACAAATAAAATTTATTTTTATAAGAGCGGCTGACAGCCGACTGGTTATGAGGTTAGATTGACAAGCTTCTCAAGTGACAGACGTGAGTTCAATCCCAGGCTGGGTCAAAACTTTTTTTAAATTTAAATTTACTAATTTAACTATTTCATTCAGTGGAATTTGACTAATTATTAGTGACTGCTTTTTCGCTATGACAATTAGTCAAATATGACTTATAATTAGTTATTTTTGACTAATTCATTTTAAGAGAGTAGACACGTTAATTTTTATTTCTATATCTTATTAAAGGTCTGTTTCCAAAAAATGTCAGTTAGTTTTCGAGAAATTGCTATTTAAATTTTCAAATTAAGAGAAAAACAAAAAAATTGTAAATCAACGAATGTGTGGGTTTTTTGGAGCAAATGTTATGAATCACCTTTTTATTAATGATAGTAAAAAAGTTTTATTCCCTAGTTGTATACCCGCGGCTTTGCTCGCGTGGTTCTAAGAAATAGTATATTACACTACAAGGGCAGAAAGTGTGAGATTCCTGCACTGCGCGCCATGATGGCGCGCAGTGCAAGGCTCTCACACTTTCTGCCCGTGTAGTGTATACTATTTTTCTTACTACCTCGACTGAAAATTCGCTATTCACTATTAGTCTTAAATAATATTCAATATTAACAATTAGTTAATTAACTAATTGAAAACAAATTTTGAGGTTATATTAGTGTCGTAATCAGAGTTGCATATGTTGAGTACTAGTGCACACGACTAAAAATTTTTTACTAATATTAACTAATTGTTAATATTGAATATTATTTAAGACTAATAGTGAATAGTGAATTTTCAGTCGAGGTAGTAAGATAAATAGTATACACTACACGGGCAGAAAGTGTGAGAGCCCAGGAATCTCACACTTTCTGCCCTTGTAGTGTAATATACTATATTTTAACAGCTGTCATTTCGGCAGCTATCATTTTGACAGCTATTATTTAGGAACCTTTTATTTCATCACCGTCGTCATTTCGACACATATTGTATTGTATTTTGGATTTAATTCTTTTTCAAGAGTTAAGAAATCTTTAAAAAATATGCTTTTAGAGTATCGTATTCCTATCTGTAGTTTATTAAACTAATGCCATATATACGTAGTTTTAACAGGGATTTTTGAATTATCATATGCTTCCAAATGCACAAAGAGCATAACAAAGTAACTCATAAATGTGACCTAAATTGTAACCATGTGAATAAGCAGCTTTACATAGAAGGGATTTAGGCTACTGCGGTTCCTTTAATAATAAAATATAACATTGTTTAGTTTTTTGCTTTTAAGTTTGCAAAATATGTACAAGTTTTCCTAGAGTCTTATTTTATTTGGTAAAAATATTTAAATTTATACCTAATGTAATTTTTTTATATAATCTCAAGTTAAAATTACACTTCTTTAAAAATTAAAGTTAAACTTTCCTAACCCGAATCTAAATTTAACGGAAACAAATCCGAGTTGAGAAATAATTTACTTTACGCACTGCCAAGCGTGCAGAAGATAAGAATTCTAAAAACTGCAACTTTTCGCACGGTTATGCGTGCAGAAAGTAGAAAGTATATTCTGTAACAAGTTTAGAATACGGAATATGCAATTCCAAATGTGTTTCAGACTATACTGTTTCTACGTTTCCAAAAAATACCATAGAAAAATAAATTAATTGGGAGAAAGTGAGGTTGGATCGGTCTAAAAGTTGTTAGATAATAAACACAGAGTCTCTGTGACATAGATGGCACCAGCAATTCGAATTGCTGTTAGATAAAAAATGATGAAAATGCAAAATTTACTTTTTAGCCAAAAATATATAAATCATCTAAATAAGCCTTATATAATGTAAAAGTAAACTTTTTAATAAAAATATATATTTTTAAAATTGTTTTTAGACAAGTAAAAAAAAATAACTTCACGGTTCGTCCAAAAAAATTTCCATGCTCGTTTCTCATTTTTTCTTGCTTTTTTAAAAATAATGAGACTTTATTTGAAAAAATAGGGAAATATTTTATACAACCGCGAATTTTTCAGAAAATTTTACATTTTTGATAGTTTGTTTAGCTTTTTGTCTATTGATATCTGTACCAGTTCTGACACAGTACAAAATACAGAGTATGCTATGGACGTCAAGAGTTGAGGTTTTAAGCCAACATAAAAGTATATTTTGCAATATAGCAGTATAGCTTGCAAGAACGTAGATCTGTTACTAGAATTGCATTTAATAAGAAAAAATTAGGACGTCCATCTAAAGATACATGTGGCCAAGAAAACAAATCTAAAAGAAGTACGACCAAAATATGCACTTATTGCGTGAGTACACTTGCTCAGGGAAGATCTCATCACTGCTCAAAAGATAAAAAATATTTAAACGCGATAACACTCACTGGCTCAAAAGTTGCAAGAAAAATTAGCTTCTACAATATTAATCCGTAGAATATGCGAAAATGCCAATGACTATTGATTTGTCTACAAACCGAGGACCACCACTGTCGTGCATCTAAAACCTGATAAAGGTGTCGAAAATACTGCTAAATTATCATCTTTCTCCAAAATTCAATCTTCTCTTAATTTAAGTGTTAATACAACACTTAAATTGGCTTCAGAGCTACTAAAAGCTACATCTACGGGAAGAAAACTTATTGAACCTAATCTTGGAAATAAGCTTCAAGAAAAATACCATGAAGTTGACGCATTCTTCGAAACAACTGAAATTTGTTAAAGGAGTTAGCCGAGAAACCAAACAATCGGTATTGAAATCAGTTGTGTACTGCAAAAATGTTAAAAAATTTCTACTTTATGTACGAGAGAAAAGACGATGTTCTGCAAATAGTTTTATCACCAAAATCGGCATAGACGGACGT
Source organism: Brassicogethes aeneus (assembly GCA_921294245.1). Taxonomy (NCBI): domain Eukaryota; kingdom Metazoa; phylum Arthropoda; class Insecta; order Coleoptera; family Nitidulidae; genus Brassicogethes; species Brassicogethes aeneus. Next base: position 53,156,454 of record OV121134.1, read on the forward strand.
GGAGGGTCTTTAAAAATAGGTGTAAATATTCAAGACAACAAATACAAAGATTCTAATACCAGTTTAGAAAACAACCATGGAAAATCTAACAAAACATTAAAAGACTCAGGAGTCAAATAGTTATTTTTTATTGCGATTGTTTAAAACGCCCAAGAAAATTATAGTAACGTGGAAAAATTGTGGAACATGTTAAAGGTTAATGATATTGATAAATTGTATGTTGCGTGTGATTTAAAACTTGTGAACATATTGCAATAATAATGCCCCATAGCTCTATGTACCCATGCACCTGGTGTAATATTGACAAATACCATTTGTTCAATAATGGCATTCTAAGAACTCTTCAAAGGAACGTTGAAAATTATGAAAAGTGGGTATCTTCAGGAGCCAACAAATCAAAATCGAAATTTTTCTTCAACTGCATTATTGCTTCTGCCTCATCGACAAACACAGAAATTTTAAAAATAATCCCACCCCCAGAATTGCACTTGTTGATAGGATCTGTGAATACTATTTACAATGCTATGTACAAAGAATTTACAGATATTTCCGTGCAATGACCAACGCTTTGTAATGTAGAAAAAGACGCAATGTATGGAAGTACGTTTAATGGTATTGCTTGCGATTGCTACTCTCAAAAGTGCGTTCGATTTGCCCTCTACAGTGTTTGAAATATGTCAAATCATTTAGTAGCTTAGAAATAGTTGTAAAATAATGTTTTCGCGTCAAGTTGAATAATAGTTTTCCAATGGCTATAGAACAGTTTCGAAAAGATTACTTAGATTTAGAGATAAATGTAACTCCGAAAATTCACGCAATTTTCTATTATGTAGAAGAATTTTGCAATCTCGAAGATAGCGGCTTGGGTAAATTCAGCGAACAGGCATCGGAATCAGTTCATGCCGACTTCAAAAAGGTCTGGGAGCGATATAAGATAACCGAATCACACCCAGACTTTCCTTCTAAGGTCCTTGCAGCAGTTAGGTTTTATAACGGAATACATTTGTAATAATTATAATTATTTAGTTTATTGTTTAAATAACTGTCTTCGCAGTGGTATTCTCTCTAAAAATGAATTAGTCAAAAATGACTAATTTAATAGTTATTAGTGGCTGCTTTTTCACTTGTACCATGTTAACCATGGAATACCATGATATCCCAAAATTTAACAGCCAATTCTTATGTAAAATTGTCCCCTGAATTCGAAAATATCATCAAAAATTATGAAAGTGGAGCAGTTTTTAAGATATAGTCAATTCCATATTAAATGGAAAATTGACTATATCTCAAAAACTGTTCTACTTTTTTAACTTTGATTCAGGGGACAATTTTACATAGGAATTGGCTGTTCAATTTTGGGATACCATGGTATTCCATGGTTAACCATGATACAAGTGAAAAAACAGCCACTAATAACTATTAAAATAGTCATTTTTGACTAATTCATTTTTAGAGAGTTTATTGTATTAAGGATCTAAAATAAAAAAATATAATATTTCTTCAACCGAGTTAATAATTATTACGTTTTGTCAACCATTCAGATATAAATCTTAACCCATATATTTTTTATGAAACGCCCCATAATTTAAAAAATTATCCTATTTTTTTTCAAATAATGTATCATTATTTTTAAAAAAGCACTACAAGTAAAAAAAAAGAAAAATGGGTATGGACATTTTTTTCGAGGTTATTTTTTTTAGACGAACCGTGAATCATATTGCAAACATTTATTTTATTATTTTATTATTATAGGTACCCACATCTAAAAGTGGAGCAAGCAATACTTTAACGTTCACATATTTTACTGTTGCTTTTAAAAACAATATGTTATGTTTAATATACTTAGATAATTTAATAAAAAGAAATTTAGGTTTTTTGTATTAAAATTAAGTTTTAAAATGTATAATATTAGCTTAATATCAGATGCTTTTTATTTTTTACACCTAAAACCTAAAACCTGTTTTTGGGAATAATTAATATTATTAATACTTAAATTGCATTTCTCGTTTCTACTTAGAGTTTATATAAATATTTTAGTTAACATATCTGTTGAATTTACAAACTCTAGGTATTTATAAACTAGTTAGAGACTACTAAATCTGCACTTTGTTGCATGTTGCTCACTATAAAGTACCTTGGACAATATCTAAACCCCAGTGTACAGGAACTTTATTAAAATCAAGCAAATAATGCGAGTACAAAAACAAAGTTTTAAGCGATTTTATATAAGTTTAAAATTTGCTTCATATTACATAATACACTGTGCACTTACCTGTATCTTTTTTGCTTGAATTCATAATATCATTGTTATACGAGATGTGTTCAGAAAATAACGGGAATTTTTAAATTTCGCGGGTTTGGAGAGTCCAGTTGTCATAAAATTGTCATTATTGTGTTGGTATACTTACCCCTGAAGAATGATAAATGTTTTCACTGTTTACTTTGTCAGTGGCAGCCACTAAGGTTAGACGTGTTTTTATGAGCTCGGCGATTTTCGTTCGTTAAAAGAAATGGATCAAAGAAGTTATATCAAATTTTGGGTAAAAAATGAAATAAAGTGTGTGAAATGTTAAGAAAGGCCTATGGTGAGTCTGCTATGAGTAAAACAAGAGATTATAAGTGATATATGAGTTTCCAAGATGGCCGTAAAGACGTTAAAGATGACGAACGCCCCGGACGCCCAAGCACATTAACAACCGATAAAAGTGGAAGGAAGGTTATGAACGATCACCGAATCACAATCAGAGAAGTCGCTGATGATGTTGGCATATCGATGAAATTTTTTCGAATGTTTTGGGTACGAAACTCGTGGCAGCAAAATTTGTTTTTGCCAAAAACAATACTGTAATGATGCCCCAGCCGTCGTTTTGCAAGCATAAATTACATTAAAAGCGCATCGCTGAAAGAACTAAAGACTATCCCAAAGATCGAGTTTGAGAAGAGTTTAGAGGATTAGAAGAAGCGCTGGCACAAGTGCATAATATCTAATGGGGACTATTTTAAAGACGGCAACTTTAATGTACACGAATAAATAAATACTTTTTTCAAAAAACGAAAATTCCCGTTATTTTCTGAACACACCTCTTATAGGATAGGTCAGTTACATCCAGTGCACAGTGTGTTAAATTGATTATCTAGCTAGACAAAACCTAATTTAAAAACAACCTGAAATAAAGAAAAATTTAATTAAATAAGCTTCTTCAGTTCTCCCTGTTATGATTTCCATTACTTAAAACGTACGGCAATAGTGTATTCAGCTCTATGCACGCGCCAATTAGGGGCGTATCATTGTTTATAAACATACTTAGCCGTGTATGCGTTGCAGAAAGGTGGTGTGATTTTGACAGTGTGTCAAGTTAAATCAAATTTTGAACTGTGGCGCTATGGATCTAGGTATAAACTACTTAATTTTTATTATTAGGGATTTATAATATCGGTAATCATCAACAGGCTACAGATATAGAAATTCACTTGGTGTTGTTGAATACGGACAATATTTATTGAGCAATAAGTATTGTAATCGAGCAATATCGGGTGCACTTTCAATATTTGTTTTGTTTTATAACGTCTACAGATTACTCATGTGCCTTCATTTATTGCCCCAATTTGCCTCTTCTACCGGGTGTAACCGAAAACCGGCTCAACCCTTTTTTACTAGCAAATTTTGGAATAGGGTTGCAGTTTAGGAGTAATAATAAAGAGTTAATTTATAATTATTTCAACCTTCAATGGACACCACATAACTTCCGGTTTTCCCGGAAATAATGCCAACTTTCGTTTTTTCAATGAATCACGCATATTTTTGTCGCAAATGTGCATCGTATTCAAAATTTTCTCCCGATTTTAAATATACAAAAATATACAGGGTGTTTCTTTGGAAAAAGTCAAGTTGACCAATTTACAGCGAAACCGAAAGTTTATTTTTTATTGTTACCTTTAAATTTTAACCCTATATATATTTTTAGGCACAACTATTTCTCGCTTGGTTCTCTCTTAATGAAAATCCCCTATGCCTTTTTATTTTGGATAAATTACACATAAGTGCAAAAAATAAAGAACTCATTGTTTCTGTTAAGCAAAGTATATCGACGTTTGAAAATGAAATTAAAAAAAGATGGAAAGAAAGTAATAGGACACAACACAGATTTCTTTAAAAAAATTCCGCCTGGTTGCAAGGAAATTTTAGGCTTCCAGATAGCATTATTCGCCATTTTACCGCTGTTCCATTAACTTCAACATCTGGCGGACGTCCCCAAAAATATTTTCAGATGAGTTGCCATAAGAGCAAACTTCGAAAAATTCAACCGTTGCTGGAATCTCACTCAAATAACCAATTAGCATTTGCAACTGAAGTGAGCTTACGTTCAGCTGGTAAAAGAGATGCAGCTCAACTTGTAAAAGCGGCAACTGAAACGCCAGATGAGGCTACCAAAATTAAAAAAAAAAATTTTTCCCTACAGAACCACATGCAGTGTTTAGTTCAGAAGAAGCACTAGAGTTAATGGTAGACGCTCAACTGACTGTAGAACAATACAAAACAATTTACCGTAAAGCGAAAGCCAAAAATTGCAACTTGTTTCCTGCATATCATGTTGTACAAAAAGAAAAATTAGAGTGTTATGTTCCCAAAACAGCAACTTATATTACTGAAGTATCTGCAGAGGTAAAGTTACAAGCGCTCGTGGATCACACAATTTCACGAACTTCCGATCAAGCTTCTATTTGAAAAGGAGACAACGGAAATGTCAAAACGAGAAATAGGTTTAATTGAGAGGCAAATTGACCATCTCCGCCCTACATCAATATATATTAATAAAACAGAAAGGCTGATTAAGCAAAAATTGGTCATGACTATGGTTGATGGTAAGATCTGCAACGCCATCACTGAAACTTCCTCTTCAATATGCTACATTTGCGGGTCAACTCCAAAGAAGATGAATAATTTAGAAAACCAAAAAATTGTAAAAAATCCAAAGTATTATTGTTTTGGATTATCAAGCCTCCATGCTTGGATTAGGTGTTTCGAATGTTTGTTACACATTTCTTACCGATTGGATATTAGGAAATGGCAAATCAAGAAAGAGGATAAAGCCAAATGTGATAAAAGAAAACAAAACATTCAAGACAAATTTAAAACCATGATGGGACTTTTGGTAGATAGACCAAAACCTGGAGGAAGTGGAAATTCCAACGACGGAAATACGGCCAGACGTTTCTTTACAAATCCTGCTCTTGTTTCAGAAATAACAGGAGTAAGCGAAACCCTAATCAAAAGAATTTATACGATTTTGCGCACGATTTCAAGTGGATATGCTGTAAATACCTCGGCTTTTAATGATTATGCAATGGAAACAGCAAGATTATATATAACCCTCTATTCATGGTATTATATGCCTGCAAGTGTTCACAAGCTTTTGATACACGGTGCAGAAATAATTAAACATGCAATTTTACCAATCGGTCAACTCTCGGAAGAAGCACAGGAGGCTCGAAACAAAGATTGTAAAAGATATCGGAAGAATAATACCAGGAAAACATCCAGAGAGGATACCATGGAAGATCTCTTGCATATTCTTTTGGTTTCTTCCGACCCAGTTATTTCCAGTCTTAAGTCATTTCAACACAAGAGTGTGGGTGGGAAGAGCTTTCCCCCAGAAGTGATTTAATTACTCGCTGAACCAAGTACAGATTCCCTTGGAAATGAAGCCGAAGAAGTTGATAAATGATTAATTACTATAAATATATTTTGTTATCTTTCATATTTATATTTTTTTATCAGATTTGAATTCAGTGACCTCAAATACCCAGTTTACAGAGAAAATTTTTAATTTCTTATGTCATTTAGGTTTTGTCTAGCTAGATAATTAATTTAACACACTGTGCAGTGGCTCCCTGGTTTTGTCAAAAATATTTCATATTTTTTTTATTAAAAAACAAAAGCTGTAATGCAAAAATGATAGAGGAAAAACTTTCTTGTTTTGGCGTGTACTGTCATCCCCCAAAGGATGACAATTTATTAGGTGACACTCTGTATTGGGTAAAAGGTTAAATATAAAATCATACTATTTCCAACAAATTATAGTAAATTGACTTAAACAACCCAAGTATAATTTTCTATAGAAAAACCAATCCAACTATCTTGGATAACGTAGCATATTTATAGAAAATTATGCTCCAATAGCAGGTTGCAACTTTGTTCAATTTTTTTCAAACGGATTTCTCTGTATACCAAGAGATAGTACTTTGAAATGATTTTAATGCCTAGACCTTAAAATACTTTGTTTCCTCCGAAACAACGCTTAGGGTCCTGTGCATTGAGGCTTCCAAACTCGCCTGATTTAAACCATATCGGCTATTGAGTGTGGTCAATCTTAGAGAAAATTGTTTTAAAAAGCCGGTACTATAACGAAAACATATAAGACGCACATGGTATAGAATTACGGTGGAGAAGAACAGTCGTATGCAAATAAAAAGCGTACAGCCTTAGAATGAGAGGTACTTGTCAAATATTGCGAGTTAGGTTATAAAAATACAGTGCCGTAGATGTAAACCAGTCGTCAGTTAACTGTCGGCCAGTGGCGGCGGGTTCTAAAGGGCACAAGGGCGCGTGCCCACCCAACCGCCCAGATAAAAAGTAATAAAAGTTATTTGTTGCATTGTGCATTATTTTAGTTATACGTAACACCATTGTAATTACTATTTAAGGTAGTTGTCGTGGTACAATATTGTCATATTTTTTTTAGATTATACGCACCGTAAAAGTAAACGAGCTTGTATCTAAGTGATTTATAATTAGGGATGGGATATTTAGGTACTAAAAACTGAAAAATAGGTAACTAAAAAGGTACTAAAAAAAAGCATATTAGGTTAAAAAAACAGCATTTTAGGTAAAAAAAATCATTAAAAGTTTAAGTTTCGTTTATAATTTTGTTTAGCCGCATACCCAAACACAGAACATACCCACAATAAACTAATTCTATGCAATAAACTGTGTTTTACTGAGTGACACTCACTACACAGAAGTTCTATGATAGAACATAAGCTCACTAGTAGTAAGTAACTACAAAGAAGGTAACTGTAAAGAAAGTTACTGTTACAGTCTGTAACCATAAGAAAAAATTCTATACCGTTGAGTTGCACGCCCTGGATAAAATATTGGAGCAAATTTTAAAAAGAACAAAAAAAATAAAATAAGTAAAAATACGTGTAAAAATAGGTAACAAATATGTGAAAATAAACTGACAAATTAAAAAAATATGTAACAAAAGTATAAAAAGGTAGTTTAAAGCAAAAACCTCCAAAAAGGTAAACCCAGTAAACACACATACGTTAATTAAACGTTTTTTTAAACCGTAACACCGCATATTTTTAACGTACAATCAACTTTAAAATGTCGCAGATTATAACGTTTAACAATACTAATAAATAAACGTTTAATTTTGGCCTTAAGAAAACGATCATTACACGTTTCGAAATGTTACATTTATAACGTTTATCTATACGTTATATTTAAATTCATATTAATGTCATTTCTAACGTTAGTTCTATAATAAATAAAACTCCACAAATACTTGTTTTTACAACGTATTTATTAAACGTTCGTTTAACGTTAACTGCAACATGAATACAGGGTGTTTAAAGGTCGTCTTTAGGTGAATAATTTTTTTCGTTCGCTGGAAAATTTGGTTGCTTCTAAAACACAAAAAAGAAATTTGTTAAACGATGAAAAATAGACTAATTTTTTAAAAATCCCTATAAGATTAAAAAAAATGGCTTAAAAAGCTTGTTTTCAGCTGGCTTTGTTGTTCAACAGATTAAATTTAAAAATTTGTATTGTAGAATATCGCTGGGCTGAAATTTGATAAAAAAATCCGGTATTTTTAGCGCACCCGGTATAATATGAGTGTTCTCGAAATACTAATTTACAATACGTACACCATCTTAAGTTCTTGTTGAATAGATCTATAACCATAGCAAATGTATCTTCTCGAGCCGACTTAAGTGTGATTTTACAAGAGAATTCTCTAGTAAAATCACGCCTAATTCCAATTTACGGTAAAAATACACGACTGCCCCTAAATTTGGAAATAATGGACTCTTTCCACAATTTTAACATCTGTACATTTGTACAATGGTACCATTGTGTTTAATCTAAATCAGTTTAATGTTAACTTAATGTTAATTTAACTTAAATGTTAATTTGTGTGACTTAATATTTACCTACCCCACTATACTTAATAAACATTGAAAACACGTAGAAAACGTCTTTAAAATTAACATATTATTCTAGGACGCTGCACAAATTATAATAAGAACAAAATCACCTGAAAATTAGGAAATAAAACAATGAATCTGCGTGATATTAAAACAATTATATTAAAGTTCTTACCAAAAGCAGGACGAATCTTACGACAGACAACACGTAAAAAAATGCACCTTTTGATAGCAAAATCAAATTAAAAACTGACATAGCGAGAAGCTATGGCATGGCAGCCTGCCATTGGCAGGCCCAATCACATGATGTGTATTCGGCCAATCAGATTGCGTTCTTCAGTTATGCGTTTTATATGGGTATGTATAAACGTAAAGTACGTTTATTTAAACGTATTAAGTATGTTTATTTAAACGTATTAAGTACGTTTGTTTAAACGTATTAAGTACGTTTGTTTAAACGTATTCAGTACGTTATTTTTTATCTATTACAGTAACTGTCTAGTTTAAAGAATGTTAATAAAATACACACGCCCTTTTTAAAGCAACATTTGTGGATGAGTATAGTGTTCTGCCTAAAGCTTACTGTATGACCATTGACTATAGAATTACTTATGCTTTTCTTAAGAATGTAATTAGAAAATTTCTAAATTTCATTTAATGTTGTTTATATACATATATGTATACCTAAGTATATTGTTTATGTATGTATACATGTTTCATCAGTTTATTAAATATTAAACGTTATAAATTATTTTTAAACAAGTTATCCCATTTTAGAGAAAAACGATGTGGATAAAAGTATATTTGTATTTGACAAAACCCGTTTTATTAACGTTATAAACATATACTTTTGAAAAAGTGAGAAAGTTAAATTATTCATTTAACATTCATTCATAATTCATTTTTTTAACGAAGAAAATTCTTAGATTTTATACCTTCAGATTTTAAATAAGAAGTCATATTGTCTACATGTGTAAACTAAGCAAAAATTTCACAAAATAAATATATAAAAAGTAATTTTAAAAGTGTTCGAAGGAGCGTGTTGAATATAACATAGTATAAATGTTAAAAGAAAGAGCTGCCTGCACAGTTCAAAAAATAATTACTTCAAACGTTATTTTCTCATTAAAACTCTTAATATTTGTGAAAAAAAATTGTGGGTTGAAACGTAATTTAAACATTTAAATGTATGGTTGACTGAACACATTAATACGTTATTGTAACGTAAAAGTTAGCCACTATTAAAAAGCACATTTAAATTCACGTTGTTTTAACGTTTAAATTAAACATTTAACATTTTAAATTAAACATTAAACATATAAATATATGGTTGAACACCTTAATAAAACGTTATTGTAACGTAAAAGTTAGTCACTATTAAAAGCATACTTAAATTAACGTTGTTTTAACGTTTAAATTAAACATTTAAATATATGGTTGACTGAACACCTCAATACAACGTTATTGTAACGTAAAAGTTAGCCACTTTTAAAAAGTATATTTAAATTAATGTTGTTTTAACGTTTAAATTAAACATTTAAATATATGGTTGACTAAACACCTTAATACAACGTTATTGTAACGTAAAAGTTAGGCACTATTAAAAAGCATATTTAAATTAACGTTGTTTTAACGTTTAAATTAATTGGTGTAAATTTATACCAATATCAAACCGTTGCTTTTTCCACGTAAAACGTTTTATTGACCTTTCAAACGTTTTAAATACGTTTAAAAAACGTGTATGTGTTTACTGGGTACGTACTAGGGTGATTCAAAAAAAGCCTTTTTTTAAAAATGAACCCGCACTGGCCTAAATTATAAAGATTACATTAAAACTAAAATATTGATACCAAAAAATCCAAATTCGATGAATATTTAGAGGTCGCTCAAATCAATTTTCGTATTTTTGCACATTCGAGCCGCGAAATTATTACTGCACAAAATAGTAAATAACTCCGTTAGTTTTTAATCGATATTATTAAAAATTTAAGGGTTACCTAGTTTTTTAATACCCTCTGAGACAATGTATTGAACTTTACAGAAAAAAAAAATTTTTTCATGAAAAAAAATAATTTGTTAATAAAAACGTATCATCTTATAAAATAAGCAACAATTGGAATCGCACTATGATGGTACCGTAAAAAAACTAAGAAAATAACACTTAAATTATTTAGTATACAGAAAACCTGCCGAAAGAAATATTTTATTTGATTTATATAAAATATAACCTAAAAATAATTAAGTAATTTAGATTTTTCCCATTTTCAAACGATTTTATAAATAATTTATATCCGTTTTATTAATTATGACGTATTTTTATAATATTTCTTTATTTTTGATACCATATTTAATTAATTACACTAGGTAGTTATTAAATTAGGTCCTTTTTACAACAAAAATAAAATAACGTTAACTACAAAATTGTTCACTGATATGGCTTAAGCAGAAATTTAAATTTTATTAAAATTATTGACATACAACAATTCTCAAATTTTGATACTGTCTAGATGTTGCTAAATTGACATACCACAATAATAATTATTATTCTTAAATTTTGATAGTAGGACCTACTACCAGGTAGTTGATAAATTATATAAATATAAATATATATATATATATATACATTAGGGTGCTTCAAAAAAAATTTTTTTTCGTTCTTACCCTCTCAAATGTTTTTATTTAATATAAAGAAAATCCTCACCAAATATGGGCGTTCTAGCTCAACTCTAAGAGGTCGCTGTTTTTATTTTAGTTTCCCATTGAATTAAAATGGGAAAACATAATTTTATTTGGAATTTTATACCTCTGTATCAAAGTAACTTATGGCAATGATTATTGCAGTTTCTTATATAAAATTTAACGCTCTACAAAAAAGGTCTCATATTATTTTTCGATAAATTGATTTCTTCTAGAGTTATTCGAGGTCAAAGTTTGATTAACATCAAATTTTCTGTTTTTTTTTTTAATTTTATGGTACAATTAGCAGACTTGAGGTGGAAGGGGGCAAAACAAGGCAGCGGGGGGGAGCAAAATGGGGTACCCAAAAAATGAGCATATGAAAAGTTTTCCAAAATTGTACCATCCTTTTTCTTGGTGAGTAAATATATTTTCAAATGATTTAGAAACCGAAAAAAAACAATAAAACAAAAAATTTACGAAACTTTTTGGGTGGCCCAGCGGGGGGGGGGGCAACGCTGCCTTGTTTTGCCCCCTTTCACCTCCCGTCTGCTAATGATACTATAAAATTAAAAAAAAAAAAAACAGAAAATTTAATGTTAATCAAACTTTGACCTCGAATAACTCTAGAAAAAATCAATTTATCGAAAAATAATAAGAGACCTTTTTTGTAGAGCGTTAAATTTTATATAAGAAACTGCAATGATCATTGCCATAAGTTACTTTGATACAGAGGTATAAAATTCCAAACATAAATTAATTTTTTCCCATGTTAATTCAATGGGAAACTAAAATAAAAAAACGACCTCTTAGAGTTGAGCTGGAACGACCATATTTGGTGAGGATTTTTTTTATATTAAATAAAAAAATTGAGAGGGTAAGAGCTAAAAAAAATGTTTTTGGAGCACCCTAATATACATATATATATATATATATTATTATTTACTTAATTCAAAAGCGTCTAAGTACCAGATGGATGAACAAAGCTATATACTCTCTAAAGATTTTCTTATTTCGGGATCAATTTAAACTCACTAACAATGAAAATAAGTCATTGCGTAGAATTTGTAGTTTTATTATTTCGTTTACATATTTGCCTGGTTCCAAGCTCCAAATGCAACTTGCGCGCCCAAAAATGATTTGAAAACACTTCATGAACTTCATGTTTACAAAAATATAGATTTGCAAATAGAAGAGCTAATTTGTTTGTCATTTTTTGATAAAAGAGTACCTACTGAAACAAAAGAAAAAATGGTTGAAAAAATTAACATTAGAAACAATCATTGCAAATAAAAAGATGTAGAGCAGCGCATTTTAATTATAAAAAGGACATAAATTAATAACTACTTATTGTAATTAATTAAATATGATATCAAAAATAAAGAAATTTTATAAAAATACGTCATAATTAATAAAACGGATATAAATTATGTATAAAATCGTATGAAAATGGGAAAAATTTGAATAACTTAATTATTATTAGGTTATGTTTTATATAAATCAAATAAAATATTTCTTTCGGCAGGTTTTATGTATGCTAAATAATTTAAGTGTTATTTTCTTAGTTTTTTTACGGTACCATCATAGTGCGATTCCAATTGTTGCTTATTTTATAATATGATACGTTTTTATTAACAAATTATTTTTTTTTCATGAAAAAAATTTTTTTTTCGTAAAATTTAATTCACTGTCTCAGAGGGTATTAAAAAACTAGGTAACCCTTAAATTTTTAATAATATCGAATAAAAACTAACGGAGTTATTTACTATTTTGCGCAGTAATAATTTCGCGGCTCGAATGTGCAAAAATACGAAAATCGATTTGAGCGACCTCTAAATATTCATCGAATTTGGATTTTTTGGTATTAATCTTTTAGTTTTAATGTAATCTTTATAATTTAGGCCAGTGCGGGTTCATTTTTAAAAAAAGGCTTTTTTTGAATCACCCTAGTACGTACACATAATTGGTAGTTAGAAAGATAGAGGTACAAGGAGCACATTTTGAAAAACTGATGTAAATTTTTAATTGAATATAAATGTTACTGTTTTAATACGGATTTTTAGCAAATGTACACTTTTATTCACTATAGTGCACAACAGTGGCCAATTATAAGAGGGCAATGTTATGCAGCTAAAATGAGATACAACAGTGCCTAATTATAATAGGGCAATGTTATGCAGCTAAAATGAGATACATAATTCTGAGAACTTTCATTGTACCCTTTATTTGAACATAATAATCAATTTAAATTAACCACTTTTCACATGATTAAATATGAAATATTGGATGTTTTAATTTGTGCGCTGTTTTAATTACGTGCGTGGAATGTGTACCACTTCTATTTCCAATAAATCCTCTTTATTTAATTTATTTATTGGAAATATATTAATTTATTTCCAATAAATAAATTAAATTAAAAAAATGTGTGGTCGTAATTACAATAATTATGACAATTGTAACTATAATCAATTATTAAATATGATGCAATGATTTAGAGTGGTCAGAGAAATCATCAAGTTATTATTACAGAATATGGTCAAAGCAATCACAATGTGTAGTTAACTGTAGTGGTGTTGTTAGTACAACCACATGGAATATATATATATATATATATATATATATATATATATACAAAATTCTATCATTGCTGCGTCCATACATTTATAAAATCCCTATTCTTATTGCGTCAACGACCTTACTGCATCAGTATATCTGACGCACTAATGTCAAGCGCTTATTTCTTAAAATTTACTTCATCCCAGCACTTTCTAAGATTCTTGCTAATACAGATCTGTGTAGAATTTAATGCCCAATTTTTGTGTCTAAAAATTTTTTATGTCCGACCCTGCGTTTTTTAAATATTTAGAAAAATTTGAAAACAAAAAATGTGCAGCAACATACTAAAAATGGAAAAAATGTGTATATTTAGTTCAACCCATTTGACGATGAGGGCGTTGCGATAATATACGTTTTTCAATATACGTGTTTTTAAATACTGTATGTTGTTGCGTCGCACAATTTGGCAACGTCTCGCCTATGATTTTAATATTTGAATTAAACTCACGATACTGTTGCGAATGGTTACCATTCAATGGTAGCGCTGTCTCTCTCGCACCGTGTGACGTCACGCTAGAGACAGTTGTTCTTTCGTTTAAATGTAATCATATTATAATCTTGGGGCGCGCGTCGAGTTTTATGAAATTTACAATTATGACGGTCGATTTATTAAAACTGATTATAAGATAAAATTGTTTTCTACATAAGTAATTGTGACAATGTATTTTTTAAATTATATATGCAGATGCAGATTTAAAGGCAGAAAAACGATTATCATTTTTTTACGCTTATAATCGTAAAAAAATGATCATCGTTTTTCTGTTAATTTTACTATTTCAAAAATAATAAAAGTTTTTCATGTTTTTAGATAGGTACTTAAAAAAAAGGTTAATATCAATGTAACTACAATGTGTTTTATGTTATTAACAGGTAATTCAAAAAAATTTAAAAAAAGTAAAACATCAATGTTATAAATACAGGGTGTTTCTACTAAAAATTGACAATCTAAATTAGGCTTTCTAATAAATATTTTTCAATAATTGAAATTATTGAGCTTTTGTTTTTGAATTATCAAACTTTGTTTTGAAGTAAAACTTTTTATGTAAGTTATTTATGGGCGGATTAAAAAAAAATTAGTTTTTAGTAAATTTTGACATTTTTTCTTTAGTATCTTTAGTAGATTTATTACAGTTTTTACACAAAATAACAAAAACACAATACAAATTTGAATGTCTTATAATAATAATTATTATAATTTTAATTATTGTAATAATAATATTATAACATCATATTATAATAATAACATTACTAAACAAAATTAAACATAATAATATCATTAAACAATGCAGTAGCAAGTTAAATAAGTAGTTTCGAAACTCGAATGTTGAGCGGTCTATGGAATGTCACCCCGTCCATTTCTCTATGTTCAGGCATAATTAAATACATGTAAATCTTAAAATCAAATAATACCACACAATGTTAGTTAAAAAAAATTGTCTTAATTTTAAAAACATTCAATCCCCCGGGGCCGTGGCAAAAATTATTTTTAAAAATTAAAAAAAAACTGCTTATACAAATACCCTTCTCACAACTTTTTTTTAACTAAGTGAGATTTCCAAAAATAATTATTTCAGCCCAGCCTACCGAATTTCTAATGCCGCATCCCCGCGGGGCCCCGGGGGATTTAATGTTTTAAAAAAAATTTTTAACTTACATCTTGAGTTTGGCATATTAAAAAACTATAAGGTATTAACTCACTTGTAACACAAAAAAAATCTTGTTAATAAATTTTAATTTTAAGCCCCTCCCCAAAGCTTTTAAAGTTCTAATATGCGTGGTGCGCGGCGTAAAATTAAAATATATAAATATTTTTTTTGTGTGTCTTAAGTAAGTTAATACCTAATAGTTTTTTAATATGCCAAATTCAAAATTTAACTTAAAAAATATTTTTTATTGAATTTTGATGAATTTCAACCCCCCGGGGGCGCGGCTAAATTTGTTTTAAAAAATTTGAAAAAAACAGCTTATTTGTGTACCCTTCTTACAATGACAATGAACCCTCAAAAAAATAAAAGTTCCCGGGAATTTTTTGAATTTAGTGATTTTTTTATGTTCACGGAAATTTTTGTACTAAAATTGTACACCTTTTTGTGGCCTAGTTTACACAATAGATTTGGTCAATAAGTAGGGAATTAACTTGGAAATTAGTAAAATTAGGGTAATTAGTAGGGAATTAGTGCAATTACTAGGTATTTTTTAAATTAAAATGGAATTATAATATATAAGGGGAATTAGTAAGGAAATAGAGGAATTAGTAGCAATCCTGGGAATTTGTGTACACATTTTCTTTTGCGGTTTACCCCGAGGGGTAAACCGCAGGGGAATTTTGGTGTACAATCTGTAGGAATTAGTAAGGAATTAGAGGAATTTGTGGAAAATTAAAGTAATTAGTGGGGAATTTGGGGAATTACTCGGTAAATTAGTAAGCAAATAGTGGAATTAGTGGGGAATTATAAAGAAATTAGAAGAAAATTGATGTCTCGTTTAGCACTTGAATATAAAGAAAAAACAAAAAAAACCCGGAAGTTACAGAGCTACTCCATTCTTTGCCAGTTCCAGATTGGGAGTAGTACCACTGCAGCATTGAAAAAATGAAGAATGTTGTGTACAGCACACCACCCATATTTTAACAAAAATTATTACTCGTTTCCTAAAACCAGGAATACATCTTCCAATTGGGAAATACACTGTCTTCTCTGGTCATCTCAGGGAATTAATTTTAAAGTTTCCAAAAGACAAACATCTCCTGACAGATTCGGATCTCAAAAGTGAAGACAAGATGAATTTTGCATCCACAGAAAAAATGTGCAGTTTGATAGTAATTGAACGACTAAATAAGGAAATTCTACAAATTAAATAGAGCGTGGCGTATCTCAAGCTAATGTACTACATCGAATAGTCGTTCTTAAATTCCAGCACTGTGTTGCATACTAGATTATATCGCATCTGGTATGTTGTATTTTTTACTAGAATCTGGAAAGCCTGGATTAAAGAACAAAAAGAATATAAAATAACAGACAACTTTTTGACCAGTAATTGTAACCTTTGCATCGAAACGCCCATGCTTTGATTAAACTAATACTGAAGCTTAACAGCGGTGAGTTAAAACCAGATATGTTCATCACCGGCATTTTTGGTAGCCAAGCATGTGAATCCTTATTTCGGGCTGCCAGATCCATGACTTTTACGTATTCAACAATAATACATTTTAGTATAAAGGATATGCTGAACCGAATTAAGAGAATTAAGACAACTGATACCATAAACAATCTGAGGGGGACTTTTACATTTCCAAGGGAAGACAAAAGATTAAAAACCAGACTAATAAAAGAAAATTTACCACGTGAAGAAGAAATTATAAATTTGGATATCAAATCTACAGTTAAAAAAGCTCTACAAAATGTCATAGAGGACATGAAACATCTTGGAATTAATGAAAAAGAAAACGATTGGAAATATATGCAGGTAGGTACCGTTAACCGTTAATAAGACGGAAACAAAATATTGCAATTACACAGGATAATGAAGACGCCGACGAAGACAACGCTAAAATTGTCGAAAACCCCGAAGAAAATTGGCAAAAACAAATATTAGTAATGAGGACGATAAAGTTATGGATGAAGTTATGGACTTAATTTCGAACGAGATTTCTAATGAAGATAGCGAATGTGATACTTTGGAAACGAGTTTTATAAGTTTAAAAGACTTTTCTAAAAAAGTGCACAGTGAATCAGAAAAATCACCGTACCTATATAATATTATATATTCAATTATTAAAAAATCATCGTACTGCTGGCTTTTAGATCAGTCCGCCGGTAGAGTAAGTACTGGCCGATCAAAAAGATTTATAGGCAGTACAAGGAAAACACCGAAGAAAACACCTTGCAAAAATTCCAAGTCGACCTTGACTATAAACAGAAGCTATGCATGGATCAAGCTAGTAGCACAAGCACTGTATCCTCCTCCGACTCTATCGTGATGGAACTCGACGACTCCGATGATTTGGAGGAGTTTTCAGATGAGATCTTGTCGTATAAATCAGAAAATGTATCGAAATTTGCCGGACTCGAGTTACACTTAGAAAACTATTATGCGGTTTTCTATGACCAATCGTGAGCTTTGCTGCACGAGCGAGGCGAATGTAGAATACACTATTTAGAAATGGCCGCCTTTCACCACGAAATATGTACACTATTTTTTATGACAAAATGAATATTCGACTTTCGCTGCCCTTTGAGAGAGAAAAATTGTTAATATTTAAGTTAATTCATAAACAAAAATATACCAAACTAAAGACAATAATTGGCTTAATTAATAATATTAATTATTAAAGAACTTATGTTAAGCAAAAGTCGAATTTATGCTGCTAGTGTCATGAAAAAGCATTGAATAATATAATACTTTTCTTTACGATTTTTCAAATGTGCTTAATAAAAGTGTTGCTGGGTAAAAAAGTTTTGCTAACCAGAAAACGTATACTTTTCTTTACTATTTCTCTTAGTAAAGTAAGTATGCTATTTTTCATTAAGAATACGAACAAATATAGCCTTAAAAAATATACCCTTCAAAAAGAATTACTATAATATTAATGGTAATTATTTATGTTAAAATGTATAGCAAGAAAAAAATAGAAACTAAACCCTTGAAGGTTTAAAAAATAATAGGGATATTTAAAATTTAATATAAAATTAATTAAAACTTTTTAAACCTCACATTTCTAATACAGACATTATTTTATAAACATGTAAAATATCAATATTAAAAATTACATAGAAGAAAAATCACCTGTTAAAAATTCATTTATATCTTATTAAAGTTGACTCGCTAAATACCGTATTTCTAGGAGACGCAATAAGGTCGCGAAATGTAATGACGCAATATTGTATTACGGATATATATATATACATATACATAAATATACATACTTAGTACAATATTGCGTCATTACAATTTGGCAACACTGTAGGACGCAATAAAGTCTGTACAAGCCATATAAAATTTAAAATTAAATATACACGTGACGCAATATTATATCAAGATTAAAATGAGTTGATAATGTAGTGACTTTTGAAAAAAAAGTGTATATCTTATTTTTTAAGATAAAAAAAATCTGACCAGATTTTTGGAATCAGCAAAAAAAAGTACGCCAATATACTCTTCTATATTTTCGCTAAATACCGTATTTCTAGTAGACGCAATAAGGTCGCGAATTGTAATGACGCAATATTGTATTAGGGATGTATATATATATATATAGTTATATTAATTAACTTTCAATGTTTATAAATATGTTTTGTTGTTTATATTATATGTACATTAGGGTGATGCAAAAAAACTTTTTTTTTGAATTCTATGCGAGACCACTCGGGTTTTCAAAGAGTATCAAGAAAATAAAAATCTGTAAAAATTTGAGAGAAATCAATTAAAATTTAGAGGTCGCTCAACGCAATTGTTTAATTTAGAAAAATCACGCATCTCAAATGCATTGCTATAAACAAGTAGGCATATTTCATACAAATTTGAATGAAAATGGTTGAATTTTTTTTTGGTGGACTCTTAATGATTATTCTAATAAATAATGTTGTCCCGATTTCAAAAAATTGTTCATAATATTTAAAAAATATATATTAATTAGCAAATATAGCTTAGTTAACAAATAATTCATTCAATTTTTTTTTTGTTTCAAAATCTGTAAAAACATTGTTAATAGGTCTACAAGCAATTATTCATTCACAAAAACACTCGCCCCCATCGTTAAATATGAGAAAAAAAATAATATTTTAATTAACTACACTTCGCGTCAAATTTAACGCACCACTAAAAGTTTGTCACATTTTCAAAGTTGATTTTCTCGCGAACCGTCAAACCGAATTTGGTAATTTTTGTTTTAAAATTGAGGTTAATTCTTTGGTTATGATGCCTTTATTAAAAAATTCTTTTAAATTTAAGTTTTGAGTATATACATATTTAACCGTCAAACCGAATTTGGTGATTTTTATAATAAATTGTAGGTTTATTCTTCGGTAATAATGCGTTTATTAAAATATTTTTTTAAATTAACATTTTGAGTATATATAGGGTGCAAGTGTAATAATTAGTTTTTTTCCGGAAATTTGAAACGCCCTGTTGGTTGTACCAGGTATAACAGCATATGTCTCATAATCAAACTATAGCCCCATGTTCTCTTAACATTTTGTATTTTTATTCACCGGGTTATCTTTATTTTTAAATGAAATATACATTTAAAGATTAAAAATTAAGGTACCATGAATAGTGTACGATATATCGAGGACATTTTATTTGAGCATGTTGTCCCTTTCGCCCGGTAATAATTTTTTACTGATGCAGGATAATGCTATATAGTGCACTCTTAGAAAAGACCTGGTATTTGCAATGAAAATTTAGTTCCCAGAACCAATTTTATTAGTGAAAATAGGCACAACAAAAAAATATGTTGTGGGAACTAATACAAATTTGTTTTTACAGTTTGTTGTCGGAACAGCCAATATTGGTAGCTCCAACCAACAAGTTTAAGTGCATCGAAATAAGTTTTTTTTTTCATACAAATAATTGATATTTAATGCAATCACATTAGTCTGTCATTTTAGCAGCGTCTAAGTTGTAACAACTGCACTTGCTATTTATCGCAACAAACATTGTATCATGCAGGAATTTATTTTTTAATTGAAATTACATGAAAAAAGGTACATTTAAAGAATTTAATAGTTGATATAATATAAATTTGTTTTGTACTGTAACTAAGTTATATTTAATATTAAATGCTTGCATTAGTAGCAACAACAAATTGTACATACCTGCTTAGTAAATATAACACTTTTTGTGTAAATATTATAAAAAATAGAGAAAGGAAATTCATGCCCGTTCGTTTTATAAATATTTATTATACATTAAAAAATAACAATATAACTGAAAACACCAAATTTTGGTTTAAACATTATAACAAAAATTAATAATTACTCTAAGAAAACATTTATAAGTATTTTAACAATAAAATAAAAACGATTCTTTGGTAAATATACACAGATAGGTACATTAAGATGAAATTTGACTATACTTCTTCAGTAAACCGTGATGTTTACGTGAAGTGCAAGCCTTTGTTTAACAACTTAACAATGATTCTTAGGTACAACGTAACATACTTGCAACATAACAGGGGTAAGAATTCGATAAATTTTGAGTGTGAGTGTATAGTATAGGCCCTATACCAAAAATGCGACTTGAGCTGTAACAAAACAAAAAAATTCTCGAAATTCCGACGTGATGGAGACTTTTGGTGGACACCATTGGATTCAGGAGGCCATTTTCAGTCGGAATGGCATTTTCACATTTTTGGATTTTTTTTCGGACCCCAAAACTACAATAGTGTAATTAAAGGAGTGCAATAATAATACCTAACCTTTAAAAACTGAAACCAATTCAGGTAAACCCCATGTTCCTAATAAATCTGCTACTTCAGTCCGCTCATCCATATTATTTGTTCGAGATATCTATAAGTAACCAACACATAAGAATATATTCTTATATACATGAATAGTTAAAAAGTATGTCGCCACTGAATTTACAGGGGCAAATGACTAATTGTAATAAACTAGTTTCTTACCTAAAATATACACTACACACGAGCTGATACACAAATACAAAAGAGTCTGGACGCCGTGCAACACCGTTTGTTTACAGGTTAAAAGTAAAGCACGCGCCGGGCTGGACAAATCGCGCGCGAAATGCACAAAGTTTGCAGTTGCATTAACCTACAGAGACAACATCCCCAACTGACACTTTGTTTCACACCGCTGGTATCTTAGCTGAGTGAAAAGTGACGCATAGTTTATACAACCGAACCGTTAGTTCCACGGACTAATTTCAGTCAGTTGAGAATGTTACTTAAATATTTGGTCCAACAAAAACATTTTACTGCCGAAATGATTTTTTTTAGATAATGTTGTCAATACTTCTAGCCAACACAAAGTTTCAGTTAAAATAACTTAATCGCCTTTTTGCAGTAAATAATACTCAACAACAAAACTAAATCTTTTCAGGTAATGATGCAAGCAGTTACACATATAAAGGTACTGATTACAAAAAACAAAAAATTTTATTTTCTGCAACAGTTTTACCCCAACGATAATAAGTTAGTTACAAATACCAGGTCTTTTCTAAGAGTGTGCAAGAGTACTTACATGAGGTGGGTGTTAAAACTTTAGACTGGCCTGCAAATAGTCCGGATCTCAACACCATCGAGCATTTGTGGGATAATATGGGTAGACGACTAAGAAATCATGATCCCTTGCCTGCCTCCCTTGATGACGTAGCAAATATGCTACGAGAAATATGAAATGTCATTGATCAAGACGAGATTAGACATCTGGTTTCGAGTGTGAGCCGTCGATGTGAAGCCGTAATTAGAAGTAGAGGCAGAAATACGCGATATTGATATTCTTTAATGTTGGTTTTATTGATTTTGTTAATATTTTTGTTGTTATTGTTACAATCGTTCTTTTTACATTTTTGTATTAAACTGGAGTTCTTTAATATTTCATTTAAAAATAAAGATAACGCGGTGAATCAAAAAACAAAATGTTAAGAGAAGATGTGGCTATAGTTTGATTATAAGATACATATGCTGTTATAGCTGGTACAATCCACAGGGCGTTTTAAATTTCCGGGAAAAAACTTATTATCACTTTTGCACCCTGTATATACTCAAAATGTTAATTTAAAAAAATATTTTAATAAACGCATTATTACCGAAGAATAACCCTACAATTTATTATAAAAATCACTAAATTCGGTTTGACGGTTCGCGAGAAAATCAACTTTGAAAATGTGACAAACTTTTAGTGGTGCGTTAAATTTGACGCGAAGTGTAGTTAATTAAAATATTATTTTTTTTCTCATATTTAACGATGGGGGCGAGTGTTTTTGTGAATGAATAATTGCTTGTAGACTTATTAACAATGTTTTTACAGATTTTGAAACAAAAAAAAAATTGAATGAATTATTTGTTAACTAAGCTATATTTGCTAATTAATATATATTTTTTAAATATTATGAACAATTTTTTGAAATCGGGACAACATTATTTATTAGAATAATCAATAAGAGTCCACCAAAAAAAAATTCAACCATTTTCATTCAAATTTGTATGAAATATGGCTACTTGTTTATAGCAATGCATTTGAGATGCGTGATTTTTCTAAATTAAACAATTGCGTTGAGCGACCTCTAAATTTTAATTGATTTCTCTCAAATTTTTACAGATTTTTATTTTCTTGATACTCTTTGAAAACCCGAGTGGTCTCACATAGAATTCAAAAAAAATTTTTTTTTGCATCACCCTAATGTACATACCGTTTTTTATACCTATAGCTATGTTCATTTTACTTTTTTAATTTTATATCCATGGATATGCATATGTACCTGACGTTTAATGTAATGTTTATTACTTAATAAATGTATCTATCTATCTATCTATAAATGTTCCAAGAACTATAAAATTTTATTTACTGCAACCCTTTCTTATTGTTAATTCAACCACTTTTATATTTATGACAGCACCTTATTTTGTTCTATTATGCTATAAATTTTGCAGGAAATTTGAATGAATACAATTTATAATATAAAACATATATTTATTAAAAAACAAAAAACAAAAAAATCTTACAATAGCAATGAGTTAAACAGTCCATGGTCCTGTATATATAATAAAATGACCTGTGAATCTAGATCTCCATTTTTGGGTCGGTTAGTGAAAAGTTTTCACTGAAAACCGTATTTTGACATCTCTAATCATTTCCGAGATATCGGTAAACATTTAGATTTGACAGATTTCGAAAATATGTACCTTATATTTATGGATATTTTTACAAACAGTAAAAACACTCGACCTAGAATAAGATTTATTAGTATAAAAAATATCGCTTGTCAATTCCCCAGTAGCACAAAGATATTGGCCCAATATTCGTAATAATATTATATATCTTTCGTCAGATTTTTTCTAGCATGATCCAATATTGAAACTCAACATTGGCCCGAAGTTTTTTGACATTACATAACCGATATTGGAAATCCGCATTGGCCCGAAGTTGTTTTACATTATATTCTACGAAAGTTGAGGGAGAAATTGAAAGAAAAAAAAGATAGCCACCTATACTACTTATTGCGTAGTAGGATTTCTAAAAGCGATATGTCACGATCGTGTCAACAGGAAATGTTTATAGTAGGTACTTAGGGGCGTAAAAGCGAGGGGGTCGGGTGGCAATGCCCACCCAAATGATAAGGGAGGAAGGGGGTACTTGATATAAAATTTACTCTCGTCTTACTTACCGTCTATGTTATTCTTAATTACGATGAAATGCTAAAATCGTTTGTATCTTGTGCTAAAATGATCAGCTTGAGCTTTATTAACGTAATAACGAATTTTATGGCTAATAAGACAAGAAATCGCATATTACCCTTGTTATTCTTACGGTAATATGCAAGAATGGCCTTTATTATTTTCACCCATTTGGTGCTAAACAATGATGTTAGTAGGTTGTGTGTCGTTACATATCATGATATCACTTTTAGAAATACGAAAGCATCGTTGACTATAATAGTTAATAGGGGTGTTATGTAATGTTATATATATTAAAATGGGTTGTTTCTTAGGGTCCATAAAAAAGCACCTGAAACTTTTTTTTCTATATTCCAATGACTAAAAATCATTTATAATAACCTTTATCCAACCAAAAAGTACGCCACTGATCGACTAGGAACTTTAGGCTAATCTGGTTGCCTAATTTAATTTATTATGTTATGGTTGGTAACAAGAGCGTTTCCAAATTCTGTCAAAAAAGTTGCCAAGCATTGTTTAAATTTAGCTTAATTACAAAAATTAGAAAATTAACAATGCAAATTGTCAATTTGGCCTTTTTATTAATTGTTGGTTATGTCATTTTTATACTAAAAGTAAATTCAAACAAAATATGCCAACTTTTATGACAGAATTTAGTGCATTTCTTTCAAATTTTCTTTCAATGTTTAACATTTAATTTGTGTAAATAAATCCAAAAGCACTTTCCTTGTTTAGATATTTACAATTTGAGCACATAACCTAAAATTTGAAAAGTTTTAAAAGTTTTAAAAAGTTTTTAAAAGTTTAACCTGTGAACTGGTCCCAATTTAATCTGAGTAAACAGAAAGAAAAAAACCGTGGAAAAAATTAATTTTGTGGTTATGGATTTTTTATAATATGTACTAAATTTTCTAATCATTGCTTAAGCAAATAGCAAAAATTACAGAAGGGTATTAGAGCTTTAAGGGCATATAACTTTTGTATTTATTGAGTTTTTATTTATTTTTTGTAACAATTTTTTACATCTGGCAACGCGCAGCTACTTTGTTGATTGGTATCTATGTACTCACAGAACACAAGTGTGCAGAGATAAACCAAGTCTGTAACCAGTGGCGTATCATAAAAAATTTAAAAAAACTTCTAATGCATTTTTTTCTTTATCTTTGGAAAAATATTTTTTTAAATATTTTTTCTTTACTTCTTATATCAAAAGGTATTCAGTATTTTAATATATAATATTAATTACATAACACCCTGTATATTGGCGTAAAATAATATGCCAATATCGGACCGACCTGGGATAAACATTGGCAAGATATATTAAATTATGTGGTCAGTGGTCTAAAAATAAAATCATTAAATTCTTATTATTTAGAAAAAGCATTGGGAGCGGGCATTTAATAATTAAAATTCTACAGATTTAATATTGAATTATTAATTTAGTAAAATGTGTAAACTCATGATTTGTTTTGGATTTAAGTAAAAAATGTTTTCTTATAAAAACTTTAAACTTAAAAAATCCTAAAGTGCCCATTGCAGCGTAACTGTAAACCTCGTGAGTTCGTACGGGCCTAAATTTAATTTTTTTTATGAAATGTTTATTTCAAACGAAGCACCCTTATAAATAAATTATATTTATATTTATATTATGTATACAGTAATACTGTAGCAGTATGTCTACAGGTGGGGTTTTTGCTTGATTTAAAACCGCTAGAATATACAACCCATGATTTTTATTGTTTTAGACCAACATTTTTTGGTAGTTTTTTGTTCATTTCTAATTTTCTTTCCAACAAATCTCTCGATAATTCTCCACAGATATTATGAAAAAAATTTATAAAACGGCGATGAAAAATGTTTTTGGCGATAAATTGAAAAGTAAAAGCTTTGAACAGGTCAATAGAAACGATTACTTTCGGGAAATGACAACTACAGAAAAACTAAATTATTTTTATCAACAAAAAAAATGTCAGTCCAAAATTTTAAGAAAAATCAAAATTTCAAATTATTTATTTATTTATTTGTCGCATATTCTGGGGCTTAAAAATCAATCATAATCTTTTATCAAGAATAAAATTTTCTGAGAAAATGCTAAAGAAGTTATAGGTAGCTATACAAACAACAACAAATTGTAAAAACCGTATTACTTACCCTTTCTTAAAAAATAATTACTTACGATACAATTTCTAAGATTTTAAAAGCTGAATTAAATAGTGCCAAGTTTCAATACAATAAAAATCCTATAGAAAATGCTTCAAACAACCAACAGAAGATGTGGAGACTAATAAATAAAAATAAAAATTTAGTTCCTAAACCAAAAAATATTTCTTAAAAAACGAAAATACTGTTATTTTTTGCTAATATAGCAAATACACTAAACTTGCCATCTCCAAAACTTAGTGTCTATAATATTATTTCCGTTAACTCAAATTTGTTTTTTTATCATTCAGATGCTTTTGAAATTTTTGGAATTGTAAATAATTTAAAAAACATAAATCTACTGGTTGGGATGAAATTCCAACAACCATTATTAAAAGATGTGCATACATACTAGCTAGTCCTCTTAGCCATATTATAAATCTTTGCTTTTTAAGTGGAGTTTTTCCAGATAGCCTAAAGATGGCTATTGTTAAGGTTCTACACAAAAAAGGTTCCGAAAGCGATATAAATAATTATAGATCTATTTCATTATTGCCAATTTTTTCTAAAATTTTTGAAATTCCAATATCTACCAGATTTATGAATTACTGCAATAAATACAACATAATTTCAAAACAACAATATGGTTTCGTAAAAAACAGCAATACTGAATTGGCAATTTTTAATTTGGTTGATCAAATTATGGGAATATAGAATAGTAAAGCACTGTCAGTTTCTGCCTTTTTTGACCTATCCAAAGCCTTTATACCATAGATAAGCATCTCTTGGAAATTAAATTAGAAAAATATAGTATAAGAGGCTCTGCGCTAAATTTATTTACATCATATTTAAGTAACCGTAAACAAATAGTAAAAGTAGCATCAGATAAAGGGTTGGAGTTTACTTCTAATACTGTGGATTTAAAAAAAGGAGTTCCTCAGGGTTTAATTCTTGGTTCTATCTTCTTTATTTTGTATGTCAATGATTTGCCTCAATTTATTAAAAACATGTTTATGCATGCAGATGATACAGCTGCAATTTATACATCTCATACAATAAATGATTTAATAACAACTATTTGTTCAACACAAGAATAGTATATTCTGTAACAAGTTTGGAATACAGCATATTCCGCTCGAGTGAAGAGTTTGTCACACGAGCCGAAGGCGAGTTTGACGGTTTCACGAGAGCGGAATATGCAATTCCAAACGTGTTTCAGACTATACTTTTTCTACGTTTCCAAAAAATACCATAGAAAAATAATTTAATTGGAAGAAAGTGAGGTTGGATCGGTCTAAAATTTGTTAGATATTAAAAACAGAGATGTCGCCACGAGTGTTTATTCTGTCATCAGATGATAGAATATTTCATTTTGTAACACTTTACGGAATATATGTCATTCCACAGATAAAAGTGATATTAGAACGGCCATATTCCATAATAGAAGTAGAAAAAATATATTCCAGTAATTTCAAAACAACTTAAGTTAAATGTGGACAAGACACAGTATATAAAATTCGGAGAGTATGGGAATATAATTAATATTAATAATAAATATTCAGTTGAATTAAATCATTCAGTTAAATTTTTAGGTGTTATCTTGGACAAAAAATTTTCATGGAAGGATCAAACAGACAATGTTTTAAAAATAATTAACAACTATCATTACTTATTACTTAATTTAAGGTTTATTGTTCCAAGAGCAGTTTTATTAAATGTATATTATGCCTTTATCTATTCAAATCTAAAATATGGCATAATTTTATGGGGCAATTCATTTCATACAAAGGATTTATTTGTTTTTCAGAAAAGAATTGTAAGGTGTATTTTTAATTTGGAATTCAACGAATCATTTAAACAAACATTTATAAAGAACAATTTACTTACATTGTCAGATATTTATATATTTGAAACGCTACTTTTCTACAACAAAAATTATAACACTATAGTGTTACTAAAAAGAGAATAATTTTTGTTGTATAGTTGAAAACATTCGTACTCTACTAGAAACAAAGATATGGCATTAATAAATCAGACCAGAATCCACACTGTTTACAAGGGTATTAAAAATTTTGCCTTGATTTTATTTAATAAACGTCGCTTAAGAGCATATCTTGTAAACAGATGTGATTACTGTGTTAATGATTTTTTATTTTAGTTAAGAGTTTTTTTGACGTGTTCTATATGGTACTTATTTCAATTTATTTGAACAAATAAAATCTATTCTATTCTATTCTATTCTATTGGCGCAACCTTGTGGCCGTCATCATCTTAACCATCTTTTAATAAGCAGCTGTCAATCTCAATGTTACAAACGAGTGTTTTTGAGAATAAGGCCGAAAATATCGAAAAAAAATTGTAAAACGATTTGTTGTGTTGTTGGGTGTTTTTCGAGAGGAAGCCCGGGATTGAGTTTTTACCGGATTCCTAATATACAGTGAGAATCCGAATGTAGAAATAAATTGCATACAGTATCAATTTTACCTATTAGATTCAATAAATAAATGTTATTATTAATGTTTATTAATGATTTACGTGCAAATTCAGTAAAAATCATAAAATAAATAATTCTTCCAAATGCAAACAGTATTATAAATTATTAAAAGCGTTGATGGAGAAAGTCTCCACATAACGGTAAAAGACCAAAACCAGGTATTGTATGTATTGTATATATAATATTGTGTTGACATAAATTCGTAGATATGTTTTGTCTTTTACTATTTCAAAAGACAGTTGTTGGTGTTTTTAGAGGACTTAAATATAAATTTTATTTTAAGGTTATGTTTGTATAAATATTATTTTGTGTTAGATTTTTTTTTAAATGTTCAAAATTAAATTATTTTATTATCGCAATACAAAAATATAAAAGTACCTACGAGAATTAAATAGTTTCTTGACACCAATATTTTAAAAGATTATATGAACGTTTGTACTGACCTTTTGATTTTGCAGTAGTAATGCAGTTAACTAGATTTAACTAATAGAGCGTTAAAAAAATATTGTACAGTGCCCATAAAACATTCTCTTCTCTTTTACTGTGAAAATCTTTTCATTGGCAAGGCAAAACACAAATGTAAAGTGACATTTCTGTGTGAAAAGTGACAGGTAAGTGTGAAAAGAAATTGACAGCATCGTTTGACATTCGTTTCAAAAGTTGAATTGTATTTGTATAATATACAATGTATATGTTTGTCTAAATATCATTTAGAACACAGTTAATTGTGTTTGTATACTAAATTCTAATTTTTAGTGCCTTTATTTAAATTGAGAAGGTAAGTTTATTAATTTTAAGTAACTTATACCTTAAAAATTAAAAGAATAAGATGAAAGTAATTTTAACCGCTGTCAAACACGTTTTTAGGTTATTTTGTTTTGTATTTAAAAATAATAAAAAATAAAAGGGTCGTAGAAAAAATATTGTGTTTCACATGTGAAAAAAGCTTTCTTCAAGCTCGTGTTGATGCACACTCGGCCTAACGGCCTCGTGAGCAACTTAAACACTTCCATGAAAAAGTCGCGTTTTAAGACTTGTAAAACAAATAACTATTCTGACCATAAAAATATTTTGAAGTTATTTTATTATTTAAAGTATAAATAAATTGTTAAGTTTAATTAAAATGGCAATGTTAATGGTGAAAATTACGTCAAAAATGTTTATTGGGATGATTACTTTATTTTCGCATATATGTCGCTTTAAACAAATATTTAATTTAAATCATTTTTTAGATAATATTAAGTATTTGTCGTAGAAAAAGTATATTATATATATTATAACGTTGAAAATTCTATTTCACTTTGATCAATTTTGCGTACAATATGAATGATGAAATTTTAAAACGGAAATATAATTTAAATAATTTGGATATCGATTGCCGTGGTCTATTTACAAAATCGATAAATTCTAATTATCCCGGAAAAAACAATTTGAAGTAGGGATGTATATTAAAATACCACATTTATCACAATACCGCGGATGGAATGTTAAAGAGGTTGTTCTACATTTTAAAAGGCTTGCCTTTGACTAAGCAATCAAAAAATCCATTAGCGTAAGATAAATGGAAAAGTTAAGTTATAAAACCCCGTTAATTAATAGGGATAGAGTTTATTTAAATTTATTTTGTTAAAATGGCAATAAGGATAGATTTTTTGATTTTTTTGTTTGACTTTAGCCTTATTATTATCCAGCCACGACTTGTTGGATCTAAGCATTTACTCTTGATCTTGACAATTACAGGTACGACCACGGAAAGGTTTTATTGACATGAGGAAAGACCAAAGGAAAACGAATCTTACTAGCTTATATACTTTATAATAAAATTTTAAGGAAGTTTATAAATCTCTCTATAATATATTAGTTGTAATTTTTGTAGATTTTTGATAGGTATAAAGTGGCGGCTGGTGGATTTTGAGCACACCCATATCTCAGTTATTTTAATATGTCTATAGACATGGGACCCACATCAAATTTATATGAGTTTATAATGACATTATATAGACAAGTTCTGCGAAAGCAGAATTTAAATTGAAGTTTGCAAAACAAATTTAGTTAAATTTATGTTAAAAAAAAGAATTTAGGTGAAATATGTAAAATTACACTAGTTTATGAGTATGGCAGGCCCCATCGATAATACCTTACACTAATCTCCCAGGGTTATTTTACCCCCTTTCCGTTCTCCTTCGTATCCCGCTACTGCATTACCTGTGTTTGTTGGATCCGAAGTTTTTACGCCGGCTGGTAGATCTACCCTAGGAGGTCGTGGATGACAGTGCCGATGGTAAAGGCCACTCCCGGATTTTTGTCGCCGGGTCGGGCCATACGCCCAGTTTAGGCTAGTGGAGATCGGGACAAGGAGGGTAAAAGTTTTTTTTTGGAGGACATTGAACTGACCCAAAACTAAGTACAATCCGGAATCCTCCTCAACCGGGGCTTTAGTAATAACCCCATTCAATTGGGATTCATGAATGGGGGTAGAAGTGTTAGTACGCTGACATTATATAGACAAGTTAAATTGAAGTTTGCGAAAAAAGTTAGTTTTTAAGTGTGCCCCCCCAGCCTCCTGCCCCCCCCCAAATTAAGATAATTCAAATTAAAGTGCTACAATATTTAATTCACTGAAATTTATCGACAAATTTCAAATTTTATTAAAAAAATTCGAGTTTTACAGATTTTATACCATTTCTATTTTTTTTAATTTAGTAAAAAAATAATAAAAATTTAAAATGGTGTAAAACCTGTAATACTTGAATTTTTTTAATAAAATTTTATTATTATTTTATTTTTCGATAAACTTCAGTGAATTAAATATTGCACCACTTTAATTTGAATTATCTTAGTTTGGGGGAGAAGGATGCTGGGGGCACACTTAAAAACTAACTTTTTTTCGGATCCAACAAACACAGGTAATGCTGTGCAGTGGCGGGATACGTAGGAGAACGGAAAGGGGGTAAAATAACCCTGGGAGATTAGTTTTTCATATCATAAAAATTTTTATTAAAAATCTTGTTCAATACAGTTTTATATAATAATAAATTTAATTATTTTACCACCTAAAAGTTAACTTTAGTTAAGTTAATTTTCTTTCCAGTACTTATTTTCGTAAAGTACGTACCTAATTTAAGAATTGTCTTACTTAAAACAAATAAAAACTTGACCTAGGTAGGTACATATTTTTATGTATTTTGCAACCTAAAATCCCATCTCTATACAGGGTGTTTTTGTGTAAAAAAATACTTGCAGTTTAAAAAGGGCTTTCAAAATGCCAATATCAACAGTTTTAAAGAAATAAGGGCCAAAAAAAGCTCACACAACCCTTAGATCACCGCCACTGACATATAAAAAAATTGAATTGGGACTAAAAAAGTAGCTAATATTATTGATAAGCTTAGTTTTATATCTCAAACGTTTTCTGAGATATTGTTAAAAAAACAAAAAAAACAATCATTTTTTGACACCCTGTATCTCGAAAACGATGCGTTTGCGGACACATGTTAATATGACATTTTTTTCCTAGAAATAGTCAAGGAATCACATCCTTCATTTTCCGACACATGTTTTGAAATACCCTGTATATAACATAATAACTGTCAGTATTCAATGATAACAAAGTACCTACTAACCGATTTTAAATAAGTTTAAAAGTTTGCTTTACACTACATAAATCTAAGTTTTTAATGAATGTCGCCCTCCTGTTTCTTTTTTGCTTGGATAAATAATACTTATAATTGTTTTTTGAGGTAAAAACAATTATGATATATAGGTACAGGGGTCCTGAATGAGTCAGGTCACATAAAAATGACGCCAAAAACTGAATGCGCTATCGGTCATTTTACCATACGTGTCCCAATTTAAGACAATGAATAAATTAGTTGAGAATTATTTTTCCACCAAAACGCCAAATTTAGACTAAGTAAAAATTCACAAACAAACATAAGTAGTTATGTTTAAAGCTACTAATATATCTGAAACTTTAAAAATTCATGTAATTAATCACTTGGAAGAATGTCCACCGCGAGTTTATAAAATATTGGGAATAAATACAAGATAAACAACATGGCAAATTCTAACTTCAAAGAGTCGTTAAAAAGTGCAGTTGTAGAGTTTACATCAAAAAATATTTAATGCTTTTTCTCATGTTGATAACGTACCCAGTTAAACATAAAAAATTCACGACTACGTCCATGGATTTCGTAGGCCAATAGTTTAGGCATAATTATGGAGGCATGATTTAATAGATAATTAAGTCACCTTTATTTCCTTATTCAAACATTTTTTCCAAAGGCCTCCGTTTTAAAGATAATAGTAAAAACCTAAAATGAATCACCAAATAACGTTTGATATTTGGATTATTACGCAAAACTTCAAAAAAAGGAACAGCCACAATTTAAAAAAAAAATTAAAGGACATCCTTATTTCAATACTGCAGTCAGTTTTGGCGTCATTTTTATGTGACCTATGACTCGTTCAGGACCACTGTGTAGGATAGGTCAGTGACAATTAGTCCTTGTTTTGTCAAAAAACTTTCATATTTTTTTTTATTAAAAAACAAAAGCTGTAATTCAAAAATAATAGGGGAAAAACTTATTAGGTGACACCCTGTATTACATGTATTTTGTTTTATAATATATTTAATAACATTTATTTGTTGCTGTTTAATAAATCTATTTCTGGGAATATTATAAATTTATTAACAGTTACCTACTCAATATGTTTTTTGATTTAATTAAAATTTAATTTGTTTAAATTAAAATTATAGAATATTAAATAAAGAGTTATGAAATAAACAAATTATTTACAAATTAAATTTTAAATAATATTATTAAAAATTATGTATAAATACTGATAAAGATATTATTTTATATTTATTTCCCGATTAAATAATAGTATTTTGTGCGACTATAGTGCATTCCATTTAAGAATGAAGTAGATGTCGCTGCTAAACGAGACAGGTTTACACAGGATAAAGCGGAAAATTTAAATATAATGACAGTTGTCATTGATTAAATATTATTATGTTAAAACAAATACAACAAATACCATGAAAAAATAATTTACTATTCTAATTAAGACCTTTTGACACAAAAAAATACATTTACCATAATACTTCAGAAAATAAGAAGAAATAAATTAAATAATTAATTAATAAATTAATTAATTTAAGCAACATAACCACAATTATTTAACTGCATTCCTTATTTAAATGTCAGTTGATTTGCCAAAGTGCGATGAATCAAACCTTTTAAAAAGATACCCCAGTAGCACAAAATATTGGTCCTATATGGGGCGCGTCTATGCCCAATATTTTATCTGGGGCCAATATTGGATTTATTTAGCCGATTTTAGCCCTACATTGGCATAAAATGATAATTTAATATATCTTGCCAATGTTTATCCAAGGTTACTCCTATATTGGCATATCATTTTACGCCAATATATCATTAACTATAGTCAACGATGCTTTCGGATTTCTAAAAGTGATATGTAACGACACACAGTGCTGGATTAACCCATAGGCCAACCTAGGCCATGGCCTAGGGCGCCGAGAAGCCAATAGGCGCCCAGGCAGAAGGCTCATTTTTTTAAGTAGGTAAAATATTAAAATTAATAATTATTAAACATGGGATACCAACTCTCTAAAATGAATTGGTCAAAAATGACTAATTTAATTGTTATTAGTGACTGCTTTTTCACTCTGAATCCGAAAATGACTTCAAACGTTAAAAAATTAAAACCGTTTTTGAGATATATTCAATTTTTCATTTAATGTGTAATTCACTATATCTCATCTTGGATTCAGGGGACAATTTTACATAAGAATTGGCTGTTAAATTTTGTGATAACATGGTATTCCATTGTTAACCATGGTACAAGTGAAAAAGCAGCCACTAAAAACTATTAAATAAGTCATTTTTGACTAATTCATTTTTAGAGAGTACCCTTTTTTATTTTTATAAAAAAATTGGAAATATGTATATATAAAATAAAAAACGACCATCACTGGCTTTTAGCAAGTTGTTTTTTAACATTTCTAAATAATAATTGTTAATAAATCGTGCCCTATTTGCACCCCTTATCTGTGCGCCCCTTTCGGCTAAAATGTATTGTGTTATATTAAAACCATAGATACTAACATGGCCTATAATAATTATTATAGGCGCCAATTTATTATTAGCCTAGGGCAACAAATTGTCTTAATCCGGCCCTGACGACACAAGTTTGTTTTCAAGATATGTCTATACTAGTGGCGCAGGTACGGTTTATCACCAAATGGATGAAAATAATAAAGGTCATTCTTGCATATCACCGTAAGAATAACAAGGATAATATGCGATTTCTTGTCTTATTAGCAATAAAATTCGTTTTTACGTTAATAAAGCTCAAGCTGATCATTTTAGCACACGATACAAACGATTTTAGCATTTCATCGTAATTAAGAATAACAGACGGTACACGACTTGTCTTATTGGTAGATTTTTTCAAAGAATTTGGAGGGTACATTTTATATTAAGTAACCCCCCTCTCCCCCTTATCATTTGGGTGGGCATTGTCACCTGCCCCATCCGCTTCTACGCCCCTAAGTACCTATTATAAACATTTGTCGACACGATCGTTACATATCACTTTTAAAAAGTACTAGGTGGATATATTTTTTTTTCTTTCAATTTCTACCTCAACTTTCCTAGAATATAATGTAAAACAACATCGGGCCAATGCGGATTTCCAATATCGGTTATATATAATGTCAAACAACTTCGGGCCAATGTTGGGTTTCAATATTGGACTATGCCAGAAAAAATCCGACGAAAGATATATTGGCCCAATATTATTACGAATATTGGGCCAATATCTTTGTGCTACTGGGGTATATTCTTTCAATAATTAAAATATTTTTGACAAATTTATGACCAACGCTAATATAATATAATTTTATTATTTAAATAATATAAGAATTGCTGGTTTATTATATAATATTATGTCAGTTTTAAATTTGGTTTTAGAAGCCATGGAGACGCTGTATGAGAAAATATTCAGTGTATGAGAGCTATATAATTATATCAATATCCAACGTATTAGACAGAGAGGTTTTCAAATTTTGGCCTGTGTAAATAAAACGACAATTTGAAGCGTCGTGATTGGTCTAAAATAAATCCTATGCAACTCAACCAGAGCCGGATTTAAAATGTAAATTATCACACTCAAAGTTTTGGCGCGCGAAGACGTTTTTATATAGTCTATAGTCATAAGTTATGACTTATAATCTAATATTAAAGTTAGTTTTTGTCCCAGATTTTTATTGGTACATTGGAGTGTTGTGAAATATTTTCCGGTGTTTCCAAAATACTGTTTCGTGCTTTTCTTTAGACAAAAGATTGTTTTATTGTTTGATTTTGTATGAAAAACAGACAAATAATACGACTTTTGATGCACTTTTTTTCAGTTTGCGGTAAGTATTAAAAATACAAACAAAACATAGATCAATTTATATTTTACTTGAGTTAAATATATATAAGGTTATGTTCGTATTATTCAAAATATATATATATATTTTATATATAAAATTTAATGTATATAAAAACACTTTCATTCACAATTCTATTCTACTATCTATGTTTTTATGGTTTTGCATACGAATTTATAATTTCTCAGACTTGGGTAAAATGTATAATATACATTATATTATAAGGTTATGTTTGTATTATTCAAAATATATAGGGTGATTCAGAATTGTGGTGACAAAAACTCAGGGGAAATTCCTCTCTTCAAAATATGAAAAAAAGTTCCTATATACACTGTTTAAAATATCTTAAAATATTAAAATGGTGTAAAAATCCAACACCAAGTGGTGTTACTATAACACCATGAATTATGGTTGAAAATGTGTACCGATCGCGGCAAAGGCGGTGTGGATCACGTGATGTTCTTAAATCTCGCCTCTGTTGACTTACATAAAGAATATATAAACTCAGGTAATTTGCTTTGGTGTGACACTACAAGTTGTTCGATACTAAAGAGACCTTAAATAGGTGGAAACAGCTGTCAATACTTGAAGTATTTTAAGTTAGTGCAACGCACTAAAAACATAATCTCTAGCGAGTTAAAGGTTCCATTTTCTGGAATAATACCACTGGTAATATACTAGTAATGCGTCAAGGAACTTCCTGTTTCCTTTTTTTTCCACAATTTGTCCACAAACACATAATATTTAACACTGAAAAGGAGTGCAATTTACACCAAGTAAAATTTATTTTAATACTGTGTGAAAGTTAAATTAACACCATTTTAGTATTTGAATTTACATCGGAACAACGAACCTTATTTAAGACCATTTTGGTTTGTATCGATATAGACCATGTTTGGTGTTAATTTGGTGTTAAAATGGTCATGAAATTTTGAAGAGTGTATAAACAAGTGTCCGAAAATGCTTCATTATCACCCTGTGTTTCGTTGAGTTTTTTATTTATAGCTTTAAAACGCTTTGGGCGATTTTATTAAAATTTATATGGTTTATTAAATAATAAATGATTTAAGGATAATAAAAAATCACGTAAAGTTTCTCTAGTGTCAAAAATTTTAGAAATATTGAGGGCCCCCACCAAATTCGGCCCCAGGGCCTCAAAACTCTTAATCCGGCCCTGAACTCAACGCTTTATTTTTAAATGGAATACATTATAGTGGACACGCGAAGGAAATCTCCTTTTTTGACCAATATTTTATTCAACAACGACAATGAATTTAAAGCCAATTTTTTTATATTGTATATGACATCTGACAGCTGTCAATTAGTTTTAACCTCAATTTTTTTAAAAATTTTCTTAAAGCTAACTTTTACCCGTGGGCGAAATGCTATTTCGCTCACTAGTGTGAGAAGTTAAATCTCGCCTACCGGTTAAAGTTAAGAAATGAAATGGGTGTTAAATAATAGTAAAGTAGAGGAATATTCTCTTTCTTCCACAAGTCGCACAATATACTATTGTGAGACTAGTGGAAGAAAGAGGAGATATTCCGAGCAAGTTTGGCCAATAGTCGCAGAAATTACACCAAGAAATTTAAAGCCAATTTTATTTGATATTTTATCTGACATCTGACAACTATCAAACAGTTTTTAACCTCACTTTTTACAATTTTAACGTAAAGCTATTTTATCCAGTGTGCGAAATCGTTCAACTAAATGAAAGTGTTTAAATACTGTATTAGTTTTCTCGTTTAACCCAATTGTAATTTATACACAGAAAAAAATCTAACATAGTACAAAGAACAGCTCTGTCATTGAATGCATTAAAATTGAAGCAAACTAAATTGTTATTTGCTCAATTAATTACTATTACCTAAACCAAAATAGGGAAATATTTTGCCTAAATGTCAAGGATTTTATTAAGTTAAATGTATACATAGTATACATACAATAGTAACGTTATTAAATAAATCAAATTAGTATTTAATGCAATAACATTCTAACAAATAAATATCAATATGAATATCAATAGATTTGGGAGCGATAACTTTTGTTATTAATTTAAAAACAGTAAACGACGATTATAAACCAAGTGCTAACTACTTATTGGTATTATAGGAACTGTTATTCAGGAATACGGATTACAAGATCCCATTGGTTTAATGACTCACCCATTCATGCTATGCTAGCGTTTTTTCTGTGTATTATATTATATTTTGTATACCTACGTATCTTTGTACTTCTATATTTTTTGTTTTGATATATGTACTCTCTAAAAATGAAATAGTCAAAATTCTACTATTTGAATTAGTAAAAGCATTTTTTACTAATAAAATAGTCGTTTTCACTTTTAAATAGTTATTTTTTACTATGTAAATAGTTAAAGTTTGACTAATTTAAGATTAGTCACCATATTTGACTTTTTCTGACAGTTAAAAGTAACTAATTTCTTTAGTCGTTTACGGCCAACAACAAAGTATTATTTGAATTAAATGCATATACCTCTCCATGGTTAAATGACCCATAAAACAAATAAAGATGCAAAAAGTTTAGCTCAAAATAGCAAGACAAATAATATATTAAACTTTAAAATATTATGAACCATATTTATTGACAAATAAAATTAATTTTTATAAGAGCGGCTGACAGCCGAATGCGTTAAGACGTTAGCTTGACAAACTTGTCAAGTGACAGACCTGAGTTCAATCCCAGGCTGGGTCAAAACTTTTTTTAAATTTAAATTTACTAATTTGACTATTTCATTTAGTGGAATTTGACTAATTATTAGTGACTGCTTTTTCACTATGACAATTAGTCAAATATGACTTATAATTAGTTATTTTTGACTAATTCATTTTAAGAGAGTAAAGATTTTCTATTTTTGAAATAAATTATTACATATGGCGGGTGTTAAAGTGTCACAACCTAAATTTGTTAAATTGGGGGTCTCAAAAGCTCTAGAATAATTGAATTAGTTAGGTAAATCATATTATATTAAGAGATATTTGTAAAAAAGAAGCTTAAACATTTTTCCTTCTTTTTCTTTTTCTACAGCCTATTAAATTTTTCAGACACCATGTATATTGTAAATGCCTTTTAAAAGAATTAAATCAGTTTAAAGAGGTCAAATTGTTCTGTTAGCGCCTTTGCCATTCATTAAAAAAATCATATCAAGAAAATTAAAAAATATGGTACACACCCAAAGAAAGAATGAAAAAAAGCGATTCCGTGTTGTATTGGTTCAATATACGGAGCATTGTCAGGAGTCGACCTTGTAGGTTATTTTAATTGCTACTAGATGTTAAGCATGATTTGTAACGATACGCTTTTATATAGGTAGGTACCTATAGGTAGGTAGAGTATTTTAAAATGCAAATTAAAAATATATATTTATAACTAATAAACATCTTTACGTATTAGGGTGTCGGTCAATAATATTTTTATTTTAATAATGAAATATGATCTGTAGACATGACCATAACAATTCTTGTTTATAATAAAATAAAATAAATTTTATAATATTTGGGATTCGAATTTTCATAAAATATTCTGATATTATATTTTATGGGCATTAATGAGTAAACAAAAAATAAAACGTATACACAATAATTTGCTTTCATGTGAAATTGCTTTAAATTTTTAAGAAGAAGATTCATTCATGAATTCATTAAAAGTTAAATATGTAATTATTGAATAACATTTGTAGTAGTTAATCGTGTTTACAAACGTAGCTACGCGTAGGTACACTGCCATCAAAAGGGACTAATTTAACTAACTAAATTAAATAAATTGGAAAGTTTTGCATAACAAACAAGCTGCTGTATACAAAAATAATGGTAGTTATATTATTATTATATAATAAATATATATATATATATAAATATATATATATATATATATATATATTATGTACAGTGTGTCCACGGATGGACTTGTAAAAATATTTATTTTCAATTTTTCGAAGAAAAGTCGCTCCTCATAATTTCTTCTGCTTGTTATATAAATACCATTCACGATGAGAAACTTCTATTTTGTTATACAGAGTGCGCAAAAAATACAATTTTCAAAATTAAAAATTGTTAAATATTTTTTTTTGAAGGTCTAATATGAAAAGCTTGTACGGAGAAACCAAAAAGCCAAATAAAGTTATTTCATGTGAATTGTTGTTACTAAGATATTTGTTATTAAAATTAAAATCAATTCTTAACTTAAGTGGTCCTAACATTTTGTAGAAATTGAATGCAATCTCATTTTGTGATTATGAATTAGGGTTGTTGCTTTTAACTGACATGTCTACAATGTCTACAATTATATGTTTAAATTTGAAAACTAATATCTTAAAGTTTCAATATAAAATATCTTTGTATCGAAAACTCATAGCGGTTAAAAAAATTATTTAAAAATTTTGAAAATCAGTATTTTTGCTCACCCTGTACAACAAAATGGATGTTTCTCAACGCTAATCCTATTTATATAACAAGCAAAAGAAATTATGAAAAATGACTTTTCCTCGAAAAATTGTAAATAAATATTTTTACAAGTACCTAGGTACCTATGTATATATGTATATTAGGCGTATATTAGGCGAGGGGTCACCCACACCTGGGAATCCCTGGACATTTTAGAGGGGGAATACCATATGAATACATAGAAATACTATAAAATATAATGGGAATACATGGGAATCCCTGGACGTTTTCCCTTTGGGTGGTTGACCCCTCGATATTAGGGTGATATTTTTTTCACGACAATTTTTATTTTTTCGCTCCCAACTCAAAATCTTGTTGAAAATGTTCAAAAAAAATTCCCTGAAAATTTGAGCCCTTAATATTAACTCCCATTTAAAATACACGTAAACTTTGATTATTTTTTTTTAAATATCTATATCTCACCCTAATGTATATATATATTAGGGTGTCCCAAAAAAAAGAATATTTTTCTTCTTCTCGTCTCTTGTGAAAATATGTTGGTTTGTCATGTTTTAAGAGCCCTGTCAAAAGATCAGCACCATTAAAAAATTTTTAGGGGTCGCTCAAGATTTTTAAAAATTACCAAAATCGTCAAAAATTGGATTTTTTTTAATTTTAATTTTTTTTCTCGTTCCGATATTATTTTTTAATTTAAAAATAATAATGATTCTGAAAATTTCAAATCGATATTTTAATTTCTAAAGGTCGATCAAGATTTTTTTAACTTTCAAAGAAGAGTATTTTGAATGTTTTCGAGCGACCTCTGAATATAAATATCAACGAACTTTTAGCGACCTTTAGAAATCAAAATATTGATTTGAAATTTACAGAATTTTTATTATTTTCAACCTAAAAAATAATATCGAGACGAAAAAAAGAATTAAAATAAAACAAAAATTCAATTTTTGACGATTTTGAAAATTTTTAAAAATCTTGAGCGACCCCTAAAAAATTTTTAATCGAGCTGATACTTTGAAAGGGCTCTTACAGCATGATAAACTAACATATTTTTACAAGAGACAAGAAAAAAATATATATTCTTTTTTTTTGGGACACCCTAATATATATATATATTTATATATATATATAAATATATGTATATATATACAGGTTGACAATTTTAAACGAACAGCACTTTAACGTATGACACTATGAAAATTTAGCGAAACACGTTAATTTACATATCAAGGGGGACAACTGTTGAGGTATTTGTTGTATTACATTTAACCCCCTTACCTTCAGAGCACCTATC
This sequence comes from Brassicogethes aeneus, assembly GCA_921294245.1. Classification (NCBI taxonomy): domain Eukaryota; kingdom Metazoa; phylum Arthropoda; class Insecta; order Coleoptera; family Nitidulidae; genus Brassicogethes; species Brassicogethes aeneus. The sequence continues at coordinate 53,198,124 of OV121134.1, forward strand.
CCTAAAATTTTAAATAGCAACCCGTATCTATTTCACCAGTTTTGAAATCCTAGATAAGTTTTTGCCAAGTGGTTATAACCTCACAAATGCATGGAATGTATTAAATACATAATAAATTTTAGTCTATAAATTATCTTATCATAGGTAGATAATGTTGACGTTTGACATTTGATGTTATGTGCATGAATTTATTATACAATGTATACAATGTAATTTGAAATAAAATATTTTTCCGCTAAAACACCGAACCTAATGCGCAACAGGTAACAGTGCATTCCTGATGCATAATATACAGCCCGTTCATATTAAAACCGAATATATCTATTTATATATGGGGCGTGGCCTCGCCTCCCTCCAAGGCGCGTCAAGGCGCGTCAAGCGCTACTAATATTTTGGGTATTATCAATTACTACTTAATATTGCACATAAAGCATTTTTGCTTAATAGGGCAGCTGCACTTATACCCCTTTTATTCCAAGGTCCTCAATTATAATATCAAAAACATCCATCAAATTTGTTAAATGTGTTTTTCATAAAAAATAATATAAAAAGTTTTTATAAAAATATAATATTTTAAATTTTAGACCAATACATTTGTTGTTTTAATAAAAACTAGTGGCCGGCCGATGATGAAATACAAAAGACATTAAAGAAGTCGTTTTTTAAACCAGTCAAACAAATGATCTATTTTAAATAACTCGTTAGACAAATTTGTAATAAAGCATGCAAAAATAGTAAATTTTACCTCTTTAAACACCTTTATCTCGGGCGTATTAATAATTGGTTCTTAAAAAAATTCCGGTTGGAAGGACACGGGGACCGGGCAAAATAAGCAGTTTTTGTTGACGATTTTTGGGCGTGGACAAGGTTAAATTGACATATATAACAAATCGGCCGGACCGATTTGGTATCACTTGTTCGGGTTAAACAACAACAAGACTTCAATTAAAATGAACTCCTTCGTAAGTATCAAGTTTTATCTTTATATATATCTTTTTCATTATTCTTACTTTTTATAACTCAACATTCTGTTTTTCTTTTAGTTTTTGCTACTGTCTAATTACACTGTAGGTAGGTGAAAATATCACAGCTAAACGCTCGGACACGTAAACTTCATTTTTGGTCGTAGATTACAAATCCGTGCTTGGTTTAGCTGTATCAGGTCAAAATTCAAACATATTGGAAACATCCTGTATAAATTTAAACAAAAAAAAAATTCTTGCTAATGTTGAAGTTAATTCATCAAAAGTAACACTGGTTTTTTCTTAGATAATTTAGGAAATTCAAAATGTTTTTTTGCTGATTTTTTTTTATTGATTTTAATTAAGGATATTATATTAAATGAATTAGGACTGTTACAGTAGGCACAAGAGGTGAAATATATTATTTTAATAATTTTAATATACCAGTATACAGTGTGTCCCCGTATCGTTTTTTCAATAGGAAAAACTTTTTTAGACCTGATACAGCTAAATCTACAAGCAAAAATTATGTTTACGTGTGCGAGCGTTTAGCTGTGATATTTCAAAAGTTAAGAATTTACCTACAGCGTTATTAACCACTTTTAATTTAATTTCATAATGTTTATATATATATTTGGTACCTATTTAATTAATGTTATATTTTTAATGACCAGGTGCTAATCAATGTAGTGAAACTAAATTATTTTTTAAATGCATTTCTAAATTTTGATCAAAATAAAGAACTACTTTCAATGTTTAATCACGTTTCACTGCAGTGAATGTGCATGTGTATGTGTATTTGCAATTCAATTTCACTCCATGATATCTGCTTATACACATTTATTACCTATACAGGGTGAGTCGGGAGGAACGGAAAAAACTCGTTCTTATCCGATTTTTATTTGTTTTCAAATTATAGCGTAAAACAAAAGTTCATAACTTTATTTTAATCATAGCGTTCTTTTAATAAATGTTCGAAAATAAAGCCAAACATTTTCTGCTTCGTCTACGAAGAGTGTTTATTACTTTTTTTTGTGGAATGGCTAATTGGGTAGCAATTCTTCGTGAGCTGGTTGATTCATCTTCCTCTACTAAATCCAGAATATTTTCTACTTCTTCTAAACCTTGTCAAATAGCTCGTTCAGATAGCACTAGGAAGCTTACCGGTCTCGCACAAATTGTGAAAAACTCTGATAAATACGTTTTTATTAGGATGTCTTTGATCTGGAAACCATTGACGATATTCTTCAACAGCAGCTGCATTTCCATTACAGAAACCATAAACAAACACCATATTTGCATATTCTAAATTTGAATAAGTGTTTGGCATTTTGTAATCATACAAATTCGGAAATGAACGTTCAATCACTGTCAAAACAAAAAAGTCATTACATATTTTTGAGCCTCGAACATGGCATACTCTGATTATGCGAAAAAGTATACATAATAAGTAGAACGCTATATATACAGTTTTAATTACGCTATAATTTGAAAATAAATAAAAATCGGATAAGAACATGAGTTTTGTTACATTATTTCCATGTGTATAATACACTCCTAAAGTTTGGTCCGTTCCTCCCGACTCACCCTGTATATGTTTTTATATTTTTTTAAAATAAACTTTCGCTATCTAGCTTTTCTTCCTTGGAGCTATTGCTGCCGCCAGTGCCGGGCTTATCACACCATTGGGTTACGGACTTGCCCCATTGGCTGTAGTAGCAAGAGGCCATGGATTAGAAGGAGAATGGGTACCGGACAACCTAGACAAACTCTACGATGACGGTTCCTACAAACCCGAATTGAGAGCGGCCGAATTGGCCTTATCTCCATATGGTTTGACACCAGCCGGATCTGGATTGGAAGGTGCTTACGTACCAGAAGCCAGACACGTACCATTGGCCCCATCCCCATACGGTTTGACCCCAGCTGGTTCCGGACTCGAAGGTGCTTACGTACCTGAAGCCAGGGCTGTACCATTAGCCCCATCGCCTTATGGATTGACCCCAGCTGGATCCGGCTTGGAAGGTGCCTATGTACATGATCACACAGAAAGATTGTACGATGATGGTTCATACAAACCTGAAATTTACTACTAGGCTGTTTAAATAATTAGATCAATAAATAAATTAAAATCCCAAACGTATTTACCATAAATATCTAACAATAAAACCCTTTTAACAATCAAACTCTTTCTATAAAATTGTACTATTACAATTTCGAATATCGTTAGAGGAAAAAATACCAGTTTTTTAAATATTATAAAAAGTTATTCTTAAATATCATAAATAAAAGTTTTGTTACGAAATGTAAACACCAATTAAAGGATTTACCTACTTCCTGATCCTTGACAAACCAAAATTATTTTACTTCTTAGCCAAGGCCGTTGTGATATTGTCCCAAACAAATGTGTATGATTATAAACAATTTTTAATTGCTCCTTTCACTTGCTTATAAATTATAAAAATCGATACCCATAATTAATTACCGATATTTCCTGTTTTTTTAAATTGTCTCTTTGTTGTCTACCACGCCTACTTTATGTTTTATGTCCAGGCAATTTTAACCCAAGCATGTCTGGTTCTATACCTGTATAATAATAATAATATTAAATTATATTTTTAATTTAATAAAACATTATCCCTAAGAGTACCTACTCTAAGACTAGGGAAAATTTGATAACATATTAATTGAGAGGTCTCTAAAGGTATCTACGTTAAGTTGGAAGCAAATTCATTTATTTACCTGTTTCGCCTTTCGAATATGATATTTCGAGCATAAAGCAAACAATCGTTAATTTAATTATCTAGAGTGCTATATGCCTTTTTTACTCCAATTAAATAATTTTTTATAATAAAATTTATAAATATATTTAAGATATTTTACCCTTACTACTTTTTTTCAATTTAAAACGCTATTGGTTCAAATCACAGTGAATAAGAAAATCGGCCAATAACTAACAACATAAATAATGCGTTCATTGTTCCCATTATATACAAAAACAATCCAGCCTTAAATGTTATTATGTCAGTTGAACCTGGCCTAAAAATGATATGACAGAATCTTAGAAACACTAAAATGAAAGCGAAAGCTAATTTCCTCGCAATGTATGCTTGGTTATAATATGAGCTTTATCTGCCTGGTCTATCGCTAAAGAAGTATTTTTAGTGGCGCCACCAGGTGGCCGTCATCATCGTAACAGAAGAGCAGCTTTTAATAAGCAGCTCTCAAACGCGTATGGTACAAACGAGTGTTTTTGAGAACGATTTGTTGTGCTGTTGGGTGTTTTCTAGAGGAAATCCGGGGTTTAGTTTTATTAACTATTATATTTCTAAAAAAATGTCCAAACTTAAATATAAATTATATTAGTTAATTTTGCACCAAACAATATACACGTACACAGTAAAAAAATTTGCACGTGTAAATTTTTTAGTGTAGGGGTAAAAATATTACAGTGCATGGCCATTTCTTTGTCTGTTTTGATTTTACTAAGAGCTCTTTTTTCTTTACACTACTAGTGCACATTGTATCACAATTAAAGTTAAATTACACCAATAGTGGCAAAATAGACTGAAAAAACTGGTAATAACTAAAATGCGTTTTAAAATGTTTGGTTGGGATACCGTGTGGCATTTTTGTTCAGTTAGATTTTAATTACGGTGAATCCATAAGGGCACATTCTTATTTTTTGGTATAAAGTATTATACTTCCTTTTTCTTAAAGCCTTAACACTCAATAAATACCAATATGTTAAAAGGATGTCCATTTTTATTAATATTATTGAAAATTTGTACACGTCTGGTAAATCCCCGGCATACAGCCGCCTGACGCCTCTCTACCAATGGGATCACCCATTTTTTATAACAGAAAAATGGATTACTGATGAATTCATTAGAAAATTAATTGCTTAGGTACAAGTTGACAGCCAGTAAAACATTGCATTGATCTAAAACTTTTACGTTTTAAGGAACCATTTTGCTTAAGCCAGCCACACCTCAAATATAAAATTATATTTTAAAAGGCACCGATTTTGATAATTGTCATAGATTTTTGTTCTAAATAAATGTTTCTCACTTTATTCACTACCACCAATAGGTTTTACTCAAATAATAGTGTTAATTTACACTAAAAGTTTGCACTAAAAGAGTAAAAGTACCTTTCTAAAATTAGAACTTTTCCAAAGTAGTGTTAATTTACACTGAACAAAAGTGGGATTTTACCCAGCAAGTGTAGAAGTACACGATTTTAGGTAAATTAACACTTTTTAATTCAGTGTAAAATTACTTTATCCTCAGTGCTATAGTGTTAAATCATACTTGCTTACTTGGGGAACATTACACTACAAATTAACTCTAATTGTAGTGTTATAAAACAAAACTATTTAATGTGGACCTGTGTGAACTCTAATTGAATAGGTCAATGCAGAAACTGAATATGTCCACTTTTTAGGGATATTGAGTTAAACATGGATTTACTATAAGTAAAGGGTGCCCGATCGAATGGCGTAGAAATTTTACATGTCACGGTAATCTAGATTATACAAAGGCGTTAATATAGTAGAGAAACTGAATATGTCCAGAACATGTCCACTTTCTGTTCAGTTTTTCTTATTTATCTCAAAACTAGATAGGTAGGACATATTCAGTTTCTGCATTGACGTATTCAATTAGTGTTGCTTAGAGTTGATTTTTTTTACTGTACACAGTAAAAAAAAGCTTCACACTAGGCTTCACTAGAGAACACTAGTTATAGCTTGAGCAGGTCCACTTTATTAGAGTTCACCTTTAATTTAGTGTGAATTTTAGTGTTGTTTTAACTATAGTGGTTGTACTCTTGTAGTGTAACACATTAAACACAGTTCGTGCGACTTCATACACTATTTGATTGAAAATTACTACACTTACCGTGTTCGGTAGCTCTCACTTTTAATGTGAATGCTATTTTTAATAGTGATGGAAATTTAATCTATCTAGTTTTATCCTAACACTAATAGATTTAAAAATTGAACACCAATATTGGGTGCAGTACGTCCTTAAAGTTACATACATAAAATTTATTTAATGTCGATAAAAATGGTATAATATAATATTAGTACATTGAAGACCAAGCGGAAAAATCACCTATTATCGATGAGCATTCATTTCATTTCATTGCTGAGGCGCCAACTGAGGCAGAAGATTGTGTGCGAGGAAATTATTAAGCTTTTGCTGCCGTGTTTTATATATTATTTTTTTCAAGCATTGCATTTTTTAATTTTTTTAAATTCTGTCACATCATTTTTAGGTTAGGTTCAACTGACAATGACATTTTAGCTTTATTTCGTTAGGAAGTTTAATAATAATTTGGCTTTTGAACTAGTATTAATATTCATGAAGTCTTTTTATATAGACTTAGGTTTTCTATGATTCCGCTCTTATTAATTTTTATATTTTCATTTATTTTTAATTACCTATATGAATTACTTTTGGGTAGTGCTACTGTGGTGTATAAATAATGTTTATAAAAAAAATAAAATAAATAATGTTTATAAAAGAAATAAAGTTTATATAAATATATAAAAATACAGTGCATTGTAGGTTTTACGTTCCAAAAAATTAAACTACAATATTTGGCAGTTACTTTATATAAATATGTAAATACAGTCCATTGTAAGTTTTACGCTACAAAATATAAAACTAATTTTTGTCACAAAATATAATTACGTTCAAATAATATTTTCGCACAAACTACCAGTTAACAAGTGTCATCCAAAAATTAAAAGCGATATATATATACAGGGTGTTCCAACGAAAACTTGTACCCCCCTAAACGTTTTATCGGATGAGTGTGGACAAAATTCCTTGGACACGTCAATTTTTATTTTTAAGGGGACGAATTTTGATGTATGTTTCACGCCCCCTAAATTTTAAAGTGTAAGGAGGGTTGAGTGATATATCATTTTAAAGGTCTTTTAATTCCTAATAAGGTTCTGTAATTTTTTTAAAATCTGTTAGTTAGTTTTGGAGAAATTGCTATTTAAAGTTTTAAATTTGGTAAAAAAAAATAAAACAAAAAAACTGTAAATCAACGAATGTATTGTTCAAAGTGATTTCCTCCAACCTCCATGCAATAGTACAGACGTTGATTAAAATTATTTCTAATATTTTGAAATACGTCTGGCGTTAATAACCGGCATTCTCTAATAACTCTTTCCCTCAATTCCTGAAGAGTCTCTGGTGGAGTGGCATAAACTTTTGATTTCAAATGTCCCCACAAAAAAATCTAACGGTGTTAGATCAGGAGATCTAACTCTATAGGACCCCTTCTTCCAATCCAACGTCCAAAAATTGTCGTACCTCAAGGGTATAATGCGGAGGTGCGCCGTCCTGTTGAAATGTAATTTGATCTTCAAATAAATTATTATCATTTTCTAGAATTTCGGTAATCATTGGATCAATAAGATCTTTCAACATTTCTAGATAAATGTCTCCATTGAGGTTGCCGTCTATGAAAAATGGACCAACAAGATGGTCCCCTAAAATTCCGGCCCAAACATTTAACTTTTGGGGAACTTGGGTGTGGGTTTCATGGAGCAAATGTGGATTAGTATCGCTCCAATAGCGACAATTATGTCTATTCACTTGTCCATTTAACATAAAAGTGCACTCATCCGAAAAACATGTATTATACAAAAGATTAGGATTAATAATCAACTGCTCACTGAAATATTCGCAAAACTGTAACCTACGATCAGGGTCATCTTCATTAATTTCTTGAACCAGCCGAATTTTGAAAGGATGAAACTTGTTCATTTTCACGAAACACACTGGTGGCGGATACGCCAGAGGCTTGAGATAATTTCTTGATAGACTGTGTATAATCCATTTGTACATGACCCAACACAGAATCTTCTATAGCTTCATTGCTTACTGGACGTTTTTTGTTGTGGATGGAACCCGTAGTTTGAAACTTAGCTACTAATTGTTGAACGTATTGGTAACTTTCGTTTTTTTCGGGATGATTATTATTAAAAATTCGTGCCGAGGCGTTTGCACAATCATTATTTCGATAATAGGTTGCAATAATTTCCGTTCTTTCTTCAATGGAGTATACCATTTTGAGAATACGTTGTAAGGTTCACAATGTTAAACTAAAAAGGTTCAGGAAGCTAAACTGATAACGACTTATTGAACAGAGCAATAGGCATTTAATAATTATTCTTGATAACTGCATTTAAATAAATCCGTGTGGCGCGTGCGCGCGTTACCATGGCAACCTCATAAAAAATGTCATGCATGCATGTACTTTGAACATTAAATTCTTTAATTTACAATTTTGTTGTTTTTTTATTCATCAAATTTAAAACTTCAAATAGCAATTTCTCCAAAACTAACTAACAGATCTATTTAAAAAAAATTACAGAACCTTATTAAGAATTAAAAGACCTTTAAAATGATATATCACTTAACCCCCCTTAAAATTTAAAATTTAGGGGGCGGGCGGGGTGGAGCGTGTAGGGGTGCGGGTGGGGGCGTGAAACATACATCAAAATTCGTCCCCCTAAAAATAAAAATTGATGTGTTCAAGGAATTTTGTCCACACTCATCCGATAAAACGTATACAGAACTGTATACAGTTACTGTTCCGAGTACTGTATACAGCTGTTCCGAGTACAATGAAAAAGTACTCGAGTACTGAATACAAGTACTCTTATATAAAAGTACTCATCACCAAGTACAAGTACAGTACCGTTGTACTCGAGTACCCATACGAGTATAAAGTACCGAGTACACTTTAGTTATGAAATGTTGGGAAAAATGCTAGAGAAATGGGGCGAATAAGAAATGAATTTAGAATCACTAGTTCAAAACTAAACACTAGCCGGCCTATTGCCTTCATCAAATATTGATATTTCGCTTTATGTTAATTATCAAGGCCGGCTAGTATCATGTTTCACTTTGCCTTAGCTTTATTTTTTAATTATCTTTTTGAGAAATATTGTCACCTTATTTCTACCAAAATATAAACAAAATTACATTTCATACATAAGTAAAAACCTTTTGTTCAATGCTCTTTTTTGTGTCTTTTTATTTATTGATTGAGGCTGTTTTAAGGCTGTCGTGTGAGTCAAGCTGGCTGATGCTGCCTCAGGCAGCATGTCCGTAATTTGACAAGTCTGAGCAGTATTGCCAAATTTTCAACACCCACGCACATATGTGTCCACGCCAACCTCACTGCATAAAAATGTACTCATTGCATACTTTGGATGTACTCGAGTACATGTAAAAGTACTCGAGTACACGGGGAAGTACTCGAGTACACGGGAAAGTACTCGAGTACATTTTTGCAATCTTAAATGTATCAAGTACAAGTATAAGTACATTCAAATTAAAGTACTCGGGACTGAGTACCGAGTACACTGAAAGTACTTGGAGTACAGTGTTTGAGTACTTGTACTCGAGTACCGCACAACTCTGATACAGTATACTTGAAATTTGTCTGTACTATTATAATATATACAAAACGCGATTTTCACGCGATTTTCGACATTATGTACCAAAACAAAAGAAAATTTTTGACATTATTAACCATGATGAGTAATAATACTTTAAAATTGACCTACCTAATTATAAACCACAACTAAACAGCTTGGTGCATTCTTCCAACCCAAATTCTGAGAGAACAGTGAACGAAACAGGTTTTCGTTTTTGTCAACTGGACACCCCCTGATTGCATATTTACCCTAATATGCACTGCCAGAGCTTGGCTAGTGTTAAATGAATATTTAAGTGTAAAGTTAGATTGATATGGAACACTGCTATCATTCCATCGCACTTAGACAAAAAATATATTTTAGGATTGAAAATATTGTGAACTAAAATTCTAAAATTTTCACCTGGGAGAACACTAAAATATTTTTTCACGTTCTCCCGTGCCGCCGAGGCACTATGGAAAATCAAGGTGATTTTTGTAACAAAAATACATACCTTTTTTACTTCTATAAATAGACTACTAAAATTTTGTACATATATACAGGGTGTTATGTAATTAATGTTATATATTAAAATACTGAATATCTTTTGACATAAGGAATAAAGGAAAAATATTTAAAAAAACATTTTTTCAAAGATAAAGAAAAAATATGCATTAGAAGTTTTTTATATTTTTTGTGATACGCCACTGGTTACACACTCTGCACACCTGTATTTTGTGAGTACATAGATACCAACCAACAAAGTAGCTATGCGTTGCCAGATGTAAAAAATTGTTACTAAAAATTTTTCTTGCAAAAAATAAATAAAAACTCAATAAAAACAAAAGTTTTATGCCCTTAAAGCTCTAATACCCTTCTGTATTTATTTACTGATCCAGCTATTAGCTTAAGCAATGATTAGAAAATTTAGTACCTTTGAAATTTGAAATCCATAACCACAAAATTAATTTTTTCATCAGTTTTTTTCTCTGTTTACTCAGATGAAATTGGGACCAGTTCACAGGTTAAACTTTAAACATTTAATTTGTGTAAATAAATCCAAAAGCACTTCCCTTAGTTAAGATATTTACAATTTAAAAACATAACCTAAAATTTAAAAGAAATGCACTAGATTCTGTCATAAAAGTTGTCAGATTTTGTTTGAATTTACCTTCAGTACAAAAATGAAATAACCAACAATTAATAAAAACGCCAAATTGACAATTTGTATTGTTAATTTTGTCATTTTTGTAATTAAGCTAAATTCTTACAAAAAATAAATAAAAACTCAATAAATACAAAAGTTTTATGCCTTTAAAGCTCTAATACCCTTCTGTATTTATTTACTGATCCAGCTATTAGCTTAAGCAATGATTAGAAAATTTAGTACCTTTGAAATTTGAAATCCATAACCACAAAATTAATTTTTTCATCAGTTTTTTTCTCTGTTTTCTCAGATGAAATTGGGACCAGTTCACAGGTTAAACTTTAAACATTTAATTTGTGTAAATAAATCCAAAAGCACTTCCCTTAGTTAAGATATTTACAATTTGAAAACATAACCTAAAATTTAAAAGAAATGCACTAGATTCTGTGATAAAAGTTGGCAGATTTTGTTTGAATTTACCTTCAGTACAAAAATGAAATAACCAACAATTAATAAAAACGCCAAATTGACAATTTGCATTGTTAATTTTGTCATTTTTGTAATTAAGCTAAATTTAAACAATGTTTGTCAACTTTTTTGAGAGATTTTGGAAACAAAAAATTTGGTTTCGCTTTTGAAACCACCTATATCTTAAAGCACGAAAAAAAAGATATAGGATAAATTATTTGTCGAAAAATGTCATTTATATTTTGTTTATCAATCAAAAAACTCTCACAAAAGAAAAATTTCAAGCCCCTGTATATCTTCAACCCGTCAGTCTTTTCCGCTGCCCTTTTGCTTAATTTAAGTAGTCCGATAGGCAATGATTTAGCAGAGTTTCATCAAAATCAGAAAAAACTTAAGTTTTTAGTGGGAACACTTGGCGTGTTTTGCCCCATATAAGGACCACCATATTGTACTCGGTAGGTACGTGTACCGAATTGGATGCTTTGGTAAAACATGAAAATGCAACGTCATCAGGACAAAATACAAACCAAGCAAAGTTTTTCAGTTTTTACTTGCAACGAGAAACAAACAAAAAACTTTGAAACTTTGCGAACAAAATTTGTCGAGTAAGACGTCTGCCTTAAATTATTGTTGACAAACTTGCTCTTCAGTTGATTCTTTTGGGTATAGTACATCACTATTAAACTCTTAGCTTATTTTCCAAACTTCCAATAAAATGAAAATTAGTGTTGTTTTTAATTGACTAGTCTTACTATGGTAAAACATTTTTTTAAATTATTTAATGAATAAGTAATTTTTTTCCTTTGTATGAACTATTCCTGAACAATTTTTCGTTAATGTTTCTGACCTTCTAATCCGCTTGCGGCTTCGACAAGCCCAAATGGGTATGGGGCTAATGGGATAGTCCTGATTTCTCCTCTGTACAATCCGTCATCGTAAAATTTGTCGTTGAAATCTCTATTGTCCTTCGAGTCCACAGCCAGCTGGGAAGAGGCTTAATTCGTGGATGTAGATGTTGCAAAATTTACTTACGATGGTTTTTATTGTTGATCAAATTAAGGAACTGTATCAACTTATATGGAAAAATTGCACTGTTAGCTTATAGGTTAATTAAAGAAACAACAATAAAAAAGAGTAATTAAGAAAAATATTTATTAAAAAAATCGATTAATTAACTAAAGCCAAGAAATACCAACAATTTTGACTTCATACCATTACAAAATTGTAATTTTACAATTTTAAACATTATTATCTTAAAATTAAACAAAATGTTCTTGAATCCCTTTGCTTCTGGTATTAATTCTTTAAAGAAATTAAATTTATTGATTCCACAAAATAAATGTGTGTGACCACCGCAGATATTTTTTCATGTATTGAGGAATTATTCTCTACTTAATGCTTCTTAGCATTAAAATGTACGAATATTTTAAGGTCATAAATTACATCGCAATTAAACTATTTGACAGATATGTTTTGTTAAATAACGCTTCTGATTTCTTGTCAAGGTGGGGTAAGTTTTTGCGGAAATACCCAAAAGTATTAATTTTTATTTGATTGTGGGACAAAATAATCAACCATGGCGGTAGTGTAGCACCCACGCCTGCATCGAAACTATGACGTCAGGAAGCCGATCTGATCAACGTGCACTGAATTACATTGCTTTGCAACCAAATTTATGGATTATTAGAGCTACATATTCTATCAAAATCAACAGAACAATATGTACTAAGTAATTTATTGAAAACAAACAGAGAACTGCTATTAAAATGGTAATTTATTTAAAACAAGATCTGCAAACAAAAAATAATTCTTTAATTTTAAAATTACGATTGTTTTGGATTTGTATATTTTAAATAAGTATAGTCTACTTGTTGATTGTTTCGACCTTTACTTGATGAAACTCCATATTATTAATATATGAATGAAAACAACACTGTTTTAAAGTTTCACTAATTTATTTATGTTTTTAATAATTAACAATTGTTTCGCTACACTGTAGCTTCTTCAGAATTAGTACTTATTTTAACAAGTGGCGGTATTTATATTAACAACAGGCAGGTAATTTGAGAAGATAAATGTTATATAAACATTATACCTGAAGGTAAAATTTATATAATTACATAATTTTGGAAAAACTGAGGGTTTGGGAAATCCTATCTAATATAATATTATAATATTAATAAATATTACTTTTTAGTACTACAAGTACACACTCTAAAATAAATTTAGCAAAGGAGAGCTGTTAGTTTCAATTTGGTCATTAAGAACAATATCAGATTTTTTCTTTAATTTATTAATTTCCAAAGACTCTAAAAGATTTAGTTTGGTACCTTTATTGGCTACATGTAATATTTTAAAGTTATCATCAAATGTGTGGTTCTCTTGTATTAAATGGTTAGCGTATGAAGAATCCTGTTTAAGGTTTATATAGGATAACTTGTGTTCTTTAATTCGTGTATTAAAATTTCTACCCGTTTGGCCTATATATGTTTTCGGACAGTCTCTGCAATTTAGTTGGTAAACGCCAGATTTTGAAGATTTTGATGTTTTATCTTTGTTGTTTTTGATAAACTTACTAAGATTGTTGTTGGTTTTAAATGCTAAATTACTATTAATTTTATTAAAGAAATTAGATACATGTCTCATCTTAGCACCTAGATATGTACAACTATTGTATGTATTCATGGTAATCTTAGATATTGGAAAAACGTTGTTAATGGCTATTTTCTCTTTTTTGTGGTTTAAGATTTTATTAATTAGTTGAGCATCATAGCCGTTGTTAACTGCTATTTGTTTAATTAAGTTTAATTCGTAATTATAATCTTTTTCTGATAATGGAACGTTTAAGAGTCTGTGGACCATAGAGTTAAATGCGGCTATTTTGTGTGAAAAGGGGTGAGAAGAGCTTTTATGTATAACTATATCAGTGTTGCTGGGTTTGTGAAAAATTTTGAATGTGTGGTGTCTATTATTTTTTTGAATTGTTAGATCTAAATAATTAATAGAGTTATTTATTTCTTCTTCCATTGTGAATTTAATTTTCGGGTGTAAGTTATTTATAAAATTCAAGAAAATGTTTAGTTGTCGTTTTGTACCTGTGAAACACGTTAGGATATCGTCTACATATCGGTACCAATATAGGATATGATTAATATATGGATGTTTGTGTATAATTATCTCCAATTGGTTCACAAAGATATCCGCTAACAATGGGCTAAGAGGATTACCCATGATTAGGCCATTATGACTCGTATATATTTTATTATTGAATTGAAAGTAATTTTGTTTTAAACATGTTTCTAGTGTGTTTATGATGTCGTTTTTAATAACTGGGTTAGTATTGTTTAGGTCTAGAAGGTTTTGTATTATTTTAAGTGTTTCAATAGGTGGTACATTAGGGAATAAATTAGTAATATCAAAGGAAATAAATTTTGAGTTATCAGGTAATGGGATGTCTTTAATATTATTAATTAATTCGTATGAATTTTTTTTTTTTTTTTTTGGTACTTCAAACCTAAATTTACTATAAAAAATTCATACGAATTAATTAATAATATTAAAGACATCCCATTACCTGATAACTCAAAATTTATTTCCTTTGATATTACTAATTTATTCCCTAATGTACCACCTATTGAAACACTTAAAATAATACAAAACCTTCTAGACCTAAACAATACTAACCCAGTTATTAAAAACGACATCATAAACACACTAGAAACATGTTTAAAACAAAATTACTTTCAATTCAATAATAAAATATATACGAGTCATAATGGCCTAATCATGGGTAATCCTCTTAGCCCATTGTTAGCGGATATCTTTGTGAACCAATTGGAGATAATTATACACAAACATCCATATATTAATCATATCCTATATTGGTACCGATATGTAGACGATATCCTAACGTGTTTCACAGGTACAAAACGACAACTAAACATTTTCTTGAATTTTATAAATAACTTACACCCGAAAATTAAATTCACAATGGAAGAAGAAATAAATAACTCTATTAATTATTTAGATCTAACAATTCAAAAAAATAATAGACACCACACATTCAAAATTTTTCACAAACCCAGCTACACTGATATAGTTATACATAAAAGCTCTTCTCACCCCTTTTCACACAAAATAGCCGCATTTAACTCTATGGTCCACAGACTCTTAAACGTTCCATTATCAGAAAAAGATTATAATTACGAATTAAACTTAATTAAACAAATAGCAGTTAACAACGGCTATGATGCTCAACTAATTAATAAAATCTTAAACCACAAAAAAGAGAAAATAGCCATTAACAACGTTTTTCCAATATCTAAGATTACCATGAATACATACAATAGTTGTACATATCTAGGTGCTAAGATGAGACATGTATCTAATTTCTTTAATAAAATTAATAGTAATTTAGCATTTAAAACCAACAACAATCTTAGTAAGTTTATCAAAAACAACAAAGATAAAACATCAAAATCTTCAAAATCTGGCGTTTACCAACTAAATTGCAGAGACTGTCCGAAAACATATATAGGCCAAACGGGTAGAAATTTTAATACACGAATTAAAGAACACAAGTTATCCTATATAAACCTTAAACAGGATTCTTCATACGCTAACCATTTAATACAAGAGAACCACACATTTGATGATAACTTTAAAATATTACATGTAGCCAATAAAGGTACCAAACTAAATCTTTTAGAGTCTTTGGAAATTAATAAATTAAAGAAAAAATCTGATATTGTTCTTAATGACCAAATTGAAACTAACAGCTCTCCTTTGCTAAATTTATTTTAGAGTGTGTACTTGTAGTACTAAAAAGTAATATTTATTAATATTATAATATTATATTAGATAGGATTTCCCAAACCCTCAGTTTTTCCAAAATTATGTAATTATATAAATTTTACCTTCAGGTATAATGTTTATATAACATTTATCTTCTCAAATTACCTGCCTGTTGTTAATATAAATACCGCCACTTGTTAAAATAAGTACTAATTCTGAAGAAGCTACAGTGTAGCGAAACAATTGTTAATTATTAAAAACATAAATAAATTAGTGAAACTTTAAAACAGTGTTGTTTTCATTCATATATTAAGTATAGTCTAATTTATATAATATAGAATATTAAATAATAATTTTGCTAAGTTTAATTTTATAAAAAAATTAGTCAGTTTCAAATCAAACGGGTAAGAGAGTGGATGTGGACTTCGAGCGCTCTTAGTTCCTATCCACAATAAAATTCTTAAAGAAACACAATATTATATACAGTGCTACTATTTTGGGTTACTACATACCTGTTAGAATATTAGAAATAGAAAAATTAAATAATTCCTCAAAAGGCAATCTATAAACGGGAACACAGGGGTGAGGTCCGTGCGGACACGAAAGTAATAAAGTGACAGGGGACAGGTCAAGGAATCACCTCTTTAAAGAAAAAACGAGTCTAACCAAGAGTGGAAGGGATCATCACCTGCAGATTCTGATAAGTATTATTGGCAACAATTAATCATTACCGATAACAGCGAAGGAGTGTAAAAAAAACAAAATCGAGTAAGAACGTCACAATATTATATTATTGTATTATATATATATATATATATATATATTATATAATATACGCATAAACTTACAGCCCAGCCACAAATTAAAGCTTTAAAAGATAACGAAAGTAAATAAATAGTCTCTTAATAAACAAAACGACCACGTTAAAATCTAACGTAAATAAACCATCTATTAAAGCATACGTTACACGCCTGCCATTAGGGCCGTATTTCAAATTTTAATACGAGACACCTCAGGGCCGGCTTTATCTATTTTGTATATTAATATTTATACTTTTAAATTAAATTTGGAAAAAAAGTAAGAATGCAAAGATATAAATGTAAACGAAACACCAATTTAACAATAAAACAAATTAAGAATATACAAGGTCGGTAGCCGGTACTCGGCATGAGCACTTACGGCGGGTCGTGGCCGTCAACACTTCGGTACTAAAGACAAGATTCAGTATCTCACAGGGGGGCAAACAATTCTAAAGAGGTTACCAGGAACCGGAAAAAGACTAGGACAGAGATTAGAACAAGGACAGGTTCTAGCAGCGTACTAACACACCAATCCCCATTCATGAATACCAATTGAATGGGGTTATTACTAAGACCCAGGTTGAGGGGGATTCCGGATTGTACTTAGTTTTGGGTCAGTTCAATGTCCTCCAAAAACCACCACTAGCCCTCCTTATCCCGCACTCCTCAAGCCTAAATTGGACGTATGCCCCGACACGGCTGACAAAAATCCGGGAGTGGCCTTAACCATAGACACTGTCATCCACGACCTCCTAGGGTGGATCTACCAGCCGGCGTAAAAACTTCGGATCCAACAAACACAGGTAATGCTGTGAATTGGCGGGATACGTAGGAAAACGGAAAGGGGGTAAAAATAACCCTGGAAGATTAGTGTAAGATAATGTCGATGGGGCCTACCATACGTTCCCATACTCATACTCATACTCAAGTTTAATTTTTTTTAAAAATTAGTTTAATTTATCTATACCTTTCAAGAAAAATTACTTTAAATAAATTTTCTTGTATTTAAATATAGAAATTATACTCTTCATTTAAAAAAGAAGTTTTCCACAAAACATAATAAGGTAAGTGCGGGTAATAAGGCCCAGCAGGTTATAAGGCCCGACAGCCATTTTACCTTCATTTTTTAAATTATAATACTGGGGCTGCCATCTTATGATCTTACTAGGTAATATTTAATATTCGATAGAGTTCCGCCTTAATAACATGTCGTTTGCGATAGTAAATACAACAAGTGTTTCGACAACAAGTTTCTTTCGTGAAATTATAAAAATTGTGGTATTTTCCTAGAGCTGTGCCTAAAAAGCGTTTATTCAATTGCTGCGCCATTACAGGTATGTATCAATAGACATATTACCAATGTTTTCCTAGAAAATGATTGGTTTTGTACTATGCATGTCTGAGTTATAACCTTAAAACAAGGATCGTTACAAAGCAGGTAATAAGGCCCACCAAATAATGAAACTGGGAAGAAACCCCAAAAGGAGAGCGGCTCGGCAACAAAATGCAAGAAGAAAGCGAAGATCAGTCAAACGAAGGCCACTGTAGAACCATCGACCTCGACAGAAAGCGCAGACGCCAACCCCGAGGAAGATTGGTCCTGCAAGCTTTGTAAACTGGATTTTAGGCTGATGTGCGTCAGTGTGCCATGCATGGCACATGTGCCTCACCTGGGTTCATGAAAAATGTGTCGGACTGACGCCTGAGGATGAAGATGTGTTTATTTGTCCCAAATGTGCACCCTGAATGGATGGGCTTTATTATCTGTTGAGCATGAAATAAGGCCCATTAACGAGTTTTTTAAAAACCTAAGGATTTTTCTTTTTGTTTATTTCATTTGAGTTTATAAATGTTACAGTATATAGTTTAAAGTTAATATATGTTTTTGAAATAAAAAAAATAAAAAATGTACACATTTTCTTTGTTTTTTTAATATAATGCGTTAGGTGGGCCTTATTACCCGCACTTATCTTAGATTCAATTTAAATAAACACAAGTAAACTTATATTTGAATAATTTAAATCAAATATAAGTTTACTTTTGTTTATTTAAATTTAATCTATTATGTTTTGTGGAAATTAATTATTAAGAGTATAATATTTTTGATTGAATGATTATTTTTTTTGTGTAAGCTCTTAAAATAGTAATTTATTTAAAACAAACATAGAACCGCTATTAAAATACTTATTTATTTAAAAAAACAGAACTGTTTAAAAAAAATACAACGGTAAGCTACATCAAAGTTTTTAGTTTTTTAGGGCGCCTTAACATCTTGTTTTCTTGCAGCTATAACATTATTTCCAAGTTGCTTGTAATTAGATAACAATATTTTGCAAGTGTGTCGGTTAACAGCTTATTACATATGCAAGTATCTTAAAACTGTTTTTACAAAAAATATTGTAGTTCATTATACACATGCAGTATTTTGGCATTCAAATTGTTAAATATACTCTTCTTTTATAAGGCTATACAATAAATAAAAGAAACATAAGCAATATTATATAAAAGTAGACATAACTTTAATAATTATTATAATTGACTTTTGGGGAAGGGACAAGACAATTTTTTTTTCTGCTGAATAAAAAAAGGGGCAGCAAGTGTTTTTGCACAGAGAGGCAAAAAACCTCGGACCGGCTCTAACAATTCATAATTTATATGACCGCAATACTACATTAATTTTCCTGTTGCCTGTTAGGAACGCAACATTTTCTTGGTATTTTTTATTTATTTATAATGTTATAAAAGCAGCAAACTAATGCAATATTTAAATCAATGTTAAATCGAGCGATATTCAAAGAAAAGCAATAGGTAATTTATATGAAACTGTCTTGTATTACCGCGATTATAAATTAATTTGCTATTGCTGTCGGCCTCCTGACGTCACGCCTCCAACTATCAAACTCTTGCCTAGTATAGAGAACGCCGCGGCGTCCCCAATATTTTTATTAATATAACTGATAACTTAATACTTACATAAACTTAGTAGGATTTGATCAATAAAAAATATTTTGATTGATTTTGGCATTGCTAAGGGTATTGTAGACCTAGATGGCGTTAATTTACTTAAGCCTTTTGCCGCTAGCGCTAGTGCAGTTTCCAATCTATGGGGTGTATTATCTTTGCGATGGCCCACTGGGCGGGGCGCCGCACAGTGGGGGGAATTTAAAAAATCGCGGACTAAATTAGGGACACATTATTTTATACTATTTTAAGGTTTATGCGAAAGTTAATTTCTACTAAAATTTCTGACAAAATGTTTTAATTATGTACAAAAATTCACAATATTTTTATACACAATTTGGAAGACTTTGGTTTTGTCGATCTTCCATTCTTCAAAAATATAAATTAATAAACAAATAAATTACGCAATATTACCTAGGCTAAAAATAGAAAACTAAACAAATAAACAATAACAATTAAGGAACATTCGAGCAAAATCACTTATATCCATTTTTTTCTTTGTCAATTTCGCATCTTTAGTGATTTGGCCCAAAAAATGATGTTAAAATTACATTTAAAAGTTGATTTTAGAGCAAAAGCCGTTAAATCCACGTTTTTTACTTGATCTAGTCGGAGGAATTACTGATAATTACGTTTTTACCTTGTAAAATAACTTCTGCTAATTAATATAACTTTTTTGTTTTATTTTATTTTTGCACTAAGAATATGTGTACTTTTAAAGTTTTATAAGAGCGTTAATAATATACAAATACACGAAGCGATTGTATGTTAGACTGTCACTCGAAACTTTTAAAACTAGCAAAAGGCAACTATGATGACTTATAAATAATCGACTAATATGACCAAACAGGCAAAGAAAATGATGAACGTTACTTTGCCTCACACCAACACACACCTAAAGAAATATCTTCCGATTTGTAAAAGATTTATCTTCGTTGAAAGGCAATGGTAAAAGGTTTAGAAAAACCTTATATTTGGTAAAATTTGTAATTTTAGACTTTCATATGAAAGAACAAGGATAAGGAATGTGGTAAAATATACCATAATTTCCTTTCATTAATTTTGCAAAACAAAAATGGGCTTAAAAAACTTACATCCAAATTGCTCTAAAAAACCGGCACGAACAATGTGATTTTTTGGGCTTCCTTTTTTTATAACTCGCAATTTAAAATTTGCTATGTTGATTTGCACAAAATAAGGTTTTGTCCGCGGTTTTTAAAATTCCTCCCAGTGTGCGCCGTGGGTTAAGCGTTTTAAAATAATGCGGTGTTGGCAACACCGTGTTGAGGACCTAAATTGCACACACTGTATATTTTATATTGACGTTCAATTTTATAATAATAATTTATAAAACGATGTGGCTCCCGTCCCGAGGCGGGACTTAACTTCAGTCCCGATTGACGTCACACACTGTAAATCGGTTTTTATTCCCCGAGATTTTATAATTTGTGTCAAGCTCGATGGCTTAGATGGTAGGGCGGTCGAAAATTCCATTCAAAATTCTAACTTAACATCACAAATTACACATATCAGACACTTAGACAATCACAACATTAGACACGGCCTTATATACAGGAAATTACCTATTTTTCTTCAATAGTCGCGCTTGCCTCTAAATCCAAACCTACTATCCAAAGCGAGGTTTTTTATTAATTTTAATTTTCCTCATTTATTCATATTTAGGTTTTTTCAAAATTTTTCCTAGACATATTCGGCACTTATAATCTTCTTTTTCCTCTTGTACTATCCCCTCTTTCTTCTATTTAATATTAGTTAAAAATATATCATAACTTTTAAGAAGGTTTTTTCTAATTTGTTTTTCCTTCAAATCACTCACTATTTTATTTAGTCATATCTTCACCTAATCTTCCATTACTTTTTCGAAATTTTTTACTGAGTATCTTCCCCAAAATCGCCTTGCGAGTAAAAGCGGAACAGCACTGAGTAATTTATAATAAACTGGGCCCCTATGTGGTATAAAGTCCAGACAGGGAGGTTAATTACTCAAGTTTTAACCTTCCTGTCACTTCAAAATTTTCACACTTTATTCATTCCTCCACTTTTACACTTTTTTCATATTTTGCCCTCTCTCGATCATATACCCTTGTCAGGATTACCTCAAAATTACCAAAATTACCAAAATTATTAAATTCTCTAAATTCAAACCCCCTTTGTACCTTTATACCTTTATAGTTAGGCCGTTTACAAAATTTATTATGTATTATTGTTAAATAAATTAATTTGGAATTTGGAATTTTTTTTTTTTTTGGTCGCTTGGCATGCGAGAGGTACCGGGTTCGATCCCACTAGAAGTTGTCAAACTTTTTTTATTTTTTTTATTTTATAAATTTGTTGTTTCTTTGTTAAAAAGTGTTTTATTTTTATCGTAACATAAATTTGCCCATTTTAGTTGGGTTTTTTGCTCAATGGGGCGGGGGGCCCAATGGGGCGGGGTCGGTTGGGTTGTGTTGTTGAGTTTGGGTTGGTTTGGTTTTATGACGTAACTAAAGTGCCCTTAACATGTATACAGGTACAATTTATTATTATTATTTTATTATAACATAACAAATCTTAAAATTATGACGTCAATCGGGACTGAACTTAAGTCCCGCCTCGGGACGGGAGCCACAGCGTTTATAAAATAGAAGCATAAAAGTCTATTAACGTCAAAATAATATATACGAGTAAATATTATAACAATTTAAATTTTCTTTTATTTATAATTATTATAAATGAAAATTTAAATTGTTTATTCCAATTTGTTACCTGAAGAATTCGTTTCATAAAAGTAATTTATACAATAACTTTTTTTAATAAAAGTAATATTGTTTTATACTTTTACTTGATAGGCGTAAATGTATAAAATATTGAAAATAAATTTCGTTATTTAAACAAATTATAATATATTTTTATAAATTTTATATATTCTGGTTTTATTAAATTACCCCCAATAAATGTTAATAAATGAACGCTATTTATAATCGTATTATGATAATTTCGTGATAAAAACTATAAATAATGTGGCAAATATTTAATTGTAATTAAGGCATTGAAATAAAATTTTTATAAGCAATAAATAAATTTTATTACATAAATATTCAGTATTTACAATAGGGACAGGAAATTAACATAATCTAGTGGTGGTGTCTGTAGGAACCGTCATCGTACAATTTCTCGGTTATATCGTGTACGTAAGCTCCTTCAAGTCCAGAACCAGCGACAGTCAAACCGTATGGAGAGTTGGCCAATGGTACAGCTCTAGCTGGTTCGACGTAAGCACCTTCGAGTCCGGAACCAGCTGGGGTCAAACCGTATGGAGATGCGGCCAATTCAATAGGTCTAGCTTCTGGTACATAGGCACCCTCCAAACCGGACCCAGCTGGGGTCAAACCGTATGGAGATGGGGCCAATTCGATAGCTCTAGCTTGTGGTACATAGGCACCTTCCAAACCAGAACCAGCTGGGGTCAAACCGTATGGGGATGGGGCCAATTCGATAGCTCTAGCTTGTGGTACATAGGCACCTTCCAAACCAGAACCAGCTGGGGTCAAACCGTATGGGGATGGGGCCAATTCGATAGCTCTGGCTTGAGGTCTGTAAGAACCATCATCGTGAAGTTTTTCGTTCAAATCCGGAATCCAAGCTCCTTCTAATCCATGGCCTCTTGGCAGGACAGCCACAGGGGCTAATCCAGCGCTAGCCGAAGCTAAGGCTCCAAGGACAATAAGCTGCAAACAAAATAATCACTTAGTTTTTACGAATAACAAACACTTTTAAAATATTAACACAATTGCACTGACACAAAGTACTTGTAATAGTTAGTTGTCGATTGCATCATACGGGATACTTACGAATGCTTTCATTTTGTAAGTCTTGCGTTAACCCGGACAAGTGGTGTCTAAACAAATCCGTGCTCGGGTTATATATCTCTATGCAACCTTGTCACACCTTTACATTTTATTATATTATTTTAAAGAAAGACAATTTGAAAATTTGCATAAAAAGGATATTTTTGTCTTGGTTTTATTATGTTCTGAGATTAATGAACTTGATTTCATGAAGATAAATTAAAATTAGTTTAATGGAGATTCCTAAAAAAAATTTATCATAAATCACTATTTTTGGTAACTAACATAAGTAACAATGGCGAAAATGATTTATGACTTTTTATGATTACGGTTGAAAAATATATATTTATTAACATTACAATATTGTAAAAATATTGGATTATTATTATTATTATTATTTTAATTCTTCTTCTACTTTATACGTTATTTTATCATAAAATTTTTGTCATAAAATAAACTAAATTTTGTATTTTTTTATACAAGTTGTCCCTAAACTTATTGGCATAAATTTAGGAAAAGATTGAGCAAGTCAAAATAAGACGAAAACCTAAATAAATATTTTTCCTAATTACTTTTGTTTCCAAGATACAGGGTGATAAAGTGTTACTTATCATATCAGTTTTTTTAATATATCTTCTACTATGGTAGTCTTGGAAAGGTGATATTTTGCGAACAGTCACTTACCACCAAAACACATATTCACACATAATTACAATTGTTTAAGTGAACACAGTGTCGTAGAAACGTGGGTTGATTTAAGCTTATTGTCCCATACAAACTTTGAGGTTAGGTTTTTATAACATTTGCAATTTTTCGATTACACAGTTCGGCTACCATTAAAAAGGAGTACCTCTCAAACTTCGATAAAATAAACCGTTTCCGAGATATTCGAGATTACAATAATTGTTATATCGCATTATTTAAAAGGATTAAAAGGTATATGAAAACAATTTTTATTTTTTTATTGAATAAACTAAAAAGGGCATTCCATGAGCCTAGGGACTTTTTGCCCTGACCGTCACATTAAAAAAAATTGTAATTTTTCAATTAAAAAGTTTGTTATCATATCGATGACTTTCTGCCAAAGTATCGCAAGCAACATAACTCAAATTTCGGGAATTGAAAACATTATTGTCTTAAAGTCTGTTTTAAATTAAATATATAGCCTAAAGGATTTATAACAAGTAAATGGCTTATAATTATAGCTATTTCCTTGTTATAAATCCTTTAGGCTATATTTAATTTAAAACCCTTTCGTACGAAATGTCCACTGGAGTGGACATTTTTTTTAACACCATTTATATTTTTAAATATTAAATATTTTGTCTCAAAAACATGTTGTCCATTATAGCGGACTAGACATAAAACACAGTAGATGACCGTATAATTACTTGACCTCTCTAAAGTAACTTTGTCCATTCCAGTGGACATGTCCTATTATGAAAAAAAATAATGAAAAAAAATTTTTTTTTCAAAAATATCTCAAAATAATACCAATGAATGCAACTATAACGAAAAAAAAAATTTTTTTTCAGTAATTTAAATTTGGCTCCGAAAGGGTTAAGACAATAATGTTTTGAATTCCCGAAATTTGAGTTATGTTGCTTGCGATACTTTGGCAGAAAGTCATATCGATATATGTACCTTTAATGCGATATAACAATTATTGTAATCCCGAATATCTCTGAAAAGGTTTATTTTATCGAAGTTTGAGCGGTACACCTTTTTAATAGTAGCCAAACTGAGTAATCGAAAAATTGCATCAAATGGTAAAAAACCTAACCTCAAAGTTTGTATTGGGACAATAAGCTTAAGCAACCCCTGTTTCTACGACACTGTGTTCACTCGAACAATTGTAATTATGTGTAAATATGTGTTTTAGTAGGAAGTGACTGTTCGCAAAATGTCACCTTTTCAAGTCTACCATAGTAGAAGTTATATTAAAAAAACTGATATGATAAGTAACACTTTACCACCCTGTATCTTTTAAACATACGTAATTAGGAAAAATATTTATTTAGATTATTTTGACTTGCTTAATCTGCTCCTAAATTTATGCCACTAAGTTTAGGGACCCCTTGTATAAAACTACGCTAAAATCTTTTTATAAATAATTTAAACAAATATACTTACCTATGTGAGTATATTTGCATAGGTTTACTTTTGTTTTTTGGCTAACCCTAATAACTTATAATTTTATGCTTACGTAGCGTTTTAGGAAATGTTGCAAAGGAGTTTTGCAAAAAGAATTTGCAGGAAATTTAAGTCAGATATACCTTGGAAAACATATGTCATGTTATTTTCATATTTAATATTTCTGATCACCTGAAACCAATAATTATCTATTAACGTGTTAAATTTAATGCGGTACTAACACGAATTATTTATTTTCAAATAATGGCAACTAAACAATGTTTAGTAAACATCTCCGCTTTTGAAGAAGAGAAAGTGATAATCCTATGCGAAACTTGGAAATCACTTAAGCATGTAGCAAGAACGTGGCAATGACCGGGTCAGTCAAGTTGCCCCCCAATCGTGCAAACAATCTCTATAATATAATAATTTTGCACACATTTTGCACAATTTTGCACACCCCTCCTTAAATTTTGTACACACCCGCTTTGGAAATGCCAAGAAAAATCATGTGGGGGGGGGGCAAACGACGCTTGCCCCCCGCTTTGCTCCGACAAACTCTACTTTTCGTCATCTTATCTCCTAATTTTGCACAATTTTGCACACCCCTTCCTAGCCCCCCGTGAATAAATTCAAGTTTTTATCCTATCCTGATCCTTTAATTTTGCACAATTTTGCACACCTCATTTCAAATTTTGCACACCCCACCATCCATCCATTTGATGTATTAGAGGGTTTGCACGATTGGGGGGCAACTTGACTGACCCGCAATGACCACCAAAAGTTCCGAAAACGTTGCCAAAACTGGTATACCCACTTTACGACTACTACGAAAGTTTAGACACTTTTAAGGGGGTGTAAAAAGTGTTTATAAACACTTTATAAATAAATAACATTTCAGATACCAAACTGATACACAAAAAAGTTATAAAACTAAAAAGTATATTCTGCTGGTGCAAATTACATGATTACAACAGTTCCTATGCTAATTAAATATGAAAAAAGCATTACGCAAACGACGTCAAACCGATATTTCCTGAAGATTATTTTCAAATAAATAAAAGAAATTTACAAGATATCTTGTAAACCTCTTATTTTCGCCAGGGTATTACATAAAAAAAATATATTATAATTTTATATTGTTATAACCCAAGTTAAAACTTTATTTTAAACTGTCATTTTAGGCTTAAAAGCATCGTTGCGAGAATGTTATAGGTACATGTAGTTATATGATTTTACCAAAATTAATTAATTAATTAAATCCGTTAACGCACAATTAACATAAATAATTATAATTATATTACTAAAAAGAAGTATGTAATACCACATTGGTATTAACAATATGTAAACATAACGTATTATTTCCCTGATTGAATACAGTTAATTTAAAATGTAACACTATCTACCTATACGTAAAAAAATGCACCAGTTGAACTTGAAAATAGCCAACTTGCTACTACTAAATTAATATTTAATTACCCAATTTATTCAAAAGTAAGAAATGCTTACTAAGGGCGTGTCAAGGTTGAACAATATATATACATATATAATAATTACCCACGTTAATATGCCGACTAAATCGAGATATTTTGCTCAGTGTAAACCACTTTTGTTGTGACATTAAAAAAATAGTTTTTTCTTGATATTAAAATATTTAGTGACGATTACAATGCATTGTTCAGGGGAAAATGATATCTAAGATTAATTAATTAATTAATTTTATTTTTTATTAATATATTGTGAAGTATAATTCTTAGGCTTATATAATTTGGCGTGCAGTGCACTGGTCTCATATTATAATTCACAACCTAAGTTTATAATAGATACGGTTTGCTTAAGGAAGAACATATTTAAAAAGGAAACATCCTGTACTTTACCTTTATTTTGTTGAATTTAAAATGTACAATAAGAGCAGAGTATCCTCTGCCCACACTTAACCGGGCTTTAAATAATTGCTACACTGCAGGGCCATATTACCCATTAGGCAGGCAAGGCAATTGCCTTAGGCGCCACGTAGAAATAGGCGCCTTGTCCCCAGGCAACTTAAAAAAAATAAAAATTGTTACCAAAATGTTTATTTTTTCCAAAAATAAAACAAATAAACAATATACAATTGTAAAAACAAAAAATTATTTACTGTTTTTATTATTTTATAAAAATTTAGCTTCCTTTGTAATAACGAGGTGTAAAGCCGACAAAAAAGCGTGCGGCAAATTCACTTCTGTTTTTATGCCAAATACATAACCCAAGTAACATTTTAAAATCCAAATTGACTTGACTTAGTTTTAAGGCAGTTTTATTATAGCGGAAAAAGTGTAAATTGTTTTAAAATGGGTTTTATAAATACTAATTACACTTCGAGAGGATATGGTTTTAAAAGGGAGTTTTATAGCTATCCTGAAGGCATCTCCTTAAAACTATCTAGCATTTAAGATCATTTGTTCTTAAAAATGACTTCATTTGTACTTATATCAAACCTCAATAAGAGTATATTATCTTAAAATTCTCTTAAAAGCAATGTGGTTTTATTAGTTCGAAATAAATATACTTTTGTTTTAAAATTGCTTTTATTTTTAATCTTAAAGTGTTCTTTGAGTTAACTTTTGTTGAAGGTAGGATTAAAACTCCTTTAACTTAAGTAAGAGTTTAATAAAACTATATTTTATAATACTCTAATTAAAATACACAATAAAACTAACTTTACTTGGACAAAACCTTTAAAAACTTAGTTGCACATAAGTGTTGCGGAACGTCATAGCTATAGCTTTGGCTATAGGTAAAATGACAACGTTTATGGATAATTTTCTTCCTAAAACAAGAAGTGGATACTTTTACAGAAAATGTAAAGTTAATTGTTAAAGTAATATTCAAAAAAGAAATGTAAAACTTTCTATTAATATTAAGTCTAACTTAAGTAGTGAAAATGGTACATGTAAACATACACATTAAGTAAGGTTAGGTTTCTAGAAAATTTGGTGCGCATGCTTCTTAGATTTAAAGAGGTTATATGAGTGTATTTTAAAATTAAACACAATCTTGATAAAATCAATTAGTCTTGAATAAGTACATCTGCCCTTGGTTTAGTTCTATTGGTTTTATTATTGGCAGTTTTAATTCAATGAAGTTTTATTGACATTTATATTTTAAGGATTTATTAAATGGCCGAAAGTGTCGCACTATGGGATAAAATATTTTATTATAAATTATTTATAAATAATAAAATGCTTATAAATTTTACGTTTAGTAATAAAAAAATAATATTATGTAATTAAACGAGAGATAATTTAGGCCATTATTAACGAGGATGAGGTAAATGTCTCGAAGGAGTAGAATAGTAGAAGTAGTTATTAAAAATTAACAACTGATTACAAGCAAATTACATCCGCGAGATTTTACTTGCATAATGTCTTTCTCTCACGAAACCTTACTTGCACAGAGCTTATTTGCGTACAGGCGGGGCTCCACCAAATTGGCCTAGCGAGTAAGACTCGCGCGACTAAGACTCGCGCGACTAAGACTCGTCAACTGTCAAAATGACAGATACGCCTTTTTGACTTATTTAGGTGGTTTTAAGCATGGAATTGGTAGTTTCGGGGTATTTGAAGTTAAAATTGGTGAATGCCAAAATGGTCAAAATACCCCCTTTTTGACTTATTTAGGTGGTTTTAAGCATGGAATTGGTGGTTTCGGGGTAGTTGAAACTACCAATTACATGCTTAAAACTACCTAAATAAGTCATAAAGGGCGTATCTGATATTTTTGACAAATGCCATTTTGGCATCCACCAATTTTAACTTCAACTAGCCCGAAACTACCAATTCCATGCTTAAAACCACCTAAATAAGTCAAAAAATGCGTATCTGTCATTTTGACAGTTGCTTTTTTGGCATTCACCAATTTTAACTTCAACTAGCCCGAAACTACCAATTCCATGCTTAAAACCAACTAAATAAGTTAAAAAGGGCGTATCTGTCATTTTGACCGGTGCCATTTTGGCATTCACCAATTTTAACTTCAACTACCCCGAAACTACCAATTCCATGCTTAAAACCACCTAAACAAGTCAAAAAGAGCGTATCTGTCATTTTGACAGTTGCCATTTTGGCATTCACCAATTTTAACTTCAACTAGCCCGAAACTACCAATTCCATGCTTAAAACCACCTAAACAAGTCAAAAAGGGCGTATCTGTCATTTTGACAGTTGCCATTTTGGCATTCACCATTTTTAACTTCAATTAGCCCCAAACTACCAATTCCATGCTTAAAACCACCTAAATAAGTCAAAAAGGGCGTAATATTCACCAATTTTAACTTAATGACAATAATAAAATTAGTAAAAATTAACAATATTAAGAATAATCGGTTTTAAATAATATTATTATTAAGCCTAAAAAATATATTTTAACCCATAGTGCAGTTACCGGATGAAGACAAAAAATATTAACAAAAATTAATTAATATTTCTTTAATACTACGTTATTGATACGGCGCATACATTTTTTAAAAGTATTTTATATTCTTTTATCAAAAAAAAATTTTGCGTTTAAAATTTTGGCCCTGGGCAACTAATACATTGAATTTTATATTTTTAATGTTGTATTATATATTTAGTTAGACATTTAATACTTGGATTGGCAACTTGTCGTTTAATTTATAAATATGGCATTAGATATATTATAATTTATCTTAAAAAGGTTTTATGGTGATCTTTTTAAAAACTATTTTAAAATTGATTGGTTTTAAAATTATCTTGAAGATATCTCTAAGTCTGCTTTAAGTTATCTTGAAGAGTACTTTAAGATGACTTTTAAAAATACCCCATGGTTTTATCAAGGGGGATTTAAAAACCTTAATAAGATGCGCCTTTTTGATCTTATTAATGCTTTCAAGTTAACTTTAAGATATCTTGGAGAGTAAAGAGATTTAAGGATAAAACCGATTCCTGGTTTTAAAGCGTTAAGGTTGATTTAGCCTGGCTTTTAAATTAAATTACGTTACGTTAGATTACGTTACACAAAATGCTGGCTAAATCCACATTTAGATAGTGTTAATTTTTCTGTTTGTTTTAAGGTATTTCTGAAATTTTAATATTAAACTAATTACAATAAACCAGCAGTACATCTAACATACAAATACAGAAAATTAAAGTTGAATTAATTTTTTTTAAATACTTACTAATGACATCTTGCAGAAAAACGCACTTATAAGTCCTAACACTTTTTATTTACATTATATTTGTTATGTTTGTATGTTATTTATGTTTTATATTTATTTTTTAATGATAAAAAGTATTCTAATTCATAGGCATGGCCGGATTTAGGACGGGGCCAGCGGGGCCACGGCCCCAGGGCCCCCACCATTTAGGGGCCCCCACCAATGCAATATGTAGCTTTTTAATGAAACGAATATGAAAAAAATTATCGAAAAAATAAAAAATTGGGTCGGTTATACCGCGCGAATTCTGTAATTTTCAATTAATTTTTCGTAGATCTAACTATCACACTCAAAGTTTTGGCGCGCGAAGACGTTTTTATGTAGTCTATAGTCATAAGTTATGACTCAAAACAATTGCTCCTTTAGTGCTTTTCGTAAATACAGGCAAACAGTCAATTACTTATAATCTAATATTAAAGTTAGTTTTTGTCCCAGATTTTTATTGGTAGTACCAATTTGGTACATTGGAGTGTTGTGGAATATTTTCCGGTGTTTCCGAAATAATGTTTCGTTCTTTTCTTTGGACAAAACATTGTTTTATTATTGATGATTTTGTATGAAAAACAGACAAATAATACGACTTTTAAAATATAAAGTATATACAAACACTTTCATTCACAATTCTATTCTGCTATCTACGTTTTTATAGTTTTGCATACGAATTTCTCAGACTTGGGTAAAATGTATATGGTTATGTTCGTATTATTCAAAATATACAGGGTGATTCAGACTTGTGGTGACAAAAGCTCAGTGGAAATTCATCAAAATATGAAAAAAAGTTCCTATAAACACGTGTCCGAAAAAGCTTCATTATCGAGATACAGGGTTTTTCGTTTAAAAAAATTAATTTTTTATTTATAGCTTAAAAACGCTTTGGCCGATTTTATTAAAAATTTATATGGTTTATTAAATAATAAATGATTCAAGGATAATAAAAAATCACGTAAAGTTCCTCTAGCTTAAAAATTTACCATGAGTTTTAAAGTGGCAATTTTTTTTAGAAATATTGAGGGCCCCCACCAAATGTCGGCCCCAGGGCCTCAAAACTCTTAATCCGGCCCTGTTCCAAATAAATTAAATAAATAAATAGTAAAGTTTGTTTATTTTTGTGTATTTTTTGTTGATAACCGTAAAAAGACCTTCATTAAATTTATTACACTGGTCGACAAAATGAAATGATTTGTTTTCATGTTCATATTCATTGTGACTTTTAGTTAGGCAAACAAAAGATAATTCTATTGTTACTCTCAGCAGTAAAGTTTCGCTTAAAGAGTCTCTTATTTTTAAGTTTTAATGTCGTAGCGATAGCAGTGCAGTGTGACAAAAGAGACATGTGACGAAGGAGACATTTTCGAAGTGACACAATAAATGCACATAAAACATTGCATTAATTAAAAAGAAAGAAATTGGTTAACTTTACATGACAAAATAAAATATCTCAAATATTTATGGAGTAAATGCCGTGACAAAAGATTACCTTTAAAATACACACGCTTCTTGTTTGTAACGCTCAAAATAACAATAGCTATACCATTTCCTGCAGCGGCGCCATCTCGTGCCACAGTTATAAACTACATGGGTTCTTTTATACAGGGTGTCACATAATTAGCGTGCAATACTTTAACAGAAGATTCTACGTATAAAAATATGAAAAAAGTTCCCATAAACATAGGTCGAGAAATGCTTTCTAAGGGAGCTGCAGCCCCCGAAAGAGGAGCCCCTGAGGATGGTTATTATTTAACATCTCCAAAACCGTTTAAGACAGAAAAGTGAAATTTTGGGAATTGATCAAACTTTGTATGGCCAATAAGATGTAATATTAACAATTTCTTAAAAAGGGTTATTTCAAACACCATTTTTAAACACCCTGTCACTTATTACATAAAACTGTCACCTATCTTGAATAATTTTTTCTAAACATGGCAGGCCGTGTTCCATGGCCTACGCTGAATCTTTTTATCTAGTTTCATAATGAATTTTTATGTCATGTAAGGTAATTTTAAAATCGAATTTAAGCGAAAACGGTGCATGATATGAAAGTTAAACAAGATGACCTTTTTTATTTATAAAACTCCAAAATTTTATAATCTGATATCAAATCCTTGCACAAGACACGTACAAAAAAGTTGAGGTAGTTTTAACCCCTACTCCCTATCTATCTGATGATCTAATTTTGAAATTGTTAATATTACATCTTAGTGGCCATAAAAAGTTTGATCAATTTCAAAAATTTCAGTTTTCTATCTTGAACGGTTTTGGAGATATTAAATAAAAACCATCCTCAGGGGCTCCTCTTTCGGGGACTGTATCTCCCTTCGAAAGCATTTCTTGACCTATGTTTAGAGAAACTTTATTTTTATTTTTATACGTAGAATATTCTATTAAAGTATTGCACTCTAATTATGGGACACCCTGTATGTAATGCTAAACTCCAGTGTATTTTATAACAAAGCTGTTTTTATTGAGGCGATTTGTGACGATGTAGACATTAAATTTAAGGACAAGATTTGGTCACTTGATCGCTTAAAAAATTATTCATAGGCATTTTATCCAATTCTTTATTAGTAGTGAGGAGCTACTTATTTGTTATTTCATTTTAGTTTTAAAATTCTGTTTCATACAAAACCTATGAAATATAGTTATAGTTTTCACTATTGCAATATGATGGAGTTACATGGTGTTATAGAGTGTGATGCTAACTCTTTACCCTAAT
Source organism: Brassicogethes aeneus (assembly GCA_921294245.1). Lineage (NCBI taxonomy): Eukaryota > Metazoa > Arthropoda > Insecta > Coleoptera > Nitidulidae > Brassicogethes > Brassicogethes aeneus. The sequence goes on from OV121134.1 coordinate 53,231,614, forward strand.
TAAGACATGTAAAAATATTTTTGAGTGCGCTATATTTTTATTTTTTATTTATTAAAGTTATGGTCACAAAATTGGCACCGTACAAAGTGGGGCCCGAAAAATCTTGAGTACCTTTTTCTGTTTTCACAATAACAAAATCGCCTTGCTTTAGTAGGGTACAATTACTTGGATAGTTTTAAAAATAAAATATTAGGAGGTATATAATATTTAATTTTTTATTGGATTTTAAATAATAATCATAATTGATTTTGTAGAACCTGTATATATATATATATAACCTGATTATAATCGTATACGAGCTTAATATTAGGGATTTAGCTTGAGATAATGTGGATGTCAGTGCCAAGACAAAATGCTTAAGTTTTTGTTTTAAAACTCATGCAAATAAACCTTCTACTAGGCATGATATTTATAATTTTAATTTTGAAACTGAAAAGTCACAATTGGACATCAGTATTAAAACCTTACAGTCAATCTCCTCTGATTTAAAAGTTAATGATGAAGACGTTCACCATGAGTTTATGGCTAAATAAAGACACAATTTGGGTCGATTAATGCGCTCTATCTGCAGATGTTGCCTTAGTATCAGGAAGCGACTTTTAATTTTTCTCTACTTTCTCTTCTGTACCATCTGAATCTTCAACTAACCAAGGGGGAAACATAAAACTCCTTTTTTTAAGTGGGGAATAACTTTTGATGGAACTAATGAATTGTGGTCGGTTAATAGTTTCTTACAGAGAGTGAAAGAGCTTCAGGAAGCGAGAAATATTTCTGAAAGTGAATTGTTTATGTCAGCGGTTGACCTATTGTCAGGGGTAGCATTACATTGGTATCGCTCCATTAAAAGTACATTAACAGATTGGACTTCCTTGGTTAAAGCTTTGAGGCGTGACTTCCTACCGGTAGATTTTGATGATGCTTTGTGGGACTCGATTCGTAATAGGATTTAAATCACCGACAAAGTATGTCACTAGCGGTTATAAGATCAAAAGTGTCTCACCCGTTGAATTTTGTTTTATGTCATTTTTTTTCAAGGTTAAATTTGGGATTTGATTCAAACAGAAGTCTAATTTGCATTGCAAATATTAATTTGGAAAACAAAAATTATTGCCTTGATGAAAACCGCGAACGTTGACCTTCTTGTGTTTTCTGTGATTTATTTCCAATATATTAAAACTGGATCCATATCATTAAATCGAAATATATATTTAAAAAGAATTTTAATTAAAATTTGTTAAAAATACATTATTCCAATTAAATATGGATCGCATTCCTTGACCAATTAATTGCATTATTAAGAATTTAAATGTTTATTTAAAATACATACATAAGTATACTTATGTATATATACTCTATTAAAATGAATTAGACAAAAATGACTAAATATAAGTCATATTTTACTTATTGTCATAGGGAAAAAGCAGTCACATATAATTAGTCAAATTCTACCGAATGAAATATTCTAATTATTGGAATTAAATTTGAAAGTTTTGACCCAGCCGAGGTTTGAACCCGTGTCTTGTCTTGTCAAGCGAATGACTAATCGCTGCGCCACTGCTACTTACTATAAAAATTAGTTATATCTGTCTATAAATATTGTTAATATTATTTTAAATTTTAATATTTTTTTGTGTTGCTGTTTTGAGCTTAACTTTGAGTATGAGTATGAGTATGAGTATGGGAACGTATGGCAAGCCCCAGATATATTGTCATCCACTGAACCCGGGGTTATATTACCCCCTTTCCGTTCTCCTGCGCATCCCGCCAAATCACAGCATTACCTGTGTTTGTTGGATCCGAAGTTTTTACGCCGGTTGGTAGATCCACCCTAGGAGTTCGTGGATGACAGTGTCAAAGGTTAAGGCAGCTCCCGGAATTTTTGTCAGCCGGGTCGGGCCATACGTCCAGTTTAGGAAGGGTTTTTGGAGGACATTGAACTGACCCAAAACTAAGTACAATCCGGAATCCTCCTCAACCTAGGCCTTAGTAGTACCCCCATTCAATTGGTATTCGTGAATGGGGGGTGGGTATGTTAGTTAGTTTCTTACTCCTATCTTTGTTGGTTTACTTCCGGTTCGTCAGTTTCTGTGTCCGTCTCCGAGTCGGATTCCGGAAGTTGATACAGTTTTTCCGTCTCCTCCCGCATACGGTTTTTGTGGGAGCTGATTTGTTCCCAGCTGGCGAGATCGGTTTGTGAGAATTGGATTGTCTGGGCCAGGGTGTCGTGGAATGTGTAGCAAGATCTACCGACTTTTTTTTTTTTTTTGACCGGTTGCTATTGTTATGTCTGAAGGATATCTTGTCAGTACGCCCCTGTTCGTGATGTATTTCGATTGCGACGTTAAATATGTCTGATGCTGCTATTATTGTTTCTAAACCCAGCCAGAAGCCGTTTTGTGCGTGGTCCTTTAAGTACGCCTCTGTTTTGCGTTCCCAGTCGTTAATATGCGCGTAGCGGTGGGGATGGTCAAGGATCGCATCCTGTAAGTATGGGCTGTAAGTCTCCATGTGTGTTCGTAAGTGGTTATTTAGTCTTTGTCTTAATGCGTATGTATTTATTGACCATGTCAGGCTATTTCTAGTTGATGGGCCAAGCTGGCCACTAAGCAATTTCCGTCGGATGGCATTTTAATTATTCCCACCGAATGATTGCTCGTGTTTACTTTTTCCATGTTTGTTTGGTTTGTGTTTATTATTATTTATGTTTTGGCGTTTATTTATGGTATTAGTCAAGTGTTTATTTGGGGGATGGAGTCTTATCTGCCTTTTCTGTTTTGTTTATGTAATGACTTGTGTGGTCTGTCTAATAGGAATGTTTACTTTCTGGTGCCAGCTGGGAAACTTCAAATTCCTTTTCGAAATATGATACGTTTTACTAGATTTTTTGGAATAAAATGGTTTGTTATTAGACATGCACTGAGAGAACGAAATATTTGTTAATAACGAGGCACGTTAACTATTAACATATCGTTGAGTTGGATATGGCGAAAGAAATATTAATTTGGGTCTAAGAACTGGTTAAGTTGAATTAAAGAAGCTCGTAACGTATTAGCAAATGTAGATATATTAACTGTTAATATATCGCAATTCCATTTTGTAAAAAACTACGGCAACGTCACATGCTTGCGCATATTGCATTTAAAATTATGCTGACAAATGTTAAAACGTTTTATTTAGGTATATTAACTGTTAATATATCACAGTTCCAAGACAACTTTATCCTTTATTTGTCTGAAACACAGTCACCGGACGATGTTTTAATAATTAGTATATAATTTGTTCACGATTAAGAAATTTTTTAATAGTTAGCAAATATTTTAAAAAATCGCAACTGTTTTGATTTCTTAATATTAAATATTTCGTTTTCTCAGTGTGCAGTTAGAAAAATTACTTAGCTTGGATATTCGGCTATAATCCTGATGCTCGGTCTTTCACGGTCTGTCCGATGTTTCTGGACCTCCCTGCAGGTACTTGATAGGTTTTGGTTGCGACTATCCCTTCTGACCAGGTGGACCGTTGGCCTTTATTACTTATTCAATTGCACTCTTTTACGGCTTTAATGGGAGATCTCCCACTCTTCACACTTGTTTCACTTTTTTTTGCACTTGTTGCACTCTTTTTGCACTTGTTGCCCTTATCACACTTTCCGCACTTGAATGTTTATTTATTTATTTATTTATTTATTTATTTATTTATTTATTATTACCGATGACCGATATTTCCGAATACTTTGGTTTGTTTTTGGAACTTTATTATATTTCTCTCGTATACGCTGCTAGGAGAGGTCTCTTTAACCACTTGACACGTCTATCCACTTCGGATGTCCCGACGCAACTGTTGCTGTTTTGAGCTTAACTTTTTGCATCTTTATTTGTTTTATGGGCCATTTAACCATGGAGCCTACATTCATTTAACGCTAACAATAATTTGTTGTTGGCCGCAAGAATTAAAAACGATTAAAGAAGTTAATTACTTTTTACTCTCAGAAACAGTGAAAGGTGGTGACTTATCTTTAGACTATCTATAGATCAAATTTTAACTATTTAAGTATTAAAAATAACCATTTATAAGTGAAAACGACTATTTTATTACTAAACAGTTCAAATAGTGGAATTATGACTATTTCATTTCTAGTCAACCCACATTAAAAAAAAACTAATGTTTTATGAAGACTAGTTCACAGAATTCCGGTCCAACCTGGCAACGTGGCTAGTCGAACGCCTTTGATCCCCCTAAAATCATTTAAATCTCGCTTGTTTTGTCAATTTTAATTTTTCTTTTATTCTGGGAATTTTTACAAAACATGGCAACGTAGCACTGACGTTGATTTACTATAAAACGACTGGTCACTCGGATATCTGGAAACCAAAATTATCCCAAGGTCCTTCAGGTCAAAAATTTTGTCAAAAACCTGTTCAGTGACCTAGTTTTACTATAAAACGAGTGGTCACTCGGGTATACGGAAAACAATTTTTTTCTGAGGCCTTGATTTACCATTAAACCTGTCACTCGGGTATTAGGAAACCAAAATTTTCCTAAGGCCCTTTATGTCAAAAATTTTGTCAAAAACGTGTTCAGTGACCTCGATTTACTATAAAACGAGTGGTCACTCGGTATTACATACTATTTTATAAAATAAAATTCCTTAATATTAATCAAAGCACACATTAAAACATACATATTATAATGAAACTGGGTTGTAATTTTAAAGAAAATTTTTAATTTCTTAGATGTCATCTGTCAATTGTTATTCGTCACCATTCACCTGTCATCTCACCTGTCATCTCACCTGTCATTTGTCACCTGTCATTTGCCATCTGTCATTTGTAATCTGTCACCTGTCATTTATCACCTGTAATTTGCCACCTGTAATCTGTCACATGTCATCTGACACCTGCCATTTCTTATCTTTCACCGGTCACCTTTCGTCTATCACCTGTAATCTGTCGCCTGTCATCTGTCATCTGTCACCTGTGTTGTGTCATCTGTCAATTTTCATCTGTCACATCTGTCACCTTTTATCTGTCACATGTCATTTGTCATCAAATATTTGTCATCTGTCAACTTTATATCTGTCAACTTGACATCTGTCACCTGTCATCTGGCACCTTTCATTTGCCACCTTTCACCTGCCACCTGTCATCTGTCATCTGTTATTTGTCATCTGTCATCTGCCACTAATCATCTGTCAATTTGACATACATACATATGTCACCTTTTATCTGTCACTTGTCATCTGTCATTTGTCATCTGTCACTTGCATCTGTCATCTGTCATCTGTCACCTGCCATCTGTCATCTGTCACGTGTTCACTTGACACCTGTCAAAGTGATGCCGGATATCGACTTTAATTCAAAGGTTCACCCGATAAACGAATTTCATTAATTATCTTTTTTAGTTTGCGAAATTTATGCAAAATGTGGCAACACCGCAATTAAATTTGGCAATGCCGCATTGTTACCTAATATTTTGTTGGATCCCCGTGTTATCGATTTGATTTCGGGGATTTTAATTTTTTAAATATCGAAGAAAATTTAAACGGGCTTTCGGCCGATTAGTTTTTGTTCGATAAAGCTCATCTTTTAGTATGTCAAACTTTGGTCTTTTACCCGTCGATTCGTGTATTTCTTTCGGCCAATTTCGAAAATACAAATCGTTTGAGAAATTTTCGAAAAAAAATTAAAGAAATCGTAACTCGAAAAGTTTCCGGCGGATCCGGATCCGAAACGAATTATCGTCCCGAAGCACCATTTTCCCGAGTTTGGTAGAAAAATCTCCATTCGTTCGAAAGTTAAGCGATTTCAATGAAACGTGCCAAATTTGACGGAAAAATCGGAAAAAAGTGGACTTGGGCTTTTTCGACACCAGAAATATTTGGTCCACGTAAAGGCGGTTACGGCGGTTACAAAAAAAAAGGATACACAGACTAACGGACAACAGAAAAAATAAAAAAAATTAAAATTCGATTACGAGTCGAAACATACCTTTGAAGTTGATCAGCTGCTTGTGCTATAGGGAAGCACGCTTCGCGCGCTTTTAAACTAGGTATAATGAACTTCATTAAACCTATACTAGTTTTTATTTCCACCTCGTTAGTAAATGACATTTTATTTCCACCTTCTTAGTAAATAACATTTTATAGGTTAATTTTGTTGTTTTTGTATCCAAGTAAACGATACATTATGGGAACAGACCTGTAATATTTTACAGGCCTGCATATAAGACCTGTAAAGTTTTACAGGCTTGTAGAAAAGCAGTTTATGAAATGAAATGTCACTTTTGACAAATTAATTTAAATTTTAAATTTTAAAATCGTTATCTAAAGGTGAAAATAAAAGTTTGTACTTGTCACGCTTTGCAATTCATCTTTACTAGGCTCACTGGATTATGGGGTTTGCTCCTGCGTCGCTCACCCCACAAAGTTCCAGCTCGCCTGTAAAGATTCATTTACAAAGCTTGACACGTAAATAACTATTATAGGTTAATTTCCACCTTCTTAGTAAATAACATTTTATAGGTTAATTTTGTTGTTTCTGTATCCAAGTAAACGATACATTATGGGAACAGACCTGTAATATTTTACAGGCCTGCATATAAGACCTGTAAAGTTTTACAGGCTTGTAGAAAAGCAGTTTATGAAATGAAATGTCACTTTTGACAAATTAATTAAAATTTTAAATTTTAAAATCGTTATCTAAAGGTGAAAATAAAAGTTTGTACGTGTCACGCTTTGCAATTAATCTTTACTAGGCTCACTGGATTATGGGGTTCGCTCCTGCGTCGCTCACCCCACAAACTTCCAGCTCGCCCGTAAAGATTTATTTACAAAGCTTGACACGTAAATAACTATTAAAGGAAGTGAATAAAACATTCTTAAATGTTTTATTCAAATGGTAAAAACGACCAAAAAAGCTATAAAAAATATTTATATATATCCCAAATGACCGAAAATTAAATTGGGGAGAAATTACCTCATAAAATTAAATAATTAAATTATTTAATTTTAATTTTAATCATTTTTGTTTTATTAACATTGTTTGCTTAAAAATAATTTCTTAAGTCAATTTTGAAGTTTTTAATTTTAGATTGAAAATTTTGAAAAATTTGCGATTAATTAATTTTAGACGTTAAACAATAATAAAGTACCTAATCATGATCTGATATAGCAAAATTAAAATTTCTATTAAAATGTTTACCTGGAATTCACTTTGAATTCTTTAATTTCAGTGCAGTTGCAGCGTATTTAAACAGTTATTTCAAGCAGGAAATCCGTATGGTTTAAACAACTTATTACAAAACGATTTATTGTGAAAATTTATTAATTTCAACTATGGCATTCCGTCAGTCTGTTCGGGCGAATATACCTACGTAATTTCAACATATTACAATGAACTTGAATTTGCAATATTGACAATGAAATTTGAACTACTTGAATGAAAAAAATCCCACCTATCCCACCTACGTATATTTTCGTATTTAGGTTTTAAAAATATTTTTGCATGTGTTTGGAACTTTTATTATTGGTAAAAATATCATGTTTGATTTTTTTTAATATTTCAATAAAAAATGTAATTGTTAAATTTTAATTCAACTGACTTTTTTAAAAATTATACAGGGTTGTTGGGAAAAAATTGTTTATATGAAGTTATGCTTGTTTCCAAGTTACAATCGTTAAAAATATGATAAGGGTGATTCTACAAAAGTTGGACAACTTGATGTCATCAGTCAATAGAGTAGGTATTTTAATATTTTTTGTAAATATTTTACTATATTACAAAAGATCCAGGTTTTTTTAAACTTATCCACCCAATTTTAATGTATTTTTTCAAAAGCACGTTTGTATAAAAACATAATAAATATTCAAAACATCAGTACCTTGGCGTGTCACAACTCCTGAATCAAATATTTGAGTGATTTTATTTTAAAATATATTCAATTTATCTTAAATTTTTCAATTTCACTACAACCTAAAAAACATTAAATAATGTATTTTTCATATTTTATTATAGATCCGAATAATAGCAATTTTTAAAAAATTCATAATATTTGTACTCACTTTTACCCGTCAGTTCTGTGTCGAATGTTAAAATTCAAAATTCTTGCGAAATATTGAAGTTTAAACGTCAAGTCCTCGTTTTAACTCAAGTAATGGTAAAAAATTACCTACAGAGCCCGCCCTTTGCACGAGTTCCAGTCAAAATTTCAGTACTGTGGTGAGTAGTTATTTTCTTACGTATATATATTTAATTGTAATTTATATAAGGCTATTTGTGATTTGTTGATAAGTAGCATCCACTAATAAAAAATATCAGTAAAATACTTAATTCCGAATTATAATCTCAAATTTGTATCCCATTCATCAGTACCGTGTGGTCAGTTCCATGTTCGATGTTTCTGTTATCTTTTTTTCGCAAACTTCAATTTAAATTCTGCTTGCGCAGAACTTGTTTATTTAATGTCATTATAAACTCATATAAATTTGGTGTGGGTCCCATATCAAATAATTGAGATATCGGTATACCCAAAATTCACCAGCCTCCACTGATGTGTGGTATTATTTGATTTTAAGATATTTAATGAATATTGTGTTCAAAGTTGCAATAAATCTTATATTTTCCAATAAATTATGTATTTAATTAGTACCCTGGTATACTCGTGACTTCCCTTGCATTCAAATTTAGAAAACACAGATATTTCAGAAACTGCTTGAAAAAGTGACTGGCCCGGTCTGGAACAGTATATTTATTATATTATCTATGTTCTCATAACAAAATACTGTTGAATTTTCTCCGAAAACTATATAAACAAAATGAGGTAAAGTTGCTCAACTTTTGTAGAATCACCCTTATACAAAAATAAGAATTATTTAGTCTGAATTCATGTTAAAGACTCTTTGTATTTATTGTATTTATTTTTTTTTATTTCGCTTTCGTGTGAATAATTATATACATACATACGATGATCTACATAATATTATAAAATACGCCTAAATTGCAAAAAAACAAAATATCTTTTTAAATACTTGCCATTATAAACTCAATTTAAAAAAAAACAATAACAAATTGTTATTATGTAAATACTAAAAAATAAATATGCATTTAGAATAAAATTTAAATGTAGATAATATTTAATTTATTTTTTTATTTTGCACAAAAAAAGAACAAAAAAACATTTAGATTACTGTTTCTGGGTCATTAGGATCCTAAAAGCACTTATCTGTTTTCTTTTATTGCAATTAAAGCTAATATTGTTGTTTTTTTGATTTTAGTAATGGAGGTAGGGTGCAAAAACTTTTAAAGCTTTTATTTCAGACCGGACAAATTGCTTGTTTTAATTTTTACAGGTTAATTGAATTTCAGTGGATAATATAATTTTTAGAATACTTGCGCCACTTTTGTTTGACTTGATTGGAGTTGTACAAAATAATAATAATAATAATAATAATAATAATAATAATAATAATAATAATAATAATAATAATAATAATAATAATAATAATAATAATCTTTATTGCCCAACAGATACAAGATCTAATAACAGGACAAAATATAAAAAGAAAATAAAATAAAATATATTGCAATTTTAGTTAACAAAATAAACTTTTAAAAAGAAACATAATATTGGTGAGTTAATTACAGAAATATGCATATTAATGTATACATAGGGAAAATAAGTTGTCAAGCGGAACAGATAAGACGCTTACGCTTAGCAACTTTTAAAAACTCAGTTGGACAAGTGTAAATTTTATTACAACGCATCATAATTGTCTACCTGTATTTTTTTGCATAGTTTTTTTGTACAATTCCAATCAAGTCAAACAAAATATATCATCTACTGAAATTCAATTACCAAGTCGAGAGGTCGTGGGTTAGAATTTGTGTTCGTATATTCCTGTAATTGCCACGTTCGAGTACTCGTCAAAGTTAGTCGCATCTTGCCGTGTCGCGCTCTTAAAACTTACAAACAGCAAAGCTCGCAATGATTGCTTATAAAGTGCAAATAGTCTGTAGTGTGGCAACTAGTGTGTGTAGACCACCCTACGGTCAGTGTTGGTGGAGGAGGTCGACTGCGCATTTGGATGCTTTTCACGAGAACTTGTTTATTTAATGTCATTATAAACTCATATAAATTTGGTGTGGGTCCCATATCAAATAATTGAGATATCGGTATACCCAAAATTCACCAGCCTCCACTGATGTGTGGTATTATTTGATTTTAAGATATTTAATGAATATTGTGTTCAAAGTTGCAATAAATCTTATATTTTCCAATAAATTATGTATTTAATTAGTACCCTGGTATACTCGTGACTTCCCTTGCATTCAAATTTAGAAAACACAGATATTTCAGAAACTGCTTGAAAAAGTGACTGGCCCGGTCTGGAACAGTATATTTATTATATTATCTATGTTCTCATAACAAAATACTGTTGAATTTTCTCCGAAAACTATATAAACAAAATGAGGTAAAGTTGCTCAACTTTTGTAGAATCACCCTTATACAAAAATAAGAATTATTTAGTCTGAATTCATGTTAAAGACTCTTTGTATTTATTGTATTTATTTTTTTTTATTTCGCTTTCGTGTGAATAATTATATACATACATACGATGATCTACATAATATTATAAAATACGCCTAAATTGCAAAAAAACAAAATATCTTTTTAAATACTTGCCATTATAAACTCAATTTAAAAAAAAACAATAACAAATTGTTATTATGTAAATACTAAAAAATAAATATGCATTTAGAATAAAATTTAAATGTAGATAATATTTAATTTATTTTTTTATTTTGCACAAAAAAAGAACAAAAAAACATTTAGATTACTGTTTCTGGGTCATTAGGATCCTAAAAGCACTTATCTGTTTTCTTTTATTGCAATTAAAGCTAATATTGTTGTTTTTTTGATTTTAGTAATGGAGGTAGGGTGCAAAAACTTTTAAAGCTTTTATTTCAGACCGGACAAATTGCTTGTTTTAATTTTTACAGGTTAATTGAATTTCAGTGGATAATATAATTTTTAGAATACTTGCGCCACTTTTGTTTGACTTGATTGGAGTTGTACAAAATAATAATAATAATAATAATAATAATAATAATAATAATAATAATAATAATAATAATAATAATAATAATAATAATAATCTTTATTGCCCAACAGATACAAGATCTAATAACAGGACAAAATATAAAAAGAAAATAAAATAAAATATATTGCAATTTTAGTTAACAAAATAAACTTTTAAAAAGAAACATAATATTGGTGAGTTAATTACAGAAATATGCATATTAATGTATACATAGGGAAAATAAGTTGTCAAGCGGAACAGATAAGACGCTTACGCTTAGCAACTTTTAAAAACTCAGTTGGACAAGTGTAAATTTTATTACAACGCATCATAATTGTCTACCTGTATTTTTTTGCATAGTTTTTTTGTACAATTCCAATCAAGTCAAACAAAATATATCATCTACTGAAATTCAATTACCAAGTCGAGAGGTCGTGGGTTAGAATTTGTGTTCGTATATTCCTGTAATTGCCACGTTCGAGTACTCGTCAAAGTTAGTCGCATCTTGCCGTGTCGCGCTCTTAAAACTTACAAACAGCAAAGCTCGCAATGATTGCTTATAAAGTGCAAATAGTCTGTAGTGTGGCAACTAGTGTGTGTAGACCACCCTACGGTCAGTGTTGGTGGAGGAGGTCGACTGCGCATTTGGATGCTTTTCACGAGACAAACAAAAGAGGATAACCAAGCGAGAAAACGCCAATCTGGAATTTCCGATAAGTAACCTTAAACATCTGCATGACCATTAATACTATTTTCCACCACGACAGGTACCTTGAAAAACCCTAAATGAGGCACTTTTTGCTTAAACATGAGAAAAACTATTAAAAAAACTTAAAAAATAATAATAAAAAAAAATAAACAAAGTGCACCAGTAACATAAAATAAAATAAAAGTAAAAAAAACAAAACAAAATCGGCTGAAGGACTACGGTCAATAGCCTTTGAACTTGGTTTTAGTTCAATAAAGCATTATTATTATTATTACAAAACAAAACCGCCCCACTCTTAACTCGGTCACAGGAAAGCTGACTAAAAACATTAAACGAAACGATACCAAATAACCACTTTAAATCCAAACGAACATTAAATTAAGAAAACATAAACACAGAATATAAACACACAAACTGAATTCTAATAGAATAGGTAATTACATTAGTATACAGTGAAAGTAAAAAAATACCTCCCACCGGTAACTGTCTAATCGCATCAATTGCACAACAACTGTTTAATACATAGATAGGATTGCAACGCGAAAGAAAACAGCCGAGACAAGATAATACCAAGTGCAGGAACAACCCGTCACGGACAGAGACAATAACGGTCAAAACCTTGACCACGACCAGTAAACTAAGTCCCTGCAGCGAACCAACAACTCCCAACACCAACAGTAATCCCAAATGTTTAAAGTAATACTAACTTTCCGGTCTAGGGGGATCACGCGTCTTACTTAGATTTGAGTCGGCGTAATTGTCCCCCAAACACCAAACTGTCTATCCCTCCCGTCCTACCTCCTTCATGATCCTACTGGGCGTATAGCATCGGCCCGGCGAACCCGGTAATTGCTATTAAAACTATTGCCATTTCGCTCTCGAGACCCAAATAAGGTACAGTACGGGACGCAATGAACATTCGCACCCAGTAAGCACTAAACTAAACTAAACTAAAATAATTTTATTCTTAATTAACACTCAAAATTGTTTAAAAATCAAAATAATAAAAAGGTACAATTGGCGTCCCCGAAATGTGAACGATTTTTGGTTGTCACAGATTTTTTTCATAAAATTCATTCGTTCATTTCTGGCTTCGGCCAGTGGTGTTACAAATATAGAATACTAAAAACAATATCCTAAATCGTTATTTTTTTATAATATTTTAACATTATTAAGCATGTTTTTGGGTATTTTGGTTTATTTAGAAACCGAAAATCAAAATAATATTAATTTTTAAAACCTTAAAATTATTTTCCAATTTTTTTTTATCCAGAAACGACCTTGAAGAATTGAACTTTAATTATGTACTTTAATTCTATTGAGAAATTGTGTAGTTAAATTTTCATGTAACATTTAACAAACGCTAGTCTAGAGTAGATATAATGGAAAATTTAAATTTGCATTTGGGAATTGTTGGAGTATTTTTTACTACTCAATGGTGAACATTTAATTAATTTGCAATTTTTTATTATCCGCTCTTAATGTTTGTTAGGCAGAAATATTTTTGTTAAAATTGACATTGTATGGGTAAATAAAGTGATTAAAAATTACACTGGAAAAGTGTTATTTTATGTGTTCGTAAAATTTCATTATAAGTAGTAAACAACAAGTATTATTTATTTATTGTTTTTGAAGTGAAATACGTGATTTAGAGTTATTGAAATATTCAGCTAGCACGATTCAAAAGCCATAAATAATCCAATAATATTCCAATCATTTTAAAGGACGTACATTTCTAACTGGTGCGGATATTGGTACACAAATTAAATTGTAATTTTAAGGAATGGAGTTTATCTTATAAATAGAATAAATTGTTGTAAATCAAAATTCTTTAAACTAAAATAAGGTAAAAAAATGTGACCTAACCATTAAAATGTATATTTTTTGTGAAATAATATTATAGCACCCACTAGGGCCGTGTGCAGGATTTGCTTATGGGGAGGGTTGTAAAAAAATTATAAATATAGGTTATTTTTTTAGTTTTTCAAGTATAATTTTAAATAAACAGTATTTTTAGGTTATTTTTTAAATCTCCTCTTTTGACCAATAGTCGCACACAAAATTTTATCCAACTACCACAAGGGATTTAAAGACAATTTTATATGATAATTTATCAGGCAGTTTAACCTCACCTTTTCCAATGTTAGCTTAAAGCTCACTTCAGCCCGTGGGCGAAGTAAAATTTCGCCCACCTTTTATGAGATAAAATGGGTGTTGAATAAAATTATAAATATGTATGTATGTAATAGCTATTTTTGTATTAAGAGCGAGAAGTTTATTGCGCGATGCGTCGCGGAGCGTGGCTATCTCGCTCAAATTACACACAGGATTTTTTCTACAACCGGCGTTTTTATGGAAATGTTTGGTAATAATTAATAATTATTGATAGCCTCAAATTTGACTTTTGTGTCAAAAGTCGCAGTGTATACTAGACGTTTCGTTATTATGGTTTCCATGGTAACTAAGAGTTTTGGTTACTTTATCGCTATGTGAGCGACAAAGTAAAGAAACGCTTGCTCCTCGGAAAAGTTCAACTTTGCGCTTTCTTTTGGAAGCGAAAATTTAAATTTTTCGCTTGGTTGTAGAAAAAAAAATAAAATTTAAACACTGTTGATGTATTAAGTTCTTTATGCAGAGTTAACGTTTTAAAATTTTAGAAACAAATTATTTTTTAACATTTATTTAACCATGTTTCGTAGAAAAGTAAATAATATTTCAAAATTTTTATTTTATATTTTACTTTACAATTTAAATCAGTTACGCAATGAATACAAAATATTTAATGTTACCAAATATCACAAAATATAACAAATCCTGTACATACGCCGCCAATGAAGCAGCAAACTCATATAACCCAATGTTCCATAATACCTTCTCACCCAGATACAACCACCTTTTTTTTTAATCACCCCCGAATCAAGCCACCCTTCTATAATAGAATCCATAATCTTCAAATGAAAATACCCTATAAAAAATCATACCCTACAACCCCCTCAGCAAACCACCATGGACCATGAAAACTCCAAAATGTAACCTTTCTCTAACTAATTTTCCAAAAGAAAACACCAACCACGAATTTCTAAGAAAATTATTTTATGAAACAATCGACAAATACCAAAACTATCATTTGATCTACACAGATGCCTCTAAAGCAGCCGATGGAACTGGAGCCGGGGTAACAAACCTTCAAGAACACCATCATTTTAACCTACCACCCGATCTTAGCATTTTTAGTGCAGAGTTATATGCCATCCTTGAGGCTCTAAAAACATGCCTTCATAAAGAACCCTTGACATCATTCTTAATCATATCTGACTCGCTAAGCTCCTTAACCGCTCTAAAACAACTATACCCAACTCATCCCTTTCTCACATTCATAAAAAATATCCTACATCGACTTAAATCTCATAAAAAAAATGTTGAATTCCTATGGGTTCCATCACACGTCAATATACAAGGAAATGAATCCGCAGATATATTAGCAAAAGAAGCTATTAGAATGCCAAACACACGCACCATAAATGAGATTCCCAAATCCGATATAAAAAAAAGAATCAAAGATGAAATAAACAAAAAATGGAATGAGCGCAAACCCAAAAAAACAACAAACTTTTTAAAGTTACCCCGAACGTCTTAGCTTCCGTTGAAACCCCTATTAAAAGAAAGGACCTTCTCCCGTCTCAGGTCCGGCCACACAAAACTGACGCACGAATACCTTTTAAAAGGAGAAGTCCCACCCAACTGTGAAAATTGCCAAGTTCCACTGTCCATAGAACACATTTTTACCAACTGCCGAAAGTATCAAGCCTCTCGAGACAAGTTCAACCCAAAGATAATACAAAGAAATCCTCTCCAAGCCTAACATGGTCATCAACTTTTTACATGAAATTAACATTTACAACAAAATATAATGTTATACATATACTAATACAATACTAATGTTATACATATGCTAATAACCCAAAGTGGTTGATGCATTTTTACAAATAAATAAAATAAATAACAAATCCTATTAAATGGTTTCTGCATATGCGGCCATGAGTATTTTAAAACACAATATGTAGGATTGATCTGTACCATTGTGGTAATGTTATTTATATGTGTTGGTTATTAGAGCATAAAATAACGTAGGTAGGTATGAATAAAATTTCATTTTAATTGTTTATGCTTATAAAGGTTAACATTGGGGCGTTTTTGTTTATAATTGTTTAAATTTACCAAATAAATAATCAATTAAACATACATATATGTAAAAAAATAAATAAATAAATATGTAAATGTAAATTCATTTATTTTTTAACCTAGGTAAACAATGAACAATGTACAAGGTGTCCCAAAAATGGCGCACTGAACAACATGTCTCAAAACATCAATACATTTGTTATAAGTTATCATACAGGGTGTTATGTAATTAATGTTATATATTAAAATGTTCCTTAGGGTCCATAAAGAAGCACCTGAAACTTTTTTTTTCTAAATTCCAAAGACTAAAAATAATTTATAATATCCTTTATCCTACCAAAAAGTACGCCACTGATCGACTAGGAACTTTAGGGTAATCTGGTTGCCTAATTTAATTTATTATGTTATGGTTGGTAACCCTGGTTGGTAACAACAGCGTTTCCAAATTCTGTTAAAAAAGTTGACAAACATTCTTTAAATAAATTTAATTACAAAAATGATAAAATTAACAATGCAAATTGTCAATTTGGCGTTTTTATTAATTGTTGGGTATGTCATTTTTGTACTGAAGGTAAATTCAAACTAAATCTGCCAACTTTTATGACAGAATCTAGTGCATTTCTTTCAAATTTTAGGTTATGTGCTCAAATTGTAAATATTTTAACTAAGGGAAGTGCTTTTGGATTTATTTACATAAATTAAATGTTTAAAGTTTAACCTGTGAACTGGTCCCAATTTCATCTGAGTAAACAGAAAGAAAAAAACCGAGGAAAAAATTAATTTTGTGGTTATGGATTTTTTAAAATAGGTACTAAATTAATTTTCTAATCATTGCTTAAGCTAATAGCTGGATGAGTAAATAAATACAGAAGGGTATTAGAGCTTTAAGGGCATAAAACTTGTATTTATTGAGTTTTTATTTATTTTTTGCAAGAAAAATGTTTGGTAACAATTTTTTACATCTGGCAACGCGCAGCTACTTTGTTGGTTGGTATCTATGTACTCACAGAACACAAGTGTGCAGAGATAAACCAAGTGTGTAACCAGTGGGGTATCACAAAAAATATAAAAAACTTTTAATGCCTATTTTTTCTTTATTTTTGGAAAAATATTTTTTTAAATATTTTTCCTTTACTCCTTTTGTCAAAAGGTATTCAGTATTTTTATATATAACATTAATTACATAACACCCTGTATATTAAATTATTATTTATAATAAATATTTAGATAGCAAAAAACAAATAATTACTTTTTTATAAGGTTTTCACTAGTTTTGTAATTTGTGGTCCTAGTACTCGACAAGGGCGTTTAGCGAAATAAGAGCATGAAAGGCATTTTGCCTAAAATCCGGTCCTTGGTTATAACTAATAAATTTTAGCTTTTTATTTTTGAATCTTTATAAGAAAATCGTTTTATATCTTTATATACATAAATAAATATTATTAACAGTTGTGCCCACGAGTATGGTCTCGTTTTCGATTTTTATATTATAAAAACCAAAATTAATTAATTTAAAAATAAAATAAAGTTTCTAAATTTGTCATACCCAAAACCACCTAAAGCGATACTTTTGTATTAAAATTGTATACAGTGTGGTCAAAAAGTAAGCAAATATTTTGAATACCATTTTAGTAATGATTTACGTGAAAATTGTAAACATTTTAGTTCAGTAAAAATCATAAAACAAATAAGTCGTCTAAATTCAAACATCATTTATCATTATTAAAAGCCTTGATTAAGAAAGTCTCCATTTAACCGTAAAATACCAAGAACCGGTATTATATTATGTATTATATATAATATTATGTTGACATGAATTCGTATGTATATTTTGTCGTTTAAAATGCAGTTTTCGGCATTTTTTTTAGAAGACTAGAGGATATAATATATATATATATTAGGGTGATTCATTTCCGCAAAGTTTTTGTTTTTTTTCGGTGCTCAAGCAAAATATTAATCTACCTATAGAAAAAAAAATTTTCACCAAGGTAGAGCTCTTAATATCAATTTTAAGTACTTGCAGTTTAAATTTAAAGTTTTCCCATTTAAAATGCATGTAAAAAAAATGGTTTTTTTTTCAAATTTATAATGCTTACCCACCTTTGACAATATTGCAAATCGGTTTAATACACCTTATGGGGAATTTCACGCTCTTTAAAATTGCTTTTGAGTTTTTTTTTGTAACTCGCATTGGTTCACCAGTAGGAGTCGTCAAAGGACAGTTTTTGAAAAAAATCGTTTTTTTTTTATTTTTTCGAGCAAATTGCCAAAAGTAGTGAGAAAAAAGGGCTGATTCATAAAAAAAAAGTTATCCAACCAATATTTAATGAATTTACTGCCATTTTTATGACTGAAAACGTAAGAAATTGATAAATACCAACCCATAATGTTATTTAGATTGATTTTTTCTATTTATTATCATTATATTTCCCTACACTAAGAACTTTTTTAAAATTATTATGATTTCTCACTCATAATGAATATGAAAACAACACATAAATTCATAAAAAAAACAACAAAACTTTAATCGGAATATACAGAAGGTTATGTAACATATTTCAAATTTCGCTTCAAAAAATTAAATAATCTTCATTTATACTTTTTTGCTATTTTTTTATGAATTTATCTGTTGTTTTCATATTCATTATAAGTGAGAAATTAAAAATTTTAAAAAACTTCTTAGTGTAGGGAAATATAATGATAATAAATAGAAAAAATCAATCTATATAACATTATGAGTTGGTAATTATCAATTTCTTACGTTTTCAGTTATAAAAATGGCTGTAAATTCATTAAATATTGGTTGGATAACTTTTTTTTATGATTCAGCCCTTTTTTCTCCCTACTTTTTGCGGTTTGTTAGAAAAAATAAAAAAAACCGATTTTTTTCAAAAACTGTCCTTTAACGACTCCTACTGGTGAACCAATGCGAGTTACAAAAAAAAAACTCAAAAGCAATTTTAAAGAGCGTAAAATTCCCCATAAGGTGTAATAAACCAATTTGCAATATTGTCAAAGGTGGGTAAGCATTAGAAATTTGAAAAAAGAAATATATTTTTTACATGCATTTTAAACGGTAAAACTTTAAATTTAAATAGTAAGTACTTAAAATTGATATTAAGAGCTCAAACTATATGCAGATTAATATTTTGCTTGAGCACCGAAGAAAACAAAAACTTTTCTCCCTACTTTTTGCGGTTTGTTAGAAAAAATTTAAAAAAAAAACGATTTTTTTCAAAAACTGTCCTTTGACGACTCCTACTGGTGAACCAATGCGAGTTACAAAAAAAAACTCAAAAGCAATTTTAAAGAGCGTGAAATTCCCCATAAGGTGTATTAAACCGATTTGCAATATTGTCAAAGGTGGGTAAGCATTAGAAATTTGAAAAAAAAACATTTTTTTTACATGCATTTTAAATGGGAAAACTTTAAATTTAAACTGCAAGTACTTAAAATTGATATTAAGAGCTCAAACTTGTTGAGAATGTTTTTTTCTATATGCAGATTAATATTTTGCTTGAGCACCGAAGAAAACAAAAACTTTGCGGAAATGAATCACCCTAATATATATATATAGATTTCTTAAAAATGTCTAAACTTAAATATAAATTATCTTAAGTAAAGTTATCATTGGTTAATTCTACTCCAACAAATATGCGTACCGTATAGGATCCTTTGGCAAAATATGAAAATGAAACGATTTAGTTCTTGAATTTTATTTACAATTCGCCATGATCACTTAGATAAAATACACAAACTAACGTAACTAGATAACATATAAGCGTTGAGTTTCTTAATCAATGATATAAGGAATAAATTATTCCAAATAATAAATCGAAGTCGGGTACTAAACCAAAGGTTTTTAGTTTTTACTCGCAACGCAAAACACAAATAACGTGTGCGATTTAGCTGTGCTATTGAACAAAATTTGTCGAGTACACTTTTGCTTTCTTATCATTCGTGAAAAAACTACTTATTTATTTAAAAATGTTGTGCAGTTCGTATTCTTTAAATGTATTATTGACAATTCTTGAATTCACACTATCAAACACCACCAGATGGCGCGCGCGTTGCGAAAACCCGATGCTTCTTTAGCATATACGGCATAACTTAGCTGTGTGAACAAAATACCCAGTGTAATAATATATCAAATAATAGACCAAACGATAGTGACTAAGTGCAAAATTATTACGAATAAGGATAAGTAACATAAGCCCGTACCTGGCTGTTACCCAGGGGCATAAATAGGCGTGTGGGGGCCCCAGGGCAAGGACGTGAATTGGGGCCCATGGATAAAATTGAATGCAAAAAACTGTTTAAAATAACATAAAAAAAATGTTTTTCTACTCCCACCTTTAAAACGCCCTTTATCGTACATATTTCCATGACACTAAGTGACCTTTTAAATACACATTGACAAGTTGTGGCTTTACGGCGCTTTAGTCACGGGCTGAAGTTAGTTTTAAGTTAGTTGACAGTTGTCAAATGTCAAACAATCGTTAAAATAAAGTGCCTTTCTTGTAAAATAATACTAAATGTAAAAATTATTTTATTATCTTAATACAAAAATACAAAAATATTAAATAGTTTCTCAACGCCAATATTTGAAAAGTTTATATGAACATTGTACTGACCTTTTAATTTCGCCCGCAGTAAACTATAACTTAAATTCTGGCACGGACTCTACTGTAAAGTCCTCATAAAACATTTCTTTTACTTTCACTGTGAAAAACTGTCAATTTTCAAGATACATTTCGATTTATAACCTTTATAATTGTGTTTATAAAATGTAAAAATGTGACATTTGACAGTTTCCCCTGTTGTTTCATAGATGGCGCTCTATACAAATTTTTGATTAAAATCATTTTAAGATAATAATAGGTATTTGTCGTAGAAAAAGTATAGTATGCACCTCGTTTATAAACTTTTCTATACACTCATTAACTTAAGCACTCGCTCGCAAGCTCGCTCGTGCCTAAATTAAATTCGTGTATAAAATGGCGTTTATCAAACTTGATACATAATATACTATTTTTTCTTTACATTGTTCTTTTTTTTTAACTGTTTAAAACACTATAAAAAACATGATTTAAACGTTTAAAACCTGTTTAAAAAAACAAAATAATAAGTAAAATTGCGTACAGGTAATAATAGGTATTTTTTGAAACTTCCTGGGTTGACATCATCTAAAATTGTTTTCAGGCGCGCGAAACGCACGAATTATAAAACTGTGTAAAATTGTAAATAATTTATTATATAATATTTTGGCATCAAAATTGTCAAAAAATATTCTTCTTTTATTAGGCTATACATTAAATTAAAAAAAAGCAAGAAATATTTTATAAAAGTAGAGATAATTTTAATAATTGAAAGGTGTGGACGGGGAAAAAAAGATTTCTCTTGTCCCGTCCACACCTGTCAATTATTAAAATTATCTCTACTTTTATAAAATATTTCTTGCGTTTTTTTAAATTTAATGTATAGCCTAATAAAACAAGAATATTTTTGACAATCTTGGTGCCAAAATATTATATAATAAATCACCACAAGTTTTGTGATTTGTCCCGTCCGCATGCCTAAAATGGCTCTTAATCACTGATGTCTAATACTTATAGAATACTTTTTTATTTGAGAAATCAGGATTACGAATAATACCTATAATGGATTTTTTCTACTGCCTGATGATTTTATTTTTTTGCTGTTTTTTACGTTTTGGGGGCCCCTACCCCAGGGGCCCTGGGGAAGTGCCCCGGCTGCCCCAGCCTAGTTACGCCACTGCTATTACCACCTGCCAGCTAAAAGCATACCTGAATATCACCGAGGAAATCAAAAGTGGAACTAGGGACTAAGGCACTTCCATAGAAACTGATATGAACTAACACTGTGCGACAATTTTCGGGTCATCGAAATCAAACCGCACCGGACCATTTTTTTCTGAAAATATACCTATCCAATAGCAAAACCCTCGCTGGGTTTGTAAAAGTTAGCTCGAATTTTATGGCCGGGTGTATTTTCGAGCTTCATTCATTTGTACCCCAATTTAGACCTATAAATCGATTTTTTTTAGCATATATTCGATTTATATAGTCAAGACTTTTTGTAGAAATGTAGTTACTGCACAAATAAACCCATTTTGTGAACAACCTTTATCCCAAAAACCCAATTTTTGGGACCAAATATTCGAAAAATTTTTTTTTTTAAATTTTTTGATAAAATTTAAACTTTCTTGCTACTTCTTCTGGCAAAAATGTTGTAAAGTATACTAAAAGAAGTAATTTATAAAATACGCACACAAAACTGAACAAGATTTTCCAAAATATGCATCTTTTCACACTCAACACCAAATATTTTGCCAAAAAATCTGTAGGAAAAAATTGAATAGATAAAATAGAATTGTAGAAAAGTACAGAGAGTTTGATTTTTTATTTTGTATTAATTTTATTATTAAATAACTTTTTTATATCAAAACATTGAGTAATCTGATTCATTGCTGAAGAATTCCATCCCTTCCACTTCTTCTCCTTTATTTCCTTGCTCTTCATTTTCATTTTTTGATTCATCACTGGAGAATTTCATCCCTTCCACTTCTTCTTTATTTTCTTGTTCTTCATTTTCATTTTCTTTTTGATCGTAGTCAAAAATATGTTTACTTTCCCAAAATGTTTCGGCTAGTATGGCATCTGGAGCTCGTTTTCCTCTTTATCTGGACTCAAATGGCATCGCAGTTTGATGATTGTGTCGATAACTGTCGACTGAAGTAGTCCAAATGGCGATGAGGGAAATGAATTTTTAGCGACATATTGACTCCAATTTTGGAAAAAAACATCCACCAAAGTGGTCACCTCCTTTAAGAATGTATATGTCACGGGTAATGTGCAAACTTGGATAGTTTATAAACTAGCTGGATAGTTTATAAACTAGCCAAACTGTCAGCTATTTTAATTGAAAATGTATTTTCAACTAAATTAGCGGCTAGTTTACAAAATAACCAAGGATCTTGGCTAATTTACTTGAAATTATTAGGGAAACTAAAATAGCTGGATAGTTTGTATACTATCCAATTCAATTTGGCTAATATGAAAACCAAACTTTCTAGTAACACAAAATAGCCAAGCTTTAGCTAGTTTGTAAACTAACCAACGAATTCTCTGGCTATTGCCCATTTAAGTTGGGTTTTTTGCTCAATGGGGCGGGGGGGGGCCAATGGGGCGGGGGGGGGGCCCAATGGGGCGGGGTCGGTTGGGTTGTGTTGTTGAGTTTGGGTTGGTTTGGGTTTTTTTCTTTCATTTTTGACCATTTGACTAATGGGGCGGGGGGGCCAATGGGGCGGGGTCGGTAGGGTTGTGTTGTTGAGTTTTCTAACAAGGAAGCGTTAAAATTTTGCCTATGATTCATTTTAAAAACGTTAAAATGCACAAAACAAATCCGGTTAAGCCGGAAAAACGAAAAACAATGCCGTAACCTCACTTTTTTAATAAATTAGCCAGAGAATTGGTTGGTTAGTTTACAAACTAGCTAAAGCTTGGCTATTTTGTGTTACTAGAAATTTTGGTTTTCATATTAGCCAAACTGAATTGGATAGTATACAAACTATCCAGCTATTTTAGTTTCCCTAATAATTTCAAGTAAATTAGCCAATTATTTTGTAAACTATCCGCTAATTTAGTTGAAAATATGTTTTCAATTAAAATAGCTGACAGTTTGGCTAGTTTATAAACTATCCAGCTAGTTTATAAACTATCCAAGTTTGCACATTAGCCGTAACATATATACCTTTTAGACAAACGCACAGTGGCCTAAAATCAGTTGTGTGCATCGGTTTATACTTTCAGCAAGTAAATAACGACTGGCAACATGGCTCAATCTTCTTTAAAGTCAGTACTTAGAATGAGCAGTTGAATTTTCCACGAAGGGAGAGCGGTATTACGAACAACCTGTCGTGGGCGGCAAGAAAATCTTCGACACTGAAGACAAGAAGCGGTTTTCGCACAGTGGGGCAAAATAATTTTTGAATTTTCGTCAGAGACACGGACGCAGACGAAAAAATTAAATAGGTACTTGAGGTCGCTTTAAACTATTAAAACCTAATCAAAGAAATTAAAAAGTATGCAATAATATAATGACGTTTTAAATTACAATAAAAAATATAGCAAATCAACTGAATTTCAGGTAGTTAATTATTTATCATTACTAGTAAAAATACAATTTATAAAAGATTACATACCTGAATATGACACAAAATTGGTACATTGATAACAACCCTTTTTAGATGTGTTGTTTTCAGCACAGTATGAACACAGCGTTGCCGAGAGTTTTAAACTTAAATGGCTTATAACTTAAAAACTACTCGTCAGGAAAAAAATTGCAATTGTGTATAAACCCCAATCGCGTGGTGTGGCGTTGGTGCGCCATTTTCAGGACACCCTGTATACAGAATTATTAATAAAAGAGTGACAAAAATTACATGAATCTTGCCAAATCAAAAACGGACACGTCCTCATCCGTGCTAAGCCCAAATGTGCTTATTAAGTAAATAATAAGGTAGTTACCACCTTTTTGCTTAACACAGACATGACCGCTGAACAACAAATATATAATTGTTTGAAAACCTACATAATAAGACCAGCATTTTGAATGATTAATTCATAATTTTTCTATATATACATGACTATACGAATAAAATTTGATATATATATATATATATATATATATATATATATACTTGATAGAAACAGGTAGGTAAATAAGTTTTTTACTTCCACCTTTAAAACGCCCATTATCGTACATGTTTTCATGACACTAAGTGACCTTTTAAATACACATTGACAAGTTGTGGCTTTAGGGTTTTAGTCACAGGCTGAAGTTAGCAACAGGTTTTCAGTCACGGGCTAAACTTAGTTTTAAGTTGACAGTTGTGCCCATAAAACATAAAACATATTTACTTTCACTGTAAAAAAAATTCGTGACTAAAATTAATACATATATGTATTAATACATGTATGTATATATACATAAAGTTTTTAATAGTATACTATAGTATCATTCACTAAACGATAGTATACTATTAAAACCTTTCTGTATTTTCTAAAAATGACTTTAATAGTTATTAGTGGCTGCTTTTTCACTTGTACCATAATTAACCATGGAATACCATGATATCCCAAAATTTAACAGCCATTCTTATGTAAAATTGTCCCCTGAATCCGAAAATTTTGTCAAAAGTTCAAAAAGTAGAACAGTTTTTGAGATATAGTTAATTTTCCATTTAATATGGAATTGACTATATCTCAAGAACTGCTCCACTTTCATAATTTTTGACGGTATTTTCGGACAATTTTACATAAGAATTGGCTGTTAAATTTTGGGATACCATGGTATTCCATGGTTAACCATGGTACAAATGAAAAAGCAGCCATTAATTACTATTCAATTTTTGACTAATTTATTTTTAGAGAGTATACCTAAATAAATGTTTTGTAGTTACAATTAAATATTATTGTTCATGCATGCCGCAGAATAATATTGTATTCTTCAAAATACTACAATAATATTATGGATGTTGCAGACGCGTGTAACAATTAACTTAATTCGGAAAAGCAGAAAACTTTAATAAACTTTAACAGAATTATTTAAAGCAAAATTAATGTTTTAGTAAAGTAAATAATTATAATTATAATTATATGTGTGTTTATTAATCTATAGTTAGATTACTTAACCCACAAATTATGTTAAAGTTTATAAAGCGTGATATCTATTAATAATTTTAGTTCCAAATATAATAACACGTTTTATAATAATAAGATAGGTAATATATTTATGATTTGGTATTATGATTTAATATGTAATTAAATATTCTCCACGATGTTTTACTTGAGCAAAATGGACATAAATCTCAAAGGCTTTGTTAACTAAATTAACAAAGCCTACTTGAGATTTATGTTAACTTAACTTATAAAGACAGGACTAATTTTTAACTCAAAGTTTACTTGGTAAGAATATAATATTAACAATTATTGCATTATTCGTTTTTAACTTTAAGATTTTTTTCTTATTAAGAAAGTAAAATATAATTAAATATAACAGCGTATAAAGCGTGATATCTATTAATAATTTTAGTTCCAAATATAATAACACGTTTTATAATAATAAGATAGGTAATATATTTATGATTTGGTATTATGATTTAATATGTAATTAAATATTCTCCACGATGTTTTACTTGAGCAAAATGGACATAAATCTCAAAGGCTTTGTTAACTAAATTAACAAAGCCTACTTGAGATTTATGTTAACTTAACTTATAAAGACAGGACTAATTTTTAACTCAAAGTTTACTTGGTAAGAATATAATATTAACAATTATTGCATTATTCGTTTTTAACTTTAAGATTTTTTTCTTATTAAGAAAGTAAAATATAATTAAATATAACAGCGTATAAAGCGTGATATCTATTAATAATTTTAGTTCCAAATATAATAACACGTTTTATAATAATAAGATAGGTAATATATTTATGATTTGGTATTATGATTTAATATGTAATTAAATATTCTCCACGATGTTTTACTTGAGCAAAATGGACATAAATCTCAAAGGCTTTGTTAACTAAATTAACAAAGCCTACTTGAGATTTATGTTAACTTAACTTATAAAGACAGGACTAATTTTTAACTCAAAGTTTACTTGGTAAGAATATAATATTAACAATTATTGCATTATTCGTTTTTAACTTTAAGATTTTTTTCTTATTAAGAAAGTAAAATATAATTAAATATAACAGCTATTAAAATTTTTCTATTTATGTGTATTCTTATTAAAAAATTATATTTTTGAGCTTCTATTGTTAAAGGAAATATCTGGTAATACTGATCAAAACTCTTAATTGCTATAAAATCGAAAAATACGATTTTAAAACATAAAATTTACATGAAAAATGTATTACCATTTTTTTCCATTATTCGTTGTCAATTGTTTTAAAACCCACATATATACACAATATATTATTCATGGCCAGCATTTTAAACAGTAAAAAATGTTCAATCAGCGGTTTTATTTTTTTTTGTTTTCACAAAACTTTTAACCAAAATTGTTAAAATATTATAATTTTTTTTTATAATAATACAACACGACATAACAAAAATTTTTCGTTTTATATTCTGTCAATCAATTACATTGATATCAACTCCTGTTCTACTGATTTAAAATTATAATTAATTATAATTAATTTTAAACTATATCTTACTGCTTAATTAAATTGGTTTTCTTTGCGATAAAGCGCCAGCCAAAACTATGCTTGATTGATTGATTGGATAATTAAAAGATACATAAAATCTAAAAATACAGTAAAAAAATTATGAAAACCTTTTTTTATGTTGTCTAAGTAACTACAATATAATGAAAATATGATTAAAGTCTACATTTGGGGTTTAACAAGTGAAATAAAACAACGGAATGAGTAAAAGGGTTCACTTTTTTGCGAAATATTTTGTTAGCTTGTAGGTACTGACGTTATAAAAAAAAATATATTTGTATTAATTTTTAACATATGAAAATTAAAATCTTAATTTTGTTAATTATTAACATGACTGCAAGAGCAAACTTTTTTATAATTTTTTTTTTCGATAAACCTATCGTAATTCATTGCCGTATATCAAAGACTATTCCAATCATTACTTTATATACCAATCAAATTTCAGAAAACGAGTGGTTTTTCAGTTTTGCAGCGATAAAACTACTATTTAGGTGACTATTTCCCTCATCTTAATTTCCGTCAATCACAAACGCGCACTTGAATTACAAATGGTTTCTAGGTGGAAAAACTGTATGACATGTCAGCGGTTTTTTCAAGATTACCAGCGGCAAAACTTGACAGCTTTTGTCGCCAAAAATAACAATACCTTTAGAGGTGCCGCGAGACACGAGACACGAGACGTCTCGTCTCGTCTCGTCTGGTCTCGAAGCCATTTTGTCTCGTCTCGAGAGCATTTTGTCTCGAATTTCGGGACGAGACGAGATAAAATCCTTCGAGACAAGGCGAGACGAGACGAGACATCTCGAAATATTTTAATGACTTAATACGCTTTAAACGAATGATAATAACAGCATTTAAGTTTTAATAATTCTTTTTAACAGCATTATAGGGTATGAGCTGGTAATACGTGCATATAAATTGTTAAAATAAAATATAAAACCTTTATTCAAAAACTGCATGGTGTTTTCGAGGACATACATACATACCTTATAGAGAATAAACAGAAAAAAAGAAACCCAATAAATGTATTTTATAATAAACAAAATAAATCAATAAACTCTAAACTGAAAATAAATATTAAATATATCATTAACATTGTTAGTGCGAATATCACATTACAGGTAAAAAGTAATAGGTAACTAAAAAAATCCTAAATCATTAAAAAATATTTAGGTATTACAGCATAATATGCTGTAATATTATGGAAAGTATAGAAATAGGTAAGTTTCACTAATCAAAGTTTAGCTTATCTTTTAACGTACAAGTGTACCATGAATTAAGACATAATAATAAACGAGCCGACTCAGCATTAAGTCGATTCCGAAGTTTAGTGACTACTAATCCTGCTTTTGAAAAAAGGCGTTCTGAAGGAACGCTTGTTGCGGTAATACTTAATAGGTCTTTTGCCATCTTTGAAATGTGTGGATAATTTACTTCATTTCTTTTCCACTATTCCAACAATATTTCCCCTTTTGATGATCTCTCTGAATAAAATTATGCGTTTAGTTCTTGTTTCCAAAACTCTTCAGTTTCGGATTGAGAAGTAGCCTTTTTGAATAAAAATTCAATATCCATGTCTTCATCTGAGACAGATTGTTCTTCAGTTTCTTGTATAGATGGAATTGGCCTAGTCGGTGCGTATTTTTCACAATAAATTGTTTCAAATTTTTGGTATGATTTATTTTTCATTTCTACACCCCAGAAAGTCATTGAAAAGGTTTCCAATTTGTGACGTGGATCTATTAAGGGGTTATATACAGTTAGAAGGCCGAAAAAAAGCGAATTTTTCAGAAGTTTTTCTGAGAAAACTTTTAAATTTATTGATCCAAAAATTTATAGGTACACATATTATGGTATTTTTTAACTATATTTTAAGACTTAGTACTAGTAAAAATATTTATTTGGAAAAGAGCTACAGCTGATCTCCGGGAGCTCCTCTCAAAAAAGACGTTTTGCGGTGACCACTATATCTCTGAACTGGATCATCTGAATTTAAAAAACCAAACAGATTTCGTTAAAGTAGTATTAAATCTAGTAATTAATCGAAGGAATAAGCAAAATAAATTTTTTTGACAAAATGGCGGTTTCTCAAAAAAAAAATCGATTTTTCACCGAAATTTCAGCCTTAAATTGTTTATAAAAACAAAAATATTTATCGGAGAGAAAAAATCTTCGATTAATTACTAAAAAATATATTTAAGAAGCTCATGTTAAAATTTCAGACTAATCGGTTTAGCCGTTTTCGAGTAATGTTGGTCACCGACTTTGAAAACACCATTCTGAGAAAAACGCGTTTAAAGTTTGGAATGCAGTTTACCTACATGGGATAATTTTTTTTTTTAACTTACATGGAGTTGTCTATTCCAGGCCCATATAATTCACACTGTTGATTTACACATCTAAATACATTAGAAGGGAGCATTTACAATAGGCAGGTGCATAAAAGGGTAGTCTCTGCCGCTCCGGCCTTGTACTTCCAAGCACTCTGAAACGCCTTTTCAAATTTGCGTGTAACTTTGAAAATATTCACCGGAACGATATGAAATTTTCTGTGTGTATTCTTAAATATATGTACATTAAGAAAAAAAAATTAAAAAAAAAATCGATTTTTTGAAAATTCTTACTGTATGTAACCCCTTAAGAGTGAGGCGAATAACTGCGTTATCATTTTAGTTTATCCCACTTTTAAGAGCTTATTTTTTTTTGTTTTTTGAGTAAGGCAATTTTTATTGGATTTATCCGATAATTCAAAATTAAATTGAGATAAACCAAAAAACCAAAACAATTCGAGACAAACGAGACAAAACGAGACGAGACGAGATAAGGCCTTGTCTCGTCTCGTCTCGACCTTGTCTCGTCTCGTCTCGAAAAATGTTATCTCGAAATTTCGAGACGAGACGAGACAAGGCCTTATCTCGTCTCGTCTCGTCTCGCGGTAACTCTAAATACCTTTGATAACAACTAATTATGGTCTCCTGGGACACCAGAAAACGACGCTAAACAATGTTTCTGATTTTATTGTCAATAAATTTTGTAATATAAAGAAGTATCGCTAGTAGCGCCA
Source organism: Brassicogethes aeneus (assembly GCA_921294245.1). Lineage (NCBI taxonomy): Eukaryota > Metazoa > Arthropoda > Insecta > Coleoptera > Nitidulidae > Brassicogethes > Brassicogethes aeneus. The sequence continues at coordinate 53,261,895 of OV121134.1, forward strand.
CCACTCGGCTGATCATTGTAACAAAAGTACAACTTTTGATAATCAGCTGTCAAACGGATGTGTTACAAACGAGTGTTTTTGAGAATAAAGCCGGAAAATGTTAAAAAATATTGAAAAAAAAACCTGGCACGATTTGTTGTGTTAACAATTGTTGAGTGTATTTCGAGAGAAAATCCTGGATTGAGTTTGTATCGGTTTTCCAATAAACAGTGTTAATCTGAATGAAGAAATAAATTTCATACAGTCCCTTTAAAATAAATTGTATCTATTAGATATGATAAATACACATTTTAGTAATTGTTAACGTGAAAAGTGTAAACATTTCAATTCAGTAATAATCTTCAAACAAATAATTCGTCTAAATTTAAACAGTATTTATCATTTTAAAAGCGTTGATTAAGAATTCTTTAAAGTCTCCACACAACGGCAAAATACCATTATATTATGTGAGGCCTGTCATAGCAAAACCAACAATCTCCACTTTTGGTCAAAAATTAGATTTTTGGCGGAGACTGTACTTCAACTAATTATCTATAAGATGATAAAGTTTATGTGCCGCAAAAGGAGCTAAATCCTGCCTAAAATCCTATTTTAAAAATGACATTTAGTGCAAAGTCGACAATCTCCACTGATAGATTTGCAGCAAAGTATACAATCTCCAATTCCACCATTACAAATTAGTAATTTGTGTCACCTGATATCCTAACATTTGTTGTTATAACGTATTTTAAAGATTTAATTTTGTGTTTTTTTACTGGTACATACTGTTAAGTTCTATTGCAGGAAATTGCACTTAAAAATATATTTAAAATAGGTATATACCTATACGTTTTCTGGTTTTAAGATTTATTTTGTGCTATTATACCATAATAAGACGTAAATGTAAAGCAAGAAAAGGCTGATAATGTCAAAACATTGCAAGTAAAACATTACGGAGCAAAGCGGGAAGAAGATGATGAGTTGTACTATAAAAAACTTTTTTGCACGAGGCAACCTGGTCCCAGATTTACAAGAAACTCCAGATTTATGTGGTCCAGTTCAGAATTTTCCCACATTGATAGTATAGTTAAATTTTATAACCATTAAAGAAATAAAAATACAATTATTTTTTTGTTTATTTTTCTAAATCTCCTTAAACGTTTACAACAAAATGAGCAATCTCCATGGAGATTGCTGCAGCAATTCATACATATCAAAGTCAGCAATCTCCAATTTATAATTACAGATTTCACCTATACTTTGCATCCTGGAGACCTTGTAGTTGGCTACTAGACTAACAACAACAATATTTCAATATAATATATAAAAAAAAATACAAATCTAGAATTTAAAATACCAAAATCAATTATCTCAATTTACTCAGTTTTAGTCTGACGGGAGATTGTTGACTTTGCTCTGACAGGCCTCATGTATCATATTTAATATTATGTTGCCATGAATTCGTAGGTAAATTTTGTTGTTAAAAATGCAGTTGTCGGCGTTTTTGTAGATAACTCAAATATAAAAATGGTTTATTTTAAGGTTATGTTTGTGAAAAAATTATTTTTTACAAATTTCTTAAAAATGTACAAACTTAAATATAAATTATATTAGGTATAGTTATCATTAGTTAATTCTGCACCAACAAATGTACTTACCGAATTGGATCCTTTAGCAAAACATGAAAATGCAACAATTTGGGTCTTGAATTTTATTTACAATTAAAAACACAATAATTCACCATGATCTCTTAGATAAAATACACACACTAACTTAAGCATTTATGCGTTGAGTTTTTTAATCAATGATATAAAGAATAATCAATTAAAATCGAGTACTAAACCAGTTTTTTAGTTTTTTCCTTGCAACGTAAAACACAAATAACGAGCGCGATTTAGCTGAGCAATTGAACAAAATTTGTCGAGTAAGACTTCTGCCTTCCTCTCTATTGTGAAAAAACTACCTATTTATTTAAAAATGATGTAGAGTTCGTATGCTTTAAATGCATTGTTGACAATTCTTAAATTAACGCACCAGATGGTGCGCGCGTTGCGAAAACCCGATACTTCTTTAGCGTATTCTTTTTATACAGTGCTAGTCAGCTTATGTAGTGAAAATTAGTTGCTTTGGAAGTGATTCTATGACTAATATTGATCTGGCGATTGAGAAAAGTGTACCGTACAATACCGTTAACGGAATTCCGCAAAGAAATACGAGCTTTTGAAAACTACAAGTTTAGAGCAACTAAACCTAATCCTAAAAGATTGGACGTGGGATATAAAGAAAGAAAACGGTGAAAATTACAAAAAACTAGGTGTGAAGACAATGTGAAACACCGTTGCAAAAAAATGCAAGAGATGTATTTTATGAATTGGAAAATAATTTTTGATCCATTTAACCTCACTGAAAAAAATAAGCTGTTGAAACAACAAAAAAAATATTAATTCAACTCTTTATGCACTTTAAATACAAGCAATGGTTTTTGCACGTTTACTTAACCATCTAAAAATGTCAAATTGTATTGTTTAATTGAACAACAAATAACAGTCAAATGAACAAAATTAGGATATTTGTTCCAATCTGCTAATTTTGTTAATTTAACATTCTTAGAGTGTTAAGGCAACTTTATGAATGCAAATTTAACATTTTAAATTTTAAAATAACATTTACAATTTGTTAAATGAACAAATTTAATGTTGTGGATTAAACAGCAACTAAACGTTAATCTAATAGTTTTTTTAGGTAATCCCAACAATTTTAGTATTTGATTTAACCAATTCCAGCTATTAAATCAAAATATGATAAAAACTTTAATTCAAACAATGAGTTCATGTAAGATCAATATTTTAAATTGTCAAATGAACAAATAAACTTTGACAAACTCTGACTATTGCTTTGACACCAAAATATAGATTAATCCAATAGGTTTTTTGTTGAAACAACATTTTCAAAAATGACATTTAGGCAAATGTTAACTCAACGAATATATTTTTTTCGGTGCTTTAACACGTTCATGGCCGTCGGGCCCAATATGACACGACGGCTATAGCAGCCGCAATTTTCTAGCTGACAAGCCTGCATATGCAGGCGCATTAATAATGAGATCCATAGGAAGCTCTGACATATATGTCCCTTGAGACCTCATGTATTTTTGGTTGCAGAATGTAGCTGGTTGCAAATTAATTTTTATATGAGTATCTGTTAAGCGCGATTCTTAACCTAAAGTTCGGCCGTTTTTGTGACCGATTGTTGTTAGGTGGAGTAAAAATTTGATTGTTGTGAGGTGGAGTAAAATTTTGATGTAACAAAGCTAGTAATTATAAGTTTTTGAACAATTATATTATTTTTATCACTTTTATAAAATAAATTTAATATTATTTTTAGGTATTTTATAACTTATAAATTATAAGTATTTATAGATATTTATAGTTATATACCGTACCGTTGAGATTAAAAATAAATATTTAAATTTGAATCTAGACTTTTTGTCATTATTAAAGTATAATTTGTTCACCAGTGACTTTATACTACCATAATGGATAAGTGGAAATAAAAAAAACATGGACGGTTATGACCGTTATGACCCACCACACCTTTTTTTTTTTTTTGAAAAAAAATCTCATAGTGGGGCCTGACGGCTATAGCCGTCAAACTTTTTTAAAGGCCATATACAGCCCTAAGGGCATCATCAAGTTACCGGTAAAATTTTTTGATGATAGGATAAAAGGTGTATGAATTATTCAAGTGACGCAGCAGGTCCCGCCAAAAATTTGTCTGTGTCCATCAACGTGTTAAGTCTAGTAGGAAATCTCGTAATGCAAAACGAAGGAATGTGCAGATGTACTTTTTAGGAAGAGTAGAATATAATCCTCTCTTCAATAAAACGCCCAGTCCATCTTTTTAAAATTCTAATGGTTAAACGTTCATCTAGAATAACAACTAATAGATTATAAGAATAATTATTCTTAACAGTAAACCCATAATGGAACAAAGAATAAACAAGTGAATGGTACAAAAACACCAGTGGGAAAAAACGAACTTTGGAAATGGACCAAAGAAGCAGCAGAGAAGGCAGGATTAAAAACAAAAGAAATAAAAATAACAAACCACTCTATGCGATCGTCAGTAACCTGGCTAAAGGAGGGGGGGGTGAACAACAATTAATTAAAATTACTGGCCCCAGTTCAGTCAACTCAATTAAGCCTTATCTGCAAATGGAAAATGAGCATTATTCCAACATTATAAACACCCTTAAAAGTGTCGCCTCAGAACCTCCAGCTAAAAAACAGAAAGCAGAAGATCCTGCAGCCACTCCTCGAGCTTCTCACTCTACAGCTGGACCCATCAACAACATTAATGATAGCGGCTTTGCTTTACTTTACCTACTCCTATTGCATAGTTTTGGGTTTTGCACATGAATATTGATAAACATTATAAGAAAAAATTGAACTTACACCTCGCCAAAGTTTTTTGTTTTGAATGCGTTACACCAACTTCAAATACCGACAGACAGCTGTTTCGACCTATATTGGGTCTCATCAGTGTCGGGCAACTTGGTGTACTGGAACAAACTCAAAACAAAGGACTCCCTGAGCTTATACATATGCTCGGTTGGTAAGCCAACAGAGGCGAGATGTAAGAACATCAGGTGATCCACACCGTCAAACGACGTGGCCTTTGCCGCGGTAATATTCATAAGAAAAAATTCTCATCAGTGTCGGGCAACTTGGTGTAGTGGAACACACTCAAAACTAAAGACTCCCTGAGCTTATATGCTCGGTTGGTAAGCCAACAGAGGCGAGATGTAAGAACATCAGGTGATCCACACCGTCAAACGACGTGGCCGGCACTGATGAGACCCAATATAGGTCGAAACAGCTGTCTGTTGGTATTTGAAGTTGGTGGAACGCATTCAAAACAAAAAACTTTGGCAAGGTGTAATTTCAATTTTTTCTTATGAATATTACCAGTAATGGATCAAGAAAGTTTCTTAAAGAAACTGAGAAAATTGAATATAAACATTATAAATTCCCTGCCTCAATTTTCACGTTGTTAGGCATCAGTAAATGGACAATTTCAATATTCACTATAATTTACCAATCAGGATATAAATTGGTAAAAAGTGAAGTTAACCATTTGACAGATGTCAGATTTTATTAATTTATTTGTGAATATAATTTAATTATCTACTTTTTGGATTAGATAAAGTATAGAACGAAACCTCATCCTCGTGAATTATAGCCTGCATTATCTTTTGTATAATAATATATTTACTATTTTCTACGACAAATACTTATTATCCTAAAATGATTAAAATTAAAAATTTGTATAGAGCGACATCTATAAAACAATAGAGTAACCATTCTTGGGAATCTGTATTACCGGTGCGACGGTGAAAATGACAAATTTTTATGTGTAAATCGAAATGTATCCCTTTAAAATTGTAGTCTACACCGTTTAAATTCGATATAAAAGCAGTTTTTCCCCTTAAAAGTAAAGAAAATAAATAAGTTAATTTTCATATAAACTTTTCAAATATTGGCGTTTAGAACTTATTTAATACTTTTGTATTTTTGTATTAAGATAATAATAGTATATTATTATACGAGAGATAATGCAGGCTATTATTCACGAGGATAAGGTTTGCATCTCGAGTGGTTAGACGAGAGAATCAAACCATCCGAGTGAATAATGCGCATAATCTCGAGTGTAATACTATACCTTATCTACTCGAATAAGTAGATAATTAAATGATTGTAAAAATTAAATAAATAAAATCTGAGATCGGTCAAATGGTTAACCTTACTTTTTACCAATTTTAAATGTAATTATAGTGGCCTTCTTTTAATTTAAAACCTGATTGGTTCAAATCACAGTGAATATTGAAATCGGACAATCATTGATGCCTAACAAAGTCAATATTGAGTTTAATACTTATGTTGTTAGGCAGGAAATTTATAATGTTTATTAATATTCACGTGAAAAACCCAAAATTATGCAATAGGAGTAGATAAAGTAATGTTCACATTTAGTAGTATTATATTACAACAAGGGCACTTTATTTTAACGATTATATGACATTTAAACACTGTCAACTAACTTAAAACTTAAACCCGTGACTAAAAAGCCATAAAGCCAATGTGTATTTAAAAGTTCATTTTGTATCATGAAAACAAGTATGATAATGGGCGCTTTAAAGGTGGGAGCAGAAAAAATTTGTTAAGTGGCACTAATTGTCCAATTTTGGATTTTGGGTAGCTGACGTTTTGGATGAAAATGCTTATAAGAATGCTTGTGGATATACCTAACAGTGGAGGTAGTGAAACCACTTCTTCTTCTTCTTCTTCTCTAACTCTTTATTCGCTCTTTAGAGAGAATTGATCTTGAGTCAAATTAGCTGTTACTGGACCAGCTACAATTAATAACGTCCAGTGGCTTTAGCCTTAAACTGTTAAAGAACTCTTTATAAAGAATTGAGTTAAATTTAACATAATTTAAACCTGTTTGTGGAATATATTTTATTAAGCACTATAATTAAAATTGATTAACTTTGTATTTATTCTTTAAGTGGAGACCATATATTTCAGTTTTATCAATGTACCAACATTTTATTTATTATTAATAAATTTAAAAAGATATAAACGTGGTAATATGACAAAAAGCAACATAAATTTAACGTGCATCAAAAACTTTTCTTAATATAAATTACACTTTAATAATTTTATATTTCTTTTGTTACAGTCGGATCAGGAGCTACGAGAAGTACCACAATGCACGGTGTAAATGCTATTTCAAGATCACCATCAATCATGAACCATAAAACTATAATACAAGTAAGTAGGTACCATTTGCCGCAGAAAATATTTATTTTTATAGCCTAAAAAATATTATTTTGTGTTAAAATTTTAACGCAATCAAAAAACAACCGCGCATGTCAATATTTATATTTAGGGTAATTTTCCCTTCTGGGCTTGTACGATTCTTCAAAAAAATTCTGTGAACAGTAATGTAAGGGCCATTTCAACTTTATTTATTTTCTTTCAAAAACTATATATGCAAAAAATCACGTTGATCCTGTTGAATTTGGCAACACCACTAAATATTGTGCTGATCCACTGAAAGTATCCTGAATTTTCGGAAATTTTGCAACAAATAATATAAGGTCTTGAAAAATTCCCAGATTCAAGGAATTTTTGAAAATTTTACAACAATTTAACAACACAGCTAAATAGTGCAAGATGATTTGGTGAAGATTTTTAAAAATTTAGGCTTAGGATATTTTTTGTAAATTTGACAAAAATCTCCCGAATCTGAATTTTTAAAAACCTTTTTTTTGTGTTTGATTCTATTTTGACATGTAGAATCTGCTATATTTGAAATTTTATCGTTTGACTTTCGAGGCTAATATCCATCATTTTTTCCCTTTAAAAATGCCTTCAGACGGTTACATTTTGATATGTCCTGGTATTTTTCTATAGAAGTAGTTCAGCATGGAATATTCGGACCATAATGTAGCAGGAGATAATGTCTTTGTTTTTCTAAAGAAAAACGGTTATATATAACCAAAGACCGGATTTTAGGCCGTAAAAAATTGGAAATTAGGAACCATAAATAGGCAATAAAAACCTACATTTTAGGCCGATTTAGGCCGAAAGTGACTAAAATAGGCGATATGAAATAAAAACATCACGATTGAACATAACATTTATTCAGGTACTATCAATAAAAATAAATCAAAAAATAAATCTCTCCTAATATAAAAACCTTATACCTACTGGTAAAATTTAAAGCAAATATTTCGCCAATATAAATAAACATAAAAGTAAAATATCTTACTTCAAATTTTTTTATTTTGTCCGCTGTGACAACCATTCTTACGCCATCGTCCCTAAACCTTACACATATAAACATTTTTTAATATATAAGTACACTACTAACACTAGGCACTTAACACAGAAATCGACTAATAAAAAAAAATCGCTAATAAATGGCGTCCAAAGACTTGTTGTTTTTTGTTGTTTTTTCTTTATGATGGCGTCTCAACCTCGTTGATTTTGCGCAGCTACACGAGAGCCCTCTTGCGATATTTGTATTGTATTGGGAATAACCAATTAGCAGATTTTTCGAATCTTACACTGGGAATGCTCAATTGAATTCAATTGGAAATTACCTATAGGTAGCTTTATCCAATCGAAACCAATAAAAACCATTAGAATCCTAATTGGACTTTTCCATCATGGAAAATACCAGTAAAAACCAATTTCTGTTTTATATCGCTCCCAATTAAATCCAGTAAGTCCAATTCAGACCCATTGATACCAACCAATACTTCAATTGGTTTCTACAGGAATTAATCGGTCATTTACAACAGGGATATGCAGTAGGGTCATTCCACGTTACTCGGGGATTTTTGTCCCGCCCGTCACAATTAAAAATTGTGAGTAAAAACTACACGTTATGAAATTTATTTAAAAATATTGTTTTATTATGCTTTTAATAAGTTATAAGCACAATAAAAATAATATTATAAAATATTAATTTTATAACTTGTACTTTTTACTCACAATTTTTAATTGTGACGGGCGGGACAAAAATTACCGAGTAACGTGGAATGCCCCAGTAACAAGCTTTCTTTACAATTTTTTGTAACTTTTATCTTATTTTCCAATATTGAAATTCTTGTTTCAGAAATCCAGTCGCCTCCCCGACAAACCTCCAAGTGTTGGTCACATATCCTTTATGGACGAGCCGAAGCGTCGCAGCTACCAATACTTTCACAGCGAACCTTGCTCCTCCTCTTACAGCTTTTACGATCAGGCTGGCATGGACATCATCAAGTGTCATTGCGCGGACTTTTCAGGCTCCGAGTCGAATATGTCGCCCAAGTCCAATATTAAACTGAACTTGCACAGATGCGAGGCTTACTTTAACAAGGAAAGGGCTAAAACGAGGTACATATAGTATCAAAGTAATACCCTGGACCAGAAAAAATGGACCCAGGAGTATATGTGCTAGGACACTCAATATTTTTACAGGGTTTTTAAGACAAATATTTATCATAACTGTACCTAAAACGTGACTTTTTATATATTTGTGATATGTGTACTTGTACTGTTTAAAAATATACCCATATACGATTGTTGTTATGTTTTCATATTAAAAGTGTATTTAACTACTATTAACTATTTACATACCATTATATCTTTACATATACATTGTACATAATATGTACAGGGTGATCCCCTATAATGTCGCCCCCTTTAAATTTTTTATTTTAAGTGTCCTAAAAAATTTAAAAGTGTGGTTATGTAGGTACTAAAAAATACTTTTTTTCTACGTATAAAGAAAATTGGAAAATTGATCAATATACAGGGAAAAACAAAAAGTTTATTTTTTTTCAATGGATCACCCTATATATGTATTTATTTTTCTATTCCTTGTAAAATTCTAAGCATATTTTATATAACATACCATATACCTAAATTCAACCGTTTCTGAAATATTTAAATTATTTTTAAGATAATAATTTGAAATAGTTTGTCTTTCTCTGTCTGAGTACGACATTTTTACTTATTTAACAAGACATATTGACATAATGTCACTATAGTAATTTATTTTCAATAAAAATTTTGGTATACTGAGGCTTCTTGATTTCTAACAGTTTAAAAAAAATGTAATGATAACATTTCGAATGCGAATATTTCAAAAACGGTTGAGTTTAGGTATATGGTTTGTTACGTAGAAAAAAAGTATTTTTTAGTACCTACATAACCACACTTTTAAATTTTTTGGGACACTTAAAATAAAAAAGTTAAAGGGGGGCGACATTATAGGGGATCACCCTGTACATTATGTCATAATGCTCTCTATCTATACAACTGTATCTTTATTTTTTGTGTGACGTGTCATGTATTTCTTTTGATGACAATAAATATTATTATTATTATTATTACAAAAAAAGGGTTTTATTTTATTATATGCTTTTCCTGCAACAAGAAAACGTTTAAGCTCATGGATTTTGAGCTCAATTCTCTGTATTCTTTAGGGAACTTTAAATGATAAAGTGAAAAAACTTATCATTTCCTCTTGTTCTATAAATACCTAATTAAGATTAGTTTATTCTACATGTTTTTAAATATTTATACAAATTGAGATTAATTGAATCGGTGAGAATAAGAACAGTACGTCCAAAATTTTACATTCATCTGAAATAGCCATTTTGATTTAAATTCGAAGCGGCATCGAAGGAGTAGAAAAACATTTTTAAAACCAGCTTGTTAAGGTGTTTGTCAGAGCTAACTGTGTAGCATTGAGAATAAGAACAGTACAAGTCCTGGACTTGTACTGTTCTTATTCCTAACAAATGTCGTTGTTCACTATGACATCATTAACATAGTGATAGTTGTATTTCAGGGTAAAATACAACAATGTCATCATTTGATTGTAGCGAAAATGACACAAGACAGGGTAAAAAACGTAGCAAAAATCCAGAACGATGAAAAATTAATAATAGAAAGTTTGCACTTCAACGTGGTGAATCTTATATGGGCGATTCTACAAAAGTTGGGCAACTTTTGACCTCATTTTGTTTATATAGTTTTCAGAAAAAATTAAACAGTATTTTGTTATGACAACATAGATAATATAATAAAATATACTGTTCCAGACCAGGCCAGTCACTTTTTCAAACAGTTTCTGAAATATACGTGTTTTCTAAATTTGAATGCAAGGGAAGTGACGAGTATACAAGGGTATTAATTAAATACATAATTTATTGAAAAATATAAGATTTATTGCAACTTTGAGCATATTATACATTAAATATCTTAAAATCAAATAATACCACACATCAGTGGGTGCTGGTGGATTTTGGGTATACCGATATCTCAATTATTTATATGAGTTTATAATGACATTAAATAAACAAGTTCTGCGCAAGCAGAATTTAAATTGAAGATAACCGAAACATCGAACATGGAACTGACGACACGGTACTGGGATACAAATTTGAGATTATAATTCGGAATTAAGTATTTTAGTAAAATAATTTTACTGATATTTTTTATTAGTGGATGCTACTTATGAACATATTATATACGTAAGAAAATAACTACCCTCCACAGTACTGAAATTTTGACTACTATACATGCATTCACCACAACTTCGCCCCTTGCATTATTTTCAAGATGACTCTCGGCTCTGTAGGTAATTTTTTACCAACACTTGACATTTAAATTTCAATATTTCGCAGGAATTTTGAATTTTAACATTGGACACAGAACTGACGGGTAAAATTGTGTACAAAGATTATCATTTTTTTTTTAATTGCTATTATTCGAATCTATGATAAAATATGAAAAATACATCCTTTAATGTTTTATAGTTTGTAGTAAAATTGAAAAATTTAAGATAAATTGAATATATCTTAAAATAAAACCACTAAAATATTTGATTCAGGAGTTGTGACACGCCAAGGTACTGATGTTTTGAATATTTATTATGTTTTTCTACAAACGTGCTTTTGAAAAAATACATTAAAATTGGGTGGACAAGTTAAAAAAACCTGGATCTTTTGTAATATACTAAAATATTTACAAAAAATATTAAAATACCTACTCTATTGACTGATGACATCAAGTTGTCCAACTTTTGTAGAATCACCCATATGTCTACATCTGGGAAAATTATGGAAGAAAAAAGAACTGCACCACTATGGAATGAAAAGAAAATAAATGATATAAAAAATATAAACTACCTACAGTTTTCTCCACAGCTTGACTGTACTTTTGAATCTGAAAAAATCCTAATAAACAAAATATACAGTTTATTTTGTTTTCTAAAACTTCAAACATTAGGACATGTACTGTTGTTATTCTCACCGATTCAATTGTAAATATTCTTGAAAATATAACTAATTAAATTTTTAAAATGCCATGCTATTTTTATAAAATGCTACAAGAATACATTTGAAGTAAATATTTCTAAATCTAATTTTTTATAATGTTATACCTATTACATCTACTCGTATTTCATCAAAAGTTATTTAAAACAATAAAAATGTTCAGATTAATGTTTTGCCAGTACAAAATGTGTTAAATATACTATTACATATGGGTTGTTTCATGCCAAATCGACCAGTTTTGAACCGACCCCTTTTGATTTGTTTTTTTTTTATATTTTTCTTCCCCTCTAAAAATGTGCAAATTCAATTTTTTTACCCAACCAAATAAAAAATGACTAAATGGGACGTTAAACATTCAATTTTCTTAGTTTCTTTAAGAAACTTTCTTGACTCATTACTGGTAATATTCATAAGAAAAAATTGAATCTACACCTCGCCAAAGTTTTTTGTTTTGAGTGCGTTCCACCAACTTCAAATACCGACAGACAGCTGTTTCGACCCATATTGGGTCTCATCAGTGTCGGGCAACTTGGTGTAGTGGAACACACTCAAAAGAAAGGACTCCCCGAGCTTATATGCTCGGTTGGTAAGCCAACAGAGGCGAGATGTAAGAACATGGCCTAAAGGAATCTAGAATTAGCCCAACCGGGCTAAACATTAAGGTAAACATTCAATTTTCTTAGTTTCTGGACCCATTACTGGTAATATTCATAAGAAAAAATTGAACCTACACCTCGCCACGCCCAAGTAGCATTATAGTGACGAAAACTGATATCACCACTTCAAATGAGTGGCAATAACGTTTAAATAACTAAATCTATCACGATACAGTTAACATATCTCTATATTATATTAGCATAGTTGTAATCATGTGATTTGCACCAGCAGAATATACTTTATAGTTTTATAACTTTTTGGTGTATTAGTCTGGTATCTGAAATTTTATGACTACTTTTGACACCACTTTAAAGTTGTCTTAACTTTAGAGTGGATTATAAATAGTAACTGTAACCAAATCACATCACTTAAGTATTACTTTAAAGTGGTAGTAGTAGTAAAGTGGGTATATCAGTATTGGCAACGTTTTCGGAATGCTTAAGTGATTTCCACGTTTCGTATAAAATTACCACTTTAAAGTTCCCTTCTTCAAAAGCAAACATGTTTACAAATAATCGCCATTGTAGGGAAATAAATGTTTAATTAATAATAAAAAAAATTACAAGTGGCCAACACGTCTTAACCACTATAAATGCTACTTGGGCGGTAAGGATCACCTGAAGTTCTTACATCTCGCCTCTGTTGACTTACCAACCGAGCATATAAGCTCGGGGAGTCCTTTGTTTTGAGTGTCGGTATTTGAAGTTGGTGGAACGCACTCATAACAAAGACCTTGGTGAGGTGTACGACGTACACTGTACGTTCAATTTTTTCAAATGGGATGTTGTTTTTTTTTGTTTTATATGTACTTTTTATAAACAAAATTTGTTTATAAAAAGTACATTTAAAACCAATTGTTTAACAAATACAAACCATTTTTTCGATGGGAAGTTCCATACAATTTTTTACACTCTAAGAAAATATATTGTAATACTTAACAATATAGATTTGTTATGCAAAATATGGTTCATTTAATTACAACGTATGGTTATAATAACAATACCTATACGAAAAATTAGTTTTGTTATGTATGTACTATAATCATTTTGTTATAAAATTTAGTAAAGTTAGATATTTAAATAGGCTATTACAACCATCATGTACCGTCAAGTTTTTTCAGGATACAAAAAAGTGGGAGGAGTAATAATATGAAAGAAAAAATATATGTTTATTGATACCTTCTTTATACATATTTCAGTCGTTAAAAAAGTGGGAGGAGTAATAATATGAAAGAAAAAATATATGTTTATTGATACCTTCTTTATACATATTTCAGTCGTTAAAATAAAGTGCCCATCTTGTAAAATAATACAAAATATATAAATTATTTTATTATCCTAATACAAAAATACAATAGTTTCTCAATGCCAATATTTGAAAAGTTTATATAAACATTGTACTGACCCTTTAATTTCTCTGGCAGTAAACTAAATTTAACTTAATTACGGGTGGAGACTCCACCGTGGAGTGCCCATCAAACATTTTCTTTACTTTCACTGTGAAAAACTGTTCTTAGTCCATTTTCAAGGGATTCGTTTTGATTTATAAATATATACATACATTTAAATCATTTTAGTATTTCGCAAGCGAGTCGCATTCGTGACCAAAATGGCGTTTATCAAACTGATACATAATATACTATTATATGGGATAATCTAAGTTTTTCTGCAATTTGACTTTGCCATTATATAGCTTTCAACTTTTACTACAATATGTCACCTCTAACTCATTTTCCACACTAGTGAAGAATGTGACTTTTGTAACTACACCCCTCATATACATTACCTACAAACTTTGTACAAAGGACCATGTTTATCCCATTAAAAGTTTATTTAACAGGATTTTTTTATTTAAACTCCTTTTCAAGCAAGGAAAACGCGCAGAAAAGATCTTAAATTGCATTGAAATACTGGAATTCTTGAAATAACTTTTATTTTATAAAACTTTCTAATACGAAAGCACTAAATTCTGTAATCCTTTTTTAAACACAAGCTATTATTACCATGAGTAGTTCAACAAAATAGCAGTTAGATAAATTTTGGGTTGGAAACAGAAATATTTTGTTCATTGTCTTTGTTATGCAATAGGGAATCAAACGCCAAAATCTAATTTGTGAGAAGTCGCATTTAAAGTTTTTTAGAAGCATCTTATATTTTGAAAGACGGAAACATAGTGTTGTTTGTTTATTGTTATTTTCAAAAATGTCTAAACTAAACCACCTATAACAACACAATAATTGAAGCTTTTCTAAAAGTTTGGATTTTAAAAGTGTGTCGCTTCTGAGATATTGTAGGATAAAAATTCATAATATATCATATTCATATATGATTGTATTGTGAAGAAGCTACTGTGATAGCGAAACAATTGTTAAGTTAAAATAAAATCGTAATACTCTAAAAACAGTGTAGTTTTTATTATATTTATACAGTGTGTTTGCGACTCTGTAAATCTTTATTTAAATAATTTTTGTGCGATTTTAACTGGATTTGTTTTAAAGCGTAGATCTTGATAAACTGTGTCTACTATGTCAGTTTTTAATAATAAATTTTTAAGAATTCATATTAGCGAATTTTTAAACAAAATCTAAGCACGGCACTGGATTCACCACCCCTCAAAACGACCCTTTACTAAATTTTATTGAACAGTTTAAGTAGAAAAATGCACAATAATAAATACAAAAATTTATTCTGTCAAGTTATCCATGAAAAAAACATTTATAATAATAGTACCATATTACTTATTTTTAGATTATGCAAGCTACTGCGTTTTTTATTTGTCGAAACTAAGCAAAGGAATAACACTCTAAGAAAATATATTCTAATCCCTAACAATATAGTTTTGTTATGCAAAATATGGTTCATTTAATTATATGGTTGTAATAACAATATACGAAAAATTGGTTTTGTTATATGTACTCTAATCATTTTGTTATAAAAATTTAGTAAAGTTAGATATTTGATTAGGCTATTACAACCATCATGTACGGCTAAACTGTTAGGACTACACTAGATGGTTAAAATTATAAGATTATCTGGTTACAATAACAATATAATGTTGTCACACATTATTAACAATATGTCGTTGTAGTTTTTACTATACAGAAAGTTTATACATATCATACGTATTACTATTTAACCATATAGAGGGTTATAAGGTATTTGCATATGATTATTATAACTAAATAAATTATTGTTTTGTGCAACAACAAAAATATAGTTAAAGTGACAATGAAACTGTTACAATATAAACATGGTTAACATAACAGTAAATATGGCTGTGCCTATACTAATCAGAATATTTAGTAAAAGTTACCATATATTCGATTAAGATAACCATTGTTTTTTCTCAGTGAATTTATATAGCATGTATTATTACCATGTTATTATTAGTTTAATTTTATTTCAATGTTTTTTTTTTATGGATAACTTGACAGAATAAATTTTTGTAAATAGTTATTATTGTTCATTTTTAATTTGGCTACAAATTAATTTTTTTTTAATAGAATTTAGTATAGGGTCGTTGAATCCAGTGCTGTGCATAGATTTTATTAAATCGCTATTATTAATTATTAAAAATTTACTCCCAAAAACTGTTTACCAAAATCAACACTTTAAAACAAACCCGGGTAAAATCGCACAATAAAGATTTTACAGGGGTGAGTAGCAAACAAATGGGTCACACTGAAGATTACAGAAAGAAATAATAAAATAAATATAATTGGTTCTGTGTTATTTTAAAAGTAAATTTTTAACCTTAAGAGCAGGGATTTTACCATATTTTTAATTAGGCACTTTACTGTGTACAATTTTATGCATACCTAACTTAAAAGATAAATCTAACTGGAAAAATAAACTGACAGTTATATACATATTAATGTAAAAAGCGATTTCCAAATAATTTACGACGAGCATTTGGGTAATCCTTAGCCACTGGTGCTTTAATATTATACAGTAAGTTTTTATAAAGTTAAGTATCATCCTATTACACTTTGTAACTTTAATAAGGCAGACACAATTTTTATAAAAAATTTTAATGAATAATTACGTACCTTTTAACATAAATTTTGGCCAATATATGAAAATATAAAAGATAATTTTGTTTAATACAAATTAGAATTCAATATATGTAAATATATATTGATATACCAAGCTAAATAATTATATTACAAATAAATAAAATTAATATTATGCATTAAAACTAATAACTGTGTCGTTGGCTTCATTCAGAGTTTGGCTGGCTGAAATATGCTTGAAATTGCCACAATCGTACAACTTTATTCGATTAACTTCATATGGTTTCCGGCACACATTTTCAGCTTTCATGGTTATGGTGATATTTTTAGTAGTTGCGAAAAGTACAGCCTCGCATTTATTTTCAAAAAAAATCTTTCCCTCTGCAATCTTGTTACTTTCACACGATGTGGCTATTATTATTGTTAATTTGGAATCATTTTCCTGAAATATGAAAAAGGAAATTTAAAAATAATGATAAATAAAAATTGACGAATGTAAACCATATCTAACAGTGAGTTAGCAATTAGCAAATATTTTAAAAAGTGATTAGTTGCAAAAAAAAAACTTTTAAAAACGAAGAGCGCTTTTGGTTTAATTACGAGGTGTATTCAGAAAATAACGGGAATTGTTAAATTTCGCGGGTTCGGAGGGTCCGGTTGTCATAAAATTTTCTTTATTATGTTGATATACATGCCTCCGAAGATGATAAAATCTTTAGCTGTTTTTATTGTTTACTTTGTCTGTGGCAGCCGCTAAGGTTAGACGTGTTTTATGAGCTCGGCGATTTTTCGTTCGTTAAAAGAAATGTATCAAAGAATTTGTATCCAATTTTGCTTAAAAAATAAAATAAATTCTGTGAAATGTTAAGAAAGGCCTATAGTGAGTCTATAAGTAAAACAAGAGTTTACAAGTGGTATAAGAGTTTCCAAGATGGTCGTGAAGACATTCAAGATGACGAACGCCCCGAACGCACAATCTCATTAACAACCGATAAAAACATGGAAAAAGTGGCAGAAATGGTTGTAAACCATCAGAGAAGTCGCTGATGATGTTGGTATATCGATTGGCTCATCCCATGAAATTTTTTTGGGTATAAAACGCGTGGCAGCAAAATTTGTTCTAAAATTGTTAAATTTTGGACAAAATTTTTGGCCAAAAACAATACTCTAATGATGCCCCAGCCTCCATATTCGCCAGACATGCCTCTGTCTGACTTTTTCCTATTCCCAAAAATAGATAGAACCTTCAAGGGTCGTCGTTTTGCAAGCATAGATGACATTAAAAACGCATCGCTGAAATAAAAGGCTATCCCAAAGATCGAGTTTTAGAAGTGTTTCGAGTATTGGAAGAAGAGCTTGCACATGTGCATAATATCCAATGGGGACTATTTTAAAGGCGACAACATTAATGTAGACGAATAAATAAATATTTGTTTCAAAAAATTCCCGATATTTTCTGAACACACCTCGTATATCAAGATACTTACTACAAATGGTATAATGCTTCCTCCACTAATGTAACTTATCCAATCTGTTTCAACAATGCTCAATTGTTCCCATCGACCCTCTGTTACGTTAAAAAATTGCCCATCACTCATTCCATACCAGAATCCAGCTGGAAAGTACACCATCAAAGATGACGGATTTGGTAGAAAAGGGTGTGCCACAAGGATGTTCTCGCCTAGCATGTACTGCTCGTTTAAGGAAAATGTATTTGGGTCTTTGGAATAATAGTAAAACATTGGGGTCACTAGTGGTTTACCATCTTTTAAAATGGTTTTGTAAAGGGGAATCATTGATTTCCTGGTATCCATAGCTCTTTGGACTATTTCTGTGGTAAATTTGGTGTACAATTTATTTGGATTACGTCTTGGTTTTACCGAGTTTACACTAAAGCCAGGAAGGGTGGCAGCTATCAAATACCATCTCATGCAAAGTGATTCTTGTAATTGTGACTCAAAAGAAGCGGTTGAGCCACATGTTGGATAATACACCAGATAGTTACCAATCATGCTATTAAACAAAATATTTTTTAGGATTTGTTTTAAGTTTGACCATGAAGCATCCACGTTTTCTACTACAGAGGGTTTAAAATTACCATACATGTTGGAAGATGATATTACCACTTTATTGGGAAAATGATCTTTAAAAGCTTTGGCCATATTTTCTCCATATTTATTGTGTAAAGTTATGTGTTGAAATTGTGCATTGGTGGCGTACCATGGGATACTATAGGTTAGAGCCGATTTAAGATCCTAAAATTAATTTTTTATTTAAAATAATGGTCACTTGAGAAATTGGAAAAAATATTAAAATTTAACATTGTGGCAAAAATCTATTTGAAATATACAAGGTGTCCCTAAACTTATTGGCATAAATTTAGGAAAAGATTGAGCAAGTCAAAATAAGACGAAAACCTAAATAAATATTTTTCCTAATTACTTGTGTTATCAGTTTTGTTAATATAACGTCTACTAAACACAGTGTCGTAGAAAAGGGGGTTGCTTTAAGCTTATTGTCCCATAAAAACTTTGAGGTTAGGTTTTTATAACATTTGATACAATTTTTTGATCACACAGTTCGTCTACCATTAAAAAGGTGTACCTCTCAAACTTCGATAAAATAAACCGTTTCCGAGATACTCGAGATTACAATAATTGTTATATAGCATTATTTAAAAGGATTAAAAGGTATATGATAACACATTTTATTTTTTAATTGAAAAAACTAAAAACGGCATTCCATGAGCCTCGAGACTTTTTGCCCTGACCGTCACATTAAAAAAATGCGATATAACAATTATTGTAATCTCGGATATCTCGGAAACGGTTTATTTTATCGAAGTTTGAGAGGTACACCTTTTTAATAGTAGCCGAACTGAGTAATCGAAAAATTGCATCAAATGGTATAAAAACCTAACCTCAAAGTTTGTATGAGACAATAAGCTTAAGCAACCCCTGTTTCTACGACACTGCGTTCTCTCGAACAATTATAATTATGCGTGAATATGTGTTTTGGTAGTAAGTGAATGTTTGCAAAATATCACCTTTCCAAGTCTACCATAGTGGAACTTATATTAAAAAAACTGATATAATAAGTAACACTTTATCACCCTGATTCTTTTAAACACCCCTAATTAGGAAAAATATTTATTTGATTTTCGTCTTATTTTAACTTGCTTAATCTGCTCCTAAATTTATGCCACTAAGTTTAGGGACACCTTGTATAAAAATGGTTATTTATGCATCAAGGCAGTAAAGTCGTATTTTTTATCACAAATGTGGAAATTATAGGCAAATAACCACTTGAGAGGTAAAAAATTACTTTAATGCCGAGGTGCACAATAAATTTTATCCGAAATCGCATTTAATAATACTAATAATTAATATTGATGATCAAATCAAATGTCATTTGATGATGCAATCAAATGTCATTTGAATGTAGGAAGTGTCTACGTATACTGTTTGTTGCGGCGTTTATGATATATTTGCCCGCCGCGGCGATTTTTTAATCTGATTAAAAAAATTAACTTATTATTTTTATTAAACAACATTTTATGAACGGGTCCAATCGACCTCCGCGACGGTGCTTTTTTTAAATATTATTTAGTTGCTGCTGAGTAGCAGTAGATACATCTCAAAATGTATAATGGGTTGCATACAATAATCTCTATTAAATCGGCAGTAAAGTTCTACTTTACTGCCGATTTCTTTTACCGATTGTTGACTACTTTACTGCCGATTTCGGATAAAAATAATTAAAGGTAGGTAATTGCAGGTTAGCATTTTAAAATATAAATTTTACGTTAAAAGTTACATAAACAATTATTGTCAAAATCACATTGTAATAATTATTCGAAATTTATTTAATTTAAAAATCACGTTTGTTGTTTTCTCCAATTTGACAATTCGATTTTCTTCGAAAAAGTGTATAAAAATGCCAATAAAATTAAAACCAAATTTTGTTAATCTTTTCTAAAAAATTACTTACGGAACTTAGAAGCCAAAATAAATAAAATATCCTTTATTTCAACTTTTTTTACTTTAAATAATATGTTATTCTGAAAGTATAAAGCAAGTTCAGAAAACTATTTTATTTATTTAGTTATTAAGAAGAAAAGACAAAAAACTCAACAAAAATTTAATTGGAAACAGAAGATATATTATACAACACCAAAAATGTTGATATATAATGACAAAATATGACAAATATTTATATTGTACTTTAAGTAAAATATTTCGCTAAACGACAAAATCTGATTTTGTATTAATTAAAGCCCAGCAGGTTTTTCCTAGAATAAACTTCCGCTTTTATAAAAATATCTTCACAAACTGCTGCAGAAGCTTCTGTGACGAGCTTGACATATTTAAAAGGGTTCAAAGGGAGGCAAAAACTAGTAGTTTTTTAAATCGTACAATAGTACAAAGAAAAAAGAAAATAACGGGCTTTATTTAAAAATGTAGGGTTCAGCAAAATTATTTGATTTTTCCTTTACGAGGTGTGTTCAGAAAATATCGGAAACTTTCGTTTTTTGAAACAAATATTTATTTATTCGTCTACATTAATGTTGTCGCCTTCAAAATAGTCGCCATTGGATATTATGCACATGTGCCAGCTCTTCTTCCAATACTCGAAACACTTCTAAAACTAGATCTTTGAGATAGCCTTTCATCTATGCTTGCAAAACGACGGCCCTTTAGGGTTCTCTTTATTTTTGGAAATAGGAAAAAGTCAGACAGAGGCATGTCTGGTGAATATGGAGGCTGGGGCATCATTACAGTATTGTTTTTGGCTAAAAATTTTGTTCAAAATTTAACAATTTTGGAACAAATTTTGCTGCCACGCGTTTCATACCCAAAAAATTTGAAAAAATTTCATAGGATGAGCCAATCGATATACCAACATCATCAGCGACTTCTCTGATGGTTTATAACCATTTCTTCCACTTTTTCCATGTTTTTATCGGTTGTTAATGTGCTTGTGCGTTCGGGACGTTCGTCATCTTTAACGTATTCACGGCCATCTTGGAAACTCTTATACCACTTGTAAACTCTTGTTTTACTTATAGCAGACTCACTATAGGCCTTTGTTAACATTTTACAGAATTTATTTCATTTTTTAAGCAAAATTGGATACAAATTCTTTTTGATCCATTTCTTTTAACGAACGAAAATCGCCGAGCTCATAAAACACGTCTAACAGCGCTACAACAGACAAAGTAAACAATGAAAACAGCTAAAGTTTTTATCATACTTCGGGGGCATGTATACCAACATAATAAATAAAATGTTATGATAACCGGACCCTCCGAAGCCGCGAAATTTAACAATTCCCGTTATTTTCTGAACACACCTCGTACCTAACAGGTTAAGTGCCGTATGCGTCCAACTTGGTCTCACGCTAGTTTTGCAAAGTAGGCTATGTCAGACCAACTTTTTGTTTAAATTTTGTCACTTAAACTGTTTTAAAAATATTTTACATAAATTGTATCAAAACTTACTTCTGAAAGGTAAGGAAAATTGTTAAGATTCCCAAGTTCCTCGTTTTCATTGTCGGGCCAATTTTTTGTTAAAATAAATCCGCTTATCTCGTTTATACCAAAATATCTGCTTATCAAGGTTTCGAAAGAAATCAAATACTCCTTTACAGATCCACTACTGAAGTCTGGATAGGCAACATTTTGCCCTTTAAATTTGCCATTATAAACCTTATTATTTACTGTATACAACATGTTACTTTTATTTGCAGTAACAAACAACTCATTTTCTATACCATATATCTAAAAATGTATAAATAAATAAATAATTTAAACACATCAAATTATTTTTTACATGAGGCGGTATAGACAAGTATATTTCCTTGTTGGTTAACAATGCCTTTGTAATATTTTTTAAATCTTCCAATCCATTTGTGTCATTGTGCATCATGGCCATTAATAGATTTTCGTGTATGCATTCGACATCAAAAAGTTCGTCGATATCGGCTGTGTACTCATCGATTAAATTCGACAAAGTTAATTCGTTGCTTCCCCTAAAATCCATTTCATTACTTTTTCATTATTTTATTTATACAATGTAAAAAGTATTTTTCATTTAGGTTTCTATATTTGAAAAAGTTAATATTAAAAGTTCATATCGTATCGAGGGCATTGACTTTTAAATCTCTTTTTGGTGAAACATGTTTACGAAATATTTTCTTAAGTGGAATTTTTCCACTGAAAAAGCCAATTAAAATTTTCGTTAGAATAAATTCTTAGCTTCTCTAATTTTTCATAAAATGATATCTGAAGTGCCAAAATTCTTTAAGGCATACTTTCGTAATTTTATAAATCCTCCCCTTAAGGAAAACAAATTACACATTTATTAAGCCCGATCATATAGAGAGTTTAGGGATTAAAGTTAAAACATCATTCCTTTCAAATTTAAATCAAAGAAAAGTGTTTTTTTGTTTTTTAAAAATAAACTTTAAAGTAAGACTAAAGACATTGGATCAAATGGACGTTACAGTAAAAAATACAGCCATACCCTTATTAAAAGTGGCCAGTCCAAAAAATATAAACAAAACTAACAATAATTATTATATTTATCAATACAAGCATTATTCATAATATTAATTATTATACCTACTTAACTATCAGGGTTTTCAATAATTTATTAAAATAAATTAAATTTTTGGTTATAATGTCCATATATTTTATACATGCAGGGGCGTGCTGGGCCGCCGGGACACCGGGCGAATGCCCGGTGGCCTGCGCTATCATGGTGGTCTGTTGGACTTGTTATAGTATGCAAATAGAAAAAAGATTTTTATACCAAACAAAAAGTATTTTCAAGTTATATTATTAAACACTAAATATAAATTTAAAAAAAAAGAAAGTTTTAATTGACTCCCGTAAAAAAATATAAAACACGTATTTTTTATGCTAACCCTTAACCAAGAAGTCGCAGGTGGAAACCCTAAAGCGTGGGGATATTTTGGATGCTTCCGTAATTATTTTTCCGTTTCTTTGGAATTCCAAATTGATCCGGGGCCACTTTGATGAAATGCAATTTTAGTCAATTTATAAATTATCGGAAGGGAGAATCAGCTCGGATTTATAGAGAAACAGAAACATAATTACAAAAGCATCCAAAAAAGCCCCCTCTCGCAGTTTTTATCTTGATTTATTTGTGATAATACTTTCCTTTAATATCAGTGTGAAGTGACGTAAATTTGGAAGCTTTGTAAAAGGGTTTTATTTCCCGGGGGAAAAACTTTCCTTTTTAAGCTTGGCGTCACTTACCGTGCTGACTTTCTAATAAAATCTCGAGCGCCAACTTCAACGGGTTTAAAGTGGTTGAAGTTCCACTATGTGCGAGGGTAGCTTTTAGGGTCAACAGTGGAGATAAAATTCCAGGGTTCCGGGGAATTTAAGAATAAATGGTGGTTCGGTTAATACATATATTGAAAATAAATCCTCGTATGTACAAAACAATAAATAAATGGAAAATGAATTTACACAGAATAATTTGAAAATAAAAGGGAAGTCTCTGAAACAAACAAACAGAAAATTAGTTACTACAACTTACTTTAGCGGTCGGACGGTCGGGACGGCGGTCGGTCGGTGTTCCGGATGCTGTTGAAATACTCGTCGCACTGATGAGAAGTGATAAGTGATCCCTTCGAAGGCGCTGCGCCCGCTTATATGCCCTCTGGTCTCCCTCCTAGGGCCGGCTGCGCGAGCCTCCAGCATGATGTCAAGATTGACCAATCCCGGCGTTGTGGCAAATCTTTTGACATGACGGTGCTCTCGGTTGCTGCTTGGCATAAAAACGCTTCGTCGAAAGGCAGAAGTAAACAATCTGGCTATTTTTTTGCTGTGCGCTTTGACTGTCCTACGGGTCATTCCGGTGGGGCGCTACATATGGGCTATTCCGGGGTCGTTTATGACTTATGTGAAATAAATCATTTAAATCGGGATTCTGTAACACAGGGTAGGGATAGGGAAAAAGTAACTTCGTTACATCCCCCCCTTACTTCGGGAAAAAAAAAGAAATTTTATTTCTTTTTCTTTTGACCTGACGTCACGGCGGTATCCTGTCGGATATCAAACGGGGTGTTCTGGGCATTTCACACGCTATTGCTGGGTTTGTTTCGGGGCGTGTTTTCTGGGACTATTTCAAATTGAAACAGTGTTAAGTAAACGGTAGTGGATATGCATCCTTTCGGGTTACTGCATTAACTTTTTGGAAATCAATACAAAAACGGGGTTTTCCATCCTTCTTCCGGACAATAACCACTGGCGAGCTCCATGGACTCCGGGACGGTTCGATTATGCCTTCGGCCAGCATTTTATCAACCTCTGAGTTAATAATCTCTTGCATTCGGGGGTTTTGCGGCCGATAACGCTGTTTTATCGGTTCGGGGTTTGTCAGGCGTATCTCATGACTTACTAGAGATGTGGTTCCTTTTATATTCTCAAAGGCGGGTAGTTCGGCGGTTAGAAAATCGTGAAGCTGAGCTTCTTCTTGTTCGGACATTTCGTATTCGGCATCTACCTTCGGTTCGGAACGATTCGGATCGGTTCGGTTCGCTGCAGCTCGGTTCGGTTCGGTTCGCTGCAGCTCGGTGCGGTTCGGTTCGTTCCGGTTCGGTTCGGTATTTGCCAATTCATCCTTACGGACGGCGGTATCGGTGCCTGATTTGCACGGGGTTATTACTCCAACCTGGGCCGGAAAACACATCGTCAGCCTACATTGGGCCAAATCAAAGGCTACTCTAAACTTTGTCAGGAAATCCATACCAATCAGTAGATCGGAGGATAATTTGGGCAGGTGCCCAAAAGTTCCAGACACGGTGCGGGCGCCTATTGAAAATGTCATTGGATAAGTTCCCGGTATAGGGACTTGTTGTCCATTGGCCATTACTACGTATATGGCATTGACATTTTGTTGCGGGTAGCCTAGAACAGCACACTGTTCAGCTATTCGGTCCCCCATATAGGAGTAGGCAGCGCCCGTGTCGATTAGGGCTAAATACCGTTGATTATTAAACTCAATCGGTATATGTGGCCGCTGATCTATGGTTATTATTTCCACAGAACTGACAAAGCTTGTAGACGGGGATAGTGTTGGATCAGCTACTGTCACTTTCGTGACCTTTGGTAGCTGACGTAACCCTTGAGTAGCAGTTGGCAGGCAGACGGGTGCTCTTCCCGCCAGGGAAGGTGCTTTTATCGGTGCATTCAGGGTCGAGGCGGCGGAATTGCGGTACTGTGTTTGCCTCGGCATTACACAGTCCTGTTCGGGTTTCCCGGACACGGGCAGTCTCTGGAATACACGTCTGCCTTACGGCACCGGGAACAAAATATTTTCCTTTCGTTTGTGCATCTTTGCCGGGTGTGTCCGGACTCACCGCACCTCCAGCAAATTAAATTTGCCGATCCTGCCGTAGCTGGCCGCGACTGGGCGGTCGCCGGGGTGGCGGATGCGGCGACGGGGGGTCGGGGCTGCTGGCTTAACGTCATAGCCTGCGCGGGCAGCTGTTTCGGGATGTTTACTGGCAGGGCGCCTTGGAACTGATTGCGGGAGGAACGGTTCAGTTCTTTGCGCAACGTGTCGCATTCCTTTACCGCTTTGGTAAACGACGGGAGATCTAGGCAGTCAGACCGACGCACCTGTTGTCTAAATTCGGGAGCTAGGTTTCTGTATAACCACTGGAGCTCTTGCTCTGCGGAAATCGCGCCGTGGCGGCGTATAAGGGTTTGCATATCGGTAATGTATGCGGTTATCGGTTCTTGCAGCTGGTGCAGCCGGCGGCTGATTTCAGCTTCCAAGTCGGTCAGGTAATTTGTCGGGAAATAATGTATCTTAAAGTCGGTAACAAAATCGTTCCACTGGTTCCAGAACCTTTTGTTATTTCGGAACCACAATGCCGCCTCTCCTTCTAGGATCTGGGGCAGTGGGGATAACAGGCGGTTTAACGAGATATGCTGGGCCTCGCAAATTTCCTCGATGCGTTCCAGGAACGCTACGGGGTCTCCTCTCCCGTTAAAGGAGATTTTCCACTTATCCACCCTTATACACGCTACTGTTGACGGGGTAGCTGTACTTTCGGGTTCATTGGACATTGGTGTCGGTGATGGGGAAACCTGGCGGGCTATATATGTGGCGGTGTTTGGCGTTGCAGCCATCTGCGGGGATATTGCAAGGTGGGCAATATCTTCGGCTATGGTCGGCGTTGTTACTGGCCGAGGGGATATCGCGAGAGGGGTTGCCAAAGTCGGGGCTGTCCATGTCACCGTCGAGGACGCATTTATCGGGGCTGACGTATACACTGGGGCAGGGGTCACAACCTTTGCCGGGGAGGAATGGGCTAGCAAGTTAAACGATTCATTTTGATCGACAGTTCTCAAGGAATTACTTTTTCCTGTCCGGAGAAATTGTATTAGTCGTTTTCGTTTGTCGACTCGGGTACCTGTCGTATCTAAATCGAACTTACTTAATTCTGCCTCCAGTTCGGCAGATTTTAAAAGGTAAACCCAACCAACGCGAGCGTCGGTATCAGGTACAGGGTCAGAAATTACGTTCTCGACTTCCAGAGATTCTGGATCAGCCTGACGGGACTGGCGTTTGGCTCCCTTTCCCATTGGGGCGGTGTTTCTGGGCTACTACCGGGCAAAACTTTAGCAAAACCGCTCGAAGCGCAAAAATCTTGCCACAACCGGCTTCAGTGACCCTGGTTTACTACCAAACGGGGGGTCGCACTGCAATTCGGAACCGAAAATTTTTCACCGGCCCTTTAGGCCAAAAATTTTCTCAAAAACGGCTTCAGCGACCCTGGTTTACCACCAAACGAGGGGTCGCACTGCTATTCGGAACCGAAAATTTTCCACCGGCCCTTTAGGCCAAAAATTTTCTCAAAAACGGCTTCAGCGACCCTGGTTTACCACCAAACGAGGGGTCGCACTGCTATTCGGAACCGAAAATTTTCCACCGGCCCTTTAGGCCAAAAATTTTCTCAAAAACGGTTTCAGCGACCCTGGTTTACTACCAAACGAGGGGTCGCACTGCTATTCGGAACCGAAAATTTTCCACCGGCCCTTTAGGCCAAAAATTTTCTCAAAAACGGCTTCAGCGACCCTGGTTTACTACCAAACGAGGGGTCGCACTGCTATTCGGAACCGAAAATTTTCCACCGGCCCTTTAGGCCAAAAATTTTCTCAAAAACGGTTTCAGCGACCCTGGTTTACTACCAAACGAGGGGTCGCACTGCTATTCGGAACCGAAAATTTTCCACCGGCCCTTTAGGCCAAAAATTTTCTCAAAAACGGCTTCAGCGACCCTGGTTTACCACCAAACGAGGGGTCGCACTGCTATTCGGAACCGAAAATTTTCCACCGGCCCTTTAGGCCAAAAATTTTCTCAAAAACGGCTTCAGCGACCCTGGTTTACCACCAAACGAGGGGTCGCACTGTTATTCGGAACCGAAAATTTTCTTACCGGCCTTTCCGGCCAAAAATTTTCTCAAAAACGGTTTCCGCGACCCTGGTTTACTGCCAAACGAGGGGTCGCACTGTTATTCGGAACCGAAAATTTTTTTACCGGCCTTTCCGGCCAAAAATTTTCTCAAAAACGGTTTTAGTGACCCTGTGTTAGTACCAAACGAGGGGTCACACGGCTCTTCGGTACCGAAAATTTTCTTACCGGCCTTTCAGGCCAAAAATTTTCTCAAAAACGGTATTAAAAAGTCCCTGCTCTTGGGCGCCAATTTGTAAAAGGGTTTTATTTCCCGGGGGAAAAACTTTCCTTTTTAAGCTTGGCGTCACTTACCGTGCTGACTTTCTAATAAAATCTCGAGCGCCAACTTCAACGGGTTTAAAGTGGTTGAAGTTCCACTATGTGCGAGGGTAGCTTTTAGGGTCAACAGTGGAGATAAAATTCCAGGGTTCCGGGGAATTTAAGAATAAATGGTGGTTCGGTTAATACATATATTGAAAATAAATCCTCGTATGTACAAAACAATAAATAAATGGAAAATGAATTTACACAGAATAATTTGAAAATAAAAGGGAAGTCTCTGAAACAAACAAACAGAAAATTAGTTACTACAACTTACTTTAGCGGTCGGACGGTCGGGACGGCGGTCGGTCGGTGTTCCGGATGCTGTTGAAATACTCGTCGCACTGATGAGAAGTGATAAGTGATCCCTTCGAAGGCGCTGCGCCCGCTTATATGCCCTCTGGTCTCCCTCCTAGGGCCGGCTGCGCGAGCCTCCAGCATGATGTCAAGATTGACCAATCCCGGCGTTGTGGCAAATCTTTTGACATGACGGTGCTCTCGGTTGCTGCTTGGCATAAAAACGCTTCGTCGAAAGGCAGAAGTAAACAATCTGGCTATTTTTTTGCTGTGCGCTTTGACTGTCCTACGGGTCATTCCGGTGGGGCGCTACATATGGGCTATTCCGGGGTCGTTTATGACTTATGTGAAATAAATCATTTAAATCGGGATTCTGTAACACAGGGTAGGGATAGGGAAAAAGTAACTTCGTTACAGCTTTTATGCTGATTGCTGTGGAGAGAAAGGTGCAAAATGGTTTAGATTGTGACTTAATAATTGAACTAGCTGAAAACAGTTATTTGTTGCAAAGAGAGTTATCACGGGACGTTTTAACAGTCGAGGTATTTAATTGTGATGTATTTTTACAATTAATATAAAATTGGCTTGTGCCTGGACTGCTCTACCATCTAGTCCAGGCCTGCATTGATTCAGCCAGCACGCCCCTGTATACATGAACAGTCCATCAAGGTTTACGGCTTTGTATGTGAAAATATAAAAAAATCTTCGGACCATTGAACCAGTTTGCCGATATTTTTATTATATTTATTATTCTAGAATTTAACCATGAAGCACGTGTTTATTTGCATGTCTCTCATTAAACAAAGTTGCCTTTACTCTTGCACATGGATTGTTAATAAAATAATTTTTACTCCTCCGGATTAGAATAAACCATTAGCATATAAATAACAAACTTTCTTCATCAACTACTTTACTTAAGATAAAGTCGATTTGTTAGTCGACATTTCTTAGTTTAAAACCAATAAAATAATTAAAAAAATCGTTTAAAAAAATATTTTTTTACGAACTTTTTGATATACAAAATTTGGAAATAAGCGGTCCAGTAAAACGTTCGGAATTCCATTTCTCGGCGACGCGTAGGTCCAATTCAAAAAACGAAGCGCCATTTAAAAAAAATTGAATGCCCTAGCATTCACCATTATGGGATACTTCTTTTGAACCCCTTATAAGGGGTTAGAGTTAGTGATAAAATTAATGTGTAAATATGTCCCCCTAAAAACAAAAGTACACGGGTCTAAAGATTTATTTGTACTTCCAAATTATGCAATGAGTACATACGGTGGGGTTGGCGTGGGTGCACATATGTGTGTGGGTGTTGAAAATTTGGCAACACTGCTCAGACTTGTCAAATTACGAACATGCTGCCTGAGGCAGCCTGCCTCACACGACAGCCTTAAGACAGCCTCAATCAATAAATAAAAATACACAGGAAAGAGCATTGAACGAAAGGTTTTTACTTACCTATGAAATGTAATTTTGTTTATACTTTGGTAGAAACAAGGTTAAAATATTCCTCAAAAAGTTAATTCAAAAATAAAGCTAAGGCAAAGCAAAACGAGATACTAGCCGGCCTTAATAATTAACATAAAGCGAAATATCAATATTTGGTGAAGGCAATAGGCCGGCTAGTATTTAGTTTTGCACTAGTAATTCTAAATTCATTTCTTAATCGCCCCATTTCTCTAGCATTTCTCCCAACATATCGTAACTAAAGTGTACTCGGTACTTTGTACTCGTATGGGTACTTGAGTACAACGGTACTGTACTTAAGTGCTTTGTTTTTTTTTTATTATAATGATTTAGTATACTATAGGGCTATCGGCCATTTCAAACAAGGTCAACTCCTGGGTAACGTGGAAAATTATTCGTATTTAGACAAAATTAACCTCAGGTAGCCCAGAGCTGTTCCAAGTACAATTGTACTTGGTATTTATCCTTCCGGCGGGCGCAACCGATCTAAGAGATACACCAGTTAAAATATTGCACGCGAACGCACTGTTTTTATAGGCATAACTACCCGCCCTTCAGTAGCTTCATATTTTTAGGACTTCTACTGCAGTTTGTGTTTAATCTCCTTGTAAGGTGGTGGCAGGCATTTTGATCTGCTAGATACACTGCGCCCGATTGCGTTATAATTTAATATTTACAAATTTTTAACTTTTTATGAACGTAAATGATTTATAACTTTTTGGATGCATTTTTACTTAAATTTATACTATAATAGTTCAGCAAGAAGAACAGCCACCTAAAAACGAAGATGTTTACCATGTACTTCGGAATCGGGTATTAGACCGCTTTCTAAATAAAGTGCAAAAAATGTCAAAAAGCACTTACAACTTGCAATTTTCGTATGCACTTCATGTTTGGATAAAACTGTTATTACTAAATCTAATGAGGAGTTTTAATAATTACACAGTGCAACATTTTTGAGGTCATGGAATGTAAACACCGTTTTGAGTGGTGTTCTTCAAAGTACTTTATAACAGTAGCAAAACCCCTGTTGGTTTTTGCTAGTTTGTTTCCAATAAGGATTTTATTGCATTTTGAAAATTTTGACTCAGACTTGTGTATGTTGTAGGATATATTGGCCTATTGATAACCGATTTTAATATATATTTTTTTAATTTGTAGGGATGATCTCATAAAAATTATATGAAAAAATACCACCCCTAAGGGTGAAAAATTGGCGATTAAACTACAAATAGGTCTATTTTGAAGCTATGATACGAGATATCTTCGCCAACTGTGAACTGTTTTTTTTTAATTCTTTTAATAATGTGTAGGGTATATAAATTTATTGAAAAAAATCCACCCCTAAGTATGAAAAAAATGTAAATTAATTTTTATATTGGCATTTCATCAACTTCCCTTTTTGAAAATTGTTTCTTGGATTAAAAAACATATACCAAGGTCCCATTCTCACTAAGTCAAGATGACATGGTGTTGTGGTTTTGGAAGCTGAATGTAGGAAGAGTTTTGTTTTTAAATTAATTTTAAATCAAATAAAATATTTATTCTTATAAAAAATGTGAAAAAAATATTCAAAAATATGTTACATTATAATCTAACTAGGTATAATTAATCAATATCCATTGCCATTGATGCCTCTAAAGATCTCGAGCATCCAGGAAGATTCAGGGGCATATCTCTATTAGCGTCTCCATATTCAGTCTCCTCAGGATCTTCAGTGCTTTCATATTGAAATATTTTTTGACTCCACCAACATACTTCCGCAAGCAATGCATCCAGATTTTTTCCCCTTTATCGTTTTTCCATTGGCATGGTTACCTGATGAAAGCGCTCTCCTTGTTCATCCGATTCAGTGAGCAATTGTTGTAAAATTGTTGTTGTTAAAAATTCATCAAGGTGAAAATGGAGGAAATGCAATTTTAATGTCATGGATAAATTAATTTTTTGAAAATAATAAAGCATTTGGCCCACCAATTTCTTCACTTCGTCTCGCTGCACACGATTCTTCCCTAAAACGCCCTCGATTACAGCTTTTAGTGCATCCCAAGCATTCCGGTGATCGTTCTTAAGGATTTTTGTGAACCTATCGTTTGCAGTTAACTTTCTAATATTTGGTCCATTAAGCACACTTGTTAAAAATTTTATTCACAATTAGAATCAAGCGAAGTTGATATAGTTGGGCCGATAGGACATGGCCGATACGTCATCACGGTATTACTCAAGTTCAGACGAATGGCATTTAAAGAATTTAACCTCAATACTACAAGATGAAAAACAAATGCAAATGTCCGAACTTAAGTCATACCGTGATGACGTATCGGCCATGTTCTATCGGCCCAACTATATAAAAATGTTATAATAATTATAATTATTATTTATAAATAACAGTTACCATATTTAATTTTGTTGTTGCTAAGTTTTGGAAATATGGTTTTCAAACAGTCAAACACTTCATCATCATCCTTAACAGCCACTTCGATGAATTTTTTAACAATGCCCAATTTAATGTGAAGCAGTAATATGTCATTCATGTCCTTTATTAAAGGATCATGAACCAATTTTAATTGTGGTTTGTTTTCAGGAGTTCTTCTAACCCAATCCTTACAATGATATTGGTCCACTTTGCTTCGTGAATCCCAATTACAAAGAAAACAAAAGTATTTAGGAAAACCACCCTTTGTTATAATACCTTGTAATATATTGACAACTTTTAAATCACAGCATATTTTCCATTTATGATCATTATAGTTGATTTTCTTTAATATATTGTTCGATGTATCATAAGACTCCTTCATATTTGTACCCAATGCTAAGGGAATAGACGGTTTTTGGTTTGTTTTGTGCAACAGCACAGCTTTCAAACTTGAAACGGTCCCATCAATGAATAAACGCCAATCTCTAGCAACGTACTCCATTCCCAAATTATTCGCCAAAGTTTTGATGTTATTGCAGTAAGTGAATGTATTTGTGGTATCACTGGTATATAATTTCTGAAACTTACTTTGGCGTTTCCTATATGCAGTGATGCTTACATTTGGCTCTGTGAGTTTCCTATGCTTCAAGTATGATGTCAAAAATTCAGAATTTCGCTGTGATAAATTCATCTTAGCCACAATGTAGTCCATTTCTTCTTGTGTAAGCGGTTTTCGTTCTTCGTCTTCGGAATTGTCTATATAATTTGCATCTTGCAAATTGGTTCCATCGGCAAAAACGCTATCGCCTATCAATTGGGACAAAACATTGGGGCTTGGTGCTTTGGGTGGTTCTACATCTTCAAGGAGTGGCAGTGGAAGTGTGCCAGTAAAAGCGGCAACATATTTTTTTAATTTCGATTTTGTCCTGTTAATTCAAGGGGCAAAATTAATACATGCGTAGCACCTGGATGCATCATGACCGTTTGGGTCTTTTATCCAAATCACCGGCTTAGAAAAAGGCATATTACTTCTTCGTCGATGTAACCAATGCATCAGATTGATATAGCAGTTATTGCATACTGTATTTGGCGTAAAATCTTCGACACTCGAATCCGCTTCGTCAAAATATAAAGTGTATGCTTTTTTAAATTCTTCAGTGAAGAAATTTTTTCAATCTTTCTGCTGCAATTTAGGCACTAAATGACCACACACGTAAAAAAATGCATTTAATTTTGGACACTTGCTATTTTCCATAATAACTTGTTCACTTAAAATCACTTATCTGAGCTACAGGGAATTTGTATCGCAAGACGCTAATAGCAACAAAACGTGAATGATTAAAGTATGCTGTTTTTTGGGTTAATTTCTTATGTATTTTTTTTTCTTCTAGTCGATAATAAATATATTTATAGACATTTAACAGGGAAAAATAATTAATAGGTAATACGTTAAAACCTTTCCAAACTTTATGCCGCATTTATAGATTTTATAATATTATGTCTTTTGATGTGTTGAACAGACTTCGGAAAGATTTTAATGTCTCTAATATATAAATAATTATTGTTAATTTTTGCATATAATATATTTTATAAAGTCAGTTCTTTTAGTAAAACTTATTTTCACATTTTACTGTAAATTTTCCTACATTCGGCTTCCAAAACCGCCCCATCATGTCATCTTGAAAATGAGACAACCCATGGAATATACCTTTTAAACCAAGAAACAATTTTCAAAAGGGGAAGTTGATGAAATGCCAATATAAAAATTAATTTCCATTTTTTTTTTCATACTTAGGGGTGTATTTTTTTCAATAAATTTATATACCTACCCTACACATTATTAAAAGAATTGTTGGCGAAGTTATCTCGTATCATAGCTTCAAAACAGACCTATTTGTAGTTTAATCGCCAATTTTTCACCCTTAGGGGTGGTATTTTTTATATAGTTTTTATGGGATCATCCCTAACAAAAACCCTACAAATTAAAAAAAATATATATTAAAATCGGTACATATACACAAGCCTGGGTCAAAATTTTCAAAATGCAATAAAATCCTTATTGGAAACAAAGTATACTTTGTTTCCAATAAGGATTTTATAGCTATGCTATAGCAAAACCCAACTGGGGTTTTGCTACTGTTATAAAGTACTTTGAAGAACACCACTCAAAACGGTGTTTACCTTTTTAGTGTTGCACTGTGTTATTCATAATTATTTGTTTTGATATACAATATTTGTATAAAATACATATTTTGTTTAGTTTTCGTTACAAAAAAATTGTTTTATTTTATTTTCGAAATTTATGCATAAATACATGTATGTTCTAATTTTGTTATTTATTAAAAGTTTTAAAAAACGTTGCTATTTATTTATTTGGTAAAAATATTAAAAAAAACACTTTAGTATGCATATCAGAAATTTCTTTTGTCTTTACAAAAATTAGTTATATTTGATTTTATTTGCGCATTTTATGTATAGTATTTTATAAGTTAGTATATAGTCTTAAAAAAAGTAGTGTTAATTATTTATTTGATAAAAAATATTAAAAAGCACTTTAATAAGCCTATCTGAAAATTGAATCTGTCAGATCACTGCGCCCGAACTCGTGCACAAAAGACGTGCGCCCGCCGGAAGGTTAAGTACTTTTATATAAGAGTACTTGTATTCAGTCCTCGAGTACTTTATCATTGTACTCGGAACAGCTCTGGGCTACCTGAGGTTAATTCTGTCTAAATACGAATAATTTTCCACGTTACCCAGGAGTTGACCTTGTTTGAAATGGCCGATAGCCCTACTTAATCATTATAATAAAAAAAAACAAAGCAAAGAAAATATCAAAGCAATTTTAAACATAAATTCGTTTTTTAAAACTTTAAAATATATTATATCTGAATGTATAACCTTAAAATATTTGTACATGCTAACATTAAGCTACATTAAGAACACGGAAGAGTTTCAATACTTAATAAAATGTTCAAATGTCGCACCCGTTACATTTTGAGAAAATTTTAGAAAATAAAGTATACAATATTTGTGCATTTAAAATACGTGATTGTTTAAGGTTACTATTCAAGTTTCATACAAAAAATTATTACTATTTATTTGCTTTCATTCAAAATTTTACAGTATTAACTTTAGAAGCCAACTTGGTCGCATTTGTCGATTTTCTAAGGTCGCGCCCGTTACGCTATTCATGGCGTTATAAAAGGTTTTCTATACAAGTTTTTATTGACTTTTTGTTTGAGTTAATTACCTAATTTTTTATAATATTTTTTATATTAAGGTATCTTGATATATATGTACAAACACTTCATTATCATGAAAAAACGCAGTTTTAGCGTCGCACCCACAATGGAAACACCCAATTGTTAACAGTGCCGGTTATACCTTAGGCAATTGCCAATCAGAAAGGGAAAGGGAAAAATCTTATTTTTTCATCAATTTATGTAAAAATAGGATTTGTCTGGCAATCCAAAATTATTTACGAATAAAATTTTATTTAATTTGTCGGTTTTGAACATTTGCGTAAATGAGAGACAGCAGTTACTGCTGTCTCTCATTTACGCAAATGTTCAAAACCGACAAATTAAATAAAATACTACTGTAGTGTCATCTATTAGATAAATTAAGTAATTATTAAAAATTGAAAGATTTAAGGAAAAAGTTGTAATACATTTTTCCCATCCCTTTTCATACAAGTATAGGAAGGGATGAAAAAATAGGTAAGAAAAACTATCGAAAGTCATCGATACTTTACAAAAAACTATCGATGTACATCTGTAATTTCCCCCACACTTCTCTCAGGCGAGAAATTTAAACTAGCAATTTCTCAAGGAGTTCGTGGTTAAAATGTTTTCGGTCTGTAAAACACCCCTTATATAAATAGCACTATAGTTACCTGCATAGATGAGTTTTAACCAATTCATCCCATTCAGAAATATCCACACTAAAATTATTCTGCAACTGCCTTAAAAATGAAAGATTTGTACCCAAAGCAAACTCTATTTCTACATCCGAAGGAGTTAACCCTCTTAAAACGATTAAATTTGAAGAAAGGATAGTAATTTCCAAAGGACCATCATGTCTTATTATAACCCCATGAAAAGTATCGCCTTGCTTAGCCCATATAACAGGGGGTGTGTTGTGGTTAAATTTATTGGGGTAAATAACTTTTGATAAGTTGGTACCTTTTTCCAGTTTTATTTGGGTTTCACCTAGGCCGTATAGTGAGTCTTTGGTTAAATATATAGTCCATTCCCAGTATGTTTCGGACATTATTAGAGGCCCTTTGGCAGTGGTAAAAAGTGTTGTATCATTTTTTTTTATTTCAACCATAACAGGGTTATCTGATTTAGTTATATTAAGGTTTCCAAATTTTGGTCCTTCATCTTCTTTTTCAGAACCTCTTTTTAACTTCACCAAAACCCTGTGTTCATCCAGTTCTTTGACAGATAGATCCACACTGGGCAAACTTTTAGTTCCATAGGGAGTATTTGCATACGAAGGTTTATTTTCCTTATTTTTATCAACATTAAAGGAATATTTAGAGGGCAAATAATGAAAACAAACATCCACATCAAAACAACAATTCAACTCTAAACACTTTCTCTGGGTAATGTTAGCTTTACCGCACGTCACTCGGAAAGTCCTGTTTACGACGCACGTGTGCGTTACGGGCACATTATGAACATTTTGATCGATAAGAAAGTAAAACATTAAAACTGGTACCACTGTGGCGAATATTATTAAACATATTAAACCTTTAAATAGTGCACTTTTTAGAAGTTTTTCTTTCCATGTTATTTTAGGTCCTCGTGTTTCATTTAATTCTCTTTCTCGTTCGATAAAATTTGACGCACTGTTTCTTTCGATTGAAACCATTTTAAGGTTAAGGGATTAACTTTTCAACGTTTTTTTCATGGTTTTACAAAATACTGCCAATATGATTTTATTGTTTTAAAATAATCTCTCGATAAGATATTGAAATGGGATTAAATATTTTATCTTGATAAGGGGAAAAACACTTACATTTTATAAATAGGTAGGCGTTTTAAATATCTACCTAATAAATGATTTATTACAATCGAACACTTTTAATTCATTTTAATTTGGTTGAATTGGCCTGTGGTTTTCCGGGATCTGCTCCGTGTTGTCTGTTTTTGGTTCTTAAAAGAACCGTATGTCTGACGACGTTTCGGTACAATCTCATGTACCATCTTCAGGTCTAACTCGCAGCAGAGCAGCAACAGCAGCCCAGCAGATAAGACCTGAAGATGGTACATGAGATTGTACCGAAACGTCGTCGGACATATATATTTTTGGTGCTTAAAAGAACCGTATACGGTTCCTTTAAGAACCAAAAACCGACAACACGGAGAAGACCCTGGAAAACCACCAATTCATATATATTCATATATTCACATTCACAAATTTACTATTAAAGTATGGTCCATGGCAAAGTGAGTACCGTATATGGTCCTCACTTTGTCAGTTTGTGAGTAGGTATATTTTCAAGACATATTTTTCGGTACTTAATAAGTACCGAAAAATATGTCTTGAAAATATACCTAGTGATGCCGCGAGACGAGACGAGACGAGAAAAGTCCTTCTCTCGTCTCGTCTCGTGCAGCGAGAGAAAATGGGTCTCTCGTCTCGTCGAGAATACTCTTTTCTCGCTCGAGAGTGCCTTTCTCTCGTCTCGTCTCGTTTCTCTCGTGGTAAAAGTACCTAAGTATGAATACAAAAATTATTTGGAATGAAATAGGAAATCGTTTATATTCTTTTATATAGAAATTTAAACTGGAAATAAAAAAAAATGTGTGCCAAGACCACACTAATAAAGTAAGACTTTTTACGCCGAAAATGTTGCGCATTTGAATCAAATGGTTGGATCTATGTAGAGTAGTTACATCTAGTATTATACACCTATAATAGGTGTTTTTTTTAACTTGAGACAGCTCAATATCTCGTGAAATACGCATTTCACAGAAAAATGTCTTATATTAAAGGTTAATGTGACCAAAGGGGACATTATTTGGTGCTACCGCTAGCCCCCTCCTTAAGGGTGAAACGGGGGGTAACTTTAGAAAGTCAAATGGAATGACCCGATTTTTTCACAGATTTTGGTAGTACTTAAAAAAATGAATAACTTTTATTTGAAACTTTTTTTTAATTTATCAACAGACGGCGCTGTAATTCAAAATTTAAGAAAATTGGGTTTCCTTGTAAAATGTATTATTTGAAACGTTTGAAAAACAAAAATTAACATTAAACCAACAATAGTCGGCTCTGAAAACAATTTATAACAAATGTTCAAAATGTCATCCTTTCATTTCGACACCTTTTTAAATGAGTTGTAGGAATTGCAGCGTAAACTTTTTCTTTCAAGTAACCCCACAGGAAGAAGTCTGGCAGATCGTTTTCTAGAAAATTCCGGTAATTTTCACCATTTAATGCCGTTCGCCAAAGGTACCGCACCAAACGTTTACCGACCAGGGACGCTGGTGCTCCACTTGGTGTCGAAATGGAAGGACGACATTTCGAACATTTGTTATAAATTGTTTTCAGAGCCGACTATTGTTGATTTAATGTTAATTTTTGTTTTTCAAACGTTTCAAATAATACATTTTACAGGGAAACCCATTTTTCTTAAATTTTTAGTTACAGCGCCATCTGTTTATAAATTGAAAAAAGTTTTAAATAAAAGTTATTCATTTTTTTATGTACTACCAAAATTTGTAAAAAAAGGGTTATCCCATTTGACTCTCCAAAGTTACCCCACGTTTCACCCTTAAGGAGGGGTAGGGGGTGGCTAGCGGTAGCACCAAATAATGTCGCCTTTGGTCACATTAACCTTTTATTTAAAACATTTTTCCGTGAAATGCGTATTTCTCGAGATATTGAGCTGTCTCAAGTTAAAAGAAACAGCCTGTATCGGCGCAGTAGTTTTCAATGGATCAAATCATTTGATCCATCTGAAAACTATTGCGCATATATGATGTAACTACTCCACATAGATCCAACCATCTTGTACCTACTGCGCATGTCCGTCATTTTGAATCTGCAATTTTGTTTTTTTTAATGGATATCAAATTCTGAATCAGGGACCCCATAAATATCTGAATACTAAATTTTACCCAAACCGACAAATTTTCGTTATATTGGATCAGCCATTTTATTAAAAAAAAATGGATATCAAATTTGTAATCAGGCCCTCAAAAACCACATGTTGTTGATAAGTTTATTGAATAAGCAATGCTTATTAAGCATACGGGTTTTTTTTAATAGTATAAGGAGTGCCATAGATGTGCTTATACAGGGTAAATTTTAAAAATTATTATTATTTTATAAGTTATTTTTTCTTGGTTAACGTTAAGTTGTGTTATAAAATAATACAACGTTAACCAGGAACAAATTTTGTGAAATGCGAATAATGTTCTCATTGGTCCAAATAAATATCGTCATTTATGTGCAAAATTATAATTTTTATTAAAAAAAAAATTGTTTTTTATAATCGAGAGAACGAGAGAGATCGAGAGAAACGAGAAATTCTCGAGCGAGAGAGGGCATTCTCTCGTCTCGTCTCGAGCCTTTTTTCGAGAGAAAATCACCCTCTCGTCTCGTCGAGACGAGACGAGACGAGACGAGAGGCGAGAATCTCTCGTATCGGCGGCATCACTTAATGAGTAGAAAGTTGCTTATAAGTACTACTTATAAGCAACTTTCTACTCATTAAGTGAGGACCATAAAATTGACAACTTTAAATGGTCCTCACTAAATGCTAGGAATGATTTGTTGACTATAATTTTAATTTGTCTTTTGTCTGGTTTGATCTTTGCCAGGGTATTGAATATTTTAGTAATCTGGCGGAAAACTGTTTTTACCTTTAACCACTCGAAATGTTTTTCCAAATATTATTTTATTATTATAGATATAAAGTAATTGGCTAGACCACAACGAAACGATTAGGTTATGTCGCAAAGCCGATAATTTTAATGTAAGTAGTTCAGAATTATTAAATTATTAAAAAACGTAGTGTATACAACACGGCTGAGAAAAGCATATTAACTACATATCTACAGCCTCGGCTAGCGCCTCGGCAGCGAACAATGAGCTTTTTCCGCCTGTTAGATAATGTACTCATAATTCTATAACACAATAAATTCTTGAATTATATAATAATAATCTTACACTGAAAGATCAGTTTATTTACAATTAATTATGTTGTTTAACAATAAATAAAGGATTTATTCGATACTTGAATAGATAGCTATACGCGTGTAGCTGTCTATTCAAGTCCTCACTTGGTTCTGATATACCCAAAATTATTTAAATGACAATACAATTCATTATAATTAGAACCAATAAAATGCCAGTATTCCATAGTTACGCATTTTATCACAGCGGCAATATTTTTTATCACCTTGTTTACACGTTGCTAAGGATTTTGATACTTTTCTTAATTTGACATTTGTTGACATTTAAATACTGTGTTTGTTAAATTATTAAAATAATGAATTATAATCTTTAAAAGATCGATGGGTTGGTGTAAACGATAATAAAATTAAGGTAACTTTGAATAAATAAGGTTTATTAAAGTCTTTTTATATTTTAAAGCACATTTTAATTTCAAATGTCAAACTGACAAATTCGTTAAATTCTAAAATTCATTATATTTTCTCACTAAATATAACTCGTGGTATGATTAATTATCGATGATATTTACTCATTAAAACCGAAGCAGAACATTTCACTCGTCCTGCGGACTCGTGAAATCTGCAGCTCGGTTTCAATTCGAAAATATCATCGATGATAATCATACCACTTGTTATATTATGGGTGACAATTTTACGTGTATATTCGTCACCCACCTGTTGCTAATTTAATATTAAGCGTAACTTAATATTAATTAAATGGAGGTGTGACTGAGTACACGTTATTCTTTGAATTAAAAAGGATTTTTCTTTTTTGTATGATCGTGTATTGTGAAAAGTTTTGATTTGCAGAGCGCTTTCGGCCTTAAGCCATCTTCAGTGCTTCAACTGATAAGTAAAACAGGAATTAGATTAAATAACATTGAATTTTTAATAAAAACTTACTTGTCAGTTGACAGGAGTTGGCAGGAATATTAATTGTGTTTTTATTTTGACTCCTTCTACGGGTCCTCATAATGTACGTGATGCAATATTTGCAAATGCCATTTTTTCCTATTGGGCAACTTGGTGAAAAAGCCCAAGAGTCCCGCAATAGAATTATTAAACAATCTAAAAAATTGTCAGTAATATGGAAGATATTTTTCGTAATCGTTTAGTTTCATTCGATCCCCTAATCTCCAGTATGAGAAAATTTAATCCTAAAACGTTGAAAAATATACACTTGAAGTAGTTTTTTGATAAATCTAATACTCTCAAAAATATTCTTGAGCTACCTAGGCATTATATTGCACCATCATGATCAGTTAGTAACTGATCATGATGGTGCAACATTATATGGCCTTTTATTTGTCATTTGTCATTTGAAAACGTTTTTTTATTTGATTTCACGTAAACTTTTGACCACCCTGTATGCATATACATACAGGGTGGTCCAGGATTAATCTGAAAAATTTTAATGATCGAAAGAGCCTGAAAAAACAATAAAAACAAACCCAAAAACATTTTTTTTAAATACACACTAACACACTAATAGCCCTTCAAAGGCAAAAAAAACGTTTTTTTTAAATAACTTCTGCTCAAATTTTGTGTACCTGGGTAAAATTTCTTACAAAAGGCCCAGCGGCGGATATTTTGTGGGGGTTTCCCCTTTTTACCCCCATATTTAGACACCACTGGATTTTATTGGAAAATCATCAGATTTCTTATTCAATTTAGAAGCAAAACTTGTGTGTTAAATTTTCATAAGATCAGTGGTTTCGGAGACTAAAATTTCAAAAATACCGAGTACACGGAATTTTATCATATTTTATTTTAAATCGGTAACTTGGTAACAATTATGCCACGTTATCAGTTTATAAAATATTATAAAAATAAACTAGCGTCCAGGAGTTATCGTGCAGTTGTTACTGATCCCGTCATATTTTTAGGTTGTTTTATTGTAACGTTGATTGAGGATTACAATCAACGTCTGTAATTAATAATTTAATTGTATTATAATACAAAATCAAACCAACCCAAAAACCACCCTATTGAAAGTGATTATTCCAAAATTTCATTGGTAAATTTTTATTGGCCCAATACATCGTTCAGAAAAAAAAAAATTTATTACTAAAATAATAACAAAAGTTCCGTATACACAGTGTTTTTGAAATTTTAAACTGAAATATCTCCGTTGATCTGATAAAAAATAAACATAAAAGTTTTGCTTTTAGATTGAAAAAGGATAAAAATAAATCTGATGATTTTCTAATAAAATCCAGTGGCGTCCAGAGGGTAAAAAGGGGAAACCCCTCCCAAAATCTCCGCCACTGGGCCTTTTGTTCATTATATTATCGACGGAAGCTTAACCTACTCAAAATTTGAGAAGAATCGGTTTAATGGTTTAAAAATTATTTTGAAGGACTATATCTCCGTTAGTATGCATTTTTGAAAAATGTTTTTGGGTTTGTTTTTATTGTTTTTTCAGGCTCTATCGATCATTAAAATTTTTCAGATTATTCCTGGACCACCCTGTATATTACATAAATCATAAATAATTTTAACAAATATTAATTAGGCAA
This sequence comes from Brassicogethes aeneus, assembly GCA_921294245.1. Lineage (NCBI taxonomy): Eukaryota > Metazoa > Arthropoda > Insecta > Coleoptera > Nitidulidae > Brassicogethes > Brassicogethes aeneus. The sequence goes on from OV121134.1 coordinate 53,305,158, forward strand.
AATTAATAATAAATAAATAAAAATGGGGGATTCAATTTAAAAGTCACTTGATATCTGTTTTGTGGGCCACCCTTTTAAAAATATATTTTCATTTAAAATGTTTGCAATGTTTTATTATTTTTACACCTTTTATTAATAGTGTAGTATCACCATTGAGGAGTTTCTATAGAATGTATTTAAAATATGATTTTGAAAGTAATAAAGTATTAATTTGTTAATTAAAATACGTTTTATTTTTACTACATTGGCACCGCAACTTGCTGTCGCGGCCTAATGCATATTATTTTTTATAGCAACTTTTATAAAAATTCTATTTAAGCTACGCGCATAATAGTATTTAAATACTATTATGCGCGTACCTTTAAATAACAATTGTACTTGTACAAGTGTTGAAAAGTGAGTGTTAAAGCTACTCACGAAGCCGTTAGGTCGAGTGGGCATAACACGATCTTGAAGAAAGCTTTTTTCACAAGTGAAATACAATGTCACTTTACAATGTAAAGTTTACATTCAAGTTTTGCTTTGCCAATGAAAAGATTTATTTTTTAAGCAACGATGACATTACGAAATGTGACTTTTACATAGTGGTCGTAGAAAAAATATAAAATAAACAATTTAATCTGTCAGATCTGACAGATTTGAAATTTCTTGTATAAAAATGTTAGGTTAAGTGCAAACTCTCAGTTTCATCCCGCTTCACTGTGGGCCCTATGCCCAAACTAGTTTGCAATAAGTCATTATTGAAAATGTATAATTTGCCACTATTGTTTTATTAAAAACATTTTTAAACTTGTTAAAACATAATTGCTTTTTGAAAATACTCTACGAAGACTTTTTCATAAATGCCCAATGTCAGATCTTTAAAAGAAAGTCTATTTTTAATGCAATAGTTTTAATTAAAACTACGATTTTTGCGAATTTATAGTTTAGAGGGCCGTGAAAAGCAAAAGTCGCCTTAAACATTTTATAACTGACATTAGACCTGTCAATTAGTTGTGTTGGTTACATAAAATTATAGAAAATTCTTGTTTTTTTCTGTTTTTGGCAAGAACTGATAATTCCTTAAGGTAATTACCATGAATATTTAATTTTTTAAGTTTTGCAGAGTAAAAAATAGGAAGGCTAACGAATGCCAAGCCAAAATATATATTTTTTATTAGACAAAAATGTAGACTACTAAGAACTGTTAACCAAAAAAATCGCGAAACTTATCCCAGTCAAAAATGTAAACCTCTGAGAAAAGAAAATATTAAGAATTAATATGAATCTTAAGTTGTTTATCGCATGTATTGCTTGGGCAATGAGCAAATTATATACATGGGGTTTAATATTTATTAAAAGTGTTTACGCCTACTTTTTCTTTTTATCCGTTTTTAATATTGCATTAAGGTGGCCTAGATGCAGGCAGCGGCGTAACTAGAAAAAGTGCCGCCCGGGGCAGCAGTGGCTGTCGCCCTCATGTTTTTTTTGAGGGGGGGAAGAGAGGTTAGGTTAGGAGTCAGTTTTGAGGACCGTACGCAAAATTAAAAATATATAATTATATATATAACATATATATATAACATTAAATTGTAATATTTTAAGAATTAAAAACAAACAAAAATGTACTTTAACATAATTTATATATATGAAAAAAACAGAGATAAATACTCAACCTTATGTAAAAGTACCTACAAAAAAAACTTAAACCTGAGTAAAAAATAAATAAAAATGTTTAAATATTTAGAATACCGGTCTTGTTTCTATTTTTTGCTAGCTTTATTTGATTTGGAATATTTTGGGAGTAATTGTATAAATCTCAAATCTATTGGAATTTGAATTATATTATTTCGAAAGAGAATATTTAATTATCAAATATTTTTTTTATTTTTATATTCTGTCTTCCAGTTTTTTTCGCATTTTCTCTCACGATTTTTGCCGCCCCATGAAGTGCCGCCCGGGGCGGACCGCAACCCCCGCCCCCCCCTAGTTACGCTACTGGATGCAGGGGCGTAGCTACCGCGGTATCAGCCGTATCAATGATAAGGGGCCCCCGGCTAGGGGGGGCCCCCGATTGGCTTCGACATGCGTAAGCAAAAACACATGTTAAAAAAATTGAGGCATACAATTAAATAAACCCACAAAAGTGTGGTTATATACCCAGACTGCAATGAAGGTTCGAAAATATTCCAGGAATATTCCGTATCGCCTAGGAATATTCCGCTTCATTCTAGGAATATTCATTGGGAATATTCCTAGAATGATCCTCTAAAACTTCCAAGCATCATCTAAGAATATTCCCAGTGAATATTCATTAGTTTAGTTGCAATACCTCTCACCGTTGCTTACGCACGCTTGATAACTATATATACCGATAGTTTAATAATATTAGTTGGAGATGTGCGTCTGTGATGGCACAGCCAAACAATGATTATAGTGGGATTGATCTACTCAGTAACTCAATAATGGCTATACTTAAGTTAAGTTCCTGGGTATAAGAGGCAATATGGGCTGGGAATATAATCCCCAAATTATATCAAGGAATATTCCCCTAATAATCCTATGATATCATATATACATATTTTTATGTACAGGGTGATCCCCTATAATGTCGCCCCCCTTTAACTTTTTTATTTTAAGCCCAAAAATTTAAAAGTGTGGTTATGTAGGTACTAAAAAGTACTTTTTTTCTACGTATAAAGAAAATTGGAAAATTGATATACCTACCCTAAAAAATTTTTTTGTTTACCCAAAATAGACTTTGAGCGTGACACCCAGAAATTTTTTTGCCAGCAGCTTTTCCCGTATAAGGGCCCCAACCAGATTTTTGTTACGGGGCCCCCTTGAGGCTAGCTACGCCACTGCCTAGATGCATTGTTAAAAATTGCTCAAAAGGCATTGAAAAATTACATTTAAGTCCAGAATTATGTTAAGAATCCGAGAATGTAAATATATACAGGGGTTTCTATTTAATTTTTTGAACCTGAACCCATTTCCGGTGAAACCGGAAGTGACCGAAAAAATATGCGAAAACCCTCCTCTTTATACACCATTTACCTATTACCAACCCACTGAGCAAAAAAACGTAAAATATATGTTGCGTTGCTTGGCGGTTTGGAACGACTCCTTGTTCTCTTTATCGAAATCACTTTCAATCAAACGAAATAATTTCATACTGGCTTTTAAAACAAACGTTAATAACTTAAGTTATCTAAGTAATTAGGTATATAAAACTTATATAACTTGCCTGTCGCTTGGCGCAAAATTTGTCTCCCATGTTAACTGGTGTATTAACTGCAAAAACAAATTGATTAACAGACTTTTCTTTAAGTCTAACAGCATTGATTAATATATAATAATATCCCTGCTTAAAATACCCCATAGAGACCCTGTTCAAACCGATAGATATTTGTATCGGAATGTATGGTGTTTCTATAGGGTGTATCGGTATGTATAGGACCCATGCATAGTTGATCTATAGGAAAATCCACCATTGATTTATTTGCTATTGGTTTCAATGGGGAAAATACACATAAATGTAGAAACCAGTTTTTCCCCATAGGACCCCATAGGTTAATTTTAATAAAAAAATTTCAAATGTTTTGTGGTTGCTCTATAGGGATATCCCTATATATCCTTCATTGAGTTATTTGCTATCGGTCTCTATAGGAAAAACTTAAAAGTTATGGTGTGCCTATAGGTAATTTCCTATACATTTTCTATCGGGCCGTATCCGAAAAAAAAACATGGACAAATGCACATTGAATCCGGTAGCGCCCGATAGATTATTTTGTATAGGTCTCTATGGGGGTATTTTAGGCAGGGATTACTTCTCGATATTCACTAATAGCGCCATCATGGCGATATTGGGACAATTAATTAATTATATTATAACCGTATGGTTGCAAACAAATGATAAAGCCAACTTACCTAAACCGTTCAGTCTTGCCTATGGAGAAGAATGCGTTTTCTATCACACAGCAACAAATGGCAACACACTGTTTTGAACACAGATCAATGGCAGTCGCAAAGCAAACAGAGTATGCCCTGTTACAGGGCCCCTTTTATACCGATATACCTATAGACTGGAAACGAAATTACCCGAGCCCCTTTTTACGTAAATTTTACATAAAATATACGTTTCTTAATCTCACGATGCGATAATAATAGAATAATTATTATTCTATAAGCGGTAATATTAATTAATAAATCACTCTGGGATTTATAATAAGTCATTAAAATAATAATTGTACCTACTTACATTGGTTTCTAAGTAAGTACCTTCGGTTTAATCTAAAATTATGAATTAAATTCGGTATTTAATTATCTAAGTATACACTCAAATTGCCAACAAAAATGTGAATGTGGCATATATTTTAATGTTCATCATTGGCAAACCTACCCCATTCATATTTATCAGGTGTCACATTGGTGACGTAAAATCTACGTTGCGTTTTGCACCTATAAGTAGGTATTATAATACGCTAGAGTAAAATAAAAGGCTTAGACTGGACGGTATAGTGACGTTCTCGACAGCACCTTTTATTTTTTAGCGTAATTTTTACGTAAATTGAACATCACTAATAAACGTAGTTAATGTGCCTTAAAATTGACAATTTTTAAACGTCACTGTGACATCACCACATCCATAATGTTCAGTGGAGGAGTGTTAACACTCCTCCACCTATTTTCAGAAAAGGAATCTCTAGATTTATAATGTTCAAGTTTCGGGATAAAACATAGTAACTATCGCGATATATCGAGAGTAGGTATATATAGAGATGTAAAAAACGGTTTTTTTTCAGATGTGAAAAAAAACATGAAAAAAAACCTAGAAAAAAACGGTTTTTTTTGTTTTTTTTTCAAAATAAAATTTTGAGTAAAATGTATATTAATAATAAAGTGAAATATAGAATATATTTATAGAATATATGAAAATTTTGACCGAGACTAAAAAAACTTATTATTTTGTAGTTTCCACATTAGAAACCAACTACTAATACAAAAAATGAAAGGATAAAAAAAAATGTTTTGGGATTCTTCGGATAGCTGTGTCTTTGTTAAAAATGGTCGTATTGGAGCCGTAAAAAAAGCAATTTGAAGCTTGAAGTTTTTAGTTTTGAGATTTTTAGATAAAAAATGTGCAACGCTCAATCCTAACAAATACAGTAATAAAAAAAAACGATTTTTGTTGGCTTTCTGGTCCACGGAATGTTCTGACTTAACCACAAATGTTCTACAAGAATTTGCTATTGCTTTTTTGAAAAAAAAAATCCATACTCTACATGAATTTGAAAAATCATGAAAAAAGTGCTTTTGGTAGCTTTTTGAAATCGCTGAATCAAAAATATTATATGTAGTTACTTTTTTAGGACCAAATCAAAACAAGCGCGGTCCTTATTGGTCAATTCGGTGGTGGTGGCACGCGTGCATAGCGCGAGACTGTATTTACATTTACTAATTGTCATTTAGTGACTTTAGTCCATGAACTGGACTGGAAATTTAAAAATTAGGCAATTGGGACTAATCTTGAAAAAAAAACCCAAAATGTGAAAAAAAACCATTTGAAAAAAAAACAATGAAAAAAAACCTGAAAAAAAACAAAAAAAACGGACCGTTTTTTTTCAAGTCGCATCTCTAGGTATATACCTATAGGTATGCAGACATTACAAAATATTTTTTCTCTCTACTAGAGAGTCTCTAGTATACAGGTAATTTGGGTTAAATCGACTTATTTTGATCCGCAGATAACGTTGGTATGGTTTGTTACACTAGTTGAAGATAACCCAGTATTTTATAAATTAATTTCCAAAAATACTTATGTGGCAACACTGGAAAATGAAAAAATAAATTATATAATTACCAGCATTGGTTAGTCTCAAAGTTTAATTATTTTTAAAGTTTAAGTAAATAGAAAAAAAAATGAATTAATGCAACCTAGTTTGGACATTGGGCCCACAGTGCGCTTTACAGATATTAAAAATCAGATTTTATGAAAAATTTGTGGGTACTTTTGATTATTATTAATATAATTGTGCGCTTAATGTATATAAAATACATAAGTACCTACCTATTAGACCAGTGCCGAAGCCTTTAAAAATGGTAAAAAGTGAAAAAAAATTACAGTAGGATGAAACCCATTGGAAAAGGAGGAGAATATAATAAAAAGGAAAGAAAAAATAAATTACGGGCGATCTGACTTCGGGAAGTGGGAGGGGGGGTTTTAAGGGTAAAAAATGGTTTATCTCGATTTCCGGCAAAAATACAAGTCCTATGGAAAAAAGTTAAATGGCAAAGTTGTAGGTAATAAAAAGATCTACAACTTTTGTATTTACAATTTTTTCACATAACCTCAAAATTTATGTGAAAAATTCAAATAACCAAGGTTTTTTATTTTTATCTTTTTCAAAAAAAAATTTTTTTCCACGAAATTTGGTGAAAACTTGCCTTTTTATGTCCCAAATACACTGTAATTTATTTGATTTGAAATATTTATTATTTCACCTTATTTTGACTTAATATCAAAAAAAACACCCTAATTTTCAATCGAAAATTATCGCGTCAAAATATCAGCTTTTTTCAAAAAGTCGGTGTGCTTTTTGTTCGTTGAAATCTCCACTTTCTGATGGTGTAAAAAAAATATACATTACTATGGTAAATGTTCTTAGAAAATGCAAAAAATATTATAATGAAAAACGAAAAAAACTCGAATTCGAAAATTTATTTTAATCATTATGTACAATTTCATCAAAAAAAATGTGATTTTTGCAATTTTTTTTAGTTAAAAAGTTTATTTATTAAATTATAATAACATTTATGTCAGAAAATCTCATAAAATTTAAAAATACATGTAAATCATACTATTGAATTTAGATACTTCATTCTGATTACGTTATTCATTATAATATTTTTTGTATTTTCTGAGAACATTTACCATAGTAATGTATATTTTTTTTACACCATCAGAAAGTAGAGAGTTCATCGAGCAAAAAGCACACCGACTTTTTGAAAAAAGCTGATATTTTGACGCGAGAATTTTCGATTGAAAATTAGGGTGCTTTTTTGATATTAAGTCAAAATAAGGCGAAATAATAAATATTTCAAATCAAATAAATTACAGTGTATTTGGGACATAAAAAGGTAAGTTTTCACCAAATTTCGTGGAAAAATTTTTTTTTTGAAAAAGATAAAAATAAAAAACCAAAAACTTGGTTATTTGAATTTTTCACATAAATTTTGAGGTTATGTGAAAAAATTGTAAAAACAAAAGTTGTAGATCTTTTTATTACCTACAACTTTGCCATTTAACTTTTTTCCATAGGACTTGTATTTTTGCCGGAAATCGAGATAAACCATTTTTTACCCTTAAACCCCCCCCCCACCCACTTCCCGAAGTCAGATCGCCCGTAATTTATTTTTTCTTTCTTTTTTATTATATTCTCCTCCTTTTCCAATGGGTTTCATCCTACTGTAATTTTTTTTGTTTCAAAAATTATCGACCCTGGTCTATATACGAAAAGTACGGGTTACAAAATATTTTCTAACCTGCTTACTTAGTAAGTAACCTTCGAGTTCTGGTCAGGTGACTTTGGGGGGGTTTAAACCCCCCAAGGTTAGAATTTTCAAATAAAATGGTGAAGAAAAAACAAATTTTAGATTATTTCAACCCCCCTCCATATGACACCGATATATCGTATCGAAATGCCCACCTCTAAAAATATATTTCTCAAAATTTAAATTCTATAATCCGTATGAGTGGTAGATTTAAAGGTTTAAAGATTTCAATTAAATAGAAACAAGCGCCATATGTGATTCTAGCGTTCCCCAATAGATGGCGGTAGGATAATAATTTTACACATACAAATCATTATCGTTATCCTATGCGCGCCGTTCATTGAGGAACGGTAGAAACACTTACGTATGGCGCATTTTTGTATTTAATTGATACAGAAATCTTTAAGCAGTTTTAGAGTTTTACTTATGCAACAAAAGAGAGCAGTTTGTACTATGATTTTCACATACTTCCCAGGGTTGCCAGATTTTGCAAATGAAAAAGCGGGACACCCAAATCTCTGTTAAAAAAAATGTTTTAGTTTCGAAAATTTCAAAATTGCCTCGAAAAAAATTCAAAACATATAATTTTTTAATTATAAAATTATAAAAAAATATAAATATAAATAATATATCACGGTAGGCCTGAAACCAGTCTAAATTGACAGGATTAGCACCACGTTTTTTATGACAGATTTCGAAAAAATATATTAAAATAAACTTAAATACCCGTTTATAGCAAAATTGCCCGAGCCGTTTTGTCGGAAATCGAAATTTAGGGCAAAAAATTACGAAAATGATTAATTTTGCTTGCAAAGCAAATATTCAACATTTTACCATTAGTTGTTTAATAAATAAGAGTCATAATGACATTATAACAATCATAATCGAGTCCTCCGCGCGTGGAGATTTTATTATTTTTCCGTCAGGTGGCGCCACAACGAAAGGTCATCTGTCAAACTGTCTACTTTACGCTGAATTACACATTGAGCTTATACGCTGCAGAATAGTTTATTGTCAAATTCTGTACCTTATAATAATGAACGTTAAAATATTGTCTTTGAAAAGTCATGCTGGGACCCATGAAGAAAATCGCGAAAGAGTTTGCTTGTTATGTTTAAAAAAGAAGGCGGATATGCGAAAAATTACTGGAGCTCTTCAGAGTGCGGTTCAGGACATTTTTCCTTTTAATCCAGAAGACAACCGTCTTCCACGGGTCATATGCAGTGGTTGCAAAATACTTATTTATCGAAAAAAAAGGATCCGAATTCGTCTGCTGTTCGGATACCCGATTACTCTACATTTCCTTCTTTGCCAAAACATACAAGGAAACAAGATAAAATAAAATGTAAGTGCAAATTATGCGAGTTTATACGAACACCGGGACATCAGAATTTTATACAGAAAAACATCAGTGCCAAGAAAAAAGTTGACAAGCAATGTGCAAAGTGTAAAAAATCTTTGCAAAAAGGAGTAGCACATTTTTGTTTTAAAATGCACAATTATGCAAATCTAGTCGAGTCAATTCAATCAGAATTGCCTCCAAAAGTACAGGAACATTTAGTAACTGATCTGATTACAAATATAAGCAATATTAATATTCAAGAACCCGGTGCTGAAATGCACTTATCTCGACGCCATGGTAAACCTCTGAGAATCACACTAAATAATAATATAGAAAAACGAGATAAACAAATTCGTGCAGAAGATGTTTTAAAGATTGGTACAGATTTTGGACTTTCAACAAACACTGTGGTGGGTGTAGCTGCGGCTCTTCGTACTTCTACAAAAAAAAAAAATTGTTTGAGCCATATTTGAAAGAAAAAATGCAGAATCTTAATCATGCTTTGGATAGCTATTTTACTTCCAAGGAGTGTAAAGTAATTTGCACCGAGAAGAAGAATAAGGAGAATATCGCTACGGAAACCTTGGTTTATTGCAGTAACATCGATGGACTTTTGAAACTCATTAAAAATAAAAGAGATGTAAATGAAACCCATTTGAAATTTGGCATTGACGGGGGAGGAGGATTTTTGAAAATCTGTCTCTCAGTGCAAAAAACGAACGTCATTGATGGACCTAAACACAGATTCTCCTATAAGGATTCTAATGCAACAACCAAGTTCAAGGACAGTGGTGTTAAAAAGTTATTTTTACTGGGAATAATTGCTAATACGGAGGAAAATTATGAAAATGTGTTGATGTTATGGTCACTCCTAAATATAAACAAATTTAATGCAACGATAGCCACAGACTTAAAGCTAGCGAATATTCTTACAGGTACCTACTTCTTATTTTAAATAAATACATGTCCACACCGATGACTACAGTCATCGGTGTGGGCATATACGCTTATATTCCACAATTTTTATGCAGGTATCATGTCTCATTCAAGCTGTTTTCCTTGTACGTGGTGCTCAGCGGCGAAACATCAACTGGGGAGTTGCGGAGAGTACAGAAGTTTAGCGATCTGCGCAGCTAAATATCATGCTTGGAAACAAAGTGGAAGCAATAAGACAAGAGCCAAAGAGTTTGAAAACTGTATGCATTTACCGATTATTGCAAAAAATGATAATACAATGATTATTGATATTATTCCCCCACCTGAGTTACATTTAATGTTAGGAGTCGTAAATACACTATTCAATCATATGCTCAAAGATTTTGAAATAGATGCTCTAAATTGGGCAAAAGAGTGTAATGTAATTCAAGACTTTGTTCACGGATACCCTGCGTTTGTAGGAAATGCATGTAAATCATTATTAGGAAAAGTCGACCGCTTGCGCAGATTATGTAGTTTGGAGTGCTTAAAATATGTTCAATGCTTTGAAGATTTTCGAAATGTAGTGAATTCCTGTTTTTCCACAAAATTAGAACCGACTTACTTGAAAGACATCGCAAGGTTTGAAAAAAGCTATCGTGATCTGGGAATTTCCATCACTCCCAAGATCCATGCAGTCTTTTTTCATGTAGGATACTTTTGTTTGAAAACAAATCAAGGCCTAGGCTTTTATAGTGAACAAGCTGTGGAATCCGTACATGCCGATTTTAAAAAAACGTGGATAAAATATAAGGTATCAAACACGCATCCAGAATATGCAAGTAGGCTCTTGCGAGCAGTGCAAGAGTATAATTCTAGACACTTATGATTATTACATTATAAAAAATAAACTTTTTATTTCCTTTTTTTAATTAATTGAAAATATTAAAATTATGCAAATAGGTTCAGTATGATCCGTAAAATGTTTGTTTATATTTTTGAGATAATATTAACAACTTATTTTCATTGATTATTATAAATAATATTTGTTTAGATTGTAGTAAGTATATCACATATTCTTTCCATAATAATTATTTATAGTTACTTAAACCATATGACATTTAAAGAATGACATATGTATATAGAAAATGTACATTAAAAAATGTTGAAATATTAAAAAGAATACTTAATAAACATTTATATAATCACAGTTTAAATATTAATTCATTTACTAAATACACATTTATATAGGAAAACAAACTAAAGACTTCATCTACAGTTTTGCGTACCCGTCATATCGTGAGAAAAATCATGTCAATAAGTAACTGCCTGAAATTAAGGAACTTTTCCATTTATAAACTGCTTGTAAACTAAAATCATTTATTTTCGTTATTTTTTGCTCTAAATCTTGATTTTGTTGAAACGGCTCGAGCGATTTTACTATAAACGTGGATTTGGGCTAATTTTTATATATTTATTCAAAATTCGTCAAAAAAAACGTGGACTGGTTTCAGGTCCACCGTGAATGTCATAATGACTCTTATTTAGCAAACCTGATTGATTTGCAAGTAAAATTATTCATTTTTGTAATTTTTTGCTCTAAATTTCGATTTCCGACGAAACGGCTCGGGCAATTTTGCTATAAACGGGTGTTTGAGCTTATTTTAATATATATTTTCAAAATCTATCATAAAAAACGTGGTGCTAATCCTGTCAATTTAGACTGGTTTCAGGCCTACCGTGATATATAATCTAAATATTTGAATGTATTTTTCACATGATGGGACTTTTTCAAGAATTTCTTTTCCATTGCCTATTAAAAAATTAACAAATTCTTTACATGTCTTTTTATTATTAGTTTTGATCATCAATTCAGCTTCTAATTAAAAAAAAATGGGTTAAGCTTAAACACATTAATGTGTATAAGCATTGAGTAAAGAAGTGGGTTGGGTGGCTTCTTTACTCAATGGTTGAAAGTTAAATATTTAAATGTATTTTTCACATGATGGGACTTTTTCAAGAATTTCTTTTCCATTGCCTATTAAAAAATTAACAAATTCTTTACATGTCTTTTTATTATTAGTTTTGATCATCAATTCAGCTTCTAATTAGAAAAAAATGGGTTAAGCTTAAACACATTAATGTGTATAAGCTTAACCCATTTTTTTTCAAACTGTTCTCATCAAACTAAAAATTGTTTTGGTATAAAAAAATTAATTGAAGTTGGATGCTCTTTTAAAGAATGAGTCCACATTACATTGACATCTTCCGTGTTGTTGGACAAACTCCTCAAATAAAATGTCTTCATCAACAGAAATTTTAAATTGTGAAGCAACTTCAAAGTAATTATTTAAATTACTAAACACTAAGCTAGCAATATCATGGGACTGTTCAGAATCAGATTAGTAGAATTTTAATAATTTAGTTTTTATCAAAATATTTAAGCATCAACAGAAAGGTTTTTAGGTTGCCTTTATTTGAAGCGAAATTGGATGGTGCACATGTTCAGAAAGATCTTCTAAAATATTTTTTTTGCTATGGGGTCCCAAAACATTTGTGAGTTAACAAAATTTTGTTCTGCCACAAATAAAGCTACACTCAGCAATTACCTTTTTTGCGTCATCTCCCGTTCGATTAAACATTTTTTAAAGTGCATTTGTGTTTGCTAAATTTTAAATGTTTTAAACTTTTCATATGCTTTTGAATATCATTTTCGCCCCCATTACCCAGTGAAAATAATGCTTGATTGCGATTGGACCCGATGCACACAATAACAAGTGATAAAATTGCCTTAAAATATGCTGATCTTTAATTAAGTTTTTTTAGACGTAGATCGTAATTTTCCTGTATTTTGTAAAAATTTTAAATTATTCCCTTTTTTCGTTAAGATATTTAAAAATCGGGATTTTCGACGTGCAAATTGGAAGACGGGACAAATCGGGACACATCGATAAAAATCGGGACAGTCCCGCCTAAATCGGGACGTCTGGCAACCCTGATACTTCCTGTTAAATATATTTACATTGTTTATTTAAAAACGTTTTTTAATGTAAATTAACAATCCCTGCCCCACAAAAATTAAAGTTTTGAAAAAAGAACCCCCTGTACATTAAAAGCAGTAACTTTTGGAAAGAGTCTAGTACCTCAAAAAATCGTCCATTCGGTTATGTTTGATTACCGTAAGTTTTGGGATCGATTACTTTTAAAATTGGGCTATAATAAAAAAAACAAAAAAGTGATTTTGAAAGCAACGCTCAACTTTGCACACTGCGCATAGCAAAAGGGCACATCATATAGGTCCGCAATGGGGTTTAACTTGTGCCTTATTTAGTACATAATCAAAAGTATTAGAGGTCAAATTTTGAAAAAATGCACGGTTAGCGAGTTATGGCCAAAAAGCAAAAAAACTCCCCCTTCGGGGGATGAAATTAGGGGACGCGGAAAGAAATCTTTGGGAAATATTCTTGATTCATTATCAGCACCCCTGACCCTACATAAAAAAAAATAAAACCCGACTACCATCGAGTTTTCCTTATAATAATTCTGATTGTGTCACACAGTTTGTGTGTGAAAACATTAAAACCAAATTATCATAAAACTACAATTTTTTAATTTGTATTTTTAAAACAGCATGAAAATTGTTTTGTATCCTTTCATTTAAATAAATATTTGAAATAATAATTACCTAAGCTGGATTAATTAAAATTACCTAATGGTAATTTTTACTGTTACTTATTGGTTACAAATTACTCAAAAAATTTAATAAAAGAAACCCTTGTTAAAAAAGTTATATTTAAATGGCATAAAATAAAAGTTCATTTCAAATGTGTATAAATTTTTTAGGAACTTATTTTCTACCGAGCATTAATTAGAGATGAATTCATTTAAATCACATCATTAAAATTATTAAAAGTTTTATAAAAAATAGAAAAACATTAAGACTAAATTAGACAATAAAAAATTAACAAAATAGAATTTATAAAAATTAAAAATGTTATCTTTAATGTTACATCATTGAGTAGGTAATACTACATTGTCTATTGATATAGATGATATTAGCAGTCTGATATTCAAAAAAGTTCATTCAAAAACTATATGAAGAAAGTCCATTTTTATCAATGGCTGCAGAAACTGCAGCATTCAAAAAATCCATTGGGTCCTCCATTTGCAAATTATCACAACTTGTTGGTTCAGTACTAGGAAAACTTCTGGAACTTGTAGAAATTTCATGATGATAATTTGTGTAGTTGTCCATCGTTGCCTCAGGAAATATTTTACTAGTACTAGTACTCTGATTTATATTTGATTGTAAACCATGGGACTGAATGGCCATTAAAATACCTTCGTCTTCAACTTGACCATCGTTTTCACAGTTTTCAACTAAATCACTGGCATCAAAATCACTGGGTTGATTCATATAAGTTTCTAATATAGTGTTTATGGTGTTATCGACAAATCCCCTTGCCACTCTCCTTGCTTGCCATCTACGTAGATAATACTCTTGGTTTTTAGGCGATACTAAAGTTACAGGTATTTCATTAGATATTGCTTGATCTATATTATGATCAGTCCATTCTTCTTCGTCACTCAATACAATATCATCACTGGTTGGTACAGACAAAAAACATCTGTGTTCTTTAACTTCTTGTACTGTAGAACTACTTGGTATATTGTTATTTGTATTAATATTACCACTTTTCTCTTTTAGGTGATGTTTACCCTTGACCTCCCATTCATATCTCGCCTTTTTCAGTGGTTTTTCCCCATTAGGACTATTCTCCTCACTCTTAGAATGCTCACCCTTCTCATATGCAGCCATTTCAACCAGTTTATAAACTATTATTTATTTCGACACCAGTTTATCTATTACAACAATAGTCCAAGTATTGATTCCCCACTTTAAAACCAAACAAAGCACGACGAAAATCCCACATTATTTCGCCAAAACATTCGCTTTGCATCCGCTACCCCCGTTCTAGAACGTCAAAAATTTAAATTTAAACGCTCAAATACGCAATGAAACTTCCGTATTTATGTATTGTTTTACTTTTAATGATCAGATGATTTTAATACGCCAAACATATTTCTGTCTTTGTTTATGGTATAGATTTTGTGTATTGGAAGAAGATGAAAGTTACTACGTGAATTTTTATGGTCTTACTAGCGCCATCTAAGTGAATATATAGAAACTTGTATAGTAAAGGATACTGTATAATATAACAACATGGTTTTTAAACTTAATACATAATAGTATAGATGGCGCCACATGGTGCGTTTTAATTTAAAACACTAAATTCCTATTTTGTTGTTTTAAGGATCCATAACTACTAGTTATGGATCCATAACTACTAGTTATGGATCCTTAGTTATTAACTAGTGTATTATTATTAATTTTGTTATGTAATGTTAAAAACAAAAAAAATTACCTAAAGTTTATATTTTATTAAAAAGTTAAAAAGGGGCGGCGGTATTTTGTATTTTAAAATTAAAATTATGAATTATAAATTATAATTATAAAAGATCATCCTTAATTTTTTTATTAAAATCTTAAACCATGCAGCACACCGATAGGACGTTTTCATTCTATGGAATGACTCTTTAACAAGTTTTGATATTGTAAAATTTGCTGTTTTTATTTTTTGGGACCTCTCCACTTTGTTTTATCCGATAAGTTTTTGCATTCTCTCATAATAAAATTACTAGTAAATAATTTTACCTACGTTGTTTTTAATTATTTTTTCTACTCCCACCTTTAAAACGTCCATTATCGTACACTCTTAAAATGAATTAGTCAAAAATGACTAATTTAATAGTTATTATAATAACTATAGTGGCTGCTTTTTCACTTGTACCATGGTTAACCATGGAATACCATGGTATCCAAAAATTTGACAGCCAATTCTTATGTAAAATTGTCCCCTGAATCCGAAAATACAGTTAAAAATTATAAGAGTGGAGCAGTTTTTGAGATATAGTCAATTCTATAGTAAATTGATCTCAAAAACTGTTCTACTTTTTAAACTTTTTACATTTTCGGATTCAGGGGACAATTTTACATAGAATTATAATAGCTATAGCTGTTAAATTTTGGGATACCTTGGTATTCCATGGTTAACAATGGTACAAGTGAAAAAGCAGCCACTAACAACTATTAAATTAGTCATTTTTGACTAATTCATTTTCAGAGATTACATATTTCCATGAGACTAAGTGATCTTTTAAATACACATTGACAAGTGACTTTACCCACACAGCACACTACGTCCATTGTACGTCCATTAAAGGTCCAAACTAAGTACATACGTCCATGGACTTTGAATGTACGTCCATGGAGTTTACACTTTCCCATGTCCTTAGGATCACATCGATGTTCCAGAAGAACGTCCATAGGATATCCATGGATGGACAAAAGACAATTTAGGACTTCTGCGGTCGATAACGGCTACCATACTAAATACATTTTTACAATTAACTACACTTAGAAAATAACAAATGTTTTATTTGTTGTTAATTGTTAAAATTGTTTTTTCAAAATTTATAAACATATTCTTATAATTATAACATAACCACAATTATCCCTATTGTAAATGACCAATAGAAACCAATAAAAAATAAGTAATTGGTTTGAATTGGTTTGAAATGTGTTTTGGCGCTATGAATCACCAATTCATTCCAGTTGAATTCCTATTGGTAATTTACAATGAAGTCAGCGGCTTGAATTGGAAAATACCAATAGAATCCAATAAAAAATAAGTAATTGGTTTGAATTGGTTTGAATTGGTTTGAAATGTGTTTTGGCGCTATGAATCACCAATTCATTCCAGTTGAATTCCTATTGGTAATTTCCAATGAAGTCAGCGGCTTGAATTGGAAAATACCAATCCTACGCTTGTCTCTATTGGCTAAATCCAATAGAAATGCACATGGAATGAATTGGTAATTCATAGCACCAAACCCATTCCAACCAATTTAAACCAATTCATTTTTTAAAATTTGGATTAGAAAATACCTACCAGTTTATTTTTCATTCAAAAATAATTTTAGATCGCAGAAGGATAACCGGGTAAAAACCAGAATTCATTTTTTACAGAAGAGACAAAAAATTTATTGTTACTGAGTAATTTTATTTCTTTATTATTTTTTTTGTGATATATGTAGGTAGGTATGTATTAATACATATAACTTACTATCGCCTAAATCCCTAAATCTTACACATATAAACATTTTTTTTATATAGTACACTACTAACACTAGGCACTTAACACTGAAATCGACTAATAAAATAAACCGCTAATAAATGGCGTCCAAAGACTTGTTGTTTTTTCTTTATGATGGCGTCTCAACCTCGTTGATTTTGCGCAGCTACACGAGAGCCCTCTTGCGATATTTGTATTGTATTGGAAATAACCAATTAGCAGATTTTTCAAATCTTACACTGGCAATGCCCAATTGAATTCAATTGGAAATTACCTATAGGTAGCTTTATCCAATTGAAACCAATAAAAACCATTAGAATCCTAACTGGTATTTTCCATCATGGAAAATACCAGTAAAAACCAATTTCTGTTTTATATCGCGCCCAATTAAAACCAGTAAGTCCAATTCAGACCCATTGATACCAGCCAATACTTCAATTGGTTTCTACAGGAATTAATCGGTCATTTACAACAGGGATATTCTTCACTAAACTAGTGTACATAGAAAAAGGATAAAGTGCAGGGCCGGATTAACCACAGGGCCATTGGGGCCATGGCCCCGGGGCGAAATCCCAAAGGGGGGCGCACGCCACGCCGACCGTTCCCTTTTGGGCGGCGCGCCAACTCTATACGAGTTGGCGCGCCGCCAAAAAAATGACATATTACAAATTGTAATAGTAGAAGAGAAGCAACCAATAATTACTAAAATAGTCATATCAGTAGATCAAATCTACTAGATTGGATTTAAATACACTTTAGTACATTTGTTCTAGACTGGCAACACTGTTTACAGATTTAAACAAAAGTTAATGCACGAAAGTATAACCCCTATATTATAAGTAAATAGATTTTCGTAAGTAATATCATAAGGGCATTTAATTTTTCCGAAAAGAATCGAAAAAACACGTTGCTAAGTAATATTTTAACAAAAAGCATGAGTGCTGGTGGCAACAAAAATCCGAGTCGAAGAGGAGGATTTTTGCACCTGCACGAATGCATTTTGTTCAAAAATATTACTTAGCATTGTGTTTTTTCGATTTTTTTCACAGGAAAAATTAGATGCCCGAATGGTATTTGACAAGACTATTTCATGAGTAACAGTTAACAATTAAAATATAAATTTCAATTTTTGGTGACAACAGCTGTCAAGTTTTGCCGCGGGGTAAACTCGAAAAAACTGCTGACAGGTGCTGTCACACAGTTTTTTCACCTAGAAACCATTTGTAATTCAAAATTGCGCGTTTGTGATTGGTGTAAATTAATACGAGGGAAATAGTCGTAAGTAATATCATAAGGGCATCTAATTTTTCCGAAATAAATCGAAAAAACACGTTGCTAAGTAATATTTTAACAAGAAGCATGAGTGCTGGTGGCAACAAAAATCCGAGTCGAAGAGGAGGATTTTTGCACCTGCACGAATGCATTTTGTTAAAAAATATTACTTAGCATTGTGTTTTTTCGATTTTTTTCACAGGAAAAATTAGATGCCCGAATGGTATTTGACAAGACTATTTCGTGAGTAACAGTTAACAATTAAAATATAAATTCCAATTTTTGGTGACAACAGCTGTCAAGTTTTGCCGCGGGTAAACTCGAAAAAACTGTTGACAGGTGTTGTCACACAGTTTTTTCACCTAGAAACCATTTGTAATTCAAAATTGCGCGTTTGTGATTGGTGGAAATTAAGACGAGGGAAATAGTCGTAAGTAATATCATAAGGGCATTTAATTTTTCCGAAAAGAATCGAAAAAACACGTTGCTAAGTGATATTTTAACAAAAAGCATGAGTGCTGGTGGCAACAAAAATCCGAGTCGAAGAGGAGGATTTTTGCACCTGCACGAATGCTTTTTGTTAAAAAATATTACTTAGCATTGTGTTTTTTCGATTTTTTTCACAGGAAAAATTAGATGCCCGAATGATATTTGACAAGACTATTTCATGAGTAACAGTTAACAATTAAAATATAAATTGCAATTTTTGGTGACAACAGCTGCTGTCAAGTTTTGCCGCGGGTAAACTCGAATAAACTGCTGACAGGTGCTGTCACACAGTTTTTTCACCTAGAAACCATTTGTAATTCAAAATTGCGTGTTTGTGATTGGAAATAGGGAAATAGTCATAGAAATCACAATATTTATAAACATTGCCAGTTTTTGCAGTTCTTTATAAACTTGTGAGTTGAAAACGTATACATTGGCGATTTGTGTGTTTCAAAAACATTTGGAAATTGTTGTTAAATTAGTTTACTTATAAGTGGCGGTTTGTGTTTTTAAAACTTTTAGACAAATAGTGTATCTAACTGTTGATGCTGTTTCTGGTGTTAGATTAAAATTTAGTATTTAGTTTGGTGTTTATTAAAAAGTTATATTTATTTATCCTTTCAACACAGAGGATTCTGTGCCTTTTAATAAAGGCTTTAAGACAAATAAAAGTGGCGCAACCCGTAGAAAAAATCTACAAATTGAAGAAGAGAAGACAGAAGAACTTTTGAAAAAAGTTCCAAAATTGGATCAATTTTTCAAAAAAAATAAATAAACCCATCTCTTGACCCTGCTACATGGCATGTTAATAAGGAATTTATTGAATATTTAATAAAAATTCCTTTTACACATATTTTATACTAAATTTATAAATTTATAAACGGTGAAATTGTTCGCAGAGAGTGGTTATTGTATTCTAACTTAACTAATATGGTTTATTGTTTACAATGTAAATTATTCGGATCTACTAAGCAGACATTATTTGTCGATGGGTTTAATAATTGGAAACATTTGGAAAGACTTGGTGAACATGAAAAGTCAGCAGGGCATAGAGAAAATACAAAAACTTATATATTAGGATCAAAAACTCTTGCCAAAATAGACATTGTTATAGAAAAACAGTACCTTGCGGAAAAGGAATATTGGCGAAATGTTTTAAAAAGGTTAATAGCCGCTGTGAAGTTTTTATCAAAGCAAGGATTAGCATTTCGGGGAAGTTTTGAAAAAATAGGAGAAGAAGGATGTGGAAATTATTTAGCCACGCTCAAATTAATTGCAAAATTTGATCACTTTTTAAAAAATCATTTAGAGAAAAAGGCAAATAAGGGAAGAGGCCACACTTCTTATTTATCCAAAACTATATGCGATGAATTTATTGACATAATGGCAACTTTAACTACAAAAAAAAATTATTGAGGAAGTAAAGCATGCTAAATATTATTCAATTAGCGTAGATTCTACCCCGGATGTTTCTAATATAGATCAGTTGAGTTTTATTTTACGTTATGTATTACCTGATGGATCGATAGTTGAACGATTTATAAAGTTTGTAAGTAAGGTTGGACATAAGTCTTCAGAAATGGAAACTGCTGTTTTACAAACATTAAATGAACTTTCTCTAAATATAACAGACTGTATGGGTTAAGCTTACGACAATGCCTCCAATATGTCCGGAAAATATTCGGGCCTTTAAGCACGAATTAAAAATCAAAATAAAAAAGCTGTATATATCCCATGTGCCGCTCATTCACTAAATCTAATTGGTTCCTGTGCAGCGGAAAGTTGTTTAAATGCCACCAATTTTTTTATGTTTTAAACGATTTGTACGTATTTTTTTCAGCTTCCACTTTTAGGTGGAACATTTCAATAGATGCTTTAAAAGAATCTAATAAAAATTTAGTTCCCAAAAAACACGCTCTCGAATTACTAATAAATGATAACAATCAAACTCCCACTGTTAGAGCTCAAGCCAGTGGCCTTAGTGATATTATGAATAAACTAGAAACTGGATTATTATTATTTTTGTGGCATAAGATTTTAAATCATTTTAATTCTGTAAACAAAAGCTTACAGGAACAACATATAGATTTATCAGTTGTAATAGATTTGTATAATTCATTGATAGTTTTTGTAACTGAACTAAGAAAGGATACTAAATATGATGAATTTGAAAAAATTGGAAAGGAGATTTCAAGTTGTGAAGAATATGAGAAAGAAGTAAAAAGAAAGCGATTTAGAAAAAAAACAATAGATGAAGAAAGCGCAGATGAGGTAACTTTTAGTGGGAAACATTTTATGTTATTTTGGATAATCTTTTATTTGAATTAAATCGAAGAAAGAATGCCTATGAACATGTATTTAATCTTTTTGGATTTTTTAATTCATTATGCGACATCCCTGATAATGTAATATTAACAAAAGCTAAAGAACTATTGTATATATTCAACAGACTTGGACGAAGATTTTCCAGAAGAATGTATACATTTCAAATATTTTATAAAAAGCTTGAGACAAAAAAAATCTAATACAGAACACATGAAAATGGCTGATATGTTAAAATTAATAAGACAACAACAAATTATTTCTACTTAGGTATTCAAATATCGATACAGCTTTGAAAATATTTTTAACCATACCAGTAACCAACGTTAGTGGAGAAAGGTCGTTTTCTGTTTTAGGAAGAATTAAAAATTATTTAAGAAACTGCATGGGTGATTTAAAAACCAGTAGTTTGTCACTTTTGTGTATAGAAAATACATTGGTGGATTCCTTAGATGAGGAAATATTAATTTCAAATTTTATAAGCTGTAAACTACGAAAAAAAGTTTATTAAAAATTAAATCACGCTTTGGTTTTTTTTTTCATTTTATTTATTTTCTATAAAAAAAATTTCAAAATTTTCGAGGACGAAAAAAATGTGGGGCTTTTAAAAAATTGGGGGGCGCATGAAAACTTTTGGCCCCGGGCGCCACGAGACCTTAATCCGGCCCTGATAAAGTGTATCTTCTTAATGTAGCCAATTATAAATTTGGGGTCCCTAGAATTTGCCAACTAAACCCCCAAATTTTTGACAAATTCATGATTTAAATCGTATCATGGTAGTCAGTGACATATTATTATTATTAAAGGCAATGTCATTGGATTATTTCGAAATGTTAAACACCAATATTTTTATACTTTGAATTTTTTGTTTAGTGTTAAATATAAAATAAAACTTAATTAATTCACTATAATACCAATATATCAGTTATGGGCCCATATTAAACTTATATTAGTTTATAATGACATTGAATAGAAAATTTGTGCGCAAGCAGAATTTAAATTGAAATTTGCGAAAAAAAGTTAGTTTTCAGCCCGCCTTATCAGCCCCCTACCCCCAAAATTAAGATTATTCAAATTAAAGTGGTGCAATTCATAATTCACTAAAGTTTATCGACAAAATTAAAAAAATATTTTAAAAATCCAAGACTTACCTACAGATTTTATACCATTTTAAATTTAAAAATGTTTTTTTATTTTTTTATTTTTATTTTCTTGTTAAACTTTAGTGAATTATGAATTGCATCACTTGAATAATCTTAATTGGGTGTAGGCCCTACACTGTAGGGGTCTGGTGAGGCGCGCTGAAAAACTAACTTTTCTTCG
Organism: Brassicogethes aeneus; assembly: GCA_921294245.1. Lineage (NCBI taxonomy): Eukaryota > Metazoa > Arthropoda > Insecta > Coleoptera > Nitidulidae > Brassicogethes > Brassicogethes aeneus. The sequence continues at coordinate 53,327,550 of OV121134.1, forward strand.
CAAACTTTAATTTAAATTATGCTTGCGCAGAAATTGTCTATTTAATGTCATTATGAACTCATATATGTTTTATATGGGCCTCATATGAGACATAATATGTCTAATAACTGAGTTATTGGTATACCCAAAATCCACCAGCCGGCACTGTCTAAACCTTTTTTTTATCCTAAACCCTATATGTTTGTAATTTGATTAGAATAAACAAATGTATACATAACTCAGAATAAACAAGTAAACCAACATTTTTCTACAATTTTCGTTCCTAGGCTCATTTTGACATGATATGGAAGTCCACTTCCAACGTACATTGTATGTACATTTATTACATAACATGGACATCCTATAGTGTGCAAAAGTTACGTTATATGTACGTACATGGAACGTCCATATAATATTCTTGGACATACTATGGATATCCATTTGTACAGAGATGGATGTTCTATGGACACCATATGGAAGACTTTGTGCTCTATGGGATATGACCCTTAAATTGACGGCATTTTCGGATTCAGGAGACAATTTTACATAAGAATTGGCTGTTAAATTTTGGGGTAACATGGTATTCCATGGTTAACAATGGTACAAGTGAAAAAGCAGCCACTAATAACTATTAAATTAGCTTCGCTCGTGCCTAATAATACTCGTAACTAAAATTGCCTTTATAGTAGTTATTTAAAAAGTTCTTATGATAGTTCGAACTGACCTTTTGATTCTGCCGGCTGTAAATTAGATTTAACTGAAATAATTGAAAACTTCTGGTGAAGACTACACTCAGAGAAATATCAAGTTATGAAAAGCATATGAAATTATATTAATTTAAATAATCGGGTAAATTTGATTCAAATAGAAAAAATTTTAGTTTTACATTCATTTACCAACAGTTTTACAATGTTTTGAAACACTTTTAAAGTGTACCCTCTTTAAAATATATATACAAAAAGAAATCCATTTATTTCATTGCCTTTCTCAAAGTTGTTTCAAAAAAATATGTATTATACAATTGTTATGCACCTATTAATTTAATGGGAAACACCAATGACGCCAAAACATATTTGAATCCCTAATAATTCAAAGGAATTCAAATATGTTTTGGCGTCATTGGTGTTTCTCATTAAATTAAAAGGTGTATAACAATTGTATAATACATATATTTTTAAAATAACGTTGAGAAAGGCAATGAAATAAATAGATTTCTTTTTCTATATATATTTTAAAAAGAGTACACTTTAAAAGTGTTTAAAAACATTGTAAAACTGTTGGTAAATGAATATAAAACTACATTTTTTTCTATTTGAATCAAATTTACCCGATTATTTAAATTAATATCATTTCATATGCTTTTCAGGACATGATATTTCTCTGAGTGTACACCGTGAAGTGCCCATAAAACAGTTGTTCGCTTAAACTGTGAAAAACTGCTTCTAAGTCAACATTTAAACGGTTGTTAGTCCATTTTTAAGGAATAAATTTCGATTTACACATACAAATTTGACTTTTTGACTGGCGCTGCGGTAACAAATTGTTACGCGAGTTACTCTACTTTTTATAAATGTCTCCCTGTACAAATATTTAATTTAAATCATTTTTATTTATTTGTCGTAGAAAAAGTATGGTATGAAACTGGTTTATAAACGTTTCTACACTCATTTAATTAAACAATCCCTCGCAAGCTAGCTTGTGCCTAATTAAATCCCGTGACTTAAATGGCGTTAATTAAACTTGATACATAATATACTTAATATGTAGATAATTGTGGGTAATTTAAAAAAATGGTGAATTGGCATACTTTATTATATTATTGTTTAAACTAGCATTAGTGCGCACGGCTAAAAACTACTGTAAATTACTTCAATTAAATTATATCTCATTATCGCGTAGGTATATATGTAATAGGTATGCATCGGAACGTTAAAACGGAGAAATTCCAATTTGTGCTGCATCAGAGTAATTAAAACCCTAAATAAAATTCCTGGCGAATAGCTGTAAACTTGATTTCGATTAAAACAATTATCGAGCAATAATTTAAGAATCGTTGGTAGCGCAGAATCCTCGAATGTTTATGCATGAACTGCATCTAGAATTTTTCGGATTTCAATCGGTTCTGTGTTACGATTTATGATTTATTATCTACGAAGGCGGCCAAAAGTGTTTAAGAAAATGAAAAGTGTTGTAAATGCTGACATATTTGACAAATTGTTGCGTTTGAAATAATGAATTATAAACGCCTTTTTCCAATAAATATTAAAAAATTCACTGGTTGTCAGAATTTTTATTTTATGAAAGTGTACACATTAAAAATGTTTAGTGACATTTGTTAAACAAATTTCTGGTAATATATTATAAACACTCCAGTTGTTACGAACACGTTACGAATCAAAATAAAGTAGGCAGAACCATAAGTTGAAGACGCTGAAGTTAGTTAAACTTGTTGTGCTGAAGCTGGATTTTTGACGATAAAAAAGTCAGTGGAAAATGTTTTGATTGGCTGCCTGAAATCACGCGTACTTTACGAAATATTTATTAAACATTAACAAAATAATCTGTAACCTAAGAAAATTAACAAATCGCCTACAAAATTGCATATAACCCTTACAAAACTCTTGGTAAAATGTTCATCTTTGTTAAAATATTTACAATTCTTGGTTTTATACAAATAATTATGTTAATACTTTACAAGATAAAAGTAAAAAACTTTTTTTTGTTTTTAGTTATTTATTAAACCCCAAAAGAATACATGATTCCATAGGAGGTACAGTAGTAGGAAAATAAAAATATTCAACAAATATTATATAAAAACACTAAAATATAAATATTTGGAAGTACAGGCAGTTATTATAGTTTTCTATAGATAAATAATAGTTTTTGACCGATGTCGAAAACGTTTTTATTGTTCTTTGGTTTTTTTGTTGCCTCAGGAAGTTCATTTTACCATTTCAGAGCACATTCTCCTTTCTCCAAACTTAGTGAAATTTAGAGCAATGTGATAATGCTGGTTGGTCCTTGCGACTCGAAATGTTAAAGGCACGTTAGTTATGTCATAATAATAATCCGTTTTTGTTCCCTGAGCGTTTTAAAATTGATGTCAAGCTAGATAGCTCATATCGATGACTTTCTGCTAAAGTATTGCAAGCAACATAACTTAAATTATAATAATTAGCTATTTACTTGTTATAAAACCTAATATAATATATATGGTTTAAAACAATTTCAATTCCCGAAATTTAAGTTATGTTGCTTGCGAGAGGTACCGGGTTCGATACTCAGAAGTTGTCGAAGTTTTTTTTATTTTTTTATTTCATAAATTTGTTGTTTCTTTGTTAAAACGTGTTGGGTTGGGTTGGGTTGGTTGGTTCGGTTGGTTTGTTTTAGTTTTATCGTAACATAAAATCTTAAAATTATGACGTAAAATAATTATGACTAACTAACTAACGTTCTTTTAACAGGGATGCCAGAATCTGTCAAAAAAATCCGCTAGATTTTGTTTGAATCCAACCTAATCACAAAAATTACACATTGATACAATGCAAATTTACAATTTGACGCTATTTATTATTGTTAATTGAGTCGTTTTTGTAATAAAGGCGCATTTAAACAAAATCTAGCGGATTTTTTTGACAGATTCTGACATCCATTTAACATTTCAAATCGCGGCACGTTAGCGTGCCTCTAGTCACAGCGTTATGTTTATCACAGTTTTTAGTTAGCTTAATAGTTGTTTTTATTGGGTTATTTTTAAGTTTATACTTATAAATTACTATGTATAGGTAACTTATAAACTGCAAACTTAACAAATCTAATTTTTATAACTGTGTAATAATTATTATAATTGTACGTTTTATGTAGGTATTGTTTTCTTAAATTCTGAGCATCATGTACATTTGATTTCATTTTAAGTTCCTTGTACATTTTATTTAGATCTTTTATGTGAATCTAACCCTGATAGCAAAGTTTGATTCTAAGAATCTTCTAAGAAGATACGACTCGGAATAATGGAATATTCTTAGAACCTTCCCTTATTGCTAAGAATGTTCTTAGGGACTTTTAAAACATTCAATAGATACCCTTTTAATGATGCAAGTAGATTCTTAGAAGCTTCTTAAAACCTTCCTAAAAAGCAATCTAAGAACATTTTAAGAATACGTTTTTGGAATGTTCTCAGAAGGTTTCTTATGGAGCTTCTAGGAAGCTTTTGAAAATATTTCCAAATATGTCAGATACACACGTTCCAATATGTTGGATTCTACATTCGTAAAATTCTTCAGGAGGCGACAAATACGCCTCACTGTCATAATATGAAAGTAAAATGTATTTGTCGTCCCCTTAAAAAAAATTGCGACATATTAATATATATTTATTTAAAAATATTAAATAAACAATTTGACCTCTGAACCATAAGTTGTATGACATTATTTCATAAAAAGTAAAATTGGAAAATTTTGTGGGATAAGTCAGATTAGATTGAAGTTGAAGATAGTAGGATTATTATACATAAAAATGTTAATTCAGAAATAAAAAATCGGTGTACAAATTAATAAATATTTATTTTTAACATAAAATAAAATACCTATAGTAAAAGTATTTTTGTTATCTAATATTGTTTTAATTTGATAAATAACTATAAAAAATATTTTGGGTTGTTTTTTACTTAGAATTTAATACTAATTATTTTCTCAACATTCTAAGCATATGTTTAGAGTGGATTAATTTTTACCACTAAACTTTGCACCTTCTAAGAACCTGCCTAGAGGCCAGTGAGAATATTCTTAAGATTATGCTATATTTCTTTTAAGCATGTTCTTTAGAAGAAATATAGGATGATCCTAAGAATATTCTCACTGGAAGGTTTAAAAAACATTCTTAGAACATGCCTAGAAGATATATAGCATGATCCTAAGAATATTCTCACTGGAAGGTTTAAAAAACATTCTTAGAATAAACTGTGCTATCAGGGAATTTTTTAAACGAAACCCCTTATAGTGAATAGTAAATAAGAGAAAAATTAAAACCAAAATTTTGACATCTATGGTAAAGTATTATTAATTGGTAAATAAAATGTAAACAAAGGTGACGCAAGCAGCGTACAACAAAACAAAACGCAGTCAGTTTTAAATTAACGCGAAAAATTATTATTCCGAAAGACAAATCAAAATAACGATACGTCATTGGAGACATAAATAATTCAAACCGGGTTCTCTTCGAACATAGACATTTCCATTTAAATTTCGTGATTTTTAACTGGCTTTTGTAAAATATTTGCCTTGTAACGAGTTTCATTAAATTTAATTGCCGAAACAATTATTCAGAACAGAAGCCAATACAGCATTGATTCCCAATGTTTAAAATTATAATTCAGATTTGAATTGAGCGTCTAGAAATCAGTGACGTGCATTAAAAAATACACCTAATTTAATTTCGAAACAAAACGTTTTTCATTTAAATTAATGTAATAAAATGTTCAAAAACTATAGCAATAATACATTAAGGTAGTATCTCTAGTTGAAGTAGACATTAAAGCCTATTAATTGCCTCGCACACAATATACTGCCATAGCCTTAGCCTCGGCAGTGAAGTGTATACTAGGCTATAATGTGTGCTTCCTCCGCCTAGTCTATAACGTACTTTTATTTTCATTCCATTTTTTTAATTTAAAATAATAATAACTGTACCTATTGCCATACAAATTAAATGTAACTTAATTTGCATCTGCAAAATCAGGGCGTAGTAACTACGCCGTAGTTATAAGTATACTTCCTCAGGTGGCGCAGACAAACAGCTGATTGCAGAAGTACACAATGGACAACCTTAAAAAAAATTATTAAAAAATCTTTTTGTAGATATTTTTATTTTTTTCCTATATAGGCGATTTAAAAATTAAAAATTTACATTTTGTCTTTACTAAAAATTTTAAACACAATGCGCCACCTAAAGAAAATTTGTCTAATTAAAATCTTTTGTAGATGTTTTTTGTTTTCTCCTCGGCGATACAAAAATTAAAACCTTAATTTTTCACTTCCCCCTAGTGGACATGTTGTTAAAATTGCCTATAGGCAATGATATAATATATTATGATATTATCATGATATTATCATTCTGCATAATAAAATAAAATTTTGTTTTACGGGTTTGCATGCAATCAGAATTTTACTATTTTAACACAAATATGATTCATTTACTTTTGTGTTAGTTTTGGTATAAAAACAAAAAACTACTTAAAACAAAAAAGAACAAGCAAACATTAGCTGCATTTAAAATTAGTTTTTAATAAAGGCAAACAACCCGAGTAAACGGAAAAACTAAAACAAAAATGAACATCAACTAAAACGTTATATATTAAGTACTTTTGCATTATTTAAACCGAGGGACTTTTGAAACTGTAATTATTAATGTAATAAAATGCCTTCGAGTATTACTTTTATTTTTTGAGGATATAAAGTGCTATAAGTTAATGCGAGTTTAAAAATAAAATAAAAAAAGAATTTAAAGAATTAGCTCTCTTGTTTAAACTTTCTTATTTTTATATATAAAAATAATAAAGTTTAAACAAGAGAGCTAATTCTTTGTACCCTGGAGTTTTTAAAATTTACATTTTAATTAATAATGTCGGTAAATAAAGCACCTATTTAATTGCATATCGTACGGATATTTACTTGATAAGAAAATCGTGCCATGACTAAAGCCATTATAATACTGATTTTAAATTACATTCTGATATATTGTATTAAAGTTTTATTTAATAGAATGTGTTTTAGATTGGTGTTTGAAAAATAATTTCATTATAATATAAAGAAAAAAATGTTATAAACTTGTTTTGGAAATGGATAATAAAAATTCCAATTTTAAATTTTAGTAGTGAGCGCTTTTGGGTTTGGTTATGATTCCCAATATATTTGGCATACGTGTGATATTTTTGGCAACTATTCCTAGCCGACTAAATAAAAAAATGTTTTGGTATGGAATACCGCATATTTTATCGTGAACAGTTTTAACACAACTTAAAACAATATTATGAGCTTATTTTATAAAGTTCATAAATTTTATATAATTATATATGTCACTCGGCACCCTCTACTTTTTAATATTTGGGTCATTTTCAAGAAACACCCGCATTCAGGAATATGAAGTTCAAAAATTTTTTTGCTTAAATTGACTTTTGGTTGGATTTTTATAAATGTTTTGAGTTTTGTTTATTTACATTTAAGACAGGCAGTGCAGCTTAATATGTATTTCTCCACTGTGTTACCAATTTGAAATCCAAAATTTAATTCAATAAAAAAAAGTCGTTTTAAAAATAATTTGAAATAAAATGTACTTAGTTCACAAACTTTTGACTCCAATTTTTTATTTTATTTTTATTTAAAAATTATATGCTTTTTTAAATATTTATGTTCGTTTTTACTTTTTAAAAGAAACCATTCCGATTCTTTGTTAAAAAAACAATACCTTTAATATTTTCTTTTAGTCACTGTATTAGTGAGTTAAACTCTAATTTATAACTTTAGATTTTTTATCATTATGATATCATTTTTACTTTTGCAGTATTTTTAACCGTAACGGTATTCTGAGTTCTTTACCCACAGTAATTCATACCCTAAACGTATCACCAAGTGATAGTGTATAAAAATCATTTTAAGTATTTTTTTTAATAAAAACTAAAAAAAGTAACGAAATAGACATTGGTATCACAACGGACTGGGGTACACAAAGGATTAGATAACGTAAAAAAGAAACTATATAGGGTGGTACGATTTTAGAGTAATGCATAAACAAAATCCCTTGTAGTGGTGCTCACTTGCACAATAACAACTTAGATTTCTAAATTGTAGACACCCTTTTTCTTTGACTATAAGCTGGTGAAGGCCTTGCGTCCCTTTTAGTACTTGTATATTGCGTGGAATTTTCCCTTGGATGTATCATGTTGTAATCACAAATAATTTTAAATTGGTTTATCATAAACTACTTTTAATAAAAGCGACGGTAAATATCCACTTTGTTGTCGAAAAATTATATTGCGTTACCCTAAATTCCATTGCGTTACCATAAGGTAACATAATGGACTCGGTAACGGAGTGGAAAAAGTTTTGTGAAACCATATTTAAAAAATAATAATAAGACATTACAGTCATTAAATTAATTACTCTCAATGAGCTTTAGTGCCCTAAAATAAACATAAACATGAAAAATATTATTTTTTCTTACCTTATTTTTTTTTTTGAGTATCTTAGCGGACAAACAATTATTACATTCGCGTTACCCGCACCTGTTTGAACCGATATCTTCTTCCTGATTAAATAAATAAATTCAGCTGGGTAAAATACTGTCAAAAATTATGAAAGTGAAGCAGTTTTTGAGATATAGTCAATTCCATATTAAATGCTTTAAATGTATTGTTGACTGTCAACAAATCAGTTTTTGAGATATAGTCAATTCCATATTAAATGCTTTAAATGTATTGTTGACTGTCAACAAATCTTGCAAAACCATAAAGGTTTAACTTCACTCGTTTAAGAAGTATTTCCACGAGCGTCATGTGTCGTTATTTTTAGATACCCATAGTACAATAGATCCTATGATTGCGTACAAAATTTTTGTGATTTAAAAAAAGTCGGCATTTTCCGAAAATTATTATTTAAAAATTACCTGTGTTTGGTGAATCCAAATTTTTACCCCGGCAGGTAAATCTTTCATGGGAGTGTCGATGGTTAAGGCCACTCCCGGAATTTTGTCGCCGGGCTGGGTAAAAACTAAGTACAATCCGGACTCCGAACCAACCAGGGTTTTAGTAATACCCCATTCAATTGGGGTTCATGAATAAGGCTTGGTTTATTAGTACGTTGCTTGGACATCCTTGCTGGTCTTATATTTCAACCGGGTCTCTGTCCGGGTCTGCTGGAGTTCGGAATCTGTTGCACGCAATTGTTTGCCCCACTGTGCAATCCATATATATCTTTACTCTATACCTAGTCTTTGGTCTGCAATGTGTATGCCGGTTACCGATAGTTTTTATTTTAAAGTATAAGTTATGTATGCTTTTCTTTGTCCACGTTTTGAGGTTGAAATTGTGTTTCGTTTTTTTTCTAACAATTATCGTGCTGTAATTGTTTCCAGTCCTACCCATAACCATTTGTGAGTGGTCGTTTAGGTAATCCTCTGTATTGTTTTCATTTTCCATCGGGTGTTGTTTTTACCAAATGCAATAGTCAATAGTGGATTTGGTTTAAAAAGTACACAGAGAAAAGTAATCTCTTGATTTAAGAAAATGCATTTATTTGAAACAGTTTTTCTTGTATAAAGTAAAATTGTCTTATTTGTAGTAACTTCTTGTTTACAATAAGAAAATACTATTATTTGGTTGTAAATCATGAGTTTCTCGAAAACAACTTATTGTTGTGATTAATTGTAAAGAAATATTTATTTAGAGCAATTAATTTAATTGTTTGGATATAGGTTGTATGGATTTAGTTTTATCAAATGTTAATACAAGCATATAATATCTTATTTTAACAAAATAATAGAATTAGAATGTATGTCATATAATTAACGTAAACACGTGATTTGTTTGTTTCAAAAATACATTTACTTGAAGCAAATACATATTTATTTGCTTTTATGTCCACGTGACTTGCGGAGCCAATTAGAGCATTTGACTCCAAAGATAAATACGCTTGTCCGGCAGCCGGCAGAATTTGCAAACAAACTCGCAGAGCGTCCTTGGCAAAGCGTTAAGACTCTTAGGGCCGGTGTATCAATCTCTGGTTTAGTTCCAGTTAGTCTATCTGACAGTTAAATTCCATATCGATCGTTGTGAGAACAATGGTATCCATGGAGATTATCTGCCAGATAACTAACTGCAACTTTAACCGGACATTGATAAACCGGCCCTTAACTTAAGAGAAGGAGGTGTTTAATCAACGGTTATAGTTTTGTGTTTAAGTGCTTATGTTTAATAGTATGGAAGAAATCTTCAAAGAAAATAATTTAACCCATTTGCTTTTTAGTTTTGTTGGTAAGTAAAAGTCATTTAGTTAATTAGAATTTTGTGTACCTAGGTAGTTTGGAAACTACAAAGTTATATGATAATATGGGTAACTATTTTATTTTGGATTATGCATGTCTCAGACTTGACTAGTTGCTTTTAAATATAATTGCACATTTTACTTACAGGCCATAAACTAAAAATAAACCGTTTCTTTTTGTATTTGACAAGTGCAAGTAATTTTGGTTGGCAAACTATATGTAAGTATTTGTTTTTAAACTATAGGTACCTACCAAGGTAGGTGTTTTCAACAAAGATACCTATCTGATAATAATAAATTAAGTTTTTGAAAATGTTCAAATGTCCCATAAATATATTTCCTGAATTAATGTGAACACGTTTAAGGTTCTGCTGAAAAATTGCTTGTTTTGACTTATCCTCTTATGACTTTTACCCACAGACTTGGTGTATTTTATTAATGCCGTGCATTAATATTAACACTGAACTTCAGTGACTGAAGTATTTTTTGTTCCTATTTTTGTCCGCTCATATATTATATGTTTTGTTTATTGTTAATTTTATATTGTGTCCCCAGTAGCACAAAATATTGGTCCTATATGGGGCGCATATATGCCCAATATTTTATCTGGGACCAATATTGGATTTATTTAGCCGATGTTGGCCCTATATTGGCATAAAATGGTTATTTAATATATCTTGCCAATGTTTATCCAATCTTGGTCCTATATTGGCATATCATTTTACGCCAATATATCATTAAACATATTTATCCAAGATCGGTCCAATATTGGCATATCATTTTAAGCCAATATATCATTAAACATATTTATCCAAGGTTGGTCCTATATTGGCATATCATTTTACGCCAATATATAATTAAACATATTTATCCAAGATCGGTCCAATATTGGCATATCATTTTAAGCCAATATATCATTAAAAATATTTATCCAAGGTTGGTCCTATATTGGCATATCATTTTACGCCAATATATCATTAAAAATATTTATTCAAGGTTGGCCCTATATTGGCGTAACATGATTATCCAATATATCATAGTCGATGTGTGTTCTATGTTGGCCCCATATTGGCGTAAAATGATTATCCAATATATCATTGAAAATGGTTGCCCAAGGTTAATCTATATTACCCCTACATTATCATAAAATGATTTTCCAATATATCAATGTCACCCCAGTAGCACAAAATATTGGGCCAATATATTAACTACATTGGTAAAATATTGTTTATTGGCCCAATATTGGCAATCTTTAGCCAATATTGGTAATTTATTGGCATTACTACCTTCGCATTCATTTGATTTTAATATTAACCCAATATTGGGCCAATTTTTATGAAACATGTTACTGAGAAAAAAGCTTTCTATATGTGCTTATATTTCATTCAATTATGGAGTAAAATCTTACCAAGTTCAAACTAAAAACATAGATTCTCTTTTTAACAATTAAACGGCATTATATATAATGTCCTTTTTTCTAATATTGGACCTATATTGGGTATATATTGTGTAGGGAAAATTCTGTAGTACTGACAACACTTGTACAAAGCCAACACATTCTGCGCGCGCTCGCCGCGAATTCACGCATACCAACAACCGGGTGGAAGTGTCAAACACCGTGTTTGACACTTCCATCCGGTTGTTTGAAACACGTGTAAAAGTTTTTCTTCGTGATATCTATACCTATTTATCGATTGCAAATTAACAAAATTTGCATCCTGTGCAAAGTAAATGTAAGTACCTATACAATTTAATATATTATATAAATATTATAACCATGAATATCCAGAAACTGCACTTGATGGAAGAAAAAAATGCTGATATGCCGGTAAGAATTATGTTAAAAGTTCGATACAAATTATCACGTTGTTTATTATAGGGTCACCGATTGTACCTTTGTGGTGGGGACACTGCCCACAAGGCAGTTTTTCTAATAATGAATAAACTTTTATCAATGGAAGTGGCTGTATTTAGGGATTGAAAAAAAAGGAAAGCTATCCTTTCGAAAATTATCTTGTCATTTGGCTGTAATAAGTAAGTTTTTTTAAATTTTTGCAAAGTAAATTATTATTTATTTTTCTTTATAGAAGCTATCCGTAAACTATCCCAACTTCAGAACTAAACAACTCCATATCCCTGTATTTGGCGGGGCGTCAGATAGAGGGGGTGGACACAAAAACAGATAATATGTTTTATGATAGTTTGTAACATCATGGTTTATGTATGTGTTTTAATGTTTTATGTAATACATAGACCAATAAAATATATTTTCGTTATTTAAAATTGAATTATAAATATTTATTTTTTCTATTCCCAAATTTATATATATATATATATATATATATTAGGGTGCTTCATTTTAGAGCAACATTTTTTTGTTTCAAGTCCCACCTCAAAATTTTGTAGTAGATCCAAAAACCAAAAATTTGAGCATTTTTTGAGCTCTTAATTATGATTTTAAGCCATTGCTCAACAGTGTTGAAGATTTTCCATTCAAATAACATTATAAATCCATTTTTTACCATTTTTATCTTCCGCTCACCACGAAGGAATTTTATTTACGAATTTTGGCTCAAGGAATCTTATGAAGGACTAAATCGTCTACGTAAAAGCCCATTGAGCCGAGTCTGTAAGTCGAATATCTTCTTTACAAATCGCTCTTTAAATTGAAAATGTTATAAAAATAACAGTAAATCGTAATTATTTGCTAAACTATTGATGATAGAAAAAAAACGTTAATGGCAATTTTGTAGGGAATTTTTTGTCCTCTAACTTTGTTTAAAAAAAATTTTTCGTATCACAAATAGTTAAACGACTGCAGCCTCTTAAAATGTAAAATGTCTTAAAATTTCTATTCTAACCTATGTATATTAGGGTGCTTTATTTTAGAGCGACACTTTTTTCAAAGTCCCACCTAAAAATCTTGTAACCGGTTAGAAAACAAAATTTTTTAGCTATTACAAAGCTCTTAATCTTTATTTTAAGCCGTTGCTATTCCAATTTTAAATATTTCCCTTTAAAAACCATTAAAAAACAATGTTTTATTCTATTTTCCTTCTGCTCGTACAGTAAGAATATTTTATTCGAATTTCTGTTCTAAAATCTTTATACAGGATGAAATTATCTTCAAAAATGTCCATTTAAGCAAGTCTGTAAGTTGAATATGTTCTTCACAAATTGCCGTTCTACTCGAAAATCTTCTAAAATAGCAGTAAATCGTATTTGGAGACTAAACTATTGATTGTAGATAAAAAACGTAAATGACAATTTTGTAGGGAATTTTTTGCCCTACAAATTTGTCCAAAAATATTTTTCTGTATCACTTATAGTTTAGCTTGTACGGCAACTCAAAGTGTCAAATTCTTAAATATTCATTTTCTGACGACTGTAATAACTAAACTATTAGAGTTAGGTGAAAGAATTAAATAGAAAATTTGTTTTTTATTAGATGTTCTGAAATATTTTTACAGTTATAATATCTAAATCATTAATTCTATTACGTAACTCTAATAGTATAAATACTATAATATATAAATAGTATAATATATTACAGTCGTCAGAAAACTGAATTTTTAAGAATTTGACCCTTTAAGTGGCTGTACAATCTAAACTATAAGTAATACAAAAAAATATTTTTTAACAAATTTGTAGGGAACAAAATTCCCTACAAAATTGTCATTTACGTTTTAAGGTTTTCGAGTAGAACGGCAATTTGTGAAGAACTTACAGACTTGCTTAAATGGACATTTTTGAAGATAATTTTATCCTGTATAAAGATTTTAGAACCGAAATTCGAAAAAAATATTCTTACTGTACGAGCAGAAGGAAAAAAGAATAAAACATTGTTTTTTAATGGTTTTTAAAGTGAAATATTTAAAAATGGAATAGCAACGGCTTAAAATAAAGATTAAGAGCTTTGTAATAGCTAAAAAATTTTGTTTTCTAACCGGTTACAAGATTTTTAGGTGGGACTTTGAAAAAAGTGTCGCTCTAAAATAAAGCACCCTAATATACATAGGTTAGAATAGAAATTTTAAGACATTTTACATTTTAAGAGGCTGCAGTCGTTTAACTATTTGTGATACGAAAAAATTTTTTTAAACAAAGTTAGAGGACAAAAAATTCCCTACAAAATTGCCATTAACATTTTTTTTCTATCATCAATAGTTTAGCAAATAATTACGATTTACTGTTATTTTTATAACATTTTCAATTTAAAGAGCGATTTGTAAAGAAGATATTCGACTTACAGACTCGGCTCAATGGGCTTTTTCGTAGACGATTTAGTCCTTCATAAGATTCCTTGAGCCAAAATTCGTAAATAAAATTCCTTCTTGGTGAGCGGAAGATAAAAATGGTAAAAAATGGATTTATAATGTTATTTGAATGGAAAATCTTCAACACTGTTGAGCAATGGCTTAAAATCATAATTAAGAGCTCAAAAAATGCTCAAATTTTTTGTTTTTGGATCTACTACAAGATTTTGAGGTGGGACTTGAAACAAAAAAATGTTGCTCTAAAATGAAGCACCCTAATATATATATATATATATATATATACACATGTATATACATCAAACTTTATAATTTAACGTTAACAATTTACTTTATTTACAAACTGAAATGGTAAAATATATATCACCTATATTGGGTAAATATTGGATCATAATTAAATAAAAATATAGGTCCTAACTAAAATGGTAAAATATATGGCACAAATATTGGGTAAATATTGCATTTAAATATTGGATCGGTATTGAATACAAATATTGGTCCTATATTTACAAATTAAAGTGGTAAAATAAATGTCACCTATATTGGGTTAATATTGTATGTCAATATTGGATCAATATTTAATACACATATAGGACCATTAAAATACAATCTGACGTTTCCATCATTGGGCCAATATGTAAAAATAATATTTTACCAATATTGGTGTGCTACTGGGGGTGTTTTTAATGTTTATTGTAAATACGTATTTACAACAAAACAAGTGTACACTTGTTTTGTTCAAATAAAAAATAATGGATTAAACGTTTTTTAATTTAATTTTCCCCACCAAATATAAAGTAATTAACATTAAAATAAATAAATCATAGTATTAAAACAAGCAAACATTTGCTTGGTTCAATCACTATATATTTCGTGAAATTATAATATTAAAAGGTACTAATTATTTGTCTGAAATAAATTGTTTTCTTCATGTAAGTAAATATTTTGTTTCTTTAAGAAAGCTTCTCATTTAATTTTAAAAAATGAATTACTTACTTCAAGTAAATGTTTTGTTTCTTTAAGTAAGATTCTACTAAACCTGAGATAAAACGTCAACTAAATATTTACTTGTATTAAACAAACCATCAGTTTAAAAAGTCAAATAAACCCAAGTTTTCCACTAAATAAATATCTTCTTGTATCATATAGAAATAAATAATTTATTTGAGTCAAGACAGATATAGTAAAATCAAGAAATTACTTTTCTCTATGTACTACTTTACTTTTAAGTCGAACTAACCAATGACACTTGATAGGTCAATAATTTCTTTAACTGTTAAAAAACCATTGTGTTGAAAATTAAATGTACTTTAGAGTACTTTAGTATGTAAACGATAGAAACTTGACCAGTTAATTTTTTTTGTAGAGAATGTAATGCTCTTTAAGGATCATCAGTCATTTATATATAAAAAAGTGGCTAGGATCATCAGTCATTTCTAAAAAAAATGGGTACATAGAAGGCAAGAAGAAAAATAAAAAAAAATATTTTCCAGTATTATTCATATGGGCAACTTTAAAACTCAATGATGCACCTCTTAAAACTAATGGTTTTGGATAGAATTTAAATTTTGACGTTTTCTAATAAATTTTCATGTAGGAGTAAAAAAAAACGATACGGCTCTTTTTGGCACACCCTAAAATACCTACATTTTATTATGTAAAATACCTAGTTAATATTTCCTCACAAATTGTTTTTTTATAACCAGAAAACTGATTTTATTAATTAAAGTTTAGTATTTAAATAATAAATAATTATAATTGAATAAAACTGTTCGTGGGTTTATTATTTTTCTATAACTAAATGTTTATTAATGTCGTTTAAACTTTATTTTCAATTAAAAAAGTTTTGTTAGAGCTAAAAATAAGCAAATAAAATACGAAACAATTTTCCGAGAATTGAAGAATGTTGGAAAACAATTTTTTGCTCTAGTAATCAACCTATTGAAAATAAAAATTATTTTTGTGTTTACGACAAATCTTTCAATTATTTATATAGATCGCATTTTTATGCCCTTCAAAGTGTAAAAGGATTCCTTAAAAAGAAACAAAAGTATACATTTCAGACAATAATAAATATCACTTTTTTACAAGTAAGTGCGTACCTATTTAAAAATTAAATTTATAATAAAATTAAAAATTATAGTTTTACTAGCCTCTATAAAATAAATAAAAGAAAATCGCCTCAACCCTGCGATCAGTGATAGTCCAGTGATCGATAAACTGGGGTATTAGGTACTGGAAGACGTCTTCTGACGTTTAAATGACGTTATCAACGTCATATAAACGTCAGCAAACGTCAGTGTGCTACCTGGGTTATTACCTCAATACAAACATTCAAAAGAATTAAAACTTTATAGTTTTTTTAACGGCAATATTTGAAAAGTTTATATGAACATTGTATCGTATGTATACATAATAATAATAGTTTTTAGATAATAATAAGTATTTGTCGTAGAAAAAGTATGGTATGCAACTTATTTATTTATAAAGTGTTGTAGATACTTATTTAATTAAATTAAATTTCTGACTAAAATGACGTTCATTAAGCTTGAACTATAATAGTTCGACAATAATGGTCTTAATGATTTTGTATGTAGTTAATGGTTGCATAAAGTGCTCAAATGTATATAGAGTCTATATTATAGACGGATATATCTTATAAGATGCATAAAATATGGAAAAATAAAAAAAATATTGCATACATTTTCTGATTCATTTGACCAGATATTAGTATTGGTCTTCTTTGTTCTTTGTGTTGATGTACTATGCTCCACACTGTTGAATCCACAGGACTTTCAAAGTATTAAAGAAGATTCTTTAATGAAACTTTTATTTTATTAGTGTCAAAAACTACAACTTATTTTTAATAATATTTCTATAGTAATATAAACAAACTTCAAACACCCTATATACTGAATTCAATTACTTAATTTAGTTAATATATCTAAATCATATTTCTAACAGTCCCTCTTAAATTAACATAATTAAACATTTTTATTATCTATATTAATCATCTAACATGAGCACATGAACCTATCTCTAAAATACCTAAATTTAATTGCATCTAAAGGTTTGGTAAACAAATCTGCTAATTGTTCTTTAGTATTACAATAACAAACTTTAACTTCAAATTCACTTTTTAACATATTAAGAAAATTCTTTATTTTAGTTTCATCGGATCCTATTATTAAACCATCATCCACGTAAATTGCGAGAATTATTAATCCGTCGCGACTTTTAAAAACACATTGTTCTGATTAAAGAGCTTCAAGACCAATTTTTATAAGAAAATTTTTGAAACGTTGATTCCATTGAATGGGAGCTTGTTTTAGTCCATATAAAGCCTTTTGGAGCTTGCATATTTTTCCTTGTTCATTTCCATATCCTTCTGGGATTTGCATGTATATATCCTCATCCAAAAATCCATAGAGAAATGCAGTTTTAATATCAAATTGTACTATTTTATCATTACGTTGAGCGGCTATTGCAAATATTGTTCTGATAGCTGCACTACAAATAACTGGACTGAAAATCTCTTGATAATCTACACCAAATTCTTGTTCAAATCCTCTTACAACTAAACGAGCTTTGTATTGCCCATTGTCCTTTATTCGAAAAACCCATCTGTTGCTTAGTATTTTGCTGCCTTTGATTTCATTTTTATTGACTAGAGTCCAAACCTTATTTTTTTCTAAAGATTTTTTTCTTCATCTATCGCTGAAATCCAATCATCTTTATTTATTCCAGTCGTAGCTTCCTCATAGGTAAGATAAACCATATGATCATTTAATGACATAGGTAGTTTTTTTATTCTATGGCCTCTTCCAAGTAATTCTTCTTCTTCGTTCTTACTATTGACTTGAACATCATCTTGATTTTCATCTATTTCTTGGTTTTTCTCCATTTCTTTCTCATTTTTATTACTTTCTTTCTCTTTAGTTTTATTGTTTTCGTCCTCTTCTTCGTCTCCATAAATTTTGACCTCTTTGCTTTTTATTTTACGTGTAATTTTATTATTAAACACAACATCTCGTGCAAATACAATTTTTCGTTTTTCTTCATGAAAAAGTCGATATCCGTTTTGGGTATAACCAACAAACACTAATTTTTCACTTCTTTCATCTAGTTTTCTCAAATGACCCAATTTTTTTGCGTAGGCGTCTGCTCCGAAAATTTGTTTGTATTTCATGTCAGGTTTTCTACCATTCCACATTTCATACGGAGTAACTTCTAACACTTCTGTAGGAGATCGATTTGTTAAGAACGCCGCAACCCTTATAGCCTCACCCCACATTTCCTTATGTAAGCCTGAGTCAAAAATCAAGGATCGAGCTTTTTCCATTAAAGTTCGGTTGAGTCTTTCGGCCCGTCCATTTAATTGCGGTGTATAACTAATCGTATAATCCAATATAGTTCCCCTGCTTTTACACCATTTCTTCAAATCCTTGCTTAAATATTCGCCTCCATTATCACATCTGATTTTATGAGTTTTGACACTCCATTTTGCTTCACTTTCGACTAGGAATTCTTTTATTGTGCTTTCCACCTCGAACTTTCCTTTTAGTAGGTACACCTTGCAAAAATGCGTATAATCGTCCATTACAGTAAGTATATACCGCATCTCGTCCCAAGTATTCGGTTCAATAGGACCACAAACATCACTATGTACCAGTTCTAATGGACGTGTTGGAAGGAAGTCTTGTCTGTTTAGCCTTAATACATATTTCACACACAGACTCGTTAAGCAGTTTAAAGTCGCAATCTTTTATTTTTAGTCCCACACTTAAATTCTTTAACTTTTTCATATTATTTACGCCCAAATGACCTAATTTTTTATGCCAAACACTTATATTTTCCGTGTCCGTCAGCAACACATTTTCATTTAGGTACTTCTTTCATTTTTATATTAAAAAGTCCATTGTCATTCATTTGCCTTTCTAACATTATTAAATCGTTTTTATAAATTGTTACTTTTTTATTGTCAAACACGACTTTACCGCCCGCTTTTGTTATTCGACTAACCGACAATAAGTTTTTAGACAAGTCCGGGATAAATAACACATCTTTTAACACACATTTATCAGTTTCAATACAGCCTTTTGCTTCAGCAGTTATTTTTATATTATTTTTCGCAGTTCCTATTCCAATTTGTGTTTCAATCAGCTCGGTTAACTTGTTTTTATCGTTCACCATATGTGATGTGGCTCCTGAATCGAGTATCCATTCAATATCACTTTGTTTTTCTGTTAGATACGTTAGAAACGCGGTTTTTTTATTACAGTTTTTATTTGAATCACTTTTTTCACGAAAGTAACATGGTTTTTCATTATGATTATTCTTTTTACAAATTGAGCATCGCTGGTTACTATTTTTATTATTATATACAATTCCTTTCACGTTATTTGAGCACTCTCTCGCATAGTGACCCATTAATCTGCACTTAAAACACTGAATATTACTTTTTTTGTTATCCATTTTTATGTATCGCTTTGGTACCGCTTCTGTGGCCACATAGAATGCCACCTGATCACTATTATCACTTTTATTTAACCTTTCCTCTTCAGTAATCAGTCTGGACGTCAAGTTATCTATGTTTTTGTTTTCTTGAGAAGTGGACTCCCAGGCGCTTACAAAATGCCTGAATTCATCTGGCAAACTGGATAAAATTTTAGTTATTAGCATGGTGTCATCAATTTTTTGATCTAACGATGCGAGTTTATGCACTAAATTTTGTACATCACTGATAAATGCTGATTTGACTTTGGCCCCTTTTTTATATTGTAAATTATAAAACTCCTGTAAAAGCGCATATTTTTGTTGAACGCAATCACCTTCATATACGGTTTTTAATTTCGAAGTGGCTATTTATACGTCCGACGTATACAAAATTTGGTATACGTCTTGAGCTTTCATTGTTGAGTTTGGGTTGGTTTCGCTCACTGTCAATCAACTTAAATGGGCAAAAGTGAGCGAAACCAGCCCAAACCAACCCAAACTCAACAGCCCAACCCAACCGACCCCGCCCCATTGGGCCCCCCGCCCCATAGAGGAATAGAGGCCTATTTTGTAGGAAGAAGTTTTTGCCTCATATTTAGCCATTTTTATACTTATTTATCAAATACTTAATTTTGCTTACATAATTTTTGTAAATTACTTCATTTTTATATATTTTTAACGTTATTATTATAAAATTCAGCAGTTTGAATATCTGACAATTTTCATTTTGAAGTTTATAGGTTAGATTAACTTTTTCAAACTAGCCAATGAAAGCACAAGACGTATACCAAATTTTGTATACGTCGGACGTATAAATAGCCAGTTTGTTTTAATTTTTCGTACATTTCATGAGAAGTCGTACAGTTCAATAAATACGTCATTGGTTGTTTTTCAATGGTTGTTATAATTAATTTTTGAGCCAATGAATCCTTTTTAAGCCAATCCTTTCGCGCTGCATCATATGTTTCTTCAGCCTTTGGAATGAGCGAATTTCCATTTACAATATCAAACACATCTTTGGCTTTAAAAAATATTGTGACTTGAAACTTCCACATGCCGTAATTCATTTTATCCTTTAGTTTTTCGATTGTTAAAGAATCATCATTGCTCGCCATTTTAATATAATTTTTTTTTTTTTACTGAACTTTGTTTTTATGCCCTTTATGGATTTATTCCTTATCGGCCCATAACCTGTTGAATCCACAGGACTTTCAAAGTATTAAAGAAGATTCTTTAATGAAACTTTTATTTTATTAGTGTCAAAAACTACAACTTATTTTTAATAATATTTCTATAGTAATATAAACAAACTTCAAACACCCTATATACTGAATTTAATTATTTAATTTAGTTAATATATCTAAATCATATTTCTAACACACACCTTCAAGTCCCACTACCTACGTACGGAACGCAGTCTTTTAATAATTTGTCATTTAAAGCTTTTCAGGCTTTTCAGGTTATGTGCCTGTCAAAGTATAGTCAACAAAAGAAATTATTTATACTTTTACCACTTATCTTTAAGCGTTGTAATTTATAAATCTTTATAGTACCACAATAATAATTTAATTACACGTGTATCCTGGCAACATTGCTTTGGTCATTTAGCACTACACAATTTAAAACATAAATATTTATTCCTTATACATTTAAAACATACATAAACCTATTTTATTATTCTGCTAACAAAATGAACTTTTATCCAGTTTTAGACTAAATTCCGTTATAAATTGATATTTCTGCAGAAGTTACAGTTCATCAAAATAAAACTTCTTACGTTTTTAAGACAACTGCATTAATCTAGTTGCATATATAGACTATAACGCCAACAATCCTGTGAATTAATGGTTCTAACTTTGAACCATTTTATCTTGCGCTATTTATAACTAGTTTTAGAATTCTCTATGAGGATGAGATTTATATTTTTTGACGTTGTTACATGAATTGATTGATATTTTTAATCCTGATAAACGTATTTCCTATATGTTAAGATATAAATATGGATATAATTTAGAACTATATTGTATATAACGACATAAGTCCGATATTAGGCATATACACTGTGGGGCGGAAGCATTAGGTTCCAAAGGGACTCATTAAACACACATTTTTTTCCAGTTTTTACAAATTGTGTCATGGTAGACGATTTGTTAGCTAGTAGCAGCTGTTATCTATATAAGAGTACATGCATAAGAGTGGGCTGATATAAAATTAAAATTGACTAAAACTCAAAGAAATAAAATGAAAAACGTGTTAAACACAAAATTCAGCGTAATCAAAAGATGCTTTTTATTTATTGTTTTCTATATATAGAAAATAAAGTTTCTAAAAACAGACTTTTTAATTTGAAAAACTTAAGTTGAATGACATAATTTTATAGCAGTTGAAATGCTTGACAAAAAAACGCAATATTTTGTAGTAAGTCTAGTATTTTCTCTGTTAATCTAGAAAAAAGTGAATATTTAAATAATTTTAACCATGAATAACTTGAAAAAATGTAGGTATTTATCAAAAACCTATAGAAGACCTTTTTTATAAAGCATTTTTTTTATAAAAACATGTACGAATATATAGTTACTGAACTACAAAATTCAGAAATAACTTTTATTTTTTTATGTTAATCCAATGGAAAAATGCAATCGAGTAAATATTAATATAAATGGCTCAAAATTAACAGGCGTCTAATTTTTTTCTTTCTAAAACTAAAAGCTAGTTGAATTTTTTGAACCACTCTAATGTACAGTGTGACCCATTTGTTTGCGACTCACCCCTGTAAAATCTTTATTTATTGTGCGAAGTTAACCGGATTTATTTTAAAGTGTAATTCTTGATAAACTATATTTTTGGAGCAAAAACGCCGTATTTTAACAAAATACAAGGCCTACCGTGTCGAAGAGTAAATTTTTAAGAATTTATATTAGCGATTTAACCCCTCAAAACGATCCTAAATAATTTAATTTAATACAATTATTGTATTAAAACATTTTAACTAGGAACGATTCTGTAGCCAAATTAAAAATGAACAACTATTTACAAAAATTTATTCTGTCAAGTTATCCATGAAAAAACATTAAATTAAACTAATAGTAACATAAAACATAAAAAACATAAAATTAAACTAATGGTATAAATATTTCTATGCTTAGTTTTGACAAATAAAAAACGCAATAGAAACTTAAAACAACAATGAAACAGAAAATTGAGAATTCAAAAAATTTTCTACAATCAGATTTTCGTTACCTTTTAACTTTTTATTTGTGAAACCTTATTAAAAGATATGTACATATAACTTTGGCACATTATTTTGGATACTTTGTATATTATAGATTGGACCTTATTAATTTAATTTTTTACATTTACCAAAATAAAATAAAAAAACCTGGTCTCGTTTGGAATGTAAAAATACCCGATAAATGAAAGAAAGGCAGAATACGAGTCAACGTTTCATGAAAAGGAAATTCCCAATGCAGGAAAAGTCAAGTTCCACGTTTTTCTTTTTAAAATTTTTGTACTTGTCGAGGGGTGAATTATTCATTTCCCCAGATTCGCTTTTTCAGGGATTTTAACATTTATACATTAAGTAAGTATATAAATGAGGTGTGACAGGAAAATTGTTTGATTTAGTTATATTAATATATTTATAATACATAGGTTAAGGAAAAATTTTGTTATCAATTTGTTATGCATTTGTTTTATGATAATAGGTATATACGATGTATTAGGTAATTTAAACAAAGAATACCGGAATTTTGGGCACCTTTAGAATATATTCTAAACCATAATTTGGTATAAATACATAATGTATATACAGGGTGTTTCAAATATGTATATATATATATATAAATAAATAAAAAAGTTTACAGTCTAAGGTTAATAGAATTAAAGTGATTTTACATAAAAAATAATATAAATATGGCATATGATACTATTTTTGTATTTTATTTGAAAATATTTGAAATTTTTCATTAGTGTTATTTTTGATCGCTGATATCTTTGAAACAGTTGATCTGAAGAACTTTGACCTTCAGATGTTCTTTGTAGAGCGTGAAATTGTCTATAAAACCTCTCGCTTGGGTGTTGCGAAAACAAACCATTCCAAAGTTATAAGAATTCAAAATTAAAAAAATAAAATTCCCGTGTTATTGAAATGGAAAAACTACAAATGAATTGAGGCAAACCTTAATATTAATATTAAGGGCTCAAATATGCGCTATAATTTTTGTTTTTTAATGTACTATTAATTTTTCAACACCATTAAAAAAAAATTATTTTTTTTTGAAACACCCTAATACACATGTCTACAAAATTAAACCAACTTTCAATTCTAGTGTTAAAATCAAATTATACCTTTTCAAAAGTGTTCTATTTTTAGAGTGGTTCTTTAAGATTGGCAAGTAGGTCTTTGGTAAAAAATAACCTGTATACAGGTTTTTATAATTTTGGGTGCGATTTCAGTGATTGTCAGCCCTAGGTTCATATATGGGTATAAAGGAGCGTCTAGACGCGTCTGGCAAAATTTTGTGTGGGTGCCGCATGCCGGATGTCAGACTAATTCTGAATATACATACTGATTAGTTCGACCATCTTGTATACAAGTTTGTAAATGGAACCAAAGTGGCACCATACAATTATGTTTGCTCTCTGGCACCATACATTTGGCAACAACGCTTTCTTTTTCAGAAGTATATTTATATTTTTATGATTTTTCTAGTACTTACGAGATTTTTTTGGCAATAAATTTTGTTTAACAACAAAGAAAATTCTTTTTTCTTCTTTAACATTAACAGCCGCTTATTGTAAATAATTAAATTAAGGACGGCATGGCGAATCGATTTTGACATTAACTGTCAAACCAATGACTGAGATGCGAACAATTTAAAGTAAAATTCGACCAAAGTAAATTTAAGGTATAAAATTATTTTTTTATAGAATTTTTGCAAAATAGATAAAATAGCAAAAAGAACTCATGTCCTAAGACCTTTTGTCGCACTCGTCCATTACAAAACTCGCTCCTTTGTCTTATGACATTAGTTCTTTAATATACCTATTTTAAAATATTATTCTTTAGTCAAACAAAATATTACATTTTTAATGTACATAGTATGTACATAGTATGTACATACTATGTACTACATACCTATATTTCGACAGCATGAAAATAAAAATAGTTTAAACAATACAAATATAGTAAAATATATTTATGTTATTATAAAGAATTTTTATCGCATATATTTATTGTTATATAAAACCTATATAATTTAATAAAATAAAACTTAAAATATAAAAAATATAAAAAAGTTAGTCTATCAAAAATGGATATTTTTAAGAAAATAAAAACTTGAGGGTATGTGGGTACCTTTATTTAGCTATTTTTACAGAATTGCATACAGGGTATTTCAATAGAAAGTTTTTAACCCGGTTTTTTAATTTGTTATCCAAAATAATAAAAAATTCTCACACACATTCTTCGTTGTCGAATGACATATTTTTATACCTATAAAGTGCACAATTTATCATCGGAATAATCATTTTTCAAAAATACGATGTAGTCTTGTCCTGACAACTCGGTAGTAGTGGTTTCAAAATGACAATTATTTCATTTATAATCGCTAATTGCTTAGCAGATGGCATTTGGTGTAATAATAATAATAATAATAATAATAATAATAATAATAATAATAATATTAATAATAATAATAATAATATTAATAATAATAATATTTATTGCTTTTTCATTTACAACTTAATACAGTTAATAATGAATTGCAACAAATATGCTAGTTTGCACAATAAATGTAAAAACGTGCAAAGTAATACAGTAGGTAAGTTATAAACAAAATTTAAATAAGAAGTAGAATAAGAAGATAAATATTTAAAACAAAAAATAAAAAAATACAATATAAAAAATTATATAATACTTATATATAGGGATTTTAGTTATTTTACCTTTTTTCAACCGATGTAACTATTTGAAAACCAATAATGCCAAAATGTGTTTTAAAAGATTTTCTTTTATATGAACCTAACTTGTTTCCGCCTTTTTTACCTTTTTTGGAGGTTTTTGCTTTAAACTATCTTTTTTATATTTTTGTTACCTATTTTTTTTAACTTGTTTTCACCTTTTTTACCTTTTTTGGAGGTTTTTGTTTTAAACTACCTTTTTATACTTTTGCTACATATTTTTTAATTTGTCCGTTTTTTAAACTTTATTTTCACCTATTTGTTACCTATTATTACGTATTTTTACTTATTTTATTTTTTTGTTCTTTTTAAATTTTGCGCCCATATTTTATCCAGGGCGTGCAACTCAACGGTAAAGAATTTTTTCTTATGGTCACAGACTGTAACAGTAACTTTCTTAACAGTTACCTTCTTTGTAGTGAGCTTATTTTCTGTCATAGAACTTCTGTGTAGTGAGTGTCACTTAGTAAAACACAGTTTATTGCATATAAATAGTTTATTGTGGGTATGTTCTGTGTTTGGGTATGCGGCTAAACAAAATTATAAACGAAACGTGAAATTTTAATGTTTTTTTTACCTAAAATGCTTTTTTAGTACCTTTTTAGTTAGTACCTAAATATCCCATCTTTACTTATATATAATACATTGTACGAATTAAAAATATAAAAATTTAGTTTAAATAGGTATTAATTAAAAGAAGGTTTGCATACAGTTAAATAAAAATTTAAAAAAACAATAAATATTCAATAAAAAGTCAATTATGACCTGTTTTTCAACTCTAATTGAACACACAAAAATTGTCTGGATTTTTTTTAAAGATAAATTGTTTGCACCTTTTTTTAAATGAAATTGGATTAACTATATTTGTTATGGTTTCTGTAAAATTGTTGAAAACTTTTGGACCAATGTAAGTAAGCAGGGGCTTAGCTACCGCGGTATCAGCCGTAGCAATGATACGGGCCCCCGGCTAGGGCGGGGCCCGATTGGCTTCTACATGCGTAAGCAAAAAACCTATTACCCACATTTTAAGAAAATTGAGGCAAGAAATTAAATAAATAAATAATATTATTATTTAAATGTTTATACTCGATTTATTAAATTAAATTTTCCCGAATACCCTCCTCTTCTAACGAGGCCGTGAACTCATACGAATTGTTTCTGCCCGCACCTTTCCGCTATGTGTTGTCTGTGGCGCAGTCTGCGCATATTGTTCTGTGCTCTGCGCCGCATACTGAGACGCAAAGCAGTGTTATTATCGTAGGTTATCATAGCAAATTAGAAATAATTATTAGCGTTACAATTATTTCAAATGACCTTTTTTTAATTTACAAAAAAAAAATTGACTGCATCAACCACAAAGGGTTATTAGCAATATACATTTTCAAACATATACATCAAATTTTGATATATTAATGGATTTCAGAATTGTTATATTAATGTATTTTAGGTCTAAAGTATTTTCAATTTGTGTATTGTGTAATTTTAAGTAGAAAAATTCACAATAATAACTAGAAAAATTTATTTTGTCAAGTTATCCATGAAAAAAACATTGAATTAAAATTAAACTTATAGTACCATGTACCATGCAAATATAATATATTATTATTATTATTATTATTATTATTATTGTGGGTATGTTCTGTGTTTGGGCATGCGGCTAAACAAAATTATAAACGAAACGTGAACTTTTAATGTTTTTTTTTTACCTAAAATGCCTTTTTTAGTACCTTTTTAGTTACCTATTTTTCAGTTTTTAGTACTTAAATATCCCATCTTTACTTATATATAATACATTGTACGAATTAAAAATATAAAAATTTAGTTTAAATAGGTATTAATTAAAAGAAGGTTGACTTGCCTTTTTTAATTTACAAAAAAAAATTGACTGCATCAACCACAAAGGGTTATTGGCAATATACATTTACAAACATATACATCAAATTTTGTTATATTAATGGATTTCAGGATTATTATATTAATGTAGTCTAAAGTATTTTCAATTTGTGTATTGTGTAATTTTAAGAAGAAAAAATCACAAAAATAACTAGAAAAATTTATTTTGTCAAGTTATCCATGAAAAGAACATTGAATTAAAATTAAACTTATAGTAATAGTACCTACCATGTTAGTTTAATTTTATTTCAATGTTTTTTTCATGGATAACTTGACAAAATAAATTTTTGTAGTTATTATTGTGCATTTTTAAGCGACTCGCAAACAAATGGGTCACACTATATACTATCATAAGTGTACGTTTCATGTATTGTTTAAAAAATAATAGTATATTATGTATCAAGTTTGATTGACATTATCCAACAAAATGTAAATTTTTTATATGGAAATAAACAGTATTATTATTATTATTATTATTATTATAAACGCCATTTTATACACGAATTTAATTTACGCACGAACGAGCTTGCGAGCGAGTGCTTAAAATAATGAGTGTATAGAAAAGTTTATATACGAGGTGCATACTATACTTTTTCTACGACAAATACTTATTATTATTATTATAAAATGATTTAAATCAAAAATTTTTATAGAGCGCCATCTATGAAACAACAGGGGAAACTGTCAAATGACACATTTTTACATTTTATAAACACAATTATAAAGGTTATAAATCGAAATTTATCTTGAAAATTGATAGTTTTTCACAGTGAAAGTAAAGGAAATGTTTTATGAGGACTTTACAGTAGAGTCCGTGCCCGAATTTAAGTTATAGTTTACTGCCGGCGAAATTAAAAGGTCAGTACAATGTTCATATAAACTTTTCAAATATTGGCGATGAGAAACTATTTAATATTTTTGTATTTTTGTATGAGATAATAAAATAATTTTCAGATTTAGTATTATATTATAAGGAAGGCACTTTATTTTAACGATTGTATGACATTTGACAACTGTCAACTAACTTAAAAATAACTTCAGCCCGTGACTAAAAACCTGTTGCTAACTTCAGCCCGTGAGTAAAGCGCCGTAAAGCCACAACTTGTCAATGTGTACCTATTTAAAAGGTCACTTAGTGTCATGGAAACATGTACGATAAAGGGCGTTTTAAAGGTGGGAGTAGAAAAACTATATTGTAAATAAATTTAAACTTAAAAATTTATTATCAATGGTTTTTTAAATTTTTACAGTACATAATACATAAATACATACGAAAATTTCGTATTTTACAACATCCAATCACGTAGAAATTGATTGTTAACTTTAAAAATTTACTGTTTTTGAATCCAATAAAGTTTAATGTGGCGCTTGGTATTGCGTGTATTTTTAAGTGTGCTTCAATAAAACTAATTTAGGTCATAAAAGATCATGCTTATTTAGCAAATTAAATTTGAACTTTTGTTTTATAGTTGTTTTATTGCTATTTTCTTAAATTCGATTTGTCTTGTTAAATTTTAAACCATGGTGGTTCGGACTACTAGTTGTTCAGTTCAGAAGATTTAAAAATTGATTTTTCTACAGAAAATTTAGTATTTTATATAAACTGCGCACCACTCAATGTGTGGCCACCAAAAAGTTTGTTCTTTTTCAAAACGACATAACTTTTTTGATTCTTGAACGATTTTATTTTGGTCTGTGATATTTGCTAGCCTCATCCTCTGGCAATTCATGCTATAGATATGAAGCTCACGGTTCTTCATGTAAATTTTCTACAGGGTGATATGTTAAACGGTGAAAAATTTCAATAACTTCATCCTCGTTTTTACTTTGAAATAATTAATTATTATGTCTTACCTTGAAACGGTTTTCAAATTTTTTGAATTGGAATCTTAGCAACGAAAAGTTATGTCGTTTTGAAAAAGAACGAACTTTTTGGTCGCGACACATTGAGTGGTGCGCAGTTTATTTGAAGTTTGAAAAAAATTGTATGTTTTATGCAGAATAAAGTGACTTTTTGTGTATCTGCCGGACTCGCAGGTTCATCCGTCAAACCCTACAGACTCTCCACAAAAATGATACTTTATCTCCTTATAAAATAATGTGCTATAGCAGTATACTTTTTTAATAGTATATTATGTATCAAGTTTGATAAACCGCATTTTATACACGAATTTAAAAGTTTATAAACGAGGTGCATACTATACTTTTTCTACGACAAATAAGTACTTATTATTTTCTTAAAATAATTTAAATAAAAAATTTGTATAGAGCGCCATCTATGAAACAATAGGGGAATCTGTGTGTCACCGTCAAATGTCAAATTTTTATGTAATATAAAGGTTATAAATCAAAATGTATTTCTTGAAAATTGACAGTTTTTCACAGTGAAAGTAAAGAAAATGTTTTATGAGCACTTTACAGTGGAGTCCGTGCCCGAATTTAAGTTATAGTTTACTGCCGGCGTAATTAAAAGGTCAGTACAATGTTCATATAAACTTTTCAAATATTGGCGTTGAGAAACTATTTAATACTTTTGTATTTTTGTATTGAGATAATAAAATAATTTTCATATTTGGTATTATTTTACAAGAAAGGCACTTTATTTTAACGATTGTATGACATTTGACAATTGTGAACTAACTTAAAACTAACTTCAGCCCGTGACTAAAAACCTGTTGCTAACTTCAGCCCGTGACTAAAGCGCCATAAAGCAACAACTTGTAAATATGTATTTAAAGGGTCACTTAGTGTCATGGAAACATGTACGATAAAGGGCGTTTTAAAGGTGGGAGTAGAAAAAAATAATTTTAGACTATAAACAAATAAATTAGATGATACGTTAGCAAGGGCGTCGATAAGGGGGGTAATGGGGGTAATTACCCCCCTCAAGATAGAAGTACTAAGAAAAAAATTACCACAAACATAATTTATGAATGCTAGTCGCCCTCTATAAATAATTTTTAAAGTGTGGCATAATAAAAGGAAAATAAAGACTTTGCTTCGGGTTTCTACAGGGGAAGAAAGACTAGTAGGATTAGCATTGTACATAGGGATATAAGACATGAAAAAAAGACATTATAATTTTGCAATTTAAATTTATTTTTGTATTTAAAAAGATTACCTAGGTAGTACCTAGTAGGTACTTAAAAAAGAGTATATATATAAGACATGAAAAAAAGACATTATAATTTTGTAATTTAAATTTATTTTTGTATTTAAAAAGATTACCTAGGTAGTACCTAGTAGGTACTTAAAAAAGAGTATATTTTTATGAGATATTTAGTTTTGGTACCTTTTAATCCTTTTCCCCAATATACAAAAGCAAATAAACAATAAGTAGTTTTGCAAAATTATTTTTAATATATGTTACTCCCCCCCAAAGAAAAAATTATCGACGCCCTTGTACGTAAGTAATAAAACCAACTTGGAAAAAAACGGACGTAAAGAAGTGTTATATAAAGGGTGTCCCATTAAGACCGCCCATTTTAAAATTTAAAAAAATTGCCGTGTTTATTTAAAAAGTTAAGATATTTTTATTGCAATATAGAGGGAAGACATGGAGGTTAAATATGGAACACAATATCTGATAAATGGCCTCCTCGTGACTGACGGCACACGTTGATTCTTTTGACAAAATTTTCGATTACATTTTGGCATAGTGCCGGCTCAATTTCATCAATGACCCGTCGAATCTCATGTTTTAGTTTAGGAACTGTTCTTGGGTTATTAGCATAAACCTTTTCCTTCAAAAAATTCCAAAGAAAGAAATCTAACGGAGTCAAATCGCATGGTCGGCCTGGCCACATCACATCCTCGCGGCGCGAGATAACTCTGCCTTCAAATTTTGTCCTCAATAATTTCATGGTTTCGTTGCTGTGCATCGCCTGCTGTCTTTAAATATTGTGTCAACCGAATCTTGTACGCATGAAAATGCAGTTCTTTGGCCAAAATTCGCTGTAAACTGCTTCGAGAGAGTCTCAATTGCTGGGAACGGTGGCGAATCGAGGTGGAAGAATTATTTTCAACACTTTCACTAACTGCTTCAATATTTTCAGCAGACCGAGATGCACGAACACGGACATGTCTCTTTTTGGTTTGAATTGACCCAATCGTTTCAAACTGCAGGATTAATCGGACCCCAGTACGGCGAGAAGGTGCGTTATGGTGACCGAAAAATCCACGATATCTTCAAACCGTTTCCGAAAAATTCTCACCATTTCGATAGTGGATTTTTACAATTTCTATGCGTTCGGCGTTCGTGTAAATCTCCATGACTTAACCTCAATGTTCACACAAGACCACTGTCCAACAACAATGCTGTACGATTGACACAAAAAAAATGACAGTAAATTTAAAATAGGCGGTCTTAATGGGACACCCTTTATATGTTATATATGTTATAAGCATGTTATTCTTCTATACCAAAGCTGAAATACGCTTAATAATTTAAAAAATATGTGTTAACGATTAGTTTCTTTTGATACGAAGTTTGTTTGAACCGATTTTAGAAGAAATTATAGTTATTTACGTGTCAAGCTTTGTAAACGAATCTTTACGGGCGAGCTGGAAGTTTGTGGGGTGAGCGACGCAGGAGCGAACACCATAATCCAGTGAGTCTAGTAAAGATTAATTGCAAAGCGTGACACGTACAAACTTTTATTTTCACCTTTAGATAACGATTTTCAAATTTAAAATATTAATTAATATGTCAAATGTGACATTTCATTACATAAATTGCTTTTCTACAAGCCTGTAAAACTTTACAGGTCCTTTAAACAAGCCCGCACAGAAAAAAAGGTTTGGTTAGCCCAACTATTATTTGTTTGATTTAACTAAATCTCTTGTTTCAATAGAGCCAACCAAACATTTAGTTATTTTAACAACCGCATTTAGTTATATTCTACAACTATACAGGGTGTCCCAGAACTCGCGCCACAGAAAAAAAGGGAACGTACCGAAAGTAATTTGAAACACATATTTAAAAATTCAAATTGTCCAACGCAAAGGATAAGGGAGATAAGAATAAAAAACGATAGCCAATCCCAATAGATCACCACAGGGAATTCTTTAAATTGCTAGGATACTTAGGTTGCATTGTTGATAATAAAAAATATGTAAAATATTTGGTCCACTGGAATTTAATTCATTGTAAAACTGCTGTCAATCTTTACTCCTGTCATTAATATTATATTAGGTTATAAATTAAGTTATTATTGACAATGCTGTCAATCTTTACTTTTGTCATTAATATTATATTAGGTAATAAATTAAGTTATTATACATAATGTTTTCCTTGATGATTATACCGAAATGATAACTATTTATGGGGAGCGTGGGCCCAAAAAAAGCTAAATAAAGTACAACTGGTTTGATTTTTTACTTTAAAACATTGGCGTTCTGAAGTATCACTCATAGATTAATAACCTCATTTTTGAAAGCTTTTGACAACTTAGTAAATACAGTTGGCCAAAAGATTTTTAAATGTTTTTAATACAACAATGTTCTATCGTCTCCTAGCAATTTTTAAAGCTCCTACGTTTAACCTAGGCGAGATCTCTCGGTATTGGCTGCCGCTTTTTTGCTCTCATTCGATTACACTATTACCTAGAAATTTTTTATTTTTAAATTTGGCATCTCCATTGCTATCGGCACGCCCCCTTTTTCTCTGTGGCGCGAGTTCTGGGACACCCTGTATATTTGGTTAAAACAAACATTTATATAGTTAAAGTAACATTTACCTACCAGTCCAATGTACTAAATACATTTGGTTGAATTGACTCAATATAATTTGTTTACCTAACTAGGTTAACAGGGGGGTATAAGGGGAATTTGACAACAGGCAACAGTAAAATAAATCTAGCATGCGTTGAAACCCAAGTTGTTTTTGACAAACCCCAGTTATTAACCACGTGATTCTTACTTTGTTGTGATTGGTCTTTTCCAACTTGTTCGTTGATGTTCGGTTTGAGAAATTACAAATGGCCGACAGCGTTGTTGAAGTGGTGTGTACTAAGTTTTATAATCCAAATTTTCTTTGTTTTAGGTAAGTAAACTTGTTAATTTCGGCTTTAATGCCTGGTTTATGCAGACTTAAAACTTAAGACTTAAGACTTAACATTTAACAATTAAGAAGTTAAAAGTTAGGTTATTTCATTGATTTCCTTTAAGGTCGTTTATGCACCATTTAAGACTTAAGACTTAAGACTTAACATTTAAGAACTAAGAAAAATGACCTTGAAAGATAATAAACTTTTATCTTTCTTAAGTCTTAATTTTTAATTCTTACATGAAATCGCATTTGCGCAAGCGTTAACTAGGGAATTTTAAATTAAACTGTTTCTTTTTCTATGGTTGTTGTAACTGAAAATTTAAAAATTCGTGTTTCATGTTTTTCTTGAAATTACTGTGCTAAAATGATAGATAATTTGGATCCATTTTAGATTAAACTAGTAAACACAGATTATAAAAAACGTTGATAAACAAATATATACGCATTCGCAAAACACAACGGTAAAATTTTAATGTTAATTGGCATTTTAATGTTGGTTGTACCAACTTGATACCACGTGATATTTTTATCGATTTTGATTGGTTACTCCTTAAGTTTTAAGTCTTAAGATAAATGCTGCATGAACGCCACAATTTTCGCTTAATTTTTAATTCTTAAGTCTTAAATGTTAAGTTTTAAGTCTTAAGTCTGCATAAACCCACCATAACATTTTATTAGGTGTTTTTAGTCAAGTTTGAGTTAGTTGTAGCATCATTACCGCGTTTAAAATAAGAAAATACGTGTGATAAACCGTATCGGTTTTTTTCTCTATGTTTACCGAAAACACATGTAGTTAATAAAATTTTTTTTATGTAATGAAACCTATGGCAAAGAGTAAAGACTCTTTGCTTATGGGTTGTTTAACTAATGCAAGTTTTGATAGAATTTAAATAGTTTTAAAGCGTTTTGATTCAAAACTTTCAATCAAAACAGTTTTTAACGTTTTTTTTCTCGACACTAGTTGCTGTTATACAAAATGTTAAATATACCTATAATCTTTGTCAAAATGTATGTTTTTGTTAAAATTATTTGATGTAGCTACGCGAAAACTGGACCTGGGTCCAGGGCCCCACTACATTGGCATTTGGTGGAGCGGAGGTTATTGAACGAACAGCCCCCTCATCGGTGGATCGGACGTAAAGGGCCCAACAATTTGACACACAGTGTGCGACTTCTTTCTCTGGGGCTTTATAAAAGATAACGTTTATGAGCCCCAAGATTTGTAAAAGCTAAATACACGAATTGGAACTGCTGAGTATCTACAAGATGTTTGCAGCTGGAAGAGGTCATATTAAACACTTGTAAGCATACAGTTCAAAACTTGATTATATTACAAATGTTTTGTGCTTTCCATGTTTTTTTTTACATAAATATAGCATTTTGAACTACAGGGTGATAATCTTTTACAGTATTTTTATAGTTATTTTATTTGAAGGGCTCAATGCAAGAAGTGTCTAAGTCACATTTTCAATTAAATTGTTATTGTGGCTTCATCCAAGAGTTTTCACATAAGTTGAAAACCAGGCAAACTCCCATTGAAGTAAATGCAAACTAAGGCACTTGGGCACATATTTCTGCCACTTTGAAAATACCACCTGAAACCTTACATGAAACACTCTTAGATGAAGCCACAATGTAATTGAATTGAAAATGCGACTTAGGCACTTAAGTGCAAGAATTCTTGCATTGACCCCTTCATTTGTTCTATCTGAAAGTCTGACATTTTTAATGTACATAAATAACTAGACAATTCATAAGCAAACCTTTTAAAGAATTATTTTTAAAGTTTTTAATTCAATTATTTTTTGCTACAATATAAATTGATTTTAATTTAATATAATTAATTTTAGCTTCTGCAATAATGGAAGAATTAGACAAGATTTATCCTGCATGAAGAAAAAGAATGAAAGCTTTACTCGTCAATCCCAAACAGAAATATTTGACCAAATTTTTTTAATAATAGGTAGATATATTTTTTTTAATTTAGAATACATTTTTAGTTACAATTGGTGGTGTGTGAATATTTTTACCAAATAAATTAGGTAAGTAGTAATATTTAATTCAAACTTAAAATTAAATATTTAAACTACATAAATAGTTTGAATTATTTGAATAGTTCAATAATTACAATCATAATCTATTCAAATAAGTTAATTAAGGGTTAATGACAAGTAAATAAAATTCTTTTTATTTCAAAATAAATTTTAAATTACAATTCCAATGTTCAATTTCTTCAACTACTATTGGAAAATTTTAATTTTCTAATTGAACCATTTAAAAATTTGAAACATTCAAACTATTTAAATAATTCTTGAATTCAATATTCACACATCCATAGTTACAATCCAAATATAAAAAAAGTAAAAGAAAGTACACTTTTAGTATTTACTCCAAATATAATTAAATTGTTTATTGTTAAAACAAGCAATCTGACATTTTTATATTACATACACTTCTGCTTTAAATTATTATTTTGAGGCAGAAATATTTTATTTAGGATTTTTATTAGGATATTAAAAAAGGATATTTTCATGTTAAAACAGCACAAGTTAACCATTATTATTTTTTATAAGATTTTTAAATTAAAAAATAAACAAAATCATACTTAGTTAGTTACTTAGCTTATTTTTACAATAAACCATTCAATTATTTTTATGCTGGTAAAACAATTACCTTTAGCATAAATAAGTAGCATAAATATTGATACATTATTTTTATTTTATTTTAAAAATTATTAGGTAATATCAATTGTTTTACAATTTAAATTGATTTTAAAATTGGTATTGATTTCAGGTTTGGGTTTGTGTTAATGGAAGAAGCAGACAGGACTTGAATTTATCAAACTTCTTTGCAAAAGAACATAGAAAATATTAATTGCAGTTGAATATTCTTCATTGAATCAAGAAAAAGACGCAGGTTCAATCCATGAATCATGAACAAGAAAAAAGACAATTAATACTTAATTACTAATTAATAATTAATCTACTTAATATTGACCAGAAAGTTAAATCATACATAAAGATTTTAATTTTGCCAAATACATAATAACAATATTTTTAACATTGAGATTTAAGTGGTTCTATTGATTATTAATTTTAATTAAACCAATTTTACTAAAAATTAAATATTCCAAAGAATGTAATTTAATTTTTGGATAAGTAGGAATTCCTTTTTGCCAAAAATTCTATATTTTACAAAACTACAGTATTGTGCTTATTTTAAAAACAAATTATAATCATAATTCCTAAAAATTATAAGAGTGTGGTTTGTTATTACTTATTAGTCTAATTATGGCATTAAACATTTTAGGCATAAGCCTTTTGGTTTATTCCAATAAAGAAATTTGGAAATACCTATAGGTATACAATAAATCAGTATGTATTACAAAATTATTTATTTTTATGAATTACATATTCAAAGTTAAAATAATTTTAATTATATAATATACTCGAACTGTTTTAAAAGGTTGTTTTCTAATAAGGACCAATAAGTATTGAACTATTGTTTATCAAGAATTTATCAAATATTTTAATGGTTTGTAATATGTTTTAGAGTTAATTTGTTTATAAACCTTTGCATTTTTATTAAGAAATCTTAAAAAACCTATAAAAATTGTTATTATGTGACACAAAATTAAAATTTCTGAACATTATCGCTGTAATCAAGCGATAATTGTCTTCTAGGCATATATAAGAGGGTAATTATCAATTTAATGTCATACTTTTTGATAAATTATACCTAAATAATTATAAATTATTATACATGTTTGATAAACCTTTTTTTAAATATCACTAAAAGTTATAGAATAATTAACTTTGAATTTCTCCTCATTTAAATATTATTTGTTAGTTATACTTTAATTTAAAATTAAATTAAGTGTATATTTTGTTAAATATATTTATTAAAAAAAACAAAAATGTGTGTTTTTCCACTTAATTAGTGGAAAATAACCGAAAATTGTCGAAATTTTATATTTTTTGATTTTTAATGGACAATATTACGTATATAATCCTTTTAAAATCAAAAAAAATATAAAATTTAAACAATTTTCGGTTATATTTCCTTGTTTTAAATAAAAATTCAAATATCCAATCATTCAAATTTCCCGCCGAAAAAAACAACTCGGTTTTCCAAGGCTGCTAGATTTAAAAATCAACCAATGCTTGTTGCCACTTTTGACTACAGCGCTTTTAATTCTCTTATGTTCTGTGTAGGTTAACGCCTTGGTACAACTTGGCCATAGTACCTAACAATAAAAATATAAGATCTTGAAATATTTGGAGTAGAAAATTTTTTTAAGCCTTTTTTTTATATTTTTCAAGAAACAGGAAATTCCCTGACGCATTATTAGTATAACACCAGTGGTATTATTCCAGAAATTTGAACCTTCACTCGCTAGAGATGCGTTCCACCAATGACATCTGTTTCCACCTATTTAAGGTATCTTTAGTATCGTACAACTTGTAGTGTCACACCAAAGCAAAGGACTACCTTATATACTCTTAATGTAAGTCAACAGAGGCGAGATTTAAGAACATCACATGATCCACACCGCCTTTGCCGCGATCGGTACATACTATGCAACCAGGAATACATGGCAAACGTTTTAATCGTTTTAACAGAGTGCTTAAGGTTGAAGTAACTCTTAATTTACAAAAAACATATTTAGTAAACTGAACCATACAGCGGGTTGGTTTCACTAAAGTTTTCTGGGTTAATTTAACCAATTTAAAAAAATAAAATAACTATCTGGTTTAGTACCGTCAAACTAATCTTTGTTTACATTAACCTACCCACAGTTGATTTAAATAAATATGGGTCAACTAAATTAATATAGTTAAATTAACCATTCCTTTTTTCTGTGCGTAAAATATTACAGGTCTGTTTCCATAATGTATCATTTACATGGATACAAAAACAACAAAATTAACCTATAAAATGTCATTTACTATGAAGGTGGAAATAAAATAATAATTAGCATCGAAACAAAATTTGTTTCATTTAATGACGTATATACCGTCGACAATTAAATTTCAATGAATTTACATCGTTCGTGGATTTCGGATTTTTCCTTAAAAAGTGTCGATGTTATGCAGGTTAGAAGAAAATATCTAATACATTTATTTAGATATTATTAGATACATATTCAAATATGTTTATACAGTTTTATAATATATTAAAGTTAAAAAAAACTTCTAAGAATAACACCCCTAACGCGTGGTCAAGAGTTACAACGCCATTTTCGCGAAACCAAATATTAATATTTTAAATATGCTGCCCAAATAAGGAATTTATTTCCTCTGTACATGTCAAATATTCTATGAAATCTTATAATAGGTAAAAAAACAAAATTTATAAAGCGTAAAACATTATAAAATAATAAAATATTTATTATTTAGTGTTTTATATTTTTGAATTACCGGTTGTAAGAACACAGCAATGTGTGGTATGAAGTTGGCGACAAATGCCGATACGGGATGCATGTAAATGCGAATTCAAATAGCGAAATCAATAAAACGAAACATGACCGGAAATATTATTTAAGTATTTGGATTTTATGGAACCGTATATTCTTAGATTCCTTTCCCTTTTTCGAGTTATCGCTATGAATGTATTATATTTGAACCACGAATATAATACATATACATATAAAACCAAGATTATCTAACTTACCTTCTGTTAACTACTAAACTATAATGTATTATGTGTTAAGTTTGAAAAACGAAGCAGTTTTTCACAGTGAAAGTGAAGATAATGTCTTATGGGCACTTCACGATGAAGTCTTGAAATTTTTAAACTTTTTAAATATTGGCTTTTAAAAACTATTTAAAACATTTGTATTTTCTTTGTATGGCATTGGACAACGTCTACTACAACTATCTTAAAACTAACTCTAACCCGTGACTAAAAACCTGCTCACTTAGGGCCGTATGCAGAAACGTTGATTTATTTATATCAATTTGGCAACATAGCAAATTTTAAATGACAGTAGATTTGTAGGTTATCTTACATGTACTTAAATATGTGTTTATTACATTATAAGGCTAAAACATTATTAAAATGTATTATTAAATATACACATAAATACATTTATTTATACTAAACCTTATGACAAAACTTACGGTTTGAAGGGGATTGCCGCAATATAAAACCACACACAATTGGGTTATGTTCGCAGTTTGCAATGTGTTCTGGTATAAGTAAATTTGCATTAGAAGGTATGAAAAACAAAAATTACGGCTTAAAGCCTCTGAAAAGAACAAATAAATTTTGTTGAAGTTGGTGGAAATTTTATTCAATTGTTTGTTCTCGTAAAAATATATATATACAATTATAATAATTATATATATATATATATATATATATATATATATATTTATATATATATATTTATATATATATATATTAGTGTGGCCCAAAAAAAAAGAATATTTTTTTTTACTCGTCTCCTGTAAGAATATGTTAGTTTATCATGCTGTAAGAGCCCTGTCAAAATATCAGCTCGATTAAAAAAAATTTAGGGGTCGCTCAAGATTTTTTAAAATTTTCAAAATTCGGCCATTTCAAGCGGATGGACGGGACAAATCACAAAACTGTTTTATAAAAAAAATTGTAGGTAATTTATTATATATTATTTTTGCATCAAAATTGTCAAATAAATTCTTCTATTATTAGGCTATACATTAAATAAAAAAAATCGCAAGAAATATTTTATAAAAGTAGAGATAATTTCAATAATTGACAGGGGATGGACGGGACAAGATAAATCTTTTTTTGTCCCGTCCACACCTTTCAATTATTAAAATTATATCTACTTTTATAAAATATTTCTTGCGTTTTTTTTATTTAATGTATAACCTAATAAAAGAAGAATATTTTTGACAATTTTGATGCCAAAATATTATATAATAAATAATCTACAATTTTTTTTATAAAAACAGTTTTGTAATTCGTGCGTTTCGTGCGCTTGAAATGGCCGAATTGTCAAAAGTTGAATTATTGTTTTATTTTAATTTTTTTTCTCGTCTCGATATTATTTTTTTGGTTGAAAATAATAAAAATTCTGTAAATTTCAAATCAATATTTTGATTTCTAAAGGTCGCTAAAAGTTCGTTGATATTTATATTCAGAGGTCGCTCAAAAACATTCAAAATACTTTACTTTGAAAGTTAAAAAAATCTTGAGCGACCTTTAGAAATCAAAATATCGATTTGAAATTTTTAGAATCATTATTAATTTTAAATTAAAAAATAATATCGGAACGAGAAAAAAAATTAAAATAAAAAAAAAATCCAATTTTTGACGATTTTAGAAATTTTTAAAAATCTTGAGCGAGCCCTAAAAAATTTTTAATGGAGCTGATCTTTTGACAGGGCTCTTAAAACATGACAAACCAACATATTTTCACAAGAGACAAGAGAAAAAAAATATTCTTTTTTTTTGGGCCACCCTAATATATATATATATATATATATATATATAATCGGCTGGAGATTTAAAATCGATATTTACCCAAATTCTAACTGCTTTTTTTTAAATTTGTTAAAAAATCATCTTTTTTAATTTGTTAAAAAATCAATCATTAAATTACTTGTTTATCGCAAAGTCTACTTTTGCCAGAGTACACATTTGTACACCGATTTTTATTGATTGCAGTGCGGGACCCTTTGGTAATTTTAAAATGATATTTACTCCTCTTATTGAAATTTTTTGAAAATTCTTAATTTTTTTTTTAAATTTTTGTTTATCTTACCTTTGACAGAGTACACCGAACAATATTAGAGAATATTGTTAACGAGACTTGGAGAATACTGTTTTCATACTGAACACATTATTACATTTATACAGGGTTAGCCAAGAATCACTTTTTTATATAGTAAAAAGCATAATGCACAAAAAGGATTTATCTCCAAAAAATGTTATTTTATTTAATTTAATTCAAAATCATTTTTCTTCATAAGAATCCCATTTTGTAGCCTAATAAACATAAAAATATCTAAAAAAACATAGGTGGGTATATATATTTTTGCGTGTTATGCCAAAATCATGAAGTTACGCTTTTGCTTTATTAAAAGAAGCGATTTTTGGCTAACCCTGTATACAGTGTGTATTAAAACGAATAGATACACTTAAATAAAACAAGTGCCAAACCCCGCCCACTGTGGTAGGGATACGTCAAGTCGAAAATTTATGGATTTCAAGAGCTCAGGGCTAATAATCTCGATGAATTAAGGGTGCAAATCTTTATTACATTGGGAGATATTAGTCCTGAAACGTGCGCAGGAATTTTTATGATAGGCTAGGGTATTGTTTAACTGCTGCTGGTGGTCTATTTGAACATTTAATTTAGAAAAAAAGTTATTTTCGTTATTTTAGAATTATTTTTGTTTGATAATTTATAGGTTTTATTTTTATCGAATTCGTTTGTTTTGTTTAAATGCATTTCTGCAAATAAAAACTAAGTATTGTTTAAAATTCATTAAATGGCGAAAATGTATTTCTTAAAAACTATACACATTTCCCTACGACAGCGTCGGAACTACTGAACAAACACAGTAGATCAAACTGCATGCCCTTGTATCTGGCTGCATGCCGCGCTGTTGCCATATGCTATTATTGTTTCCTAAAAGGGTTGTTTTTCTTATTTCTTAATATTAAAAGTAAGAAAATTAACTAAATCAAATTATTTTTGACATATTATTAATTTTTTTGTTATTTTTAAAGTTTCAAAGAAATAAAATTGAACTATTTATTAAATAATTATAATCGTTCTCTTCTGATTTAAAACAACCTGGCAACTATGGTTCGTAATTACGAATGGCTTGGTTTAAACCACGCCCAACTAAAGTTTGTTTCTTTTTCTCTGATCAGAATATAATTTGTCATCCTTGTCTCCAGCCTTACTTGATTGATCAACTTGCTGCTTTACTATTAAAAAAAGACTTGTTATAAAATAACAACAATTTTTAATTTGTTGTTATTATTATTGTTGTGTGACTTTTACGGTCTACTCTTAAGGTGACCCGTGGGGATCACAAATATGAACATACATGTAAGCGATGTCTTGCATTGCTAATCCACACCTTGTTCCGTTACGAATCCGCCAACACTTTCACTAGCTATTAACACTTTCTTAGTGATCGTCACAGAACAAACACGATGTCCGTGCAAGCGCAGGTATTTAATTGTTATGTTATTTATAGTTGGTTAAGTTTGGTGCGTCGAAATGAGTGCGATATTTTTGTGTCAGCTTTACACTTTTTCATTGGTTTGGTAATATAAAACAATTTTATCGAAAATATTACATCCAATAGAGTGTTTCATTGTTCATTTATTCATTTGAATTGTAAAATTCGAATTGGATTTAAATATTTCAACTATCCATATCGGTGTTAAAATTGAAATAAATTGTGTTTTTATGAAATCGATATTTAATTTAACTGCACAATTGCAAATTTAGTGATATGTAAATTTATTTATTTCAAAAAAGTTTTAGTTTTAGAGTAAAAAATACCTTTATTAATTTAAAAGTATTAAATTTTTTGTTAAAAAAGCTTTAATATTTAAAGTTTAAATAAAAAATTGCGTTTGATAAATATTTTAAATATTAAACAATGAGTCTAGAAATTTAAAACGTTTTTAAACAGCCAATTCATATGCAAGCCCTCCTTTGTTTTATATTACTTTTTAAATCGATTAATTAAAATTTATTGTTCACTCAATGTTGTTTGTCAGGTATTGCTTTAAAATTTAATTAAAGGTTTACAAAATTTAACCACTTTAATATTAAAAACATTTTAGTTTTACAACGTTTGTGTGTGGGGTGGTTCTTCTTAAGAGAATAATAAAAATCATTTATAATCTTAAAAATCAATACACTTGTCGAGAAATATATAGTAACATAAAACTGCTAAATTTAAAAATTCTGTATTCTTCTCGGTAGCAAAAATATATAATAAATTTCCTAAACATTTAAAAAATATTCAATGCTTAAAAACTTATTATTATTAAATAACTATTAGTAATTAATAAATTGTTCGTTTTGATAATACATATTATGATAAAAATTAGAAGAATAATATCAAAGGGGAAAAACATATATTTAGTTTAAAGAAATTTTAATTATTATTTTCTATCGTGACCTTTTAAATACTCATTTACAAGTTGTGGCTTTATGGCGCTTTAGCCACGGGCTGAAGTTAGCAACAGGTTTTTAGTCACTGGCTAAAATTAGTTTTACAGTTGACCGTCAAATTTCATACAATCTTTAAATAATACTAAATGTGAAAATTATTATATTATTTCAATACAAAAATGCAAAAGTATTACATTAACGCCAATATTTAAAAAGATTAAATAGATTTTTGTTTTTTTACAAAATGAAATTTTGAGTAAAATGTATATTAATTATAAAGTGAATAACTTTTTGCTTGGCCATACTGGCCCAATGGCGCCTCCAATAAATATAATATAAATTTAATTGGTGCAATTTATTATTATCCATAGGTACTTACTTTACTTTATCAACAAATTTCAAATTTTATATAAAAATGTTATTTGGTAGTTTCCACATTAGCAATAGCAATGTAAAACTTCTACACTAATACAAAAAATTAAAGGAAATTTTTTTTTGCGATTTTTCGGATAGCTGTATCTTTGTTAAAAATGGTCGTATTGGAGCCGTAAAAAAAGCAATTTGAAGCTTGAAGTTTCTAGTTTTGAGATTTTTAGATGAAAAAAGTGCAACGCTCAATCCTAAGGAATACCGTAATAAAATTTGTTTGCTTTATTTTTTGGTCCACGGAATGTTCTGACTTAACCACCAATGAATAAATGTTCTACAAGAATTTGCTATTGTTTTTTTGAAAAAAAAATTTCCATACTCTACATGAATTTAAAAAAATTATGAAACAAGTGCTTTTGGTAGCTTTTTGAAAAATCAAGCGCTGAATCAAAAATATTATATGTAGTTACTTTTTTTAGAACCAAATCAATACAAGCGCGGCCTTTATTGGTCAAATCGGTGGTTGTGGCGCGTGCATAGCGCGAGACT
The DNA here is from genome assembly GCA_921294245.1 of Brassicogethes aeneus. Classification (NCBI taxonomy): domain Eukaryota; kingdom Metazoa; phylum Arthropoda; class Insecta; order Coleoptera; family Nitidulidae; genus Brassicogethes; species Brassicogethes aeneus. The sequence continues at coordinate 53,372,289 of OV121134.1, forward strand.
GTATTTACATTTAATAATTGTCATTTAGTGGCTAATTTTAGTCCATGGAAACATAAAAAATTAGGCAAATGGGACTAATCTTGAAAAAAAACCTAAAATGTGAAAAAACAACAATGAAAAAAACCTGAAAAAAAAACGGACCGTTTTTTTTTCAAGTCGCATCTCTAATCACTGGTAATATTCATATTCATATTCATTGCTGTGTGCAGTCCCGGTTGCGTTCTTACATCTCGCCTTTGTTTTGATTGTGTTCCACTACACCAAGTTGCCCGACACTGATGAGACCCAATATAGGTCGAAACAGCTGTCTGTCGGTATCTGAAGTTGGTGGAACGCATTCAAAACAAAAAAATTTGGCGAGGTGTAGGTTCAATTTTTTTTTTAAACAATAGTTATTTGTTTTACAAGTGTTGAAAAGCGACTTTTTCATGCAAGTGTTACGATGCCGTTAGGCCGAGTGTGCATTAACACGAGCTTGAAGAAAGCTTTTCTCACATGTGAAACACAATATTTTTTCTACGACCCTTTTATTTTTTATTATTTTCAAATACAAAACCAAATAACCCAAAAGCGTGTTTGACAGCTGTTAAAATTACTTTTCACACAGAAATGTGACTTTTACATAGTGGTCGTAGAAAAAATGATTTTGCTTTTCTCAAAACATTTCATTCCTGATAAAAGTTTTTGCTTGATTTCATTGTTATTGTCTACTAGATGACTAGGTGAACTTCGTTCCATCTAAAATTCTTAATAACCGATTATTAATCCTTATGAACCTTTCGACTCCAATTCATTGAACACTGTAAAACTACACGGAATTGTTTTCACAGTCCCTCAAATTTGTCAAACTTACCTAAGAACTTTACTATTTAAACTAATTTAAACAATTGAGAACATTACTATTTAAACTAATTTCTCGCTTAAACAATTGAATGAGTGAATTTGTGGTTATGTTTTTTCATTTAATCTGAAGCGCAGCTACGAACGCCATCTATTCAAATTAATCCAAAGTTGAATTTTGATTTTCCGGCTGTTCCTTTCGGTTTTTCCTAGTGTTTTCTTTATTTAAATCACCCCTGTATTGAGGCCAACAAAACAAAAAAAAATTTAAATCGGTTGAGCCATTTCCGAGTTTTTGCAGGACTAACGCACTGCGATTCATTTTTATAAAAATAGATAGAAGATAGATTATTACGGTAGATGGAAATCTTTCGGAAATTCTCCACGGATGCCTTTAATTTTTACTTATGAAAAAGTAAAAAAAAGTGCATAAAACGGCGACGAAAAATGGGGATCTTTTGATTTATTTATACCTAATTTTATTACACAACACATTTTTCAATTTTTATAAAAAAATAATTATTCCGAAAATATTTATACACGAAAAAGGTATTCTTGTAAAAATATTCGGGCTAATAGTTTTAGAGGAAAAACGATTAAATTAATTTAAATCATTGCATAAACTATTATGGAATTGTGTTTAAATTAATACATCAAAGTAGTGACGAACAAAAATTTAAATTTAAAAAGCATGAAAAAACCTATGGTTAACATACACTGTTTAAAATATCTGCGGTGTAAAAAGTAATCCTAACATGGTGTCAAAATCCAACACCAAGTGGTGTTAATATAACACCATGAATTAGGGTTGAAAATGAACACCAAAACGGTGTTTATCTAAAATATTTGAGAAGTGCACCTACCCAGAAAAAAAGGAATAGTTCATTTAACCCAGTTGACACATAAGTATTTATATTTTTGTGGATCACGTGATGTTCTTAAATCTCGCCTCTGTTGACTTACATGAAGAATATATAAACTAAGGCAGTCCTTTGCTTTGGTGTGACACTACAAGTTGTTCGATACTAAAGAGACCTTAAATAGGTGGAAACAGCTGTCAATACTTGAAGTATTTTAAGTTAGTGCAACGCACTAAAAACATTATCTCTAGCGAGTTGAAGGTTTCATTTTCTGGAATAATACCACTGGTAATATACTAGTAATGCGTCAAGGAACTTCCTGTTTCCTTTTTTTTTCCTTTTTTCTGTGTAGTATGATAATTTGACCACAAACACATAATATTTAACACTGAAAAGGAGTTCAATTTACACCAGGTAAAATTTATTTTAATACTGTGTGAAAGTTAAATTAACACCATTTTAGTATTTGAATTTACACCGCCAACGAACCTTATTTAACACCATTTTAGTATTTGAATTGACACCGGACCAACGAACCTTATTTAACACCATTTTGGTTTGTATCGATATAGACCACGTATGGTGTTAATTTGGTGTTAAATTGGTCATGAAATTTAGAACAGTGTAAATTTAAATAAGTGACATTGATGTTTTTGTTATTTATTGGAGTGATGAAGTACAAAGGACACTCTTTATATAAAAGGCATCTACGTTTATAAGCAACAATGCAAAATGCAGCAAATCCATTGGTTGGTTATAAATGTAGTGTGTCCTGGCTTAAATAATTTAGAACTAAATTATTTTGGATAACGCTTAGTGAAAAGGATCCAAGCGCCAAAAACCTTTTTTGGGCTTGGTAACATTATTTGTAAAAATAAATAATGCTCAAAAGGTTGTTCATCATTTGGACCTTTTCTCATAAGAATTGAGAGGGTTCCCAAATTCCCTTGTTGTAAAATAATACTAAATGTGAAAATTATTAACACACAAATAAAAAGTATAAAATAGTTTATTAACGCCAATACCAAAAAGTTTATATGCAAATATGTTCTGACCTTTTGATTTTGCCGGTACTAAAAAGCATTAAAAAAATCGGGTAAAGACTCCACCGTAAAGTGACCATATAACATTTTCTTTACTTTTACTATGAAAAACTGCTTCTATCATATATCATCATTTAAAGGGTTGTTATTCCTTTTTTAAGGGATAAATTTTGATTTTCACATACAAATTTCACACTTTTTTATAGTTGTCGCTCTATTCAAATATTTAATTTCAATCTTTTTAAGATATTAATAAGTTTTTGTCTTAGGAAAATTATAGTATGCAACTAGTTTAACAACTTTTTAGACACTCATTTAATTAACACGTTCACTGCCGAAGTAATAGTCCGCCCATATTGCAGTGCCGATAGCTTTTTTTAGAAATTTTAGATAAAAATGGACTAAAGTTGTTTCTTTCGTTTCTTATTGAAAGGTTCTATATGAAAAAATACTAAAACAAAAAACAAATAAACAATCGCGGTAGACGCGTTGGCGGCACCCAGCGACAAAAACCATGCTATATGCCACCGTACAGAACGCGGGTCCCGCGTGCTCGGCATATTGTAAAATACACAAGAACGCGGTAGCCGCGTTGCCGGCAGTTAAAGTGTTAAACCTAAATTAAATTCTTGACTAAAATCTCGTTCATTAAACTTGATACATACTATTATTTATTCATATGTCATTTCGATCAAATCGATCATTCAATACTGATAAGAAAGCTTTGTAATTTTGGATTTGATAACACTCATATAGACAGCAGATTGTCACATTCAATGGATTTAACTCAGATTCTTTTGTATCCACTTCGGGAGTGCCGCAGGGTTCTAATTTGGGTCCCCTATTGTTTCTTTTGTTTTTAAATGACCTTCCTAATAAAATCAATTGTTTCAAGCTGTTGTATGCAGATGATCTAAAAATGTATTAGCAGATAAAATGTGTGAGTGATTGCGTAGCCCTACACTAGGGCCCACAGGATGACTTAAATAGACTTAATGAATGGTGCATAGATAACAGATTAAACTTGAATATTTCAAAATGCAAAGTTATGTGCTACACAACCAAGAAGAAACCCATATACTTTAGCTATAAAATTAATGATTTTGCTTTAGAAAGAGTCAGTTCCTTTAAAAGACCTTGGCGTGGTATTCGATCCCCAACTTGAGTTTGCTTCTCATATCAATGATATCACTAAATCAGCTTTCAGAACACTTGGCTTTATTATTAGAAATAGTAGGGGATTAAATCCCCGGGATTTAACACAACCCAAACATTGCATTTACTATATTTTACTCTAGTGCGAAGTAAATTGGAATATGCGAGTGTGGTCTGGTCACCTATTTATGCTATAAAATCTGTACAGAGACGCTTTTTAAAGTTTTTATTTTTCAAATTTCAAGGATTCTATCCCCCGCAAGGATACGAACACGCTTTGTTGCTAAATTCGGTTAATTTTGTATATTTATCCATCAAAAGGAAAATCTTGTCAGTATCTTTTTTGTATAATCTTGTAAATTATAAAATAGATTGTTCTGACCTGTTAGGTCAAATTGATTTTTTGATTCCCAGAACCAGTAGTCGCCAGAACCATCTTCAAGTGTCCGATTGCTCGTACCAATGTACCTACTTATTAAATCACCTTTATATGTTATGTTTAATAACTTTAATAAAATATCAACTAATTGTGATATTAACTATTGTTCACTAAAAACTATTCACAGAGCCATTTTAAATTCTAATGATATATAAATCTTATTGAAAGTTTAGTTATAAGTTTGTTCACATTTTTTTTGCAAACCTCTTTGTTTTATAATATGAATGTCCTACTATGGTGTAATAAACTGTTGGGCAATAAAATCTATTATTAAGTATAAGTATAAAGTATAAAGTATAAAGTGCTCTTTTAGTTCCACCCTTACATCCAAACTAAGATGTCCCATAAGCCAACTGAATGGCTTGTGCGGGTTAGGGGTAGGAACGGACCGACGGCTTAAAGTCCCCTCCGAAGGACTAAAAGACATTATTATTATTATTATTATTATTATTATTATTATTATTATTATTATTATTATTATTATTATTATTATTATTATTATTATTATTATTATTATTATTATTATTATTATTATTATTATTATTATTATTATTATTATTATTATTAATTTAAATATGTGTTAACCATTAAAAAGGAAAAAGACTCAAAAATTAAATTAAGGGATGATAACAAATTTGTTAAAAAGTTAAAAAAAATTCAGATTATATAGATTTTTTATATTTGTTAGGTAGGTATACATAAATAAAAAACATAAATAAATAGAAGTAAAATTTAAACCTGGTTTCTTACTCAACAATCAAAACTTGGTACCTAAAAAGTTAATTTAATCGAGATATAATTAAATACATAATACTCATTTTACCTTATAGACGAAGAAAATAAAATAGTAACTATTGATCGGCAAAAAACTAATTCACTTAATATCAACGTATTAATTAAAATCAGAAATTTTTAATAAAACCTCACGGGTTTCTTTGACAACAGTGGAGTGGATCATTGTTCTGCGCATTAATGGTTATTGTTTTATTTTCTCCGCCTTCTGTGAAGGTAATTTTGTTTGTCTTTAATGTCTTTCTTTTTTTTTTTGACGAAAATCATTTTGAAACTTTTAGATTTTATTTATTTTATAATTTTTGAAATGCAAATGCTATTTAATTTTAATTTTCAAATTTTATTTTAACATTTATCGATTTTATTAATAATTACATGCCATTGCCAGCATAAACACATTTTTAACACTTAACATTTGTATTACTCAATTGTATATCTACTCGGGTAGCTTCCATATCTTCTTGGACATGCCACAGAATCCATAAATTGGCTGAAAGGGAATCGCACACCGGATTAATGGTTCCAATTTGTGTAATTGTGATGGTCGGCAGTTGTGTCGGGCTTACTAAATTATGTCTGGGAATTAATGAAAATAAATAGTCCGGCTTTAAATTATGCTTCACTGAAATTTTATGAAGCGATTAGCCAACACCGCCAACTTATTATAAATGGATGTTTCGCGACCGAAAACAAATGAATTTTTAACGTTTTTAAATTATTCTTCTCACGATATGCATATTTAAATATTTATATGTAAATAAAACCTTTTGTTTTGTGATAATTCCAGGAGAACTGGGTGCAGCTTGCAATGGTATTAGTATTATAAAAAGTGAATTGTATGTATTGTTGCAAAAATGCAATACATAATTTAACCATTACTAATTTATACAGTTCATAAACAATAGTTGTGGATTTACCTCCCTGATTAAAAGCAAAAACAAACTTAGTTTGCTGGTTTAATTAAAAGGATTGAATAACTATTTTTTTATATAAATTATCCTATTGTTTGAATAACATTACAACGTTGTTATATATTATGCTAAATACGTACAAATATAGCACATCTTCTTATTACAACAACGTAAGCCTTGTAATTTAACCAGAACAAGATTTCCACAAAAAGCATTACACAAATCCGAACACCGCATTCTCAACGAGAAACTATGTGTCTTACTGTGAGACTCTCACATTAAAAAGTCTGGCTAGTCAAGTTACTATTTTAAGGGTTATTATATGCACTAGAATTTTATTTTTCTAGATTTTTATTTTTAATTTTTTTCTTTAATTTATATTAATTTGGTGCGTCAAAACCTATGAACATGACAAAACTTTTTGTATTAAAAAATGTAGTACATTAGTTTATATATCTTAGAACCTAAAACTTAAATAATTATCTATATTAATAGATAATAGATAATTATCTATAATTATAATTATATAAGTCTTAGATTCTAAGATTATAACCTATTATAATAGGTTATAATCTGGTAAACTAATTGAGGCCTGTAATAGCAAAACCGACAATTTTCACTTTTGGTCAAAAATTAGATTTTTGGCGGAGACTGTACTTTAACTAATTATCTATAAGATGATAAAGTTTATGTGCTGCAAAAGGAGCTAAATCCTGCCTAAAATACTATTTTAAAAATGACATTTAGTGCAAAGTCGACAATATCCACTGATAGATTTGCAGCAAAGTATACAATCTCCAATTCCACCATTAGAAATTAGTAATTTGTGTCACCTGATTTGATGTTATAACGTATTTTAGAGATTTTTTGTGTTTTGTGTTTTTTTACTGCAGTAAAAAAACACAAAATTAAATCTCTAAACTTAACAGTATGTCCCATGGGACATACTGTTAAGTTCTATTGCAGTAAATTGCACTTAAAAATATTTTTGAAATAGGAATATATACGTTTTATTGTTTTAAGAATTTAAAAAAAATTATCTTGTTTATTTTGTGCTATTATACCATAATAAGACGTAAAGGTAAAGCAAGAAAAGGCTGATAATGTCAAAACATTGCAAGTAAAACATTACGGGGCAAAGTGGGAAGAAGATAATGAGTTCACTCTTAGAAAAGACCTGGTATTTGCAATGAAAATTTAGTTCCCAGAACCAATTTTATTAGTGAAAATAGGCACAACAAAAAAATATGTTGTGGGAACTAATACAAATTTGTTTTTACAGTTTGTTGTCGGAACAGCCAATATTGGTAGCTCCAACCAACAAGTTTAAGTGCATCGAAATTATTTTTTTTTCATACAAATAATTGATATTTAATGCAATCACATTAGTCTGTCATTTTAGCAGCGTCTAAGTTGTAACAACTGCACTTGCTATTTATCGCAACAAACATTGTATCATGCAGGAATTTATTTTTTAATTGAAATTACATGAAAAAAGGTACATTTAAAGAATTTAATAGTTGATATAATATAAATTTGTTTTGTACTGTAACTAAGTTATATTTAATATTAAATGCTTGCATTAGTAGCAACAACAAATTGGTATTATTCCACAGTACATACCTGCTTAGTAAATATAACACTTTTTGAGTAAATATTATAAAAAATAGAGAAAGGAAATTCATGCCCGTTCGTTTTATAAAAATTTATTATAAATTAAAAAATAACAATATAACTGAAAACACCAAATTTTGGTTTAAATATTATAACAAAAATTAATAATTACTCTAAGAAAACATTTATAAATATTTTAACAATAAAACAAAAACGATTCTTTGGTAAATATACATTAAGATGAAAGTTGACTATACTTCTTCAATAAACCGTGATGTTTACGTGAAGTGCAAGCCTTTGTTTAACAACTTAACAATGATTCTTAGGTACAACGTAACATACTTGCATGATAACAGGGGTAAGCATTCGATAAATTTTGAGTGTGAGTGCCTATAGTATAGGCCCTATACCAAAAATGCGACTTGAGCTGTAACAAAACAAAACAAAAAAATTCTCGAAATTCCGACGTGATAGAGACTTTTGGTGGGCACCATTGGATTCAGGAGGCCATTTTCAGTCGGAATGGCATTTTCACATTTTTGAATTTTTTTTCGGACCCCAAAACTACAATAGTGTAATTAAAGGAGTGCAATAATAATACCTAACCTTTAAAAACTGGAACCAATTCAGGTAAACCCCATGTTCCTAATAAATCTGCTACTTCAGTCCGCTCATCCATATTATTTGTTCGAGATATCTATAAGTAACCAACACATAAGAATATATTCTTATATATGAATAGTTAAAAAGTATGTCGCCACTGAATTTACAGGGGCAAATGACTAATTGTAATAAACTAGTTTCTTACCTAAAATATACACTACAAACGAGCTGATACACAAATATACAAAAGAACAAACACCACCGAAGTCTGGACGCCGTGCAACACCGTTTGTTTACAGGTTAAAAGTAAAGCACGCGCCGGGCTGGACAAATCGCGCGCGAAATGCACAGTTTGCAGTTGCATTAACCTACAGAGACAACATCCTCAACTGACACTTTGTTTCACACCGCTGGTGTCTTAGCTGTATGAAAAGTGACGCATAGTTTATACAACCGAACCGTTAGTTCCACGGACTAATTTCAGTCAGTTGAGAATGTTACTTAAATATTTGGTCCAACAAAAACATTTTACCGCCGAAATGATTTTTTTGAGATAATGTTGTCAATACTTCTAGCCAACACAAAGTTTCAGTTAAAATAACTTAATCGCCTTTTTGCAGTAAATAATACTCAACAACAAAACTAAATCTTTTCAGGTAATGATGCAAGCAGTTACACATATAAAGGTACTGATTACAAAAAACAAAAAATGTTATTTTCTGCAACAGTTTTACCCCAACGATAATAAGTTAGTTACAAATACCAGGTCTTTTCTAAGAGTGTTGTACTATAAAAACTTTTTTGCACGAGGCAACCTGGTCCCAGATTTAGAAGAAACTCCAGATTTATGTGGTCCAGTTCAGAATTTTCCCACATTGATTGTATAGTTAAATTTTATAACCATTAAAGGAAAAAAATACAATTATTTTTTTGTTTATTTTTCTAAATCTCCTTAAACGTCTCCAGCAATTCATATCAAAGTCAGCAATCTCCAATTTATAATTATAGATTACACCTATATTATGCATCCTGGAGACCTTGTAGTTTGCTACTAGACTAACAACAACAATATTTCAATATAATATATAAAAAAATTACAAATCTAAAATTTTAAATACCAAAATCAATTATCTCAATTTACTCAGTTTTAGTCTGAGGGGGAGATTGTTGACTTTGCTCTGACAGGCCTCAATTATTTATGTCATTATGTTGATAGTACAGTGAATCTGACGCAAAGAGGCTGTTAAAAAAAAAATGAAAATAGTATTTTTTTAATGAATCTCAACTTTGCGGGATCCTACCCCCTGCAATTGAGTTAAAAACTCAATTTTTATTTTATTTTTTTGCGGTAAGTTTAAAAAAAAAAATTTTTTTAACGCAGAAGTGTAATTAAAAACATGTTTGTATTGAAAAACGTACTAAATTTATATAAACTTTTGTTCATACGATGTACTGTTTCAAAGTTATAGTCAAGTCAAGTTTGCCCCCTTAACGTGCAAACATCCTCTATTATACATAATAATGTTGGACACATTTTGCACAATTTTGCATACTCCTTCATACATTTTGCAAACACCCGCTTTGGAAATGGCAAGAAAAATCATGGGGGGAAGCAAACTTGACGCTTGTCCCACCCCTTGCTCCTAATTGTGCACCCCTCACTTTAAATTTTGCATACTTCTACTTCATTCCTTAAGAGGTGGCTTTCCGAAAATATCCTCCTAGCCCCCCCCCCACTGATGAAATTCATTGATTTTGTGCTATCATCCCTATAAAAATAAATTAGTCAAAAATTAATAATTGCCATAGCGAAAAAGCCACTAATAATTCTCGTCAATAGCAACTTGTATCCCGATTTAGCAGTTTCCATGTATAATTGTCCCCTGAATCTGAAAATGTCGTCAAAATTTAGAAAAGTAGAACAGTTTTTGAGATACCTATAGTAAATTTTCGATATAATATGGAATTGACTATATCTCAAAAACTGCTATACTTTCATAATTTTTGACGGTATTTTTGGATTTAGGGGACAATTTTACATAAGATTGGGCTGTTAAATGTCGTTTAAATTTTGCAGAATTTTGCACAACTCATTTCAAATTTTGCGCACCACTTTGCCCACCTCAACGGCAACAAAAAAAATTACTCAACCCCCTACTGACAAAATCCACTTTGTTTTTGTGCCCCAAATTTTGCACAATTTTGTGCACCCCTATTGCTAGCCCCAGGGCGTCCCAAAAAATTGTTTCCCAGCCATGTCTTGGTAACGCCAGAATTTGAAAACTAGAATTGGTTTAACACGCCTCACAGTAGGCTAGAGAGAGCTTCCAACGAATTGTGGGAAATTTTGAATTCTTTAATATCTGTAGGTAATAAAACATCTTTAAATCACCTTCAAATCTGTTGAATTTTTATCAGGTAACCAGTGAAAGTTTAGGAATTATAATTACTTACTTCATGTTGATAAATTGCGCGTAAAGGTATTGCTTCTTTTACAATGTTTATTATTAATTTATTCTTACTTTTTGACTATAATTGTATTAAATACTATCATACGTTATGGCTGGAACGAATAATGGTAACTTTTTAATATTATTGTACTGTCACCACCTTAATAAAGTAACCGCTGCATACTTTTAATGTATGTATGGACATTATTAAGGTTTTAAAAAATGTCACTCACTGTCACACTCTGTGTTTAGGTTTTTTTAATAGCTTACCGTTCTGTCTTTCAAATAAATCTAAAATCAAGTGCTAGTAGGCGCAACAAATATAATTTGTTTATTTTTTTCAGTTATACATTATACCTAACTCATAAGGAGCTTTGTGAAAAGTGTTTTAGTTTGAGGCATTTCAATATAAAATTAGTTTTAAATTACTTAGTAGACTACGCATTTACAAAAATAGATGTATCTCGGAAAAAACCTAATTCAAATTTTTTTTTAATATACAAAAACGCTGCAGCTGGAAGCCCAGAAGAAATATCATTGTATTAAAATTAAAAAGCTACCAATAAGAATTAAAAATTTTAAATTAATTACTGATAACTATCAGTGAATATTAATAATTTTTGCCACCACCGCGGTAGGCTAGAGAGCGCTTCCAGCGCGCAGAAATTCCAAATAAGTAAGTCTTTCATTTCGACCAAATTTAGAGGATTTTGAATTCTTTAATATCTGTAGATAATGAAACATCTTTAAATTAACTCTAAATCTGTTAAATTTTTATCAGGTAACCATTCAAAGTTTAAGAATTATAATTACTTGCTTTGTGTTGGTAAATTGCGCGTGAAGGTTTTGCTTCTCTAACAATGTTAATTCCTAATTTATTTTTAATTGTTGACCATCATTGTATTCAATACTGTCATACGTTTTGACTGAATCCAATAATGGTAAGTTTTTATAATTATTGTACTGTCCCTACGTCAATAAAAAAAGCGCTGCATATTTTTGATGTATGTATGAACAATACTAAGGTTTTAAAAAATGTCACGCATTATCACACTCTGTGTTAAGTGTTTTTAATAGCTTACTGTTCTGTCTTTTAAATAAATTTAAAATCAAGTGCTAGTAGGCGCCACAAATATTTTTTGTTTGAAGCATTTTAATAGAAATTTGGTTTTAAATTACTTAGTAGACTATGCATTTACAAAAATAAATGTATCTCGGTATCTATTGCATAGAAATAGTTTATTGTGGGTATGTTCTGTGTTTGGGTATGCGGCTAAACAAAATTATAAAAAATGCCCAAAACCAAAGAAAATCCTCTAAATAAACTCAGCAGTTCGATAAAGGGGACGAATAAGATTTTTCTATTGACGGAAAAAACTTATTTTGTAGAGTTTGCTGTAAAATTGTAAGGACTTTGAGGTTATGTTAAAACATCTTTCAGTTTGTTACTCTAGTAGTAAATTTGGTAAATATCAGGTATTCCCTGTTATATTTTCAGTTCCTTATAGCTTTAATTAACTATTGGTCAGTTTATAAAAAAAATATTTTATGATACTTATTTTATAAAAATAAACGAAACTTGAATTTTAATGTTTTTTTACCTAAAATGCTGTTTTTTTTAACCTAAAATGCTTTTTTTTAGTACCTTTTTAGTTACCTATTTTTCAGTTTTTAGTGCCTAAATATCCCATCTTTAATTATTAGTATTATTAAATGTGATTTCGGATAAAATTTAATATGCACCTCGGCAGTAGTAATTTTTATCACTTAAGTGATAAAAATTACACGTAATTACGTGGTTATTTGCACATTCGTGATAAAAAATATGATTTTACTGCCTTGATACATAACTATTGTTGAATATGTTACCAAATTTAAATTTAATTTATAAGAAATATGTTATATATTTTTCAACACTACTATAAATATTTTTGTATATAATATATATTATATAATATATATATATTATATATATATATATATATATATATATATATATATATATATATATATATATATATATATATATATATATATATATATATATTATTATATATTATTTATTTTAGATATTCCTTTTGGGATGTGTTTTTCTTACCATTGTAACAACAGTTTTGTCATTTCCTGCTGAAGCGACCACAAGAGAATCCATTTCAGATGATACCATAGAATCTACCTTAAATGATCGTAGATATCTTGTAAGACAATTGAAATGTGCCCTTGGAGAAGCACCCTGCGATCCTGTAGGACGTAGACTTAAAAGTAAGTCAATAAAAATATTTTATCTACGCCAGTGAGATAAGAACTTCTTATCCCACTCATTTTGAGTGAGATAAGAAGTTCATTAACGCACGCGTTTTTCTCTGCTTTTAACCAATCAAATAAAAAAGTCAAAATGTCAAAATAACCCTAAATTAAGTCTTAGATAAAAATAATTACAGTTTATTTTTTCATTTAGAGGTGTAGATAAAAAATTTTTACAATATACGTACTTTTGCGATTGCCCAACTCGTGCTACGCACTCGTTGGGCAAATTTCGCTCTTATCCCACTTATATCGTAAATAACTATTAATATTATGACTCACAAAATGGTTCGATAAAAATTATATAATTAATAACAAAATAGATGTCCACCGTAATACTCTCTAGAGAAAGTAGTGAAATGATTGCCAATATAATATGTTTGGTAATATTAATTAAAAATAAAAGAAAGTTTACATCAAGGCATTGGCAAAAAATAAAAATTATGAATTTATTTTTACTTTGTGCTTTGCTAAACAGACGCATACAAAGAAATGGAAAAAGTGGGTGTCGAAAATACTTTATAACTTTTATATTCAAATATCAAATTTATGGGATTATATTTTGACTTGACAAGTAACTTTTTATGGGTTACGGTCGGTCTATAAAAACAAAATTCAATAGACAGAATTTCTACCAAAGGGTTGCAAAAACCATGCGGCCAATAAAGTATAAAAAATATTGAATTTCATATATTTCGGGCGAAATATATTGTCTAAGATAAAGAAAAGAAAAATATGAAAAACAAAAAAGAACACACTTTTACACATTTGTTTTTATATAAATATAATAATTCACTTTTCTAAAAAGTAGACCGCTTAAGGATATAAATTATTGTCAAAAATAAGGCTTTTTCCATGCGACTACGAGCTGGGCTACATTTTATTTATATATATATATACAGTGTGACCCATTTGTTTGCGACTCACCCCTGTAAAATCTTTATTTATTGTGCGATTTTAACCGGATTTGTTTTAAAGTGTAGATCTTGATGAACTATATTTTTGGAGCAAAAAACGCCATATTTTTACATAATATAAGGCCTACTATCAGTTTAAGAGTAAATTTTTAAGAATTCATACTAGCGATTTATTAAAAAATGCAGAATAGTCAAAGTCAGCAAAGATTGGGAAATAATTAAAAAAAAATATATATAAGATTTATTGCAACTTTGAGCATATTATATATCTTAAAATCAAATAATACCACACATCAGTGGCGGCTGGTGGATTTTGGGTATACCAATATCTCAATTATTAGATATGGGACCCACATCAAATTTATATGAGTTTATAATAACATTAAATAAACAAGTTCTGCGCAAGCAGAATTTAAATTAAAGTTTGCGAAAAAAAGATAACCGAAACATCGAACATGGAACTGACGACACGGTACTGATGAATGGGATACAAATTTGAGATTATAATTCGGAATTAAGTATTTTACTGATAATTTTTATTAGTGGATGCTACTTATCAACAAATCACATATAGCTTTATATAAATTACAATGTAATATATATATATATACGTAAATAACTACTTACCACAGTACTGAAATTCGTGCATTCACCACAACTTCGCCGCTTGCATTGTTTTCAAGATGACTGTCGTGTAAGTAATTTTTTACCAACACTTGAGTTAAAACGAGGACTTGACGTTTAAACTTCAATATTTCGCAGGAATTTTGAATCACACTCAAATATTTGATTCAGGAGTTGTGACACGCCAAGGTACTGATGTTTTAAATATATTTATTATGTTTTTCTACAAACGTGCTTTAGGACAAAATACATTAAAATTGGGTGGACAAGTTAAAAAAACCTGCATATTTTGTAATATTCTAAAATATTTACAAAAAATATTTAAATACCTACTCTATTGACTGATGACATCAAGTTGTCCAACTTTTGTAGAATCACCAATATAGGCTAGGATAAAAAAAATCTTAGTTTTGAAGGTTTCACGATTATTAATTACAAAAAAATTAATTATTGTAATTTTTAAATTTTTGGCAGGATGTACAATTTTTTTAAGTTTCTAAATAACTTCTTACCTCTTTATTAAAGTGAAAGTTTGTTTTTAGAGGTAACTTTTTAATCAGAATTTGAGTGTATTGTTTTTGCATGATCGTTGCATTTGCTTAAAAAATCAGGACCACATATATTTTAAATTTTCATATATTGTAAAGATGGTATACCACTACTTCCAAAAGAAATTTCATCTTAAAAGATAGCTTCTAGTATAGCTCCTTGCATAGGTACTGGGCGGAAAGCCAAGGAGCTATGAAAAAATTCATTAACTTTAATGTAACAAAATACTGGTCGTTTTTCAAAAATTTCAAGCGACACATGTCAAAAATCATTGGTGACAGATATCAAAAATGACAGGGTACAGGTGTCAAAAATAATTTATAATAGATGTCAAAAATGAGCTTAGGCAGATGTCAAAAATTAGCCTTGTAAAACAAAAATACGAAACAAAAAACATCTGTTATCTAAAATTATTGACAATTTACGTAGCATTCGTAGATAATAGTTATTTATAAGTAAGTGTTGAAAGTTTTATTATTATGTTTGAAGGGTCACTGGCTACGCTCGTTATCCAATTTTCTTTCTCACAAAATAAAATGAAACTCTTAAAAATTATATAAAAAATAACTTTTATCTATGAAAGCTACGTAAATTGTCAATAATGACAGATAACAGATGCCACCTTATTTTGTTTTGTATTTTCGTTTCATATTGCTCATGTTTACTAGGGTGTGTCATTTTTGAGCAACTTTTTTTTCAACTAAAAAACAGGCTAAAAACTTTCAGGATGGTGAAAAAAGAAGCCTCTTAAAATTGGAGCTCTTAATAATAACATTAAGTGGTGCCTGTTCCTAACTTTCCATTTTCCATTTAAATAACATGGAAAAAACAATTATTTTTTCTTATTTTTGTAGCTTGACATTTGAGCATTGTAAAAACGAACTGAAAAATTATTTTGGTAGGAAATTGAACCCTCTACAAAAGAGTTCTAATTTATTTTTTTATAGAGTAAGCCGTTCTGAAGGTATTCAAACTTGCAAATGTATGAAATTATGACTTTTATTTTATTAAACTAATACTTTTTATGTCCTAAAAATTATTTTAATAAAAAATAATTATTTTCGTATAGGCGAAAATAACACTTACATCTAAATTTTTTTCCATTTTATTTTATTTACTATCAAAAAAAGTTATTTGTGTTCAATAAATTTGTTCAATAATTATAATATATTAAATAAAACAATGAATTTGTTATTGCATTGCATTTTTAATCTATCTTTATTTTTTATAATTTTACCTCAACTAAAGTCGATAACTCTGATAAAAGATTATATCGGCTCAGTCGGTATATTACCTTTCGGATTACACAGTGACTAGAGGCACGCTAACGTGCCGCGATTCGAAATGTTAAAGGCAACTTTAAGTTTGAATACCTTAAGAATATGGCAAGCCGTTTTAGTTTTTATTACACATGGCTATCAAGTCTCATTTTAATTCGACTTGATTTCTATGAGACATTAGATAATTGAAATTATATGTATTTTCCTTAAGGGAAATTACATTTTAATTACAAATTATAAATAAAATTCCTTTTTTAATAAGCATTGAAATTTTGGGTACATTAAATTGAAAAGATTAGATGTAGAGGATGATTTACATTCGAAATTGTAATAAAAATACTAAAACATTTAATTTTTATTTGAAATAATAATAAAAATTATTTTTATGACAAATAGTAATTTTAATGCAAATTTCGTTAAGGAAAGTAGTTTTTATTATAATTAAGAATTTAAATGCATTTCCGTTAACGGAAATGCAATTTCCCTTAAGGGAAATATCATTTCTGTTAAGAGAAATTGTATTTCCCTTAAGGGAAATAGCATTTCCGTTAAGGGAAATTGGCGCCATCTATGAGAGGACGGCTGAAGTTCAAATAATTATTTTTATCAAAATTCTATAAAATGAAATTATTGCACTGTGATTTTACAAAAGATTTATTAGTAAAAAGAATTTTTTTGATTGTTACCTTTTTAATTTAAAAACCAACCATTACACCTGTTCACATCCACCCACAAAATATCACCCACCAGTGTTGCCAGATGTAAAAAGTGAAATTATCGACAAATCATCGACAAATTATTGACAAAATTATCGAATTTTCAGAAAATTGTCACAAAATTTGCATTGATAATGCTATAATAATAGTAATATTAATAATTATGGGTACTACTCGAGAAAACCAAACTCTCCGAATCGAATCGCGATGACACCGATCGACTTTGGAATCGCATCATTCGAATCGAATGTTGTGTGGCAACGCCGCATGTGTAAGGTGTGTTTTAACGTTTCTAATAAAGGTTATTAAAACGAAAAGAAGTAGTAAATAGCAAACTGTAGTAGTAATATTATTCATTATTGTTAGTTGTGTCATATTTGTTGCATTCAAACAAAATGAAAGATTCTGGCATCCCAACCAAAGGCAGAACTCTGTAAGCGGTGGAACCTTCGGCATCTTCACCACAGATAGCGCCACTAATTTCTCTTAAGTGAAATGTAATTTCTGTTAAGGGAAATAGCATTTCCGTTAAGGGAAATAACATTTTCGTTAAGGGAATTGTAATTTTCCTTAACGGAAATAGAAGTTTATTTTTGTTTAGTTAAAAATAAAAGTAATTCGGGCTATTTTTTGTACACATGATCATTAAGTCTCATTTTAATTCGATGTTATTTTCTGATTCTCTAAATATTGTTAGACTCTATGTATTGCGGTTCTAAATTTTATTCGGGAACAACATTTCAATGAGTATTTTAAATTAAAATGTTTTTAATTTTTATGTCATTTAGGAAAGTATAAAACTACTTATATCCTTAAGGAAAAATGCATTTATATTCGTAATAGTAATTTTAATTCGTTTTATTTTAATACTTAGCCTAGTCTAACATAAATAAAATGTAACATTGTATGCAAGTCAGAAGCTACTTTAATAAAATTGAATTAAAATAAAATCCTTTTAATGTGTCATAAAATTGCTCCAAAAAACTAAAACAGTACAAATAATTTGCATTAAAATTATAATTAGTAAATTTAATACAATTTCTGTTAACGAAAATTGCTTTCACGTTAAGGACAATATTTAAAAAAACAATGGAAATAAATACAACAAATGCATTATTTTTACTATTTGTAAAGAAATTATGCTTTCAATTTTGAAATTATAATAAAAATGTAATTTCCCTTAAGGAAAATACATATAATTTCAATTATCTAATGTCTCATAGAAATCAAGTCGAATTAAAATGAGACTTGATAGCCATGTGTAATAAAAACTAAAACGGCTTGCCATATAAGAACGGCTCACTCTATGAAAAAATATATTGAAACTTTTTTGTAGAGCGTTCAATTTCCTACCAAAATAATTTTTCAGTTCGTTTTTACAATGCTCAAATGTCAAGCTACAAAAATAAGAAAAAAGAAAAAAAAAATTTCCATGTTATTTAAATGGAAAATGCAAAGTTAGGAACAGGCACCACTTAATGTTAATATTAAGAGCTGTTTTTTAGTTGAAAAAAAAGTTGCTTAAAAATGACACACCCTAATGTTTACATCTATTATATCTTATTTTTGACAACTGTTACCTTTTATTTTTGACATCTGTCACCTAAATCATTATTTTGACATGTGTTACCTGAAAAACGACCAGTTTTTAGTCACATAAGAGTTTTTTTCTCAGCTTCTAGGCGGAAAGCCAAGATAATTTACAACATGTACTCCTGATCAATCATGTCAAAAACATTTTTAATTTTTTTGGCAGATGCAATGCTTATGCAAAAACAATAGAAGATAAACAAATTCTGATTACATTTTTTAAATCTGCCTAAAAAGTTACCCTTAGAATCAAATTAATTATTTGTGCAGGTTAAGGAGTTATTTAAGAAATTAAAAAAAATATGACGCATCTAGCAAAAAAATAAAATATTACATTTATTAATTTCTCTCTCACAAACTTTTTCCATTATTGTGTTTGATTTGATTTGCCGTGGAATGACCCTAATATAACTCCATATAAAATTATAACAACATAAATTTAAAATATTAACTGCTTTCTAATTTAATATTTTTTATATAGAAAATAATATACAAATAAAAAATGACACAAGTTTTAATGATCAATTTTGTTTTATTTTATTTTAGGTTTGGCACCGTTGGTTTTGCGAGGCTCGTGTCCACAATGCACTCCGCAGGAAACGAAGCAAATACGAAAAGTTCTCAGTTTTATTCAAGTGAACTATCCGAAAGAATGGAACAAAGTTTTGCAGCAATATTCCGGCTAATTGTTCAAAAATCCAACTTATTTATTTTTATTTGTATATTTATAAACGAAATTAAATAATTGCAAATGCACATGCACACTGCAGAATTTTGTACAGTTGTTAAATATTGTGTTATTTTTAGAATAATTTTATTACGAAAATAAATTAACACTCTGTTTTTATTGTTATTTAAATAAACGTTTCAGTGTTTACTTTGCTTGGCTTTGCGCTTATTTCACGATATATTAAATATACGGGCCTATAAAGTTAAGGGTAGGCATAAAAGTTTTTACATTCTGATGCAAATTGAGTAGCCTTGTATGCAAATGAAAAATTTTATATTTAAATTATTTCAAAATTTTACTCGGTTCATAGTACTCTTGTATTTATGTTAATTATGTTTTAAATAAAAATAATATACATCTAAGGGAATAAAATTTAATGTTGTGTTTATAAAATAAATTAGTAAATCCTTTAAATCTAATTTCTCTAAAAACATGTTTATAAAATATTATTTGAATAAATTAAACATTAAAAACAAAATGCTTCACATTTAACGTTCTATGATCTTTTATTTTAAAGAATTTTACACAGGAAATTAATTTCTGTTTTTAAAATAAATAAGAAAATCTTCATAATTTTGGAGGCGTACAGTTAACGTACTCTAAGTACTCACCAAATATGGGGAATTACTTAATATGTTATTTTTAATACATAATATGTATTCTTTACCAAAAGAACAACGTAATAAATAAAAAATATACAGGTACCATACTCTCTAAAAATGAAATAGTCAAAATTCTACTATTTGAATTAGTACCAGCATTTTTACTAATAAAATAGTCGTTTTCACTTTTAAATAGTTATTTTTTTACTACGTAAATAGTTAAAGTTTGACTAATTTAAGATTAGTCACCATCTTTGACTATTTCGGAGAGTTAAAAGTAACTAATTTCTTTAATCGTTTGCGGCCAACAACAAAGTATTATTTGAATTAAACGCATATACCTAAGCTCCATGGTTAAATGCCCCATAAAAACGAATAAAGATGCAAAAAGTTTAGCTCAAAACAGCAACACAACTAATATATTCAACTTTTAAATATTATGAACAATATTTATCGACAAATAAAATTGATTTTTATAAGAGCGGCTGATAGCCGAATGGGTTATGACAACAGCTTAACAAGCTTGACAGACCTAAGTTCTACCCCCGGATGGGTCAAAACTTTTTATAAATTTAAATCTACTAATTTGACAATTTCATTTAGTAGAATTTGACTAATTATTAGTGACTGCTTTTTCGCTATGACAATTAGTAAAATATGACTTATAATTAGTTATTTTTGACTAATTCATTTTAAGAGAGTACCTATATTTTGGTAAAAATAAGGTTGAAATTATTTTATGTCTGTTCTCTCTTTCTAAACGTTTGACATTTTATTTTCTTTGTCTCTTAATTTATACCCAAATCAGGTATTAAATTCTTATTGCTAAAAATAGTCATGCTTTCTAAATATTCTAGTGTTTAAAATAAATCTAAAAAACTTTTCTAAATTACTTTGTAATGATTTGGAAGACTACTTTATCCTATAAAATTAATAAAATAATATACAGCCCGTTCAGAGTAAAACCGAATATATCTATATATATATATATATATGGGGCGTGGCCTCGCCTCCCTCCAAGGCGCGTCACAGTATAAACGACATGACGAAAGGTCGAGCAGATAAAAAATTAAATGATAATAATGCAAAAAATCTCATTAGCGATGCAGGGAGGCGAGGCCACGCCCCATATATATAGATATTCGGATTTACTCTGAACGGGCTGTATAATAAAATTCGTTATACGAGAGAAAAGATTTTTGTAAAAAATGCTCGAACAGGTAAAATTTAGTTTTTTATTTCAATTATATAATTTTAAATTTTTTGCCCCCACCATTTTCCCCGCCACATGCACATCTATCTTAAATAACCACTCCACTTTTTTCATCTAAAATTGATAGTGCATATTTTACTGAGTACGACGATACCCCAGGGTTAAAAACATAGTTTTCAATACAGGGTAATTTGTTATTGTTATCCTATGCCTATGTTTTTTGTGTTGTGGCTTTCGCTATTCATGTTTTTGTCACTTAGTTATTGTTTGATTAACATGTTACATAAAATTATCATAGTGGCCCGTTATACTACCATAAAATCTAACATCTGTCTACTGGATTTTACCTTACTATCTTTCAATTAAATTATTTGTCCTTTATTTATTTAAAAGGGGTAAAATTTCATTCCAAATAATATGTAAACAATGAATCTGTATTATGAATATATTCCATAATACAGAATCTGTACCTAAAAAATTAGTGTAATTTATTGTTTACAATTATCTTCTTTACTTGTGGAACAGAATGTTCATTGTAAAACTAGTGTATAATGTCTTAATTCCAAGTGAGGACGGGACAATAGTACATTATCCAACAGGCAGAAAAAGCCGAGCTCGGTCACTGAGCCTCAGTGTTGCCGAGGCCTTAGCTGAGCCTGCAGATCTAAGCCAGATAATTAATATGCTTTCTCCGTCGTGTTGTATGTACATTTTTTTTATAAATCTGTACTTATAAGTATAGTATATGTATACAATGTATACTATACATTGAAATTATTGACCTTTGTCATATGTTATAATCAAAGCTGGGAAATATCTAAGATTAAAATTACAATTGAGGGGCTTAGAAGTAAAACGGTTCAAGTGCACTTTTTTAAATAAACGGCACTGTGCAGAAGTGCAGAATATTACACCTAAAGAATATTCTAACTTAGTGGTAAAATTATTTCTTATCGTCTTTAAAAACCTGTCAAAATATTTTAAAATATATCTTTGGTAAAACGATTTAAGTGCACCTTTTACTGCTCAATATAGGCTATTATCTATGCTGCTAAAGCCTTGACAAGTAGCTCGTTTCGACATAGTGTGACCGGGGTCGGAACGACATCGGCCAGCGTTACGATTATGGCATCGTTCCAGACTGATGAGGATTCAACATAGTAACTATGTTCCTGACATCAATGAAGAAGTAGAAGAAGGCCATGTAACTCCTGCAAAAACTAAAAAAAAGCCGCTAAGCACAAAAATTTACTTAGGTACCTTATTGGACTATATTCCGACAATTTACCACTTATTTTATAAAAACATAGAGCATGATCGAGATCCATCAGAAAAAAAGAAAAAAAATAAACAAACTTAGACCATAGTATTGAGCCAAAAAAATCCAATTTAGGTCAACCCCAACCAAGACCAGCTAATTCAGATGAAGAAAACGTTGTATTAGATTCTGATTATGAATAATACTTTTTGTTGTAAAACTTAAGTTTACCCAAAATTTAAAAAATAAAGTTTTGTTCTAGTACAGTAATTGCATTTAAATCATTTTACCACTAAATTTTGTCTTACATGCATGAAGATTCAAGTACATTTTTGTAAAAAAAATAACAAAAAACCGAAATTGAAAAATTTCTTTTTCTTTTAACAAAACTAAAATATTCACACAGTTTTTTAAACTAACAAAAATGCACTTAAACCCTTTTACTTCTAGGCCCCTCAATTATTTTCCTTAATACCTACTCAAAGTATCTTAGGATATCTTAAGATCCTAATTAGGATACTTTATTTTAAATACTTTTAAATTTTAGTATTTATACTTAATATTTTAGATACATACTGAAAGTATTTGTATCCAGTATTTGAATTATTTTAAATGCTTTTTTCTAACCTAACTTACTTTACGAACCGCTTTTTATTAGTCAAAGCATTACACTTCGTTGTCAATAAAATAAAGAGAAAGGAAGGAAATTAGTAGTTTTTTATTAAGTTTGAATGTATTATTTAAAAGATATTGGAATAGGGAAGTAATTGTTAATTTAAAATAAACTAGTAAAACTCTAAAAATAATGTCGTTTTTATTTTACTTATAATTTATAAGCTTTATTTACTTTTGTCAAAAGAAGCCCTCAGACCAAAGTTTCATTTACTTACTATAAGGGCACGTTAATACCTGGAGTACGAGGCAAAAATTAAAATTCCCTTGAAAAAAATTGAAAACTCCTCCAAAAAAACTACTAATATTATTTTGTTTACAATGTTTTAAATTTGTTTTGAATGGTTTTAGTTCCTGAAATAATTATTTATTTTACATATTTTATGTTTTATGTTTTATTGTATTATTATTTATTATTTAATAGTTACTGTCAATCCTGTTTTCATATATGCTAAACAGAAATTAATTAGGTACCTAACATTTTTAATAATCTACAATCACTACTTTCAAAGTATCAGATTTCACTTGTGTGCTTTTATTTACTTTTCCTTTAAAAGTATCTGTTAGGTTTAAAAGATATCTTAAACACTTACCTACTGTACCTACTTTAAATACTTTTAGGATTTTTTTGAAAACATCTTATATCTTTTTTTAAATAATTTGGAATCTAGTATTTAAATACTTTTAGAAAGTATCTTTTCCTGGTTCGCGATAGATGGAACCAATCGTCCTATGTAATTTCAATGTATTTTTATTATTGTACGACGTGGTATAATAATGTAGCAAGTACGGCTCTGGATCTCGGAATGATGACTCATCGGCGATGAGTCATCGCCGGTGACTCAGCGCTCGAATAATCGAGAGTGCGGAGCTCGCTGGAATGTTCTAGAGGACGTAATACTGTAATATATAAGGAACGACGCATCACAGAGCAGTCAGTTGAGCTTTGGTACGCGCGAAGAAATAAATAAATATAAGTGCAAATAAATAAACTAGTAGTGATATAAATAATTAGTAGTTAAGTGTTTAGTTAGTTTTATAGTGTTTTAAGTGTAGTTAAGTTATTAAATAAATAGTTAAGTTCGTTAATTAACCAGTGCGTGTTTTTATTCACACTACGAACAGTTAAAAACGTTACAATTGGTGTCAGGAGTGCGGTTAGTGTGAAACTTCGCGAAAATGGTTTCGTTAATGGACTTAAAAGTGGCGGACCTTAAGCGAGAGCTAGAAGAAAGAGAATGTGAAACAACTGGAAAAAAGAATGTGTTGCAGCAGCGGCTTCGAGAAGCATTGGAACAAGAGGGTGAAAATCCAGATACGTATTTATTTGAAGGTTCGTGTGATATGCATTTATTGTTGCAAAATTTGAAAGGTGATTTAAAACAGAACATTCTAGAAAATTCTAAAGAACTAAAGGATGATTTGCAACAGAAAATGGTAGAAAATTCTAGCGATTTAAAAATCGATTTACAACAGAAGATTCTGGAAAATTCCAACGATTTACAACAGAAAATGCTGGAAAATTCTAACGAGTTACAACAGAAAATGTTAGAAAATGTCAACGATTTAAAGGACGATTTGCAACAGAAAATGCTGGAAAATTCTAGCGAACTACAGCAGAAAATTCTGGAAAATTCAAAAAATTTAAAGGAATATTTGGAACAGAAGATTCTAGATAATGTTAAGGAATTAAAAGAGGACGTAAGGATGGAATTAAATAACGTAAGGATGGAATTGAATGACGTAAGGATGGAATTGGATGATAAATTGGAAGTCAAAATTAAAGAAATAAATAGTAAAC
This sequence comes from Brassicogethes aeneus, assembly GCA_921294245.1. NCBI lineage: Eukaryota > Metazoa > Arthropoda > Insecta > Coleoptera > Nitidulidae > Brassicogethes > Brassicogethes aeneus. The sequence continues at coordinate 53,397,252 of OV121134.1, forward strand.
TGACAGCTGTAAATCTACCCATGATGCTGGCGGAACCAGGAACAATGCCAGAGGGAAGCCGAGTACGGATGAAACCACCTCAGTTCGATGGAAAAACTTCTTGGACCAACTACATCCATCAGTTTGAGGCAGCAGCAAAAGCAAATGGCTGGCTACCAGAAGAGAAGGCTACAGCATTGACTCTGGCTTTACGCGGAGATGCAACGGACATCTTGCAGACGCTTTCTCCCAACGAACAAGAAGATTACGAAGCGTTGGTGAAACATCTGGAACTTCGATATGGCCAGACACATCTGGAACATGTGTACCATTCCCAACTGAAGAATCGCTGCCAAAAATCAAACGAGACGTTACAAGAATTCGAGGCTGATATTGCACGCTTGGTTCGGCTAGCATATCCAGCTACTCCAACGACCGTTATGGAACGGTTCAAGCCTTTTTGGATGGACTTCGGGACAACGAAACAAGACAGGCTCTGACGTTGGCTCGTCCGAGCCAACTGGTTGATGCATTGGCCCGAGCTTTGGAATTCGAGGCGGCAAAGCAGAGCTGCAGGAGCCAGCCTAGAATAAGGAGAGTCGATGAAGAGAAAGAGGAGGAACCCAGTATAATTGAAGCAATCAGGCGAGTTTTTAAAGAAAATCTACCAGAGAAGAAGGAAATCCGGTGTTGGAGATGTGGAAAGCTAGGACATATACGAAGTCGTTGCAGAGAAAGTCAGGCGGTGCCGACTTCGTCTCAGTCGGAAAACTAGATAGGGTCGAGGAAAAGGGGCCACCGTCGACCTGTAACCAGCATGCCCCAGAAGATATCGAATGTGTTGCATCTCTTCTACACCAGTCCAGCAGTGTTTTTGTGGATGGTTTAATTAATGGAAAATTACATGTGCTGCTGCTGGATACAGGTGCGACGAAGACAATTATTAGGCCAGATATTGTCGAAATGTCCAAGATCAAATCTACCAATCGGCGACTACGTACTGCAACAGGAGAAACCGCTACTGTTCGTGGAGAAGTGGACATCACGATGGTCATAGGAAACACGAAATTTAAAAATCGAGCATTAGTTGCAGATATTGAAGATGAAGTTATTGTAGGCATGGACATTATGAACTCAATAGGATTTGAACTGAACTTTAAGCAAGGAATATTGAGGGTAAACGGAGAGGAAGTGGTGTTGCATCGATCTAAAGAAAAGAATATTCGTGTAATGCTAACAGAAGATGCTTTGATACCGGAAAACAGCGAGATGATATTGAAGGCTTTCTTGGATTGTAAATCAGAAGATGGAAGTATAATGCTTCTGGAGCCGAGAATTGATGACAAAGAGGTCGGTCGAGGAATTGTAGTAGGGAAGACTTTAATACGCGTCGGAAAAGAAGTGCCTGTAAGAGTATTGAATGTTAATGGTTACTCTGTGAACTTGAAGAAAGGAATCGTTTTGGGAAACTGTTCTTCAGTTTCCTCGATTATTAGAGGCATTCGTGAGTCAGCAGTTCCGGCCAAGAAAGTTAGCAATGAATTGATGAATCTTCTGTCGACTTCTTCAAAGGATTTGAAACCCAATGAAAGGATAAAGCTGAAAGAGCTGATTCACAATTACCAGGATGTCTTTGACGACGGACAAGGAAAGAAGGGTAGGACAAGAATTGTCCAGCATAAAATTAACACCGGTAATGCACAGCCCATTCGACAGTCGGCAAGAAGGCTACCACTTGCCAAGCGAGAGAAAGCTGATAAAATTGTGCAAGAAATGGAGAAGGAAGGGGTGATCGAACCATCCAACAGCCCATGGTCTTCCCCAGTGGTGTTAGTTAAGAAAAAGGATGGATCAACTCGATTTTGCGTCGATTTTCGTCAGCTGAACAACGTGACGAAGAAGGACAGCTACCCTCTACCTAGGATCGATGACACCCTGGACACATTGGCTGGATCGCAGATATTTTCAACTTTGGATTTAAAGAGCGGTTATTGGCAAGTTGAAATGGCACCAGAAGATAGAGAGAAGACAGCGTTTACCGTGGGTGCAGGACTGTGGCAGTTTACTGTCATGCCGTTTGGACTATGTAATGCCCCTGCAACTTTTGAAAGGCTCATGGAAATGGTTTTGAAGGGACTATCCTGGAAGACATGCTTGGTGTACCTTGACGACATCATTGTGGTTGGAAAATCATTTGAGGACCATATGAAGAACCTGAAGGAAGTCTTTCAGCGCTTAAGAAGTTCCGGCCTGAAGCTAAGCCCGAAGAAATGTCACTTGTTCCAGAGGGAAGTGCAGTATTTGGGCCATGTTGTTTCGAGTCATGGAGTGGCAGTGGACAAACAGAAGGTGAAGACGGTGCGGGAATGGCCAATACCGAAGAACAAACATGACTTAAGAAGCTTTCTTGGATTATGCACCTACTACCGTCGGTACGTACCAGGATTCGCAAGGGTTGCTAAGCCTTTGACACGTTTAACAGAGGGAGAAAGACGATTCCAATGGGACGACGAATGCCAGGAAGCCTTTAAGAACCTGAAAAACGCGTTGACCAGCTCACCAGTCCTAAGTTATCCTCTTCCGAATGGTGAATTTATTTTGGACACGGATGCCAGTAATGTGGGCCTGGGAGCTGTTTTGTCGCAGATTCAAGAAGGAAAAGAGAAAGTTATTGGATACTTCAGTAAAACTCTATCGAAACCAGAGCGAAATTACTGTGTTACTCGACGCGAGCTGTTGGCAGTGGTAAAATCAGTCGAACACTTTTACAAGTATCTGTATGGAAAAAAATTCTTGCTAAGAACGGATCATGCTGCCCTAAAATGGCTTTTGCAATTCAAGAATCCTGAAGGACAGGTAGCAAGATGGATTGAGAGACTACAGGAGTTCGACTTTGACACAGAACATCGGGCTGGGACCATCCATAGAAATGCTGACGCCTTGTCAAGAAGACCGTGCCCGGAAGACTGTAAACATTGTCTCAGGGTCGAAGAAAAGGATGTGTTTGTTCGCAGAACTACAATCGTGGATGATCATTGGCAATCCGCTGAGGTTCAACAAGACCAGGAAAGGGACCCGGATTTGAAGCTTATCATCGATTGGAAGAAGAACGACCGTAAACCAACGTGGCAGGAAGTCGCCCAATATTCGCCGAATGTGAAATCGTACTGGGCCCAATGGAATTCCATCATCTTAAGTGACGGGCTTCTAAAGCGCGTTATGGAGATGCCAGAAGGGGGGGAAGACCGGAAGCAGATAATAATCCCCAGAAACAGGATACCAGAAGTGCTGCAGGAAATCCATGATGGAACTACTGGAGGACATCTTGGGGTGACCAGGACGCTCGGAAGACTTAGGGAACGGTTTTATAGGGTCAACAGCCAACGAGATATGAAGGAATGGTGCAAGAAGTGCGCCGTTTGCGCGGCAAGCAATGGACCCCAGAAGCGCCCAAAAGCCCCAATGCGACAGTACAATGTGGGCAGCCCATTTGAGAGAATTGCAATCGACGTGGCGGGTCCATTTCCGGAAACAGAATCTGGAAATAAATACATCATCGTTGTAATGGACTACTTTAGCAAGTGGGCGGAAGCGTACGCCTTGCCAAACCAGGAAGCTGCCACAGTGGCCGATGCCCTTATTAAGGAGTGGATTTGTCGTTTTGGTGTGCCAATGGAGATGCATTCAGACCAAGGCAGGAACTTTGAATCTATACTGTTCCAGAATGTCTGTAAAATTTTTAACATTCGGAAGACGAGGACGACTGCATTACATCCGCAGTCTGATGGAATGGTAGAACGAATGAATCGAACGATAAACCGGTACCTGTCCAAGGTAGTCTCTGATCACCAAAGAGACTGGGACCGCTTCCTTCATCTGTTCCTGTTGGCGTACCGTTCTTCTATCCACGATACAACCGGCCAGACACCCGCTAGCATTGTTATGGGACGTGAACTTCGTCTACCTTGTGACCTGAGGTTTGGTTGCCTACCAGGGGATGATATTGCTGGAGAAGATTACGTCAACAATTTACGTAGGAAAATGAGCGACATTCACAGCCGAGTTCGTTTAAACATCCAGAGTGCCAGTGATAGAATGAAAGAGGCATACGACATCAAGGCGGAAAATGGAGGATTTCAACCTGGAGACCTAGTTTGGTTATACAACCCTCAGCGCCGTCGTGGTTATTCACCGAAGCTGCAGACTTCTTGGGAGGGACCTTACGAAGTCATGGATCGAATAAATGACATCATCTACAGGATCAGGAAACAACCAAGAGGAAAGCCGAAAGTGATCCATTTCAACCGATTGGCCCCTTACGCTGGAAACAATGACGATGCTAGAGTAAGGAGAGTTAATCCGCCGGAAGACGAGTTGCCTTTTGAAGACTTCATGTATTTATATTCGAACGGTAAAAAAGCTCGGTATGGTGTCACTCGAGAAGAACAAAAAGATCTGTTCACGGTTTCGGCCGATTACTCCTTGGCTCACTGTGTTGCAGAAGACCTAAGGATGTCCAGGGGAATAGCGGTTGTCTTTAAAAACAAGTTTGGACGGGTCGACGAGCTACGAAGGCAGAATCCCAAAGTTGGAGAGGTGCTTGAAATTGTGAATAATGAGCAGAAAGGCAACAGAAGTATTTTCTATCTGGTAACGAAGCAGCTCTCCCATCAGAAGCCAAACTACCCTGACGTATGGAATGTCTTAAATAAATTAAGGGATACCCTTTTGTCCAAGGAGATCATGAACCTGGCGATACCAAAGATTGCTTGTGGACTTGACGGTTTGGACTGGAGAATAATTAGAAGTATGGTGGAAGTTATCTTCAGATTTAGTGGCATACACATTCTTGTCTGTTGCCACAACCCTAAAAGAACAACCGGTAGGAAGACCGTAGACTGTTACTTCTATAGGACGTCACAATGCAAGTTTGGATCTCTATGCAAATATCGCCATGGAGCTGAGGACCATTTTCGGGACGAAAATGTTTTAAGACGGGGGCAATGTAGCAAGTACGGCTCTGGATCTCGGAATGATCACTCATCGGCGATGAGTCATCGCCGGTGACTCAGCGCTCGAATAATCGAGAGTGCGGAGCTCGCTGGAATGTTCTAGAGGACGTAATACTGTAATATATAAGGAACGACGCATCACAGAGCAGTCAGTTGAGCTTTGGTACGCGCGGTACTAGTAGTGATATAAATAATTAGTAGTTAAGTGTTTAGTTAGTTTTATAGTGTTTTAAGTGTAGTTAAGTTATTAAATAAATAGTTAAGTTCGTTAATTAACCAGTGCGTGTTTTTATTCACACTACGAACAGTTAAAAACGTTACAATAATTTGACTTTTGAACTGAGGACACATCTAGGCTTCCAAGTGTTATAATATAAAAATTATACCTACGCTTGAAAAAAAAATATTTTGTAGCGTAGACAGTTAAATATTTTGAAAAAAAATTAAGTGTTTAAGGGTATTTTTTAACCTAATTTATTTAATTTTAAATAAATTTACTTATTTAGTTATTTTGTTTATCACTTTTAACAAATATAGAAAGATATATCAACTCAATTTTGAAATTACAAATATTCATTTAAAAAAAAGTAAAAAGCTGAAAATCTTAATACTGTAAGTTTGTGGAAACAACAAGAAAAGGAGAAATAAAACTTTTTAGGAAGAAGCCCGAGCACTGCTTCGTAAAATTTTCAACCAAGGTAATCTTTTAATTAATTTCTGGGATAAAATCCAAATCTCCTGCTACACCCGTTTAATTAAACAATCGAGGACAACAAAACACGCTCTCAATTTAACCCGTATCATCGAGGAGCAAATTCAAAATGTGCTGCACCAAAGTAAAATTACATTCCAAAGAAAACTTTTCTCTCCGTGTTTTAGTTCGCTCACGTATTTCCATTTCCTTAAAATAGCGTCACGTCAAAAAACGTTGTTCTAAATACCATTAAACCCAACACAAGCACACTTTATTTTTATATATATATCTTATACCTACTAACCTTATTTTAAGCTTTATTAACAAAATATTTTTAATATTTCAATCCATATAAAAGTTTTAAAAACCTCATACAATAATTGGATTCAAAGAGCTAGTTTTTTTTAGTATTTTATGGTTTTTATATTTGAGGAAATAATCTGCAAAATGCAAATTTTCATAAAAAATTGAGAATCAAGAAATTATAGTTTTTGTAAAAAATTTAACCTAACTGCACACATTTAATGTAAATGCACCATGCTGTTTTGTGGTTTGGTTTTAAATAAAAAATATTTCTTCATTATGAAGAATGGCTCACTACTAGGGATAGGGCATATTGAAATTATCTTTTTGATATATCGTACCGATCAATAATTAATATATATATATATATATATATATCTGAAGAAATATATCGATACATAAAATATATAAATATACAGGGTGTTCTTCCACTCTAAATTTCTCGGAAACTGATTTTTGAAATAACGCAGAGACACGTAAAGTTTTATATCAAGGGGGACAATTTTTCATGGCAAAATTTGGTTTAAAACCAGGGGCGTAACTACGGCGTTATCAGCCGTACCAATAAAAACGCCCTCCCTAGCCAGGGGCCCGTTTACATGCGAAAGCAAAAAACATATTACACACATGTTAAAAAAAATGAGGCATGAAATTAAATAAATACTTAATATATTATACACAGTGTATATAACTATTTCAATACAAATAAAACACTTTCAATTGGAAAAAATTATTCCCTTGGTAAATAATAGATTAGTGTTAACCTATATATAACTACTACAGTGCCTTTACTATAGTAAAGACACTGCAGTAGTCTTATTATTAAGGTTATAATTTTTATTGTAATTTTGTCGGTTATTCTTTTATATATTTTCCTATATCACTACCTTCACTATCACTACAGGGGCAGGCACTGTCGTTAGACCTTGATTTTTGACACTGTTTTATGTCCTTGGATGGTGGTCCCATCTGTTCGAATTCTAAGATATCCATAATTGAAAAATTGAAAAATTTGAAAAAGGCTCATAATATCTTTGGAGGTAATTATAAATTGTTGTTGTTGTTGTTTTTGATTCTTGTTTTAAGAGCATATCGGTAATTCGTGCCAACCCCTTTTGAACGAGGAGTACAACAAGGTGAGGAGTACCTTGTTGTGCATCGGAACTTTTTGCCTCAAGGCACATGCAAATTAACAATCTTTTTGTGTATTCTATTTTCTATTAGGTGTTTTAACTTAATTGAATAGTATTTTAAGGTGGATCATATTCCATATTTTCCTCCATTTTATGTATATTTATTTCTTTTTTATTTCATTAACTTTTCCTGTACGAGGAGTGTTCAGAAAATAACGGGAATTGTTAAACTACTAAACTAACTACTAAAATTTTCTTTATTATGTTGGTATACATGCCCCCGAAATATGATAAAACTTTAGCTGTTTATATTGTTTAATTTGTCTATGGCAGCCGCTAAGGTTAGACGTGTTAGTATGAGCTCGGCGATTTTTCGTTCGTTAAAAGAAATGGAACAAAGAATTTGTATCCAATTTCGCTTAAAAAATTAAATAAATTCTGTGAAATGTTAACAAAAGCCTATGGTGAGTCTGCTATAAGTAAAACAAGAGTTTACAAGTGGTATAAGAGTTTCGAAGATGGCCGTGAAGACGTTGAAGATGACGAACGCACAAGCACATTAACAACCGATAAAACATGGAAAAAGTGGAAGAAATGGTTATAAACCATCAAAGAAGTCGCTGATGATGTTGGTATATCGATTGGCTCATCCCATGAAATTTTTTCGAATGTTTTGGGTATGAAACGCGTGTCAGCAAAATTTATTCTAAAATTGTTAAATTTTGAACGAGATTTTTGGCCAAAAACAATACTGTAATGTTGCCCCAGCCTCTATATTCGCCAGACATGCCTCTGTCTGACTTTTTCCTATTCCCAAAAATAAAGATAACCTTAAAGGGCCGTCGTTTTGCAAGCATATATGACAATAAAAGCGCATCGCTAAAAGAACTAAAGGCTATCCCAAAGATCGAGTTTTAGAAGTGTTTCGAGTATTAGAAGAAGAGCTGGCACATGTGCATAATATACATTAATGTAGAGGAATAAATAAATATTTGTTTCAAAAAACGAAAATTCCCGATATTTTCTGAACACAAATCGTATAATCCCTTAGTTTCCAATAGCTTTTTTTATTGTCGGATTTTTCAACGTATTAACACATTTTTTGCAATAATATTACAGATGTTGGGCAGGGTAATATTTTGTTTGTTTTTCTAAAATAAGTTTAATAAGCCTAATGAACTAAATTGTATTTTTCAAATATGTAAGATTAAGGAAACTGTCTATTAAATAGTCACAAAACGTTTTCTTTGTTTGTTTTCTGGCAGATTTCCCATCGTCTTCAAGCCTTTGATTAAGATTTTTCGAAAACGATAACGTTATATGGACGACTTAGTTAATTTACTTTATGTAGACAATTTAAGCAAAGACGTAAATAAACTGAGGCCATTATTATTTTCCGAAGGCATATTTATTTCTTTTCGCTCGCATAGAGAATCGGGACTATGCAACAGATTATCGATAAATCGCGATTCTTGGCAGGGCGCGCGTATCCAAAAGTAATAAAGTCAATAGGAATCCACTAAATAATTCCATTAGAGAGGCCACCAGTGCCGGTTGCCGTCTTATCCAAAAACATCGGAAAAATCCTAAATATCCTTAAAATATAAATCATGTAACTTATTAGTTTTGGGCAAACCTCACAGGGTGTTTCCAATTTAATATTTAATTTAAAAAAATAAAATAATATTCACACTAAGCTTCACTAGAGAACACTAGCAGGTCCACTTTATTAGAGTTCAAATTTTCGCACTTAAACGAACAAATATATTTTAGGATTGAAAATAGTGTAATATAATAACTTTTTCACTCTTCAACTTTCACCTGAGAAAACACTAAAATATTTTTTTAATGTGTACCAATGGTACTTAGTAGATGTTTATGCCCTAAAGACATACACATCTATTAAAACCCGCGGTGCATACAACTTTTGTGTCCACAATATAACTATTTAAAAAAATTAGAAAATTTAATTGGATGTTAAAATATTTTCATTTTATCAAAGGAGACAATAATGTTAATTAAATATTTACATAATACTTCAATTTCATAATTTGTAACTTTTTTAATAAAATTAATTAATAAAAAACTCTTAAAATCATACATTTCCAATAAAACAAAATTCAACATGTATTATGTGTCCTTGTCAACAAACGTGATACACACTTGTGTAGTTGTCGTATATGTAACTTGCTAATAAACATGTTAGCTATGCCAATATATGTTAATTGTTCAACACGTAGCTAATTAAATTTAGCCATACACTTGGAAGTTTTTAACTGCTAATCATTTATTAATAAAAAAACTTATCGACATCCGAACCGGTGGACAGTAGAGCTTTGTTTATTGGCGTATATAAAAGCCATTAGTTGAAAAGTAGTGGAAAATATTATTTACATCGATAGTATAGTTTCCTTTTCATAGGTGTGTTTACTTATTTGTAAGTACAGAGCGCTCTTTTGTTAGTTTTTTATTCTTCCAAATTGCAGGTTTCTTTTTTTGTATTGTCCACCCAAATGGGTGTACATTGTCCTATATTAAGTACCAGAGTGAGGTTAGATTATAAATTTAATTGGTTTTTTTTCTTTTGAAATGGACATCCAAATAAATAATAATTAATGTCAAAAATATTAATAATTTTAATAAACAGATATGGTATTTAATTTGTTTTTTAATTGTATTGTCTACCCATTTGGGTGGACGCTACTAGTCATCAACCTTGTGATGTTCACCCATTTGGATGGAGAGGTTTAACAATCCAAAAAACTTGTCAATTTCATAAGAAACATATATTTCTACGATAAATATTAACTAAGTTATAGCTCTGGCAGTCACGAGGAGTATGCAAAATTTTTTGCTTTGGCACCAGGGGGGAGTACATGTGTCTACCCAATTGGGTAAACATGGCAGTCAACGTGTTAAAAAACTTGTCAATTTCATAAGAAACATATATTTCTACGATAAATATTAACTAAGTTATAGCTCTGGCAGTCACGAGGAGTATGCAAAATTTTTTGCTTTGGCACCAGGGGGGAGTACATGTGTCTACCCAATTGGTTAAACATGGCAGTCAACGTGTTAAATTTATCTTTAAAGTTTAATAGTGATAAGTATACTTTTAAGGTAACTAAATTAGGTGAAATAGTTATAAATTTAGTTTAATATTTTAGTTACCTAAATTTTAAAAAATGCAATGGTTTAATTTATTAAATTGGAAATGTTTACATTATAATATCAATATTTTTGTAAAACCATCGGAGATATGTAGTTACATTTTAATTGTTCTGTGATTCACAGACTCTCTGGGTAAATCTGCTAGGCAATAAAGGATCTAATTTAAGAATAAATTAGTAATAATAATTAAAAATATATTTGTCCACAACTAAAAAATATTAAATGAAAATAAAATAAAAAACGATTCTTTAAAAAAGTAAAAATATCATAACACAAATAATTATTATAATGTAAAATAACAAAAAAAAAACATTATAGGAATTCTAAAATTACTTTGGAAATAATAAATATGTTATTTATTTTGTATACAATAGTCAACTTAACGATTATTTGTTTCAAAGATAATCAAAATATTGCACCAAGCAATATTAGTAGTAATATTAGTAGATTAGTGGATTTGTACATTGTAGATAAGGCCCTCAAACTAAGCGTTTGTTTCAGGGATGACTTCTTTATTCGACCCAAATATCTTACCACTCAACCATTCCTTCAGGTTTGGAAACAGGAAATAGTCACAGGGGGCTAAATCTGGAGAAAATGCTAGCTCAATTGGTGGATTTTTGCCATGGCGATTACACACGTGTGCACCCACGCATTGTCTTGATGAAACAGCACTTTTTTCTTCGCCAAATGCTGTCGTTTCTGCTTCAAATCAATGTCGAATCTGTCCAAAAGCTTTGAATAATATTCGCCGTTTTACTCTTTTCAAGGTAATCGATGTAAATAATACCGCGTGAATCCCAAAAAACGGTTGCCATCTTGTTGGCCGAAAGAACCACCTTGGCCTTCTTTGGTGCACGTTCACCCGGAGAAACCCAGGTAGCACACTGAGTCAGTGTCACTGACGTCTGCTGACGTTTATATGACGTTTAAATGACGTTTCTTCATTCGTAATTTAAACATCAGAAGACGTCATATAAACTTCAGCAAACGTCAGTATGCTACCTAGGAACCCACTGTCTTGATTGTTCATTGGTCTCTGGTGTGGTGTGATGTATCCATGTTTCGTCTACGGTAACGAAACGGCGCAAAAACTCGTTCGGATTGCGACTGAACATCGCCAAACACTCCTTTGAAGTGGACACACGGTTGCGCTTATGGTCGAGGGTGAGCAATCGCGGCACCCATCGCGCGGATAGGTTTTTCATGTCCAAATATTCATGTACAATGTAATGTACCCGCTCATTTGAGATGCTTATAGCCTTAGACACCTCATGCACTTTTATTCTCCGATCATCCAATATCATTCCATGGATTTTATCCACCATTTCCGGCTTGACGACCTCTTTTGGGCGACATGAACGTTCGGCGTCACTGGTGCTGGTACGACCACAACGGAACTCAGTAAACCATCAGTTAACCATTGAAATTGATGGTCCCCATAGTATTTATCAAGCCTTTCCTTGGTTTCGTTGATGGTTTTTTACGCAAAAAATAATGCTTGATGAGCAGTTGTCTGCTTTCAATCACAGATTATACAACTTAATGGCTGTCAAACATTAACTAAATGGCACAGCTTGCTAAAAATTTTACAGTAGCCCATTCATAGATGGCAGTTGACGGGAGCAGTGTTGCATTTGAAGTTACTGCGCGGGAAATTCAAAACTTGACTTATGGCCACTTGCACCGTTTTCTCTAACTAATCAGTTAAATAAACTGACAAGTTAAAAGGTAACAGGAGATTAATGTCCAAAGTCTTGCACCGTGATTTTTTTACTATGGTTTAAAATTCAACTAGTGATCTAGGGAATTTGACTAAAAAATGGGAAAGATTGGTGCTAATAACTAACTTCACACTTATTTGTGACGCAAATATATTTTAACGTTAAGAGTTCAATTCTTTATAATCTGTGGTTCGATGCTTTATCATCTGTGGTTCGATAACTTCGATTCTATTTCATGTACGACCGATTCAGTTGATGGTAAGAGAGAATAATATGGATACAGATCCTGAAAAAAAAGGGGCGCTTCTCAAATTTTTCAGAAAATGAAAAAAATAATTTAATTAATCTTGTGGATACAAGGGTATCATTGAAAACAGAGACAGATAGGGCTAAAACAATTAGAGCAGGAAATTAACAATAAAAAGGATGTAAAAGAAATTACTCTTTCGGATTTAAAAATTTAAAAAACAAGCAAAGACTATTTATTTTAATTTTAAATAAGTATAAATTAAATAAAACATCAAAAATATTATTCAAATTAAATTTTATGAATTCGCAAAATAATCTTGTATTAATTGATTTTGAAACATAATGCGATATGGATGAGTAACAACAGGGTACTCCAGTTCATGGCATTAATATCATCAGGCACTGGCGGCTCTGGTTTATTCATGTCTCTAGCAATATTAAGTAGTAGAGCTGCAGCTGGAATGATGGACAAAACTGTTTCTTGTTTTAATCTTAAGCCATATACCAACACTGGAAACCTTCTTTTCCAAATTCCAAATACTTTTTCTGTTATATTTCTGGTTCTTAGTAGTTACTCATTATAGAGTTGCTGAACTCTATACCTATAACCATAGTTGTTGGATTTGTTAAAGATGTCAATAAATAATATCTTTGAAAAAAAAAGATCTTGAATACCGATGACTAGTACTTTTGAGGTTATAAATCGTTAACGGTGGATTAAAGTAATTTAAACCACCGAAATTTTGGGTTTATTTTAACAGTAGTTTAGAGGTATTTAAACAAGGATTAATTTACGGTGCAAGCCAGTTATGAAAAATAAACCTGTGTTAAAAATAAAACCACTATTAAACTTACCTCGTAGCTTTATAGTTAGTGCTTGTGTTAGTCAAAACATTCTTAAAGCAAGAGAATAAGCGTTTAATTTGACAGGACGGAACTTGCGAATACTTAAGTAATGTTACTATGTAGAAGTATACTTATGCTAGGACATGACCGCGTTTGATTTTACAGTACTCACTTAAACACAGACCAGTCTCCAATATTGAAGTCCGTCTCTGGCTGGCTTTCCTTTTTTTAACCTTTTAATAGCCATTAAAGTTAAAAGATTTCATCGAGGGGTAAACCATTGATTTTATAAATTAAGAATGAACAGCTAAGGAACACCATCACTAGGGTAGTCATGCGCAAAGCGTCACTAAGAGAAATTTCTTATTCATAAGGATTTTTCCTTATTAATAACGACTGATAAGGAAAAATCAGAACACAACGTCCACATAACGTTGAACGTTGGTCTCGCTGTTTTTAAATGGTTAACCCCTTGGATTTCATTTTAAAACCCAATTTTGCTTAATAAAAGTAAACTAGGTAATATAAACGTAAAAAATACAAATACATAGGTGCAAATATATAAAATAGCTGAAAAAAAAGTAAAACTAGACGACTTTTTAAGGGACAAAAATAAACAAAAAATCTTTAAACCCTAAAAAAATATTTAGTTACAACTAAATGGGTGCTATAAATTTTTTTGCCATAAATATATCTAGTTGCTTTATTAAACCGCTAGAGGGCTTTAAATGTTTATAATAATTAATGATTTTGTACAGATTTTTATGTTCATTTTTTGGTTTTGATTTCGATATATTTATTCGTTCTTTTTTTAATACCTGATTTTATAAATTTTGTTTATAAAATTTGTACCTAATAGAAAATAATTGTTATCGTAGTGTAGCTTTAAACAACATTAAATTGAAATAATTTCGCTAATTGCATTAATTATCTATTAATTATAAAATAATTTGATCCCTTGAGAGCGTAACTGACGAATAATAATTATGTTTTAATTATAATTAGTTTAGTTTCATTTAAGTTAACATAATATAAAATGTTTGATTTCGACATTGTTTTTAATTAAAACAAATATATTTCCAAACTATTAACCTCTATATCCGGAGCAGAAATATCTGTTCCAAGCCCAGGCCCGTAGCCAGCCTGTCATTTTAGACTGGGCTGGGGGGATTTAAATAGCATTTCGCCCACAGGCTAAATGAAGTTTAAGGTAAACATTCAATTTTCTTAGTTTTTTTAAGAAACTTTCTTGACCCATCACTGGTAATATTCATAAGAAAAAAAAATTGAACCTACACCTCGCCAAAGATATTTGTTTTTAATGCGTTCCACCAACTTCAAATACCGACAGACAGCTGTTTCGACCTTTATTGGGTCTCATCAGTGTCGGGCAACTTGGTGTAGTGGAACACAATCAAAACAAATTACTCCCTCAGCTTATATGCTCGGTTGTTAAGTCAACAGAGGCGAGATGTATCTGTGATACAATTGCTGTGTGCAGTCCCGGTTGCATAGTATGTACCGATTGCGGCAAAGGCCACGTCGTTTGACGGTGTGGATCACCTGATGTTCTTACATCTCGCCTCTGTTGACTTAACAACCGAGCATATAAGCTGAGGGAGTAATTTGTTTTGATTGTGTTCCACTACACCAAGTTGCCCGACACTGATGAGACCCAATAAAGGTCGAAACAGCTGTCTGTCGGTATTTAAAGTTGGTGGAACGCATTCAAAACAAAAATCTTTGGCGAGGTGTAGGTTCAATTTTTTTTTTCTTATAAATGAAGTTTGCTTTAACTTAAATTTGGAAAAATGAGTTTAAAACTAATTGACAACTGTCAGATAAAATATAAAATAAAATTGTCTTTAAATTATTTGTAGTTGTTGAATAAAATATTGCGTGCGACTATTGTTTAAAAGAGAAAATTTCACTCGCATATTACCTCACCATTATCTTGAACGAACACAAATAAAAACTTAAAGCCGATTTTATTTTCTAAACATTTGACATCTGACAACTGTCAACGGATTAAACCTCACTTTTCACCAATTTATAATAAAGATAACTTTAGCCTGTGACTAAACTGCCCAAAAGCCACTGTTGCTAACTTCAGCCCGTGACTAAGTGTAAACGCCATAAGGTATTATTATAAATAATAGAAGATCTAGTGAAATTTTTACAACAATACAATTGGAAAATTTATTGAAACAAAATTAACAAAAATATATATTATTGAGCAATAACGTAAAAAAAATACTGGTTTACTTATAATTTTAACATATTTGGTTTACGATACAAACAAACCGTTGTCAATGCAACGTGGTATATCCTACAGTAATATATTGTATAGGTTCCGATCGATAATACCTTTGTTATTCGCGAGAAAGCTATTTTCCGAAAATTTTTACAAAATGGTTTTTTCATTTATAAAACGAAAATATAAATTTTCATTTGAAAATCGAGTTTTTAGTGAATAACGATTCTAAAGATATATTGGGTAACTTACTAAAAGAATAATTTTAATTTAAATTTAGTATTTAGAGTTGTAATTGGTTCAGTAAATTTCCACTTATGAATACACTACCTATTACATTGTTATGACATGCATTGTGTAAAGTAGAAACCACGAATATATGAACGTGACTCATCCGACACATTCGTACGAAGCAATCTATCGAAGGTCACGGTCCAGTGGAGTCCTGTTTGTAAAAAATCTTGAGTGTAATGTTGGTTGCTATACTTAAGATATATTTGCTTTTAAAGTTAAATAATTAACATCTAACATAATTAACATCTACGATAATTAAATAAAATGTAATTTTCTTAGAAACTAATTAATAAATAAACTTTTCTTTTAACTTTAATGAAATATTCTATCATCTGATGACAGAACGTACACTCGTGGCAACATCTCTGTTTTTAATATCCAACCTCACTTTCTTTCAATTAAATTCTGTCTATGGTATTTTTTGGAAACGTAGAAAAAGTATAGTCTGAAACACGTTTGGAATTGCATATTCCCCTCTCGTGAAACCGTCAAACTTGTTACAGAATATACTATTCTTTTAACTGTTAACGCAAATATTTCAGAATTGGTGACAAAAAACAAAAATGTTTACGCAGTACAAAGTGAAAGATATTTAAATTGTGTGGATATAAAAACAACTTGCGTTAGTTTCACGAAATTTATTAAATATTGACAATTGTTTCGCTACACAGTAGCTTCTTCAGAATGTATTAAACTAATACTAGTACAAAATTTATATAATAAAAATATTTTTGTATTCTAGCCTAGAATTTCTAGGTAAGGATTTTTATACGACATCTACATGTGTTACCACTGCCACTACAACGTTTAAAACGATTATTAATCCGTAAACACACACCGTTTATTTAAAGTCCAAAAAACGTATAATAACAATTGCAATAAAGTCCAATAAACATGCAATAACAATTGCAATAAAAACCACTAGCACTACAACGTTTAAAAGGATTATTAATCCGTAAACACAGCAGAAAGCCCATATGCAAAAACAAAGATCATATGACATATAAAAACAAATGGCCGACGGTAAAGTTGGTTGCCTTACTATGTAATAAAATAAAATAAATGCCTAAAACACGAACTCTACTGAATATAAGTAACAAGCTAGGACACGCGTCATATGTTCATCTTTGTCCAAAACCTAGGCAGTTTTACATCACAGATGGCGCATTTTAGACCGGATGCTTAAAAACCTACGTGTGAGTACATTTACCGCTGCATCGAATGTACAAGACAAGTAAAACATTACTGCTAGCATGTCTGAGTTATGTTCGGCACCCGATGAGTCACGTTCATATATTGGTGGTTTCTACTGTACTTTAATAAATTTTTAGGTTTTTAGTCACGGGATGAAGTTGGCTTTAAGATAGTTGACAGTTGTCAAATGTCATACATTCGTTAAAATTAAGTTCCCCTTTTTGTGAAATAATACTAAATGTGAAAATTATTGTATTTTCTTAATATACAAATACAAAAGTATTAAATAGTTTCTAATAGAGACTTAAATAACCTGAGAACATCAATGGAAGAAGCTAAAGTCATAATTAATGACTGGTTTCTTGCCAATGCCTTAAAACTTAATGAAGAAAAAAAGACAACAACTTTTTTTCTCTAAAAACAGGAGAACACTCAGATGTTTCTTATGCGAAATTCCTGGGTGTTTATCTGGATAGCAAGTTATTGTGGGAGGAGCACACTAATAATGTTTCGCACAACATGTCCAGGCTTATACGTATTACGCAATCTAAAATTTATTGTATCACAGACAGTATTTCTAACTGCATATCATGCATTGGTACATGCCAAAATGTCTTATGCCATTTTAGTATGGGGACACGCAGTCACGGCCTTACGTGTTTTTAAAATTCAACGTAAAGCCATACGCATTATAGATAATATTAAATACCGAGATGACGTTCGATCCTCTTTTATAAAACTAAGTGTTGACTTTACCATGTGTCTATATATACAATTGTCTATTACATATGAAAAAACCTATCGGACTACTCTACCCTAAATCAAGTGCATATATGCACCACAGATATTTTAAACAGTGTATAAACTGTTTAAAATATATGTGGTGTAAAGAGTAATCTTAAAATGGTGTCAAAATCCAACACCAAGTGGTGTTAATATAACACCTTATGGTGTTCATATGAATTATGGTTAAAAATGATTTATACAGCAAACACAAAAACGGTGTTTATCTAAAAATATTTGAGAAGTGCACCTACACAGAAAAAAAGGAATAGTTCATTTAACTATAGTTATATATATATTAATTTAGTTGACCCATAAGTATTTATTTAAATCAACTGTGGGAAGGTTAATATAAACAAAGATTAGTTTGACGGTACTAAACCAGATAGTTAAATTGGTTAAATTAACCCAGAAAACTTTAGTGAAGCCAACCCGCTGTATGGTTCAGTTTACTAAATATGTTGTTTTTAAAATAAAAGATACTTCAACCTAAGGTACTCTGTTAAAACGATTAAAACAATTTGCCGTGCATTCCTTGTTCCATAGTGTGTACCGATCGCGGCAAAGGCGGTGTGGATCACCTGATGTTCTTAAATCTCGCCTCTGTTGACTTACATGAAGAGTATATAAGCTCAGATAGTCCTTTGCTTTGGTGGGACACTACAAGTTGTTCGATACTAAAGGGACCTTAAATAGGTGGAAACAGCTGTCAATATTTGAAGTATTTTAAGTTGGTAGAACGCACTAAAAACATTATCTCTAGCGAGTTGAAGGTTCAATTTTTTGGAATAATACCACTGGTAATTACTTGTAATGCGTCAAGGAACTTCCTGTTTCCTTTTTTTCCTTTTCTGTGTTGTATGATTTAATTTGACCAAAAACACAGTATATTTAACACTGAAAAGGAGTTCAATTTACACCAGGTAAAATTTATTTTAATACTGTGTGAAAGTTAAACCATATTTAACACCATTTTGGTTTGTATCGATATAGACCATGTATGGTGTTAATTTGGTGTTAAAATGGTCATGAAATTTTGAACAGTGTAATATAAATACAAGAAATAATGAAAATTTACATATTGAGTTTCATCGATTAAAACAAACTAAAAATTCAATAACCTATTGGGGACCTATTTGTTATAACAAATTACCCAAGCCTGCTAAAATCATTTTCTAATTTCATAAAATTATATTTAATTGAAAAAGCCTTTTATAACCTTCAGGAGTTTCTGGATAATGATATGTTATGAATTTTTTTGTTTTTTTGTATTAATTGGTTTTTTATTACCTTTAGTTATGTTGTACTATTGTATGCAAATAAAGTATCTTGGTTTTTTTAGTTAATTAGTCTCATTTATTTATTATTATCATGTATTATATTTTTTGTGGCGAGTGTAAATACTTATTGTATGTAAACATGATAAAGCAATATTTTTATTATTATTATTAAACCCCAATATTTAAAAAGTTTATATAAACATTGTACTAACCTTTTAATTTCGCCGGCTGTAAACTAGATTTAACTTAATTTCTGGTGAAGACTCCATTCGTGTATGAAATTGCGTTTTAAAACTTGATACATAATAATATTCCCTACAAAAAGTCACTAACTAACATATATTGAGCTTCAAGATAAAATAAATAAGCAAGTAAATATATCTATTACATCAGTTTATAAACTATAGTGATTTTTAACCATGCAAAAACGTCCATTTTTAATATTTTAGTGGCTTTTAAATATTAAAGATATGGTAAATTTGTATAGTTAGGTACAATTTGTTATCATTTTTACAAAATGTCAGTTAGTGACTTTTGGCAGGAATATGACGATATACCTACTATTAGTTTTTTTTCAATGGACAAGTTTTAAATGCAAATAATTTGGTATCAAAATGCTTGTGTCCATTATTCAAATATGTAAAACCCTGGTTTATACATGAAATTTAAATTAGTTTTCAAAACTATGACAGTGTCCGACGTATTCAACTAATGACAGTAAAATGTCCGTCGGAAATCGATCGCTTTTGTTAAAAAATGTCGTTTAAACCCATTATGATTTTTAATTGGAAACTTTTATCTCGGATTTATGGCGCTGATGAAAATGTAAATCTTTTAAAGTGTGCTTTTAATAATTTTTGTTTGGTTTTCGTTGATAGCACATGGCTTAAATATTATCTAGAAAATAATAAAACCACTTTAAAATTTAAAATGATTTTCTGTGAATACTTAATTTTAATGAAATTAAACAACAAAGGCTCAATTTTCATTGCGCTGTACAATTTTACAAATTATTTTTTTTATTCGACAATAAAACGCTTTTGTGGATAATCCGTGGTATTTACCATTGTGACGTAGCACAAATGGTGTTATTTGAAGTAAATTGAATTTAGTTCGAACACGTTTGTGTGGGATGGAATACAGATATACTCTGATAGGTATATATATAGTAAGCGATTCGCCAAATTGAATGCTATAATCATTTCGTTATCCGTTTATTTAACAAATTAAACAATTCAAGAGTGAATTTCAAATATATAAAAAAGTTTAATTGATTGACTTCTTAATTTTTTACACTATTATAGTCCTAAATAAACAAACTTCAATACAATGATAAGTGTTTAACAGATATTTGAAATTTGAAAATATTGATATCTAATAGCGGTCGTTATGGAAACAAACCTTTTCTGAAAATATTTTAATATTAAAAATTAAATTAAAATTTAGTCCTGAAATAATATAAAAATAGACCAGGGTAAGAAAGCTTATTTTTTAGCCGAGCATATTTCACCGCCAAGGCAGTAGAATGTGTGCGAGGCAATTAGTAAGCTTTCATTGCAGTGTTTTTTATTTTTTTTTAGCGTTTAATTGCCATATTTTATCAAACTTTATTAGAATCTTTTTAGGTTAGGTTCAAATGACATTTAATAAAAATTAAGACATTAATCTTCAAATTTTAATGTCACTCAGTCCTGCGGACTCGTGAAATCTGCAGCTCGGTTTCAATTCGAAAATATCATCGACTATTTCCCTCGTCTTAATTTCCATCAATCACAAACGCGCAATTTTGAATTACAAATGGTTTCTACGTAAAAAAACTGTGTGACAGCACCTGTCAGCAGTTTTTTCGAGTTTACCCGCGGCAAAACTTGACAGCTGTTGTCACCAAAAATTGTTGTATTTAGTGAGAAAATATAATGAATTTTAAGATTTAACGAATTGTCAGTTTGACATTTGAAATTAAAATGTGCTTTAAAATATAAAAAGACTTTAATAAACCTTATTTATTCAAACTTATCTTAATTTTATTATAGTTTACACCAACCCATCGATCTTTTAGAGTTTATAATTCATTATTTTAATCATTTAACAAACACAGTACCTATTTAAATGTCAATAAATGTCAAATCAAGAAAAGTGTCAAAATCCTTAGCAACGTGTAAATAAGGTGATAAAAAATATTGTCGCTGTGATAAAATGCGTAACTATGGAATACTGGCATTTTATTGGTTCTAATTATAATGAATTGTATTGTCAAGGTGATAGCCGAAGAAATTAATAAGCTTTCGCCGCCGGGTTTTATATTAGTATTTTATGCAACGACCATTTAATAATGCCTATTAAGACATGAGCATGAGAATTATGACATGAGCCGAGGGATATTTTTTCTACGACTATCATAATAAAGAAGAAAATTAACTTAAAAATCACTCAAGTAATTACTTCTCAAATTTGATAAATATTAGATTTGTCGGATGTCCAATATTTGTATAATAATGAATCTTATTATCAGGGCCGCACCAAGTGTTTTTGCCGCCGGGTGCAATTAAAATCTTGCCGCCCTTTAAAGGAAAAAAAAATTAAAAACATTATTTTAACTTAATAAAATTATTATTTAATGTTAACAAAAAAACGATAACTTATAACATTAGGGTGGCCCAAAAAAAAAGAATATTTTTTTTCTTCTCGTCTCTTGTGAAAATATGTTGGTTTGTCATGTTTTAAGAGCCCTGTCAAAAGATCAGCACCATTAAAAATTTTTTAGGGGTCGCTCAAGATTTTTAAAAATTGCCAAAATCGTCAAAAATTGGATTTTTTTTTATTTTAATTTTTTTTCTCGTTCCGATATTATTTTTTAATTTTAAAATAATAATGATTCTGAAAATTTCAAATCGATATTTTAATTTCTAAAGGTCGCTCAAGATTATTTTAACTTTCAAAGTAGAGTATTTTGAATGTTTTCGAGCGACCTCTGAATATAAATATCAACGAACTTTTAGCGACCTTTAGAAATCAAAATATTGATTTGAAATTTACAGAATTTTTATTATTTTCAACCTAAAAAATAATATCGAGACGAGAAAAAGAATTAAAATAAAACAAAAATTCAATTTTTGACGATTTTGAAAATTTTTTAAAATCTTGAGCGACCCCTACAAAATTTTTAATCGAGCTGATATTTTGAAAGGGCTCTTACAGCATGATAAACTAACATATTTTTACAAGAGACGAGAAGAAAAAAAATATTCTTTTTTTTTGGGCCACCCTACCCACACGGAACAATTACATCCAATGGATATCCAATGGATTTCTTTTATGGATATCCAGGATATACATAGGATATCCGGGATATCCAATGGATAACCATTGGATATATAAATGTCCGACCCTCCTGGACATAGTGTGGATATCCAATGGATACCCAGTGGATATAGTATTGTATGCAATATGGTTGTAATCTGTATTCAATATGGAGATTGTATGGATATCCAATGGATAACCATTGGATATATAAATGTCCGACCCTCCTGGACATAGTGTGGATATCCAATGGATACCCAGTGGATATAGTATTGTATGCAATATGGTTGTCATTTGTATTGGATATGGTGAATCAATGGATATTTACTTTTCAATAAATAACATTGGGTTTTAAAATAAAAGTCTTATTCTTTAATTTAAATATTTATTTTTATGAAAACATAAAATAGAACAGAAAACTACATATAACTAAAGAAGTAAAGTCTCTGGCTTGCCATCACTCCTCCAGCTGTCATTTGCCTTTTTATTAGCCTAATCATTTAGGGCCTATTTCACCTGTCTCCTTATGATCCCCAAAATTTGGCCAATCCATCAGCCCATTTGTTACCCTCGAGCCTATGTATAGCTTGCAAATAAAGGTACGGTATATAAATGCATGCATGTATACATATGTTTGAGGTCTATAGTGGTAAGTGAATATTTTATTAATTTTCTAATCATAGTTATCATTTTAAATTGTATTGGTCTAAAACTAATACAATTTTAAATTAAATAGGTACCTATATTTAAGTGCAATTTATAAACTTTCGGTTAGCATTGAAGGCAAAACATTAAAGGT
Organism: Brassicogethes aeneus; assembly: GCA_921294245.1. Classification (NCBI taxonomy): domain Eukaryota; kingdom Metazoa; phylum Arthropoda; class Insecta; order Coleoptera; family Nitidulidae; genus Brassicogethes; species Brassicogethes aeneus. Next base: position 53,420,267 of record OV121134.1, read on the forward strand.
GAATATATATATATTCACCTTTAATGTTTTGCCTTCAATGCTAACCGAAAGTTTATAAATTGCACTTAAATATAGGTACCTATTTAATTTAAAATTGTATTAGTTTTAGACCAATACAATTTAAAATGATAACTATGATTAGAAAATTAATAAAATATTCACTTACCACTATAGACCTCAAACAAATAACCACAAAACACAATAACTTGGCAATAAACTTTATGACAAACATATAAAAAATAGCAATGATGGCGAATGAACCTTTACAATCTGTGGAATGAAGCAAATAAACATGAAAACCCTTTGCATGTACCTAACAATCATGGCATCATATTTAACGGACGCTACCATAGAAAAAGGACGCTTCTTTATCTTCTGTGTTCGCCGGCAGTGTTGTCAGACGTTTAAATAATTTCAGAAAGCTCATCAAAATGGCGGTTATATTATTAAATCTTTAATACTTAATTAATTAGTATACCTAGTATAATTATTTGACATAAATGTGGTGAATAATTATTTTAAATTTATTTATTAAAACTTAATAAAGTACGGAAATATATTTCGTTTAGTTATTTTGCTTATAACCGGCAACACTGAAGATTCTCAAATTCAGCGCGTGCGTAGTACTATGAATATAATAAACAAAAGGGACTTTTTTAAGTAATTTTTTATTGTATTGCAGACTGTCATAGTCATATTATTAACAGAAATAATATTATTAATATATAAATATTATTATCTGGGTAAAGTGAACATTTCAAAATTAAAAATTTCGTAGCTCTTGGCAAAAAATCAATTTACCGTAAAGTTGTTTTTTTTACATATGCTAGTTTAAACCATCACAAAATCCCACATGTATACATACAAGTATATATACAAGATATCCATATCAGTTATCCACCGGATATCCAGTGGATATCCAGTGGATATACATTAGATGTACAGTGGATATACTTTGGACATACATTAGTTATCCATTGGATATATATTAGAGATACTTTGTTGAAATTGGGTTAATAACGATTTAAATCATATTTATTAATCATTACATAAATTTATCCTATAAGGGGCTATTTTAAAAAAGAAAAAAATATTTTTAATGTTTTTGTTTTTTTTTGAACATCCAGTATGGATATCCATTGGATATCCAGTGGATATACATTAGATGTACAGTGGATATACTTTGGACATACATTAGTTATCCATTGGATATATATTAGAGATACTTTGTTGAAATTGGGTTAATAACGATTTAAATCATATTTATTAATCATTACATAAATTTATCCTATAAGGGGCTATTTTAAAAAAGAAAAAAATATTTTTAATGTTTTTGTTTTTTTTTGAACATCCAGTATGGATATCCATTGGATATCCAGTGGATATCCAGTGGATATACATTAGATGTACAGTGGATATACTTTGGACATACATTAGTTATCCATTGGATATATATTAGAGATACTTTGTTGAAATTGGGTTAATAACGATTTAAATCATATTTATTAATCATTACATAAATTTATCCTATAAGGGGCTATTTTAAAAAAGAAAAAAATATTTTTAATGTTTTTGTTTTTTTTTGAACATCCAGTATGGATATCCATTGGATATCCAGTGGATATACATTAGATGTACAGTGGATATACTTTGGACATACATTAGTTATCCATTGGATATATATTAGAGATACTTTGTTGAAATTGGGTTAATAACGATTTAAATCATATTTATTAATCATTACATAAATTTATCCTATAAGGGGCTATTTTAAAAAAGAAAAAAATATTTTTAATGTTTTTGTTTTTTTTTTGAACATCTAGTATGGATATCCATTGGATATCCAATGGATATCGTAAAAGGCATGGATGTTATATGGACATTGGGATAGCCATTGGATATCCATTGGATAGCGTGTTCTGTGTGGGTAATATACATATATGTATATATATTGTGTCGTACCTAGGCTGGTAATGGCCTTAAATACGCACTATAGGGTCTCTCTAGTTCTTCGACAGAGAGAATACCTACCTCGAGTAACTTTACAGTGGAGAAATAGGGTTTGAGAATCAGTTCAGGTTTTGTGGTTTAATTTAAATGCCAAAATAACTTAAACTTGTTTATTCTTTCTTAGAAATATATACAATAAATACAAAATCATAAGTAAAGGATATATACATAAAATAAAGGTCTATCGTAGACAGGTATTATACAATGTTATGTGTGCAAACAGGTCAATATTTCGTTCTTTGATACCCCAAAAGGCAACAGGCAGGTACAGGCTCCGTTTTCCTCCACAGACAGGCAGGTTCACTTGCAAGTGGGGCTATAAAGAAGAAATATTAAATGCAAAATATATAAGTGAGGTTATGTTCACTTGGATGTTAAATGTAGATAAATTATTAATTACAGGACGGGTGGCAGGATAGCAAATAGGTTAATTACGGCATACAAGCTCAGCATAAAAGCCCAGCATACAAGCCCCAGGTTAACCTACTGTTTTATATCACTAGAAACTAGTCCTTGTGCATTCAAGTCTCGGTATTGGTTCTTCCGTCCAGTATTCGACCAGTCGGAATTTGAGCCACCAATAGACTGATTTTATTAATGTACAAATCCGCCTTTTATAGCTAAAACTTGCACAAAGAAATCATCTAAAAACAACATCACGCCGTTCTGCTCCATTGGGTTGTCAAAATTAGTTGTTTTAGTACATGGTACGGCATCTGTTGGCTGGTGGATGTACTACCTCTTGCAGGTAACAGAAAACTGTGGTGAATTACTAATGGTTCATTACAATATATATATACATGCACGGCTATCAATACGAAGCCCGGTGCATTACACTGGCTAGTCGAAGCCCGGTTAACTGTTCGTTGGTGCATAAACAACAAGAGACACACTCCGCGGCAATGTTGCCAGAAATGCAGAATTTTCTTCAATATGCAGAATTTTAGCCTACATCGAGAGCTAATGAAGAAAATAAGAATATTTTACAAAAACCACTACAATATGAAGAATTTTTTAAATTCACATGTTTTTTTCATTTTTAAATTTTTTTCAATTTTCTAGATTATTTAATTCTTTAACTCGATTTTAACACTGTAATATGATTTCCATATGTTAATAAAAAATATACAAATAAAATATATTATCAATAATTATAATTATTATAAGAATTATTAATTATTAATTATGGCAAACTTTGTCAGATGATAGCTGGGTTAATTATAAACTTTTTTTCTTAAATGACATGGATGCGATTCGTTTTTGTTTAAAAGTTAAGCCTTTATAAATATATTTCCATATGTTAATAAAAAATATACAAATATAATATATTATCAATAATTATAATTATTATAAGAATTATTGTTCAGGTTAGATAATTTTGTGTAAAACTTAAATGGGAAACAAAACAAGTGAAACTGACTGAATATTTTTTCATGGATTAAATTATTAAATATAATATAATGACGTATACTTTAAGACACTGCCCGACAAAATTATCGCATAATAAATATAAAAAAATTAACTCTAAAACGCCTTTACCAATCTTTATAAAATTTTGGATAAAAATATTTCAACTTATATCTCAATTTACGTGTTAGAGGGTTTTTCGAGAAAATATGTTTAAAGCCTTTTTATTTAATAATGAAAAAAAGTTCCAAATATAACTTTTAGGGAATTTTTTTAAATAAATAAAAAATATGCTGTTAAAGAGCGTATTTTTTTTAATACACCCTGAAAATTTTGTACAAATCAAATGAACATTAACGAACATAGCGCTTCAAAGTCGGTAAAAATGACGCCTTTTTGCATATTTTGCTGAAAAGTGGTCATTTTTCACGACTTTGAAGCGCTGTATCTTCGTTACTGTTTGCTTGATTTGTACAAAATTTTCAGGGTAAACTAAAAAAATACGCTCTTTAACAGCATATTTTTTATTTATTTAAAAAAAAATTCTTTAAAAGTAATTTTTTGAACTTATTTTCATTATTAAATAAAAAGGCTTTAAACATATTTTCTCGAAAAACCCTTGAACACGTAAATTGAGATATAAGTTGAAGTATTTTTATCCAAAATTTCATAAAGATTAGTAAAGGCGTTTTAGAGTTAATTTTTTTTATTTATTAGGTATGCAATAATTTTGCCGGGCAGTGTATTTAAAAATAGTGTGATTTATAATTATTTTAATAAAAATAAATATAATAAAAATATTGAATGAATTATAAATCATTATTTAAAAATATTGTCTAATTTTATAATAATTATTATAATTATTATTATTATAATTATTATAGGCAAATTTGATTTAACAAATCCCCTTGTTTCCCCAATTAAAACTATGTAAAATATCTGGACAACTTGTAAAACCGCCCCAAAGAAAAGTGTACTCCAAATAATATTTTAAAAATAAATAATTCTTTAAAATTAAGTGTATTACGAAAGTATTTAACAAAACATTGCCTTTTAATCCACGCCATGTAGAGAACAAAACATAATTTTGGGAATATAACATTTATTTTGAAAATCAGTAGATACAAATTTAAGAATCCCGCATTATTTTCCCCGCCTTCCTTTCAAAACTTATATCTCAATTTACGTGTTAGAGGGTTTTTCGAGAAAATATGTTTAAAGCCTTTTTATTTAATAATGAAAAAAAGTTCGAAATATAACTTTTAGGGAATTTTTTTAAATAAATAAAAAATATGCTGTTAAAGAGCGTATTGTTTTTAGTACACCCTGAAAATTTTGTACAAATCAAATGAACATTAACGATCCTACAGCGCTTCAAAGTCGGTAAAAATGACGCCTTTTTGCTTATTTTGCTAAAAAGTGGTCATTTTTCACGACTTTGAAGCGCTGTATCTTCGTTACTGTTCGCTTGATTTGTACAAAATTTTCAGGGTAAACTAAAAAAATACGCTCTTTAACAGCATATTTTTTATTTATTTAAAAAAAAATCTTTAAAAGTTATTTTTTAAACTTATTTTCATTATTAAATAAAAAGGCTTTAAACATATTTTCTCGAAAAACCCTTGAACACGTAAATTGAGATATACCTAAGTTGAAGTATTTTTATCCAAAATTTCATAAAGATTAGTAAAGGCGTTTTAGAGTTAATTTTTTTTATTTATTATGCAATAATTTTGTCGGGCAGTGTATTTAAAAATAGTGTGATTTATAATTATTTTAATAAAAATAAATATAATAAAAATATTGAATTGAGTCATTATTTAAAAATATTGTCTAAATTTATAATTATAGGCAAATTTGATTTAACAAATCCCCTTGTTTCCCCAATTAAAACTATGTAAAATATCTGGACAACTTGTAAAACCGCCCTGTTTACGCCACAGGTTAGTTTGAGTATGTAGATTTTTTGATTTGTTTGCAAGTCTATTTGTTAATATAAATTTAGTCGGCTATGGTTGCTATATACATATATAAAAAAAATAATAATAAAAAAGTCATAAAAAATATTAACATCAAAAATAATAACATAAAAAAATATAATAAAATATACCTAATATTAATAATATATTAGATTTAAAAAATTCATTATAATTTTAATAATAAATTATATATACATATTATATAAAATAAAACTAAACATAAATAATAAAGTTAAAGAAGCATAAGAAATAAAGAGATAAGGAATAGATAACAAGAAGACACGAAATAAAAGAAAATAAAGAAGTTAGAAAAGGAGCAAAATAAAGAAGTTAGAAAAGGAGCAAAATTAAGATGTTAGAAAAAGAAACAGAAGAAGGAAATTAGAAGCAAGAAATAATAAATTATAACTGATAATTATTATAATATATAAATATTGACAAATAAAACGATTTGTAAGTATAATCTTTTGAATCTATTTATTATAACTAACCTGTGGTGTAAATACACACCACGCCCCAAAGAAAAGTGCACTCCAAATAATATTTTAAAAATAAATAATTCTTTAAAATTATTATTATTTATTACTATAATTGCAAAATTTTATCACAAAGTAATAAAAATTCTTACACACAAAATGTTAAAGGTGCAAAAAGTGACATTTGTATTTATTGGAGTTCCGTTAGAATTTCTAACTTGGGAATCTATTGGCGTTAAAATCTTAAATTTTTAACGTCAGGACAAACTTATATAATCTTTTCAAATATTGGCATTAAGAAACTATTTTATACTTTTGTATTTATGTATTGAGATAATAAAATAATTTTCACATTTAGTATTATTTTACAAGAAAGGCACCTTATTTTAATGATTGTATGACATTTGATTACTTAAAATTAAAAACCTGTTGCTAACTTCAGCCCGTGACTAAAGCGCCATAAAGCCCGAACTTGTCAATGTGCAAGGATTTTGTGTGTAAAATCCTTGGTCAATGTGTATTTAAAAGGGGACTTAGTGTCACAGAGACATGTACGATAATGGACGTTTTAAAGGTAGGAGTAAAACAAAAATTTATACGCTTGAAAAAAAAATTGTCATTTTAACAAATTATTTATATAGAGATTGAACTTTTGTTATTGTTGTCACTAGAATCAGGTATAATATAATACTACTTGATACATAATTTACTATTATAATAATAGTAAATTATGTATCAAGTTTTATAAATGCCATTTTAGTTAAGAGTTTGCAATCTATTTTTTAATAAAAACGAGTGTCTAGAGAAGTTTATAAAACGAGTTGCATACTAGACTTTATCTATGACGAACACAAAGAATAATTTAATGCAAATTTTATTTCTTAACATTTAACATCTGTTAAATGTCGAAGGATTTAACCTTCCTCTTACACAATTTATAATAAAGCCAACTATTGCTAACTTCAGCCTGTGACTAAAACGCCATGAAGTCACAGCTCGTCAATGTAGGAGTAGATAGTATACACGAGTTTTAAGTTAAGTTTTAAGAGTTAAATGACGCCAAAAACTGAAAACTGATTGCAGTTTCTTGTTTGGGACACTTTGGTGACATAAAAATTTTATTTACCAAAATCCTAGCTGCTCCTCTTTTCGAATTTTTTTATAAATTCATGATTTTTTTTTTAAATTTTTTGGAGATAAATCTTCTTTGTGAATCATGCTTTTTACTATTTAAAAAAGTGATTTTTGGCTAACCCTAAATTAAACAACATTTTAAATATTCTATACGTGATATTTTGTTTAATTTTATTAAAAATCTACTTTTCTTATTAAAGGTTAATAAGAATGCCATTTTGTGACCTGATAAACGTAGAAATATCTAAAAAAAATTGGGGATAAATCTTTTTTGCGTGTTATGCCAAAACCAAGGAATTCCGCTTTTAATTTATTAAAAACAAGCGATTTTTGGCTAACCCTGTATACATCAAATAAAGTGAACAGTATTAAAAATTATTCTCTAAGTCTCCTCAATAATATAGTAAAATTTTATAAAAATCGGTGTACAAATGTGTACTCTGTCAAAGGTAGACTTTGAGATAAATAAAAATTTTAAAAAAATCATGAATTTTTAAAAAAAAATTGAAAAGAGGAGCAGCTAGGATTTTGGTAAATATTATTTTTATTTTAAGTCACCAAAGGGCCCCGAATAAGAAACTGTCATAAAGCCACAACTTGTCAATGAGTATTTAAATGTTCACTTAGTTTCATAAACATCATGTGTTTAAAACATGTACGATAATGGGCGTTTTAAAGGTGGAAGTAGAAAAAATTAATTAAATTAAATTAATTAAATTTATAGTAAAAAAAACATGAACATTTATAATAATTAAAATATATTATTTTATAAAATTTGATTTACTATTTTGGTTTCATATAATTTGGTATGATTTCACCCGGTTAAAGTCACCTTGAAGTATCTTCAAAGAATAAATTTAAAAGAAACACGGTTGCATTCAGTGCCAAGATGCAAAGTAAATTTATCCTTGTCAAGGATTCCTTCAAGGAAATAGTTATTCTTAAGTAGAAGATTTGTATTCCTTCATTTTCCTCCTTGGCAACATTCAAAGGCCTGCTAGAGTGCATCATTGCATTGCGATTGATTAAAAATTTTAACCTGTTTTAATTAAAACAATTTATTTGAACCAAAACTGTATACAATTAATCGCTTTTATCTTATTTTCGATTCGTTAATTTAAACATCAGTTATAGAAGTAATTAACTTTGTTCTCTACTTATTCACTTTTATGCTGTATATTAAATTTTAATATTTTAATTGGTTTTTAGGAATTTTTTTTGCAAAAAGTCAATTTTTAAAATTCAATTTTAATTCTTTTAAATTGTTTGGTTCAATTAATAAAATACTGTGACAACCCGTAAACATTCATTATTTGATGTTTTTTTAAAACCTTTTATTGCAAACAAGCAAATCTTAATAATATAATTTTATTTATGTTTGTTTTTGTGTGGAAATCAAACGCTATTACGATATACGCTAAAGAAGTATCGCTAGTAGCGCCACCACTCGGCTGTTATCATCGTAACAAAAGTAGAACTTTTAATAATCAGATGTCAAACGCTTAGGTTACAAACGAGTGTTTTTGAGAATAAAGCCAGAAAATGTTAAAAAAGATCGAAAAAAAAACCGTAGATCGATTTGTTGTGTTGTTGGGTGTATTTCGAGGGGAAATCCTGGGTTGAGTTTTTACCGGTTTTCCAATAAACAGTGTTAATCTGAATGAAGAAATAAATTAGATACAGTCTCTGTAAATATAAATTGTACCTATTAGATACAATAAATACACATTTTAGTAGTGATTAACGTGAAAAGTGTAAATATTTCAATTCAGTAAAAATCATCAATTAACAAATAAGTCGTCTAAATTTAAACAGCATTTGGCATTATTAAAAGCGTTGATTAAGAAAGTCTCCACTCAACTGTAAAATACCATTATTTTATGTATTAAATATATATAATTTTATTTTGCCATGAATTCGTAGGTATATTTTGTTGTTTAAAATGTATTTGTCTGCGTTTTTTAGAGAACACAAACATAAAAATGGTTGATTTTAAGGTTATGTTTGTGCAAAAATAATTTTTTTATAATTTTTTAAAAATGTCCAAACTTAAATATAAATTATATTAGGTAAAGTTATAATTAGTTAATTCTGCACCAACAAATGTACTTACCGAACTGGATCTTTTGGCAAAACATGAAAATGCAACGATTTAGTTCTTAAATTTTATTTACAATTAAAAACATCCCTTTAATAAAATACACACACTAACGTAACTATATAAGCATTTAAGCGTTGAGTTTCTTAATCAATTATATAAAGAATAATCAATCGAAATAGAGTACTAAACCAGTTTTTTAGTTTTTTCCTTCCAACATAAAACACAAATAACGTGCGCCATTTTGCTGTGCAATTGAACAAAATTTGTCGAGTAAGACTTCTGCCTTCCTCTCTTTTGTGAAAAAACTACCTATTTATTTAAAAATGATGTATAATCGGTGCTTTAAATGTATTGTTGACCAATCTTAAATTCACGCAATCGAAGTCCATCGCGTTGCGAAAACCCGATGCTTCTTTAGCGTATAGTAATAATAAAGGGTGGTGACCACCCGGTGCACCGCGGTGGTCCATCTAACGTAGGTAGGTAACATAATTTTTGGAAAAAATTTCGTCGGCTTCACAATCCACACAACAAGGTCCATCTCGTTTCGCGCATACTAAAAATCACAAAGTTATGCAACCCACTGCACAGACTTTAACGGCGGCCATTTTTATGTTGTTAACAATTCTTTGGGTTTGTTCTGTTTATACCGATTAATATTCGTTGTGTTTTTTTACAGAGACACTTGTAAGCCTTAAAAGTGCTAAAGGCAACAATTTTACTCCTGGTTTGTAAAAAATAAAACTTATTCTATTGTCATTAAACTGTCAAATGTCAATTTTAAGGTTATTTTGTGGGTAAATGGTTAATTTCTGGGGTATAATAAATTGACAGTTTGATGAAAGCCCTGATAGAATAGGGTTTATTTTTTTTTAAGAGGAGTAAAGTGGTTGTTCTTAGCACTTTAAGACCTCATTTAAGGCTTACAAGTGCGTCCGTAAGAATCACAACGCTTAAAACGATTTTTAATCTGCAAACCCAAAGCCCTAGAATTGTAAACAACATAAAAATGTCCACCGTTAAATTTTTAGTATGCGCAAAATAAGAACAGACCTTCTTGTGTGGATTTTGGTCGGCTTAAAATACTATCTATGGGTCGTTTTCAAAAAACACCCGCCTTCCGCTGTCCGTAAGTTTAAATTCCAATAAATTTGCAGTGGCGGCTCGTGGGTGTACAGGAGGGTGAGGCCAAAGATTATCTTTGGGTGAGGCTACGTTAATTTTGTCTAAATACGAATAAATTTCCACGTCACCCGGGAGGTATTATTCTGCGACGCGTTGACCTTTTTTAAAATGGAGCCGATAGCACTACTAAACCAAAAAATAAACTCTAAAAAACAAAACAAACAAAATATCACATCAAAGACTAGTTTTAATCTTAAACTTATAATATAGTCTTAAAAAAGTTAAAAATAAATAAATTAATCAAAAAATAAAAATAAAACTAAAAAGTCGACCCCTACCTAAGTATTAAAAAATATAAAATACTATACGTCTTTTTTTTAAGATTGAAAATTTATCTATTATTTGGTCGTAAAATTGTGGGTCTGCAGTGAGATTTAAAAGTAATTCTAAATTTTCAAACCGCGTCTCTAATTGAAGAATTATGCAATCTATTATTTCAAAATATAAAATTTGCTTAATAAAAACTGCTAAATCTACCTTAGTCACTAAGGCTTAGTGTGTTCCCTACAATAATTAAATAAGAAATTTTACTAATCGAGACAAAAACTATAAAAGATCAGCCAAAAGTTTTAAATAATTTAATCTGAATCAAAACAATAACGTGCTCTACAAACGCTAAGAGAAGACTGGCAACCTTCTTTGTGTCCGCTGGCATCCCACCATAAACCAGTGTTCCCAACCTTTCAGAGTAATAATTCCCTTGTTGCATGGCAAAAATTCCCTATTTCGTGCCAAAATTCCCTGCTTTCAATGTTGCCAAGAAAAATGACTTCATATCAAAAATACAATTTTTAAAATATGATCTAAAAATAAAATAAAATAAAAAACAAACGTAAAAACAACATCTGAGGCGTATACCGCAAAAGCGGCCTAACTGAAAAAAAAATAATTTTGTGTTTTTATCTTAAAATATTCCTATTATGCGCTTATTGAGTGAGCTAGCCTAATAAAGTGTATTTTAATATACAAAGTAGTAACTACTCTTCATATTAAAACACACTTTATTAGGCTAGCTTACTCGATAAGAGCATTATAGGAATATTTCGAGATAAAAACACAAAATGTTTTTTTTTAAGTTGGGCCTTTTTTGCATGCAGTATACGCCTCATCTAACAAATAAATTATAAAAATATAAAGGTAAACATGAAATAAAATTGACTCGCAGTTGACATATACTTAGTTCTTCTTCTAGCCACAACATTTGGGCTGCGTTGTCAAACTTCTTTTTATTTTGGGTCACTTTATTAAATAAGTGACCGAAAAAAAGTGTAATCTAGAACGTGGGCTTTTTAATAATAAATAAGAAAAATTCCCTAATTTTAACAATTTTTACTAAAAAATTCCCTTTTCCCTTTTTGGTACCAAAATTCCCTAAAAAGGGAAAATTCCCTGCAGTTGGGAACACTGCCATAAACGGACCACCAATCAGAACAAACCAAGCTAACTAAATATCGCCTCATCTACGGTGTTTATTCGCGAACTTACGGCGATATTTTTGTTGGTGAGTCATTTTCGCTTTCAAAAGGTAAATGGGAGCTTCCGAGGCTGTGAAAATTTCGCCTCTGTCCAACGATGCACGTTAACTTGACGCGCTTTGCGCCTGGATTTTGATTTACGCTTAGTATGATTGATTGGTTGTCTGGGACATGAGTCAAATTTTAAAAAAGTAGATTAATAGTATATTATTTATCAAGTTTGATAAACGCCATTTTATACACGAATTTAATTTAGCGAGCGAGCTTGCGAGCGAGTGCTTAAATTAATGAGTGTATAGAAAAGTTTATAAACGAGGTGCATACTATACTTTTTCTACGACAAATACTTATTATTATCTAAAAATGATTTAAATAAAAAATTTGTATAGAGCGCCATCTATGAAACAATAGGGGAATCTGTGTGTCACCGTCAAATGTCAAATTTTATAAACACAGATTATAAAGGTTATAAATCGAAATGTATTTCTTGAAAATTGACAGTTTTTCACAGTGAAAGTAAAGAAAATGCTTTATAAGCAATTTACAGTGAAGTCCGTGCCCGAATTTAAGTTATAGTTTACTGCTGGCAAAATTAAAAGGTCAGTACAATGTTCATATAAACTTTTCAAATATTGGTGTTGAGAAACTATTTAATACTTTTGTATTTTCACATTTAGTATTATTTTACAAGAAATGCACATTATTTTAACGATTGTATGACATTTGACAACTGTCAACTAACTTAAAACTAACTTCAGCCCGTGACTAAAAACCTGTTGCCCTGTCAGCCCTAAAGCGCAATAAAGCCACAACTTGTCAATTTGTATTTAAAAGGTTACTTAGTGTCATGAAAACCTACGATAAAGGACGTTTTAAAGGTGGGAGTAGAAAAAAATAATTGAATTTTTTCTCAAGAAGTATACCTATGTGTACATACGTTACTGGTATCTTTAAATGTTATCTTGAAATTCCAGGTCATGTGCTAAAAAAAATAACATAAACGTTTTTAAAGTGAGTTAGTTGCTCAAAGAGTGCAAAATTTAAAAAGAAATGTATGTAACGTAATATAGACATTATTTCTTTGATTAAGTTTGCAAGATTAAAACCTATAAAATCATTTGATACTATATTTTATTATAGAAAATATTTGCTTTCCGTGTCTTATAAGAACCGGTTATCCTTAAAAAGGACATTCGTATTCGTTTCGTTGTTGCAGTCGAAGCACATAAACATTCTCAATCCGAAGCACCCAAAAGTCACTCGAGTTGGCTTTTGGTAGAGGTGGCGGCGGTGTTGGCGGCCGTTTAGGAGTGTCTACTATAAACCACAGCTGCGGTGGCCTCGCGCTCTTTGTTCATTACTTTCAGCTGACACTGAAACTTTACCACTTCACTACTTTATTCCCTTACATTTATACTGTTTCCTCATAATGTTGATAAATCATCTACATGTCGAACATAATAATAATAATAATAATGTTTCTTTATTTCAAAACTTATCTTCGTAATACATTATTAATTTAAAGGAAAAAAAAATAAGCATCATAAAAACAGGAATTGAAATGACGTCACAACAAAGTCATAAATATAGATACACCCACTCCTACTTAATTATAAGTATTATTTAAGTTTGTATTAAGATAATCATCTATGCTATAAGGTTCTAATGTAACTAACAGGTTTTTTTTCTCTCTCTTGTATATTTGTATATTTGTATATTTGTACGCTAGTTATTAATTTTATTCTGTTTGGTATTTTATTAAATAATCTTATACACATGCAGTGCGGGCTTTTTTCTGTTTTTGATAGAGAATGTTTTGGGTATGTCATATATGGGGCAAAATTTGCCAAGTGTACCAGGTGAAAAAAATTTTGTCACCGATTTTGTTTAAACTTTACTTATTTGTTGTTCTTATAACGAAGAATCATAGCATACATTTTTTTTGCTCTAGGATTGTTCATTCAAGAGTTATGGATTATTGAAATTTATCGATTTTTTACTTTTTGGTGAAATCGTTTTTTATTTAAAAATTCATAACTTCTGTTCATCTCTTTTTTAAATATTTCAATTTAACCACCTTATATGATTTTTTCCGTACTTTTCAATGGGCTATACCGTTTTGCAAAAAAATAAAAATTGCAATTTTTTTTTTGAAATTTTGCAAAATTTTACATTTTTTGAAACAATGTGTATTTTTTAATTTTTTTTAAAGTAGCATAAAATCCAAGTTTATTATGTTACCTTTGAATAAAAAAAAAATTTAGAGTGGGCCCGACATGTAGAAGGGAAGTTTTTAATATTTGAATGCAGTACGGTCTAGCTATCGAATAGCTACTACACTGCCGTATGCGTTTATACCTAGTAGATGCGAGTAAACGAATACAAAATGATAATTTAAAATGTAAAATTATGTTTGAGTAGTCAATGATGTATTTTAAATATTTACCCTGCCGCACGTTATAGTTTTTTTATTGTGTATTAGTCCTTCGGAGGGGACTTTAAGCCCGCAGTCCGTTCTTACCCCTAACCCGCACAAGCCATTCAGTTGGCTTATGACTTCTTAAGAAGTAAGGGTGGAACTAAAAGAGCACTTTTGTATATAAACTTTATTTTTTTGCACAAATTGTTTAAGCATGGGTCTACATAGATTTCGCAAGGAGAGTCGATGATATTAAATAAAAAATGTATTGTTATAACCGTAAAGGCTTATAGGCAAGCCGTTACAGTTATAACAATAAATTTTTTATTTAATATCATCGATCCTCCTTGCGAAATCTATGTACCCCCATGCTTAAACAATTTGTGCAAAAAATACAGTTAAAAAACTATATCGTGTGGCAGTGTAAATATTTAAAATACATCAATGACTACTCAAACATAATTTTACATTTTAAATTATCATTTTATATTCGTTTACTCGCATCTACTAGGTATAAACGCATACGGCAGTGTAGTAGCTATTCGATGGCTAGACCGTGCGGCATTCAAATATGAAAAACTTCCCTTCTACATATCGGGCCCACTCTAATTTTTTTTTTATTCAAAGGTAACATAATAAACTTGGATTTTATGCTATTTTAAAAAAAATTAAAAAATACACATTGTTTCAAAAAATGCATATTTTGCAAAATTTCAAAAAAAAATTGCAATTTTTATTTTTTGCAAAAACGGTATAGCCCATTGAAAAGTACGGAAAAAATCATTTAAGGTGGTTAAATTTAAATATTTAATAAAGAGATGAACAGAAGTTATGAATTTTTAAATAAAA
Organism: Brassicogethes aeneus; assembly: GCA_921294245.1. Lineage (NCBI taxonomy): Eukaryota > Metazoa > Arthropoda > Insecta > Coleoptera > Nitidulidae > Brassicogethes > Brassicogethes aeneus. Next base: position 53,435,302 of record OV121134.1, read on the forward strand.
AGCGATTTCACCAAAAAGTAAAAAATCGATAAATTTCAATAATCCATAACTCTTGAATGAACATTCCTAGAGCAAAAAAAAATTATGCTATGATTCTTCGTTATAAGAACAACAAATAAGTAAAGTTTAAACAAAATCGGTGACAAAAATTTTTACACCTGGTACACTTGGTAAATTTTGCCCCTTTATAGGGTTCTAGTTTGATAGGTATCCACCCTAATTAAAGTAAACGAACTTTTGTGTTTAAAAAGATACATAAGGCATTCATAGATATAGATATTTTATGTAATATCATTAACAAGACTAAGGAATTAATTTAAATTATTTGTAAGTATAACTTACAATTAGTCAGCCCAAAATTTACTTATACACAATAATTGAATTTATGAGACTTCTTATAAAAATGCATTTTGAACTGTTATTAATCTCTCCGATTCAATTATTTTGAAAAATATGTAAAACTTTACTGTTTTTGGCATACACTAAAAAATGTATTTATTATATTATTATATTTATTACAATAGTATGGTAAATTAACAATATACCATACCATGGTAAATTAACAATATTTCTAAAGTAAATTTAGTTTTAAAGTGTTTTTACTAAATAAAATTAAAATGCCAATGGCTGTAGGGTAAAAATAGTTTTTTTTTGTAACTTTCCAAAAGTAAATTTCATTTCAATCTCAGTAATCTTTTGACCAAACTTTGATCATTTGATGCGGCGTCCCTTAAAGTGTTTAGCATAAGAAAAGTGTGGTGTGTCTGTTCACAGACAAAATTTGTTGTGATATTTTGTCTGTGGTCCTGTTCTTTATTAAAATAATTCAGTGAAAACGCCATTTGTGTAATTATTTTTTAAATATAATGTCACAAAACTTTTTCTACTGCGATACCGAGTCCATTATGTCACCTTATGGTAACACAATGAAATTTAGGGTAACGCAATAGAATTTTTCGACAACAAAGTGGATATTTACCGTCGCTTTTATTAAAAGTAGTTTATGATAAACCAATTTAAAATTATTTGTGATTACAACTCATGATATAGATTACATCCAAGGAAAAATTCCACGCAATATACAAGTACTAAAAGGGATATTCACCAGCTTATAGTCAAAGAAAAAGGGTGTCTACAATTTAGAAATCTAAGTTGTTATTCTGCAAGTGAGCACCACTACAAGGGATTTTGTTTATGCATTACTCTAAAATCGTACCACCCTATATAGTTTCTTTTTTACGTTATCCTTTTTGTACCCCTGTCCGTTGTGATACCAATGTCTATTTCGTTACTTTTTTTAGTTTTTGTTAAAAAAAAAATACTTAAAATGATTTTTATACACTATCACTTGGTAATACGTGTTTATAAATTAGACTTTAATTTACTAATACAGTGACTAAAAGAAAATATTAATGGTATTTTTTTTAACAAAGAATCGGAATGGTTTCTTTTAAAAAGTAATGTAACAAACATACATATTTAAAAAAATAGCATACAACTTTTAATAAAAAATAAAATTAAGTGGAAGAACAGATGTTTTCTTTTAAACACGCTGAACTTCGCCGTTTAAAATTGTAAAATGTTTCAATAAAGACTTATATTATTATTATTATTATTATTAAAAAATTGGAATCAAACTTTTTTTATTGAATTAAATTTTGGATTTCAAATTGGTAACACAGTGGATATATACCGTACCTTCATTTGCAAGCTAACCATAGGGAAAATACATTGTAACTGGACCAGATAAGTCGCAGTCAACACAAAGCGAGAACCTTTTCAGAAATGATTTGGATGCGTCGCGACGCATAAATCTGGTAAAATTTGTTTTAGTACGCATGTCTCGACGACGCGTCGTCGAGACATGCGTACTAAAACAAATTTACATATTTATACAGATTTACACCGCACAAAATAAAAAACAATAATAAAGCATCGATGTATGAAGCAAGGTCAACTGTTACGGCGCATGCTAGCCTACTCGTCCACGCGTCCAAATCATTTCTACAACGTTTTTCGCTTCGTGCTGACTAAGACTTATCTGGTCCAGTTACAATGTATTTTCCCTATGGTTAGCTTGCAAAGGAAGGTACGGTATAAAGCTAGCTAAACACATTTTTCTGAAAAAAACGTAAAAAAAATTAAAAAGTGCACTACCTGTCTTAAATGTAAGTAAACAAAACTCTAAAAATTTATAAAAATCCAATCAAAAGTCAATTTAAGCAAAAAAAAATTTTGATCTTCAATTTCCGGGTGTTTCTTGAAAATGACTCAAATGCTTCTATATTTATTCGGGATCTTGTCTTTGATTTGTATCACTGTTTTATTACTCTTTATCTTTATCTTTTGCCCGTAATCCATTCCAACCTATTCCAGATTTTTTTTCACTTGCCTACAACATGTATTCAAATGCTGAATATACATACATGCTGCTAAAACTAGTCAAATGCCTCAACAACGCCAATGAGGCTAGCAGAGTTAAGACTGATAGATACCCTGACATAAGATATTCCAATGAAAATTTCTTCAGCAGAATGGAGGAAAGAGTTAGTACGACTGGTAACTTGATGCCTCAAACAACAATTTTAACTCGCATCATTTTCTTTCTACCTCAGGTGTTCCGCAGGGTTCTAACTTAGGACCATTAATGTTTCTGATTTTTATAAATGTTTTACCTTCAAAATTAAATTGTATGAACCTTTTAAGTTATTCTCCCTGATCAATAATGAAAGACTGTTCCAAATATATATACCGGGTGTATCTGAGAATAGGCGCACCCCTGTAACTTTTTTATTTATAAAGATAGACACATGAAATTTAGCATGGTTAATTAGGATATAAAATGCCACTTACAAGAGTACCAATTGAATTTTTTGAACTTTCGGTTTCGCCGGAAATGATACCAACTGTAGATTTTTAAATGGAATGCCCTATATATTTTTACATATTTGGAATCCTGAGGAAATTCTGAGTCAGACAGCATCCTCAAATTGACCTTTCGACGTTTCGTCATCAGAAAATGCATAATATTATATGTATACAGGGTGATTCACCTAACTTATTCATTAGAAGTTTATGGAGAACGAAAAAAGATATCGATTTGAAATTTGGATAGCAATTATAAGCCTATGTAAACTACTTTTTAAAATTATTTTCAATGAGTTATCACTTCCGGTTAAACCGGAAGTGTTATCAACTTTGGTTTTTCAAATGGAACCATATAAATATTATTGCATTTTTGAATTCTACCTAAAATTCTAGAAATAATAAAATTTAATTATTTTTTTTATTTTTAACCGTTTTTGAGATATTTAATTTTTTTTTTAAATTTTGACAGATGGATTGTCTTACTAATATGTCTGTATTACCACTAATTGTAATGTTAAAAAGTTAATTTTTGGTGTAACAATTAACTAAGGAGCACTCTATCGAAAGCCATTAATTGTATTTGAAAATTTTATACAGGGTGTCCGGTATTTACGTTGACTTTTTTGTCACTTAAAATACCAATAACTTTCTTATTTCAAATGAAACTACCATACAATTTTCATATTATTGGACACAAAATAATGTTTTCTATTGAAATGCTGCAGCATTCCCTATACCTAAAATCAATATTTACAGAGATATTACAAAAAATGTGAAAAAACCGCTTATGTTTTTATTTCTAATATGAGTAGTTTGCGTAGGGTGCGTTGGATTGTCTTTTATTTCGTATGTATGAAGTAATGTCAATGTCAACGTCTCTGAAAATTGTGTTACAATGGATGATAATAATTACACTAATCAAAAAAGAAATGTTTTAGAAAGAACAATAGGAACTTTTAATGTGTATAATCAGTATTGTGGGTTGGATTGTTTTTATTTCGTATTAAACAACGTTAAAAGAAATATCAATTTAAAATTCAAAAATTATATTGAAAAAATAAACAAATGTAACAAATAAAACAAATCTAAAGTAATTCCGGTCCAGTGACCTTGGAGGCCATTCCCATGGACCACCTCTTCTAATCCATTTTTCGTTAAATAATATTTGCAAATTTTCCGAAACTCTTCTAGAACAATGTGCCGGGGCGCCATCCAATTGGTACCATCAAAGAAACCTTTTGCTTAAAGGCAGTTCATCCAAAAATGCGCTTACCGTCGAATTCCAATATTCAACACAATTGTCAGAGACGTTGACATTGACATTACTTCATAAATACGAAATAAAAGACAATCCAACGCACACTACTCATATTAGAAATAAAAAAATAAGCGGTTTTTTCACATGTTTTGTAATATCTCTGTAAATATTGATTTTAGGTATAGGGAATGCTGCAGCATTTCAATAGAAAACATTATTTTGTGTTCAATAATATGAAAATTGTATGGTAGTTTCATTTGAAATAAGAAAGTTATTGGTATTTTAAGTGACAAAAAAGTCAACGTAAATACCGGACACCCTGTATAAAATTTTCAAATACTATTAATGGCTTTCGATAGAGTGCTCCTTAGTTAATTGTTACACCAAAAATTAACTTTTTAACGTTACAATTAGTGGTAATACAGACATATTAGTAAGACAATCCATCTGTCAAAATTTTTTAAAAAAATTAAATATCTCAAAAACTGTTAAAAATAAAAAAAATAATCAAATTTTAGTATTTCTAGAATTTTACGTAGAATTCAAAAATGCAATAATATTTATATGGTTCCATTTGAAAAACCAAAGTTAATATCACTTCCGGTTTAACCGGAAGTGATAACGCATTGAAAATAATTTTAAAAAGTAGTTTACATTGGCTTATAATTGCTATACAAATTTCAAATCGATATCTTTTTCCGTTCTCCATAAACTTCTAATGAATAAGTTAGGTGAATCACCCTGTATATATATATATTAGGGTGGCCCAAAAAAAAAAGAATATCTTTTTTTTTCTCGGCTCTTGTAAAAAAATGTTAGTTTATGATGCTGTAAGAACCCTGTCAAAATATCAGCTCGATTAAAAATTTTTTAGGGGTCGCTCAAGATTTTTTAAAATTTTCAAAATCGTCAAAAATTGAATTTTTGTTTTATTTTAATTTTTTTTCTTGTCTCGATACTATTTTTTTGGTAGAAAATAATAAAAATTTTGAAAATATCAAATCAATATTTTAATTTCTAAAGGTCGCTAAAAGTTCGTTGGTATTTATATTCAGAGGTCGCTCGAAAACATTCAAAATACTCTACTTTGAAAGTTAAAAAAAATTTGAGCGACCTTTAGAAATCAAAATATCCATTTGAAATTTTCAGAATCATTATTATTTTTAAATTAAAAAATAATATCGGAACGAGAAAAAAAATTAAAATAAAAAAAAATCCAATTTTTGACGACTGGAAATGTTTAAAAATCTTGAGCGACCCCTAAAAAATTTTCAATGGAGCTGATCTGTTGACAAGGCTCTTAAAACATGACAAACCAACATATTTTCACAAGAGACAAGAGAAAAAAATATTCTTATTTTTTTGGGCCACCCTAATATATATATATTTATATATATATATATTTTTTTTTATTTCTTTATTAATTTATTTTACACTATGTTATGGCTAGCAAAACAGTTCTTAAGAATTGGTACCGCTTAGTCTATATTAATTTGTATTAATTTTTCCATTTCATTATATAATCATTTTTCAATAACCATTTACTCCCATCCATTCTAAAAAACGTTAAATTCAAATATCTTCAGTTTATATTTTTGCAATATAAATTTTGATTAATTATAACCATTAGAATGTTCACTACGATTTTTTTTACTTTTTTTTGGACTCACTTGGGGTCTTCTAAAATGTACTGGAGAGCTTTCCCACCAGTTTAGATACACCATGTGTAGCACGAAATTTCTACTGCTAGCCATTCCTATATACTAAAAAAAGCAAACATTTTACTAGGTTTTTTATGTATAATGGTATTCAAGCCATTATTTTCCCTTTCGTTTGTTTTTCTTTTCTTTTTAAAACTTTTTCTCGTTTAACAGATCGTTAAACGCTACCTTTGATGTAGTAACAGTCCGCACACCAGCATTCGATTGCGATTTTGTCCGCTCAGGTTTGTGAACGTGAACTGAATGTTGTGGATATTTATTTTTATTCAAAGCCAAACTCGACAAACAGTTTGCTGCTCTTAAATATTGTGTACTTAGGAAACTACTTCTGCTCAATCATTTGGAGTATTTATTAGCTAATAGTTTTGTTGAAAATGTACATACTCTTTAATAAATTGATACAATTTTATATTATAAAACCTAAAAGTAAAAATTAAATTTATTTTATTCAAGAAAATGTGTAACATTATTTATTTCTAAACTTTAACCCGTGGGCAAAATAGCATTTTGCCCAAGTTGGCTTTAAATTAAAATTAAAATTGAAAAAATTGACGTTAAAACTGTCTAACAGATGTCAAATGTCAGATAAAATATTAAATAAAATTTGTTGCGTCATAATTGTTTAGGTTTTTTAGTTGTTCATAATTCGTTTCTAAACTATTTATTTTTTACGTATAACCTAATTTTACGCTCTAGGAATCTCCTTTTCTCCCACTAGTCGTAGGATGTACTATCTACTACCTAGGGATGTTACAGTGGAACTGAACCGGCTACTTTGGAATAGGTATCACCTGCATATTCCGCGTACCTTTTCTATTGGAATCTCTTATTTTTTTATCAGAAAAAAAACAATAAATAAAAGAGTATACCCTATACCTATAAGTATTACGTATAGGTAACGTCTCCAAGGGTACAGTCAGAGGTACGTAAGTCTTGATAATATTGTACCACGACAACTACATTAAATGAAATATTTTTGAAGACCAACAACTATACAAAAATAGAGTTACCAAGTGAGTGTTATGATTTCTAACTTGGGATTTTGTTTTACCTGCTGTCAAAATTGCCGTGTTTGTCAAATTTTTTTTATGTATAAATGTAACAACCGTTAAAATCCGATATAAGAAGTTTAGTACAATTTGTACAAACGTGCCTATAAACTTAATAAAGATTGATGTCAATGAGTTATTTCATAAAATTGTATTTTTGTATTCATATAATTAAACAAATTTCACATTTATTATTATTTCACAAAAAGGGTGCTTGATTGTAAGGCATTTAACAACTATCTTTAAGCGACACCAAAACGCGATAAAGTCACAGCTTGTCAATATATCACTTTAAGTGTAGAAACATATTCGATAATGGGCGTTTTAAAGGTAGAAATATAAAAACCCTTTTTTCCTTTCTTTAATGGCAGCTTGATTATGTTAAAATTAAACCTGTAATATTTAAATTTGTTTGTTGAAATGTTATAGTTACTACTAGAAAAACAATGATTAAAAATACTTAGTTAAAAACAATTACCAACAGTTACTGTGTATTTCGTGCGACAGTCGGAGTTTTGAAATAATACGCGGTAATGTTTTTTTTACCAACAAACCAGTTTATGGCACCGCGACGCTGCTATACAAATGCAACCTCTATAATTACTTGCTATGGCTTTAACTTTACCTTTCTGAATAAAATCGTGTACAAAATAACACATTATAAACCCAGAAGCAGTGTTAATTAAAATGTTCATAGAAAGTACATTTTTAATTAAAAGTCATTTTCAATAAAAAGTTATAAACAAAAAAATGTATTCTATATACGAGCCCAGAATCATATAATTTGCCCAGTCAATATTTTATTTTTTACATTATTTTAGACAACATTGGTAAACACAAAAGAAAAATCTATTTAATACAACTATTATTGTTATAATTTGAATCATTTAAAAAAAATTAATAAAATTAATATTATAAAACTATACACTGTTTAAAATATCTGTGGTGTAAAGAGTAATCTTAAAATGGTGTCAAATGGTGTTAATATAACACCATGAATTATGGTTGAAAATGTTATATACAGCAAACACCAAAACGGTGTTTATCTAAAAATATTTAATTAGTGCAACTACACAGAAAAAAAGGAATAGTTCATTTAACTATATTAATTTAGTTGACCCATAAGTATTTATTTTTTGTATTTTTTTATTTTTATCAACTGTGGGAAGCTTAATATAAACAAAGATTAGTCTGAAGGTACTAAACCAGATAGTTATATTTTTTTTAAATTGGTTAAATTAACCCAGAAAACTTTAGTGAAACCAACCCGCTATATGGTTCAGTTTACTAAATATGTTGTTTGTAAAATAAGAGTTACTTCAACCTAAAACACTCTGTTAAATCGATTAAAACAATTTGCCGTGCATTCCCGGTTGCATAGTGTGTACCGATCGCGGCAAAGGCGGTGTGGATCACGTGATGTTCTTAAATCTCACCTCTGTTGACTTACATGAAGAGTATATAAGCTCAGGTAGTCCTTTGCTTTGGTGTGACACTACAAGTTGTTCGAGACTAAAGAGACCTTAAATATATGGAAACAGCTGTCAATACTTGAAGTATTTTAAGTTAGTGGAACGAACTAAAAACATTATCTCTAGCGAGTTGAAGGTTCAATTTTCTGGAATAAAACTACCACTGGTAAAATACTAGTAATGCGTCAAGGAACTTCCTGTTTCCTTTTTTTTTTCCTTTTTTCTGTGAAGTATGATTTAATTTGACCAAAAACACATAATATTTAACACTGAAAAGGAGTTCAATTTACACCATGTAAAATTTATTTTAATACTGTGTGAAAGTTAAATTAACACTATTTTAGTATTTGAATTTACACCGGACCAACGAACCATATTTAACACCATTTTGGTTTGTATCGATATAGACCATGTATGGTGTTAATTTGGGGTTAAAATGGTCATAAAATTTTAAACAGTGCAGATATGCCTAGAAAACTAAATTAAATAATGTAACAATGAATCTTTTCGTTTGGCCCAATAATCATATTAGGGAATCGCTAGTTTTACCACTGTGTAACATCTCCCTTTTGCTTTAGAAATGCTTGAATTCGCTTCGGTATAGTGTTTACTAAATTTTTACAATCTTCAGCAGTAAACGAGTTCCAAATTTGAATAAGTCTCTCTTTTAAATCAGGAGCTGTTCTAGCAGGTGTAGCAGGTAATTTTTTTATATTATTCCATGCATCACGATCCATCGCGATGGATGGTTAAATATTTTAAAAAATATCTGTGCATTTGCCATATGGTGCATGGTTGGAACATTATTTATTATCTGTAATTATATGGATAACAAACTGGTAAAAAATTAATTAAGTTTTTAAAAAAGTTATATGATTGAATGGAAGTATATTGTAGGAAAATTAAACAGAAAAGATAGTGATGTATACGAGGTGTGTTCAGGAAATAACGGGAATTGTTAAATTTCGCGGGTTCGTGTTTTATGAGCTCGGCGATTTTTCGTTCGTTAAAAGAAATGGATCAAAGAATTTGTATCCAATTTTGCTTAAAAAATAAATTCTGTGAAATGTTAACAAAGGCCTAAAGTGAGTCTGCTATAAGTAAAACAAGAGTTTACAAGTGGTATAAGAGTTTCCAAGATGGCCGTGAAGACGTTGAAGATGACGAACGCCTCGAACGCACAAGCACAACCGATAAAAACATGGAAAAAGTGGAAGAAATGGTTATAAACCATCATAGAAGTTGCTGATAATGTTGGTATATCGATTGGCTCATCCCATAAAATTTTTTCGAATGTTTTGGGTATGAAACGCTTGGCAGCAAAATTTGTTTTAAAATTGTTAAATTTTGAACAACATTTTTGACCAAAAACAATACTGTAATGATGCCCCAGCCTCCATATTCGCCAGACATGCCTCTGTCTGACTTTTTCCTATTCCCAAAAATAAAGAGAACCTTAAAGGGCCGTCGTTTTGCAAGCATAGATGACATTAAAAGCGCATCGCTGAAAGAACTAAAGGCTATCCCAAAGATTGAGTTTTAGAAGTGTTTCGAGTATTGGAAAAAGAGCTGGCACATGTGCATAATATCCATTGGGGACTATTTTGAAGGCGACAACTTTATTGTAGACGAATAAATAAATATTTGTTTCAAAAAACGAAAACTCCCAATATTTTCTGAACACACCTCGTACATGAATGAATTAGGACAAATATTTTAATAAAAAAAAACGAAGAAAATAGGTGTCAAAAAGTGATAGTTACAGAAAATAGACATAAATTAATATTAAAATAAGTTATTGAACCGAAATAATTAATATCGGTATCTTGGTTGCCTAACTTCGTGCGCCTTAGTTTGAATTGTTTAAACTGTTTGTTTTTTTGTCATATTTTTTTGGGGTATTTATTTTACAAACATTTTAATTCGCTTCGCAAGTTTAGTTTCCGTACGTAAGTTAGAGTGTTAAAACCTCTGGATTCGTACAAATATTAACAACCTTAATAATTTGTTTTCCGGTTTAGGTAAGAACATATTATTTATTTTAAGCCAGATTAGCTATTTCTGAATTGCATTGTAATTGTAATAATATAATATATATTTAATATAATTTTCACGTACGTAAGGCTAAAAATAGTTTAAATTTTTAGCGCTTTGCTTGAGACGTATCCTGTAACAATTGGAGAAATAAAAACAACGAATCACCCCACAAAAGTGTTTCTTTTTTCCGTACTATACCAGCAAAACCCACAGCTCTCCGACAGCTACGCTACACTATAAGCAATAAGAATATAAGGGATGAGTTAAACTCAGATTGTCTTGATTGAGACTCTTGATCGTATAATGAGCTGACCAAATAGCTTTTAAGTAAGTTGAAGGCAATTACCCCTGAACACTGTGGTCTGTGTTCAGATTGATGAAGATGAAACACATCTACCACTTCGGATAAAGCATATTAACTGCCTCGATCAGATCTGCATCCTCGGCCAGCTCTTCGGGAGCGTACATTGAGTTCGTCTATAATATACGCTATTTCTCCACCTGTTAAATAATGTGCTATTTAGCCTTGAACCTATTATTGTATATTTTATATATTTTCCATAAATTTCCTAATATTCTTTGGTCCGCTTATTCAGTGCCTGCAGAGATCAATTTTCTGATAATTCTTGTAAATTCTGCCTTCCGAATATATATTTTGATTACATTATTTAGATATGATTTGCAACTTAAACCTTTTGATTTTCTACAAAAGTATACAAGGTGATTCGTAATGCCTGTTTTTCTGATTAATAATTAATTTTAGGTGGTGGCGTACTTTATGTATGTAGTTTTATATTTACTTATTTTAAAACCATGATTTATTAAAATATTACAAATTATCACATTTTTAAAAGCCTGAAATTAAAATTTAAAATACCAGTATTTTTTATATTTTTGATAGTAGAATACACTCCTGTATTTTCATCCTACAATTAAAATGTGCATCTGGGCCAATATTGGATTTATTTAGCTGATGTTAGCCCTATATTGGCATAAAATGATAATTTAATATATCTTGCCAATGTTTATCCAAGGTTGGTCCTATATTGGCATATTATTTTAGTCCAATATATCATTAACTATATTCAACGATGCTTTCGGATTTCTAAAGGTGTAACATCACACGTTTGTTTCCAGCATATGTCTATACTAGTGGCGCAGGAGCGGTTTTAAGTTGGGGGTGGCGCAACCGACTACCATCCTTATTGTTTAGCACCAAATGGGTAAAAATAATATGAAATTTCTTGTCCTATTAGCAATAAAATTCGTTATTACGTTAATAAAGCTCAAGCTGATCATTTTAGCAAACGATACAAACGATTTTAGCATTTCTAGGTTTTTAGTACTAGGTTGCTATATTTTTTTTTCAATTTCTCCCTCAACTTTTCTAGAATATAATGTAAAACAACTTCGGGAAAATGCGAATTTCCAATATCGGTTATATAATGTCAAACAACTTCGGGCCAATGTTGGGTTTCAATATTGGACCATGCTAGAAAAATTTGACGAAAGATATATAGGCCCAATATTATTATGAATATTGGGCCAATATCTTTGTGCTACTGGGGCAGCTTCATTGCAACAACATTTTCATTGGAACTTTTTACAATTTGACACCCACTAAGACATTCAAACACCATTTTCGGAGCCCTTGTATAAATAATGATAAATTGTCTCAAGGGACAAATATTTTCGTGAAACGAAGAATGATTTCACTTTAACAGTATTTATATAAAAATGATTAATGGTTCAGATATTTTTTAATCATACACAAAAACGATCCATTACAAAGACTCAATAAGATCTATATCTGCTGGAGGGTATGAAAAAATTAAATCGACCCATTTCAATGGAAGTAGAAAATTAATGTAGGCTAAAAATTAATCTTTAGATGGAGTTTTAATAATTTATTAGATATAAGGTTCTGAATATGGATAGGATACAAATACAAATGTGTAAGTTAAAGGTTAAATTTTTCAAAAATAAATTTGTACTTTTAAAAATAACGGAATAACGACATACCAGAGGGAATTTTTATTTTAACAATCTAAATTGGAAAATTTCCAAATAAAAGTTTTAGAGTGAACGAAATCAGAAAACTAAATGTATATAATATATGAGCAAATGTTTAAATTGTGGTCCATTATTTAAAAATTTAGGGGCGGTCGTTATTCACTGGTGTTCGATCCACATTATCTCTGTTATATTGTTACTAGCTGTTAACGCGCGGGCCCTGCTTCACTTTATGGTTGTGCATAATTTAATTATTTTTTTTCGTAAAATTAAAACATTTTTTTGTAAAAAATAAAAAAACAATAACTTAATGGATTAACCTGTTTTACAATTAATTTAACATTATCTAACTTTGCGCACGCTAGTAGAAAAAATATTGTTCCTAACACATGCGCAAAGTAGCGTGCGAAAATATGTAACTTTGCGCACTTGTTAGAAAAATAACTATTATATAATAACATTTACAGTTACTTTGCTTGCTTTGAGCATTAGGGAGTATTAATACAGGGAGTTTCATATTCGTGGTCCATTTCTAGGGAACAAAAAAAAGATATCGATTTGAAATTTCAAAGTCTATTTTTCAAAAATATTTTGAAAAAAATGCCACTCCCGGTTTAACCGGAAGTGACATCAACTTTTTTATTTTAAATAGAACAACATACACATTTTTAAATTCTATACTTATAAGTAAAATTACCTTACCTAAAGTGAATAGGTTTCGAGTTTTTAATTTAACTTTTTCGTTATTATTAGGTTTGCAGATGAAGTGGTGGAATTTTTGGAATATTAAAGATTTTATGTCAATTCTTTAACATTTTTCAACAAATTAGCTGAAAAAACTTGGAAGGTTAATATATTTTTATTTTGAATGTAACACCCGATATGTTTTTACATAATCAAATAGTAGGTAAATTAAAAAACCTTTTGATTAATTTTACTATTCCCAATACCTAAAGTTAATTATTTGAGAGATATTTAAAAATTTCTAAAATTTTTAATAAATTTTTTTATCAAGAAACCTGTGTGGTGAGTTGACGGTATCTATGGTTACCACGTACTCTATCATTGCTCAAAATTGAATGGCGTCAATTTTGAGGTTGTTATAAACAATTTAAAATAAAAAAGAGCAGTCAGTGACTTTAAAAAACATTGACAAGCCAAACATTTTAAAAATTTAAAAGTTATATAAACTGTATTTGCTAATTTTGAAAAAAAAATCGACAAAGCTGTAGGATGTCAACTAGATAAAGCACTAGCTCATTGGAGATAAAAAATTATAAAATTTATTTTATGAAATGTTTTAATAATAAAAAGAACACAATAATAACAATTTACAATTTTTATCACTAATTTATTACCTACTTAATTTTTAAAGTGTTCTCCAGTTACATTCAAGCATTTTTAATTCTTTGACGTTGCTTTTCTTCACTAAAATATTGTTGGTTTATTAAATTGTTGCAGTTAGGCTTTTTTGTTATTGAAATATTTCATATAATTAATTTTATTTTTTATCTATTTTGCGTTCATAATGACTATAACACCGCTTTCGGTGCTATAATGAGATACTTTAAACAGCATAATATTTTGCATATTGGTTATATTTTTATGATTTTTCCAGTACTTACGAGACTTTTCTGGCAATAAATTTGAGTTTGAGTATGAATATAAGAGACGTATAACCAGCCCCATTGCCTCATTACTCCTGGACCCCGTACAGGCCTATGTTTACTTACGCCGATTTTTGTTCGCCCCCAGCAACTGCACGGCTTCACCCGTGTTTTCTAGGTGCGAATGTCAATTGCGTTCCGTACTGTCCCCTATTTGGGGCTCGAGAGCGACATGCGAATAGTTTTAATAGCCATTCTCAGGTTCGCCGAGCCGATGCTATACGCCCAGTAGGGTATAGAGGAGGAGGGACGGGAGGGATAGACGTTTGTTGGTTTTTGGGGGACAATTACGCCGACTTAAAACTAAGTACGACGCGGAATTCCCCCTAGACCAGTCGATTAGTATTACTCCAAACATTTGGGATTACTATTTGGAGTTGGGGAGTTGTTATTTCGCTGCAGGGGTGTAGTTTCCTAGTCGAGGTCTTCGTCTTGTTCGTTATTGTCATTGCCCGTGTCCTCAGTCTTGACGCCGAAAACCATCAATAGATAGTTCAGTAGCTGGATATGTAACTTGTAGCTTTTGGAGTTTTTTTTTTAATAGTTTATTGCCGCAGTAGTGCGGTTTTTTTTATTAGTTATTGTGTTGCCCAAGCACGTTTTGTGGTAGAGTTTTGTCTTTTTTTCTAAAATTTCAAAATTTAGTATTGCATTTATTATTAGTTAAACAAATGACAAGAGCAATTATTCTGTTATCTAATGTTTACAAATCCAGTAGAGTTTGGTTATTATGCTTTTTTTACTATGTTAGGGTTATAATGATAAATGTGTTAGTTTATTCTGTCTAGTGTTTATTGGTCTCGTTTGGGTTTGCCTTATGCATTTGATGTTGACAGAACCTGACTGGCAATATATTTTATTTAATACCAAAGAAAATTCTTTTTTTCTTCTTTAACATTAACAGCCGCTTATTGTAAATAAGTAAATTAAGGACGGCATGGCGAATCGATTTTGACATTAACTGTCAAACCAATGACTGTGATATCAACTATCTAAAGTAAAATTCAACCAAATTAAATTTAAGGTATAAAATTAATTTTTTTGTATAGAATTTTTGCAAAATAGATTAAAAAGCATAAAGCTTTTGTCGCACTCGTCCATTACAAAAATCGCTTCTTCGTCACTCGTTTTATAAATTTTCCTCTTGCGACAAAATGACGTCTTATGACATTGGTTCTTTAATATACTATTATTGTCTCCAATGAGCTAGTTACATCTAGTTAGCATCCTGCACTTTTGTTGATTTTTTTCAAAATTAGCAAATATTGTTTGTATAACTTTTAAATTTTTAAAAAGTTTGGCTTGTCAATGTTCATTAAAAGTCACTGACTGCCCCTTTTTATCAGTAATTTAGTTTACAAAAAACTAATATTTAAAATTTTATAAAGTGATACATATTTCTTAAATTCAATTATAGGAAATAGTTACATCAATCAAAAGGTTTTTTAATTTTCTATTTGATTATGTAAAAACGGGTGTACTCGTTTAATAATAAAAAAGTTTTTAAGTTAGCCTAATTTGCCCTGGGTTTTCTCGGGTAATTTCTTAAGAAATGATATAAAACTGATAAGAAATCTTTTAAAGAATTTTATGTAGAATTTAAAAATGTAAAAATAAATGGGTTGTTCTATTTAAAATAACAAAGTTCCGGTTTAACCGGAAATGACATTTTGTTTAAAATATTTCAGAAAAATTGACTGATTCAGTGATTTTAAACGCTTTTAAAACTTCAAATCGATATAAACTTCCAATGGACCACGTATGTAAAAATCAAAAATCGTATATAATTTAATTTATAAAAACATTTTTATTTTTATTTAAAATTACAAAACAAAACATACCTTTTTGGCCTTCCTTGGTATTTATATGTTTAATTTAAATCGTTTCCCGTGTTAAAAAAGGCGTGCACTTATAGCTAACATATGGTCGTCGAAAAGAAATACATTATTCTATTTCTACGGCAACGCGAATGAAAGAACACAGATGCGTCACGAGTTTTGCCGTTTGCGGTAATTTATTCGCAAAGTTTTTCGCGTCGCCGACTGGAAATTTTAAATCGGCAAACTTGAAAATGTGTCACATATGTTGATACTGAGTATTTTTACCGACATTTTTAATGCAAATCCGAAATTGACTCCCCTGCTAAAAAATTAAATAAGAAAACTACTCACAATCGGAAAAACAAATCATATTTGCACTAAAACTGTTGAAATAAATTTATATAATTTTCTTAAATTATAAAATACAACGCAAAATAGTAAATTATGATACTAGTTTATAAGTTTGATAATCGCCATTTTAGTCACAAATTTTAATTGGGCACTAGTAAAGCTTGCGAGGTAATGTTAAATAAAATTAAAATAATATAATAATATAATAATATAATATTTATTCATGACATAATATTACAGATATTTTACACAAGTCAAAAAATAATTTAAAAGTACATGATAAAAAACATACTGAGATAAAATATAAATAAAAGTTTGTAAATTAAATAGGTAACATATTAAACAATATTATAAAATACTTAAAATTACTTAAAATTAAGAAAAAAACAGTTTACAATACTAAAAATCCATAAAGTTACTTCGGAAAATGTCCTCAGTATTATAAAATGCATTAACACAAAGATAACTCTTAACAGATATTTTAAACGATTTAAAATCCAGTGCCCTTACCTAAGCATTGAAAAATTTTATACAATAATAATTAGTGGAATTTTGTGATCTTTTGAGTCTTAAATTTTTTAGATAAAGCTTAGACTTATTTCTAGTTTCATAATTATGTTCGAGTGGATAAAAGTAATTGATATTTTTCTTTATATAGATTAAACATTCGAGTATATACAAACTGGGAAAAGTTAACAAGTTTAATTGTATATATGATCCTTTACAGTCATCACGATATGCTAAACCAGCTATAATCCTTGTGGCTCGCCTTTGTAAACTAAAAATTCTTGTCTTAATGGTCGAGTGGCCCCATGAAAGGATACCATACCTTAATATTGATTCTATTAAAGAAAAATAGGCAATTCTAAGATATCTTAGCGATAGTTTATTTGATAAACTACGCAGCAAATATATATTGGAGTTGAGTTTAGCAGCAATCGCCTCTCCTTGACTAAACCAAAGAAGACGCGAGACCAAATAAATTTCCAGAAACTTTGTACTGGAGGCTTCAGAGTTAAAGTCTCTCAACGAAAAAATAACATTTACCGTCTTTTCCTTATTTAAACTTAATCGGTTCGAGTTAAACCAGTTTAAAGCCTCCGACTGCGTGCTCAGTCTCTTTGACATTGCTAGTTCAAGGGATTTGTCATGAACTGCGAATGATGTGTCATCAGCAAATAAAGTTATGTTATCTGCATTTAATAGGTTATTAGGCAGATCATTTATAAATATAGGAAGAGTAAGGGTCCCAAAATTGAACCCTGCGTAACACCGTGATGCAGGGGCAAATTAGAAGAAAATTTATTTTTAAGAAGAACACATTGAGTTCTGTTTGTCAAATAAGAATTGATAAGTTTTACACTTAAGGGGGAAAAATTATAGAAGTAAAGTTTTTGGACTAACAAATAACAAAACACGCAATCGAAGGCCTTGCTAAGGTCCAAAAACGTACCAACCATAAACTCTCCAAGTTCAAAGCAAGTATTTACTTTATCGACAAAGGATATTATTGCATCCGACGTAGATAATCCTTTGCGAAAGCCAAACTGTTTTTGAGTTAGAAGATTATTCTCTACAAAATAGTTTGAAATCTGCTTGAAAATGAGTTTTTCTTAAATTTTTGAAATAATAGGTAATAAGGATATTGGACGATAATTGCCCAATTCGTCTTTATTGCCTTTCTTAAATACCGGTATAAGTATAGCTTTTTTTAAAGATATTGTAAATATACCCGAATTAATAGAAGAATTAATTAACTTTGTTAATGGATAAAGAATTATTTCTCGTACTGAACGAATAATCTCAATATTCAAATTATATATGGGTCAGAATTTCTCAAACGGGCCACCTGAATTAGGTCAAAATTAGTTTTTGATTGTAGATACATTTTTTCGATAGTATTTTACATCATTAACACAAATCCTAAAGGATTTTGTAAAAAAAAAAATTTCAATTGACATATTCATGATATTAAAAGTAAAAGTTTTTAGTAATTAAAAAATAAAAAAAAATCATTATGGCTAAACTAATTATCCGATTCCAACGATTTAACTAGCGTTGGAATCTTGTTTTGACATAGATTCTTTGTTATTTTTTTCAATTGTACAATTTTCATTTAGGTCGATTTTTTTTTGTTTTTTTTGTAACAAATTCGGAAATAATTGGCTTCTGCGCCAGCTATCGACTCGAAAAAAAAAACACATATACTCCAATCATTTTTCGAAATTATGCTGCTGAGAAAAAAAATGGCCCGCAGGTTCCAGACCACCGTAAGACGTCGCGTCACAAGGGCGTACAGCGTACACGGTTCGGAGCGTGAGCTGACACCGCGCGCGGCCACAAAAGGACGAATAACTTTTTGTCAAACTGCGGGCCATTTTTTTTCTCAGCAGCATAATTTCGAGAAATGATTGGAGTATATGTGTTTTTTTTCTCGAGTCGATAGCTGGCGCAGAAGGCAATTATTTCCGAATTTGGTATAAAAAAAACAAAAAAAAATCGACCTAAATGAAAATAGGACAATTGAAAAAAATAACAAAGAATCTATGTCAAAACAAGATTCCAACGCTAGTTATATCGTTGGAATCGGATAATTAGTTCAGCCATAATGAATTTTTTTATTTTTTAATTATTAAAAACTTTGACTTTTAATATCATGAATATGTCAATTGAAAATTTTTTTTTTACAAAATCCTTTAGTATTTGTGTTAGTGATGTAAAATACTATCAAAAAAATGTATCTACAAACAAAAACTAATTTTGACCTAATTCAGGTGGCCCGTTTGAGAAATTCTGACCCATATATCATTACTTTCACTTGATTTAAGTTCTTTAAAGATGTCACGAACCTCGTTGTAGGTGACTTCTTTAATAGTAAAATAATAGTTTAAATTTTTGTTTAAATTTAACATAAAATTAATTGGATCAATTTTTGAAGGGGGTAAGGAATCCAGTGTTATTTGGGGTATACTACAGAAAAAATTATTAAATTCGTCGGGCTCTATATTTGATGTATTGTCTGTAGGACTATTTGTGTAATTATTGTTAACTAACTTCCACATGGCTTTTGAGATATTTTTGGAGTTTAAAATATAGTTATCACTGGCTGATATTTTAGTTTGCTTTATTTTTTTGTTATATTTCAATTTAAATTGTTTGAGTAGGAGACGAGTTTGTTCAGTGAGGTACATTTTGTACATTTATAAAGCATAAAGTTTCACGCATTTTTTTTAATTCTGGGGTAAACCAGGAGATTTTGTTTATTTTAGATTTTTTACCTTTTACAATTTTTTTAGGAAATGCCAGATTTGCTTTGGATTCCAAAATTGATAGAAATAAAGTAAACTTATTATCCAAACCATTATTAGAATCTATGAACGACCAGTCAATGAAACTAATTAACTCAAAAAATTCAATCTTACCTTTAAGCGTAATGGGCCTAATAGATTTTTCAACACACGAGTGTTGCATTAACTATTTATACGATAACCTGCAAGTCTAAAAAGTATTAGTGACACCTTTTAATGTGAATAGCTACATACAACTCTTGATTTTTTACAATATACGATAATTGCCAAAACTCTTTGAGTTTTTGCAATAAACGATATTTGCCAAAACTATGTATAATGGGTGACATTCACAATATCGAAATTCATTATATCGAATTCAAAATATCGAACACTTTTTATCGAAAATCAAAATATCGAAAATACAAAATGTCGAAGATCAAAATATCGAAAATTCAAAATGTCGAAAATGATAATATCGAAAATTAAAATGTCGATTTGAAAATGTCGAATAATTAAAGGTAGTGTCTCCCCGACCGTCGGACGGACGTAGAAAAGTGTGTGCTCGAACGTCGGACGGACGTAGAAATGTGTGTGCTCAACCGTCGCATATTTTAACCTCATTTTCAACTAGAGGCTAAATGTAGCAAAGTATTCCTCAAGGTTATGACGAATAGCTGTCATTTTGGTTATGCAGGTAAACTGCATTGTGCCATACCAAACTAACCCAAACTTAACAACCCAACCCAACCGACCCCGCCCCATTGGGCCCCTCCCGCCCCATTGTCACAATCCAGCCTGCCCTTAGATATATTATACCTCTATTGCTCAATGGGGCGGGAGGGGCCCAATGGGGCGGGGTCGGTTGGGTTGGTTTGTTAAGTTTGGGTTGGTTTGGTATGGCACAATGCAGTGTACCTGCATAACCAAGATGACAGCTATTCGTCATAACCTGTATGACATCGGTCGAGATTTTATTTTCGATAAATTGAAAATTCGAATAAATAAAATTTCGACATTTTCAAATCAACATTTTAATTTTCGATATTATGATTTTCGACATTTTGTATTTTCGATATTTTGATTTTCGATAAAAAGTGTTCGATATTTTGAATTCGATATAATGAATTTCGATATTGTGAATGTCACCCTAAATTATTATATAAGACCCAAAATCAGTGTTACCAGATTCTGTCAAAAAGGACCGTTCGTTTCGTTCGAATTTACCTTAATTAGAAAATGACACAATGAAACAATGCAAATAAATGCAATTATGTCAAGTTGACGTTATTTAATATTGTTCATTGAGTTATTTTTGTAATTAAGGTAAATTCGAACGAAACGTACGGTCTTTTTTTGACAGAATCTGGTAACACTGCCCACAATCCACACAACAAGGTCTGTTCTATCTCATGCTAAAAATACTAAAAATCATTGCAACACTGCACAGAGTTTAATGGCGGCCATTTTTGTTGTTTACAATTCTTGTGCTTTGGGTTTGTGCTGTTTAATAATTGTTTTAAACGTTGTGTTTCTTACAGAGGCACTTGTAAGCCTCAAATAAGGCCTTTAAGTGCTAAGGACAACCATTTTACTCCTCTTTTATAATAAATATACCTTATTCTATCAGGGCTGTCAAATGACAATTTGAAGGTTAATTGTGTTATAATTTAACCTTAAAATTGACATTTCACAGTTTTATGATAGCCCTGATAGAATAAAGTTTATTTTTTACAATAGAGGAGTAATATGGTTGTTCTCAGCACTTTAAGAACTCTTTTAAGGCTTACTATGAGAAACACAACGTTTAAAACGATTATTAATCTGTATAAACAGAGCACAAACCCAAAGCACAAAAATTGTAAACAACAAAAATGGCCGCCGTTAAACTGTGCAGTGTTGCAGTGATTTTTTGTATTTTTAGTACGAGATAGAACAGACCTTGTTGTGTGGATTGTGATAGGACCACAGACCACCAAAACAAATGGACGGCGCATTGCCATTCAATAACAATACTTTGTTTGCGGTCAACAAACGGTCACAGTCTAAGCGTCAAATTGGAGATAGAATTTTATGTTTTCTTCCAGTGACGTCAACAAACGGTCACAGTCTAAGCGTTAAATTTGCGATAGAATTTTATGTTTTCTTCCAGTGACGTTTTGGGATTAAAAAAATAATAAGTAGGTAGGTACTTACAAACGATATTTCCATGTATTGTTATTTTTAGTAAAAAAATAATGTATTAATTAACTTAAACACGATAGAAATACACAAATGAAAACACAAAACAACAAGCTGTCAACCTTTATAATCTGTGCTGTCAACCTTTTTCTATGCTGTCAAATATGACGAATTTACCAACGTTGTTAATATTTAATTTTAATAATTATTAAATGATTTACTTTCTTTAAATAGAGAAAAATATCTAAAGAAAATGATGAACAAATCCTTTTTACAATTTTTTTATTATTCAAACGAATTACTGGTAATTATTAATGTTCATTATGTTATGATAAACGTCCAAAAAGGCGTGTAATCTATACTTCTGACAACGTTGGAAGCCGTGTTTCTTTCGACGGTGTTTAGAATGTGAAACTATGCTTTACTCGCTTTTTAAACGTAAACAAATCCGTCCATTTGTTTTGGTGGTCTGTGGATAGGACCAATATTTTGTGTTACTGGGGATGTTAATGTCAGCTTGTCATTTTTATCTGTGAACATCAAAATTTCTTTCTTAAAAATAGTATAAGTAAAATTGGAGACATTTTCCTGGTATACGTTGCAACCTTGAGTTAATTTAAGCGACATTAATTTGCTAAGTATGTAGGTTAAACTATTTTGCAATATCTTAACATCATCAAGACATTTAATAATTGAGTATAAATAAATAAACAACTAACTTTCTATTAAACCAACTTTGCCGAAAATTATTCCAAAACTTAATTTAATGAAAAACTTAACGTCCTATACATACACTTTATAAAACTTTTTTGTCGTAACATTAAACCATATTTCTATGTAATTAATTAATTGATTGCAAGATAATTTTTTTGCTTTTATAATTGTTTTAAAACTTTTTAAATTTAAATATTTTTCATTGATAAAGGAATGATTAAAAGCAAACAGCAAAGTGTAATTTCAATTTAAAGAGATCCATCACATTAAGTGTTTAAGTACATGCATTTCCTTAAGGAATAAGAAATTAAGATGGTTTGGAAGATGTTGTCATGTGGAAAATCATATTAACATGACCTAGTAAGCTAAGGTGCTAAAGTTCGGATTTATATCTTTTGAATACTGTGTTGACGTTTACATACACTGCTCATCAATTGAATCTATCTTATTCTTTGTTTTGATAATTTTAATGACTGGAAATTAGTTTTAAAACGTTTTATATTTAAATAAGTAATGTATCGAAAATTTCAAATTATATTATAATTTTAACATGTGAGGCCCGGCCTCAGTTGCTTTATACGACGAGCCGCCACTGCAATATATACAATACAAAAAAGGAAGACGTAAATGCCGAACTTTTATTAAATATACATTTAAGAACTTTATCTACTCCTACATTTACGAGCTGTGACTTTATGGCGTTTTAGTCACGGGCTTAAGTTAACAACAGTGGATTTTGTGCATTTTAGTCACGGTCTGAAGTTAGATTTATTTTAAATTACAAAAAAGTAAGGTTAAATTAGTCAGACATCAAATATTTATGAATTAAAATTGGCTTTCAATTCATATTTCTGTTCGTCGTAGATAAAGTATAGTATGACACTCGTTTTTATTAAACACTCGCTTGCAAGCTTCGCTTTTGCCTTATAAAACCAAAATGGCGTTTACTTGATACATAATATACAATTAAGGCGGCAAACATTTATAAAAAAAATTAAGCCAAATTGTACGGCTTAAAATATTAGATACCTTAATTAAAATTAAGCTGGATTTTTTAAATTATCGGGTTATTTTCGTGTTCCTCATTCCGTTCTATAATTTAATGCAAGGAAAAGAACATCCTTCAATTTTCTTTGATCAGCTTTGGAAATTTCGTCGGTTCTTATCGGCAACGGCAAAGCAATTTATCATAATCAGGATTAAGACTGAGACGTTTGGGATTAACGCCAATAAAATACAACAGCGCTGCAGGGCACACCGGGATCGCAGTTTATATTTTAAAGGAACTTAATTGGATGTAAGTTTGTCCTGATCTCAAATATTTTCATAAAAAGTTGTTCGTGGAATAATATACTTCTTAAAAATCTTAATTTTAATGAATATTACATAGAAAATTCTATAAATAATTAAAAAAAATTGAATTTTGCAAAATTATATTATATTATAAAAATAAAATTAAAATACATATACTATTGAGTTTAAAATTTATTTTGCAAAAATATTAAAGAATTTAAAGAAACCCAAAATAAAATCCTTGTATATTAGTTAATTAATTAGTAAAACTTAAGATTAAACATTAATTGTAAGAGCAATTAATTTAAATTTATCTTAAAAATTATATTTTACGTAAAACCCATTTTGTTTTTTAACTTTAACCGGTGGGCGAAATCTTACTTAGTCCACGGGATGAAGTTAGATTTAAGTTAGAATTGGAAAAAATTGAGGTTAAAGTTACTTGACAGCTGTTAGATTTTAGATAAAATATCAAATACAATTAAATTTGAAAAAAATTGAGGTAAAACTAATTTACAGCTGTCCGATGTCAGATTAAATATCAAATAAAATTGGCTTTAAATTCTTTGTCGTTTGTTGAATAAAATAATCCCCAGTAGCATAAAATATTGGTCCTGTATGGGGTGCGTCTATGCCCAATATTTTATCAGGGGCCAAAATTGGATTTATTTAGCCAATGTTAGCCCTATATTGGCATAAAATAATAATTTAATATATCTTGCCAATGTTTATTCAAGGTTGGTCCTATATTGGCATTTTATTTTACGCCAATATATCATTAACTATAAGTCAACGATGCTTTTGGATTTCTAAAAGTGATATGTAACGACATACGTTTGTTTCCAGGATATGTCTATACTAGTGGCGCAGGAACGGTTTTATGTTGGGGGGTGGCGCCAGGGCCTTATTACCCATTAGTCAGGCAAGGCAATTGCCTTAGCGCCACGTAGAAATAGGCGCCTTGTCCCCAAAAAACTTAAAAATAAAATAAAAATTGTTACCAAAATGTTTATTTTTTTTCAAAATTAAAACAAATAGGTAAACAATATACAATTGTAATAACAGAATATTATTTACTGTTTTTATTATTTTATACAAATTTAGCTTCCTTTGTAATAACGAGGCCGACAAAAAAGCGTGCCGCAAATTCACTTCTGTTTTTATGCCAAATACAGATATTTCAGATAAAATTAATCAGGTGTTATATCACCATGCTTGATTACGAGGGCACTACCTTTTGAAGTAGAATAAGATATTTTATTATTAACTGTATAATTAACAAATAATAATAAATCTTAACGTTAAACTGCAACAAAAACTTAAAAGATAATTTAATTTGTAAACTTTACCCTGTATAAACATACATATCTTTAGCACTCTTTAAACTATTTCAAAATCCCCGTATGCTCCAAGCACACGGATTCCTCTTGCATCGGGTACCCGCTGTGATGTGCTGCTCACCCCAGCGGGTACGCGATACTAGAGGAAACTGCTGCCGGAAGGACTTGGGTGTTTTCGCGTTTATTCAAGAGTGGCACTTCTATGTGTTGTGTGTTTGGTGATAGCAGTCTGAGTTCGATAGTTAAGGTTGATTTAGCCTGGCTTTTAAATTAAATTACGTTGCGTTAGATTACGTTACACAAAATGCTGGCTAAATCCACATTTATATAGTGTTAATTTTTCTGTTTGTTTTAAGGTATTTCTGAAATTTTAATATTAAACTAACTACAATATACCAGCAGTACATCTAACATACAAATACAGAAAATTAAAGTTGATTTAATTTTTTTTAAATACTTACTAATGACATCTTGCAGAAAAACGCACTAATAAGTCCTAACACTTTTTATTTACATTATATTTGTTATGTTTGTATGTTATTTATGTTTTTTATGTATTTTTTTAATGATAAAAAGTATTCTAATTCATAGGGAATAATTAGGTTATAATGCTCGGGCGCCCTTAAGCTAACAGTTTGGGGTGGCTCTAATAGGCTTTTTTAAAATTTGCCCCGGACGCCGTAAGTATAGCATCTAGTTAGAGGAGCCAAATTTGTAAGTGCCTAAGGCGCTCAATTGCCTTAAGCCGGCTCTGGGTGGCGCAACCTACTAACACCCTTATTGTTTAGCACCAAATGGGTGAAAATAATAAAGGCCATTCTTGCATATTACCGTAAAAATAACATAAAATAATATGCGATTTCTTGTCTTATTAGCAATGAAATTCGTAATTACGTTAATAAAGCTCAAGCTGATCATTTTAGCACACGTTACAATCGATTTTAAGCATTTCATCGTAATTAAGAATAACATAGACGGTACACGACTTGTCTTATTGGTAGATTTTTTCAAAGAATTTGGAGGGTACATTTTATATCAAGTCACCCCCTCTCCCCCTTATCATTTGGGTGGGCATTGTCACCCCCCCCCCGTTTCTACCCTCTAAGTACCTACTATAAACATTTCCTAAAAAAAATCTTAGATATATTGGCCCAATATTATTACGAATATTGGGCCAATATGCTACTGGGGATTTGTGCGACTATTGGTTAAAAGAGGAGATTCCACTCGCGTGTTACCTCACTCTTTCCGCTCGTGGGGCAAACTCCACTTTGGAGAAATCTCCTCTTTCTTTCACTAGTTGCACAATATACTATTTTTACAGATAAACTAAACTATTAGTACAATAACAATAATCCTTTATTATAAAATTAATATTTTATTAAATTTGATTATATTAATTTGGCACATTTATTTTTTAATTATATATGTGGCGTATTGGTTAAATAAAAATAAGAAACAGGGTGCTCAAAAATTGGGAACTAAATAATAAACTTATGGTCTTAAAAATTATTAGGTGTATTTTTTGCATTTATTTTTTTTTATTTCAACTGTGAACAAAGTTTAAATGTGTTTAATGATTTAATTTTATACAACTGTAATTATATATTTTAAGTAATTATGACAAGCTAATCCACACGGAAAAAACTTTCAAATTGTTCACAATATATTAATAAATATGTGGTATTAAGTACTATGTCCTTTATGCATTTTGTGCGTTATTTTCCTATTTTGTACATTTTGTCGGTTATTGTTTAATCCTGTTAAATAAATGAATGATTTAATTGTGTATAATTATTTATTGGTGAGATTAAAATAGTTATGCCTGTGCAATAAATACGAATCATAACTTTAAATATAATTATTCATATCTACTCTTTGTTTTTGTTATTGTTTTTGTCTGTTATACTTTTCTAGGGTCTTTTTTTTCGGTAATTTTAATTTTGTACATTGGCGTTATGGAATTTTTTTTAGTTGGTTTTGTAATAACTATAGTCTAAAGCAGCGCTTCTCAAACTTTTTTTTTCGCGTATCATTCATGTGCAATGTGGTTAATCGAGTACCACCGAACTAAATAAAACAAGTTGTGCTGCGTGTACGTATTTATTGAACTTGTAGTTTAATAAGAAAAAATTATTTTAATTATATTTTGGTAAATGATTTTTTCTACGACCACTATGTAAAAGTCACATTTCGTAATGGCAGTGTTGCTTAGAAAATGAATCTTTTCATTGGCAAGGCAAAACAAGAATGTAAAGTGACATTTCTGTGTGAAAAGTGACAGGGCTGTGTGAAAAGAAATTGACAGCATCGTTTGACATTCGTACATAGACATATATGTTAGGGTGTCCCTTATTTTTATTTTTTTACGCATACCTTCTAATTATATTTATTGCTTGTTTATATACTCCCAGTAAAAATTTCAGCTCATTCTATAAACGGGAACCCGTGCCGACTTGCATCTAAACCCTCCGTTAGCCAACGTTAGGCGCGCGCGGTATTTTGTAACACGAAACACTTTAAAAAGAAGATATACTTCATGACTGTATTTTTCTAATGATTTTATTAAATATGATTACTAATTAATATTATTGCTTTTGTTTCTATCATTTGTTTCACTAATTTAGTTGATTTTATCCCTTAAATATATTAATATACTAATTAGTATTGCTAAAATATACTGTTATATGAAATTTCAGCTTTTTATAAGCATTTCTTTTCTTGATGTCCTCCCAAAAATATTTCAGACAGTTCAATAAGTTTTCGGTAGACATCTTTCACAATAGACTCTTTTAGTTATTTAGAGTAAAACCCATTAAGTTTATCAATTTCAGAGTTTACGGCCTATTCACCAGACCCTTCCGGGTAACTAGCCACTCCCTGTGAAAATATACATTTTTATCAAAGTATACACATAAATAAAACTATATTTTAACATTTGTCAATAATTTATAATATAAGGGTCAAATAATAACAAACACAAAATGACTTACGATCGAAGACCTCGCGACCAACCGTGTTACAAAATACCGTGCGCCTAACGGAGGGTTCAGATGCAAGTCGGCACGGGTTCCCGTTTATAGAATGAGCTGAAATTTTTACTGGGAGTATATAAACACGTAATAAATATAATTAGAGGGTATGCGTAAAAAAAATAAAAATAAGGGACACCCTAATATATGTTTGTAAATATCATTTAGAACACAATTAATTGTGTTTGTATAATAAATTCTAATTTTTATTGCCTTTATTTAAATTGATAAGGTAAGTTTATTGATTTTAAGTAACTTGTACCTTAAAAATTAAAAGAATAAGATGAAAGTAATTTTAACAGCTGTAAAACACGTTTTTAGATTATTTTGTTTTGTATTTGAATATAATAAAAAATAAAAGGGTCGGAAAAAAACATTGTTTCAAGCTCGTGTTAATGCACACTCGGCCTGACGGCCTCGTAAGCAACTTTAACACTCACATGAAAAAGTCGCTTTTCACTTGTAAAACAAATAACTATTAAATTTAACTAACTTGTAGTTTAATTTCTTTTATTCTATCTGACATCTGGCAACCGTCGAGCGGTTTTAGTCTTACTTTTTCCCAATTTAATGCATAGTGCCCAACTATGGAGAAAGGCAGTGACTGCTAAACAAGAAATTTGTGGAAACTACATTTTTATAAAAAGCAGTATGTATTTAATTGATTTATTTACCTTATGAGATAGTTTATTTAATTTATTTTTTGACATAAGATACAAAATTTCCATAGCATTGTAGCTACTGCATTTCTTCATATTACGGCAGTATAGTGCATTAACTAACTTAATAAATTCACCATAGTGTATTAAATGTAGATAATAAAAACTAAGTTGGAAACGAAAAAAATGTTAGAATTGTGAGTTTTCAATTTAAAAATCTATCATAATAATTTAATTAAAATTGTATAGAAATATCATAGGTTTACACAAAACCACCAAATCCGTCTCACACAAGTTCAAAACGGATAAATATGTGGCCAAAACTTAAAAATAGAATTTTTTACTTAAAAATTTCTATATTAAGGTTTTTGGGTCGCTGATCACGAATTTGACTTGTTAGACTAATTAGTTACCCTAAAAATGTTCGTTATATGTATAAATTCTCTAATTGCGAAATTAATATTATTAGGTATTACTAAATTCAAAAGAATAATAAAAATAATGTTTGAATGTTGCTTTTGCAAATTTGATATCAATATTACCAAATTAATTTGATTGATATTTGCTCGCATATACACGTTGACGTAAAAGTCATCACCCGGTTTTATAAGGGTATAATTTGTTTATGAATAATATTTAGTTGGACCTTGTACATTTTTTTCTGTTATTTAAGAAAACATATAGGTTAAGTAGCCGACGACATTTTCCTCAAAAGTTATCACTCGATTTTCAAAAGCTTTAACTTTTTTCGTAAGGGGTCATCCATTAATTACGTGAGGCATTTCTCTAATAATTTTGACCCCTCCCTCCCCCTTGGTGAGATTTGATTTGATTTAATTTGACATAAGTATGCAGCGTCTATGTTTTTATGTCTACACATTGAATGGTATTCGCCTAGTTTATTTTGTTTATCACAATCTACATCATCAAATATGAAAATTGAATTGTTTCGAGCTTTCATAGGTTCAATTATTTCATCATTATCTTTTTATGGAAAATACCCCATACCTTTTACTTTGCTTAAAACATTTTGTAATAATTGATATTTTGGTTGGAAAAGCGATTTTGAATAAACGTAAATATTTTCAAATTTAGCTCCATTAGCATTAAATATTAACTTAATAAAGCATTTGTTTTACCACACTGGTTTTAATTAAATCTAAATTATTTATAGGTAGTTTTTCGGGTTGTTGAAGGCAACGCATTTTAGGAACTGAACTCAAATAGTTTTTTAAGGAATATATAATAAAGTTTATTCAATTAATTTTACAACAGCACGTAATTTTTGTTAACTTATTTAACACCTCATTAGCTTCTTTCACATAAAATGAAACCATACAACATGGACCTTCATCCGAATTTGACCATACTGGTTATTTACAATATTAGCATTAAGATGCTGCTCCAAAAATTCTTTTTGACTAACCCATTTTTTTATTTTTTCCTTTTTCAAAAATTCTCAATATATTTCTTGTTAAATAGGATATTTATTTTCAAATTTTTCTTCACCTTCTTTACCACATTTTTCAAAAAAATTATCAATATTTTGGATTGCCATTTCACTAATTATTATTACTGTCCGATAATATTAAGACTGAATAATACTTTTTAAAAATAGACTAATAATATATCCAATTTTGGTGCTTTCAAGGTCACACGTTTTTTCGGGAAAATAATAAATATCTGACGACAGCAATTCAAAATGGCATTAAAAATGAAATTTATAATATTAATAATAAATCCTTATCTCCAAATAGCGGATGCCAGGCGACCCAACATTAAACCACTGTTAAGTCACGCCCACCCCCTTATCGCCAGTTTCCGTTCCCTTATCTCTAGTTCGAAATTTTTGTATCGCTTATCCATAGATGGCGTCACCTTCGAAAAACAGCGCTACCAACCCAACGCCTTACGTCACCTGTCTATAGACCTATAGACCTATAGGTCACTTCCGCTGCCGTACTCTCTTTGTATCTCTACTGATGTGGTGGACCTCCCTATCCCTCACGTGAGATTCTAGCCATTATCTTTTATTGCGGACAATGAAAACAACATGATAAACCCAAAAAAAATTGATTACTTTTTTTGACAAATTTGAATTATAAAACTTATATTCTTTGAACCCAAAAGTTGACGTGAGATTTGAAATGACCCCCCTTCCCTTAATGAGATTTGGTGAGATTTTGCTAGACCCCTCCCCCTATTTTTATCTCACGTAATTAATGGATGTCCCCTAAATAAAAAAACAATATTATTCTAAATTTTCGAAATTAAAATATAAATATTCGTTTACTGCATAAAACGCATTTCTAAACAACAAAGATTTAACATAATTAGTAAATTTAATTAGTGACTGCTTTTTCGCTATAACAATTAGTCAAATATGACTTATATTTAGTTATTTTTGACTAATTCATTTTAAGAGAGTAAATAAAAATTTTATTATGAATATTTT
Source organism: Brassicogethes aeneus (assembly GCA_921294245.1). Lineage (NCBI taxonomy): Eukaryota > Metazoa > Arthropoda > Insecta > Coleoptera > Nitidulidae > Brassicogethes > Brassicogethes aeneus. Next base: position 53,466,519 of record OV121134.1, read on the forward strand.
TTATTTTATAATGTTAGCACTTTTGTTGCAGTCAAAAACAACAAAACTAACTGTCACCAATTGTCAACTTTTGATTTTATACCCTGATCCTTTGTGCTTTTAATAGTTTATAAATAGTTTAAACATGCCCCCTAAGGGATATGAATAACATTAAAATTCGAAAACATTTTTTTTACTTTTGGCCAAGGTTAAGCCCGTTGTATCCCAAAACTAAAAATTTTAAGATAACCTGGAATTAATGACCATTGAATATACTGGGCCAAATGATATGAAACGGGGCTGGCATAACTATAAATCAAATTTAAAAATACCATTTTTTTCTCATGTAATCCCGGCGCATCCACCATTTTGTATTATTCACAAAAATGGTGAATGCGCAGGGATTATTAAGATTATTATTCCCATTCCATATCAGTTAATTCAATGGTGTCATTAATTCCAGGTTTATAATAAAATAAATTATTATTAATAAACCATATAAAATAATATGTCTTATAATGTCTTAAAAAATAAATACCCCTAATTAAGTTCGTTTTGGACAATTAATTCTAAACAAAATTTAAATGTATTTTTTGTAATAAAAAAATACACCAAATAAAAATATTTTTTTTTAAATTTGATACTGTGCGAAATCGTAAAGGTCGGTGGGTCGGTGTGTAGGTAGGTGGTAGGTAACCAAACTGCTCAAGCGATAAGTGTAAAGTCTGTTTTATTGACGTTGTAAACAAGGCAAACCGCAGACTTTTCTCTCTGGCCATTGTATTGTTCTGCTGTGTACCGCAATCCCTACCCGGACTTACATAATACATCACAATCCGATAGACACTGTTTTGTGTAGTTTTGTTTGAGTACAACAATTATTAATACAATTTCTTGTCTCTGGACTAAATTTGCAAGTAAACAGGAAAGTTCTAATATGACTGTATAAACTCTATGATCAGAAAGATTTTGCAGTATTTGGTTAGCTCCTATATTAATATCCTTTTTAAGAAAATAGTTCAAACAAATAAACAAAATATTTAAACTTTTTTTAAATACATTTAATAAACAACAAACGCGATGTTAAAACATTTTGATTTAATTTAAAGATACCACCATGCAAATTGAATTTTGTATTTATTATATATGTATCTCCAAATAAAAAATTTAAAATGATGTATTATTTTAAACAAGCCTGTAAAATATTTTGTTGAAATAATTAAACGAAATTAAATTAAAAAGACAAAAGAAATAGTAAAAATTCTACTAGGTATTTGAATTAGTACCAGCATGGTTAACTAATAAAAAAGTAATTTTCACTTTTAAATAGTTATTTTTTACAACTTAAATAGGGTAATTAACATACGTATTTATTGGACACTTAAGGAATATTATTTATTTAAGATTTTAGTTTCTTTGTTTAAACTTTATTTACGTTTACTTAAAAATAAGAATATTAGAATTTTTAATAATAGTCTTATAAAAACATGCAAAAAAGTATAGTAATTGGACATTTCATATAGTAATTGGACACATGGACCATAGTTACTGGACATACAATTTTTATATAAACATAATAACTTTAAATAAATAAAGATAAATTGATGTTTTACGTAATTTTTTTTATTTCGTTTTTGTAAATATCATATAATTCATATATTTCTTTCTCGGATTCCTCATCCCTTTTCTGGATTCTTAAGGTAACTACTAATTCCTTGCAAGGTCTGACAAACAGCAATTTGTATCCAGGACATTTAGCAGTCAATTCCTATGAAATATTATTCGCTGAATCCAAAAATGTCAAAAGTTTTAAAAGTAGAACAGTTTTTGATATTTAACCAATTTTACATATAATATGGAATTGACTATATCTCAAAAACTGCTTAATTTTTATAGTTTTTGGTGGTCTTTTCGGATTCAGGGGACAATTTTACATAAGAATTGGCTGGTAAATGTCCGGGATACAAATAGAGTATGATATTGGAGATATGTCCAATGATATAAATTTACATTTTTAACCAACCAGTAATTGGACACTGGCCATTTTACTGTTAGTTTTTGGAATTAAAATTAAAACGCATTAAAGTGACAATGTTTAAACCATGAGGAACACATTTATACCACACACTGACTGTACACTTTTTAGAAATAATTTTTGTTGTAATTGAAACACAGCCCTGCTCTCAAAAAAACAAAAATCTTACCAAGAAAGTAACGTTCGAACTTTTTTGTCAGCGTCATCTAATGATTTGACTTTAAGGTAACTATTTATAGAACTCTTGTTTTTACAGTATAAATGTTAATTGTCATAAATTGTCCGATAACTGTCTGCTTTACCCTACTTAAAGTTTGAATAATTTAAGATAAGTCTTTATCTTTGACTATTTCTAAAAGTAAAATGTAACTAAATTCTTAATTAGGGGTAATTATTGATAATATTTATAGATACATATACCTGATATTTATAGAAGTAACAGTGGCGCAACGGTTAGAAATTCGCTTGACAAGCGAAAGTCCCGAGTTCGAACCCCGGCTGGCTCAAAACTTTTTTAAATTTAAATTCACTAATTTGACTACTTTTTTAAATTTTGGGTATTATGAAATCTTGATATTTTTGTTTTAGTCTCCATAGATCCATATTGATCGGTCTATATTTATCTAGACTGTTTTTTAATTTTTATCAAAGTACGTTTTCCAAAAATTTAAAACAAAACAACAAAAATAAAGCAAGAACATACCGAGATTTTTACATATTAGTTAGTGCAGTCATTAATGTAAGCATACTAATTCATAATTAATCAAAACATGAAATTCTATCGTCTTACATGCTTCGACAGTTTTATTTTATTATTGGCAGCGTTTTGCTAGAAACTTCCTTCGGTTTCCATAGCACCGTTTTGTTCTCCGAATTTCAAACACGTCTCCCCCTCATCCAATTCCGTATGTGTCTCCCCACGTATGGAAATTTTATACATATCGATGGAATGAAAATCTTATTGTCTAAGATTAGAAATAGGTTTATACGAGATTGGATTTGATTTTGAATAATTCAATTTATTTTAAAGGTTTATTTCATCCTGCCATTCCAATAAACCTTAAAGACCCCTTTACCATATTTGACATTGGATATCAACCGTCAACCCACCAATAGTGTATAACAAGTGATGGAACGTCAACATTTCTGTCGTAGAGGTTTTTTTGGAAAAGTGTTTTAATTATTTAGCCTTAAATATTTTCTGTAATAGTACATATATGGTGGGCCAATGGAAAGTTTCCACCCCGGTTTTCTCAGTTGTGACGTAAAAAAACAAAAATCGCTCGCATCGATTTTTGATTTAAGGAAGATACATTATTTTTATATTCCTACACTGTTTAAAATATCTGTGGTGTAAAGAGTAATCTTAAAATAGTGTCAAAATCCAACACCAAGTGGTGTTAATATAAACACCATGAATTATGGTTGAAAATGTAATATACAGCAAACACCAAAACGGAGTTTATCCAAAAATATTTGAAAAGTGCACCTACACAGAAAAAAAGCAATAGTTCATTTACTATATTAATTTAGTTGACCCATACGTATTTATATAAATCAACTGTAGGATGGTTAGTATAAACAAAGATTGGTTTGACGGTACTAAACCAGATAGTTATTTTATTTTTTTTTAATTGGTTAAATTAACCCAGAAAACTTTGGTGAAACCAACTCACTGTATGGTTCAGTTTACTAAATATGTTGTTTGTGAAATAAGAGTTACTTCAATCTAAAGCACTCTGTTAAAACGATTAAAACAATTTGCCGTGCATTCCTGGTTGCATAGTGTGTACCGATCGCGGCAAAGGCGGTGTGGATCACGTGATGTTTTTAAATCTCGCCTCTGTTGACTTACATGAAGAGTATATAAGCTCAGGTAGTCCTTTGCTTTGGTGTGACACTAAAAGTTGTTCGAAACTAAAGAGACCTTAAATAGGTGGAAACAGCTGCCAATACTTGAAGTATTTTAAGTTGGTGAAACGCACTAAAACATTATCTCTAGAGAGTTGAAGGTTCCATTTTCTGGAATAATACCACTTGTAATTTACTAGTAATGCGTCAAGGAACTTCCGGTTTCATTTTTTTCTGTGTAGTATGATTTAATTTGACCAAAAACACATAATATTTAACACTGAAAAGGAGTTCTATTTACACCAGGTAAAATTTATTTTAATACTGTGTGAAAGTTAAATTTACACTATTTTAGTATTTGAATTTACACCGGACCAAAGAACCATATTTAACACCATTTTGGTTTGTATCGATATAGACCATGTATGGTGTTAATTTGGTGTTAAAATGATCATGAAATTTTGAACAGTGTAACCTCTTAACTTTAACCCCTTAGCGTGGGTGATAGTTAACTTCAAAATTTTTAATAAAAAAGCAGGGTGAAGGAAGGCCTCATTTTAAAGATTTTTTGCCTTGATTATAACATTCAAGTTTAAAGTTTCTGCTATTATCCCCATTCATAGTAAGGAGGGTGAGGGATTGAAGTTGACGAATTGAAAATATAAAAATAAATTGTCACCATGAAATTAAAAACGTAGTGTGCGAGCGTTTTTTGTTTTTAACTAAGAAAACCGGGGTGGAAACTTTCCTTGGGCCCACCCTGCATATAAAATGTGTAAAGCTATATACAGTGCTTGCAAATCCAAGTCCGACCACACTGGAAAGGACGGCTGTTCAATACCCGCGTGAAAAGAACAAGGATAGAACGCCAAATAGAATTTGATTGGCCAGAGCCGGCTGCCGGATGCGTGCGAATTGTAAGCGAGGTCAACTCTCAGTCTGGCTGCATTTAGACTAAATGATTTAGTGTCAAGCAAACTGCGTAAGAGTGTAGATGCACATTTTAATTTTCTTTTTAAATATTTTATAGGTACCCGAATCCTAAAAATAAAATTTTTTGATTTTTTCCTTGAGAACTAGGGCAACAACAAAAATAGTATTCTTAATAAAAAAGATTTCTCAAATAAAAAATAATTCTGAATAAAAATAACTAGGTATAAATAAAAATAAAACTCTAAATAAAAATAAAACTCTAAAAATAAATAATAAAAATAAATAAACTCAAAAATTAAATTAAATGTTCGAACAAGCCCCCATAGGCAGCCAAACAATAGCCTAACCTATTATAAAAATTCCCACGCACATTTGCTAGGACTTCTGGACTAATATCCCCCAACAAATTAGTTATGCGGATTCCTAAGGTACCTCAAGTCGAAGCTGTACGTTTTCCAGGAAGATCGGGCTAATAACCTCAATGATTTAGGAATCCGCATAACTAATTTGTTGGGGGATATTAGTCCAGAAGTCCTAGCAAATGTGCGTGGGAATTTTTATAATAGGTTAGGCTATTGTTTGGCTGCCTATGGGGGCTTGTTCGAACATTTAATTTAATTTTTGAGTTTATTTATTTTTATTATTTATTTTTAGAGTTTTATTTTTATTTAGAGTTTTATTTTTATTTATACCTAGTTATTTTTATTCAGAATTATTTTTTATTTGAGAAATCTTTTTTATTAAGAATACTATTTTTGTTGTTGCCCTAGTTCTCAAGGAAAAAATCAAAAAATTTTATTTTTAGGATTCGGGTACCTATAAAATATTTAAAAAGAAAATTAAAATGTGCATCTACACTCTTAAGCCGCGTCCAGATTTGTACCGCGTCGCGCAACCGTACCACGTCGCGAGCCACGTTGCGAACCAAGACGCGAATTTCATCCCGCAACCACGTACGCCGCCTCGAACAACATACCGTACCTCGGGTTGCAACCATTGCCGCGTTCCAATTTTTAGTCAGATTTTAAAATGGATATCGCTGCAGCAGCGTACATTTATATTCATTTCGCTTTATCAACTAAAAAGCGAAAACAAAAAAGGCGGTGGTGGTAAACAGAAATATTTAGAAATAGACCGAAATATGCGCACCATGGTGCGAACAAATTGCTTGCAGATTTAAAGATGCAAAGAATTAGTGGTCAATATAAAAATTTCACTCAAATGTCAACAATAGATTTTGAATATCTTCTTAATGCAATTGGGCCCAAAATAGGAAAGCAAGATACCAAGTTTCGAAAAGCAATCTCAGTGCAAGAAAGACTAGCTGTAACTTTCATTTTGCCTATATAAACTAATTAAAAGTAGAATATTTTCTTCGGTCCACTCCATTTCATACACAAAATAAAACTAAACAAACAAAATTGCCCTTCTGTCCGTCCAGACTTGTTCAACGTCGTCGCATACCAATCCTTTGATGTTTCGTCAGTTTACCGACAAGTCGTGGATCGCGACGTACCTCGAGCTGCAACGCTTATTAGGTTCGCGACGGCGTTCGTTTCGACGTCCAGATTGCGCGCGACGTGGTTCGCAACGTGGTACGGTTGCGCGACGTGGTACAAATCTGGACGCGGCTTTACGCAGTTTGCTTGACACTAAATCATTTAGTCTAAATGCAGCCAGACTGAGAGTTGACCTCGCTTACAATTCGCACGCATCCGGCAGCCGGCTCTGGCCAATCAAATTCTATTTGGCGTTCTATCCTTGTTCTTTTCACGCGGGTATTGAACAGCCGTCCTTTCCAGTGTGGTCGGACTTGGATTTGCAAGCACTGTATAACTATAAATAGCATAAATTTGTGCTTTTATAGTTATTTTTGTTTGTAATAATAAAAACTTCTGAAAATATATATATATAATTGCAATGCATTTTTCAGACTGGACCAAAAACAAATTTAATAGTCATGAAAGCATTTAGCAATGTCCTATGTTAAAATAATTCGCAAATACTTTTATAGTTTTACTTTACTAAGTAAATGTCACTTAATACTACAAAAAGTTTTCCAATTAAATTAATTTAAAACTGCCGAAACTAAAGTTTAATTAATTTAATTCGTTTTTCAAATTGTTTTTTAGTGAAAGAAATTTTAATACTTTAGAAGAATCTTTATTTACAAAATGGCTATAACTTTTCCTAATTAATTAACGAAAATAAATTGTTATTTATCTTTTACGATTTTATATACAGGTTTTATTCAATAAAAAACATTTTAGATAATTTGGCAAATACAAAACAAAAGTTATTTTCCTAGGTCAAAACTATATATATATATATATATATATATATATTTGTTTTTAATTAAATCTTAAATCAATAAAGAGAATACATAAAAAAATTCGTTTTTTTTTTAATTTTTTTAACAGATATTTTAATAATATACAAAATACAAAAGTGTAATGCATAAACAGAAAACAAATGCGTACAAAATATATGGGTCATTTCAAGTCAAATTTGTGAAAATTTAAATTAACCTGAAATATTTTGTTTATGATTACCAAGGACCGGATTTTAGGCAAAATGCCTTTTTGTTTCTACTTTAGGCATTTGTTTGGGACCTTGAAATTAATCCTAAACATAAAAAATAAAGCATTTGCACCCCTTTGTTTTTGTATAAAAGCCTAAAATGGCGAATTTTTGATTTATTGTCCTAAAAAGATATTTTTATGAGCCTAAAATAGGCTCTTTAAATTTTTCAGTAAAAAATATATTTTTCATTGCGTAATTATTATCACAAATTACAAAACTAGTGAAAACGGTTTTCAGAAAACCTAATAAAAAAAGTAATTGGGTTTTTGCTATCTAAATATTTATAATAAATAATTATGTATAATATTAAGTTTGTAAAATAATGGTTGAAAATTAGTTTGCTTGGTTTTCATAGGTTTTACTGTAATTTCCATATATGTATATGGTAATTTCAAACTTTTTAAAAGTTTTTAGTAATGTAATTTGTCGCCATCTATGGCATAATTAAATAACTATCCACAATTTACAGGTGGTAAATAATTTTTCTATAAAGATAATAGATGGCTAAAGCCAACTTTATGTATTTTTTGTTTTATTTTTATAGGACCTAAATAAATGTTAGGTATGTTTAATTTTGTTGTTTTTATTTTATATCGCCTATTTTAGGCGGTTGAGGCCTATTTTATGCACTTTTGGCCTAAAACGGCCTAAAATATAGGTTTATATTGCCTATTTATGTGTCCTAATTTCCAATTTTTAAGGGCCTAAAATCCGGTCTTTGATGATTACCATACCATACCACATGTGGTATTTTTTTATTTAAAGAGCTATAATGTCGGTCTATTTGAAGAAAAGTTACAAGCCTATTAAAATCGTTATAATTTTGTAATTTCTGTGAATTTTGAAACAATAAGTTTCATCACCATCCTTTGTTTCATAATGGCCGCTTTAACTTATTTAGTTTGAAACATCGTTGGTGAATGTATTTTGATCGTTTTGTTTCCTTTTTCTATATAACCATGTAAAAATCCAATATGGCGGCCATAGAAAAAACAAAAGATGGTGGTAATATTTCAAAATCCAGTAGGCAAAAAAAATCATGTTGAAAATGTAGATAAATGTGTATGTTTACATGTAAACCTAACTTTTTTTAAAGGATTTTTGGATTTGACAGGTTTTAATTTTTTTTAATTATTTGGGAACCACTGATTTTTTTTCGAATTTTGTCATTTTAATAGGATTGTAATCACACAACTCTTTTGAAATTTAACCTTAGGTCTTGAAATTAAAAAGATAACCATACATAGAAGAATACTGGGTGCACCCTGTATAGTAAATTTATATATGTTGTAATGGTTCCGAAAAAGAAACACCCTGTATAAATTTATTATAATTCGTGTTATTAATATTTTATTTTTCTAATGTTAAATTAGGATTAAGCTATAAAACTTTATTTGAAGGCAAAGAAATTTTACAAGTTTAGGTAGAAAATTTGCCAAACAAACAAGAGAGGTACGCGCTAAGCTGAAGGAAGAGTACATCTGGCATGCAGATTGGGGGAGGAATTTCCTTTAGAGGTAAACGAAAAAGGTTTTCGAAAAAAGAGAGATGCGGCAGAAGCGTTTCGAATTTTGTGCAGTACAGTTCGTTTTCTTTGGTAACATTGTAAAAGTAAATTATTGTTTTAAAATCATTGTTAAAAGTGTTGTTAGTGTATTCTACAAGGTTAGTTTTAAATATTTAATCTATTTAAATGTGTAGTAAAATTAACTAAACGTAATATTGTGCATTTTCAAATTGTTAAGCTTATTATTATATAATTATTGCTATTATGAGTATATTTACCCTTTTCTATTACGTTTAGCTGTATTTTACGTTATTTTTAATCCTTTTCTTTTAGCTATTACCACCCCTATTCTCGCTTTTATTATTATCACTATAATTTTAATGCTTTGTTATGTTCAATGCTTGTACCGCTCCAATGTAACCTTGTATTTTGTTTGTGCTTAACCCATCATTTTGTACCCTTTTTCTATAACGTGGTTAAGCATTGTTTTATGATCAGTCCAAAGTTATTAATGTATTGCGAAATTACTCGGTGCTTAACCAGGAGTGCTGACCGTTATTGTTCCAACTTTGAGTACTCCTTGTTTGTGTGCGTGGGCCTTTGTTGTATGGACTAATATTTTTCTCCCGTGAGGGGACAAGGTTGCCCTAGGTTCTCTAGGGTTGCTTCGCTTTTCCCCGACCCTTCAACTAAACTAGGCGGGTTGCCTCCCATTGTGGACCTCGTTACATTCTGGGCCTAGCCCGGCTAACTAACCCCAATATTCTTCAGTTTTAAATCTTTGTGTAAATGCAGTATCGAGCCATATCGCCAATACATTAATTTGCGTAATTTTTAAAGTACAATGCCTGACCGCGTATTCCTTTGCTACTTCATAGCCGACCAGGGTTTTTTCTCAGGCTCTTTTTCCCTGGCCGAACCCTCCTAAGAGCCACCCCTTGCTTGTTTGTAAAAGGTTAACGTAAATTAAATTGGGGTAAATTAAGCCACTGTATTTTATTTCTTATAAACCTATTTCTCCCACGTATCATTCTTAAAGCAATGCATCTAATAAAACAAGTAAGTAAACACAGCGTAGAGGTCCAAATTTGGGTAAGACGATCACGAGCCAAAGCCACGAAATATTTAATTTATCAATTTTTCATAAAACTTGTTTTAAACGAACCTGGGGGTAAAGAGAAATCTTTACAATGTATATAATAAACTACTACTAAATACTTCTTAATTTTTTTTCCTATCGTTAACGTTAAAATTTGTAAAAACTGTTAAAAAACAACAAAAGAGCTCAATTTATTTATCAGAAAACATTTTTTTTAATTAATCAAAAAGTGGACGTATGTTAAAAAAAAAATAGAGCCTGCATAGTTCTACGGAACTCTCAAAATAAAAGCCATTGTTCGACATGATACCGAGGCATTGATGCCTCCGGCTGACATAATTGCGCCAGCTGTAATCTGGGCACTAAATCGACTATGACAATAACAATAGAAGTTCTCTCTTGAAACCAACCGCAGTGCACCGACTGTCCTCTGCCAACGATCAATATGTCACTAGTCTCTCTCCGTTAATACTGTTATTACCCCATGCAACCCGGCGACTTTATGATGCAGGCCAATGCGCTGCAATATAACTTGGAAGTTTTGACTTATTGTAATATGATCGCCTATTCGCATATGCCAAGAAAATTTTAATTCTTCGTAGCCGAAACAAAAAGGGATTTTAATGTACATTAGAAAATCTATTAATTTACATACCTATTATATATTAATATGTCCCAAGTTGGCTTTTATCACTGAGGAGATCTGCAAATATTCCCCCTACTAAACAATCCGTGGGTTATAACGGCTTAGTCCCATCTCGAGACCTCCCATCTCGGGACCTTTCCCATCTCGGGACCCAGAGCCTAAGGTATAAAGTTTCCAAAATTAAAAAGTCCCATCTCGGGACCTATACAAGGTAATACATTTTTATACCTGTCATGAACAAAATACTTAAGGCGACTGCACGGCTTTTTGTTATTAACGGGACACTTTAACTTATTTTATATTAACAGCACAACAAAACAAAAAACAAAATGAGCAAAAATCAACAAAATGGACAAAAATTCAATAAAAATTAAAAAAAAGCAAAAATTGTAAAAAAAAACTTGTAAAAAATGGAAATTGATTAAACACAGCAAAAATGAGCCAAACTCAACAACACAACCCTACCGACCCCGCCCAATTGGCCCCCCATATGTAGGTTTGATTTTTAAATGTTTTGTGTTTGTTTATCCATAAAATAGATTGAAAGATATATAACTTTCTAACGCTTAAAATATTATAGTTTTAAAAATATCTTTGCAGTAGCATAAAATAGACGCTTTTAATAATTTTGCAAAATAATACAATATTCCTTCAATGCTTACATGTAAAAACTAACCGCGAAGTAATCCTTTTACGTAGGTCCTCAGATGGCACTTTTAAACTTGTACCTGTAGACTCGGTCCCGAGATGGCACAGAAACAGGTAAATTTTCCCTCGGTCCCGAGATGGGAGGTCCCGAGATGGGACGACACCGTTATAACGATCCTAATTGTTTTAAATAAAATTTAATGTCTTCAAAAAGTTATTCAAATAAACTTACATTTAAATTTAGCAGGAAGTAGAAACGTATTTGACGAAGAATGCCGAAAAATAAAAATACGGGCACTCCTGTGTTTTAGGTGGGAAAAGTAAGGGGGGGGGAATACGGCATTCGAGACGGGCAGGAAAGAAAGAAGATCATTCGAGAAGAACCCATGTCACAAACAAGATGTGTAAATTTGGTTAATGTAAAAGTGTTTAAATTTGTAGGTTTGTACATTTTAATAACTTAATTATTCCCGAACATTTTGGTATAATTAGTTTACACAAATGCCTTGTGTAAAGATAAATATTCGATCTATCTCGTATTATAATTTAGATTCTAAATAATAAACAATTGTACTTGTTTCTAATTAAAAGGGCAGGATTGCACTTGATTTCATCTAATTAAAAGGACAGAGTTTTATGGAATTTTATCTAGCTAAATGTCAGGAAACTTGAGTTTATTTAATTATTTTAATAAATAATTCTTAAAGGTGATTTACCATAAACGCTGTGTAAATTAAGTGTAATTAATATAGATTTTCTTAAATACTGGATTTATTAAATTGTACTCGCATATTCACATTTATGTCCCGTAATTAGTAAAGTTATTTTTACCAGTCATATTAAATTATTTGGTATTACATTTAGAGTGAGTAGCAACAGTCATTGTGCGATAGCGACATTTAATTTATCACCACTGTCCGTGGAGTCCTGATACAACAAGCCCATTTTGAATTACTATCCAGGAAATTTTAACAGGTGCGTAAAGATCTGGATTGATCTGAATGCGCAACGCAGACATTGCCTTTTGTGATTTGGTCAAATTATTACCTAGTATTTTATGGTTATTATTAAGTTTGCCGACTAATGGGCAATTGAGGACTTTCAATTGGAATGACCTCAAAGCCGATTATTATTAGGGATGGGATTTTAGTTATTTTACCTTTTTTTAATCGATGTAACTATTTGAAATCCAATAATGTCAAAATGTGTTTTAAAAGATTTTCTTTTATATGAACCTAACTTGTTTTCACCTTTTTTACCTTTTTTGGAGGTTTTTGCTTTAAACTACCTATTTTATATTTTTGTTACCTATTTTTTTTAACTTGTTTTCATCTTTTTTACCTTTTTTGAGGTTTTTGCTTTAAACTACCTTTTTATACTTTTTTTACATATTTTTAAATTTGTCAGTTTATTTTCACCTATTTGTTACCTATTTTTACGTATTTTTCCTTATTTTATTTTATTGTGTTCTTTTTAAATTTTGCGCCAATATTTTATCCAGGCGTGCAACTCAACGGTATAGAATTTTTCTTATGGTCACAGACTGTATAACAGTAACTTTTTTTACAGTTACCTTCTTTGTAGTGAGCTTATGTTCTGTCATGGAACTTCTGTGAAGTAAGTGTCACTCAGTGAAACACAGTTTATTGCATAGAAATAGTTTATTGTAAAATTATAAACGAAACTTGAACTTTTAATTTTTTTTTTCCTAAAATGCTGTTTTTTAACCTAAAATGCTTTTTTTGGTACCTTTTAAGTTACCTATTTATCAGTTTTTAGTACCTAAATATCCCATCTTTAATTATTATTTACTCCCTATTCTAACAGTTGATTGAGACTAAATATGACATGAAAAATTATGTAACAGTAAACTTAAATTCAACAGAAATTAATTATAAAAACTTTATTTGGATGATGGAGGCCTAATGCAGATGGAGTACTTGACGGATAAAGTTAAATTTAAAATGCAAAAATAGAGACTAAGACTCAATCTACTTTTATCCAACAAATAAGCAAACAAACAAAGAAACAGACAAAAAATGAAAACGAGAAACACATACGACAGCTGAGCTCCAGTATGATGCATTATTTATCTAATGGTATTTATATATTTATTTATTTATATTATATGTGGATGATGTGATTTTGGGTTTGTAGGATGTCACTTTAACAGTTTAACACTGACATTATCCTATCTAACTAATCTATAAATTTAATAAGTAAATAATACGCCCGTAACAGACAGGTTTCCGCGAACCAGAAACAACTCATGAGTGCAACTAAATTCTAGACAATATCTAAATATATGTAGTTAATATCAAAAATAAACAAGTTTAAACTATCAAAAATGAACAAGTTTAAACTATTATCTACTAAACTAAAGCTGACTACCAAATAATATCTTTTTAAAACAAGACAACAATAACGTATTAACAAGTTATGAGTTGTTTCTTATGTCATTAAAATGTCACTTTAATAGTGTGTTATGAATCAAGTTTTATAAACGGAATTTGAGTTACGAGTTTTATTAGGCACGAGCGAAGCTTGCGAGCGAGTGTCTAAGTGTTTAAATTAAAAAAAATACCAAAAGTCTATTTTTACAACAACTTATATACTTAGATAAATATATAAAAAAATAAATTAAAAATCACACAAAATGAGAAAAACATTACCACATTGCTATATTCAATAATAATAAAGGGCCAATATTTTCAAAACGACATTTTTTGAAATTGTTTAGTAAAAATTGTTAAAGATTCGTAAACATATTTTTCTATAAATTCAATAGACGGCCTTATCAAAAGTTTTATTAGCTGCCGAATAAATTAGTCTGCATTAGACTGCAGCTGCCACTAATACCGGTTAAAAGCGGATTGATTTGAATTTAGGGTGTTTCAGATTTTAATCGGGAAAATTTAGTAGTCGATAGATAGAAAAAAGGAAGAAAAGTTTATTTAAACTTGTATGTTTTAAAGCTTCGTTTTAGAGATACAGGGTGTTAAAGTTATTTAAAATTATATATTTTTTCAAAAACTTCAAAAACATATTGGCCGAATTTAATTAAACTTCTAAGATTTTTGTAATGGATAAGGGGTTTAATAAAGGCTTTAGAATGGTTCACCTCCAATCGTTTATGTTTGAACACAAATAAAACTGTTTATTATTTTCTCTCTGAGAAACTGCGACTACTCTTTTACAAAATTTCTCGGGGTACACCTTGATTCCAAATTGCTCTGGGTTAATCAAGGAGACTCTATTGCCACCAAACTAACATCAAATATATTTCTTCTACGTAATCTCTCCAATTATCTACGAGTTGCTTATTTTGCATTAATTAAATCTGTAATTCGATATGGAATTTTAGCTTGGGGACACTCAAGCACTAAAAATCGCGTCTTTGGTCTACAAAGGCGTGCCTTGAGAATAGTGGCAGGTTTAAATTATAGGGCTGATTGTAATTCCTTTTTTAAAAGCCTAGGAATACTTACTTTCCCCAGCATTTTTATATATGAATGTTTGATCTACACCAAAAAACACATACATAAATATAATTTTCGCGAAAATGTACATAACCATGATACTCGCTGTAAACATGATTTAAGCGTCAATCTTAGCAGATTGGAAAGAACCCGAAATTGAACCAATTATTATGGTATTAAATTTTATAATTTCTTACCTTTAAGTGTTAGGGCAATAAATGTAGATTTATTTAAATCTTGCATAAAAAACTATCTCATTAACAAAGCTTTTTATAGTACTGATGAATATGTTGTAAAAAACTGTGGTGATTTTTTTAACTAAATGTGTTTAAATATTTTATTAGTATTCTTGTTTAACCCAATTGTAATTTATATCTATTTTAAATTTTGTATACCTACGTATCTTTGTACTTTTATATTTATATATTGTTTTGTTTGACCTGTGTAAAGATCTTGTATTTTTGGCATTAAATAAATTATTATTATTATTATTATTATTATTAATTTAATGTAATTAAATTAATTTAAGCTAATCCTAAGGGGCCGCTGGTGCATACTAACTTGACATCTGGCTACGCCCTTGCATACAGCTATGCTATTCCATTATCAAAAGATGATGAAGAAACCTTTATTTTTTTTCTGAAATTAAGACTACTGATAAGAATAAAATATCACATCTAATAATTTCAAAGTTTTGGATAAAATTATAAAGGTCAGACGGGCAGACAAACAAGTATGTTCATTCTCCTTTAAATTTTCGCATAATGAACCTAGAAATTTAGTTTACTTTTGAAAACAATGTCATGTCATGGTAAAACAATGATGAATTTATCGTGTCTAATGAATTTTATTCGCTAAAGAACAAGGCGCCAAACTTTGCTACAATTAAATTATATTAGGCATGGCTGTTCTGTTCTGAATATACACATTTTGCCGGGCGTGGTCTTGCGGTAACAGAATGACAATAGATAAGTAGTTTTGGTATAGGGGTCTGGTGACAGTGTGAAATATTTAGTTTTTGCTACTTAAAGCGGAAACGGAATCGCGTTCTTGTAGCATGTAGTGAGTGATGCGATGCGCGATGCTCTAAATCTAGACCAGCATCTGTGCCAGTTCTCACAGTGTGAACGAAAATAATACGGTTTTAAAATTTGTTTGTTTTTCACACTTTAAAAATTCATTCGTCGAAGACTCGCATTTCACGTTACTTTTTAAGGCAAATATGATTTTTGTTCAAGTGATAATCTATATAAGCAAAAATCCTAGAAAAATTAACATAAAAAAATGTATGCTAGTTTACGTTTTTAAAACACCCAAGCAATAGCCAGTTGCATGGACGTATCTATGCAAATGAATAGTATATTATGTATCAAGTTGGAATATGCAATTTCTAATGTGTTTCAGATACTTTTTCAACGTTTCCAAAAAATACCATAGAAAAATAATTTAATTGGGAAAAAGTGAGGTTGGATCGGTCTAAAAGTTGTTAGATAATAAGCACAGAGATGTTGCCTCCAGTGTTTATTCAGTCATCTGATAGAATATTTAATTCTGTAACAATTTATGGAGTATATACATTAAAAATTTATATTAGAACGCTCATATTCCGTAATAGTAGTAGAATTTTTTTTAAATACTGTTTTAATATACAGGGTGTTATGTAATTAATGTTATATATTAAAATACTGAATACCTTTTGACATAAGGAATAAAGGAAAAATATTTAAAAAACATTTTTCCAAAGATAAAGAAAAAATATGCATTAGAAGTTTTTTATATTTTTTGTGATACGCCACTGGTTACACACTTGTTTATCTCTGCACACCTGTATTTTGTGAGTACATAGATACCAACCAACAAAGTAGCTATGCGTTGCCAGATGTAAAAAATTGTTACTAAACATTTTTCTTGCAAAAAATAAATAAAAACTCAATAAATACAAAAGTTTTATGCCCTTAAAGCTCTAATACCCTTCTGTATTTATTTACTGATCCAGCTATTAGCTTAAGCAATGATTAGAAAATTTAGTACCTTTGAAATTTGAAATCCATAACCACAAAATTAATTTTGTTCATCAGTTTTTTTCTCTGTTTACTCAGATGAAATTGGGACCAGTTCACAGGTTAAACTTTAAACATTTAATTTGTGTAAATAAATCCAAAAGCACTTCCCTTAGTTAAGATATTTACAATTTGAAAACATAACCTAAAATTTAAAAGAAATGCACTAGATTCTGTCATAAAAGTTGGCAGATTTTGTTTGAATTTACCTTCAGTACAAAAATGAAATAACCAACAATTAATAAAAACGCCAAATTGACAATTTGCATTGTTAATTTTGTCATTTTTGTAATTAAGCTAAATTTAAACAATGTTTGTCAACTTTTTTGAGAGATTTTGGAAACACTGTTATTAATCATAACATAATAAATCCACCAGATTAACCTAAAGTTCCTAGTCGATCAGTGGCGTACTTTTTGGTAGGATAAAGGTTATTATAAATTATTTTTAGACTTTGGAATTTAGAAAAAAAAAGTTTCAGGTGCTTCTTTATGGACCCTAAGGAACAACCCATTTTAATATATAACATTAATTACATAACACCCTGTATAATATAATATTAACCAGATTTTATGTTAATTCACTTTCTAAAAATGAATTTATCAAAAATGACTAGTTGTCATTGCGAAAAAGCAGCCATTAATAATTATCGTCAACAGTAATTTGCATCCCGGACATTTAGCAGTCAACTCCGAAAATGTCGTCAAAAATTATAAAAGTAGAAGAGTTTTTCAGATATAGTCAATTTTCCATAGAACTTTTGAATTGACTATATCTCACAAACTGCTCTACTTTTATAATTTTTGATTTTGGATTTAGGGGACAATTTTACATAATGATTGGCTGTTGAATGTCCGGGATACAAATTGCTAGGGACTACACTTATTAGTGGCTGCTTTTACACTTTAAAAACTAGTTATTTTGGACGAATTCATTTTTAGAGAGCAGGTCCACGTAACTTTATGTTAAGTTTACAACCAACTGTAATCTGTTAACTAATTCAATAAGTAGTTTGTAATTATAACAAACATTTTGAAGTTTTAATAACAAAATTTCTTGTTTTTAAAAAATGACTTCGCACACTCGATAAATAGGTATTTATAAGGAATCCGAATAACAATAATAACGGATTTCTGGTAATATATTATAAACACTTTCTTACGAACACGTTACGAATTAAAATAAAGTAAGCAGAAACATAAGTTGCAGTCGCGGAAGTCATTTGAACTTGTTGATGTATTGTCATTGGGAGAGGTTTTGTTTGACTGCCTGAAATTACGTGTACCTACTTTTTCAACGAAATAATTTGTTAAACATTAACAAAATAATCTGTAACCTTTGAAATTAATAAACTGCTTACAAAGTTGCATATTACCCTTACAATTCTTTTGATAAAATTTTGTCCTTTGTTAAAATAATTACAAACCCTGGTTTTCTACAAAAAATTATGTTAAAATTTTACAAAATAAAATTAACAAACTCATGTTAACAAATCTGAGAAGAAGTTATGAATATTTTTAATAAAAAAACTTGGGAATAAAAATCCCCCTAAAAAACTTCGTTTCCCTAAATTTTAATTAAAAATATCTATCTAAACCGAAAAAAATAATGTAGTTGAGTTAACGTTTGCCTAAATGTCATTTTTGAAAATGTTGTTTCATCAGAAAACCGATTGGATTAATCTATATTTTGGTGTCAAAGCAATAGTCAGAATTTGTCAAAGTTTATTTGTTCATTTCACAGTTAAAATATTGATTTAACATAAACTAATTTTTTGAATTAAAATGTTTATCCTATTTTGATTTAATAGCTGGAATTGGTTGAATAAAATACTGAAATTTTTAGGGTTACCTAAAAAAACTATTAAATCAACGTAGGTATAGTTGCTCTTTAAATCCAAAACATTTAATTTGTTCATTTAACAAATTGTAAATGTTACTTTAAAATTTGTTAAGGGCGCTTCGAACACCCACGCCACGCCATTGGACGGTGTTTATCACGTGATGTTCTTACATCTCGGCTTAGTTGGCTTACGATAGGAGTATATAAGCTCAGGTAGCCGTTTGTTTTCGGTGTGTTCCACAGTGGAACTTCCACTACACCAAATTGCCCGACACTGATTATCAGTGACTGATAAGACCCCCAATATAGGTCGAATCAGCTGTCTGTCGGTAGGTATTTAAAGTAGGTGGAACGCACTCAAAACAAAAACTCTGGCGAGGGAAGGTTCAATTATTTCTCTTTATATTAATTCCATAATTTAATTAACCCAACACTAGCGCAAATTATTTTAATTTAACATTTTATTGGTGTTAAGTGAATATGATGAAAAGGTTACCTGGACAATGTCCAGGTAACCTTTTCATCATATTCACTTCCAGTGGACATTTCAAGAAATTTACCTTAACATCTTAAAAATGTTAGCACAACCATTTTCGAAATATTACTCCGACATATAAAAGAATGTTTAATTAACGAGATTAGGAGATTAGAACAAATATTCTCATTTTGTTCATTTGACTGTTATTTGTTGTTAAATTAAACAATACAATTTGACATTTTTAGATGGTTAAGTAAACGTGCAAAAACCATTGCTTGTATTTAAAGTGCATAAAGAGTTGAATTAATATTTTTGTTGTTGTTTCAACAGCTTATTTATTTCAGTGTAGGGAAAAAAATCACTGACCTGGCAACACAGTAGAGTCTACCATTTATGTTGCCGCGTATTATTTTTATCATTAACCCTTAATTCAGATAACATACGGTCGAATTTTACACGGTTATCTTAATTTTTTTTAAATATCCAATACCTTCTAAAAATGAATGTACCAAATAACAATAAAATGGTTAAAACTGCAAAAATTAACTAAGCAGTTATACACATTTAGGTTAAATTCCATACCAATTAAAGCCAAAAGTTTACATTTTTATTCACGATTTTCCACAAATTTATATTTACAGCGATAAATTCCCGAAAACACGAATGCAAAATTAAGCAAAGTAGCAGTAATACGAGGTCCATTAATACGGACCGTTTAATAAATTATAAAACGTATTCACGCAGGTCTGACATCTATTAGTGGAGACCGGTTTTAGGCACATTCTCTGCTGTTTACCGCATTTTAATAAATTATCACAAGAAGAGGAAATTGCACGGGTTTTAACTACTTTCCTAAAAACATGCCTCTAAAGCAAAACTTTATTATTATTTCTGGAAAGTCGTGAAAATTCTTTAAAATAAACAAGATCATTTCATATTCGTACTTAAATTGTGTCAAAAATTATTTTATTTGAGACATTACAGATGTGTTTAAAATTGTACTTCCAATTTAATTATTATTTTAAATTTTACTTTAGAGGGCAAAGATTATTAGGGGTCATGTTTATTTGTCAAATCAATATTTTATTTTTAATAGTTTTTTTTTTAAATATCACTAGGCGAAGAAGTGAGCCTTTTGTGCTGAGCTCTAAATTTAAGTGCGATGAGCTACAATTAAGCAAAGCACAATCATAAATTTTATCTTCAAGTTGTAATGTTTTTTTTAGAATTAAAAGCCAATTTTATTTGCCAAACGATTCATAAAAAGTATAATTATTAAAAGGAAAAAGTGAAGTTAGAACTGTCTGACAGAACTTGAATTATATTAAATAACGGTGCATAACATAACATTGCGGAAAATGATTGACGCTTACAACAAATTACACATATTGATTTATCACTTTAGTGTTGAGTGTTGAAGATAATAGAGTTTAATTTATAGACCGCTTGAAATCAATAGTTGTAGTGCTCGATTTTTAAAAATAGAGGTGCTAAAACTGTAATCTTCCCCGGAAGATTTGGTTATACAAAAACTTTTATTTTATTTAATTCAAAACTTTATTTTTCAAAACAAGAAGATACAAAAATGGTTTGTAATAAGCGCAGTTAAAAATCAGTTTCCTGATTTTTTAAGTTAACTTTGTTGACATTTTTTAAAAAGCGAGGTACTGGAATGCTGTTTTGGCGCATTTCACCTCATATACAAACGGTTGTTATAGAAAGAACATATAATAATATAAGGTAAATAACATAAATTTTGTACTCGATACTGATCTTCGGCATTTTTCTTTTTAGATATGTACATTTAGGATTTATTCATCTGTGTTTTATGATTATAAATATCTTGTATGTATGTATGTACTAATTAAAAAATAAAGACCCATTATTATTATTAATATTATTATTATTATATTAAGTTAACATATTGTTCAGATGTATTCTTCATCATAACTTTATTATTCTTAACTTTTTATTTTTAAAATACACTTAAAAATCGTCTTCTATCCTTTTGAATATAAAATAATAATAATAATTATTATTATTATAATAATTTAACTTTAAAAACCATACACCTTGAAAATATAAAAAAAATGAAATCTAATTTTTTTCTTCCCATAAAAAAAATTATAATTTTCTTTTTAACAAAAAAAAACAGGATGCTTTAATTTTTTAGGGATTTGAAGATAAGCAAGAACAATTATCAGAAAAAAAAAAATTTTAATCAAAAGTAAATAAATTAAATCCATTATAACTTGTGTTACGAAAGAGGTTATTACTTTTGCTTTCATAAAGGAACATTATAAGAAAGGGGTTTCTCATGTTTGCACATGCTTGTACAGAAAAGTCCAATTTTTTGTTATAATTTTAATAACATAATATGTAACTACCAGTTTCATTTTAGAAAATCGATATCTATATAAACTTAAACAATGTTGTCTAAATTTAAAAAAATGTATATTTTAAGATTGTTTCTATAACAATTTATTTTTTGTAAGTATTGGTCTTAATTTTTACATTTAAAACGACAATTGTATATTAAAGTTTGAATTCCAATAACTTTGTTAAAAATTATCGGATCTTATTGGGTTAGAAACCAAATGATAGCATAACAAGCCCTTAGTAAACTCTTTCAGAAAATGTTTGTTTAGTTATTTCAGAATAACTTTTTTTTAATTTTGAAACTTGTGAAACACATATTTTCGTATGTCCCATTAGCGTTTTATAAAACTTACATACATTTTTTTTTAAATATTGAATAAACAGAACATCCTTAGTTAATACATTAAACAATTTATATATAAAATAATTAATTTTAATCTACTTTTTTTAAATTTGACTCATGTCCCAGACATTTTTTCCTTTGCGTTACGTCCGTCGCGTTACCGATAGAATATTAAAAAAACATATATATGGCAACTTTTTTGGCACTCACGTGATCAAATTTGTCCACTGCGTTACCGAGTCCATTATGTTACCTTATGGTAACGCAATGGAATTTAGGGTAACGCAATAGAATTTTTCGACAACAAAGTGGATATTTACCGTCGCTTTTATTAAAAGTTGTTTATGATAAACCAATTTAAAATTATTTGTGATTACAACCAAGGGAAAATTCCACGCAATATACAAATATTAAAGGGACCTTCACCAGCTTATAGTCAAAGAAAAAGGGTGTCTACAATTTAGAAATCTAAGTTGTTATTCTGCAAGTGAGCACCACGACAAGGGATTCTGTTTATGCATTATTCTAAAATCGTACCACCCTACATAGTTTCTTTTTTACGTTATCTGATTAAGTCCTATGTGTACCCCAGTCCGTTGTGATACCGATGTCTATTTCGTTACTTTTTTTGGTTTTTGTTAAAAAAAATACTTAAATAATTTTTATACACTATCACTTGGTAATACGTATTTATAAATTAGAGTTTAACTCACTAATGCAGTGACTAAAAGAAAATATTAATGGTATTATTTTTTTTAACAAAGAATCGGAATGGTTACTTTTAAAAAGTAACTTAACGAACATACATATTTAAAAAAAAAGCATACAATTTTTATTAAAAATAAAATAAAAAATTGGAGTCAAAAATTTGTGAACTAAGTACATTTTATTTCAAATTATTTTTATAACAACTTTTTTTATTGAATTAAATTTTGGATTTCAAATTGGTAACACAGTGGAGATATAGCTAGCTAAACACATTTTTCTGAAAAAAACGTAAAAAAAATTAAAAAGTGCACTGCCTGTCTTAAATTTAAGTAAACAAAACTAAACATTTATAAAAATCCAACCAAAAGTCAATTTAAGCAAAAAAAAAATTGATCTTCATTTTCCTGAAAGCGGGTGTTTCTTGAAAATGACCCTTATATTGAAATTTAGGGATTTATTCAGCAGTTTAGTACCAAATGTCAACTAAGCCTCAATTTTCAATAATAATGACATTTCGTTTTGCCAAATTTGTACAAAAAAAACCATCCATTTGCGTAGATATCGTAATGAGATACATAAACAAATGCGTGTTGCTTATTATTATACGCAATTATAATTAAAAATTACAAAAATAAATTTATTTTAAATCATTTTGTTTTTATGTAGGTATAATCCTTAATGATTGCAGTGAAAGAAATTTTTTATATTCTGTTTTATATTTTCAGAAAGCACGGAGTTCATTTCTATAAAACTACCTTAGGACTGTTGACAAAAAGAAAATAATTTCGTTTAAACCATAATACGTAATCGACTCACGTACAAATCCTTATTTTCTTTATTTCCTAAAAATTATTGTTTGTTTCAAATATGTCATCGTTTCATTTTTATTTTTGACACTTATTCTCGCAGGTAAAAATGTCGAATTAAGTTTTATTAAAGTTTACGTGTTTTTGATCAAATTTTCATCGGTTAGTATTTTTAAAATGGCTGTTGGTTTACGTCGGGAGTTTTTCTTAGAGGTTACAAACTTCAATAACGGTAATATACGATGCCATAAAAATATATCTTACCTCACAATTAAAGTCATTTTTCATTGGATAAATATTGAAAGTTTGATGATGTGGAAATTGAAAATAGTTTTGTGTCACAAATCTAAATTGATTGCCCTTAATAAAAAAGGGAACAATCGTTTAATTTATTACTTTTTTAAAATTCTTTTAAATTTCCACTTATTAAAAAGTACATTTAATCGGTTTGGAAGAAACCCGAATATAAAAAAGATTTATTTTTAAAAGTTGACACCATTCGCAGGAGTCAATAAACACATTATAGACAAGGGATAGGTTGGGTGGGTGGTAAGTTAGTTAGATAGGCAACTTAGTATTAAAATTTTGTTCTGTGACTACTGCGCCCTCCAGCGGGTATCAAAAAGAGATATTTAAATTATTGTTTATTATTTTTTTACTGGATTGTACTGATCCTTTCTTTTACTTTCACTACATAAATAATTCTAATATTTTTCTAGTGAAAGTAAATATAGGAATTATAAAACATAATAAGACTACATCTTTGTAATTATTATTTTATTTGTCAAAATTAAAAAATATATAAAAACAAACACAACTTAAAAGTCTCCATCATATGGTTGAGTGGAAGAGCAGACACTTCAGTCTGAACTCTGCCTTTGACAGACTGTCATCTATTCTGTAGTATTTAGGTATATAATATTATTTTGTATACATAAAACAGTTTGCCAATAAAAGCATTTACTATTATTATTATTATATGAACTTATCTAAAGCTATTCCATTTCTAATCTTATAAGATTAGAAATGGAATAATAATAATATATTATTCTATAAATGTTTATAAATAAAATAACAATACAAATTTCAAGACATAGATCAGGGTGAAAGAAGAAGGTGATATAGCTCCTATCTCTACAGTACAGAAGCAAGCGTCCAGATAAGTCAGTATTTCGTTCGTTGTTCGTTAGATGGCGAGATATCTAAGAACCTAAGGTTTTAACAACGAAATCCATATATTCTATAACAACTTAACTTTTAAC
This sequence comes from Brassicogethes aeneus, assembly GCA_921294245.1. NCBI lineage: Eukaryota > Metazoa > Arthropoda > Insecta > Coleoptera > Nitidulidae > Brassicogethes > Brassicogethes aeneus. The sequence goes on from OV121134.1 coordinate 53,491,157, forward strand.
GACAAATTATAAGATAACGAAAACTCAATGAGAGCCTTCTACCCTCATTAACGAAAATTACATCTTATCTTACATCATTATTATAATAATTTGCAGAACGATTGGCAATACTGTAGTATTGCCAACTATTCTGCCAAAATGCACAGTCGCCACAAACGCACAAAAGTGACGTTGAAATGGTTTTAATTGAATTTTAATTAAGCTTAGTGGACTATTCTTTGAAGTTAATCTAAGGAATTTTACTAAAAATGTTGGTTCCACTTCAATGCGCCATCTATTGAAAATTTTAACAAATACTGAGTTATTTGGCCGCTTTCCGGGATAGAAATGTATCACCTCCTTCTTTCACCCTGACATTTTCAAGAATTTGATAATTCTGTATTTACTTACATTTAATAGTATATTACACTACAAGGGCAGAAAGTGTGAGATTCCTGCACTGCGCGCCATGATGCCCGTGTATACTATTTTTCTTACTACCTCGGCCGAAAATACAACCCGGCCAAAAATACGGGAAAAATTAAATGTGTATATCGAAACATATTGATGCCTGCCCAAATTTTGAGGTTATATTAATGTCGTAATCAGAGTTGCATATGTTCAGCACACGACTAAAAAATTTTTACTCCCGCTTGACCAATGCAAGAAACTTTCTGCCGTGAAATCGGGGACGAAACAACGTATTTTCAGTCAAGGTAGTAAGAAAATTATATTTTACTACATTAGAAAAATAATTTAAAAAATCGAATATATTTTTTTTTACTCTCGACACTGAAAAATTGGTTTTTAGGCACCTTTAGAAGGTGCTCACCAAATTTGAGCTCCTAATATTAAAAGGAAGATCCTCCCCACAACAGTTTCATTTTTTTTAGTCCCTTATAAAAAAAGACCATATTTCATTATTTTTCAATTGTTTAACCCAAATATTTACACATATTTTTTTATTTGATTTTTCCGAATCCTTTTATGCATATGTTATATTATAGGTTATGTACTTAAATTTATTCTAGAGTGACCTGTAATTTTTTTTCTTTGCTGATTCCGAGCTAAACGCGATAGGTGTAATTTCAATGTATTGTCATTAGTGTACGGCGATATAATAACTTGACTATTAAACTGCGTAAAAATATGAAGTCTTTATTTACAGGCTTATAAGTGTTATAATATGAACGTTGTTTTACGCTTATCCTCGTTTTATAACCTAATGATGTTGATTATTAAATAAATAATTTAAAATCAAAATAAATTGTATTTGCAGTAAAAATTTAATAATAAAAATTAAGATGGACACCATCGATTAATTCATGCGTTTTAATAATTTAATCCGCTGTTTAAATACTGCCAATTTTCATTTAATTTCAGTTCATTTAGAGAATTTTAAAATGCAAAAATTAATTAAAATTAATATATTGAATAAATTAATATTTATATGCAGGAATTAAACAGGAAATATATATTTATCTGTTAAATAAAATATATCGGCTGATTCGGAAACTGAATTATCAAAACAATTGCAAAGTGTAATAATTGACAACTAAAAGTTATCAAATGAGTTAGTATTTGTGTATAAAAAGTATTTTTTGTCTTTGTATTATTAGTTGGATAGATAATTTTTTTACAGTTGCGAGTAATTTATTGCATAATACTATACTTACCACCTTTGTGTTTAGCAAGGCAGTATAGGCAGAGTAAGCTCAAAAGTAGTGTTGCCGCGAGACGAGACGAGACGAGAAAAGTCCTTCTCTCGTCTCGTCTCGTGCAGCGAGAGAAAATGGGTCTCTCGTCTCGTCGAGAATACTCTTTTCTCGCTCGAGAGTGCCTTTCTCTCGCCTCGTTTCTCTCGTGGTAAAAGTACCTAAGTATGAATACAAAAATTATTTGGAATGAAATCCGAATTCGTTTATATTTTTTTATATAGAAATTTAAACTGGAAATAAAAAAAAATGTGTGCAAAGACCACACCAATAAAGTAAGACTTTTTACGCCGAAAATATCGCGCATTTGAATCAAATGGTTGGATCTATGTAGAGTAGTTTCATCTAGTATTATACTATAATAGGTGTTTTTTTAACGTGAGACAGCTCAATATCTCGTGAAATACGCATTTCACATAAAAAAGGGGACATTAATTGGTGCTACCGCTAGCCACCCCCTACCCCTCCTTAAGGGTGAAACGGGGGGTAACTTTAGAAAGTCAAATGCAATGACCCGATTTTTTCACAGATTTTGGTAGTACATAAAAAATTAATAACTTTAATTGAAACTTTTTTTCAATTTATCAACAGATGGCGCTGTAATTCAAAATTTAAGAAAATTGGGTTTACTTGTAGCCAAACCTCACCCAATCTCACGTGGGGGGAGGGTACCCTCCCCCCACGTGAAAAGAAAAAATACGTGATATTTTCCGAGACCACGTGGTCTCGGAAAATATCACGTATTTTTTCTTTTCGAATAAAACAGTGTAAAATTGCGAGAAATCTGGGTTAAATTAAGTAAATAATTATAAGCAAATTGTTTTTTTAATAAATCTAACGGAATCAAGCACAGATTAACTTATTTACATTAAAACCATGCATTTTAAAAAAATCTCACGTGAGATTAAGGGAGGGGGGAGGGGGTCGAGCAAAATCTCAAGACATCTCACCAAGGGGAGGGGGGGGAGTCGAAAAATCGCCAAAATTGCCTCACGTAATTAATGGATGACCCAAAATGTATTATTTGAAACGTTTGAAAAACAAAAATTAACATTAAATGAACAATAGTCGGCTCTGAAAACAATTTATAACAAATGTTCAAAATGATATCCTTTCATTTCAAAACATTTTTGAATGCGGGTAAGGAATTCTGGCTCCACCATGTCCTCCCGAGTTGTAGGAATTGCAGCGTAAACTTTTTCTTTCAAGTAACCCCACAGGAAGAAGTCTGGCAGATCGTTTTCTAGAAAATTCCGTTACTTTTCACCATTTAATCCCGTTCGCCAAAGGTACCACACCAAACGTTTACCGACCAGGGACGCTGGTGCTCCACTTGGTGTCGAAATGGAAGGACGACATTTCGAACATTTGTTATAAATTGTTTTCAGAGCCGACTATTGTTGATTAAATGTTAATTTTTGTTTTTCAAACGTTTCAAATAATACATTTTTCTTAAATTTACTTCTGCGCATATATGATGTAACTACTTCACATAGATCCAACCATCTTGTACCCAAACCATTAAAGCCGAACGACAAATTTTCGTCATATTGGATCAGCCATTTTATTAAAAAAAAATAGATATCAAATTTGTAATCAGGCCCTCAAAAACCACATGTAGTTAATAAGTTTATTGAATAACCAATGCTTATTAAGCATACCGGTTTTTTTTTAATAGTATAAGGAGTGCCATACATGTGCTTATACAGGGTAAATTTTAAAAATTATTATTATTTTATAAGTAATTTTTTCCTGGTTAACGTTAAGTTGTGTTATAAAATAATACAACGTTAACCAGGAACAAATTTTGTTTATTATGAAATGCGAATAATGTTCTCATTGGTCCAAATAAATATCGTCATTTATGTGCAAAATTATAATTTTATGTAAAAAAAATTGTTTACTTATTACCGGGATAATCGAGAGAACGAGAGAGATCGAGAGAAACGAGAAATTCTCGAGCGAGAGAGGGCATTCTCTCGTCTCGTCTCGAGCCTTTTTTCGAGAGAAAATCGCCCTCTCGTCTCGTCGAGACGAGACGAGACGAGAGGCGAGAATCTCTCGTATCGGCGGCATCACTACTCAAAAGTTTTAAATAAATAAACCAACTATTGCCTTTTGTTTTTGTTTTAAAACACTTAGTTAGTTTAAATAATAGAATCACAAGATTTTTTATGTTTTATGTATATTACTGCTTTTTGAATAAAATATTTTTCAAGACACAGGGTTTCCAAATCAAAAAAGGTATTACAGGTAATTACAGGTAATTTAATTGCAAACACAATGATATTGTGTTTTCCACGAAAAAGTAATCTTTTACCTAGCTGAACTTTTTTCATACGCTGCAGCGTATGAAAAAAGTTCAGCGCGCTGGTGCTTTAATTTAATACTTTAATGAAATTTCTGGTCCAATTTACATCACTATTGGTTTATTTACATCTCTATTTGATTAAAAGAAATAAAGGAAAATAAATTAAATTTTTAAAAGGGAGCTACTCTGAAACAGGCAGTTTTTGCGTTTTAAGGAATAGGTGTAGTAAGACAAAACTCGTTCGGAAAATTGTGATTTTTTTTTTAAATAAAGGACTTAAAACTCATTTAATTTTTACCTTTTTCTAAAAAAATATTTTTCTTGATTGATCGGGAAACAAGCATTTCTTCATTCTAAAAATAATAATTTTATAAAAATCTTTGTTTTGCAGAGTAGCTGTCAACAGATCAATATCATGGCTGTTATGAATTTTTTTTTTAAATTATGTTCGTCATAGGTAAAGTATAATTTCAATTCACGTTCAGTAACCCAAACTGGATTCGGGTTACCTAGTTACTTTTTTTTATAATGCGTGCTTTGCATTCTTTAACTTTTTGCAGTGTGAGAGAAAAGGTTCTTTGAATTTGACATCTGTCAAATTTACCATTTCTTTAATAAGATTTGCCCTTTTTTTCTGTCATCAAATTTTAAAAATTGAATAAGATATTAATTGTCATTGCATACAGTTTTTTAATTTTTGGTTATATCCAAACTAATAAAAAAATACTATTTTTTCCTTATCAATCAATCTATTTATTTTTCTTAAAAGTTAAAATACTAAAAATGTTGTAAATTGGTCAATTAAACATAAAAAATAGTCATCCGGTATAATATTAAAAATGAAACTAATTTAAATAATGTATTTGCTTCAGATAAAAATGCATATGAAAAATATTATATATTAAAGAGAAATTATAGTAGCAGGGAATCTTCTGAGTGAATAATGCACAAAATCTCAAATGTAATACTATACTTTATATACTCCAGTAAGAAGATAATTAAATGATTTTTAAAAATAAATAATTAAAATTAGACATCTGTTAAATGGTTTACCAATTTTAATACTTATTATAGTCGCCTTCTCCCAATTTAAAACCTAATTGGTTTAAATCAAAGTGAATATTGAAATCCGCCAAACACTGATGCCTAACAACGTGAAAAATGATTTCATTATTTCCGTTGCTAGGTAGGCAATTTATAATGTTTATCATTATTCACTGAAAAAACACAATAATATTCAATAGGAGTAGATAAAAGTGCTCTTTTAGTTCCAACTAAACTTTCAAAGAAGTCCCAGAAGCCAACTAAATGGCTTGAGCGGATTAGGACAAACAAAAATAAACAACCATACCAATGTGGGACTCGAACTTGAAGTTTAAAATCGATTAATAGGTCGTAGCTTTTTTGAGTATTTTTTTTCTTTAACCAATAGGAAACGAGATAAACAATAAAATCTTTTAGATCCCAACAAATTTCTCAAAAAATGGCGAATGCCCCGGGATCACTTATACAGTTGAGTATCAGGTTTTAAAATTTTCGGCCTTATACGTAAAAAAACAGTACACTGTTTCAATATTAATTTTTAATACAAAATGCATATACACAGTAAAAAAAAATCAACTCTAAGCAACACTAATTAGAGTTCACACAGGTCCACACTAAATAGTGTTGTTTTATAACACTACAATTAGAGTTAATTTGTAGTGTAATTTTTCCCAAGTAAGCAAGTATGATTTAACACTATAGCACTGAGGATAAAGTAATTTTACACAAAATCGTGTACTCCTACACTTCCTGGGTAAAATCATACTTTTGTTCAGTGTAAATTAACACTACTTTGGATAAGTTCTAATTTTAGAAATGTACTTTTACTCTTTTAGTGCAAACTTCTACTGTAAATGAACACTATTATTTGAGTAAAACCTATTTGGTGGTAGTGAATAAAACGAAAAGGTAAATAAAGAGAAACATTTATTTGGAACAAAAATCTATGACAATTATCAAAATCGGTGCCTTTTAAAATATAATTTTATATTTGAGTCGTATGACTGGCTTAAGCAAAATGGTTTCTTAAAACGTACAAGTTTTAGATCAATGCAATGTTTTACTGGCTGTCAACTTGTAAGCAATGAATTATCTTGAGAATTCATCAGTAATCCATTTTTCTGTTATAAAAAATGGGTGATCCAATTGGCGTCAGGCGGCTGTATTTCGGGGATTTACCACACGTGTACAAATTTTCCTTAATATTAATAAAAATGTAGGTATACGTTAATATAATATACCATTACGCTTAAAAATAAAAAGTAAATCAAGTGTGTATGTATTTATATTATTAATGTTACAAGTACCCGACCTATAGGTAGTATACTGCCGTAAATTATTGATATATAATATAAGTCGGGTATGTACTTACCAAAAAATAAGAATGTCCTCTTATGGATTCACCGTAATTAAAATCTAACTGAACAAAAATGCCACACTTCCACAACGCGGTATCTCCGGATATGCACTGCTTAGGTAGATAGGTACCAACCAAACATTTTAAAACGCATTTCGGTTATTACCAGTTTTTTCAGTATATTTTGCCACTATTGGTGTAATTTAACTTTAATTGTGATACAATGTGCACTAGTAGTGTAAAGAAAAAAGAGCTCTTAGTAACATCAAAACAGACAAAGAAATTGGCATGCACTGTTGTGTACATTTTGTCACTATTTAACACATTAAGGGGTAATAAACACTCACATTAAGTTTTTCTACCCTTTTGATTTATTTTAATAATAAATAGTGTGAATGTACCAATGAATAATATTCATATTCTTTAAATGTGTTTAATAAAGTTAATAAGCACTAAATGCTACCTAGTGTATTTTGTAGTGTAACTTTTACAATTACAAATCAACTCTAATATTTTTACCCCTACACTAAAAAATTTACACGGGGCAAAATTTTTTACTGTGTACGCCCACTGCCACCTTTAAAGCGCCCATTATCGTACATGTTTTCACCCATGAAAACAGTTTGATTGGTTTTAACATAATTTCTCCTCCATATATTTTTTATAGTTTGAACTATGAAAAAAAGTTTGATTGTTTTATTATTTGGTCTACTAAGCATAAAAGTAAAAATTAAACAGTCTGAGAAGTTTAAAGACGCGAACGGTGAGCCAGCAAATGCTATTCGGATGGTTTGCCAGTTAATGAGTGGAACTTAAAGAGGGTGTGTAATGTTTGTAATCTGTTGTACAGATGGTTAAGAATTCGAAAGGCGCCGTTACGCTGATGTTCTGTAATACATATTTAATTACTTTTTGCAAGAGATAAAGGGAAACGTGCAACATCAAGATAACTGATGCCAAAAGCTTTCCTCGAGGTATCATAAATACTGCTAAGAAAATAATAACGTCAGTCCAAATGCTTAAGAAACGTAATTAAGATTTTAAGTTGCCTTTACCCACCCTCTGTTTGCCTTGAATAAATTTTATTTGTGTAATATTATGTAGGCCGTGGAATTTTCTTTTATATAAATTTCACTTTGACTTTGTTTAATTTCGTGTAGCAATGACTAAAACTACATTTTAGTTTAATGGAAAGTGGAATTAATATCCTAAAAATCCTCAATCCTCATTTTTTCCTACGTTTATAGCCAATTCAAGGTTTTTTTAAAAATTTGTTTGCTGTTATTTTTTTTAGTTTATTAACATTAAATTAAGGCCCTATTTAGACCTTTAAAGACGTTATATTTTAAAAACATAGTTTTACATAATTTTAATAATAAAAATGAAACGTGTAAGAATTTGTCTTTATTAAAAAAAATACTTGCTTAAAAATCAATCTACTTTTACCAATTAAATTAAAGGTTACTTACTTTTTGGTTTTAAAAACGTATTGAAAACACATCAAATTGCTATTTTTAGTATCTATTATACTAATCTTTAATAAAATAAAGTCAACAAACGTTTATTTAACATTAATTACGCTATGGAAAATATCTGCCGCCGACAGTAACACAGAAAAGTTGTATTTAAAAGGCGACTCCCAAAAGTTTTCTAATCAAGAGTCGCAGAATTTAATGTTTGCGGCTGTACGCAAAGTTTTTTGTTTGGGAATTACCATAGTGCTGGTTTAAAACGTTGTTTATATGTATTAAAGTTGCAAGTACTGAAATTCAGGTCACTGCTAATGAGTTATGGTCTCATTCCCCACTCTCTAACGATAATGAAGCTGAATTATTGCCGTCATTAAAAGTTAATAATATTACCTCTAAAACCCGGAAACCGGAGTCGGCTTTATATTTTGTATTTTTGGTTAAATGGCTATTGGGGCTAGTCCGATTAGGAGCATACGTAAATTATTTAGAGTTGATATTTATCAAATTTTATAATTTTTACTGTAACCACAATGGATTGTGACTATAACAAACAAAATATCCAAAAAATATTGTATGTTTTTGATTGGCAAAAATTAGGAAAAAACTACAGATATATCTGTGGTTACTTTAGTAACATTATTTGTTATAAGCCAATAAAAGCTTTAAAACTAAAAACCACTTTTTAATTTAATCTTACCGATGATACTTTTTAAAATAAATTTAAGCATTTCAATTTTTTATTTAAAATGAGCATTGAAATAATAAATTTATATTTTGTTTTTTTAAAAACAAAATATATTTTTTTGGACAGTTTTCAAATTTGACTTTTACATTATATTTATTAAAAATTTATTAAAATTAAATTTAGTTAAAATAGTTTTTTGTCTACAAAGCGTAAAAGTCTTTTATCTTTAAGCATTCTATAACACAGTACGACAAAATTTGATTTGTTTCCCTCCCATGAAAAATTTCTAAAGATGATCACGTCATTTTTTTTTAAGTGCGATCCAATAAAATGATATCCACGGTATTCGGCACATAATATAACAGCTTTGATAACAGCTAGACAGTATATTTTAATGAAAAATGTATTCACTGAATAAATGGACAACCATTAATATTATTTATTTATTTTAAAATTATTTTAATTATATACACAGGGTTTGCACATTTACGAAATACGGTTAAGAGTTTCTGAGGAACGGCAAAAGATATCGATTTAAAATTTTTAATGCGTTTATAATCCATTTAAGCTTATTTTTCTAAAATATTTTAAACAAAATGTCACTTCCGGTTTGACCGGAAGTGACATCAACTTTGTTATTTTAAATAAAACTCCCATATATTTTTACATTTTTAAATTCTACATAAAATTTTGAGTTACTGTACCATGTCCTATACCTCAATTGAATAGTTTTCGAGTTATTAATTTTTTCCGTTAAAATATGACAAATGCACGTCAATAAAATATAGCCTATAACTTTCTTGCTATTAGGTTTGCGGAAATAAGGGTGGAAGTGGAATCTTAAAACATTGTTTAAAAGACTCCATCTATATAAATTCCTTAACATATCGGGTGTTAAATTTAAAATAAAAAAGTTATTAACGTTTCAAGTTAGCCCAATTTGCCCTGGGTTTTCTCAGGTAATTTGTTAAAAAATGTTAAAGAATTGACATGGAATATTTTAAACATGTTTTTAAGACTTCAAACATTTAACCCCCATATCCGTAAACCTAATAATAAACTAGAAAACTATTCACTTTAGGTACAGGACATGGTATAGTAATTTTACTCAGAATTTTATGTAGAATTTAAAAATGCAAAAATATATGGGGGGTTTTATTTGAAATAACAAAGTTGATGTCACTTCCTGTCAAACCAGAAGTTTTTGCTATATACAAAAATCCGGATACTTCTTTCAATATTGTTGTTTGCATTAATCATCAACTTATTTTTATGTTAAAATGCACTTGCACCCTTTTGCTTCTTTCCCCTTCAATTATAAAGATAAAATGTTGTATTCCATGCGTCTTCCATAAATTGTAGGCCTCCGCAAAGCATCCTTTAAACTTTGAGCTCCCCTTTAACCCGTAACCGGTATTGTGGTGTCTGGGAGACACTCACCAACGAACAAAGCGCTGTCACACCCTCACCTTTTGTTTTAAAAATCTGTCGCTTCCAATACTTTTAAGTTAGGCAGTTATCAATATGCTCTTAGACTTTGAACAGGTTGGATTGTCAAACGGACAAATTATTAGGAGTCAAAGTGTTGAGGTGTCTATTAGACCACTGCGTACCGTTTACGTTATTTTTATAAAACAATTAATTCGTTATGGATTCGCAACAAGGGCCTTCTAAACGTGTCCAAAGTGATAAGAAGGGCTTCAAGGAAACTGTACTATAGTGGTTTTATGAAATCAACAGCGATATAAGTGCATAAGCATCTATAGATGACTGTAGTATACTACATAACCATTATAGTGATTATGTCGTTGAAGATAATCACAGCAGCGATTCAGGACTTGTCTGTGAAGATTCTATAGAAAATAATTTTATAGGGTCATATAGTAAAGAATTTGAAATTTTTTAAGAATTTAAAAAAAAGAAAAAAGTTACTATGGAAAAAATATTTGTAAAAATTAGCTATAGTTTGAAGCAGTTATTTTTGCTGTTAAAAAAAGATATATTAGAATTTTTTTTGTTTATGTTATTTTTTAAGGTATATTCTTCGAAGTAAACATCGTTTTATTTTGTTTGGTTTAATATTTTTTTTAGTTTAATCACAAAGTTTGCACTACTGCACTTTTTGTACATGTTTTGATTAAAACCTATTTGTTTAAATTTTTCTTTTATTTAGGTATTATTTTTGGTGATATTCTAACTTTATATATAGTCCCTAGTATCCCCAAAACCTCAGATAAAAAAAATAATATAAATTACAATTTTAAAAGGCAGGTGTCTCTCAGACCCCTTAGTACCGTTTATGTCCTGAAAATCGTACCGTACCGGTTACGGGTTAAAAGACTCGCTTCCTAGAATAATGACATAAATAACTATTTTTGATTAAATTGAAGCAAATTAACTACGCTGTGCGACAAAGTTTTTATAATAAACTATATTATATAACTTATTTTTGGCAATTATGATTTTAAAATTCAAAAACAATTTTCAAAGAAACACGTAGTCTCTAAAAATGAAATAGTCAAAATTCTACTATTTGAATTAGTACCAGCATTTTTTACTAATAAAATAGTCGTTTTCACTTTTAAATAGTTTTTGTTTACTAAGTAAATAGTTAAAGTTTGACTAAATTAAGATTAGTCATCACTTTGACTATTTCTGAGAGTTAAAAGTAACTTATTTCTTTAATCGTTTGCGGCCAACAACAAAGTATTATTTGAATTAAATGCATATACCTAAGCTCCAGGGTTAAATGACCCATAAAAACAAATAAAGATGCAAAAAGTTTAGCTCAAAACAGCAACACAAATAATATATTCAACTTTAAAATATTATGAATAATATTTATTGACAAATAAAATTGATTTTTATAAGAGCGGCTGATGGCCCAAAGGGTTAAGGACAACAGACTGACAAGCTTGCCAAGTACGGAGTACGGAACTTTTTTATTTTTATTTAACAAAAAATTATGAAGAGCAAGAAAACGAGAAAGCAGGTTCATGGGCTCACGACATTATGAGAAAACAAAAAACCAAAGAAAAACCTTGTGGACAAACCAAATTTTTTGAACTAATTTGATTAATTGCTTCTCAATCTTGCTCGTGTAAAAATAAAAATATGGAACACGAGTTTTGTCTGATTGTTGCTCGATCACAATGAAGCGATGTTTTGCTCACTTTTTGTTTAAAATATCCGCAAAAAGGATCGCAGTAAATAAATAATCGTTACTCACGATTCGTGACTGTACCATGAATATGAATATCCTCATTAAAAAATGTCACAATATTTGATCGTCCCTTGAATGTAACGAGCGTGACCTGATTATAGTGTGAATTGGCCTTAAAAGATGTTAAATATTTTTGTACAGTTTTTTAAATATAGACATAAACTGTGGCATCCAATTTACCGAAATACAAAAAGTGATAATTAAATGAATTCGTTTTTGTCGGTAAAGTTAATGGAATCCAAGGCGATTGTCTTAAATCTTTATACGTCACGTGTACTTTGAAAAGATTTTACAGGCCGTCGCTTTTAAATTAAAATTACAAAAGACTTAAATTAGAGTGACTGCTGCATTCCTTTTACCAAAATAATTAATTGAAAACATGAAAAAATGCCTAAAAAACAAACGTCTTATTTCAGATTTGGAAGTTTTTGCTTTGCTTAAGGCAGGGAAAAAAATTTAACGTAATTCACAATAGTCGAATTAATTTAAATTTTAAAATAGCTTCGTATATTGGCTAAGAAAGAGTCCTAAACTTTGCCAAGCTGCTTGGCATTTCTTAAACTTAAATTTTAATACATTATCATAATGGATTTTGCAGCTTAAGTATAAATTGTATTCAAAACAAATTCGAACGGATAAATGTAAGCAATTTCAATACCATTTCAAGACACAACTTTCCCTACCACAAGTCAAATAAATTAAATGAGTTTTAAAATTCAAAGCTTACGACAAATCGCATGATTCTGTCCAAACGAAACGGTGTTTCTATATCTAATGGTAAGAATTGTTTAAAATTATTGATGACAGAAAACTGTATTCACAAGAACGTAAATTACTTTTTTTGGGGCAACAATGTTTACTTATTTTTCCGTCTATCTCAGAACTGTTGTGCAAGATTTGATAAAACCTATCATAACCACTTGCGTACATGTCATTGGCAGGTTTGGTTTGTACAGTAGAGCATTATAAGAAGATATATCTTAAATGTTATAATTGAATCCAATTTATAAAGAACTTATCTAAAATTGCTTAAATTTTATCTTTACGAAATAAGGCACTGTATCTTGCTTTAATGTGGACAATTATTGTAGGCATGAGAAGTTGTAATTTAATTATTTTAAATAAAATATCTTTTATTTGTCAGTAATAATTTTTAAATTATAATTTCTATACATTGAGGAGATCTGAAAATAACTCCCTTCTAAACAATCTATGGGTCATTATGATCCGAATTGTTTAAAAATTTATTCAAAAAGTCAATTTAATAAACATACATTTAAATCAAGCAGGAAGCAGGAAACTAAGCATTTTAAGGTTGGTAATGTAATTGACCTAGGATGCCGAGCGCTTGGTGTATAATGCCGAGAGATAAAAAGGAGGAAAAATCAAAAAGGAAGAATGGGTATTTTAAATAGCGGGTATAAAAAATTTGGTGTGTCGAAAAAGTTTTTTTCCGAAGGTTTTTGATAAATCCAAATTCGATCTTAAATTTTCGAGAACTTCTAACCCAAAATATTAGAAACGCATTTTTCTAAGCCTATTACGAAATATGAACGTTCTAATGTCTCTTTTTAATGTAGAATGATATTCCTGAAAGTTTTACAAAATGAATTATTCTATCATCGGATGACAGAATAAACACTGGTGGCGACATCTCTGTGTTTAATATCTAACAAATTTTAGACCGATCCAACCTCACTTTCTCCCAATTAAATTATTTATCTATAGTATTTTTTAAAAACGTAAAAAAGCATACACTAGGTAACATTTAGTGCTTATTAACTTTATTAAACACATTTAAAGAATATGAACATTATTCATTGTTACATTCACACATGGAAAATTTGTACACGTGTGGTAAATCCCCGACATACAGCCGCCTGACGCCTCTCTACCAATGGGTGATCCCATTGGATCACCAATTTTTTATAACAGAAAAATGGATTACTGATGAATTCTTAAGATAATTCATTGCTTACAAGTTGACAGCCAGTAAAACATTGCATTGATCTAAAACTTTTACGTTTTAAAGAACCATTTTGCTTAAGCCAGCCATTCGACTCAAATATAAAATTATATTTTAAAAGGCACCGATTTTGATAATTGTCATAGATTTTTGTTCCAAATAAATGTTTATCTTTATTTACCTTTTCGTTTTATTCACTACCACCAATAGGTTTTACTCATATAATAGTGTTAATTTACACTAGAAGTTTGCACTAAAAGAGTAAAAGTACCTTTCTACAATTATTAACAATTATTTACAATGAAAAAAAGTGGGATTTTACCCAGGAAGTGTAGAAGTACACGATTTTAGGTAAATTAACACTTTTTAATACTATGAACTGAAATTACTTTATCCTCAGTGCTATAGTGTTAAATCATACTTGCTTACTTGGGGAAAATTACACTACAAATTAACTCTAATTAAAGTGTTATAAAACAACACTATTTAGTGTGGACCTGTGTGAACTCTAATTAGTGTTGCTTGGAGTTGATTTTTTTACTGTGTATTTTCCCCCAAAACTTGTTAAACCATTTGAAAATGATTTTAACATTATGTTACATTTTGTAATTTGTAAAACACCTATACCAAATGTAAGGATAAAATTTTAGGTAAAACATAAACAATATAATAATTCATAATTTATTATATGCAGTAACAAAATTTGTATTTAATACTTGCATTAACTCTAACAATCATTTTAGTAGTAGTTGGGATATTTAGCTGGTATACGTGGAGTAGGCGTGGGTGTTACACAGCCTACTGTAGTAGGAGAATCTGTAAAGAATTAAATGTAGAATAAAAACAATAATAATTATTAATATGTATTATACATTTTTATGAAAACAAAAATAAATTTACCGGTGACACAAAATAAAATCTGATATGAAAAATTATATTTTAAACACCAAATAAAGAATAAAATGTTTCAAAATTATACTTTATTTTCAAGTTTAAATAGGTATATTATTTTTTATTAAAAAAATCCGAGAACATAAAACATAAATTAGAAATTAACGCTATGGACCAATTATGGAGGTTCAGGCAGTAAATTACTGGGGAAAGCTTTTATACTTAATGCATAAATAGCGATGGGTACAAAAACAAAAATAACTTTGTCATTTTATTATACAAATTTATAATTTAAAAACAGACAATTTTCTAACTGATTTTATAATAATTTTTTTATGCAGTGTTATTTAAAATCTTGAAATGAGTTATGAATACAAATTATTATGTTCTGTGAAACTATTAAAGTCCACCACAAAGAAAAACTATTAATAAAGGTATGGGAACCAAAAATAAAGCAGTAAATTGAATGCAGAAAAAGTCTCGAGAAGAGCATAACACAAAGATAAGAAAACCATAAAAGTTAGGATTTAAAAAAATAAATAACTTGTAATAAATAACACTACAAATGTGTTTTTTTTAATTTACTTTGAAAACGAAATTATGGTAGTCACCAAATAAATCAAAACAAATATCCCTAGATAACAACGTGTAATCTAGAGTTGCAGGATCTTTTAGACGAAAATGACAGATTGATAATTTTAATTGGACCCAGTCAACATTATCGTTTATTATTGCAAAACTTTAAGGTGGAAGTTGACAAAAATGTATATAAGAGCATACGAGAAAATTATTCATTAATTTTTCAATTTCACGTTAGAAGATATGCATTAATTAAAGACATGGGCTGTATAGGAGATGCATTTAAATAACGTATATCTTATTACATTACAATGATTTTTTTCTCGTATGCAATTATACCTGTAGAAGTAGCATATGGGTGAATCTCACGAAATGTCTTCCTATGGTGTTACCCCGTGATATTTATTAAAACTAAATGAGTTTGACCTACACTTTTATTGTGTTTTGATCTTTCATAATTAAGTGGATATTACAGCTCAAGTTCCAGAATTTTAAAAGACTAAAACCTATCCTCCATGAATGTTACTCTTTCTAGGTTAACCTATATGTTTTCAAATATCTGAGGCAGTAAAAGCATACTAAAAATATCAGTTCACTAAGTAAATTAAACACATCCAAAGCAACCGAATCAAATATAAAATATTATTAAAAATTAAAAGAAATAATTTGTATAACCATTTATGTAGGTGTTACAAAAATTGATTCTATCATCCGTGAATCTGTTTTTACTTTAAATTTTAGGCAACGGATGGCGCTTTAATAATTTTAAATAAGCAAAAACCTCTGTTTACATTATAGATGCATGTGATTCCTGAAGGTCAGTTAGAATTTATATGCAGATGAGAGTGTTGCTGTTTTAGATACGGTGTTCTTATTTACGAATGACCAAATGACTTCAATAAATGCATTTTAATTTAAATTGGTTAAATTTTTTATAAAATAACACTTAATAATTTTTTAAAATCTCAAAATGAACCCTTAATTTAACCTATTTAATATCTGATTGGTAAAACATGGTATCATTGTTGTTTTAAACTATCATTTAAAAGGTTATAATTAAATAACTAGCACAACTCATCTGTCGATGTATAAATTTTGGAAATGTTATTCCTCTAAAGATTTCAAAAGTCAAATGCCAGAATCCCGTATTTCTCTAACTTTTTCGAAATAAATGTTGAATCATTTTATGTCGTTTCGTTTTTTTCTTAAATCAAAATTTTTTGTGTTTAGAAAGATAAAGTGCGCCAAAGTTAGTAAGTATTACATTTTTTATATTTTAACCCCAATAAAAATGCTGAATGTTCTAGGCTAGTTCTAGTTCTGGTTCTAGATCTTAAAATCCATAAAAACATTTTTTTTTTTAACTTTTTACGAATTACAGCCATTTAAATCGTTATATCTGGGTTATCTCGTAAAAATAGACTTTCTACACTCACAAACAAAAGAATCGATCCACACAAATTTTCGATGAATTTCAATCGCAAATAACTTGTTTATTTGATGTCGAATTGAAACGAATATTAAAGAATATTGTAGATAAATTAATGGACAATCGCTCACATTTTAAAAAATTAATAAAAAATAGACGTACGTTTAAAATATACAGGTTTAAACAAAAAGATATTTTTTACCTTAAGTTTAAGACACTCTGCAGAGTGGCAAAACCGTATATTGTTCTAAATAAAGTTTTATTTATAAAGTCACATCTATTCTTAATAGTTTTGTTTTTGGTTGAGCTCGATATATTTATTTTTGTGGAAAATATGGATTTTTTAAAAAAACATTGCAATTTACAATATTTTTCTGTATGAAGAAGGCTGTGGAGAATGACAGTGACAGTTTTGTTGAATCATCCCATAGGTATTTGGACATTCATACACGGCTTTCAAAAGCTATCAAATTGTTTTTTGCAAATTAATGTTTAAATTTTAAGGTGTCTTCCTACTTTAAAAAATGGATATGTCTCCGACTGATGTTGCCAGAGCCATTAATTTAATCTAGGATGGACGGTCACAGTATTAGGTGGCAAGTGTTTTAAACGTCACAAGAAGTAAAGTACAAAGGGCAACAACAGTCGGAGACATTTTTAAAAGTATGAAGACATCTCAAAATTAACACATTAATTTACAAAAAACAATTTGATAGCTTTTGAAAGATGTATATGACATGTCCAAGTATGGGATGATTCAACAAAACTGTCACTGTCATCCTCCATACGCTATAGCAACCTTAGTTCTTCATACAGAAAAAATATTGGAAATTGCAATGTTTTTTTTTTTTAATCCATATTTTTCACAAAAATAAATATATCAAGGTGAACCAAAAACAAAACTGTTAAAAATAGATGCGATTTGATAATTAAAACTTAATTTAGAACAATATACGGTTTTGCCACTCTACAGAGTGTTTTAAACTTATGGTAAAAAACATATTTTTATTTAAACCTGTATATTATAAACGTACGTGTATTTTTTAGTAATTTTAAAATATGTGCGATTCTTCATTAATGTATCTACAATATTTCTTAATATTTGTTTAAATCCGAAATCAAATAAAAAAGTTATTTGCGATTGAAATTCATCGAAAATTTGTGTGGATCGATTATTTTGCCTGTGAGTGTATTATATTACAGAAATTTTTTGTACAAAAAATATTGTAAATTTAATAAAACTAATACCATCATCGGCAACACAACAATACCTTAGCTGTAACTCGCAAACCATTAAAAAATATCAGAAATAAGTATACTTATTTCTGATATTTTTTATTTATATTTTTATATTTTTTATATATATATTTATCTTGTGGTCGTGAGTAAATTTTTTACTTTAAAGCTTTACATTTTTCATCTTATCATTGTGTTTGTTCGAGAAATATAAAACAATCAATTTTAAATTTGTTTCCAAAAAGGGGGAAAGCTGAAGGGGCAATACGATAATTGGTCGTTTCATTTCTTAGGCCGTTAGAAATGACATGTCCAAAATCCACACTGGATCCGGAATTTGATCAATAGCAAAATACAGTTTAACAGTTTAATTTTTAAAATTCTACTGCTTATAAAACAAAAGACATTTTCTTACCCGGAAGGCAAATTTTTCCACATCCGCATATATCTTCAGTTGCTACCAGGCCATGTTCACAGTCCCCATTTTTTATGCTATTTTTAAATAATGCACATATACCATCAAAGCAAATATCATTTTTAATCGACTGTCCATGTTGTGTAAGACGTGTCCAAAACTCTTTTAAGACTTTTTCTTTTTTGATTTTATCTACATTCTCATAATTAGAACCACACGACACTGTCGCGACAATCAAACATAGAAAAATTATGGAAGCAAATTTCATTTTGAACTGAATAATTTGAAAAGGACATTGCTAGTATTTATATCAAATGTTATCTAAAACGTGAAAATAAAAAAAAACAATCAAAAAATAGTTTTATTTTGTATGCACGATTTTTAATAGATAATTTGTTATTACCCGTTGTTATCTTAAGTCATACTGACAATTAGTTTTATAGCCTGTACAATAATGTACGAGTATATCGTGATTTTTAGGTCGTAACATAATTAAAAATAGTAAATGATATTAGGTTATACATTCAGTTGCGGAAAAAAACCCTAAAAAACAATTGGTTAATGTATTTTTACTTTTTAAAAGTCAACCACCTAAAAATAAATAACTTAAAAACAATAATACTGTTTTGTTAAACGAAATTCTGGATTCGCACCTGAATTTAACTGTATTTATAAAAAAAGACAAACTTTTGTTTCAAAGGTATACCTTTGATAAACGATATACCTTTTATAAACGAAGGGAACAAAACCGTTTTTGAAATTAAGGACAGCGTTGCTATTTTAGCAGTTGTGTTAAGTAATGATTTCCAAATTCATATATTTAGTATACGTCTGCTGTTTGGCAAATAATCCCTAAATGGAAAGTGGTGATCACAAAACTAATTGAAAAAATACAAAAACGTACAAAATTAAAAATAACTAGAAAAGTATGACAGAAAAAAACAACAATAAAAACAAAGAAGGGGTTTTATTACAAGTACATAAAACAAAAGTTTAATAGAAACTACACTTTAGGTTTACAAAAAAATATCAAAAATGGATACAAATTATAATGATTATGACAAGAATTAATCTAGGTTTCAGGATTTTTCCATATTAGTTCTATTTTTCGAGATATTATATTTTTAATTTTGATATTTTTTTCTAAATATAAAAAAGCCTAATTTTGTAAAAATGACCCGAAAATAGATATTTATTTAATATGGCAGAGAAGTAGGTCTATTTGTGCTGAGCTCAAACTTTGATTACAAGTAAAAATTAAGTTTAGGTATTTTTGATAGCAGTCTAATTTTAATTGATCCAATTCGAATCCCCTTCCCCCAATTAAAACCCAAATGATTAAGATTCCAGTAAATGTTGGAATCGGCCAATCACTGATGCCTAGCAACGTAAATAATTAATTAATAAATTCTTCCCATTGTCAGGCTGCCCCAGTTATATAGTTTATATGGGTGATTCTACAAAAGTTGGGCAACTTTTGACATCATTTTGTTTATATAGTTTTCGGAGAAAATTAAACAGTATTTTGTTATGAGAACATAGATAATATAATAAATAAACTGTACCAGACCGGGCCAGTCACTTTTTCAAACAGTTTCTAAAATATCTGTTTTCTAAATTTGAATGCATGGAAGTGACAAGTATACCAGGGTACTAATTAAATACATATTGAAAAATATAAGATTTATTGCAACTTTGAGCATATTATACATTAAATATCCTAAAATCAAATAATACCACACATCAGTGGCGCACACTGGGAGGAATTTCAAAAATCGCGGACAAAATCCTATTTTGTAAAAATCAACATAGTAAATTTTAAATTACGAGTTATAAAAAAAGAAAGCACAGAGATTATGATTTTAAAAGAAATATATTTTTTTATAATAAAATGCCCGCTTAAACTTGATTAAAAAGTCACATTGTTCGTGTCGGTTTTTTAGAGCAAATTGTATGTAAGTTTTTTAATCCCATTTTTGTTTTGCGTAATTAATGAAAGGAAATGATGGTATATTTTACTACATTCCTTATCCTTGTTCTTTCATATAAAAGTCTAAAATTGCAAATTTTACCATAAATACGGTTTTTATAAACCTTTTACCATCGCCTTTAAAAGTAGATAAATCTTTTACAAACCACAAGATATTTCGTTATGTGTGCCTTGGTGTGACGCAAAGTATTTGGTACCAGAACGTTCATCAAATTTTCTTTTTTTAAAGTCAAAAGAATTAAGCTGCCTTTTTTTGCCTGTTTGGTCAGCAGAATATGAAATATGTCCATGAATTTATCATATTAGTCGAATATTTATAAGTCATCATAGTTGCCTTTTGCTAGTTCTAAAACGTCAGTTTCCAGTAAAAGTCAATCATACATACAATCTCATCGTGTTTTTGTGTTTATTAACGCTTCATAATAATATTTGGTAAGTTATAATATTAATATTAATATAAATATTACATGTTTATTTGAATAACTTGCCTCTTTTTATGTAGAAATGCCATCAACGACTAATAAGGAGTTGTATGAACTAATTAAAAATGTTAGTAACAAAGAAAAACACAACAAACTTTTAAAGTATCTAACCGAAAACCTGGATATTATTGATAAATCTTATATTGTCCCCTGAATCCGAAAATATCGTCAAAAGTTAAAAAAGTAAAACAGTTTTTGAGATATAGTCAATTTTTCATTTAATATGGAATTGACTATATTTCAAAAACTGCTCCACTTTCATAATTTTTTATGGCATTTTCGGATTCAGGGGAAAATTTTACATAAGAATTGGATGTTAAATTTTGGGATACCATTATATTCCATGGTTAACTATGCTACAAGTAAAAAAGCAGCCAATAATAACTATTAAATTAGTCATTTTTGACTAATTCATTTTTAGAGAGTAGGTAAAAAACGTGGATTTAACCGGTTTTGCTTTAAAGTCAACTTTTAAATGTTATTTTAACATCGATAAAGGGGTTTTTTGGACCAAGTCACTCTAGTAGTCGATATAAATAAAGCAAAAGATGCGAAATTTACAAAGAAAAGATGTATCGAAAAAAATGTATATAAGTGATTTAGCTTGAATATTCCTTAATTGTAATTGTTTTTTTTGTTTATTTTTTCATTTTTAGCTTAGGTAATATTGCGTAATATATTTGTTTATTAATTTATGTTTTTGGAAAATGGAGGATCGACAATACCGAACTTTTCCAAATTGTTTAAAACAAATTTGTGAATTTGTGTACATAATTAAAACATTTTATTAATATTAACATTTTAGCATAAATTTACCACCGCATAAACCTTAAAATGGCTTGAAATAATGTGTCCCTAATTTTGTCCGCGATTTTTGAAATTCCTCCCACTGTGTGGCGGCTGGTGGATTTTGGGTATACCGATATCTCAATTATTAAATATGGGACCCACACCAAATTTATATGAGTTTATAATGATATTAAATAAACAAGTTCTGCGCAAGCAAAATTTAAATTAAAGTTTGCGAAAAAAAGATAACCGAAACATCGAACATGGAACTGACGACACGGTACTGATGAATGGGATACAAATTTGAGATTATATTTCGGAATTAAGTATTTTACTGATATTTTTTATTAGTGGATGCTTCTTATCAACAAATCACATATAGCCTTATATAAATTAAAATGAAATATATATACGTAAGAAAATATCTACTCACCACAGTACTGAAATTTTGACTGGAACTTGCATTGTTTTCAGGATGACTGTCGTGGAAATGGCGGGCTCTGTAGGTAATTTTTACCAACACTTAAGTTAAAACAAGGACTTGACGTTTAAACCAATATTTCGCAGAAATTTTGAATTTTAACACAGAACTGACGGGTAAAAGTGAATACAAAGATTTTCAATTTTTAAAAAATTGCTATTATTCGAATCTTTGATAAAATATGAAAAATACATTATTTAATGTTTTATAATTTGTAGTGAAATTGAAAAATTTAAGGTTAATTGAATATATTTTAAAATAAAATCACTCAAATATTTGATTCAGGAGTAGTGACACACCAAGGTACTGATGTATTGAATATTATTTATGTTTTTCTACAAACGTGCTATTAAAAAAATACATTAAAATGGGGTAGACCAGTTAAAAAAAACTGGATCTTTTGTAATATACTAAAATATTTGCAAAAAATATTAAAATACCTACATTTTAGAATGAAAATAAGTTATCCGGATATAGGTAGTTTAGAGTCCAAATTGTTTTAAAAATTGTCTTATATTATAAAAACTTCTTTATCATAATTAATTTGTTTTTTCTACGCCTATTACGGAGTATGACCGTTCTATAATGTAGCGACATCTCTATGTTTAACCCTTAACTACTCGCGCCAATTTTTGTAACATAAGTGGTCGCGGGGTGCACTGAGTGCTCCGCTCCTTAAAATGGCTATATTGCTGAATGTTTGACATGGTAGTGCATGGTAGACACATCAGTTATAGGTTACATGGAAAGGGCATTTGATTCCAAGGAAACGACAAAAAGTTATAGAGGTTTTAATAAAAGCGGAACACTCATTATTTAAACTTTATTATTGTCACCACTTACTGTTGAAGTAATTGATTCGCCTAGGCTGTATAAATAATTAAGTCCAATAGGGTAAAGTTTTTAACCTCACAGTCCTTGAAAAATCCGTTCTGACCAATCAAAAAATTCGACTACTCTTAGATCTACCTAACCTTACTATCTACTTTAAATAAATATTATTATATCTTATGTTTTATGTATGGTTTAAAAATGGTTATTTATATCATAAGGCTAAGAAGTGAGTCTTTTTGTGCTGAGCTCAAAGTTAAAATTAAACTACGAACAAAAAGACTATTTAGCCGAATGGTACCGTTTTATTTGTTAAACGTACTTTTAATTTTAATAACAATTATTAAAAGTATAAAATAAGGTTAGAAAGATTTATACTATACTTTTTCTACGACGAACATTATTATAAAAATAATTTTTTTAATAATTAATATTTATACAGTTCAATCAATACAACCGTACGAAATAACCCCAATTTTTGATATTTAGACTTAAAAAATTGTGTAATCTTTACGTTAATTTTTGCATTTACATCAAAAATGGCAAATTTGTCATACTATATTATCATTTTTTAGGTTTTTGTTAGATTTGCCTTCTGACATTTTTGAACAGTGTGGCATCGGCAACTTCTAGTTTGATGCCGGCGAAGTAAAAAGGTGATTACAAATGTGCATATTATTTTTTTTAAGATTGGGTATTTAATGATTTTGTATTTTTGTTTTGAGATGATAAAATAATTTTCACATTTTAGTATATCCCGTAAATAAAACGTCATAAAGTCTCAGCTTGTCAATGTGTATTTAAAAGATAAGTGTTATTGAAACATGTATAATAATGAGCGTTTTAAAAGTGGGAGTAGAAAAATAAAAGTAAAAAATGTAATATTAAAAAAGTTATTTTAAAGTACTTTTAACAAACTTATAACTCCTATATTTTGTGCATCTACCTCAAAAAGTTTAAATTTAATATTAAATTTGACATAGGCTACATATCAATTTATATCTGAAACATAAAAAGTTTTTCAAACAGTAATTACAAGCGCTATAAAAACTTTCATGAATAATAAAAATGTACTTTTTACTATTCTGAGCCTTTATTTTAAAGGGGCCATTAAATATATATTTGCTTTCTAAGTGCTTTATTTTGCTTACTTATTATTCAATTTTAAGCATAGAAAATTAAAAAGTTTTATTTTACTTTATTAAATATTATAATAAATATGCATAATTATTTAACTTTTTAAAGTGGTTTTAGGAAAACGTTCCACTCATATACTGCTTATTCGCTATATTTTGTAAAGATGACTTTTATTCCTTTTTTGCTGGAAAATTTGTCGAATTGCCCTATCACCTTACCTTATGCGCATAGTCAGTTCATAAAAGGGTGTTTAAATATATGATACCATAGACATATTAATATGATACGAATTGTCAACTAAATAAAATTAAGGGTTTTATCAAATTTTTCTAAATTGTTTGCTTACATCACCTAGCTTAAGCTTACATTAATTTCTGTGGTTTGACTTTATAAAAAGCAAAAAGTAGCATAACATGCATATTATGTAAAAGACACTAAAAATCTCGTAAACACAATGGAAAAAAACAATGCCAAAACAATTGGTATACCACAGAAAACAAACAAAATGGTTAATTATAAAAACCGCCTATTATATGTCTATGATAAAAACCTTTTGGCTATCGTGGTCAAAATACTACGTCGCCAAATTCTTGCTGTTATAAACATGCTCTCTTAAAATGAATTAGTCAAAAATAACTAATTGTCATAGCGAAAAAGCAGTCACTAATAATTAGTCAAATTCTAATGAATGAAATAGTCAAATTAATAGATATAAATTTAAAAAAAGTTCTGACCCAGTCGGGGTTTGTCGCTTGTCAAGCTTGTCAAGCGTATGTCATAACCAATGAGCCATCAGTCACTTTTATAAAAATCAATTTTATATACAAGGTGTCCCATATCGTTATGTTCAAATTTTGAGAGCATAAAGTAGACTTATTTTCAGGAAGAAAACCCGCAAAACTTGTATATCAATTTTTATTTGTTTCAAAGTTACAGGCCTTTGAATTACACAGGTCCACAAAAAAAAGTGGTCTGTGCTGGGTGTTGGACAAAGATTTTCCGACGTATTTTTTACCGCTTGTCGAACACCCAGCACAGACCACTTTTTTTGTGGACCTGTGTCTACAAAAAAAAGTGGTCTGGTCAAACTGCAAAAAACGAAGAAAAATTTAAAAAAAAAACGATAAAATCCATTATCTAATATCGGTTATTTTAATTTTTCTCCGTTTTTTGCAGTTTGACCCCCAATTTTGACTTAAGATTCGTGTTCAGCGGTAAAAAATACGTCGGAAAATCTTTGTCGAACACCCAGCACAGACCACTTTTTTTTGTGGACCTGTGTAATTCAAAGGCCTGTAACTTTGAAACAAATAAAAATTGATATACAAGTTTTGCGGGTTTTCCTCCTGAAAATAAGTCTACTTTATGCTCTCAAAATTTGAACATAACGATACGGGACATCTTGTATACAGGGTGTTTCATAATATATGCGCAGGACTTCAGGATGTGATAGCTCATCCAAAAAGATGAAAAAAGTCGCTATTATCATACGCTCTAAAATGCACAATTTTCGAGATACAGGGTGTTGAAATTTTAGAAAAAAATTCGTTTTCAAAATCTCCACCAATTATGAGTAAAAAATGCTTACAAAAGTTTTTTTTTCTACGATAAACGGTTCCAGAGATAATCGAAAAAAACAATTTTTTTCCAAAAATTTCAACACCCTGTATCTCGAAAATTGTGCATTTTAGAGGGTAAGTTAATAGCGAATTTTTTCATCTTTTTGGTTGAGCTATCACATCCTGAAGTCCTGCGCATATATTATGAAACACCCTGTACGTGTCACGCTTTGCAATTAATCTTTACTAGTCTCACTGGATTATGGGTTCGCTCCTGCGTCGCTTACCCACAAACTTCCAGCTCGCCCGTAAAGATTCATTTACAAAGCTTGACACGTAAATAACTATAGTTAATATATTAATATATTAAACGACTAATTGGTACTAATTCAAATAGTAGAATTTTGACTATTTCATTTTAAGAGAGTGCCATTATTAAATCTAAAATATCATTATTTTGCGGGTTTACTATTGTTAAATTCTTTTTTTGATACAATTTATATACAATTTAGTATTTATTATACTTCCCAAATGGAGACAAAAATATGGTTTTTTTAATTTAAATTCCCCTACTTTAATCCCACAAAAAGGACACTCTCAGTTAGAAATGATTTGTATACGAGGTGTGTTCAGAAAATAACGGGAATTTTTTAATTTAGCGGGTTTGGAGAGTCCGGTTGTCATAAAATTATTATGTTGGTATACATACCCCTGAAGAATGATACAAATTTAAAAAGTTTTCATTGTTTACTTTTTCAGTGGCAGCCGCTAAGGTTAGAAGTGTTTTTATGAGTTAGGCGATTTTCGTTCGTTAAAAGAAATGGGATCAAAGAATTTATATCAAATTTTGCGTAAAATATGAAATAAAGTGTGTGAAATGTTAAGAAAGGCCTATGGTGAGTCTGCTATGAGTAAAACAAGAGTTTATAAGTGACATATGAGTTTCCAAGATGGCCGTAAAGACTTTGAAGATGACGAATGCCCTGGACGCCCAAGCACATTAACAACCGATAAAAACATGGAAAAAGTGGAAGAAATGGTTATGAACGATCACCGAATCACAATCAGAGAAGTCGCTAATGATTTTGGCATATCGATGAAATTTTTTCGAATGTTTTGGGTATGAAACGCGTGGCAGCAAAATTTGTTCCAAAATTGTTGAATTTTAAACTAAATTTTTTGCCAAAAACAATACTATAATGATGCCCCAGCCTACATATTCGCCAGACATGGCTCCGTCTGACTTTTTCCCCAAAATAAAGAGAACCTTAAAGGGCCGTCGTTTTTCAGGCATAAATGACATTAAAAGCGCATCGCTGAAAGAACTAAATACTATCCCAAAGATCGTGTTTGAGAAGAGTTTAGAGGATTAGAAGAAGCGCTGGCAAAAGCGCATAATATGTAATGGGGACTATTTTGAAGGCGACAACTTTAATATAGACGAATAAATAAATATTTTTTTCAAAAAAACGAAAATTACCGTTATTTTTTGAACGCACCTCGTAAATATGAAAGTATGTAGAATTTTAGGGCAGTAACGCAATCTTGAAGTAACCTTTTTGTACATGCACTATGCATAGTTTGGATTAAATAATTAGGACTTTTGTCCTTAGCAAAGTTTTTTTTTCTCATAATTGCATATATACTGATTTTTACAGCGATTTTTTGGTGCAAATTTTGTTTTTTATTCAAATTTTAAATTTTCAAACATTATTGTTTCACCGTCTTTTTGGAGTAACATCTGCCCTATAGATTTTTGTAAATATTCAACATTTTGTTCATACAATTATTTAACTTTTTAGTTACATTATATTATTATGTACATATTATATTTATGCATTAAAATGATAATTCAAAGACTTGCATTGCATAGCAATGCATCGGATAGTTCTATTATCATTTGATACAATAGTCTAATTTAAGCGGGTTAAATAGGGCAACAATAATACAGACCATAAAATTTATTTTAAAGCCATGATTTTCATATTATGCCGCGCATAAAGCAGCCGGATGCTTCAGGAATTTACAGGGTTGTTAAGATTTATTGTGTAACACGAGCTTGAAAAATAAAAGCCAATCTACCTAATGCACAAAGCGAGAAACGCGAGCCAATATTCCGTATAAAAAGTCGGGTTTGTTACACTTGTTACATTCTCTGTTCCACGCCGCTATCCGATTCTCCTGATTCGCTTACGAATTATCCATGCTCTATAATTTTTTTATTATGCTTGCGTAGTCCGTTTTAAGCCATTTTTACCATTGTTTGCGTATTAACCTAATTCTTTGTATGTTTAACGTTTGTCTGTTTTGATTTCATACTATTATCTCCCTCGATTTCCATATAACACATTTAGGTAACTGACCAACAGTAGCGTAATATTTTGATCTTGGAAAAAACGCAAACTAAGTTTTTATATTTTATAAGTTCTCTTAGAATGAATTAGTCAAAAATAACTAATTATAAGTCATATTTGACTAATTGTCATAGCGAAAAAGCAGTCACTAATAATTATTCAAATTCTACTAAATGAAATAGTGAAATTAGTAGATTTAAATTTAAAAAAGTTTTGACCCAGCCGGGGATTGAACTCAGGTCTGTCGCTTGTCAAGCTTGCTAAGCTGTTGTCATAACCAATGTTGCTATCACTCTTATAAAAATCAATTTTAATTGTCAATAAATATTGTTCAAAATATTTTAAAGTTGAATATATTATTTGGGTTGCTGTTTTTAGCTAAACTTTTTGCATCTTTGTTTGTTTTTATGGGACATTTAACCATGGAGCCTATATGCATTTAATTCAAATAATACTTTGTTTTTGGCCGCAAACGATAAAAGAAATTAGTTACTTTTAACTCTACAGATCAA
The DNA here is from genome assembly GCA_921294245.1 of Brassicogethes aeneus. NCBI lineage: Eukaryota > Metazoa > Arthropoda > Insecta > Coleoptera > Nitidulidae > Brassicogethes > Brassicogethes aeneus. The sequence goes on from OV121134.1 coordinate 53,519,594, forward strand.
AAATGCACTTAATTAAGTATGTAGGTACTTTCAAATGGAGAAAATATTTTTTTCTACTCCCATCTTTAAAACGCCCTTTATCGTACATATTTCCATGACACTAAGTGACCTTTTAAATACACTTTGACAAGTTGTGGCTTTATGGCGCTTTAGTCACGGGCTAAAGTTAGCAACATGTTTTTAGACACGGGCTGAAGTTAGTTTTAAGTTAGTCGACAGTTGTCAAATGTCATACATACAATCGTTAAAATAAAGTGCCATTCTTGTAAAATAATACTAAATGTGACAATTATTTTATTATCTCAATACAAAAATATAAAAGTATTTTAATTTCGCCGGCAGTAAACTATAACTTAAATTCGGACACGGACTCCACTGTAAAGTGCTTATAAAACATTTACTTTACTTTCACTGTGAAAAACTGTCAATTTTCAAGAAATACATGTCGATTTATAACCTTTATAATCTATGTTTATAAAATTTGAGATTTGACGGTGACACACAGATTTCCCTATTGTTTCATATATGGCGCACTATACAAATTTTTTATTTAAATCAATTTAAGATAATAAAAAGTACTTATTTGTCGTAGGAAAAGTATAGTATGCATTAATTTAAGCATTCGTGTATAAAATGGCGTTTATCAAACTTGATACATAATATACTATTTTTCATTTCGCATTTTAAAGTAAGTAAGTAAGAGGCATAGGTATTTCCTTTCATGCTGTTCATAAACATGTATGTAAAGTGCTCATAAAACATTTACTTTACTTTCACTGTGAAAAACTGTCAATTTTCAAGAAATATATTTCGATTTATAACCTTTATAATCTGTGTTTATAAAATTTGAGATTTGACGGTGACACACAGATTTCCCTATTGTTTCATAGATGGCGCACTATACAAATTTTTTATTTAAATCAATTTAAGATAATAATAAGTACTTATTTGTCGTAGGAAAAGTATAGTATGCATTAATTTAAGCATTCGTGTATAAAATGGCGTTTATCAAACTTGATACATAATATACTATTTTTCATTTCGCATTTTAAAGTAAGTAAGTAAGAGGCATATGTATTTCCTTTCAAGCTGTTCATAAACATGTATGTTTACCCAACAACAACTCAAACATCACCTATGTTAAAGGGTATAAATGTTTCTATAGAAACATTTTTACCCTTTATAAAACTCTTTGTCCTATAGGAAAAAGTTTTATAACCTAAAAGTCGCAGATCATAAAATAAAATGGTGTAAAAAATCATTGGTGATATTAAATATATTAAATAAACTTAAAACCTACTTAAGATAATCCACAAATTCTAAAAATACTTGAAAAAACGTTTTATGCTAAACTAGCCAAGGAACAGATCTTCTGGCGGGGCCATTAGGTCCATCCTTAAATGGAAAAAGGTAATCTTAAAATAACTTAAAATAATTATTTGTTACTTATTTTTACACAGTATTTTGGTGAATTAAATGCTCATGTAAGGAAAAGGGCAAAGAAACTAAGCATTTTTCACATGGAAACTGGCATGTCGGCCAGCCAGTAAAACAACTTAATGACATTGAGGATAAATTACTATCCCTAACAGGGAAGCTAGTGGTGGAGGGATTACCATCTTTTAAACTCTGCATTGACCAGCTTTTAAGGTCAACACAGGCTATGTGGAAGGGACCCTTATACAACAGAGACAAAAAGAGGCCAAAAGAAAGTCCAACTCAAACTCTGATGAGTAGCGAAAGTGTAGAGTGTAATTTGATGCAGAGGTTTATTAATAAAACCTAAAAGAGATTTTAAAATTAAACAAAAAATGTTGGCTCCTATTTAAAGAAAAAATGTGAGATGATATTTTTTTGTATTTTTTTAGTTTTTATACTTTTGTTTGACTAATTTTTGTCTTTATTTCTATTCTTTATTGTATGATTACTCTTAAATTTTATAATTTTGATAAAACCAGTAAAATGTATTTAACAAGGTTCTTTCTGTAGTTTTAAATAGGCGTAAAGCTTAAGCATTTTAAATACAAAGAAAACGTTTAAAACATGATCTCTTTCATTCGGGACTGAGCGTCGCGACGTGTGTAGTCAGCAGCACTGACCACTAGTCCATTTTTGACGTATTTTTTTAAAATAAAAAAATGTGTAAAAAGAAAAAATAAGACACAGTGGTCAAAACTTAAGTATAGGACGAACAAAAATGCCAACCAAAACTGATAGCATATTTTGATTATAGACCCTTTTGTTAACACTAACATGTATTTATCAAAATCCCAGCTGATCCTATTTTAAAGTTTTGCAAACTTTTTTGTTTTTCTATTTCTATATATTATTTTGCAATTATTATACTTAAACTACCTGTACAATTTTAATAAAATTAAGCAAAATAATAAACTTTGTATCATTTAAATTACTTTACTCCCCAGTATTAATTTATTGAGTGACCTATTATTTTTTACCACTCAAAACAAAACATAAAAAAACGAAGATTTATATCTTAAATATTTTTTATAACAAAAAATACTGGAAGTTTGTCTATGAAATAATTACAACTTGCAAATTTTGTAAAACAATAATTAAGGTGGTTATGAAAAAAATTGCTATACAGTATAACGCAAGTGACATTTTGCTTTAGTTGTTTATTTAATGTATACTTTATAAAGTTAAAAATAGTATCTTAAAATGAAAATTAAACCGAAATTCAAGTGAAGAAAATCGAAAGCAGGTATGTGCTGGCTGTGGAGACAAAATTGTTTTTGGTAATCGAAAAATTCATAGTTTAGGGTTTCTGAGAAAATATAAAAATTACTGCAGACTTTTTCAAAGGAACACTTTAACTTAAGTGATTCAAAATTACCTACTTCAATATGGTAAAAACAGTATTTTTGCATAGCCACAATTGCCAAATTTTCAAAATTTAGAAATTGCTGGAGAATTTCGCGGCAGCCAAGAATGTATGTGCTTTATCTGCAAAATGTCAAGATATAAAGGGCATAAAAAATTATTAAGGGAAGAGGACGGACGAACGAACTAAAGTTTTGATATGCTCTTCCTTTCTAGGGGATATCGCTAGATGTAAGAAGCATGTTTGTACAGAGACTGAAGAATTTAAAAATACTGTTTCCATGTTAAAAACAATTCCATGTAAAACCCAAGAAAAACTTTTACTGAAAATTTAAAGCAAGCAGTAATCGATTTTGCTTCAAAGAATCTTTAGTTATTTATTAGTTTTGTATTAGGTACCTTAAAACAATAAATAATTATCTTAAGATATTGCAAACTGTATTTTACATTATTTTGTATGTATATATGCATGTATAGAGATAGTTGAAGTGCGTCTTTTTCATTAGCGGCAGACAAAAAAAGCAAAAAAGCTTAGGGATAGAAGTAAATCCATAGGCGACTCAATAGACGTCAAATAATAAAATTAATTTAGCATTTCATACAAAGCAATCATATAATTAATACATTAATTATAATCGCATGGAATATTAAGTGATTATTTATTGAATTTTAATTGAACGAAATAAAGAACAACCAGTTTGTTAGTATAATATTATGATGATAGACGAGTCGCCAATGTCGGAACTCCAAACAAATGTCAAAATTAATGCAAGCTCAGCATTGTAAGTAAGGGTTATAAGTGTTTTTAGTTTTTGTCAATAATTTCTAATGCTTTTAGCCAAAATTTAATCCGATATGAGTGATTTAATTGAAGAGTTGCAATGCACTCCACCTGAGTTATCGTTAATTGCTTCAAGTACACTTCAAGATTTAATTCCCGAAAAATCCCGCAAAGTATATAACTTTGCTTACGAAAGATTTATTAAATGGACTAAATTACACCATGCCTCAGTATATACTGAAAATGTCGTACTAGCCTATTTCAACCATTTGTCGGAGAAGGAGAATTTAAAGAGTTCAACACTTTGGAGCCAATATTCCATGTTAAAGGCAAAATTAAACATTAACCATAATATTCAACTGGCAACTACTTAAAGCTAACTGCATATTAAAAAAGAAAAAGTGCTGGTTATAAACCTAAAAAATCTAAATCTAAAAATCTTCATACAGTTGCCTGCCTCAGCTACGCTTCGGCCGTCAATCTCTGTACTCACCACAAAAAGAGTCACTTCTACTCCTTATGACATAATCTACTATTTTGTGTTACCAAAAGAGTCTATAATAAGATTATGCTCTCCGTTTTGGTTGGCATTTTTGTTCGTCCTATACTTTAGTTTTGACCACCGTGAAGATGATTTTATATCATGAGGAAAACAGTTAGAATGTTGACGCCTATTGAATGAATTTTTAATTTAGGATAGGATACATTCCTTTCAGAAACCTGTCCAACAGAAGACTGTAGAGTCTGATCCCTGTCCGTGAACAAGATACTAACTATTGATTAACAAAGTTTTCCTAACTTATTGAATGTTGGATCCTAATAAAGCGGAGAGTTCGATGTTCATGTTAAATATACGTGACCTGGCTCGGGGCATTATTTCGCGACCGCGACGTCCTCAGTTTCGGTAATGAAACTTGCGCCGTTCATATTGAAGACATCTCGGATTATCTGTGCAGCTGCAGCTACAGCTACGTTTCTGCAGCCTGCAGATGTTTTACCGATTTTAAGCACGTGTTAATGAACAGCTTCCACGGTCGATGTGTACTTATGTTTTGTTTCAAATGCATGTCGAATGCAAATTTGGCAAGGTTAATATTCTCGGTTTTCGCAAACGACACTTTCTAAATGAATACTTATTGGTCATTTTATGTCCAAAATATACAGGGTGTTACCAAATTCAATCCAATGTTGGTTTTGCGTTATGAAGTTAAGTGCCACCTTGCGTATCTTCCTTATAAAGCATTTTTAGAATCCCCTTTAAATTTTTTAAATATAATTAGAAAACACCCTGTATACGATATTGATTTTATCGAATTTAGAGTGTGGTACGGGAGTTGAATTATTATTATTTTTTACTTTTATTTTTATTTTATATGCTAAAGAAGCATCGGGTTTTCGCAACGCGTGCGCCATCTGGTGGTGTTCGATAGAATTGTGTGAAATCAAGAATTGTCAACAATAAATTTGAAGCATATACCTATGCTTTCTTTCTTTATCTCTTTTGAAAAAAAAACTACTTATTTTTTTTTTAAATATTTTTTTAAGTCTTACTAATCGCCCACGTTATTTGTGTTGCAAGTAAAATCTAAAAAACTTTTAGTACTCGATTTCTATTTATTATTCCTTATATCATTGATTAAGAAACTTAACGCTTATATGCTTATATAGTTACATTAGTGTGCGTATTTTTATCTAAGTGATCATGGTGAATTATTTTGTTTTTTAATTGTAAATAAAATTCAACAACTAAATCATTGCATTTTCATGTTTTGCCAGAGATCCAATACAGTACGTATATTTGTTGGTAGGCATTTCCATTGTAACGGGTGCGACACTAAAACTGCGTTTTTCATGATAATAAAGTGTTTGTTCATATATATCAAGATACGTTAATTTTAAAAAATAAATAATCAACAGGCTTGGTAATGATACTGTACTGTATACTGTACCAAACATCGCGATGCATCGCCGAAATTTATGATTAATAGAGATGGGATATTTAGGTACTAAAAACTGAAAAATAGGTAACTAAAAAGGTACTAAAAAAAGCATTTTAGGTTAAAAAAATAGCATTTTAGGTTTAAAAAAAAAATATTAAAAGTTCAAGTTTCGTTTATAATTTTGTTTAGCCAGAACATACCCACAATAAACTATTTATATGCAATAAACTGTGTTTCACTGAGTGACACTCACTACACAGAAGTCAGAACATAAACTCACTACAAAGAAGGTAACTGTAAAGAAAGTTACTGTTACAGTCTGTGACCATAAGAAAAAATTCTATACCGTTGAGTTGCACGCCCTGAATAAAATATTGGCGCAAAATTTAAAAAGAGCACAAAAAAATAAAATAAGTAAAAATACGTAAAAATAGGTAAAAACTAGGTGAAAATAAACTGACAAATTGAAAAATATGTAACAAAAGTATAAAAAGGTACTTTAAAGCAAAAACCTCCAAAAAAGGTAAAAAAGGTGAAGTTAGTTAGGTTCATATAAAAGAAAATCTTTTAAAACACATTTTGGCATTATTGGTTTTCAAATAGTTACATCGGCTGAAAAAAGGTAAAATAACTAAAATCCCATCCCTAATGATTAATGCAAGAGAAAAAACCTCAAATATTAGCTAACAGCACCTCTCCGGCAAGCGTTCGTAAACATACGTTTTCAAGCAACAGGTATGTTCACCAAACAGCGAATTTTGGAAAACTAAAATAAATTCTTATTTTTTTTGGAGGGGGGTATATGTAACGTTACCAATAGTAACGCTACATGATTTATGTATTAGAAATAAGTTACGCACTGTATAAGTATAATTTAGTTTATTGAGTACACACCTGTTCACACTGTATATCGCATATCGGCTTAAGAGTATTGTATTTTTATGTTTTGGTTATTATTTTGGGGTCTTTAGGTCGCTGGCTTCATGGTGTTGATTTGCCATGCCTAAAAGAGTACGTTTAATTTAGTTTTATTGATAACCAGGAAGACCTTGGTACATATTTTAGGTTACGACTGAATTTACCTTTTAGTTATTGTTTCGATATGTATGAGGTGTGATAAATATGAATGTATGCGTTTTAAGTTTATCTGGGGCTCTGGTAATCCTACAACAGTAGTGTACTTTAGAATAGGATAAAAGGGGGTTAGAATAATGCTTCTATGGACGAAATAATTAAAAGGGAGGCACATACATGTATGTTACGAAACATATGTAGTTCATGAACATGTATGTTTAAATAAAGAGATTCTTCTAAAAAATGACTTAGTTAAGTTTTTATATTGAATTTAAATATGTTAATCTGTAAGTACTTAGAGCAATTACCTAAGTGGCTACAGAATTACAAACTTGACTTAATTCGTTTTTAATTGGTTTATAATGTAATTTCTTTAACAACTCTGGAAATTTAGCTTAAACCAAGTTAAATCTTGCCTTGGCAGTTTTAAAAGATTGGTTTTAAGTTCCATCAACTAACAAATTCCGGAAAATGCGGCCAGTGGCGTTCCAAGAAATTAGTTTAGGTAGTTTTCCAAGCATCTTAACATTTATAATCTGATATACGAGTATACCATATTTTATTAAAATACTTTAAACATAATAGTTACGTACCTAGTAAAAACTTTTGAAATTATTATTATACAGGGTGTTAAGTAATAAATGGTAAAAAATCAAGGGGGTGGCCATGCCCAGACAAGCATTTTTGGACTTGGGGACCTGTGTCCGTAAACGCGAGCTATACACTGTTCAAAATTTCATGACCATTTTAACACCAAATTAACACCATACATGGTCTATATCGATACAAACCAAAATGGTGTTAAATATGGTTCGTTGGTCCAGTGTAAATTCAAATACTAATATAGTGCATATTTAACTCTCACACAGTATTAAAATAAATGGTGTAAATTGAACTCCTCTTCAGTGTTAAATATTATGTGTTTTTGGTCAAATTAAATTATACTACACAGAAAAAAAGAAAAAAAAAAAAGGAAACAGGAAGTTCCTTGACGCATTACTAGTATATTACCAGTGGTATTATTCCAGAAATTTGAAACTTCAACTCGCTAGAGATAATGTTTTTAGTGCGTTCCACCAACTTAAAATACTTCAAGTATTGACAGCTGTTTCCACCTCCATCTCTTTAGTATCGAACAACTTGTACTGTCACACCAAAGCAAAGCACTATCTAAGCTTATATACTTTTCATGTAAGTCAACAAAGGCGAGATTTAAGAACATCACGTGATCCACGCCGCCTTTGCCGCGATCGGTACACACTATCCAACCAGGAATGCACGGCAAATTGTTTTAATCGTTTTAACAGAGTGCTTTAAGTTGTAGTAACTCTTATTTTACAAACAACATGTTTAGTAAACTGAACCATAGTTGGGTTGGTTTTACTAAAGTTTTCTGGGTTAATTTAACCAATTAAAAAAAAATAAAATAAGTATCTGGTTTAGTACCGTCAAACTAATCTTTGTTTATATTAACCTTTTCACAGTTGATTTAAGTATATTTATAAATACTTATGGGTAAACTAAATTAATATAGTTAAATGAACTATTCCTTTTTTCTGTGTAGGTGCACTTCTCAAATATTTTTAGATATTTTGGTGTTTGCTGTATATAACATTTTTAATAATAATTTATGGTGTTTATATTAACACCCCTTGGTGTTGGATTTTGACACCATTTTAAGATTACTCTTTACACAGATATTTTAAACAGTGTAGGTATGCGTCAAAAACTGCGGGCACCGTTTGAATTGCATGCGCAAACTGGTGAATTTTACCTTGATTCGTCACTTTAAATAGAATTAAGGTTAGGTATCTATCACTTTCAGTACACCTTACCATAGTTACACGTAGCAAATGTAATCCTCAATGAGGCCTTAAAGTACCTTAAAGTGATTCTTTTGTAAAAAATAAACCTAATTCTATCAGGGCTGCCATCAACTTTCAAGTATTAATTTTAAGGATAATTTACCATAACCCAAAAATTTTTTATACCCACAAATTAAACTTGTCATTGACATTTGAGTTTGATGACAGCCCTAATAGAATAAGGTTTTTTTTTTTAAAGAGGAGTAAAATGGTTGCCCTTAGCACTTTAAGGCGTCAACAACGTTTATAAATCTGTATAAAAAGCACAAACCCGAAGCACAAGAATTGTAAACAACATAAAGATGGTCGCAGTTAAAGTGTGCATTTGGTTGCCTAACTTCGTGATTTTTAGTAAGCGTGCAACGAGGTAGAACAGACCTTATGTGGATTGTGGTTTTTATTATAAATAAACAGTTTTGTGTCTGGCGCGCCACTGAATGCACCTTAACCAAACTTTCCGATCATTAATGGCGTTCCAAGTGACAAAAGTTTGTCTCATCAATCAGTCGACGCGTCTTCGACGTCTCGAAACAAGAGCAAAGTAAAAGAAAACAATGCATAAGAAAATCCAAACACACAAAACCACTTAGACTATTGTTTTAAGTTCATAATTCAAAGCCGAACTTCTTGCTGACCCACACTTAATCGAGTCCTAGCGCTGAAGGCTTAATTACTAAAAAGAGAAGGGGCGGGATATAAAATATAAATCTGGTCGCTTTCCAGTTTGGACATCGGAGTAGTAGATGTATATATGTCTTTGTTTGTAAATTATTCTCATGGTTTTTTGGTAACTATTTATGAGGCGGTTTTGTTCTTATGTCTTTTGAAAATTTGGCATTTAAGGCTTTTCAGGTTATGTATCTGTCAAAGTATAGTCAATGAAAGAAATAATATTTATAGTGTTACCGCTTATGTTTAAGCGTTATAAATTAATAATTCTTTATAGTATCACAATAACATAACAATAACAATGGTTGGTTTAAGAATTTAGAAATATAAATACTGCATTTAATGAAATTCCAAAGTGTATGGTGCAAATTTTTGTGCATTGGGTTTACATTTCTCCATAAAATAGTTTTAACTAAACAGCATTTATTAAGAAAAATCTAACTTCTCTATTATGAAATAAGAATATCTGTATCAAAGGTAGGTTAATGTATTAGAACAAAAATATCATCTAATTTTGTGTTTTAAGGTTAGAAAAATCTAATTTGACCAAAATAAATAAGTGGATTATATAGAAAAGTGGGTTGATATGGTCATAAATAAATATAGGTATACTAAATAATTGTTGAATATGGTTCAAATTGAAGCTTTTATACTTCTAATAACAAAACTTGTGCATACCTCTCGGCATACCTACTTTAAGTTAGATTATAAGAAAACAATTTTTTTTTAGAGAAACTTGCAATGTGAAAATATTTAATACTCCCATGACATGTGATTTATTAAAAAATTTTAAAGTTATAATGATTTTTCGATGTAGATCAAGTTCAGTCAAAGCTTTTTAACTAGTTGTATTGACAAAACTTTAGGTAGGTACACTTTAAGCTAGATAAGAAAAAATACCACATTTTTAAATACCATATTATACAGTCTTTTAAATAATCCAAAATACTTATTTATTTTGGTAAAAATAAATTTTTCTAACCTTAAAATTACAAAGTTAGATGATATTTTTGTTATAATATAATAAGACTTAAGACTTAAGTCTGGCAACAGCTAACGTAATACGTGTGCTTTATACTTTAATTTAGTTTTGGTGAATTTATAGTGATTTAATATAAACAAATAGTGTATGTTGATACAAAAGGACATAAGTAGTAAGTGTGAACATAAAAAACTATAATAAAAACTACAATCATATTTAAAAGTGTAAACAAAATCTTTTTTCCAATCGTAAAATATCCGTTAAAACCGCTGACGAATACTGCTGTGTTGCCGCGTCTAACGTGATTTCCCAATTAACAATGCCCAACTTAATTTGTGTATGTTGCTCAAAAAGCACCGAGGAACATCGTTCACTGGAATGTTGTATATGTAAAAAAATGTGGAATGGCACATGTATTAAATTAAGTAACTCAGAAATTAGATCTATTAAGTCAACTAAAGGACTTAACTGGTCATGTGCCTCTTGTGATGAATACTGTAAAGATCTAAACTCACTTAAGGCAACAATCATATCGCTTCAACAAGACGTAAAGGAGTTAAAGGGTTTAAATAAAAAATCTGATGCAGTTATCGATGAAGATTGTGTTGAAGATATTATTTCTGAAATAACCGCCAGAGAGAGAAAACGCTGTAATTTAATATTATTTAATATGTCAGAAGGTGATAATAATGAGGAACAACAGGTTCAGGATCGACAATTTCTTACCGAATTGTTAGGTTGTATTTCTCCAGAAACAAAATTTGAAAGTCAACCAATACGTTTGGGAAAATATAGCCAAAACAAAAAACGTCCACTAAAAGTTACCTTGCCATCTGAATCTGCTGTAATTAATGTATTGAAAAACTCCCATAAAATTAAAGATAATCAAAGTTTTAAGCATGTGTCTATAAGTAAAGACAAGACCAAAAGACAAAACGACTATTATAAATTGATAAAAGTCAAGCTGGATGAAGAATTAAAGAATGGAAAAAATGTCAAAATAAAATATATTAATGACGTACCAAAAATTGTCCAATCTGAAAATCATTTAAACAACTAAAGCCCAACAATACCCATAAAGAATTAAGTGTTTACTATCAAAATACACGAGGTTTGAACACTAAAATACGTGACTTCTCATGTGCAGCAAGTGATAATGAATTTGATATTATATGTCTCACTGAAACATGGTTAGTCTCTGCTGTTGAAAGTGCTGAATTATTTTCTAGTACCTATAATGTTTTGAGATGTGATCGAAAATATGACCTACTTGACTGTGCCAGAGGAGGTGGTGTCTTAATTGCAGTAAAGGATAGTTTTAATATAAATAAAATTAACTTTGAAATTTTTGAGAGTGTTAATGGCTTAGTGGATATCGTAGGTTGTAAAGTTGATGTTTCTTCAAATGTATCCGTAACTTTTGTTGTTATTTATATTCCGCCAAGAATGAATGTGGGCGATTTTCAAAACTTTTTTGATGAATTAGCGTATCTATTAGCAAGTTATAGTGAACACATAGTCATTCTTGGCGACTTTAATGTCCCTGAGTATGTAAACTTAAATGAAGAAAGTAGTAAGTCCCTGCATTTGAATAATTTTTCGGCTTTTCTTAATTTAGAACAATGTAATAATATCCCCAATCTATTTGGTAAATGCTTGGATCTTGTATTTACTAATTGTAATTGTGAGGTTGAATTGGAGCAGTACCCTTTTGTTAAAGTTGATGATTATCATCCTACATTGGCAATAAACCTAAAAACAAAATTATTTAATACAAACTTTTGTAATAATACTGAGAGTAAAATCTACAATTTTAGAAAGGCGAATTTTCCACTTTTGTATAATGATCTTTTACAGATAGATTGGTCATATTTAAACTCATTTGATGACATAAACAGTTCGTGTGAGTCTTTGTATACTAAACTTTACAGTCTCTTCGATAATTATGTACCTAATAAAACCTATATTCATAATAAACAAACATATCCACCGTGGTTTAATAAATCAATAATTCAAAACATAAACAAGAAACTGCATTATCACAAAAAATACAAAAAAAACAAGTAAACAAATATATTTAACCTTGTTTAAGGAAACTCGCCAAATAATTAAAAATGAAATATCTATATCTTATAAACATTATTTAAATAATATTCAGCTTAATTTACAAAATGATCCTGCATCGTTCTGGTCATTTGTCAATTCAAAAAAAGGACAATCCCGAATTCCGAGTAAAGTTAATCTTAATAATATTGAATACGATAAACCTAAAGAAATAGTTGATAGTTTCGCGCAGTTTTTTAATAGCGTTTATATAGATTCGGTTCCATTTAATGATAACAACTTTGTATTTACTAATAATCACGTCTCTTTATTCGCAATTGATGTTGAAGACATATACAGGGCAATAAAAAAGTTGAAAAATAAAATGACATCTGGGTTTGATAATATACCAAGTTTTTTTGTTAGAGATTGCTCTGGAGCCCTGGCTAATCCCCTCTTGATTATTTTTAATAAAATTTTAAAATCTGGGTTGTTTCCAGACATGTGGAAGATTTCTAAAATCATACCAGTATTAAAACGAGGTGATAATTCGCTTATTGTCAACTACCGACCAATATCAATTTTATGTAATTTTGCTAAAATATTCGAAACAATAATAAATACAAAAATTTTTGATCAAATAAAAAATATGTTGTCCCCTTTTCAACATGGTTTTATTACAAAACGATCTACCACAAGTAACTTGGTTTCATTTACACAACATGCTAGTCAAACGATTGATAGCAATGGCCAATTGGATGTTATCTATACCGATTTTCAAAAGGCTTTTGATCAAATAGACCATTTTATTTTATTAAATAAATTAAGGCGGATGGGTTTTGATGATATGCTTATTAAACTTTTTGAATCATACCTTACTAATAGGCAACAATATGTCATTGTTAATGGTTACTGTTCCGAGTGGTTTGCCTCTTGTTCAGGGGTGCCGCAAGGATCTAATTTAGGACCCATTCTTTTTGTTATTTTTATTAATGACTTGCCATTAAATTTAAGTTGCTCCAAGCTTTTATATGCGGATGATTTAAAAAATTTTAAAGGTATACAAAACTTAAATGACTGCTTTGAACTTTAAAATGATTTAAATACTTTAAACCAGTGGTGTCTTAGTAATCGTTTAAAGTTGAATATATCTAAATGTAAGATTATCCGCTATACTAGAAAACTAAATCCAATTATTTTTGAATATAGCATTAATGATATTCCCTTGGATACAGTTTCTGCAATGGAAGACTTGGGTGTTATTTTTGATCAACAGTTAAGCTTTGTAAGTCACATTAAAACAAATATAAAATCTGCAACAATGACCCTTGGATTTATTTTTAGAAATACCAAAGGTTTTTCTTCTCAGTCCGTTAAATTACTATATTATTTGTTAGTGCGCAGCAAACTTGAGTATGCCAGCGTGGTTTGGCCTCCAATATATGCCATATCACATAACAAACCTTGAAAATGTACAGCGTAAATTCCTAAAAATTCTTAACTTTAGAATATTCAATTTTTATCCACCACAGGGTTATGATCATTTAGTTCTGTTAGAGACTTTTAATGTATTGTCTTTGGAATTGAGAAGAAAAATTATTTCAATAACTTTTTTGTATAAACTTCTTCATGATCAGATCGATTGCATGGATTTGTTGGGTCAATTGTGCTTTAATATTCCTCGTTGTAATAGCCGACAATGTATAACGTTTAGATGTCCCTTTGCTCGTACAAACACACTTAAAAAATCTCCTTTATATGTTATGTGCAATATATTCAATTTTATTTCTACTTCCTGTGATATAAATTTTTCTTCCTTAAGCTCTATAAAAAATTGTTTATCCTAGTGTTTTATATTGTTAATTGTAAAAATTGTTAACTATTTATATTTTTAGTTATTTATATATTGTTTTTAACTTATTTGTATTATTTATTTATAAGCTAGTATTTGTAAGTAAACACTATTATATGAATGTCCATTTATGGTATGTACTGTTGGGCAATAAATACCTATTATTATTATTATTATTATTATTATTATTAATAACCTACTTTTAAAACAGATATTCTTATTCCATAATAGAGAAGCTAGATTTTTTTTAATAAATGCTTGGTTAAAATTATTTTATGGAGAAAACCAGATATTTTTACCAAATTCACAAAAATATTACTTATTTGGCACCATAAACTTAAGAATTTCATTAAATGCAGTATTTATATTCTTAAATTCTTAAACCATCCATTGTTATTGTAATGTTATAAAGTTTTATCCATTTTTAACGCCTAAACATAATATTATTTCTTTCGTTGACTATACTTTGACAGATACATAACCTGAAAAGCCTTAAATGACAAATTTTCAAAAGACTGCGTTCCGTACGTGGTGGGACTTTGAGGTGTGGAGCATAGTATATTGTATATTACAGCGAACATGTATTTGTTCACAATACCTTCGATCGATTTTCAGTATCTGTAGAGCGAGGCGAAAGTGGCGGATTTCAGACAAATTATTTTTTCTTACTACCTCGACTCAAAATACGTTGTTTCGTCCCCGATTTCACGGCAGAAAGTTTACGTTTCTTGCATTGGTCAAGCTATACACGCACACTCTAATAGCGGGAGTAAAAATTTTTTAGTCGTTAAGCACAATTCAAATTTCGTACTGCCAACATGAGAAACACAAAAATATGACAGTTTTAAACCATAATTTTGCAATTATAACAACAAATAAACAATTTATGTTTTTACTTTTTTACTTTTTATGTGGTTTTAAGTGTTTAATGGTACTTTTATTTGTTATAAAGTAGTAATTTGTTAATTAAAATACAACCTTTTATTTTTACTGTATTGGCACCGCTGAATTACCATGACAACGCTACAGTTTGATTGATTTTGAATGTAAACGTCAGAATTAAATTAAACGTCAGATTTTAATTTTGACAAAAGTTTTTTTATATACATTTAATTTTTTCCCGTATTTTCTGCGGGGGTAGCAAGAAAAATAGTATACACTACACGGGCAGAAAGTGTGAGAGTCCTGAACTGCGCGCCATGATGCCCTCGGCTTCGCCTCGGGCATCATGGCGCGCAGTGCAGGAATCTCACACTTTCTGCCCTTGTAGTGTAATATACTATTGCATTCCTAAGAAGGAAAATTAATGACGTAGCGATATGAGTAATAAGTTAACGACGCAGAAATGTGACTTACCCAATTTTGAATCAACATTATTCATATAAAAGCAATTTTCTAAAATAAAAAGTCAAAATTAATTTATAAAATATATGGAAATTTAAGGTTTTAATTTTTTAAAGGTCAACTGTCAACCATGTTTTATTTAATGGTTTACATTATTTATATAAACTCAAGAAAATTAATAATATAAATTTAAAATACAAAACAATATTGTAGCTGTGTTTGCCCTAGGGCAGTACTGTCCAATTCAGCTGCCCGCAAGCGAGTCTCCGGGCCATCGTGGGTTCGGCGCGGGCGGTTGTAGACTAGTGGGGAAAGTACGCATCGATTTAGTCGTGGGCGTTTGGTTCGTGTCGATTTAGTCGTAGTTTGTTGTAGGGCGTTTATATCATATATCTATATATCTATATACCTACCTATATAGATATATGGTTTATATGAAAATTTAGGTTTCTTTATTCTTTTTGTATTTTTATAAGTTTTGCAAATGACATGTTTTTTGCAAATAAGGCATTGGGATTCTCCGCCATGCAATTTACACAAATAAAGATATTCCCAGTTTTTATTGAACAATAAACTCCTACGTTTTCAAATTTCGGTATCGTCGATAATAATTATTTCAGAATTCATAATAATAATTATTTAAATCAACAAATCGTCAGAGATAGTTACGCTCGGTACTGTCACTTTGACGCTTCTCCTAGCTGTCATAGCACACCATGCATGGCCCGCGCGGGCCCGCGACGTGCCCGGCCGGGCAAAATGCCCGTATGGGCCGAATTGGACATGCCTGCCCTAGGGGTTTCTCAGGTAATTTGTTAAAAAATGTTAAAGAATTCATATGGAATCTTGGATAAAAATGTTTTGGGATTACAAAAATTCTACCCCCATATCCGCACACCTAATAACAAAAAAGTTATAGACTATTTATGATTGACGCGCATTTGTCAAATTTTCACAAAAAAAAATTAATAACTTGAAAACTATTCACTTTAGGTATGGGACATGGTATAGTAATTTGAATCAGAATTTTATGTGCAATTTAAAAATTTAAAAATATATGTTATGTCCTAATTGAAATAACGAAGTTGATGTCACAAGTTGCATGTGTTAGGTGTACTGTTTCCTCGGATTCAGTGCATATGGTACCAGAAGATAAGTATCACCCGTCGCTTTGCATCGAAATTAATATTATAAATGATTCTTATTCCAACTTCTCTTCTTGTACTAATAATAGATTCTACAATTTCAAAAAGGCCAATTTACCAGGGCTTTATGTAGCTCTGTTAAATCAAAACTGGAATTTTCTTAATGTCTTTAAAGACGCAAACTTTGCTTGTGAAGCTTTCTATTCAAAAATATATTCTTTATTTGATAATTATATTTCACAACGAAAATTCACAAAATTAAAATATCCACCTTGGTTTAAATCTGAAATAGTTAACAATATAAAATTAAAAAATATCTATCACAAAATTTTAAAAAACATCAAAGTGAGCATTTTTTAAACCAATTTCAAAATATATGTAAAATCCTAAAATCACAGATTTCTGTTTCTTTAAAAAATTATATCCACAATATGGAAAATAAAATAAAAGATGATCCTAAAAAATTCTGGAGCTTCGTTAAAAAAAAGCGAGGACAGACGCGCATTCCAGATAATGTCTACTGTGGTGATGTCAAATATGAAACTATTGACGGTTTTGCAGAATACTTTAAAAGTGTTTTCTTACTACCTCGACTCAAAATACGTTGTTTCGTCCCCGATTCCAAGGCAGAAAGTTTACGTTTTATGCATTGGTCAAGCTATAGGCGCACACTCTAATAGCGGGAGTAAAAATTTTTTAACATTCAAATTTCGTACTGCCAACATGAGAAACACAAAAATATGACAGTTTTAAACCATAATTTTGCAATTATAACAACAAATAAACAATTTATGTCAATTATGTTTTTACTTTTTATGTTTTTTAAGTGTTTAATGGTACTTTTATTTGTTATAAAGTAGTAATTTGTTAATTAAAATACAACCTTTTATTTTTACTGTATTGGCACCGCTGAATTCACGGCCTACTGTTATTTATTTATCAAGCTCTTCAAATGGAGATAGGTACATAAATACACATTTAATTTTTTCCCGTATTTTCGGCCGGGTTGTATTTTTGGCCGAGGTAGTAAGAAAAATAGTATACACTACACGGGCAGAAAGTGTGAGAGCCCTGAACTGCGCGCCATGATGCAGGAATCTCACACTTTCTGCCCTTGTAGTGTAATATACTATTATACTGACCCCACTAATTCAGTTTTAACCGATTTGCCTTCTAACGATATATCTAATTCCCTGCATATAAGGCACTTTGCTGTAGCTGATCTATTAAAATCTATTTCTAACCTAAAAAATAGTTACTCCTGTGGTGATGATCAAGTTCCTAACTTCATTATAAAGGACTGTGCTGACGTACTGGCTTATCCCCTTTTGATTATTTTTAATCTTATATTGTCCACGTCCACATTTCCTGATTTTTGCGTTATATTATCAATTGATAAGGTCTAGGCTTGAATACTGCTCGATTATTTGGTTCCCTTACTATCAGATTCAAATCAAAACCCTTGAAGACATTCAGAGGCGTTATTTAAAGCTTCTTGCATATCGTACTGATAGAGTCTACCCGCCTCGTGGTATTGATCTAAAAGTATTACTGACACGGTTCCACTTTAATTCGCTACACGTTAGACGTATCATTTTTAGCTTTTGTACAAGTTGTTATATGACAAAATTCACTCTCCCAATATCCTGGCTCTATTAAACTTTTTAGTACCCAGACTAGAATCTCGATCTAACAACGTGTTTTATTGTCATAATGCTAGAACCAACGTACTAATTAAGTCTTCCATTTATATAATATGTAACAACTTTAATTTAATTTGCAATAATTGTGATTTATTTTGTGATAGCATTAGCAAGATTATCGCCATAGCTTCTTTATTTTTTTGTTAGTAGTTATTAAGTAGTTTTTTATTTTTTTTTGTTGTTCTCTCATATTTTATTATATTTTTTTTATTAGGTATTTTTATTAAGTGTTACTCATTTAATTTGTCCTGTAATTGGAATTTTCTGTATTCTGTTGAGCAATAAATTATTATTATTATTATTATTATTATTATTAAAATAAATTGCCTTTCTTGTAAAATAATACTAAATGTGAAAATTATTTTATTATCTCAATACAAAAATACAAAAGTATTAAATAGTTTCTCAACGCCAATATTTGAAAAGTTTATATGAACATTGTACTGACCTTTTAATTTCGCCGGCAGTAAACTATAACTTAAATTCGGACACGGACTACACTGTAAAGTGCTCATAAAACATTTTCTTTACTTTCACTGTGAAAAACTGTAAATTTTCAAGAAATACATTTCGATTTATAACCTTTAAAATTTAACATTTGACGGTGACACACAGATTCCCCTATTGTTTCATAGATGGCGCTCTACACAAATTTTTGATTTAAATCATTTTAAGATAATAATAAGTATTTGTCTTAGAAAAAGTATAGTATGCATCTCGTTTATAAACTTTTCTATACACATACAATGGCATTTATCAAACTTGATACATAATATACTATTAGATAAATAGACTTAAATGGATTATAAACGTTTTTAAAATTTCAAATCTGTATCTTTTTCTGTTCCCCAGAAACTTCTAATTCAAAAGTTTCGGGATTTTACTCATACAATCCCGGATTTTCGGGATAAAATATTGCCAAGATCCAAATTCTAGATTTCAGGATTGTATGCCCTATTATAGAGCTTTATTTTAATTAAAAATAATAAATAAAATAGAATTCCAGAGCTTTAACTTACTAAAAAATAATGTATCGTATTAAAAAAATTAAACAATTTTTATATCTCACAGTGTACATTTGATTAGGTTGATTTAAAAAAAAAAAACTGAGTCTTGTAAAAAGTTTTTTGATGTATAAAATAAAATCAGCATCATTTTTAAGATTATACAGCTTCTATTTATCAAGTAGTTTAGTATGGGCAGTAAAACCCCCGATCTGAGGACTCGGTTGGTGTAAATTAAACAAGAGGAAACACCTACTTTAAACAGATGGCGGGTTATTTCTTAAAAAGTTTTCTTATTTCCCTGCAATCTTAGCAGCCGTGTAAACTCGTAAACGTTTTTTATTGGACCGTATTCCGACGTAAAATTCCGAAAATCCCATTATTTTTATTGTGCGTTCGTTGTCAACGCTGAATACGCGCGAACTGAAAATGAATGCAATTTAAAAATCGGATTTTTATTGCACAGCCGTTACATTTTATTGCATTTTTGAGATAGACATACACTTAACCATTGTGTATTTGTTATTTGAATTAAAACCATTGTCTGTGCAGAGAGCGCTTGGCAATGCGAAATCCGTTTAAAACGGTTCATGTAAAGTCGACGCAAAGCAGAAGTTAAACGTATATTGTAGTAAGCATATCCGATGCGATGACCTGGCTGAAAGTGAGCCATGACAAAGCTTAAAAGCATAGTTGACAACATTTTATTCACATGGCTTCCTAAGCTTTCAGATATTCCTTTCGGGAAGAGAGGCTAATGTAATACAATTATTTGCTAGATTGGAATTTTAATTAAATTTAATACCATATATGTATTTTACAAACTCGTACAAAAATTGATATAAAAAGTGGTCAATTTTGTAAAATTATTTTCAACAGATTTTATGCAAAATTAACGCCATTTTTAACATCTTTTGTTATATTATATACTCATTTTAAAAAACATAAATTATTTAATTCAATGGGATTCAAAAAAAATATGTTTAATATAATATTACAGTACCTATGTGAAAAAGTAATTATAAAGAATTCCTTATTTAAAAAAGTGTTTTTCATGAAAAATAAGTTCGTGACAATATTGGAATCAGATGTTTAGGCAAAAGTTTTAATGGAACTAGACCTCAAAACTTTAAATAAAGCTGCTTAAATTTACGAAACTCGTTGAATTTATCTAATTTTAAAGCAATTTATGCCCAGAAGTTTAAATAGTTTTATAAATACTCATGGAATTTTTAAACTGCAAGTTATGTTTTGTCAACTTGTTCGGGAATTTCTTGCAATCTTATTAGATTGTACATGTAATTAGGGTTGGAACAGTTGAAATTTTCAAATGAAAATTTCAACTTTGAAAGTTTCAAACTTGAAATATTTCATTTAGTTGGAAAATTGAAATTTTTAAAAATTTCAAATGAAATTTTCAATCCGAAAATTTCAACATTGCCTGTGAAACATTCAGAAATTTCATTGAAAGTTTCGCAATTTACTGAAAATTTCGCATAAATTTCACTTGCGGCCTCCCCTGGGACCTTTAATAATAATTTACAACAGATTCCGAATCGACCAATAAGAACGAGTTATCAAGCGTCTGATCGTTTTTGTTTAGTTCGGCTTGGATTTGAATACACTATAAGTAATTATTGTTACTTATATGCATAAATTAATTTAAATAATTTAATTCAGTTACCAATTAAATTTGTAAATTAAATCAGACTTTAAAATTTTTTTAAAAGTCATGATTAATTTAAACTTTTACTTTTGCTATAATTGCATCGGAAAACGGATAAAAAATGCCTTTGGCTCATAAAATTTTGATGAAGTTTCTTCAATTTTTGTAAAATTTCAGTAAAATATATAAAAATAATAAATATAAAACAATGAAAGTGGCACAATCTCATTAGCTTACCAAAAAGTGCTATATCTCTTTTAGTTTTAGTAATTTTAAAAATATTTTAAAAAGAAATCTCAAGAAATTTGTGGTAAACATAGGTATTTACTATTTATATTATTGGTGCAGGGGCCCACAGAGGGGTAGGAGGTAAGAGAGGTAATTTGCCATGGTCCCCGAGTGGGCTTATTTCAATATTAATATATTACACTTAAAGTGATTGAAATTTATTGAAAGTTTCAATAAATTTCATAAATGTCATGAAAATTTCAAGTGAAATTTCAAGTATAAGCAAAAAGTGAAATTTTCCCAACCCTACATGTAATAGACTGTTTACTTTGTTACCAAGGTAATCATGAACTGTAATAATTTAATTTAATTAAATTAAAAATAGTATTAACAATGTTGAAGTTAAATCCAATAGATTTCTCAATATTTATAGATACTTTTTATGTTTAAAACAGTTGTTGTACAAAAAAAATTAAGATCTAAAAATTAACATTACTAGCATGAAGTTTTTGATTTCACTTAACTTTACTTTACTCAGAATTAATTAACCAATCAGAGTACAGTATTCTCCACAGAACACTAGATTTCGATAGGGATTCGGTACTCGGATTGATTGAATGATTGATTCTTTAGAAAAATTGAAACCAGAAATCTATATTTTTATAAAGGTTTTTGAGGTTCTTAATCCGAATTCGCTTTTTCACTTTTGGTTTTTAATTATTTAAAAACCAAGATCGGATTTGAATTCATCGCATCAAAAACCTGCTGAAATATATAGTTTTATTTTAACAACAAAGGTGTACGGACCAACGGTATACCACATTGTAGGGGCGATTATTTTGTTTAGATTTGATTTTTTTTATTTTTTAGGAAATGTACCTATTTATATAAAAGGATTTAACACAATTTTCTAAAACCTTTTCATAAAAAAAGTTACAATTTGTTAATAATAAAGAAGGTATGATCATTAAAAGTTTGGGTTTTCTGACAGGAATTGTCAAAAAATTTAAATTAATCAAGTCGTTGTTGAATAATAATAATTTATTTCGATAATAACCGTTTTTAAATGTTTCTTAAATTAGCTTAGAAAATAAATAGCGTTACCGAGTTTTTTTTTTTAATTTAAATCAACATTATTGAAATCTCTGGATAGGGCGCGGAGAAACACAATCGTGGCCACCTAGATCGCCAGACCTAAACAGTCTGGATTTTTTCCTATGCATAGGACATGGGGACATCTTAAGGCGTTGGTTTACAGCACCCCAATAAATACTGAGGAGGACTTGAGAAACCGCATAATAGTTTGTTGTGACACTATCAGAAATACTCTAGGAATTTTTCTAAGGCTACGAAACTCAATGAGGAGAAGAGCTGAAGCATGCATACTTGCAGGTGGTGGCCACTTTCAACAGCTAATCTAAATTATTTTTGTTTTTGTTTACGTTATTTAATGTTAGTTCTTTTAAAATTATTTTATAATTAAATTTAATTTTAATTTTTATTTAATCATGGCATTGTTTTCTCAATATGCGCATTAAATGATTTTTATTTTTTTCATCGAAAACCGTTAGTCGTACGAAAAATGGTCAAGAAATCAAATTTGCCCTAAAATGAATGAGGATTTAAAAAATAATTTTTATTTTAAAAAATAGCAGTGGCGTGCATAATATTTTTCCAAAAATATCTAGACCACATCCTGTACAGACGCCACTGGTAAAAAAAAATAAAAAATCTTCTACATCAAAAACTTACTGTTAATGCTTAGAAGAAGTGTGCCAAATTTTATAAAAATATCTAGGAAGTTATTAAAGTCATGATAAAAAAACGATTTTTTTCTTAAAACTTTAACACCCTGTAACTCAAAAATTAATAGGTTTAGGTCATAGGTTTATTTAAACTTTTTTTCTTAAAATCAACTAAGGATTCACACCCTTAAGGTTCAGCATCTTATTCAGAAACACCCTGTATTATCGGAGTTTTATATTTGAGGTAACTTTTGCACAGATTGTGCAATATCTTGTTTATTTTTTTTTAAATAAAATTTGATTAATATTTTTGGTTTTTGTGCTGTACCAAAAGCGATACATATGTCATAAATATTTATGACGTATGTATCGATTTTGGGACGTCGAATCGATCAAAATATGATGTGAAAATATCACAGCCCAAAGACGTCACCGAACTGGTCATTTATGACGTCTAATATATGTTTTATCGACGTAATTGTAACCTATTTGACGTCATCCAACAGGTCTAAACGACGTAATGGGTGACGAAATAATTACGTAAAAAGAACGTCATGCTGTCAGCTGCGCAACGCATTTTTTAAAAACATATTTTTCATTTACTTAGGTACTTTTTTGTTGACTAAAAATTTCTGACAAGATCATACATCATGCATGAATAACATAAACCTTGTATTAAAATTTTATCACTCGCTCCATGTATCGTCGAAGAAATCGCGCAAATTTTACGCTCTGTTAAAACTTTTAACTTAAAAGTAGACAGAGCGTAAAATTTGATTTTTTTCAATTTTTTTACAGCTTTTCCTCCTTCCCGACCACTATGCGCTGTCTGTATTACGCTTATTATCGAATGTTTGAAGTAGGTAGCTACTGGATTTACAATGAAAATACACATAACAATGCAGTGTGTATTTGTACTAGCTAATTTCTTGCAATTGGTAATTAGCGTAATGGGACCGCTGAATAAAATCATAATTATTGTTTTGGTAAAATGCACGTATTAAAATAGAGTATCAAATCCATTTATTTATTGTTGCGTGTAAACAATAAATCATTACTGAACACACAAACGAGAAAAATGCGAAAGGACTTTAATCACAGTTAAAAGCGTGTGCAATTAATTCGCCCCAACAAATGGTGAGTGTAAATTTAGCGAAGTGCATCAAAACTTGCTCCGAATTACTGAAAAGAGAACCGAGTTAATTTCAATTCATCAGAAATAAATGATTGTCACATATTTGCAAATGTATGCACGGCTTCACCCGTGTTAGCTGGGTGCGAATGTCTATTGCGTTCCGTACTGTCCCCTAGTTGGGGCTCGAGAGCGACATGCGAATAGTTTTAATAGCCATTCTCGGGTTCGCCCAGTAGGGTATAGAGGAGGAGGGACGGGAGGGATAGACGTTTGTTGGTTTTTGGGGGACAATTACGCAGACTTAAAACTAAGTAAGACGCGGAATCCCCCTAGACCAGCCGATTAGTATTACTCTAAACATTTGGGATTACTATTTGGAGTTGGGGAGTTGTTATTTCGCTGCAGGGGTGTAGTTTCCTAGTCGAGGTCTTCGTCTTGTTCGTTATTGTCATTGTCCGTGTCCTCAGTCTTGATGTCGAAAACCATCAATAGATAGTTCAGTAGCTGGATATGTAACTTGTAGCTTTTGGTGTTTTTTTTTTAATTGTTTATTGTCACAGTAGTGCGAAATTATATGCTTAAAGTTACTTATCAATTTTTTGCGGATGGCCACCTCCCCTCTTGTTTGACCTCCTTTGTTTGTCCAGTGGAAAGCGTCCAATGACAGGTGGCACTTAACTCATTCATCACTTAACACTTCACTCCTCATTGACCGTTGCACCATTTTAGATTGCGCTCTATAAAAATTTTTTGTTTCAATATAATTGGTTTGACATTTTAAAAATTATTGTTGGTTTTAATCTTTAAACTTTTACGTTTTCAGAGCTCTCGCTCTCGCGTAGTGCCTTCTCAAGTGCTGAAACCTGGAAAATGAACTAAAAATATATTAACTTAAAAAATACAAAGATGTCCATGAATGATTTAAAAAAACTGCACTCTTTAAAATTACCTACATGGTATTTTTAATAAATTTTTATATATTAAATCAGTTTGTTAAAGCATCGAATTATTTTTGATAAAAGTTTGTGATAATGCCTAGTTACAGAAACTCTGTTTTAGTTAGTTGTGACAAAAAAAAAACAGTTGTTGAAAAAATATCATAATTCTAGACTATGAAGAAAATAGTTTTTTCTTATAATGAATATTTGGTTTGTTGGGGAAAAGAATTTTTAAATTATTCCATAGACAAATTCGCTATTTAATTAAATAGTATTGTTGCCCTAAAATTGTAATGAAGCCTTTTATTTTCCCGAAGGAAACTTTACTTCAAACTTGGCGTCACTTACCTTCCTGATTTTCTAATAAAACCTCGGGCGACAACTTCAATAGTTTAGGTGATTAAAGTTACACCTTATGCGGGGGTAAGTGGAGATAAATAACCAGGGTTCAGTTGTATTGATAACTAAAAATTGGGTCTGGATTCCTGTAAAAAGGGTATAAGTGAGGTGATTAGATACAACGAATATTTTTTCCTGGATTACCAACACAGAAACAAAACCTGCTAATAGTTGGCTGTGGAGGTTAAGAAATAATTTCACAACACCTGCCTGTCAATGCACCTGAAGTCCAAGTCTGCATAAACCTGATAAGTAAACCTACCAACATGACCTTAATATTACTTAAAAACTAAATTTTAATGCGAAATTCGCAACCTCAACTTATATAGAACTTCTCCAGGTAAAAATTAATTAGTCGCCAACAGTTGCCATAAGATCAGCAAGAATGGCCAAAGAACTCATAAATAAGGGCATTAATCACTCAATTTTAAATAAACACTAGGCAAAAGAAGCTTATCCTAAGGAAAAAACCTCTCTATATTACTAAGCACATTTAAGGGAACCATAAATTACGTTCTATGCGAAATAATAAATAACCACACAGTGGGGTGTAACGTTATCGATAGTCAGCAACCTCGGAATCCGACTCGGACAGACACGGACACATACGAACAGGAAGTACTTCAAGACCAGATAGGTCCTAGCAGCGTACTAACCAACCGAGCCCCATTCATGAACCCCAATTGAATGGGGTAATTACTAAATCCCTGGTTGAGGGGGACTCCGGATTGTAATTAAATTTGGATCAGTTCAATGCCCCTAAAAACCAAAATGTTTTCCCTCCTTGTCTGCACTCCACTAGCCTAAAATCGGGCGTATGGCCCGGCGACAAAATTCCGGGACTGGCCTTAACCATCGACACTGTCATCCACGACCTCCTAGGCGAAATTTACCAGCCGGGGTAAAAATTCGGATCCACCAAACACAGGCAATGCTGTGCAGTGGCGGGAAATCAGTGTTAGGCGTTGCCGATGGTCCAGTCATACGTTCCTTATATTCTTAATCAACAATAAAAGAATGAATAATTTAAAAATTGAGCAACACATTTTTAGCAATACAGACATATCTACAAAATCCTTGCACATATTTTCAGCAACATAGACATATCTTCAAAATTGATGCACACCTTCTACGACAACACAGACATATCTACAAATAGCTCTTACTCAAAAAGAGTATTTTTTAAAATCTAATTTTTAACTTGCTCAGAATCTTAGTGTGGTTCCTCCTTTGCAAAGAAAATACTGTAAGTTTATATAGTTGTACAAGTACGTTAGAATTTTGTTATTCAAATCTTTGACGGTCATTATCTCGGAATTAAGGTTTTACTACTTATGACACTGTTGTCGCCCATGTGCGATATGTATATTGAAATAGAAACCTCATATATACAAATCAATAAATAAATTTAATAAACATAGGATTTGAAACACTCAGTATAAAATATGATATATGGTTTAACGTGATTTTAAGACAATAATAAGGAAATAATATACAGGGAAAAAAATATTCACAAATAAAGGACAGAAATTATATAACCGAAACTGAACACTTAGTATACGGTATAAATAATTAAAATGTAAATTAACGGAATACTTCTGAAACAGATAAAATGTGATTACGGGGTCTATGGTTTACAGGGTTTTTTCATCTACAAATTAAAGAAAAAATTAGGATAAAACAGGTAACCAAATTGCATAAAAATAGGAAAAGTTCCAAGATACAGAATGAGATACCTAAATAGAAAATATGTGTTTATAAACCTTGACTAAAACAATAAAACCATATTAATTATAAAACTGTTTTTTTTATTATAATAGTACTAAATAAAACCTTAATGGAAAAGCGTATTTTTGCCCATTTTAATTAATTGTAAAATATATTATAATAAATAATAATAATATAAATAATATTTATTATATAATATATTAAATAATAATTAATACAGTGACTTTTTATATTTTTTCCTTGGGGTTGTGTCTAGTTGTTTGGTGAATTAATAGATAATTTTTCCTTAGACTGTAAGTTCTTCTATTTTAACTTTAAAATAAATGGCGTAATGGCTTTTTAGATATTGGAAAAAATTAGATACTGTATAGTCTCAAAACCCTTGACACATAAAACAGGTACAAAGGTCTGTATCTCGGAAATAAAGGACTCCATAAATTAATCAAGAGTAGTCTAAGAGTTCATTAAAAATTAAATCTCATAGTCAGTCAAGCTAAATATTTAGACATTTCATTTTAATATTGTGTAAAAGCCTTCTAAAGGCTTATTTAATTCATGATATAACAAAAAGTCTTTGATGTTTAAATGCCACAAAATTCTTAAATTTGCTCTAAATGAATTCAAAAAGCTTGTAGGCTGGTAATTTTTACATCAATTATCATCATTAGCAGATATATAATTTCACAGCATTTTAATCAAACATTTTGCATAAAAATACAGCCAGGGCCGGTCATAAGGGGGAGCAGAGGGAGGTAGTCACTAAATAAAAACATTTTTTAGTTGAAGCTTATTTAAGCTAAGTAAAACTAGTATCAATAAATAAGAATTAATTTTTAACTTAAGATCTTTATTTTTGTTAATGTGGCCGACACAAAATGTCGGACGTGTACTGAAAAAAGTCGGATTAAGTAACCCGAACGATCTAAAATTTGTGTATAAGGGTTTTTGAGTCGCTTATTCCAAATTTGATGATATTTTTCTTTAACTCAAAATGGCTGCTAAAATTAAATTGAGTAGTCCAAATATATCGAAAATGTGGATTTTCTAGTCGCTTTTATTCCGAATTAGATTTATTTATAGTTTTGTATTATAATGAATCTTATCTATTATCATAAAAAACATCAATAATTTGTTTTATGCACGATGACATTATAATATGACAATTATAACAAAAATTCTTTGACGTAAACGTCTTTTTATAGCCCGCGGGCGTTATTATGGCCCAGCGGGCTATAATGAAACGTCAAAAATTAAAAACAACAATGTTACACCATTTGATATATTCGAAGTAAGTTTTTTCGTATAAAGATTTTGATTTTTCCGGCAGCAGGCCGCAATTTTTCGCCTTTTCAGCAATTTCCTCAATTTCATTCATCTTTAAACTTTATAACTGACTGATGTCAGTTGACATTATAATATGACAATTATTACAAAAATTCTTTGACGTAAACGTCTTTAAAAAACAATAATATATTAAAAATAATAATATATTAATCGTGCATAAAGTTTTGTATGCATTGCTGGCATAACTGGTTTTTATGGTCCTACGACGCTTTTCTAGCCCTCGCGCTAACGCGCTCGGGCTCGAAATAGCGCCTCGGACCATAAAAACCTTATTATGCCCTTAATACATAAATAACTATTATCCACGACTACCTTATAATATATACTTTATAAATGAGTTTTCTAAAGCAAAATGATAGTCATATTTCACAGAGTGAATAATAGCAGTGAATAATCATTATTCACTGGTCTAGAGTTCCTATAGGACACACGATATAAATTGTATCTGGCAAGCACTTATAAGTTCGTCTAGGCAATTATATCCAGGCACTTTAATTATAATTAAAGATAATTATCTAACTTTATACCAATCATAAAAGTCTTGTTAAAGTATTACTTTAATATGTTTTTTTAATGCAATTGAATAAAAATTTAACATTAAGTAGACTATTTAAGTAAGCCATTGACATGACATGACAAGCTTAGCATTAATTGCTGTCAATTTGAAACGTCATAACTTCGATTCAGCACACGATTTTTGTTACAAATTATTATTAATCTTAAATTATACATAAAAAATCAAAGCGTGAAAGATGAAGAGATGTTACGCACTCAACAAAACATCACAGAAGTCACTTTTCGAAATACGAATTACCTAAAAAATCACATTCATTGGAAATAAAATACTGCATAATCTATAAATAATAGAATTATCAAGTAGGTAGTAAGCCATGTAATCAACTGACAACTAATAATTATTTGAAACGTCAAATTTTAACGACGCGGTGGTGCAATAATAATTCCTGTTAAAATTATAATTTGCTTTCAAAAATACGTTAACAATGGAAATTGATAGTGAAGAAGATATATTGTGTACTCCACCGGAGATAACAGAAGCTGCAAAAGTCACTTCCCTGAATTTGTTGCCTGAGAAATCCCGAAATTTGTACGTATCTGTGTAGGTACAACACCTTTATGGACTGGAGAGCGACCAAGAAAATTTATCCATTCTCAGAGTCAGTTTTACTGGTATATTTTATATATATATATATATTACAATTAATATAAATAAATAGTTTTAAAAATAGTCACAGGCATCTTTAATTTTTGGTTTTGTTAATGTCAAATAGGTTATAATAAATATAAATTTTTTTGCATTAAAATCCGTTAAAAGTCAATAGTAGTCGTGGACAAAGCATAGTATTCTACTCACATATAATGAGCTATTATTCACTCAGGTTAATTATGCCACTCGCTACGCTCGTGACATAAACTTAACCTTCGTGAATAATAGCCCTCATTATATGCTCGTATAATAATATACTATTATCAGTTTTATTATTATAAACTTGACAATCACAATTATAATACAATTACGATAACAATACAAACTTAATCACTATCAGAATGATCTTCTGAATATAAGGTAACTTTGTTATCCGATGAGACCTTTAATTCTAAATGAAGCTTATCTAATACACCGAACATTTTGTAATTATTAAAATCACTTAAGCAAGATATACTAAAATATACTGTAAACAACGAAAAGTTCCTTGGGAATGAGCTATCGTATATGATAGGGAATCCCCGAGAAGACAAAAACCCGAAAACAGTGCTACCACCCGAATCTGCGACATAAAAACTGACGCCAAAAATGCAGTGGTGCCTCGTGGCACAAGATCTCCTCAAATATCAATAGATTATACTTAAGCCCACATAAAAAGAATTGGTAAACCTGTGTCGTACCTAGGCTGGTTATGGCCTTAAGTACTTCACCAAGGTTCCTCTCCGATTGACTCTTCAGATATGGAGGAATACCTACCTCGGGTTGCTTTTATTCAGTGGAGAAAGTAGGGTTTATAAGAATCAGTTAGGGTTGGTGGTTTAATTTAAAATGCAAAAAGTAACTTAAACTGGTTTATTTACCAAGGTAAAAGTATGTACAAAATTATATTAAAATTATATACAGTATTTACAGTATTTACAAAAGTATCGTAGACTTTGCACACAAAGGTTCTTGCATAGCCTTTAATCAGGACAGGCAAATGTTCCAGGGCTTTTCACAGGCAACTGGCAGGCACGGGCGTAGTTTTCAGTCCTACAGAGAGACAGGGCAGATTTGCAATTGGACTCTAGTGGAAAAATACATGTTGTTAGGTTATGTTATATGCATACAGGATTTACAGTTTCATTAACTCTGCTATTAAAGCTTAATATTGTACGGCTTAAAGCCCTTTGATATTAAAAACAGGTTAACTTACTGTTAATATTCCACTGAGAATTCTCTGTGATTAAGTGGTTGGTTTTGGGCTCACAATTGATAACACCATTTGGAACTGAGCCACCAGACGACTGATTGTGCATTGAAAAATGCAGCGGTTTTATAGACGAAATTCTGATGACAGGCTTGATGAAAAACAATTGGGGCCGTGTGAAATAAATCCTTCACACGGGCCGTGTGCAACAAGTGTTGACAACAATGCGGTTGACAGCTGTCCAAGCGCCATCTGTTAGAGTTTCGTCTAACTGCAGGTTTCTGGTAGTCCAACTCTTTCCTTGACGTCGGGTAGTTAGGAAATCGTCTCATAGATGTCGTAATGTGTATCGTTACATCCCCCCCTTACTAAAATCTTGTTTTCAGTTTTCTGAAAACAGAACTGGAAATGATTTCTGGAAACTTTCAAAACAAATAAAACTTTTTAAAACAGGAAACTAAAGAAAATTATCCGAAAAAACTAAAAAAGAATTGTAAGGAAACTAAAAAATTATGGTTTGGCTCGGCTCCGGGTTACTGGTCCTCTATAAAAATTGACGACTTGCCTCGGGGAATTTTCACCCAGAGCCTTCTTCCGCTCTTCAGCCAGAGCCTTCGGCGAACTGCTGCGTCTGGGTGGTCGGACGGCAGCCGGTGGATCTCCCTGAGGTTGGTCGTCAGGGCCATCGGGTCTGCAGGGATGCTTCGCCGAGGAGGTGGCTGGGTGGGTGGCGGCATGGTCGTCGGCAGCCGGCGTGGAGGGAGCGGGACGATCGGCTCCGGGGTTGGGGGACGCCAGATGTTCTGGGCTGTCGAGAGCCTGGTGATGCCCTGGGCTGGTGCTGGGTTTTCCAGCAGGGGCATATTTAGCCAGGTCAGGCCCTCGATTCCTAGACGCCTGGGGGTGGGCACCCCGGCGCTCGGACTCTTCGGGGAGACTGGCATCTTGGCCAGGATGGGCGTAAGGCCCTTCCCCGGCGTGATGGCCCTGGGTGGCGTCACCACGGCTGGCGGCGGTGTGTCCCACATGATGCTGTCCGGGAGGGGAGAGGTGCTCAGGTCCAGGACCGGGGAGTCTCCGAAGAGATCCTGGATTATCTGGCGCTGGGGGGTGTTCATGTTCTGCAATAAAAGGTTTTAGATCTTTAATATGTATATTCCTCACCCATTTTCCTTCAGGAGAACGCAGATCATACACAACTGGGGACAGAATTTTTTTTACAACGAAAGGCCCGGCATATTTTGGGGCAAGTTTTGCATTAAACTTCTTAGCGGCAGAGGACAGGTGGTGTTCTTTTTTAAGGACTTTCTCTCCTAATTTGCATCTCCATTCTCTGTGATTAAATTATACTGGGTGCTTTGGTTGGTAAAGGCCCGTTCCTTATTTAATTTTACCAACTCAAAAGTTTCATGGAGTTTTTTCAGGCGTTCCGTGTGCTTCGGGGTTTCTGGTACCCCGGCAAGGTCTTCAGGCAGATTTTTAGGGGTGGTTAGACTGTTGGGTGTTTCTAACTCTCGTCCAAAGTTTAGGAATGCTGGTGTAAATCCGGTTGAATCATGTACCGCTGAGTTAATAGCTATCCTAAATTCCGGTAGCCAACTGTCCCATTTGGTTTGATCCGCTTCACAGTATTGTGCCACCATAGTCTTGATGACTTTGTTGGCCCGTTCTACAGGATTGCATTGAGGCGTGTATGGGGGTGTAAAGCGGTGTTGTATCCCCATGTCGGACAATAACTTCTGGAAAATCCGATTGTCGAATTGAACACCATTGTCGGAGATGATGATGCGGGGGCATCCAAAACGACAAATCACCAGGTCTTGGAGGGTTTCGGTGACAGTCTTGGCAGTAGCTCGACGTAGTGGCTTAAACTCTACCCATTTAGTAAATTTATCTTGAATCACCAGCAAGAATATATTTCCTTTGGAAGAACGGGGTAATGGGCCCACTAAGTCGATGCTTATGACATCCCAAGGGCGGTCCACCGGAAATGGTCGTAATTTTCCTGGGGGTTGTTGTTGGGAAGTCTTATACCGTTGGCAATTTTCGCACTGTCTGACATATTTAGCGACTTCTCTAAACATGCCTGACCAATAATATTTCCGGGCAATTCTACGAATTGTCTTGGCTATAACCAAATGTCCGGCGTGTGGCTCGTCATGGTTTTCCCGGAGAATTACAGATCTTTGTGGCTTTGGGATGCATATTTTCCATGGATCTGTAGATTCATTTTCTTTAAAATCGAAGAAATCGTAAAAATGTCTTAACAATTTGCCCTCGTATATTTTAAATTCTGGGAAGCTTCTTGGATTTTTCAGGACTTCTTGGAATTTATGCTGATACCAAGAGCATGTTTTGTTGTCAGTTACAACAAATATTGGTGTGTTGGTTACTGGCTTATCTGGTAGTGGCTCTCTTGATAACAGATCAGGCAGCTGGTTTTGGCTTCCCTTGCGGTAAACAATTTCATAATCGAATTGTTGTAAAAATAAGGCCCATCTAGCGAGTCTTCCAGAGGGATTTTTTAGAGAATTTAGCCATTTTAATGCTTGGTGATCAGTGACTATCTCAAAGTGATAACCCTCTAAATAGGGCCTCATTTTCTGTACAGCCCATATAATTGCTAAACATTCCTTCTCCGTTGTGCTAAATTTCGCTTCGTTCGGGTTCAATGACCTGCTTGCGTAGGCGACGACGTGTTCTGTGTCATTTACCCTTTGAATTAGCGCTGCCCCCACTCCTAGGTCAGAGGCATCAGTTTGTAGACTGAACGGGTGATTAAAATCTGGGCAGGCTAATATCGGTGATTTTGTGAGAGCTGTCTTAAGAGCGGCAAATGCGTCATCCTGTTCGGTGCCCCAGGCCCATTTGACATCTTTTTTTATGAGTTGTCTAAGTGGGGCCGAAATTTGTGCGAAATTTGGTACAAATCGTCGGTACCAGGATGCTGCTCCTAAAAATCGGCGTATTGCTTTGACATTTGTTGGGGTTGAAATTTCCTGGATGGCCTGGACCTTGTCAGGTGACGTAGTGATACCTTCAGCTGTCACAATATGTCCTAAGTATTGCAAAGACTTCTTGCAAAAATGACATTTTTCTTGATTTAACTGAAGGTTAGCTTCACGTAGTCGCTGGAAAACCATTTTCAAATTTTCCAGGTGTTCATCCAGGGATTTTCCCAACACAATAATGTCGTCAAGATACGCAAATGCTCTGGGCTCCAACTCTGGTGTTATAATTTGGTCTAACAGCCTTTGGAAAGTAGCTGGCGCCGAATGTAATCCAAAAGGCATAACCCTGAACTGGAACAGTCCTTTTCCGGGAACCGAAAAGGCTGTAATGGGCTTGCTTTCTGTAGTTAACGGTATTTGCCAGTATCCCTGCCGCAAATCCAAGGTGGAAATGTATTTCGCTTCCCTTAGTTTGTCCAATATTGCATTGACTTGTGGCAACGGGTAAGAATCCTTGATCGACACGTCGTTTACTTTTCGAAAATCGATGCAGAATCGCGGCTCTCCATTAGCTTTCTTGACTATCACCGTAGGTGAACTCCAAGGACTATGGGAGGGTTCGATTATTTTTTCTGACAACATTCTATCAACTTCGTCGTACATAATTTTCATTATGGCCGGATTCTGTGGCCGGAACCTTTGTTTAATGGGCCTGGTATTCTCCTGGAGATGAATCTCATGTTGAGTCATCCGGGTAACGCCCTTAATTTTGTCAAAGGTTTTTAACTCAGTGCATAAAAAGTCAGCCACTTTCTGTTGTTCTTCGGGTAGCAGGTTTGTCAAGGACAACAGGGCCGGACTTTTTAATATTTCAGGTTTTTGGGTGGCTTGTTTCAATATCCTGTGTTTAGATATAAAGTCCATCCCCAAAATGATATTTTCCACCAAATTGGGTAAAAAATAAAACTGGTGCTGAGTATATTTCTGGTAAAATTGACAACCAATGGTGTAGGCCCTAGTAACTGGTTGTAGGGACCCATCAGAAAATTGTACCTGGCTAGTACATTGTTGTCCTGGGTGGTTTGGTAGATTTTCTACCACGGATTTTCCGATGTAAGAATATATAGCTCCGGTGTCCAAAAGAGCATTCCATTCCATTCCTTTAACTGTTAATTTAAGGAACATCCTGGGGTCGTTTGCCACATTTGCGGGTTGATTGGCTACAAAATTTGGATTCATCGTCGGGATTTTTGCTTCACCCTGTATATTTTGACCCAAATACGGTCCTGGTGAAGCCGGAAGGGGCGGGAATTTAGACGGCTTCAGTTCCTGTTCCCTCTGGAGTTTTCCGGACGTGGGCATGTGCAGTCTCTTGACATAACATCCTGCTTACC
Organism: Brassicogethes aeneus; assembly: GCA_921294245.1. Lineage (NCBI taxonomy): Eukaryota > Metazoa > Arthropoda > Insecta > Coleoptera > Nitidulidae > Brassicogethes > Brassicogethes aeneus. The sequence continues at coordinate 53,554,779 of OV121134.1, forward strand.
ACATCTAGAGCAAAAAATGCGCTCCCTTTCGCGACATTCTGTGCGAAAATGACCTTCTTTGCCACACCGCCAGCATATACGCTTTCTGTCATATACTGGGGTATTAGGTGGTTTTACCTGTCGGTTTGGGGTACAATTTTGCTTTGACAGCAAGATTGGGGCTACTTGAGGAATTTGAACCGCCCTGGCAGGTTTTTGTGAATCTATCTCCTTTTGTAAACGTTCAAATTCATCTGCCTGTCCCACTAAGTCTTTAACCGACTTGGCATCGGCGCGTCGAATGTATTGACGATATTCTGGCCTTAGGTTTTTATACAGGGTGTACAACTCTTCCTCTGAGCTGTATTTTCCATGTCGTCGCATAAGTGATTGAATGTCAATCATGTACTCTCGAAACCTTTCCTTGGGACGTTGTTTTCTTTGAGAGATTTCTTCGAGTAGGTCTTCGGTATACCTACTGGGAAAATAAGTTTGCTTAAAATCCTCTACGAAATCATCCCATTCTTCCCAGCCAGCTTTCCAGTTTCTATACCACAATAGGGCACTGCCCCTTAACAGTTCCGGTAATGCTCTCAGTAAGTTTTCCTCTTCAAAATCATAGCATATTTTAAGCTCTTAAATTCTTTCGAGGAATGAAACTGCATTAGTATTGCCATCAAAGTGTACATTCCACTTTCTCACCTGGTCACAGACCTTTCGATCATCTTGTGGTGTACCTAAAATTGATGCTTCCCAAAGTGGTATATTAGCTGGTGCTTCTTTCTCTTCGGTGACATGATTTCGCACTCGTAAACGTAAATCGTTTACTGTGCCGGATGTTTCCAAACCAAAACCCTTACAAACATCCACTAAACCTTCCTTACGCAGGGTGTATATCCAGCTTAGTCCTTGTTTTACCTCAGCGCCAGATGTACCTTCTGTCGAAGAATTTCCAGCCTCTGCCTGAGGAGTGCTTTGGGTTTTAACTTGCTCTTCTGGTTTTTCTGACGGGCTGGGCTTTGTTTTTGGCATTTTAGAATGTAATAATTAAACCACCTTACTGATTCTCACGGGATATTTGCAGGTTATGTTTTCTATGAAAACTTTTCAAGGTTAGGTTACAGGAATTTTCAGGAAAACCCGGGTCCTAGTGCTCGAGCGCCAAATTTGTGTCGTACCTAGGCTGGTTATGGCCTTAAATACTTCACCAAGGTTCCTCTCCGATTGACTCTTCAGATATAGAGGAATACCTACCTCGGGTTGCTTTTATTCAGTGGAGAAAGTAGGGTTTATAAGAATCAGTTAGGGTTGGTGGTTTAATTTAAAATGCAAAAAGTAACTTAAACTGGTTTATTTACCAAGGTAAAAGTATGTACAAAATTATATTAAAATTATATACAGTATTTACAGTATTTACAAAAGTATCGTAGACTTTGCACACAAAGGTTCTTGCATAGCCTTTAATCAGGACAGGCAAATGTTCCAGGGCTTTTCACAGGCAACTGGCAGGCACGGGCGTAGTTTTCAGTCCTACAGAGAGACAGGGCAGATTTGCAATTGGACTCTAGTGGAAAAATACATGTTGTTAGGTTATGTTATATGCATACAGGATTTACAGTTTCATTAACTCTGCTATTAAAGCTTAATATTGTACGGCTTAAAGCCCTTTGATATTAAAAACAGGTTAACTTACTGTTAATATTCCACTGAGAATTCTCTGTGATTAAGTGGTTGGTTTTGGGCTCACAATTGATAACACCATTCAGTGGCGGCTGGTGGATTTTATGTATACCAATATCTCAGTTATTAGACATGGGACCCACACCAAATTTATAATAGTTTATACTGACATTAAATAAACAAGTTCGGTGCAAACAGAATTTAAATTGAAGTTTGCGAAAAAAAGTTAGTTTTTCCTGTAGCCTCACCCGCCTCCAGGCCCCCCTATTTGAAATAGTTCAAATTAAAGTGGTGCAATTTATTATTTACTATAATTTATCGACAAATTTAAAATTTTATTTAAAAAATCCAAATATTACAGATTTTATTCGATTTTAAATTTTTATTATTTATTTTATTAAAATAAAAAAATATTTAAAATGGTATAAAACCTGTAATATTTGGATTTTTAAAATAAAATTTTAAATTTGTCGATAAATTATAGTAGATAATAAATTGCACCACTTTAATTTGAATTATCTTAAATAGGGGGGCCTGGAGGCGGGTGAGGCGACAGGAAAAACGAACTTTTTTTCGCAAACTTCAATTTAAATTCTGTTTGCGCCGAACTTGTCTATTTAATGTCATTATAAACTATTATAAATTTGGTGTGGGTCCCATGTCTAATAACTGAAATATTGGTATACCCAAAATCCACCAGCCGCCACTGACACCATTTGGAACTGAGCCACCAGACGACTGATTGTGCATTGAAAAATGCAGCGGTTTTATAGACGAAATTCTGATGACAGGCTTGATGAAAAACAATTGGGGCCGTGTGAAATAAATCCTTCACACGGGCCGTGTGCAACAAGTGTTGACAACAATGCGGTTGACAGCTGTCCAAGCGCCATCTGTTAGAGTTTCGTCTAACTGCAGGTTTCTGGTAGTCCAACTCTTTCCTTGACGTCGGGTAGTTAGGAAATCGTCTCATAGATGTCGTAATGTGTATCGTTACAAACCGCTCATCTCTATGACTCGCATAACTTTCTTCATTGGTTTTAATAATAAATTGACTTAAAAAAGCTAGCCTGGCACGTTTATGCTTGACGTCAGTCCTTTTTTTAATTGATTAATATTGTTATAAATACCTTCGTCAACACCTTCCATCGAACGGTGGTCAGAAACTTCACTCGGAACAACTGTACTGGCACTCTAATCACAGCGAGAAGTTCTAGACTCGAGACACGTTCCAGCTCCATCTCCAAGACGAGTCATTTTTGACCTGCGCTAGCTTTGACGGACTGACTCAAATCTTGTGAAAATAGGCAGGGGTGCCCCCTGAATAATATTATGTGGTATCACTTGAAAATTAGGAATATTTACAGTTATTTCGGAAAATTGGCCACTGTGCATCGGTGCTATCGTTTGTGCAAAAGTAAAAATAATAGCAAATAAGTTGTGTATCTTATACTTTTAGATAACCTATTTTGCATATTTGGTAAATGACCACCATTGTTCTCAATGCATTTTTGTAATTGAGTAGCAAATTTTTCCATGCCATTCCAAAGAATGTAAATCCCTGGGATTATCCACAAACACTGTGTGCTTTAAATATTTCCAAAGAAAATCCGTAGCTGAAAGATCTGGGAATCTTGCTGGCCATAGAATCGTACGTTTGCAAAATATGTTTTTGAAATGTCCATGCCATTACTGTCGTATGACTTGTTGCCTTGTCTTACTGTAACCAGAAATGTAGTATTTGTTCTCTAATTTAAGGTAAAAAGAATATCTGCAGCATGCTAGCATTTAAACATAGCGTACAGAAGTCAGTCATTCTATTAGAAAAAAAATAAAACCCAACTTTAGGGCAATGTAAAGGTAGCTGAATTCTCTGGGATTCTCTTGAGCCCAACAACGGCAATTTTGCTTAAACATATCGCCGTTAGTAGTTACACAGAAAAAACGCTAGCATCGTATGAATGGGTGGATCTTGTAATCCGTATTCCTGAATAACAGTTCCTATAATACCAATAGGTAGCTAGCACTTGGTTTATAATCGTTTACTGTTTTTAAATTAACAACAAAAGTTATCGCTCCTAAATCTATTGATATTTATTTCATTTTATGTTAAAATGTTATTGCATTAAATACTAACCAACTATACCCCAGGCTAGGCTAGGCTAGACTGGGCTTACTACCAACATAAATCTAGTTAGACAGTTGTACCAACTTAAAGATCTAAGAGATAAACAAGGACCTCTAAAGGTCCTTATCATTCAGGAAAATTTCGCTAAAAAGGACCTTCTGGTTATTGTCGTCAGCAGACAAAGACATCCTGAAATCCTGAAATGTCCCTGAAAAGGACCTTCTGGTCATTGTCTGCATCTGCTAAAGACATCCTGAAATCCTAAAATGACCTTGAAAAAACCAGAAGGTCCATGTCTTCGGCGCTGAAGACATCCTGAAATCCTGAAATTCAGCCGAAGACATCGAAAAACTCTTCTTCGGCACTGAAAATCCTGAACGGTAACACATGCCATCGACTTTGGCGCTGAAACCCGCTCTTATAACTCCTGCCGTTCGAATACAAATGTGCCTCGCACTCATGAAAAGGTTATTTTCGATACCTTGAATCAGACGATAAAATTTAAGTCTGTCAGTCTTATTCTGATCATTTATTATCTGAGTTATTGCAATCAAATATAGATAAAATTTATTGTACTTTGATAACTAAAACCTAGGATGTATTTGTAACAGCGGGCTTTCTCGGAGTAGTAATAATTTTATTTCTTACCCTTTCTTTGTTCATTGCAGGTACTTCTTGGTATTCTACTTGAATTTTTGACTAAAATAGATCCAAGTTGCCAAGCCAAAATAGTCTTAAGCGAGGACATATATTTTTTAACGCAATTATTGTTGTGAAGACCAAGGCTTAATTTTGACAACTGAGAACAATTACTTCAAAATTTCTAAAGCCTACTTTTCTTTTTAAAACTATTTTCATTCAAAATAACCGATTTGGTTTTTGTCAATCAAGTAAGTGCCAAAAATAGGCATTTGTTATTAAAACCGACGTTTTTTTGAAAGTTCAAAATATTTTCATTAAATATAAAATTTGAAAATCCTTTAATAAATTGAGTTTTTCGTTTATACTGCGTATTTTTATATAAATTAACGTAATTTATATATGAATCAATATTTAATAGTTCATTTGTTGATTGTTTTGACCTTTACTTGATGAAACTCCATATTATTAATAATATATGAATAAAAACAACACTGTTTAAAGTTTCACTATTGCATTTATATTTTTTAATGATTAACAATTGTTTCGCTACACAGTAGCTTCTTCAGAATTAGTACATATTTTTATCAAGTGGCGGTATTTATATTAACAAGGTAATTTGAGAAAATAAGTGTTGTATAAACATTATACCAGAAGGTATTAATGAAACGTACAAAATTTTGGACAAACTAAGGATTTGGAAAGTCCTATCTAATATAATCAACCCCTGGGGATGTAGCTACCCTAACTTAATTTTTTTAAATTGCAACATCTCCTTTGTGGCACCTCATTGGAAAGCTCCAGAATATATTTATATATATTTAAGAGTACTAACCATTATCTTTTAAATCGCTTAATTTTTTAAAAATATGCAATAGTATATTTTGTATCAAGTTAATTAAACGCCATTTTAGTCACGAATTTAATTTAGGCACGAGCGAGTGCTTAATTAAATAAGTGCATAGAAAAGTTTATAAACGAGTTCTATACTTTTTCTACGACAAATATTTAAATTAAATATTTGTATAGAGCGACATCTACAGAAAAATAGAGTAACCGTAAGAATGTGAATCTGGATTGCCGGCGGCGAATCTAAAATTTGTCTGTGTAAATCGAAATTTATTCCTGAAAATAGACTAACAACGGTTTAAATCCGATATAGAAGCAGTTTTTTACAGTGAATAAAGAAAATGTTTTATGGGCACTCAACGGTGGAGCATTCACGCGAAATGTTTAATGCTTTATATTGTTTACTGCTGGCTACAGTCTTATTTAAGACCGTGCTGCCGGCGAAATCAAAAGGTGAGTACAAACTTACATATAAACTTTTCAAATATTGCCGTTGTGAAACTCTTAAGACATTACAATTTACATTATAGAATTATTTCACAAGAAGAACACTTTATTTTAACGATTGTAAGACATTTGACAACTGTGAACTAACTTAAAGCTTACTTCAGCCAGTGACTAAAAATCTATTTCTAACTTCAGTCCGTAAAATGTCAAAAGTCCTTGTGTAATGGAAACATGTACGAAATGGACGTTTTAAAGGTGGGAGCAGAAAAACTAATTTTTATAATTATAATTATAAAAATTATTATGCCTATTATACCTATTATAATTATTTATTTTAATTTCTCGTTATAAATATAAAATTACAGCATTTTGTTGCAAATTAGGTCGTAAAATCAATAATGAAAAAGTGAAGAACAAAAAATAATTCCAACAAAAGTTAAATAAAAAAAGTATGAATAAATAAAATGTTAAACAATAATCACAACACTTCAATTTTTAGCTATAGTTTTTAAAAAAGATAAGTAAGTACCTAAAATTAATTCAAGGAAATGGTGTATATTTAACCCAGTACATTACTAGAAAGCGAGCCGAGTTGATTTCAATTTATCAGAAAATGAATAACTGCTCGCAATATTTGCAAATGTATTTCGATTTAGAGTGAATTTGTGAAAGTATCGGCCCAACGGACAGGAAATGTCGAAACAAATTGCGTAGCAGACAGAAGCTGCTCGCTTTTATTGAAATTAAAGCTTTAATCCATGTCCCTGATAGGAAATAAGAATAACAAAATGTGCACTTTTATTGAGAAAATTAACTTTTCCTTTGGCTTTGATGTCGGGTCGTATTATTATTTCAATGAGTTTATCAGCCCTAAGAATGTTTTTTATACTTAAACTTCACCTTTGATCACTTCTATTTTTAGCCAAAAATTAGCTTCTTGATTGTAAACTCTTATAATTTATTAAATAATATTTAAAAACAAATAAATAATTAAAATAAAGAATATTAAAAATCTTAGACAACTTGTTGATTATTAATTGATTATTATTATTTATTGATTGAAATTATTGTGTTTTATTCCTTTATTTTCATACGAAAACGTCAAAATATGAAAATTGATTTGTAGAAGTGCTGTTTAAATTTATCCATTAATTTAAGAAATTCGGTTGGTATATCTGCTACATTAATTTTCTTCTTTTTATTTCTTTAGTTTTAGTCATCATGTATAATAGTATATATACTATACTATACGCTATTTTAATCACGAATTTTAATCAGGCACGAGCAAGCTTGTGAGCAAGAGTTTAATAAAATAAGTGTCTACAAAAGTTTATAAACAAGTTGCATACTATACTTTTTCTACGACAAAAATTATTAGGTATAAAACATAATATACTATCAATTAATTTAAATATTTGTATAGAGTGATATCTCTACTCTCTAAAAATGAATTAGTCAAAAATGACTAATTTAACGGTTATTAGTGGCTGCTTTTTCACTTGTACCAAGGTTAACCATGGAATACCATGGTATCCCAAAATTCGTCAAAGTCGTCAAAAGTTAAAAAAGTAGAACAGTTTTTGAGATATAGTCAATTTTCCATTTAATATGAAATTGACTATAACTCAAAAACTGCTCTACTTTCATAATTTTTGACGGTATTTATGATTCAGGGGACAATTTTACATAACAATTGGCTGTTAAATTTTGGGATATCATGGTATTCCATGGTTAACCATGGCACAAGTGAAAAAGCAGCCATTAAATTAGTCATTTTTGACTAATTCATTTTTAAAGAGTACAAAAATATAGTAACTTGTGAATCTGTTTTACCAGCTTTCAAAATGGCCGTGTTAGTTCTCAAATTTTCTTTAAATTTCTTAAAATTTGTCTCTTGGAATCGATTACCAACCGTTTAAATCCGATTTATCGGCAAATACTAGTGTATTGCCAAAAAAATTAAAAGGTCAGTACAAACGTGCATACAGTGCTTGCAAACCCAAGTCCGACCGCGTTGGGAAGGATGGTTGTTCAATACCCGCGTGAAAAGAATAAGGATAGAATGCCAAACAGAATTTGATTGGTCAGAGCATCAGGCGTGCGTATTGTAAGCGCCTTCTATTTGGCGTTCTATCCTTGTTATTTTCACGAGTCTTTTCCAAACCGGTCGGACTTGAATTTGCAAGCAAACCTTTTAAAGATTGACGTGAATGAAACGTTTAATAATTTTGTATTTTTGTATTAAGATAATAAAATAATGTTCACATTAATATTATTATTATTATTATTTTATAAGAAGAACAGTTTATTTCGACGATTATATGACATTTGATAACTGTAAACTAACTTAAAGTTAACTTCAGCCTGTGAATAAAAACCTGTTGCTCACTTTAATCCATGACTAAAACGCCATATAGTTTTAGCTTTTCAAAGTGTATTTAAAAAATCGTGAGCGTTTTAAAGGTAGACAAACTTTTAAGGAGTTTAATCAATGGCTTGTTTTTGTGTTACTCGTTTTTCAGGAGAAAATCTCATATCCCTTAAAAACAAAATTTTCAAGAGCAATCAAATATACAGGGTTTTTATTTCAAAAAGAACCACTTTAAATTTCTTTTAAATTTGAAGTACACAACAAAATATCAAAAATACGTCAAATTATATAAGGAGGGGAACATGTATTCCTATATACTATACCAAGGATTATGGGAGGCTTGACAATATGAAGTATTGTTTCATTTCGCTGCGGATCCAAAATTATCCATTCCAAAAGTCGCCAGGCTGACGAATATTTCTACTGGTTATGTGCTCAAGATTTAAAAAAGCATAGGTTTTTCTGTAAAAATTATAAATTATAAAAGAACTTGGAGACGATGATTATGATAGAAGAATTGAATTTAGCGAACTAATGGGTCGAAGAATTGATAAGAACGCTAATTTCATTAAAAATATCTGCTTTTCTGATAAATCGACTTTTGTTCCTAAATGGGTTTGTTAACAAACACAATTGTAGACATTGAGATAATGAAAATCCATATCAATTTGTAGAAGGCTATACTTAACTTCCGCGCAAAGTCAACGTTTGAGCGGCAATTTAAGGAAACAAAATTATAGCTCCCCTTTTTGGAGGAAAATTTAACTGGACAGTAGTATCTCGATCTTCTTGAAAATGAGATAGCTGCTTATCGTAAAATATTTGGAAAATGAAAGGGATGAAAATGGGACCATGCTGCTTGATGAAGGAAGGCTCCATTTCCAGCAAGACGGAGCTCCATCTTATTTTGCTTTACCAGTTAGAGAGTGATTGAATCAATTGAACCAATACTAATGGATTGGTATAAGTGGTGCAATGGAATGGCCAGCAAAGGCTTCTGATTTGAATCCCTGGACTTTTTGCTGTGGGGTCATTTGAAAACTGTAGTATACCTATACAAATCCACCTGATAGTATTCAGGAACTGAAGGACCGGATATGACAAGAATGCAGACGTATTTCCTCGCAAACTTTGGCCCATGTCCGTGAAGAATTTCAAGACAGACTTTACTTTTGTCAAGCGAATAACGACGAACATTTCGAACAATTCATAAAGAAAACTTAAAAAAAAAATACATTTAATTTATAGTTTAAAGAAAAAACCAAACAACCTTTTTACTTTTGGAAAAAATAAATGTACAAGGTAAATTTTAATAGACTAAACTTCGAAAATTGGAAAAAAACCTTACTAGGACGCATTTTCTCTTCCAAATCGTGAACTGACATGTCGCGAAAGTCCGATTTACTGTTTTCCTACACCATTAGATAGGGAATTTTATGCCTTTAAAAACGAGGTGTCACTCGGTGGGGGTGTGTTCTTTTAATTTAAAAGATATTTAAGGTGGTTCGTTTTGAAATGAAAACCCTGTTTATATTAATATACAATTACTATTTTAAAATTATTTAACAATATTTTTCTTATAACACGAGAAATCTGTGGAAATGGGTATTAATAACAAATTAGGAAGGAATTTAAAATTAAACAGGTAATGAACTTTCGTCACTAAATTTTGTATTAAATCCAACCTTGCTTGAATTTCAGAACGGCTTTTCGAATACCAAGGTCTCTGGATTCTGGCCTTTCATCTTTCCATCTAGCTAACAGCCCAGGGGAGCGCATTTATATTTAATTCCTATTCTAGCTTCGAGACGTTTAGCAGCTTGCAAGCCATTTAGCAAAATAATTAATAGAAGTATTTTTTAATAACTTATTGCATTTTATAGCTTTCTAGAGAATTATAATTCAAGATGAATGTTATTATTCAATATAAACTATTCTCTTAAAATTATATAGTCAAAATTCTACTATTTGAATTATTACCAGCATTTTTTACTAATAAAATATTATTTTTTTAAATAGTTACTTTTTACTACTTAAATAGTTAAAGTTTGACTAATTTAAGATAGGTCACCATCTAAGACTATTTCTGAAAGTAACTAATTTCTTTAATCATTTGCGGCCAACAACAAATTATTGTTTGAGTTAAATTTCCATAAAAACAAACAAAGATGCAAAAAGTTTAGCTCAAAACAGCAACACAAAAAATATATTTAACTTTAAAATATCATGAACAATAATTATAGACAAATAAAATTGATTTTTAAAAAAGTGACTGTTAGCGCATTGGTTATATCAGCTTGACAAGCTTGACAAGCGACAGACCTTAGTTCAATCCCCGGCTGAGTCAAAACTTTTTAAATTTAAATCTACTAATTTGACTATTTCACTCAGTAGAATTTGACTAATTATAATTATTAGTGAGTGCTTTTTCACTATGACAATTAGTCAAATATGAATAATAATTAGTTATTTTTGACTAATTCATTTTAAGAGAGTGGACTCTACTATAACCTAGATTTCAACATTCAACAAATAAGTAAAAAAATATAGTTTGTTAAATTAAAAATTTTGTTTTTTGTTAACTTTTTTGAAAATATTTCGCAAACTGTGCATTTTACGGTAAATTATTACGTTAAACATTTTGTAGCGCAATGTGGCTGTCGAAACGCCGTGTTAAAATATTTCGCAGTTTGAAAATTTTCTTGTAGGAAAATATGTTTAAATTTTAGATAGATTGTTATTGTCTATGACAAAAAAATATGTTTGATCTTTCAATCATGGTTTCTCTAACAAGATACAGCGAATCTGAAAAAGGGCCAGACCTAGCACACGACAATTCCACTAAAAAAAATCACAGTCAAACGATCATAAACATAGAAAAAATAAATATATTTTGACTTGGATTAGATTACCTACACCTACAGATGAATAAAGACTTGTAAAGAAATTTAAATCCTTATCGTTATGTTTGATTGAAGAATAAAAAAAATTGTATGGATTTTGTTTTAAACAGAGACAATTAAAAAATAACAAAGGTACATTAGTAATGATCAAAGACTGGATTTTGGGCCCTTAAAAATTGGAAATTGGAACACATAAATAGGCAATAAAAACCTACTGCCCGTTTAAGGCCGAAAGTGCCTAAAATAGGCCTCAACCGCCTAAAATAGGCAATATGAAATAAAAACAATACGATTAAACATAATAATTATTCAGGTCCTATCAATAAAAATAAAACAAAAAATACATATCTCTTAATATAAAATACATAATAAAAATAATAACATAAACTCTTGCAAACAATTGCCCGAATGAATAAAGAAAAAGAAAAATATTGGAATAAACAGGCGACGCTGAACAAAAAATATAAACAAATACAGGGTGTCTCAGTTGGTTTTTCACTTTTTGTGGCCCTGTAAAAAAGTTGTTAGGTGGGTTGGAAGAGTGGGGTTAGTCGTAAACAAACGCTTGGTATTGGGAAATTTAGTCAACATGCAGCGTTACACAGGAGAACAACGCGCTTTTTGTATGCGCGAGTTTTATAAAAATAACAATTTTTGCACTCTCGTTCGACGTTTGTTTAGACGCCATTACAATTTACACGACATTTAACAATGCCCAGGCATTAATTTAATTAGGGCATGGGTTCGTAAGTTTAAAGGGACTGGTTTAAAGACAAATAAACGCCAACCAACCGTTTAAGAACAATAAGAAGCTCTGAAAACATTGAGATGGTGAGAGCGTCTCTGCGGCAGGAACCAAACTTGTCAGTTCGCAGGCGTTATGTCGACATGATACGTGATTTTTTGACACCTGCTCTTGAAGAATTTGAAGGATTTGACCAAGAAAGCTGGTTTTAACAAGACGGAGCCACAAGTCACACTTCAAATCAGTCTTTGCCCGTTGTTCAGGCGTTTTTTCCTGAAAAACTGATTTCCCGAAGAGGTGACATAAATTGGCCCCCCAGAAGCCCGGATTTGACTCCATGCGACTTCTTTTTATGGGGATATCTTAAAAGTCAAGTTTATTGTAACCACCCTGCCAATTTGGAGGACTTGAAGCACAATATTCGGGCAGAAATTAAAGCCATAAGTGAGCAAACTTTTCGGAGCGTGATTGCAAATTTTAGAGCTCGACTTCAAGAATGCCAGGAAAAAAATGGGCAACATTTGGACAATATAATAATAAAAAAAAAAATTCCCAAGTTTTTTCTTTAATTTAATAAAAAATTTGTCAAAATTGATCGATTGGTTTTTTTTAATTTTAAATTCAAAAAGTGAAAAACCAAATGAGACAAAAGCACGTTACGTTGATTCCAATGGTTGTCATACTTACTGGTAAGTATATGTTGTCAAAGTGGGCTTTAGCCAGTGTTGCCAGAGGTGGTACATTTGTACCTTTTTGGTACGTTTGGTGGTACAGAGGTACTACAAGGACTATTTTGATAGATTTTGATTAAATTTTTGAATTTTGATATATTTTCAATATTTTGCCTATTTTCAACAAAGTTGCTGCTTTGTTTCTCTTACTTCGCGGTCACTTCCTAGTATTCCCCTTCCTGTCCTACAATAGAGTTATTAAAATCGCCTATATTTATTCGTTTTATTTTCATATTAAGGTGGAAGAGACTTACCGAACCCTATTTATCAACAATGGTTTTTTAGTATCTCCCACCTTTAATGTTAAGATTTCCGTTCCCGTTACCGGGCTATTGTGCAGCGGGCTTTAATTTTGGGGAAAAACGAAAAGCCCAAAAACGTATTTGTTTATAGCATTTAAATGAAATGAATTTGGTACTTTCCAGCCACCGGCAACACTGGCTTTAGCCATCTATTGTCTTTATAGAAAATCTATTTACCACTTGTAAATTTTGGAGAGTTATTTAATTATGCCATAGATGGGGACAAATTATATTACTAAAAACTGTTAAAAAGTATGAAATTACCATATATGTAATACATATATGGAAATTACAGTAAAACATATGAAAACAAAGTAAATAATAATTTTCAACCATTATTTTACAAACTTAATATTTTCCATAATTATTTATAATAAATATTTATATTGCAAGAACACAATTACTTTTTTTATTAGGTTTTCACTAATTTTGTAATTTGTGGTCCTCGTACTCGCCAAGGGTGTCTAGGCGAAATAAGAGCATGAAAGCAGGGTCCAATTAAAAATTATTTACTTTTTCGCAATGAAAAATATATTTTTACTGAAAAATTAAAAGAGCCTATTTTAGGCTCATAAACATGTCCTTTTAGGACAATAAATCAAAATTTCGCCATTTTAGGCTTTTAGATAAAAACAAAGGGGTGACAAACGCTTCATTTTTTTAAGTTTAGGATTACTTTCAAGGTCCTATACAAATGCCTAAAATAGAAACAAAAAGGCATTTTGCCTAAAACCCGGTCCTTGGTAATGATTAATAAAAAATATGGCATTAAATCGAAAAAAAAAAACGTTACTGTATTTAAAGATATTTGTTTAGGAAATTTTATCGAACTAGAAAGAGGATAAATGACATCTTTTTTTTGTGATCGTTGCTGTTATCATTTGTCAGCATAATAAATTGAGCGCACTGTTCTCCTTTGGGCATTATAAATGTTCCTGAAAAATTCCAAGTAGGATAGTATTGCCCCAGCAGAAATTCAAATGGATATTTATGCACAAAGAATGTAATTACCAGATTCGCCCGACCTAAAAAAATTAAAAAATATTTTATTGTTGACGCCGGGGTGTCCGGGTGTTGGCAAATCTTAAATACAGGGAGGAAGTAAAGCATAAATTCACCGAATTCGGTTTTATGACACTTCCTACATGGTATATACGAGGTGTGTTCAGAAAATATCGGGAATTTTCGTTTTTTGAAACAAATATTTATTTATTCGTTTACATTAATAGTCCCCATTGGATATTATGCACATGTGCCAGCTCTTCTTCCAATACTCGAAACACTTCTAAAACTGGATCTTTGGGATAGCCTTTAGTTCATTCAGCGATGCGCTTTTAATGTCATCTATGCTTGCAAAACGACGGCTCTTTAAGGTTCTCTTTATTTTTGGGAATAGGAAAAAGTCAGACAGAGGCATGTCTGGCGAATATGGAGGCTGGGGCATCATTACAGTATTGTTTTTGGCCAAAAAATTTAACAATTTTAGAACAAATTTTGCTGCCACGCGTTTCATACCCAAAACATTCGAAAAAATTTCATGGGATGAGCCAATCGATATACCAACATCATCAGCGACTTCTCTGATGGTTTATAACCATTTCTTCATTTTTTTTCCATGTTTTTATCGTTTTACATTAAAAGTATCACTTCATCCATTAGTTATTAGTCCATTAAGATTAATTAAAGAATTATATAAGTTACAAAATTACATGGATGGATTAAGTTTTCCTGTAACTCCAGTGTTAGAAAACACACATACTTTGTTTAATTTAGTTGAAACTAATGTTTACTATTACAATAATCGTTTAGCATTTTTACTATTAATTCCGCTAGTAAGCCCACGTGAATATGACATAATAAAAGTATCAAGTTTACCCGCTCAAATTTCAAAGAATAAATATGGGGCAAAATTTGCCAAGTGTACCAGGTGAAAAAATTTTTGTCACCGATTTTGTTTAAACTTTACTTATTTGTTGTTCTTATAACGAAGAATCATAGCATAATTTTTTTTTGCTCTAGGATTGTTCATTCAAGAGTTATGGATTATTGAAATTTATCGATTTTTTACTTTTTGGTGAAATCGCTTTTTATTTAAAAATTCATAACTTCTGTTCATCTCTTTATTAAATATTTAAATTTAACCACCTTATATGATTTTTTCCGTACTTTTCAATGGGCTATACCGTTTTTTGCAAAAAAATAAAAATTGCAATTTTTTTTTGAAATTTTTCTCAAATGTTGCATTTTTTGAAACAATGTGTATTTTTTAATTTTTTTTAAAATAGCATAAAATCCAAGTTTATTATGTTACCTTTGAATAAAAAAAAAATTTAGAGTGGGCCCGACATGTAGAAGGGAAGTTTTTCATATTTGAATGCCGCACGGTCTAGCCATCGAATAGCTAGTACACTGCCGTATGCGTTTATACCTAGTAGATGCGAGTAAACGAATACAAAATGATAATTTAAAATGTAAAATTATGTTTGAGTAGTCAATGATGTATTTTAAATATTTACACTGCCGCACGATATAGTTTTCTTATTGTGTATTAGTCCTTCGGAGGGGACTTTAAGCCCGCGGTCCGTTCCTACCCCTAACCCGCACAAGCCATTCAGTTGGCTTATGGGACTTCTTACGAAGTAAGGGTGGAACTAAAAGAGCACTTTTGTATATAAACTGTATTTTTTTTGCACAAATTGTTTAAGCATGGGTCTACATAGATTTCGCAAGGAGGGTCGATGATAAAAAATGTATTGTTATAACCGTAAAGGCGCCATTCAGCTTATAGGCAAGCCGTTACGGTTATAACAATAAATTTTTTATTTAATATCATCGGTCCTCCTTGCGAAATCTATGTAGACCCATGCTTAAACAATTTGTGCAAAAAAATACAGTTATAAAACTATATCGTGCGGCAGTGTAAATATTTAAAATACATCATTGACTACTCAAACATAATTTTACATTTTAAATTATCATTTTGTATTCGTTTACTCGCATCCACTAGGTATAAACGCATACGGCAGTGTAGTAGCTATTCGATGGCTAGACCGTGCGGCATTCAAATATGAAAAACTTCCCTTCTACATGTCGGGCCCACTCTAAATTTTTTTTTTATTCAAAGGTAACATACCTAATAAACTTGGATTTTATGCTATTTTTAAAAAAATTAAAAAATACACATTGTTTTAAAAAATGCAAAATTTTGCAAAATTTCAAAAAAAATTGCAATTTTTATTTTTTTACAAAAACGGTATAGCCCATTGAAAAGTACGGAAAAAATCATTTAAGGAGGTTAAATTGAAATATTTAATAAAGAGATGAACAGAAGTTATGAATTTTTAAATAAAAAGCGATTTCACCAAAAAGTAAAAAATCGATAAATTTCAATAATCAATAACTCTTGAATGAACAATCCTAGAGCAAACAAAAATTATGCTATGATTCTTCGTTATAAGAACAACAAATAAGTAAAGTTTAAACAAAATCGGTGACAAAAATTTTTTCACCTGGTACACTTGGTAAATTTTGCCCCATATGCTTTTATTGTCTCACCAGAGACGTACCTTATTATAGATTCAATTAAACAAAATTATTTTATGATGATTAATTTAGAATTATCACTTTGAAAAAGCCCAGTTCAAAATCAATATTTTTGTGAACAAACAAAACCCATTCTTTTAGTTCATCTTCACGGTGGTTGCGAAGCAAATTTGTTTGTACCTTCAATAAATATTCCCAAATCTTGTGAAAAGAGGATTATGCAATTGGATTACCCAATATTTTTACAATTAGCTAATTCAAACTCATGGCTCTATGCTATTCCTACAGAGGAACATATTGATGTAAATTGTAAATCAGTTAACCAGAGATTATCTTTAAAATTAATTAATATTGGAATATTTCAAATAGATTCAAAGTGTACTGCATACACTAAAAGTATGATTCTTGTCCCACATAGACAATTTTCTTCTGAAATATTAATTAATTATGTTCCACCACTAGACATTAAAAATGAAATACACTTTAACATAAGCACCTTAAACAATTTTTCAAAGTTAAGTACACCAGTAATAATAGAATCTTTTGATGTCAATGCATTAACAAGAATAAGTCAAAATTTAGATGTTTTAGAGGAAAAAGAAAAGGAGTTTTCCAACAATAATTAATTTCATTTTCATAAACTAACACTGCACAATATGCTTAACTACATATTAGTCATTTTAATTCTAATTATTATTTTATTTTATAAAATTTATGCTTTTCTATTTCTACGAATTAAGAAGCACTTTGCCAAAAAACCTCAAGATGACTCAGGTAACTCTTCAAGTCCTGAAACTCAAGAAGTAGTGGGAGAGGAGCATGAGCTTAAAAAAAATTGCACCAATCCTCGGTTCAATTTTGAAAATTAGGGGGGAGGTGTTGTAAAGTCCCTTACACCCCTTTCCAAGGGTCATTTACATTGTAATTTAGGATAAGTTATTTTTTTAGAAATACACGTGTAGTGCAAATATTTTATTACTCTTTTCCAAGCATTAAACCTCTTTTCTGCTGAGTCTTTGTTTTTCTATATTAGGGTTTTATTATTAATTTTCTATTGGTTAGAACTGCTGTTAAATATTCATTGGTCTAAATTGTCAGACCATCTTCGCGTATGTCATGTGACATACCCTAAACAAAACCAAAGGCACGGACAGAAATCGGGAATTAGGTTCCCAACAATGATAGATTAAAGAATTAGTATGTAACAACTCTAATAAGATAATTAAGTAGATTGAAGCCAGAAAATAGTGTATGTTGTAGTGATAATCGTTACCAATAAACGAAAGTAGTACAATTCCTGAGTGTCATTGGACTCACCCTAAACTCCTAACCCTCAACACCTGTTTGAAATTTATGTATTTTAATTGTTTTATGTATTTTAATTATTTATAAACCAATTCTATATTTTTATGACCTGTGAAAATCTCTTGTGTTAAAGCATTAATAAACGTATATTATCCTATTTCCTACATGCAAAACTTTTGTAAAAATGTTTTTGCCTATCATGGCATAAAATGTCATACCTACTCTGCTTTAAAAATTGTAATTCATTGATACAATTTTTTTACCAGTCAAGCTGTTTAAAAGAAAGCCAAAAAATTTGAAAAAATACATATATACCGGGTGTATCTGAGAATAGGCGCACCCCTGTAACTTTTTTATTTATAACGATAGACACATGAAATTTAGCATGGTTAATTAGGATATAAATGCCACTTATTATAGTACAAAATTAATTTTTTGTACTACCCGTTTTGCCGGAAATGATACCAACTTTCGATTTTTAAATGGAATGCCCCATATATTTTTAAATATTTGAAATCCTGAGAAAATTCTGAGTCAGACAGCATCCTCAAATTGACCTTTTGACGTTTCGTCATCAGAAAATGCATCATAATAGAGATCAATCTAGAGTGCTTTGAACTATTTGAGGAAAACGAATTTTGACAAGTTTAGACTGCTGGGAATAGCTGAATAACAACTTTCTAAGGCATGTTCCATTTTTCAGGCATTGTGTGAATCCATTAGAAGAAAATAAGATAGTTTAAAGCACTCTAGAATGATATTTACGTCACGTCAACTGACTCAGAATTTTTTCAGGATTCCAAATATGTAAAAATATATAAGGCATTTAAAAATCGAAAGTTGGTATCATTTCCGGCGAAACCGGAAGTTCAAAAAATTCATTTTGTACTCTAATAAATGGCATTTTATATCCTTATTAACCACGCTAAATTTCATGTGTACATCTTTATAAATAAAAAAGTTACAGGGGTGCGCATATTCTCAAATATGCCCCCCCCTCTCTAATAGTTTACCAAAATTCCACAAACGTTTTCGAAATATCCCCTTGTAACATTTTAAAAAACTCACCCGTATATTGCATCAAGTACAATTTATATTATACATTCTTAAAGTTAAAATAAGAAAAACGCGCTTAAACATGGTTATTTTTGAGGTTATTTTTAAGCAACGGCAGCACAACGTAAACAAAAATTTTGCAAAAAATATTTATTTATGAACGGAGAAAAAAATAAGTAATCCACTTATTTTAATTGAAAATAATAATTATATAATTAATGTGCAGAAAATTGATCACAGTTCCTAACACTAGTCACTATAACTGTTATCAAAGTTACCTGTGAGGTTCTTTTTTGTTGGTTTTAAATATTTATGACGGAAGAAGATTTAAAATTTGTCTTAGTAGGTAAACAATTAATAAAATTAAAGTATTTAAGAAATAGATTTTAACTTTAAACTGGTTAAAAAAATAAAATAAAATAAAAAAATAAGTAAAATTTTGTTTTTAAAATTTATAAAAGAATTAAACAATCCAATTACCTTTTTTGGCAACCTTTTAAATATAATAGTACTTTAAAAATGCAACTTTATGTATTTGCTTCTTCCTTATTTACTTCCAATATAGTAATATACGATAAATGGTAATGTAGTCAGAAGGATAACGCAACCCATTTCTATTTTATCCTCTCTCGAGATTTATCTTGGCGGAATAACTGCGTTTAAGCAATCACAGACTTGACCACGCAAACTGTGGGTCGGCTTTATTAAATTTATCACGTCTGAGCAAAGTTACCAATTAACCCAGAATATGGTTTGCGTAGAAATTAATCTTTAAGTGATTTACAAAATTTAAAGTGCTGATTAAAAGGTTTAATGTACTCATCGTAGATGTGTTTGGCAGATTTGGTTGCCACATGGATGAAATAAAAAAATTACGTATTAAATTTTAACAAACTTTTACGATAATAAAAACAAGTAAAATTTACTCTCTAAAAATGAATTAGTTAAAAATCTATGTCGCTATAGCAAAAAAGCAGCCACTAATAATTCTCCTCAATAGCAATTTGTATCCCGAACATTTCAATGTAAAATTGTCCCCCGAATTCAAAAACGTCGTCAAAAGTTAGAAAAGTAGAACAGTTTTTGAGATATGAGTACATTAGATGTAAAACTCGGTTTTTACTAATTTTTAAAAATATATATTTTATCCTATTTATGTACATTACTTCAATGCCTACAGCATACCTAAGTAAACCAGATGTATAAGTTAGTATTTGTAGAATAAAATACATTTAAAAACTTAACGCAGATGCAAAACTGGGTATTTGTTTTTTCCTGTCGGGTGCAAAACTCGGTATTTGCTGTTGACCAATCACGTCGCTAGTATACGCATTACGTGACGACATAACAATCTCCTGATTAATTGTTTTTTTTTGGCATTTGCACTTTTCACTTGCAAAACTTGGTCTTTGAACGAGGAAGATGTAAAACTATGTTTTTAAATCTTTTGATTACAATTATTTACTAAAATACCTAATTTTAAAGGATTTTTTTTACTTTTTTAAATAAAAATGATGCAAAAGCAAGTCCATACAATTTTTGCATTTTTTTTTTCAAAAATGATTTTATGAGCGGTTTTTCATGTTTTTCCTAAAACCAATTATCCTGCAAATACAGAGTTGTGGATCTAATATATCGCGAAAACGGCTCTACTTTAATAATTTTTGGTATTTTTGGATTCAGCGGACAATTTTACAAAAGAATTGGCTGTTGGCAGTCACTAACTGTAGTTACTAGTCATTTTTGACTAATTTATTTTTAGAAAGTATTCTCTTCTTGTTTTTTTTACGACAGTGTTAAAGGAATATTGAAAAACCGATTATCTGTTCTTTATGTATGAATAATCGTCCTGCTATTAAGCAAAATAGTTTCATTGCGCATCCAGAAAATATTCTATTACCGATGTTCTTACTCTGTTTAAAATATCTGTGGTGTAAAGAGTAATCTTAAAATTGTGTCAAAATCTAACACCAACTGGTGTTAATATAACACCATGAATTATGGTTATACAGCAAATACAAAAATATTTGAGAAGTGCACCTACACAGATAAAAAGGAATAGTTTATTTAACTATATTAATTTAGTTGACCCATAAGTATTTATTTTTGTATTTTTTTATTTTTATCAACTGTGGGAAGGTTAATATTAGGGTGTTCCAAAAAAAGTCCATAATTTTTTTTTTCGATTGCACGTAAAATTATTGTTATATATGCTATAAAAAAAATTCTGTAAAAATTTGAGTACTTAATATCAACTTGAAGAACTCCATCATCGAATTTTAAGATTTTCCATTGATTTAACATGGAAAAATGATTTTTTAACCTTCATTTCTCCTGCAAACTATGAAGAACATTATTTTTCGGAAAAACCATCACTGATCCTTCTTCAGCATTAAATTCTGTAAAAAAAAGTTCTTAGGGTCCAGTCTCTAACGTCAACCCTCTCGTTTTTATTTGCGTTGAAAAATATAGATTTTTTGAAATTTCGATTTTTTCCATTTAATGTGTAAAATTTTGATCTCATACCATAAAGTTTGAGAAAATTTTAGTAGATCGTTCAATGTTTCACAAATCTATCGCTAGTAACAAATTCTGAAATTCAAATTCAAATTCGAATTCAAATTTGAAACCCTAGTTAATATATACAAAGATTAGTCTGACGGTACTAAACCAGATAGTTATTTTTTTTTAATTGGTTAAATTAACTCAGAAAACTTTAATGAAACCAACCCGCTGTATGGTTCACTTTACTAAATATGTTGTTTGTAAAATAAGAGTTACTTCAACCTAAAGCACTCTGTTAAAACGATTAAAACAATTTGCCATGCATTCCCGGTTGCATAGGTGTGGATCTGATGTTCTTAAATCTCGCCTCTGTTGACTTACATGAAGAATATATAAGCTCAGGTAGTCCTTTGCTTTGGTGTTACACTACAAGTTGTTCGATACTAAAGAGACCTTAAGTAGGTGGAAAGAGCTGTTAATACTTGAAGTATTTTAAGTTAGTGGAACGCACTAAAAACATTATCTGTAGCGAGTTGAAGGTTCCATTTTCTGGATTAATACCACTGGTAATATACTAGTAATGCGTCAAGAAAGTTCCTGTTGCCTTTTTTTCCTTTTTTCTGTGTAGTATGATTTAATTTGACCACAAACATATAATATTTAACACTGAAAAGGAGTTCAATTTACACCAGGTAAAATTTATTTTAATACTGTGTGAAAGTTAAATTAACACTACTACTAACACAATTTTGGTTTGTATCGATATATATCGATACAAACCAAAATTATATATAGACCATGTATGGTGTTAAAATGGTCATGAAATTTTGAACAGTGTAGATGCTCAAAAACACATACATGAACTCGCTGCTACAAGGATCTTAAAAGCCAGACACACAAAGCAATCTGAAAAGCTTTCTTGTGTTTTTAAGGTACCTAAAATATATTCTTATCCCAAATCATACATAGATCTTATAGATTAAATACAAAAGTACTCGCAACCTCCTATTTTTTGAGATGTCACGGATGAAGACTCACAAACCCTATAGGGTCAGATACTTTGTCACAAACCATATAGGGACAGCTACTTTGATAGATACTTATTAGAACAAAAGAAAAATAGAAAAAAACCGGATTTTAGGCCCTTCAAAATTGAAATTAGGACACATAAATAGGCAATAAAAATCTAAATATTAGGCCGTTTTAGGCCGAAAGTGTCTAAAATATGCCTCAACCGCCTAAAATAGCCGGTATGAAATAAAAACAACACGATTAAACATAATAATTCAGGTTCTATCAATAAAAATAAAACAAAAAATACATAATAAAAATACTAACACAAACTCTTGCAAACAATTGCCTGTGTGAATAAAGAAAAGGAAAACCTTCCTTGTAAAATTTAAAGCAAATGTTTTGCCACCTGTAAAGTGTGGAGAATTATTTAATTATGCCATAAATGGCGACAAATTATATTACTAAAAACTGTTAAAAAGTCTGAAATTACCATATATGTAATACATATATGGAAATTACAGTAAAACCTATGAAAACAAAGTAAATAATAATTGTCAACCATTATTTTACAAAATTAATATTATCCATAATTATTTATAATAAATATTTAGATAGCAAAAACACAATTATTTTTTTTTATTAGGTTTTCACTAGTTTTGTAATTAGTAAGTAAGTAGTAGTAAGAGCATGAAAGCAGGGTCTAATTAAAAATAATTTACTTTTCCGCAATGAAAAATATATGTTTTACTGAAAAATTATAAAAAACTATTTTAGGCTCTTAGGTAAAAACAAAGGGGTGTAAAACGCTTTATTTTTTTAAGTTTAGAATTAATTTTAAGGTCCCAAACAAATGCCTAAACTACACGGAAAAAAATCTATACTGATTCCAAGAAAATTCAACTCTATCCAAGTATAGCTTAGTTTCCCTATTCCGCAAGTAAATTTATACTTGTTTTAAGTATCCTAATATTCTTATAAAATAAAGATAGCTTCGGTTTAATCTAAGATTACTGCTATACTAAAAATAAGAAACACACTAATTTTGAGTTAAGTATACAAATTTGTCTTCAATGAAGAGTACGGTATTCTTGTTGTAACGTTAGTATGTACTTCATCAAAGTATAGTTTCTTTGTAAAATCTTTACAGTATTCTTGATTTAAGAATATACTTTCTTTAAAATTTATTTATTTATACTTATTGTAAGTACACGCTTTACTTGCATAAAATGCTTGTATTCTTACTTTTCCTTTTTTTATATTTGATAAAAGTATAGTATATATTTAAAATAACTTTACACTATTCTTAAAGAAAGTGGTTGATTAGAAAAAAAAATTCCCTCGTCTAGCGACTCGGAATAATTTTTACAAAAAAAAACATTCGTGACCCTGAAAAATATTTGTATTAATTATTCTACTACTACGGAAAATACAATTGAAAGTGAAAATATAATCGTTATGACAGTAATTTAACAGTATTTTTGGCATATTATTTTAATTATTTTAATGTACTAAAGTACTAAGTATAATAGGCACTGATATCACAATAGGTTTATTACCTAACAGTCTTAGAGGTATTAGAAAAAGTACTGTCAATTTATATAAATTCATTCTTTTACGGTTAATTAACATAGATACTATATTTTACATTTTATTTTTTTAAGTACCTATAGGTACCACATTTTTGGTGCTATATGTAAAGGTAAGGTTTTTTAATCACAATAGTTAATATTTTTTTAAGTAGGTATTTTTATTGTCAGTAAAATTTATCTCCAGCTAAATAATATGTAAAATGAGTCTCTAAGAAGGCTACCATTATCATCGTAGATGGTTTGGTGTTAATTCTTCAATTTTTTCTCTACACTTGATCCTCAATCCTATTTTTGGAATTAATTCCTTTAAATTCTCCTCGCTTAGGTTTACCATAATATCGATATCTATCTCGTTTTCTAAAACAAAAATAATATAGCTGAATTGGAGGCTATAGCCTTTCTGCTGTTTATGTTTTATTGTCTATTACCTGTCGTATGCTATCCATTTTACACTACAGTATACCTATCCATTTTACACTACATTTTTACGATCATGCCTAGTTAATTACTTTAAATTAATGAAATATTATTTACTTACCCAAAAATGTGTCTAGTAAACATTCTAAGCCCCAATTTTTAAGTTTCTTCTCCATTATTTTTTATTAAAAATAACATCCAGACCGAAGAAGGAAAAAACGAACTGCCGGTGCCGACACGTACACACGCTACCACCATAGAACACAGGACAGAACTGAACACAGAAACTGCGTCTTTTCTTTTAGCGAAGCGGTCTTAGAGGGTGGACGGTATTTACTTAAGCGAAGAATAAGGTATTTGTTTTAATAATAGCTATACTTAAATTCAGTATAGTGTATTCTTTGTTCTAGTCTTATACTTAAATTGAAGTATAAGCATTCTTGTATTAAATATACATATATTTAAATAAAGTATACCGAAATTTCATACAAATATACAGAATACTAAAATCAAGTGGCAATATTCCGCTTTGAGTAAACAACTAGAGGTCTTTCATCTAAGTATTATTGTATATTTGATTTAAGTATACCAATTTTCTTTAAAATAAAATACCTTTAAACTCAATCCAAGAATACTTATCTCAAATCAAGTAACAGTTTTTCTTAAAAATTAAGTATATCCCATTACTTAGTTTAAATGTACGCTAATCTCATAGAAATAATAAATATACTTAAATCAAGTTCCTAACATGAAGTATAGAACTATTCTTAAACCTAGTAAGGGATTTTTTTCCGTGTAGAAACAAAAAGGCATTTTGCCTAAAACCGGTCCTTGTTTATCACTGTTATGAAATTATGTTGTTTTTAATTTTAAATCAAAACGTATTAACACTCCATGGAGTCCACTGAAAACATACATTTTAAATAAGAAAATGTTTTTTCTTTTAAAAGTCAACTTAAGTTTTTAATAATGATTTTTTCTAAAATATTACAAGGCATACCTTAACGGCTTTAGTCACATGATCTTTACCCATTATAATTTATAAAATATAATTTGAAGTGTAGTACATGTTTAAACCAATTAAAAAAATACACGATACTTTATTTACAATCCCAAAATAAAAATATTAAATGTATAATGCAATATTTTATATAAATTTATCATTTTTATTAAAAATAAATATATTTTATTTGTTTTTCTCAGCGCTATACCGTATTATAGATACTTTACAGCTGCAAAATAACATTTTACTCTAAATATATATATATATATATATATATATATATATATATAACGGCGGATTTCTTATTACGCGACAACGCCCCGAGATATCAATATTGACATATTAGATTCAAAAAATCAAAGGAAAACATCCACTTTATGCGATATTTATCCAGGAGTTCAATACACAGAAACTCGATATTGAAGCTGATGCTTTAAAATATCGTATGACCACATTTACAACAGACAATCGGAAAACTTTTGTTTTATGTCACTTGAGGCAACAAAATACAACAATAGAATACAGAAAATTGGGTGGGCACGAAAAAACTTTTAAAAGCTAACAAAATTCCTTTTAATTTTTAAAAAATGTCACAAAAATATAAACTTTCTTTATTAAAAGTATTAAATGCTTTGGTGGTATGAAAGAATGACAGTGTAGACGCTTGAACATATATATATAGTGGGGATCATATTGGCTTTTGTGTCCGTAGCGTAAGGAATGAGTGGTTGTGCATAAGTAAGACAGATAAATTATGTATCAAGTTTTATAAACGCTATTTTAATTTTAAGTTTTATTAGGCACAAGCGAAGCTTGTTTAATAAAAACGTGTCTAGAGAAGTTTATAAAACGAGTTGCATACTATACTTTATCTACGACGAACACAAAGAAGAATTTATGGTCCTTAAATTTGTGAACATGAAAGAGCAGCAATTTTCTCTACAATATTTGTTTTAATAGGACCACCGCCTTGGATTTGTTGTTGTAAACGAGTACGCATTTATTACTTATTTAATATTCATCTTCATATAATTCAATAATATTATAATATTATTGAATTAATGTTATTGACGTACCAAAGCGAAATGTGGCTTTCAATAAAATCATGATTTTCTAGGAGAAGGAAAAGAAGATGTAAGTCTTCATCAAATCAGATTTCAAATTCTGTAATCCTTTTCAAGTGTGAATACTGGTGTTAATTTAAAAGTTTTTTTCATTTTGCTACATTTGGATCCAATCTATGGATATACATGTATAGTAGGGTGAGCCAAAAAAACTAACCTATCGGATTTATGGGTTAAAATGAACCTACATACCGAGAAAAAAATTTCCCTGCAAGGCAAAATTTTTTGCTCAATTTTAAAAGGTGTCGGTGAGCATTCTAAGTTTTCCATTGAAATAACACGTAAAAAAATCTTTTTTCATTAAAAAGACTATAACTTTTGAACCGTTTGAGATAAAATTTGCAGTTTTAGGGATTTTTTACACTTTTCAAAGCTTTCAAACATACAAATTTTTGAATTAAAAAAAATAATCCTGGTATAGATTCTTTGGGAAATTTTATGCTCTTCAAGAATCCGCGACGTAAAAAATTTTATCTCAAACGGTTCAAAAGTTATAGTCTTTTTAATGAAAAAAGATTTTTTTACGTGTTATTTCAATAGAAAACTTAGAATGCTCACCGACACCTTTTAAAATTGAGCAAAAAATTTTGCCTTGCAGGGAAATTTTTTTCTCCGTATGTAGGTTCATTTTAACCCATAAATCCGATAGGTTAGTTTTTTTGGCTCACCCTAATGTATAGTATTCTAAATGTTATTATTTATCGTATTTTTTTGTTATTGCAAAAATATTGACAAAAGCAAAGTCTATTTGGATATCTAAAGCGTTAAATTTTTAAAATGACCCTGTTCATTGAATAGTGTTCAATGTTCAGTTCCAAACCCAATTATTTATCAAACTACATAAGTAACTAATGGCGGCCATTATAAAAAAAGGTGATGGTAGCTTAAAACATAATATTGAGAATGTAAATAAATGTGTATGTTAACATGTAAAACTTACTTTCTTTTAAAATTCCCAGGAATAACAAAGTTATAAGGGTTTTTGAAGGTTTTTAGTAAAAAATATTAAAATATTTTGAAAAAAGCTGTAGCTCTTCTAGCTAGACCTTGTAGCTATTCAAATAAAAATACACATAGAAGAATACTTGGTGCACTCTGTATAAAGGGTTTGTAAGAAATTAGCAACATAAGATAAGTTTTTTTAACCATACATGTCAAGAAGGGTTACCTAAGTTTAGGGTTTTAAATACTTGAATTCCAAACTTCTAAAATTAAATTGTTAAATTTTTTAAATATGTAGGTACCTACTCGTAAAATGCGATTGTAATAGTTTGAATTTAGGATACAGAATCTGAAAAAGTATTTGGTTATGATCATATGAACCCACATCCCATTGAAAAAAAATAACTTTTTACACTCCATTTTTTTAACTGCTAAATCGAGCGGTATAAAAAATAAAAGGGGGGGATTTTTACGCGCTCGCTGTATATTGTGTGAAATTCCTTAGTACTTTTTAAATTTACCTTTAAACCTGGTATTAAAAAGATATATTTATAACTTTAAGCTAGATTTTTCTCTATTTCAAGATTCGCTAGATATTTCTTTACATTGTTATTATGGTTGGATCAGGTGCAAGTACTTGATCCACTATTACGGCATTGCCGCCACTCCACATATTTTAAAATATAATGCGGTCCTTTCAACGTAATGTGTAATGCCATTTATGCCATTATCCCCTTTTACCTTTATTTTTAAAAATCGTTCCATTACAGCTAATGTGTTACGAATTTTTGTTATTTCTTTCAAACGCAACAAAAAACAAACAGTTTCGTTTGCTAAAGAGATAAAGACTTTTTAATAGATTTATGTTTCATTGCAAATTGGATGTGCTTTACAAATAAGGTCATCTATGTTTTGACTTTGAAGTAAATACTTTAATGGTTGTATGGACAAGGCATAATTTAGATTGCCGGGGACAGTTGTCAAATGTCATACAATCGTTAAAATAAAGTTTTATTATTTCGATACAAAAATACAAAAGTTATTAATAGTTTCTTAACTTAAAAAGTTTATACTCTGTTTAAAATATCTGTGGTGTAAAAAGTAATCTTAAAATGGTGTCAAAATCCAACACCAATTGGTGTTAATATAACACCATGAATTATGGTTGAAAATGTGTACCGATCGCGGCAAAGGCGGTGTGGATCACGAGATGTTCTTAAATCTCGCCTCTGTTGACTTACATGAAGAATATATAAACTCAGGTAATCCTTTGCTTTGGTGTGACACTACAAGTTGTTCGATACTAAAGAGACCTTAAATAGGTGGAAACAGCTGTCAATACTTGAAGTATTTTAAGTTAGTGCAACGCACTAAAAACATTATCTCTAGCGAGTTGAAGGTTCCATTTTCTGGAATAATACCACTGGTAATATACTAGTAATGCGTCAAGGAACTTCCTGTTTCCTTTTTTTTCCTTTTTCTGTGTAGTATAATTTAATTTGTCCACAAACACATAATATTTAACACTGAAAAGGAGTTCAATTTACACCAAGTAAAATTTATTTTAATACTGTGTGAAAGTTAAATTAACACCATTTTAGTATTTGAACTTACACCGGACCAACGAACCTTATTTAACACCATTTTGGTTTGTATCGATATAGACCATGTTTGGTGTTAAATTGGTGTTAAAATGGTCATGAAATTTTGAACAGTGTATAGATGTCGCTCTTTACAAATATTTAATTTAAATCATTTTTAGATAATAATAAGTATTTGTCGTTGAAAAAGTTTAGTATGCAACTGGTTTATAAACTTTTTTAGACACTCATTTAATTAAGCACTAAATTATGTTCGTGACTAAAATGGCGTTTATCAAACTTGATACATAATGAACTATTTTGAAATTGGCCACACATTGTCGTCTATCGGTAAATATCCTTACTCACGGTGGTCAAAACTTAAGCATAGGACGAACAAAAATGCCAACCAAAACTGATAGCATATTTTGATTATAGACCCTTTTGGTAACACTAACATGTATTTATCAAAATCCCAGCTGATCCTATTTTAAAGTTTTGCAAACTTTTTTGTTTTTCTATTTCTATATATTATGTTGCAATTATTAAACTAAAACTACGTGTAAAATTTTAATAAAATTAAGCAAAATAATAAACTTTGTTTCATTTAAATTACTTTACTCCCCAGTATTAATTTATTGAGTCACCTATTATTTTTTACCACTCAAAACAAAACATAACAAAAAAGCGAAGATTTTTATCTTAAATATTTTTTATAACAAAAATACTGGAAGTTTGTCTATGAAATAATTACAACTTGCAAATTTTGTAAAACAATAATTAAGGTGGTTATAAAAAAAATTGCTATACGTTATAACGCAAGTGACATTTTGCTTTAGTTGTTTATTAAATGTATACTTTATAAAGTTAAAAATAGTATTTTAAAATGAAAATTAAACCGAAATTTAAGTTAAGCCATGAAGAAAATCGAAAGAAGGTATGTGCTGGCTGTGGATACAAAATTGTTTTTGGTAATCGAAAAATTCAGAGTTTAGGGTTTCTGAGAAAATATAAAAATTACTGCAGACTGTACTGTACACTTTAACTTAAGTGATTTAAAATTACCTACTTCAATATGGTAAAAACGGTATTTTTGCATAGCTACAATTGCCAAATTTTCAAAATTTATAAATTGCTAGAGAATTTCGCGGCAGCCAAGAATGTATGTGATATAAGATATAAAGGGCATACAAAATTATTAAGGGAAGAGGACGGACGAACGAACTAAAGTTTTGATATGCTCTTCCTTTCTAGGGGATATCGCTAGATGTAAGAAGCATGTTTGTACAGAGACTGAAGAATTTAAAAATACTGTTTCCATGTTAAAAACAATTCCCTGTGAAACCCAAGAAAAAGTTTTCTGAGGGAGGCAGTAATCGATTTTGCTTCAAAGAATCTTTAGTTATAAATAAGATATTGCAAACTGTATTTTACATTATTTTGTATTTATAATGTAATTTATCCATATTTTAGTAATGTATCTGCCAAATTTTTAAAAACATTTGATAATGGTACTAGAGTATTTTATCGAAATGGCATAAACAATTTTAAAATACTAAGAAATATGCAAAACTTTAATAAAGGATCAGCAGGGATTTTGATAAATACATTTTTGAGTTACCAAAAGAGTCTATAATCAGATTATGCTATCAGTTTTGGTTTGCATTTTTGTTCGTCCTATACTTTAGTTTTGACCACCGTGTACTGTTCTTGATACTTTTTATACTATTTTAACACTTTAAGAACAATCATTCTGTATAATGGCTACTTAGTGGATTTCCCAAAAAAAAAATTCGCGTTATTTTCTAAACATACATTGTATACTTTAAAGGAATAATTTGCTAAATAAATATTAAAACTATACTTTTCTTGCATAAGCAATTTATAGCATGCATCTTACTTTTTAAAAATACCTAGGTAAATAAATTTCATTTGAAAAATTTGCATACGATCTATTGAATTGTTAAAATGTAAGGTATTAGGTATTTTACAAACAACAGTAAGTACACTTGTTATGGTAGTTTGAAACGTACCCAAAAGAAGCGTTACAAAGTTTGTTTCAGAAACTTTATAGCACATTCATAAAATATGTACAATGCTTTAAACTTTTTTACTGTTAAAATATTTAGAAAGTTTCCCATGTGCATGTGCATATTTCTTATTTAAACATTGTTGTACTTAAATGTATACGTAAGTATCTACTTACAGATTTTACTTTGGACAAATATTTATCTTACATTGTTATATAAATCTTTTTAATATTAAAATACAAAGTAAAAAAATAATTGTTTAAGATGTTTTTGTTTTTGTCAGAATAAAGTTTAATTTTTTTTGTTAATTAAAACTTATAAATCTTAAGGTATAAACCTATAATTTGCATTGCAAAGATAAGTTACTGCTAAGTTACCATGATAATCTAAATAATCTCGTCGCCCTTATTAATATTTCATGTTTTAAGTAAAATTTAAGATTTTAAGTCTGGATATGTGCAATATAAGTATTCCTCCTCAAGTGCGCTACGCAGAATTTGAGTCATTTTTGAGTCTTGTGTTATAAATGTTGTAAATGTGGTTATACTGGGTGATTTAAATGCATCTAATTTTATAAGTTATAACCTTACCGACTTCAAATCTCGTATAATTACAAATTTTATGAAAATTAATTTGTTTACTTAGTGTAACGGCATATTAAATTATAATTTAAATTTCTTGTTTTGTGTATTTCCAACTTAAACTGTGATAAACCAGGAAGTTTATGCCTATTGTACCTAAAAAAAAGTATTATCCCGCATTACTAATTTGTATTGGGTTGGGCATATTAAAATCTTCTTGATTTTCGATGAAAAGTTAAATCAATTAAACAACTTTAAAAAAGCTAATTTTATTTGCCTGCAATATTGATTGGAATTTTATTGAGGATTTCATTAAGTGCCTTCGTATAAGAGTTTTATACGAAAGGACCCATCATGGTATATTGTAATAATCAATAACAAAAAAAAATGCAAACGCTCTAAAGTCTTTATATAATTTTTTCTACTCCCACCTTTAAAACGCCCATTATCGTACATGTTTTCATGACACTAACTGACGTTTTTAAATACACATTGACAAGTTGTGGCTTTACGGCGTTTTAGTCAAGACTGAAGTTAGCAACAGGTTTTTAGTCACGGGCTGAAGTGAGCTTTAAGTTAGTTGACAGTTGTCAAATGTCATACAATCGTTAAAATAAAGTGCCCTTCTTCAAAAATAATACTCAATGTGAAAATTGAGAAATACCAAAGCATTAAATAGTTTCTCAACGCCAATATTTGAAGAGTTTGTATGAACATTGTACTTACCTTTTAATTTCGCCGGCAGTAAACTAGATATAACTTAAAGTCGGGCTCGAGCTCCAGGGTGCAATGTTAATAAAACATTTTCTTCACTTTCACTGTGAAAAACTGTTGTTTAATCCATTTTCAAGGGATACATTTTGATTTATTATCTATGCTTATATAACACATACAAATTTGACATTAATAATAATATTAATAATAATAATTATAATAATAATAATAATAATAATAATAATAATAATAATAATAATAATAATAAGAATAAGAATAATAATAATAATAATAATAATAATATCTTTATTCATCCAGTAGATCAGATCACGATATAGGACAAGTCAACAGCAAAAAATTACAGTATATTACCTAAACCATTAAGAAAATACGACATACAATGAAACTTAAGTAAATACAGAAAGTACAATATTTTATAATCAGTTAAATATGACACTGCAAATAATCATTTACAGAATAAAATGCATTATCAATAAGAATTTTTGTAATTTGACATAAATAATTTGAAGTTGGTAAGTCTCTAACCGATAATGGAAGTTTATTATATACATACAGATTAAATATAAAAAGGATTAGATTTATACAGATCTATTCTGTCCAAGGCAGATTGTAATTCGTTACCTCTGCGTGTACCATTTGACGGTAACACAGATTCTTTATTGTTTTATAGATGGCGCTTTATACAAATACTTAATTTAAATTTGAAAATACCATCTGAAACCTTACGTGAAACACTCTTAGGTGAAGCCACAATGTAAATTTAATTGAAAATGTGACTTAGGCACTTCTTGCATTGATCCCTTCAATTGTAGCTCAAGCCACGTCCACTTAAGTTGTTAAATAATATATTCAATGCTATTAAATTTAAATAAAAATAACTTAACCAGTATTCACGATCAAATTCCCAGCTTCTTTATTAAAGATTGGCATCACCTGTTGTGCTCCTTCTTTTTATTTTACCATAATTTTAAATAGTGAATAGTGGCAACCCGTAGAACTCCGATTTTTAAAGCTCGCAATTATCATGATATTTCCCAAAGTATCTCACCTCAACCGCATGGTTTCATACAAGATCTACGGTTACTTATCTGTTTAATTTTACTCAACATTTTTAAAATTTATAGAATCAAAAAGTCAAGTAGATATAATATATCTACTTGTAGGTAAACTGATTATGTATATTATACATAATCAGTTTACCTACATGTAGGTATACTGATTTTTTGAAGGCGTTTGATAAAGTAAATCCTAATATCCTGTTTGTTAAACTTAACTCTGAACTAAGTAAACCCCTAGTAGAACTTATTTGCTCTTACCTTAGTAACCGACAAATTTACGTTTGTTTTATTGGTTTAAAGTCGAATTGTTTTGTTCACACCTCACGCATCCCCCAGGGATAAAACTTGTTGTTTAATATAATAATATTATATTAAATATTATTTAACAATGATTTGTCATTTTTCCTAACCTCTATTATTTGCAGATAATTTAACAACAATAATAATAATATTAATAATTTATTTTATGCCCAACAGAATTAGATTCCAATTTAGGACAAATAAAACAAAAGACAATAGTTTGTTATTGGAGTAAATTAACAGTTACTGTAAGTAAAAAAAGTGATAAAACAAGACAAAAATAATGTAAGATAATTTTAAAAAAATTACAATTAAAAACTTTTCTGGCAATTCTAAAAGGCATTTTTAGAAAACAGTTGTGTCCTTATATGCTGCATAACATAAATGGGCGATTTTAACATTATGTCTGTACGAGCTCTGTGACAAAGAAAAGTTTGTAATACCTACTCTTGAGTTAGCTCTAGGTACAATCAATATTATGAAACTAAAAAGAGCCCATGTGTCCACATTGTTATGTAAAAGTTTGTGCAAAAATATTTAAGATGAAATAACTCTTCTTTTTTTAAGAAAATAAATTTAAAAATGCTCCAATAAATGTTCTTATAAATATATATATATATATATATATATATATATATATATATACAGGGTGTCCGGGAAAAAGAGGTCAATCCGTTAACCATATATTCCTTGAGTTAAAACAATAAGACTTTCATAATACAATTTTTCAATTTAGAGCTTCATGTTCGATATACAGGGCGACAAAGTTTGAAATTTAAAACTGATTTTTTTTAATAATTCGAGTAATTGATAAGATATTAAATTCAAATTCGGTACACTACTTCAACATAAATAGTTACATTTTTTGAGACCAACAAAACAAAAAACAATTGTCAAATAATCAAAATAGGGGGGGTCCAGTACTCACTGACTCCCCCTATTTTTTAGTACGTGCGCCAATGACTTCCAAACGGTATTTTTTCAGATAATATATATATATATATATATAGTAAATGGCGAATTGATAACCTGTTCTAAAGGTCATTATTAAAAAGAATAAACAAAAAGGGACCATATGATATGATTCAATAAGTTTCATCGTGTAATTAAATGTAAATTCGATATGATTGGTGAGGATCAATCATTGAATTTAAATGTGGATGGACATTGCTCAAAACCACTATGGGCTTTCAAATTTTGAATCTGACCAAAAAATGCACCAAATTTTGCACACCAGTCGAGATAATTAAATTGGATATAACTTGCAATGTATAAGCAATAGCTCCTGCGCAATCTTTAACTACAAGATTGTAAGTATTTTATTACTAATGTTTTAAAAATTTTACTTTCGGATAATTTAGGTAAGCTTATGCAAGGCTGGCTTGGTCTATTGTTTAAATAATTGTCATTTAAGTTTAAGGGTTCATAAACACCGCTACACTATGAAGCACAACAATATCCTCAGGAGTTTTAAGCCTTAGTGTATTACATGTAAGTTTTTCTGGGATTCTGGTATTTCCTTTTTTATTGTTTATAAAAACACAAAAGTTTTTAGGATCGGAGCAAATTTTATATTCTTTCATGTTTTTTCCAATATTGGGCTTCTCGAATGGACACAACTCATCAAAGCTGCGGAAGCCATTTGTTAGATGTTAATTTTCATACATAATGTCAAAATATTTTCTTTAATCTAAAAGTAAAACAAAGTTGTTATCTTTTTTGCACCTTGTTCAATTCCACTTTAAAGATCTATCACTCTTATTGAAAAACCGTTTAGATAATGTCTAGCATTCGGTTTTATGTTATTTCACTTTAGTTTAGAAGAATTTTGCATTGCAATTTTTTTTTAACAAAGTTGACTGTTGTAATATTTTATTTATGTTTAATATATTTGTTCCCAGACTTAATTCTCGCATTAACCATGTGTTGTATTCTGATAATGCTCGTACTACGATGTTAGCTTATTCTTCAGTGCATGTTTTATCCAATAATTACAATCAGATACGCCATTTATTTACCTAGTTTATAACCTTTTGCTAAAGAGAGGTTTGGAAATTTTATTGGTTGATAGGTTAATTGTAAAATATATAAGATACAAAGTCTATAAAATAAAAAATGTTATTGCAATATTTACAGTTCAGGCTTAAATCTCCCCTTAAGGAAGTTTAAAAATTGGGTAGCTTATAAGCTACATAAGCTACATAAATAAATTTTTCGTTCAAAGTTAATTTTAAAGTGAAATTTGTAGCTGCGGGGTTTATGCAAAAGTTTTTGAGTCATCTACATAAGATTTTTCTGTGCAGCAACGCTCCAAGTTTATAGGTTTAATCAACTATACTTACTTTGGGCAAACAACAAACACGATATTCGGTATTTTTATTTGTTGAAGTTGAATGAAACCCGTAAAGGAAAAATGAAATGTTGAAATATATAAGGGAGAAGAAAAGACCGAAAATAAGCTCTTTTGTCGTTTTACACATTCCGGAATATTGTAACTGTCATTGTTGATAACTAGATGGCAGTGCCGATATAGCAATAATGAACAAAGAAACATATATTTTGTAAACGGTCTATAGATAGAGGATTTAATATATGGGAAAAATGTACTAAAATTGCAATATTTTACTTTTTAATATTGGGTTCGGACATATTTTGTATTAAAATATAACATGTTACATAATAAGAATTATTATTAACGTTATCATGATTTTTAAAATAAATTGAATTACTCAAATTTAATATTTTGGAGTAAAAAGGTGTACTTTATGTTTTAAAAATATGAAATGGAATTTGTGTATTGTTTGGGGAAATATTGTCTTTTTTTATTTTTAAATGCTCTACCCCTAATAAGTTTAGGTTTGTTTAAGGCTGCTTTTTTATTATTTTTCAAAAAATCACATCTGCTTCTGTACCACTTTTATTGACGCCACTTGTAAACTAATAGAACAACTTTTGTAACCAAACTATGTAGGTTCTTTTATATCCTACCAATGCACACGAAATTTATATATATATTATCCAATGGGGTTTATTTTTTATAAAAAAATATTACTTCAAAAAATATTTTTTTTAAACCCTGTAGTAAACAGATTTACGCCTTTTAGGACCAAAAATCATGACGTGGCCTACAACACTCTTGATTTTTAACCATTTATTTCCTAACACCCTGTATAAACAGAAAAATAATCTGGCCATAATTTATTTCTTGATTGATAATCGCATTTTTGGGTAATATTCATGTTGTTTTTTATTTAATGATAATAATATTAATAATAATAATTTTTATTTGCAACTGTTTACTACAAACATTTGTTACTACATTTATTTTTTTATTAAGTCATAAAAATTTACTTAAATTAAAAAAATTAAAAAAACGAAAAAAAAATTAAATAAATTCAAAAATTTGCAAATAATGATTGAAGAGCAACATACCCACTTTATGGATTGACGTTATGACATGTTTAGTCAATTTGTGTCTTTTAACTTATGAGATACTGAAAGATGCCATATACAGGGTGTCCTATAATTAGCGTGCAATACCTTAACAGTGGGAAAAATTATTAAAGGCAGGTGACAGTTTCATATAACACTGTAGGGAGGTGAATATATCACAGCTAAACCCTCGAACACGTAAACTTAATTTTTGGTCGTAGATTACAAATCCGTGCTTGGTTAAGCTTTATCAGGTCAAAATTCAATGATATCGGAAACACCCTGTATAAATCCAAACACCGTGTATAAATTAAAAAAAAATTTGGCTGAAATTTGAAGTTAATTGATCAAAAGTAACACTTGTGCCTGAGGGTTTTTCTTAGATAATTTAGGAAATTCAAAATGTTTTTTGGCTGATTTTTTTTATTGAGTATAATTCAGGATATTCTATTAAATGAAATAAAAAGCATAGGAATATTCGCACAAGAGGTGAAATATATTATTTTACAAATTAAAATATACCAGTATATAGTGTGTCCCCGTATCGGATTTCCAATAGGAAAAACTTTTTTAGATCTGATAAACCGAGCACGGATTTGAAATCTTTAGATTAAACGACCAAAAATTATGTTTACGTGTCCGAGCGTTTAGCTGTGATATTTCAAGAGTTAAAAATTTACCTACAGTGAAATGTGACAGGGTGTTTGAAAATTGTGTTTGAAACTATATAAAAAAAATAGTATATTCTGTAACAAGTTTGGAATAAGGCATATTCCGCTCGAGTGAAAAGTTTGCCACCGAGCCGAAAGCGAGTTTGACGGTTTCACGAGAGCGGAATATGCAATTCCAAAACGTGTTTCAGACTATACTTTTTCTACGTTTCCAAAAAATACCATAGAATAGTAGATTATGTTATAAGGAGTAGAAGTGGCTCTTTTTGTGGTAAGTACAGAGATTGACGGCCGAAGCGTAGCTGAGGCAGGCAACTGTACGAAGCACAAAAAGAGCTTCTACTCCAAATAACATATACAATTATTTTTTCAAGGGCGTAATATAAATAGGATAAGCAATAGAATTATTTTATTTACTTATAACTCATGTGGTATAAAATTTTGGCTAAAAGCATTACAAATTATTGATAAAACTAAAAAAACTTATAACCCTTACTTACAATGCCAATAAATATCCTAAACTAAAAATAAACACTGCTCTGTCAAAAGGCTGCGCTTGAATTAATTTTGACGTACTGACATTTGTTTGGAGTTTCGACATTGGCGACTCGTCTATCATCATAATATTATACTAATAAACTAGTTGTTCTTTATTTCGTTCAATTAAAATTTAATAAATAATCACTAAATATTCCGTGCGATTATAATTAATATAATTAATACATCGTGATTGCTTTGTATGAAATGCTAAATTAATTTTATTATTTGACGTCTATTGAGTCACCTATGGATTTACTTCTATCCCTAGGCTTTCTTGAGTTTTTTGTCTGCCGCTAATGAAAAAGACGTACTTCAACTATCTCTATACATGCATATAAGGTTGTATATCATGGCCGCTTGAAAAAAAAATAATTAATTGTGAGAAAGTGAGGTTAGATCGGTCTAAAATTTGTTAGATATTAAACACAGAGATGTCGCCACCAGTTATTTCGTCATCCTATGATAGAATAATTCATTTTGTAATACTTTAAGGAATATATGTCATTCCACATAAAAAGTGATATAAGAACGGTCATATTCCGTAATAGGAGTAAAATGTATTAAGTACTGTTTTGAAAAAATGAAACATTTCACACATTGCATGCAATGCCACCTGTCTTAAACAATTTTTCCTAAAAATGGCAACCATGTTCTATAGCTAAGCTAAATCTGTTTCTCTAGTTGAGATTTTATTATGAATTATCCCGTGTTAATTTTCAAGTAGATGTTAAACGAAAATGGTAAATATTATCGAAATTTACCAGGAGGATGGACCATTTTTGTGTGTTTAACTCCAAAATATCATAATGTGACATTAAATCCCGGCACAAGACATGTACAAAAAAGTAAGCGGGGTTTTACCCCTACTTCCCATTTATCTGACCCTGCCCTCATAAAAATTTTAAATTTGCCTATTGGCCATAAAAAATTTGAATAATTACCAAAATTTCACTTTTCTATCTTAAACGGTTTTGAAGAATAAATAAAAATCCTCTTCAGGGGCTTCTTTCTCGGAAACTGTAGCTTTCTTAAAAAGCATTTCTCGATCTATGTTTAAAGGAACTTTTTTTGTATTTTTGTACGTAAAAGCTGCTGTTAAAGTACTGCATATCCTGTATAAATTGTAGGCAAGAATTTTGTACCCTTTCCACCTTATTACTGTACAACCTGTCTGAACCAATTCTATAGACAGTGTCGCAAAAGTTAAAATGGAACAGAATCGACAAGTCAGAAAATTCAATTTTGTTATTTTGAGATAATATGTGTCTGTGTGGATATATTAATTTTAAATTTGGATATGATTTTTAAATGCGTTTATTGTTGTGTTTTTTAAAACGAAGATCAACATCCAATACAACTACCAGATTTTTAGCTTCGTTACATAGATTTCGGAATCCAGAACTATTCTAATTTCAGATGATTTGACAGATTTAAGTTTACCGAAAACTTTATAAATTACATTTTAACGACATTAGAAAAAATGCATACCTCTGTTTACTACAAACATTTGTTACTACATTTATTTTTTTATTAAGTCATAAAAATTTACTTAAATTAAAAAAATTAAAAAAACGAAAAAAAAATTAAATAAATTCAAAAATTTGCAAATAATGATTGAAGAGCAACATACCCACTTTATGGATTGACGTTATGACATGTTTAGTCAATTTGTGTCTTTTAACTTATGAGATACTAAAAGATGTCATATACAGGGTGTCCTATAATGAGCGTGCAATACCTTAACAGTGGGAAAAATTATTAAAGGCAGGTGACAGTTTCATATAACACTGTAGGGAGGTGAATATATCACAGCTAAACCCTCGAACACGTAAACTTAATTTTTGGTCGTAGATTACAAATCCGTGCTTGGTTAAGCTTTATCAGGTCAAAATTCAATGATATCGGAAACACCCTGTATAAATCCAAACACCGTGTATAAATTAAAAAAAAATTTGGCTGAAATTTGAAGTTAATTGATCAAAAGTAACACTTGTGCCTGAGGGTTTTTCTTAGATAATTTAGGAAATTCAAAATGTTTTTTGGCTGATTTTTTTTATTGAGTATAATTCAGGATATTCTATTAAATGAAATAAAAAGCATAGGAATATTCGCACAAGAGGTGAAATATATTATTTTACAAATTAAAATATACCAGTATATAGTGTGTCCCCGTATCGGATTTCCAATAGGAAAAACTTTTTTAGATCTGATAAACCGAGCACGGATTTGAAATCTTTAGATTAAACGACCAAAAATTATGTTTACGTGTCCGAGCGTTTAGCTGTGATATTTCAAGAGTTAAAAATTTACCTACAGTGAAATGTGACAGGGTGTTTGAAAATTGTGTTTGAAACTATATAAAAAGAATAGTATATTCTGTAACAAGTTTGGAATAAGGCATATTCCGCTCGAGTGAAAAGTTTGCCACCGAGCCGAAAGCGAGTTTGACGGTTTCACGAGAGCGGAATATGCAATTCCAAAACGTGTTTCAGACTATACTTTTTCTACGTTTCCAAAAAATACCATAGAATAGTAGATTATGTTATAAGGAGTAGAAGTGGCTCTTTTTGTGGTAAGTACAGAGATTGACGGCCGAAGCGTAGCTGAGGCAGGCAACTGTACGAAGCACAAAAAGAGCTTCTACTCCAAATAACATATACAATTATTTTTTCAAGGGCGTAATATAAATAGGATAAGCAATAGAATTATTTTATTTACTTATAACTCATGTGGTATAAAATTTTGGCTAAAAGCATTACAAATTATTGATAAAACTAAAAAAACTTATAACCCTTACTTACAATGCCAATAAATATCCTAAACTAAAAATAAACACTGCTCTGTCAAAAGGCTGCGCTTGAATTAATTTTGACGTACTGACATTTGTTTGGAGTTTCGACATTGGCGACTCGTCTATCATCATAATATTATACTAATAAACTAGTTGTTCTTTATTTCGTTCAATTAAAATTTAATAAATAATCACTAAATATTCCGTGCGATTATAATTAATATAATTAATACATCGTGATTGCTTTGTATGAAATGCTAAATTAATTTTATTATTTGACGTCTATTGAGTCACCTATGGATTTACTTCTATCCCTAGGCTTTTTTGAGTTTTTTGTCTGCCGCTAATGAAAAAGACGTACTTCAACTATCTCTATACATGCATATAAGGTTGTATATCATGGCCGCTTGAAAAAAAAATAATTAATTGTGAGAAAGTGAGGTTAGATCGGTCTAAAATTTGTTAGATATTAAACACAGAGATGTCGCCACCAGTTATTTCGTCATCCTATGATAGAATAATTCATTTTGTAATACTTTAAGGAATATATGTCATTCCACATAAAAAGTGATATAAGAACGGTCATATTCCGTAATAGGAGTAAAATGTATTAAGTACTGTTTTGAAAAAATGAAACATTTCACACATTGCATGCAATGCCACCTGTCTTAAACAATTTTTCCTAAAAATGGCAACCATGTTCTATAGCTAAGCTAAATCTTTTTCTCTAGTTGAGATTTTATTATGAATTATCCCGTGTTAATTTTCAAGTAGATGTTAAACGAAAATGGTAAATATTATCGAAATTTACCAGGAGGATGGACCATTTTTGTGTGTTTAACTCCAAAATATCATAATGTGACATTAAATCCCGGCACAAGACATGTACAAAAAAGTAAGCGGGGTTTTACCCCTACTTCCCATTTATCTGACCCTGCCCTCATAAAAATTTTAAATTTGCCTATTGGCCATAAAAAATTTGAATAATTACCAAAATTTCACTTTTCTATCTTAAACGGTTTTGAAGAATAAATAAAAATCCTCTTCAGGGGCTTCTTTCTCGGAAACTGTAGCTTTCTTAAAAAGCATTTCTCGATCTATGTTTAAAGGAACTTTTTTTGTATTTTTGTACGTAAAAGCTGCTGTTAAAGTACTGCATATCCTGTATAAATTGTAGGCAAGAATTTTGTACCCTTTCCACCTTATTACTGTACAACCTGTCTGAACCAATTCTATAGACAGTGTCGCAAAAGTTAAAATGGAACAGAATCAACAAGTCAGAAAATTCAATTTTGTTATTTTGAGATAATATGTGTCTGTGTGGATATATTAATTTTAAATTTGGATATGATTTTTAAATGCGTTTATTGTTGTGTTTTTTAAAACGTAGATCAACATCCAATACAACTACCAGATTTTTAGCTTCGTTACATAGATTTCGGAATCCAGAACTATACTAATTTCAGATGATTTGACAGATTTAAGTTTACCGAAAACTTTATAAATTACATTTTAACGACATTAAAAAAAAATGCATACCTCGCTAATTTAAGGCATATTTTTGTTGAAAAAAAGCTCTACAAAAAGGGTTTTACGTTTTTTAGTTTAAAATATTTAAAATAAAGAAGGCAGGGTTAAATAACATTTTTTTACAAAAAATTGTTTTAACAAATTATTTAGATAAAACCCAAGAAAAAAAAGCCACCAAAATATAAATAAAAAGAAGATAATGACAATACTTTTGATTTTAATTTATTTTAAATTTGGCCCCGATATCATTAAACTTTAAAAGGATGGTAGA
The DNA here is from genome assembly GCA_921294245.1 of Brassicogethes aeneus. Taxonomy (NCBI): domain Eukaryota; kingdom Metazoa; phylum Arthropoda; class Insecta; order Coleoptera; family Nitidulidae; genus Brassicogethes; species Brassicogethes aeneus. The sequence continues at coordinate 53,597,570 of OV121134.1, forward strand.
AAGATGTACAAAAATAAACATGAATTACCATTTTTGTATATGTCTTATTATAAAACTTGTATATATTGTTAATAAATGTTTTTAGACTGTAAACAAATAATTTAGATAAAACATATTTTGGTCGGATTATTTCTGTTCACTGAGGGGTGCTCAATTTTTTTTATATTAATAAACTTAGACTTTTTTGTTTCCATGGAAATTAATTTTGTACAAAAATACAGATGATTTATAAACTTTAACTACCTTTTTCGATCAAAGTTTAAATTTTACATTGGTGCAAACTTTTTAAGTGTTTTTTTACCTGTTAATCTATAAAAACCCCCAATATAAAAAAAATAAAAGTTTTTTCTTTACATAAATAAAGTGCTCAAATTACGTTTTTCGTTTGTAATAAAACGTTTTTAAAAAGTTTATTTTAGTTACAAGGGATGATGGTAGGTAGTAACACACAAATTTACTCGAACTAGACAACAGTGTTTATTACGCTAAACTGAGTTCACAATTAGATTGAAGTGGTATATATAACCTAATATTCTTAGTCAGCTTTTTCTAGGCTGCTGCACAGACGATAAATGCATATGTGCCCTAATATACAGGGGCACGTAACTCCTCCCTCCTTAAAAGTGAAGTCCAGGGCTGAAGGACTCATGGTCTTCTGGTAGGGTGGACAAAGGCGTGTCTTGTGGAGGTTCGCTGCGATTGAAGGGGCAGCTCTTTCGGTATCTCCACGTAATATATAGGCTAGAACATATTAATATAAGGATAAAAAATCCGAAGTTCCAGCCATGGTATTTCCAAACGGATTCGAACGTATTTATGTGAGACGCTTCCATTAAGTGTCTCAGATTGTGGAGGTCGTCAAGGTTAATTTTTTCTAATTTAACCGTAAAATTTGGATGAGAGGGTTTTAAAACATCATATTGGAAATTATTGAAGTAAATTGGGAAAGACTCTTTAGTGACTCGTAGGGGTTGTAATATTTTATTGTCTATTGAAACATGTCCTCCATTAGGAATAAACAAAAGATAGGTTCCTTTAATAGGAGTGGGTTTGTCGATAATTCCATTTGACATGATGACTTTTGTTGTTTTGGGAAAAATTACTATCCAGTTATTTGTATCATCGATACGTTGAATATAAGTTGTTTCTATGTTGAGGGAAAGGCTTTTACAGGAAGAAAGGGGAAGTCCGTCGATAATTTGTGTAGCACATGAAGGTCTGGTAGATTCGTCTTCAATGGTGTATTCGCATAGATAGTTGCGATTGGCCAACGTTTGACATTTCAATATGTTATCAAAAATATAAGTTGATTTATTTTTTAAAAGAAATTTACTTTTCGGCATTACAGTTTCGAAAAAGTTATTATGCATAATAGGAATCGGGTATAGGTGGAAAGTTTCAAAAGTTTCATTCCGTATAAGAGGCACATCTAAAATAAATGTTAATTTATAATTAGATATGTAACAGCTAACCTTAATTAATTCTTCGAATAATACAATATTTTCAATAGTAGGCGTTAAAGGTAGTTTAGCATGTAAGCTGATATTTTTAAGTTCACTTAATAAATCAGTAGGTTCAATGATCGAAGAATGTAAAGTTTTTAGTTGTGCAAAAGTAATAGAATTTAAAATATCAGAAATTATAAATTTAAGGTTATTTGTTAAATTAATTAAATGATCCAAAATCATTTTAATATGCAAAAACTGTTCAAAGGTCTCAATAGGAAAATTATTTAATTTTGTATTAATTAATTCTTCATTATGCATAACGGTATTTAAAGTATTGTTAAATTTATTTATAAGTTTTAAGGAAATTGAAATTTGTTTATTAACTGTTGAACGAATTTCTTTATTTTGGTTTTGTAATATATTTATTGCATTGTCATATATTTTTCCGTCGTTAGCGTCTAAATTGCCCGAAATTAATTTAAACACGGAACCCAATCCGTCAATTAAACCTCTTTTGTATCTTTTAGGAAGAATAGTTGTAATTTGTGACTTTAAATGTTTAATATTAAAAATTAAAAGATTTTTGTATTCTATTAAGTCTTTATAAAAATCTGGATCCGTAATTATTTTAAGATTTTGTTCAAGGTGTAAAATATGATTTTGTATTTTATCTACTTCGTCTACTAAAGGCTTTAAATCTTTATAAAATATTAATTTTTCATAGTAATTGATAATATATGAATTTCCGATAAAATATGGTAGTATTTTAGCGTTATTTTCTAGATTTTTAAATCTTATTTGATGGTCCTGGCCTGTCGTCGATGTCAGTGTAGTCGGTATCAGTACCCTGCAACAAGGGTTGAAGTTTATTCGGTCGTCTAATGTCACCTATATGTTTTTTAATATTTTTATCTATAGTCACTGTCTTGTGGATAGGATCAAAGTTTTGAATTATTTGAGGGGAATATGGATTGGATAATTTAGGTTGTCTTTGTTTTCCTTTTATGAAAACTTTAGTATTTTCATCTGGTTCGAATTGTTCCCTTTGTTTATTTAAATTATGAATTATTTTAGTTTTATGTTCTAAAGAATCATTATAAATTTTATCATAAATTATTTTTAAGATTTCTTTGTGATTTTGTATATAATCGGTATTTAAACGAGATTCAATATCAAGATTTAAAATAGAATTCTTATCAAAATTTCCAGTAATTATTTCAATTGGTTTATGTTTTGTAGCTGAGTGTATACTGTTATTATAAGCGAGAAGTGCATATTGCATTAGTTGTTTTATATTAAGATAATTTTTAGTTGTATTTAATATACGTAGGTGTTCTATAATTGTCGAATGAAACCTTTCTATTGGTGAATTTGATTCTGAATGACCTGATGAACCAAATTGGATATTTATTTTATGAAGTTTAAAAAGGTCTGAGAGAACTGTATTTTTAAATTCGGTTCCTTGATCTGTGATTATTAAATCAGGGATACCATAGTGATTGAAATAATTTAGGAGTGATTCTGCAACGTCTGGGGCATTTAAAGAATTCAGTGGATAGGCTTGTGCTAATTTGGAAAATTTATCAATTATAGTTAAAAATTTAGTATTAGAAATTTGAAAAGTATCCATATGTAATATTTTAAAAGGTTTTGTGGGAGTTGGTGTTATATTAAATTCTATTTTAAGGGGATTTCTTTGATATTTAGTTTGTTTACAAATCTCACAGTTATTTATGTATTCAGTAATAGTTCTGTCTAAATTTGGCCAATAATAAAATCGTCGAATATTTAATTTCGTTTCGTTAATGCCTCTATGATTTTTATTATCGTGATGATTTTGTATAATTTCTTTTTGACTATTTTCATCGGTTATATCTGCCAAAATATTAATACATTTTATAAATTTAAAAGAAGGGTATTTAAATATTTCTCTAGTTATGTTACAAAAAGGGGCATATAAAGAATCGTCCTTAAAATATATTCCATATTTAACATTAGGTGCTATATATTGCTTGATAAAATGAATAAGTTCTTCTTTAAAATTATATTCTGTAAAACCAATTCTTAAGCGTAATTTTCCTTTAAAGGGTTTTTCAATTTTAGGGCTTTTAACGGGTAATAGGGATTTAGAAATAATAATTTGATTACAAAAATAATTTAGAGGTATTTCGGAAATTGGAACTTCAACAATTGGATTTTCACTACTGTTAGTATGTTGTGTTTGTGATAATTTGTCAGGGGGATCATTAGTGGTTTGTTGGTCTAATTCTTTTTCTATTTCGCGAAGAGTTTCCGCAATTTCGTCGTTTCCCATATTTGCAATCATTGATTCTATATCGATTTCATTTGTGTAAATTTGGATTCTAGATAAGGAATCTGCTACTACATTTAAAGAACCTTTTTTATAGATAACCTCGTAATCGAATTCTTCGAGCTTTAGTCTCCATCTAACCAATTTAGAGCCAGGCTCTTTCAATGACATAAGCCACTGAAGGGGCTTGTGATCAGTATAGATAAAGAATTTTCGTCCATATAGATAGGGTCTAAAATATTTAGTTGCCCAAACTATGGCCAACAATTCCTTCTCTGTTGTACTGTATTTAGATTCGGATTTATTTAAAGTTCTGGAGGCGAATGCCACGGGTAAATCGTTCGGTACATTGCCCTGCGACAAAACTGCACCGATGGCGACGTCACTCGCGTCAGTAGTCAAGATAAAGGGTTTAGAGAAATCAGGGTAATTTAATATTGGGTCGTTAATCAAAAGACTCTTGCAAGTCTCGAAGCATTCGATAAACTCTTTATTGTGTATAATTTTACTACCTTTCTTTAAGCAAAGGGTCATTGGCTTTGTAATTTTTGCGAAATCTTTAATAAATTTTCTATAATAACCTAAAAGGCCTAAAAATGATTTTATTTCTTTGGTAGTTTTTGGTATAGGAAATTTTTTTATAGCAGATACTTTATCAGGATTTGGTTTGATACCTTTTTCTGTAATTACATGTCCTAAGTAGTTTGTTTCGCGTTGTAGAAATTCCGATTTGTCAAGTTGTACCTTAAAATTTGTTTGTCTTAGTCTGTCGAAAACTTTTCTTAGTTTAACCATGTGTTCATGAAGGGAAGTTGAATAGATAATTATGTCATCGAGGTAAACGAGGCAAGTCTCGTCATGAAGGCCGCGTAAGACATTGTCCATGACCCTCTGGAAGGTCGCTGGAGCATTTTTAAGTCCGAAAGGCATTCTGAGGAACTCATAATGGCCATTTTCGGTATTAAAAGCGGTCTTTTCTCGGTCCTCCGCTTCGATTTCTATCTGGTGAAACCCAGAAGCTAAATCAAGCGTGGTGAAATACTGGGCCTTACCTAGTTTGTCCAGTATATCCGAAATATTGGGCAGGGGGTATTTATCGTTAATAGTTTTTTCGTTAAGCTTGCGGTAATCAATAACGATTCGCCATTTTTGTTCACCGCTTGCGTCAAGTTTTTTAGGTACTATCCATATGGGAGAGGACCAAGGAGAAATTGAGGGTTGAATTATTTTTTGGTTAAGCATTTTTTGAATTTGTTGTCTAACTTCTTCTTTGTGAACAAATGGGTAACGATATGATTTAGTGTAAATTGGTTGTTCGTCTGTGGTTCTAATTTTATGTTTGATTTGATTAGTAAAAGTTAAATTTTGGTTTTCAGTGTAGAAAATGTCACTGTATTCTATTAGTACCTTAAATAAAGAAGATTTTTCTTCTTCATTTAAATGGGATGTTCTAAATTTTGAAAAATCAATTTTTTGTTTATTTAAATTATGTTTACTTTTACAAATTTTTTCTTGTGTGGAATAAGATTCTAAAAAATCGGTTTCTTTAAGTTTTTGAGTTCGTATTGCTTTATAAAAATTAACTGTTACAGGTGTCGAACTAGGGTTTAATATGGTAGTTATGGCATAATAGTTTTTTGCTGAAACCCAGCATTCAGGTATTTCGCAATTATTAATTTTTGTATAGGGGATTAAAGCTTCGCCATTTTCTAATGTGACAGGGATATTTGCAACTGATTTTGATCGCGCTGGAATAGTAATAGTAGTAATTGTTGGGGGTAATTTTGTTTTATAATTTAAACTTATACAACTGTATGGTGTTTCTAAGCGATGTAAAATAAAATTTAATTTTGATTTTAAAGCTTTGAGAATATTTATACCTATTATTCCATCAAAAAAGGGATGAAAATCTAATATATTAAATTTTACGTCAAGGGGGTAAGGGACATCAAAAATAGAGAAAATTGGAATTATAATACTATGTGTTAAATGTGTTTTTGAATTTAAACCGTAAATTTCTGTATTATCGTCAACAAAAAAATCTTTGTAGTATTTTTTAGCAATTTTATTACTGATAAATGAATTTGAGGATCCTGTATCTATAAGGAGGTTAAAATTATGTGGGGGAATTGTAATATATGGTAAACGATTATGAATAATTGAATTTGTGTTATTATAAACATAATTTATTCCGGATTGTCTATTTCCAAAGATTCTTGAAAATTTTGAGAATTCTTCAATTGAGGAATTATAATATTCAAAATTTTCCGTGTATTCGGATTCATCTGAAAAATCTACAAGCTGTGGATTTTCATTTGTTTCCGCCATTTCTGCATTATATAATTGATTTTTAGGTTTATTCGTGTTACGAGTTGAAACGCTCATAGGGGTTGGTTTAGGTAAAAATTGAGTAGGGGTATTTTTGGGTGCAAACACATTAGTCGGAGGTTTATTAGGTTGTTGGAAAAACCTAGGTGGTTGATAATAAGCATTGGGTGTAAAATTTGGGTTATGTTGGTAATTAGATGTTGACGGGAAGTTATTAAAATTATTTGGTCTTGGGAAGGAATATTGTTGGATATTTTGTGGATATCTTTGTACAGGTGATTGTCTGTTATAATTATTGTTATTTTGCGGTTTTTTATGAGAGTTTTGATTATTTTGTACTTGTCTGTTTCTATTAAAAACTCGGTCGTTATTTTCCCGTTCATTAATAAACTGATATGCTTCGGCTAATGAAGTTGGTCGCATATTTAGGACATTTGTCCTTAATGGTTCGAAAAGTCCATTTAAATAAATTGATAAAGTTAATTTTTTATATTGATTATATTTTAAATTTTTATCGGCCGCGTTCGCTTCGTGAATATCAGCGTGCGTGTTCATTGCTCCTAATTGTGTAAGGCAACGTTCATAGAACGATTGTGCCGTTTCATTTTGTTTTTGTCGCATATTAGTGAGGTCAATGAGTAAATTTTCTTCATTTCTCGAGTCTGCAAAATTCCTTACAAGGACATCTTTGAATGTAGTCCAAGTATTAATTTGGCATGTACTAGCAATAATTTTAGCATTTCCTGTTAATTTTTGAACAAGGCAGTTTACGATTAATTTATTCTGGAAGGTATTTTCTGGGGGTGCAGAATAATACTGATCAACAATTAATTTACAACAAGATAAAAATCTAGATAATGATTGTGTGTCGCCGTCAAATTCGGGGACGCATTTCATATGCTGAATATTGAAATCTGGAGGTGGCATTGTTTCGTTTTCGTTAACAAGATTTAATTGACTTAAAGAAGAAACTAATTCCTCCAGTTTTCACTATTTAAAATGATTTTATTAAAATACTTAATTAATAGTTTAATAGTTTTCTTCGATAATTGAACTCAGACTATACTTGAGTAAAATTATTTATTAAGGTATTAAAATTATATAAAGTTTAGCTGCTTGATACACAGAACAAAACCATTTATATATGATATAGGGTAAATAGGATATTCCTATTAACTTATGCGAATAACTTTTAGTTTCGCGATAAAGTAATTATAAAATATTATTAAAATCTTTGATAACTTACGAAATTATGACGTTCAGGAACATAGGGATGATCCGGCGTCGCAGCATTGATGGTATCGACCAAAAAGCTCTTGAGTTTACGTAGTAATTCCAGGTCCACAGATTTATTGAAATCCGGCGTTGTCTGCAAGGTTGCCCTCAGGATTGCTGGTGTTGTCTTGCTCTTCCTCGAAGGTGTCTTCTTCGAAGCGCGTAACTTGTATGTCCTTTTTTTTCCGGTAAATCGTTGGAACGAACGTTATTTTTCACAAAATTAACTCCGAAAAAATCCGTTACGACTGCGCCAATTACGTTTTTCGTTTGTAATAAAACGTTTTTAAAAAGTTTATTTTAGTTACAAGGGATGATGGTAGGTAGTAACACACAAATTTACTCGAACTAGACAACAGTGTTTATTACGCTAAACTGAGTTCACAATTAGATTGAAGTGGTATATATAACCTAATATTCTTAGTCAGCTTTTTCTAGGCTGCTGCACAGACGATAAATGCATATGTGCCCTAATATACAGGGGCACGTAACTCTCATTAAAACTTTGAGTAAGAAGAAATTAAAGAAACACTTAAATCAATCGTAATTAGTAGGATTCGGATTTTTATGCATATAAAAAGTCAAAAATATAATAATTGTATAATTATTTTTTTAAAATATTTTCCTCTTTTTAATCAATAATAGTAATAAGAGAGAAAAAACAAAAAATCACGTAAAAATTTAGTATAAAAAAAATTTAACTTTTTTTAATCAGGCCAATATTAAGGTCGTTAAGCGTTTCAGGGAAAACATTTTGAGTGGATCAACAAAAAATTAAATATGGGGTCGCGTCACGTCACGTCACGACGCGTCGGACCCCACCAAACCAGATATGGGTTTAAGGTATTTATTTTATATAAGAACTAAAACATTTTTAAAATATCATATTATATTTTATATTTTAAAACAGTCGTTACATTTATATGCCATCCTAAAAGTTATGAAAATACTGTGAAAATGAAAATCTTATTTATGTAATTTACTTAAGTGTCGACATCATTTCATGAGTAAAGTTTGTAATATAGCGTTGAAAATAAACTTGTGGTACAATTTAAAATCTGAATATTTCAATAAATTCTTCCCATAATGGCGACACTGCATTCAATCCACATCATGTGGCGTATCTGCACGATGCATAATTTATATTTCTTACTATAGTATAGTAGTACTATATATGGATACCGCGTGTTTGTACATGTATCATGGAAACGAGGTCTCCTTTCAAGTAGCTGCAGATGGTATTTTTATTGAGAACGTATTTCCTGAGAACATTATATATCTTTCCGGTTCGTGGAAATTTGCTTTATTATTTTCAATAGTATATAAATAGTTTATTTATTAATCAGGAGGTGATGATAAAAATACTTTCCCTAAACAATACAATTACTTAAGGTAATTTACCTACAAGGTTTTAAAAGAAAGGTACTGCATGATTAACAAAAATGATGGCTTCCAAATTCCCAAATTACAGTTAATAATAATAATAATAATAATAATAATAATAATAATAATAATAATACTAACGTCTTTATTGAGAAAATACATATACAATCTCAAATGGCGAAATTTGACTTGTAACATTTAAAGTTACAACTCATTCTTACATTTAACCATAACAACAAACCGTTGATTTGTTAAAATAGTTTGGTCAAATAAAAAATATTTAGTACAAACAAGCGTCAGTTCCTACTCTCTAAAAATGAATTTGTCAAAAATGACTAATTTAATAGTTATTAGTGGCTGATTTTTCACTTGTACCATGGTTAAACATGGAATACCATGGTATCCCAAAAGTTAACATTCAATTATTATGGAAAATTGACTATATCTTAAAAACTGTTCTATTTTTTTTTAACTTTTGACGACATTTTCGGATTCAGGTAATACATAAGAATTTGCTTAAATTTTGGGATATCATAGTATTACATGGTTAACTATGGTACAAGTAAAAAAGCAGCCACTAATAACTATTAAATTAGTCATTTTTGACTAATTCATTTTAGAGAATATTAATTTTTAAATTTCCACTTACTAATGCAGTACCTGTTACAACAATACATGAGTAAAATATTAAATAAATATTATTTTTTTTTAGTTTTATTACCAAACCTCCAAGAGGAAAATTCTCATGGACACTCACACAGCACATGGGTAGAGCCGGACTCCTACTGGCTAAAAACCTCACGAACGACGCGTCGTATCACGGTTATTATAAAAATATGTACTATTGCGGCCGATAAAAAGTAATCGACTAATTTTCCCGTTGTAAATATGGTTGTCACCAGTGGAATTTCAAAAATAATTTTATAAAATTAAGTAACGTCATCTTAAATTAAGTAAATCTTAAATTAAGTAAAGTCATTATTTAATTATGCCTTACCATACTTTAAGTGAAGCAGAGAAAGGCTATATTATCGCCAAAATTGGAGAAGGATGGTCTCAACAGCAAATAGCAGATGAAATAAACCGCAGCAAAAGCGCTATTCAAAAATTAAACAAAAAGTGGGTGGAAACTGGTGACCTGAGTAGGGTAATGGGTTCTGGGCGTCCAAGAAAGACAACTCCAGTAAACGACAACGAGTTGGTTGAATAAGGGTTTTGCCTCACCAACTTCCCAGCATCTGTTAGGACGGCAAGAAAACGGTTGCGAGAACAAGGTTTATTTAACTGCGTGACTGCTAAAAAGCCTCGCTTGACGGATGTTAATAAAGAGGCAAGAGTGGAGTTTGCAAATAATTTTTTAAATCAAAACGCTGAATATTGGGAGCGAGTCTTTTCAGATGAAAAAATATTTCAATTCTGCTACAATGGGCAATTGCGAGTTTATCGTCCCAGAAACCATAAGTTTGATGAAGAATACCTTCACAAAACTGACAACAGCGGAAGATTTTCTGTCCACGTGTGGGCGTGGATATCATCTTCAGGGGCTGGTATAATTCATATTGTAGAAGGTAGATTAACTGGGAACCGATACGTGGAAATTTTAAACGATGTAATGCTCCCGTCAGTGCAAGAAAGATTTGATAATGATTTTGTGTTTCAACACGTAACACTTTATGATTTATCTTTCCTGATCAAAAAAATATTTTTTTTTCATTTTAAGGATAACTCGCCAGTTCACTGCTCATCTGGTTCATAATTGGCTAGAAGAAAATCACATTACAACGCTTCCTTGGCCGTCAAGAAGCCCCGATTTAAACCCAATCGAAAATATTTGGGGATATCTCGTAAAAAAATATATAAATATGAATTTAGACCAAGAAATAGAAAAGACCTTATTAATGCAATTCAAAATGAGTGGAACAATTTGGAAGAAAATTACGATATGCAAAATTTAATTAGTTCCATGCCTGGGAGATTACAAAATGTTATAGAGAAGAATGGTGGTTCTACCAAGTATTAATTATTTTTTTTTTTAATGGAGTTTTTATAGCATTACAAATGTGTAAGATTATGTAAGATAATGCCCGAGGGAAGGCTGAATGAAAAAATTGCCAGGGTTTTTCTGAGCCCATCCAACCCTGGTTGGCTCATCTTTTATAATTGTTATAGTCGTAGTATACTATTTCTTTTTAAGTTTAAATTTATTTATTTTGGTTTTTTTTATTAAAAAATTAAATATGTCATACACCTATGTTTTCTTGTCAAAATAATTTAATTGACATGACTGACCCTGGTTGGCTCATCTTTTATAATTGTTATAGTCGTAGTATATATAGTAGTAGTATACTATTTCTTTTTAAGTTTAAATTAATTTATTTTGGTTTTTTTTATTAAAAAATTAAATATGTCATACACCTGTTTTCTTGTCAAAATAATTTAATTGACATGACTGACGTAAAAAACCCTACTTACAATAGCCAATTTTTAAGAAAAACATGCAACTTGATAAAGAATCGATTACTTTTTATCGGCCGCAATAGTACATGGACATTAGTAACACTTACTTTATATAGGTCGAGTAAAACAGAACAAAGGCAAAAATAATAATAGGAATAAAAAAGGGAATAATTGTGTGAAACAATTATAAATTTCTTGAAGGAGGTTTACATCATTGAGATATAAAACATATAAAATTATGGAAACGCTATGTAGACGACATATTATGCATCTGGACTGGAACAAACGAAGACTTAACAAATTACAATTACATCACATTTACATCAACAATCAACACAAAAAATTAAAATTTACCATAGAAAAAGAACATGAAAGACAAATAGCATTTTTAGATCTAATAATACAACGTCATGACTAAAGATGGGATATTTAGGTACTAAGAACTGAAAAAGAAGTAACTAAAAAGGTACTAAAAAAAGCATTTTAGGTTAAAAAAAACAGCATTTTAGGTAAAAAAAACATTAAAAGTTCAAGTTTCGTTTATAATTTTGTTTAGCCGCATACCCAAACACAGAATATACCCACAATAAACTATTTCTATGCAATAAACTGTGTTTCATTGAGTGACACTCTCTACACGGAAGTTCTATGACAGAACATAAGCTCACTACAAAGAAGGTAACTGTAAAGAAAGTTACTGTTACAGTCTGTGACCATAAGAAAAAGTTCTATACCGTTGAGTTGCACGCCCTGGATAAAATATTGGCGGAAAATTTAAAAAGAACACAAAAAAATAAAAATACGTAAAAATAGATAACAAATATGTGAAAATGAACTAACAAATTAAAAAAAATGTAACAAAAGTATAAAAAGGTAGTTTAAAGCAAAAACCTACAAAAAAGGTAAAAAAGGTGAAAACAAGTAAAAAAATAGGTAACAAAAGTATAAAAAAGGTAATTTAAAGCAAAAACCTCCAAAAAAGGTAAAAAAGGTGAAAACAAGTTAGGTTCATATAAAAGAAAATCTTTTAAAACACATTTTGGCATTATTGGTTTTCAAATAGTTACATCGGTTGAAAAAAGTTAAAATAACTAAAATCCCATCCCTAGTAATGATACAGCATATAATTTTAGCATCCATAGAAAACCTACCACAACCAGTGCCATTATCCCATACAATTCATTCCATTGCTACCAACAGAAATACACCGCTTTTTACATTTTTTTACACAGACTTAACAACACTAACCTAAAGACGAATACCAGAAAGAACAGAGTATAATCCAACAAATAGCCAAAGAAAATCAATTTAATAAAAACACCATTAGCAAAATACAGGAACGAATGAAATGGAAAAATATATTAAAATTAATAAATATGGAAAATAATAATAACGAAACATATCAATACAGAAAAATCACCTTTCAGGGACCCATTACAAATAAATTAAACACTATATTTATGAAATATAATCTAAAAGCAGCTATTAAAACTAACAACACCATATACAATAACTTCTTCAATGCAAAACAACAATCACATAGACTGGAAAAAAATGGAGTATACAAATTGACCTGCAATGATTGCGGAGCTACTTACTTGGGAGAAACTGGAAGAACATTCAATACCCGAATAAAAGAACACATAAACAACAACAATCACAATTCAAATTTTGGAAATCATTTACAAGAAACAGGACACCACTTCAACATAGAAAATAATACAACAATTCTACACATACAAGAAAAAAGTCACAAATTAACTCTGTTAGAAGCGTACGAAATTCATAAACAAATTAAAAAGGACAATATCCAATGCTTAAACGAACAAGCTAATCTATTTTATACACCAATTTTTAAACATTTAACCTAAAGGTGGAACAATGTTACAACCCTAATTTTAATCTAACCTAACTGTTTTAATATTTAACAATAATTTTAATTTTCAAATTTTAATAAGTGTTGTAAGAAGTGTTTATTTATATGAGTAACAAAATAATAATAAGTATATATTGTGATTTTTAACATTGACGTGTAAATCTTTCTACTTTTATTTTTACTTATTTATAACTATATTTTAAAAGTAATGTAATTTCTTGTAAAAACCCTGATGATGCCTTAAAGGCGAAACTAGTCGGTTATTAAAATTAATCAAACCAGCAGAGAAGTGCCTTTTATTTTATAATCAACATAACTTACCTACTACTGCTCTAATGGATTTAACAATTAAACATAAAAAATAACTTTAAATGTGTTTATAGGATCATAATTAGGCAATGTATTTAACTCCAGATCTGTCATACCATCGGGGACCGGCGTTTCAAAAAGATTAGGACATGCCAAGAGTACTCCTCCACAGCCCTCGCATTCAGGTAAGTCATCACCGTCTAATATCGCACATGGGCGACAATATTTTCCACACGTGATCTACCAGAACCAAGTTTAAAAAGGGTGCAAATTGCGTGTGGCACTTCCTGGATTAGGTCCCAAAGTTTCTCAAAATCTGCCTGTCAATGCACCTGTCCAAGTCTGCATAAACCATATAAGTAAACCTTAAAATTGGATGAACTTAATATATTATAATACCCAAGTACTAAATTTTAATGTGAAATTCACAGCTTTAAGAACTCTACCATGTAAAAAATTTATTAGTTTCCATAAGAACAGCAAGCAGCCAAAGAACTCATAAATAAAGGCTAAACGTGTAAAGCCACACGTGTTTACGGTATTTTATTTGAAATAAGAAAGTTATTGGCATTTATAGTGGCAACAAAAGTAAACGGAAACACACTGTCTAATATTTTGGAATACTCCTTTGTTAACGTGTATTGTTTAACAAAAATACTTGGTCAGTTTTTGTAGTGACCGACCGAAATTTCGGTTATGGTTTTAGCCAGTTTCGACCAAAAATCGGCCGAAACTTTGGCTCGGCTGAAACTAACGTGCGTGTCGGGTACTTTGCATTTAAAAAAAAGTGATTTCCTAATAAATGGAAAACTTATTTAATTTAATCAAATAGTGTAGAAAAAAATACTAGATTTCAAGATATAATAAAAAATTAACAAAATTTTAACATCACTACATAAGTTTTGGTTTCGGTTGACACTATTCTCTTACGATTTCGGTTTTGGCTAAAAATCGTGTTTCAGTCAGATACTATTTTTTTTTGTAAAATCATCATTGTGTTTCTTTTGTTTTTAATTAATCTCCATAGTGTCAATTTAATTAGTACTAGTTTATGTCTAAAAATACTGATTAATTTTTTTAGAACAATCTTTTAACAATTAAAAAAAATATAACCCACCGCGCAACTTGGTATTTACAAACTAAAATAAACATTCAATATTGCACCAACTGCTGCGAGCTAAATTGCATTTTAGTTGGAATTGATAGAAGTAATGGGAAATCAAGGGGTGTAATCCACATAGGGTTTATGTTACCAAATACCAGATGACCCCTTTAGAAGAGTCGTATATCTCGTTAAACCACATTGTTGTTTGGTTTGTGATTTTAGACGGTGCATTTTATTAATTTATGATGAAAGTATGCAAATTTTAATTTCTTTTTTTTAGTTTAGCCTAATATTTATAGAGGTGATTCTACAAAACTTATTAGTCAATAGAGTAGGTATTTTAATATTTTTTGTAAATATTTTAGTATATAGGGTGTTTCATTTAAAATGAAAATTTTGTTTTTTAGGTTGAAAAAAAATTCCCCGAAAATTTGAGCCCTTAACTTTTATTCCAAGTACTTCCTTTTTAATTTTATAGTTTTTCCATATAAAAAGCATGTATTTTTAATCATTTTTACTTTAAATTTCTATATTTTGGCCGGGTTTTGAATTATAATTTTTATCACCATAATTTCCTGCATAGTATTCACGGTTTTTAAAAGGCCCTGCATCAATTTTGTTTTTGATTTATTTACGTTGATTGTAGTAGCTCCAAAAGTCGTTTTTTCACTTTTTTTCACATATTTTTGAGAAAATCGAGCGAATGACTGGTTTTACCGAAAAAGTTCAAATAAAAAAGTTGTAGGAAATTTAAAAAACCGTGAATACTAGCAGGAAATTATGGTGATAAAAATTATAATTCAAAACCCGGCCAAAATATGGAAATTTAAAGTAAAAATGATTAAAAATACATGCTTTTTATATGGAAAAACTACAAAATTAAAAATTAAGTACTTAGAATAAAAGGTAAGGGCTCAAATTTTCGGGGAATTTTTTTTTCAACCTAAAAAACAAAATTTTCATGTGTCAGCAAGAAAAAAAAATTTTTCTTTTTAAATGAAACACCCTAATATATATATATATATATATATAGACTTATAAACGCTCTTATACAGGCCCGTACAAGATAACTTTAGTACGTTTTAAAGCCCAAAGCGACGTTATAAAACCCGGCTTTGGGCTTTACAACGGAGCCCGAGTATATAGTAGCCATTCGATTCGCCTTTCTTTCTGCACCCTCCTGTTAAAATTTTTGATGGGCCTCAAAAAGTACCATTTATGCATTCATTTATACAAAAAGTTTGGAGAATTTCACTGTAGGGGGCGCTTCTGAGTATATATTTATACATTTATATTAACGTATCGTTATCAGCCCCTAAACTTGGCAACACTGCTGGGCCCGACTACGCGCGTACAATATATTTTTATAAATATACGGCGGCTTTAGAAATTAACCATAAAAGCACTATATGTAAGAGAATATTTTATTGTAGCAGTTTATTGATCTATAAATTGCTGTTGCAGACCAAAGCGACTTACAATTTTTAAAACCGCGGAACTACACCTTTTTTATTTTTTTTTTGGGTTTCCTGTAAATATGTATAATTATTTTGTTCCTGAATTCAATTATAAATTTATTTTATTTTTAATAAATTTGCGATGTTGGCAGAGGAGCTAAAATAAGTAATTACAATTATTTATTCGTGAATTACAATTTTTAGTGTATTCCATTTATAACTGATTTATATATTTGCATGAATCCCCTAGGGGCAAAGTGGTGGAAAAGAGGATAAAATAAAAAATATACATAATATATTACTAATACTATTATTCCCAAACTGTTAGTAATGATTGTTATAAAGTAAGTATAGTATTACAAAAGTTGTTTTGGTTTTACAAAAAAAGTGGCTGACTTTTATAGCAATTAATAACCATGTATAGAGAACTGTTTAGTAATTAGTACTAAAAAATTAAAATGGCCTCAAGTAATTAATGGATGCCCCCTAATTAATTACCACGAGTACTATTTGCAACTACAAATAATATTTGCTATCACACACCTTAAAATATTCGACATATATTTTTAATTGCGAGTTGTAATTGGAGGACAATTTTATCGAACAAATGATTAAAAAATTGATAAATTAAAAAATATTTACCTGGTAGCACTAGTGTCATATTCGCTGCAATTTGTACTAGTCCAATTTTCTAAACAATTACTCTGATAGGCCAAAAATTGTCAAATAAAGCTCAGAGCCCTTGGTTTACTTTTGGCAGATGGCAGGTAAAAAAAGCGATTTTTGGAATTAAAAATATATTAATATTTCACCATAATATTTACTTTTATCATACACATATTTTTTATATACAGGCGTTGAGTAAAGGAGCAGTTATAAAGAAAAGAGACTAAACATTGTTTTTTTCAGTAATGTGACACATTTTGAAAGTCTATACGCTCACAAAACCCCTGTTGGTTATTATTCTAAACAAGAACATTTTTAAAAATATTCGATTGTAGTTTAAAAAAAATACTGCCGGCCAATAAATATATTTTTCAAATTTATAGAAAACACCTAACCCCTTAAGGGGTAAACTTGATTATATCTATAATATAGATTCTACGTATCATTTTATGCATATGTACGGAGAGAACAGTTTTGGGAATGGTTACTAAAAAATTTAGTAATTTGGGGACAGCTTTAATATTTTAGGAGTGAGCGCTTTTGTGTTTAGTAATAATTTTCATATATTTAGCATAAGTGTTGTTTGGCAACTATGCCTTTACTGAAAAATAGTAATTACAAAATGAAGGAAGATCTAAACTTAAGTTTAATAACTATAACTATACTATAATTATAGTAGTTAACTATTTTGAATTTACCATTAAATTTGCACAATTAAATAATAAAAATTAATTTAACCGAATTAAACGATAACCAACAAAATACAAAAGATGCCGACAGGGCCGAATTTACCGAACTGACAACGTAGGCAGCTGCCTAGAACGGAAAAAATTAGGGGTAACTAGACAGTAGTGTCGAGCTGTGAGGAACTAGACAGTAGTGTCAATATTGGAACACTCGATCCAACTTGCAATTTTCGAAAACAAATAATATTAAAAGCTCATATGGGATGAATCTAGAGATGAAGGGAAAACTTCAATATAAATACTTTGGATGAATTTGGCAGAATTTTTTCTAATTTAGTATAGCATACAAAGTTCTTGATAAAAAATAACCAAGAATTTTTGCATGCATTGTTTGAATAAACACTTCATGACAAGTGTCTTCAATTAAAAAATTTCAAGATATAGAATGTTTAAGAATAAGATGATGATGAAGTGAAAAACTGCTTAAGATAAAAATTTGTTGAAGAACGATTAAACGCACTCTCTCTTAGCTATAGAGTCAGATTGTCTCATGTCTTATTTCTATATTATAGACACGCCAAATTTCTAAATCCGAACCTGTAGCCGACTACATAGAAAAATAATATTGGGAATTTGCTTCCACACTTTTAGTATATTAATTATTATATTATTATTATATTAAATTATTAATATATTGTGAAAAGTTTTAATATAACTTAAAACTATTATTGAAATGTATTCTAAATTAAAAAAGTAATAAATTATTAACTTAATAATGACACGTTAAATATTAATTATTAATATTTTATTTTATAGTAATAACTATAATAGTATATTATGTATCAAGTTTTATAAACGATATTTTAGTTAGGAGTTTAATTAAGCAAGAGCGAAGCTTGCGAGCGAGTGTTTAATAAAAACTAGTGTCCAAAGAAGTTTATAAACGAGTTACATACTATACTCTATCTACGACGAACACAAAACAAATAGTAGAGGATCCCAAGTAAGGTCGACCTTCACCCATCTGCTTACCAGATGAAAATTATATTTTATCAAATAAAATATGTTTCTGAACATAAACCAATAGGGTTGCCATAAAAAATATGATCAAGGCTATCTATAATAAATAAAAAACTAAAAAAAAATAATTAATTTTTTAAATTTCACCGACTTGCTTGCCAAATGAACGAAATTCCAATGGAAAGCATACAACATACAGAATATGTAACAGCTAGGTTGCCTACCTTTTTCTGGTCCCTATTACCTGGTTGCTTTGTACAGGGTGATCCCCTATAAAGTCGCCCCCCTTTAACTTTTTTATTTTAAGTGTCCCAAAAAATTTAAAAGTTTGGTTATGTAGGTACTAAAAAATACTTTTTTTCTACGTATAAAGAAAATTGGAAAATTGATCAGTATACAGGGAAAAACAAAAAGTTTATTTTTTTTTCAATGGATCACCGTATATATGAATTTATTTTTCGATTCCTTGTAAAATTCTGAGCATAATTTATATAACAAACCATATACCTAAATTCAACCGTTTCTGAAATATTCGCATTCGAAATGTCATCATTAAATGTTTTTTTAAACTGTTAGAAATCAAGAAGCCTCAGTATACCAAAATTTTTATTGAAAATAAATTACTATAGTGAAATTATGTCAATAAGTGTTGTTAAATAAGTAAAAATGGCGTACTCAGACAGAGAAAGACAAACTATTTCAACTTATTATCTTAAAAATAATTTAAATATTTCAGAAACGGTTGAATTTAGGTATATGGTATGATATATGAAATATGCTTAGAATTTTACAAGGAATCGAAAAATAAATTCATATATAGGGTGATCCATTGAAAAAAATAAACTTTTTGTTTTCCCTGTATACTGATCAATTTTCCAATTTTCTTTATACGTAGAAAAAAAGTAATTTTTAGTTCCTACATAACCACACTTTTAAATTTTTTGGGACACTTAAAATAAAAAAGTTAAAGGGGGGCGACATTATAGGGGATCACCCTGTACAAAGCAACCAGGTAATAGGGACCAGAAAAAGGTAGGCAACCTAGCTGTTACATATTCTGAATGTTTTATGCTTTCCATTGGAATTTCGTTCATTTGGCAAGCAAGTCGGTGAAATTTAAAAAATTAATTATTTTTTTTTAATTTTTTATTTATTATAGCTAGCCTTGATCATATTTTTTATGGCAACCCTATTGGTTTATGTTCAGAAACATATTTTATTTGATAAAATATAATTTTCATCTGGTAAGCAGATGGGTGAAGGTCGACCTTACTTGGGATCTTAGACTAAAAATTTAGGGCGAATTTTATTTGTTAAAAATTTGACATCTGTCAACTGCCACCCGGATTTAACCTCACATTTTCTAAATTTATAATATAGCTAACTTAAAAGGCACTGTTGCTAACTTCAGCTCGAGACTAAAATGCCATAAGGCCACAGGTCGTCAATAGAGGAGTAGATAAAATAAAATATCAATAATTAATATTTACGATTCAAAAGTTAAAAGTTTTAACAATCAATACCTACGAAATATTAATGGTAAAATGTTTAGTAATGGTTATTTTACAGTTCGTATACTTTTACAAAATGTTCTGGTTTTACAAATAAAGTGTTAAATGCATAAGTTTTGGGTTTTATTAAGAATAGATTAAAAGCGAATGGTAGAAAAAAAATATATTGCAAGAAATGCCTTAAAAAATTTATGTCGTTGTTTATTTTATACTTAAAATTTATTTTGCAAACGTTAAATCTGTCAATATTAATTTTTTCTTAGTGTTCTATAGGATTTCAAGATATTTAAAATAATAAAAACTTCAATAAAAATATTTACATTTATGTTTTGCTAATTAGCAATATTAATATAAGTAAATTTTGACAAAAATAATAAGTAAACAGTTAATAATTTTACCCTGGATTTAAAAAAGGAAAAATATCTAGTTAAAAAATACTGGTGAAGCCAATTATACTCATATAAATTAATTTGTATAGAAATAAATAAGAAGATTTTTTTATATTTATTATTTTTATATTGCAGTAATAATACTTAATAATATAATTATTCTAAATAATATAATAAAAGCTATAATTCTTAGTTTATTATATTTATTACATGTTTATTGAGATAAATTATCAATAATAATTTTAAGATTCTGAGATTTTATGTTCTCTTGAAGAACTTTTTAATAATTCTAAAGTACATTTTTTTAAATTATGAAATTTTAGGGATAATTATAATTATTATAGTATTTCAGTATTCCAGCAAATACTATACACGAACACTACTATGACAAGCCCGTAAATTTAAGAAACCACAAATGCAGAGTAATAACGAATATTTAAAGCTTGACCTTGAATCTAAAAATAGATTTGTTACGGGTAGAATTGGCAACACCGCTGGGCTTTACAGCGATTAATCAGTATATATTTTTATACTAGTGGGCTTTTCAACGTATTAATAATATATGCCTGGGCTTTACAAGAACAAAAATGTTTCTACCGACAATCCTATAGGGAAATCTTTACCCCTCGTCTTTCCCCTCTATAGGTTTGTAATGATTTAAATGAGATAGAAAATAAGTATACACGCCTAAACCACTAGCAACTGCAGGGCTCCGAAGCGATCCATCCGTCTCCGGGCTTCAAAACATACCATATATAGGTATATATATATATATATATATTACAAAAGATATAGGTTTTTTTAACTTGTACACCCAATTTTAATGTATTTTTCGAAAGCACGTTTATAGAAAAACATAATAAATATTCAAAACATCAATACCTTGGCGTGTCACAACTCCTGAATCAAATATTTGAGTGGTTTTATTTTAAACTATATTCAATTTATCTTAAATTTTTCAATTTCACTTTAAACTATAAAACATTAAATAATTATTATAATGTATTTTTCATATTTTATCATAGATTCGAATAATGGCAATTTTAAAAAAATTGATAATCATTGTACTCTCTTTTACCCGTCAGTTCTGTGTCCAATGTTAAAATTCAAAATTCCTGCGAAATATTGAAGTTTAAACGTCAAGTCCTCGTTTTAACTAAAGTGTTGGTAAAAAATTACCTACAGAGCCCGCCCTTTGCACGACAGTCATCTTGAAAACAATGCAAGCGGCGAAATTGTGGTGAATGCCAGTATAGTTCCAGTAAAAAATTCACTACTGTGGTGAGTAGCTATTTTCTTACGTATATATATTTCATTGTAATTTATATAAGGCTATATGTGACTTGTTGATAAGTAGCATCCACTAATAAAAAATTTTAGTAAAATACTTAATTCCGAGTTATAATCTCAAATTTGTATCCCATTCATCAGTACCATGTTCCATGTTCGATGTTTCGGTTATCTTTTTTTCGCAAACTTCAATTTAAATTCTGCTTGCGCAGAACTTTATTTAATGTCATTATAAACATATATAAATTTAGTGTGGATCCCATATCTAATAATTGAGATATAGGTATACCCAAAATCCACCAGCCGCTACTGATGTGTGCTATTATTTGATTTTAAGATATTTAATGTATAATATGCTTAAAGTTGAAATCAATCTTATATTTTCCAATAAATTATGTATTTAATTAGTACCCTGGTATACTCGTCACTTCCCTTACATCCAAATTTAGAAAATACAGATATTTCAGAAACTGTTTGAAAAAGTGACTGGCCCGGTCTGGAACAGTTTATTTATTTTCTCCGAAAACTATATAAACAAAATGAGGTCAAAAGTTGCCCAACTTTTGTCGAATCACCCATAGATTATTTGAAAAATACATTTATATATATTTTAAAATTTTTTACAGTTAATATCCAAATAAAAATTGTTATTTTTTATTCCAGTAATAATGGCGAATGCGCCGGGATTAAATAAGATGCTCCACAAAAAGGGTCCACTTTTTAAATGAGGAACGTATCCATATTATAACAAAGAATTGCTGTTATTAGTTAAAATATAGGTAGCAAAGACAATATAAATTAAATTGTATTATTTTTCCATTTATTTTTTTTTCAATCAGTAAATTAATATTCATCGTATAAGACTTTATATTAATACAAGTTCAAAAGTCAAATTATTTTTACACTTCATACAGAAATAAAGCCAAAATTCCATCAAGTCAGTTGAACCTAAACTACAAATAATTTGATAGAATCTTTTGAGAAATATTTAACTAAATGCTTAAAAAAAATAGTACATAAAACACGGCGGCGGCGTCACAAAAATACCATATGTACCTAGGTAAAAATAAATAATATATTGTGCGACTAGAGGAAGAAAAAGAAGATTACCTACTCTTTTTACAACCCAGTTTTGCAATATAAACGATAATATTCTTGATGCGGAACCTTATATTTATATTTAACCTTATGTTTGACGGTTAATGTCACTGTTTTTTGTGCATGTACATTTTTCGTCTACAAACATTTTTTAAAATAATTTTGCCTTTGTAGCAAGATATTTTAAGAGTGAGCGCTTTTGTATAGGTAATCCATCCCTAATTTACTGGATATTTATTTAATATTCGCTGACAGTATAACAACAGCTACTAAATTTTAAAAAACAGTTTTCTCCATGTTGTTAATTTTTTTTAAACCAATGGTTTATAAAAACATTTTAAACTAAGGAACAAAAAACAATTCGGCAAATATTAGATACTGATAGAATAGAACCCTTTTGCCTGATACGAAACAAAATGGTAAAGGACAATAGAAAGAAATTTATTCGGTATCTGACACAAAAAGTCAATATTTGTTTAATACTTCGAATAGCTTTATTACGCACTTTATCCCTCTGTAATAAAATGCCTGGAGTGTTATGGCAAATTAAAGAAAATATTGATATTAGCCAAAAGACTTGTGATAATATTGGAGCCATGCAACGTTCAGTTTTCGCATGTCGTTACTATGTAATCCAATGTGAATAATAATTATGTAATTAAAAAATGGGAAACAAGTCCATAATTTTTAAATTCAAAATACCAAACAATTGCAATAACAAAATTAATCCATTTATCTATTGCATAATATTGTTTTTTCTCGTGAATAATCATAAACATTATAAATTCCCTGCTTAACAAAGGACATATTGAACTCATTATTTTAGTTGTTAGTCATTAGTGATAGGCCTGATTCACTGTTATTTTAACAAATCGGGAGAAGGCGACTATTATAACATTTAAAATTGGTAAAAAGTAAGGTTAACCATTTGACAAATGTCAGATTTTATTTATTTATTTTTGAAAATCATTTAATTATCGATCTTATTGGAGTAGTTCATTTAAGGTTATTTTATAACCCACAAATTAACCTTCAAATTGACATTTGACAGCCCTGATAGAATAAGGTTTTTCTACTCCTATTACGGAAATTGACCGTTCTATTATCACTTTAATCTATGGAATGACATATATTCCGTAAAGTGTTACAGAATGAAATATTCTATTCCTATGAAAGAATATACACTCGTGGCGACATCTCTGTTTTTAATATCTAACAAATTTTAGACCGATCCCACCTCACTTTCTTCCGATCAAATAACTTTTCTATGGTATTTTTTTGGAAACGTAGAAAAAGTATAGTCTGAAACACGTTTGGAATTGCATATTCCGCTCTCGTGAAACCGTCAAACTCGCCTTCAGCTCGTGTGACAAACTCTTCACTCGAGCGGAATATGCTGTATTCCAAACTTGTTACAGAATATACTATTATTTTTTACAAAAGAGGAGTAAAATGATTGTTCTTACCACTTTGAGGTCTCTTTTAAGACTTGCAAGTCTCTCTGTAAGAAACACAACGTTTAAAACGATTATTAATCTTAACAAACCCAAAGCACAATAATTGTAAACAACAAAAATGGCCGCCATTGAATGATGTGAAGTGTTGCAGTGATTTTTATTATTTTTAGTACGAGAATATTCATCGTATAAGACAGTTCAAAAGTCAAATTATTTTTATACTCCATACAGAAATAAAGCCAAAATTCCATCAAGTCAGTTGAACCTAAACTACAAATAATTTGATAAAATCTTTTGAGAATTATTTAACTAAATGCTTAAAAAAAAATAGTACATAAAACACGGCGGCGGCGTCACAAAAATACCACATGTACCTAGGTAAACATAAATAATATATTGTGCGACTAGAGGGAGAAAAAGAAGATTACCTACTCTTTTTACAACCCAGTTTTGCAATATAAACGATAATATTCTTGATGCGGAACAACGAATACACAAGTACATTTTTAACCTTATATTTAACCTTATTTTTGACGGTTAATGTCACTGTATCACTGAATATGCTGTATTCCAAACTTGTTACAGAATATACTATTATTTTTTACAAAAGAGGAGTAAAATGATTGTTCTTACCACTTTGAGGTCTCTTTTAAGACTTGCAAGTCTCTCTGTAAGAAACACAACGTTTAAAACGATTATTAATCATAACAAACCCAAAGCACAAGAATTGTAAACAACAAAAATGGCCGCCATTGAATGATGTGAAGTGTTGCAGTGATTTTTAGTATTTTTAGTACGAGATCCAACAGACCTTATTGTGTGGATTGTGCTTGTGGTTATGTTTAAATTATTGTAGGTTAAATTGAGTCAAGTTAAATTTAGTTTAGTTAAGTTTGTCCAATCGTTGGACTCCAATGGTGAATGGGTATTTTGTTAAAGCCACTGGCTTAATAATTATTATAATGTATATATTGTCCAGGACTATGATCAGTAACTTGCAAATTGATAGAAAAAAAAGTTGTGATTATTGCTTATCTTTTTCAAACCAAATGGATGCTGTTTTTAAAGACCAGAAAATTTACTACTAGATTTTTTACAAAAAGGTTGAACAGCAAATAATTGTTATTTACAAATCGTTATTTTTTCATTGATTTCATTACTTAATCAATTTGTGAATATTTATGCATTTTCTTTTTTAATACTTACTGTGGTAGTTTTACTAAAAAAATAAAAATCGTTCGCCGAAAATTATTTTCACCCATAATATAACAAGTGGTATGATTATCATCGATGATATTTTCGAATTGAAACCTTCGGTTTCAATGAGTAAATATCTTCGATTACACTATGATAGTTCGATTTACTAACATTGAGTACGCCCACCTATATTACCTAACTTTGGGCTGCTGATTTCAAAAATGCCACTCGTTTTGCTCCAGGACGTCTAGGATTCGAAATAATTGCGTAATAAAATGCTCTGCCCAATTAGCTCAAACTGTTTTTTGTTAATATTTTGAATATTTATTAAATTATTTTGCGTTAAATCTATTTTGGATGTTCAGTATATTTTTGACGTTTTTTGTCAAAAATATACAGGGACTCCATACAAAGTCGATAAATGTCAAATAGAATTTTTTTGTTCCATTGTAGCCGTATACTATAGTAGTATATTTAATAAAGCACTTTTCTGCAGAGACGTGCTTTATTAAATACCAAAACTAAAATTATTCATGCCTAAAGTACCCAAAAATTTAATCTCGAATCTTATTTATTAAGTCTTATCAAAATTTAATATCGAATTGAAGTATAAAGGCGCCTTTATCTACTTTATCGTTCAAGCACATTAAAGTGAATCTAATAATTATGGAAATTTAAAATTTAAACTTTAAATTGTATTTTTACTTGAAAGTGATTTTAAGAACCAAAAATAAAAAAGAGCAGGAAATGGAAGTGGTAATGGAAGTAACATTTATGTCGTCGTTGTAAATTTGTTTTGTTTTTATTGCGGTACCTTTACGCCCAAGAAAAACCAACGCAATTTTTCATTACAAAATTTTATGAGACATACCTACTACTTTAATTTTGCAGGAATATTAAATGGACATGATATACGACGTTTAATGAAAGATCAAGCATTCAAAAATGCTCTCAAAGTTGACGTGCTTGTCGCATATGGCAGCTGTCATTAAAAATGTTCTTGGTTCATATCGGGCCTAAAATTGGCGCCAATTCATTGAAAAAATGCTTGTCATTTTGCAAAGAATTAGCGTTAATATGTCATTTAAAATACATTTTCTTTTTTTTTCTTCCTGATAAATTTGCCGAACTGATGAACATGGAGAACGATTTCACCAATAATTGCAAATCTAGCGCATTGGTAGATATGTATGGGTATAGCGGAAAGAAGTTGGATTCATTGCTAGGAGACATTTGCTGGAATTTGCAGCAAAAGATGTACGACGATGATGAGGATTAAGCACAATAATACTATAATCCAATTTGATATTTGATACGATTTAATAAATTTAAGGTAGAAAAAAGCAAAATTATGAAATGCATTAAATTTTGAGGGCTTAATTTGGATAAAAAATACTGAAACTTGTTTACTTTGTTACCCTTTCAATTTAATAATTAAAATAAACTACAAAAAATGTCAAATAATAGTTGTTTTTTACATAAAATGCATTAAGATTTTAGTTTTAGTATTTAAAATGTCATATTATTAAAATAACTATGATCTATTTGCCGTATACCAATTACTTTAGTACATTCAAGATAAATTTAAGCTAAAATAATTTAATAAATAATTAAAATACCAACAAAAACTTACATTTTAAGGTGATTGAACAGAGCATTTTATTACGAAATTATTTTAAATCCTAGACGTCCTAGAGAAAAACTAATTACATATTTGAATTCAGCGGCCCAAAATTAGTTAAACTAAGCTGGAGTACTTAATGTTAGGAAAAAAAAGTTTGTAAAACTATCATAGTGTTATTAATCATACCACGAGTTATATTTAGTGAGAAAATAGAATGAATTTTAGGATTTAAAAAATTGTCAGATTGACATTTAAAATTAAAATGTGCTTTAAAATATAAAAAGACTTTAATAAACCTTATTTATTCAAACGATCTTTTAGAGTTTATAATTCATTATTTTATTGATATATATCAAACACAGAATTTAAATGACAACAAATGTTAAATCAAGAAAAGTGTCAAAATCCTTAGTACCGTGTAAACAAGATGATATAGTATATTACATTACAAGGGCAGAAAGTGTGAGATTCCTGCACTGCGCGCCATGATCATGGCGCGCAGTTCTGGCCTCTCACACTTTCTGCCCGTGTAGTGTATACTATTTTTTTTACTACCTCGGCCGAAAATACAACCCGGCCGAAAATACGGGAAAAAATTAAATGTGTATATCGAAACATATTGATGCCTGCCCAAATTTTGAGGTTATATTAGTGTCGTAATCAGAGTTGCATATGTTGAGCACACGACTAAAAAAATTTTACTCCCGCTATTATAGAGTGTGCGCGTATAGCTTGACCAATGCAAGAAACGTAAACTTTCTGCCGTGGAATCGGGGACGAAACAACGTATTTTCAGTCGAGGTAGTAAGGAAAAAATATTGCCGCTGAGATAAAATGCGGCATTTTATTGGTTTTATTATTGATGAATTGTATTGTCGTATATAATATCACAAGAGAACAAATTTTGCCGGCAAAATTTTCGACTGGTATGAAAGTTTGTTGCTTGGCAATTTTCGAGAATGAGCGAAAATTTCCAAAAAGCAACAAACTTGAATGAAACCAGAAGAAAATTTTGCCGGTAAAAATTTTCTCTCGAGTGATATTCGACAAGACTATTTCACGAGAAAAAACAAGACAATTAATGCACCATATTAACGAAACATGTAATCTTAATTTATTTGTTAATATTAAATGTACAATAATTATTATTATATGTTATGGTAGTTTGCCCATTCTTTTCTACCAAAGCACAATTTTGTGTATTATTGACCTGTAGCATGTGGAAACTCGAAGGTCCAGCTTTATTTGTTCGGAGATTTTCGATCAACTTCCGGTGGTGACTAGAATCCAGCTGCAGGTATGGTTTTAGGGAGCTTTCATTTGAGTGAACCGTTAATTTAATTAACTCCTGTTCAGCAACACCTTGATTAAACAAGGCTGACACAGCTGAATATCGATGCGAATGGTTTGTTATTTTATGTTTTTTTTTTGTGTCTACTCCAATTTTTTCAGCTGACATCTTTGTCCACTTAGATACGATGTTGATTCCAAGTGGACAGTTTTTGAACCAAGATCCATTCTTCCAGTTGGGGTGAACGGTAAGAAAAAGTCTGTCTGATAAAATATTTGGTCCTCTTTTTTCCATTAATTTCAAGAATAATCTAACTGGGCATAAATCTTCGTTTGATAAATTTCTTACCAACCATTTGCTGCTTGCCAAACTTTTCGACCCGCCTTGAGTTGTTTTCTAAAAAATGCTGTTGTATTCAATTCGGCCAGTAAATTCTCCCATATTATTAAATTCGCCGTGACTAGAAGTACACCGGGAGTACGGGCTTTAAACGTACATCAGGTTTGTGCGCATGCGTGTTTCCAGCTGATGGTAAAATTTCGGATTTATTAGTTGAGATTAAATTGGTACACTAAGGCCCAATTGTATAACAGTTGGTAAACAGCTGGTTAACTCTTGATATTAATTATTTAATTATTAAGCTAACTTTCAAGTTGTATAAACATTGATTAAAATTTAATTAAGTGATTAAAATACAATTAACAACAAAATTATTGAAATGTCAGTATGAATTACCCAAACCAACCCAAATTCAACAACCCAACCCAACCGACCCCGCCCCATTGGGCCCCCCGCCCCATTGAGCGACAATTTAATATTATACAATTGACAAATATGCTATATAAGGATTTTTTTCCACCCGGTGTACGTTTAATGGCGGTACTCCCGGTGTACTTCTAGTCACTTTGTATTAAATTTCTTCTGAAAAAAGTGAATCTTGCAGTTTACGGCCTCATTGCCTCTCCAAGCAAGTTCATATGAGCAGAGGTGAAAAAACTTTTTTGTGCTCCATCGGGGGTTTCTTCGGCGTAGCTTTGGATCATTTTTAAAAGTTCTTCGGTGGATAATGCTTTTGAACTAAGTTTTCTTTTTTCTGGACAACTTTGAAGCTGCCTTCGCTTGGTATCTTTGGCCAATCTTGAACATTTAAAAGATATATCCGTGAAAGGATCGATTTTTATTCCGTATTCCGTAAAATATTTTTCTTGTACCATTTTTGCAGTTGAATTCCACATAGACTTTACAGACGACTCTTTATAGTCTTCGCCATTGCATTTTTTCATATTAAAGGCGTAATCTTCCAGAATTTTTGCTAGTTCCGACGCGGTAGTACATTTTTCCAGTGTAAAATTTCTCACCCGTAGGAATTCTGAGAATTGGGTCCAAAAAGAGCTTCTGGACCTCTGAGTATTTAATGGGATATTTTCTGAAACCAATTTTTTATTTGTTTATCTGAATGTCACCCAAATCGTGAATTTGCGCGTGAATTCATTATTTCACAATGACGTTTGTCAAACTGGCAGCAATAGAAGTATAAAACACCTTGGTGACGGATTTGTAATAATATCAAAACAACTTTAATTTTATTGTTTGTGAAACTGACAACAATAGAAGTACCAAACCATAATTTTGTCGCTGAGAAATCACGGGCAGGAGTTTTTTCATAAGTAATATCATAAGGGCATTTAATTTTTCCGAAAAAAATCGAAAAAACACGTTGCTAAGTAATATTTTAACAAAAAGCATGAGTGCTGGTGGCAACAAAAATCCGAGTCGAAGAGGATGATTTTTGCATCTGCACGAATGCATTTTGTTAAAAAATATTACTTAGCATTGTGTTTTTTCGATTTTTTTCAGAGGAAAAATTAGATGCCCGAATGGTAATTGACAAGAGTATTTCATGAGTAACAGTTAACAATTAAAATATAAATTGCAATTTTTGGTGACAACAGCTGTCAAGTTTTGCCGCGGGTAAACTCGAAAAAACTGCTGACAGGTGCTGTCACACAGTTTTTTCACCTAGAAACCATTTTTAATTCAAAATTGCGCGTTTGTGGTTGGTGGAAATTAAGACGAGGGAAATAGTCAGTAGAAAACGTGCCGTTACTATGACATTTTATTACTTAAAAATAGTCTAGTGAAATAGTCATGTTTACATCATTAAGAAAATATAATATATTATATCATCGCGGATTCTTTAAAAAAATCTTCATACAATCCATAAATTTTCATGAAAGCCACTTAAACAGAACTTAATCTTCACATTAAGATTTTAATTAGTTTCTTAATAAAACTACTGTTTTTCTTCAATTAAAAAAATCTATGCAAATCTGTGTGGTAATAAATGTTTAGTTCCTTAGCAATGTGTACGGTTTCTTATGTACCGGTTTTGCTATTTTTTTCCAATTTCACTCATATTCAAGAATCTGTATTTTTTAACTAAATTTTTATAGAAAAAATAATAAAGAATTAGAAGAATAACAAATTTGTAACAGTAAATTAAAAGGTAGGATTGATCTTTATAACTATTAAATATGTATTAGCTAAATTCTAGAAGTGATTCTAGTTTATGTTTTCAATCGATATACAAACACCTAGCAAAAGGAGAATTCATTTAGCTTTGCAGTCGGTCGGTGTCAAATGAAAATGTTTATTTTAGTTTTGGTGCTATAATCTATCTCTCCTTCAAGTTGGACGGTAGTTGTAAATTTTGTATTTGCACTCTGCACGGACATAATTAATTTAATTCATTCTGCTAAGCTAATGTTTAACGCTAGCCGAAGCTTTGACACAAAAACAAATATTTATCAGATGATTTACAAGCACCTTTGGATAAATTGGGTTTTACTTAATAAAAGGTTACACAAAATACCTATATACCCTTCTCGGAGCACAATGCCGGAATAAAAAGTTTTAAATAACTGGATATACAAAAACTTATCAATATTATTTCTAAATCAATTAGATAAATATTTTCGAAAAGCTAATTTTAATAAATAAAGCTAATTTTAAAAAATAAACGAATACTAAAACATGCCATATTGAAATATTTTTTAATTCAATTCGAAGTCTATTATTATTATTGTAAATGAGTCATTTGGATGCAAAAACCCGACAAATGTATTTTAAAATAGTATAAAACAAAATATACATATCCACTGAATATTATTCAGGGCAAAATAATATAACAATATAGAATTATGTAACAATACGCAATTTTTTTGTATTTTACTATTTCAAAATGCAATTGAATGATTTTTGCATCAGAACAACCTAAATGTAAAAATATAAAAAATCCCACAGAATCATGTTAAACAAGAAAAACTATCGTACTAAAAATTGATCTCATTTTTACTAATACTTTTAAATATTTAGTTTTAAAGTAGGTAATTCAATATACTTCATTAGGGCAGTGAATTGCGGGGAAACGGGTTAGGGGAGTTGCTTTTATTGCTATTATTATAGTTAAAGTTTGACTAATTTAAGATAAGTCACATTGTTAGCGTTAAATGCATATATGCATTTATATATAGGCATGGTTAAATGGACCCTAAAAACAAAGATGCTAAAAGTTTAGCTCCAAACAGCAACACAAAAAAGATATTTAATTTTAAAATATTAACAATATTTATTGACAGATATAATAAATTTTTATAAAAGTAGCAGTGGTGCAGTGTTTGTACATCCACGACAACTGAGCGAGCCGAGTTCCAACTCCGGCTGGATCAAAACTTTTTTAAATTTAAATCTACTAATTTGACTGTTTCAATCGGTAGAATTTCACAAATTATTAGTGACAAAGCATGTCGCTATAAATTTTCTATCGGGCCGTATCCGGAAAAAAACCATCGACAAATGCACATATTGAATCCGGTAGCGCCCCATAGATTATTTTACATATATAGGTCTCTATGGGGTATTTTAAGCAGTGAACCCTAAATCGGTTTAAGTCAAGTAGTAAGTATACAGTGAACGGTGATCGTGTGTGAAGTTTTCCGGGTGATTCGACGCGTGTGGGTTCAGTGTGTGATTATCCATATCTGGAATACTTTACCTCTATTCAGACTCGTCCATCCAACATCATCTATTCGAAGTCGCTACAATTTTCTCCGGATTAAAGGTAAGATTTTACAAGATACAAGATCCCATAGGCCAATCAAGGAATAAGAAATAATAGTATTGCGCGCGACAAAAAACCCCGTTACAATATATTCAGCTTGATTTTTGATCAAAATATATTCATAAGAACTTTGGACACCCCCCGCCTTCCCCAGTAACATTCCTATGAGTAAAATATATACTTGATGTCTTATCTTTATTGAGACTTAGGAAGTTGGCACAGAACCAGTTTGTTCGTACTATTCTTAATCCATGTTTTTTAATTACTCAACTCATTATGTGCTGAGATAGGGGTAAGGGACCGACTGAGCAATATTATTCATATGAATTAAAAATAATTTGGGACCAAGGACACTCCCCTGTAGTTTATGTGCCTTCCTCAAGTTTGAGCCATTGACACAAGTGTACTGCCTATTTTCAAAAAATGATTTTAATAGTGATAGACTTAAGTCGTTGAATCTATAAGTAGTTTTTAGTTTGTTTAGGAGTACGTTGTAAGGAACACAGTTAAAGGCTTATTGCAAGTCTAAGATTACAGCACGGACAAAGACCCCGATCTCCATACCATACACAATAATTTACCCTAAATGTTCCATAACGCTTGATTGTTTTTTTATAGACCTTTTTATTATTAATATTAGTATTACTTAAATTATTACCCGTCATTAAAACCTAAAAATAAAACGCGACAATCATTATAATTGCCACCGTTTTAAAAGGAAAGTTTGTCCGGTGTGCGCAGTAAAAAAGGATAAGTAAAATGAGCATCTAATAAAGTGAAGCTTTTAAGCTTCGCGTCCCCAAACCGGTTTAAACTGTGTGAGCGTTATTAGGACTAATTGTAATTACCCGTAGCGTTTTAAATTACTGCCGTTTGAAAGGACATATGCAAATTCAGTGTTGTCGATTAGAGTTGCAAATTTAAATGAATTCATTTGTTTTAAGAATAACCTATACAGAAGGTTATTAAAAGGTTTGCTTCACTGTATTTAATTTTACTAATTATTTTTTGCACAAAAATAAAACAAATATTTGTCCCACACTTACGTGGAATTGAGCAATAATTATTATACGCTTAAAAACAATGAAGAAAGTAAGCGATTGTTACTCTAGTTTAATAATGAAATATTGAATGAAATAAAAGAAGTCAATTATTTAATAAAGAAATTACAGCTATAATAGCTCATTTACAGGACGTTTCATATTCGTGGTCCATTATAAGTTTCTGGGAAACATTTAAGTCTATTTTTCCATTTTTTTTTTTTAACAAAATACCATTTTCGGTTTAACTGGAAGTGACATTAACTTTGTTATTTCAAATACCCCATATATTTTTACATTAATAAATTCTCCATAAAATTCTGAGTAAAATTACTATACCTAAAGTAAATAGTTTTCGAGTTATTATTTTTTATCCTTAAAATCTGACAAATGCAAGTTATTAAAAAATAGCCTATAACTTTTTGTTATTAGGTTTGAAGATATGGGGGTTGAATTTTTGAAGCATTGTTTAAAAGATTCCATGACTATTCTTTTTCATTTTTAAACAAATTACCTGCCTTAGGCAAATTAGGCCAACTTGAAACGTTAATAACTTTTTTATTTTAAACGTAAGTACATAATTTAAGAGATATTTAACCATTTCAAAAATTTTAAATATTATTTTGTGTCAAGAAATCTGTGACGGGTGAGTTGACAGTATCTATGGTTACCACGTAATTTGTCATTATTGAAAATTCAATGGCGTCAATTTTTCAGGTTTTTATAAACGATTTGTTGACTAATTAAACATTTTTAAAATTTAAAAGTAATACAAATAGTATTTGCTAATTTTGATGTAAACTAGATGAAGCACTAGCTCATTGGAGATAATAAAATATAAAATTTATTTCTGAATTGTTTTAATAGCAGAAATAATCCGTAACTGTAACAAATTAATTAACCAAGAATATTTAAATTTTTAATACAACTTTATTACTAAATGTTCCAATTGTTCTTCATTTACATTCAAGCATTTCAAAATTCTTACTTCTAAATTAGACGTTGCTCCAGTGGCTTACTTACCTACTAATTTTTGTAAATAAGGTCCATTCTCCTATTTTTCATGCAATAAACTGAATTTTCGTCTCTGCAATGTGTTTTAAATCATCTAACCCATGTTTATTCCAGGCACGTACTTTTTTTTTGAAAATTAAGCAAATAAAACAAAAAAGCTTATTGGTTATGGAACATCCGCATATCCACTCGTATTTTTCATAGATATTTCTGTTAAATACTCTATTGTAAGTTCGGCCTTTACCTGTGGAAGTGTAGTGTATTCGAAGATCGGGAATATGTCTTCCTTTTTTCTTAATTAAAAGTTTATCTTCAAGTGACATCGGGCTTATTAAAAGATTTTGAACAAAACTTACTTTCGTTGGTGCCATTTTTGTTAATAAAAAATAAAGTTTATTTAAAAAACAAAACCCGTAATTCACTTAAAACTTAAAAAACAACGGCGCGCGTCGACAAAAAATTAGAAATCAAACAAACAGACACAGATAACAGATGAGCGGTTGAAGATACATTGCGTTCGGTCCCCCAAATTGACGATATATTCTCGTACTGAGAGGATAACCGAAGATCACCGAATCATACTCGGAATAGGTACATTTCAAATTGTGCCCCGGCGCACACTGGTCCGAATCGACTTATTCTCTGGCCAAAACTCGAAAAGTGAATGTAATAATGTGAAAATTTGTATTTTAGGGTTATTGGGGTCGCTGATTACGAAATTGATATCAAAATTATTAAATTCAAAATGGCGGACTAAAAATGGCGGACTTTTTTGACAAATAATTGTTTAATCGTCATGAAAATGTTAATTTTTAGGTTTCTGGGGTCGCTTATCACAAATTTGATATCAAATTTATTAAATTCAAAATGGCGCACCAAAAATGGCGGACTTTTTAAAAAAATATTTAGTTAATTCTCCTAAAAAATGTTAATTTTTAGGTTTTTGGGGTCGCTCATCACGAATTTAATATTAAAATTATTAAATTCAAAATGGGGGACCAAAAATGGCGGACTTTTTTAAAAAATAATTAATTAATCGTCCTGAAAATGTTAATTTTTAGGTTTGTGGGATCGTTAATCATAAATTTAAAATCAATATTAGTAAATTTAAAATGGTGGACCAAAAATGGCGGATTTAAAAAAAATTGTTAATCGTCCTGAAATTTTTAATTTTTGCAGTCGCTAATTATGAATTTGATATCAAAATTATTTAATACAAACCAATGTACCAAAAATGGCGGATTTTTTTTAAATTATTAATTTATTGTGAGTATTAGGTTCGGCCTAATTCGGTTGTAAGGTTACTAATTTAGTATTATTGTAATAATTGTCAAATGGGAAATGAAAAAATAAAATACACTTGCGTACAAAATTTCAATGTTTATTAAATTAAAATTATACTATTACATTAAAAGTCATAGTCATCAATGTCTATTTCTTCAGCTGCACTTTCTTTAATAGGTTCAAGGAGCTCAATGACAGTAGGATGCAATGATTCATTACCTTTCACCCTTAATTTTTGTAAGCTTATAATAAGCGGGTCCGAGGTTACAAGCCGACAAAAAACGTCCGACATTGACTTTTTTTTTTCGCTGTACTGACGAATATCTTTGCATAAATAATTTTTTCTGTATATTTGTTATCCTATTATAAAATCTTTAAAATATATTTACTAAGCATCACTGCGTTTAACCGCGACTACTGGGGCTCAAATCCGGGCACGAACGTGTATATTATTGTTTTATTAATTTTCGCGCAAGTGGCTGCAGCCAATTTTTTAAGAACCTTATAATAGACACTTCAATGAACGTTTTCCTGTAAACTACCTTTTTATACTTTTGTTACATATTTTTGTCAGTTTATTTTCACCTATTTGTTACCTATTATTACGTATTTTTACTTATTTTATTTTTTTGTGTTCTTTTTAAATTCTGCGCCAATATTTTATCCAGGGCGTGCAACTCAACGGTATAAATTTTTTTCTTATGGTCACAGATTGTTACCTTCTTTGTAGTGAGCTTAAGTTCTGTCATAGAACTTCTGTGTAGTGAGTGTCACTCAGTGAAACACAGTTTATTGCATAGAAATAGTTTATTGTGGGTATGTTCTGTGTTTGGGTATGCGGCTAAACAAAATTATAAACGAAAAGTGAACTTTTAATGTTTTTTAACCTAAAATGCTGTTTTTTTAACCTAAAATGCTTTTTTATAGTACCTTTTTAGTTACCTATTTTTCATTTTTTAGTACCTAAATATCCCATCTTTAGTTATCAGGGATATTAGGTATTTGATATTTTAATTCATGCTTTCTTATATTTTAATTACTTTGTTTATTTGACAGTATAATAGGATATTATTTAGAGCAGATGCTAAATGGCTGGATTATTAGTAAAAATGATGTCAGGATTATTAGTAATCCTGACATCATTTTTATACTCTTCGCTACTTTTGTTATAAATCATAAATATAAGTG
Source organism: Brassicogethes aeneus (assembly GCA_921294245.1). Lineage (NCBI taxonomy): Eukaryota > Metazoa > Arthropoda > Insecta > Coleoptera > Nitidulidae > Brassicogethes > Brassicogethes aeneus. The sequence continues at coordinate 53,634,394 of OV121134.1, forward strand.
GACTTGATTTAACATTAACATTAAGTAGGTACGAGCCCTGTCTCAGTGAAGTTGGCCCAACTAACAAAAATAGTTTTTTGAAGATATTTAGAATATTATACGGTAATTAATTAAAATTAACACATTGTTTTAATTAAATAAATAACGTTTATTAAATTTTCTACCGTTAAATTGTATTTTTAAGTACCTAATAAAAAAATATTTAAAATTCTCTTATATTGTCCGTAAACCAAAAATTAAGAAAAAAAATATTTTAAATAAATACATTTTAATTGGAAACTACCACTGCGTAACATCTCCTTTATGGCTTATTACTGCCTGTATACGTCTCGGCATGGTGTCAACCAATTTTTGACAATCATCTGGCGTAAAATTATTCCAAATTTCTTGCAGGCGAGCACGCAACTCTAAGACGGTTCTTGCGGGCTGTTCTCTGAGCTTCTTTTTCATAATATGCCACAAAGTTTTTATATGCGAAAGATCTGGACTACTAGATGTCCATTTTAAAAGTGAAATATTATTTTTTATCATCCAAGCTTTCACTTTTTTAGCCGTATGACACGCTGCACCATCTTGTTGGAAGATGCATTCAATATCAGTTAAACGCATTTCTTCAATTTGCGGTTTTAAGTTATTTTTTAGGACGTAAATATATTTATCAGCATTCATAATTCCCTCTAAAAAGTGTAATTTACCGATCCCTTTAGCTGACATAGATCTCCAAATCATCACAGAGGCCGAAAACTTTACTTTTTTCTCAAGACAGTGATTGTGAAAGACTTCTGCTTTAGTTCTAATGACTTGGCTTCGATTATCACCAACGCAAACTTCAAATCTAGCTCGTCACTCCATATAATTGAATCCCATTGATTTTGACACCAAGTCCTGTGCTCTTTTGCCCAGAGATGTCTATTTTTCTTCTGTTTTTTTGTCAATAAAGGTTTTTCCTTTGCCTACAGATAGTAAAATTAAAAATAAATAAAAATCGTATACATTATAAGCAAACCTTGTAAGTTTTAAACCCAAGTTTTTGAGCAGCTCTATGACAGGTTGCTCTTGAAAAACATTTACTCGTTGCCTGATTCCACAAAACTTTTAGTTCACCGTAATTAGCCCTACGATTTTGAACGATAATTCTTCTTAAAGCCCTTAAATTTTTATCAGAATAGTGAGGACGACTTCCATTTTTTGGTTTCTGCGCGACAGATCCTGTAGTTTTGTGCAGTTTAATAATATTTCGCACTGTATATCGTGACAAATTAACAGTTTCAGCGATTTGTGCAGCGGATTTTCTTTTTAAATGCAAGTGAATTATCACTTTTTTTATTTCTTCAGAAACAGCTTTTCCTCGGGACATTATTATTTGTCAACCACACCGAAAGCATAAATATATACTGGAATGTCACTAGCGACTTGCTTACAATTATTTAAATGTCAAATATTATCTTTACTTTTAGCACAGCCGACTTGCATTAAAAAATCTGGCCATCCAAGTTAATGCATTTTTGTCGATTTTTTTGTATTGTAACCAAACATCCAACTTAAAACTAAATAATATACATACACATATTTTTTAAAAAAATTTACAACATGAAGATTGACCAAGAATTACATATGATAAAAAATTGTTGGCTTTTCATCGCATAAAATTACAAATTTTATATTTTGAGTGGTTGGGCCAACTTCACTGAGACAGGGCTCGTAGATACCTAATAATATTAAGTTACAATACCTAACCACCTATATTTACGAGTATATTATGTAACAAGTTTGATAAACGCCAGTGACTAGTGAGCTTGGAAGCGAGTGCTTAATTATATGTGTGCCTAGAAAAGTTTATTTAGTTGCATACTATAATTTTTCTACGAAAAATACTTTTGTATATTAAATTAAAAAAAATTATTAAAAATAAATAAAACATCTATACGAAAAAAAGTAATCCCAATAAACATTTTTTATTTTAATTAAACTTAACAATTATTGATACTAAATTATAAATTATTAAAATAACCACAAAATATGAAATACGAAAAATGTTACAAAATGTGATAGTTGTATTTATTAGAATTTCCGTTAGAATTTCTAACTTGGCATCTACCGGCGGCGTTAAAATCTCAAATTTTTCTGTGTAAATCAAAATTTATCCCTTGAAAATAGACTAACAATCGATATAGAAGCAGTTTTTCAAGGTGAAAGAGAAGAGAAAGTTGTATAGGTTCTGGACGAAATTTCACAAATCACTACTATAGCGAAATCAAAAGGTCAATACAAACGTTCATATAATCTTTTCAAATATTGGCGTTAAAAAACTATTTATTACTTTTGTATTTTTGAATGGAGATGATAAAATAATTTTAACATTTAGTATTATTTTACAAGAAAGGCACTTTATTTTAACGATTTTATTATATTTGACAACTGTCAACTAACTTAAAACTAACTTTAGCCCGATGCTAACCTTAGCCTGTGACTAAAGCGACTTAGTGCCATGAAAACATGTACGGCGTTTTAAAGGTGGGAATAGAAAAACAATTATAATCATGCATAACAGTTTTATTTAATATATTCATATAATACAACAAAGCGTTATACTCATTGTAGTAAATTAACCTTAAAACCAAAACACTGTTAATAATACCATTAAGGCCAGTTCACATTATACGTTTATAAAGTGTTTTATTAAATTAAATGTTTATTTAATTTTTAATTTGATTGTGAAACGAAATTATATGTAAAACTCGCGATTATCAACGAGCATTATTTACTTGTTGCACAATGAACCATTGTTTTTTCCTCATAAGCAATTTTAAATTAAAAAATGGACTTATAAGGAGGTTCAGGGACGATATTTATTCACGATAAGAAAATGTTTAAGGACACGGGCTGAAGTTAAACACCCGTTGCATTAAACACTCGCTCGCAAGATTAGTTTGTCCTTTATTAAACTTGTAACTAAAATGGCGTTTATAAAACTTGATACATAATATACCAATTCGACTGACAAGCAACTGATTTTATACGTTGCAAAAGGAAATGTTTTTGAATATATGCGCCGAACAGGGTGAAACCTTATCGGTTAAAGACTGCGGTTAGCTGTGTATTATATGTATTAGCTGTGTAAATGTATATGTATCTAAAATACATGGGCTTTTTAGAAAGGGTATTTGATTAATTCACAAATTTCAGCCTGTGTGGACACAGTCTAACATTATCGTTTATTATTAAACTGTGTTATTAATGTCAACGAAAATTTACATGCAAGTCCTACAGACATTAAATGTAAATTTTGTGCATAAAAAAATTTCATCGATTTCTCATCGTCAAGTTATAAGATCAATAAATAATTTATTATAAATCAAATACATATTCAGCCCATGCATTTTTAGCAATATAAGTAAAAATTTGTAATTTCATATTTAAAGTTGTAATCTACAACCAACATTTTCTTAACTTATAAAATATCGTACCCGAAACTACGTTTATTTTATTTTAGCATTTGTACAATTTATTAAGTCTTTCGTGCATTTTCTTGTTTCTTTTTTAATTAGTTGAAGACTTAATTAGTTGCACAAAACGTTTAAATGCATTCACGTAAAATGAATATTTAATAAATGCAATGTTATTTAATTATACAACTTTAATTATTTTTAGTACTATAATTCGAGGCAGTAAAATCTTTTGAAACAATAATATTATTCCTATATTTACATAAAAAAATAAAGATTTGTATATTTTTTTTAATTAAAACATTTATGCAAAGTCTTAATAGGGCAATTTCAAAAATAAAATGTATTTTTAGGTGTTTATTTTACAGGGAATAATCCTTACATGAGCATGTACATTGTTATATAAATTATTTTAGTTTAGTTTGCGAGAAATTTTAACCCAAAAGTAAAATGTTACAGTTTGTTTTTTAATATTTATGGTTACATTATATTGCAAAATATTTTTTTTTATAAAATTCGCCAAGCTCCACGTAAGGCTTAATTATGGGGCGCCGTTTGTGCCATAATTATTATTTATAAAATATATAATAATTTGTAAAAGTATAAATATTTTGCTTAAAATATAAATAATTTGTTTAAAATATATATATTTTAACTTATTTTCTAAGATATATATTGGTTTTACTAAAATATATAATATTTTAACTAAATAATATATAATTAAAACATTAATACTAACAGAGCTGTCAGACAGCAGAAAGCTTAAGTCTTTTTTTTAACTTAAGTCATTTTTGTGACTTAAGTCATTTGATTTAAGTCTCTTTTTTTTGGACGACTTGAGACTTAAGACTTAAATCATTTTCAAAATGATTTGTATTATTAAGCTTTTTCTACATTTGCGTAAGGACTTAAGTCTTTTTAAAATGACTTAAAACAAAAAAATGACTTAAGTCTTTTTAAAATGACTTAAGTCTAAAAATGATTTAAATCTTTTTAAAATGACAAGTCTAAAAATGATTTAAATCTTTTTAAAATGACTTAAGTCAAAATAATGATTTCATTCTTTTTAAAATGACAAAATAGGTAAGAATTAAATTCTTAAAAAAATAAATAAATAATGATTTAATAATTTTTAAAATTACTATTTTGATGGTTTGAACGTAGGTAAAATTGCATGTTAAAAAATTGTCTCTGCACGTTTAATAAATGTGTGTCGTTTCTTTATATGTATGTATAAGTTTTAATATTGCGGTAAGTCGTTTTTTCGCGTAAATACTATGTAATACTACGGTTAAATAAGTCATGACGTCACAGTTAATTCATATAACCATGGTTAGGTTTCTAACATTTGTTTATATTGTATATTTAATTTCTATGCTTTTACCGGTGTAAATAAATTTCTTTGCCTCTTCTTATACCTAGTATATTCTTTTTCTATAGGTACTAGTTTTTTCAATAAACGTTATCCTCCTACATGTTTAATACAAAATAAGGAAGAATATAAAACAAACCTGCATATAATTCCTCCACTTGTGGAGATTCCACAATATGGAGCACCCTATCATTTATTTTTACTGACAACACCCCGTTTACCATTTTAATACAAAGTTTAAATTCAGTTTAAGAGCAATTGTACCTACTTAAAATATTTCAAATGTAAACAACTTTTTGACAGATCGAAACAGAGAATAACTAGCTCAGCGATATAGTTTTATGGTCTGGTATTTGTGACGTCATAGTTAGGATTTTTGAACGCACTCTAAACGCAAAAATGCCTTAACTATTAACCAAGGTTAAGTTTAATAACCATAGTATTTCATGGTATTTACGCGAAAAAACGACTATAATATTATATATTATGTTGTATTTAAACATTTTAGATACAAATTCAAAGGGGTGGTACGGTAAGTAATTTGATATAATATATTGATACCCACGTTCTAATATTAGACATATATATGTCGTCTCCCACAAAATTTGACAAATTAACTTTTTTTAAAATTGAATCGTAATAATGTTATGCAGCTTATGTTATAATTTTTGAGGTCAAATTGTTTATTATTTTGGAGGTGGTATAGGTGAAACTTCTCTTTATTTAAAGTCCTATTCTGTGGTCCTATTGTCAAGAAAATAGGTGTGGGTAAAGTATAGTATCCATGAAAGTTAATCGTCAAATAAACTTAACAATTGAAAAATTGGCGCTTATTTTGTTAAGTATTTTGGGCTTTAAATAAACTACTGGTCACTTTGAAAATGATCCATAATGTTGTAATGTTTTATTTTTAATGCTTATTTAAAAGTTGAGTTAATTATTTTATATTTTTTTGGTGTGATTATGGATAAAATATTTTTTACTCAATTTTTTTTAATGTCCACAAAACAAATAATTACGGTCTTGAAGCTTCACTAGAATAAGTAAACATTTTTTTAAATTGCAAAAAAACCTTAACTGATGATTTCAAGTCGGTATGCTTGCTGATTTATTGGAATATTCGAAAAGTCTAAGAAAAATTAAAAACTGTAAAATGTTTCGATAATTTTTTTTGAAACGCCTTGGTGGTGCCGTTAAATTTTATTGGCCATTTTGGTAGAACTTTTCATGCTCTTTTAGAACCTGACTTTGGATTTTAGAAAAAAATATATACAAGGTGTTTTTAGTGGAAAAAAAATTTAAAAAAATTTTAGGTCCGGTCCTGATTTTTTTTGAATGTCCGATACAGCGCTGTGCAGGTACTTTATACTTAAGTATGTATATAAAATTTTATGCGATTCTAATGATCCATTCCCAAGATATGATTTTTCAAAATTTTCGACAAAATACATAAATCACCCTGTAACTCTTAAACTAAGGACCTCCGAATTTTTTCAAAGCCAGATTCGGATTCACCTCTGAAAACTACACCTACCCTTAAGCTATGTCGGTTTCCTCATGCAACACCATGTATAGAGGCTTAAATTGTTACACGCTTGAAAAAATTGACATAATCAAATTAAAGCTAGTCCGTCCCTGGCGAACTAAATACGCCAAAGGTGTTTAAAAGTTAACTATAGTTATAACTAGTATTTTTTATATTAAAAAATTATTAAGTTACTTTAAAAGTTATTAAACAATTTTCACATAAGTTTTAAAATAAGCAAACTGTAATTTATGGATAGCACCCAGGACCGGATCACAAAATTTGAGCTCCGGCTCGTGGAGGTCCTAAACAAAATCATTTTTTAAAAATTACAATAATTTTAGAAAATGCAGTTTTACTCAACTAACTTTAATTAAAGATAACATACTTAAGTTTGGTTACATATATAATAAATATGTTTTCACTAAAAAATCGTTTTATCCACCTAAAATAAGTAATTCATTTAAAAATAGCATATACTTTAATGATAATTAAAAAATATTATTTGAAAAAGTACCTTTTTTACTGGTTACTTGAAATGGAAAAAATCACTTCAAGAAAGTTCAAATTTGACCTTCTCTACTAAATCAGTTATAAAACTTAAGAAATTTGTTATATGTTTTTAACATACCTTTAGTAGTTTACTAATGAAAAAAATTTAAATTTACTTAAATATATTAATGTAGATTTTATAGGTTTTGGCCAGCTTTTTGGGCATTTCCAACACTGTGTGCCAGTACATTATTATATACAATACAATAATTGACTAATTAAGTGATCAACTTTTTGTTATGCACCTATTTTAAAAATAAATTTCATTAAAAGTCTTGTCAAAGAGTATCTATTAGATATATACTCTTTGATCTTGTTTTGAATCTCTCAAAATGAGTAAGGTATTTGTTTTTTTTACTTAAATCTTTTTTTTTTCGACTTAAACCTATAAAACGACTTAAATCTAAAAACGACTTAAGTATTTTTAGGGACTTAAGTCTTTTTCTAGATTTAAGTCGTTATATATTTGATTTAAGTCATTTTTAATAAGACTTAAGGCTTAAAAAAAAAGACTTAAGTCTTTTTGAAAGGCTTAAGACTTAAATCTTTTCTGTTTTATAGAAAAAATGACTTAAGACTTAAGTCATTTTTATTTCAAAAAAGACTTTCGACTTATGACTTAAGTCTTTTTAGAAGTGACTTGTGACAGCTCTGAATACTAATAATATAAACTCAATATTAATAATATAAACTTAGCTTACAAGACGTAACGCCAGGAGGCGCTGGCAGCTTTATTTAACTTGGCAACGCAGCCTTTCTTTCATTTCATGTGGTAATTACGCTAATCAATGGCATTGAATTTTGGTTTTACGTGGAAACTATTTTTTGCACATACTTGCACATGTGTTTTTGCCTTTATTTTCAAGTCGTGGAGACTACCCTTGTGGAAATTTTTCTCTGAGAAAGTCTTACTTTCTCTGAAAAAGTCTGAATAATACTTATTAAGTCGGAAAAAGTCAGAATGAGACTTATTAAGTCGGAAAAAGTCTGAATAAGTCTTATTAAGTCAGACTAATAGCAAGATTTGGGAGTCTTCTGGAAGAGTTAATAAGACTTTTTAAGACTTAATAAGACTTTTAGCAGAGAAATGGTAGGTACCTACGGGATAAAAATAAATATCCGAAATAATTCATAGAGGTTGTATTTGGTTATCGTAAAATAAAACACATAGAAAAGTATTTATTAACATTTTTGCTGTTGTTATAAGCCAAGTTTATTGCATAATTACCTATATAATAACATAGGTAAGATGTAATAATTAGGTATAACAATTATAATTTTATACATACGATGCGCTTGACATGCATGCTTCCACCATAGAAAAAGGAGTTGCCACTGTACGTTTTATTTTAATAGTTTCTTTTGATACACGCAAATATTTACCTATCTTAACATTGTTACAAACAATAGACGTAAGACGTAATATCGAGAGACCAGCTTAGCTAGCTGACCAATTAGAGCACAGCTGACCTGTCAGTAGGACACAGTGTTGCCGTTTGCAAGTATTTTACTCGAAAATCGGGTATTTTTATAATATTTGCGGGTGATTTGCAAATTTCTATCAAAATAATAACAAAAGAAATTTTCAGTAAATAATATTGTATATTTACTAAATATGCACAATTATTTTATTCTATCTTGTTACATTTTTATTATTATTTTAGTATTTTGTAATTTATGGTCAGGAACTTTTATGGCAACACTGTACGTAAACACGAAGATCAACCATGATACAAAGATGAATGAAACACGAAGATCAACCATATTTGTCTTATGAGTCTATCGAAAATATCATGTCTATAGACTTGATATTAACTCCTTTTTCTATGTTGGAAACAATGAAAGCATGTTAAGCGCATCGTATGTATAAAATTATAATTGTTATAATTATTACATCTTACCTATGTTAGTATAGGTATAGGTAATTATGCAATAAACTTGGCTTATAAGAACAGCAAAAATGTTGATAAATACTTGTGTTTTAGTTTACGATAACCAAATACAACCTCTATGAATTATTTCGGATATTTATTTTTATCGCCATAGGTACCTACCATTTCTCTACTAAAAGTCTTATTAAGTCTTAAAAAGTCTTATTAACTCTTCCAGAAGACTCCCAAATCTTGCTATTAGTCTGACTTAATAAGACTTATTCAGACTTCTTCCGACTTAATAAGTCTTATTCTGACTTTTTCCGACTTAATAAGTATTATTCAGACTTTTTCAGAGAAAGTAAGACTTTCTCAGAGAAAAATTTCCACAAGGGTAAGTAGTGGAAGATAAAAGATCACAAGAGAAGAACTTTAGTCCTGAAAAAAGAATGTTTTTACAAGTATTCGCCAATAAAGATTATTCGTAAAATTCGTAATTTATTTATCCCGGAGTTAATCAAACAATGTATATCATTATTTCATTAACGTATTAAAATATAATATTTTTTGAATAATGTCCATTTACAAAAATACATACTCGTAGCATTAAATGGCCTCCGTACACTGTTGCAAATTTCGGAGACTGGTTTAATAGAATGTAGAAGGTATATCAACTGGTATCCTTAATTTGGTAAACATCTGTTTAAAACAGTGGAGCCCTCATCGTAAAAACGCTGAACTGGATTGTGTAACTGTATGTGTATCCAAGTTAAATTGACCTACTAGCTAAAATTTGGAAACGTCCTAAAATGACCTTGACCACCCATAGTAAAAATATACACCTACTTTCCAATTGGCCTCCGATTTTTCGAATTCGATTTCAGAGGCGCGTTCTTTACAAAAGTATATTATGTATCAAGTTTTATAAACGCCATTTTAGTTACGAGTATAATTAAGCACGAGCGAAGCTTGCGAGCGAGTGTTTAATAAAAACGAGTGTCTAGAGAAGTTTATAAACGAGTTGCATACTATACTTTATCTACGACGAACACAAAACAGAATTTAAAGCCAATTTTATTTGTTAAAATTTTGACATCTGTCAACTGTCACCCGAATTTAACCTCACTTTTTCCCAATTTATAATAAAGCTAACTTTAGCCCGTGACGTAAAATGTCGAAAAGCCACTGTTGTTAACTTCAGCCCGTCAATAAAACGCCATAAAGTCAAAGCTCGTCAATGTAGGAGTAGATAAAAGTATTTATTTCGGATGTGCATTAACGTTTTGCACATACTTGCTTTAGGTTAGACGTCTAACTCGCAGCAGCCCAGCAGATAAGACCTGAAGATGGTACATGAGATTGTACCGAAACGTCGTCAGATATACGGTTCTTTTAAGAACCAAAAACCGACAACACGGAGCAGATCTCAAAAAACCACTAATACATATAGCACATTATTTTTATTTTCTTTAATGCACGGTAATTTAGATATTAAAATTAGTGAAAATTGTGTACTTTACTTTATTATATACTTTTTGAATACATTTTAAACAATTAAGATCGTAATAACCGAGGTTATAACCCACAGATTGTTTAGTATCTCCTCAACCCTGTAGAAAGCAATTTAAGCCTTTGTATACATCAGGGGTCTAATATCAAACACAGCAAACTCCAATATTTTTTATTGTCAAATTCCAAATTTTTGTGAAAATACGATTCCAATTGAAATATTTTAGTAAAAATATCATACCGTATACTATTACCCATATTAATAGGTACATCTCTTTATACTAATACTTTAATAGCGTATTTCTGAAAATGTAACTAAAATGGAGTTTGAGCCCCCTGACATATAAACTTTTCGTCATAAAATTTTAAATTTAGTTTACCATTAACATATTTTTTATAAAAATAATTTATTAAATTTAAAACAAAATTATTATTCTAAACACTATTACCTATATTCATAAATTTAATTATTTTATATATTATTTTGTATTTAATTTATTAAAATAAATTCTATATAATAGTTAAAATTTGATTCAAATTTTCGACTGTAATTAAATTTTATTAACCATATAATATAATATAGGTTTTTGTTCTTGACAATGCAAAACATATTTTATATTACATTATTATATTAAATGGTATTGTGGTAAATCTATTATACAAAAATACATGTTATTAAAATGAAAATTATATATATATATATATATATAATTTTCATTTTAATAACATGTATTTTTGATAAAAACTTCACCGCCCAGGTACCTTTCTAAATAGTGTACATGCATGCTCAGTTGCAATTTCGATGCGATTGAACATATTTATTGCGAATTATAGTGACTTCCGGTGTGTGAGACCGGGGTGACCATTCGTGTTACAAATAACTCGTGCTGCTTTGACCGAAATATATATATATATATATATATATATATATATATATATAGGTTTCTATTTTTTTTTAAATGAGAGTACTCTAAGCTTAGTTAAGTTTAAGATTACTTTTCGTTTAAACTAATGGTTTATCTGCAATAAGTTTATTTAAATAAAGAAATGTGTGTTTTTATTTTTTAATTAATTTAACCTTTTTACGAGTTTTCAATGAAACAAATATAAAATATATAATAAAAAATGTTTTTTTTCCTTTTTATATGACTATAAACTTTTTTTCATGTGGTTCATGTGAATGTTTAAAAAATGCAGTTTGAATTAAAGGCACAAATAAGTTACTAAATATTGCATTCTTCTGTGCTTTAGGTTGTAAGTTATAGTTACAAGAGTGTGTATAAAATAAAATGAAAAAGTATCATCTTTAAGGCAAATACTGCTGATGTAGGAGATGGAGTTTCAACTGTTATATTAAAAGATGTCTGTGCCGTTGCAGCAAATATGCTTCTGAATGTAGTTAACACTTCGCTCCAAACTGGAGTATTCCCAGAGGAATGGAAGACTTCCATCGTAGTACCAGTACCAAAAATTAGTGGATCAATTTTGTGTAATGAATATCGACCAATCAACTCAGTAGCGCCGTACGAAAAAGTGTTGGAAGTATGTGTAAAAAAGCAGATAGATCAATATTGTGTAAATAATAGTGTACTTGTAAAGAATCAATCAGGGTTTAGAAAAAATCACAGTTGTGAATCTGTTGTCTTGGATGTTTATGATAAATTTGTTAAAGGGTAAAATTATTATTTCTGTTTTCTTGGATTTTAAGCGAGCTTTCGAAACTGTAAATAGCGAATTATTGCTTAAAAAGCTTAATAAAATAGGTTTTGGTTCATGTCTAACCAATAGATCTCAAATTGTTAAAATTAATAATGTAATGTCGGATAAAATTGGAAACCATTATGGAGTGCCTCAGGGTACTGTTTTGGGACCCCTATTATTTTATGATATGCCAAAGTATGCCAAAAATTGTGATATTTCTATGTTTGCAGATGATACAATGATTTATGTTAGTGGTGATAATATTTTTGATATGGTAAATGTTTTAAATTTGGAATTAGATAATATTTATAAATGGATTTGTGATAATAATATGTGTCTAAATCTAAGTAAAACCAAATATATGTGTATTTCATCTAGTCATAAAACTGTTAATATAGATTTTGATAATGTTAACATATTTATTAATAATATAAAAGTTGAAAAAGTTGATAAAATAAAGTATCTGGGTGTTGTTTTAGATTCAAATTTAAATTTTAAAAATCATGTTTAGTATTTGTTAAATAAAATTTCAAAAAAAGTATATTTCCTTGGTAGAATGGGAAAAAATCTATCATTGCAAGTTAAATTATTGTTGTATAAAGACATTATAGCTCCACATTTTGATTATTGTTCAACTGTGTTGTTCTGTATAAATAATAATAAAATGCAAAAACTACAGAAACTACAAAATAAAGCATTAAGAATTATTTTAAAATGTAACAGGTATACTCCAATCAAAATGATGCTTGATATATTAAGTATTTTGATTGTTAAACAGTATGAGGTTTTTAAAACATTATTATTTATATTTAAAGTCAATTATTCATGCATATTTAAAAAACAAATTAATTTTAGTACAAAGTGTCCATAATTACAATACTAGGAGTATTAATGATTTTTATGTGGGGAATTATGATAGGGTGCAAACAACAAAAAATGTTTTTGTTAATGGTTTGGTATTATTTAATAGCCTCCCGAATTGAAGGGTTAAAATATTTAGAAAACTTGTGATGAATAATGTTAAACAATACTTTGTATTGTGATATTTTGACTATGGTATTTGTTTATATATAATTATTTGTATTTTTTGTAAAAATAGCTTATGCTAATAAATGACTATTTATTTATTTATTTATTTTATTTTTATTTATTGGAATTTTAATTGTTTTTATTTCTTTTTAGGTTAACAGTGGATTTAGACCATGACCTAGTGGATAAATTGGGTAATAAGGCACAATCTAATATAGTTTGTTTTATTTTAACTTTGATAGTCTTAATTAGTATTTATTATTATTACTAGTTGTTTTAACATTTATTTTTGGACATTGATTAATAAAGCCAAGAAAAACTAAATGTATAACCAACCACTGATTACAATAAATTAATTTGCATTAAATGCGTGTTAAGTTCCCTTATAACTGTTTTGCCTAATAAAATGTTCAGCTATTTCAATAATTGTTTATGATAATTAAAGCATTGTTATTTGAAATTAATTATAACTTCCATAAACTGTGCAAGAAATTAATTACATTTCAAATAATACATTTTATTAGAACAATATTTTAATATAAATATAAAAATTAAATATGTATTTCGTTCATAAAATTATGTTTGTATAATTACGTAACGGTTTTGCTCTAAGAAGTAATTTTTAGACTTTTCAAATTAAAAAGTCTGTTTTTAAAAATTTTATTTTTAACTTTTTAAAACATAAGATGATATTTATTACTAGGGATGGGATATTTAGGTACTAAAAACTGAAAAATAGGTAACTAAAAAGGTACTAAAAAAAGGCATTTTAGGTTAAAAAAACAGCATTTTAGGTAAAAAAAAACATTAAAAGTTCACGTTTCGTTTATAATTTTGTTTAGCCGCATACCCAAATACAGAACATACCCACAATAAACTATTTCTATGCAATAAACTGTGTTTCACTGAGTGACACTCACTACACAGAAGTTCTATGACAGAACATAAGATCACTACAAAGAAGGTAACTGTAAAGAAAGTAACTGTTACAGTCTGTGACCATAAGAAAAAATTTTATACCGTTGAGTTGCACGCCCTGGATAAAATATTGGGGCAAAATTTAAAAAGAACACAAAAAAATAAAATAAGTAAAAATACGTAATAATAGATAACAAATAGGTGAAAATAAACTGACAAATTAAAAAATATATAGCAAAAGTATAAAAAGGTAGTTTAAAGCAAAAAACTTCCAAAAAGGTAAAAAAGGTGAAAACAAGTTAAAAAAATAGGTAACAAAAGTATAAAAAAGGTAGTTTAAAGCAAAAACCTCCAAAAAAGGTAAAAAAGGTGAAAACAAGTTAGGTTCATATAAAAGAAAAACTTTTAAAACACATTTTGGCATTATTGGTTTTCAAATAGTTACATCGGTTGAAAAAAGGTAAAATAACTAAAATACCATCCCTATTTATTACACAGAAGCAAGAATCAGAATGTAAATCTGCGAGAACAATTTAATTCAAGAAAATCGATATCAAGTACACTTAATTTACACAGCGTTTTTGGTAAATCCCCTTTAAGAAATATTTATTAAAATAATTAAATAAAATCAAGTACAACCCTGACATTTAGCTAGATAAAATCCAGTACAACCCTGACCTTTTAATTAGATAAAATCCAGTACAAGTTACACAAAGAGATGGATAGGGACACACACATTTTATTTAAGGTGTATGTTTTTCTTTTTCCAGGAAGCAATTTTAATTTTTATAACAGTTTGTTCACGTAATTATTATTTCTTACAATTAAAATTGTTGTTTTTATAAATTTAAATATATCTGAAATTATTTCAAACGCATAATGGGTTTTGGCCAGGTTTTTAGTAAAAGCCATACACATACGTATGTTATTTTATACCGGAGTAATGTAGACGATTTTTCCGTTAGATTACCCCGATTCGTATAATTAACACCTTAAAGGTAGTTTGAATATATGCTGGTAATTAGCAATTTGACCTACCTAACTCTCGCTTTAATCGCACCAATTTCGACAAGTTATTTCTTGATCCGAACATTAAGCAATTACAAGTATCTTACGGCTTTAATGATGACTAATTTACATTATCCCTGCAATTAATGCGCACTTGAAACTTACGTACCCACTCATGTTTGATTAAATGTGATTTGCACACTAGATTTATAAAAAATAAAATGGGAATATTGATAACTTAAATGTATAAATTTTTGAACTAAACTGCTCAAAAGTTGATAAGAAATTATAAAGCATTTAAAATAATAAACTAAACACACAATGTTTTTATGCAAATTTTGTAAACATATTTTCTACTGAAGTATAACAATTCATATTGATCAGAATAATTAATATTTTCCGTCGAGTTTTGTGCTTATTTAGGTTATATTAAAATCTCTTTATTAACTTTTGAACAGTTGTTAAAAAAATACCTAATATTTTTAAATAAAGCCTGGATAAAATTAAAATGATATATTGACTGTTTTTTTTCTTTAAAGCAAATTAATAAAGTTAAATGTATAAATTTTTGAACTAAACTGCTCAAAAGTTGATAAGAAATTATAAAGCATTTAAAATAATAAACTAAACACACAATGTTTTTATGCAAATTTTGTAAACATATTTTCTACTGAAGTATAACAATTCATATTGATCAGAATAATTAATATTTTCCGTCGAGTTTTGTGCTTATTTAGGTTATATTAAAATCTCTTTATTAACTTTTGAACAGTTGTTAAAAAAATACCTAATATTTTTAAATAAAGCCTGGATAAAATTAAAATGATATATTGACTGTTTTTTTTCTTTAAAGCAAATTAATAAAGTTAATGGGGCAAAATCAATTTTATGAGGAGAGTGTTATCTTAGTATATCAACTATTATAGCAACACAATTTATAAAGAATATTAAAATTTGTAAATAATTTTCATGAACATAATACAAGATCTGGAAATGATTTTTATATAAGGGTCATTTTCAACAAACACCCGCTTTCAGGAAAATAAAGATTAACATTTTTTTTTGCTTAAATTGACTTTTGGTTGGATTTTTATAAATGTTTAGAGTTTTGTTTACTTACATTTAAGACAGGCAGTGCAATTTTTACTTTTTTTACGTTTTTTTTTCAGAAAAATGGGTTTAGCTAGCTTTATATATCCACAGTGTTACCAATTTGAAATCCAAAATTTAATTCAATAAAAAAAATTGTTATAAAAATAATTTGAAATAAAATGTACTTAGTTCACAAACTTTTGACTCAAATTTTTTATTTTATTTTTTATTAAAAATTGTATGCTTTTTTAAATATTTGTGTTGGTTAAGTTACTTTTTAAAAGAAACCATTCCGATTCTTTGTTAAAAAACAATACCATTAATATTTTCTTTTAGTCATTGTCTTAGTGAGTTAAACTCTAATTTATAAACACGTAATACCAAGTGATAGTGTATAAACATCATTTTAAGTATTTTTTTTAACAAAAACTAAAAAAGTAACAAAATAGACATTGGTATCACAACGGACTGGGGTACACAAAGGACCTTATTAGATAACGTATAAAAGAAACGATATAGGGTGGTACGATTTTAGAGTAATGCATAAACAAAAACCCTTGCAGTGGTGCTCAATTATTGCAGAATAACAAAAATTCTAAATTGTAGACACCCTTTTTCTTTGACTATAAACTGGTGAAGGTCCCTTTTAGTAGTTGTATATTGCGTGGAATTTTCCCTTGGATTGTAATCACAAATAATTTTAAATTGGGTTAATTTAATAAAAGCGACGGTAAATATCCACTTTGTTGTCGAAAAATTCTATTGCGTTACCATAAGATAACATAATGGACTCGGTAACGCAGTGGAAAAAGTTTTGTGAAACCATATTTAAAAAATATTAATAAGACATTACAGTCAATAATTACTCTCAATGAGCTTTAGTGCCCTAAAATAAACATAAACTTGAAAAATAGTATTTTTTCTTACCTTATTTTTATTATTTTTTTGAGTAACTTAGCGGACAAACAATTATTACATTCGCGTTACCCGCACCTGTTTCAACCGATATCTTCTTCCTGATTAAATAAATAAATTCAGCTTGGTAATGTGTACGTCCGAACATCATTTGTTGATCACGTGAGTACCAAAAAAGTTGCCATATATTTTTTAATATTGTATCGGTAACGCGACGGACGTAACGCAACGGAAAAAATTTCTGGGACATGAGTCAAATTAAAAAAAAATTAGATTAAAATTAATTAATTTATATATAAATTGTTAACTGTATTAACTAAGAATGTTATGGATTGCTATAAAGCAACACAATGTTTTGGTTATTCAATATTAAAAAAACATCTATGTAAGTTTTATAAAACGCTAATGGGACATGCGAAAATGTGTGTTTCTCAAGTTTCAAAATTAAAAAAAAAATATTCTGAAATAACTAAACAAACATTTTCTGAAATAGTTTACTAAGGGCTTGTTAGGCTTTCACTTGGTTTTTAAATCAATAAGATCCGATAATTTTTAACAAAGTTATTGGAATTTAAACTTACGGTCAGCGGAAGGCGGGTGTTTTTTTAAAACGACCCATAAATAGTGCAAATAAATGAATACTTTATAGTGCAATTGTTTGGTCTGTAATAATAAATCCCTAGTTAAGAAATGTCACAAAATTAAAAACCTCAACGTATTTAAACAAAAAAAATAATGAATAATATGATTATTATTTATACAAAGTGTTACTTAAGTATGTACATTCAACAGACAATTATTTAAGTGTTTTTAAGATAAAAAGGTCATACAAACAAAGGTGGTCCGCCAATGCTTCGTTTTTAAGATACAGGGTGTTAAACTTTTTTTAAATTGTTTTTCGTAAATATTTTAAATACCCTTTACCCAGTTTTGTTGTTATTTGGCAGTGTTATTTTTTAGTGTTAAGAAGCTTATTTAGCTCTAACTTGATTACATTTATTAAGTCCAATGGCGTCCCGCCACAGAATTTTTCGTTATTTTTATATTTTTTTTGAATTGGCGAACAAAAATTAAATCTTTTTATTTTTTTTTTTGAATTTTGGTCGCATCATACTTAGTTTTCGAGATAAAACATAAAATCCATTTAATTGTATATCCCTGGACCATGGTTTTTTTAAACTAAGAAAAATACCAAAATGAAGACTTTTTTGTTATTTTTATTATTTTTTTTTTGAATTGGCGAACAAAAATTAAATCTTTTTTTTTTTGAATTTTGGTCGTCATCCTTAGTTTTTGAGAATAAACATAAAATCCACTTAATTGCATATCCCTGGACCACACAAGATATGCAATTTAGTGGTTTTTTTAAACTAAGCAAAATACCAAAATGTAGGGGACAAAAAATTGTATTTTTAGTTGATTAATCCGAAAAAATATATAAAAATTACAAAAAACTTAAACAAAAATAAAACATTCTAGTATTTGAATTAGTACCAGCATTTTCTACTAATAAAATAGTCGTTTTCACTTTTAAATAGGTTTTTTTACTAGTTAAATAGTAAAACTGTGACTAATATAAGATAAGCCATCATTTTTGACTATTTCTGAGAGTTAAAAGTAACTAATTTTTTTAATCGTTTGCGGCCAACATCAAATTATTGTTTGAGTTAAATGCATATAGGCTCCATGGTTAAATACCCCATTAAAACAAACAAAGATGTAAAAAGTTTAGCTCATAACAGGAACACAAAAAATACACTGCGCGGCAAAATTAAGGCATAATAAGTAAAAAAATTCTAACTCTAAAACGCCTTTACCAATCTTTATAAAATTTTGGATTAAAATACTTTAACTTATATCTCAGTTTACGTTTTCAAGGGTTTTTCGAAAAAATATCCTTAAAGCCTTTTATTTAATATTTAAAAAAACACTCGAAAAAAAACTTTTATAGGGAATTTGTTTAAAGTAAATAAAAAATATGCTCTTAATGACCGTATTTTTGTTAGTATACCCTAAAAATTTTGTACAAATCAAACGAACAGTACCTAACGAAGATACAGAGCCAAGTCGCTAAAAATGACCACTTTCAGCAAAATAATCAAAAAGGGGTCATTTTTACCTTCTTTGAAGCGCTGTATCTTCGTTACTGTTCGTTTGATTTGTACAAAATTTTCAGGGTATACTAAAAAAAATACGGTCTTTAACAGCATATTTTTTATTTACTTAAAAAATTCCCTATAAAAGTTTTTTTTTTTCGAACGTTTTTTTTAATATTAAATAAAAGGGCTTTAAAAATATTATCTCGAAAAACCCTCGAACACGTAAACTGAGATATAAGTTGAAGTATTCTTATACAAAATTTCATAAAGATTGGTAAAGGCGTTTTAGAGTTAGACATTTTTTACTTATTATGCCTTAATTTTGCCGCGCAGTGTATATTCAACAATAAAATATTATGAGCAATATTTATAGACAAATAAAATTACGCTTGACAAGCTTGACAAGCGACAGATCCGAGTTTAAACCCCGACTGGATCAGAACTTTTTTTAAATTTAAATATAGTAATTTGACCATTTCATTCAGTAGAATTTGACTAATTATAATTATTATAATAATTATCAGTGACTGATTTTTCGCTATGAGAATTACACTAGAAACCACTAATATATGAACGTGACTCATCCGACACATTCGTACGAAGCAATCTATCGAAGGTCACGGTCCAGTGCAGTCCCGTTTGTAAAAAAATTTGAGTGTAATGTTGGTTGCTATACTTATGATATATTTGCTTTTAAAGTTAAATAATTAACATCTAACATAATTAACATCTACGATAATTAAATAAAATGTAATTTTCTTAGAAACTAATTTTAATAACAAATTTTTAAACCGATCCAACCTCACTTTCTTCCAATTAAATTCTTAGTCTGAAACACGTTTGGAATTGCATATTCCCCTCTCGTGAAACCGTCAAACTTGTTACAGAATATACTATTCTTTTAACTGTAAACGCAAATATTTCAGAATTGGTGACAAAAAACAAAAATGTTTACGCAGGTCAGGTACAAAGTGAAAAATATTTAAATTGTGTGGATATAAAAACAACTTGCGTTAGTTTCACGAAATTTATTAAATATTGACAATTGTTTCGCTACACAGTAGCTTCTTCAGAATGTATTAAACTAATACTAGTACAAAATTTATATAATAAAAATATTTTTGTATTCTAGCCTAGAATTTCTAGGTAAGGATTTTTATACAACATCTACCTGTGTTACATAATATAAACCACTACAACGTTTAAAACGATTATTAATCCGTAAACACACAGTAGAAACACGATATGCAAAAACAAAGATCATATGACATATAAAAACAAATGGCCGACGGTAAAGTTGGTTGCCTTACTATGTAATAAAATAAAATAAATGCCTAAAACACGAACTCTACTGAATATAAGTAACAAGCTAGGACACGCGTCATATGTCCATCTTTGTCCAACACCTAGGCAGTTTTACATCACAGATGGCGCATTTTAGACCGGATGCTTAAAAACCTACGTGTGAGTACATTTACCGCTGCATCGAATGTACAAGACAAGTAAAACATTACTGCTAGCATGTCTGAGATATGTTCGGCACCCGATGAGTCACGTTCATATATTAGTGGTTTCTACTGTAGTCAAATATGACTTAGATATTTTTGACTAATTCATTTTAAGAGAGTACATTGTTTTGTCAAAAATATTTGGGCCACTTTCGATGCCACTGGACTTTAGCTTAATTTAAGTAAGAGCACCTTAACACTACAAATAACACTGCCAAATTACAACAGCATTGTAGGAAATTTAATATATTTACGAAAATCAATTAAAAACGTTTAACACCCTATCTTAAAAACAAATAATTTGCGTACCCAAGTTTAAAGAACTATCTGTCTTAATTATCACATTAATTTATTGTACATACTAAAGTAAAACCCTGTATATTTAAAATGCGTCGATTTTACCATTTAATCGTAAATAATGGTAGTTTAGCGGTTTTCTGATGTAGCCTAGTTTAGTGTCTTGTGACCAATATTTCATTACATAAAGGCACGGCTGTCAATTTTACGACTGCCAGACCGAATGGAAACCGTATACGATATACGATATATCGAACGGCGCGCCGTTCCGTTCTTGATTATTCTTT
Organism: Brassicogethes aeneus; assembly: GCA_921294245.1. Lineage (NCBI taxonomy): Eukaryota > Metazoa > Arthropoda > Insecta > Coleoptera > Nitidulidae > Brassicogethes > Brassicogethes aeneus. The sequence continues at coordinate 53,655,523 of OV121134.1, forward strand.
TATTGCCATTTAAATTAAATGTTGTTTATTTAATTTTACCGCGCGTATCCCCCTTTATTTCATCGTAAATAAACAACTTTTACCGCTGCATCCACACTTCTCCAACATTTCAAAAGTAAATACATATGTACATATGTATATGATTCCAATAGAAGCGTTTAAAATTTTCTCATCCGAAAGCAAACATAATTTATTTTTGCGTAGATGTTGTTAAATTAAGAATCTACTGGTTATTTGGCTTATACCTAGTTCAAGATGTCGGACGATGATGAGCCAGCTAAAGAGTTATCTAATACAAATGTTATAAAACCTAAGAAATGTAAATTTTGTAGTTCGATTGTGAAGTATATTAGTTGTAGCAGTTTTGTACATTCAAGGTGCTTAGATTTAATTTTAAAATTGGATATTAATAAAAATAACTGGATGTGTAGTGCAAACCTACTGAACCAAGAAATTTAATAAATCGTCAACAGATGTCTTTTAGTAGAATTGTTAAAAATCACCTGCAAGCGACCTTGGAAAGCGGCGATATTAAAAAACCAAAACAAACACCAATTGTTTTAATTAAAACAAATGAAGGATATGATTTTAAGCGTTTTAAATCAGAAATAGATCCAACTAGTTTAGGTCCTGGGATTAAACATTTGAAAGAAACTGGAAACGGACAAATCCTTGTAAATTGTACAAGTAATGAAATTTTACAAAGTGTCAAATCTAAACTAGAGAATAAGATTGGTAACTTTGCTAAAATATGAGTATGAGTATAAGAACGTATGCCAGGCCCCATCGGCTACGCCTTACACTGATCTTCCAGGGTTATTTTACCCCCTTTCGGTTCTTCTACGTATCCTGCCACTGGACAGCGTTACCTGTGTTTGGTGGATCCGAATTTCCACCCCGGCAGGTAATCTTTTCTAGGAGGTCGTGGATGTCGATGGTAAAGGCTATTCCCGGAATTTTGTCGCCGGGCTGACCCTACCCCCGATTTAGGCTAATGGAGTCTAGGACAAGGAGGGACAACAAATGTTTTTTGGGGGCCTTAAACTGACCCAAAAATAATCAACAATCCGGACTCCCCTCAACGAGGGTATTAGTAATGACCTCATTTAATTGGGGTTCATGAATGAGGCATGGGTTATTAGTACGATACTTGGACATCCTTGCTAATCTTGTATTTCATCCGGGTCTGTCCGGTCACTGGGGTGTCACCTTTACTTTCCCCTCACTCTTAGAAACACTCAAAATGACTCGTTATAAGTTTTGACTCATTGTTCCAGCGGAAAGGCAGTATCTAGTGGTTAGACAAATTTTACCAAATGCAACAGTCATAATTGGTTTTGGTATAAAGTTTTTTAGAATAGTTTTCGTTCACTCAACTAAGCAATCCATAATTTAATTATTTAATTTAACTATTAAATAGTAGAATAACTATTTATTGAAAACGACTAGTCGTTGTTTCCTTGTTGTGATTGAAATGTATTTACGTTTTTCTTTCTTATTTAACAATTAAGAAATTGCATTTATTTATTTTTTATACTCGAGAAGGTCTCGCAGTTTTTTTTATTTAAGCAAAGATTAGAAAATGGTTTGATTACTTACATAAGTTTTATGTAAGTGTCTAAACCGTATATTGTTCTAAATTAAGTTTTAATTATCAAGTCACATCTATTCTTAACAATTTTGTTTTTGGTTCACCTCGATACATTTATTTTTGTGAAAAATATGGATTTTTTAAAAAAAAATTGCAATTTTCAATATTTTTTCTGTACAAAGAACTAAGGTTGCTATGGTCCATCCATAGGCTATGGAGGATGACAGTGACAATTTTGTTGAATCATCCCATACTTGGACATGTCATATACGGCTTTCAAAAGCTATCAAATTATTTTTTGCAAATTAATGTTTAACTTTTGAGGTGTCTTCTTACTTTTAAAAATGGATATGTCTCCGACTGATGTTGCCAGAGCCATTGATTTAATTTAGGAGGGACGGTCACAATATTACGTGGTAAGTGTTTTAATCTTCACAAGATATAAAAAAGTGTACATCAGTCGAAGACACATACATTTTTAAAAGTAAGAAGACACCTCAAAATTAACACAATAATTTACAAAAAATAATTTGATAGCTTTTGAAAGCCGTATATGACAGGATATGGGATGATTCAACAAAACTGACACTGTCATCCTCCATATGCTATGGATGGACCATAGCAACCTTAGTTCTTCGTACAGAAAAAATATTGGAAATTGCAATGTTTTTTAAAAAAATCCCTATTTTCCACAAAAATAAATAATTTATATAATAAATTATTTATCAAGGTGAATTAAAAACAAAACTGTTAAAAATAGATGTGACTTGATAATTAAAACTTAATTTAGAACAATATACGGTTTAGCCCATCTACGATTCTCCATTAATTTATCTACAATATTCTTTATTATTTTTAAAATCCGACATCAAATAAAAAAGTTATTTGCCATTGAAATTCATCTAAAATTTGTGTGGATCGATTGTTTTGCCTGTGAGTGTATTATTTTTATTATTATTATTATTATTATTATTATTATTAATATTATTATTATTATTATTATTATTATTATTATTATTATTATTATTATTATTATTATTATTATTATTATTATTATTATTATTATTATTATTATTATTATTATTATTACTTTAAGTACTGAATTGCACATAGAATTTGCAGCCGTAGAAATCAAAGTTAGAAGTTTGACTAATATAAAGAGATATACAAAATATATTATCTGTGGAGACCTGAATATAAATATTTTGGATTCGACAAATAAAAGAACAGTAACATTAAATTCCTCTTGTGGAATTGATTATATATTTACAAATTTTAAGAAAAATATAAGCGATAGCGAGGTTATTAATAATGGTCTGACCCATCACAGCGCTAAAAATATTGTTTACTGTATGTTAAATTTATTTAAATAAAAAACAAATTTTAATATCTTTTTCGGTAAAAAACTATAATAATTTTTTTAATCTTTGGTCGAACGAGTCTTGGTCAGATGTTATTAATATACACGGTGTCGATGAAAAATTTCATTTATTCTTAAAAATGTTTGGCTATTACTTTGAATTATCATTTAAATTAATATCAAAATCTGTTGTAATTAATGACAAGACTTAGTCATGGTTAACCAATGGTCTAATAATATTCAGTAAAAAACTAAAATTGTTATATGTATTGAAAGGCAGTGGAATTGTTAGCCTGGAATATTATAAAAAGTAGGAACTTATCTATACAAAACTATTAAAAAAATCTAAACAACTACATTATAACAACTTAATTTTAAATGCAAATAATAAACCAAAAGTAGTATGGAATCTTATAAACCAAAGTGTAAATAATAAACCCAAAACATCCTCTTCAATATTTTTAAATGGCTTGGAAACAAATGACTCACTAGATACTGCTAATGCATTCAATGAATTTTTTATTTACATTTCTGTAAAACTTGGTACTTCTTTAAAAAAAAATAAAAAATAATAATTTCAATAATGTTATATATAAAACTATATTTTTAACACCTGTAACCGAAACGGAACTATACAATATTATAATGAGCATAAAAACCTATTTAAATGATATTACTAACATTATGTCTAGTAAGTTTGTATGTTTTGCAGATGCAGAAAGTTGTTACAAAAAATAAAAATCCTGATACTATGGCTAAAGAACTACAACTTAATTTTAAAAATATAGCGTCATAAAAACTTAAATAATGCAATTTTTTTCCACTGCAAACCAATATACTTCTAGTTCCTTAATAAGTTTAACAACAAAAGTACTGAACATTTTAAGCTTCTTGGCATAATACTTGACTTGTCATTAAGATTCTACCAGCATACATAGTATTCATAATTATTATATTATTATTGTATTGGTTCTGTTTTATATAATAAGCTTCAAGATTATTTAAAAAATATTCGCAAATTGCAATTATTTAATCGTGAAATAAAAAATATTGAATGTTGATTTTACGATTTAAATGAATATTTAAAGTTTAATTTTTTGTTTTAGAATAATAATGCGCCGGGATTAATTCTAAGTATTTTAAGTTTTACAATTAATCCCGGCGCATTCACCATTTTTAAAACTGCGGATTTAAATAAATAAATAATAAATAAATCAATTAATAATTTACAGATATAGGACAAGTTATAAAAAACAAATTAATTATTATAAAGAAAATAAAAATTGTAGTGACATTAAAAGAAGAGAAAAACCAATTAAATTATTATTAAAACAAAAAAATAAACTTTAAATATTTATTTAAATCGTAAAAACAACATTCAATTAAAATGGAAATATATTTTACAGCAAAATTAACACATAATCATCATAACAAATGACGAGAGGGCCTCTATGCAAAACGGCTCTATAGAGTATCCCCTAGGTATCCCATTGCTCACATTTAAATATTAATTAAATTATCTTTGTTTTCTTGTAGCTTTATTATTGGCGAAACGAGCGATCAAATCCTGTGTATCCATTTGTTATGCTTTCTCATGCCTAATTGCTAAATTGACAGGTTTTGTAACCCAAATTGATTCGGAGAATTTCTAAATAGTTTTTAATTTAGTAAATCACAGTTTTGCTGTAGGAGTTGTAAAGTTTTCAAATCAATACCTCAGAAAACCTTTTAAGCACACTGAATTTTCGAAGCAACTGCTATATTTTGCAGCAGTCTACTTATCGAATGAAATTAATTAATTAATTAATTAATTAATTTATGTAGGTTATAAAACACTAAATGTATTGGCGAGTTGATAAAATTCTTTTTATTTTAGTACCATTGTCAAATGGTCGGCTTTTTTGTTGACATTTAAGTGGCAAAAGTAGGTCATTTTTGACACTGAAAAGAAGTTTTTTTGCACTTTATTTGTGCACTGCAATTAAATCAGCACATAATACTACCTAAATTAAATAATTATTATTTAAGAAAACAATTTATTTAATTTTTATTGTTATTTATATTAATACCAATATTACCATTAAATTTTAAAAAGGTTTGACATACATGTCAAAATGAAATAATTGTAAATATCAACATTTTTTCTTTACATTTTTAGAAATTATTTGGTATTACAAAAAATAATGTATGCAACTCGAATATAAAGCAACTTTTTTGCACTGAGAGGTTTTATAACTCGCTTCCGGCTTTTTATAAAACTTGCAGAAAAGTTCCACTTTATATATATATATATATATATATATATATATATATATATATAATATATACTAATTACGACTAATAGTAATTTTTGCAACAAGAATATATATTCTTGTTGCAAAAATTACTATTAGTCGGCTTTTTTGTTAACATTTAAGACATAAGAACATAAAAGAAGGTCATTTTTGACAGTGCAAAAAATAGCTATTTACATACCATGGGAGGAAAATAGTGCTTTTCCTCCCGCGAATAGTTTGATTAAATTTTCAAGGATGGAAAAGAATATTCCCCCTCTTGCTAATGTAAAATTGTTAAAAAAAAGAGGCCTTTTCCTCCCTCGCTCGCCCTTAAGTTTTCTAGGAGTTTCTCAGGGATCCATACTGGGCTCAATTTTAGTTATAATATATATAAATGACCTATTTCAGGATGAAAAAGTTAATACTTATCTTTACGCTCATGATACCAGTTACCTTATTTATGAAAGTATTTACCTGGACCTGAAAAACAAGGAAATAAATATCCTTAATAGAAGTGAAGAAGGTTTACTTTAATGAATGATAAACTCAAATTTTAAGCATAGTAATTGATAATAAACCCACCTGGATCAGACATGTTAAAATGGCAGAACAAAAAGTTTCTAAAGCAATTTTTACAATCCACATGATGAAAAAAATTGGAACACCACAAATTGCCAAGGCAGCCTACTACGCGAATTGACATAGCATCTGTGTTACCTAAAAAAAATCTAAAGCTATAGACAGTATTTAATTAGGGATAAAATAGTTACCATATAATTTTGAATTTGTAAAATACGTTAAAAATAATTTTCATAAATTCACACAAAATAAACACCAGAAACAAATATAAATTAATTATCCCTTCACATTCATAAAAGAGGACCCAGCAAGGCATAGACTACATCTTCCAGATGCCTTGAGCCAGCAGCCAGAAAGAAGACTTCTTAATCTGTCAATATCCTACTTATTGAATAATTTATTTTACACCATTAACGAGTTTATGTAACTAAATGTTTGTACATAATTTGTCTATACATAATTTATTTTTATTTATACTTATTGCTATATTGCTATATTGCTATATTTATTTATTATACCTTACCTGACATCTCATGTAATTTTTGATGAAAGAAATATTTAATTCTAAAAAAAAGTTACGGTCGGTCATTTATTGGTCTGTTTTTAAAAACGCTATAAAATGAGTACGATTTAACAATAAAAAACAATTTCGTTCATGTGACTTCCTCTGCAGTAAGCCAAATTAAAATTGTCCATGCCTTTCCTAATCTGCAAAGCATCGTCGCCCTCATCTTTCTTTGAAGTCTTTGAAATTAATTATTTTTTATTTCTTTTTAGAGTAAGTTTACTAAAATTATTTGGGACTCATTTGAAAAACTAAACATTATCCTTAACCCAAAATTTGTGTATATTTTTCCAAGATAACAAAAAATTAACTAATTTCTTTGCAGCCATCATTTACAATAATTATTAGATTTAAATTGTGAATAGCGCAATAAAAATATTCTGCATTTTGTTGCAGTGTTTCACATACGTATTGTTACATTTTTACTAACGAACTAAACTATTTATTTTATAACTAAATTACACTTAACACTATAAAACTAACTAAACACTTAACTACTAATTATTTATATATCACCACTGTACAAGAGTCTGACTCACCGGCGCACAGTGTTTCAAAATATCGGCAAAAACTCAAAAATTGAAATTTTTTTCAGGTAAATTTTGAGTTAGATGGGTAGTTAATACCTGTCTCCAACCTGTATTGAAAAAAAAAATTATATAAAATACGTATATTTTGTCTTGTACATCAGTTTAAACTTTCCGTTGAAGGTACTTTAAACGCGATCGCTGCGGAAAATTGTTTAGTGTTTAAAAGTGAATAACTTGTGTTTGGTGTGTCCGATTGTTATGCGGTTTGATGAAGGGTGATCTTCAAAATATGTAAAATTCAGATATGTATTTGTTTTTCGTAGATTTTGCTTGTACAACGGGTTATTGTAACCGACAAGATCGGTCTGTTAAAATCGCAAACTTTGAATCGAGCTTTTGGAACAATGGAGCTACAAAAATTGTAATGAATTGTAAGGCATCAGTTTAAGATCCCTTGAATAGCTTAGAGTTTTGTCTATCAAGCCATCAATAAATTATCTGCCCCAACTCGCCCCCGGCTCTTTAAAACTACATGTTCTTGGTCGCTCATGCACGGTTGTGGTAAAAAACCTCGCGATTTTAAGCCTTTGTCGCGTGCGTATCTGTGATTTTTTTTTATTTCTGGATTGCGTTCATGACGTTTACTCGATTCACTCGGATTTAAAAAACGTTTATCACAACAGCGGTGTCTAGACTTTCACTTACGTAAATCGTTCGTGACTACTAAGATATTTAACACCGATTTTACATATTTAACCCACCTCTTGTAGGTGCGTTAAAACAACTCCGCATGCGCATTGTAGTGTGTTAATTTCAAATATGAAATGTGGTTATTTGTGTTGACAATTTTTTTAGCGAATTAAGAAATCGTGGCTTAGTATAAAATCTGTTATATTTACGGGTTTTTAATTAATTTAGACATTTTTTTTATAAAAATGTCCACCATTTTGAATTTTGGAATTATGATTTTACCAGTTTTATTACCAGCGACCACAAAAACCCCTGTATGGTGATTTTCAATTTATTCCGTCAATTTTTTGACAAATATATCCGCCATTTTGGATCTACCATTTTGAATTTTGGAATTCCAGATTCGTTATCAGCGACCCCAAAAACCTCTATATACGGATTTTTAAGAGAATTCGACTACTCCTCGGCGATGAGTCATCATTCCGAGTTCCATAGGGATACTCGCTACAATATATTTTATTTTTTACTTAGCTGTTATTTTTTCATAACGAATCAAATTCGAGATATGTGAATGCATCCATACAAGCCGATGCGTAATGAGAGGTCGTAATGAATTTATAACGCCCTCCCATAATAATATTTTTAGTTTTATGTGAGTTTTGTGTCTTAAATTGGTTCGCAATATTATAAGTCAACCTGTTGTTAAAGGTACAGTAATATTTTAATTGTATATTAAAAGTATTTCAATATTTTATGTCTTTATTTAATTTATTTAAATTTTTAAAATCAAATAAATGGAACTTAATCCCTCTGGTATTCCCAAGTAAATAAAGCAAACGATAATAAGTCACATGAGTTTTTCAACAGGAAAGGACGTGCGCGTGTCTGTGGCAATGGACAGCGTTATTTCCCAGAGGCGACGTCATCGCGGTCCTTTAACTTTATCTTTCGCACGTTCGCGCTACGATCTCTTGACAGTGAAAAAACTCTTCGGCACATTTCTGTTCACGCAAAATGAGCAGCTTATAAACGCAATCAATTTCGGCGTGTTCATGGAATTTCTGTCTTTTTTATTTACTGACCTACTTGACATATGGATTGGTTATGTGACTTTATTTACAAAAATACTGTAAAAACGTCCAACAATATTTATTTTTGGGTGATTGGGCAACTTGATGTCATCAGTCAATAGAGTAGGTATTTTAATATTTTTTGTATTTATTTTAGTATAATATTATTACAAAAGATCCAGGTTTTTTAACTTGTCCACCCAATTTTAATGTATTTTTTCAAAAGCACGTTTGTAGAAAAACTAAATAAATATTTAAAACATCAGTACCTTGGCGTGTCACAACTCCTGAATCAAATATTTTAGTGATTTTATTTTAAAATATATTCAATTTATCTTAAATTTTTCAGTTTCACCAGTGTGTAAGCGTACACACCCCCCCAGCAAAGAATCCGTAAAAGTTACACCCCAAGTTATAAATGAAATATAACAACACGGCAAATGTTCTTAAATTACGACAAATAAATAAAATAAATACTTACGGTAATAAAGCTCATTAATTTAGTAGCCCAAGGTACTTGTGAGGTGTTGTATTCATGGGGAAAGTATTAAAAGGGAAATAATAAATACAGTAAATAAAAGACAATAAATACCGCTTGAGCTCAGGTCAAACACCCGGAAGGCTCCCGTTTATTTATTTTATTAATATCGCTCATAAAACCTTCCAAAATGAGGGATTATGGGAGTGAGTTACACGTATAAAATATTTACAATTTATAACAAACAATAATGATATTTATTTGGATAGAGCAACAAAAATAACCGCAACCCAAACGACATTTAACTTAGTGAACTCTGAAAGAAAAGGACCTCCTACAACCCCTTTAAAACCACACAATATCTTCTTACTGCGACTACAACCCACATCTAATATAAATAAATAAATATATAAATACCATCAGATAAATACATCATACTAGAGCTTTGCTGTCGTATGTGTTCCTCGTTTTCATTTTTATTTTTATTTTTATTTTGTTTCTTTGTTTGTTTGTTGGGTGAAAGTGAATTGAGTCTTAGTCTCTAATTTTGTATTTTAAATTTAACTTTATTCATCAAGCATTCCGTATGCAATAGGCCTCCATCATCCAAATAAAGTTTTTTTATATAATTTACTGTTGAATTTACTGTTTACTGTTACACAAATTTTCATGTAATATTTATTAGAGTTCAGGCTTAATCAACTATTAGAAAAGGAGTAAATAAATTATCAGGCTCGACTCGGGCTTCAACTGAGGGTTCGCAATTGTCTATTATGCCTCATTTGTCGGCAAACTTTAATAAATTAATAATTACCATAAAATACTAGGTAATCAAAATGACAAAAATAACAAAAACAATGTCTGCGTCGCGCAGTCAGATGAAATCAAACCGCTCGGCACCTAATAAAATTTACAGGATAGTAATTCAAAATGAGCTTGTTGTGTCAGGACTCCACGGACAGTGGGGATAAATCAAATGTCGCTATCGTACAATTACTGTTGCTACTCACTCCAAACGTAATACCAAATAATTTAATATGACTGGTAAAAATCACTTAACCAATTACGGGACATAAATGTGAATCTACGAGTACAATTTTATAAATCCCGTATTCAAGAAAATCGATAATTAATACACTTAATTTACACAGCGTTTATGGTAAATCCCCTTTTTGAAATATTTTTAAAATAATTAAATTAATCTCGAGTACCATCCTGACATTTAGCTAAATTAAATCAAATACCGCCCTGTCCTTTTAATTTGATAAAATACTCGTAAAAATCTACCCTTTTTATTAGATAAAATCAAGTACCAATTGTTTATAACTTAGAATATAAATTATAATACGAAATACCTAGTTTAAACGTTAATTTAATTAGTTGATTACGGGCGTGGTTTGTTGAAAACAGCAGCCATCATGGCGGAATAGATCAAACGATGACGCCAAGTCAATTGATCGAATATTTATCTTTACACAAGGTATTTGAGTAAACTAATTATACCAAAATGCTCTGGAATATTTATACTACAATAATTTAGTTATTTAAAATGTACAAACCTACAAATTTAACTCCCTTCCTGCACAAAACAATTTAGCACCTCTAGTCGCTGCTCGGCTCTTCTCCAATCCATTTCCGTCTTCCCTGTCCGTCTGACTACTCGCATTCTTCCCCCCTACCTTTTCCCACCTAAACACGAGATTCTTTTTACTCAATGGCACGTTACTAGGTATGTCATTTGCATTTCCGTCGCGCTAAATTTAAATGTTCGTTTTATTTACATGACTTTTTGAATGCATTTATTTTAAACAATTAGGATCGTAATAACCCACGGATTGTTTATTTGGGGGGGTATTTGCAGATCTCCTCAAGATTTTGGTGTCTGTTTGCCTGTTAATAATACTACGTCGCTTGTAGGTACCATAGATTCTTGGCTGCTGGATCTTTATGTCCTTCCACTGTAAGGATTTTGGTGTCTGTAGAGTTGAAGAATGGCCTTCCCAGTGACCTGTTGTTTGGCCACCAGCTCGTTCATTTTTGGGTTTTTGTTCGTCATCTTAAGTTGTGGCACTTATTATTTTTTGGATATTAAACTGCACGTTGGCATAATTTTATAAATACATTTTAATTTTATAATTATTTATAATTTATAAGTTTTCGTTATTGATAATTTTCAACCACAGAACCGGTTTACAACCAATTGCAATACACAATGAGAGAAATCTTCTATATATGTAAAAATTTTAACGATAAAATCTCTTCTTATCAAAACTAGTTTCAATTTATTAACACCGATTTAATGTTTATAATCAGCGACCTAAAAAACCCGTGTACATATTATTTAGACTGAATCTGACCATTTTTTAAGGGTAGCCATTTTAAACCACGTCAAGTGGGACCAGAAAATTTCACGAAATCACCGATTTTGAAAATAATCACATAATTGTGTAGTAGGCATGACCCATATGTCACAGTAAAAAAATTGTTTTGAAATTCAGTTTTTTGTTAATGTTATTTAAGTTCATAATTTTGTCAAACTTAAGAGCACGGTAAAATTGAAAACGAAGAATCTCTTGGACCACTCTGTATAATTGAATTAAATTTTACACACTATTGTAGCAATGTTTAGACTATAGAATCGTCATTTAATTAAGGTAAATTTGTTTAAATACAAGAATTTTGCATACATGTATTATAAACAATTGAAATTTTATATGTGTTCTTCACGCTAAAAAAAATTAATCTTGTATCATAATATGCGGCAAACATTCCTGTTTAATAAAATGTACTCAAAAATTTATCCTTTATATCTCATTCCGGCGATATTAAATTTTTTGTCCCGCTGTGCGTTCGATCAGTACGCGGCGCGCTTCGCTGCTAGCTCGTCGGTTCTAACGTTCTAACGGAAAGCTGTGCTAACGAGCTAGCAGCGAAGCGCGATGCGTACTGCTCAAGCGCACAGCTGTAGAAAAAAATTAATATCTCCGGAATGACCTATGAAGGACAAAATTTTGAGTACATTTTATTAAACGGGAACGTTTTCCGCATGTTATGACACAATAGTGTGTAAAATTTAATTCAATTATACAGAAATTCTATTTGGTCCCAGAAATTCTATTTTTTCAATTTTACCATGCTCTAAAGTTTGACAAAATTATTAACTTTAATAACATTACTAAAAAAGAGAATTTCAAAACAATTTTTTTACTGTGACATATGCGTCATGCCTACTACACAATAATGTGCCACTTGACGTGGCTTGACTCACCTGCCATTTGTTTCTTAAATTTATACTCCAGATTCGTAATCACCGATCCAAATTACTCTTTTACATATGATTGATGAGTTTTTCTTTTAAATAACAGGCATTTTGGATCCGCCATTTTCTTAAAAATTAAACTTAAATTCGTAATATTCGACCTCAATAACCCTTGTATACGCACTTTCCATTTTATAGTATCCGAAAACTCCGTTTGTATTTCAAGGGAATATTCTACATATAAAAAAATTCATATAAATGTGGGTCCTTAAATTTCTTATATATACAAATTCTGGTTTCTATTTTATTTCTTTGGAACCCTTTGCGTTACAGGGGTTTATCTAAGCACACGAACAAATTAATGATTCATTAGTAATGAATGTTTTCATTATTGAGAGTAGGTTTATTTTATAAGATATTAATTATTATTTAAACACAAGAAAAGGTATTTTGTAAAAAATAATTGGGCTTTTACTTTAGGTGTGTAGCCTCCTCTGGGCCTTAAATTAACCCAGTTTGACTTGCCCGATTAACTAACACACTTATTCTCCTATTTTTGAACCCTTGGGTTCAGTAACAAGCCACATTAATTTTCATAAAATTTAAGTGAAAAAATGCCTAATCGTGTTTTACATTGCTACTTCATAGTCGACTAGGGTTTTTCCAAGCTCTTTTTCCCTGATCGTATACGATATATTTGAATACTGTATTTAAGTTTTGAGTGTAAGGGGTCACGTACAAATATACACTTAAAGTGTTAGTATTGTGTAATAAAATAAATAATACTTGTTGCAATATAAGAATTATTTTTATATTTTGGTTAGTATTTTACTTCAATTTGATTGGCTTGCTAATTTTTGGAGTTAATGTAGATTTTTCTTTTTTATACTACCTATCATTTAAAATACAGTTTATTGTAAGTTTTATATATATTTTGTCCTGTAATTTGAATTTCAAATAAAAATTTATTTATTTATTTTCTTATTTTGATAAAAAAAATATTAATAAAATATTTTATAATTTTTATGTACGATTATTTCGTTTGGATACAAAGCATTGCAACTTCCAATCATTTAAATTTTAATATAAACACCCCAATATTGTCCCGCCTAATATTTTTAGTACTGGGATTTGTGGCTTTATGTATAATTTATTTAAACCCAAATAAAACCCTAATATAATCCATTACAACAAATTCCCATTTTATATAATTATATTTATTTGTTTCTGGTACAATTTTGCCCAATAAATATAAATTATAATGCATTTTCGTTCTGATTTATTATTGTCAAAAACACAAGCTATATTAATTTATTGGAAAACATTTTACTGTGCAGATGTGGTAATATTGGAAAGTTTTTGTATAATTTCAGAAAAATAATGCGACGAAATTGCCCAATAATTCAGAGTCGACAGTATTAAACTAAATTTATGTTTTATATACAAATTTACTTGGAAACATGGAAACATTCTTTGTATTTTTTATGCTTTTAATCATATAAAACATTTATAGGTGACATTTACGTTAATATTATATTATGTATCAAGTTTGATAAACGCCATTTTATACACGAATTTAATTTAGGCACGAGCGAGCTTGCGAGCGAGTGCTTAATTTAATGAGTGTATAGAAAAGTTTATAAACGAGGTGCATACTATACTTTTTCTACGACAAATATTTATTATTATCTTAAAATGATTTAAATCAAAAATTTGTATAGAGCGCCATCTATGAAACAAAAAGGGAATCTGTGTGTAAAATGTCAAATTTTATTTTATAAACACAATTATAAAGGTTATAAATCGAAATGTATTTCTTGAAAATTGACAGTTTTTCACAGTGAAAGTAAAGAAAATGTTTTATAAGCACTTTACAGTGGAGTACGTTTCCGAATTTAAGTTATAGTTTACTGCCGGCGAAATTAAAAGGCCAGTACAATGTTCATATAAACTTTTTAAATATTGGCATTGAGAAACTATTTAATACTTTTGTATTTTTGTATTGAGATAATAAAATAATTTTCACATTTAGTATAATTTTACAAGAAAGGCAATTTATTTTAACGATTGTTTTACATTTGACAACAGTTGACAACAGGTTTTTAGTCACGGGATGAAGTTAGTTTTAAGTTAGTTAACAGTTACTGTTAACTAACTTAAAACTAACTTCATCCCGTGACTAAAAACCTGTTGTCAACTTCAGCCCGTGACTAAAGCGCCATAAAGCCACAACTTGTCAATGTGTATTTAAAAGGTGTCATTTAAACATGTACGATAAAGGGCGTTTTAAAGGTGGGAGTAGAAAAAATTATTTTCGCAACGAAAAAATTAATGAAATGCCTTTTTCACAATACCTTCACCAAAACATCGATTTTTAATGTCTGGAGAGCGTGGCGAAAAATGTATTTCAGGAAGGAAAAATAAAGATGTAGGGAGATAAAAAGAAATTTATTAATTTATGCAACCTACAAAAATAACCCAGGTTTAAAAATTGTATTGTTGGTTGTTGTTTCCATTTGTGTATTCCATATCTTTCGATAAAGGTAGTGTTTTAATGACTGACTGCAGTTGTGACGGGTGGTGGTGTGATTGGGCGTTGAGGTAGCGGTCCGTGTGTGTTGGTTTTCTGTACACCGTGTGCCCTAGTTTGTCATTTTCTTTCTTGCTTATAAGGACATTTATCATCGGGACCCACGGAGAAGCGGAACAAAACAAGTTCCCGTGACTAAAATGCCCAAAAGCCACTATTGCCAACTTCAGACCGTGGCTAAAACGCAAGTCACAGCTCGTCAATGTAGGAGTGGCTTAACTACGCCCTTAAATATGCCTAAAACAACCATACAACGAATCCTCTGATCTCACAAATTTCGTACAAGGTTCATTTAGGACGATGTTGAACTGCGACTGGTGTTTTGCGAAAATATTACTAAACATATAGCTAATAATGACAATTTCCTTTTAACATCTGTTCTTCAGCTGTTTTTTCCTAACTGTACTGTAATCGCCATAATTGTCGCTACTGGACAAACCCAAATCCAATGGTTTTCCACACTCAAACTCCTTAAAACCTTAATGTCTGAGCAGGTATTTTCAAAGATCGTCTGGTTTGACCAATTTTTATTGATGATAACCTGGCAGAAGAAATGGTCGATATTGTTGAAATCGATGACTACTACTTGAAAGACCATTTAATGTTCCACAAAAATCTCCAGATATAACCCCCCTAGACTTTTTTATATTGGGTCATTAAAAAAGTAAAATTTAAGAGTTGCGACAACGGATCGTGAATGAATGCCATCAAAAAACTCCTTAAATACAACAAAATGTTAGAAGGCGTTTAAAACAAAATTTGTATTTTTGTTTAGTTTAATAAACTTTGTTCTACTATTCTTATTGTTTATCTTTACTTTTTATTTATTTAGTGTGTTGTAGCAATTTTAAATATCTTAAAAATGAATACTGCCTACTACCGGAAAACTCATCTGTTTTGTTTAAGTTGGGCCACCCTGTATATATAATACACTGGCGAAAGAAATTAACGCATCACCATAAATTTATCATTATTTTGTTGTTAAATATTTTCCGAACCAATCATTCGATTTTAATGTTTTTTTTTTAGATTGTGTAAAGACTCCTAGAGAATGTTGTTATGACTTAGTTATTTTAAAATTCTTTGTGTCTCGGGGTGTTAAACTGATACTTGATTTTTTCAAAAATTTTGAAACACCCTGTGTATAAAAGTGGCAGTATTAGCAAATCCTAAAAAATATTTAACTATAGCCTTATCTATTCTTATCATTCTCTTTTTTTATTCAACTTTTTATCTCTTTGATTAAAGAAGATACACAATTTAATAAAACTGCATGTTTTATTTACATTTATACACATTAAAGAAAATAGGCTGTTCGTCCTGTCAAAATTTTGAGATTTCAAACAAAATGTTAATATTTTAAAATTAATGTTAGAATTGCTTCATCAGAATGTCAGAAGTGCTTCATTAGAATCGCATCTTAAGTTTTGAAGATTCTGTGCGTGCACAAGATGGTAGAAGTCAGCGTTATATCGCTCAACGTCTTTGTGTCCATCAATCGACTATATCTCGAATCCTGCGACAGACCCTCAGTTCCATGCAGAGCATCGCAGAGCCAGATTAACATTTGCTCAAGAACACGTTAACTGGTTAGAGGCTGATTGGGCCAACGCGTTGCAACGTTATGTTAAGAATCCAGATTTTGTCTCCATAGCAGTGATAAACGGATGAGTGTGTATAGACGGCCATGTGAACGTTATGTTCAATGTAACATTGTTCAAGTAGTCATGTTTGGTGGAGGCTCTAGTATGGTGTGGGGAGGCATCACTGCAGAGGCTCACACGGAGTTGATGGTAATCCTACTTCCTGGGAAGTATCACGTCACCTTTTACATTAAAAAAATTGTAGAACCAATCTTAATACCTTTTGCACCTCTTGTCGTTGATGATTTTATTATTATTTGTATGCATTATTATACCAAACCGCATACAGCCAGGATTGTACAACATTATCTTGCCAAGTTTAATTTTCCCACAATGCCTAGGCCAGCCAGAAGTCCGGATCTTAATCCAATAAAAAATATCTGGGATATTATGGGCAAATGGTTAAGAGAACTTCCTCGTCAACCCAATAATCAACAGGAACTGGAAGAAAGGCTACAACAAATTGGGGAAAATATTGACCAAGATGAAATAGGCTATAATTCGTGCAAGAGGAGGAAACATTAAGCAATATTTACTGTGTTGTGTTAAAACAATAGATAATTTTGCTAATTATATTAATTGTAAAATTTGTTAAACCTTAAGTTAAATAATATTCACATTTTGTATGAAATGCCATAATTTTGCCAAGACGCAATAGCCTGTTTTCTTTAATGTGTATAAAAAGGTAAATAAAACATGCACACTGTTTAAAATATCTGTGATGTAAAAAGTAATCTTAAAATGGTGTCAAAATCCAACACCAAGTGGTGTTAATATAACACCATGAATTATGGTTTAAAATGTGTACCGATCGCGGCAAAGGCGGTGTGGATCGCGTGATGTTCTTAAATCTCGCCTCTGTTGACTTACATGAAGAATATATAAACTCAGGTGATCTTTTGCTTTGGTGTGACACTACAAGTTGTTCGATACTAAAGAGACCTTAAATAGGTGGAAACAGCTGTCAATACTTGAAGTATTTTAAGTTAGTGGAACGCACTAAAAACATTATCTCTAGCGAGTTGAAGGTTCCATTTTCTGGAATAATACCACTGGTAATATACTAGTAATGCGTCAAGGAACTTCCTGTTTCCTTTTCTTTCCTTTTTTCTGTGTAGTATGATTTAATTTGACCACAAACACATAATATTTAACACTGAAAAGGAGTTCAATTTACACCAGGTAAAATTTATTTTAATACTGTGTGAAAAATAAATTAACACCACTTTAGTATTTGAATTAACACCGGGCCAACGGACCACATTTAACACCATTTTGGTTTGTATCGATATAGACCATGTATGGTGTTAATTTGGTGTTAAAATGGTCATGAAATTTTGAACAGTGCAGTGTTACTTAAATGTGTATCTCCTTTAATCAAAGAGGTTAATCAAAAAAGAGAATGGTAAGGATAGATAAGGCTATGGTTTAATCCATTTTAGGATTTGCTTTTACTGCTACTTTTATTCACAGGGTGTTTCAAAAATTTTGAAAAAATCAAGTATCAGTATAACACCCCGTATATAAAAGAAACAAAGATTTATAAAAGAACTAAAGTTAAAGTAAAATTCTCTAAGAGTCGTTACAATCCAAAAAAAAAGATCATCATAATCGAATGATTTGTTCGGAAAATATTTAACAACAAAATAATGATAAATTTATGGTGATGCGTTAATTTCTTTCGCCAGTGTATATTATTAATTAAAAATAAAAATAGTAAAAAAATCTCCTAACAAAATTCCCATTGTGACAGCGCAACCATTTCAATCTTAATTTAAGTGATAAATATCCTTAATTTATCGAGGAAAATCTTGAACAAATTCACATCGTAGCGCAATTCCGAATATACGCATCAAGATGGTCTGGATTGCGGGCGATAACCTATTTCTCTCCCGGTCTTGGCCCGTTTCCGTCCTTTCCATCCGAAACATCCATCCAATAAATGCCGTAGCCATTTCGAAAATGCCAATTTTTATTTCTTTTATTATAATAAATAATCTAATATCTTCGAATGCGAATGCCTTTTTCGTTTATTTACTCAGCCTGGATTTAAGCCTTAATTTCCTATCGACACCTCATTTAACTTTATCTAAATGACATTGAAATCGAGTTATTGGATAATAAAATGATCTAATATGGTTTTTATATTACATCTACTTACAGGTAACGCCTTAATAAAAGTCGTGAAAAGTTTATCGAGTAAAAAGGCTTTAAATCATAGCGCACTTAAATGACTATTTCGTTGCCAAATACATACATTAAAAATAAAGGATGAATTTTTCAATTTTATGGCAAACAAAGTTTTTTATTGTTATTTTTAGAGTGTATTATATAACAAGTTTTATAAACGCCAGTTAAAAGTTTAATTATTCACAAGCATAGCTTGGAAAGTTTATAAAACCAATTGTAGGTATATTTACGACGAAGACGATGTTTTTTAGAATTTAAAGCCAATTTTATTTCACATTTTATCTAACATCTTACAACTGTGAAGCGGTTTGAACCTTATTTTTTCCCAATCTGTCAAGCTGTTTTAACCTCACTTTTTTCAGTATTAACTTGAAGCGAACTTCAGCAAGTGCATTAAGAACTTAATGTACTGTTGGGGACGTTTGACAAATGTTATATTTTAGGTTATGTACATTAATGTATTCTACAGTGACTTGTAAGTTTACATTTCCTTTGATGATTTAGAGCTAAATGCTATAGATGGAACCACTGTTCCAATGTAATTTCATTGTATTTTCATTATTGTACGGCGATGTATACTAATGTGACTTTTAAACTGCCTACAAATATATAAGGTATTTCTATATAGTGTCGTAATATAAAAATTGTTATACGCTTGAAAAAAAATATTTGTAGAAGAAGAATTTTTATATTGTTCTTAAAATTTTTTTGTTAAAAACGAGAAGATTATTGCACTAATATACAGAACGAGTTAAAAAGAGGTTTGAATTTGGGAAATCGATGAAAATGATTAAAAGAAATGTTATTTAATTTGTTTTGTATTTTAAGAAAAACGACATGCGTGCACTGAGGGAAAAATGTAATAATCTAAAAATATAATACTCCTTATAAGATTTCTCTTTAAGTATTAGGACAGCCAACTAAACTGCTCGTCATAAAAATCGACGCACCTAGTTTTTTGGAAAATATTTGAAAGCTCGTTATTGGAAAATTACTGAATCGATTTTGAAAATCTTTGGAAATCCTGAATAGCTGATTCTTTGACTTTTATGTCTAACTTTGGAAATACGATATTTTGCACATAGCATTATACTACAGGGTGTTAAACGAAGAGATGTATTTTTTCCGAAATTTCAAGTTATTCCCATTCATGAGGCAGTTGAGTTTGATAGTCGTAATACCCCTCCCTAATATAAGTAAGGTAATCCCTCGGAACGTTTTCGAAATTTTGTGAATATCGAGGCTTACTACGATTACATGCCAATTTTTCGAAAATTGTCTTTCCTAGTTTAGTCCAAAAAATGAGCAATAGTGGATTCTTTGACTTCCATCTAATTTTGAGAATAAGATATTGTGCACATAGCATTATACTACAGGGTGTTAAAAAAAAGAGATGTTTTTTTCCAAAATTTCAAATCCCCATTCATTGTGCACAATATCGTATTTCCAAAATTAGACATAATAGTCAAAGAATCAACTATTGCTAATTTTTTGGACTAAAATGAAGAATAACGTGAATTTTCGAAAAATTGTCATATAATCGTAGTTAGCCAAGATATCCACAAAATCTCGAAAACGTCCCGAGGGATAACCTAATTGTTATTAGAAAGGGGTATTACAACTATCAAGCTCAACTGCCCTGTAAATGGGGATTTGAAATTTTGGAAAAAAAACATCCCATTTTTAACACCCTGTAGTATAATGGTATGTGCACAATATCGTTTTCTCAAAATTAAACGTAAGTCAAAGAATCCACAATTGCTCATTTTTTGGACTAAACTGGGAAATAACGACAATTTTCGAAAAATTGGCATATAATCATAGTAAGCCGCGATATTCACAAAATCTTGAAAACGTTCCGAGGGATTACCTTACTTATATTAGGGTAGGGTATTACGACTATCAAACTCAACTGCCTCATGAATGGGAATAACTTGAAATTTCGGAAAAAATACATCTCTTCGTTTAACACCCTGTAGTATAATGCTATGTGCAAAATATCGTATTCTTAAAATTAAACATAAGAGTCAAAGAATCAGCTATTCAGAATTTCCAAAGATTTTCAAAATCGATTCAGTAATTTTCAAATAACGAGCATTCAAATATTTTCCAAAAAACTAGGTGCGTAGTTCATAGACAGTATGAACTCGGTTTTGTTTAAACATCTTGTAACAGTTATTAGACATACAATTATCTCTTATAAAATCGATATGCTGCCACCATAAACTGATGTTGTAGTGGATATAATTAAAATTTGAAATACTATAAACCCGCTTTATATCGAGTATTAAATGTTTTTTAGCCAGTATAATTTCAGATTGCTATGTGTATTTGAAAATTCTTTTTAATTTAATTTATTGGATAATACTTTTTACATACTTTGTTTATTCTCTTTATTAGCAATTTATTTATTATGAATTTTTCATAAGAATTATTATACTTACTTGCTGACAGGATAAGGGTCGTTAAATAAAAAGTTCAACTTTTATAAATTTTATACTTTTATTATACAAAACAGGTACAAGAAATAAATAAAACATAAATAAACATAATTAGGTAAATAATAGTACAGAAGTTAATCAAAATTTTGCATGTCGAAACTTACAAAGAATGCCAAGGAAGAAAATAAAACAAGCGTAAAAATATCCCTACTTACAAAAACCCCACAGCGTGTCACTGCAATTTTTTAAAATTATTATTTGGAAAATGTATTCTTTTTATTTTTTAGTAAAATCGTTTGTTTTTGTTTTGAGGGCTATTTTTTAATAATTTTTATCATGATTTTTTATTAAAATCACTTGATTAAAAAATCGTTAATTTTAATCAACTAATTAAATTAAAATCTCAACCTTATAATTTTCTGTTAAAACAAAGAGCTTTATAATAATAGCTCTATAAACACTACCTATTTTCAAACTACTCGTATTATCCAATAAATGCTAAATGGCCGCGCCGCGCTATAGAATACATTATTGGGGAATATAGATATTAGATATATGTAGGACCTACATTGTAGGTAGGTACAGGGTGAACCAAGTAAGGGAACCCACATACTTATCTCAGAAACTACTGTCCCAAAAAATGTATAGAGAACAAATATTTATGGCATTATATATGTAATATTATATTAACTTTTTTATTATATATTAATATAAATAAATAAAATATACACTCACGTGCAAAATAATCGATCCACACAAATGTTCGATGAATTTCAATCGCAAATAACTTTTTTATTTGATGTCGAATTTAAACGAATATTAAAGAATATTGTGGATAAATTAATGGACAATCGCTCACATTTTAAAAAAATACTAAAAAATAGACGTACGTTTATAATATACAGGTTTAAACAAAAATATATTTTTTACCATAAGTTTAAGACACTCTGTAGAGTAGCAAAACCGTATATTGTTCTAAATTAAGTTTTATTTATCAAGTCATCTATTCTTAACAGTTTTGTTTTTGGTTTAAAACAATATACGGTTTTGCCACTCTACAGAGTGTCTTAAACTTATGGTAAAAAACATCTTTTTGTTTAAACCTGTATATTATAAACGTACGTCTATTTTTTAGGATTTTTTAAAATGTGAGCGATTGTCCATTAATTAATCTACAATATTCTTAATATTCGTTTAAATCCGACATCAAATAAAAAAGTTATTTAGGATTGAAATTCATCGAAAATTTGTGTGGATCGATTATTTTGCACGTGAGTGTAGTTTAATTTAGAATATAAGTAATAAACAATTTTAAACCAAATGTTCCTATGTCCACACTTCTTAATAATGTTGCTCTTGATTGGTTAATTTTTACAATTTTTGCTATTATATTTTGTGACTCCAGTAGTTTCTAAGATATAGCCTATTAATAAACCACGTAAGGTAACCTATTTAATATATTATTCTTATAAGTATATGGGTCACCTTACGTAGTTCACACTGTACATTTACGTATATTATATAATGTAAAATTAATACATTATTATAATAAGAATCAATAAAACCAGTTTTCGTGTACCTGCATCCGCGTCCACGTGCTCAGCTTATATAGCTCGTATCATGATGTATAGTTATTACAAAAACTTACCCTTTACAATTGCCAACTATTAGAGCCAGCAGATTTCACAACAAATAAACAAAACATTACAGCCACAAACACTCGCGGTCAGTTCGCATCTCTCCTATAGTGATCCCGCCAAAACAATGCACCATTCGCATTTGCATAATAGCTTGTAGCATAGAGTATAAAGACGACCATTTTAATAGTCGTCTTTATGCTTTTAAAAACAGTAATATATATAAGACATATTCTGCCCTACTATGGAGAAAATGCAAAATACGTTTTCTTGTGCTATGCACATTTTGTAACCGAATTTAACACAGAAATGCAGTCAAATATCTCATAAGTTAAAAACATCAATTAAATACCTACTGATTTTTATAAAAATGTAGTTTATGCTAATTTTCCACAAATTTCTTGTTTAGCAGTTATTGCCTTTCTCCATAGTAGGGCAGTATTAAAGCTGTTATAAAAAAAATTATAAATTAAAATAAATGATATCTGCAAGAAAACATTTCATAAACAATATACATCTAGATTATAGCCGGTATTAAACAACTGGAATAAAATCAAAATTATAACAGTTATACACAGCTTATTGTCTTCATAAACGAAAATGATTCCAACTAAGCATCCTCTTATTGTCTTTATGAAACTCGTCTTAACAATACTGGTTTATAGAAACATTTCTTTCAATGTGGTTCATAAATATAGGAATTTTGTTTTATATACCTAACTAAAAAGTTGTATTTTTTATATGTTAATTTTTTTTAGGAGTTCACAGAAAAAACGCTTTAATATAGTCAATAACAATGCTATAATTGATTGTTTTTTTCATTTCTCCAATAAAAGTTAAAGTTTATTCAATCAAATATGTTTAGAGCAATTGAGAGTAAGGGATTGATGTTATTATAAATAATATTTATAATAACATCAATCCCTTACTATTATTATTATTATTAAATATTATATTCAGCCCATAACAAAATATGTTTAGATTTAAACCTAATGGAAATGTGTACCTCCTTGAAAATTATAGAAATGATTGCATTAAAAGTTTATCTGATCAAGGTAAAATTAACAATATTTAATTAAATATAACATTGATTTATATTAAAAGTTATAATGCAATAATCAAAAATTAAATACAAATTAAATAAGAATAGTCTTTGTTTCTTTTAATATTTATGATTTTTATTCCAATGGAAACTAAGGTAAAGTAAGTTATTACTGTCTTACAGTGAATAACAATGTTTTCACTGTCTTGAAAAATACTTGTTATTTGCCCAATTATCATTCCCATTTTTTCAATGCGGTCTATATTCAATTCAATGATTGCTAAAATTCAGACAAACGCGCCAGGACATCCCCTGCCACACGGTGTGCCCACACCACACATCGGCAACCTGCAATCGCGTATAGCTATAGTTAAATGTGATCAACTGATTAATCGGTATTTCTGGTCACGCATTGATATAAGTGTATGGGTTATCTCTGGATGGGGTAGTGTTTAGTTGTTTGTTATATTTGCTAATTTCTTGGACTTGTACTTCCTATAGGAAGTACAAGTCCAAGAAATTAGCAAATATAATCATGTATTATACAGTAATTTAATTATTCAATTATATCTAAATAATAACAAAAAGGTAAATGTGTACTCATATACCATGGACACAGTTTATCTTGATATTAGGTGTCATGCCTTAAAATAGCTATTTTGCTTAAATGGACGAATTTTTTATTTATTTATAAAAAAAGTCTCATAGTCTTTTAGTACCATCATGATATGCATGCAGGGCGTCCTGAAAGTATATATTGCTTTAGGACTTTCAGCAATCTTTAGGGGGCCTCTAAATACATAAGATGAAATTCCTATTTCGTTTTAGAATAGCCATGTGCCATGGCAGACAGATCCTGCACATCTAGTACAGTACAGTAACTGTTGCTAGTGATGGGTCAGCAACTTTCTTAGAGCCTAATATCACCAACACTTCTAGTGGGTTCCTAAAAGTTCCTACAGAAAACAGAACAGTTTCATTTTATGGATCGAAAAACCTTTGTACACAAGACAGACAAGAAGCAGTTTCCAGAATTGATTTCATTTAAAGTTCATATTAATGTATTATACAACTAATATTTGCACAAGAATATACATATTTAAAGGAAATAGAGCTTTGATTGCATTTAATGTAGCCATTCATTAGAAACCATAACTTTATTTATGCCAATGATAGTTTTTCATTAAGATTCATTGTGGCTTCAATTAAAGAACAATTCAATTCAATAATTTCTTAAATTTCTTATGTTTTAACTAAGTTTTAATACGGATTTAATAGAATCACAATTTAATTCAATGACTTCTTATGTTTGAACTAATTTTAAGCAGGTTTGCACAAATAAAAGTAAGACAATCATTCATTTGATCATAGCTGTAATTCAGGTATTGCAAATACAGTATACCATTGGCTCAATATAAAAGCTTTTTCTCTGTGTGGGTAGTAGATAATAGTTCTTGCAAACTTACGCAGAGCAGGCGCTTACTTACAGTTTAACTGAAAATTTTATGAACAGGTGAAAACTTAAAAAATTTAACATCTATGATTAAATAACACACATAGGTACTGTAATAATATTAAAGAACTAATATTTTTATTACGTTATTTTTTGCACGAGGATAATTTGTACCTTTTAGGATTAGTTTCCGACAAAACCTCAAAAAACCTAATTTTACATACATAAAGCTATTTAAAATGCTTTTTTATCGTTGCCAAAATGTGCTCTTTTTAATTAATATTCTGATAGGCCACATAATAACAGGGTTTTGTCAGCTTTATTATTTAACAATTATTAATAGAAATAATACCCTAAAATTATTTTCATAGAAAAATAATATTATTATTTCTATGCCTATTTTTGTATAAGATTGGAATTTCACGCGCCTCGCTTTAAGTTTAGTTAGTTTAGTACAAGGGATTGTTATTTATAAATATAATTACGTATACGTAGTACTATAATTTGTGATTGTACTAATACTATAGTTTGTGATTGTGAGTTAGTTTTGTTGGTTAGAAAGATTTTATGAATAGTTTTAGTGCTTTTTATTATGGAGTGCCAGTGCGATGACAGTGTAAACTGTCTGGAAAAACTTATTAACAGTAAGCCCTTTACAAATATGACATTTACTGAAAAACAAAATGTTATTAAGATTGTTAGATTTACGGAAAAATTGTGCAGCAGCAAAATAAAACTTTTCGATATTAAAAAAATCTAAGACAATTATAAATGCCTCTGTGGGTGTAGTCATAAAAATAAAATGTATTGTTGGCCAAGCTTACTCTTGAGCAAAGAAAGAAATATGCGATTGTGTTGAATATCCCATTTTCAATGTCACTACACGCCACTGATGAATATAAATATGTCGTTTCTTTTTTGAAACTTCTCAGTAAATTTTCTTATTATGTTTATCATCCGAAAGGGTATTTATATTAAATTTAAACTTATATCGTAAATCACAAAATTATTGCTGCAATACATATTGACTGTCACCTAAGTTAAACTTGTTTGTTAGTAGGGATATTTAGTCGCATAAATTCAGCGTTTGTTCTGCCGAACATAAACTAGCTGTCGAAGTCCCTGAAACATTACATGTTGCATACAATTTCGCGGGTAAGTACGGTTTAATAATTAAGAATGTATGCATTATACTAAATCATACGATGCATTCCTTACCGAACTATCATCCATTTACTGTGCTTACTGTACTTGGAAGTTTGGAGTTTGGTTTACAAACCGTGGCATATTCAGTAAATGTGTCAATACTCATTGTGACATTTATTTTATTTAATATATAATATATACTCACAACTAAAATTAAATAATTAATAATAATAATAAACGAATTTAACTGATCCATATGCATATACATTTCAAAATGGTGCTTAAGAGGCTACAAAAAAATAATGGTAATAATTAAACCAATAATAAAAATTATAAAATTATATAAAGCTAATGGTTTTTTAATTTTCTTTTGAGAACTATACAAAATTTGCTTTAAATTCTTATAAAAAAGTGGTAAACCAAGGTTTTTTAAACTAACATGATAGTTACAGTTAAGTATACTTAGCTATAGCTATAGCTATAAACATAAAAGATTTTCGAAAAATTGCGGTATTATGCCGGCACTAAAAAAAATAATAATAATATAACGGTTGGGTTAACATTCTGAAAATGTAAAAGTAAAATTCTATATAAAGAGAAAGAATTGAACCCTCACCTCGCCAGAATTTTTGTTTTGAGTGCGTTCCACCTAATATAAATACCGACAGACAGCTGTTTCGACATATATTGGGGGTCTTATCAGTTTCGGGCAATTTGGTGTAGTGGAACTTCCACTGTGGAACCAGTGTTGTTCCCAGCGGGAAAAAAAATATAACAGATTTTACAGAAAAAAGTAATAGATCCCTATAAAATGTAATAGATCGCCATTTTTTAACTACCTATCATTATAAAAATAAATAAAGGGTTTTTTATAATCATCCAAAGACATCATGCATGTTTTGTGAATAAAGATTTTATTTAAATATTTGTTAACAAAAACAGATATCGATAAAAAAATAATAAAATTGTACAGGTAATTGGTACTTACTTATCATGGTACTGTTTTTTTCATGGATAACTTGACGGAATAAATTTTTGTAGTTATTATTGTGCATTTTTCTACTTCAAATTTTTCAATAAAATTTAGTAAAGGGTCGTTTTGAGGGGTGGTGAATCCAGTGCCGTGCTTAGATTTTGTTTAAAAAAATCGCTAATATGAATTCTTAAAAATATACTTTTTAAAACTAACATAGTAGGCCTTGTATTTTGTACAAATATGGCGTTTTTTGCTCCAAAAATACACTTTAAAACAAATCCGTTTAAAATCGCAAACAAATGGGTCAAACTGTATATATAATTGTTGTTGAAAAAAAACAAACAAATCTTGAAAATGTAATAGATTTATTAATTTTGTAATGACGTAATAGATCTTTGGCTGTTGTAATAGAACTATTACAAATGTAGTAGACGGAACAACACTGTGTGGAACACACCCAAAACAAACGGCTACCTGAGCTTATATACCTTATATCGTAAGCCAACTGTGGCGAGATGTAAGAACACGTGATCAACACCGTCTAATGACGTGGCGTGGGTGTTCGAAGCGCCCTTCACGGCAATTTTATGAATGCAAATTTAACATTTTAAAGTAACATTTACAATTTGTTAAATGAACAAATTTAATGTTTTGGATTAAAGAGAAACTAAACGTTAATTTAATAGTTTTTTTTAGGTAATCCTAAACATTTCAGTATTTGATTCAACCAATTCCAGCTATCAAATCAAAATAGGATAAACATTTTAATTCAAAAATTAGATTATGTTAAATCAATATTTTAACTGTCAATTGAACAAATAAACTTTGACAAACTTTGACACCAAAATATAGATTAATCCAATAGGTTTTTTGATGAAACAACATTTTCAAAAATGACATTCAGGTAAACGTTAACTCAACTACATTATTATTTTCGGTGTGTTTAAATTGCGAATATTAATACGTGCAAATCACTTCTAAATGGAAGTTTTTCTCCTAAATACAAAGGCTTTGATAATTTAATTAATTTGTAAATAAAAATAGAAAAATAATATATTAACATGTTTTTGATATTTTCAACTGCATGAGTTAAAAAGAAATTTGGTCGAACTTTTTGATGTTAAAAATAAGTCTGCAATAGCTGTTTTAGACAAACATGTCCGTTTGTATTATTTAGAAGAGATAGACCTACGCATGGTGGTGGAATATGTTGGTATGTACATAATTCGGTAACAGCTAAAGAATTACTGTTTCACTCCTCCTATGATACAAGATACAATTGTGGATTAAGATAATTTTAAATAAAATTACCTATGCTTTTGCAGTTGTCTACAGACCTCCAGATCCAAATATTATGTTAAATGAATTAGAAGATGTAATTTGTCAAGTAAATCTCGAATATGATTATAATGTACTTGTAGGTGATCTTAACATTAATCTGCTACATCAGTCGGCAAATAAAAATCACTTAAACAATTTGCTGGAAGTATATAACCTAAAACAGATAGTTCAAGAACCAACACGAGTGACGGACAAAACTGAATCCTTAATAGACGTAATTTGTATCAGCCAGGATGTAGAGTTCGGTAGCTGTTCAACAACTGACCTATTAGAAATGACAGATCATCTGCTTATAGAATGTGAACTTTTTATACAAAATAGGCCATCAAAACCAAAGCAAATTAGCATAACATCTTTCAGACATAATGACTTTGCTCGTGATGCTATCAAAATAAATTGGAACTATGTCATGACAGATATACCAATAGATAATAAGGTACAATTTTTAACCAGTGCAATATTGTCATTATTTAATTTTCATGCTCCTGTAAAAACTATCACTTTACATAAACCTAAACATCCCTATATAACGCCAATTATCCAAAAAATAATAAAACTAAAAAAGCAAGCTTACAAAAAGTACTTAAGAACAAAAAATAGGGCAGATTTTGAGTATTTTAAATCACTAAGAAATTATCTTATTGGAGCAATTAGAAGCGAAAAGAAAGCCTACATTAAACATCACATAAACAAATATCAAAATGATTCTAAAACGTTATGGAAAAATCTTAATAATCTAAATATTCATTCAAGACAGCCAGCTGAAGTACCCACAGATATTTTCAATGCTGATGAACTTTTTTTATTAATTCTGTCAAAAGTCCCACAATCTCAAAAAATATTTTAGAATATTTTAATAAAAATATTAACCCCAATGTTGATGAGGGCTTTAGTTTTTCCCAAATTCAAGAGAATGACGTTTTAAAAGTTTTTAACACCTTAAAATCAAATGCACAGGGAGTTGATAATTTAAACCTAAAAATGTTTAAAATTATATTACCATATTGTCTTACATATTTAACATATATTATCAATTGTTCACTTGAAACTGGCGTAGTTCCTGAGCTATGGAAAGAGGCAAAAGTTATCCCTATACCTAAAACAAACAAACCCACTGACCTATCTGACTTTAGGCCAATAAGTATATTACCTATTGCTTCAAAAATATTAGAAAAAATTGTTCACAACCAAGTAATGCACTTTGCTGAAAAAAATATTCTACCAACGATACAATCAGGTTTCAGGCAGAAATGCAGTACGAATACAACATTATTAAAAATCACAAACGACATTACTAGAGCAATTGACCACTCCCAGGTAACTTTATTGGTTTTATTAGATTATAGTAAAGCCTTTGATGTGATAAATCATGAACTCCTATTGGCTAAACTAAAATATTACTGTTTTGATGCATCTGTTATTAACTGGCTTTCAAACTACCTTACTGATCGCAAACAATGTGTTGAGCTAAACAATGAATTGTCAAATTTGTCGTGCATTACCAAAGGAGTACCGCAAGGAAGCATTCTTGGCCCCAGGGGCGTACCGATGCACACTTTTTTGGGGGGGTGGAGACGATAAAAAAACCAACTTATTTTTTTATCGATACTTTAGTAGTAATAGTAAAAATTTTCAGTAGTTTTATCATGAATGTAAAGTGTTGTAAATTGTAGATAAAGAATGTCTTTACCTACCAGTCTCTATTTTTTTTATTTGCTACCAATGTAAGTGGATTATCCGGAACAGTAACAATTTTAATTTTAACCAAATTTCCACCGTGAATATTTTCCTTGTGCATTTTTTTCTAGTCCTTGTTAAACACAGATCCACATAATGAGCATTTTACTAGAACTCGGCCCGGTCTAGCTTTCTTTTCCATATTAAAAAAAAATTAATTCCTATTTATTGGCACTAGTTTTACTTAGCTTAGATAAGACAAAGCCGCGAGGCGGTGCCGACAATTTTCTTGACGGTAACGATTATAGGAGGTTACAATATATAATCTATAGATTAAAAATTATAATTTTGTAATATGTAGGTAAAGTTTAAAAATTATATTTCATTTTATTTATTGTGATGGGTTGGTTGGTAGGGTAGGTATACCCAACCAACCGACCCAAATCCTATAGATTTTGCCAACCGTGTTTGGATTTGGAACCAACTGCCAAGACTTTGGGGGGGGGTGACTCCCCCCCCCTTAGGCCCGGCCCTGCTTGGCCCTCTTCTTTTTATAATATTTACAGCAGACCTTTGCGAAATAGTATCATCTAGCGCCATTCATCAATATGTTGATGATACTCAGCTATACATCTCAT
This sequence comes from Brassicogethes aeneus, assembly GCA_921294245.1. Classification (NCBI taxonomy): domain Eukaryota; kingdom Metazoa; phylum Arthropoda; class Insecta; order Coleoptera; family Nitidulidae; genus Brassicogethes; species Brassicogethes aeneus. The sequence goes on from OV121134.1 coordinate 53,686,695, forward strand.
GCTCCCCACTAGACATAAATTCAGCAATCCAGAGAATCAATAAAGACCTTGTGTGTGTTAGTGAGTGGTCCGAGTGCAATGGCGTTTTTTAAATTCAAAAAAATCAGTGGCGATATGCATAGGTTCTAACCTTTTACAATCCAAAGCTTTAAGTTATAAAACCTGTGATATTAAGTTAAATGAATCTGTGATAAAATTCGAAGAATATGTAAAAAACTTAGGTGTTTTAGTAGATAAAAACCTTATTTTTGATAAAAATATTTGTAAATTAGTAAAACTAAAGTCAATATATAGGTTTAAGTACTTTCTAAATAATAATGTTAAATGGAATTTGTCTAAAACTCTAGTTTTAAGTCCTCTAAATTACTGTTCTTCAGTTTATTATTTTTACACTAATTTATACTATAAGGAAAGGCAACAAAAACTTCAAAATTCTTGTTTAAGATACTCGTTTAATGTAAACTACCGTGAACATGTTACGCCTATTTATGTGTCAAAAAATTTTCTTAAATGTAATTCCACTTTTTTGTTACAGTATTCTTGTCTAGTGTTTAATGTCCTAAAATTTAAAAATCCACAATACCTCTACAATTTGCTGAGTAGACTTTGTGAAACTCACAACCGAAATACTCGAAATAAAAATAATTTTTCCATCCAAATTCATAAAACTTCTAAATATGAATGTTGTTTTGAATATTTGGCGCCAACTATTATAAATAGATTTTTTGAAATATTTAATTCTACCAACAATATCGTTACTTTTAAATCATCCCTTAAATGTTTTTTGCTAAAATATCACAATTCATAATTTATGTTTAGTAATTAGTATACCTTGTATTATATTGTTTTTTTTTATATTATTATTTTATATTACATTGTTTTTTGTAGGTTTGAGTGGTAGAACAGCATGTTGCTGAACTCACACCATTTGTAAAATGTATTTTTGCTGTTTTACAATAAAGCTTATTATTATTATTATTATTATTATTATTATTATTATTATTATTATTATTATTATTATTATTATTATTATTATTATTATTATTATTATTATTATTATTATTATTATTATTATTATTATTATTATTATTATTATTATTATATAAATCAGGAGCAAGAAGGGGCCGAAGATAGACCCTTGTGACACTTCAAAAATTATATTTGGGGGATTATAATTTTCAGCATATTGATAACAAAAGGAGCAAACTTGGATTTACCGGCTTTTGCATAGATGTTCATTAATACTGTACGAATCTAATCCATATAATAATAATAATAAATACATTTATTCACCCATAAAAAGAAAATACATATTATTTACAAGAATTTGTGTGTAATAAGGTAAAATGGCCATGCTCAGTTGTTGGTTTTATTTATTTGAGTATTGTTGTTTAATCACGTTTAATAAAAGCAACACCTGGTCTTCCGCATAAGCCAAAATAAATTAAATTAAATTCATTTTACTCTTACCATATATGATTATATAGATATACAAAAAATCATTGCCATGAAACATAAATAGAAAAACAAACATATACCCAGTTTCGTTCTGTTCACATTTGATCAATGTGGTAATGTGACATTAAAATGATCCTTGCAAGTAGATCATAAATAAGATAAGATAAGATTTACATGTCAAAGCTATTTTTGTTTTTACTCAATTAAGATCTTTCAAAGTTTAGTATGTTACTCTTATTATAATAATTATTTATACAACTTTTTTATGAAAAAATTAAAATCTGCGCCCTTTGGTGAAAGTGTCATTTACCCACGTTGTATTTTTTAAATGTGACATTTTAGCACTACAACGCCATTTGTTTTTTTAAATTTACATATACTACCTTAGGTTAGGTTTGAAATAATACATTTCTAAAATATCTTGATAGTTAGGGGTCAAAAGTCAAGAGTTTTTGGCTAGAATTGTAGTTTTGGTTTAAATAAATTAAGGAAATTTTAAATATTTGTCTAAAGATCGAAAGATAATCTCAATACTTGAATAAAAAGCAAAAAAGGAAAATGTTGTTTTAAATAGTTAATCCGTTTGGCAAGTTGCTTGATATGGGCTTATCATTAATCTAAAAAGTTTTACGTTTAGAGTAAACGATAATAAGTATTTAGTTGGTAAGTTTTATGTTCACTTCCTGCGAAGAAGCTTTTAACTAATTTAAGGAGAATTTTCTAGAAGAGTTGTTGGACGAATTTCAAGCTACTAATTTCACTGTCCGTAGTAAATAGTTCTATGTTTGGCGCTTGCAATCTGCAGCCAAATATTTAATAACTACTACCGGAGTTTTAATGAAAATACAAAATTGGCTCTAGTTTTAAATTTCAATCAACTAACTGTGTTATAATTTAATTAACTTAATTTTAGTTACATACTACGTTTTAATTTTGATTTGTCATTAACGTAGGTCTACGTTATATATGTACCTTTATTTGCAACTTGTAACATTTTAAAAAAATTGTATTGTCCGCAAATAGAAACAAATGATTCCCCTTTGTTAAATTTATTATAATATTATATAAGATAGATTATTTCCCTCAATATAATATGAACCAATCAAAAGCCTTAAATTTTCGAATAAATTTCGTTTAAATAAGCGATTAAATCACTAGACCTTTTTAACAGCGATTAAATTTTAGCCTCCATATTGGATTTTTGTTTACGATTTTATGGCGTTATTTACAAGTTTTAACAAACATTTTTTAAAAAACAATAAAAAATAAGTTATCTAGTTTACGAAATATCAATTATTAATTATTACATAGGGTAAAGTAAGGTATTTTCGTGGTTTAGGTAAGTTCGTGATAGAAATATATATATTTGTCAGTAAATAACCTATTGCTGTAGATGAAATTTTATTTCGGCAAGTGGTTACTATATCTTTTTACTAGATGGCGCAACTTGGTGCATTTCGAAATCACGAATATACCAGCCTGGTATATATATATTTATATATATATATATATACAAACAGGCGTTAAGGCACCAAATTCGGATATATATGGGCCAAGTGGCACCTATATAATCGTTGTGGCACCATTTCAAGGTGCCAGAACGTTTTATTTCATATATAAACTCTAATGTGTCATAGTATTATCCCTACAAAATTTCCAGATGGTGCCACTTGGACTATATATATAGAAAAGTACAATTTTAGTTGAACCATATAATCTACAGAGGGCGCTAACTACGTGAGTAAAATAAACAACGTAGCGGCACCATGATAGAATATATACAATAATACTTTGCGGCACCAGAATCAGGTGACCAGATTTTAGATGTTTCCCGATATTTAAGATTTAATTTAATTTACTATTTAGTAGTGACTATTGGGCCATTCCACGCTTAACGGATAGGACAGTTGCCGTGTTTTTATTTACAAAATAATATTGTTCTATTATATTACCAATGTCAAATTTTTATAAATAGTTCTAAACTAAAGCTGTTTAACAAGGTTTTTATTTGGCAAAATTAGGTATCGTGGTTGACTGTTTAATTCCTTAAAAACTAATAATTTAAAGCGTAACGGGCGGGACTATTACAAAGTTTACTAAATTATCACGTTTCATTAATTCTAATAAGAAAAGTAGGTAAAGTCGTCATGGCGAATTCTTTACATTACGTCATCAATTTAAAATTTCAAAAACCTGTTTTTTTGACATACGTCCTGCATACATCCCACATACGTATAAAAAGAAACCAGCAAATTGTAATGTATGTCTGTCTTTCTGACTTGCTTTACAAATTAACGACGCAATGTAAAACATTCGCCGAGACGACTATACCTATTATATTTGTGTGATTATTTTTTATCATTTTCTAAAAACCAATAAAATCTTTGAATTTTAGTCATGGATTTATGTTTTAGCCAATCAAAACATTATTAAATTAGGAATAATCTATCAATATTGCCGGGAAAATAATAAAGTATTTTTTGACATTTGTTGTTGAGGCAACAGGTTTTTAAAAATCTTTATTTTCTTTTGTAATCTGCCAAATTTGCTTTAATTTCAGGAATTGATTATATGGTTTTATTTTTACGTAATTTAATCGCTGGTTTGCTAGAAATGTGTAAAATTAAGAATTGTGTAAAGAAATATATTTGTACATTAGGGTGTCCGTTATTTACCAACTTATTTTATTTTTAGTTTATGACCTAACAAAATTATCAGACTCATATAAGCCCTTAATATTCATATTAAACCTTGCCACAAAGACGATACATTTTTCCATTTAAATTACAGGGGGTTTCGGCACATTTTACATTTATTTTTTTTCTCCCGATCAAGTTAATATACAGCAATAGAAGACATATTTTTATAAGAAATTAAACGCTTTACAAAAAAGCACTCTTTTGATTTTTCTGATAAATTCACTGGTTTAAAAGTTATTTAAGGTTAAAGTTAAACCCCTCCCGCGAAAATCTTTACTGGGCCCCTGATTTCACATATTTTTATATTGAAAATAAAAATTATTATTTTAATTTATTATTATTATTTATTTAAAAAAATATTTGTAAACGAAAAATAACAATAACAACTTTTTTACAAAATGCGAAAGAATATTTTTTTTAAATAACGTTCTCCACTGTTTCTTATACAGTTCAACACGATTTACCTCCCATGAAAAAATTTAACAGATTTTAAAATATAGGTTAAAAAAACATGTCCGTGACTAAGTCACGGTGACTTACCGTTTTACAAAATCACGTCATTAAAATTTTTTATACAGCCATTCTTATTATTTTTACATATACATATATTTAATTTTCTATTTTGTTATAAATTATTTTTTCAAATATTGAATGTTTTAAATAATAGAAAAATTATACTTAAAAAAAATTCTGTAAATAAAAATAAAAAAAAATAATTTTTGATTTTTTTTAAAATAAATAAAATTTATTCATTAAATAAAATTTTTCAAAAACTATACATTTAGCTGTTATTGAAGCCGTGATCTGAAAACACGCCGAGACACGGGTATTATTTTTTAAGTCTATTTTCAAAATCTGTAATCTTGAGAAAATAATTTAAATTTTGTCATACTACTAAAATAATAGAAAAATAATATCATATTTTTATAACATACAAAGATAACTAACAATCTAAGCAATCTTAGAATGTTTCCATAATTTTTAAGCGTCGCGTCAAGTTTTTTGTTTTGCAGATAATACAATGGAAATAAGTTTTTTAATGTTTTGGGGCAAGTATAGGCTAGGCCCCCACAAGGCGCGGACGTTCGCGGTACTGTCGCTACGCCACTGTTCTCTCTTCTAATCTGTCGCAAAATTTGCTTTACATTAATTTCAGAAATTAATTGATGATTTTATTTTTATGTCATTTCATAGCTGGTTTGCCAGAACGGTTGCACCCAAAAATGGGTAAAATTGATAATTTTATAAAGACATATTAGTAATATTAAGAGTAAATGATAATTGAACGGGCAAGAGAATGATAATTTTTTTATAATAAAGGGCAAACAAAATTGTTATTGCAATACCAAATTTATTTATAATCACAATATTGTTTTTTTTACTTTAATAAAAAAAATTTACTTTACCCCTTGAATAAGATCACATGTCTCAATATGCAGGCCTTGTATAATAATGTAAATTAAATTTAAAAAACTCGGTATGCCAAAATTATTATTGTCACAATTTATATTCGTGAAAAAACAGCAATCACATGAAATGTGTAAAAATTGATTTTTTGTTTTGTACACCCAAAAACGAACTTTATGTAAATATTGTAATTGTTCCGTACTGACACGGTTTACAAATTTATTTTAAAGGAAAGTAACGTAGTTTTATATATTTTACAAATTTATTTTAGAATAAATTTGAAATTTCTAAATTATCGTGTTAAAGGCAAATAGTTTTGCAAAAGTGGTAAAAAGGGACACTTAGGTAAAGGAATTACAGGTTTTTCGAACATTGCCTAAAAGTCTGGCGTCCAGATGATTCAAGAAACGATGGTCCAGGTACACGAATAGAGTAAAGGGAAGCAAAAAACAGGCAGAAAGTTTTTGGAAGTGTTAGCGAACGGATCGTTTCTTGTAAATTTTTGCTAAAACGAAATTTATTGCAAAGTTCTATTTAAATTATTGTTACGACTGTTTGTGTATTCTCCAAGGTTAGTTTTTAATAATTAAATAAATATAAATAAATAATAAATTATTTAGAATATTTAAAACGAAAAGTAAAATAAATGTGATGACAATAAATATTTTATTCGAAACATCTGACTTATTTCGACAAAGGACTTCCTAAAGCGAGCAATATTTTAGTAAAACACTAACTTTCAAACAAAGGTATTATATATCTGTATAGTGTCAGAACGCATATATACTTAAAAAATATATAAGGTGCCATTAATTCACATTAAGCGCCAAAAATATTGGGTGCGGGAACGTCAATGTAGTTTTTGGTGTCACTTGGTACTTTTACGCGTATATATATATATATTAGACTGGTTCAAAAAAATCGAATATTTTTTTTTCTTTAAAGCCCGCATTGAAATATCTTCCTAGCAGTAAAAAAAGAAGCCTGTGAAAATTGTAGCTCTTAATATTAATATTTAGAGGTCGCTCATCGTGAATTTCTATTTTAAGTTTAAATAACACAGGAATTCTTTTTTCTTAACTTTGAAATTGTATAACTCGTTTTTGAGTGAACATATTAGAATGAACTCTATATATTTTTGAAGAAAATTGAACGTTCTACAAAAAATGTCTCTTATAATTTTTTCGTAAATTCACTCCTTTAATAGTTATTCAAGGTTGAAATTAGACATATAATAAATGTAACGTTTAAACACAGGAATTTTTTTTTTAACTTTTAATTTTATAACTTTTAATAGGTGATAAAGCATCAAAAATAAGGTAGACTTTCATAAAAAAACATTTCTTAAAAATGTTTCCTAAGAGAAATACAGGCCGTCAAAGTTTACAAAAAAAAATAGTTTTCTCTTCATAACTTTTAAACCACAAAATTAATTTGGCATACAATGTAATATAGTCAGTGCCTTAATAATGATGTAGATAATTATTTAAAAAAAACATCAGTGCCGCAGTTACTTGGGGGGCTGCTCCTCTTTTCACCTTAGGCGCCACTGGAATTTTTTTAAATAATAAACACATTTTTAGATTATCTGTTTAATTTAGAGAAAAAAACTTCTCATGTAAAATTTTGATTTAGTGCTTCATTTTTTAAATAATTAATTTATTTATCCAAGAATACTTTTGCCGCAGTTTTTTTGGAGTGTGCCCAAATATTTCAAAAACGAAGTCCTAAATTAAAATTTTAAATCTAAAAATGTAATTTTGCGAGGAAACATTTTTGAGCAAATATTTTGGAAACGAAGCTCCAAATCAAAATTTTATTTATTTATTATTTTAAAATTTCCATTGGCGTCAAAGACTGAGGTGAAAAGGGGAGCAGCCCCCCAAGTAACTGCGGCACTGATGTTTTTTTTAAATAATTATCTACATCATTATTAAGGCACTGACTATATTACATTGTGTGCCAAATTAATTTTGTGGTTTAAAAGTTATGAAGAGAAAACTATTTTTTTTTGTAAACTTTGACGGCCTGTATTTCTCTTAGGAAACATTTTTAAGAAATGTTTTTTTATGAAAGTCTACCTTATTTTTGATGCTTTATCACCTATTAAAAGTTATAAAATTAAAAGTTAAAAAAAAAATTCCTGTGTTTTTACGTTTAAAAACGTTACATTTATTATATGTCTAATTTCAACCTTGAATAACTATTAAAGGAGTGAATTTACGAAAAAATTATAGGAGACATTTTTTGTAGAACGTTTAATTTTCTTCAAAAATTTATAGAGTTCATTCCAATATGTTTACTCAAAAACGAGTTATACAATTTCAAAGTTAAGAAAAAAGAATTCCTGTGTTATTTAAACGTAAAATTCACGATGAGCGACCTCTAAATATTAATATTAAGAGCTACAATTTTCACAGGCTTCTTTTTTTACTGCTAGGAAGATATTTCAATGCGGGCTTTGAAGAAAAAAAAATATTCGATTTTTTTGAACCAGTCTAATATATATATATATATATATATTTCTATCACGAACTTACCTAAACCACGAAAATACCTTACTTTACCCTACCTTAAATTAATAGAATTTTCTTTAAAAAAATATTTATAAATTTTGACACATACGTCAGATTTTATGAATTGTCAAATAGTTTCCTTTAATTCGAGAAATAATCTAGACGTATATCACTCAACTTATAAATTTAATCTGTCATACTATGCTCAGTAAGTTTTTTATTTGATTTTTCTTCTTGGAAAATAGTTTCATGCAAAATAACTAAAAATAAAACCCCTCGACCGCTACGCGGTCTCGTTATTTTATTAAATTATTTTGCATTCAACATTTTACAAGAAAAACCAAACAAAAAACTACTGAGCCTAGTTTAACCGATTAAATTCATAGTTCCCATGATACAATATATGATTATTTTTTTTGACAGTTCTCTGTATTGTTGGGACATTGTTGAGACATTGTTGTTGAGGGAACCTACAGCGAATTACAGCGATATTCGATAATTTTTTCATGTTGATTTTAATTGTTTCGTCGCTAAGTTTAATAATTAATATATGTCAAAATATTGATTTGATGTGGAATTTCGTTCCAAAATGAGTCGCTTTGGGGCTGTACAGTTACAAGATATCGACCAGGCGATGAAGGATAATCGGCCAATTAATACCACGAAAAGCCAAGCATCCATATGGCGACAATTTGAAGAGTTTTGTAAATTAAAAAATTACCAAATTCTGGAAAACACGTCTGAAGGTGAATTGGCTAAAATATTACTGGATTGGGCATTTAATATGAAACAAATAAACGATACAGACTATAAAGGAGTAATTAAGACAATGTGGAATGTTACCGCAAAATTGCTACAGGAAAACTGTACAAAGAGTTTCATAGAGCCATAAATCCTTTTAAAGATATAGCTTTTAAATCTGCCCGTGCAGCCAGGGATGCCAAAAGAAAGATCCTTCAAAAAATAACAGAACACCGAAAAAGGAGTGCTGCAGCTTTGGAAAAAAATGAATTGCAGAAAATGATAGATGTATGGGATGAGGACACACCAGAGGGACTTCAAAAGAAATTTTTCCTTATTGCATCGGTGAAATTGGCTTGGCGAGGTGGTGAAGGCGCAGCACGCATGGTTCAGTACTTTTAGGAAGAAAAAAAATTGAATGGCACTCTAACAGTAAAAAAATTTGCCCGTGTAAATTTTTTAGTGTAGGGGTAAAAATATTGTTGATTTGTAAGTGTAAAAGTTACACTACAAAATACACTAGGTAGCATTTAGTGCTTATTAACTTTATTAAACACATTTAAAGAATATGAACATTATTCATTGGTACATTATTTATTATTAAAATAAATCAAAAGGGTAGAAAAACTTAATGCGAGTGTTTATTACCCCTTAATGAGTTAAATAGTGACAAAATGTACACTACAGTGCATGCCAATTTCCTTGTCTGTTTTGATGTTACTCTTTTTTCTTTACACTACTAGTGCACATTGTATCACAATTAAAGTTAAATTACACCAATAGTGGCAAAATAGACTGAAAAAACTGGTAATAACCGAAATACGTTTTAAAATGTTTGCTTGGTACCTATCTACCTACGCAGTGCATATCCGGAGATACCGCGTTGTGGAAGTGTGGCATTTTTGTTCAGTTAGATTTTAATTATGGTGAATCCATAAGGGGACATTCTTATTTTTTGGTAAGTATTATACTTCTTTTTTCTTTAAGCCTTAATACTCAATAAATACCAATATGTTTAAAGGATACCCGACCTATATTATATGTATATCAATAATTTACAGCAGTGGGTACTTGTAACAATAATAATATAAATACATAAAAACTTCATTTACTTTGTATTTTCAAGCGTAATGGTTGTTATATTAACCTATACCTACATTTTTATTAATATTAGGGAAAATTTGTACACGTGTGGTAAATCCCCGACATACAGCCGCCTGACGCCTTTCTACCAATGGGATCACCCATTTTTTATAACAGAAAAATGGATTACTGATGAATTCTCAAGATAATTCATTGCTTACAAGTTGAAAGCCAGTAACACATTGCATTGATCTAAAACTTTTACGTTTTAAGGAACCATTTTGCTTAAGCCAGCCATACGACTTAAATATAAAATTATATTTTAAAAGGCACCGATTTTGATAATTGTCATAGATTTTTATTCCAAATAAATGTTTCTCTTTATTTACCTTTTCGTTTTATTCACTACCACCAATAGGTTTTACTCAAATAATAGTGTTAATTTACACTAGAAGTTTGCACTAAAAGAGTAAAAGTACCTTTCTAAAATTAGAACTTTTCCAAAGTAGTGTTAATTTACACTGAACAAAAGTGGGATTTTACCCAGGAAGTGTAGAAGTACACGATTTTAGGTAAATTAACACTTTTAAATACAGTGTAAAATTACTTTATCCTCAGTGCTATAGAGTTAAATCATACTTGCTTACTTGGGGAAAATTACACTACAAATTAACTCTAATTGTAGTGTTATAAAACAACACTATTTAGTGTGGACCTGTGTGAACTCTAATAAGTGTTGCTTAGAATTGATTTTTTTTACTGTGTAACAGGAAGGATTGAGTAGAACCCAATTTTTAACAAAGCAGCACAGGGAGGGTCACAAAAATGTGCAGAAACAAGAATAATGAAAGCAACTGCCCAGTTCGGCTCCTCAAAAAACTGCAAACAAAAAGAACGACTAATATTAAAACTGACCGACTTTTTTTGGCCGTAAATCCAGCATGGAATAAAAAAATAGTACTTGGTACAAAAATGCGCCAATTGGTCGCAATGAAATTTCAAAATGGTATCAAGCGAGTGCCGAATATTGTGGATTAGATGCGAAGAACAAAAAAATTTCGAATCACTCCAGTAGAGCGACTGCCGTTTTGTCCTTAGCAAAAGCTGGAATAAATGAGCAACAACTGATAAAAATATCTGGGCACAGCAGTTCGAATTCCATAAAACCGTATCTCCAACTTGATCAAGAACACCACCAAAATATAATAAATCAGATGCGTGGAATTGAAAATTCAAATTTTGGTATAAATTCATCTACAGAGTGTTGTTTATAATAATTGTTCATTTCATTGTTGAGTGTTGTTTATAATAATTGTTCATTTCATTGTCAAAATATGTATTTTAATTAAATCAAAATAAATTCCAGATTATATTATTTGTCAAAAAAAATAATCTTATGAATATCATTCAAGCTTTAAATTAAAATCGGTTAATTGCCTCTTTATTCCTGCATAGTGACGTCGAATCGTGTCATTTTTTTGTCAAATTGACACTCTTCTCCCATCACTATGCAACAACAAATCGGAAATTAACCGATAAATTTAAAGCTCTTGTGGTATTATAGCCGACTATTTCCCTCGTCTTAATTTCCACCAATCACAAATGCGCAATTTTGAATTACAAATGGTTTCTAGGTGAAAAAACTGTATGACAGCACCTGTCAGCAGTTTTTTCGAGTTTACCCGCGGCAAAACTTGAAAGCTGCTGTCACCAAAAATTGCAATTTATATTTTAATTGTACCATAAATAATTAAGTTTGTAGTATTTTGTGATTAAATAAATTACCTATTTTTCAGTTTTCAAATTAATACCTACATATTTATTATGTATGCATGTATAATACGTAGTATGTTTTGTAAGCTATGTGTATGAAGAATAACTGTTACTCATGAAATAGTCTTGTCAAATACCATTCGGGCATCTAATTTTTCCTGTGAAAAAAAATCGAAAAAAACACAATGCTAAGTAATATTTTTTTAACAAAATGCATTTGTGCAGGTGCAAAAATCCTCGTCTTCGACTCGTATTTTTGTTGCCACCAGCACTCATGCTTCTTGTTAAAGTATTACTTAGCAACGTGTTTTTTCGTGTTTTTTTCGGAAAAATTAGATGCCCTTATGATATTACTTATGAAAATCCCCCAAACATTATTTTATTACAACTTTTGTTACTTTATGCTTCGACATGTAAAATTGTCATACTGTACTAATATTTTCATAAAAAAACATAACCTGCAATAATTGTGTTATGTAAGTTTGTTATCAGTTCTGAAGAAGCTAGTGCGTTAGCGAAACAATTGTAAAAATTAAATTAAAATAAATTCGTGAATCTTAAAAAAACAGTGTTTGTTTTTGATTTAGTTATACACTAGTAAGTAATATTTTTAGACAAATATCGTCGGGTTACCAGGTAACTCCCAAAACACTGTTTTGAGTAATTCGAATTTGTAACTTATTTTCATTGGGTCTATTTACTAAAAATGGAGTTATACGATTTTTGTTGCGCTCGACAATGATCGGTTTAACCGATTCAGGTATAAAAATCAATAAGAATTACAATATTATAGTTGTTTTGCTACGACAATTAATGACAATGGCATTTTTACAATTTTATGTTTAACCCACCTTAATTTAATCCTATACACTTACTTTGTAGAAAATACATATTTGCATAACTGTCACGTAGATAAATGGATCTTTTTCGGAAGGTTAGTATAAAATATACAATGACTGGTGTATTAGCTTAAAAATAAACCGAATAAACGTATGAAAGGCATGTTACGTCCACACAGGCATAATGCGGTCCTTTGTTGAAGATAAAGTGTGCAGACGACATCCTGGTTTACTGGTCCGGGCACTCTCTTTGCTTTATAAATCTTATGCAACACCATGACGAAAGGAAAAAGACAATGGCACATTACGAATATGAACTCAAGATAGAAACATGTAATAACATGAAAAAATTTGCTAATATAAATTTCAAGTACCTGGTGATTCTACAAAAGTTGGGCAACTTTTGACCTCATTTTGTTTATATAGTTTTCGGAGAAAATTAAACAGTATTTTGTTATGAGAACATAGATAATATAATAAATATACTGTTCCAGACTGGGCCAGTCAATTTTTCAAACATTTTCTGAAATATCTGTGTTTTCTAAATTTAAATGCAAGGGAAGTGACGAGTATACCAGGGTAATAATTAAATACATAATTTATTGGAAAATATAAGATTTATTGCAACTTTGAGCATATTATGCATTAAATATCTTAAAATCAAATAACACCACACATTAGTGGCGGTAGGTGGATTTTGGGTATACCGATATCTCAATTATTAGATATGGGACCCACACCAAATTTATATGAGTTTATGATGACATTAAATAAACAAGTTCTGCGCAAGAAGAATTTAAATTGAAGTTTGCGAAAAAAAGATAACCGAAACATCGAACATGGAACTGACGACACGGTACTGATGAATTGGATACAAATTTGAGAGTATAATTCAGGATTAAGTATTTTACTGATATTTTTTATTAGTGGATGCTACTTATCAACAAATCACATACAGTCGTATATAAATTACAATGAAAGAATGAAAGAAAATAACTACTCACCACAGTACTGAAATTTTGACTGGAACTATACGTGCATTCACCACAACTTCACCGCTTGCATTGTTTTCAAGATGACTGTCGCAAGGTGCAAAGGGCGGGCTCTGTAGGTATTTTTTTACCAACACTTGAGTTAAAACGAGGACTTGACGTTTAAACTTCAATATTTTGCAGGAATTTTGAATTTTAACATTGGACACAGAACTGACGGGTAAAAGTGAGTACAAAGATTATCAATTTTTTTAAAATTGCTATTATTCGAATCTATGATAAAATATGAAAAATACAGTATTTAATATAAAAATTCAATTTTCTTAGTTTCTTTAAGAAACTTTCTTGACCCATCACTGGTAATATTCATAAGAAAAAATTGAACCTTGCCAAAGTTTTTTGTTTTGAATGCGTTCCACCAACTTCAAATACCGACAGACAGCTGTTTCGACCATTATTGGGTCTCATCAGTGTCGGGCAACTTGGTGTAGTGGAACACAATCAAAACAAATTACTCCCTGAGCTTATATGCCCCTGAGCTTATATGCTCGCTGTTAAGTCAACAGAGGCGAGATTTAAGAACATCAGGTGATCCACACCGTCAAACGACGTGGCCTTTGCCGCAATCGGTACATACTATGCAACCGGGACTGCACACAACAATTGTATCACAGATACTAATATGGCCTAAAGGAATCTAGAATTAACCCAACCGGGCTAAACAAGGTAAACATTCAATTTTCTTAGTTTCTTTAATAAACTTTCTTGTTACTGATGTTTTGAATATTCATTATGTTTTTCTACAAACGTGCTTTAAAAAAAATACATTAAAATTGGGTGGATAAGTTAAAAAAAACCTGGATCTTTTGTAATATACTAAAATATTTACAAAAAATATTAAAATACCTACCAACTTTGGTAGAATCACCCCTTTCAAGTTTTCATTTTGTTTACGAGCTAGAAATAGCTGGTTTACGCAATTTCTAATTATAATTCAATTGTTAAAGATACTTTATTCCATGCATTGTTTAATGAACTTGAAGTTAATAATAAAATTCTATTCTTCTATTCATTAATAAATTTTTTCTACACAGTATGTCAAGTTTTTTCAAAATATATTCAAGTTTTTTCAAAAGAAATTAATTTCAATTAGCCTATTCACTGTAACTCTACAATAATATCATCACCCATAATATAACAAGTGGTATGATTATAATCATATAATTATAATTATAATTATCATCGATGATATTTTCGAATTGAAACCGAGCTGCAGATTTCACGAGTCCGCAGGACGAGTGAAATGTGCTGCTTCGGTTTCAATGAGTAAATATCATCGATAATTACCCTCTTACAAGACAATTATCGCTTGATTACAGCGATAATTGTCTACTAGGAATCGATAATTCCATTGTATCTACGTATCCATGGCAATTCATAAAAATAACTTCAGTTTTTATTTTAATGTGACAGTTATTTAAAATGTCACGTTTTTAATAATTATTAATTTTTTTAGTTTACATTTTAATTATTTGTTAAATGAAGTTTTGTGTTGAAATTAAAATATTTGAAAATGTTATTCTTTGATTTAATTACTTTATTCGTGTAATTATCTAAACAAATTACACTCGTGCATAAAAATAATCAGATAATTTTGCATTCAAGCATATTGCCCTTTAAAAAATGCATTCGGTCATTTTCATATTTTGAGGAAAGAGCCCTCCACCTTCGGTGTCGGGCTCTTTTCAAAATATGAAAATGAACTCATGCATTTTTTAGGCAATATGCTTTCAAGCAAAATTATCGATAATTTTTAAGCACTTGTGTAATTACCCCCGATAATTAATCATACCACGAGTTATATTTAGTGAGAAAATATAATGAATTTTAGGATTTAACGAATTATCAGTTTGACATTTGAAATTAAAATGTGCTTTAAAATATAAAAAGACTTTAATAAACCTTATTTATTCAAACTTACCTTAATTTTATTATCGTTATTATCTTTTAGAGTTTATAATTCATTATTTTAATCATTTAACAAACACATTATTTAAATGTCAACAAATGTCAAATCAAGAAAAGTGTCAAAATCCTTAGCAACGTGTAAACAAGGTGATAAAAAATATTGTCGATGTGATAAAATGCGTAACTATGGAATACTGGCATTTTATTGGTTCTAATTATAATGAATTGTATTGTCAAAGAAATGACATTCCATATTTAACCCGTAACTGGTGATGTGGGGTTTCCCAAACCCCACCCAGAATCTTTACCACCCAGGATTTTTTTACAAGAGTTTACTAGAAATACGATGTTGTTAAACCTTTTTCCTTTGTATGTTTTTTAAGGAATTTAAAAAACGTGTTAAGGTAGTTGTCGTGGTACAATATTGTCCAAAATTTTTAGATTATACGCACCGTAAACGTATACGAGCTTGTAACTAAGTTATTCATAATTTTTTCGCAAGACTGTACCCTAGAGACGTTACGTAATACTTTCAAATATTTTCATAAGTTTTAATCCGGCAACGTCGCTTTTGCTCAACCAATAGATATATTGGAGACTGAATCAGTCAGTTTAAATTTACTGCGAAAATAATATCTATACTCGCGTACAGCGTTGCTAAGTTGTTTTTATCTGACTCACTGGTATGTATATTTTTACAAATTTTTGAACTTTTTTTAACAGTTTGAACAGTTTTTTATAAACAATTGGACGGTCAAATTTTTTTTTTTAAACTCAGAAAAAATACATTAAAAGACTGTTAGTTTTTTGAAAGCTTCTGACAGTTAGTTTTTTTTTTATAACTGAGAAACTGGTACAGAACTACAGAAAGCGTATACAATTCATGTTAATTATCCAATTTTTAATTGAATTTATCTCGGGTTATAGACGGTCAATCGACTTCAAATTTTAAGGATAATTGTATTGTCATGTCCTTAATAAGTATACAAAAATTTAAAATTTTCTTATGGTATGCTTACAGCACGACAACTACCTTAAGCTATTTTGTAATTTTTTATATTAGATTTTTAGTTTGATTACTTATTGCAATTGTGGAGTCTCACAGTAAAATTTAATAATTGCTAAAATGTTTGTTTTTTTTTATTTTTGTTAAAAGTACACATTATAATCAATAAAGGTTACCAAAAAGTGAATAACATACGCGTTTTTTTATTTTGATTTCGCAGAATCGCCGTTTTTATTTGGGGTTTGGGAAACCCCACCTCATGTAACAAAAAAGTGACCCCGCCAGTTACGGGTTTAACCCGTTTGTAATACGATGAGCTAATTGAAAGAAACTTTTTATTTTAAAGGACTTAATGTGGTTTGAAAAGTTGCTCTTTACATGATCTGGAAAAATTGTCACCCGCGATAATATTAAAATGAATATATGTAAATGCATAATAAGTTTGGATATATTTTTTTCATATAGGTATCAGAGAATATTAAAGAAAATGCTAAAAATAATAGTTCTCAAAAAGAAAGCAAAATTCATAGTACCTTTATTTTTTGATAAACAATCGGCTGATAAAATTCTGATGATATAAACTCTCGGTATAAATAATAATATAGTAGGTATCAAATAATAATATAGTAGGTATCAAGTTTGATAAAGGCCATTGTAGCCGTGTTAAATTAAATAAGTGTCTAGAAAAGTTTTTTAATGAGTTGCATACTATACTTTTTCTACGAAAAATACTTATTATTTAAAAATGATTTAATAAACTAAACTGGGAAATACACATAAATAAACTAAAATTATCATGCCAAAAAAGTATTAACATATTAAAAATAGTTTCAAGACAAAACTGGGGTACCGATAGAGAAACACTTTCAAAACTATACAGAGCACTTATACGATCAAAAATAGATTATGGATCAATTGCATACTCTACAGCAAACAAAAAGGCATTGAAAAACATAGACAGTATACATAACACTTGTCTTAGAATTGTATTAGGGGCCTACAGAACTACCCCAACTGAAAGCCTATATGTCGAAGCAAAAGAATACCCCCTAAACATTCGTAGAAACTATCTTAGTTGTACATACGCCGCCAATGTAGCAGCAAACTCATATAACCCAATGTTCCATAATACCTTCTCACCCAGATACAACCACCTTTTTTTTAATCACCCCCGAATCAAGCCACCCTTCTATAATAGAATCCATAATCTTCAAATGAAAATACCCTATAAAAAAATCATACCCTACAACCCCCTCAGCAAACCACCATGGACCATGGAAACTCCAAAATGTAACCTTTCTCTAACTAATTTTCCAAAAGAAAACACCAACCACGAATTCCTAAGAAAATTATTTTATGAAACAATCGACAAATACCAAAACTATCATTTGATCTACACAGATGCCTCTAAAGCAGCCGATGGAACTGGAGCCGGGGTAACAAACCTTCAAGAGCACCATCATTTTAACCTACCACCCGATCTAAGCATTTTTAGTGCAGAGTTATATGCCATCCTTGAAGCTCTAAAACATGTCTTCATAAAGAACCCTTGACATCATTTTTAATCATATCTGACTCGCTAAGCTCCTTAACCGCTCTAAAACAACTATACCCAACTCATCCCTTTCTCACATTCATAAAAAATATCCTACATCGACTTAAATCTCATAAAAAAAATGTTGAATTCCTATGGGTTCCATCACACGTCAATATACAAGGAAATGAATCTGCAGATATATTAGCAAAAGAAGCTATTAGAATGCCAAACACACGCACCATAAATGAGATTCCCAAATCCGATATAAAAAAAATAATCAAAGATGAAATAAACAAAAAATGGAATGAGCGCTGGCAAACCCAAAAAAACAACAAACTTTTTAAAGTTACCCCGAACGTCTTATCTTCCGTTGAAACCCCTATTAAAAGAAAGGACCAAATAGTCTTCTCCCGTCTCAGGTCCGGCCACACAAAACTGACGCACGAATACCTTTTAAAAGGAGAAGTCCCACCCAAGTGTGAAAATTGCCAAGTTCCACTGTCCATAGAACACATTTTTACCAACTGCCGAAAGTATCAAGCCTCTCCAGACAAGTTCAACCTACCAAAGGACATCAAAGAAATCCTCTCCAAACCTAACATGGTCATCAATTTTTTACATGAAATTAACATTTACAACAAAATATAATGTTATACATATACTAATACAATACTAATGTTATACATATGCTAATAACCCAAAGTGGTTGATGCATTTTTACAAATATATAAAAATAAAAAATTTAAATTAAATATTTTTATAGTGACATCTATAAAAAAATGAAGTAACTCCCGTAATAATTTCTAACTTGGAAATCTGCATTACCTGCGCGCCAGTCAAAATCCTAAATTTGTATGTGTAAATCTAATCCCTTGAAAATGGACTAACAACCGTTTAAATGATGATATAAAGACAGTTTTACACAGTGGATGATCATTGGCAGTTTGATGAGGTTCAACAAGACAAGGAAGGGGACCCAGATTTAAAGCCCATCATCGACTGAAAAAAAAACGACCGCAAACCAACATGGCAGGAAGTCGCCCAATATTCGCCGAATGTGAAATCGTACTGGGCCCAATGGAATTCCATATTCTAATATTTCATTTGGTAAATAATTCTTTATTTATCCAATGTATCATATGTTCATAACCACCTCCCAAAGTATCTTAAGTAACATAACTTAAATTTCGAGAATTTTTACATCTTTTTGATTTAAAGTCCGTTTTAAACGATATATAGCCTATAACAAGTAAATGGATAAAATTAAAAGCTATTTTCTTATTATTCATTATATAGGTATAGTTTAAAACTTCAAGATGTTAAAATTCTCAAAATTTGAGTTATGCTGCTTGCGATACTTACTTAGGCAGAAAGTCATCGATATGATCACTTGACATCATACTCGTATATTGCTTATATATTTTTAACACCCTGCGTAATTTGGAAACAAAAACCTGTAAAGCAAAACTTCATATGATTTTTTTTTTGGCAAGACATGCCCTTTTAAATTTTCTGCCAATATTTTTGTTACACTTTGTAAAAGCCATATGATTATATGATATGATATGATGATACTAACACTTTAACACTGATTTAAAAATAGTATAGGTAATTAATTACAAAGGAAGTGTGTAAAGTTAAAAAAAACTGGCAAAGCCAATTATACTTACTACAGTTCAATTTGTATCAACATAAATAACAAGATTTTTTAAAATATGTATAATATACATTAATGTTTGAAATACAGAATTAGCTAACCATATTATAAAATTGTATAGGCAACAAAACTGGTGCCAAGGTTAAGGGTATAATATGTTTAATCCAAATCGTCCAATATTCTTGTAGCCCACTTGACGTGAAATATTCCAAAAATTAAGTTTAATAAAGGTATCAGTTTTTATTTAATCATGCAAAATAATAATTATAAATCCTTCTAGATAGATTAATATTATTCAAGGCATATTTTAACATGCGTATTAAACGTGTTCAAAGGACATATTGCCAGAATTTGGATGTTTACTTGCAGTAAAGTGTTATGGTGTTATTATATAATATTAAACGTAAATAAATTATGGGATATTTTGATAAGGAATATTTATAAATTGGATTTAAGCATGTTTTTTTATTGAAATTATAATATTTAAATGGCTTAATAAATAATTTTTTAATAACCACTAAAGTGGTGCTTTTCTTACTTTTAAAATAAATAATTGTTGGCCAATATCATTTTATTTTGATGATTCCTCACAAAATAGTGTTTTTTTATTATAAGAGTCAATAAATTATCTTTTTTAAACCAACTTTAGTATACAATGCTCGTTATATTTAATCTTCAGTTCCTTAAGTGTCCAAATTTTCTGAAGATTATTTGAAAACACCTTTTTGGAGGGTATTTTTTAAAGGTTACAAAAATGTTTCTGGGCTGAAATTTTACATCAGCAAGGATTATATTTTTGACAAAATGTGCTAATCATGTTTTAGGAGCTCTATCCAAAAATCAGCTCGATTAAAAATTTTTTTTTTGGACTAGTGTTAAATTAAAGTAATAATAATTAATAATTTTAGCAAATTATATAATATTTTAAACCCCTTAAAATGGTCTAATCCTATTTTGATAATTATGCGACAACAAAAATTATTTACAAAAACACAAATAATTTGTTAATGCCAAATTTGTTTGCTATATGAAATAGGTATATCCGCGATAATTGGAGAATATTTTGAGAGCTCCTTAGGTATGTTTATTACACAGAAAGCTATAGCTTTATCTGTATATATATTTGTCAAATACACTTATGCATAATTATTTGTAAACAGATCGCTTGATTGGCATGACTAAATTTATATTAAACAATTGTTTGAAAATGTGTTTTATGTATTGTTGTCATTTAATTAAGACATTAACTGGATATAAATTATGCAACAGGAACTTAATTGGCAACGTCATTGTTTGCATAGTATTGTACAAACACAGGTTTTGTAGAATATTACATGGTTTACATGATAACATTTGAATTGAAATAAACAACGTTTTATATATATTTTATCCAAATTAATATACAGTGTGTCCGCGTAAGTTCTCTACATACCTATTGAAAACTTTTTTTAATATATTATGAAAAGTTCTGTTTTAAAAAATAATATTATACCATTCCATTATTCCTAAAGTCAAAAGTATAATCTACCCGTTCCCAAACAATTCTTGAGCTAAAATAAAGGATTCGTAAAGAAAGTAATTTCATAAACGATAATCTACTGAGACATGTTATACTCTCAGGAATGTGATATTTGCAAACTTAAAATATGATTTACTTTTAGAATTGTACTTTAAAAATTAACTACATTTAGCCCAAATATAATCTTTGTTTTCTCACACTGTCCTTTTCATCGCCATTGTACATGTCGCTACCCTAATTCAATTTACAAGAGTCAAATAGAAAATATCGTTGCTCCCACGTTGTCAAATTCAAAGTGGAAAAAAGCGTAAGTCCGTCAGTGGCCATTAAGAAGGCGTGTATAAATAATTGTTATATTCGGTCCTGCGAATTTACAATAATTATTTGTAAAAAAGTGTTTGAAGGCAGAAAAGTTGTTACCATCTGTTGTGGTAAGTATTATTTACTATTTTTTGTAAGTTAATTGTATTAAAAACTAATGTAAGCCTAGTAATTTGATTATGAACATAATATATGGACTTTTCGTATATTTGGTAATGGATTGAAATTTTGGACTTACGCTTTTATCTTATAGGTTTCCATTTCTTTTCAGGAGTTCAACATATTGGAAAATGGCTTTATACAGGGTGAGTTTTAAGTTGACGCGTTCCTTTTAACAGCGTGTAGAAATTTGATAGACAAATAAATATTTTAAGTAACTTTTTTATCAAAACTCAAAAATAAGAGAGTTTCAAAATTTAATTAAATTTTGAGCCGGTCCTGGCTATTGTTAACAAAAAACATAACCATAAAAATAAAAATAACAAAATAAACAATGCAAAATGTCATCTATGACAACAAACATAACCATTTAAATCAAAATGACATTTAGCAATGAAAAATGACATTATTTACTTAAGTTTTTTTTGGGCCTCAATTATTGTTAAAAATGTGTCATTTTGGTTTAAATCGTTATATTTGTGGTCATAGATGACATTTTGCATTGTTTATTTTGTTATTTTTACTTTTATGGTTATGTTTTTTGTTAACAATAGCCAGGACCGGCTCAAAATTTAATTAAACTTTGAAGGGCTATAACTCGCTTATTTTTAAGTTTTGATAAAAAAGTTACTTAAAATATTTATTTGTCTATCTGATTTCTACACGCTGTTAAAAGGAACGCGTTAACTTAAAACTCACCCTGTAGAGTGGTCGAACTAAAAAAATGTTTAATATTTTAAAATCTATAAACACAAGCACATTTGATTCGGCTGAAATTTTAAACGATACCACCAGGACTCTTTTTGAAAGTAATGTTTCTGATCAAACACTTCAAGATTCTTTAATTCTTGAGTGTGATGTACATGACTTTTAATAATACTCTAGATATAGAAAATTCTGGTATATTATCTAACGACGTAATGTTATATAAAAATAAAGAAAAGAATAACAAAGACAATGTAGATAAAGAACCCTTTTTAACAGTTGTTTTCATCGAATGATCTCCGTTCTTCCCTTCCCGTCTCGAATGCCGTATTCTCCCCCCTTACTTTTCCCACCTAAAACAGGAGTGCTCGTCTACGCCAATCGTTCGGCAATCGGCATGTCGAATACACTTCTACTTCCCGCTAAATTTAAATGTTACATGACTTTTTGAATACATTTATTTTAAACAATTAGGATCGTAATAACCCACGGATTGTTTTGTAGGGGGGTATTTGCAGATCTCCTTAAGGTTAAATGAAAGACGATTATCCCAGGTCTACAATTGAGTCCCATCTTTGTAATGGTGTCCCATTAGTGTATAGTTAAAATTAAGTGAACGTTTTTTATTTGTAAATTTGCATTTAGACTCATTCATGAACAACTTGTTGGTATCACACCAGTCGCTTAAAATTCTTAGGTCACTTTGAAGGCTGATGCAATCATGCATCCATATTATAAATCGGTAAATATCTTTAGATCATCCGCAAATAGTAACTAATGACTTCAGTTGGTCTCCTAGTCGTTAATAAATATGAGAAATATTACCCCTGAAGTTGGTGAGGAGGCAGAATTAAATCCATTATATCTGACATAAAGATCTATTGTCAAAGGCCTTTGAAAAGTCTGTATAATATACAGTGTATATACGACATCTACTTGACCCTGTTTATCCAGTCAGTTAGATATTGCGTAAAATGAGCTAAATTAGTTTTAGTGGAATTATGTTCTATAAATCCATGCTGGTATGGAGTTATAAAAGGACAAATCTTGGAGCAAATTGTTATCTCAAAATTATCACTTTCCATTTTTAAAAATAGGGTTTAGTTTGCCAATTTACCAAATATTCGGAAATGTCGAAGTTTCCAGGGACTTGTTGAATATTTGACACAGTGTTTTAGAAAGTATATGATGAGAAAGTTTGGAATGAGATCTTGACCTACAGAATCTGTATTTTTTTATTTCTTTATAGCCCCCAATACATCTACATTTTATTTTATTTTTTTATATTTCGTCCAGTTATTAGATCTTGTATCTGTTGTGCAATAAAGATTAAAGATAAATGAGATCAACTCCAATTACTTTAGACCTGGAGTATAACTCGTTTTATAATAATCTTACCTAGCAATGATTTTTAATTTTTTGTATGTTCCTAAATTTATTAATAAATATATTTTTTTATTATTGCCTTTCTAATTTCTTATGGGTCAACTAAGTATTTACGGTAGAAGTCCTTTAAAATTTCTAAATATTTTAATTAATTAATTACTTTTATTCAAATGTCAAGATTTTTATGTGGAGCTTATCAGCATACGTTGTTTTAACCAGAATTTTCTTCTCAACTATTTAGAATTGCTTAGAAAAATGTGTTTTTGTTAAATACAGACATATAATATCATATTATGAGTAGACGTAGAATGTTGGCTCTGAACATATTATCTTATTCAGTGCATACGAGGTGTGTTCAGAAAATATCGGGAATTTTCATTTTTCGAAACAAATATTTATTTATTCGTCTACATTAATGTTGTCGCCTTCAAAATAGTCCCCATTGGATATTATGCACATGTACCAGCTCTTCTTCCAATACTCGAAACACTTCTAAAACTCGATCTTTGCTTGCAAAACGACGGCCCTTTAAGGTTCTCTTTATTTTTGGGAATAGGAAAAAGTCAGACAGAGGCATGTCTGGCGAATAAGGAGGCTGGGGCATCATTAAAGTATTGTTTTTGGCCAAAAATGTTGTTTAAAATTTAACAACTTTAGAACAAATTTTGCTGCCACGCGTTTCATACCCAAAACATTCGAAAAAATTTTATGAGATGAGCCAATCGATATAACAACATCATCAGCGACTTTTCTGATGGTTTATAACCATTTCTTCCACTTTTTCCATGTTTTTATCGGTTGTTAATGAACTTGTGCGTTCGGGGCGTTCGTCATCTTCAACGTCTTCACGGCCATCTTGGAAACTCTCATACCACTTGTAAACTCTTGTTTTACTTATAGCAGACTCACTATAACACATAACATTTCACAGAATTTATTTCATTTTTTAAGCAAAATTGGATACAAATTCTTTGATCCATTTCTTTTACCGAACGAAAAATCGCCGAGCTCATAAAACACGTCTAACCTTAGCGGCTGCCACAGACAAAGTAAACAATGAAAACAGCTAAAGTTTTTATCATACTTCGGGGGCATATATACCAACATAATAAAGAAAATTTTATGACAACCGGACCCTCCGAACCCGCGAAATTTAACAATTCCCGTTATTTTCTGAACAAACCTCGTATAGGTATATATACCTAAAAGCGTCCAATCTTTATAAATAAGAAAAAATCTTTATTGATAAGGAAAAATCCTTATAAATAAGAAAAATCTTTATTGATAAAAAAAATCCTTATCAATAAAAAAGAGAATCGTCGCGTATAAATAACCTTGTGAATTTTTTCCTTAGCCGTTAATTCGTGTGAGATGTTTAATTTTAATTAGAGGGTTACTCCTCAATAATATTTAGCCTAGGATAACTTGCCTTTAGGCTTAAACCATATGGATATTTGTGTACATTATAAAGTGTCTGATATTTTGGCAATAACACAAACTGCTTACAGGTGCAAACAAACCGGTCTCACCTGGGAACAAAGCATTTTGAGCTAACAGCGTAATAGGTGGTTAATCCGTCGTAATGTAGATTTTGGCTAGATGCGAAAATTAAATGTCAACATTCTAAATAAAGGAAGCAATATTAATGGAAATACGGTGGACATTCTTGCAGGCTTTGCAACTTGTTTACAAAGCCTACCTTTAACTTTAAATCATTTGTTAAACATTGCTTGTTATGGTTTCGTAAAAATTAAATGTATTAAATTTATAATATATTTTTAACAATACAATTCTAAATTTCAGTTGCTTTTCTTTGGCGAACGCATTACGTATTAAGGGCAGAAGCCTAATAATCCAAAGACCATTACGGAATTAAAAAACAATATTTGCCGTGAAATCGAGGTCATAACACAACATGCGAGATATCATTTTTTATAATTAAACCAAACATATTTCCCATTATATACTGTTATGTGTAAACAAAATAAGTAATATTTATCGCTCAAAACAACGTTTATTGTGCGCCACCCTGTACATTAATAAAAAATAAATACCTCCTTAACCTCAACCTTAACGACAAGATGTCGGACGACGACGGCGACCCCGACAAGCTGTCATGTTATAAGTGCAATAAAGTTGTAAATGAAGGAAATTTAATTAAATGCAGTGGGTCATGTGAAAAAGTTTTTCACAGCGATTGTGTTCAAGTTAAAAAAGCAGCATTAAATGCTCTAAATAGTTATAAATCCATGAAGTGGTTGTGCAACTTGTGTGATCAAATGCCTTGGGATAAATTTGACATCTTGATGAGTAGATGGAGCGAGAAAATGGACTCAAGGTTTAAACAATACGAGGAAAGAGTCAGTGAGATAATAAGTCAAAAAATTAAAGAAACTTATTTTCATAAGAATGAACAAATTCAACATTCCTGCAGCGAAGAAACATCGGGTGCTGGAAAAAGTGGCGCGAGTTTTGAATGTGAAAACAATATTTCAAGAAACAATCAGCAATATAGCAAAGTCGCAGCAAAAAACCTCGAGTCGAAAAAAACGCTGGTTAATGTAAACACGGCGATTGACCGACAGCCAACAGTGAAGCCGAAGGTGTCTCAGCTGGTTGCCTCTACGTCGAGTATAAGCAGTGCAAAAGTGAACCAAAACATAAACAATAAAAGTTTGACGTTTTCGAAAAACGCTGTGATAGTCAAATCAAAAGACAATACCATAAACGGCGATCAAGTGTACGCGGAATTAAAACAGTTAATAAAACCTGATGAACTGTCAATTACAATTGATAGAGTTAAAAAAATAAATAGTGGTGTTGTTATTACATGTGATTCAAGTAATTCGAATAATATACTTAAAACATCTCTGGAAAGTAATCTGCAAGCAGATAAGTATACAATCAGTAATCCAAAAACTATTAAGCCCAAAATAATTATTTACGGAATCGATAACTCGGAAACTAATCTAGACAAAAAAGAATTAGCCAAAAAAATAATTAAGCATAATAAAATTAGCGATTCAGCAAATGAAAATCAGGAACTAGAGGTAGTTCGAATAATGAAAAGTTCAGAGAATGATAAAGTTAATGTTATTATATCTGTTGATCATAAAACAAGGGAGTTTATTTTAAATCTAGGTAGACTATCAGTGGGGTGGTCATCTGGAAAAGTAAAAGACTCATATCACGTCAAAAGATGCTTTAAATGTGCAGATTTTTGGCATATTGCTGCTGACTGCAAGGCAGGGGGGCAGTGTTGCTTATCTTGTGCAGAAAGTCATGATACTAAGTTATGTACCAATGATATAAAAAAATGTGCAAATTGCATACGGCTACAAAAACGCTCTAAAAACAAAATTGATTATAATCATGCATCAACAGATTCAAACTGTCCATGTTACGTTAAAATATTAAATGACTTAAAAACCGGTGTTAGTCTAGGCATGGCATAGCAATTAAATAAATTTAAAAAGTCAAATATTTTATATTATCAAAATATTAGAAGCTTATGTAATAAAATGCGCGATTTTAATATAAATTCACTAACTGAAAATTATGATTTTTTGTTAATTACGGAAACATGGCTAAAAAATAGTGTAAACAATTCAGAATTTATAAATAATAACTATGAGGTTTTTCGCAAGGATCGAACTGGCAAAAAGGGTGGTGGGGTCTTAATAGCTATAAATAATTATTTCAAGTGTGAGGAAATTAATTTATTTGATGATAAAGTAGAGGGCATATGTGTTAAAGTAAATAATGAGGGAAGCCTAATTTTGTGTTGTATTTATATTCCCCCTAATAGTGATTTAACATTGTATACATCTATTTTTTATTCTTTAGAAAGCCTATCTTTTAAAAATAATAGTGTAATAATTGCGGGAGACTTTAACATACCGGGACTAATGAATGATGAGATACAAAGCGTAGCTAAGGCAGAACTAAGCCAATTTTTGGAATTTACTGGTTTTTTTCAAAAAAACTTTATAAATAACTTACATGGAGCCATTCTGGACCTAATCATAACAAATCTTCAAGTAAATGTTTCTAAATGTGATTTTTCTTTAGCAAAAGAAGATAGCCATCATCCCTCCTTGATTGTTAGTGATATACGTAAAATAAAGCCTAGACAGTGCAAAGTAAAAGAAGAAATTTTTTATAACTTTAAAAATGCCAATTTTAACTTACTTTATCAGCTTCTTAAAGATGAAGACTGGACTTTTTTGTATTCTAATAATGAGGTTAACTTATGTATGAAAAATTTTTATTCCAAGATATTTGATATTTTAGATATGTCGGTTCCTACAGGAAAACTATGTAAAAAAAATACCAAATATCCAATATATTATAATAAAGAATTAATAAAATTAATAAAGGAAAAAACTAAACTCCGTAAAATATTCCTTAATACAAATTTGTCAGATGACCAAGAAAATTATAAAAATCATAGACGTTTAGTCAATCTAAAAATAAAAAACTTATACAACAATTATATACTCCAAGCTCAAAGATCTGTCATTGACGATCCCAAATTTTTCTGGAAGTTTGTTAAATCGAAAAAAGACTATGTATCAATACCAGAACAAATTTTTTATGATGATGTGTCTTATAAGGGAGGGCAAAATATTGCAAATGCTTTTGCTAATTTTTTTAAATCAGTTTACTCATTAAACACAAACCCAAACGCCTATAGTAGAATGGATAATTCAAATAATATAAAAATAACAACAACTGATATGCTAAATTCAATAAAAAGGCTAAAAAATTGCAAATCCACAGGCCCCGATGGTTTGCCATTTTATTTATTTAAAGGTTGTGCTGAATTCTTTGCTGAACCGCTTACTTTTATTTTTAATTTATGTTTAGATAACGGAGTTTTTCCGAACTCCCTAAAAGTTAGTAAAATTTCTCCCATTTTTAAATCGGGGGAAAAAAATATGACAAATAACTATAGACCTGTGAGTATACTTAACTGCATGTCAAAGATTTTTGAAATGTTAATTTATGACATGTTATTCAATGAGGTAAAAACAAAAATTAGTGATTTACAACACGGCTTTATGCCCAAACGATCAACAATCTCAAATCTGTTAAATTTTATGCAAGATTCTAAATATGCCCTAAATAGTAATAAACAAATAGACGTTATTTACACAGACATGACTAAAGCCTTTGATAAATTAGAACATAGCATACTAGTTGAGCACCTGTTAAAATTTGATGTTAGTTTTACCTTAGTAAATATTTTAAAATCATATATTGAAAACCGCGAAGCATTTGTTAAAGTTAATGGTTTTAAGTCTAAATGTTTCACTCAAAGTTCAGGAGTACCCCAGGGTTCCAACTTGGGACCTCTTTTATTTTTGTTAGTTATTAATAGTTTACCAGAAAACACAATATCGTCAAAATGTTTGATCTATGCTGATGATGTAAAAATTTATAAAGAAATTAACTCTATCAGGGACAGTGAGTTACTGCAAAAAGATCTTGACTTTATCGTGAAGTGGTGTGATCAAAATAAACTTATGATAAACGCCCAAAAATGTGCTTCAATGACAATAACAAAAAAAATGCGTGCTATTAACCAAGATTATTACATAAATAGGACAAAACTAAAAAAAGTGGACAAATTTAAAGACCTAGGATTAATTGTGGACAATCAACTTACTTTTAAAGAACATATAAATATAATGATTAACTCTTCATTATCAAAACTTGGTTTTATTGTGCGGAATACGCGAGACTTTATTGATAACAACAGCATTAAAGTGCTATACAATTCCATAGTGCGTTCGAGGATGGAATATGGGTCTATTGTGTGGTATCCCTATTATAGTTGTTATATTAATGCAGTGGAAAAAGTTCAAAAAAGATTTTTAAAATATCTTAAATATAAGGAGTATGGTGTGTATGACAATTTTGCTAACTATTCAGACTTATGCAATATTTATCTATACAGAACACTAGAATCAAGAAGGATTACAGCCATTATATTTACGTTATACAAGTTGCTACATAACGAATTAGATAATAGTTACTTATTATCACACATAAAATTTAAAGTTAACAATTTAACTAGAAATAATGATATATTTTTTATCCCAAGCTCAAGAGTAAATGTGTATATGACATCACCCTTGTACCTCTTCAGCTACTATGGTAACATGGTTTCGAGGGAAATAGACTTTTTTTATGGCAGTTTTAAAGCTTTTAGGAAAAGATGTATTAGTCTAAATATAAATAATAGATTAAATGTAAGACTCGCTTAGGAGAAAGTTATTACTATAATTATTAATTTAATGTAATATTATGTGTATTTGGATTTTATCCTCATCTGTAATTGGGCATTGCCTGTTGATGTTGAAATATATATTATTATTATTATTATTATTATAGTGTTTTCGATTTTATATTAATTATAATTAATAATTATTAGTTTAAAATGTTGTGGAGCAATTGTTAGGTCTAATTTAAATTCCACGCCTCAAAAACTTCAGAAAAGTATAGTCTTATTTGTGGCTTAAAGTTGCAAAAGCCTTTGTCACTTTTACCTTAATTTTTAAATCAAATTAACGCCAGAAGAATTTTTTAGTATAAGCAGGAACATTATACCATTATAAGTATCTTTATTATTCTAGGTCTTGCAGTTTTTTATATTATTATTATTATTATTATTATTAGAATTATTTATATTAATTCTAGTATTATTATTATTAGTATTATTAATATTATTACTAATATTTGTAATATTAATATTAATATAATAATAATTATTATTATTATTTATCTTACACATTGTTACGTTCGTTAGTGAGCACTTCCTTGATTAGGTCACCTAAAAGGCCATATTTAGGACTTTTGATGCTGAAACTCCATCTTTAGGTTACTATTGAAAGTACAGATTTTTCGGGAATTCCAACATAAAAGTGCGACTAGTCGGAGAAAGAGGAAATTCCTGGAGCTTTGCCGAGAGCGTAGCGAGTAAGGTAATTCGAGTGTAATCTTCTTTTTTGACCAATGGTCGTACACAATATTTTATTTAACTATAGTATATATTTTATTTAACTATAGTATATATATGGTATACCACAAGGAATTTAAATCACATTTTATTTGATATTTTATCTGCACCTAAGAGCTAACAAGCAGTTTTAAGCTTAATTTTATCCAATTAAAGCTAAATTCAGCTCCCACTAGTGGGAGAAGTAAAATTTTGCCCACTTGTTAAAGTTAACAAATGAAATGGGTGTTAGTAAATTGGGCGACTAGTGGGAAAAAGAGGAGATTTTTAGAGCTCGGAGTGGAATCTTCTCTTTTGACCAATAGTCGCACATACTATTTTATTCAACAACCACAATGAAGTAAAAAGCAATTTTATTTAATATTTTATCTGATATCTGACAGGTGTCAATTAGTTTTAATCCCACTTTTTTCCAAATGAAACCTAAAGTTAACTTTAGCCCGTGGAAAAATATTATTTTGCCTACGTTGAAGTTAAGAAATGAAATGGAAGTTTAATATAAGCCGTCTATAAGTACTTCTCCCCTTTAAAGTCCTTTTGGAACTTTTTCAATATATTTTTTTTCTTTGAGAAATTGAGAGTGTATGACGTCAACTATTACTTAAATAAGGAATACACCAAATGTCAATTAATGACATCTATAATTAAGTAGCAGAACAAGAGTAATAAATTTGTTGGGGTCCAAATGGACCCTGCCATGGTACTTAAGGGTTAACAAAGAAAAACTTACATTTTAAGTTAATTTTAAAGCTTAGTTTTAATCAAACACAAACATCCTATTAATTAAAAAATAGTGGAAAATATTCCACAATGAAAACATTTAGTTCTCCATGAACATTTATTATATCGCTGTTAAAATTATTATTATTTGTACAAATTTATATTGCAGCTAACCATATAATGAAGATATTATCGGGTGCATATTTGTCAAATCTCATGCGTGCAATTCCACGGCTATGTTGATTTGTTAATGGCGCACGTCGGACGCTGGACGCGCGCGTTGTTTCCTCGTCTGATTAATGATTGACCAACATCGTATGTCACTTCCCTAATAATAGGCTTATCTCGCACATATGGTGCTATCCATTCATCCCTTATTTAGTTCCGTTTATCGCACCCCTCTAAACCTAAACCTACACAACACCATTGAGTGAACTACTGCCTTCGCTTAAATCGAGTATAAAGCGTTATTCATAAACTCGACCATTTTGGTTTATAACCTTGCAGGTTATGGAATTTGCAATTACAAATGTATTCAAGACTATACTTTTACAACGTTTCCGAAAAATACCATAGAAGACCATGCAAGAAAGTGAGTGGATCGGTCTAAAAGTTAATAATAATAATAATAATAATCTTTATTTAGCAACAGCTATAAATAACAATGTAGTCATAACAATAACAAAAGGAAATACAACAATCCAAAAATAACATCTTAAAATTTATCTTTTATATACAATTTGAGTTTAGTTTTAAAGCTATTATAATTATCACAATTTTTTATTTCTAGAGGTAAATCATTAAACATTTAAAACCTTTAAAATACAATGAATTTTGTGTTTTACTTTTTTTTGTTGTATCAATAAAAAATGAAATGCACTTCTGGTTTGATGATTAGGCACATTTGTATTTTAATTGCTTACTTAGGTAATTTGGTAGTTAATTTTATAAATAGTATCTAAACTTCTATATATAATTCTTTGTTTAATTGTGATTAAATTAAGAACTTCAGTCATTAAATTAATTGGTGTAGGTATATATTACATTTTAAAAGGTTGCGCATGGCCTTATTTTGTAATTTTTGAAAGTTTTGTATTTGATTTCCAGGCCCATTAAATAATATAGATGAAGAAAGTCAATAGGAGGGAAAATTATATATTTATACAAAAGCATATTTGTTGACATTGATAAACATGAACTAACTTATTTTCTTTAAAACATACATTGAGTGGGTTTTAAATTTAATTTTTTATTCAGCATAACTCCTAAATACTTCATCTCCTGTACTTTTTCAATTGAAACACCATTTAGTTTTAAACATAAATAACTATTAATATAATTTACACTTGAATTTGATCCTATGATCATGTACTTTGATTTTTCAATATTTATACATAAATCATTAGAACATAACCATGTAAAAACATTACTCAATTCAGCGTTCATTAAACTGAACATATATCTAAATTTTTGCCCACTATGCATATCATAGTTTTTCAATTTTTAACACATTTAGCAATATCATTGACATACACTTTAAGAAATATATGTAATTCCACATTAACAAGTGATGTTAGAACGGTCATATTCCATAACACTGTTCAAAATTTCATGACCATTTTAACACCAAATTAACACCAAACATGGTCTATATCGATACAAACCAAAATGGTGTTAATTTAACTTTCACACAGTATTAAAATAAATTTTACTTGGTGTAAATTGAACTCCTTTTCAATGTTAAATATTATGTGTTTGTGGACAAATTAAATCATACTACACTGAAAAAAGGAAACAGGAAGTTCCTTGACGCATTACTAGTATATTACCAGTGGTATTATTCCAGAAAATGGAACCTTCAACTCGCTAGAGATAATGTTTTTAGTGGGTTGCACTAACTTAAAGTACTTCAAGTATTGACAGCTGTTTCCACCTATTTAAGGTCTCTTTAGTATCGAACAACTTGTAGTGTCACACCAAAGCAAAGGATTACCTGAGTTTATATATTCTTCATGTAAGTCAACAGAGGCGAGATTTAAGAACATCACGTGATCCACACCGCCTTTGCCGCGATCGGTACACATGTTCAACCATAATTCATGGTGTTATATTAACACCACTTGGTGTTGGATTTTGACACCATTTTAAGATTACTTTTTATACCACAGATATTTTAAACAGTGTAGGAGTAGAAAAACTAATTTTCAATATTTATACAACTAAAGGGGGAATTCTTTAAAGAGCCTACTTTTTTCACATACTGGGGTCTGGATATTACGAAGACCATGTGAGTTATCTCTGAATAACCACATTACCTCGCAGACACGCGTCGCGCATTGGAACGTATTCGGAAAAAGACGGTCAGTCGAAAAAGGTGACCATACTAATATGAGTATGAGTATGAGTATGGGAACGTATGGCAGGCCCCAGATATATTATCCTCCACGATCTCCCGGGGATATTTTACCCCCTTTACGTTCTCCTGCGTATCCCGCTAAATCACAGCATTACCTGTGTTTGTTGGATCCGAAGTTTTTACGCCGGCTGGTAGATCCACCCTAGGAGGTCGTGGAAGACAGTGTCAAAGGTTAAGGCCGCTCCCGGATTTTTGTCAGCCGGGTCGGGCCATACGTCCAGTTTAGGAAGGGTTTTTGGAGGACATTGAACTGACCCAAAACTAAGTACAATCCGGAATCCCCCTCAACCAGGGCTTTAGTAATAACCCCATTCATTTGGTATTCTTGAATGGGGGTAGAAGTGTTAGTACGCTGCTAGAACCTGTCCTTTTTGGTGTATTTCTGTACGTCACTGTCCGAGTCAGTATCAGGTTCCTGGTAACCTCTTTAGAATTGTTTGTCCCCCTGTGTGATACTCAGTCTTGTCTTCCGTATCGAAGTGTTGACGGCCCTGATACCCGTGGGTGCCCTCTCCCTTGGTGAATATTCCTCCTGCCAAGTATCGGCTACCCACCTTGTATTCCTTATTTATTTTAAAATTATTAATTAGTGTAAAACTAGTATCTATATATATCCAATCAATTAATTTATCAATATTAACGTTAGTATCAATATCCACCAATTAATCAATCAATACTAAAGCCGGCCCTGTAGTATATGTAATGGAATGCGGCAATATGGCATTGGCTGAGTGGGTCTTCCTTCTTATCTATCCTAAATGCATATACAATATTACCTATTCACACACAACACTTATTTATGTTATATTTTTGTCTTCTTGCTTGTTTGGTTTATTTATTAATCTTACGCCTTTTTCGATGGTTGTTTATGATTTGTCTAATATGAGAAAATGAGGTTGTTTATTTAAAACTTACGGAAATGTTCTTATATCTTTTAAATTTAGTTTTTGAGACAATAAAAAGAATTCTTAGTATTTTTTTGCAACCTTGTGAAATGCTCATATAAACATTGTGAAATGCTTATATAAACATTTAGCGAATGTACGGTAATATACGGTAAGACTTAGCTTGATTATTAGGTGCTGGAATTGATCCATTTCGCATGCCGCCCGCACGTGTGGTAGCCCAGGAAATTTTCATTGGAATTGATTGTCTCTCTCACACCTTTTAACCAGGTCCAACACTTGAGGATTTAATACAGGGGGAGGTACCACACACAATTTGCACTCTTTTGCACTTGGGACAGATATCACGTGTAGAATCGATATTGATTTTTTATTATTTTACGGCGTTAACCAGTTATCACGTTACTACGTTTGTATCGTATACGCTGCTTATGAGAAATCACGTTGAGCATGCTTACACTTCAAGAGTAAAGACCCAACTGACCATACTAATATTTAAAAATGGTAGAAATTTGGGTTAACCATCTGATAGATGTATCTACTTATTGAAGTAGTACACTTAAGATAATGCGCATTATTCATTCGTCTGGCGATTTGAGACGCAAACCTCATCCTCGTGAATAATATCCTGGATTATCTTTCGTATAATAATATACTACACGCTTAAGAAGCATTGGGTTTTCGCAACGCGAAGAATTGTCAAAAATACATTTAAAGCATAGGAACTGAACATCATTTTTAAATAAATAAGCAGTTTTTCACAAAGGAGAGAACTTACCCGACAAATTTTGTTCAATTTAACAGCTAAATCGCGCACGTTATTTGTGTTTCGCGTTGTAAAAAGTAAAAACTTAAAAACTTGGTTTAGTATTCGATATTAATTTATTATTCCTTAACTCTTATAAGCTTATATAGTTACGTAAGTGTGTGTATTTAATCTAACTGATCATGGTGAATCATTGTGTTTTTAATTGTAAAAAAAAAATAAGAACTAAATCGTTAAATTTTTCATGATTTGGATCTAATACGGTCCGTATATTTGTTGGTGCAGAATTAACTAATGATAAGTTTACCCAATACAATTTATATTTAAGTTTTAAGAAATCTAACAAAAAGTAATTGTTGTACAAACATAACCTAAAAAATGCCGACAACTGCATTTTAAATAACAAAATATACCTATGAATTCATGGCAACATACAATCAGGGCCCGAAGTTTTTTGCCGCCCCTTTTTTATTCAGCAGGAATAGGAAAAAAAGTTAAGTATAATTATTATACCTGCTAGTATTAGAATTTCTTCCTCACGCGCCCTTCTTTTGTTTTAATAAAAAGTTACTGAATATTTTTTGCGTTATCAGACATTTTATACATCTAATTATTAAACTACCTTATATGAGCAATGCACTGATTTTACAACGCACGATCGTGATATAATATTTGTCAATTATTAATTGTCAATTGTCAAACACAAGTATGGAAAACTACTGGATGTGATTGAAGAAACGAATTAAAGAGGGCCCTAGGGTTGTCTTTCGAGAGCGTCTCTATTAAATCTTTGTAACAAAGATATTAAATTTTCTAAACTGCATTTCTCAAGCGTAATTCTTGAAGAAATCGACAATCGAAAAAAAATTTGTACGTACGTTGAATGAACACATCGTAAAAATGCCGCCCCCCATTATGCCGCTCTGGGCCGTTGCCCGGTTCGCCCGTACCTCGGGCCGGCCCTGCATACAATATATAATATATAATATAATACCGGTTCTTGGTATTTTACAATTCAGTTGAGACTTTTTTAATCAAGGATTTTAATAAGTGCTGCTTGAATTTAGACGACTTCTTTGTTTTATGATTTTTACTGAATTGAAATGTTTACATAAATCATTGTAAAATGTGTATTTATTGTATCTAATAGGTACGAGTTATATTTACAGGGCTGTATGCAAGTTATTTCTTTATTCGAGTGTTCCACTGTTTATTGGAAAACAGGTAAAAACTCAACCCAGGACTTCCTCTCGAAAAACACCCTACAACACAACAAATCGTGCCACGGTTTTTTTCCGATATTTTTTAACATTTTCCGGCTTTATTCTCAAAAAAACTCGTTTCTAACATACTCGTTTGACAGTTGCTTATTAAAAGGGTTATAATCCGAGCAAACAAATCACTCAGGGGGGTCCCATTAAAAATTTTGGGGGTACCTATTACCCACGCTTAGTGGTTGAGGTTGAAAGGTTAAAAATATAACAAACAAATTATCCCCCTAAAATAAAAAATCGACATGTGTGAGCGTTTTTTGGCACACCCTGTATGTTTGTACTTTCGTTTTTGTTTGCTTTTAAATTAAATTTATGCAGACATCCGCCTATTATTAATATTTTTTTAAGTTAAAAATGGGTTGGTTCTGTTTAAAAGACACATTATGTTTCTATGGCGCTATAGCGATCTTTTAAAATTTGATATTATAAATATTAACAAATATTTAAATATCAATTTAATTTAAAAAATATATAAAACAGAAAATAAACTGGATATAGTATATTTTTGCAAATATTTACATAACGTATTAATTTAATTTGATTAAAATGAGAATTTTAACTGACAAGCTGTTATATTTACTCATAAAATTAATAATAATATGTTATTTAATTAATTGTTTTATACACTTGCACCTATAATATGTATTGCTAACGACTTTAATCACATTTTTTTTATGTCTAGCACTTAAATTATGTAAAAGATTACAAAAGACAAAATGCATTAGTTAAATATTTAAAATCAAATAACAAAAAAAATAATTTTCTAATAATTACTCTGGCAAAACCTTTCAAGGGGCCTCAAGACTTGCGTTGAGAGGCAATATTTAGCACTTTTTGTCAAACGCTTAAATTAAATTAAATGTAGAAATTAAAATAATGTTTTTTCTTTCTAAACTATGATAAAGTTAAGTTATAAGGGTGATTCTACAAAAGTTGGACAACTTGATGTCATCAGTCAACAGAGTAGGTATTTTAATATTTTTGTAAATATTTTAGTATATTACAAAAGATCCAGGTTTTTTTAACTTGTCCACCCAATTTTAATGTATTTTTTCAAAAGTACGTTTGTAGAAAAACTCCTGAACCAAATATTTGAGTGATTTTATTTTAAAATATATTTTATTTATCTTAAATTTTTCAATTTCACTACAAACTATAAAACATCAAGTCAAACGTCCTCGTTTTAACTCAAGTGTTGGTAAAAAATTACCTACAGAGCCCGCCCTTTGCACGACAGTCATCTTGAAAACAATGCAAGCGGCGAAGTTGTGGTGAATGCACGTATAGTTCCAGTCAAAATTTCAGTATTGTGGTAAGTAGTTATTTTCTTACGTATATATACTTCATTGTAATTTATATAAGGCTACATGTGATTTGTTGATAAGTAGCATCCACTAATAAAAAATATCAGTAAAATTTACCAACGAACCATATTTAACACTATTTTGGTTTGTATCGATATAGACCATGTATGGTGTTAATTTGGTGTTAAAATGGTCATGAAATTTTAAACAGAGTATTTAAAATTGTCCCCTGAATTCGAAAAGTTTTTGAGATATAGTCAATTTTCCATTTAATATGGAATTGACTATATCTCAAAACTGCTCCACTTTCATAATTTTTGACGGTATTATCGGATTCAGGGAATAATTTTACATAAGAATTGGCTGTTAAATTTTGGGATACCATGGTATTCTTTGGTTAACCTTGGTACAAGTGAAAAAGCAGCCACTATTGCCAACTTTAGCTCATGACTAAAACGCTATAAAATCACAGCTTATCATGTGAGACGAGTTTTAAAGAATGATAAACCCCACTAAAAATCCTAAGCAATTCCCACACAAAATATCGTCAAATATAAAATACATATTTCTATAATAACAAATTTCTATGATGACAAAAAAATCATTGGCCTAAAAACCCTGTTAAAAAAACGGTTGCTCATTTTGGCACTTGTAAAGTATTATTTATTATTAACAAATTATTAAGTAAATTTCGATAAAATAAAAGGCAAATAGCTCCGCGCCCAACACAACGGAGCCGGGGCCTCATAGTGACTCAGTTAATGTAGAACTGATGTAATTTAAAAGTGTGGGACCCAAGGAATTTTAAAGATTTAAAGGAGATGTTCCAATAAATGCTATCAAACTAAACATTTGCGAAAAAATTTCTGGCGAAATTGAACAGAACAACGATGCAAATCAGCAGTAAATAAAAGCCTACTGTAAAGTAATTGCGTTATCGCCAGACGCAATTTGTTTTGTTTCAGTCGATATCCTCATAAAATATTTATGAGGGAAGAAATTTAACCCTATTAAATTTACCACTACTTTAAGTGGCACGGATTATAACAAAATAGTTAAAAATTGTATAATTCTGCGTGATTGTTAATTTTACCATTACAACTGGTTCGTAATAAATATCTTACTACAAATAGTAATTTTTTGAAGTTTACCACTACTGTGTTAATACTAATAATGTTATAATTTATGAAATTTGGTATACGAATGAAGGGGCAACGGAAAATTCGGCCATTTAGTGGTTGTCTGTTTACGGCTTTGCATAGTATTGTGATATTATACTGTTTTTATCGTGTTGTGAGTGGGTATGGTACAGTTATTAAAGGACTGTGATATTGTGGAACTACTCCCCATTTTAACTGGACGGATTGTAAAACGCATTTTATCTATAGATATTATAATATTGATTTTTGGGGCTTAGGTAGGTACCTACTTATAACTCGTTTTCTCTCGATGTTTTAAAGTAATACCTACCTACCGGCAAGGTTCTTACTTCTCACATTCACTACACAGAGAGAAAGGAGTGGTTGTAAACACCGTAAAGGGTTTATATCCACCTTAACGTATTATTGTATTTTGCCGACCTCATATGGGTTTATAGTAAACACATCTTAAAGTATATCATATTTAGTTGTTAATAAAAGTTAGTTCATTAACAGTTAAAACATTAGTTAGTTAATATTAATAAAAAAACGCTGTGTTCGAAAAGTATTCTTATAGTAAATGGTAGTCACTTAATAGTTAATCCATAGGCGCTTTATATTAGAAAAGCCTTTTTATAGTAAATGAACTTAAGGTAATACTTCATCCACAAGCGCTTTCTAATAAAAAGGCTTTCTTATAGTAAATGGTTCAAAATGTAATAGTTAAACCTTAGAATTTTTTAGAACATTCAGATGGTTTAGTGGTTAATATGATAATTTTACAGACAAGAAATCGGGTATTATTTTTTATAACACAAAGTCTAGAACTAAGCAAATATTAGGTGTTTATTATAATACGAGAAATAATAATAAATATTTTAATTAATTGCAATTATCAGTTCATATTTTAACTATTAGAAATGTATGATTATTAGTATAGCATGTATTTATAACAGTGCGAATGTATTAGGTAATAAATAAAAGTGTGTATTTATAAGACAAATTTATTTTAACAAAGTTAAAAAATATTTAAGGTAACAGAACAAAAAAAAATAAAGTGGCGGCTGGAGGATTTTGGGTATACCGTTATTAGACATGGGACCCACTCCAACTAAGATATGGGACCCACTCCAACTAAGCCAAAAATCCACCATACATTTAAGATAAGCTTATAAGTTATAAATATAAATAAATAAGCTTATAAGTTATAAATATAAATAGTTATAAATATAAATAATAATAATGTAATATAAAACATTAAAAAAATAAAAATTAAATTCTTTTAGAATTACAGTTCTTACTACAAATCACAAGTTACCACTCATCTATAATGAGCTTCCGGTAACAAAATATCACTACATTCTTTTTTCTAAAAATATTAAATTATTATTATTTTTATGTAGGTACTCATATATAGGTTATAAGTTATAACCTATAAGTATATGAGTACATAAAAATAATAATAATTAAAGTAAATTTATTTTAAAAAAGTTAAAAAATATTTAAAGGTAACAGAACAAAAAAAATTAAGTGGCGGCTTGAGGATTTTGGGTATACCGATATCTTAGTTATTAGAAATGGGACCCACACCAACTAAGATATCGGTATACCCAAAATCCGCCAGCCGCCATTAAAAAATGAATACATTTAAGGTAAGCTTATAACTATATACACCTATCCATAAAAAG
This sequence comes from Brassicogethes aeneus, assembly GCA_921294245.1. Classification (NCBI taxonomy): domain Eukaryota; kingdom Metazoa; phylum Arthropoda; class Insecta; order Coleoptera; family Nitidulidae; genus Brassicogethes; species Brassicogethes aeneus. The sequence continues at coordinate 53,727,697 of OV121134.1, forward strand.
TACTTCAAAATAATAATAATTAAAGTAATATTTTTAGAAAAAAGAATGTAGTTATATTTTGTTACCGGAAGCTCATTATAGATGAGTTGTAACTCCTGATTTGTAGTTAGAACTAGGTATAGTTCTAAAAGAATTTAATTTTTATTTTTTTAATGTTTTATATTTTAAATATTTCTTGTTTTATATATATTTACCGGGCTCCGTATATACCTACAATTATTGGTATTGGTATATATACGAAGCCCAGTATATAGAAATAAAACAAAAATATTTAAAATAAAAAACATTAAAAAAATAAAAAAATGCTGACTAAAAATCAGAAGTTACCACTTATCTATAATGAGCTTTCGGTAACAAAATATTTCATTCTTTTTTATAAAAATATTTTTTTAATCTTTTTTTACTAAGAAAAGATCACTGCCGTTTCTGTGCAATGCAACTGGAGTAATATTTTTTACGCTATTTAACGGTATTAAAATTAATGGAGAATTTGATGGAGAATTTAAATCAACAATATATCCCTGAAAATGGTGAGAAAACCCATACAAATTTAATCTTGTGCAGATAAATGAAATGTGGTTCCTATTGTCACAAATAATATGCCTTATAAGAAAAAAAATTGGGTCTATGTCATTTGAGGGCATTTGCAATGAGTTATTTATTTTGAACCGTATTCCGTTAAAATCTACGTATGTAGGGGTGATTAACATATTTTTTAAATCAAAATACTTATGTTTTTTTATACTTTGCAAGCTTTTTTCATTTGCTGGACCAATAATAAGTTTATCTTCGAATCCTTTATCAGACAAAATTTTATAGCAAAATTTAAGCTGATGTCTAAGGCTAAGTGTTTTTACTATATTTTTTCTTGAGGTCACTATTTGAGCATTACTTTTGCCAATTTTATGAAAAGCTTCGAACCGGATTGAAGATAAATTACGTAACGGACCAACATTTCTTATACAGTTGGGGTAGTGAAGTAGAAAGTGATGTTTTGGTTTAAGCTTTTCATTGGACAATTGTATATACAATTCATGATGCTCTTTTATGATATGTGATAAATAAGGAATTTGATTATCATTAATAACTCTTTTTGTAACAATATAAATAATATCAAATAAAAGGATAAGTAAATTCCATCCATCGTCGTCTACATCTATTAAATCACCTATAATACAGGGCAAATAGGTTACAAAAGACGACATTTCACTGGCGCTTAAAATAATGTGCTTTTTCTCTACATGACTGCTTTTAATTAAAGGAATACGATTTCCACAGTCAACTTTATCTTCATAGTCAAAATACTTTATTCTATCATTTAGTTGTTCTAAGGTAAAAAATAGTTTTACCTTTATAAAGTAAAATAATAGAAAGCCCAGTTCATATCTGCAAATGCCCTCAAATAGATCATGCATCACGTCAAATGATGTATTCACAACACAGTGATAATTAGACAATGAATTCCAACAGCAGGATTCTTTTACGCCACAAGATTTCTGTGCTACATGTTGCTCATAATTTGCATAGTTTCTGACTTTATCATTGTTTTCAACTAACATATCTCTGGTTTCTTCTTTAGAAGAAAAACATTTGCGACAAAAGTTATTAGATGAAAAACTTTCAGTAAATCCTGTTATTGAGTTAACTCCTAAATTATCCCCTAGAATTACAATAAGAGAAAAATAAACTTTAATATATTGGTTATTAATAGTGATTGTAATTCCTTCAGTTTCTAAAAATGACAACTCTTCAATAAAACTTTTAAATGTGGCCTTATTTCCATAATTTTCTCTATCGCTAGAGTGAAACATTCCGAACAGAAAAATGTTTTCCAAAAGTGATGAAAACTTGGGAGGTATCCCCGCAATTGAAACATAGACTGCACCGATTTTATATATACCGGCATGAGTCCCTAACGGGTTACAGGATTCATAGTCATCGAAAAAAATTAATAAGGGATAAATTAGTTTAGAGTTATATTTTTGTTTTATGTTTAACCACAATTTTCCGTTAAACAAGGAACTATAATAATTTTGATTAATGTAAGACTCTTCTTCTTTTATGTATTGGTTAATAGTTTCAAAAACGTTACCTAATTCCAAAAATAATTTTAAGACTTTTCGAAGAGGGACAATTTCACCTTCACAACGTTTATATTGAAGGAGTGCGTTCTTGTTACTTTTATCTAGCCGAAAACCGATTAAAAATGATTTTGACTTTACAAGATATTGATTATTTTCGAAAAACTGCAGCCGTTTATATTCGGTGGTTAAATTTTCAAAAGGGTTATTTTGAATATAAGTAATTATTTCATTAAGTTTTGCAGTAATATTGAGAGGTGTTAGAATGTTTGTTATAATATCAATTAAAGTTTCGATAAAGTCAGAAAACAAACCACCGCAATATTCAACTATATCCTGGATTAATTTTCTAGTGACATTACTATTATATAAACTAGATATAAACATATGCACAGCTTTATGTTTTCGTTTTAAAGATTGCTGAGCAGGCAGTGTGTGTGCTTGCACACACGCTGCCTGCTCAGGATCGGCTTGCGTTTCAGTTATAACTATAGGAATTTCTGAAGACAAATTATTGGTGACAATGGGAGAAAATCGTTCTACTTTGAATTCTGATAAAAGACCGTGTATTTTTTTCAGGTGTTTTTCAAGGGCGTAAATATTAGTGTAAAAACGAAAGCACACCCCACATTTAAATTTTTCATTATACTTATGATAAAACTTTATATGGCGTATATATTCTGAAAATTTTACATTCTTCTTACATATTAAACAATTTAAATTCTCCCTCAAATTCTCCATTTTTACAGTCTTAATTAATTAAGGAACACTTACTTTAGACAGTTTTTAATTGGTTAACCACACTGATTACCGTCGGTATTTTATGATCATACTTGGTTTCAATTTGATAAACTGCACGTTTTTAGCGACGGTACAACATACAGATTCTCACTCACTACCACAACTACGTGCTTAACGTTCATTCCGTCAATTTCAGCCACGATAAACGGTTGGACTGGCAGTTCATATTTTTCATGCAGTTGATGTTTCTTTGCAATAGCAGTATTGATGTCACCAACATTCTATTATAAGTAAAAAACTGAGTTAGGACTTGATTACTTGAATATAATTTAAAATTTGTACCTCTACTTTTACAATTATTCCTCCAATGGCCTCATCGCTATTCGGTTTCCATTGCTTTTTTTTTTACAATCCTTGTAGTGCATGGAATAAGGGCCGACAGAAGAATAAAAGCAGTGTATATTTTGTAGTCTTCACTTACTGTAGGGGCATTAAAAATCTCAATCCACGGCTTGTCTCGCAGGGATAAAAACTTTTCTCTCAGGCTTAAAACATTGCGAAGTACTTTTTCAAAATTTAATAACAGGTTGTTGAAATTATTTGGATAGCTTTGATTAAAGTCGGCTTCAATCTGCAACATGTATTAAATGATTACATTAGCATTAGCTTAATAACAAGGGCGACAAACCAATGTATATCCTAAAGGATTCTTTAGAATAGGCCAGTCTTCATAAATTTGTAAAATGTGTTTCTCATCAGTAAAGGATTTTGCTCGAAGAGAAAATGTGTGTTTCCAACATTTTTGTACCTCGGACCACGGTTCAAAATTGTTTTTCAGCCATACATAATCACTATTTTCGGTAAAGCCTTAAAAAAATCATAATGTTTTATTAGGTATTCTGCTTAAGAGTATTTGTATACTACTATACTGATTTGTATATTATAATTGAAATTTTTACGGGTTAAGGGCAACTAGATAATCCTTAAAAATTTCATATCATAAATTAGTCAAAGCTCAATAATAAATATTAAATAAATTTTTTTAGAAAATTTAATTTCCTATAAATATGTAATTTAATTAAATATAATTCACAACCGAAGGATATATATAAATATTTTCACCAATAGAACTATTATTTTCGTAAAAATTAGATTTATATTTAAAAAATGTTAACCTCAAATTTTAAAATCAAAATTACATGTCAGATTACAAACAACTGTCAAATTTCCGTTAAAGAAGCCAATTCATGAAGCTGAGAATCAAATAGGCTGGTTTTATAAGCCTATATGATAATAAAACCAGCTCAGCAATATAGATATTATTTTTCTATGCCCTATAGCTTTAGCTATATATACAGTGGTGGAAATTTAATTTCTCGATTTTTATGTAAGAATGTCATATTCTAGCACGCAAAATCGTTGAAGAATGAAGCTCATTCTTAAACGATTTTTGGTAACATTTTGTTTTTAAGTATTGGTACCCCCAAAATGTCAAACTGTTTAATAACCTCAAATTCATTACTTTTAGGATTATTTATAATAGCTTTGCTTGTTATCCTGCACTAGTGCAACCTGAACTACACTTTTATTGAAAATGAAGCCTTTATTATTGTTTTGTAATATTAAGTTTGCTCCAACAATGCATTTTAATGCAAAATTTTAAGTTTAATGTGAAAAAGTGTCCAAGATAACAAATATTGTCATTTTGTGTTGCCAACTGACATTTTGCGAGAAAAATCCCCCAACTAACAACGACCACAAAACAATTAAAAAAACCTAAATAAAAGTTAAAATCGAGAAAATAGTATAAATCACACGTTGCAGAAGGCTATTCTCGCACTCATTCGTTCGTCCACTCGCTCCTTCGTCGCTCGAGGCCAAATTTCGAATTCGTGCGAGAATATGTGGCCTTCTGCAACTTGTACTTTAATATACTATTCTCAGTTAAGTAGTTAATGGTAGCTTCTAAGGCTAGTAGTGAAAAAAGTACTTGTTTTACTTTTACAACAAAGTGAAGTGGAAAAAATAAAAGTTAAAAAAAAAGCACCCTACCTGTTGAAACGGTTTCGTCTTCGCCCTCAAATTTATTATTGTGTCTTAATAAAGGAATAACTCCACCTCTTCTTAAATAAGTAAGTTTGTTTTTGTACTTATCAACTAATTTTCCTTTAGAAGACTCAGACTTATTGTCCCTTGAAAACCTCTTGAAAACTGGTGCACAGTAATAGACTTCTTTACTTTCATTTGGAAAGAGTTCTTTTATTTTTGTAGCAATAGTCTCAAAGTCATCATTTGTTAGTCTCCTAAATAGAAAATAAATAATACATATTAACAAAATCAAATTTTGTACATACCAACATTCATTATTCAAAAAATAGGATACTATAATGTCGACTAAATAAGATTGGCTTATGCTGTCCAGAATGTTTTTTATCTGATATATATTTAGAATGGCCTGGCCAGTTCTTGTGGTTTGTAAAATTTCTTGTAAATTTAGGTTATTTACAAAATCTAGTCGTGATTTTTTGTTGGGAGGAGAATCGACTTGGCTAAAAAAGTTAGTTTTTTAAAGCAAAATGCACTTTAATGCATTTATTAGATACGTATATGTATGTATATATATTATATGTACTATGTATATATGTCTACATTAGGGTGGCCCAAAAAAAAAATATCTTTTTTTTTCTCGTCTCTTGTAAAAATATGTTAGTTTATCATGCTGTAAGAGCCCTGTCAAAATATCAGCTCGATTAAAAAATTTTTAGGGGTCGCTCAAGAATTTTTAAAATTTTCAAAATCGAAAAATTGAATTTTTGTTTTATTTTAATTTTTTTTCTTGTCTCGATATTATTTTTTTGGTAGAAAATAATAAAAATTTTGAAAATATCAAATCAATATTTTAATTTCTAAAGGTCGTTGGTATTTATATTCAGAGGTCGCTCGAAAACATTCAAAATACTCTTGAGCGACCTTTAGAAATCAAAATATCCATTTGAAATTTTCAGAATCATTATTATTTTTAAATTAAAAAATAATATCGGAAAAAAATTTAATTCATAAAAATCCAATTTTTGACGATTTTGGAAATTTTTAAAAATTTTGAGCGACCCCTAAAAATTTTTTAATGGAGCTGATCTGTTGACAGGGCTCTTAAAACATGACAAACCAACATATTTTCACAAGAGACAAGAGAAAAAAAATTTTCTTATTTTTTTGGGCCACCCTAGTCTACATGTTTATATGTATATACGTATACGTACTTTTCAATTGGTTGCAATACGGTTATAAGTTGTTGTTTTGATGTTGAAGGCTCATCATTTACCAAGGATACATTTCTAAAACAAAAATATTATTCTCTATATTGGAGGCACTAACCTATGGAAGTATACTTCCATAGGTTAGAACCTATAGGTTCTCGCAATTAAATAGGGCTTACATAAAATTTTTGTTCGGTGGCAATTCGAATGGCTCGTTAATGTTTATTACTTTTACCCCACTGTAAAAAACCCTTAATTAATAATAGTAGTAATTTATTATACAAGGGAAAAATGTATTAGATTTTAGCTCGAGGCTGCAGCCTCGAAGCAAACACATGTGTTTGCTTCCCAACTCTAAAATCTAATATTTTTACCAGTGTATAATATATTACACTATTTTTTTCTGTGACGAAAAAAATGACGATTTAATATTAAAAAACATATTAAAGTCAGAAAATCAATCGATGTCGAATTTGAAGTTTTAAATTGGTAAGGAGAAAAAAGTAATTTCATCTTGTTACCTGTTAATATACATAAAATGTCAAACTTTTTTCCGTCACAGAAATTTTTTTTTAGTAATTTGTTTATGCCAACCCAAGAGTTTTGTCTTCATGAGAAACTTGTGTCGATGAAGCCCGACTGGCAGGTGAAAAATAAGCTTGGTCTCTATAGATAAGATAAAAAAAATCATTTTAAATACAATCATCATGTACTTGTAACATACCTTTCATTTAGTTCGGAAGAAAAAGTACTACCGAGATTGCTCTAAAATAAGAAAATAGTTTACTCTCTAAAAATGAATTAGTTAAAAATGTAAAGTAGAACAGTTTTTGAGATATAGTAAATTTTCCATTTAATATGGAATTGACTCTATCTTAAAAACTGCTCCACTTTCATAATTTTTGACGGTATTTTGGGATTCAGGGAACAATTTTACATATTCATGAATTGGCTATTAAATTTCATTTTGACTAATTCATTTTTGACTAATTCATTTTTAGACAGTATAGAATAAATAACCCAAAATGCCTACCTCATTAAAATCCTCATCATAACTAGTTGCCTTTAGTCTTAAACCTATTTTTTCTTCTTCTATTTTTTTACGCAGTGTAACTCTGTGCCCAATCTTTGGTACAATTAAAGCTAAATCAGTATCAGATATGTCTAATAACACCTCTTTATCTATTTCATTTTCTAAAATGTGCAGGTAATTAGGTTAATTAATAAAGTGACCATTGTCATTGTTGCTTCACCGCGAACACAATTATGGTGGATTTATGCATGCTGCACATTTAAGAAATTAAAATTTACAAATTAACATTAAGTTAACATTATCATTAAAAAGTTAAAATGTATGTAATGCAATGAAAGCTTTTATTCAACACATTAAAATTATATTAATGTTAACTTATAAGCAGTGAACGGATTTTTAGTTAACCTTAGACAAACAGCTGTCAAAAGTAATCACTATAGCCCTTTTGACAGCTCTTATAAGCATAGGCAGGTAGGTAATAAAAATCACAATAGATTGTAATGGAAGAATAACACTGATTTTTATTACCCGCCTATGATTAATGTTTACTTTTCGTCCAAGGTTAACTGTGGTAAAATTTAATTTTAAGTTATACCTTACCTTAATTCGAGATAAAAGTCAAAATTTTAAAGTAAAATTTCGAGTTATTGGTAACTGGAAATTTTAGAATTATTATTTTGTTGTGCTGTGTCCGTTCTACACCTTCGTAAATTTTAAAATTATTAATTTTTTTTGTGCTTCCTTCTACGCCTTCCTAAGTTAATAATAGCTTTATTTAATTTTATTTTTTTTTATCAGTTAATTATTTATAGTAAATATTTATACTAAAAACGTATGGCCGATAAATCGGTATCGGCCGATATCCGCCATGCGTCTATCGGTATCGCCCGATAGGTATCGGTATCGGCCACAAACACCATATCGGTCTATCTCTACTTTATTATCTGTGAAATCAAATTTTTCATAAAGTTATATATATGTAGGTATTTTAGGTATATTATTTAAGCCTTGATTCAACGATTTAAGGTTATTTAAAACAATTCAAATTTTCAGAGTAATTATTCTGTATATTTTTATTGTTTTAAATAACTGTAAATCATATAATATATTACATTATGCAAAATATTAAAAGTCAGGCCCGGTTGTACAAAGCCAGTTCACTGCAGGTTCAGTTAAACCACGCTTAGAATGCGACATTTACAAAAGATTAGATATTTTCGCGGAGCTAATACCGAACTAATTCCGGACATCCTAGGCATGCGCTTTTTAAAATTTGGCGTTCAAATTGTAAATTGCGCATGCCTAGGATGTCCGAACTAGTTCTGGATTAGCACCGCGAAAACACCTATTGTCGTTATGTTGATAAAATTCTAAGCCTGCCATCATGGCAGTGCCATAAACCGGTTTTGTACAACCGGGCATTACCGCGTAATTTGTCTGTATTAAACATCCACCTTAATTAGCTTATTGTTTATGTTAACTTAATCTTCTTAATTTTATGTTAATTATACTGCACAAATCCACCATTTCATAAGTACATACCGTACCTTGATTTGCAAGTTATACATAGGGAAAATACATTGTAGGTGGAACAGACAAGTCGAAGTCGGCGCGGTCAGCGCGAAACGAAAATGTTCTCAGTAATTATTTTGACGAGTGGATGAGTAGACTAAAACTGGCGATTAAAATTTTATTACGTCCAAATAATTTCTGAGAACTTTTTCGCTTTGCGCTGACTTCAACTTGTCTGGTCCACCTACAATTTATTTTCCCTATGTAGGTATAGCTTGCAAATAAAGGTACGGTAGAGTAAATAAATAAACAAAACTTACCTTGAAATTTTTCGATGTACTGGGAATATCCCCACTTGGTTAGGAGTTCCTGACAATCCGCCTTGGAATTTTCCATAATTTGCACAAAAAAACACTTAATGATGCTATTATTACTTCTATGATGCGAATCTCTTAAGAGTCTTCTCACTATTGAAACTCGCAAAGCCTATGCGGCATAGGTACTTTTTTTATCCCCACTTCAGTGGTTTATTGGGTATAAATGAATCTTATTAGTAAATAGTAATAAGTTATTACATATAACACCATGCTATAGCAATAAATAATATATAATAATAAGTATTAAGAAATCTGTTTGGATAATAATAATAAAAACGTCTACAAGTCATCTCTTCGTAGATTTATTATTACCCGATAAGTTAACTATTACCGCATGGTGTAATATTCTGTAGATATTGTAAGATTACTAATATCAAACCAATGTAATACATTTAAACCATGACAGCTAACTATTATTCATATAAGTTCTTAAATAACCGCCAAATTATTACCTAATACTCTTTTTTTGTTAATAACCAAGACATCAACCAGCAAAACACCTTCGTGTGTTTAAAATCTATTCCATATTATTTATTAAAAAATTAGAGATATCTTATCTTGAGGCAATAATTAAGTTCTAGGAATTAATCATGTTTTACCAATTAAACAAAAAGTTTATTTATTATATTTCAAAATTTAAAAATTATAACTTTATGGTACTTATAAAGAAATGTGTTCGTAACTTATATTTTGTAATAATAAATGAGTTTTTTCTCTCTGTGTAGGCACTGCCTAGTAGGCAGTGTGCGCAACACTAATTTAGAAGAAAAAAAACTACAAACAAAAATTAAATTAACAAACACTTCTTATTTATATATTGGTTGGGTTGGGTTTTTACTTCATAATGTATTCAATTTCTCTAAAAATATTCGTACGATAATTTAAGGATATTTGTACAATAATTTAAGGATCCGCTATGTTTTTTATAATATTTAGTTATTTCATAATTTTTGTAGGTCTTATTTAACTTTTATATTTGTGGAAATTCATATAAATAATTTTATTTTAATAAAGAATGTTTTTAATTTAATTGTCATTTATTTACTACCTTACCGTGCTATTTAGAAAACCTAATTATAGGGGTAAGTGCAATCAATATTACAAATTAAACAATGATTTTGGATAAGGTTCGCCTTACTGTTATATCCTGTTTTAAATACTATTATATCCTGTTTTAAATACTATTTTAAGTAGGTGCAATAATATACTAAGCGTATACCATATACCAATATGTCGTAAGTTTCAACAGTGTGTAGTGGTAAAAGGTTTTAATAAAACGGTTATTATATAACAACATGTAGTAAACTTTAATTAAAGCAGTAGTGGTAACGATCACTTTGCTGTAATGTTAATTCGTAACAATAACTCATTACCATTCTGTAAGGGTAGCAACTAAGGTTCCACTGGTTGGAGCATGTCAGTTGAACCAAACCCAAAAATGATATTTCAAAATCCCAAAAAAATATTCTAATTAAATGCTTAACAATAAAAATGAATAAATATAAAAACCCGGCAGCTAAAGCAGTGAAATGTATGCTCGGCTATAATATGTGCTTTCTCCGCCTTGTCCATAATGTGGTAGGTAAGTTAGAAAGTTTACTAGCGCGCTGCAGCGTTTTGAAGAACGCAAAATTTCAAAACGCTTCGATGACATTGAAGAGAGCGCGTGAGGTCAAGATGTTATAACAGATATGTCAAGAATTACGAGTGAATTGAACACTGTTTACAGCACTGTCTTTTATATAAGACCGTTGTTTCTGGGTTATTTTCGATATTGTTCAAATCGTTTAAAAATCGATTTAAAGTACATGCTATAGAAGCAAACTTTTAATTTTATAAATAATTTTATGAAATTAATGGTTTTATAACAAGTAAAAATAATATAACAAGTAAAAGAATTTGTTTATGTTTGAACTTTATTTTTGTAGGTATATAATTTATTCGTAAATCTAGACACGCCTACTATAAAATTTTTATCAATTTTAAAAGTCATTTTTAAAGAAAAAATCGTAAAATCGTAAAATCGTTTTCACGGTATGGTTGTTATTAGTGACCAATTTCTACAAAAGACTTGGTTTCACACTGATTTTAGAAATCACGTCCCTACTCTATTGAGCGAAGTACAAAAAGACACTCCTCGGCCGAAAATAATTTTACCACTTGTCCTGGTATAGTGCAAAAGAATAAGGCTGATAAATATTAGTGATTTTGACATAATGTCGATGTAGATTCCAAAAGAACTCAAGAAAAATCGTGAACTCTTTAATGAAGAGTCATAGGTTAAGGTCCAAGGAAGACGTTTGAGATTATTTTTGACAACAAATTTGGATTTGGCACGTTGAAAAACCTAACTATTGATATGCCTACACCCTAAAATAGAAAAACATTTTTTTTTCAGTTTTTGAAGTGCAGGGCGAATTTTGACATCGGATTCGGATTCAGTGCGTCAAAATAAATAAAAAAACCCATGTCCATACCCAGATCCGGGTACTTTTGTTTTATTTATTGCCTTAATTTGGCGAAGCTATTGGATTACAAAAGAGAATTTATTAAATAAACCAAATACAAATTTAAGAATAAGTGCAATCAATATTTTTTATAAATGGTAAAGTTAAAAAAATCCTTTTTTATAGATACACCAAATAAATAGAAGAGATACCATTTTATTACATATATCCTTACAAAATACATATGACATAGAAGAAAGCATTGAATATTTTTCATTTATTTAAAACCAAACAAATTACGAATTTATTTGAATAAAGAGGTTGACTTAGTACTGCAGTATCTAACAGGCAAGTGGTAAAGTTGCCCTATACAGGGTTAAAGCCGATTTTAGTGTTCTACTACAATCCTTACATCACAATTTTTAAATTAATTATTTTTATTTGTGTTTCGTTTTGTTTTCAACTAAGCAAACTGTTATAATATGATATGTTAATTATAATTTTTTTAAAGTATTCTTAAGCTATCCTTTAAGCAGCAATTACATTAATATTTAACTTTTAATTTATTTACTCTGTGTACTTTGAAGGGCAGTTTCTGATACCAAATGATGATTTTTGGTACATATTTAATTAAAATACCGTTAAATACATAATACTTCATTTATTATCTGCTTGTTTATCAAAGCAATGTAATTATTAATTAAAATCTTACTGTTTGAAAATAAATTTTTGCTTTGAATGTTTACCTAATATTTTTTAATTAGGTGTAACAAGACATAACAAGGCATTTCATATTTTTATAATTATTATTATTTTTTAAACAAATGGACTCTTCTTTATATTTTACGCTAATGAACTTTAGTTTAGTTAATTAATTTAAAATTTACTATTAAAAATTTCATTTAGAAAAATTTAAAGTTTAATATATTATTAGCTGAACAAAAAATGTAAAAGGTAGTTCCAAAAATTTAAAATCATTATAAAAATACATTTGGGAAATTTGCAGACAATATTATTGGAAAGAAATGTTATGATAAAGTAAATCAAATCCATTTATTAATTTAAGAAAAGTCGAAATTTATCCAAAATTAATTAGTTTAATCTAAAATAGAAAAAAACTGACAAAAATAAGTGTTTTATGATAAATCTGTACATTTTGCAAATGATTCATATCATCAAATTAAAATTAACATCATCATTATCGTTTAAGTCCTAAATCGCATACATTTTTTTCTAGGAACAGCAAAGTTAAGATTTGTCACAGAAAAAGTTTTTCTTAATCCAATCAAACATTAAGATTGGCTTTATGTAACGTCAAGCTTAATTTTCAAAGAAAAGATATACGAGGTGTGTTCAGAAAATATCGGGAATTTTAGTTTTTTGAAACAAATATTTATTTATTCGTCTACATTAATGTTGTGGCCTTTAAAATAGTCCATTGGATATTATGCACATGTGCCAGCTCTTCTTCCAATACTCGAAACACTTCTAAAACTCGATCTTTGGGATAGCCTTTAGTTCTTTCAGCGATGCGCTTTTAATGTCATCTATGCTTGCAAAACGACGGCCCTTTAAGGTTCTCTTTATTTTTGGGAATAGGAAAAAGTCAGACAGAGGCATGTCTGGCAAATATGGAGGCTGGGGCATCATTACAGTATTGTTTTTGGCCAAAAATATCGTTCAAAATTTTAGAACAAATTTTGCTGCCACGCGTTTCATACCTAAAACATTCGAAAAAATTTCATGGGATGAGCCAATCGATATTCCAACATCATCAGCGACTTCTCTGATGGTTTATAACCATTTCTTCCACTTTTTCCATGTTTTTATCGGTTGTTAATGTACTTGTGCGTTCGGGGCGTTCGTCATCTTCAACGCCTTCACGGCCATCTTGGAAACTCATATACCACTTGTAAACTCTTGTTTTACTTATAGCAGACTCACTATATGCCTTTGTTAACATTTCACAGAATTTATTTAATTTTTTAAGGAAAATTGGATACAAATTGTTTGATACATTTCTTTTAACGAACGGAAAATCGCCGAGCTCATAAAACACGTCTAGCCTTAGCGGCTGCCACAGACAAAGTGAACAATGAAAACAGCTAAATAATCAGTGTGTTGTTAAATAATTTTCAGATGCAGGAACACCTGCCAAAACGGGCACCATTTAATTTAGTCTAACCCAACTTAAAACTAGTGTGTGGAAGCAAATATGGATAAGGTAACGGATTTGTCAGCATGTGCAAGCACACGAGTTGAGAAGCGCATTTAACCACACGCAGCGCACTATGATGGAAACGCTGGGCGAGGCAGTTTATGCTCTAGAGCCTAGGAGACTTCTGAAGAGCATTGGGTGCTATAGTATGGCAGGAATAAGTGAAGTGTAGAATAAGGCAATTGTGGCGACGTTTAACGACTCGCAGAGCACGATAAAGTATTGCATCGCTCGGGGCAGTTTACACTCTGGTTAGAATCGAGAAAATTTAATCTGGGATTTTATAAATTTAAATTAATGGTATTTTTAAAGTCAAAATTTCCAAATGTTAGAATTCATATCCGCATATTACTTGACACAAATTGTTTTAACTAAAGGCGATAATAATGTAAATTTCTTATAATTTTGTCACATGCCAATATTTAAAAAACGTCCAGAATACGTTATGGATTTTCTTAAATACCACAACAAGTATTGGTCAAATATCAGACGCTTTGTGTTCTTTTGGAGTTAGTCAAAACGCATTTGGTCATTTACACAAGTTTCACAAAACCAATATAGCGTACACAGAAAAAACGCTTTGATATAGTCAATAACAATGCTATAGCTATATATAATTGTGGTTGTTGTTTTTTCATTTCTCCAATAAAAGTTAAAGTTTATTCAATCAAATATGTTTGGAGCAATTGAGGGTAAGGAATTGATGTTATTACAAATATTATATTTAGCCCATAACAAAATATAATCAAGTTAAAATAACTTGTTATAGTGTAAATGTCTCTTTATATTTAAACCTAATGGATATATGTACCTTAAACATTTTAGAAATGATTGTATTCAAATTTTATCTGATTAAGGTAAAATTAACAATATTTATTTAAATATAAAATTAATTTATATTAAAAGTTATAATGCTTCAACCAAAAATTAAAAACAAATGAAATAAGAATAGTCTTTCTTTCTTTTAATGTTCATGATTTTTATTCCAATGGAAACATGTTTTCACTGTCTTGAAAAATACTTCTTATTTGCCCAATTATCATTCCCATTTTTTCAATGCGGCCTATATTCGTAAGTAATATCATAAGGGCATTTAATTTTTCCGAAAAGAATCGAAAAAACACGTTGCTAAGTAATATTTTTACAAAAAGCATGAGTGCTGGTGGCAACAAAAATCAGAGTCGAAGAGGAGGATTTTTGCACCTGCACGAATGCATTTTGTTAAAAAATATTACTTAGCATTGTGTTTTTTCGATTTTTTTCACAGGAAAAGTTAGATGCCCGAATGGTATTTGACAAGACTATTTCATGAGTAACAGTTAACAATTAAAATATAAATTGCAATTTTTGGTGACAACAGCTGTCAAGTTTTGCCGCGGGTAAACTCGAAAAAACTGCTGACAGGTGCTGTCACGCAGTTTTTTCACCTAGAAACCATTTGTAATTCAAAATTGCGCGTTTGTGATTGGTTGAAATTAAGACGAGGGAAATAGTCAATTTAATGATTGCTAAAATTCAGACAAACGCACCAGGGCATCTCCTGCCACACCACACATCGGCAACCTGCAATCGCGTACGTGCGTATAGTTAAATGTGATCAACTGATTAATCGGTATTTTTGGAGACGCGCATTGATGTAAGTGTATGGGTTATCTCCGGTGTAGGTGATGTGCGTGTTTGGTTGTTTGTTATATTTGCTAATTTCTTGGGGGTCGTACTTCCTAATCCCGAATTTTCAAGGCAAGTTGTAAATGTTTTTTAATTGTATGTCCGCAATGCATTATCCACATGGAGAGAAATGTATAGTAAATTTTAGATAGTAAAAAAATATAGTAAAATTTACATTAACAAATTTTTAGGGCAACAATATTATATATTCGTCAATACAATATTAAGATTGTAATACAAAATACTATTTTTTATTATACAATTTTAGTAAAGATTACAACACCAATCATAAATGTATAATATATATTTTAATTTTTAATATGTTTGTATAGTAAATTGATTTTACTATCTAGAAATAGTAATATTTACTATATGATTTAATCAGATGTACATCTAATATTATAATATATTACACATTAATAAAAAATATAGTAAAAATAAAGATACTTTTATGTTTAAGGTAAATAAACAATATATTTAAATATAATATACAATAAAGTAACTCATAACATTTTAAACATTCAATTTTCTTAGTTTCTTCAATAAACTTCCTTGACCCATTACTGGTAATACTTATAAGAAAGAATTGAACCTACTTGGTTGCATAGTATGTACCGATTGCGGCAAAAGCCACGTCGCGACGCGTCGTTAGACGGCGTGGATCACGTGTTGTTCTTACATCTCGGCTCTGTTGGCTTACCAACCATGTTATATAAGCTCAGATTTTTCTTTGTTTTGGGTGGGTTTCACTACTACAAGTTGCTCGACAGTTTCTTGTCGACACTGATGATACCCAATATAGGTCAAAACACCTGTCTGTCGGTATTTGAAGTTGATGGAAGGCACTCAAAACAAAAAACTTTGGCGAGGTGTAGGTTTTCTTTTTCATAAGATTTTTGTATATTAAAAAGTACAATAAATATGCTACAATTTTTAATTGTTATTTTAAATCATTTATTATTTAATAAACCATATAAATTTTAATAAAATCGGCCAAAGCGTTTTTAAGCTATAAATAAAAAATTCAATGAAGCATTTTTGGACACGTGTTTATAGGACCTTTTTTCATATTTTGATGAGAAGAATTTCCCCAGAGCTTTTGTTACCACAAGTCTGAATCACCCTGTATATTTTGAATAATACGAACATAACCTTATATACATTTTACCCAAGTCTGAGAAATTATAAATTCGTATGCAAAACTATAAAAAACGTAGATAGTAGAATAGAATTGTGAATGAAAGTGTTTTTATATACTTTATATTTTATATATTTGAATAATACGAACATAACCTTATATACATTTTACTCAAGTAAAATATAAATTGATCTATGTTTTGTTTGTATTTTTAATGCATCAAAAGTTTTTTAAACAAAATCAAACAATAAAACAATCTTTTGTCCAAAGAAAAGCACGAAACAGTATTTCGGAAACACCGGAAAATTTTCCACAACACTCCAATGTATCAATAAAAATCTGAGACAAAAACTAACTGTAATATTAGATTATAAGTAAATGACTGTTTGCCTGTATTTACAAAAACGTTACGACAAGCACTAAAGGAGCAACTGCTTAAAATTATTATTAGTCATAACTTATGACTATAGACTATATAAAAACTTTGAGTGTGATAATTTACATTCTGATTTGCAAGCGGATAATCCGCGAAAAATTAGAGTTAAAAAGTTAAACATTAATTGAAAATTACAGGATTCGCGCGGTATAACCGACCCAACTTTTTGTTTTTTCGCCAATTTTTTTCAAATTTGTTTCATTAAAAAGCTACATATTGCATTGGTGGAAGCCCCTAAATGGTGGGGGACCTGGGGCCGTGGCCCCGCTGGCCCCATGCTAAATCCGGCCCTGTGTACAGATAATTCTCACATTTTGTGTTTCGCGTTGCAAGTAAAAACTTTGGTTTATAACTCGATTTCGATTTATAATCTCTTATATCATTGATTAAGAAACTCAACGCTTATATATATATATATATATATATACCTAATGATATATCATTGATTATTATGTTTTTTACTCAACGGTTATATAGTTAGAGTTTTTAAAACGTTGCATTTTCATATTTTGTCAAATGATCCCATTTGGCACGTATATTTGTTGGTGCAGAATTAACTAATTATAACTTTACCTAATATAATTTATATAAAAATAATTGTTGTACTTACAAAACCTTAAAATCAAACATTTTTATATTTGGGTCCTTTAAAAAAACACCGTCAACTGCATCCATTTTAAAATAGTAAACGACAAAATATATCTACGAATTCATGGCAAAATAATATTATATATAATACATAATATAATACCCGTTTTTGGTATTCTATTGTTAAGTGGAAATTTTCTCAATAAACGCTTTTAATAATGCATAAAGCTGTTTGAATTCAGACGACTTATTTTTTTATAATTTTTAATTAATTAATCAAATGTATATTTATTGTATCTGATAGGGACTGTATGTAATTTATTTCTTCATTCGGATTTCCATTGTTTATTGGGAAACCGGTAAAAACTCAACTCAGGATTTCCTCTCGAAAAACAACACAACAAATTGTTACACGTTTTTTTCGAAATTTTTAAAGTTTTCTGGC
Source organism: Brassicogethes aeneus (assembly GCA_921294245.1). Classification (NCBI taxonomy): domain Eukaryota; kingdom Metazoa; phylum Arthropoda; class Insecta; order Coleoptera; family Nitidulidae; genus Brassicogethes; species Brassicogethes aeneus. The sequence goes on from OV121134.1 coordinate 53,745,638, forward strand.
CTTTTCTCAAAAACACTGCTTTGTAACATACGCGTTGTAAAAGTGGAAGTTTGCTTACGATGATATCGGCCACGTGTTGGCGCTAATAGCAATGCTTCTTTAGCGTATAGTAACTTATTTTAATCGCTTCAATAAATTTAAAAAAAAAAACTAGATTCGCCATTACGTATTTTTAACGCCAAATAAATAAATCCTTTGTCTAGGATACCAAAATCGGTTGCCCAGTGTACTCAAACATATCACGTCGTGGACGTTTTCGATGTGTGAGCCTATAGGTTGAGGAGATCTGCAAATACCCCCCCTGATAAACAATCCGTGGGTTATTACGATCCTAATTGTTTAAAATAAATGCATTCAAAAAGCCATGTAAATGTAACTAACATTTAAATTTAGCGCAACGGAAATGCCATTGATATAAGAAGTAGCGTGCCATTGGTTAGAAAGAACCGCGTGTTTAGGTGGGAAAAGGTAGTGGGAAGTGTCGTCTGTCAAACGGGCAGGGGTACGAACGGGGAGGAATTCGAGCGGAGCTTTTTCCAGGAGAGGAGCCGTGCAGCGATAAGTGTGTTTCTTTTAAAAATTGTGTGTGCAGAAAAGTGTTGGAATTTGTAGGTTTGTACATTTAAATAACTAAATTATTGTAGTATAAATATTCCTCAGCATTTTGGTATAATTAGTTAAACTAATTATACCAAAATGCTGATTTAATTTAGTTTACACAAACACCTTGTGTAAAGATAAATAATCGATCAATTGACTTGGCGTCATCGTTCGATCTATTACGCTGTAATGGCTGCCGTTTTAAAGCAAACCACGCTGTAAAATTTACGTTTAAAATTTGGTATTTCGTATTATAATTTAGATTCTAAGTTATAAACAAATGGTACTTGATTTATCTAATAAAAGGCAGGGTTTTTTACGTGTATTTTATCTAATAAAATGCAGGGTTTTTTGCGTGTATTTTATCTAATAAAAGGTAGGTTTTTACGTGTATTTTATCAAATTAAAATAGGCAGGACCGTATTCGATTTCATTTAGCTAAATGTCAGGACAGTACTTAAGATTATTTAATTAATTTTAATAAATATTTCAAAAGGGGGATTTAATATAAACGCTGTGTAAATTAAGTGTATTTAATATTGATTTTCTTGAATACGGGATTTATAAAATTGTACTCGCGGATTCACATTTATGTCCCGTAATTATTTAAGTGAATTTTACCAGTCATATTAAATTATTTGGTAATACGTTTTGGAGTGAGTAGCAACAGTAATTGTGTGATAACGACATTTAATTTATCCACTGCCCGTGGAGTCCATGATGCAACAAGCCCATTTTGAATTACTATCCTGTAAATTTTACCAGGGGCCGGTCGGTTGGATTTATCTGGTTGGGTCACGGTTACATTGTTTTTGTTATTTGTGTCATTTTGATTACCTATAGGTAATAGTTGCCATGGAATGGTATATTTTTACCATAAAATAATATATTGTTTTATGGTATTTGTTAATCTATTAACGTTTGCCGACAAATGAGGCATAATAGACAATGGCGGACCTGCAGTTGAAGCGATCTCGGGCCTGATAATTATTTACTCCTTTTCCAACAGTTTATTGAGCCTGAACTCTAATAAATATTACATGAAAAATTATGTAATGGTAAACTTAAATTCAACAGTAAATAATAAATTTAAAAACTTTATTTGGATCATGGAGGCCTATTGCAGACGGAATGCTTGATGAATAAAGTTAAATTTAAAATACAAAATTAGAGACTAAGACTCAATCTACTTTCACCAAACAAACAAACAAATAAACAAACAAATCAGCAAAAAGCGAAGATAAAAAATTAAAAATGAAAATAAACAAACAAATCAGCAAAAAGCGAAGATAAAAATTAAAAAATGAAAAACGAGAGCTAAGCTCTAGTATGATGTATTATTTATCTAATGGTATTTATATATTTATTTATATTTGGGTTGTAGTCGCAGTAAGGAGATATTGTGTGGTTTTTAAGAGGTTGTAGGAGGTCCTTTTCTTTCAGAGTTAACTAAGTTAAATGTCGTTTGGTATACGGTTATTTTTGTTGCTCTATCCAAATAAATATCATTATTGTTTGTAATAAATTGTAAATATTTTATACGTGAAACTCACTCCCATAATCCCTTATTTTGGAAGGTTTTATGAGCGATACTAATTAAAAAAATAAACGGGAGCCTTCCGGGTTTTTGACCTGAGTTCAAACGTAACTTATTGCCTTTTATTTACTGTATTTTTATTTCCCTTTTTAATACTTTCCCTATGAATACAACACCTCACAAGTACCTTGGGTTACTAAATTAATGAGCTCTATTACCGTAAGTATTTATTTTATTTATTTGTCGTAATTTAATATAACATTTGCCGTGGTGTTATATTTCATTTATCACTTGGGGTGTAACTTTTTGCAGATTCTTTGCTGGGGGGGGGGTGTGAACGCTTACAAGGTTATATACGAGGTGTGTTCAGAAAGTAAAGGGAATTTTAGTTTTTTGAAAAAAAATTTTATTTATTCGTCTACATTAAATTTTTCGCCTTCAAAATAGTCCCCATTACATATTATGCACTTGTGCCAGCGCTTCTTTCAATCTTCTAAACTCTTCTCAAACACGATCTTTGGAATAGTCTTTAGTTCTTTTAGCGATGCGCTTGTCATTTATGCTTGAAAAACGACAGCCCTTTAAGGTTCTCTTTATTTTTGGGAATAGGAAAAAGTCAGACAGAGCCATGTCTGGCGAATATGTAGTCTGGGGCATCATTACTGTATTGTTTTTGGCAAAAAATTGTGTTTAAAATTCAACAATTTTGGAACAAACTTTGCTGCCAAGCGTTTCATACCTAAAACATTCGAAAAAATTTCATCGATATGCCATTATCATCAGCGACTTCTCGGTGATCGTTCATAACCATTTCTTCCACTTTTTCCCTATTTTTATCGGTTGTTAATGTGCTTGGGCGTCCGGGGCGTTCGTAATCTTCAACGTATTTACGGCCATCTTGGAAACTCATATGTCACTTATAAACTCTTGTTTTACTCATAGCAGACTCACCATAGGCCTTTCTTAACATTTCACACACTTTATTTTATTTTTTACGCAAAATTTGATACAAATTATTTGACCCCATTTCTTTTAACGAACGAAAATCGCCGAGCTCATAAAAACACGTCTAACCTTAGCGGCTGCCACAGACAAAGTAAAAAATGAAAACATTTAAAATTTTTATCATTCTTCAGGGGTATGTATACCAACATAATAAAGACAATTTTATGACAACCAGACTCTCCAAACCCGCGAAATTTAAAAATTCTCGTTATTTTCTGAACACACCTCGTATACTACTCGTTATAACATAAGTATACAGCCCGTTCAGAGTAAAACCGAATAAAGGGAAACGTTTTAGGCGTGGCCTCGCCTCCCTCCAACGCGCGTCACAGTAGCTTGTGTGATAAACGACATGACGACACGTCGAGCAGGTAAGACTACCTTAACCCTTTCAATACTGCGGGGATATATACGTCCCAAAGAAAATTAAAAAATGTCTCTACTTAATTAAGTGCGTTTAAATAAAACAGGGTCGGGACAATTTAGTATTTCTATGTCTTGACTTGGGATATCAGTAATAAAAACTTAATTTATTTAACGTCATGTGAACAATAACCAGCTGTTTTTCGGCCATTGCACGCTCTAAATTGAAAAAGACCAGTCACATAACCTATTTTGTGCAGTTTTTGTGTAAATTTTGCTTGAATTTTTGTGATACTTTATGTGCATTGTACGTCACAACTCATTCCTCAAAATATACGTTGGGACAAAAATATCCCTGCAGTAATATGACAGGGGATAGTTTTATCCCATCAGTGTTTTTTGATAATAAACATTTTCAAAAATAGTAGAATTTCTTTAGTGTGGGGATAAATATATCCCAGGGCATATTACTGCAGGGATAAATCTGTCCCAGGCCTTTTTTTCAAATACCACCAAAGTTAAAAATCTGTTATTCAGTCAATTAACTATTTTTAACCTAAATATAGTTTTAACACTAATAAAAAAGTTTTAAATTAATTTCCGAAAAGTCGTATTGAAAGGGTTAAAAATTAAATGATAATAATGCAAAAATTCTCATTAGCGATGCAGTAGCTTGTGTGATAAACGACATGACGACACGTCGAGCAGGTAAGACTACCTTAAAAATTAAATGATAATAATGCAAAAAATCTCATTAGCGATGCAGGCTATTTGCTTAGCTACTGTGTCGCGCGTTGGAGGGAGGCGAGGCCACGCCCCATACGTTTCCCTATATTCGGTTTTACTCTGAACGGGCTGTATATATTTTACTAGGCTGAACATCAAGACAGTATTCAGTCATAAGCTAATCGAATAAAGTTAAGCATATTAAGATATTTTGACCAAAACATAAATTTAACGATACAATTTTATACGCCCTGTATACTTTATTTTAATATTTGGTAATAAAAACGTAAAAATGAAGAAATCTTATCAGTCGGTATCCAGTTTGATTTCAACTTTGTTCAAAAATATGCTTAACTTTTTTCAATCAGTTTATATAGCCAGGGAACTAAGTTAACTTATTAGTTAAACAATTAATAAAAATAACATTTAATGAAATTTTTTTTTACATTTTTTAATTTTTTTATATAGTTAAATAAGTTTTAGAGAATTAATACTAATTCCTTCGCTTAATAAATTTGCAATGTTGTTATTATAATAATTATTAAATCATCAAATTGCAGTAACATTAATGGATTGGTCCAAATCAAGGAGAATATTTGTTGTATATCGAAATATATTAAAATTTATTGTTTTGTTTTAACTACCTCGATATTATGTGTAAAAATATTTTGGAGTTAACTGAGCAACATATTTTTTATAATTTATTTTTATAGAGCTTGACTTTTTTCCATTAAATTTTAGAAAAATTAATTACTGATTAATGTTAATAAATATCAATAAACCAATGAGACCCCAAAGGGATGTCATTAAAAAAATAATAGATAGTACCATTTATAAATGGTACATAATACTTGGTAGTCAAGGGATATAACTAAATTCTAAACTTATTAAGCTAAAAAACAACAAATAACTAACTTTTCTAACTTTTACCATGATTTTTTAAAACCAAACAAAATGTACTTGTACCCCTTTGCTTTTAAATGTGCTTTAACTATGATTTTGGCATTCCCACAAAAGAATAATTAAAACCTTAAATCCCAGAAATTCAAAAGCGGTATTCTATTTATTATATTTACGTCCACAAAGAGAAATGCCAAATAAAAGTCTTAATAAAAATCCGTGATATTTTTTATAGGAAATTTAAAACTGTCACGTATTTAATTTAGACGAAAATCACACAATTTTTCTCAATTCGATCCGTTCGTTCAAATATCTTTTGTCCTCATTATCTGAAAAACATTTCATAAAAGTGTAAGAGTATTCTTCAACAAAACGACTGCAACCTTTATTTTCGTAGAACTGTTTATTTTCCTTTGTTGAAAAAAAAACCTTTTAGAACTAACATTCTAAACTTATTTCGTCTACTACTCCTGAGGTTATTTTAACAAAAGTAATACAACTTTTAATTGAATGTATTGAAACAATAATAACATGTTGTTCCTAAAAAACAATAAATGTTTATTTTATTTTGTCAGGTTATTTTTTTAAGTTCAAATCAATATCACTTTGCTTGCAATTTTCCTATGACTTTTTGTCATTTTTGCATTCAGCGCACCCGAATTACCATAAAAAAGTTATTGCTTAAAAAGTTAGTTAATATAAAATGATACACTAAAAAAAGTTTTGGTCTTATTAGGCATCGTGCGTTTTAATAAATATTACAAGAATAAAAAGTAAATATTACAAGAACAACAAGCAGTTCAATTTTGGGCTTCGTGGTGTGCGGTTGCTCTATGAAAGAGTTTGTGAAATATAAGCGACTTCTCAAACCAGGAGGGGAAAAATTGTATTCCGTGGAAAGAAACGCACTGGTATTGATAAAAAATTTCTAATCAGATGATTTTAGAAACCTCTGTGTATAAAGCCATGTGTGCAAAGTGAAATGAAAAGATGACATGGTCTTAAAGGTAAAAACGTATGGGGTCTTCCTTAAAACACGAACATAATCTAGTTCGTTGACAGTTAAAACCTTTTTACTTGTTATAAAACCATGAACAGCGTATTTTAGTAAAATTCTAAAAATTAGGTTTTAAATTTAAAATTTGCGCCTCCAGTATGTACTTTACCGCAATTTTCTATTTTCTATTGATTAAATTGATTTGGGGAATTATGAACATAAAATAAAAACAGATGTTGGAAATAAAGGGTTTTCCATTTAAAGCGTCATAACTTTAACCCTAAAAATAAGGCTGTAAATTTAAAATCTTGACAACACATGTGTTCAGTACATTGTGTCAAATTAATATGGACAGATAACAATTTAACAGCGCTTAAAAATAATTCGTATTTACCATCAAAATGCATGTTCGGTTTGCCAAACATTTTGCAAGTTGCGAGAAATATAAGGTTTATCGTTTAAGAAAAAACTGGTTTACTGGCAAATAAGTCAACTTCTGTGCATCTAAAGGATCATGTGAAATCTCAGGTTTACAAAAATAAGCCACGAACAATTCTCGACCTTAAACGAAACATTAAACACACTATTCAAAGTATACCACGCGATATTTGTAAAAGAATAGTAGAAATTAGGCCTTCATAATGCATTCAGTCAGGCAAAGTCGAGGGGGACATTTAAACGATATTATATTTAAAACATAATGTCATCGATCGTTCTTCAAAATAAAATATAGATTACGGGATTATAACATGTAGTTATTTTTTTATCTCATTTAAAAGTTCTGACGCTCTAAATGAAAAACCCTTTACTAAATACTTAAAAGTTTCTTATAACAAATTTTTACTTTATTTATGGTTAATATAAATAACTTTTTTATATAAATATTATCACTTTTAACAAATATATGTATACAATTTGACATTTGGTTTCACCATGAAGGTAAATTATAGTTTTATTTCTATAAATATATGAAACTTACGAGGTTCATTAATCATAATAATAATCATATAAAATAAATTTTAAATGTATATTTTTTATTATATACACCAAAGTGCATTTCTGTTACTGCAGTATAATATAAATTTCATATACATTGTATATATTATTATTTTCTGGCATATTAAAAGTTTTGGCGTTTGGGTCCATTTAAATGTAAATGTGGAAAAGGTGTGGATCTTTTTAACTTGGTACTTATAAACTTGGTTCCTTTTAAATAAACAAATACTACAATACATAATACTATATGGATCTATTAACGCAAGATTTTTATTACAACTTAATAGAAGACTTATTTTATATAAATTTTTAATTACACACCTGTTTTTATTATTATATACATTATAAATTATTATATGTATTTAAAACACATAACAGACTAGACAAGTGATGTTGCTGCGCGTATATAGTTACAATCAGATATATTATTTTGCAGTAAAACTACAATACTTATTTCTAAAAGTTTAACCAACATAAAGAATTTTATTTAAAAACTTGTACTATTCGTAAACAATTGGGTTATTTTCAAATTTCTTGTACATTTGCTATCGTTCAACTTAAATATTTTATAAAAAATTGAGTTTAACGCCATTTGGAACTTTCCTAAGCGAAAGTGTTTGGTCCCCTAGGTCACGTCTCCTGGGTCACAGCTTTTATAAATGACATTTTGAATTGAGCGCAAATTTTTGGTTCTGCCCCCTTGCGGCAGTGTATTTGGTAACGGATTTTAATAGGTTTAAACTATCTTGAAGCCACAACAGGTTGTTTTATTTTTTTTATACCAGCGAGGCAAAACTGTGCATTCTCCTATGTCACAGTAATAAAAAGTAGTAAAGGTACCAGTTGGACTTTGTTTGAATCTCAAAAGTAAGTATCATAGTAATGGTTTTAAGGGCAAAAAACAATTTTTTATCTTTAAAACAGTAAAGACGTTATGTTCTAAAAACATACATTTTTCCCCTGGATCACATATTGTGTGACCCAGGGGAAAGTTATGTGACCCAGGGGACAATTCCAAAGAAATAAATTATAATATATTTTTGAAATAATAATAAACCACCTTTTTTTTTTCTGACAGTACGTAGCCAATTTAAAATAATGTCCTCCACCTTTGTAATAGTAATTTTCCTAGTCAATGTATTTTGCCTCAAAAAAGCTGGAACATTTTTTTTGGTAGTTTAACCAAATAATGTTTATATTGAATTTTTATTATTATTTTATTAATATTACTAATAACTAAAACTTTTAATTAATTTATTGCTCGTTAAATTGGACAAGCTAATGATAAAAAATCGAGGAAAAACGTTTTTAATACGCATTAAAATAAAATTTCTTAAGCTTAAACTTAAACTTTTTAATGGACATGTTTTAAATACAGAAAATATATTAAAAATAATTAAGTAAGAAAGTTGAGAAATAGAACATACTTTTTGGTTGTACTTAGTTTTGTACTCAATTTTTTTTTATAAATAAGAAATGTTTGTTCTTTTTTTAAACAAATCCTAGTGTAAATAAAACTTTAAAAGTATTATTGACAAGCAAAAAATATATTTTCATAATGATTAAGCATTTTTATATTAGTTTTTTTAATATGTAAGTAAATTTGTGACCCAGGGCACCATTTTTTTCTTGTTTCTTTTTTAAGGGCTTATTTGAAAAAATCCAACTGCCCACTTTTATATGTTAAATAACACACCTAAATAAACAAAATTTGGAAATTAAGATTAAGATTAGGATTAAGATTTTGTTTTCACTTTTTCCTCTTTAAATGTACAAGAATTTTGAAAATGACACAATTAAATTAATATGATAATATCAAAATGATTTTAGATTGTTATTTTTTGAAAATAAAATTTACCAGACCATCGCGTTACACCCTAAGGACATGATTTACCCTTCCATAAACTTTTTATTATTTCTGGGTATTTAACAATGAACTACCTACTCTTAAGTAACAAAAATAGATCATGGTTAAACATAATAGTATAATATGTATCAAGTTTGATAAAAGGAATTTATTAATTTAAGCACTCGCTCGCAAGCCCGCTCGTGCCTAAATTAAATTCGTATCTAGAAAAGTTTATAAACGAGTTGCATACTATAATTTTTATACGACAAGTACTTTATTTTTATAAATCGAAATGTATCCCTTGAAAATTAATTAACAAAAGTTTTTTACAGTAAAAGTGAAGAACATGTTTTATGAGCAGTTCACGGTGGAGTCCGAGCCCGAATTTAAGTTATATATAGTTTACTGCCGGCGAAAATAACGATTGTTTTGGATTTTTATATTTTAAATAAGTAAAGTCTAATTTTTATAATATGGAATATTAAATAATAATTTTGTTAAGTTTAATTTTATAAAAAAAAGTTTAATTAATCTATTACTATTAAGAATAATTAGGTACTTCAATTAAATTTTTTTGTATTTAAATTTGGAAATTATATTTTTTAACTATTAAAGTTTACTCAAAATAAATTAATATATTCATTTAAAAAAGAAGTTTTCAACAAATCATAATAGTTTTAATTTAAATAAACACAAGTAAACTTATATTTGAATTAAGAGTAGTATCTTATTTTTGCGTATAAGTTAAAATGTTGGTTATTTAATGTAAATGATTATGTTTTGTGTATGCTTTTAAAATAGTAATTTATTTAAAACAACATAGAACTGCTAATAAAATAGTACCTGGGTTAATATTTTGCACATACACCGAATCAAATTTGTCTACTATTAATATTGCGGTACAATTATGGCAATTTATTTTATTCTGAACTGCATAACCACAAACATAAATTAAGGCGTCAAAATTGATGGGCATTTCTTCATCCTCATTTTCGTTACAATGCATTGTATTTTAAAAGAGGCAGATTCATAATTCATTAAGTCCAAATTTTTAACATCTTATACCTTGCCAAATTTATCCCCATCAGACTTTTGACCCGAATTTTTCTTAATATAGTATTTTGGCATCAAAATTGTTAAATATATTCTTCTTTTATAAAAGAATAATAATAATAATAATTATTAGGCTATACATAAAATAAAAGAAACCTAAGCAATATTTCTATAAAAGTAGAGATAATTTTAATAATTGACAGTTGGGGATGGGACAAGATAATTTTTTAGGCAAAAAAACCTCAGGCCGGCTCTGACAATCAATAATTCATATGAAATTGTCTTGCATTACCGCTATAATAAATTAATTTTTCTGCTGCCTGTTAGAAACGCAACATTTTATTGGTATTTTTTTATTAATTTATGTTATAAAAGCAGCAAACTAATGCAATATTTAAATCAACCTTAAATCGAGCGATATAAATAGAAAAGCAGTCTGTGCTTAAATTATGGAAAAGTTCCAATAATACGTGGTAAATCTCTCAATATAATTGTAAGTAATACTTCCGACTAAAGCAATTTTCGTTTGGTACGATGAGCTCTGAGTGAGTTTTTGACATGTTGCTGAAATTAAATGTTTTATCCACGACGTTCTCCATTTTAGGGTTGTGTTATTCCCTTATTTTTGGTCTTTATCCAGTCCTGACGTTGTATACTTATAAAAACTCCTTTAAACAAGGGTAAGTTAGGCGGTTAATAGTTTTTTAGATGCTTGGGCATCATACCATTTTTTTTTAGGGTTTTTAGGTTGGAGTTTTTTTAAGACTTTTTATGTCAGATTTGTTGTAAAGAAATTTTTTACCCTGAACTTGTTTTGGATAATGGAGACTTCAATATCAGAAGCCAACCCATTCGGAGACACAATCTACCAGGGCCCCAACTACGAACAGGTCGTACCAATTTTGAATATTAATGTTCACGTGCACTACACTCCTTATAGTTTGTGTACTTTTGAGTTGCGTTCATCATAGTTATTTTAAGTATATTTTTTTTGTATCATCGGCAATATTTTGTCAGTTAATTTAGTCCATCAGACTTTGGTTTTTGTAAACCATATATGGCCATATAAGGGTGCACCAAAATATTTATTATTACATGCAAAGTGATCATTTCAACATCGGTGAACAAATATAACTGATTTTTTTTTTTTTAAACTTGAATTTAATAACTACCCTTAGTCTTTAAGATTGTGTCTGACTTACTTAGATTTTAACAACTGGCCATAATAAGACACTGGCGCCCAATTTTGGATTTATTTTAGTAAAAACACGTAAGTATTGAGAAACAACATTTGCCCATCGACCTATCTCTCCGCTGAAAAGCTGCCGTTCGCCATAGCCCTCGAGTTGAGGTTACACCACACTCCCGCCTGGTATAGAGAACGCCGTTGCTATACACATATCACATTAATATTTTAAACTAATTAACGAAAAATACCTGACTTCTGCCACAGAAACAACGCATGCCGCGGCATGCCGGTCTGACCAGATGAAATAAGTAATACTATATTGAATGAAAAAAAATAAGCTCGTTTTGCATCTTTAACTCTTTTTTTCAGAAAAATGCTAGTTTTCTATTATATTTGGTCACTTTCTTCCAAAAATATTTTTTTTATTTTTGAGATGTTCTTAGATAATTGTTTTTTATTATTTTATATTAATAAATAGTCTCAAAACAACACTCCCTGGCTCCAAAACTAAAAAAAATAAACTGTGTAAATTGAATTATCTTTTTTGTTAGTTTTAACTCTGTATAACCCATAATAATCCCTGGCACCTAAAAATTATCTCCACAGGGAATATTTATAAGAGTATTAGGGGAAAGTTTACAATTTAGAGGCAATAAGTTTAATCATAAAGAGTAATTATGTAATGAAGCTGCAGATGTTGCCGCGCAAGTGGTGGCAAACTTTTAAGCGACCTTTTATGCTTCACTTTGCCCAACTTTGTATAAACACCTTCGACATACCCGGTTCGTGTTGCCGCTGTACTGCGTACACGGTGAACATAATATTTAAATGTCCTTCCCTTGAAACGGGTTAAAATGGAATTTTTCAAAGGGCTTCTTAACCTCTAATTAAGCAAAGCATTTAACAAATTTATAAAGAAAACTTTGTTATATTTGGAGTTTTAATTAAAGGCGGTAATGCTAATAAATAGGAATATACAGCGCCGGATTTAGGGGGGGTCTTTGGGGGTCTATAGACCCGGGGCGCAAGCTTACAGGGGGCGCAAAATTTTTGACTGGTAATTTTTGTTTTTTACTACAACCTAAAGGGTTTTCCCCTTTTTTTATTTTTCGTGTATTAATCAGTTTTAATAAAAAAATTATTTAAATTATAACCGTAATTGTTGCCATAGTATTATTATCTATGCATACAGAGGCGGATTAAATGTCGAGAGCGCCCTAGGCAGGCACATCATCGGCGCCCCTTTAGAGGCCATATATTATAAATTTTAACTAGTACTTACTTAATAATTAGCTGTGCCCTGCGGTTTCAACCGCGTGATGCCCCATACCGTGGAAATTTCAGTCTCCAGCTATCTACATACCAAGTTTTATCACAATCGGTTTAGTAGTTTTTGCATGAAGAAGTAATACACACTTTCGCAGTTATAATATTATTAGGGTAAGTACACGTGTCCTAGCATATACTTATAATTAGGTATAGGCCAGGACAAGTGTACTTACCCTTAGGCGTAAATGAAATATGTGATATACACTTCTATAAAATTAACTTATCTTTTACATGTCAATTTTAGGTTTATGTTAATTAGGAGTACCAATACAGACGGCAAGTCAAGTAAATGTGCTCTCGAATTCGATCGCTCTTAAATGTACCTAATAATAAGTTTTAAGGAAACATAAAAATCGCTCATATACAGTGTAGGTTAAGGAAAATAATGGGCGAAATTAGTGCAAAGATTTACTACTTGGACAACGAAAATCAGTGTGACTAAATGACAGCTTACCTAAAGATCTAACCCTAGGCCAATATGAATCACCTTATGTAAGGAACAAACTAGCTTAGAGTGAAAGGGGCCATCATCTGCAAAAATCTGACAAGTACCAATTAATCGCATGACCTAATACGCAAATTCGCAACAAAAACCTAACAATAATCAATCATTATTACTGAAAACAGCGTAACAGTGTAAATTATTCAATCATTAGGTGAGAACGTCACAAAACATAAATAAGCATAAACTTAAGAGGCCAGCCCCAACAAAATTAAAATGTTTAAAACTTAACGAACGAAAATAAAATAAACAAACAGTTTCGATATTTGCCCAACATAAACATAAACCACTAAACACCTCTAAATTTTAGGCATTGTATGCTGCTAGCTGTATAAGAGAATTAAAAAAAGCAAAGTTAAGAGCAGTTACATAGAATAAATATTATAAATGTAAGTTCTAATGTTTAAAAAAGAAATCGTAAATAGAATTTCTACCACTAAATAAAGATACAACTATCTTTTGATAGTTCTCGACCACTACACTGAGGAAACGGTTTTCGCACAGTGAGGAAAACAATTGCTCACAACAGTTTCCGAATTTCAGCAGACTACAAGACCAGCAAAGATAGGTCCTAGCAGCGTACCAACCAAACCTTATTCATGAACCCCAAATAAATGGGGCATTACTAAATCCCTGGTTGAGGGGGATTCCGGATTGTACTTAGTTTTGCCTCCTTGCCCTTACCCCACTAGCCTAAATCGGGCGTATGGCCCGGCCCGGCGAAAAAATTCCGGGAGTAGCCTTAACCATCCACACTGTCATCCACGACCTCCTAGGCGAGATTTACCAACCCGGGTGAAAATGCGGATCCACCAAACACAGGTAATGCTGTTCAGTGGCGGGATAAGTAGGAGAACTGAAACTCACATGCGCGTGCTGATTAAATAATCAAACCAATAAGTTGTAAATCTTTCTTCAATAAATACCTACTTGGTGTTCATAAAAACTTGCGTTTTTATCAAACATCGCGCCCCCTTGTAACCTCGCGCCCCTAGGCACGTGCCTAGTTTGCCTTAGGGATAATCCGCCTCTGTATGCATAGTATACGAAATATGTCATGTCACGTATTACGTAGGGCGCCCGACAAGTTGTTGGGCGAGAAGAACTTTAGTTTGCAGAAATTGATTATTTCCACCGATGCGATGCGTATGGGCGTAAAGGTTTTTTAATATAAGAATATTTTATTACACTACAAACAACTATTAATTTAAATTAGTTTAAAACTATAGTTATATACAGTACCAGTCATATATATATGTATGTATATATACAGTATAGGTATTAGCCTATTGAAAGATGACGTCAATATTGCGATAAACAAATTTGCTTCTCAAAAAGCACGCAAAGTTGAGTTGGCAAAATGTTAATTTTAATTTAGGTATTTGTTTTTTATATAGTTTTTGTTTATGTTTTTAGGGTGGCAATATTTTTTCGACATTTTTTTTATTTCGGAGCTCACATGAAACAATAATTGAATACTTTAAACTTAAATTATTTAAGTTTAAAGTACCTATTCAAGTTTCAACTCAAAAAAAAAAAATAAACGTCGCTCAAAAAAATCAACTTAATTGGAAAAATAGTAGTGGTTACAAGATCCAAATTATTAAAAAAATCAAGAAATGTATTTCAAAAATATTGAGCGAACAATAATATTTTGACTTAAAAATGTATTATGTTCCTATACGACCTACAAAAAAAATAGTGAGAAGCCAAAGATTTTGAGAAAAAAGGTTGGTTTAAAAAAGTTTTGAGCGACGTCTAAAATTTTTTTATCTGTTGAAACTCAAATACTTTAGACTTATTATTTTTATTTGATCTCCAAAATCAAAAAAATTTCGAAAAAATACTACAACCCTAATGTTTATGGTTAAATAAAATCCTTTTGTTAAGAAGTGACATTTCTTTGAATTTATTATATAGGTAGAGGCGGAAAATTTTGATTAGACCCGGGGCGCAAATTTTTATAGTCCGGCGCTGGGAATATATCTTTAAATTTTATAGATTTACCTTATTAGTCTTTGAAGTACCTACCACCTTTATATTTTGTGATTATTAAATAAATAAATGATGGTAATTATTAATTAAGTCCCTATGTTACTTATTGCTTTTACTTTTATGATTTACCTCCTAGTCTGTAATAAACCCAATAAAAAAATTCTACTTTCAGATCTATATTACTTCATTTTCCCCTTCAATCATTCTTATTAGACTTGTAGGTTTTATGTATCGTATAGCAAATAAAAATATACCTTAAAGATTTTGAAGTATTTTTACCACAATTAAGTCCAAAAATAATTTATTTTACAAAAATTTGGCGTCATATGTAATAATAATAATATTAATAATAATAATAATAATAGTAAGCAAAACATTTGCAAGTAGCCAGCGCGGTCCTTAATAGTAAATTCAGTGGTGTTTGACTTTTCCGCATTCGGTCATTAACGGCATCGAAGTATTTTGGTTGTTAACTTGATTTCGATGCGTTTATTTATTATTCTCCTTGGCTATTTTTCGAATAAGCATTAAAAAATATTTGTTAAATTTAACCAAATAATAACCAGATTTTATGTTAATCCAGGTCCACATAACTTTTTGTTAAGTTTACAACCAACTGTAATCTGTACTAATTGAATAAGTAGTTTGTAATTATTACTGATATTTTGTAGATTTAATAACAAAATTCCATGTCAATTTCAACCATAATTATTGTATTTTTTACAAACTTTTATGTAGACCCAGTATCAAAAGTATTTGTTGTAAATTGGGAACTTCAAAAAAGAGAATTTGTTATAAGAAATGTTGCTTTATTAAACAATTTTCTAAATTAAACATAATTAACACATACCCAAAGATAATACACATAATCTTTGCACATACCTACATAAATGAACACAAAAATAACATAACGAAATTAAATAACACACCATTCTGAAATCATCAGATTATTTTGGTTGAATGTAAGAATGAATTTTTACATTTTTAATGTTTAAATTCAAATTCCGCTATTTGGAATAATGTATTTCCTTATTTCAATAAAGACGTTTATTATTATTATTATTTTTATTATATAGAAATTTGGTAGTACTAATTTTAATTTGAAAACCAATAATGGCATTATAAACACTCCTGTCACCGTTAAATATTATAAACACCCGTTGACGCTGACACAACTTGTTGATAAGTGTGGTGTGCTTGGAAATGTTTTGATTGGCTGTCTGAAATCACGTGTACTTTTTCAACGGAATAATTTGTTAAACATTAACAAAATATTCAGTAACCTTTGAAATTAACAAAATGCTTACAAAATTACATTTTACCTTTACAATATTTTCGATAAAATATTTTCCTTTTTTAAAATAATTTACAAAAAACAGATACATATGAACAGAAAGTACACCATAATGATAGGCTCTAGCAGCGTACTAACCCACCTACCCTCATTCATTAATCCAAATTGAATGGGGTCACTACTAAAGCCCTGGTTGATGTCCTCTGAAAACTATTATTTCCCTCCTTGTCCCGCCCTCCTCTAGCCTAAACTGGGCGTATAGTCGGCCCGGCGACAAAATGTCGGGAAAGGCCTTAACCATCGAGATCGAAAAGGGGATAAAATAAACCTGGGAGTGTAAGGCAATGTCGATGGGGCCTGCCATACGTCCCCATACTCATACTCCAACGATGGGAATTACTTCAAGATTGTCCATTAAGTAAAATTACGTTAAAAATGTTAAATCCGACAAGATGGTCATCAAGGAATGATGCTCTATAATCTCTAAGATTTAATTTCATAAAAATAAAGATGAACAATCAGAAGCAAATGGCCTAAAGAAAAAGTTGGACATGAAAGTATTCAACATGAGAATCCATGAAATGCAGCTTTAAACTCATTAAACATTTCAACTTTTTGAAACTGTCTACCATTTTTGAGACCTGTTTTTTCCATTCCGGGCTTTTAACGTTTCCTAGAAATAGTTCAACGACGTTTTTGAAATCGAGCCATGCTTTTTTCTCAACCGAAGTCATTTTCGTAACAAAAATGTCGTCTTTCAACAGTTTTCGAATTTGAGGACCATCAAATATCCCTTCTTTCAACTTAACATCGGACACTTGAGGAAACTGAGATAAAATGTACTGGAAACATTGTCCTTCTTTATCAAGTGCTTTAACAAATTGTTTCATTAGACCTAACTTTATGTGAAGGGGTGGAAGAAGGACTTTTGATGGCTCTACCAATGGGACATTAATGATAAACACTTGACTTCGTACCTTTTGCTAAATTTCCTTTGCCTTTCAAAGCTGAAGCAAGGTGTTCAGCGCCATCTTTAGGTAATCCTAAATCCCTTATTAGGTCATTCAATTCCTTTTGAGACCACCTCTCTGAATGTTTCATTTTTGTGTCGTGATATGTGGCGTATTCGTCATCAGATGTGTCACATTCACTGTTGGAATCTTCGCTGGTACTTGTGGAATACTCTGTCTCCTGTTCTGGAACTGCTTTCTTTTTTTTAGTATTTGAACAAGAAGTGCCAGCATCTGCTGAAATGTCTGAAGGTTTTTCCATTTGTGGTTCTATCACCGAAGAGACTGTGCTATAAGTTATAGATTTCTTGTCGAAAATTCCCCATTTTTTCGGATCGTTCATGCAGAAGTAACAATCCTTCTCATTTCGCGGTTTTTTCCAAATTGCTGGTACAATAAACTTTAAGCTTGCATTGCTTTTACTTTTTTCGCATTTGTACAACATGAAATTGCAAGAGCAGCATATTACATGAGGGGCCCAGCTTTCATCTCGTTGTGGAATTTAATATTGAAGTATTTTACATACATGTCCTGAATTTTTACGGTAATGTTCTTCCGATGTTTTGGGATCTCATATTTCGTACAAATATAACAAAATTGATTTTGATTGTTTTCACAAATATGTGTTTTTTTATGTTTTTTGTTTTTGGAACCATGGTTATTTTACTCCCCGCACGTTAAAGATCCTGGCCCGATCGCAGGCGAGTCCACTGTCCTGGGGGTGATAACCCTCATACCTCCCCAGGGCTAAGTATGAGGGCTTTCTGGCTTTGATAAGGACAATGTCAACTTATCGCCAGACACACTACAGCTTCATTCTCACACCTTAACGTCCCCCTACAGGGCAGCGCGCCTTCGCTGGCTTCGTTACTGACTAGGCTGAAAGGTGAATCATTCTACACATCTCTTTTCAGAGCAGTTGTCATCACTTCCAGTACCTAGTGCAGTAGTAGTTAATGACACTGGATATTGAATTCTATCAGATAGATAAAAATTGAGAAACACTCCAGTTCAGAAATTCATAATTGAATCGTAATACCATCTCAACAGAAGTTGCAAACTTTCTTGTGTGTTGCTGTGTTATCTAGAGACTGTCTGATGAACTACTAGAAGTTTCGCTGATTTATCACCGAAAGGATGTGCTACTGTGGAAGAAGTTAAAATTCACTTACTGCAAAACGAACAAACACCAGCTCGACTCACATTTCGGATTCGATTCCTGAAAGTACACAAATCTCACTCAGTCCTGCAAAGCACTGCTCAGACAATTATGTTTTGAGGTTATGTTCTAGATTTTCTTGTCATATCACAAAACTGATACTATATATGAATTCAGCAGCTTGAAATCTAAAATGAAACTTTGTTTCGCCATTCTATACTTGAAAAACCGGTTTTTTGAGGTTATGTCGAAAACCAATCGTGAAAGGTCCTATTTTGACCTCGGATTCAGATTCAGCGAGTCAAAATACATAGAAATACATATCTGCCGTGCTTAATGAAAACGCCGTAACCAACAATTTTGCTATTTTTGTTTTACGGCATTTTCTACTAGAACAATTCATCCTGCGTCTATCCCCTGTACTCAAAAAACCGTATCTATATATATACGGTGTTTTGAGTACCGGGGATAGACGCAGGATGAATTGTTCTAGTAGAAAATGCCGTAAAACAAAAATCGCAAAATTGTTGGTTACGGCGTTTTCATTAAGCACGGCAGATATGTCCCCGTAAAAAGTATCTGACTTTTTTTTTTTGTGTGGCTGTGTTACCTTTAACAGTTTTCTAAATACAACTTCTTTCCAATTAAATGAAAATATCGGGGGTAAATTTAAAATTTTGAACTTTCCCATTTGGTGTTTGTGAGCTTTACAAGAAAGCCACAATGCTACAAGAAAAAATTGATAATGGTTTATCTAAAAATTTGCAGGGAAAATGTTAAATTTTCGCTCTGTATTTAGAGCAAGTTTAAAAAATATACATACAGTTAATAAAGTGATTGATTTATTTACTGTCTCAAACTTTCCCGACGTGTGCATTGCACTCCTATTGTTTTTAACACTTTCTGTTACGTGAGCTCTTCTGAAAGAACGTTTTCGAAGCTCAATCTTATAAAAAACTATTTAAGAAGTACCATTAGCCAGACAAGACTAAATAGCCAGCAATATTAAGAATAGAAAAGGAATTTGCGCAAAAAATCAATTTTGATAGAATAATCGATCAATTTGCATCGATTAAAATCGAAGAAAGCCCCTCTTATGTTTAATTATAAGTTTTTTTCATATGTTTTATTATATTTTATGGTTTACTGATTTTTAGTTAACATTTATAGGTTTATAGGAGCAGATGGTTAAGTACAAATGTCCTTTATAAAGTATCATATTTCCTTGCTCGTCCATCTGATTTTCTAATGACTAGATAAGTGGGTTATAACATTTTCAAAAACATTAAGAAATAATTGTCCAGTCCATTTTTTTTTTTCGATAAGGAGCGGTGCAATTATTTAGTGTGGATTTTCATTGTCCCATGAGACCTATAGGTTGTATACAATTGTGTTTTATTACAAATCCATTTAGAAAAGAAGTAAATTCATCGCTGAAACAAATATTTTTTAATAAATTGGAAGCAACCGCAATTCTTTGCGTCATTTCCTAACAAAACTGAATTCTTCTTTCGTCAAGAGTATGAGTATAAGAACGTATGGCAGGCCCCATCGGCAACGCCTTACACTGATCTTACAGGGTTATTTTCTTTCCTAGGAGATCGTGGATGACAGTGTCGATGGTTAATTCCACTCCCGGAATTTTGTCGCCGGGTCGGACCATACGCCCGATTTAGGCTAGTGGAGTGTGGGACAAAAAGGGACAACATTTTGGTTTTGGGGGCCTTGTACACTTTTATATTGCACACTGAACAAGTTTCTCTAAAGTTTTTCACTAGGTTACTAACATATTACATTAATACTATTAATAGTCTAAATTTTTGCCTGGATTCCTCTCCTTAAAAACGCGTGCTGTTATACGAGCACTGGAATTAAATCCGTAAGTAAAAATGAATACGGTTCATTCTGCCAAAGTATATACCAGTTTTTTAATATTTAGGTTGTTTAATATATCAATACAAATATTGTAACTAAAACGTGTAGCATTAAATTAAAAGCAAACAAAACAGTTTTGCATGGAATTTTTTATGGAATTATTTGTTTTTTCACCTCTTTTTTTGCGCTAATTCGCTAATTCGTGATCGCATTTTAATTTGTTTAACCACAGTTGATTGGAAATTGCATTTGCTTTAAAATAATGTGTCGCAGGGTAACCCTGAATTTGTACTCCCCCCTCAATACTAAAATCTGCCTGCCGTCACCTCCTAAAATTTACAGGATAGTAATTCAAAATGGGCTTTTTATGTCAGGATGCCACGGACAGTTGTATAAATTAAATGTCGCTATCGCACAATCACTGTTGCTACTCATTCCAAATGTAATACCAAATAATTAAATATGACTGGTAAATTCACTTAACTAATTACGGGACATAAATGTGAATCTGCGAGTATAATTTA
Source organism: Brassicogethes aeneus (assembly GCA_921294245.1). Classification (NCBI taxonomy): domain Eukaryota; kingdom Metazoa; phylum Arthropoda; class Insecta; order Coleoptera; family Nitidulidae; genus Brassicogethes; species Brassicogethes aeneus. The sequence continues at coordinate 53,766,541 of OV121134.1, forward strand.
ATAAATCCCATATTCAAGAAAGTCGATATCATATACATTTACTTTACGCAGCGTTTTTGGTAAATCCCCTTTAAGAAATACTTATTAAAATAATTAAATAAAATCAAGTACAACCCGGACATTTAGCTAGATAAAATCCATTACAACCCTAACCTTTTAATTAGATAAAATCAAGTACAACCCTGACCTATTAATTGGATAAAATCAAGTCCAACCCTACCCTTTTAATTTAAATAAAATCAAGTACAAAATGCTTATTATTTAGAATCTAACATAATACGAGATTGTTCATAAGTAAATTTACATTATTCAATTATAAGCGTGGTTTATTAAACAGCAGCCATCATGACGGAATAGATAGATCGATGATGCCTAGTCAATTGATGGAATATTTATCTTTACACACGGCATTTGTGTAAACTAATTATACCAAATTGTTCGGTAATATTTATACTACAATAATTTAGTTAATAGAATGTACAAACAAGGTTTTTCTAGAATGTTCCCAGTCTCCGTTCTCCCTTTTCCCACCTTGAATCCCGGCATCTTTCCCCCTTCCTTTTATCTTTCGGCATTCTAAGCCAAGCGCTCGGCACTCTACGTCAATTACATTACTACCAACCTTAAACATGCTTAGTTCCCAACTTTCCGCCAGATTTAAATGTTAGTTTATAAATGACTTTTTGAATGCATTTTAAACAATTAGGATCATAATAACCCTCGGATTGTTAAGTAGGTGGGGTACTTGCAGATCTCCACAATATTATGCAATAGGAGTAGATTAGTATAATAATAAACATTTTATGTTCTATAATTTATATTAATAAGTATAATAGAAATTAGACCTCGAAAAAATTACTTCTATTAGTGCAAATCTATGTTCTTTGATTATGAAACATAACAATTAAATTTTGATAAACTTTTTAAATTTATTTTTAAGTGCTCCAAGAAAGTCTGCTTGGTATGAGACCCATATGGCAAACTTAAAAAGTTTATCAATTTAGAGATAAAATTTAAATTATATTTTCGAACTTAAGCCTAATTTTAAAAGTCTGGTATCGTAAACTTAACTTAAAAGTTAAAAATCTATTTGTGTTTAAAAGTATAGCAACTTCTGCTTAAAAGCTTTCTTACGAACAAGTTGACCCAAATATTAAAACCAATAGATAAAAATGTAGATGTGGTATCGAATATCATACTTCAGCTTTAAAGGGAATAAATTGTATAAACAATATATGTATTATCGCAAATGGTAGGTTACATTTAAATTTTTTTATTTACAAAGAGGATTCTCTAAAATAATGCAAAAATAATTATTTTAAAATATTATTGTATATACTCAATTAATAAGCGGAAATTCAAAAATTACAGAGGAAATACCACGCTACTATGACAACAGTTTCTTTTATCGTAAACCAAAAATGTCAAAACCAACTTTTTGTCTACGTTTTTGCACAAAAATAAATTGTTTTGGTTATATCCAGGAAAAATTAACTCGGTAAAAAGTAAAAATGGTTATTAATATTGCAATATAGTTAGTACTTATTTTTTATTTAATTTAGTTTTAATAAATTAACTTTTTTAGTGGTTATTTTCACTTGAGAAATATTCTTAAATACCGCTTGAGCTTAAATATTCCTACACTGCGTTAAGTTTATTAGGTAAGTTAAAAGTTCCAATAATTCCAAGGCGTCTTAAGGAAGTTATTTCATCAAATCCAGCCTAATCAGTATTTTTTAGATCCATAATAATATTGAACACTTCTGTAAAGTTGGTTGATTGATTTATTAGCAGTTTTATTATTAAGTTTTTATAACAAATTATAACATTAAAATGTAATGTTGTTATGGGATTGTTTAAATTTAAATTTTCTGTTAAAAATTGTTTAATATTATTATTTCCTTTTGTGTAATTTTTTATAAAATTCCACAAGGCTTTCCCTTTATTTAAAGTTGCTTTTATGTATCTTTTATCAAATATGTTTAGCTGCAATAATGACTTTTTTTAGAGTTTTCATTACTTCTTGTAAAATTCATTATTTCATATTTAATTTTTTGCAAATATAGTTTTCTTTTATTCTTTGTAGATGTTATAATTTCATTAGTAATCCTTTTTTAGGATCTCATTTTACAATGTTTACAGGAAATATTGTATTTTATTTTACAGTTATAATTTGATTAAATATATTATAAGGTATTTGCATTATTACAATTAAATAAATACTTGTGACCAGTCTTTAAATCTAATTTCCTTTTTAAAGTAAAATAATTGTCTTGTGGTAAAAAGCATTTAGTATTGATTTTAAATTTTTTTCTTATTAGGTACTTCAAAGTTTAGCAGCTGAGCTTGATGATCAGCGCTACAATCACCTCTCCATGAAAGAAATTTTATAGATTAATAAAAATGTTATCGATTACTGTAGAAGATAATTGATATTCCCTTGTGGCTTAGTAGGTTTAGTATTTTTGTCACTATCAAATAAATTTATTTTAAAATCTCCACAGATTGCGATTGTGTATTTATTAAACTGTTTTGTTAATTTTTTGGAAAGTTTGTCTAAATGTTGTATAAATAAATCTTTTGAACCAGAGCTTGGCTATATATGCAAATTATTGCGATTTTGTTAGTTTTACTAAATACACATAAGCCAGAATTAATTCGTGTATTGACAATGTTTTTAGAAAAGTTTTACCTGATTTTTATGATAGCTTTGTTTATGATCCCGGTTTATCAGATCATTCCTCAGTTAATTTTCATTTTGTATTATCATTTATGAATAATCCAATAAAAACTAAAACCATAACTCCTATTACCCAAAAAGGCCTAAATTTATTTTATAATTTTACTCTAAATCAAGATTGAAGTTTTGTTGCAAGCAATTTAAATAGTAATGATAAGTTTTCTCTGTTAGATATATTACAGGAGGTTAGTAAATTTGCTTTCCCATCCAAAAATATACGGGTAAGGGATAATAATCCAAATACCAATAATTGGTTGGTGGTGTAGTGGTTAGAGCTCCTGGGTACGAGCCTCTTTACAGCCAACCACATCACCACATTGCGGCCTTTTATTATATACCCTTTTTATGACTTGTAATTATTTTAATTTAGAAATATATTGATTTTGATTTTTGATTTTGATTTGGTACGAGCCGAGAGGTCGTGGGTTCGAATCCCACTTGGGTATGGTTGTTTATTTAGGGGACTTTAAGCCGTCGGTCCGTTCCTACCCCTAACCCGCACAAGCCATTCAGTTGGCTTATGGGACATCTTAGTTTGGATGTAAGGGTGGAACTAAAAGAGCACTTTATAACTTTATAACTTTATTAAGGCTAAAACGTGAAAATTTAAACTTTTTGAGGGATGCCTATAATCAAACTGAAGACCCTTATGCATTTACTGAGCTTAAACGTTTACAGCGTGAATATAGGTGTGTTCAGAAAATATCGGGAATTTTCGTTTTTTGAGACAAATATTTATTTATTCGTCTACATTAATGTTGTCGCCTTCAAAATAGTCCCCATTGGATATTATGCACATGTGCCAGCTCTTCTTCCAATACTCGAAAAACTTTTAAAACTCGATCTTTGAGATAGCCTTTAGTTCTTTTAGCGATGCGCTTTTAATGTCTTCTATGCTTGCAAAACGACGGCCCTTTAAGGTTCTCTTTATTTTTGGAAATAGGAAAAATTCAGACAGAGCCATGTCTGGCGAATATGGATGCTGGGGCATCATAACAGTATTGTTTTTGGCCAAAAATGTTGTTCAAAATTTAACAATTTTAGAACAAATTTTGCTGCCACGCGTTTCATACCCAAAACATTCGAAAAAATTTCATGGGATGAGCCAATCGATATACCAACATCATCAGCGACTTCTCTGATGGTTTATAACCATTTCTTCAACTTTTTCCATGTTTTTATCGGTTGTTAATGTGCTTGTGCGTTCGGGGCGTTCGTCATCTTGTAAACTCTTGTTTTACTTATAGCAGACTTACTATAGGCCTTTGTTAACATTTTACAGAATTTGTTTTATTTTTTAAGCAAAATTGGATACAAATTCTTTGATCCATTTCTTTTAAGGAACGAAAAATCGCCGAGCTCATAAAACACTTCTAACCTTAGCGGCTGCCACAGACAAAGTAAACAATGTGTGATTAAATATTTAAACAGCTAAACTTTTTATCATACTTCGGGGGAATGTATACCAACATAATAAAGAAAATTTTATGACAACCGGGCCCTCCGAACCCGCGAAATTTAACAATTCCCGTTATTTTCTGAACACACTTCGTATATATTTACATTGTATTTTTTACATAAAATAACCCCCCTTATAATAATAATAATAATAATATTTATTAGTGCTATTACCAAAAGGTTTACAACGTCAGAAAAATACAAATATAAAAATAGTACAAGAAATGTAAATATAAATTAAACAAAGAATATAATAAAATAAGGACACAATTAAAAGGTAAAGTTTAAAAAATCATTAATACAATAAAATGAATGAGTAGTAAAAAAGGATTTTAAAAAGTTGGTATTCATTAAAAGCCATATTTTTTACATTATTTGGGAGTTTGTTAAAAAAATTAATTCCATAAAAATCAGGTCCACTCTGGCACCTTTTCAGTCTAGAGAATTGATTAATTAAGTTGCCCTTATTTCTGGTGTCTGGTGGTTATGTACACAGTCCTGACTTTTATATAAGTTTAAATTATTTTTTACATATAGCAAATTATGAAAAATAAATAAGGCAGGAAAAGTCATAATTCCAAGTCTAAATTCAGCCCTGCAATCGTCCCTATAACCAAGGGAGGCAATAATTCTTATAATTCTGCGTTGCAGACTAAATATTCTGTGTGACTCAGAGCAATGACCCCAAAAAATTATGGCATACGAAATATGCGATTGAAATAAGGAAAAATAGGCACTAGCCAATACTTCACTGGACACACTACCAACACGATTACGAATAATAAATATATTGGTATTCAACCTCTTTGATAGTGAATCTATGTGACTATTCCATCTTAATTTGCTGTCAAACATGATTCCAAGAAATTTAATGGGTTCTGACTTGTTTAGGTCATTAAAAGGAGAAAATATTGTTCTGTGTCTTGCCCTTGTTTAGGACTAATTGATTCTCGGTGAACCATTTTTCAGCCCTCGACATTGCTCTCTCACTCTTCACCTCCAAAAGTTCAAGATTTTTATCTTTTACTACAATTGTGGTATCATCAGCAAATAGTGTTAGATCAGTCGAGTTACTTATGTTAGATATGTCATTTATAAATATCAAAAATAGGATAGGTCCAAGAACAGAGCCTTGAGGTACCCCCACTTTCACAGTTTCCCTTTGACTCAATTCATTCCCAATTTTGCAAACTTGATATCTATTTGATAAATATGATGGAATTAGTTTCACACTATTTTTGGAAAAATTGTAGGCTTGAAGCTTTTTTAGAAGCAGAGAGTGAGAAACACAGTCAAAGGCCTTGCTTAGATCACAAAATACTGCATTTGCAAATTCAAGATTTTCGAAAGAATCTTCTATTGTTCGTACCATTTGCAGAATTGCAGATGTGGTATTTTTACCCTTCCTGAAAACATGCTGACACTCACTAAATATGTTGTTTTCTTCAAAAAAAGCAACAATTCTATTAGCCATGCATCTTTCAATAATCTTAGAAAAAACAGGCAAGATGGATATGGGCCTGAAATTGTTGGGGTCATTTATATCACCTTTCTTATAAATTGGTATCACAAGGGCCTCCTTTAAAACATCTGGAAATTCAGCCTTTATAAAACACAAGTTTATTAGTTTAGCTAGAGGGATATAAATTAAATATTTAACTATTTTAATGATACTTAAACTTAAACCATAAATATCACTACTGTTTTTGAACTTAATTTTGTCAATTATATCTATGACTTCAATATACGTTACTTCCTTAAAGTGAAATCGATTTTTAGGAGCTTTAATTCTTTCAAAATAAAAATAAGAGTTTGTGACATCTAGCAACCTGTATACCAAAAATAATTTATATCATGTTTAACATATTTTAAATAAATTAAAAAGAAGTAAAAGACTAATAAGAATAATTATTATTCTCAACATAATTTCAGTTTTGAGAAATTATTGTTACGGAAGATTTAAAAAACTATTTTTATCAGAGTAAAGTGCCTTTTATGTTTAAAATTTAAAAAAATTGATTTCTTAAAACTGAAATTAGGTTAAAAATTAATATTTAACCAAACAGAGGTAAGCCCCAAAAAATCAAAATTTAAATCGAATTTTTTTATCTTTTTTACTTATATGGAGACACAGTGAATATAGAATACCTTCGGCTTTTATTAAAATGATTTAGTGACATTTCCTTTTCCCTCAAATATGAGGTTGAATTATAAATCTAAATTCACGTAGGTATTAACTTAATCGATGGTAGCAATCGATATGCGTGAATTTAGACTTGGCAAAATAGCAGTGTAAACTGATAATAAGTTTTAGTATGCTCCGGGAGTTCTGTATATTTAGTTACATCGGAAATACAAATTGACTCCCTAACTATTTAAAAAGTTAAAGGAGCAGTTTCAAGGCGTTTGAGAAATTATGTATATAATCAACTTTGCTAAGATTTTAGTCTATTTTCAGATACAGGTAAATATTAACTTTTCATTAAATTTAATTAAATTTTCTAATTAAAGTACAGTAAAGCTGTATTTTTCCATCGAAAAAACGGGCTGGATTTTGGATATGGTCTTCCTGGTGGGCTAAAGGGTAAAGTGAAAGAAAAAATTGAAACCTTTTATCTTGTTTTCTATTGGTCGAAAAAAAGTATTAAGGAAAAAATGTACAGCTAAAAATTTCAAATAGATTTGTTTTTAGGCAGAACGCTAAGCTAAATATATAGAGGGCGCCAAAATTAAATTTAATTATAACTAAAAATGACAAAAATAAAAGTTAACCCTTAACTACTCGCGTCAATTTTTGTAACATAAGTGGTCGCGCGGTGCAGTAAGTGCTCCGTTCCTTAAAATGGCTATATTGCTGAATGTTTTCAATTTTAATATTACTTTTGCTTATATTCGGATGAATTAACTCTATTTTTATTAAAAAACAATATTTATTAAAAAAAAAAAAAACAAAAAGCAAATAACAAAAAATAAAACAAACAAAAAAGTTATTAAGTACTTCTACTCAGAAAAGAAGAAATCAGAATGAAATTTAGCCGTTCTATTTTTATTTGTGTATTCTTAGAAAAATGTATACCTTAAAAACCATTAGGTTTTAAATTCCATATTTTGTTGATTTAGAAATATTTTACATTGCAAAAATTGAAATTTAGTTAGTTAAAAACCATTAGGTTTTAAATTCCATATTTTGTTGATTGTGAAATATTTTACATTGCAAAAATTGAAATTTATTTACGTTTTAGTGAAATATTTCTAAATCAATTTCAAGTTTTCTGTCCATAACTTTGAAATTAGTAGTTTAAACTGAATATGCCGTCGACAGTGCATGTTAGACACATCAGTCATAGGTTACATGGAAAGGGCATTTAATTCCAAGAAAACGACAAAAAGTTATAGAGGTTTTAATAAAAACGGAGCACTCAGTGCACTTACGCGACTAGTTAAGGGTTAACAATAAAATCTAAAAAAAGAAATGAAGTTTTAATATCATTTTGCAAACCGTTTTTAAGTTATAGGTGTAAGTACCCAACTGTGCGGTACTTAAGTGCAAGTACTTGGATATTGTACATTTTGGGTAATTTGTACTTTATACTTGTAATGGGACTTAATAGAGGGCATTTAATTTTTAACATTTGGTACTTCTTTACTAAATTTGTAAGCTTTACCAAAATATTATATTTAATTTTATATATTTGTTTTAAAATTGTATTAGTTGTTAGGTATAAGTTTTCACTTTAGAATTCGATGCAATTTATTTTGTTTATTATGCTATTTTAATTTATGAGTCTCATCTGGCCGCCTACTTGAGGGTTCATTACAAAAAGACAAAATAAGCAAGTTTCGGTACAGTTCCTGGTCTTAAAAATAAACATAAAAAGAGCGTGTTAAAAACCTAGAGAGGACCGTAGGACAGTTACGTTTTGCTGTTTGAAGAGAATAGTTGAATTCTTTAATTTTGTAAATACATTCATTGTAAGTTTAACGCTACAAAATATAAAACTAATCTTAGACAATAACTTAAAATATAAATACGTTTAAAACACACAAATAATATTTTGACACAAAGTACCAATTGACACTGTTAGATTGGTGTAAATAGTATGACTCTTTGTAAAGCAAGCGTAAAATTTCGTAGTTTTATAAAGGTAACCAATTCTTACCATTTTGTGACTAAAATTTTTGCCGTGATAATCTCGAAATAAAACTTTAACTGAAGGTCCACTTTGCAATTCAGTGCTAAAGTTGTTATCATAAAATTCCATCTGCTGGTATCGCACTGCTAAGGGTTTGGCTACATTTTTTAAGTTATATACTTTACACTGAGGTATTGTAAGAACTGTACTTGAAATTTGACTGTACAATAAACAAAACGCGATTTTTACCCGATTTTCGACTTTTTGAACCAAAACAAAATGAATAATATTACTTTGAAATTGACTAACCTTTAGTTAAAAATTATTATAATTATACGAGATATGTTCAGAAAATACCGAGAATTTTCGTTTTTTGAAACAAATATTTATTTATTCGTCTACATTAATAATGTCGCCTTCAAAATAGTCCTTATTAGATATTATGCACAATGTGCATTGCACATGTGCCAGCTCTTCTTCCAATACTCGAAACACTTCTAAAACTTGATCTTTGGGATACCCTTTAGTTCTTTCAGCGATGCGCTTTTAATGACATCTATGCTTGCAAAACGACCGCCCTTTAAGGTTCCCTTTATTTTTGGGAACAGGAAAAAGTCAGACAGAGGCATGTCATTACAGTATTGTTTTTGGCAAAAAATTTTGTTCAAAATTTAACAATTTTAGAACAAATTTTACTGCCACGCGTTTCATACCCAAAACATTTGAAAAAATTTCATGGGATGAGCCAATCGATATACCAACATCATCAGCGACTTCTCTGATGGTTTATAACCATTTCTTCCACTTTTTCCATGTTTTTATCGGTTGTTAATGTGCTTGTGCGTTCGGGGCGTTCGTCATCTTCAACGTCTTCACGGCCATCTTGGAAACTCTTATACCACTTGTAAACTCTTGTTTTACTTATAGCAGACTCACTATAGGGCTTTGTTAACATTTCACAGAATTTATTTCATTTTTTTTAAGCAAAATTGGATACAAATTCTTTGATCCATTTCCTTTAACGAACGAAAAATCGCCGAGCTCATAAAACACGTCTAACCTTAGCGGCTGCCACAGACAGAGTAAACAATGAAAACAGCTAAAGTTTTCGGGGGCATGTATACCAACATAATAAAGAAAATTTTATGACAACCGGACCCTCTGAACCCGCGAAATTTAACAATTCCCGTTATTTTCTGAACACACCTCGTTATTATAAACATAAACACAAATTCTGAAAGAACAGTGAATGAAGCCTGTTTGCATTTTAGTCAGCTGAATACCTCCTGATTGCATATTTACACTAATGTGCACTGTTAGATTGATGTGGAACACTACTATCATTACATCGCACTTAGACGAAAAAATATATTTTAGGATTAAAAATAGTGTAATGTTCTACACTAAATTTTTCTCTCTACAACTTTCACCTGGGAGAACACTATATAATATAATATTTTTTTACCATGTAACTATTAGGTAGTTGGCAGTAAAGTAAAAATAATGCATAATGTATAATTATGTAGGTTCTTGGTACTAGAAAGTCTTGTCTTGTTGACATGTACTCTTGAAATACAATTGTAAAGTACTGAGTACTGTACTTGGAGTACTGCACTTTCTAATTAGTATAGTACTTAATACTTTGTACTTCTTCAGGAATTATACAAATTACTTTGTACCTAAGTACATTTCACTTGTTCTTGGCCCAGCTCAGTGGATTTTGTACCGTACGCTTTTTAAATCCTTCACCTTCCACCACATTTCTATCAACATCCTCTAAAATCTTCGTAATTTTTTTGCATAGTAGGTTTTAATCAAACGGTTTAGAAATATTTAATCACACATTGTTAATAAAGAAACGAATTTTTACAAAAGATTTTGATAACATTACTTGATATTAATGAGTAGATTATGTTTCAATACTTAATTCTAATTTTATTTTTAACATAAAAAATCGTAGACTTAGTTGGTAAATTTTTCTCAAGTTAAATTCCATTAATGATCCTGCACGCAACTTCTTCATTAGGCGGTTACAGAGTTCGTCAACTTGAAATAGCCACACTCTAATAAAATATATAGTAATACTTAACAATATAGATTTGTTATGCAAAATATGGTTCATTTAATTATAATTTATGCATAACCATGGTTATAATAACAATATACGAAAAATTTGTTTTGTTATATATATGTACATTAGGGTGTCCCTTATTTTTTATTTTTTCACGCATACCCTCTAATTATATTTATTACGTGTTTATATACTCCCAGTAAAAATTTCAGCTCATTCTATAAACGGGAACCCGTGCCGACTTGCATCTGAACCCTCCGTTAGCCAACGTTAGGCGCGCGGTATTTTGTAACACGGTTGGTCGCGAGGTTCGATCGTAAGTCATTTTGTGTTTGTTATTATGTGACCATTATATTATAAATTATTGACAAATGTTAAAATATAGTTTTATTTATATGTATACTTTGATAAAAATGTATATTTTCACAGGGAGTGGCTAGTTACCCGGAAAGGTCTGGTGAATAGGCCGTAAACTCTGAAATTGATAAACTTAATGGGTTTTACTCTAAATACCTAAAAGAGTCTATTTTGAGAGATGACTACCGAAAACTTATTGAATTGTCTGAAATATTTTTAGGAGGACATCAAGAAAAGAAATGCTTATAAAAAGCTGAACTTTCATATAACAGTATATTTTAGCAATACTAATTAGTATATTAATATATTTAAGGGATAAAATCAACTAAATTAGTGAAACAAATGATAGAAACAAAAGCAATAATATTAATTAGTAATCATATTTAATAAAATCATTAGAAAAATACAGTCATGAAGTAAATCTTTTTTTTTAAGTGTTTTTTTACAATTAGGATATAGATTTCTGTGCTGTTGCACGCAAGGCAGAAGAAATTGTTTCTGCTCTTCATCGGCGGTTAACAAACCGTGAAAGTCCTGCATTAGCTTAGCTCAATAAGTTTTCGGTAGTCATCTCTCACAATAGACTCTTTTAGTTATTTAGAGTAAAACCCATTAAGTTTATCAATTTTAGAGTTTACGGCCTATTCACCCGACACTTCCGGGTAACTAGCCACTTCCTGTAAAAATATTCATTTTTATTAAAGTATACACATAAATAAAACTATATTTTAACATTTTTTAATAATTTATAATATATGGTTCACATAATAACAAACACAAAATGACTTACGATCAAAATACCGCGCGCCTAACGTTCAGATGCAAGTCGGCACGGGTTTCCGTTTATAGAATGAGCTGAAATTTTTACTGGGAGTATATAAACAAGTAATAAATATAATTAGAGGGTATGCGTAAAAAAAATAAAAATAAGGGACACCCTAATGTACATATGTTACATATATGTACTGTAATCATTTTGTTATAAAAATTTAGTAAAGTTAGATATTTAAATAGGCTATTACAACCATCATGTACGGCTAAACTTTTAGTTCTACACTAGATAATTAAAATTATAAGATTATCTGGTTACAATAACAATATAATGTTGTCACACATTATTAACAATATGTCGTTGTAGTTTTTACTATACAGAAAGTTTATACATATCAAACGTATAGTATATTTAACCATATAAAGGGTTATAGGTTACTTGTGACCCTGCGAATATGATTATTATAACTAAATAAATTATTGTTTTGTGCAACAACAAAAATATAGTTAGAGTTACAATAAAAATGTTACAATATAAAGATGGTTAACATAACAGTATATATAACTGTGCCTATACTAATCAGAATATATTTGATTAAAATAACCATTGTTTTTTCCCAGTGCAGGTATTTAAAAATACAATATTACTTATTTATACATAGAATCGGGTGTTAAGCGTATTTAAAAATTGTTTAAAATTCAATAAAATCTAAACAGTCACAGCTTTTCAATGTGTATTTAAAAGATCACTTGGTGTAATGGAAGTATTTACGGTAATGGAAGTATTTACGATAATGGGCGTTTTTAAGGTCGGTGTAGAAAATAGTATATATATATATCAAGTTTAACAAAGTCCATTTTAGACACAAATTTAATTTAGGCACGAGCGAGCTTGCGAGTAAGTGCTTAATTAAATGAGCGTCCAAAAAATTTATAAACGTGTTGCATATTATACTTTTTCTACAACAAATTATTATCTAAAAATGATTTAAATTAAATATTTGTTTAGAGCGACATTTATAAAACAATAGAGTAAGCAACATGGGAATCTGTGTTGTGGTGAAAATGTAAATTTTTTTTGTGGAAATCGAAGTTCCTCCCTTAGAAATGGACCGTTGATCTGATATAGAAGCAGTTTTTTACAGTGGAGTCTCCACCCGAAATTAAGTTTAATCTAGTTTACTAAAAGGTCAGTATAATGTTCTTGTTCAAACTTTTCAAATATTGGCGTTGAGAAACTATTTAATACTTTTGAATTTTTGTATTGAGATAATAAAATACATTTACATTTACATTTAGTATTATTTTACATAAAGTGCACATAATTTTAACGATTGTATGATATTTGACTACTGTCAACTAACTTAAAACTAACTTCAGCGCATGACTAAAAACCTGTTGCTAACTTCAGCCCGTTACTAAAACGCCATGAAGCCACAACTTGTCAATGTGTATTTAAAAGGTCATGGAAACATTTACGATAATGGAAGTTTAAAAGGTGGATGTGGAAAAACAACTTTATTTCATAAACTTTTTGTCCAAAGTAATAAATAATGTTAATTCTCTCTTAAAGCATTTTAATATTTTCCTTTTCATCTGATTTCAAATTTTTATTTTGTAAATTAATTTTCTTATCAAGCAAAACTTTTATTTAAGTGATTTTTTGTAGCTAAAATAGTAATTTTTCCTACATCATGATTTGTTAATGAAAAATAATATGATCATTGGATTTTTCCTCACATTTGTGTATTTTTTCTTTGAAAAGTGATAAACTCTCAGTGTTTAAATTTGTTTAAAGTTTTTTTTAAAACAATTTATTTAAAATTATCGCTTTACACGATTTTTATTTTAAGATATATTTTAATTTTAATGTTCATGTTAAAACAAATGGAGTGTCATTACGTATTGTCAGGCCGTAAACTATGTACAAAACGGAAACAAAAAGGTTGTCCCCGGTTGCAGAAAGTCATTAGTTCGAATCGGAATAATAATAGATGAAACATTGTAGAGATGTAAGGTTGAGAAATTAATCATTGAGAAAGGTCCACCAGCAATCGGATAGTAATTTTAAGACCCACTGCAAATTCACCTCGACTTTATTGAAATTATTAACAGTAATTTAATTATAACCCACCCTTATCTCTCTATTTCGTTAATCAAATTATAAACACCACCATTGGGGAATAAATATCTTTTACATTTCTATAAATATTTACTACTAATATTTAGCTAAAGATATCTGGTGTCATATTTACCCTGTTAATATTCAAATTAACAGCGGGCAGTCAAGTTTATCTAGTGGGTTCTTAATATGAAAATATAAAAAAGAGAACCTTTTTACATTTCTGTTTATCATTCTTGGACTGCGAAATCATTTATTTATATATATTTTATTTAATTATGATGTAAAGTTACATATAACAAAGAATAAAAAAAATAAAAAAATATGATGCTTTTTTAATTTTTTTATATTACCAATATTAGATTAAAAATTTAGCAAATTATTCTATGGAGTTAATATTTGGATGCATAAATTGTAAATTTTTTAAAAATTAAAAATTAAAAATTATTCCACTGTTATAAATTAATTATTTTAACTAAGGAAAATATTTTACATAAAGTTTTGTAAAGGTAAAATGCAAATTTGTAAGAATTTTGTTAATTTCAAAGGTTAAAGATTGCTTTTTTATTGTTTCACAAAAAAAAAGTAAGTGAAATGTTTTGATTGACTTTTGATTGACCTTATAACGTAATTTCAGGCAGTCAATCAAAACATTTCCCACTGACAATACGCATCAATAAGTTCTAGGATACAGTGAAGTGGGTTAAAGTTACGAAATACATCAGTAAGTGTTGTAGTAGTACTGATAATTATATTATACCAATTTTTTTTATAATTTGATGATTTTAGAATGGTGTGTTATTTAATTGTCTTTATGTAATTTTCGTGTTTATTTATGTGTTAATTTTTTTTTATGAAGTTATATATCTGTACCTCAGAGCCATCAGGAGTTAAGTCCAAAAAGTTAATTATGCGTGGCGGCCATTTAAAGATGAGCCGGTGTTTTATTTTACTATATAACTTCACTCCAATTAATGTACAGGGTGATCCCCTATAATGTCGTCCCCCTTTAACTTTTTTATTTTAAATGTCCCAAAAAATTAAAAAGTGTGGTTATGTAGGTACTAAAAAATACTTTTTTCCTACGTATAAAAAAAATTGAAAATTGATCAATATACAGGGAAAAACAAAAAGTTTATTTTTTTAATGGATCACCCTATATATGAATTTATTTTTCGATTCCTTGTAAAATTCTGAGCATAATTTATATAACAAACCATATACCTAAACTCAAACGTTTCTGAAATATTCGCATTCGAAATGTTATCATTAAATGTTTTTTTTTAACTGTTAGCCTCAGAATACCAAAATTTTTATTGAAAATAAATTACTATAGTGACATTATTTCAATATGTCTTGTTAAATAAGTAAAAATGGCGTACTCAGACAGAGAAAAACAAACTATTTCAAATTATTATCTTAAAAATAATTTAAATATTTCAGAAACGGTTGAATTTAGGTATATGGTATGTTATATGAAATATGCTTAGAATTTTACAAGGAATCGAAAAATAACTACATATATAGGGTGATCCATTGAAAAAAAATAA
This sequence comes from Brassicogethes aeneus, assembly GCA_921294245.1. Lineage (NCBI taxonomy): Eukaryota > Metazoa > Arthropoda > Insecta > Coleoptera > Nitidulidae > Brassicogethes > Brassicogethes aeneus. The sequence goes on from OV121134.1 coordinate 53,781,743, forward strand.
ACTTTTTCTTTTTCCCTGTATATGTACAGTATATCAGTATACTGATCAATTATACAGTATATCAGTATACTGATCAATTTTTCAATTTTTCAATTTTCTTTATACGTAGAAAAAAAGTATGTTTTAGAACCTACATAACCACAGTTTTAAATTTTTTGGGACACTTAAAATAAAAAAGTTAAAGGGGGGCAACATTATAGGGATCACCCTGTACATTACAATTTTCCAATAAATGTACATTTATTGGAAAATTGTAAGTTACATAGTAAAATAAAACACCGGCTCATCTTTAAATGGCCGCCACGCATAATTAACTTTTTGGACTTAACCCCTGATGGCTCTAAGGTACAGATATATATATTTATATTAGGGTGTCCCTTATTTTTATTTTTTTTTACGCATACCCTCTAATTATATTTATTACGTGTTTATATACTCCCAGTAAAAATTTCAGCTCATTCTATAAACGGGAACCCGTGCCGACTTGCATCTGAACCCTCCGTTAGCCAACGTTAGGCGCACGGTATTTTGTAACACAGTTGGTCGCGAGGTCTTCGATCGTAAGTCATTTTGTGTTTGTTATTATGTGACCCTTATATTATGAATTATTGACAAAATTTGTTAAAATATAGTTTTATTTATGTGTATACTTTGATAAAAATGTATATTTTCACAGGGAGTGGCTAGTTACCCGAAAGGGTCTGGTGAATAGGCCGTAAACTCTGAAATTGATAAACTTAATGGGTTTTACTCTAAATAACTAAAAGAGTCTATTGTGAGAGATGACTACCGAAAACTTATTGAACTGTCTGAAATATTATTGGAAGGACATCAAGAAAAGAAATGCTTATAAAAAGCTGAAATTTCATATAACAGTATATTTTAGCAATACTAATTAGTATATTAATATATTTAAGGGATAAAATCAACTAAATTAGTGAAACAAATGATAGAAACAAAAGCAATAATATTAATTAGTAATCATATTTAATAAAATCATTAGAAAAATACAGTCATGAAGTATATCTTCTTTTTAAAGTGTTTCGTGTTACAAAATACCGCGCGCGCCTAACGTTGGCTAACGGAGGGTTTAGATGCAAGTCGGCACGGGTTCCCGTTTATAGAATGAGCTGAAATTTTTACTGGGAGTATATAAACAAGTAATAAATATAATTAGAGGGTATGCGTAAAAAAAATAAAAATAAGGGACACCCTAATATATATACAGGGTGTTTCATAATATATGCGCAGGACTTCAGGATGTGATAGCTCATCCAAAAAGATGAAAAAAGTCGCTATTAACTTACCCTCTAAAATGCACAATTTTCGAGATACAGGGTGTTGAAATTTTAGAAAAAAAATCGTTTTTTTCGAATATCTCCGGAACCGTTTATCGTACAAAAAACAGCTTTTGTAAGCATTTTCTACTCAAAATAAGCTATGTTTTGTGCCAGAAAAAAAAGCTAATACTTTTATTAATAGTGAATATATTGTTTATTACCTCTAAATAGTCGAAATAATAACGATAAATATACTTTAGTAAAACTTTATGTGTCGGGAATAAAAATATATTTAGGAGAAATAAACTGTACCCTTGTCCCATATTTAAATATTTTTTTATTTGGGAGCAATAAACTTTTTTCTCAGTGTAATTATAATTCTTCACGAAAAAAACCCAATATTATGAATGGGAGTAGGTAATAGTATATTATGTATGAAGTTTGATAAACGCCATTTTATACACGAGCGAGCTTGCGATCAAAAATTTGTATAGAGCGCATCTATGAAACAATAGGGGAATCTTTGTGTCACCGTCAAATGTCAAATTTTTATAGTTTATAAACACAATTATAAAGGTTATAAATCGAAATGTATTTCTTGAAAATTGACAGTTTTTCACAGTGAAAGTAAAGAAAATGTTTTATGAGTCCGTGCCCGATGTTAAGTTATAGTTTACTGCCGGCGAAATTAAAAGGTCAGTACAATGTTTATATAAACTTTTCAAATATTGGCGTTAAGAAACTATTTAATACTTTTGTATTTTTGCATTGAGATAATAAAATAATTTTTACATTAAGTATTATTTTACAAGAAAGGCAATTTATTTTAACGATTGTATGACATTTGACAACTGTCAACTAACTTAAAACTAACTTCAGCTTGTGACTAAAGCGCCATAAAGCCACAACTTGTCAATGTGTATTTAAAAGGTCACTTAATGTCATGGAAACATGTACGATAAAGGGCGTTTTAAAGGTGGGAGTAGAAAAAAATATTTTTTTACAAAATAATTAGTATAGGCTAAAAGTAGCCTGGAAAAATTAGTTTACCACTGTGGTTTACACGTTATTTTTCTTCCTACACAACAGGACTGCAACAATTTTTACAATTATTGCCCGTGTAAATACCTAGCTGTCAAGTGTTGACATTAAACAATAACAAAACAAATAGCTCCCAGCGACAGCAACAAACATTTACCTAGATGTAACTTTCTACATTTTTATTTAATTTAATATAAAAAAATGACTTTTTAATTTGGTAATATTATATTTTATCAAGCCGTTTCTTTAATATAAAAAATATTTCTTTTTAAATTTTAATTTAAAATATTATTGCAGCGCTCTTTATTGGAAAATCTAAAAAAACCTGCTTAGTTGCTTTTTAAGGCTAACTTTAGAAACACGTACTTTGTCGTAGCTGTGTAGAAAAATCCTAAAATACATACAGTGAACTAATCACAATTTGGATGTAAAGGGGTGTTTTAATTAATTATTTATATTTTTAATGCAGTAGCCATAAAAATACGTTGTAAATCACAATAACAAATTGTTATGTTTAGTATAAAACTTTTAAATTAAAGTCGTTATCCCTGTATCGGTCTACAATCTATTTAACTACCTATGTCTGAGTTCTTATGATTGTTGTATGTAAATTTGGCAATAAAAATGCCACCTTACATAAATAGGAAAGGTTCTGGTTGTCATTTATATGTAAATTGAAATAACGGTCGCCATTATATTAGAATTTACCGAAAATTCTGCGTACGAAAAAAACACATGTTATATTTTTCATAAATAAAATAACAATATTCTGGGATAAAAATAATAATAAATTAGAGGAATAAAAGTTTTCGAAATTTTGTATAACATTTTTTGCTGCAAAAAATTACTTTATTAGTTAATAAAAATAACCTCCATTAAAACAGTAACGTGTATTTTTTAATTTTCAAAAAACACTTTTGGAAATTGCCAAATATGGTCTCGCATTGCTCCACTGTAACTTCATCCCATGTGTATGATTAATACCGGCTTCTTAAAATATGTTTCTCTAAGATTTACCCCAATCAATAGCTATTGATTTATCCCAAAACACAGAAAACAACTCTTTACAGAGACTGAGCGTTGACCAAAGTATTCCAAGGTTCAATTAAAATTATTTCAAAACAATTTTAGTTTGGCCATTAAATATTGTACTGTACTACTTGTACATATTCGCACCCTTTAATTGATTTGGTATGCTTGTATTAAAAAAATCCAATACATAAGAACGTTTTTTAAGAAAGTATTTTATTTAAATAATGAAGGTAAGATGCACAATAATTTCTTGTGTCGGGAAATTGAATTAAAATGGCCACCACCTACATCCTGAATGTGATCAGTCTTCATCTGCCACAGTTCATGCTTACGACAGGCACCCATTAGGCCAACTATAAAAGCCACCTTAAAATAAAAGTCATACATTTTAAATAAAGTATAAATTTATTTATTTCCTCTCTTGTCAAAGGTTTAGACTTTTTTGGTTGAAATCCATCAGATTTTCTTTTTAGAAATGCTCGTAATTTAGCATAATTTTCTATATTAATATTGTGTTTAATTGTAATTGTAGAACGAAGCATCGAATAAATCTTCCAAAGAGTGAATGGTGCCTTTTTATTGGATAGTTCGCTAAAGTAAGCAAGAACCACATTTCGAAAAACGAATTTGCACATTTATTGGTTTTCCAATCCATTAATTGTTTATAACAATGTTCGTATGTGTCCTTTGATTTCTGAGGTAGTATAGTAATATATAAGTGTTGAAAAGCGACTTTTTCATGCGTGTTTAAGTTGCTCACGAGGTCGTTAGACCGACTGTGCATTAACACGAGCTTGAAGAAAGCTTTTTTCACATGTGAAACACAATATTTTTTCTACGACCCTTTTATTTTTTATTATTTTTAAATACAAAACAAAATAACCTAAAAACGTGTTTGGCAGCTGTTAAAATTACTTTCATCTTATTCTTTTAATTTTTAAGGTATAAGTTACTTAAAATCAATAAACTTACCTTCTCAATTTAAATAAAGGCACTAAAAATTAGAATTTGGTATACAATAGTATATTATGTATCATGTTTGATAAACGCCATTTTATTCACGAATTTAATTTAGGCACGAGCGAGCTTGCTAGCGAGTGCTTAAATTAATGAGTGTATGGAAAAGTTTATTTAACGAGGTGCATACTATACTTTTTCTACGACAAATTCTTATTATTATCTTAAAATGATTTAAATCAAACATTTGTATAGAGCGCCATCTATGAAACAATAGGGGAATCTGTGTCACCGTCAAATGTCAATTTTTTTTATTTTATAAACACAGATTATAAAGGTTATAAATCGAAATGTATTTCTTGAAATTTGAAAGTTTTTCACAGTGAAAGTAAAGAAAATGTTTTATCAGCACTTTACAGTTGTGTCCGTGTCCGAATTATAGTTTACTGCCGGCGAAATTAAAAGGTCATTACAATGTTTATATAAACTTTTTAAATATTGGCGTTGAGAAACTATTTAATACTTTTGTATTTTTGTATTGAGATAATAAAATAATTTTTACATTTAGTATTATTTTACAAGAAAGGCACTTTATTTTAACGATTGTATGACATTTGACAACTGTCAACTAACTTAAAACTAACTTCAGCCTGTGACTAAAAACCTGTTGCTAACTTCAGCCCGTGACTAAAGCGCCATAAAGCCACAACTTGTCAATGTGTATTTAAAAGGTCACTTAGTGTCATGGAAACATGTACGATAAAGGGCGTTTTAAAGGTGGGAGTAGAAAAACAGATTTAACTGTAATCTAAATGATATTTAGACAAACATATATAAATACAATACAAATTTTGAAACGAATGTCAAACGATGCTATCAATTTCTTTTCACACATACCTGTCACTTTTCACACAGAAATGTCACTTTTTCTTTGTGTTTTGCCTTGCCAATGAAAAGATTCATTTTCTAAGCAAAAATGCCATTACAAAATGTCACTTTTTCATAGTGGTCGTAGAAAAAATTGTTTACAGTGGCAGTAGCTACTTCAACCACTTCAGGAGGTGTACACAATAACTCTTCACTCATTATAATCACGATAATATCAAATTTATTATAATTTTAATTTAAAAACAATAAATATAAACAATTTTTTTGCCTAAACCTTAATTATACAACTGCTATTATTTTTTAATTAATAAATAATACAGTATTATTTAAATATTTTAATATTTTACGTTTCGTAAACAGCCAGGAGATGTCGTTACTTGTGACCATTCTTCATATACTTACCACACATATACAGATCATTTTGGATTCAGGCTGTTTCCTTTTCGTGGGGTTAAAGTAGGAGCTAGCTACTTATGCGGTTTTACACATGCGTGGGGACGTGTTGTCAGCAGGGTTGGGTATCTACCTACATTTTTGTTTTCGACATGTAGAAAACCTTTTTCGACGTTTTCGACGGTAGAAAACGTAAAAAAGTAGAATACTGTCAAATATCAAAAAATGTGAGGTTATGCAAGTTTGTTGTTTATTATGATTTGTTAAATGTTGTGAAAAATCAGACACCTACCATAAATTTGAAGTTATTTGGAGTTTTTTAACATTATTATGGTGGGAAAAAAAGGGCCGCGTTTGGTTGGGAGACCCCAACATAATTTTTGGCATGAGGGCAAATTTTTATCAATTATAGAGAAGTGGAAGGAGAAGGTCGAATAAGGTAATTTATGTAGGTAGAAAACCCTATAGGTTTTCGACGCAAGTCGAAAACAAGTTTTCTACCCTTTTCTACCAAGGTAAATTACCTAAGGTTTTCTACTGACCCAACCCTGGGTATTAACAGGGTTGGGTATCTACCTACATTTTTGTTTTCGACAGTAGAAAACGTAAAAAAGTAGAATACTGTCAAATATCAAAAAATGTGAGGTTATGCAAGTTTGTTGTTTATTATGATTTGTTAAATGTTGTGAAAAATCAGACACCTACCATAAATTTGAAGTTATTTGGAGTTTTTTAACATTATTATGGTGAGAAAAAAGGGCCACGTTTGGTTGGGAGACCCCAACAAAATTTTTGGCATAAGGGCAAATTTTTATCAATTATAGAGAAGTGGAAGGAGAAGGTCGAATAAGGTAATTTACGTAGGTAGAAAACCCTATAGGTTTTCGACGCAAGTCGAAAACAAGTTTTCTACCCTTTTCTACCAAGGTAAATTACCTAAGGTTTTCTACTGACCCAACCCTGGTTGTCAGATGTAATTATATTCTAATATTATTTTCGTTATTATAAAGCTTATAAAAATATTTTAAATTGCATAATTTATAAAGAATTAATAAAATATGTTTTTAAGTATTAATAATAAAAAGAAGTATTATTTTTACAATTTTATAAAAATGTTTTTAGCATTAGAAATTTGGCTACGTCTTATTTTATTACCCAAGGACTTATTGCCAAGGAGATTATAATCGAACATTTTGGTCACAGTACAAACCATTTTTGGTTTATTGTTTACAGCAAAACAGTTCGCATTTTAAAACTAGTTTTCTAATATTTTTTTAATATAACCTAAATTCTTAAACTGACATTTGGATTTATTCATAACCAACAAACATTATTAATTTTTTAATCTCCCACTTTTGAACTGCACGTGCGCAAAAGGTAGAGAGTAGCCACCCTCCCCTTAAAAACGGGAATAATTTAATAAATAATATATGTATACATAGCTTTTTATATACAGGCAAATTTTAAAATTTGGTCTGGTTTTAGACATATACTTTTTTCAACATTTTTTAAAAGGTTTATATTTTAAAATAAAGGCAAGTCATTTAAAATAATTGTAAAGCTAATAATTATTTCTTATTTGCTATTAATATAAACTATGATAATAACACGCAAATCAGACTCAGTATGCGGCGCAGAGCAAAGAACAATATGCGTAGACTGCGCCGCAAAAAAACGCATAACGGAAAGGTGCGGGCAGAAACAATTCGTAAGAGTTCACGGCCTCGTTGGAACAGGAGGGTATTCAGGCAAATTTTAATTTTATAAATCGAAGTATAAACAATAACATATGTGGGTAATATGTTTTTTGCTTACGCATGTCGAAGCCAATCGAGTTTATTATAATTATACAGAATATATCCTATCAAAAAATGCATTTTTTAATTTAAAAACGTATATACACTGGCGATATTTTAGTTTAATTTTATTATACAATATATATTTTTTTAAGTTCATATTAGGTATGTATGTATTTTTGTAATGTTGTAGATGCTTTGTTGTAAATATGCAAAATTGAAATAAAGGTATTTACACATATTTCTATTATTTGACAAATATGAAATTTAAAACCATCACAGTCTTGTAAAATACACACGAGTCGAATAAGAGCTTTTTTAAATTTTTGGTAATTTCTCTGTAAGTGTATTTATTTACCTATAGAGCATGCTACAACATAACAATAGAGAATAATATTTCGCGTCGAATGACCTAAAAATTCAATGGTAGTTCCATTTAAAATAAGAAAGTTATGGGCATTTAAACTGGTAAAAAAGTAAACGAAAATGCCAAACACCCTGCCCAACATTTTTGAATACCATTAATGAGTCCCGATAGGATAACTTAAACTTTGAAACATGTAATTCTTATAAATATAAGTATACTAATTTAAGTTATATCTCCATATTTAAAAAATGTTTAAATAAACTAAACATCTCAAAAACACTTGAAGATAGGAAAACGATTTAAAATGCAATAGCTCCAGAACTTAACGTAAAATTAAAAAATGCAATAGGTAATATTTATAGGATTTATGAAAACAAGTTACTACATCGCGCTATGGCTGCAACCAAAATTTGTGTCCCTTTTAGTTCTCTATAAATCTCTAATAAATCAGTTGGGTAAATTGTATACCGGTCTTTATTTATGATTGTCGGTGATTGGTCGACCAAAGCGCGCTCAAGCGGGATACATCTTTCTGATACCGCACCATAAAATTTATATTTTTTAAGCAGCCTGAGTTGCATTTCGCTATTTAAAAGACAATACAATTCATTTTAATTAGAACCAATAAAATGCCAGTATTCCATGGTTACGCATTTTATCACAGCGACATTATTTTGTATCACCTTGTTTACACGTTGCTAAGGATTTTGACACTTTTCTTGATTTGCCATTTGTTGACATTTATTTGATTAAGTTTATAATACATATTTTTTAAACTCAAAAGTTAACGTGAGATTTTAAATGAAAGGTTTCCTTGGTAACCACAAAAGAGAAAATTATACTGACCTTGTCAAAGTTTTATTAGGAAGTTTTAAAGAAATGGGATGCCGTATGTCGTTGAAAGTACCTACACTATTTGCATTCGCATCTTGACTTTTTCCGTGAAAATCTGGGAGATGCCAGCGAAGAACATGGAGAAAGATTCCATCAAGATATTCTGGCAATGGAAAAGTGAAAACAAGGGAAGTGGGATACGACAATGATGGGTGACTATGTTTGAAATCTACTTCGGGAAGAAAATGCATAATATAAAAGAAAAAGTCGTATTAAAATTCATTTTTGAGCCAAGATTTAAAATCTATGTAAAGAAAATATTTTTTAAATTGTATGTTTTGTTAAAATAATAATTCTGAGTTGAATTTCTTGTCAGTATTTTTTTTTGTTTTTGATAAAATTGGGTTTGATTATATTATATAAATACCCCTTAAAAAAATAAAAACTTTTTACTAAATTTTTTAAATTAAGTTTTTTGGCACACAGATATTGATAATTTAACAAAACAAAAAGCCAATAAACAAAACAAAAATCAAATTTTGTTACATAGTGTAAATTTTATAATGCATTGATTCAAGACTTTATTTTACTGAATAGATTAAATAAAATGTTGTCTTTCTTATGCACTCAAGTATGCGAATTAAGAGTATTTTAAAAACGCCTCAGAGAGTACATAATTTAATATAATAATAAAATTAAATTTGTTTTTTTTTAAATCCATCATTAATCTATGACAACAACTAAACGCAATTATATTATGACGGTGATCTATCTGATAAAAACGTTGAAAATGTTTGTTTTATTTTGTAAATAAACCCATGGTAAAAGGCATAGGTGGACGAAGATTTTTATTAAATATTTGCCATCTTTTCTAAGAGGAAATTGAAAGAATCAGCGAGAGCCCGGCTTACCTGCTGCAATGCGATATATTTTATCTATAATGAAGTCAGTCTGTTTGTGTTTGGAGACAAAACTAAATATTTTACGCGTCAGGGATTCTGGAATTATCTACTGCTTTCCGCTGATACGTGTTTCGAATTTCAGGAGCGGGAACCGCATCGGTGTCGCCTCGTGCTCATAGCCATCGCCAAACCAAACAGATATTTGTAATGAATTTTACTCCGTCGACCTAATTGCTTAATTTCTGACGCGTATTTATGTTACGTGAGCACGATTTGTTTGCAAATAATAAATATTAACACCCCATGGCATGATTGGGTTTTCCGCCATCCTGTTTTTTGACAATTGTAATTTTTTCAACAACCAAAGTACCGTGAAAAAGTCTTTTTAGTTCAACTTAATGCCTTACTACATTAGTACCGTAATTATTTAATTTTCATTCAGATAAAGATAATAATAATAATAATAAACTTTATTGTGAAATACCAAGAAAAAAAATACATTTTTCAAATGGTGTGAGTTCAGCAAGATGCTGTTCTACCACTCAAACCTATAACAAACAATGTAATATAAAATAATAATATAAAAAAACAATACAACATAAGGTATACCTACTAATTACTAAACTTAAATTATGAATTGTAACATTTTAGCAAAAAGCATTTAAGGGATGATTTAAAAGTAACGACATTGTTGGTAGAATTAAATATTTCAAAAATCTATTTATAATAGTTCAAAACAACATTCATATTTGGAAGTTTTATGAATTTGGATAGAAAAATTATTCTTATATCGAGTATTTCGGTTTTGAGTTTTACAAAGTCTACTCAGCAAATTGTGGAGGTATTATGGATTTTTAAATTTTAGGACATTAAACACTACTGCAACAAAAAAGTGGAATTACATTTAAGGAAATTTTTTGATAAATAAATAGGCGTAACATTTTCACGGTAATTTACATTAAACGAGTATCTTAAACAAGAATTTTGAAGTTTTTGTAGTCTTTCCTTATAGTATAAATTAGTGTAAAAGTAGTAAACTGAAGAACAGTAATTTAGAGGACTTAAAATTAGAGTTTTAGACAAATTCCATTTAACATTATTATTTAAAAAGTACTTAAAGCAATATATTGATTTTAGTTTAATGATAATTAATTAATTTTTTATTTAAAAAGAACAAAAATAAACAAGGGTTCTTTATATGTTTGACCGACAAGAATTTGTAACGGCATATCCTTCTACTTTTCCTTCACAATTCGTTGCTGTCGAATATTCACATAAAATCAACTTAGCCGGGGGCTTTAGTTCCCTAATGAACCGAAAGTAACCAATATAATCTATAGGGAATCAGTTTTCTTCCAGCCACGTAATCGTAGATAAGAATGTAAAAAGTTTTTCCGACGAAATATCATTTATGAGTTGTAAATTGATGATAACTTGCCACATCTACATTTTTGCTGTAAATTTAATGTTTATTTTTTTATTTTTTCTGTTAAATTTATAAAAAGGTAACGTTTTAAAGTAATTTTAGTAGAGTCTTAAAACGATAATATTTCTTTGGATAAATTCAAGGTGAACAAATAATGAAACGTCTAGATTAGTCCCACTTTCAGAAAATTAAAATATAAATAATTTAAACAATTTTTTCAGGTTTCTTGCAAATTGTTATAAATAAACAATCAAAAATATTTGTTATAAGCTATGAATGACTTAAAAATCTTAAAATAAGGACTTTGCATGCAGCAGCATTTTCTATTTATATGACATGTGCAAAAATTGTATATTTTAAGGCAATAATAAAGTCCAAAAGATAATTACGCGTAAATATACATTTTATGTTTATTATCCAATTAACAATTTACAGGATTTTGTATGCAGAATAGGCACTTCATCGCCGACTGAAAAGCCCAAGAATGTCATTTAAAAATACTACTTGTACTTGTGGCCGGAAACTTAATAAACATTTTGTGGCTCGTTGAGAAAGAAAATGCGCTTAGGTTAAAATACTGGTGACAGCTCTATTGGATACTAAACGTTGGCAGCATTTTCGGTCACGTTTGAATCTTAGCTTAGAGCTTATCATCGAGATTTATTCTGCATTAATGTAAAACCCACTTTTTAGACGTATCACTAAAATAACTTTTATACTAAAACAGAGAATTTATGGATGGGGCTTAAATCTAAAGTAAATAAACAAATATTTAAATAAAATAACATTAGGTTTTAAGACTGTATTTTATAGGAAGTTTGTTTTAAGTTTCACTTAATAAATTATGGTATATTTATTTAATTTTAAAAAAACATTAATAAAGACCGGTTTTCATGCATAATGCATGCATAAATATGTTTGCATTTTTTGTCATATCATACTGTTTCTAAAAAAAAATTAAATAAACTTTAGTACTTTTACTTAAATACTTTTATTTAATTGCGTAATGCAACCTTGAATGCATCCAAATTTTTTTAATTCAAAAAATATAAATTAACCATTTTTGCTACTACCATGTTGGTTAGTTTATATTAAGTATACTTAATATAAACTATACGGAATATTCTTATAATATCGTGCAATTTTGCAAAGAAAGAATTTGGTATATGGTGAACTATATACAAAATTGTTTCTTTGCCAAATTGCACAATATTAAAAGAATATTACTTACTTTTTGAACAACTTGTTTTTATTTATTTTAGAAACAACTAAAAATATGTTAAAGATAAATATTGAACTATGACCATGAGACTATTTGAAATGGTAAGGATTAAACATGATTTGCATGTTGCCTACATAACATTTTTACAAATTATGTTTGAAAAGGTTTTTTTTGCTTACCACAACCCTCACAACGACGGTAGGTTCCTTTTATAGGAATGTGTCCTGCATTATTAAAGTTGTTTTAATTTTTTGTGGACCTATAGGTTTTTGTTTGGAATAAGAAGAGTAGTTGAAGTTGTCATCACCAGACACATTTGGCAGTTTTTCTAATTTGGCTTATGTAAGTGATCGTTTATAATTTATAATTCTTCAACAATAATTTTTGTTTTTAAGAAGTCTTCCTAAATTTTTAAATAAAACATTTATAAAAAACTTACCTATAATAAATATTTAATCTGTTTATTATTTAATTGCAATTATTTCGTCTCCACTTTTGTTTCGCTCTATTGGAGCTCATCACCCAATAAACATTTTTGGTTTTATAGTAGTTTCCATAAATGATATATCATCCAAATTATAAAACCTAAATTTCTTAATTTGGTTACAGAAATATTTATATCACTCTTATATATCCCTTAAAGACCTTATAATAATAATAATAATAATAATAAATAATAAACGTCTTTATTGAAATAAGGAAATACATTATTCCAAATGGCGGAATTTGGAATAATGTATTTCCTTATTTCAATAAAGACGTTTATTATTTATTATTATTATTATTATAAGGTCTTTAAGGGGTATATAAGAGTGATATAAATATTTCTGTAACCTAATTAAGAAATTTAGGTTTTATAATTTGGATGATATATCATTTATGGAAACTACTATAAAACCAAAAATGTTTATTGGGTGATGAGCTTATTTGGGGAGTTTATGAAGGTTATCGGTACCTATTTTAGTAACACTATAAAACCCAAATTTTATAACTAGAGATAACAGGAATATTATGGAAACCACTATATAACTTCCTAAAGAACTTTTACCGGCTTTTTTCATTCTTTTAATATTTCACTCTCCATATTTAAAATATATATTTCTTTATAGGTCTGCGTTCTTTCTTATTGTCATCTTATTCATTAAAATGTTTAAACCACGTGAATATTTTGAGAAGCCAAGTATGGCGAAAATATTAATGGTATATAATTTAAATCTAAAATTTTCTACTCAATAGGACTTAAAGTGGAAAGTAATTTTTATTGTAAATATGTACACAATACTTCGAAAAACAGCAGGGGACATCAAAATACCAAAACATAAATATTTTTTATAATATTAAAAAATATATGAAAATATTTTTTTAAATACTTACATTAAAATCTTTCTTCTGCTTACATTAAAGTAGTGAATTTTTTTACCTTAGTATAGTCAATTAAGTTGTTTTTGTAATACAATTCGATTAACATTTATTTTATGTAAAAAAACAATTATGGCAGAAAGAATGTATCAACCTTAAGCCCTCTTATATTTATCATGGTAATTTTATATAACCTAAGGTACTAGTTCAGTTTTATATGACTATCTAAGTTACTTCAAGTGTTATATATTTTTGAAACTCTTATATACATTCTAGTAACTGTCGTTACTACAAGTGATGTTTTAAAACTTTTGATAGGCAACCATCTAACCGCTCAGGTTGGTGTTGTCAGGTTCGCCATTTTTGCCTGCAGTAATAATGGTTTTAACGCAATGAAATCAATTTATTTCACTATACATTCGATTTAATCCACTTTTATAGTATATTATGTATCAAGTTGGATAAACGCCATTTTATACACGAATTTAATTTAGGCACGAGCGAGCTTGCGAGCGGTGCATACTATACTTTTTCTACGACAAATGATTTAAATCAAAAATTTGTATAGAGCGCCATCTATGAAACAATATGGGAATTTGTGTGTCACCGTCAAATGTCAAATTTTTATATTTTATAAACAGATTATAAAGGTTATAAATCGAAATGTATTTCTTGAAAATGGACAGTTTTTCACAGTGAAAGTAAAGAAAATGTTTTATGAGCACTTTACAATGGAGTCCGTGCCCGAATTTAAGTTATAGTGTACTGCCGGCCAAATTAAAAAATCAGTACAATGTTCATATAAACTTTTCAAATATTGGCGTTAAGAAACTATTTAATACTATTGTATTTTTGTATTGAGATAATAAAATAATTTTTATATTAAGTATTATTTTATAATGATTGTTTGACATTTGACAACTGTCAACTAACTTAAAACTAACTTTAGCCCGTGACTAAAAACATGTTGCTAACTAAAGCGCCATAAAGCCACAACTTATGTGTATTTAAAAGGTCACTTAGTATCATGCAAACATGGACGATAAAGGGCGTTTTAAAGGTGGAAGTAGAAAAAAATATTTATGTTAATAATATAATATTACTCATTTATTCTATGCTAAATATTTTCTTTACAACCAATTAAAATTTTGAAAAAGCATTGCGTCGAAAGCTAATACTATGCTTAATTTCTGTTTTAATTATTAAACATTTTTGGTTTATTCAGCACATAAATAATTAATAGCTCACAACTTTTATTTAAAAAAATTAAAGACAATAGTTTTATAAAACAGGTAACCGCAAACTTAATAAATATCCTTTATAAACTTACTGGTAACGGTTACTTAAGGATATATAAAAAACTCTGAAATAATTTGACAACTCTTATAATTTATCGTTACCATAAGTAGTACAAATTGTTTATTGGGCAGTATCGAGAGCGGAGATGAAATAATTGCAATTAATTACATATAATATTTTTTAAGTTCGTCGGCTATAAAAGCAAAAAACTACTGTAAAAACTAAAACACCTGTAAAAGTCTAAATTTACGCGCTAATCATACCACCAAACTGGATATGCAATTTTCGAGCGCACAGGTATACGGATCTACGTAGCTATAGAGCTACAAAACATGTCGACTTCAACATAAACGTCGACATTCTAAAATGACTATAATAACGTTATTTTTGTAATTTGTCGGGTATCCTCTTAAACCATTTGGGATATAATTATATTTTAGGAATCGGAAATTAAAAAATGGCATTTTAGTTTTGAGGGCACAGCATGTGGCCTCAAATTAAAACCCTTATAAAAAATTAGGCCCTAAATAGGGTAATTACCCTTTTCGTATTTATTAAGTTATTTAAGCCCATAAAACTTTCTTTGATAAACTTTGTAAAAAAATTGTTGCCAAAACATCGAACTCTTATAACGTCAGATCAAAGTATAGTTTCCTTAACTTGGTCTAAAGCTCTTTGAGCATACACATAAATAAAGTGCTGCAGCTGCGTCTTGCTGAAAAGAAAATTTTAGCTTAAAACGTTTCCTGAAAACTTTTCCATAAACTTTTTCTTTTATTAAAGTCTCAATGCATTTTTGTAAATATCGAACGTTGATTAAAATTTTATTATAATTTCTTTTTCGAGAACTTTGTAATTGTTTCTTCCGCGATAAGGTGAGAAAAGCAAGGATCGAATTTTACCCCTGATTGGTTCATTTAAACGCCAAAAGTTTAAAAACAGTTTTTTGCTAGCGCAAGCATTAAAAAGTTTTAATTTTAAAATGCTTCTTAAAATTTAATAATTTTAATTTTTAACCCCGGCGCATTCGCCATTATTATTAACTTTAATAAAATAGGATTTTATTAACATATAAAACATTTTCTAACCCAACAGGGTAAAAAAAATGTAATAAGACAATAGAATTTTAAATACAGTAATATTTTTTATGTTACTTTAAATCCCTAAAACCAACGAATTGCAGTTTACACTCAACAAAACAAGGAAGTATTGACATAGTAAATCAAGTTTTAAACCTCAAAATAATATCTTGGCACTGTATTACCAATAATGGTGACATAATCTTTGAATAGCAGTTATTGCCTATAAATTTCGAATACAAATTACCTCTGCATGCAAGGAAACTCTCAAGCAATTTATACCGAGCAAACCATTTCTCTAGAGCGCTCTGCTCAGACAACAATAAATCTACATAGCCATAAAATTTGGTCAGACGGTGCTGTTTCCCTTTGCTCCTTCCGGCTTAAATTCTATTTGCTAATGCCCCAGTTTCACGTTATTTAAACTAAATTTAAGAAAACATTTATCGTGCAAAGGTTAATGTTAACATTACAATTAAGCATTCATAAAAAAAACAAAATTTATATATAAATATTTTATATAAGGATAGCGTCTATCGAAAAAGAACCAAGGTCCAAAAACTTGTTTTTGTTAAAAAAAAAAAAAATTAATTTGTAATGCTGCTCAAAAAACTAATAATCTCTCTAAAAATGAAATAGTCAAAATTCCACTATTTGAATTAGTACCAGCATTTTTTACTAATAAAATAGTCGTTTTCACTTTTACCTAAGGTCGATGGTTAAATGACCTATAAAAACAAATAAAGATGCAAAAATTTTAGCTCAATTCAGCAACACAAATAATATATTCAACTTTAAAATATTATGAACAATATTTATTGACAAATAAAATTGATTTTTATAAGAGCGGCTGACAGCCCAATGGGTTATGACAACAGCTTGACAAGCCCACGCGCCTTTTTACAGCCAACCACATCACCACATTGCGGCCTTTATTATTTACCTTTTTTATGATCTGTAATTATTTAATTTAGAAGTATATTGATTTTGATTTTTGATTTGATTTTTTTGCTTGACAAGCTTGACAAGTGACAGACCTGAGTTCAATCCCCGGCTGGGTCAAAACTTTTTTAAATTTAAATCTACTAATTTGACTATTTAATTCAGTAGAATTTGACTAATTATTAGTGACTGCTTTTTCACTATGACAATTAGTGAAATATGACTTATAATTAGTTATTTTTGACTAATTCATTTTAAGAGAGATGATTTGGGAACCCTCTCAATCCTTTTAAGAAAAGTTCCAAATTATGATCAACCTTTTCAGCAATATTAAAAATGAGTTATTTAACTAATAATTTTACTAAGCCCAAAAAAAGTTTTTGGCGCTTGGTTCCTTTTTGATAAGCGTTAACCGTTATATTATAAGTTTGTAAATAAATATTTATTATAACATTTTATTTAAATAATTTAATATTCTCTTTTGAAGAATTGTCGAACGCATTAATTTATTTATTACTGCAAAAAATATACCCACATAAAAATGTAAAAACTAATTATGAACAATGAAAGAACGCAAGGAAATATGTTGAAAAAAATCCAGAGTCTAATTAAAACATTTACAAAGTTTTAGATAGATTAACCGTCTGGTTTCCAGTAAAAAGTTATTAAAATTGCTAAGACCACATGGGCTGGTATCGTTTATTATTGCTAAACTGTGTTGTGAATGTTGAAAAAATGTATAGGTATGCCAATTCTAAAAATCTATACAAGAAAAACAATCATAACCTTCTGGCATTCTCATCAGTAAGATCTGGTTGATTTATTTGTTTACTACCATAATTTCGTTTTTAAAGTAAACTATTATAAAACAACTTTCACATAATTATACTATATTATATGGTTTCTTCTGCTCTTCTCTTTAGACTTTTGCTGCATTCAATGTACTGAATGTTTTCTGTTGCTTTATTCTTATTTATACACATTTCTTTTAATTTTAATAACTTTTTCTTTGTAGTTGGGTCGTTTGCAAAAAACACACGCCTTCCGCTGTCCGTAAGTTTGAATTCCAATAACTTTGTTAAAAATTATCGGATCCTATTGATTTAAAAACCTAGTGAAAGCCTAACAAGCCCTTAGTAAACTCTTTCAGAAAATGTTATTTCAGAATACAACTTTTTTTATTGAATTAAATTTTGGATTTCAAATTGGTAACAGTGGACATATACATAAACATAAACACATTTTTCTGAAAAAAACGTAAAAAAATTAAAAAGTGCACTACCTGTCTTAAATGTAATTAAACAAAACTCTAAACAATTATAAAAATCCAACCAAAAGTCAATTTAAGCAAAAAAATTTTAATCTTCCATTTTCCTAAAAGCGGGTGTTTCTTAAAAAATAACCCATATACACGAGGCGCAAATTTTAAATTTAAAACATTATTTTAATAACTTTATACTACAAATACAATACCTACATTAATGGTTTTGTAACAAATAAAAAGTTTTAAAATTTTAACGATATTGGTTATAATCGTATAAGGATATTTGCCAGTCAAGCTACATTGAGTTTTGAAAGTTTTAATATGTGGTTCAAGAATAATAGACCAATGGCAAACGCAGACAAAACATTTTAAACAAGATTTGTACAAAAGAACATTTCGCACAACTTTGATTTGTTAAATTACAAAATAAATCTATAAAAGTCAACAATGTGGTTAAATTTATTGAAATAACTCTTGATCTGAAGCTTACTTGGGAAAACCACTTAAATACGCTTTATAAAAAACTTAGTTCTATCTGCTTCGTTAGATTTTTAAGGGGCAGTGTTTCTATGTCAGTTTTGCGTTTATTATATTTTGGACTTGTTCAATCAAATCTCACATATGGGCTTATATTTTGGGGATTGTCTGCTCATTTTGAAAATATTTTTATTATGTTAAAAGATGTTAAGAGTAATAGACAAAAAAGATTAAATAAATTCATGCAAAACGCTGTTTAAAAAATATCAAGTTCTTACAATGCCATCTCTATATATAATAAATCCCATTATGTATTCCAAAAAAAAAATATTGATAACTTTGCGAAAATTAAAAAAATTCTTAATTATGAAACAAGAAATCAGAAAAAATATATATTTGCCCTTTTCTCGTTTAAGTGTCTCTCTCAAGCAAGAATTAATCATGTTCATAATTTGGTTGTAGAATGCAAAATCACTGTAATTCTCCAAAAACGTGTCAAAGACATTTTTTTTAATAAAAAGATGAATTATTTAAAGATAAGTTTTAGTTATAATTTACATACGCTTATATACGTTTGTTTGTTTATGTTTTTTTATTAATTAATAGGTACTTCTAAATATTTAACTGTTTCTTGTAATATTTATAACCAAGTTTTTAATTTTGATGTATATTTATACCGTGTGTTATTTTTAAATACTTAATTTTGTTTTGAATAGTCCAATAAGCCTTTGTGTTTTGTATTTTAGGCTTTAGTTGATGAATAAAGATTTTTTTTTCATTACGATGCGTCGACTTTACATTCAAGAATCGCACCATTGGCACTGTAACCGGAGAGAAAAATCCTGATGGACACCTATCACGGAAAATATCGCGCTAGGTAGTGCCGGACTCTTACCGACCAAAAACCTCTCCCGAAATAGAGTAATTGCATCAAAAATGAAAATCCCTAAAAACCTTTTTATTGTAATCTAGAGGTAAAAACACATTGCGAAAATATTTTTTTATATTCCAAAAGTTCAACCCGGGCCCAAAATATCAAATTGAAAAAAAGGTACTTTTCAAACGTTCCGAACTCCCGCCATATTGCATGACGTCATAAGCTACAACTGTCAGAAATCAAGATGTCAACAAATAATAAACACCGATAAAGTTTATGTTTAACATGGAAAACGCGAAACCAAAAATTGGTTGTAAATATTTACCTGAAACATTGAACGATCTACTAAAATTTTCTTAAACTTTATGGTCTGAGATCAAAATTTTACACATTAAATGGAAAAAATCTAAATTTCAAAAAATCTATATTTTTCAACGCAAATAAAAACGAGAGGGTTGACGTTAGAGACTGGACCCTAAGAACTTTTTTTTACAGAATTTAATGCTGAAGAAGGATCAGTGATGGTTTTTCCGAAAAATAATGTTCTACATAGTTTGCAGGAGAAATGAAGGTTAAAAAATCATTTTTCCATGTTAAATCAATGGAAAATTTTAAAATTCGATGATGGAGATCTTCAAGTTGATATTAAGGGCTCAAATTTTTACAAAAATTTTTTTATAGCATATACAAGAATTTTACGTGCAATCGGGTAATAAAAAACATTTTGAAAATAAATTTGATGACCCAGTATGTGGAAATACAAATCAAATTTTACTAAAATAATAGATGAATAAATGATAGAAAGATTCAAATCCATGTTTTTGTTTGAAAAATTTCAATAAGAATGCATTGAAATGGGCCAGGTCGTTTGGCCGACAATCACGACCGTTTTTATGCAAGCATTTCTTATAGAAGAACGATCAGCTAAAGTGCGTATGTGGTCAGTGAAGTCAGCACCGGCTGATAATATATCGCCGATCGTGGGGGCCGTGAATGCGAAATTGCCGACGGCCATCTAGAATATTGACATCACGTAAGCAATAAGCCGTGTCAAGGATCAAGCACAAATATTACTTTTCCGTTTCATAGCTGTTGGCTACAAATCGTCCAAATCCAATATATGTAAAATACATTTGCGCGCTTTGCCTTGTCTCAAGAAAAATCTCGCTGTCTATTAGCAATGCCTTTTTGCATGTTACGACAGATTTGTTGTTTGTTCCACTGGGTCGAATGGACCGGCACAGATTAAGTAGATGCAAACATGAATACATGCATGTTTGTAAAGTGGTTACAATCTACATTGTGTAAATAGATAATATTTATCTGTTTTATAGGCACCTAGTGGTTACAATCTACATTGTGTAAATAGATAATATTTATCTGTTTTATAGGCACCTAGTATTACCTTAGGTTTTTATTTAAATCATATTGTATACACATATATTGTATTATTCATAGTACGATTAAAACGCTAATTTAAAAAAATCTTTTTGGTTAAGATTTGCAAAATTTATAAAATAAAAAGGCATATCGTCGAGCTGCAAACAGCTCTAATACACAGTTATAAAAATAAGATTTGTTAACATGAGTTTGTAGTTAGTTAATTTAATTTTGTAAAATTTTTAAAAAAAATTTTGTATACAACCTGGGCTTGTAATTATTTTAACAAAGGACAAATTTTTACCGAAAGTTTTGTAAAGGTAAAATGTATTTTGTAAGCATTTTGTTAATTTTAAAGGTTACAGATTATTTTGTTAATGTTTAACAAATTATTCCGTTAAAAAAGTACAAGTGATTTCAGGCAGCCAATCAAAACATTTCCAAGCACAACACACTTATTAACAATTTGTGTCAGTGTCAACGAGTAAGACACGTAAATAACTAATAAACATGTTTTCTTACTACCTCGACTCAAAATACGTTGTTTCGTCCCCGATTTCACGGCAGAAAGTTTACGTTTCTTGCATTGGTCAAGCTATACGCGCACACTAGCGGGAGTAAAAATTTTTTAGACGTGTGCTTAACATTCAAATTTCGTACTGCCAACATGAGAAACACAAAAATATGACAGTTTTAAACCATAATTTTGCAATTATAACAACAAATAAACAATTTATGTTTTTACTTTTTTACTTTTTATGTTGTTTTAAGTGTTTAATGGTACTTTTATTTGTTATAAAGTAGTAATTTGTTAATTAAAATACAACCTTTTTAGAGCAAACAGCTCTAATACACAGTTATAAAAATAAGATTTGTTAACATGAGTTTGTAGTTAGTTAATTTAATTTTGTAAAATTTTTAAAAAAAATTTTGTATACAACCTGGGCTTGTAATTATTTTAACAAAGGACAAATTTTTACCGAAAGTTTTGTAAAGGTAAAATGTATTTTGTAAGCATTTTGTTAATTTTAAAGGTTACAGATTATTTTGTTAATGTTTAACAAATTATTCCGTTGAAAAAGTACAAGTGATTTCAGGCAGCCAATCAAAACATTTCCAAGCACAACACACTTATTAACAAGTTGTGTCAGCGTCAACGAGTAAGACACGTAAATAACTAATAAACATGTTTTCTTACTACCTCGACTCAAAATACGTTGTTTCGTCCCCGATTTCACGGCAGAAAGTTTACGTTTCTTGCATTGGTCAAGCTATACGCGCACACTCTAATAGCGGGAGTAAAAATTTTTTAGTCGTGTGCTTAACATTCAAATTTCGTACTGCCAACATGAGAAACACAAAAATATGACAGTTTTAAACCATAATTTTGCAATTATAACAACAAATAAACAATTTATGTTTTTACTTTTTTACTTTTTATGTTGTTTTAAGTGTTTAATGGTACTTTTATTTGTTATAAAGTAGTAATTTGTTAATTAAAATACAACCTTTTATTTTTACTGTATTGGCACCGCTGAATTACCATGACAACGCTACAGTTTGATTGATTTTGAATGTAAAAGTCAGAATTAAATTAAACGTCAGATTTAAATTTTGACACAAGTTTTTTTATATACATTTAATTTTTTCCCGTATTTTCTGCGGGGTAGCAAGAAAAATAGTATACACTACACGGGCAGAAAGTGTGAGAGCCCTGAACTGCGCGCCATGATGCCCTCGGCGCGCAGTGCAGGAATCTCACACTTTCTGCCCTTGTAGTGTAATATACTATTATTAGTTATTTACGTGTCAAGCTTTGTAAATGAATCTTTACGGGCGAGCTGGTCATAAGCAAGTGAGCCTAGTAAAGATTAATTGCAAAGCGTGACACGTCCAAACATATTTTCACCTTTAGATAACGATTTTTAAATTTAAAATTTCAATTAACTTTGATACAAAAACAACAAAATTAACCTATAAAATCTCATTTACTAAGAAGGTGGAAATAAAATATTTAACGGTGACAGGAGTGTTTATAATGTCATTATTGGTTTTCAAATTAAAATTAGGCGATATAGTGCAGTTAAAGTAAATCAGTAAGTGTTTTAGTAGTACTAATAGTTATATTGTACCAAATTTCTATATAATCTGATGATTTCAGAATGGTGTGTTTATTTCAATTTGTGTATGTTATTTTTGTGTTCATTTATGTAGGTATGTGTTGATTATGTTTTTAGAAAATTGTTTAATAAAGCAACATTTCTTATAACAAATTCTCTTTTTTAAAGTACCCATTTTACAACAAATACTTATGATACTGGGTCTACATAAAAGTTTGTAAAAAATACAATAATTATGGTTGAAATTGACATGGAATTTTGTTTTTACAAAATATCTGTATAATTACAAAGTTCTTATTCAATTAGTTAACAGATTACAGTTGGTTGAAAACTTAACAAAAACTTATGTGGACCTGGATTAACATAAAATCTGGTTATTATTTGGTTAAAATTAACAAATATTTTTTTACTGTGTATGACAAAATGGTAGTTTAATACCGATTTTTTTTTAATTACCATATCGTCATAGTAAGTTAGAAATATTTAAATTTTTAGAAGAGAAACTACCATGTACTATCAAAATAATATTATCTATTATTAAATATTTTCAATTATGTATACATAATACATATACATATGCATAAGGGACTCCAATTACATAACATAAAGAATTTGAATTTTATTGTTCTCAGCACTTTGATTAATTTCAGGCCACCTGCTCCAAATAATTACATCGACATTTCTGCCCCGTCTCATTGCAATATTGATGTATAATTGAATCTTGTTGCATTACAACATCGCGACTAATGGATGTTGTCTCCCCTAGTTACGTCCCCCTGTTTTCCTGTCTGGCTACAGTCGCATCTATCCAGTATCGGATTTAGTAGCTAAGTATGGCTATGGAAGTGTTTTTTAACCCTTGATTTATATTTTAAAATGTTTTCTACTTTAACCTTTAAAACGCCCATTATCGTACATGTATCCATGACACTAAGTGTCATACCTTATAAATACACTTTGACAAGTTGCGGCTTTATGGCCTTTTAGTCACGTTTTTGGTCACAAGCTGAAGTAAGTTTTAAGTTAGTTAACAGTTGTCAAATGTCGTACAATCGTTAAAATAAAGTGCCCTTTTTGTCCAATAATAATATGGAAATTATTTTATTATCTTAATACAAAAATAAAAAGTATTAAATAGTTTCTCAACCACAATACATATTTGAAAAGTTTATATGCAATTTTGTACTGACCTTTTAATTTTGCCAGCAGTAAACTAGCAACTAAGCATTAAACATTTCGGGTGTAGACTCCACCGTAAAGTGCTCATAAAACATTTTCTTCTCTTTCACACTATACACTGTTCAAAATTTCATGACCATATTAACACCAAATTAACACCATACATGGTATAGACACAACGATACAAACCAAAATGGTGTTAAACATGGTTCGTTGGTCCAGTGTAAATTCAGATACTAAAATGGTGTAAATTTAACTTTCACACAGTATTAAAATAAATTTTACCTGGTGTAAATTGAACTCCTTTTCAGTGTTAAATAATATGTGTTTTTGGTTAAATTCATACTACATAGAAAGAAAAGAAAAAAAAGGAAACAGGAAGTTCCTTAACGCATTACAAGTGTATTACCAGTGGTATTATTCCAGAAAATTGAACCTTAAATTCGCTAGAGATAATGTTCTTAGTGCGTTCCACCAACTTAAAATACTTCAAGTATAGACAGCTGTTTCCATCTATTTAAGGTCTCTTTAGTATCGAACAACTTGTAGTGTCACACCAAAGCAAAGGACTACCTGAGCTTATATACTCTTCATGTAAGCCAACAGAGGCGAGATTTAAGAACACGTGATCCACACCGCCTTTGCCGCGATCGGTACACACTATGCAACCAGGAATGCACGGAAAATTGTTTTAATCGTTTTAACAGAGTGCTTTAGGTTGAAGTTACTCTTATTTTACAAACAACATATTTAGTAAACTGAACCATACAGCGGGTTGGTTTCACTAAAGTTTTCTGGGTTAATTTAACCAATTTAAAAAAAATAACTATCTGGTTTAGTACCGTCAAACTAATCTTTGTTTATATTAACCTTCCCACAGTTGATTTAAATAAATACTTATGGGTCAACTAAATTAATATGGTTAAATGAAATATTCCTTTTTTTCTGGGTAGGTGCACTTCTCAAATATTTTTAGATAAACACCGTTTTGGTGTTTGCTGTATATAACATTTTCAACCATAATTCATGGTATTTATATTAACACCACTTGGTGTTGGATTTTAACACCATTTTAAGATTACTCTTTACACCACAGATATTTTAAACAGTGTATTATCACTTACACGGTTTTTTAAGGGATATATTTCGATTTCCACATACAAATTTAACAGTTTGTCTGGCGCGCCGGTAATACTGATTCCCAAATTATAAATTGTCACGCGAGTTACTCTATTTTTTATAGATGTCGCTCCAAACAATCATTTTTAGATAATAATAAGTATTTGTCGTAGATATAGGAATAAAAAAGTCAAAATGCAAACACTAACCATGCACGTCTTTTTTTAATTGTGGGATGGTAACATTGTAATTCTGACACAAATTCTTCAATGAAGTCATTCAACTTAAGTTAATAGATTATGTTCTTACCTTGATTTAACTCCTGAATATAAGATACAAAACATTTTAATATTTTAGGAATTTCAAAAAATAAGTTCTATTTACCCACATCCCCGCCAATGAAAAAATTGGAAAGTTTAAAATGGCACAAAAATTAGGTATTTGACTTTAAGCAACAGTTAAAATAAAATATTATTTGAATTCACCCTTTTAATTTTGTCAAGGAAATTAGAAAAACCACTATGAGATAAAATAAATAATATTCATAAACCTAAGTGTTAAATATTATTATTATCAATATTACATTCTGAAAAACTCTTAAATTAACCGTTCGTAGTGAAAATTCATTTTTACTAAAGCCAGCACTGCAACAATTGGATACGCAGATCGTTCGGTGTGAACTGATACAATCCCGTTTCAATAAATTATTTATAAAGCGAAGCTGTTTTACGTTGCTTTACACGCTTTGCCACTACTGATTCTACATCATGTAGGCTACATGTGCCGAGATCAATTTTTATTAATTTAGAATGTACCTTATACTTCATGAAAATTCAAACGGCGCGATGCGCAATCTTTTTGGCTTGATTATAATATCATGATATAGCATTGGAGGGTCATTTTCGGGGCACATTTAAGATATTTGGGTATAAAAATATTCAAAATCATTTATTAATATTTAAACCATTAGGTATGCTTTTTTATAAAAAAACAAATATAATCCACAATGGAATTATCAATAAACTTGTTTTTGTACGTCAAATTATTTTCATGTTTAAAAACATCACTAAAAATTAAAATTTCAAAATGCAATAATTTATAAAAATGGTCTTTATTGTATACGTTAAAAAAGCATCTCTAGTAGTGCCACCACGTGGCCGTTATCATCGTAACCAAACTACAACTTTTTATAATCAGCTGTTAAAGGCGTACCTACTCTCTTAAAATGAAATAGTCAAAATTCTATTTGAATTAGTACCAGCATTTTTTACTAATAAAATAGTCGTTTTTACTTTTAAATAGTTATTTTTTACTACGTAAATAGTTTAAGTTTGACTACTTTAAGATTAGTCACCATCTTTGACTATTTCTGAGAGTTAAAAGTAACTAATTTCATTAATCGTTTGGGGCCAACAACAAAGTATTATTTGAATTAAATGCATATACCTAATCTTCATGGTTAAATGACAACTTTAAAATATTATGAACAATATTTATTGACAAATAAAATTGATTTTTTTAAGAGCGGCTGATAGCCGAATGGGTTATGACAACAGCTTGACAAGCTTGACAAGTGACAGACCTGAGTTCAATCCCCGGCTGGGTCAAAACATTTTTTAAATTTAAATCTACTAATTTGACTATTTCATTCAGTAGAATTTGCCTAATTATTAGTGACTGCTTTTTCGCTATGAAAATTAGTCAAATATGACTTATAATTAGTTATTTTTGACTAATTCATTTTAAGAGAGTGCACATTTCTTGCGGTGTGCGACCTTGCATAAAATTCAAGGCTATAGTAGTTAAATTTTTTCTGACCTATACTTTTTATGGTTTTATTCAAGGCGTTTTGTAATTTTAAACATTTCTGTGAAATCGGAATTTCAATTGAGTTTACCGTTTTCGAGATATTTACAAAAAAAAATCTCCTAATTACGTCACTAGGCTATTGACAACGTTGCCAGCTTTTTCTATGGTTGCCAGTGTGTTTAGTTTAAGATTCTTACGATAGATGGCGCCACGTTATAATATTTTAGTTTTAAAACCACTTGATCTATAATTTTAGTTAAGAAGAAGAAGAAGAATTGATTTTTTGACGTTTCTTTTTTTCGGGTTATGTTTTTTTAAAATTTAGATTATTGAAGCTCAAGGACGTAAAAACTTGTAACTGGACAGTAAGAGCCTAATTGGCTCAAGTCCAATTCTCTCGAAAGAGAGAATAACAATTATAGAAGAAGAAGATTATTGAAAATCAATGTTATTGATATGTTATTTGTAATTGATATTAGATAAGTGATTTATTAATAACCGACTCCAAAGCAGAGGAATCTTGTGGAATGGTTGGTTACATTGAACATTGGAGCTTTTAAACAAATAAAGTAAGTACCTATAATTATAATCATATTTTGTCGTAAATGCCTTTCATTAGTATAATGCCTAGTTCTTTATATTCTTTTAGATATATCTTAAAATGTACTCTAGAGCGTAGTATCTTCGAACAGTCCAAAAGTTTGTCATACATTTTTTTAATCTTACAAAAGGTTTTGATGTTCATAATCAGGGATGCAAGTTTTATAAAAACTATACACAAATATCATAAATACCATTGTTAACTTACATTTACTGTTATTTTTTGTAAATTTATTTCATTCATTTTCAGCTTTATTTTGCCATTTTTTTCTATAAAATATATTAAACTCTGCTTTAGACAGTTATTAGGAACCTATTTATTACATTTTATTAGGTTTCACACGGTGTTTCAATGTGTAAACCTATCAATAAAACTTTTAATTTCAGAATTTTCTTTAACCTCCTCCTCTTCTTCTTTCACTCAACTGACAGTGACAGTATTTGTACATAACCTCTTCGGGTATTTTCTGACATAACCGAATGAAATCATTAACAAGACAACTTGACAACAGGGTAATTTTCAACCAATAGAAATCTTAGAATGTTGGTCACATGGCGAGATTTGTGACGTCATAAAAATTTATATTTTTTGTAAATATCTCGAAAACGGTAAACTCAATTGAAATTCTGATTTAACAGAAATGTTTAATATTACAAAACGCCTTGAATAAAAACATAAAAAGTATAGGTCAGAAAAAATTTAACTACCCCATTGTCAATATTTAATAAAATATATTTTACGTGAAACTTTTAAAACATAGTTGTTTTTATATTTCCATGGTTACTAAATCAAGCATTTTTAGTTTATTCTTGCAACGCAAAACACAAATAATGTGAGCGATTTAGCTGTGCAATTAAAACTTTGCGAATAAAATTTGTATTTGAGTAAGACTTCTGCCCTCCTCTCTTTTGTTGACCAACCTTGTAGTTCAATAATGCTATCGAGCGCCATCAGAAGGCGCGCGCGTCGCAAAAACCCGATTTTTTGGTACCCTAATTGCTTTATATTGTCCCTTGCCGGAATTTGTTTTTAAACATAATTGCTCTATTTAAGTTTTGCCGAATTTTCGCATGTTTCTTCCCTGTTTACGTTAGTGGAGCTCACAGTGATTATTACTGCATGTCCTGAGGGATCACTTAGGCTCACCGCAAACTCATAAAAACATTCCTTTACCAAAAACATATAAACTTGCATGCCCTCGAGGAGACCACTGTAATAACAACTTTTATTGCCCACGTTTTTTCTGTTCAACGACCACTTGATCTAATTTATAGCACCCTTTGCTGAAGTTTTAAGATTGCACCGTTAAAATAAGTGACACAATTAAAAAGTTTTCCAAATTTATTAGAGCACACATGATGAAGTCTTATAAATTATGTTGTTTTTATTTTATTTTTTAAGAAGAAATAAGAAAATGTTATTATTGACTTCCTGCACAATAATAAAATTAAATACCTATCCTACAATGATTTAAATAAAAGATAAGTAGGTAAGTAAACAATTTACGGTTAAAATATCATAGCAGTTATAGTAAATTTTTAACCCCTTAACCTTTTATCAGTTACTCGATAAATATGCAAATATATATAAAAATACGGCTTTTATTCGTGAATTCACTCCTAAATCCAAAATGGCGGAAAATCTAAAAGAGGATGATGGTCGAAAACTCGGATTTAGGATTTTTTGTTAAAGCCAATGAATTTCAATCATTAAACCATAAATAAACTGGATTAAATTATTTTATCAAATATTTTGTATCGACCAGTAAGCCCCAGTTTGCCATTTTCTGACATTCAAAATGATGCTTTTTTGTATTCAACAGTATAAAATCCTTATTATAAATGATATTTGCATTGCAATAATGCTAAATGCTGTTTAAATTTAGACGACTTAATGTTTGGCGATTTTTACTGAATTGAAATGTTTGCACTTTTCACGTTAATCACTACTTAAATGTGTATTTATTGTATACAATTTATATTTACAGAGACTGTATGCAATTTTTTTCTTCATTCAGATTAACATTGTTTATTGGAAAACCGGTAAAAACTCAACCCAGGATTTCCTCTGGAAATACACCCAACAACACAACAAATCGTGCCACGGTTTTTTTCCGATATTTTTTTTAAATTTTCCGGCTTTATTCTCAAAAACACATAAGCGTTTGACAGCTGATTATTAAAAGTTGTACTTTTCTAATGATGATAACAGCCGAGTGGTGGTGCTACTAGCGATACTTCTTTAGCGTATTTGTTGAAAAACCTTTAAAAAATTAAATTATTTATACAATGTTTTAATATTCCAAAAATTCTTACCCCATGTCAGCAAACATAATAACAAAATTAGAGGCTATTTTTGATTAACGTGCATTTAGCAAAATTTTAACGAAAAAACATAATATCTTGAAAACTATTGACTTTAGATAATATATATATATATGTATTATAGTCTAAATCAAATTGTATACGCTATTAAAGTTTAAAATCCATGTCGTTTGCGAAACACCCTGTATATCATTATATTAAATATAAAAATGCATAATAACTAATTACAAAAAAGCGAAAAACAACGATTAAAAAATATAGATATATCTAAATAGCCGATCGCTAGTAGCGATTCGGTACATAAGTCTTTATTCTAATTTATTTATTGGGTAAATATTACTTTCCTCAGTTTGGAATTAAAATGGAAGCTTGCTATCGATTAAAAAATAAATTGAAGCTTGGTTGTAGAGCAAAAAATAAAATTAAAATAGGTTATAATTTCTAACTGGCTAACACTGTATATTAATATTATTTAGTTTATTCATTTTATAAACTGAACTGTCATATTATCTTTCATGCTTTCAATGGTAGGTTACCATAGAGAAAAAGTCTATGATGCCTACTATGATCAAAATTAGTTTACTTTAAACTTAAACTAAAATTTATAAATTAAACTAATTTTCCCTCCATCTATGGCGATTTTTTAAAATAAGGTAAAGGTAAAGGTAAAATAGGTAAGAATTGTAAGTTATATATAATATATTATATGTAATATATAATGTATAATATGTAATAAATAATACATTATCTTAT
The DNA here is from genome assembly GCA_921294245.1 of Brassicogethes aeneus. Lineage (NCBI taxonomy): Eukaryota > Metazoa > Arthropoda > Insecta > Coleoptera > Nitidulidae > Brassicogethes > Brassicogethes aeneus. The sequence continues at coordinate 53,812,463 of OV121134.1, forward strand.
AAAACTAGATCAAAGAAAATATACTTATATAAAACACGTTAGTATTATGCTCTTTGAAGGCCTAACTTAAAAATGATGTCTCTCGTAGAAACATATTTTGCATATACAAGTTTATTATATCAAATAATAGTTAATTATAATTATTAGTACTTTAACGTCATATACTCAAAATTATAAAACAAGGTTGCTTGTTTGATTTTTTAACCCTTAAAAAATTGTAAAATTTTAAATTAAATTGTCCCCAGCGCCCCCTCACGGTGCTGTTCTGAGAGGTGATTTTTGGACTTTCTGTGAAACCTAATTTTTTTTTATATTCTTGTTAATTAGGTGATAACTAAAATTTTAAGAGCAAAATAAAAAAAATTTGACGGTTTGAATTGTTTTAATTGGCTGTTTATTAAAAATATTATGCACTCTTTCAATTATCCAATTAAAACTAGCGATTTAATTTAAATATTTAATATTTGCATAACTTAAAAAAGGTTTTTACAATTTTTTTTTATATATTTTACTGTTTTGTTGCAATAAACGTTCAAACTTTTAATCTAATCTTTGACGTATACATTTATGTTCCCTTAATTAATATATCCTTAAAGGTTGCCATGAAACTTAGATCTATTAAAAATTTATTTGACGTTTGAATTGTAATTTTCAGTATACGTATTCTATAATTTTGTTTAGTTTTTTAAAGTGTTTTTTATAAACAAAAATGAAAAATTGTAGTAAAAGTTACGAAGAAATTCATGAAATTTAACTAAGGACCGGTTTATTCATCTTTAGTAAAGTTTATCGGGCCGATAACTTTCATGTCTTGGCAATATCTAGTATCCAAAAAAATTATTCGTCAAATAAATCAAAAATGAATAAATCGGCCCTAAATAAAATGTGGCACCCTTAGAATTATTGTTTAATAAATGTATACTATACATTTAACCTTAAATTAAAACTTTAAACGTGTATTACAACAAAACAGTAAAAGATATAAAAAATGTATAGACCTTTTTTTCGGAAATTAACTAATCTTTAATCTGATTTAAAAAGTTATGATAATATTTAAATAAAATCGCAAGTTTTAATTGGAGAATTGAAAGTGTGCATATATATTTTTAATAAACATCCAATTAAAACAAAATTAACCGTCAAATTTTTTTTATTTTGCTCTTAAAATTTTAGTTATGACCTAATTAAAAAGATTATAAAAAAAATTAGGTTTCACAGAAAGTCCAAAAATCACCTCTCAGAACAGCACCGTGCCCCTGTATGTTAAAATCGAAAAAAATAATACGTGGATTTATTGTCATTAATTAGGTTTACATTTTATCTTAATTTCAAATCGATACGTTTTTAAATAAAAATCTCGATAAAAATGTTATTACAAAATATCGAAATTTATCTATTTATTATATATTTATCACTTGCAAAATTTGTTCGATCTTTACGCGAAACCATAGTTGAGTTCTATTATAGAGATCTCTATATTCAAATATAAAATAAATCTAAGTTACGTAGACTAAAAATCAATATTCTTATTTTTGATGATTTATGATGCATCACAATTCACACAAGGTCTGTTCTATCTCGTTACGCGCATACCAAAAATCACTGCACAGACTTTAACAGCGGCCATTTTTATGTTGTTTACAATTCTTGTGCTTTATGCTGTTTATACAGTTTAATTATCGTTTTAAACGTTGTGTTTCTTACAGAGGCATTTGTAAGCCTTGAAGTGAAGGCCCTAAAGTGCTAAGAGCAACCATTTTACTCCTATTTTGTAAAAAAAAAACCTTATTCTATCAGGGCCACAGATTATCATAGGGCTATCATCAAACTTTAAGGTTAAATTGTGGGTTATGGTAAATTAACCTTAAAATTGACATTTGACAGTTTAATGACAGCAATGATAGAATAAGGTTTATTTTTTACAAAAGAGGAGTAAAATGATTGTCCTTAGCACTTTTGGGCGTCTTTTAAGTCTTACAAGTGCCTCTGTAAGAAACACAACCTTTAAAACGATTGTTAATCTGTATAAACAGCACAAACCCAAAGCAGAAGAATTGCAAACAACATTAAAATGGCCGCCGTGATTTTTAGTATGCGCGAAAAGAGATAGAACCTTGTTGTGTAGATTGTGGGATGCATATAAAATATTATTTTCAATTAGGTTTTTTCATATATAGTTTTATTATACCTATAACTATATATATATATATATATATATATACAAGTGTATTTAAAATCTATTTTATTTGTATAGCACCCTCTATATTATTTATGGTAAATTAAAAAACATAACACAAAATGACTGTTGTTTTGAGGGCGAAATTGAGCAGTTAAAATAATTACAATATGTTCATGTGGGGTTGACACAGGTGTTTTAAATTTTATGTGAGTGCAATCTGCAATAAAAACAATCTGTAACCAAGCTGATGTACAAAGTAATTTTGTTTTTATAAGTAATGGGTCCTTTAATATTTTTTCTTTACAGAAAAGTTTCACTTTTTTAATCTAAAATCATTGTTTTATATCCTACTAAAAGTTATTTTTTTTTATATTTGGATAACGCTTATAAGTGTTAAATCGAAAAGAAACCAAGCGCCAAAAAGTTTTTTTGGGCTTGTAAAATAACTCATTTTTAATAATGTTCTAAAGGTTGATCATCATTTGGAACTTTTTCAAAAGGAATGAGAGGGTTCTCAAATCATTATTAATTTTTTAAGCAGCATTAAAAATGAGATATTTTGCAAATAATTTTGTTTAACCCAGAAAAAGTTTTTGGCGCTTGGTTCCGTTTCGATAAACGCTATACATTTTTAATATAAGTTAAAAATATTCCTATAAAGTTTGTTAGTATTTTTTTAACATCTTACGTTTGTTTGAATAATGTTTAGGAAAAGAAAATGATTTGACATTTGAGAAGCATACTATATATACATATATTTATACAGGGTGTATGTAATTAATGTAATATATTAAAATACTGAATACCTTTTGACATAAGGTGTAACGGAAAAATATTTAAAAAATATTTTCTCAAAGATAAAGAAAAAATATGCATTAGAAGTTTTTTATATTTTTTGTGATACGCCACTGGTTATACACTTGTGTTCTGGGAGTACATACATACCAACCAATACAGTGCTCATTGTTAGTTGTAAAAACTGTTACTAAAAATGTTTCTTGCCAAAAATAAATAAAAACGCAATAAATACAAAAGTTTTATGCCCTTAAAGCTCTAATAATCTTCTGTTTTTATTTACTTATCCAGGTATTAGCTTAAGCAAGGATTAGAAAATTTAGTACCTATTTTAAAAACACAACCACAAAATTATTTTTTTCATCGTTTTTTTTTCTGTTTAATCAGATGAAATTGAAACAAGTTTACAAGTTATAATTTTATAATTTGAGCACATAACCTAAAATTTGAAAGAAATGCACTAGATTCTGTCATAAAAGTTTACAGATTTTCTTTGAATTTACCTTCATTAAAAAAATGACATAATTAACAATTAATAAAAACGCCAAATTAACAAGTTGATATTGTCATTTTTGTAGTTAAGCTAAATTTAAACAAAATTTGGCAACTTTTTTCACAGAATCTGGAAACGCTGGTTGTTACGAACCATAACATAATAAATTAAATTAGGCAACCAGATTAGCCTAAAGTTCCTGGAAGATCAGTGGCGTACTTTTTGGTAAAATAAATTATTTTTAGTCTTTAGAATTTAGAAAAAAAAGTTTCAGGTGCTTCTTTATGGACCCTAAGAAACTACACATTTTAATATATTACATTAATTACATAACACCCTGTATATGGGTGATTCTACAAAAGTTGGGCAACTTTTGACCTCATTTTGTTTATATAGATTTCGGTGAAAATTGAATAGTATTTTGTTATGAGAACATAGATAATATAATAAATATACTATTCCAGGCCGGGCCAGTCACTTTTTCAAACAGTTTCTGAAATATCTGTGTTTTCTAAATTTAATGCAAGGGAAGTGACGAGTAGACCAGGGTACTAATTAAATACATAATCTATTGAAAAATATAAGATTTATTGCAAGTTTGAGCATATTATATATAATGTATACATTAAATATCATAAAATCAAATAATACCACACATCAGCGGCGGCTGGTGGATTTTGGATATACCGATATCTCAATTATTATATATGGGACCCACACCAAATTTATATGAGTTTATAATGACATTAAATAAAGTTCTGCGCAAGCAATATTTAAATTGAAGTTTGCGAAAAGAAGACAACCGAAACATCGGACATGGAACTGACGACACGGTACTGATGAATGGGATATAAATTTGAGATTATAATTCGGAATTAAGTATTTTACTGATATTTTTTATTAGTGGATGCTACTTATCAACAAATCACATAAAGCCTTATATAAATTAAAATGAAATATATATTTATATACGTAAGAAAATAACTACTCACCACAGTACTGAAACTTTGACTGGAACTATACGTGCATTCAATACAACTTCGCCGCTTGCATTGTTTTCAAGATGACTTGAGTTAAAACGAGGACTTGAGGTTTAAACTTCAATATTTCGCAGGAATTTTGAATTTTAACATTGGACACAGAAATGACGGGTAAAAGTGAGTACAAAGATTATCAATTTTTTAAAATTACTATTATTCGAATCTATGATAAAATTTAAAAAATACATTATTTAATGTTTTATGGTTTGTAGTGTATTAAAAAATTTAAGATAAATTGAATATCTTTTAAAATAAAATCACTCAAATATTTGATTCAGGAGTTGTGACACGCCAAGATACTGATGTTTTGAATATTTATTATGTTTTTCTACAAACGTGCTTTTGAAAAAATACAAATAAAATTGGGTGGACAAGTTAAAAAAAACCTGGATCCTTTTGTAATATACTAAAATATTTACAAAAAATATTAAAATACGTATTCTATTGACTGATGACATCAAGTTGTCCAACTTTTGTAGAATCACCCATATGCATTTTGTTAATTTTTTAGTTAAGGAATTTTCCTATTGTAGACTTAAGAAAATCGTATTTTAATTTAAACGTTTGGAAAATAAAACAAATGATTTTATCAAGGGCTATATTAAATTTTCTACTTACAATAAAGAGATTCGTATTCGCATATTAAAAGCTGAAAGATAACCAGGAAGTTAAATTACCGAAAGCAAATATTTATTATGTAAATTAAGTTAGAAAGTAGACGAATTTTCTGGTAATCTTAAATCTTTATACCCACTACTTTATTTTGCATGATTCGATATTTACCCTCTTTAAACAGTATCGCATCATTAACATTTTTAATTTTTTTCGATTAGGTAAATTTGTTTAACAAAGTTGTATTAAATTGGGTATATTAAACTTTTTCTTAATATAAGGTTCCTTTTTTAAATTTGTAGTATAAGGGCACCTTATTATTATACTGTAGAATTTCCTTGATGGGTTGCATACACTGTTTAAAATATCTGTGGTGTAAAGATTAATTCTAAAATGGTGTCAAAATCCCACACCAAGTGGTGTTAATATAACACCATGAATTATAGTTTAAAATGAATACCAAAACGGTGTTTATCTAAAAATATTTGAGAAGTGCACCTACACAGAAAAAAAGGAATAGTTCATTTAACTATATTAATTTAGTTGACCCATAAGTATTTATTTTTTTGTGGATCACGTGATGTTCTTAAATCTCGCCTCTGTTGACTTACATGAAGAATAAATAAGCTCAGGTAGTCCTTTGCTTTGGTGTGACACTACAAGTTGTTCGATACTAAAGAGACCTTAAATAGGTGGAAACAGCTATCAATACTTGAAGTATTTTAAGTTAGTGGAACGCACTAAAAACATTATCTCTAGCGAGTTGAAGGTTCCATTTTCTGGAATAATACCACTGGTAATATACTAGTAATGCGTCAAGGAACTCCCTGTTTCCTTTTTTTCCGTTTTTCTGTGTAGTATGATTTAATTTGACCACAAACACATAATATTTAACACTGAAAAGGAGTTCAATTTACACCAGGTAAAATTTATTTTAATACTGTGTGAAAGTTAAATTAACACTATTTTAGTATTTGAATTTACACCAGACCAAGGAACCCTATTTAACACCATTTGGTTTGTATCGATATAGACCATATATGGTGTTAATCTGGTGTTAAAATGGTCATGAAATTTTGAACAGTGTAAATACAGGTAATGAAAATTTGTTTGTTTTTTGTTTTATTCAGACTATTTTATTTTAAAACATTTTTAATTTTTTTTTCATTACTTAAATTTAAAATAACAGTTTCTTTTTACATTTTTTAACTTAAAAAATATTGTTGTATTAAATTAAATTTGTGTATAATACGTTATAAGACTAATTTTTTTATTACCATAGAATAACAATTAAATATTGTCTTCCTCAAAATATGCTTCTTGGAAAGCCACACAAAGCTAAAAACGGTTCTTTCAATCCTCATAGCAGTGCTGGAACTCGGATACTAAAATAGCTTTCAGATGATCGGAATCAGCCGTTTAAATGTGCCCAAAATTAACGTCTCTTGAGGTTTCTTTATGCTGAAACAAAAACAAAAAAACAAATTTTGGCAAATAAGGAGGCTAAAATAGGATTTGTTCTTTATGAAAAAAAAACTCCTGAATTTTTAAAGTCTAATTTGGATCTGACAATAAAGTAAAATACAACTAATTTATACTATTGACGGATCAAAAGTACTAAAGATGTAAAAGTATTGTACAGTGTATTTAAAAAAAGAAATTATTTTAATTTTTAAGTACTAAAAAGGAGCTATGAAAATCTGTTTAAAAAATTTAAAGGATTTTGTTCTTGCTTGAGTAGTTGCTTATCCTATAGGATAATCAACTTACTTTTAAAGAACATATAAATATAATGATTAACTCTTCATTATCAAAACTTGGTTTTATTGTGCAGAATTCGCGAGACTTTATTGATAATAACAGCATTAAAGTGCTATACAATTCCATAGTGCGTTCGAGGATGGAATATGGGTCTATTGTGTGGTATCCCTATTATAGTTGTTATATTAATGCAGTGGAAAAAGTTCAAAAAAGATTTTTAAAATATCTTAAATATAAGAAGTATGGTGTGTATGACAGTTTTGCTAACTATTCAGACTTATGCAATATTTACCTATGGGGCAAAATTTGCCAAGTGTACCAGGTGAAAAAAATTTTGTCACCGATTTTGTTTAAACTTTACTTATTTGTTGTTCTTATAACGAAGAATCATGGCATAAAATTTTTTTGCTCTAGGATTGTTCATTCAAGAGTTATGGATTATTGAAATTTATCGATTTTTTACTTTTTGGTGAAATCGCTTTTTATTTAAAAATTCATAACTTCTGTTCATCTCTTTATTAAATATTTCAATTTCACCACCTTAAATGATTTTTTCCGTACTTTTCAATGAGCTATACCGTTTTTGCAAAAAAATAAAAATTGCAATTTTTTTTTGAAATTTTGCAAAATTTTGCATTTTTTGAAACAATGTGTATTTTTTAATTTTTTTTTAAATAGCATAAAATCCAAGTTTATTATGTTACCTTTGAATAAAAAAAAAATTTAGAGTGGGCCCGACATGTAGAAGGGAAGTTTTTCATATTTGAATGCCGCACGGTCTAGCCATCGCACACTGCCGTATGCGTTTATACCCAGTAGATGCGAGTAAACGAATACAAAATGATAATTTAAAATGTAAAATTATGTTTGAGTAGTCAATGATGTATTTTAAATATTTACACTGCCGCACGATATAGTTTTTAACTGTATTTTTTTGCACAAATTGTTTAATCATGGGTCTACATAGAGTTCGCAAGGAGGATCGATGATATTAAATAAAAAATGTATAGTTATAACCGTAACGGCTTGCCTGTAAGCTGAATGGCGCCTTTACGGTTATAACAATACATTTTTTATCTAATATCATCGACCCTCCTTGCGAAATCTATGTAGACCCATGCTTAAACAATTTGTGCAAAAAAATACAGTTTATATACAAAAGTGCTCTTTTAGTTCCACCCTTACTTCTTAAGAAGTCCCATAAGCCAACTTAATGGCTTGTGCGGGTTAGGGGTAGGAACGGACCGCGGGCTTAAAGTCCCTTCCGAAAGACTAATACACAATAAAAAAACTATATCGTGCGGCAGTATAAATATTTAAAATACATCATTGACTACTCAAACATAATTTTACATTTTAAATTATCATTTTGTATTCGTTTACTCGCATCTACTGGGTATAAACGCATACGGCAGTGTAGTAGCTATTCGATGGCTAGACCGTGCGGCATTCAAATATGAAAAACTTCCCTTCTACATGTCGGGCCCACTCTAAATTTTTTTTTTATTCAAAGGTAACATAATAAACTTGGATTTTATGCTATTTTAAAAAAAATTAAAAAATACACATTGTTTCAAAAAATGCAAAATTTTGCAAAATTTCAAAAAAAAATTACAATTTTTATTTTTTTGCAAAAACGGTATAGCTCATTAAAAAGTACGGAAAAAATCATTTAAGGTGGTCAAATTGAAATATTTAATAAAGAGATGAACAGAAGTTATGAATTTTTAAATAAAAAGCGATTTCACCAAAAAGTAAAAAATCGATAAATTTCAATAATCCATAACTCTTGAATGAACAATCCTATAGCAAAAAAATTTTATGCTATGATTCTTCGTTATAAGAACAACAAATAAGTAAAGTTTAAACAAAATCGGTGACAAAAATTTTTTCACCTGGTACACTTGGCAAATTTTGCCCCCTATACAGAACACTAGAATCAAGAAGGATTACAGCCATTATATTTATATTATACAAGTTGCTACATAACGAATTAGATAATAGTTACTTATTATCACACATAAAATTTAAAGTTAACAATTTAACTAGAAATAATGATATATGTTTATCCCAAGCTCAAGAGTAAATGTGTATATGACATCACCCTTGTACCTCTTCAGCTACTATGGTAACCTGGTTTCGAGGGAAATAGACTTTTTTATGGCAGTTTTAAAGCTTTTAGAAAAAAAATTATTAGTCCAAATATAAATAATAGATTAAATGTAAGACTCGCTTAGGAGAAAGTTATCACTATAATTATTTAATTTAATGTAATATTATGTGTATTTGGATTTTATCCTCATCTGTAATTGGGCATTGCCTGTTGATGTTGAAATATATTATTATTATTATAATAAAAGGTGCACTTATAAAATAGAATGGAATAAAATAAAATAGAATAAAATAAAATTTTATTAAAGAAATAAAAATTACATTAAACGTCAAATAATACGGTTTAGCCATAGGCTGATAAGTGAATTTTACCAACCACTGGGCGAGTACTAAGATAGATAGATAGATATCTTTGATAGTGCCCACTTTCCAGTGGTAATAAAAGTATCGTTGTTGAGTTACATTGTAACTTCTTTATTATAACTAATGATCTATTTATATATAATTTTACGATAAGAAATATTTATAATAATTAATAATAGGAATTGTGACTTAGTTTGAGAAATGCTAATTGCCTCAGATACACACCTTTCACATTCCTGCATTTAGCCTTTTTAAATCAACTTTAAACCAAAATTAACTAAATTGTGGTAAATAATTTTTTTGTTTAATCTAAAATTAAACAAATACATTTGAAAATAATACAAGGTAAGTATATAAATATGTTCTACAAGCCAAATTCTAAATAAATCGTAGATAAACAAATTTTACCCAGTTGACATTTACCTCATATTTAGTTTTTTCACTATTATTAAATTTACATTTTACATTATCATTTTGTATTCGTTTACTCGCATCTACTGGGTATAAACGCATACGGCAGTGTGCGATGGCTAGACCGTGCGGCATTCAAATATGAAAAACTTCCCTTCTACATGTCGGGCCCACTCTAAATTTTTTTTTTATTCAAAGGTAACATAATAAACTTGGATTTTATGCTATTTTAAAAAAAATTAAAAAATACACATTGTTTCAAAAAATGCAAAATTTTGCAAAATTTCAAAAAAAAATTACAATTTTTATTTTTTTGCAAAAACGGTATAGCTCATTAAAAAGTACGGAAAAAATCATTTAAGGTGGTTAAATTGAAATATTTAATAAAGAGATGAACAGAAGTTATGAATTTTTAAATAAAAAGCGATTTCACCAAAAAGTAAAAAATCGATAAATTTCAATAATCCATAACTCTTGAATGAACAATCCTATAGCAAAAAAATTTTATGCTATGATTCTTCGTTATAAGAACAACAAATAAGTAAAGTTTAAACAAAATCGGTGACAAAAATTTTTTCACCTGGTACACTTGGCAAATTTTGCCCCCTATACAGAACACTAGAATCAAGAAGGATTACAGCCATTATATTTATATTATACAAGTTGCTACATAACGAATTAGATAATAGTTACTTATTATCACACATAAAATTTAAAGTTAACAATTTAACTAGAAATAATGATATATGTTTATCCCAAGCTCAAGAGTAAATGTGTATATGACATCACCCTTGTACCTCTTCAGCTACTATGGTAACCTGGTTTCGAGGGAAATAGACTTTTTTATGGCAGTTTTAAAGCTTTTAGAAAAAAAATTATTAGTCCAAATATAAATAATAGATTAAATGTAAGACTCGCTTAGGAGAAAGTTATCACTATAATTATTTAATTTAATGTAATATTATGTGTATTTGGATTTTATCCTCATCTGTAATTGGGCATTGCCTGTTGATGTTGAAATATATTATTATTATTATAATAAAAGGTGCACTTATAAAATAGAATGGAATAAAATAAAATAGAATAAAATAAAATTTTATTAAAGAAATAAAAATTACATTAAACGTCAAATAATACGGTTTAGCCATAGGCTGATAAGTGAATTTTACCAACCACTGGGCGAGTACTAAGATAGATAGATAGATATCTTTGATAGTGCCCACTTTCCAGTGGTAATAAAAGTATCGTTGTTGAGTTACATTGTAACTTCTTTATTATAACTAATGATCTATTTATATATAATTTTACGATAAGAAATATTTATAATAATTAATAATAGGAATTGTGACTTAGTTTGAGAAATGCTAATTGCCTCAGATACACACCTTTCACATTCCTGCATTTAGCCTTTTTAAATCAACTTTAAACCAAAATTAACTAAATTGTGGTAAATAATTTTTTTGTTTAATCTAAAATTAAACAAATACATTTGAAAATAATACAAGGTAAGTATATAAATATGTTCTACAAGCCAAATTCTAAATAAATCGTAGATAAACAAATTTTACCCAGTTGACATTTACCTCATATTTAGTTTTTTCACTATTATTAAAGCTGAAATTTCACATTTGATGATGCAATTAAAGTTGGTGGGTTCCCAAATTGTAACGTAGTTATTGGAAAGTTCATATAATATCCGCTTTCTTTGATCTAGGTAGACAATAAAACATACTACTTTAAGTGTATAATGAAAAACCCATTAAGGATTCTCCACTAAAAGAAATAAAACAATAAAAAACAAAGAGCTATTTGAAAGTCTGCATTAAGACATTTTATTTGAACTATAAATCTTTTGATATTGAAAACAAGATAGAGACACGTTTCTCTAATTGAGCAATAGATTTTTTAATTATCTGCATTGCAAAAGCAAGCAGTAAAAATCGGCAGGGAACATCTGGCAGAACTAATTTAAAATAAGAAACCGGGAGAAGACATTCATAACAAATTCTGAAAAATAAAAAACAGTTGGAATGCAATCAAATTAAAACTAATTTATAAATATATTTTTTATTTTTTCAAGGCCATTATTATAAAAAAATTTTGTTTTAAGCTTAAAGTTTGTTGAAGGGCGGAGGCCTACATGAAACGTATAAATTTAAAAGTATGAAGTGTGATTATATCTCTCTCACGAAAGTAGAAGTTTGGTAATTGGTCCAAATCACAGTGCAATCGGTCAATCACTGACGCTTACAGCTAATTACTGGCCCATAATCACTAAATTAGGAAATAACAAGTAACATATTTTTCATTTTTTGTTTTTATTATTTAATTTAATATTATAATTATTTCTGGGGAACATATTATTAACATTATAGACAACAAATTGTTTAAAAACACGACGTAAACTGCCTGGGGACAGACAAGGACAAACTTAGAGACATTTAGACCGTACCTCCAAGACCAACTCCACCGTAAAGCGCACATTACAGACATGGGACGTTAAACAGAGGCATACTTAAATGATCACACACAAAAGGGGAATGGGGGGACGGGATTCAAAACAACAGCATCGGACGTATTTAACGTCGAAATCGAAATACAACACGAACAGGGGGAACAGATACATACGAACAGGAAGTACACCAAAGGATAGGCTCTATACTAACCCACCATTAATTAATCCCAATTGAATTGGGCCACTACTAAAGCCCTGGTTGATTAGGATTCCGGATTCAGTTCAATGTCCTCTGAAAACCATTACTTTTTCCTCCTTGTCCCGCCCTCCTCTAGCCTAAACTGGGCGTATGATCGGCCCAGCGACAAAATTCCGGGAATGGCCTGAACCATCGACTTATCATCCACGACCTCCTAGGGGAGTACTACCAGCCGGCGTAAAAATTCGGATCCAACAAACACTGGTAATGCTGTCAGTTGCGGGATACGTATAGGAACAGAAAGTTGGTAAGGCAAGGCCTATGAGGCCAGCCATACGTTCTCATAAAAGCTAAAGTTAATATTTAAATGTTAATATTTTATATTTGTGTAAGTTGTTTAAAATTGTAATTTAAAAAGGCATTTTTTAATTACATTAATGCATTCCCAGACTGTAAAAATAATTAAGACAAATCATTTTAAGTTTTTTACCTCATAATCTGTAAAAAAACCGATTGGACCAAACAAAAATTCGACTAATGTCAATTTTATTTTACCTTCTACCTTTTCTACTTTTAGTATTTATTATTGTAGTTGCACATTTTATGTAGCGTATAACAAATAGAATTGTGCCTTAGAGATAAAACAGTATATGCCATTAGGCTGAGAAATGTCTTTTTGTGCTTCGCTGTACTTTGAAACTTTGAACTCAGCACAAAAAGTCTTAATTCTCAGCCTTATGACAAAAATAAATATTATTACACATTTAAAAAATAGAATTAATAACTAATAATAACAAATCTTTTAAGGTTTAAGTTTCTATAGAAAAGCACTTTATTTACAACATATGTTGCCATGTTCACAAATTGAGTTAAAAGTTAAAATTAGTGACAGAAATTCGATAAAAAGTACCTAACTTTTTTTATTTTATTTCGCAAACGAAATAATTTTGAGTATCAAAATTGGACTGTTACTGTACACTGAGCGACTAAAGTTTTAAATGAAAATACATTTATATTAAAATAAAAATAACAAACTAGCTTTTTAAAATCATTTTAAATATATACAAAGGTTAAAACTCTGCGATTATTTAGTATATTAATTATAGATTTAAAACGTTTTTTTACCTAAAATTTGTTCTTTACTATAATTATTATTAAAGACCGGATTTTAAGCATGATGCTTATTGCTTAATTTTTTGCTTTTTTTAAGGTTTTATGCTTTTTTTCGATTTCGTGCTTATTTAAACTTTTTTCCATATTTTTATACATTTTTTTTAATTAATTGTTTCGACTTTTACTTGATGAAACTCCATGTTAATAATATGTTAATATAAACTACACTGTTTAATTCTAACTTCAAAATCTTACATATAGAAAACAAAAGTATGAAACTAAATTTATTAGAGTCTATGGAAATTAACAAATTAAAGGAAAAAAACTGATATTATTCTCAATGGCCAAATTGATACCAATAATTCCCCGTTATTAAATTTATTTTAATATATTCAAATAGTTTAGTGTTATATAACTATAAAGATTACAGGGCATTCCCATAATTATTGTTCCTTTAATCTACCCCCAATATTATACTAAAAATGTTACCTGTTAAAACCATCATTTATATAAATAGTAAATTAAAAGTTAGTATTCGATCTGAAGAAGCTACTGTGTAGCGTGCTTTTTAATGTTTAGTTAAGATACACGATACGCTACGGGGTTCCATTATTGTGCTTGCGCTTTATTTGCTGTACGTGGTAATTATTTAGACAATGCCAAAACAAAAGCCAACCATTGAAGAGTGGATTAGTGGTCACAAGGAACTAAAAATTGACAATAAAAAGGTCTTTTGTCAAGCATGTTCTAAAACTGTAAGTAAAATTATAGTATTTATTTATTGTTAAAAATTACCGATTTTATTTTATGGTTTTGAAGAGATTTCCTTTTTGACTTAAATTGAATTACTTTAAGGTATAAATGAAAATTTTAAGGATGAAATAAAATAAATTGAATAAAATACAACTTTTAATTTCTAAAATATTATTCGACTTTACATTCTACTTTCTCAACCCAATACTGTAATGGTTTCCTTTCAATAAAAAGCCGCCTAGATAGTGTTTTTAGCTTTTATTAAAAGTCATTTTAAATTTGTAAGTCAGAGTATTCAGCTATTGGAAAAACAACAGCTACCTTTATTGGAATCCGTCAATGTTATTAAAAGTTTTGAAGCTGCAGTAAATACTATTCCAGGATCTATTGGTCAAACAATTAAAGAAAAATTGGTCCAGACTCTTTCGAAAAATTCAGGGTTCCAAACATTGAAAAGAATATCTATATTAATTGGTGGGCAAGATTCCGATTTTGAAATGGATCCAGCCATTATCCCGAAATTTAAATATGCACCAATAACCAGTGTCGATGTGGAGCGAAGTTTTTCTGCATACAAAAACATTTTAACAGACAGAAGACATAATTTTACTATAGAAAATTTGGAGAAACATCTAGTTATACATTCCTTTAGGTCTTAATAATAGATATAATGTAAAAATAATAAAATCATTTAAATAATAAACACCAATATTAAGATTATTACAACTTTTTTGCCTCTATATATTAATTATTTTTAATTAACTTGCTTATTTGGTGCTTTTTTGGCAAATTTCATGCTTTTTAAGAGCTTTTTATTTAATATTTTGATACTTTTTTAAGCACTTTTTTTTTTTAAAATTGTGCTTATTTATCCAGTCTCTAATTATTATACTTATTTAATAAAAAAAACAAATATTACCAAATCTCAGTCCAAAATACAATATAATGTCAACCAAATTACTAAAAATCTAATGTGTCTAGTGGGCCTTCTAGATCAACTACCAATCGCAATTATTAGTATTCACTATAATTTCGTAGACTTGGTACATTTATCAAGCTTGCATGTTAAGAAAAGTAGAAAAAAATAGAATTTTTACCTATTATTATCATTACGGAGTTTCAGAGGTTTTGTACATTGGTAGAATAAAAAAAAGTGCATGATATTCGTAGTTACTGTTATATACTTATTTATTAGTTTTAGTCGTTAAAGACGTTAAAACATAGTTTTTCTTAATAGATTCATAACACTATATTAATAAAATATATTATAGCACGAAGTATGACTGTTAATGCATCAATATTAAAGCGATATGTATATTTAGGATTCTATGCAAAGGGTATTTCCCTGAAATAGTTGCGACAGATGACGGCAGAAAATGCTGTAGTTTGCTTTGTTATGTGTTGCTGGGAACATAAGTATAATACCTAAGCATATTTTCTAAAAGTTAACAGTACTAAAAACTAAAACTGTGTAGGGTACAGTGGCGTAGGCTGCGCGAAGAACTGATTTCTGTCATGGCCCATCACGTGACTAGCCGAGACGGGAGAAAGAGAGAGAGATAGACAATCATATTTGCGCATGAATTGATGACGTCACCGTACTTTTCACTAATAAATTTACTCTACTATGGTGTCTTTATTAAAGACTCTTTAACCTTTCATTACTCGCGCCAAATTTTTGTACTTGGATGCTCGCGCACGGTCCAGAAGACCTGGATTGAATTATTATGATTACATACACATTTTTATGTATTTTTTATTTTAAATATAAGTTAAATACCCTTTTTAATAAACATTTATTTTATATCTTATATAACATAACATAACATTATTATGTTTAAATTCACAAAAGTTAAATATAAATAAAAAATCAGTTAAAATTTTAATCCAACTTAATTTTTCATAACATTCATTGCTCATTGGGCGTACATGATCTAAGCATGAATTTATTAGTAGACCACATAATTTCTGTAATCTTAGCCTTTGCTCTTTTTCCGTTTCACTACTTTCTGATCTCTGTCCTACGCATTCATCCTCATTCTGTTCGTCATCATCATCACAACTACAATAAATAAGTAGTTTTTTCAAGAAATATATATCCCAGCAGCAGAAGCGCTGAAAAAACTACTTATTATTAAAAAATATTGTGCAGTTAGTATGCTTTAAATGAATTGTTGACAATTCTTGAATTCCATCGATGCTATGAATTTTCATAACTTGACCCCTACGTCATCTACATCTGTAAGGATAGCGCAGACATTCGAAAAACAAATTAAATTGACGTTTTGTAAAAAAAACTTTAACAAATGATTTTTTGATTTTAATTTTTATTGCATAAATATTTTTTACTAATTTTAAAAAACCAATGACCATAAAAAATAGACAAAAATTGCTTTTTATGTTTTACAATTTTTTTTTAAATTTTCCTAAAAAACTATAGCATCAAGTTTTTGCAATTTTCAAAAAAAGCTCTTCAAAAAAATTTTAATGTATAAAACAGGTAACGACTTTATTATATGGTTCCACAAAAATGTTCCTGTGGTTAATATTGGCCAATAAATTTAAAAAAGTGGAAGATTAAGCAATACATTTTTTTAATTATTTTCTTTGCAAAAAGTACTGGCGGTGGCTGAGAGAGTAAGGGAGAGAGAGAGAGTAACAGGGCGCATCTGGCAGAACTACTATTGTAATTTAAAATTAGAACCCGGGAGCAGCCAAACGTTGAGCGAGCAGGAAATACAACGTACAAGAAGCTAACGAAGGATAAACCCAAACTTGTACGCTAATTTCCTGCAAGCAGCGTTCGGTTCAAGCAGCGACCGACTCTGAGCCGGTCGGCACCTTATCCTTCGTTAGTCCTTATTTGTCAGCGCGTGGGACGCAGGACGACAATATTATCCCGACAATATAATCAACACGCATTCAGAAAGGCGGGACCAGTTCAATTTGCATACCGCCACTATCGCGGCACTCATAATTACACTATCTGTCACCGACACAAAATCTTTTTATTGCACCTATAAATTGGGCGGCTGTGACATTGGCTGTCTCCAAAGATAATTTACACTTTACTACACAACAGTTTTTGTCCACTTTTGTTTCGAACTCTGTTCATAAAGATATTTAAAAAAGTGCTGAACTGCTAAATTGGGTTGACTTATGAAAGTGGTATCCCCCTACTTAAGGCAAATGTATAAATAATTATTTATACATTTGTACATTTATACAATTATAATTCTTTTTCATTCAAGCATTATCAGTGACGGCCCGTCAGGGGAGGCAGGTGAGGCAGTGCCTCATCATAGAGAATTAAAAAATTAAGTATAATTTAAATATTTTACTTTCTACAATATACACTTGCTTGCAAGAAAATCGCGTACACTTCAAAAATCAAATAACCTAGTTGTTACAAATATTGTGCTGTGTAAATGTGTATTTTTTTAGATTTTGACTTTTTATTTCAAATAGGTTATAAACTAAGTGACATTTTCTTTATACCTGTTATTTTGACTTTTTATTTTAAATAGGTTATAAACGAGGTTATAAACTAACAGCAACAAAATCGCGTACATTTTTAATATTAAGTAACCCAGTTGTCACAAATATGAATAAAAATTAAAAATATATATTGCTCTAACTTATTCTATGGCTCAAACTAGGCCTAATATTTTGTTATGGCTCCATTAGCTTCCAAGACATGATTGAGTCTTGTGGGCATAGAATTAATTAGTGTACGAAAATAGTTTTCGTTTTCTCTGAGCTCCTCCCAACCATCTTCAAAAGCCATCCATAGTTCTTCTTCATTTCTTGGCCTAAAGTTTCGGTTATAATTTTTTTTCACTAGCAAACCCCAAACGTTTTCAATTGGGTTTAGATCTGGCCTATAAGAAGGCCACGGTAATAGTTCAATATTATTAGCTCCGAACCATTGTGTTATTATTCTTGCTGTATGGACAGGGCAGTTGTCCTGTTGGTAGATGAAGTTGTTGTTGGGGTATAATTGCTCCACTGAAGTAAGCATAACATTTTCCAAAATATCCGTGTAAACCTGCCCATTGAGTCTACCAACCAAACGCCATGCTACACCAGGTCCATGCACGCTTATCCATGCCCAAACATTAACTGAGAAACGTCCGGACCTGTTCCGTGGAGACATGTATTTTTTATGAAACCTGGAATTTGCAGGTCGATATACACGAATATGTCCGTCATTACTAGACTGGAAAACTTTTTCGTCAGTAAATACAACATTATTCCAAGAATCTAAGGCATAATTTAAGCAAAACAAGATCCGGGCTGGCTTTTGTTCTTCTGTTAGGATGCTCTTCTTGGCACTTGCCCAATTCTTAATATCCGAGTTTCCTATTCTCCGGCATGCTGTTGACCACGACGCTGGAAAGTTAGTTTCGAACACGGCATCTCTTGCGGTTTTAAATGGATTTTCCCTTAAATAGGCAATAAGCGCTTCATCCTGATCGACATTAGATTTTTTTGAGCGGCCCGAACCATCTTTTCTGCACACGCTTTCTTCCTCCATTCACCTTTTCTTTACCCTCATTATGGTACTTTTATTTACATCGTAATGGTTCGCAACTGCCCTGATGGACCATCCTTCTTCCAACTTCGAGAGGATTAAAATTTTCTGGCGTTCATTTAATTTTGCCATTGTGATAATATGACACTGACACTGACAAATAAATAAACATCAATTTGAAAAGTCAAAATTAAAAAAAATACACATTTACACAGCTCATTATTTGTGACAACTGAAGTGTACGCGATTTTCTTGCAAGCAAGTGTACTATAAATTTTTAATATTTTGATTACATGAATGTAAAATAGTCAACAAAATTGATTGATTTTATACGTGGAATACCCAGCAACATTTAAATTATTTGAATTTGAAACGACCGCAATTTAAACTAATATTTATAGCTAGATGATTGGCTCAGAAGCATGCCTGAACTAATTTAGACTCACGATTGGCGTTAGCCTTGTTGTCTCGTTCTATTATAATGCGATATCATAGTTGTCTCCTTCTCTCGTATTACACCCTACTTCCAAAGAAATAAGCAGGTGTTGTGGCAAAGCAATTTTAGATTAATTATACTTCTCACGTTTTTCAAAATTCAATAATAAATGGTATTATTTTTCTTATAATAAATCGATTAAATCGAAATTATATTTCTATTCTAAAATAAACATATTTTAACACTATCGCCATCTTGTAGCCATCACAGGAACCAATAAAATAAATACAGATTCCTTCTTTAGGTTTGTTTTGGTTATAAAATTCTGAACTGTTTAAAGAACAAATCTGTGGTTATTTACGCAATATTTTGTTTATTCTTTTTCTATGAGTTTGTCTATTTTATGATTCTTTTGTAAGTGGTTTATTCTGTGGGTTTAGTTCAGAGTTGGGAGTACTGAGTATTTTTTTTAATGGATTATGCTATCATTACTAATTATTACTTGATTTTATAATTGTAATGAGAGAAAAATATTGAGTACTTTTTATTTTTACTTTACCAATTTGATAATTACAATTTTTTTTTTATTTTGTAATTATAATCAGAGAAAATATCAAGTACTTTTTATTTTAACTTAAAATGTTTACTGATTCTAAATATTTTTTTATTTATAATTAAAAAATAATAAAGAACAGAATACATTATATTTTTTTGATTTGATTAGAATGGTGAATAAGGATACTTCCGTGCTTGTTTATGTTTTTATTGCGACTAGTTTCGATCTATATTAGATCATCTTCAGGCAAACTACAAAAATATGTAAAATTATTATAAGGTTATGTTAACATGATAATGATAAAATTAATAGTTTAAAGTAACAATACAATGGTTGATAACAAATAATATTATTAAATACTTACATGTCAATAATTAGAATATTTGTAAAAAGGTTTATCAATTATATTAAATATATGCATAAAGATAGTTTTAGATTCTGATTAAAAATATTTACAATATAGGTACAATGACTTGAAGGACGATGTATTCTTGGTACTTGTATTTTCATTTATATTTTAAGTACAATCAATTTTTTACTTTGACTTTAAACTTTTTGCATTACGAAGTACTTAAAAATATTATTTATTCAAATTAATAAGTACAATTATTTTTGTATTTTTACTTTAAATCAATTTAGAGTAAAAAATACAATGTATTGATAATTTTTATTTTCTCCATTCTCAAGTAACTTAAATATTCTAATGGCAATACTTTTTAAGTACAAATCTCGCAACTCTGGTTTAGTTAATTGAACTTGGTGATTTATGTGAATTTAGTCATTATGGATATTATGGTGAGAAATTGTACCGATATTGTTGACTTTCTTTTGAACTTTCCATATAGTTGTCTTTCTTTCGATGATAAAATGTTTGGAATTTGGTGTCCCTCGTCCAGATTTAAGTAATCTATTAATTAATCCTGGTAAATCTAGTCGTGGTTTTGTTAATACTTTTGTTAAAATTTCTTCGCCTTTAAATGAGGGCGAAACCCTGCCTCTGCCTCACCAAAATGAAATGTCACGGGCCGCTACTGAGCATTATCTATTAAATTATATCTTATCTGATCTTAAATTGGACGGCTTTCTGCAGAATGGGACCAACCCACACCATTATGAAACTGAGAAAAAAGCTATCAAAGATTTTAATAATTTTAAAATTACCTGTTAATTTTATGCCGATTTTGGACTTACGGAGGTTTAAGGGATATAATTTAATAATTTCATCAGGTAGGTTTTGTGATGTTATGTGTAAAGGTGACGAAAAAAATGGGCTTTTGTTGGTTGGTTCCTTTCTGCAATTTATGCATACTATCTGATGTATGTATGTATTTAAAGAAAAGCGACAATTATTTATTTCCAAACAAAATACAACTGATATTACTATTATAATGGTAATATGAATTAATTTTGATTCTATTTGAAATTCGTCCACATCATCTTCCAACCCCACCTCATCTTGTAAGCTACCAAAAAATGCATCAAGACTTTATATTTTGCAGAAGCAGGAAATCTTTAAAGACTTTGGTAGTGGGTCTACCAGCCTGCTATTTTACAAAAAAGATCCAACCCACTTGCAGATATTCTACAGATTCTAATTCTGGATTGGTAATCCACACTATTATTGAATGTTGGTTGGTTCAATGATTAATAGATTTCACTACACTTGCATTTTGGCTATGACCTATTTTGCAGATAAATTATACATACTTAATTAGTTCATAGGCTAAATATCTCGATTTTTTTGGTTTTGTGGGTTGGTTCCTTTCTGCAGAAAGGCGTCCAATTATAATCCTTAATGTTTAACGTTTTTTGTACAGCTCAGTATTATTTGGTTTAGTTTAAAAACAAAACGTTTAATGCATTAACCGCTAATAGGTTAAATATGTTATTATAATATATTATATCAACTTTTGTTCAAATTTTTGCCAATATATAAAAAGCTATAAATTAAAAAAAAAACTATTAATTTATTAATAATCATAAAAAATCCGAAAACATTCTGATTTTTTTCATTTAAAAGGCAAAGATAAAAAGTATTTTGTTCCTGTAAGTTGACACAACTGTACCTAATTACACCGGTTTACAGCCAAAATGCACATTTGATGACACTACTTCCATGTCGAATTCGTCAGGATTAGCTTGAACTATATTTTAAATCATTGGATGAATTTGTGTCTAAAGCATGTTTAAGTACAAGACGCCTGTTAAATTTTCTTCCAAAAATATGGGTCCTACAATATGGGTTCTCAGTTGTCCATCCCAGACATTGACTTTTTGTGGGTACTGAGTATGACCTTCACATGTGGATTAACATCTGACAAGTAAAGTACATTTTGTCAATTTATAGTGCCTTTTAGAAAAAAAGTACATTTCCAAAAAAAAATTATTAAGCTTACAGGGGATTTTGTATTATGCGCACACATAACTTGTACTTTGCGATCCGGATCATCTTTAGTAAGTTAATGTAATATTTTAATACCTTACCTGGTTTCGCCGGGCCGTTGATATACGCCCAGTAGGAACAAAAGGAGGTGGGGACGGGGGATAGACATTTTGTCTGTCTTGCTCTTGATAGACATTTTGTAAGTCTTGCTCAGAAGCTACAATCTCGTAAATGCCAGCGATAAGAATTGGGACGGCTTGGTTTAATTGTTTTTTGTATTGTTTTGTCACTATTGTCTTATTATTAATATTGCTCTATATGAACGATGTTAATGTTGCAAATTTACGTATTGGTTTATGTTAGTTTAGAGTACTTATCGATTTTTGCAGATGATGGCCCTTTCCACTCTTGATTATCCTCGTTTGTTCTTTACATAATAAGCTTTCTTTTGTCAGGTGGTTCGTACAAAAAAAATAGATGGTAATAAAGATTTGAGATAATTTGTATCGCCAGGGCCGGATTTATCGAACAGGCAACGTGAGTAGAAAATTTATAAGTTTGAAAAACTCAAAAGCTCAATTATTTAGAAACCGTTAAACGGATTTTAAAAATGTAAATAGCATTGAATAGAAAATTGAAAAACCTTTCAAATAAGATATCAATTTTAAAGTTGATTTTGCCCTTTTGGCACTTTTTAATAGGCACCTATGAATAGGATGTCAAATAGTAGTATACTTAATATCCTTGACAATGGTTTTCTCCGATGTCGATACCTTTCTTAATTTAAAAGATAACATCTGTATTAAAAACTAGCTGTTGTTATTGTTTACAATAATTGTCTTATTTTTATTTCATTAGTAGAACAATATTGTTATTATTCAACAAAAGCTTACTTTGTTTATTGTTTTCAAGTGTATAATATCTCCATTTCACGCGAGTGTAGGACAAACCTATTTTTTTCCTACACTATGATAAAGTTGAATTTTGCCGTCTTCATAGAGATGAGAAAGTAGGTGTAAATAACGTGTAAAGTGATTTGTCCAGGCTTCAACTGTACAGGTTTCCTAAAGCTTTTTTTATCCTGGAAAAAGTCACTTAACCGATTAGGTCTTTTAATTTCTCTGAATTATCACACTCGAGACGTAAACCTCATCTCAATATTAATATTGAAAAATTAACAAATTAAAATTAATTTGCACATTTATTTTTATTGTATTTACTGTATGAAATTTTATAAATGTTTTTTATCTAACTGCTTTTCAATTATAATATTTTGGGATATCAACTTTTTTTAAAGCAAAGCGAATTTCTCGGTTGTGGAAAATAAACAGTCCATTTAATCTTATTGAAATAAATTTCAGCCAAGGAGCCAAAGAAAAAAGTGTCATTATCATAATAGCCTCATTTCCAAGGCATCTAACGCTTTTTTCTGTGCTTATTTATCCCTTGTTTTACACTGTTTCGCCTGTACCCGAATAATAGGATTTGACTAGGTCTTAAATTATATTTTATATTAACAAACTTAAATTTAAAATACGATGTACCTAATTTGGTTTTTGACATTTAATTACCTACCTAAATTAAATAAAATGTTAAAATAACTTATAAAAATATTAAGCCTAAAAAAAGTTATTAGTCCTAACACCAATAACGATTTCTTCGACAACTCACGGCGTTAATAGACAAAATTGTCATTATTGAAGTATATCCAATCCACGAGTATTCTTTGGATTCGCAAAGAATCTTTTTTTGGTCAGTACGCTTGCTATTATTACTTATAGTTACTTAAAATTGTTTGGTGAAGTGTCTAGTTTATATGATTGCGAAAAAATTCAAACTGTCATTAAAAGTTTAGAATCCTGGTGAAATGAAAATTGTATATCTCTAAATATAAATAAATGTAAAGTTATAAATTTCCTCAGAATAAAAAATAAAATTAATTATCCTTATAATATTGATAATGTGATATTGGAAAATGTTAATGTCATTAAGAATCTGGGTGTACTTTTTGATAACAAAGTTACATTAAACAAACACTTAAATATCTTAACTAGAAGAGCTCTAAAAATGTTAGGTTTTGTTAAGCGTATGGTTGTATAGTAAGGTCACCTTACTACGCTAATCGAAAAAGTGCAAAATAAATTTTTAATATTTTGTGCATTTAAACTCAATTTAATTATGAAAGACATTAATTACCAACAATTGATTTGCTGAGTAGGAGAAGGCATTTTTTGTAGGAACTTTTAAATGACATTTTAGAATTGCTTAGCAGAATTGGTTTCCAAGTTAAATTAGACTAAGAAATAATAACCTCTTTAATATTTGTCACCACAGCACAAACTATGGTTTTAATGCACCCTTAAATCTAGATTTCTTTGGTAATATTATTCAGTATTTTAAAAAATCTGTAATCTTCAGTTTTTTTTTCAATGTAAATAATGGTATTCCGTCATGACCTCAATAAAGATATTTATTTATTTATTTATTTTTGAAATATGGGTGATTCTACAAAAGTTGGGCAACTTTTGACCTCATTTTGTTTATATAGTTTTCGGAGAAAACTAAACAGTATTTTGTTAAGAGAACATAGGTAGATAATACAATAAATATACTGTTCCAGACCGGGCCAGTCACTTTTTCAAACAGTTTCTGAAATATCTGTGTTTTCTAAATTTGAATGCAAGGGAAGTGACGAGTATACCAGGGTACTAATTAAATACATAATTTATTGGAAAATATAATATTTATTTCAACTTTGAGCCAGTGGCGGCTCGTGGGTGTAAAGGAGGGTGAGGCTACATAAGGTTAATTTTGTCTAAATACGAATAAATTTCCACGTCACCCGGGAGGTATTATTCTGCGACGCGTTGACCTTTTTTAAAATGGAGCCGATAGCACTACTAAACCAAAAAATAAACTCTAAAAAACAAAACAAACAAAATATCACATCAAAGACTAGTTTTAATCTTAAACTTAAAATATAGTCTTAAAAAAGTTAAAAATAAATAAATTAATCAAAAAATAAAAATAAAACTAAAAAGTCGACCCCTACCTAAGTATTAAAAAATATAAAATACTATACGTCTATCTTTTAAGATTGAAAATTTATCTATTATTTGGTCGTAAAATTGTGGGTCTGCAGTGAGATTTAAAAGTAATTGTAAATTTTCAAACCGCGTCTCTAATTGAAGAATTATGCAATCTATTATTTCAAAATATAAAATTTGCTTAATAAAAACTGCTAAATCTACCTTAGTGTGTTCCCTACAATAATTAAATAAGAAATTTTACTAATCGAGACAAAAACTATAAAAGATCAGCCAACAGTTTTAAATAATTTAATCTGAATCAAAACAATAACGTGCTCTACAAACGCTAAGAGAAGACTGGCAACCTTCTTTGTCTCCGCTGGCATCCCACCATAAACGGACCACCAATCAGAACAAACCAAGCCAACTAAATTTCGCCTCATCTACGGTGTTTATTCGCGAACTTACGGCGATATTTTTGTTGGTGAGTCATTTTTGCTTTCAAGAGGTAAATGGGAGCTTCCGAGGCTGTGAAAATTTCGCCTCTGTCCAAGCGACTCAACGATGCACGTTAACTCAACGACAAGCGACTCAACGAAAAAGTCGTTCGTTCCTTTATTTTAAGGGTGAGGCGCGGCCTCAGAGGCCTACCCTGACGAGCCGCCACTGCTTTGAGCATATTATACAATAAATATCTTAAAATCAAATAATACCACACATACCGATATCTCAATTATTAGATATGGGACCCACACCAAATTAATATGAGTTTATAATGACATTAAATAAACAAGTTCTGCGCAAGCAGAATTTAAATTGAAGTTTGAGAAAAAAAGATAACCAAAACATCGAACATGGAACTGACGACACGGTACTGATGAATGGGATACAAATTTGAGATTATAATTCGGAATCAAGTATTTTACTGATATTTTTT
This sequence comes from Brassicogethes aeneus, assembly GCA_921294245.1. Taxonomy (NCBI): domain Eukaryota; kingdom Metazoa; phylum Arthropoda; class Insecta; order Coleoptera; family Nitidulidae; genus Brassicogethes; species Brassicogethes aeneus. The sequence goes on from OV121134.1 coordinate 53,838,624, forward strand.
ATTAGTGGATGCTACTTATCAACAAATCACATATAGCCTTATATAAATTACAATGAAATATAATATAATATAATATAATATATTATATACGTAAGCAAATAACTACTCACCACAGTACTGACATTTTGACTGGAACTATACGTGCATTCACCACAACTTCGCCGCTTTCTTGCTATTATTCGAATCTATGATAAAATATGAAAAATACATTATTTAATGTTTTATAGTTTGTAGTGAAATTGAAAAATTTAAGATAAATTGAATATATTTTAAATTAAAATCACTCAAATATTTGATTCAGGAGTTTTGACACGCCAAGGTACTGATGTTTTGAATATTTATTATGTTTTTCTACAAAAGTGCTTTTGAAAAAATACATTAAAATTGGGTGGATAAGTTAAAAAAACCTGGATCTTTTGTAATATACTAAAATATTCATAAAAAATATTAAAATACCTACTCTATTGACTGATGACATCAAGTTGTCCAACTTTTGTAGAATCACCTATATATTATTCAATTACACTATGATAGTTCGATTTACTAACATTGAGTACGCCCACCTATTTTACCTAATTTTTGGCTGCTGATTTCAAAAATGCCACTCGTTTTGCTCCAGGACGTCTAGGATTCGAAATAATTGCGTAATAAAATGCTCTGCCGAATTATCTCAAAATGTAAGTTTTTTGTTAGTATTTTGATTATTTATTTAATTATTTAGCCTTAAATCTATTTTGGATGTTCAGTATATTTTTGACGTTTTTTGTCAAATATATACAGGGACTCCATACAAAGTCATCGCTAGATAAATGTCAAATAGAAATTTTGTTTGTTCCATTGTAGCCGTATACTATAGTAGTATTTCATAGGGATATTTAATAAAGCACTTTTCTGCAGATAAGTGCTTTATTAAATACCAAAACTAAAATTATGTTTTTTTGGTAAAAATATCATTTTTTGAAATTTTTGTGTCGTTTTTTTAATTACTAATTAAATTGAAACAAAGTAAGTGGGTTTCGGTATAAGCATTACTCTTCGACTATTATTTGATATGTTTTTATTCACATCATACCTAAAGTACCCAAAAATTTAATCTCGAATCTTATTTATTAAGTCCTATCAAAATTTAATATCGAATTGAAAAATAAAGGCGCCTTTATCTACTTTATCGTTCAAGCACCTAAAGTGCATCTATTAATTATCGACATTTAAAATTTAAACTTTAAATTGTATTTTTACTTGAAAGTGATTTTAAGAACCAAAAATAAAAAAAGTGGTAATCGAAGTGGCAGAACATATATTTTGTTTTTGTTGCGGTACCTTTACGCTCAAGAAAAACCAACGCAATATTTCATTACAAAATTTTATGAGATATACCTACTACTTTAATTTTGCAGGAATATTAAATGGACCTGATATACGACGTTTAATAAAAGATCAAGCATTCAAAAATGCTCTCAAAGTTGACGAGCTTGTCGCATATGGCAGTGTTAAAGCTGTCATTAAAAATGTTCTTGGTTCATATCGGGCCTAAAATTGGCGCCAATTTATTGAAAAAATGCTTTGCGTTTTGCAAAGAATTGGCGTTAATATGTCATTTAAAATACATTTTCTTTTTTTTTTCATCCTGATAAATTTGCCAAACTGATGAACATGGAGAACGATTTCACCAAGTAACTGCAAATCTAGAGCATTGGTAGACATTTGCTGGAATTTGTAGCAAAAGATGTTCGACGATGATGAGGATTAAGCACAATAATACTAATATAATCCAATTTGAAAATTGATACGATTTAATAAATTTAAGGTAGAAAAAAGCTAAATTATGCAATGCATTAAATTTTGAGGGCTTAATTTGGATAAAAATACTGAAACTTGTTTACTTTGTTGCCCTTTCAATTTAATAATTAAAATAAACGATTAAAATATAAGTTTTAGTATTTAAATTGTCATATTGTTAAGATAAATATGATCTATTTGCCGTATACCAATTACTTCAGTATATTCAAGTTTAATTTAAGCCAAAATAATTTAATAAATAAATAAAATATCAACAAAAACTTACATTTTGAGATGATTGAGCAGAGCATTTTATTACGAAATTATTTTAAATCCTAGACGTCCTAGAGAAAAACTAATGACATGTTTGAAATCAGCGGCCCAAAATTAGTTAAACTAAGCTGGAGTACTTAATGTTAGAAAAAAAAAGTTTGTAAAACTATCATAGTGTTATTAGACGTCATTTACTAAAACCAAAAGTGTCTCGGCAGAAACTTAAAGTGATGCGTAACTCGTTCGAGACAAAATTGCTTATTGTTGATTCTACTGTATAATTGTGTATTATTAAAACACAAAGAAAACTGAAAACATTTTAGGAATAATTTAATGATCTTACGGACCATTAGGCTTATTATAATTTAACGCGCCTGTAACGATTCCTATTCGTCTTAAGTTTCACATATACTTTATTGTTGATGGTATCAGGATTTTAGAATGAAATTTTCAGCATTATTAATTATATCCTTCTTTGTTCTTCTAAGATCAGGCGCGTACAAGTCACAAAGGATTTAAATTAGATGCAGAGAAACAATATCATTTTCTGTCTCGAATGGTGCAAGAAATCCGAGTGAAGTATGCGCAAGTTTCAAATTAAAGTGCATAAAACTTGCGGTATTTTGGAAGTTCACTTTAATTTTATGAGACTGTTCCTTTGTTTTCTTTATTTTTTTGGTTAAAATAACAAGAAAAAATATGAATTTTTTCAACCAACTACACAGATTTGGCAAATATATATTTTTTATGGAATATAGCTAATTTTTGCAAAGGGTTGCGTCTTTTACATTATAAAAAATATATATACAGAAAGCACTCATGGCATAGCACGCGATAAGGGAAGACATTTTAGGTAAAAAAAATATTTTTTAAGGAAATGTATTTTTTTAATTGTTAAGGAAGTTTAGGCACGATATTTGCCGATATCAGAAAATGTTGAAAATATTTTAGGTCTACTTAAAAGACATTTACAAAGTTTTAAAAAAATTGACCCTCTGGTTATCGAGTAAAAAAATATTGCCTGTTTATTATTGCCAAACTGTATTGTGAATGTTAACAAAAATTTATATGCCACTTCTGGGGCAAAATTTGCCAAGTGTACCAGGTGAAAAAAATTTTGTCACCGATTTTGTTTAAACTTTACTTATTTGTTGTTCTTATAACGAAGAATCATAGCATACATTTTTTTTCATCTAGGATTGTTCATTCAAGAGTTTGGATTATTGAAATTTATAGATTTTTTACTTTTTGGTGAAATCGCTTTTTATTTAAAAATTCATAACTTCTGTTCATCTCTTTATTAAATATTTCAATTTAACCACCTTAAATGATTTTTTCCGTACTTTTTAATGGGCTATACCGTTTTTGCAAAAAAATAAAAATTGCAATTTTTTTTTGAAATTTTGCAAAATTTTGCATTTTTTGAAACAATGTGTATTTTTTAATTTTTTTTAAAATAGCATAAAATCCAAGTTTATTATGTTACCTTTAAATAAAAAAAAAATTAGAGTGGGCCCGACATGTAGAAGGGAAGTTTTTCATATTTGAATGCCGCACGGTCTAGCCATCGAATAGCTACTACACTGCCGTATGCGTTTATACCTAGTAGATGCGAGTAAATGATAATTTAAAATGTAAAATTATGTTTGAGTAGTCAATGATGTATTTTAAATATTTACACTGCCGCACGATATATATAATTTTTTTTTTATTCAAAGGTAACATAATAAACTTGGATTTTATGCTATTTTAAAAAAAAATAAAAAATACACATTGTTTCAAAAAATGCAAAATTTTGCAAAATTTCAAAAAAAAAATGTAATTTTTATTTTTTTGCAAAAACGGTATAGCCCATTGAAAAGTACGGAAAAAATCATTTAAGGTGGTTAAATTGAAATATTTAATAAAGAGATGAACAGAAGTTATGTATTTTTAAATAAAAAGCGATTTCACCAAAAAGTAAAAAATCGATAAATTTCAATAATCCATAACTCTTGAATGAACAATCCTAGAGCAAAAAAAATTTATGCAATGATTCTTCGTTATAAGAACAACAAATAAGTAAAGTTTAAACAAAATCGGTGACAAACATTTTTTCACCTGGTACACTTGGTAAATTTTGCCCCTTCTACAGGTATAAGTGCATCCAAGAAAAAATAAAATACGTTAATTAAATGCATATCTTGTAACGTGACATTAAAAAATCTTTAAATTTATTTTATCATATGCACTTATGCCTGTGACATATAATTTTTGTTACCTTTTACAGCACAGTTTTGCAATAATAAACGATAATTTTGACTGTGTCCAACCAAAATTATCAATCTGTCATTCTCATCTGGAAGATCCGGCAAAACTGCATTACGAACATGTGATTATCTAGGAATATTTGGTTTGATTTATTTGGTGACTTCAATAATTTCTTTTTTAAAGTAAATTATTTAAAAAAACACATAAATTGTATTAAGTTATTTATTATAAGTTTTTTTTAATACTTAAACAAACCTTCTACCTTCTATGGTTTTTTCCCTTTGATTTCTGTTCTTCTCTTTAGACTTTCGCTGCATTTCATTTTCTGTTGTATTATTATTTGTTTCCATACCTTTTTTTTAAATCTACAAATTTAATATGTCAAGGGCTTCAAAGAAATCTTTGTAAATGATTTTAATTTTATATTTACCTATATTTAATTTTATATTATAATTTTATTTTTTTTTAATTTTCTGACTCATTAAGCCGGCTCCTCGCTATGCAGCGACCTATACGAACGTCATAATTTTCCCAAGTTAAACAAAAAGTGTGTATGAAACCCGAATCAAAGAAAGTCAAATTTACAAACTATTCGGCGAATGTTTTGTCAAAAATTGTATTTTGGCTTTGGCATATAACCCAATGTTCCATAATACCTTCTCACCCAGATACAACCACCTTTTTTTTAATCACCCCCGAATTAAGCCAACCCTTCTATAATAGAATTCATAATCTTCAAATGAAAATACCCCAAACCTTCAAGAACACCACATTTTAACCTACCACCCGATCTTACCACTTTTAGTGCAGAATTATATGTAAAGGCTCTAAAAACATGCCTTCATAAAGAACCCTCTACATCATTCTTAATCATATCTGACTCGCTAAGCTCCTTAACCGCTCTAAAACAACTATACCCAACTCATCCCTTCCTAACATTCATCAAAAATATCCTACATCGACTTAAATCTCATAACAAAAATGTTGAATTTCTATGGGTTCCATCACACGTCAATATATAAGGAAATAAATCCGCAGATATATTAGCAATAGAAGCGTTTAGCATGCCAAACACACGCACCATAAATGAGATTCCCAAATCCGATATAAAAAAAGAATCAAAGATGAAATAAACAAAAAATAGAATGAGCGCTGGCAAACCCAAAAAAAAACAACAAACTTTTTAAAGTTACCCCGAACGTCTTATCTTCCGTTGAAACTCCTATTAAAAGAAAGGACCAAATAGTCTTCTCCCGTCTCAGGTCCGGTCACACCAAACTGACGCACGAATACCTATTAAAAGAAGAAGTCCCACTCAGCTGTGAAAATTGTCAAGTTACACTGTCCATAAACACATTTTTACCAACTGCCGAAAGTATTAAGCCTCTCGAGACAAGTTCCACCTACCAGGACATCAAAGAAATCCTCTCCAAGCCTAACATAGTCATCAAATTTTTGCACGAAATTAACATTTACAATATAATGTTATAAATATGCTAATAAACCAAAGTAGTTGATGCATTTTTATAAATAAATAAAAAAAAAATACTATAAAGTATATTATTAACACAGGGCCGTATCTGGGGAGGGGGAATTTTGGGGTTCATACCTTACCTGAAATATATAATACATAACAAGGGTAAAGTTTTGAAAAAAGCATTGAGATAATTCATAGAAAAGCCTTAGTTGTTTTGAAGTATTTACTTTAAAGTAGGTTAATAACTAAACATGTGTAATATTGAAGCAATTACTGCAACAATATTATCATCATCCTTGTTCTCCATTAAGCAACTATCCACTAAATTTTTCCAATTTTTGCCATTGTGTGCACACGTTGTGCCTGAACGCCGCCAAAAACTGATTGCAGTTTCTTGTTCGGGACCGTTTAGTGACTTAAAAAATGATATTTACCAAAATCCTAGCTGCTCCTCTTTTCGATTTTTTTTTTAATTCATGTTTTTTTTTATATTTTTGTTTATTTCAAAGTCTACCTTTAACAGAGTACACATTTGTACACCGATTTTTATAAAATTAGAGTATATTATTGGAGAGACTTAGAGAATACTTTTTAATACTGTTCACATCATTTGATATATACAGAGACTTAGAGAATACTTTTTAATACTGTTCACATCATTTGATATATCAACCAAAAATCGCTTATTTTTAATAAAGCAAAAGCGTAAATTCATGATTTTGGCATATCACGCAAAAAAGATTTATTCCCATTTTTTTTTAGATATTTCTAGGTTTATCAGGTTACAAAATAAAAAAATTGATTTTTAATAAAAATAAATAAAATAACGCTTAGAGATTTTGAACGAAAAACCGGTTGAAGATTTTTGATCGGCACTCTTTGGAGATTTAAAAACGATATTTACCAAAATTCTAACTGCTTTTTTTAAATTTGTTAAAAAATCTTTTTTTTATTTTTGTTTATCGCAAAGTCTACCTTTGCCAGAGTACACATTTGTACAGCGATTTTTATTGATTGCAGTTTCTTGTTCGGGATCCTTTGGTAACTTTAAAATGATATTTACCAAAATCCTAGCTGCTCCTCTTTACGAAATTTTTTGAAAATTCTTAATTTTTTTTAAATTTTTGTTTATCTTACCTTTGACAGAGTCCACATTTGTACACCGATTTTTATAATATTGGAGTATATTGTTTACGAGACTTGGAAAATACTGTTTTCATACTGAGCACATCATTAGATTTAAAAAATCACTTTTTTATATAGTAAAAAGCATAATGCACAAAAAAGATTTATCTCCAAAAAAAATTATTTTATTTAATTTTATTCAAAATAAATTTTTCTTATAAAGTCTTAATAAGAATCCCATTTTGTACCTGTTAAAAATAATAATATCTAAAAAAACATGGGTGGGTATATATCTTTTTTGCGTATCATGAAGCTTTATTAAAAGAAGCGATTTTTGTCTAATCCTGTATATATTAAATGCTGTGCACAGTATAAAAAAGTATTCTCAAAATCTCCTTAACAATATACTCCAATATTATAAAAATCGGTGTACAAATGTGTACTCTGTCAAAGGTAGACTTAAAGATAAACAAAAATTAAAAAAAAAATCATGAATTTTCGAAAAATTTCGAAAAAAGGAGCAGCTAGGATTTTGGTAAATATAATTTTTAAGTCACCGAGGGGTCCCAAACAAGAAAATGCAATCAGTTCTTGGCGGTATTTTTATGTGACTTAAACTTCGTTCAGGCACACCGTGTGGAGATTCGGCACATAATGTGTACGGACCAATTGGCGAATTTAAATTGACCCGTCAAGTTCGGCAAACTTCCCCAATATTTGACGTTCGCCTATTTCACCATAGTGTGGAGCCGGCTTAAGCTACGAGAAGAAAACGAACTTGCCTAATAATAGTTATTTAGGTGTCAAGCTTTATAAATTAATCTTTACGGGCGAGCTGGTAGTTTGTAAGGATAGGCGACGCAGGAGCGAACCCCGTAATCCAGTGAGCCTAGTAAAAAATAATTGCAAAGCGTGACACGTAAAAACTTTTATTTTCACCTTTAGATAACGACTTTTAAACTTAAAATTTTAATTAGGATTTCAAATGTGACATTTCATTTCATAAATTGCTTTTCTACAAGCCTGTTAAACTTTACAGGTCTTTTATACAAGCCCGTTCCCATAATGTATCGTTTACTTGGAAACAAAAACAACAAAATTAACCTATAAAATGTCATTTACTAAGCCTGTTCCGTAATTTACTGTCAGTACTGTCGGTACTGAAAACGCATTCCGAAATCCACTTTCAGTTACTGAGCTCAGTGGTAAATACTACCCTTTTATAAATGTACGGCAGATTAATTTTACTGAAACAACTGGGGACAGAGAGGTGCTGTGGCTCCAGTAAAACACATAACCAAACTTTTAAACAAAAAATATCTGTCAAATAAAGTGAAGGATATAAATTATTTCATATAATGGTATTTGGTGAATACCTATAGGACTAATTATTTCAATATTTATTGATAAAATATTACTTGAAAGTACAAGCAGCAGTGACGAAAGCAGGTCGGCGGGGAGTACGCATACGAAGACCCAGAATATGAAACTACCTACTAGGTAGTACCTAGAAAATGTTATATATTTGTATTCAGCGGACGAATTTAAGAGTAATTTTTGGTATTTGGCTTATTGTTGTGATGTCAGTGAAATTTTATATTTCCTATTCCTATATACATTTTTCGACGCGGACGACGATAACATTAAATTTTCCATATTTCTCTGCTATAAACCAAACATTATATTTCTTATAACTGTTATATTTATTTTTTATTTATGTTCTCTGCTGTGCCGAAAGTAAAGTTTGTCAATTGTCAGTAAATCACAAATCATAACCTTGCGTAACCATTGTCACTTTCTGCTGCTACTGAGGCGCGTTCCAATTTCACTGTGCGTCAGTACTGAATAAATTACGGAACGGTCCTTTTCCGCTACTGACAGTAAAATTACTGACAGTAATGGCAGTAAATTACGGAACACTGCCTAAGAAGGTGGAAATAAAATTGTTTATGTGTCAAGGCAATAATCAATCACTTTAGTATCGAGTTTAATTTATTGATAATTACCCACAAATGCATTGGGAAAGATCCAATAGTATACACACTTGTGGATTGTAATGTTACCAAAATAAGGTTAATTGTGGTATATACTAACATAAACAAAAACAATAACTTGGTAATTAAACGGTACAAAGCTAAGAAAACATTATATCCTTTAGTTTCTCTGTATCCTGGTCCTTGCCCTTTGCTGTAGGTCTGATTGATTTACCATATCAAAGGGGAAATTCCGTATTACAACTGAGGTAGGTTAATTATTCTACGAATAACTAAACCCACGAAATAATTAACGTTACTTACTGACTGTGAAATAACGTTTATATAAATTTACATACCCGGGATAGTTTTATTACAATTTAAGTAAATTATTTTGATTTTAATTATAATGTAATTAATATTGTGATTGTGGTTTTTTTCTAGATACAATTATCTCACACTGTTCAAAACATAGACGTTGATTCAAAATATCGCATAGATTGATGCTTTTGTAGGCAAGTGTTCACCGATCTCAATAATTTTGTTTTGTTTTGTGCCAAAATTGTCTATTGTGTTGAAATTCTTTGTGGCAGATGTTTATTGAACCACCGAATTTAGTGTTTCTTTTTTTGTTAACTTCTTTGAGATCCTTCCTCAACATCCAATGAGTCCCGTGTCGCACGGTTGGCGCATGGGCGTACGTCTGCAGCATCCACTGCGAGACGCCGTTCGCGGCCAGTGCTACGTCTGATCCAGCGACGTACGGAGACCCGCGCCGGTCGAATTCTAGAGGGCGTCGCGACGGTAGACGCGCACCGCGCCGATTTCGAAATTCGAACGCAAAACAGTTTGCGGCGGTGGAAACGCGACCACCGAAAGTTGTTTTTGCAGGTCCTCGCGCTGCACTTTGCACACTTTACGCGCTTCAGTGTCAGAGACAATTAAAACTTTTGTGATTGATTGCGGTTCTATTAATACATTTATCGGTTTGTGGGTTGCTGCATTCATTAGTTTGGTTTGGTTTCGGAGAGTAAGGAGCCGCCAACGTTGATAACTGATAAATGTTAGTATTATTTTAGAGGTGATTATTAGGGTGTCCGTTATTTACCAACTTGTTTTTTTGTTCGTAGCGACCCCTAAATTTTTAGTTTATGACCTAAAAGGAATTATAAAAAAAATTATAACAAAAAATATTCATTTTAAACCGTGCCACAAAGACGATACATATGAATTAAACGCTGTACAAAAAAGCTCTCTTGATTTTTCGATAAATTCACTGGTTTAAAAGTTATTTAAGGTTAAAATTGAACTTATAGTAATTTTTTCGATTTTTTTACTTCGACTGCAAATTTATCATTATTTTTATGAAAATAAATTATTAACGTTTGAAAATATGTGATTTTATTATATTACTGAAAAAGTAAAAACTATTGAAAAGAGATAAGTGAAAATTATGGACAAGGGATTCCGATAAATTAAAAATTGTTTATTACATTAAAAGACTCTGGTACTAGTTTTACTCAAACGTAGAACGATTACTTTTTTTACATAATCTTTTTATTTCTGTGAAATTTTACAAAACGCCATTTCAGTTACGAGTTTTATTAGGCACGAGTGAAGCTTATTAAAAACGAGTGTCTAGATAAGTTTATAAAGCGAGTTGCATACTAAGTATACTTTATCTACGACGAACACAAAGAAGAATTTAAAGCCAAATATATTTGTAAAACAGTTGACATCTGTCAAATGTCAATGGAATTAACCTCACTTTTTTCTAATGTATAATAAAGCTAATTTCAGCCCTTGACTAAAATTCCCAAAAGCCACTACTTATTTCCAACTTCAGCCCGTGACTAAAGCGCCATAAAGTCACAGCTCGTCAATGTAGAAGTAGATAAATACATTTAACTTATTTGAAAAGGATAATTGGTGTAGCGGAAATGTCTGAATCTAATACTCAAGACAACGTATACCTACGTAACTACGAATTTTATTTTGTCGTAAAAATAATTGTTACGTAACTACGAATTTTATTTTGTCGTAAAAATAATTGTTAAAAGAATTTCTACGTCATAAGCTGTACTGAAGGAAAACTTTTTATTGTATAATATTTTATAAAATCGTATAAAATTTTGTAGAATTTCACAGAAATAAAAAGAGTATGTAAAAAGGTAATCGTACTAAAATTGAATAAAACTAGTACCAGATTCTCTAATGTAATAAAAAAAATGAATTTATCGAAATCTCTTGTCAATATTTTTTACTTATCTCTTTTCAATAACTTTTATTTTTTCAATAATACAATAAAATCTCATATTTTCAAAAATAAACAATTCATTTTCATAAAAATAATTATAATTTTGCAGTCAAAGTAAAAAAATCGAAAAAATTACTAAAAGTTTAACTTTTACCTTAAATAACTTTTAAATCAGTGAATTTATGAAAAAATCATAAAAAAGCTCTTTTGTACAGCGTTCAATTTCCTATAAAAATATGTATGTCTTATTGCTGTATATTAACTTGCTCGGGAGAAAAAAAATTAAATGTAAAACTTGCCGAAACCCCATGTTATTTAAATGGAATATGTATCGGTTTAATATGAATATTTTTTTTAATAATTTTTTTTAGGTTATAAACTAAAAATTTAGGGGGGGCTGCGAATTAAAAAAACAAGTTGGTAAATAACGGACATCCTAGTAATTATAATTATAATAATAATTATAATTATAGGTGTATATTATACACTTTGTTGTCTAAAATACCTATATGCATTAGGGTGTCCGTTATTTACTAACTTGGTTTTTTTGTTCGCAGCGCCCCTTAAATTTTTAGTTTATCACCTAAAAAAAAATATTAAAAAAATTTTCATATTAAACCGTTCCACAAAGACGATACATTTTCCATTTAAATAATATGGGCTCGAATATGGGGTTTCGGCAAGTTTAACATTTATTTTTTTTCTCCCGAGCAAGTTAATATACAGCAATAAGGGACACACATTTTTATAGGAAATTGAACGCTGTACAAAAAAGCTTTTTTATGATTTTTTCATAAATTTACTGATTTAAAAGTTATTTAAGGTTAAAGTTAAACTTTTTTACTTTGACTGCAAAATTATAATTATTTTTAAGAAAATGAATTGTTTATTTTTAAAAATATGTGGTTTTATTATATTATTGAAAAAATAAAAATTATTGACAAGAGATTCCGATAAATTCAATTTTTTTTATTACATTAAACAAATCTGGTACGATTACTTTTTACATAATCTTTTTAATTCTGTGAAATTCTTCAAAATTGTATACGATTTTATAAAATATTATACAATAAAAAGTTTTCCTTCCGTACAGCTAATGACGTATAAATTCTTTTAACAATTATTTTTACGACATTTCCGCTACACCAATTATCCTTTTCAAATAAGTTAAATGTATTCCACGGTGTCCCTGAATAACTTTTAATTAAAAGAATCAGACTTATCCGATATTTTTTTATATTTTGATAAAAAATCGCTTACAAGACAATTTTTTTTCAGGATAAACTCAATTCGCTTGGCACTTTTTTAGAAAAATCAATTTTTATAAAAACATTAATGATTTTTAATCAATTTTTTGAGAATTTTAATTAGTGAACTCCAAATAATGACTAACAGCTTTTAATGTATTTGTTACATAAAATGTGCGATTCATTAGACTAGTGAACTATTGACATATGTCACTTGTCACATGTCACATGTCGAAATCGTGATTGAAAATACCGTTGCGTTAATTTACCGTTTTTTTTATAATTTGTCGCAGATTTATTTACAAATTAGATATAAATAATTATATTTGCATTGATTATAGTATATAGTGCAATAACCCTAATAAAAAACCATGCATGGACTCACTCGGATAATCGCGAGGGAATTTGTTTGTTTTGTCTTAAAAAAAAGAAAAAATGTCTAAAATATGTGGACAGATTCTGGAAAAAGTTCAAAGCATAGCTTTAAGTCCGAAACATCAGCAGCAGTTACTATCGCTCTTTTAAAAAAAGAAAAAAAAAGAGCGATAGTAACTGCTGCTGATGTTTCGGACTTAAAGTTTCACTAATATCGTTTTCAATATTTTCTTCTTTTACTCCAGGTTTACATTTATGTTTTTACCGCGGCCACCAACAATTCTTGACAAACATTTGAAACAGTTTCTCACCACACGCTTTTTTTTAATAGGTTTATTTTTAGCACTTTTTATAAAATTATTTCCAATTAAAAAAATCAGGCAAATTTAACGTGTTTCTATAAATTTCTTGTTTAGGTGCTTTATATAATAAAATTTCACAACCTTTGCATACAACTTTTGGTAATCGTTCATCTTCTACATCATATACTTATACAACTTTTTCCAGAATCTTTCCACATATTTTAAACATATTTTCTTTTTTTTTAATACAAAACAAACAAATTCTCTCGATTATCTGACTGAGTCTATGCATGGTTTTTTATTAGCTTCATTGCACTATATACTATAATCAATATAAATATAATTATTTATATCTAATTTATAAATAAATCTACGACAAATTGAAAAAAAAAACGGTAAAATAACGCAACGTATTTTCAATCACGATTTCGACATGTGACATGTGATAAGTGACATATGTCAATAGTTTACTAGTCTAATGAATTGCACATTTTATGTAACAAATACATTAAAAGCTGTTAGTCATTATTTGGAGTTCACTAATTAAAAATCTCAAAAAATTGATTAAAAATCATTAACGTTTTTATAAAAATTGATTTTTCTAAAAAAGTGCCAAGCGAATTAAGTTTATCCTGAAAGAAAAGTCTTGTAGGTAATTTTTTATTAAAATATGAACAAAAATCGGATACGTCTGAACCTTTCAATTAAAAGTTATTCAGGGACACCGTGATTTATCTACTTCTACATTGACGAGCTGTGACTTTATGGCGCTTTGTCACTGGCTGAAGTTGGCAATAAGTAGTGGCTTTTGGGCATTTTAGTCACGGGCTAAAATTAGCTTTATTATATATTAGAGAAAAGTGAGGTTAATTCCGTTTACATTTGACAGATGTCAAATGTTTAACAAATATAATTGGCTTTAAATTATTCTGTGTTCGTCCTAGATAAAGTATACTTAGGATCCACACTTGTTTTTAAGGTAGTTGTCGTGCTGTAAGCATACTATCAGAAAATTTTAAATTTTTGTATACATATTAAGGACATGACAATACAATTATCCTTAAAATTTGAAGTCGATTGACCGTCTATAACCCGAGATAAATTCAATTAAAAATTGGATAATTAACATGGATTGTATACGCTTTCTGTAGTTCTGTACCAGTTTCTTAGTTATAAAAAAAAACTAACTGTCAGAAGCTTTCAAAAAACTAACAGTCTTTTAATGTATTTTTGCTGAGTTTAAAAAAAAATAATTAAAATTTTTTGACCGTCCAATTGTTTATAAATAACTGTTTAAAGTTCGACAATTTGCAAAAAGTATACATCACTAGTGTCAGATAAGAACAACTTGGCAACGCTGTACGCGAGTATAGATATTATTTCCGCAGTAAATTCAAACACTGATTAAGTCTCCAATATACATTGGTTGAGCATAAGCGACGTTGCCGGATTAAAACTTATGAAAATATTTAAAAGTATTACGTAAAGGTAACGTCTCCAGGGTACAGTCTTGCGAATAAATTATGAATCACTTAGCTACAAGCTCCTATACTTTTACGGTGCGTATAATCTAAAAATTTTTGACAATATTGTACCACGACAACTACCTTAATAAGCTTTGCTTGTTCCTAATAAAACTCGTAACTAAAATGGCTTTTATAAAACTTGATACATAATACCTATACTATTATATAAAAGATTCCACAGATGATGGGTGATTGACCTACTTCAAACTTCAACTTTGCGACACGAAATCTGTGAAGTGCGACTTTTGCCTTCTGTGGTCAAAGTACTAAATCATAGTTTAGTACGCATGCGTAACTACAAATTTTATTTTTTCGTAAAAATAATTGTTAAAAGAATTTTTACGACATTAGCTACAGCTGAAGAAAATTTTTTTATATTATAATATTTTATAAAATCGTATAACGTTTTGTAAAATTTCACAGAAATAAAAAGATTATGTAAAAAAAGTAATCGTACTAAATTTTAGTAAAACTAGTACCAGATTCTTTTTATTTTCCAATGATAATATGTATCACTTATTGCTGTACATTAAGTTGCTCGGGAGAAAAAAAATGTAAAACTTGCCGAAACCCCATGTTATGTTAAAAATAGTATTTATATAATGCATTTTTACTATTTAAAAATTCTATGAAGAGTTTATAAAAGTTTCTAGTATTCTAGATATATATATACACTAGGGTGTTCGTTATTTACCAAGTTGGCTGTTTTTACTTGTATCGTTTAAAATTTAAAAGATACCCACAAACTTTAATAGTTTATAGCCTAAAAACCATTAAAAAAAAATGCGATGCCGCTTAACCCTTCCTAAGTGATACTTTTCCCATTAAACATGGAGTTTTTACACTTTTTGAAAATAATTCTTTTCTTGTTTATTATATTCAATAACTTACCAAATATTTGTTTTATTATGTAATCCATTTTAGCAGTGGTATGTTTATATATTAAGGAGATTCTTCTAAATGAATAATGCACTTCCCTGCTTGTATAATTTTTTTTTTATTTTCAAAACCGACTAGTTTCGACTATTATAGTCATCCTCAGGGTTTCTACAGAAATATAGTTTTAAAAAACAGAATTATGATTAAAATCTAAAAATTATACTTACACGTCATTTAAATAAAATATACAGATTAAAATTAAACATTTGTGTGTATATAGTTAACAAATATCAAAATCATTTCAGACTAAACAAATAAATTATAAATAAATAAAAATACGATTAGAAATATTAGGGTTATGTTGGGATATTTGTTGTTAGTGTAGTGCGGTGTTGTATTTCCTTTAAATGTTTATATGTACTTTCAACGTAAGGTCATTTATAAGTGTTTAAATATAGGTGTGTAAAATAGGTTTACTTGTTCGTTTAGGCACTGTACTTCCTTGTTTTTATTTTGTTCATAGATTTCATATGCTTCCAGAAGTGTTAGTTTGTGATTTTTTTCTTGTATGTGCATAATTGTTGTGTTTGTTTTTATGTTAAAGTGGTGTGGTGGGGAAGAAATTTTAAAACTAGGATAAAAGAACACATAAATAATAATAATCACAATTCTAATTTTGGCAACCATTTAAAAGAAACAGGACACCACTTTAACATAAAAACAAACACAACAATTATGCACATACAAGAAAAAAATCACAAACTAACACTTCTGGAAGCATATGAAATCTATGAACAAAATAAAAACAAGGAAGTACAGTGCCTAAACGAACAAGTAAACCTATTTTACACACCTATATTTAAACACTTATAAATGACCTTACGTTGAAAGTACATATAAACATTTAAAGGAAATACAACACCGCACTACACTAACAACAAATATCCCAACATAACCCTAATATTTCTAATCGTATTTTTATTTATTTATAATTTATTTGTTTAGTCTGAAATGATTTTGATATTTGTTAACTATATACACACAAATGTTTAATTTTAATCTGTATATTTTATTTAAATGACGTGTAAGTATAATTTTTAGATTTTAATCATAATTCTGTTTTTTAAAACTATATTTCTGTAGAAACCCTGAGGATGACTATAATAGTCGAAACTAGTCGGTTTTGAAAATAAAAAAAAAATTATACAAGCAGGGAAGTGCATTATTCATTTAGAAGAATCTCCTTAATATATTACCAAATATTATTGATTCTGCTTCTATTATGATCCCTTTTGATAAAGAAAATTTGGTATTGGCTCAAAGATTTATTCCGTAAACTCATTTTTACCATTTTTTGCCAATCATTTAGTTTAATGTACCGACCAATCAATATTTATTTATTCTGTATTTAATGTTAAATTTTATTTTATACGCTTTTAATATTGACTTTATGAAGATTGTAAATCATAAATCATTAATAGTGCTAAAAACTAAAAAAACCTAAAAAACTAGAAGTGAGTTTTATGGAAAAATTAATACTTTATGAAAATATTTGATGGTTAAAAATTAAGACTTTCATAAAAAAATTAATTTATATATCAAAATAAGAAAAAAGTAGTAAAATATTCGTAACAAAATCGCAAAAAATCATTCTTCATAAAAACTTCTCTTTAAAAATTAATTAGTCAAAAAAGATTAATTTAATAGTTATTATTGGCTGCTCTTTCACTTTTTCTTGTCAAACAAAATGTACTACCCTCTTGTAGCACTTTGCTGTTTTTATATTTCTGAGCACCCTGTACAGTTAATAAAAAAAGTTTGTTATTTTTAAAAACAAGCAGAACTCTCTAAAAATGAATTAGTCAAAGATGACTAATTTAATAGTTATTAGTGGCTGCTTTTTCACTTGTACTGTGATTAACCATGGAATACCATGGTATCCCAAAATTTAACAGCCAATCCTTATGTAAAATTGTCCCCTGAATCCAAAAATACCGTCAAAAATTATGAAAGTGGAGTAGTTTTTTAGATATAGTCAATTCCATATTAAATGGAAAATTGACTATATCTCAAAAAATGTTCTACTTTTTTAACTTTTGACAATATTTTCGGATTCAGAAGATAATTTTACAGAAGAATTGGCTGTTAAATTTTGGAATACCATGGTATTTCATGGTTAATCATAGTACAAGTGAAAAAGCAGCCACTAATGACTATTAAATTAGTCATCTTTGCCTAATTCATTTTTAGAGAGTTCTGCTTGTTTTTAAAAATAACAAACTTTTTTAATTAAATGTACAGGGTGCTCAGAAATACAAAAACAGCAAAGTGCTTCAAGAGGGTACATTTTTTGTATAGGAATCGCATTTTTAAAACAAGCAAGAATATTTAACGTATAATAAAAATAATTAGTTTTCCTGTTGTAAACCATCACGATATTGCCTAAAAGGTGATTAAAAAAAATATGGTGAAATGTAAAATGTTGATATAAATTATTTTTGATACTTTAAAGATAATGGTTTTTCGGTTATTCATGATAAAAAATTATTCTTGCGCCATGTTGCAATCGCCAACATTGGTGATTGCTTCCTGATACAAACTATAAACATTTATTTATTTAATAAATAAATTATTAAATATGCAACATGAAAAAAACACATAAAAACTACAACAATATTGAAAAAAATCATTTTATATTATTTGGCTAGACTTCCCCATACTCAATACCAAATATTTAAGAAAAAATTTATATCAGAAGTAAATTTAGGACCCTTAAAACACAAAAAACACACGTGTTGGGAAAAAAAATAAAGAATAATTTTTCCGCGTAAATTTACCTCTCAGACCACTGAGGGCCGTATGCAGAAACGTTGATTAATATATCAACGGATTTAGCAAATCACTGATATATTTAGGTTTTTGCATCTCTAAAGAGTTGATTTCTACACATTGACATTTTGAATTAGATATAAAACAATTTAATTTTCATCAAGATATCGTTGACATTTGTGACATTTGCTTTTAAACATAGAAAATAATTCATTGTATGGTTCATAATTATTTCATTTAGATTATTCGGATGAAATGTGTACATTTTTAATAATTAAAACTGTTGAAATAAATTAATTAATGATCTGTGTTTTAAAATTTTCACTAATTTTCTAAATAAGAGCGATGATAAAAAAATTTAAGTTAAATACAGAATAAATATTGGATTATAAATAATTATAATAAAATTAATGGTAAAAACGATAAAAATGATTTTAATTTTATCAAAATTTACGAAATAAATTTTCGACGCCAATATCAAAATTTGTTTATCATAAGGTAAGTTATTGAATATAATAAACAATAAAAAAATCAATTTCCTAAAAGTGCAAAAAACTCCATGTTAAATGAATGGGAAAAGTATTGTCATATACAGGGTGTCTCATTTGGTTTTTCACTTTTTGAATTTAAAATAAAAAAAAACCAATCGATCAATTTTGACAAATTTTTATTAAATTAAAGAAAAAACTTGGGAAATTTATTTTTTTTAAATTATATTGTCCAAATGTTGCCAATTTTTTTCCTGGCACTCTTGAAGTCGAGCTCTAAAATTTGCAATCACGCTCCGAAAAGTTTGCTCACTTATGGCTTTCATTTCTGCCCGAATATTGTGCTTCAAGTCCTCCAAATTGGCAGGGTGGTTACGATAAACCCGACTTTTAAGATATCCCCATAAAAAGAAGTCGCATGGAGTCAAATCCGGGCTTCTGGGGGGCCAATTTATGTCACCTCTTCGGAAAATCAGTTTTTCAGGAAAAAACGCCTGAACAACGGGCAAAGACCGATTTGAAGTGTGACTTGAGGCTCCGTCTTGTTAAAACCAGCTTTCTTGGTCAAATCCTTTAAATTCTTCAAAAGCAGTTGTCAAAAAATCACGTATCATGTCGACATAACGCCTGCGAACCGACAAGTTTGGTTCCTGCCGCACAGACGCTCTCACCATCTCAATGGTTTCAGAGCTTCTTATTGTTCTTAAACGGTTGGTTATGCGTTTGTTTGTCGTTAAACCAGTCTCTTCAAACTTACGAACCCATGCCCTAATTAAATTAATGTCTGGGCATTGTTAAATTGTAATGGCGTCTAAACAAACATCTAACGAGAGTGCAAAAATTGTTATTTTTATAAAACTCGCGCATACAAAAAGCGCGTTGTTCTCCTGTGTAACACTGCATGTTGACTTAATTTCCCAATACCAAGCGTTTGTTTACGACTAACCCCACTCTTCCAACCCACCTAACAACTTTTTTACAGGGTCACAAAAAGTGAAAAACCAACTGAGACACCCTGTATATGACACGGTTAAGCGGCATCGTTTTTTTTTTTTTCAAAATTGTTTTTAGGTTATAAAATTACAATTTATACGATACCCAAGTGAAAACAGCCAACTTGTTAAATAACGGACACCCTACTATACACCCAGTCCAACTTTAAATTTACTACATTTAATGCTTTAATATCTTGATCGGCAATCTTTTATAAATACTTGCAGGGTGGGTTAATTCGAGCATAAAATCTTCTGGCAAATATACAGAGTGTTCAAAGTTATCTAAACCCGTTAATATTGAAACTACCAAGTTGGTTAAATTAGCAAATTTGTGGTAAGGTAAGGTGGGGTAATTGTAAGATTGGGGTAAATGTCACATCTTGCGATAAAATTCTTACTTGTAGTAGTAAATAAAAGCAAACGAATAAAAACGCACGCTGTTGTCTTGGGTTGCATATCTAAGTAGAAATCCCGACAACTACTGCGCAGTACCACTTGGTTACTTAAGTACTTAATAATAAATCGTTTTTTCCTTTTTGTATTAACCGTAGTCTGTTAAAAAAATTTGCACACCTTATGATTATTAAGGGATTTACACGATTTAACACCAAAATAATCCTATTTTTTTCCTCTTTTACATTAGCCCCATACCCACCTCAAATACATTAATAGTGAAATGTAATCAGCCGCTAACACATTTGCCCCATTTTTCAGGGCAAATGCAATTTGTTGGGAACATTTAAAAAATTTAAAAAAAAGATGTAATTTTTTAGCCGTTAGTTCTTAACGTTTTATACTTTAGAATCTAATTCTTGAGTAGTATCAACGTTGGGCTATATAATGAGCTTTGGGTTTGGTTTAGTTTTATTACTCCTTACTTTTAATTCAAGAGACAATGCCAACTAGTACAAAAACATATCCCACCTTACCTTAGTTTTATTCTGATAAAAATGCTGAACATTATTTACAAAAATAACATTTTTTTGAATGAGACACCATGTATATTTTTACATGTTTTAAAAGAACATTTAATTTCTGACACTGGTAAAAGCTAATAATCATCATAAAAAAATTACTACAATTCTTAAATCGGATAGAAATAATAATAGTGTGGCAAACTCTATTATTATTTCTATGCTTGATTTATTGGGCTTTTCGGAAGCGCTTCGGAACTTTTTTGCCTCCTATCTGCGTAATATACCACTATGTTTTCTACAATGGTTTAAAAAGTTTAAAATTTGTATTAACCTCTGGTATACCACAAGGTTCCAACCTAGGTCCCCTTCACTCACAATTTTTATAAATGGCATAGCCGATTGATGAATTGATGACTTAAAGGCTCTTTGTGTAAAATTGAAGACTGTTAAAAAAATCAGTAGGGTCTTAAAGTATTATGACCACATTAGTAATATAATATCATCTACTAACAGAACAGTTTTATTATTAAAAACACAAGAAATTATAAATTCCAAATAACTTTTAAAAATTCTATATTACTCATTTGTACTCTCTTAGCACGAGTATAGTTTTATAATTTTTATTATATTAAGTTGTATTACTTTATTGTTACAGGGTGTTTCAATAAAAACTCCCAGGCCAATTATTTCGAAAATTAAAAGTGACATTTAAATTCTATAAACGTCAGTTTTTAGCCTCTATGATTGTCTTCACAACTGTGTAAAAAATTTTTTCCATGATAGGTACTTTTAAATTAATTTTTGATCAAATTATGTCCCATAAAATTTTTTGATAAATCCAACATGAACGGAGATATTTGGGGTTAAGTTTTTTGTTTAATAATTTTAACGGGTATTTTAATTATAAATATTTTTAATATCCTTTAGCAGATGTTAAAATTATTACGTCCAGTGACGTCTTAAGGAGGCCCTTAATTAACAAATAATATTGTCAAAAAAATAATTATTTTTATATGCCACTGAGTTTGCAAAAATATCTTTTATTTGTTGAATTGTTTTCATATCTTGCTTCGTTTTAGAGAAATAAAAATAAAACCATTTGGAAAACAAAAATCATAAAGACAAAACTATAAATTATTAATACGCTATATTTAAAACATTAAAACATAATAAAATAAAATTACGTTAAACACGTAAACATAATTTTTGGTCGTAGATTCCAAATCCGTGCTCGGTTTAGTATCAGGTTTAGTATCAGGTCTAAAAAAGTTTAGTTAAAATTATACTCAATAAAAAAAGTCAGCAAAAAAACATTTCAAATTTACTAAATTATCGTAAGTAATATCATAAGGGCATCTAATTTTTCCGAAAAAAATTGAAAAAACACGTTGCTAAGTAATATTTTAACAAGAAGCATGAGTGCTGGTGGCAACAAAAATCCTAGTCGAAGACGAGGATTTTTGCACCTGCACGAATGCATTTTGTTAAAAAATATTACTTAGCATTGTGTTTTTTCGATTTTTTTTCACAGGAAAAATTAGATGCCCGAATGGTATTTGACAAGACTATTTCATGAGTAAAAGTTAACAAGTAAAATATAAATTACAATTTTTAGTGACAACAGCTGTCAAGTTTTGCCGCGGGTAAACTCGAAAAAACTGCTGACAGGTGCTGTCATACAGTTTTTTCACCTAGTTGCGCGTTTGTTATAGGTGGAAATTAAGACGAGCAAAATAGTCACCTAGAAACCATTTTTAATTCAAAATTGCGCGTTTGTGATTGGTGGAAATTAAAACGAGGGAAATAGTCTAAGAAAAACCCTTGGGGACACGTGTATCTTTTGATCAATTAATTTCAAATTTTGCAAGAATATGTTATTTTTTTAATTTGGAACTAATGTGTGGGTCCCGCCAAATTTAATTAAAAAAATATATATACAGGGTGTTTAAATGTATACAGGGTTTATGAAATATCTTTAAATTTTGACCTGATACAGCTAAACCATTTGTAATCTACGACCAAAAATTACGTTTACGTGTTCCAGCGTTTAGCTGTGATATTTTCACCTCCCTACAGTGTAATTATTAATGAAAATTAGAACAATACCAAAAACTATAGTTATAACTAATAATTATTAATGAAAATTAGAACAATACCAAAAACTAACTAATGAGGTCGAATGAGGTGTTCAAAATTATTGCCGTTTTTACACACACACATAGCAAATCGATTTAATAATTCGGTTCGTTTATTACAAATTATAATCCATAACAACTATAAGATGATGAATTTCGAACTTTAATCCATATTTACGCAAACATATTTATTATTTCAGGTTATAATGCCCTATAGCGACTTAGGTTTGGGACATCCTAAAAATGTGTATTTATTTATTATTTTCATTCCCATATTTTTATTAAAAATTAAAATAATAAATTTTATGAGTGATATACATATACGTATACGATGTGGATATTAATTAACCAAAATAGTTAAATTAATGGAATACCTACCCAATTAATTAAAAATATTTAGTAGGCATAATTCCATAAATAACAATATTATAATTATGATTAAAACATATTTCAAAAGATAAAATAATTTTATATTTGTATTTTGATTAACATAACTATTTAAAATAAGTATTTTGAAATTAATTTATTAAAAAATATAACAAATAAGTGTTAAAACATTAAGGGTTAAGATAAATTAAATGACAAAACTAAAACTTTTAAAAATAGTTATAATAAGTACTATAAATATAAAAAAACTAATGAAAAATATTTATATTGATCATTTAAATATTTTTTATAAAGAAAATATCGAAGAAAAGATTTAAAACATTACTAAGGGACGGTTTATCAATCTCTGGTTAAGTACCTATCTGACAGTTAAATTCCATATCGATCGTTGTGAGAAATTAAGTTTGTTTGATTCAATAAAACGTGGCAACCTTATATTAGCTGCAACGTCCACCGTTTTGAGCGTAGTAGCGTTTTGGGACATTTTAAGATTATTCCCGAATAGAAAAATTAACAATTAAAATAATATGTTGACCTTTATTATTTGATATTGTAGTATAGATAATGATCTTAGATAATTTTTGATGCGCATCAAACAATTTGTTACCCGATCTCTCACCACTTCAGTTTCTGAGCCACCATGGCTGAGGCTCAGCTTCTGAACGATGCAGAGAAGTATTCTGTATGCAATTTTAACATTGGGAAACACAAGTTCGTATTGTTATGAGCCGCTTCGAATTTTGTTGATCACAATCAAGGTAAGTTTTGAAATGAATCACTAATTAATTAAACTCTCTTATTCTTTATTTAACGCTTCTTTTAAATTTTCATTATTATTATCATTATCATTCAAATTATCTAAATTTTCAAAATTGACAAATTTTATAAATCAATAGGAACAGATTTTTGAAAAGCTCAAAATCAAATTTGCACCACCTGAGGATTTACGCAAAAATACATTTTTTTAGTTTTTAGCGAATAGGTAGTATTATAATAGGTAAAATTGTACCATACTTTTTGTCTAAGGTATTTTTTGTTTAAACAAATGAGTAAAACAATATACTGTATGGGTGAATCTCACGAAATGTCCCCCGATGGTGTTACCCCGTGATATTTAATAAAACTAGTATATTACACTACAAGGGCAGAAAGTGTGAGATTCCTCATGGCGCGCAGTTCAGGGCTCTCACACTTTCTGCCCGTGTAGTGTATACTATTTTTCTTGCTACCCGGCCGAAAATACAGGAAAAAATTAAATGTGTATATCGAAACATATTGATGCCTGCCCCGACATATGCAACCCACAATGACTATATACATGACATGTGATGTAAAAAATCATTTATGCACTACATATGATGGAAAAAATAATTTTTCTTACTACCTCGGCCGAAAATACGTAGAGCTTGACCAATGCATCAAACGTAAACTTTCTGCCGTGGAATCGGTGACGAAACAACGTAGTAAGAAAAATGAGTTTAACCTACACTTTTATTGTGTCTGTTTTCAAATATCTGAGGTAGTAAAAGCATACCAAAAATATCAGATCACCAATTAAATTAAACACATCCAAAGCAATTGAATCAAATATAAAATATTATTCAAAATTAAAAGAAATAATTTTTGTAACCATTTAATAGGTGTTACAAAAATTTATTCTCTCCTCCGCAAATCTGTTTTTGCTTTAAATTTTATGCAACGGATGACGCTTTAATTATTTTAAATAAGCAAAAACATCGTTTACGATGTGTTGCTGTTTTATAATTCAAAAGTTTAGGTTTTTTAATTTGCTATTTAAAAACTTATCCACCGTAAAGTGTAATATCTCAGTAAGTAGATTTAAAAAAAAAATATTTTATGTATGTACAATTGTATTTTTAAAAAATATTAAGGTGTCAAAAGATACAATAACTTATTTCAAATATACAAAGGGATGTTTAAAAAAAACATACGAAATCCTAACCTCCGTGAAGCTATCTTCCGTGAAGCTATAATATTCAAAATGTATGAATTTTAAAACTCTTGCATTAGTGCAGAACCACTTATGTTATGTTATTACTAGACCTAGTGGCTTCCCAAAAACCCCCTTTTAGACTAACAGTGAAACAACCAAAAATAAAAAATAATCATTTTCACTTGGGGGACATCTCAATATGTTCACCCATATATATAGTAAGTTAAAATGAAAAATTTGTTTAAAATTATCTTTTGTTTTCTTTTCACTTTTTTGCAAATATTTCGCAAACGGTATATTTAATAATAAATTATTATGATTAACATTTTGTGCCTTTTAATATTCTACAATTTCAAAATAATAGAGCTCGGTGTGACTAACAAGAGCCGACCAATCATCGAGTGAACATACACGCATAAGAACGCTTTTTCTAACTACATTAGAGGAAGATTCTCTAGATCGGTTTTTTATTGCGGTATTTCCTGTAGGTTAGTCATTTTTGAATAGTTCATGTTTATAGAGTATGTAGTGTAAAGGAACAAAATTTGACGAAACTGCCCAGTAAATCCCTCACTGAGTTCGTTTCAGATCGTGGTAACAAAATAAATATATATTTATATAATTCTCATTCACACCCTATATATTTTTAAATAATTACAATTAAAAATTAATTAAGATAATGTAATAAATCATTTTTATCTGGCTATTTAATTGAAAGATAATTCGTGGAGACTGGCTGGAAATCGTTTGGAGAATTGCGAATGCCGCCTCTGTGGAAACACTTTATCCCTTAAAGTATTTTTAGGGTGGCGCTAAAATAAACCTCGAAAACCGGCCAGATTTAAGGACGCAATTTATTCCCGTGCCTTAACATACATAACATTTAGTTACTTATGTAGTTAATGGGTAAAACGGTAATAAATAGAAGTCTGCTATCTGAAATTCACCGTATGGTGAAAACATGTTAATATTATCCTTAAATGAATGTAAATAATTTATTACCGAGGATATTAAGGAATAATTAATTACAGAATTAATTTTCTGTTCTGAATTTAATGCGGACATAGACTAAATGTAATCTTTGTTAATTTAAGTATGCTATACAACTAGCCAGTAATATTACATTTTATTTATTTTTGGGCCATTTCTATTATTTTGCTTTAAAATTTTTACAAATGACAAAATAAAGTTTAAAAATTGCAGTTTGGTTAGCTCAAACTTTACACAAAAAGGTTGTTATAAAAATAATTTAGGTTGGCAATATTTTTTTTAAAAGACAATTATATTATAGAAAGCCTTGTAAAATTAAAATAATAAAATTAAATTTTAAAACCTTTACTTATAGTTTTTTATACTTAGTGCTCTATTTTTGAGTACCGCTATATCTTATTTGCTCCCATTTTTTGTTTAAATTTCTATTTAAAATTACCTTAAAACTATCTAACATGGTCTTAACCTGTAATTTATAGTTTTTTATTTATTAATTGCCAAAAATATTAAAAATTTTCATAACTAAATAAAAAGATCCCATTTGTTACTTTAAAAAATAACCTGTTTCTATAGAAAAGCAGTATTTACAAAATTTATCAAACCAACTTAAAACTACTTAAAACTTTTTTAAAAATGCGTAAACAATACTTAAAAACTGTTAGCACGTTCTTAAATAGATCAAAATATCCTAATTTTATTAGCCCCCTCATATTGCATCATTCATTTCCAAATAGAGGAAAGTCACCTATTATGGGGTATATTCCTAATAAGGGGTAGGCATGAATATTTGCAACCAACTTAGATAGATATATGTTTTATAGGACAAAACAAAACTACTAGGCTTGTATGGATTTCCACTTAATATTAAAGCCATGTGGTGACATAAGTTTTAGCTGGTACTTATTAAAACGATTTTTTTTCAAATACAAGGTAAGCCCTGGCTATTTGTTATGTATAAACTAATAGTAGGTTTGTTGTTATTTATTTTTTTGCATATAGTTTTTTGTAACTGTTTTTATTTAAACAAAAATATTTAATTCTTTACCATTTGCCAAACGCTTCCTAATATGGGGTACCAAAATATTCCTAATATGGGTTACCATATATTAACGCCATATTGAAGTCATACGACGACAATATGAAGTGCGATGCCACTTGGGTTGTTTAGGTTATAATATATTTTAATTTGTTTAGTTGTTTTAAAAAGATCTATTAGACAAGGTTCTAATGTGAATCTGGATATATTCAGTTTTTTATAACTTATTTTCATCTGTTTTATTTGAATAAAATTTTAAAGCTGTAAATACCTTTTATTTTTCTTTATTGTTTTGTAGTATAAAATTGCACTAGATATTTTTTTATAAAAGTTTATATGGTAAACTAGATTTAACTTAATTTCGGGTGGGAACTCCACCGCGAAGTGCCCATAAAACATTTTCTTTACTTTTACTCTAAAAAACTGCATTTCAAGGGATACATTTCGATTTACACATAAAAAATTGGTAGGTAATACAGATTCCCAAGTTGGTTACTCTATTGTTTTATAAATGTCGCTCTATACAAATATTTAATTTGAATCATTTTTAGATAATAATAAGTATTTTTCATAGAAAAAGTATAGTATGCAACTCGTTTATAAACTTTTCTAGACACTCATTAATTTAAGCACTCGCTCGCAAGCTCGGTCGTGTCTAAATTTAATTCTTGTCTAAAATGGCCATTACCAAACTTAATACATAATATAGTATTTCATTCTAGTTATTTTATAGGTTTTTTTAATTTGTATTGTAATGAGTCTGGAATTTATTACTTAGCAGATTATTTAATCAATTTTTTACATTATCACGCATCCAATGACATGACACAGACCGGCAAAGACACGACAAAACAATTATTAATTCTAATGGAGATATTGACATATACAGTAGGGTGTCCCACTTTTACTTCTGTATTATTTTTTTAAACGTCATGGTGGAATTATGTGTTTTCACTAGTAATACTACTAGAGGTCAAATTATTTCCGGAAATTTTTTCGAGCTCATGAATATTTTGAAAATTATCCCGAGTCGAAGACGAGGGATAATTTTCTAAAAATATTCATGAGGGAGAAAAAATTTCCGGATTTAATTTAACCTCGTGTGGTATTCGGTAAGAAAATTCCACACCAAATTGTGTTTAAATAATTAAAATTTATTTTTTGATTTAACTTGACCTCGACTTGATTATTTAGTTACCATGGCAACTAAGTCAACCCCAACCTAAAAGTTATTTCAGTTTTGAAGCTGTCAAGCGGCACGACGTAAAAAAATGTGAAATTGTCTGCTGTAATGATCAATCATCGTGCAATGACTTATTTACCCGCATTATTTGAGGATTGTGGCTCCTACTTGAAGAAAGAAAATTTGTTTTGAATTGTTCACGAATATTTGCATCTTAACTATTCAAAACTCAAAGTGCTAAATGGAAAAAAAAGTGAATAGAATAGTGTCTAAATATTATATATATTTCATTAGACATAGACATTTAATTTATTTTAAGTCCTGCATTTTCGCCATTAAGAAGAAAGGAGGTGTCCAACGAATATAGAAAACATCTAAACTTTGTAATGGAAATGTATCAAAATTATCATGTAAACAAATAAAAACCAGATTGTCAAAAAAATATTCTGTCATTATAAACGTCAAAAAAATTTCCAGTATAATTCGCTGTTGGGTACCCACGAGGAAAAAATTTCCACTAA
The DNA here is from genome assembly GCA_921294245.1 of Brassicogethes aeneus. Taxonomy (NCBI): domain Eukaryota; kingdom Metazoa; phylum Arthropoda; class Insecta; order Coleoptera; family Nitidulidae; genus Brassicogethes; species Brassicogethes aeneus. The sequence goes on from OV121134.1 coordinate 53,867,522, forward strand.
AATTCAACCGTTTCCATGGTGATCTATCAAAAATACACGTTTTGATTGGTTAAAAATTACAGGTGTGGAATTTTCACTAGTAATACCACTAGAGGTCAAATTATTTCCGGAAATTTTTTCGAGCTCATGAATATTTTGAAAATTATCCCGAGTCGAAGACGAGGGATAATTTTCTAAAAATATTCATGAGGGTGAAAAAATTTCCGGATTTAATTTGACCTCGTGTGGTATTCGGTTAGAAAATTCCACACCAAATTGTGTTAAATAATTAAAATTTATTTTTTGATTTAACTTGACCTCGACTTGATTATTTAGTTACCATGGCAACTAAGTCAACCCCAACCTAAAAGTTATTTCAGTTTTGAAGGTGTCAAGCGGCACGACGTAAAAAAATGTGAAATTGTCTGCTGTAATGATCAATCATCGTGCAATGACTTATTTACCCGCATTATTAGAGGATTGTGGCTCCTACTTGAAGAAAGAAAATTTGTTTTGAATTGTTCACGAATATTTGCATCTTAACTATTCAAGTGCTAAATGGAAAAAAAAGTGAATAGAATAGTGTCTAAATATTATATATATTTCATTAGACATAGACATTTAATTTATTTCAAGTCCTGCATTTTCGCCATTAAGAAGAAAGGAGGTGTCCAACGAATATAGAAAACATCTAAACTTTGGAAATGTATCAAAATTATCATGTAAACAAATAAAAACCAGATTGTCAAAAAAATATTCTGTCATTATAAACGTCAAAAAAATTTCCGTCGGTAAATAATATTCCTATATGCCCTGTTTACTCTTTAAGCCTGCAGGCGTAAACATGTTTACTGCATTAAACATATACATGTATTTTTTAAAATAGGGATTTACAAAAATCTAAAAACTATTTAAACTTTTATAAATATCAATATTTTACAATTTGCAGACAAAACAATAATTTTAGATTAAAATGTAACATTTATTAGTTATTTATTTTTAAAGCTCTAATTAAATGAAAAATAAATGGCTAAAACAAAGCAAAACTTGCAGTAAATATTGTCCTTGTGATAACCAACAATACCACGTATATATAATTTTCTGTTAATTCGTTATGTAGGTTATTAGGAACAAACTGAAATTTTTAAGTTAAAATTTGCAAAAACATTCACAAAATTGTGTATGACAGTTCTTGTCAAAAAACCCAAACCCTGCAACGTGGTATACAGTTGGCCCGCAATTTTTCAGAACACCCTTAATTTAGTTGCCTTTTTAAATACATTTTTCTCCTTAAATGTCCGCTCTATATTCATCAAACTATTTTTAAATGAAGTGCACGCTTTGTATGTAAATTTATCCAGTGTGTTTTAACTTTAAAACTAGTTATTAATTCCAGTCTAGTCTTGTTAAGTCAATTTGGTTCCTCATACCTTAAATATAATGTTTATGTTATTTTATGTTTAACAAGACAAATATTTGAGGTAATTTTCCAAATATTCATTTATACCAACAAGATACAACAGAACACTTAATAAATGTTTGGTTTACCAGAAAAGTTAGTTATTTATATTTAACTTTGCACCCATTAATTACAAATGACTGTGTCGTTAAAGTGTTCTGTAAATTGCGTACTTATAAATAGAGTTTATACAAAATTGTGTATTAAAATATTGTTTTGTTAATAACCTACTTAAAAATATATAAAAAGAACTTATCGATTGTTGGCTATCAAAAGGATAATATTTACTGCAAGTTTCGCCATGTTTTATCCTTTTTTTTCCACTGTGGTATTATACCACTGGTATACGGTTAAAAAAACAATAAATTTTATATATTTTGGTCATAAAAGACTCTTTAAACTATTTTTTTAGTGCAATGGTGGTGAAATAATCAAATAAAGTTATTTATAAAAGATTAAAATGGTTTTGAGATTTTTGAAATCTGTGAACAGAGCCTTTAACGGATAAAAAATAATTAAGCGATATTTTTTAAAAATCTAAAAAAATTATGTTGACCTTACTGGTAAAAACACACATGGATCCACTTCAGAGTTTAAAAAATAATACATAAGTAAAAGTAAAACACCCTAATATACAGGCAATGAAAGGAAACAGTAACGAATTTGCCTGTTGGTGTGAATGTAAACGAAAATGGTCGCTTTGCCGGTCCATATCGTATCATTGAATCCCTGATAATGTGAATCAGGCTTAATTGTTATAATGAGAACATAAAATTCTTAGAAGAGGATAAAAATTTGGGTGTTGAAAATCTACGCTCCACCAGTCATATTAAGAACCTTTTGCAAAAAACATATGAGGCCCCAAATATATTATCCTCCATTAATTTCCCGGGGTTATTTTACCCCCTTTCCGTTCTCCTGCGTATCCCGCCAAATCACAGCATTACCTGTGTTTGTTGGATCCGAAGTTTTTACGCCGGCTGGTAGATCCACCCTAGGAGGTCGTGGATGAGAGTGTCAAAGGTTAAGGCCGCTCCCGGATTTTTGTCAGCCGGGTCGGGCCATACGTCCAGTTTAGTAAGGGTTTTTGGAGGACATTGAACTGACCCAAAACTAAGTACAATCCGGAATCCTCCGCAACCTGGGACTTAGTAATAACCCCATTCAATTGTTATTTATGAATGGGGGTAGAAGTGTTAGTACGCTGCTAGAACCTGTCCTTGTTGGTGTACTTCTAAACATCTCTGTCCGAGTCAGTATCAGGTTCCTGGTAACCTCTTTAGAGTTGTTTGCCCCCCTGTGTGATACTGAGTCTTGTTTTCGGTACCGAAGTGTTGGCGGCCAAGACACACCGTAAGTGCTCTCTGCCTTGGTGGATATTCCTCCTGCCGAGTGCCGGCTACCAACCTTGTATATTCTTTATTTCTTTTATTGTTAAATTAGTGTTTATACCGATTTCATTTAATTTATATCATTGCATTCTTACTTTTTTTCCGAATTTAATTTAAAAATATAAATATTATTATACAAAATAGATAAAGCCGGCCCTGAGGTGTACGCATTTGGCTATTGAGAGGGTCGCTCTTCTTATCTTCCGTGATGTTCTTGCATTCCTGAACTTATTTGGCTATGATTTATGGCTAGTCTTAAAGGCATACTGTAACGTTTTTTTACTGTTCGTAGTGTGAATAAAAACACGCACTGGTTAATTAACGAAATAAACTATTTATTTTATAACTATATTACACTTAAAACACTATAAAACTAACTAAACAATTAACTACTAATTATTTATATATCACTACTGTTCAAGAGTCTATTTATTTGCACTTATATTTATTTATTTCGACGCGAGTACTAAAACTTAACTGACTCTCCATGATGCGTCGTTCCTTATATATTGAGCGCCTACGTCTTCTGGAACATTCCAGCGATTTCCACACTCTCGATTATTCGAGCGCTGAGTCACCGGCGATGACTCATCGCTCATTCCGAGATCCAGAGCCGCACTCGCTACATTGCCCCCGTCTTAAAACATTTTCGTCCCGAAAATGGTCCTCAGCTCCATGGCGATATTTGCATAGAGATCCAAACTTGCATTGTAACGTCCTATAGAAGTAGCAGTCTACGGTCTTCCTTTCGGTTGTTCTTTTAGGGTTGTGGCAACAGACAAGAATATTTATGCCACTAAATCTGAAGATAACCTCAACCATACTTCCAATTATTCTCCAGTCTAAACCGTCAAGTCCACAAGCAATTTTCGGTATCGCCAGGTTCATGATGTCCTTTGACAAAAGGGTATCCCTTAATTTATTTAAGGCATTCCATACGTCACGGTAGTTTGGCTTCTGATGGGAGAGATGCTTTGTTACCAGATAGAAGATACTTCGGTTGCCTATCTGCTCATTATCCACAATTTCAAGCACCTCTCCAACTTTGGGATTCTGCCTTCGTAGATCGTCGACCCGTCCAAACTTGTTTTTAAATACAACCGCTATTCCCCTAGACATCCTAAGGTCTTCCGCAACACAGTGAGCCAAGGAGTAATCGGCCGAAACCGTGAACAGATCTTTTTGTTCTTCTCGAGTGACATCATACCGAGCTTTTTTACCGCTCGAATATAAATACATGAAGTCTTCAAAAGGCAACTCTTCTTCCGGCGGATTAACCCTCCTTACTCTATCATCGTCTATTTGAGCATTGTTTCCAGCGTAAGGGGCCAATCGGTTGAAATGGATCACTTTCGGCTTTTCTCTTGGTTGTTTCCTGATCCTGTAGATGATGTCATTTATTCGATCCATGACTTCGTATGGTCCCTCCCAAGAAGTCTGCAGCTTCGGTGAATATCCACGACGGCGCTGAGGGTTGTATAACCAAACTAGGTCTCCAGGTTGAAATCCTCCATTTTCCGCCTTGATGTCATATGCCTCTTTCATTCTATCACTGGCACTCTGGATGTTTAAACGAACTCGGCTGTGAATGTCGCTCATTTTCCTACGTAAATTGCTAACGTAATCTTCTCCAGCAATATCTTCCCCTGGTAGGCAACCAAACCTCAGGTCACAAGGTAAACGAAGTTCACGTCCCATAACAATGCTAGCGGGTGTCTGGCCGGTTGTATCGTGGATAGAAGAACGGTACGCCAACAGGAACAGATGGAGGAAGCGGTCCCAGTCTCTTTGGTGATCAGAGACTACCTTCGAAAGGTACCTGTTTATCGTTCGATTCATTCGTTCCACCATTCCATCAGACTGCGGATGTAATGCGGTCGTCCTCGTCTTTCGAATGTTAAGAATCTTACACACATTCTGGAACAATATAGATTCAATGTTCCTGCTTTGGTCTAAATGCATTTCCATTGGGACACCAAAACAACAATATTGTTGTAGAGAATTATATCGATAGTAAATAAGAAAGTTTAATTTAAATAGCATAAATGGTTAATATTTATCAATTACTTACGTTTTAAGATATAAAAATGGCCGTAAATTCATCAAATATTTGTTAAAAGACTATTTTTTACGATTCAGCTCTTTTTTTTCACTATTTTTTGCGAATTGTTAAAAAAAATTGCAAAAAAAAATGTTCATTCAAAAAATGGAACTTTGATGACTCCTACTGGCGAACCACTACGAGTTACACAAAAAAACACAAGAGACAATTTTGAAGAGCGTGAATTACCTATAAGGTCCATAAAACCGATTCACAATATTGTAAAAAGCGGGCGAGCATTAGAAATTTGAAAAAAAAAACATTTTTTTACATGCATTTTAAATGGGAAAACTTTAAATTTAAACTGCAAGTACTTAAAATTGATATTAAGAGCTCTACCTTGGTGAAATTTTTTTTTCTATAGGTAGATTAATATTTTGCTTGAGCACCGAAAAAAAAAAAAACTTTGCGGAAATGAATCACCCTAATGTGTATGTATATATATATTTTTTGTTTTGTTTTGTTTTTGTTAACAATATATCGACCCATGCAACGAAGACTATAGTAACTCAAAAAACGTGGGTTTTGACTATATGGCATCAACAGATTTTTTCAAGCTCTATTTGGTGGAAGATTACAGTAACTCAGACATAAAACGATTGGCAACCAGTGAACAACTTCCCTGTATAGTGTAAGTGTAATAATCCACATTCCTACAGGCGAAAACTATATAAAGTTGAGTTACTCTAGTCTACAATCAAAACTGAGTTACAATAGTCTTCGTTGCATGGGTCGATATGACATATGCCAATTTATTTAACACACACGGTTAAGTGTAATTTAGTAATGTAGGTACTTAAAACTTAAAATTTATTAGGTAAACCTAATTGTATTTATATATACAATTTAAAAACAACTCATTTTGTAAAGAAATACTCCATAATCCTGTAACAAAATAATGCTTAATAAGAAAAAACATTGTTTTTTAACGTATGAGTGGAATAATTAAAAAGGTTAATTTTTTATTTAGCACGAACAAAATTTTATTGGGTGAAACAATTTTTAGCACTTTTTATGGTGTTAGTTTTATTGATTGCCAATCAATTATAGATTGCTTTAACTTTTGTATTTTTTAAATGTAGGCTTTTAGCATATTTTTCTTTTTCAACTAAAATATTGTTTTTAAGCATACTTCATAAAATTAATTAAAAAAGTTTGGTTGCTTGATAACGTTTTATAAATTAGTTTTGAAAGACAAGCACATTTTAAAGAAATTAAAGTTCGGTATACTATAATGGTCTAAAGTATGCAGATAGTTAAATAAACTTTGCAAACTTCTTATACCTACGCCATTAGCTTGAAAAATTAAAATTAATTTAATTTAAAATCAAATAAGAATGTTGCAGCGTTTGATTAAAAGTTTCGCTCATTGATTCACAACATTGTAAATACCTATGTATTGTATTCATGTATATAGATACATTAACATGACGCGAAATCCTTTTATAAATTGCAAAACATGTATCTATTTGACAGGTCCATTAAAACTTTAATCTGCAGATTTAATAAATGGTTGATCAAAATTGAATACTGCTTTTGTTTGAAATATGTTTAACTAATTTTTATTTTACGTGCACTCCTAAAATAAATTTGTAAAAATAACTAATTATAAGTCATATTTGACATTTTAGTTACGAATTTTATTAGGCACGTACGAAGCTTGCGAGCAAGTGTTTCATAAAAACGAGTGTCTAGAGAACTTTATAAAACGAGTTGCATGAAGCCAATTTTAACCTTATTTTTTGCAATTTATAATAAAGCTAACTTCAGCCCGTGACTAAAACGCCATAAAGTCACAGGTCTCCAATAAAGGAGTATTCTTAAAAAAGGACAACTTTGGTAAAATGTTAAATAAATATTAGAAATATTTCCCAACACAAAAACAAAACACTGGACCAGTTATACTTCGCTTCTGAAGATGCCAACATCTTTGGCGAAAAGTACTTTAAGCACTTTGTGTTTTATGGTGTTGGGGAATATTTCTAATATTTGTTTAATAAAGCATTAGATAACAGTACATTATTATACAAGAGGTTATGATTTAATAATTCTTAATTAAATAAATAAAATCTGACATCTTTCAAATTGTTAACCTCACTTTTTACCAATTTTAACTGTTATTATAGTCGCCTTCTTTCAATTTACAACCCGATTGGTTAAAATCAGTACTCTCTAAAAGTGAAACAGTGAAATTTTCACTATTTCCGTCAGTGATTTATTATTCACTGTAAAATTAGTGTTTTTCAATATAAATTAGTGAAATTTTAACTTCTCCAAATTAGTGTTTTTTTATCACTACTTTTCCGGAACTCTCGAAATAAAATAGTGAAATTTTAACTTTTTTGAACTATCTATCTATTTCACTAATTTGTACAGTGTAATTTCCACTAAATAAATAAAAAAATCGCTACATGAAAAAGTTAGTATTCACTAATTGCTAGTGGTATACTTATCACTGCGGCAAATAGTTAATATGCACTGTCAATCAGTGAAAATCCACTGTTTCATTTTTAGAGTAAATATTGAAATCGGCCAATCACTGATTCCTAACAACGTGAATAATGAGTTTATTATTTACGTTATTAGGCAGGGAATTTATAATATTTTAGAAATATTCACGAACAAAAAATAAATTTATGCAATAGGAGCCTTAGTTAAAAAATAATTTTAGCCGCGCCCCCGGGGGATTGAATGTTTTTAAAATTAAGATAATTTTTTTAAACTTGAAAAACTATAAGGTATTAACTCACTTGTAACACAAAAAAAATCCTATTAAATTAATAGTATTTATATATTTTAATTTTAAGCCCCGCCCCAAAGCTTTTAAAGTTCTAATATGCAGCTCTTCGATTTAAAAAAAAAGCTGTGGGGCGCGGTGTAAAATTAAAATATATAAATATTTTTTTCGTGTGTCTTAAGTAAGTTAATACCTACACAGAAAAAAACGCTAGCATATCATGAATGGGTGAGCCATTAAACCAATGGGATCTTGTAATCCGTATTCCTGAATAACAGTTCCTATAATACCAATAGGTAGTTAGCACTTGGCTTATAATCGTTTATTGTTTTTAAATTAACAACAAAAGTTATCGCTTCTAAATCTATTGATATTTATATTGATATTTATTGGTTAGCATGCTAGAATGTTATTGCATTAAATACTAATTTGATTTATTTAATAACGTTACTATAGTATGTTTATTTAACGAAATAAATTCTTTGACATTTAGGCAAAATATTTCGCTATTTCGGTTTAATGGTAATTAATTGAGCAAATAACAATTTCGATTGCTTCAATTTTAATGCATTCAATGACAGCGCTGTTCTTGGTACTATGTTAGATTTTTTTCTGTGTAATAGTTTTTTAATATGCCAAATTCAAAATTTAACTTTGAAACATATTTTTTTATTGAATTTTATGAAATTTTAACCCCCCGGGCGCGGCTAAAGTTGTTTTTAAAAATTAAAAAAAAAAACAGCTTATTTGTGTACCATTCTTACAACTTTTTTAAACAAGCCAAGTGAGATTTCCAAAAACTAATTTAATTTGCCTTTTTCCGCCCAGCCTACTAAACAATGTCACAATATTGAACAAAAGTGTTTTTTATATAAACTACATTAATAGACGAAAAATTACACATTTATCATGAAAGCCCTTAAAGTATGGCGATGTTCAACATTTGAAGAATTTTTACCCAAAATATTGAAAATCGCTGGTAGCGACTTCTAAAACTTGTTCAATTTTTAAATGAAATTGTTTATCTGGGTAAACTTTGTTTAATCACCCTACTGTACATTTTTGTTGTGGAAAAACTCAGAACTACTATAGCTAAAATAAAATTTACAACAAATATATTTTATATTTAAATCTAATGTACTACCTACCTTATTGGGTAAATGAAAATAAATTATTTATTTTTAATTTTTACTTTTTTGTTTCACTTTTTTATCTTAGTTAAAACATGGAAATAAAACTGGTTTAATGAAAACAAAATTGCGTAAACAAATCTTTATACTCGACTTTTAAAAAGGAGCACAAAAAATTACTTTTCAATCCTTTACATTTATCTAAGTAAAGAAAAAAGTTCAAATAAATAAATAGTGTGCAAATAAATAAAAGTCCGCCATTTCAACATTTAAATGCAAAAACTAGAAGTTCGGAAATGTAAATACAACTACAAACTAAACACACTTTAGTCCATGCTTTGGTGCATAAAGTTTAGCATGCCATTAATTTGGAATGGCTCTTGTTATCTGCAGCATGAGCATAAGTATTTTCGGCCGTAGTGCTAATTAATGGTTTTTACTTGAACCGAATTTATATACAAGGCTACCATCTAAACTACCCAATATTAATATATGAAATGTGATTAAAAGTTTTGCAATTTACCGCCCAAATATGTTAACAAGATTTTAGACTATATTTTAATATAGGCCAAAGTTGTAATAGTGCATTTATATCTCCAATAGGATTATCGTATATTATGTATATAATTTCTAGAATATAAAAACTCAAAGTTAGATTGTACCAACAAGAATTTTGTTTAAATAAAATAAATAATGTTTTATTAAGTCTTGTTTATGACATTAATAGTATATTATGTATCAAGTTTTATAAACGCCATTTTAGTTATTAGCGAGTGTTTAATAAAAACGGGTGTCTAGAGAAGTAATAAAACGAGTAGCATAGTAAACTTTATTTACGACGAACAGAAATAAGAATTTAAAGCCAATTTTAATTTATTAATATTTGACATCTGGCGAATTTAACCTTACTTTTTTGCAATTTATATTATAGCCCGTGACAAAAATGCCATGAAGTCAGAGCTCGTCAATATGGGAGTAGATAATAGTATATTATGTATCAAGTTTGATAAACGCCATTTTAGACACGAATTTAAATTTTTTTCTAAAAACAATAGGGGAGTCTGTGTTACCGTCAAATGTTAAATTTGTACGTGTTATAACAATAATCGAAATGTATCCCTTCCGAGTCCGAATTTAAGTTATATCTAGTTTACTGCCGGCGAAAATGTTCATACAAACTTTTCAAGTATTGGAGTTGAGAAACTATTTAGTGCTTTTGTATTTTTGTATTGAGATAATAAAATAATTTTTGCATTTAGGATTATTTTATAAGAAGGGCACTTTATTTTAACGATTGTATGACATTTGACAACTGTCAACTAACTTAAAGCTAACTTCATCCTGTGTATTTAAAAGGTCACAATTTGCGTTTTAAAGGTGGGAGTAGAAAAACATAAGTAATTATTTGAGTAATTAACAGGCGATTCTTTAAGTGATTTTAAGGCAAAAAGTTCTCATATACAGGAGTCCGCATGCAAATGCTTCGTTTTTTAAATTGTTTTTTGTAAATATCCTAAATCCTAATTTTTTTTGTAATTTGGCGGTGTTATTTTTAGTGTTAAGGGGCTAATTTAGCTCTTACTTGATTAAATTCCCCAGACAAACTTTTACAAAAAAAAATGTACGCCACTGACTTTTTGTATTCATATTTATTTCGGATTAAGGGGACATCCATTAATTACGTGAGGCATTTTTCTGATAATTTGGTGAGATTTGGTGAGATGTGGTAGACCCTATCCCTCACGTTAGAGTTTAGCCGTTAAACTTTCTTCGCGGACATGTAAAATTTTTTTTTATTTTTTTTTTTTTATTTTGATTTAATTTTTAATTTGAATTATACATATTTTTTAAACTCAAAAGTTGACGTGAGATTTTTAATTAATTTACTTCCCATATCGACAAGGCAGTGTGTGCACCACTAATTTGCGACACAAATGTAAAATTGAAAAACTGAATTTTGTTTTTGGAAAAGTAAAACCACAAAGAAAAATTAAATTAACAAACACTAGATATGGGACCCAAACCATATTTATATGAGTTTATAATAGCTATTTTTGCGGAGCTAATCCCGAACTAGTGATGCCGCGAGACGAGACGAGACGAGAAAAGTCCTTCTCTCGTCTCGTCTCGTGCAGCGAGAGAAAATGGGTCTCTCGTCTCGTCGAGAATACTCTTTTCTCGCTCGAAAGTGCCTTTCTCTCGTCTCGTCTCGTTTCTCTCGTGGTAAAAGTACCTAAGTATGAATACAAAAACTATTTGGAATGAAATACAAATTCGTTTATATTTTTTTATATAGAAATTTAAACTGGAAATAAAAAAAATGTGTGCCAAGACCACACTAATAAAGTAAGACTTTTTACGCCGACAATGTTGCGCATTTGAGTCAAATGATTGGATCTATGTGGAGTAGTTACATCTAGTATTATACACAGGTCTATAATAGGTGTTTCTTTTAACTTGAGACAGCTCAATATCTCGTGAAATACGCATTTCACAGAAAAATGTCTTAAATAAAAGGTTAATGTGACCAAAGGAGACATTATTTGGTGCTACCGCTAGCCACCCCCACCCCTCCTTAAGGGTGAAACTGGGGGTAACTTTAGAAAGTCAAATGGAATGACCCGATTTTTTCACAGATTTTGGTAGTACATAAAAAAATGAATAACTTTTATTTGAAACTTTTTTTTCAATTTATCAACAGATGGCGCTGTAATTCAAAATTTAAGAAAATTGGGTTTCCTTGTAAAATGTATTATTTGAAACGTTTGAAAAACAAAAATTAACAGTCTGGCAGATCGTTTTCTAGAAAATTCCGGTAATTTTCACCATTTAATGCCGTTCGCCAAAGGTACCGCACCAAACGTTTACCGACCAGGGACGCTGGTGTCGAAATGGAAGGACGACATTTCGAACATTTGTTATAAATTGTTTTCAGAGCCGACTATTGTTGATTTAATGTTAATTTTTGTTTTTCAAACGTTTCAAATAATACATTTTACAGGGAAACCCATTTTTCTTAAATTTTGAATTACAGCGCCATCTGTTGATAAATTGAAAAAAGTTTTAAAAAAAATTATTAATTTTTTTATGTACTACCAAAATCTGTAAAAAAAAGGGTTATCCCATTTGACTCTCCAAAGTTACCCCCCGTTTCACCCTTAAGGAGGGGTGGCTAGCGGTAGCACCAAATAATGTCCCCTTTGGTCACTTTAACCTTTTATTTAAAAAAATTTTCCGTGAAATGCGTATTTCTCGAGATATTGAGCTGTCTCAAGTTAAAAGAAACAGCCTGTATCGGCGCAGTAGTTTTCAGTGGATCAAATCATTTGATCCATCCATCTGAAAACTACTGCGCATATATGATGTAACTACTCCACATAGATCCAACCATCTTGTACCTACTGCGCATGTCCGTCATTTTGAATCCGCAATTTTGTTTTTTTTTAAAGGATATCAAATTCTGAATCAGGGACCCCATAAATATCTGAATACTAAATTTTACCCAAACCATTAAAGCCGAACGAAGAATTTTTGTCATATTGGATCAGCCATTTTATTAAAAAAAAATGGATATCAAATTTGTAATCAGGCCCTCAAAAACCACATGTTGTTCATAAGTTTATTGAATAAGCAATGCTTATTAAGCATACGGGTTTTTTTTAATAGTATAAGGATCCACTCGAGTGCCATAGATGTGCTTATACAGGGTAAATTTTAAAAATTATTATTATTTTATAAGTAATTTTTTCTTGGTTAACGTTAAGTTGTGTTATAAAATAATAAAACGTTAACCAGGAACAAATTTTGTTTATTATGAAATGCGAATAATGTTCTCATTGGTCCAAATAAATATCTTCATTTATGTGCAAAATTATAATTTTTATGTAAAAAAAATTGTTCTTTATAATCGAGAGAACGAGAGAGATCGAGAGAAACGAGAAATTCTCGAGCGAGAGAGGGCATTCTCTCGTCTCGTCTCGAGCCTTTTTTCGAGAGAAAATCGCCCGTCGAGACGAGACGAGACGAGACGAGAGGCGAGAATCTCTCGTATCGGCGGCATCACTATCCCGAACTAATTCCGGACATCCTAGGCATGCGCTTTTTAAAATTTGGGGTTAAAAATGAAAAGTGCGCATCACAAATATTAAAATGCGCATGCCTTGGATGTCCGAACTAGTTCGGGATTAGCACCGCGAAAAGACCTAACAAGTTCTGCGCAAGAAGAATTTAAGTTGAAGTTTGATAAAAAAAAATAAGTTTTGCTCGTACCGGCCCTATGGCGCCCCAAATAAATATAATTTAAATTTAATTGGTGCAATTTATTATATACCATAGTTTATCAACAAATTTCAAATTTCTTTTAAATAATCCAAATTAAACAGATTTTATACCATTTTAAATTTTTATTCATTTCGCTTATTTATGATAAAAAGTGTGGTTTATAGTATACTATATCGTTAAAAATATAATATAAAATGTTTATAAATTTTACAAATATTTATATAAAAACTAAAATTAGAATTTTAAAAACATGTTTAAATAATCCAGTGCTTATCAGAAAATGATATTTCGACAAATTCTGTGGTACACAAATTTGGTTTTCTAAAAATAATTCCATAATCCCTTTGAACATTTTTTATAGATGAAATCCGCTTTTCAAATTTTAACTTAACATCTCATTTTATAAAGAACTATACTGCTCTGTGCAAAGAACCCATTATGTGCGCACTAATTAAAAAATCTAAAAATGAAATCATCTTAATTTAATTAACTCTTATCTCTTCTTTCAACAATGAAGTCATTACATAGATTACACCGGATATAAAGAGTAAAATAAAATATTCGTATACTGCACAAAATTCAAATACTATTTTTTTTATGAAAATCTACATAGAATAAAAATAGCAATTTATCCGATTGCATTACTTTGTCTGCTTCTACTATACTATATAGGTTGTTCCAGGTTTTAGTATGAGAGCTTCACTTATTTTAACTAAAAAGGTCCTAAATATATATATATATATATATATATATATATATATATATATGTAAATATTAATCCTTTCTAGGTTAAAGTTATAATAGTTTACATTTTTTTAAATATATTAAATGCAAAAGATGAAATATTTAAATTTAGTATATCTTAAAATAATACATCATTTAAAGTATTTTTGTTTTAAATATTTGTTTTTTATTTTTACATTACTTTTTTTCGTACAACATTATTTATTTTTGACTTTAAATTTATTTTGATATCTTCCTTCTTAAAAAAATAGGACTGACAACAAAAAAAAAAGTTATTTAAATTAAACAAAGGTTTAAGGGTTTTAGAAAATAGAACCCGTCGCTGCGTAAGTTCTATAAAATAAAAGTTCGGCTAGGTTAAAGGCTACATGATCAAGAAAAAATACTCGGTATAATACACTCACAGGCAAAATAATCGATCCACACAAATTTTCGATGAATTTCAATCGCAAATAACTTTTTTATTTGTTTTCGGATTTAAACAAATATTAAAGAATATTGTAGATACATTAATGGAGAATCGCTCGCATTTTAAGAATTACTAAAAAATATACGAACGTTTATAATATACAGGTTTAAACAAAAAGATGTTTTTAACCATAAGTTTAAGACACTCTGTAGAGTGGCAAAACCGTATATTGTTCTAAATTAAGTTTTAATTATCAAGTCACATCTATTTTTAACAGTTTTGTTTTTGGTTCACCTTGATATATTTATTTTTATGGAAAATATGGATTTTTTTTAAAAACATTTTAATTTTCAATATTTTTTTTGTATGAGGAACTAAGGTTGCTATGGTCCATCCATAGCCTATGGAGGATGAAAGTGACAGTTTTGTTGAATCATTCCATACATGGATATGTCATACAGCTTTCAAAAGCTATCAAATTGTTTTTTGTAAATTAATGTGTTAATTTTGAGGTGTCTTCATACTTTTAAAAATGTCTCCGACTGATGTTCCCCTTTGTACTTTACTTCCTGGATTAAATCCATTTTTTAAAGTAAGAAGACCCCTCAAAATTTAAAAATTAATTTGCAAAAAACAATTTGATAGCTTTTGAAAGCCGTGTATGACATGTCAAAGTATGAGATGATTCAACAAAACTGTCACTGTCATTCCCCATAGCCTATGGATGGACCATAGCAACCTTACATACAGAAAAATATTGGAAATTGCAATGTTTTTTTTTAAATCCATATTTTTCACAAAAATAAATAGATCGAGGTGAACCAAAAACAAAACTGTTAAGAATAGATGTGACTAAATAAATAAAACTTAATTTAGAACAATATACGGTTTTGCCACTCTCCAGAGTGTCTTAAACTTATGGTAAAAAACATATTTTTGTTTAAACCTGTATATTATAAACGTACGTCTATTTTTTAGTAATTTTTTAAATTGTGAGCGATTTTTCATTAATTTATCTACAATATTCTTTAATATTCGTTTAAATCCGACATCAAATAAAAAAGTTATTTGCGATTGAAATTCATCGAATATTTGTGTGGATCGATTATTTTGCCTGTGAGTGTATTTAAAACAAAAATATTTAAAAATAATTAGAGCTTTATAGTTTAACAAATGTAAATAATTTATTTATATATTTTAAAATATAATATCAAATCAAATTATTTATTCGAAGCATAGTTTACATTGCATGGTACAGACATGGGACCTTAAATAAATGCATCAAAACAACAATACCATCGGACGTCGACCGAAATACAACACGAACAGGAAGGAACAGATACATACGAACAGGAAGTACACCATAAGGATAGGCGCTAGCAGAGTACTAACCCCAATAATCCCAATTGAATGGGGTTACTACTAAGGCCCTGGTTGAGGAGGATTCCGGATTGTACTTAGTTTTGTCCTTTAAAAACCATTACTTTTCCCTTCTTGTCCTGCTCTCCTCTAGCCTAAACTGGGCGTATGTATGGTCGGCCCGGCGACAAAATTCCCGGAATGGCCTTAACACAGGTAATGCTGTGCAGTTGCGGGATACGCATGAGAACGGAAAGGGGGTAAAATAAACCTGGGAGATCAGTGTAAGGCAATGTCGATGGGGCCTGCCATACATCCCCATACTTATACTCATAGTTTACATTGCATGATTATTTATATCCATGGCCTGAAAAGTTGGTTTTTTTGGGCTGAGCTAAAAGTTTGAAAGCCGACGCGCAGCTCCGGCCTACAATTGAGCGAAGCAGAAAAAGACACGTCTCAGCCGAATGGCATACAACATTTTATCTTTAAGGCACAGTTTTATTTATTAACGGGACATCAAACATATATGAATTATATATAATTCTAATTATTAAAAGTAAAGAGTAAGGTTAGGTAGATCTGACTGTTTTTACCAAAAAGAAAATTTGAACTGACTTTTACAGCAATGGCGATAATCAATCACTTTAGTAGTTAGTGTTGAAAATAATAAGTTTAAATTATAGACCGCTTAAAGATAAAATATTTTTCATAATAATAATTTCTATTTATACATACGTTTATATAAAAACACATTATTTATAATTTTATTTTTTATATTTTATTTTAATATTTGTATTTTATTTTCCCAAGAAGAGATACTAAAAATAAAGTGAACATAAAAAGGCATATTCTATATATTTATATAGTCTTTATAGTAAACTACATAAAGCATTAAAAATTTCGCGTGGAGACTCGACTGTGGAGTGTCCATAAAACATTTTCTTTCCTTTCACTGTAAAAAACTGTTATATCGGATTTTAAGGATTGTTAGTCCATTTTTAAGGTTTAAAATTTCGATTTACACAGAAAAACTTCACATTTGCCGCCTGTAATACAGATTTCCATTCTTACGGTTACTCTACTTTGTATATACAAATATTTAATTTAAATCATTAAACTCGTGACTAAAATGGCGTTTATAAAACTTAATATAAGAACATTAGTGATGAAAAAAACGGTTCCCAATCCGGAACGTACCAAACCGTTCCGTTCCTAAAAAATCACGTACCAAAATCACGTGATTTCGGAACGTAGGGTAAATGATTTCACAATACATGCGAGTGGAATCCACGACACGACGTTCCTGACATGAAGGGCGGCAAAATTTTTAATGAAAATATTATCCGAAAATGTAAATAATTAATCTTAAATACACATTTTTTAGATCTTTTAAAATAAACATTTTTACTTGTTCCTTTATTAGTGAAAGGGGGCGGCAAAAAAATGTGCCTAGGGTACCAATTTGCCTTAACGCGGCCCTGGTTCCTGGGCTACCGACCGCACCATAACAAATTTAATACCAAAATTAAATATTGTAACTTTTGCTATACACTATAAGGTTTAAGGAGGTCCCTACACTATCAATATTATTGCACAATATGTTGTATTAAACAATTGTGTTGACAATATTGCCTAATTTATTTATATTGTCTGATTGCCTAGGGACAATAATCAATTTTTTGTGTAGTAATATTGAGCAAAATATTTTTTAAACGCCTAGGGACCCCTTTAATACACAAAAACCTGTTGATTCCTTGAATGTTTTGTCTATCTCTAATAAAGATTCTCTAGTAAGAAAAAACCTTCTTAGTAAGTTTTGGTATTATAGTTTAATAATTGTACAATATTAGGTATATTGGATTCCATCTACCCTACCTAACAAATTTAATTTTTTATGCACCGTTCCAGCGGAACGATTCCACCCGCCTCGTTATATTGGTTATATCATATATCGCTAACGTCGGAACTGTTTAAAGGCGTTTCGTTTCTTGTTCGACTTGAGCTGAACTTTATCAGTGCATATAACTTCACTGATAAAGTTCAGCTCAAGTCGAACAAGAAACGAAACGCCTTTAAACAGTTCCGACGTTAGCGACGTTCGTTCTGTTCCATGTTTCACGTCGTTCCCTTCCCACTCGCTCCGTTCACTCATTCGATGGTCGGATTCTGTTTCTATTCAGTTCGATCCACTGTCACATCGTTCCGATATATTTAGGAACGTTCCGGAACGTGATTTAAAAATAACGTTCCAAAATCACGTTATTAAAATCACGACCCATCACTAAAGAACATCATGCTAAAAATTATCAACGTAAAAGGTTTGTATTGTGAAAAATATTATAATATTTTTCACAAGGTTATAACCTTATAATAATAAGTTTTAAAAAATTATTATTATACATTCCTGATTTATTACTTATCGCCTTTACAGGCATTACTTAATAAAATTACTAAAATAACTTTTAATCAACGTGATAGATTGCTTTATTTCTAAAACTTATTGTTTAAACCACGTATAATCCAGTATTGGAGTATCTAATATTTTGTCTTTACCATTTCTTCTAAATAATTGTGGTAGTTTTTCTAAACTAGCTGAAAGTACATGTATACAGCTATTATAATACAGGTATACAGTATAGCGCAGAATCTCTTACTTAGACTCTGAACCACAAAATCCCGCTAGCTCAGATGGTCGTGGGTGAATGTCCTTCGTAATTACTACTTACCTTCGAACTTTTAAAATTGGGCACCAAGTAATTTTTTTTATGGGATGAGAATAAAAGAAATTACTAAAAAAAAGTTAAAGTGTATTTCACACGAAGTTTATGTATAAAAAAATACTTAAATCAGATCCCAAGACAAGTTAATTAAAGTACAAGTTATTTAAAGTACCCTGGTATTACAGTATGATGTTAAAAACCCTTCGTGTATATTGGCCAATGTACCCGCAGTTCACACTAATCGAAGTTTATATGAAATATGATTAAAGTTAAAAAAAATATTCTACCAGGACCTAATTGTTAGTGAAAGAAATGGATCTGACCTTAGTTGTGCACTTTGTAATACAAAATTGGTGTACGTGGAGCTTTTCCTGTATGAATTGTACGTCAGTCCATCCGTGTACGGTATCCAATATCTAATATCCTGGTGATCGTGGGTGACACAGGAGGTGCGACTTAAAACAATTTGATCTTTATACTTGATACAATAAACTTGCTCGAGACTTAGACTGAGGCTCTAGGCCCAGAATTAAAAAAAATTAAAGCTTAAAAGTCAAAACTTAAAAGACAAAACTTAAAAGACAAAACTTAAAAGACAAAACTTAAAACCCTAAAAGAAAAAATGAGCATAAGAATTTGCATCTTGGATGAAGAAACTAACCTTACCTTCGAGAAGGGTTTTGTCTTCGTAGGAAATAGATCTTAATTATCTCCAAATCATATCAAAAGCGGATTGATGTAGATCCAGCAAAGTTTGGTCAGGTGAAGTTAAATCCAGTTATATCCGAAATACATCGATAGGATCCGGCACTCAAAATACCATCAATTGCCAACAAACAACATTGCACGGTTCCTAATATGAATAAACATGTCTTATATCCCTTTAATAAGGTTTCACTTGGCAGAGCGAAAAATCGACCATGTTATTCTCTGGACAACCATCACAAGACAAACCTGCTTCCGGCTTCTACATTACTTTATCCCCCTTCGAAAACCAGACCTGCGCACAACCATCCCAAAATGTCAAAATATGCTCTTAAATGGAAACTAACCATGTCAAATAAAAAAACAATTACTAAAAGTCTGACAACAATAAAAACTCCCGATATTAAACAACATATAGCGGTAAAAAGGCTTGACAAAAGATCTTAAATTCAAATTAGGCACGAAAATTAAACCAATAGGAAAGCAACTACAACAGGTGCCGGATATATGAACAGTGTTGCTCCGTACATTGCATCCTACACGAACCTGCCTATTCCACGCTTTAAAATCGCTGAGCGATACACTTGGCAACCCCGCGATAAAACGCCGCCTAGTGCGATCAATTCTCTGGATCAATTCGATCTACCTTTACGTCAATACAAATGTCAACCCGTTTAAAGTAAGTAAACAATTAATAACTGAATAACTCTACGACCACAGTTCCAAAAGATGAAGGCTACATTAATAAACACGCTTTTTGTTTTTAGGTATCATAAGCAGCACTAACTGCTGATCCCGCCAACAACTTTTGAACTAAGATTGCAAAGTCAAACATTCATTATTTAAGACATCCAAAAGCAATAAAACAAAGGTAAGTTAGGCACATTGTCTAAAAAATATATATCACAAACCAAGTTTATAACGTAAGCCAACTATTATTAAATTCTATTACTTTTAGGTTATGCTGGACGAATGACAAGGTTATTACATATTTGTATTGTTGTTGATGTTGTTCAATAAAGTTTCAAGAATTAACAGATGTTTTAGTTGTCATTAGGAGCTATCAAGTCCTAAGGAAGCAAAACAAAATAACCAAGAGCAAGGCAAATTCACAAAACTACGATTACAATGCTCAACACTGAACCGTAGTATACATTATCTAACAAAAATAGGGTAAAGCACAATTTCTTGTGAAACAAAAATGGTAGTATTAAAATCCAAACCGTAAGGTTACAACAGGTATACCTACATACAGTTTTGTCAATACAAGTAGGTATAAGGCTTTGACTGAATTTGATCTACATCAAAAAATCATTATTAACTTTTAAAATTTTAATAAATTTATCACATGTCATGGGAGAATTAAATATTTTCACATTGCAAGTTTCTCTAACAATTGTTTGTTTTCTTATAATCTAACTTAAAATAGGTATGCCGAAAGGTATGCACATATTTTGTATAAAAGCTTCAATTTAATTTTAACCAAATTTATGAATTATTTAGTATACCTGTATTTATATGACCATGTTAACACACAATATTTTAAATAATTCAAAATACTTATTTGTTTTGGTCAAAATATATTTTTCGAACCTTAAAATTACAAAATTAGATGAAATTTTTTGTTATAATTTATTATATTATAATATAATATAATATAATATAATATAATATAATATAATATAATATAATATATTAACCAGTGTTGTAACGTATCTAGTTACAAGTAACTAGATACAGTATCTAGATACTTTTTATGTATCTGTTTGTGTAACTAGTTACTTATCCCAATCTAGTAACTATAACTGTAACTAGTTACAAATTCTAAGTAACTAGGTGTGTTAAGATACAAAGATACATTTTTAATTAAACTGCGACTATTATTTATTTAAAAAAAATATTATAAAAAATAAGTTATTTTAAATTAAATACACTCACAGGCAAAATAATCGATCCACACAAATTTTCGATGAATTTCAATCGCAAATAACTTTTTTATTTAATTTCAGATTTAAACAACTATTAAAGAATATTGTATATACATTAATGGAGAATCGCTCACATTTTAAAATTACTAAAAAATACACGTACGTTTATAATATACAGGTTTAAACAAAAATATGTTTTTTATCATAAGTTTAAGACACTCTGTAGAGTGGCAAAACGTATATTATTCTAAATTAAGTTTTACTTATCAAGTCACATCTATTTTTAACAGTTTTGTTTTTGGTTCACCTTGATATATTTATTTGTGTGGAAAATATGGATTTAAAAAAAAAACATTGCAATTTTCAATAATTTTCCAGTATGAAGAACTAAGGTTGCTATGGTCCATCCATAGCCTATGGAGGATGACAGTGACAGTTCTGTTGAATCATCTCATACTTGGATACGTCATATACAGCTTTCAAAAGCTATCAAATTGTTTTTTGTAAATTAATGTGTTACTTTTGAGGTGTCTTCTTACTTTTAAAAATGTCTTCGACTAATGTTGACCTTTGTACTTTACTTCTTGTGACGTTTAAAACACTTGCCACGTAATACTGTGACCGTCCATCCTGGATTATATTAATGGCTCTGGCAACATGTCGGAGACATATCCATTTTTTTAAGTAAGAAGACACCTCAAAATTTAAACATTATTTAGCAAAAAACAATTTGATAGCTTTTGAAAGCCGTGTATGACATGTCCAAGTATGGGATGATTTAACAAAACTGTCACTGTCATTCTTCATAGCCTATGGATGGACCATAGCAACCTTGGTTCTTCATACAGAAAAATATTGGAAATTGCAATTTTTTTTTTTAAAAATCCATATTTTCCACAAAAAGAAATATATGGAGGTGAACCAAAATCAAAACTGTTAAGAATGATAAATAAAACTTAATTTAAAACAATATACGGTTTTGCCACTTTACAGAGTGTCTTAACTTATGGTAAAAAACATATTTTTGTATTATAAATGTACGTCTATTTTTTAGTAATTTTTTAAAATGTGAGCGATTGTCCATTAATTTATCTACAATATTCTTTAATCTTCGTTTAAATCCGACATCAAATAAACAAGTTATTTGCGATTGAAATTCATCGAAAATTTGTGTGGATCGATTTTTTTGCCTGTGAGTGTATTATAAAAAAAAATAAAAATAATAAACATGTATATTTTTGTTGTCACTTTAAAATTTCCTTTTATTTCTATTTTAAATTTTTTAAAGCAAAAAATAATTTGTATGTATCTTAAAGTATCTAGATACTTTTTGAAGGTAACTGTATCTGTAACTAGTTACTGCAATAAAATAAGTATCTGTATCTGTATCTAGTTACAAATTTTGGTAAGTAACTGTAACTGTAGCTAGATACTGAAAATATTGTAACTGTTACAACACAATATTATTAACCTACCTTTTATACAGATATTACTATTTCATAATAGAGAAGCTAGATTTTTTTAATAAATTGCGTTGTTAAAACTATTTTATAGAGAAAAGATATGTAGACCAAATGCACAAAAATATTATTTATTTGGCACCATACACTTTGGAATTTCATTAAATGCAGTATTTAATAAATACTATTTATTTTCCGAAATTATTAAATCAACCATTGTTTTTGTGGTGGGACTGTGGGGTGTGGAGCAAAGTACACTTTGTTGCATAGGTAATTGAAAAATAGATTCGACAGCGTTCAACACCATGCTCGCCTATTGAAAATACTATAAAGAATTTAGTTACGACCCTTTGATTTAAAAAAGACATCTCTGAAAACACTAGCTGATTTCAAATTTGAAAAAAATGTGGGTTACGACACGTGTTTGTAGGGACGATATGTTTATTAAAACTTTTTTAGTTAATAAAAATAACTTTCCTAAATATTTAATTCCAAAATAAAAGTGTTTAACATAAATAAAAATTTAATAAAAAATTCACTGATCTTTCTTCTTTTAAGCATATTTTTTATGCATATAAATCCGCCTCTGAACTACGTATAATGAAACCTTTGAGAAAGACACACAATCATCGTACTTATATATCTGTCATGCGCCACTTCTGTTTTTTTTTCTTTGCGATAGAACCCAGCAACTATAAATAAAACTTATTAATTAATAAGAGTTGATATACAAACTTCAAAGTATTTAATACAGATGTTTAAGTATTTAATATTTCCTGTCGGATACTTTATTTATTATTGTAGATTATTTGATGGAAATAACATTAATATCTGTCTAGTTAAAAATACGTATGCACATACTAATTAATATTATCTCAAGCACTTATTCTTTTTGTATATGTAAACAGTAGGGAAAATCATTAAAAGCCTGCATACTAGTATATTATGTATCAACTTTGATAAACGCTATTATTAAGCCACGAGCGAGCTTGCAAGCGAGTGTTTAATTAAATAAGTGTCTAGAAAAGTTAATAAACGATTTGCGTACTATACTTTTTTTACGACAAATACTTATTATTATATAAAAATGATATACTTAAATTAAATATTTGTATAGAGCGACATCTATAAAATAATAGAGTAACCATTTTTGGGAACTAACTAACTAAAACGCCATTAAGCCACAACTTGTCAATCTGTATTTAAAAGGTCACTTAGTGTCATGGCAATATGTACTATAATGGGCGTTTTAAAGGTGGGAGTAGAATATTATCTTACTTTATTCTTAATAATTGTTTCTAGATTAAGTTTTAATATTTATAAACACCATGAGCAGGGCCGCATTTAGAATTCGAAGTCTCTGCGGTCAACATTCGGTGGAGGCTCCTAACACATACTTTTCTGGATAAAAATAAACTTAGTGCGATTTCTTATTTGCAAAATTTATATCGCAAAATATGGCGCTTTTCAAACTGAGATTATAAAACCGTTCTAGATTTACTGTTCTCAATCTGCTGTTTCTGCTATTTCTGCATTGCAAAAAGTAGACTGTACAATCAGTGGCGTAGCTAGCCTCGAGGGGGCCCCGTATCAAAAATCTGGGGGGCCCTTATATTGGAAAATCTGCTGAAAAAAAAATGTCTGGGTGTCACGCCCAAAATCTATTTTGGGCAAACAAAAAAAAAATTTTATGGTATAATTTTTTTACATTCACCAATTTTTTATAATTTAATAAATAATATATGTATACATAGCTTTTTATGTACAGGCAAATTTTAAAATTTGGTCTGGTTTTAGACATTTACCGTTCTTCAACATCTTTTAAAAGGTTTCCATTTTAAAATAAAGGCAAGTCATTTGAAATAATTGTAAAGCTAATAATTATTTCTAATTTGCTATTAATATAACCTATGATAATACGCTGTGTCATAATTTTAAGATTGTTATGTTACGATAAAACTAAAAAAAAACAACCAACCCAACCCAACACTTTTTAACAAAGGAACAACAAATTTATAAAATAAAAAACGTTCGACAACTTCTAGTAGTATCGAACACGGTACCTCTCGCATGCCAAGCGACCCCCCTACGATCTGAGCCATCCAGCTAAACATTAATTTTACAACGCTCGGGGAATAAAAACGGATTTACAGTGTGTGACGTTAGTCGCCTCGCCAGTTCCATAATAATAACACGCAAAGCAAACTTAGTATGCGGCGCAGAGCACAGAACAATATGCGCAGACTGCGCCGCAGACAACGCATAGCGGAAAGGTGAGGGTAGAAACAATTCGTATAATTTACGGCCTCGTTGGAACAGGAGGGTATTCGGAAAAATTTTTATTTAATAAATCGAAGTATAAACAATTAAATAATAATATTATTATTTATTTAATTGCATGCCTTAATTTTTAACATGTGGGTAATATGTTTTTTGCTTACGCATGTCGAAGCCAATCGGGCCCCCCTAGCTGGGGGCCCCGTATCGTTGATAAGCCTGATACCTCGGTAACTACGCCTCTGTGTACAATGTACCTGCAGTATAAATTTTTTCGCAAAAGTATTGGGTAGAGAAAAATTTTTTTTCAAACTGCTTTGCGAAAACTGGGAGATTTAGCATTAGCTAAATCGAATTCTAAATTTTCAGGTTTAAAATGTACGAGATTCTCAGTATTCAGTTTCAATTGAGAAGGTTCCATTTTGATTATTTAGCCAAGAAACCGAATCGTTCATCAACGACTTCGTACGCTGAAATTCGATAAATTGGTTAATGACAGGAACAAAAAATATATCGTAGAACTTTGTAAATACTGGCTCGTAGTGCCAAACTTAAGTATAAATTGATCTAGTGGAATTTTACTGATTTAAAAACATTCTACTTTGAGGTGTCATAAAATCCAAATAAAATTATTTAATAATAATTCTTTACCAAAATCTATTGCTTTAAGATGTTTTTAACAAATTATCGTCATGAAAATACCCATAATATAAAGTTTTTATGTATTTTTTCCGCCCTCAATTGATTTTTAATCCGATTGAACTAAAATACTGCTACGTTGCGCTATGCCGCCCTATCAAAAATGGCGTTTATCAAACTTGATACATAATATACTATTTTGCTCATCATCGAAATTTATAAGTTATAAATATAAATATAATTATAATTTTAATTATAAAACACTTTATTGGTTTTATATTCAATACTTAAATAATGCATAATATGGTCAAAAATTAAATAAAAATATCTTTCATTGAAATTTAAGCACATTTTAAAGTACACAATGTTTTAGGTTGAACCTCGGACACTTAATTTTTGGTCGTAGATTACAAATCCGTGCTTGGTTTATCATGTCAAAATTCCAAGATATTGAAAACACCCTGTATAAATTTAAAAATTTAAAAAAAAAAATTCTTGCAAATTTTGAAGTTAATTGATCAAAAGTAACACGTGTCCCTAAGGGTTTTTCTTAGATAATTTAGGAAATTCAAAATGTTCTTTTGCTCATTCTTTTTTATTGAGTATAATTAAGGATATTATATTAAATGAATTAATTAATAATTATAATATACCAGTATACACTGTATACTATACAGTGTGTCGGACTGTGTCCCCGTATCGGATTTCCAATAGGAAAAACTTTTTTAGACCTGATACAGCTAAACCGAGCTGGGATTTAAAATCTACGACCAAAAATTATTTTTAGGTGTGCGAGCGTTTAGCTGTGATATTTCAAAAGTTAAAAATTTACCTACAGTGTAATTAATCGTTTTTCCGTATAAAGGTTGTTCCAGTATTTTACCATTTTGTAGGAATTAATCACTTTTTCTGTGTAAACAAAATAAAAGCTAATTTGATTTTATTCTGTTTGTCGGCAAAGACTGAAATAAACTTTCAAAGAAAAAGTATGAAAAGGTTAAACAGAAAGACCCCGACCGTTTTAATTAAACTTTGGTTTTACGGCTTATTTTAAACGATATTATTTTACACTTAATTGTTTTTTATAATTATAAAAAGTCTGGTTGATAATTTGAAATATTTCTTTGTGGTTGTAAATTTTTTTAAACTTGTAAAATTAGTTATTTATGTCATCATGTCTTTTTGTGCTGAGCCTAAAGTTTGAAGTTTGACGAGTAACACAAAAACACTTTTATCTTGCAATGTTGAAATGTAATTCAGAATTTAAATAAAAAAATAAAAGTATAATAAAAGTATAAAGTAAGGTTAAAGCCGCCTGATAGAAGTTGAAATTTATGATTGGGCCAAATCACAGTAAATAATAAAATCTGCCAATCACTGATTCCTAACACTAATTGCTAGCCCATAATGATTTTTATATATAAAAATCATTATGGGCTATAGGCTAGAGCAGAGCTGGGCACAAGTACTAAAAAAAGTATTCGTAAAATTTTAAGTACGAGTACTTAAAATATTTACTCGTAAGTACTTTACTCGTAAGTACATTTGTAAAGTACTTACGAGTAAATATTTTAAGTACTATAGTAATCGTGAAAACACGAGTAAAGAGTAAGAGTTCTTTTGAAAAAAAAGGTTAGTTAATATAATTGATTATTATTTAATAATAATAATAACAATAATAATATTGTATTTATTGATTGTAAAAAACTTATTACAAACAAAAGGCGAAGTTCAGTACACTACACTAGGTAGTTCACTGCTCTTCCACTTTTACTAGTCAAAAATGACTAATTGTCATAGCGAAAAAGAAGCCATAATTCTCGTCAATAGCAATTTGTATTTTTAACATTTAGCAGTAAATTTCCATGTAACATTGTTCCCTGAATCCGAAAATGTCGTCAAAACTTAGAAAAGTAGAACAGTTTTTGAGATATAGTCCATTTTCCATATAATATGGAATTGACTGCTCCACTTTCATCATTTTTGACGGTATTTTCACTAATTTTCACCAATAACTGTGATAATTAGTCATTTTTGACTAATTCATTTTTAGAGAGTGTACATTATACATACTTTGGTCCTGAGCTATAAAAATACAAATTTATAAAATTATTTATTATAAACACAAACATAAAATAATAACAATGCTTAAATAGTTTATAATTTTATCTAATTACTTGTTATAAAACCTATATGCTATAATATATTATATTATACTATATATTATAAAATTTAAAACAAACTTTCAAACTAAATGTTTTGATATTTTGGCAAAAAGTCATCCATATAATAAACGAAAATACTTGTCAATTTTACCAGTATTTTTTACGAGTACATTGAATTTAATAATAATAATAATAATAATAATAATAATAATAATTTATTTGCAGTAACTGTAAAAAATACATCAATGATTTACAATAAAACACAATTGCACATTTCTGCAAAAAGGACTGAAAGACAGTAATTACTGATACAAGTTTCAGCTCAGAAACAACTATAAATAATTTACAAAATAGACATTTAAACAATTTAACACTATGGCATTATCCTAAATAAAATAAATAAATAATACGCCTGCAACAGGCTTTCTTCGAGCCAAAAATAGCCAACCAATAAATTTAAGACCACATCTAAATATAAATAACACTAAAAATGAACAAGTTTAAACTATAACCAATCTAAAATTGGCTACCAAATAATATTTCTTTAAATTTAAACTTAAAGTTCGAAAGGTTAAAGTTTTTAAGGTGTAATGACAGTCCATTGTACAGCCAGTAAATGTTGTATGAAAATGATCTCTCAAACGATGCTGTATGATGTAAAGGTGGAGAAAGCATACCCTTGAAACGCAAATTCAAGGTGTGAACGTAACTTCTAAAGGTATTTTTGTTATACAAATATGGGGGAGTTTTACCAATAATAATTGAATGATAGAGCGTCACGGCGTGTAACTTCCTTCGCATTTAGCATACTAAGCCAGTTGGCGGTTTTAAGTTTTAAAGAAACAGAATCGTATTTCCAAATTCCATAGATATAACGCAAGCAACTCCTCTGCACTCCCTGTATACGAGTTTTATCAGATTTAGTCAAACATGGACCATAAACCACGTCACAATAATTAAAGTGACTCAGAACTAACGAGTCGCATAGTTTTATTTTTAAATCATGGGAAAGGATGTGGCGATGAGGAAAAAGAGTTTTATAAAACTCTCTTTCCTCATCGCCTTATAAGGCTACCATAGCTCTTTTTTAAAACGTTTGTAATGTGTGAAGAAAACCTTAGGTTTTCATCAAACAACCCCAGATTCTTTGCCGTTTTGGAATAAACCAAATCCTTCCCTTTGACCAATATTTTGCAATTTCCTAAAAATGCATCCCTATTCTTACCAAACGTAATAAAGCATGATTTAGATGAATTAATTTTAAGTTGATGGGTTTGAGAAGTTTTAACCAAGCTATCCAAGTCTTTATTTATATGATCAGCAGCTTGAAGCATTTCTGATGGTAAACAGGAGTACACCAATTGCGTATCATCTGCTTATAAATATGGCTTGCAGTGGTTCAAAGAGTTGATAAAATTAGACGTGTATAAACAAAACAACAAGGGTCCCAAAATGGGGCCCTGTGGAACACCGCATTTAACAAAAACTTTACGTGACTCACCCTTATTAGTTTTGGTTTGTAAGTACGAGTAATAAGTACTTCAAATGAAAACTACTTATGAGTAAAAAAGTACTCGTACTTTTTTACTCGTAATTGAAATACAAGTAAAAGTACTCAGTACTTGGCCAGCTCTGGGCTAGAGGCATAATTAATTACTTCAGTGTCGAGTGTTGACAACAATAAAGTTTAATTTACATGCCGCTTCAAGATAAAATATTGTTATAATTATAATTATAAGCCTTTTGACACAAGTACTTTTTTGTTGTTTATGTCTTGATTTTATTTTTTAAATCAAAGAATATGTAATTTACAAACAGTCGAAAATATTGTACATTTTGTCGCATAATTTAATATAATAAAATAACAAAAAACTATGTTTTGTGTCAAACTTAATTAATGATCCTTTTTATATAAAATACATTTTTTATTGTTTCAGAAGCAGACAAAAACTGTGAAACAGACTGGAAAATCAGGGTGATGTTATTAACAAAAGTGAAATAATTACGTCGTTTTATTAAATGTAGTGTGGGAAATAAACAGGTGTACGAGAACAATGTTAAATTTAATTTATATATTGTTGCTCCATGGGGTTGCTGGCATAAAAGGTAAGTTGATTAATTTTCAACAACTTTTTATTTAAAACGGTATTTAGTAAAAAGCTTTAAAAATGGAAAAACATTTTGTCGCTTTAGCTAGAAAACTGCGTAACTCTAATAGGTGCTTTTTATGTAATAAAGAGGAAAAAATATTTTTACAATTAAATATGCAACCAGAAACCATTTATCACATTTTGAAATTTTTTTAAGCAATACAAAATGCGAAAATTCCAAATAAAAATATTCAAAATAATAATCTGCAAACACACATTCTAAATTTAGATTAGATTTTTAGATTTATCTCAACAAAGCCACAAGCTGCGTGGTTGCGCCAACTCTTTATATATACTAAATCCCCCAATTTAATTTAAAAGGCTGCTGAAAAAATTTATTTATTTTATATTTGTTTTTAACTATTTTTGTAAGAAAGGTTAAAATAGATGTTCATTAATTTTTTAGATTTTCACTTTTTTTTACGGTCATTTTGTATTGGTTCGTCATGAGTCATAACGCATCAGGTTTGGGTAAAACTCTGTAGATTCTTGGTTTTTAAAAATATTTATTTCAAATAAAAACCTCGTTAAAGAACATAAAATTTACAATATTTTCTGTTTAAATAAATAAAAAAATAGGCAAATGCCAAGGTTTTCAAAATAAAAACTTTCTCTTTTACAATAAACAATGTTAGTAAAAACTAATACTGGATTTAGTATTTATAGTATACTATAGTATATATACAACTTTCCTAAAAAGTGTAAGGCCTTAAGCCGGATTTATAGTTCTAAAAAGTAGGAGTAGCAGTAGCTATAGCAGTAAGCCAGTGTTGCCAATATAATAATATAAATGCTGCAATACTGCTACTCCAGCCAATCACATTGCAGACATTTATGAAGACATTTTATTATATTATTACATTGGTAACACTGGCTTACTGCTACTTCTACTCCTACTTTTTAGAACAATAAAGCCATATTTAGAGTTGCATACTTTTTTAATGGGTCTTAAAATATAGCAGTATTTTCTATTTAAAATATCTAAGACACTTTAAAAATGCAAAATTTTCAGTCCAGTGGTTTCAATTTTATCACTAAGACGTATTTCACGAAACCTTACCCCACCTTGACAGATGTGTTATTTAACAAAATAACAACTATATCTGAACTTCAGATTCTGAAGTAAAATAGTTTAATTGCGACTTAATTTATAACCTTAAAATATTCGTACTTAAATTGTGACGCTAAGAAACTAACATTAAGAATAAACACGGTACAGTTTCAATGCTCGATAAAATGTTCAAATGTCGCACCCGTTACATTTTGAGAAAATTTAAAAAAATAAAGTATACAATATTTGTGCATTTAAAATACGTGCTTGTTTAAGGTTACTATTCAAGTTTTACACAAAAAATTATTACTGTATGCTTTCATCCAAAATTTTACAGTTTCAACTTTAGAAGCCAACTTGGTCGCATTTGCCGATTTTCTAAGGTCGCGCCCGTTACGCTTACGCGGTTTTCTATACAAGTTTTTATTGACATTTTGTTAGAGTTAAATACCTAATTTTATATACTATTTTTTTATATTAAAGTATCTTGATATATATGAACAAACACTTTATTATGAGGCGCCATTTGTGCCATAATTAATCTCTCCTACATATATTTAATTTTGCATATTTATGTATTTTTTACAATATATATATTTATTTCATATATTTATACATGTTTTCTATATATATATTTATTTTTATAAATATATATATAAATTAATAAATTTATATTTAAATGTACAAATATATATTTGTATTTGGTTTTAATATATTTATAAAATTCGACTTCACCCGTTGATCGCTAGAGGCGCTGCTGAACTGATCAAATGTGTCAACGCTGTAGCTAGGGCCTCACCGAATTAGCCAATGGGAGGTTTTGTTTACTAATTTAAAATAACGGTAAACATTGTTTTCTCTGTGTTCTCATTATTTTATGATACAAAGATTTAATTTAAGTGTATGTTCTTTGGGTGTAGGTATCTTGGATTTAAAGCGCCTTTTAAACCGCTGTTGTATGGTTTTATTTAGGGAGACACGTAGATACCCGCAATATTCCGTTTTATTAATAATTTTAAAACACGGGGTAAATTTTTTTAACCACGCAGAGACCTTGCAGAACAAACCGTTATTTCAATTCGTAAACAAAAGCTCCTATTGTCTAATTGGGTGCAGCACTTGCTACAGCGTTGCCACATTTAATAAGTTGAGCAGCGCCTCTAGCGATCAAATGGTGAAGTCGAATTTCATAAATATATTAAAAGCAACTACAAATATATATTTGTGTATTTAAATTTATATTTAAAAAAAATAAATATATATATAAAAACAAATATTAAAATATGAAATACAAATACATATAAAGTAAAAAATAAATATATATTTAGTAAAAAATAAATATATATTCAAAATTATTTATATATTGGAGAGTTTAATTATGGCACAAACGGCGCCTCATACTTTATTATCATGAAAAAACGCAGTCTTAGTGTCGCACCCATTACAATGGAAATACCCTTTATTAGTTTTTTAGTTTAACATTTTTAAAAGAAAATAAAAAAAATATTGGACTAGGTATTAAGTCAGTTTTGACTAATTCTCAGAGCGAAAAAGCAGTTACTACAAACCCAAGTCTGCAAAATTTTTTATAATATATTTTATAAAAGTGTTAATATTTGTTCTAAATATCTTGAAAGTAATCTAAAATGATATTCATATTAATTATTGATTAATTTATCAATATTTGATATTTAAGTTTATTTAATGATCTATATCCATAAACTATGCATAATGCACTTAATTTCATTAATTCATGGAACACTTTTTATGGAAATTTAATTTGCTATAATAGTATCATAGATAATAAATAATAAATAATGAATAGTATATATACTAATGTCATAAGACGTCATTTTGTGATGTCAAAATCGATTCCCCATGCCTTCCTTAATTAAATTAAGTTAATTTACTTATTTAAAATAAGCGGCTGTTAATGTTAAAGAAGAAAAAAAGGATTTTGTTTGGTGTTAAACAAAATTTATTGCCAGAATAGTCTTGTAAGTACTAGAAAAATTATAAAAATATTATAACTAATAGGCAAAATATAATGCTGTTTAAAGTATAGCCAACCTATAAAATCAAAATTGTGTGTGGTATAAAGTATCTCATTACAGCACCGAAAGCGGTGTTATAATGAAGTCGTTATAAACGCAAAATAGATAAAAGTATTTTATACTTTTAAACTGAAACTTTAACCGTTCTGTTTTTTATTAAAAATAAAACTTCTGTGACGAATGCATGTCGAAATATATGAGTTGTAGTTAAATTGCTCGAGTATTGTTATAGAGCAAGTAATCATCTACTAATCCCACCTATATAAATTGTAGTAGCATAAAATTCCGCCGTTATAGGAAATTTAAAAAAAATCATAAATTTTATAATTTAACTCAAAGTACTTAGGAGCAATATAAAGGGCTAAAACCTCAAGGGATTTTTTACTCCAAACATACCTACATTATTATTGTGCTGTGGGAGTAAACACAAATGTTTGGTTAAAACAAATCATCTAATATGTAAAAATGTATATTATGTATGTGTAAATAAAAAAAATTGTTACGTGATACGTTAAAACAGAGCCTATATTTGGAATTAGTGAGTCAAAATCTATCTGTTTAATATGAAAGTATTCAAAAAACGTTTTCATCTAAAACCTGTTTAATTATTGAAATTCTACTGAATAAAGTAGTCAAATTTAAAAAAACTTATGACGGTTCTGGGGTTTGAACTATGTTCATAAAATCAGTTTTACAGTTCTAAATTCTTTTTTTGAGAATATTTTAACTATTTTAAAAAATATATTAATCATATTCTGTAAAATGATTTATATCTTCTCACAAAAAAGTGTTTCTAACTTAAAATTGATTTTATAAAATGACTTGTCAAAATTAAGTTTTTGCACTTGTACTGTTCTTAATCTCACCGATTTAAATATTGTTAATAATATTTTAAAGTTAAATAACTTTTTTGTGTTGCTGATTTGAGCTAAACTTTTTGCAAACTGATGTTTGTTTTATGAACAATTTAACGCTAACTATAGTTTGATGTTGGCAGCAAGAATTAAAAAGAGCTTAAGAAATTAGTTACTTTTTATTTTTAGAAACAATCAAAGTTGGTGACAAATTATTTAAACTTTAATTAGGTATTGAAATATTAAAAAGTTAGTAAGTTCGATTTAATTTTGCTCATAGTAAAAATACGAAAATAAACACATATGACAAACATGTTAATTTTCGTCAAATTCGGTATGATTACGAAACACCTTAACTTTAGCTTTCCTTAAATTGGACTTGAAACTTCGGTAGTACATTTTAAAGTCTGATTATAAAACTGGGCCTTAGTTATAGATAGATTTCTAACTTTTAAACGTTTCATGTTTTTTTATTATTTCCTAAAACCTTAAAAACTAACAACATAAGAATCAGGTACTAACTTAATTAAGCATTTTATAAAAATTTAAAACTAAACTCTAATTATAATTATAATTATATAATTATAATTATAGGTGAAACACGTATTAAATTTTAATATGTTTGGCGTGCGTAATTTATAGAACACTTTAACGACACAGTCATTTGTAATTAATGGGTGTAAATATAAATAACTAACTTTTCTGGTAAGCCAAACATTTATTAAGTGTCCTGTTATATTTTGTTGGTATAAATAAATATTAGGGAAATTACCTCAAATATTTGTCTTGTTAAACATAAAATAGCATAAACATTATATTTTGGGTATGAGGAACCAAATTGACTTAACAAGACTAGACTGGAATTAATAACTAGTTTTAAAGTTAAAACACACTGGCTAAATTTACATACAAAGTGTGCAGTTCATTTAAAAATAGTTTGATGAATATAGAGCGGACTTTTAGGCAGAAAAATGTATATAAAAAGGCAACTAAATTAAGAACGTAAATCCGTATATATATAAATCGTTTTTTCATTATTAAATAAAAGGGCTTTAAAAATATTTTCTCGAAAAACCCTCGAACACGTTAACTGAGATATAAGTTGAAGTATTTTTATCCAAAATTTCATAAAGAATAATAAATGCGTGCAGTGTTGGAATACAAACCGAAATTATTCTGAAAGACGATATCACAGTGTCGGCCAGGCCGAGAAGATAAGATCCGTCGGAGAGAAAATACACTGTTCAAAATTTTATGACCATTTTAACACCAAATTAACACCATACATGGTCTATATCGATACAAACCAAAATGGTGTTAAATATGGTTCGTTGGTCCGGTGTAAATTCAAATACTAAAATAGTGTAAATTTAACTTTCACACAGTATTAAAATAAATTTTACCTGGTGTAAATTGAACTCCTTTTTAGTGTGTTATTATGTGTTTTTGGTCAAATTAAATCATACTACACAGAAGAAAAGGAAAAAAAGGAAACAAGAAGTTCCTTGACGCATTACTAGTATATTACTAGTGGTATTATTCCAGAAATGTGAACCTTCAACTCGCTAGAAATAACGTTTTTAGTGCGTTCCACCAACTTAAAATACTTCAAGTATTGAAAGCTGATTCCACCTATTTAAGGTCTCTTTTAGTATCGAACAACTTGTAGTGTCACACCAAAGCAACGGACTACCTGAGCTTATATACTCTTCATGTAAGTCAACAGAGGCGAGATTTAAGAACATCACGTGATCCACACCGCCTTTGCTGCGATCGGTACACACTATGCAACCAAGAATGCACGGCAAATTGGTTTAATCGTTTTAACAGAGTGCTTTAGGTTGAAGTAACTCTTATTTTACAAACAACATATTTAGAAAACTGAACCATACAGCGGGTTGGTTTCACTAAAGTTTTCTGGGTTAATTTAACCAATAAAAAAAAAATAACTATCTGGTTTAGTACCGTCAAACTAATATTTGTTTATAATAACCTTCACACAGTTGATTTAAATAAATACTTATGCGTCAACTAAATTAATATAGTTAAATGAACTATTCCTTTTTTTCTGTGTAGGTGCACCGTTTTGGTGTTTGCTGTATACAAGGTGTCCCTAAACTTAGTGGCATAAATTTGGGAGCAGATTAAGCAAGTCAAAATAAGACGAAAATCTAAATAAATAGTTTTCCTAATTAGGTATGTTTAAAAGATACAGGGTGATAAAGTTTACTTATCATATCAGTTTTTTTAATATAACTTCCACTATGGTAGACGTGGAAAGGTGATATTTTGAAAACAGTCACTTACTACCAAAATACATATTCACACATAACGCAGTGTCGTAGAAACAGGGGTTGCTTAAGCTTATTGTCCCATACAAACTTTGAGGTTAGGTTTTTATACCATTTGATGCATTTTTTCGATTACTCAGTTCGTCTACTATTAAAAAGGTATACCTCTCAAACTTCGATAAAATAAACCGTTTCCGAGATATCCGAGATTACAATAATTGTTATATCGCATTAAAGGACTAAAAGGTATATGATAACAAATTTTTTAATTGAAAAAACTACAATTTTTTTAATGTGACGGTCAGGGCAAAAAGTCTCAAGGCTCATGGAATGCCGTTTTCTAGTTTTTTCAATTAAAAAATAAAATTTGTTATCATATACCTTTTAATCCTTTTAAATAATGCGATATAACAATTATTGTAATCTCGAATATCTCGGAAACGGTTTATTTTATCGAAGTTTGAGAGTTACACCTTTTTAATGGTAGACGAACTGTGTAATCGAAAAATTGTATCAAATGTTATAAAAACCTAACCTCAAAGTTTGTATGGGACAATAAGCTTAAAGCAACCCCCGTTTCTACGACACTGTGTTCACTCAAACAATTGAAATTATGTGTGAATATGTGTTTTGGTAGTAAGTGACTGTTCGCAAAATATCACCTTTTCAAGACTACCAGAGTAGAAGTTATATTAAAAAAACTGATATGATAGGTAACACTTTATCAACCTGTATCTTGGAAACATAAGTAATTAGGAAAAATATTTATTTAGGTTTTCGTCTTATTTTGACTTAATCTGCTCCTAAATTTATGCCACTAAGTTTAGGGACACCTTGTATAACATTTTCAACCATAATATATGGTGTTTATATTAACACCACTTGGTGTTAGATTTTGACACCATTTTAAGATTACCACAGATATAACAGTGTATAACGAAAACGTGCGTAAATTAATTGACGTGGCAACGCGCAACGCGGACAAAGTTATTTTAATAAAAAATAGACTTTTATTTAAAGAACTCAGTGATGATGTGTAGTAGTGCCGAAGACAAAATCAGTTAACTCGGTTGAGCCCCCATAATTTGTAGGGAAATAATCAGCAACCATTTAAGTAAAGCGTAAAATTTCCTACAATAGTTTGTCTTGTGTATTGTTTTATGTCTATTTATTAGCTAGTTTAATTTTTTATTACATTAACTTGCAAATTTAGGCATTGAAAAAAAATTCAAAAATACTTTTAGACAGTAAATCAATAATTTAAAAGAAATCTGAGTAAAAAGCTAAAATGGGAAATAACGTACACCCCAATGTGTATTTAAAAAGAACGCAGAAGACAATACAACTTTACAAAAAATGTGTGTTTACAAAATATACAGAATGGAAAATTTTGTTTAAGAAGGTTAAACAATACCTAATAATGTATATAATTTAATAAATAAATATAAAGTAAAGAGAAGTTTGCCTTTTATCAAAATTAAATATTAAGAGTCTTATGATCTTAATAAATGATAAGTCTGCCAAAAATAATGTTTTACAGTAAACTTAAATAATAAAAAAGAAATCCTTTTACCTACTTAAGTTTCTAAGTAACCAAAGTTCCCTGTGGAATACAACTCTGCAAAATGTTACGTCAAAATTAATTAAGAATTTAATTTTCTAAGGAAATAATCAATTTCGTAACAAATTAAAAAATAATTACAAATGATTTGTAATTTGCTTTAGTACTTAAATTTTATTCAACCTTTGCAAAGCTTTTTTAAAATATTCCCAACTAAGTAAAGCTTTTAAAATGTAAAATTTGACGGTTTAATTTGTAAGAGAATTAGTTTTTTCTTTGAAAGCTGGTTCAACTTGGTTTTTAATCGCAGTTATGGTATTTTATAATAATTTTATGGAAAAGTGTTTAAAAGTTTAATTACGCTCTTTAAGATGCATTGTTTAAAGTTTTTGTATAAAATCGTTTTGTTACCTGTGTCTATCGAGATACTAAGAAATAAATAAATGTAAATTAGGACCAGCACATTCTTTAATTTTCTGTGGTTTGAGATCCAAAAGGGTCTAGGTTGGTCAATTAATCTTTTCTTTGATAAGATTTGCCCATTTATTTCCAGATTTTTATGAAAAGCTTGGTGAATGTTGCCTTTTTTTTGGACAGTTTTTCATCAAATTTTAAAATTGAATGAGATACCAACTTTGTGTAAAAATATAAAAAAACAAACGCATTAATTGCACATTGTAGTGAAGCTAATAAAAAAAATACAGTTAGTTTGGGCAACCAGGGCCGAGCCTAGGGTATCTGCCGCCCGGGTGCAAGAATTAAATTTGCCGCCCCCATTAATGTAAAACAATTAGGTTGTCGGTAGGGAAGGAGTTCATAATTTATCATTCTCAATAAACATATAACAAATTTTATAGTAAAATAACAAAGTATTTATTAACAAATACATAAAAGAATAAAATAAAAATACATTCAGGAAAAAAACAAAAATAATTAAACTAAACTAAAAAACTAAAATCTACTTTTCTCGCTTTTTTAATAGCAAATTCCCTAATCAAGTCGCCTACATCCAAGTTGTTAGAAATATCTTTTTCAATACTTACAATTGCTAAATTTGAAAGCCTGGATTGACTCATATTGGATCTTAAATAGGTCTTAATTAGTTTTAATTTCGAAAATGACCGCTCTCCATGGGCAACAGTAACTGGCATCGTCAAAAATATTTTTAAAGCTACAAATAAATTCGGAAAGATGCCTTTTAAATCATTAACTAGTTTTTAACTTAAACGCATTAAAAGACAAAAGAAACTACTATGTTTGCATCCTATTTGCCTCACGTTAATAGAAAAACTAAAAATTGCTGAAATACGCAGCAGTCAAATCGGAAGAAATTATGCTTTAACTTAACAGTTCAGCTTGTAAACAATATCACGTGGTACACAGCGCGCGATTGGATTGGTTTCCCGTAAGCCCGCTTCCGTAAAACATGAAACTTGACGAACTCGAAGCGGACGGACGGAAAGCGAAACGGGCGGGCGGCAATCTATAAACCGGGCTTTAAGAAAATTGTCATCATCATTTTTTGTGGCTATCGCGCGTTCGGTTATGTCTTTTTTATCATTGCCGCCTGACAGCACAATTTTGGCATTGTTTTTATGTGAATAAAAACGATGATTCCTTGAAACGGCGACATCAATAAAACGCAAGTGATTTTTAGAAAGTTTTTTGCATATTGCAAGGTGGCTTTTTTATTTTTGATAATATGATGATATTTTGCCGCCCTGTGTTAGTGCCGCCCGGGTGCCATGCACCCCTTGCACCCCCGGCACGGCTCGGCCCTGTGGGCAACCGTACGTAAATTAATTACACTATTTTGCCACAGAGGCCTAACAAATTATAGAAAAACACTCAAACAAACGGTGCTAGCAACATACAAAATCCAAAATCTTTCTTAAGCCTACTTCACAGGAAGTTAAAAAACAATAAAATTACTAGTATTGATCAGGGAATTGATATTATTGATATTATTGTTGTTCCCCTGATTAATCTAAACAAAAAACGTTTAACTGAAGGTGCACCTTATTTATTATCCCAAATAACCCCAAATTGTAAAAGGGTAAAAAAGATTACCCATTATTTTGGAAAAATATTTGAAATTTTTATTATCATAGGTGCTTGAAAAGAAATAAAAAAATGCAGATGTTAGTTGGGGTTTCGGAAAAATAACTTTTGACGCGTTGAAAGTTATTAGTCACATAATTGAGGGTCTCTAAGGGCCTTTATGGTATAATGGGCCCCTATTCTTTATTCTCTCTTTTTAGAATATATACGTACGAGGTGTGTTCAGAAAATATCGAGAATTTTCGTTTTTTTGAAACAAATATTTATTTAATCGTCTACATTAATGTTGTCGCCTTCAAAATAGTCCCCATTGGATATTATGCACATGTGTCAGCTCTTCTTCCAATACTCGAAACACTTCTAAAACTCGATCTTTGGGATAGCCTTTAGTTCTTTCAGCGATGCGATGTCATCTATGCTTACAAAACGACGACCCTTTAAGGTTTTCTTTATTTTTGGGAATAGGAAAAAGTCAGACACAGGCATGTTTGGCGAATATGGAGGCTGGGGCTTCATTACAGTATTGTTTTTGGCAAAAACTTTTGTTCAAAATTTTACAATTTTAGAACAAATTTTGCTGCCACTCGTTTTATACCCAAAACATTCGAAAAAATTTCATGGAATGAGCCAATCGATAAACCAACATCATCAGCGACTTATCTGTTGGTTTATAACCATTTCTTCCACTTTCCATGTTTTTATCGGTTGTTAATGTGCTTGTGCGTTCGGGGCGTTCGTCATCTTCAACGTCTTCACGGCCATCTTGGAAACTCTTATACCACTTGTAAACTCTTGTTTTACTTATAGCAGACTCACTATAGGCCTTTGTTAACATTTCACAAAATTTATTTCATTTTTTAATCAAAATTGGATACAAATTCTTTGATCCATTTCTTTTAACGAACGAAAAATCGCCGAGCTCATAAAACACGTTTAACCTTAGCGGCTGCCACAGACAAAATAAACAATGAAAACAGCATACTTCTGGGGCATGTATACCAACATAATACAATTTTTTTTATGACAACCGGACCCTTCGAACCCGCGAAATTTAACAATTCCCGTTATTTTCGTTTTGGTTTTGCAGATGATACAACTACCATTAACATTCAGAAAAGCTAAAAAAAAAGCTAAAAAAAAGTTAAAACAAAGCACGATATTGATTTTCAACAATAAAAAAATAAACACCAGATTGTTGGGCATTACCCTAGATAGTAGACTGGATTGGTGTTGCTGTAATTTTGTTCATCGGTGTATTTTTAGACGTTTGCGAGGTTGAGGTATCCTACCACGAGAGGAGGACGTATTCCAAAGTGTATTTTCCGGTATTAGCTCTCTAAAAATGAAATAGTCAAAATTCTACTTTTTGAATTAGTACCAGCATTTTTTACTAATAAAATAGTCGTTTTCACTTTTAAATAGTTATTTTTCACTACGTAAATAGTTAAAGTTTGACTAATTTAAGATAAGTCACCATATTTGACTATTTCTGACAGATAAAAGTAACTAATTTCTTTAATCGTTTACGGCCAACAAAAAAGTATTATTTGAATTAAATGCATACACCTCTCCATGGATAAATTACCCATAAAACAAATAAAGATGCAAAAAGTTTAGCTCAAAACAGTAACACAAATAATATATTAAACTTTAAAATATTATGAACAATATTTATTGACAAATAAAATTTATTTTTATAAGAGCGGCTGACAGCCGACTGGTTATGAGGTTAGGTTGACAAGCTTCTCAAGTGACAGACGTGAGTTCAATCCCAGGCTGGGTCAAAACTTTTTTTAAATTTAAATTTACTAATTTAACTATTTCATTCAGTGGAATTTGACTAATTATTAGTGACTGCTTTTTCGCTATGACAATTAGTCAAATATGACTTATAATTAGTTATTTTTGACTAATTCATTTTAAGAGAAAGGGTAATCAATTCGACATAAGGCACGACATAATTATCAATGATAGCAAACTTTCTGTCTTTGTCCGTTTTAAAAGGACAAATGTTATAAGCAAAGCAGAACCTTCTTTTTTATGTCACAAGTCATGATTAAAATCATCAGCGTTCACAAATTATCCGCATTTCTTCCTCCGTTAATACCAATGACTTGGAAGAAATGTAACCTTTATTTTGTTTTGTTTTTCCAGGTCCAGGTCTTAAGATATTTGAGGAATAAGTTTAAGCTCTGCTTGTTTAGGCAGTTTCATAATGCCCACTTAAAAACAGCATTTAGAGACCCTTTTGCATGATCAATCAAGCAAATAATTTAGGGTAAACTTTTTTTCATGACAATTTTTTAATGAAAAAAAAAGATATACTATTAATTATAATTAATAGTATATCTTTTTTTTTCATTAAAAAATTGTCATGAAAAAAAGTTTACCCTAAATTATTTGCTTGATTGATCATGCAAAAGGGTCTCTAAATGCTGTTTTTAAGTGGGCATTATAATTATTCATGATTTTCCGGTAGAGAGCTCATCTTTTAAAAAGTTTATTTTTTCGGCAATCTTAATGTTTGATGTCCTTAAATTTTAAGACACTCTAATACACATGTATTATAATTCATTATTAATGTGTAACAAAGTCCACACATTAATTGGTTGTCACCTTGAAAGCTACATAAAATAGTATTACTTTAAAGAAGCGTCAATATATTTAAGACAGCTTGACGATAAAAAAAGTGCTATATATATACCGGGTGTATCTGAGAATAGGCGCACCCCTGTAACTTTTTTATTTATAAAGATAGACATATGAAATTTAGCATGGTTAATTAGGATATAAAATGCCACTTATAAGAGTACAAAATGATTTTTTTGAAATTATACCAACTTTCGATTTTTAAATAGGATGCCCTATATATTTTTACATATTTGGAATCCTGAGGAAATTCAGTCAGACAGCATCCTCAAGTTGACCTTTTGACGTTTCGTCATCAGAAAATGCATCATCATATAGATCAATCTAGATTGCTTTGAACTATCTTATTTTCTTCTAATGGATTTACACAATGCATAAAAAATGGAACTTGCCTTAGAAAGTTGTTATTTAGTTATTCCCAGCAGTCTAAACTTGTCAAAATTCGTTTTTCTCAAATACTTACCTTAGTTATAAGCACTCTAAATTGATATTTATGACGATGCATTTTCTGTTCAAAAAATTCATTTTGTACTCTTATAATTGGCATTTTATATCCTTATTAACCGTGCTAAATTTCATGTGTCTATCTTTATAAATAAAAAAGTTACAGGGGTGCGCCTATTCTCAGATACAACCGGTAGTAGAAACTAGTACAGGTCTATATACTAAAAAATTCTACTCCCATCTTTTAAACGCCCATTACGTACATGTTTCCATGACACTAAGTGACCTTTTAAATACACATTGACGTTGTGGCTTTATCGCCTTTAAGTCACGGGCCGAAGTTAGAAACAGGTTTTTAGTCATGAGCTGAAGTTAGTTGACAGTTGTCAAATTAAAATAAAGTGCCCTTCTTGTAAAATAATACTAATTTTAAAAATTATTTTATTATCTCAATACAAAAATACAAACGTATTAAATAGATTATGAACGTCAATATTTAAAAAGTTTACATAAACATTGTCCTTTGACCTTTTAATTTCGCCGGCAGTAAATTAGATTTAACTTAATTTCAAGTGAGTGCCAATAAAACATTTTCTTTACTTTCAATGTGAAAAACTGCTTCCATATCGGATTAAAGAATAGTATGCTACTCGTTTATAAAATTTTCTAGACACTCTCTCGCAAGCTCTCTCAAGTCTAAAATGCCGTTCATTAAATTTGATATACATAATATACTATTTGTTGAATCAGAATTTCAATTTTATTTAATATTTCGGGACTATTTAAAAAAACAACGCTAAGTATACAGAAAGTCTCATGATCACAAAGGTTTTCCTTTTAACAAAGGAAACCCTGAAAGAGTAAATAAAATTTAAATTCTGATTCAACAAAAAGATTTTAATGTATATAAAACAAACATTAAAAATTAATTACCCCATTAACCTCCGCTAATTCCAGCACATCTCTATCTGTCTCTTTGTTTTTATACTAAAACAGCAGTGCATTGTTAAGCAGAAGTAATTTAAACTTTACCTAACTAGATTATATGATCATATATGTTATAACAATTAAAAATTATCCTTAATAAATGAAGTAAAAGTAAGTGAATGTGAATGGTAAATATTTATTTTTTTTGCTATAAGGCTATAATAGGGAAATGCCGATAAAACCATGTTTAGTCCTGGAGCATAAAGCAATAAAATATTCTCCGTGGGATTTGTTATGAAGGGATGATGGGACTATATGGGATATCTTTTTTATACCTTTTTGAATTGTGTGGTACCGGGTGTTTACCTTGAAAATATGTCTGGTGGTGGTTATGGCATTTCTAATCCAAAATGTCCACCATTTTCGACTTTCATTTATAAAATGCCAAATAATTAATTTTATTGTGCCCTTTGAAATAAATTACATTTGACATTTTTTGATTGTCATATGACCGTGTATCGAAACAATTGTATAATTTTATGGGCCGTCAAATTTGATCAATTTTTTTAGCCTCTAGCAACAGTGACTTTTTTAAAATAAAACTGTTTTAGCAAATTTAAGTAGTTTCATTGGTTGCTTATAAATTAAGTGTGCCTTGACTTTATCAATTTATGTTTACATGGAACTGTCAAAAGTATTTTACGATTTTAATACATTTTTGCTGTTTTTCTTAATTTAAGGTATGTTTTTGTGTTTAAGTTTGATTTTATATAGTATTTTATTGAATTTAAAAGCATTTTTAATTTCTAAAGTTTTCTTTTAAAATATTTACTATTACCTATTTAATTGCCATTTCCTGTTAATTATAATTTATTACACTCTTTAACAAGAAAAAATAGAAATTTTTAGGAGGATTTTTGCTATACACAA
This sequence comes from Brassicogethes aeneus, assembly GCA_921294245.1. NCBI lineage: Eukaryota > Metazoa > Arthropoda > Insecta > Coleoptera > Nitidulidae > Brassicogethes > Brassicogethes aeneus. The sequence goes on from OV121134.1 coordinate 53,911,981, forward strand.
AAAACTTAATCATTTTTTTCTTATTTGAGCCATTCATCTAGATGACGGTATAATTTGGTTTTTTTAATTTAAGATTTTACTTAAATCAGCATCGAGGGGGTATGTCAAATCCGATATATGCCAAACCCGATATATGGTTTGAAATTTCACCTTAAGGTGTTTAAATTTCGCATAAAAACATCGTTTTAATCGAATCAAAAATAGCTGAGTTACAGCTCATAAAAGTTCAAATTTCTTGCAAAATGGCTCCAAATCGATCCATGCAAAATATAAAAATATAACAATATGTCAGTTTTAAAAGCCAATATTTTCTTAACCATTTGAGATAAAAAAAATGTTTTAAATCATTGTTTTCCTTTTTTATGGTTATTTTAAGAGATTATATATATTTTTTTAATAGGACCACTAATTACGAAATTATGCGACATTTTATAAACGCATATCTGAAATAACAGTTAAGTATCGGATTAATGACGTCATAAAAAATTGATAAATTTTTAAACAAAACACCCGATAATACACATCTTTCGTAATTGCAATTTACTCTGCACGTGTTCCACTAACAAATCTAATGAATACTTAAACAGCCGTAAGTGGCGAATTAGCTTGTCGCACTTATCTCCAGCCAACAAACACGCATCAACAATGCTAACAACTGCAGCGGCGGGCCACGGCGGCGGCGGTTTAACTTATCTAGTTAGATGGCCATCTTGATCCGGGAGACAAACGATACGAGACAAAATATCGTTACTTTTAATTCAAGGCCCTTTGCTATGGGCTGCGCAAATGAGCTGTCGGATTTTCCTTTTGGGCCGTACAGCAAAAGGCAAGTCAAAAATTAAGTTTGGATTTTGTTAAATATATTTAAGTATACCAGTGAAAACGCATGATCAAAAGGAAAACTTTGGCATCGTTAGCATACACAAGGGGGTGAAGCGAGGGGGGTGACCCACCAACTTTTCCGGATGAATTGGAACGAAATTTTGGTAGCAGCCAATCAATTTGTATAATATTATGTTAAACGAAAAAGTTTACTCATTTATTTTTTGATGTAAAATCGGGAATTATTGAAAGATTTTTTTGTTGTAATTTCAAACCTATTGTTAGACAATTTACAGTCTAGAATCTCGTGTTTTTTTCCCATTCAATTTTTAAACTTACAATACTTTAATGCTGCTAAAGTAAATTTGAATATGCCAGTGAAATTCTTTAGTCGGTAAAGAAAATTATGAATTGTTATCGTCGTGTTTGATGATTTTGTAAAATTTGAAATTTTGAAAAATAATGCAATCAATCTGACTTTACATTTTAAAAGTCGAAAAAATCCAACCTCACTTTTTACCAATTTTAAATATTATTATAGTAACGTTTTCCCAATTTAACCCGTAACCGGTACTGTGGTGTCTGGGAGACACTCATCAACGAACAAAGCGCTGTCACACCCTCACCTTTTGTTTTAAAAATCTGTCGCTTCCAATACTTTTAAGTTAAGCAGTTATCAATATGCTCTCAGACTTTGAACAAGTTGGATTGTCAAACGGACAAATTATTACGAGTCAAAGTGTTGAGGTGTCTGGTAGACCACTGCGTACCGTTTACGTAATTTTTATAAAACAATTAATTCCTTATGGATTCGCAACAAGGGCCTTCTAAAAGTGTCCAAAGTGATAAGAAGGGCTTTAAGGAAACTGTAATGTAGTAGTTTTATGAAATCGACATTGATATAAGTGATATAGATGACTGTAGTATATTACATAACCATTATAGTGATTATGTCGTTGAAGATAATCACAGCAGCGATTCAGGACTTGTCTGTGTCAGACTCTGTGAAGAGTCTATAGAAAATAATTTTATGAGGTCAGATGGTGAAGAATTTGAAATTTTTTAGGAATTTAAAAAAAAACAAAAAAGTTACTACGGAAAAAATAATTGTAAAAATCAGCTATAGTTTGAAGCAGTTATTTTTGCTGTTTAAAAAAGATATATTTGAATTTTTTTTGTTTATGTTATTTTTTAAGGTATATTCTTCGAAATAAAGATCGGTTTATTTTGTTTGGTTTAATATTTTTTATAGTTTAATCACAAAGTTTGCACTACTGCACTTTTTGTACATGTTTTGATTAAAACCTATTTGTTTAAATTTTTATTTTATTTAGGTATTATTTTTGGTGATATTCTAACTTTATATATAGTTCCTAGTATCCCCAAAGCCTCAGATAAAAAAAAATAATATAAATTATAATTTTAAAAGGCAGGTGTCTCTCAGACCACTCAGTACCGTTTATGACCTGAAAGTCGTACAGTACCGGTTACGGGTTAAAACCCGATTGGTTTAAATCACAGTAAATATTGAAATCGGCCAATCACTGATGCCTAACAACGTGAATAATGAGTTCATTATTCTTGTTGTTAGGCAGGGAATTTATAATAATATTTATCATTATTCATAAATAATAATATTATGCAATAGGAGTAGATAAATATAAATATTCAATTTTTATGGCACACTTTATTTTTCCATATTATACATTGTATAATCCTCACAAAAAAATTAAAGTGTAAAAAAAGATGCTGTCAAATAATGTGTGCATAAGTAAAATTTGTGTATTTCAAAAAAAGTAAATATAATACTTTCGTTTTGTGTTGATTTGAATTATCAAAAATTAAATATTTGACAAATTTTTAAGATAAAATTCAAGCTTTCGACAGTCTATTTATAAATAAGTTTATCTCCACGCGGTCTATAATTTAAACTTTATTGTTGTTAACATTCGATAAAGAAATACCTTGTTATGACCTAGGCCGATAAAAAATTTTATGAGGCATGTAATTAGTTCGATTTTTTCTCGCTAGGGGTATTGTTTTGATAAATTAATCCTTTTCTAAGAAATTAACGTATTAAACTGGTTTAATTTATTTATAATAAGCACTAATTTGTTTGTTTTACTGTTAATGTTTAATATTTTTCATTAAATTATTGTAAAATTAAATATGAATAATAAAACAAAAAGTGAGGTTAGGCAACCAAGAAAACGCACGATTCTTTTTCTACGATTTAAATTATCTTTAAGTTTTAATTTGCTTTAAGTTTTCAGTGAAATTAAATGTTAAACACAGCTTAAACATTCCAAACTACCCATTTTTTAAATAAAAATCCAAACAAATTGAAATTAGATACCTACCTATTTATTAAACAATTAATTGAATTTAATGTAGCAAAAATCCATTTCCACTTAAATCATGTTGCTAGGTATTGTCAAACTATTACTGCTTCTAAAAGCAATAATAATTATTGTACATTTAATGTAATCTTTAGCTAATAAATAAATAAGATTCTAAAAAAGTGAGGTTAGGCCGCTTTGATGTTGAATTAAATGACCTATATAAAGTGCTTTGAAGATAGAATGTTGTATGCCATTCGGCCAAGAAGTGCCTTTTTGTGCTTCGCTCAATTGTAGGCCTCCGCTACGCGTCGGCCTTCAAACCTTCAGCTTAGCACAAAAAGCCTTACTTCTTAACCTAATGACGTAAATAACTATTATTGTATTACTTGAAAGTCTTATTTTTTATTTTATATGACAATTTTTTTTCTAGAAATAGTGGTTTTTCAAAAAAAATAATTTGAAACACTTGGTAACTTGTCCATTTTAATTTTTAAATGTTTTTTTTTATAATATTTAATGATAACTTTAATCAATTTACCTAAAACTGGGGAAAAAAAGGGTAAATATAGTATGAATTTAATATTGAATTCCAATAACTTTTAAACCAATAGGTTTATCAAAAAATGATAAGATACATTTTTTGTAGAATGTTCAATTCCCTACAAGAATACTATATGTTCATTTAAATCCATCCATAAGTTTTTAAGGCGTAAAATTCTGAAATTGAAAAATGTTATTTAAATGGAAATAGAAAAATCACGATGCGCGACCTTTAAATATTAATGTTAAGTTCCGGGTTTTTCAGGCATCTCTTCTCACCTCCCTGAATCTAGTTCAGAGGGGATTTAAAAAAAATAATAATCGATTTTTTTGAATCAGCCTAATAAGTTGTTTCCATAGAAATTGGTTAAAATTATTAAAAATACCTATGTACACACAAAAAATTTAAATATTGTTAAGAATTTGTTGTAAACTTGTAAATCATGAACCTTATAAACCGTTAAAGTTTTTAAAACTTTAAAAACTTTGTTTACTTCCTTATTATAATAACCAACATTATGACACCCATTTGAGTTTTAAAATATCTAATACGCAAATAGATTTTTTACAAATTTGGCAACACGATATGTCTTTATTATTGAATACATCAGCTGAATTAATAAATAATAATGTTTATCATTAATATTATTTTTCAGAGAAACATGTTTTAGATATTATTTGCTTATAATTCTGTTATATTTTTGGTGGCAACCAATCAATTGGAATAATATTATATTAGAAGAAAAAAATTAATCATTTATTTTTTTATGTAAAATCGGGAATGATTGAAAGATCTTTATGTAGTAATTTTAAACCTATTGTTAGAGAATTTACAGTATTCTTATATAAAAATAAGATTTGTTAACATGAGTTTGTAGTTAATTTTATTTTGTAAAATTTTTACAAATTTTTTTGTATACAACCTGGGTTTGTTCTTATTTTAACAAAGGAAAATATTTTACCGAAAGTTTTGTAAAGGAAAAATGCAATTTTGTAAGCATTTTCTTAATTTCAAAGGTTACAGATTATTTTGTTAATGTAACAAATTATTCCGTTGAAAAAGTACACGTGATTTCAGGCAGCCAATCAATACATTTCCAACAAGTTGTGTTAGCGTGTTTATAATGTCATTATTGGTTTTCAAATTAAAATTAGGCGATATAGTTAAGTTAAAGTAAATCATTAAGTGTTTTAGTAGTACTGATAGTTATTTTGTACCAAATTTCTTTATAATCTGATGATTTCAGAATGGTGTGTTATTTAATTTTGTGTATGTTATTTTATCTCCACGCGGTCTATAATTTAAACTTTATTGTTGTCAACATTCGATAAAGAAATACCTTGTTATGGCCTAGGCCGATAAAAAATTTTATGAGGCAAGTAATTAGTTCGATTTTTTCTCGCTAGGGGTATTGTTTTGACAAATTAATCCTTTTCTAAGAAATTAACGTACTAAACTGGTTTAATTTATTTATAATAAGCACTAATTTGTTTGTTTTACTGTTATAACATTATAATGTTTAATATTTTTCATTAAATCATTGTAAAATTAAATATGAATAATAAAACAAAAAGTGGGGTTAGGACATTGCAATTTGACGTTTCACAGTTGTATTTTCTTTTTCTACGATTTAAATTATCTTTAAATTTTAATTTGCTTTAAGTTTACAGTAAAATTAAATGTTAAACACAGCGTAAACATTCCAAACTAACTATTTTTTTAATAAAAATGCAAACAAATTGAAATTAGATACCTATTTATTAAACAATTAATTGAATTCAATGTAATAGCAAGAGGGTAAGTAAACCATTTTCTTACAAAAATCCATTTCTACTTAAATCATGTAGTTAGGTATTGTCAAACTATTACTGCTTCTAAAAGGAATAATATTTATTGTACATTTAATGTAATCTTTAGCTAACAAATAAATGAGATTAAAAAAAGTGAGGTTAGGGCGCTTTCATGTTGAATTAAATTGACCTATATAAAGTGCTTTGAAGATAAAATGTTGTATGCCATTCGGCCAAGAAGTGTCTTTTTGTGCTTCGCTCAATTTTAGGCCTCCGCTACGCGTCGGCCTTCAAACTTTGAGCTTAGCACAAAAAGCCTTACTTCTTAACCTAATGACATAAATAACTATTTTTGTTCATTTATGTAGGTTTGTGTTAATTATGTTTTATTTAGAAAATTGTTTAATAAAGCATAATTTTTTATAACAAATTCTCATTTTTAAAGTTCCCAATTTACAACAAATACTTTTGATACTGGGTCTACATAAAAGTTCGTAAAAAATACAAAAATTATGGTTGAAATTGACATGGAATTTTGTTATTAATCTACAAAATATCAGTAATAATTACAAACTACTTATTCAATTAGTTAACAGATTACAGTTGGTTGTAAACTTAACATAAAATCTGGTTATTATTTGGTTAAATTTAACAAATATTTTTTTACTGTGTACAAAATCTCGCCTTTTTCCTTTTTAATTTTTAGATCTTAAATTTACAACACTTTAATGATGCTAAAGTAAATTCGAATATGTGAGTAAAATTTTTCAGTTGGGAAAGTAAATAATTAATGGTTATCGCCATGTTATGTTTGATGAATTTGTAAAATTTGGTTATTCGTTCGTGAATTTTGCAAATACTGACTACTGATTTTTTATTTTTAAGTGATTTCAGCTTTAATCAAAACGTTTTACGATTTTTGTTCAATATACATAGTCTTGAAAAGTCATACATTTGACGAAATTTGTATTATGGACTATTCTTTGCCCCGGGCGAAAAATGCTCTAGCTATTGCAGTCGAATAAATATCATTTCCTTTAAAAGTTTAATTTTAAAAGTCGGCAAAATTTTCAAAAAAGCCTGAAGTAATTGGAACCTTCGCTACGCCCCTGAATACACATTTAGTGCTGGCCTAAAAATTACTTTGTATTGTATTGTATTTAGAAAAATATATGTTATAAAAGTATTTTATCAACAGTCACAATTTTATAAACATAATTTTAAGGCGGTAATAAAGTTTGGGTAATTTTAGATTGCTTAAGTTGTTTTTAGACATGTGCCAATTTTGTGCGCATCAAACAATTTAAATCATTTTAAAAAGATTTTGGCCATTATAATTTAAAGTTCAGCTTGACAAAAATGGGTAAAGTGTCTCTGGCCGTACGCTTGAATGGGTTCAAGAATAAAAATTTGTAACTTTGTTGCATTTCTCTAACTTAACATTAAAAAGAAATAAACAATTTTTAAACTATTTCAATTTCCTTTGATTTATAGCATCTGATTCCTCTGAAAAAACTTTTTTTGCAAATCCAACAGTTTCCAGCACAAAAGGCGCCCCTGTCAGAAGATATTTGCCAAGAAAGACAAATGAGATGGCAGGCACTAATCAATTCACTATCAAATAAAAGTCCAATTACGAAAAAGTCTAGCTAACTAAATCAAAATTGATTTTACTTATAAGAAGATAACCCTGCAATGTAAAAAGTTTGAATGCTCGAGAATTAATTTCAGTTTCATCCCAATGCTTTTTTAAACGACTTGAAATTAAGTGAAAAATAATATCTTATACAATGGACAGTAAAAAAATTGCTGGGTTTCACGAGAGCGGAATATGCAATTCCAAATGTGTTTCAGACTAAAGTTTTTCTGCGTTTAAAAAAATACTTTAGAAAAATAATTTGATGGGAGAAAGTAAGGTTAGATCGGTCTAAAAGTTGTTAGATAATAAACACAAAGATGGCGCCAGCGTTATTTATTCCGTCATTCGATGATAGATAATTCATTCTGTAACACTTTAATGAATATATGTAATTCCACATTAAAAAGTGATATTCCGTAATGGAAGTAGAAAAATTATATTTTATATGTACAGGGTGGTCCACGTAAGGTGACCCATATACTTATCTCAGAAACTACTGGAGTCACAAAAAATTTGCAAGGAAGAAATATTCACGTAGAAAATAGTATATTAAAGTACAAGTTGCAGAAGGCCACATATTCTCGCACGAATTCGAAATTTGGCCTCGAGCGACGAAGGAGCGAGTGGACGAACGAATGAGTGCGAGAATAGCCTTCTGCAACGTGTGATTTATACTATTTTCTCGATTTTAACTTTTATTTAGGTTTTTTTAATTGTTTTGTGGTCGTTATTAGTTGGGGGATTTTTCTCGCAAAATGTCAGTTGGCAACACAAAATGACAGTTGCATGGACAGGTACATTTATTTTTATTTACTATTTATTAATAATCACATATTATACAACTTAATAATCTGTCTGTATTTGTCAACTGGATAATAAAGTTTGTTGTAAGTATTGTATTATGTTTTAATGTTTTCTGATATTTTTGAACAATTGTCTTTACTTTTAGCAGTGAAAAATGTCACAGGAGGTTTTACAAGCAACACCAAACATTACAATAAAAGTTTATATCAATTATGCTAGTGATTAATTTATAATAGTTTTGTGTTTTGTGTACTGTGGGTATATAATATTTCCAATAAAATATAGTTTGATTGACCTGTTTGGCTCATTTATTTGTCAATATTTGTTATCCTGCACAAGTACAACCTGAACTGCACTTTTTCACATTAAACTTAAAATTTTGCATTAAAATGCATTGTTGGAGCAAACTTAATATAACAAAACAATAATAAAGGCTTCATTTTCAATAAAAGTGTAGTTCAGGTTGCACTAGTGCAGGATAACAAACAAAGCTATTATAAATAATCCTAAAAGTAATGAATTTGAGGTTATTAAACAGTTTGACATTTTGGGGGTACCAATACTTAAAAACTAAATGTCACTAAAAATCGTTTAAGAATGAGCTTCATTCTTCAACGATTTTGCGTGCGAGAATATGACATTCTTACATAAAAATCGAGAAAAATATTTTTAAAATATTATATTTTCATTAATACAGGGTGTTCGGTTTTCCGTGGGACGATACCAACTTTCTTATTTTCAATGGAACACCCTGTATTTTTTTGCATTTTTAGATTCTACACACTATTTTAGGTATACTTTGTAAATATATTAATTAGGAAAATGTTAATACTTTTTGAGTAAAATTAAAACTTAATAAAATTTCTCTAAATGTAGACATTCGCTAAAAGTTAAATATAACCAACTAAAACTTATTATTTTTTATATTATGTAGTATTCATCTCTTTAATAATGACCAAGCTATAAGTTAAATTTTTTTTTTTTATAAAATATTATGCAGGGTGTTTTCTATGCTCCGTTGAAAATAGCGATTTTAAAAGTTCAAAATCTTGTTTTTTTTTCAATAGAACACCCTATATATTTTTACATAATTGGATAAAATATGTAATTTCCTTTCTTTTTATATATATATATATATATATATATATGTCCTATACCTAAACCCAACAGAAACAAAAATATTTGCATTTTTCGCAATTAGTAGCTTTGTGCGTATGGTACCATACGTAATTATTATTATAATAATATATATTTATATATAAGAGCATTTTTATTTGTTGTTATTTTAATTTATTTATTTTAATAATGGAAATATAACCAAACTAATTAGAAAATATACAAAATTAATTTTCTACCTTATTGTTATTAATAAATTACCTTACTTTCTCTTTGGGAATACCCTCAGGATTAAACTAGGCACGAGTGTATTTGGAAAAATTAATCTTTAATTTAGGTTATAAAGATATACTATAAAACAAATAAAAGGTAAATCTGCTATTACTTTAATTCAATAATTACGATTGTTAGCTAGTTACAAGAAGATTAGAGATATTATATACCTGGATTTTAAAGGAAGGTGGTCATGTTGAACATTTAATTTAAAATATATTGTTTATACTTTTGAAATTTGTTTTATTTATTTTCCAGATTAAATCTGCTTCCATTTTAATCATTTAATATTGTAGAAGTATACACATCAAAAAGAATACACTCGTGCCTATTTTAATACCTGATGGTATACCCAAAGAGAAAGGTAATTTATTAATAACAATAAGGTAGAAAATTAATTTTGAGGATTTTCCAATTACCTTAGTTATATTTCCATTATTAAATAAATAAATTAAAATAAAAATGCTCTTATATATAAATATATATTATTATAATAATAATTACCATACGCATAAAGCTACTAATTGTGAAAAATGCGAATATTTTTGAATGAATACTACATAATATAAAAAATAATAGGTTTTAGTTGGTTATTTTTAACTTTTAGCGAATACCTACATTTAGAGAAATTTTGATAAATTTTAATTTTACTGAAAAAGTATTAACATTTTCCTAATTAATATATTTACAAAGTATACCTAAAATAGTGTGTAGAATCTAAAAAAATACAGGGTGTTCCATTGAAAATAAGAAAGTAGGTATCGTCCCACGGAAAACCGAACACCCTGTGTTCATATCTAAGACTAGTTGATTTTTAGATTTTACGAATAATAAATTTTTAAATATTTTTTTTTTGATTTAAAAAACAGGGTTCTAAGCTTGATTTTCAAATATTTATTAAAGATTTTGTTTTTAAATTTTTTAGGCTGGTTTATCTGAAGCAAAATGTCGGTATACGCCGAATGATTTGGGTTCAAAATCAAATGATCTTTTACGCTCGTTGAACTGTATATTTATGGTCCATATTTTTCCAGCGTTTCAGTTACAGTTATATTTATTACCCTTGGGGATTTTCTGATGATATTTAAATAAAATATATTTTTAAAAAACGTTACCGTTAAGTTATTTATGTGACAGCTCTCATCACAGATAACACACTTTTTATTTATTGCCATTATTATTACATGATACATAGCGATTTGATAAAAAAAATACACCTGAACCTAAGTCATAAAGGGTCATATAAATACAAACGGTTTTTTTGTAATATTTGTGTAAAAAAGGTTTATCCATTTTGTCTCTCGAAAAAAGCTACATATGTAGTAATTACAATATCTTTTTGAACATTTGTTTGCTTACCAAAAGCATTCAATAAAAAAATAATACAATTTTTATTTTTAAATTTTGTTTACAACGGTCAAGTGCCTACTGTGTTATTGTTAGCTGGTTTATATTTTTATAAATAAAATGTTTTCTACATTAATTGGTATTAATAAAATTAAACCTTTAAATGACCCCCTGGGCTTCTTGGACAAAAAAAACATTATTTTACCAAATTTTTACATAGACTAAATTTTTAAAAAAGTGTATTTTAATTTTACCAAAAGTCTGTCAAATATTGTCTTATTACTGTAAAATCATTTGTGGATCGTTTGTTCTTTAAATTAACCCAAAGAAAAATGTCAAGTCGTGTTAAGTCACACGATCTTGATGGTTAATTGATATCGCTATTTCGAGAGATAATACACAGTAAAAAAATATTTGTTAATTTTAAACAAATTTTAACCAGATTTTATGTTAATCCAGGTCCACATAATAGTATAACTAATGTCATAAGAACGCACAAGGACAATTTATAAAACGAGCGAAGAAGGAGCGAGTTTTGTAATGGACGAGTGCGACAATAGTATATTAAAGAACTAATGTCATAAGACGTCATTTTGTCGCACGCGGACAATTTATAAAACGAGCGACGAAGGAGCGAGTTTTATAATGGACAAGTGCGACAAAAGGTCTTATGGCATGAGTTCTTTATGCTATTTTATCTATTTTGCAAATATTTCATAAAACAAATTAATTTTATACCTTATATTTAATTTGGTCGAATTTTACTTTACATAGTTGGTATCCCAGTTTGAAGTTTGAAAGGTCATTAACCTTTCAAACATTATCACATTCTTTCGCTATGGCGTCGTTAATTTACAATAAGTATTTACAATAAGCGGCTGTTAAAGAAGAAAAAAGGATTTTCTTTGGTGTTAAACAAAATTTATTGCACGAAAAGTCTCGTAAGTACTAGAAAACAAATCATAAAAATATTATAACCTATAGGTATTCAAAATTGTATTTTACCAGTAGCCAACCTATAAAATCAAAATTTTGGGTGGAATAAAGTACCTCATTAAAGAACCAAAAGCGGTGTTATAATGAAGTTATTATGAAACCAAAATAGATAAAAGGTTTTATGACATTGTAACCGTATATTATTAGTTTTGAACATCTAGAAAGGTATAGATGTAAACTGTCAAGTGGTTTAATTTTAGGTTGAATAATTGTAAAGTATATTTTTAATAAGAATATTTGTTTAGTTGCCTCTTTCCAAAAAAGTTTAATTAGATTTATTGAGGCTTCTTTTGTTTATTACATTGTTTTGATAGTATGCATCCCAGAACACTCCATAGAGATTTCGTTTGTTTTTATTTGCTCATTTGTTTTTAGTTTTGGCAACAGTGCGTTTTTGTTGCGTTTGTTTTTAGTTTTGGCAACACTGTTGAGTTTTTGTTTAAATAATCTTCTACGCACTTAACAAGTTTTACGTTTTCTTACAATCCATGTTTGGATTGTGCGTTTTCTTTTCCGTTTGATCGCTGAAGCCGTTTGGTTGGGAGTAAGCTTTGGCTTAAAATTTGGATAGAATTCCAAAGATGTGTAGTAATTCTCCTGGTTTAATGGCTCAGGGCCGGTTAAAGCATTAATTGTGTCATACGAAAGCTCTAGGTGAGTTGATAACTTTTAAAATTGTGGTCGAATATTCTTAACCACGCGGTCTCCATTTTAGGTGTTCGTGATTTTCCAACGTACTTTTTGTTGACCTAGTCCTTAAATGGTTCTTAGTTTGAAAACTAAAATAAGGATAAGGTAATGCAACCGGATTTTGGAGGGTGCTAAAGCGGGTTCGTATTTCTTTTTAGGGTTTTTAAGATGAAGTATAATTTTTCTGAACTAATCAGTTTTTTTTATGGGATTTATGCAGTTTTTTCTCGGGTTTTTTGGTTGGGTTAGCCATGTTTGTGGAATCCTACAAGACTATTTGGCTATGTATCTATGTTTATAGAATCCAACAAGACTGTTGGGTTATGTTAACTATGTTCATGAAAAACCATGATGACATGCTGGGAGATTTCAACATCGTAAGCCTACCATCCACCAGAGCCCAAACTGCGAACAGGTCGTTCTCCTACATAGTTATATTAATGTTAAAGAGCGTTCACTACACTCAATTACATGTTTCTGTAATTTTGAGTCAAGCATTCCACGTAGTCTTCAACTTTTAATTTTCCGTTATTATAAACATATAGTAAATTTAAAAGTAAACTACGTACACGTCATCAATCAGCTGATCGGGCACGGTTGTCAATGTGATGCTAAAATCCTTGCATCAAGGGAAAGTGGTAGTGCAACTACAGGGCGATAGATGGCGTTTACATGAATAATACCAAAATGTCAAAAGTCTGAGTTTTTATAACCTATATGATGCACCGCCAAAAGTATGTTTTTAGCCATTTTTAAAGACATTTTCTGATAAAAAACCCAAAAATTTTGCCATCTAAAGTCATTCTCTGGTATATATATTATTATTTTATGTATCCAACATATATTTTGTTAAATATTCTAATATACCTATAATTAATAATAATCCTATTTACCTCTCTAACAGCTGTTAAAGGTAACAAAGGTCCATTATTATCCCGTTCTGCCTCAAAATAGCGTATTAAGGATGACACCAACTCTTGACTCCGACTATTTAAAGGCTTCGGCCTTTTAAATATAGGAAACACAAAAAAACGATATATAACAAACACAAAAACGGCAATGAAAACTTAAACGATATAAAATAACACAAACAACAAACAAAATAAACGAAATAATACACGAATTAAAGTTTAATTTAAACGAAATATTCAAAAACACAACTGACAGCTTCGAAATTCTAAAACGTTAAATTCTTTTTTATGTGTCATTTAAATATGAAATATTTGAATGTAAATAATATATGGGATATTCTTATAATAGGAGCAATCTTGAGTATAAGAAATTAAAAAAAAAAACAGTTACAGAAAATTTTGAAAAACTACTGTTTTATAAGAAATGAATAAAGTTTATGAAATGATGAGTCTGTTGAGCTCAATTTTTAATTTTGGGGCTTTTTTCAAAAATCCATATCCACGCCAATGACTAAGAGGCACGCTAATGACTGTTTTCATTTAATAATGATACAAAATATATTTTTAATATTTATTTAAAAGTAAACATTGGTTACAAAAAAAATTAATGAATTAAGCATATTTTATCAATTTCCTCGGAGTTTGGTACTTTAAAAAATCTATTTAAAATTGGCTGTGGTGGCAAATCAAGTTTACATAATATACCAGCTTCTGTAAAGATTTGTCGATCAGTTGATCCAGGCCAATAAAAATATTTACCACTTCTTGCCATAAAGGTAATAGTTATGTTTTCTCCATTTATATCCTCAATTATTCCTAAAAATAATTTACCTCAGTGCTCGATATTAATAAAAAAAAGGAGACATACCTGGATACCCAGTGATGTAACCGATACATTTTTTTCAGTATCTAGGTACAGATACAAATACTCTTTGGCAGATGTATCTGGGTACAGATACCGATACATTTTCCCAAAAGTATCTGGGTACAGATACAGATACATTCAAAAAGTATCTAAGTTACTTCCAGATACTTTCTGTTACCTAAAAACTTAAAAATTAAATGACAAAGAAAAAAATTGTTTGGACCTTATAACGCAATAGATATTAATAAAGCAAGTTAATCTACTGGATGTCCAATGGATATCCAGGATATCCTATGTATATCCTGGATATTTATAGAGTAAATGCATTGGATGTTCCGTGTGGGGTTGCAATCGGGTTGGGTAAAATAAAATGTATCTTAGGATCTAGATACTTTCAAAAGGATCTAGATATTAAAGTAGATCCTGATTTTTTTAAGTATCTCGATACGTATTTAGGTACATAAAATGTATCTAGATCCAGTATCCAGATACATGTATCTCGATACGTTACATCACTGTGGATACCATGTCTCTGTAAATTGCAGCTACCCATTGTAAATGTTTATGTAGATATTAAACCTGCAGGTTCATGAACAGGAGATGGCACTAAAACCCGGTTTTTCAAAAGTGGACTTACGTCTTTTGCGAATTAGGGTAACGATATTAAATTTGATCCGAAATCGCATTTAATAATTATAAATTATTTACCTTTTTAAACAGTAGACACCTTCTGCATTAAAATTTGAATCGAATGTCATTTGAATGTAGTTTAGTCGCTGCTATGGAGCAGTAAGGAGCAGTAATGGTTTGCATACAATGCTCGTATTAAATCGGTACTAAAGTTCTACTTTACTGCCGATTTCTTTTACTTTACTGTCGATTGTTGACTACTTTACTGCCGAGTTTAGATAAAAATATCTTATTATCATTATTCGTACAAAATATCATTGGCGTGGATAGTCCGTCATTAGCGTGGACAAAAAAGTCCACGCCAATGATGCAAGTAAATATCCACGCCAATGACAAAATTAAGGTTAAGGTTCTTTGGACAGCAAATGGATTAATGAATTTAATTTAAATTATGCATACCTTTTGTAGTTGTCACTGCTCATTAATTATTGTCAATATTTTTCTAATAGCTTTTAGATAAACAAAATTGTCACTAGCACTCCAATGATGCACTATAAACATACGCCCATGAAACACATAACAACTTCACACTTTATAGTTCACTGTGCAACTGTTCGCGTTTGGCGCCAAATCAAGTAAATAGCGTATACCAAAATGTTTATAATAACGGTCGCTAACTGGAAAATTTAAAGTAGGCGGGAATTTTAAATACGTATCATTATAATCCACGCTAATGATGTCAAACTCAGGGACACATTTAAGAAATGTTTTTTTTTTCAATTTAATTTTATTTTTTTGTCTCAATCCCGCTTAACATATCTTAAAAAGTGTTGTCTATAATATACTATTGCTAGAGTATTTATGGACAGTTTCTTAATTTGCAAAAAAAAAATATTCTGGTGAAAGGATATCCAGGGACATCCACGCTAATGACAATTTATGTAATTAAAGGGAAAATGTATCGAATTGGTTTTATTTTATTATTAAGTTAATAGGTGTATGAATAGGGTCAATAAACCCCTAAATAAATATAAAATAAAAAATGGTGAACATGCACTTGACTGAGCATGGCAAGTCAGGGACATAAAATTTCCCCTATTGTAAGAATGACCCATATATATAATATTTAATATCCTTATTTACCAATAAGTTTGTGCCTGGCTTAATTGGATTTTAACAACTGGCCTTAAATAGACACTGGCGCCCAATTTTTATTTAAATTTAGTAAATATATTTTGTATACACGTAAGTATCGAAAAACAACATTTGCCCATCGACCTATCTCTCCGCTGAAAAGCTGCCGTTCGCCATAGCCCTCGAGTTGAGGTTACAACATGAGTTCTTTATGCTATTTTATCTATTTTGCAAAAATTCTAAAAAAAAAATTAATTTTATACCTTAAATTTAATTTGGTCGAATTTTACTTTAGATGGTTTGTATTAAAGTCATTGGTTTGACAGTTAATGTCAAAATAGGTTCGCCATGCCGTCCTTAATTTACTTATTTACAATAAGCGGCTGTTAATGTTAAAGAAAAAAAAAGGATTTTCTTTGGTGTTAATCAAAATTTATTACCAGAAAAGTCTTGTCAGTACTAGAAAAATCATAAAAATATTATAACCAATATGCAAAATATTATGCTGTTTAAAATATAGCCAACAAATAAAATGAAATTTTGGATGGGATAAAGTATCTCATTACAGCACCGAAAGCGGTGTTATAATAAAGTCATTACGAACGCAAAATAGATAAAATACTTTACCTACTTTGTTCAAATTATTTGTACAGCCTCGACAATAATTATAATCAATTATAATCATATATTATATCACGAGAACTATGAATTTAATCGGTTAAACTAGGCTCAGTAGGTTTTTGTTTGGTTTTTGTTGGAAAATGTTGAATGCAAAATAATTTAATAAAAACGCGAGACCGCGTAGCGGTCGAGGGGTTTTATTTTTAATTATTTTGCATGAAACTATTTTCCAAAAAGAAAAATCAAATAAAAAACTTACTGAGCATAGTTTGACAGATTAAATTTATAGGTTAAGTGATATACGTCTAGATTATTTCTCGAATTAAAGGAAACTATTTGACAATTCATAAAATCTGACGTATGTGTCAAAATTTATAAATATTTTTTTAAAGAAAATTCCATTAATTTAAGGTATGTAATAAGTAATAATTGATATTTCGTAAACTAGATAACTTATTTTTTATTGTTTTTTAAAAAATGTTTGTTAAAACTTGTAAATAACACCATAAAATCTTAAAAAAAAATCCAATATGGAGGCTAAAATTTAATCGCAGTTAAATAGTTCTAGTGATTTCATCGCTTATTTAAACGAAATTTATTCGAAAATTCAAGGCTTTTGATTGGTTCATATTATAATGAGGGAAATAATCATATATTATATCACGAGAACTATGAATTTAATCGGTTAAACTAGACTCAGTAGTTTTTTGTTTGGTTTTTGTTGGAAAATGTTGAATGCAAAATAATTTAATAAAATCACGAGACCGCGTAGCGGTCGAGGGGTTTTATTTTTAATTATTTTGCATGAAACTATTTCCCAAAAAAAAATCAAATAAAAACTTACTGAGCATAGTTTGACAGATTAAATTTATAGGTTGAGTGATATACGTCTAGATTATTTCTCATATTAAAGGAAACTATTTGACAATTCATAAAATCTGACGTATGTGTCAAAATTTATAAATATTTTTTTAAAGAAAATTCCATTAATTTAAGGTATGTGATAAGTAATAATTGATATTTCGTAAACTAGATAACTTATTTTTTATTGTTTTTTAAGAAATGTTTGTTAAAACTTGTAAATAACACCATAAAATCGTAAACAAAAATCCAATATGGAGGCTAAAATTTAATCGGTGTTAAATAGTTCTAGTGATTTAATCGCTTATTTAAACGAAATTTATTCGAAAATTCAAGGCTTTTGATTGGTTCATATAATAATAATAATCAATGATAAATATTTCTCTACGACTACTTAAGAATAGTAACATTCTAGTGTAATTTTTGATCATAGAAAGGATGTTTTTCTGCAATACTGTGCGAAAATATTCCTAATCTTGTTTAAGAATGGTCACAAGTAACGACATCTCCTGGCTGTTTACTAAACGTAAAAAATTTAAAAATATTTAAATATTACTGTATTATTTATTAATTAAAAAATAATAGCAGTTGTATAATTAAGGTTTAGGCACAAAAAATTAGTTATATTTATTGTTTTTCAAATAATCAAATCAAAATTATAATAAATTTGATATTAAAATAATAAACCAGTTACCTACTATACCGGCTTTGAAGTTTTGACAGATTCAAAAAGTTTAAAAAAGACCTTTAAAATGTAGAAAAAGAATAGATGTTGACATAAAGGGTGTCCACTTAAGAGTGCTCTAACTTTAAAATGAAATAAAACAAACTACACTTAAGATATATTGGGAAAAAAATATATTTATTTAAAAGAACATCCTATGGCATTAATTATGAAAAATAACATCTTTCAAATGCCCCCGCAGCTGCGCTCCACAGCGCGCATTCTGCAGGTCAAATTTTCTATCACTTTTTCGCACATTTCGGGTTTGATTTCATTTATTATACGAGTAATGTTGGCCGTCAGTGCTTCAATTATTCGTGGCTTATTCACGTATACAAGGGACTTTACGTAGCTCCACAAAAAAGTCCAGCGCCGTTAGATCGCATGATCTCGTTGGCCACTGGATATCGCCGCCGCGTGAAATGACGCCGTTGAAACGTTTGGCGAATTAAACATTAATTTTGTTGGTAAATTTGAATAATTTGAATGCGTTGAGCAACCGTGTAACGCTCCATTATCAAATGTCATAATATGCCAACAAAACTTCAAAATATTTGACAGCTGTGTCTGTACTGACTTAGCCATAGCCGCCTATCAAACATCGAGCGTACCTAATTGGACACCCTTTAGATTACTTGTAAAATTAGTTTTGTATTTGTTACAATGTTATTTTTTTTATTAGTTAGTGTAAATAACTATTTTTAATTATAATAAAGATTTAGGCATACCGTTTGTTTAAATTTATTATAATTTACATTATAAAATTGTGACGGCACAAAATGGTTTGACAATACAAAAACTTAAATGTCAAAAACTGCTTGGTTTCTTTTCTCCGTTTAAAATTACTATCGCTAACAAAAAAAACTCATACAGCTTAAAAATCTAGTGTTCCTGATTTTCTATCATTTCGTTGGAGTAATTATGGCTTTTAACATGATACGTCACATTTGAAAGGTCTAAAATTAAATACAAAGTTAGGTTAAAGTTTGAAAAAAAAAATGATATTTCGTCATCCCTCTGTTTTTGTCAATTACTGCCCGCAAACGGCAAAGCATGGAAGTCGCCGCCTTGCTTTATCTCGTTCCAAATGGCTTCAATGGCTTGCCAGAGTTCGTCTGCATTGTTTGGTTGAAAATGTTGTTAAAAAAGTCATAATGGATGTGACAAAGCTCGATGTCAGCTTGACATTGACGGAAAAGTTTTATTTACACTGCCACAATATAGCTGTATGAGTTTTTTTTGTTAGCGATAGTATATAAGCGTTACTATTCTTACGTAGTCGTAGAGAAAATAATGTCTGAAACACGTTTGGAATAGCATATTCCACTCTCGTAAAACCGTCACACTCGCCTTCGGCTCGTGTGTCAAATTTTTCCTCGAGCGGAATATGCTGTATTCCAAACTTGTTACAGGAATGTACTATTCTAAATATATCCCGGCGCATTCGCCATTATTGCAAAAATAAAAATAATGCATAATGTTTTTACAATATTTTTACTATATAATAGCATAAATTCACTTGTAAAGTTATTAAAATACAATTTTTTTTTCAATGGATTGTAAAATTCTATTGACTTTTGTATATTGTTAATCTAAAATAAAAAAGGTAAGAGAATTAAAAATTAAATAAATAAAAAAATGAATTTTTTAAACAAAATAGTTTTTCCCTTTATACAAGGTGGTCCAGTTTATATCATCCAAATTTCACTATCTGATTTTGCTTTCTCTTTCTCTACAGTGTGTAAAAGATATATTTATTTATTTTAAAAAAATAAACATTGTTTTGATACTCCTTGTTATATTTTGTTTCTTCTACTCGTATTCAAGCTAAAAATCTTACGTTCACTTACAAGTCTTCCTGGAACGAATTGATTTTTTTAAATTTTATAAATTAATAAATATGTAAATAAACGTTCTTCCTGGAAGTAACTATTTAATAAATAAATACAAAAATATAATTTATTATAACCTTACTTTGTCCCGATTTTAATAATCATTATAGTTGCCCTTGTATATAAATACAAAAAATCTCACATCTGTTAAAAATTTCCGACCACACTTTTTCCCAATTTAAAATCTGAATAGAATCATAGTAAATGTTGAAATTGCCCAATCACTGACACCTAACAACGTAAAAAATGAGTTTATACCCGTTGTTGAGCGAAGCGGTTTTAAGATTACCATTATATACGAAAACCCTAATGTCAAAATGACCGTGTTGCGAACCAAAACTTTTTGCTTCTATGCCGCTGATTAAACTTGATAAGTAAATAATATTTTTTGATTCATTTACTAGATTTTCAAGTTTTTTTTCATATCTTGCTTTACTTTAAAGTTATTTAGAAAAATAAGTAAAATTTTATATATATGACTACCAGGCATATATTTTGTAAACTCAAATTTTTACTGTTGTCTACCCAACTGGGTTGACACAAGAACCCAAACCCAGAACCCAGATGTCAAATGTTTGTGTTCGTCGTGTATTAAGTATAGTATGCAACTCGTTTTATAAAAATCGTAACACAAAATGGCGTTTATAAAATTTGATACATACACAGAAAAAACGCTAGCATAGCATGAATGGGTGAGCCATTAAACTAATGGGATCTTGTAATCCGTATTCCTGAATAACAGTTCCTATAATACCAATAGGTAGCTAGCACTTGGTTTACAATCGTTTACAGTTTTTAAATTAACAACAAAAGTTATCGCTTCTAAATCTATTGATATTCATATTGATATTTATTTTTTAGAATGTTAGAATGTTATTGCATTGAATACTAATTTGATTTATTTAATAACGTTACTATTGTATGTATACTATGTATACATTTAACGCAATAAATTCTTTGACATTTAGGCAAAATATTTTAATATTTTGGTTTAATAGTAATTAAATAAGCAAATAACAATTTAGATTGCTTCAATTTTAATGCATTCAATGACAGCGCTGTTCTTGGTACTATGTTAGAGTTTTTTCTGTGTATAATACTATTAAATTTTGTTTGCAAATTTAATAATAAAAGTAAAATATTGGAATAAAAATATAAATTTGAACATTTGCGACGCTTTTTAGTTAAAATTAAATATCTCGAATCTACTTTACATTTTATTACTCCATAGAATACAATTTTATATCTGCCTTTAAAAATTATTTTTTATGAATTAACAATTACGTTTAAATTTAATTCGCAATATGCAAATTTAATTTAATTTAATTACCATAGTTTAAAATGCTTTCAACTCGGTCTTTAATTATTTGATTATTTTACTTAGTATCGGAATTTTATTCTTGTATTAAAAAAATAAATTAATGATTTTTAGTATAAATTTAAATTTTGAATTCGATTAAAAAGGTAATATGAGTATTTTACACAAAACCAAACTAAAATGTGGTTTTACAGGATGGTACAATTTGAATTTAACTTTGATCGGCATTTAAAAAAATTATTTTTATTATAAATATTTAAATACTGTGTTTTTTTATTCAAAATTTCAAAAGTTATCCGTAAAACACTTTTATATAAAGAAATGTACGATATATTCCATCAAATAAAAAGTTTTTAATAATAAAAACATTTCCGATATTGACGGATGAACCTGATAATCCACACAAAATAGCTGTCGCGATTCAATCTAAGAAGGAAAATTGAATAAAAATATGTTTTTTCAATTTCTTCAATTTGAGCGCCATTCTCATTTTTCAATTGAATTACTATCAAGTAGGTATACTGGGGTGATTCAAAAAACCTATTTTTTGTTTATTTTTCTCGGAACCACGCTCAAAAGTTTCGTATAGATATAAAAATGAGCTTGTGAAAACATGAGCTCTTAATTTCAAAATTAAGATGCTCCGCATCGCACTTTTCGATTTTCCATAAGAATAACATAGGAAAAATTATTTTTGTTTCTTTTTATTTTTGTAACTAACAAACAGTTGGTCATACTGTAAAGAATTGAACGCTCTACAAAAAAGTTTTCTTATGATTTTTTGATAAATTTGATCCTTCTAAAGATATTTAAGGTCAAAGTTCAAATTATAGGAAATTTTTGGGTTTTTAACTATTTTGGAGAGTCTACCGAAATAATTTAAAATTTTTTGAAATATTTTTATAGAGAATTGAACAACAAAAAAGGTCTTAAGTCATTTTTCGTTAAGTTAACTTGGTTAAAAGTTATTCAAGGTTAAACTGAAATTAACAAATATACAAATTGTTACTTTATTAAGGCAAATTTTAAAATAAAAATATTTTTAACAGTGCATATTTTTAGTAGTATTAAAAACATTTTGAGCCAAAAATATAAAATACATATTTTGTGATTTAAAGCAAAATCATTTGTTTTTAACTTGTATTATAGGCAAAAACTGTTAATAATATTATATGTATGCATATTCAATTTGAAATTCCTATAGTGTTGCTCTGTTGTCTCTGCATTTCATTTTATTTATGTTCAATAGTATATTTATGAGCCCAAAAATTAACAATAAAGTTTAAATTTACTCTACGACATCCTGTACGGACGCCACTGGTAAAAAAATTAAAAATCTTCTACATCAAAAACTTATTGTTAATGCTTAGAAGGCGTGTGTCAAATTTTATAAAGATATCTAGGAAGTTATTAAAGTTATGATAAAAAACGATTTTTTTTCTTAAAACTTTAACACCCTGTAACTAAAAAATTAAGAGGTTAAGGTCATCATAGGTTTATTTAAATTTTTTTTCTTAAAATTAACTAAGGATTCACACCCTTAGGGTTCAGCATCTTATTCTGAAACACCCTGTGTAATGTATATAAAATAAATTATAAGTATACGGTAAATTCCTCTAAATCCACAAAACTAAATTTGGAAGACCCATATGGGATATATATCGCTAAAACTTCTCCTGAAAGTTGTTTAAAAGATCAATAAAAGTGCTGTCTATTATATAAGTTTTTCAACTTTATTTTTTATGCCCAATAGCAGGTTTGGAAGTTTTTAAAATATGTTTTAAAAGATTTAAATACCTTTTTGTTAAATATTTTAAACGTTGAAAATTTTTAATTTAAATATCATATTTACATATTTTAAAAGCAGAAATAAGTTGATTTTAATGTTATAATATATAATAAGGTAAAAAACACTTAATATATAATATTGTAGCAAACTTTTCTGTAATTTTTTAAGGTGCTTGTACCATTTTTAATCGTCGATATAAATCGATATAAAACTTTCGAAACATAAATCGAAAAATATGTCTTGATAAATAAAAAACTCTCCAGAAAATATATCTCTTTTAAAAGCACATCTAAGTTGTTTGCAAAGTTTTGTTAAAAAAGAAACCACCCTAAGAGAGTTTGGTATTTATCCAATTTCTTATAATTTAAGTTGCAACGAACGAAACTGATAAAAAAACAAAAAGTCATATTTTCTTGCAGGATAAATTTATCTTTAAATGCTCGTTATAAATAGCTCTGCTTGTTAAGAAAATAAGCCATGTCCCAGGAGATTATTTCCAGTTTAATAAATAGAGAATTTAATTTTAATTCTAATGGAAGAATAGTTTTTTCTTAAAAAAATACTTTTAGTAATTTTAAGGCTTTAGAGAGTTGCTATAAATAAATAATATATGTTTATAAATAAATTCTTTAAAGTTTAACTTTTTTGCTTTGTTTTCATAAAAATATTTTTTTACCCAATATATCATAAGGCTGAGAAGTGAGTCTTTTTGTGCTGAGCGTAAAGTTTGAAGGCTGACGCATTCAAAGCACAATGGCATAATAAGTACAATGTTTTATCTTCAGGAAACAATGTTATTTGTTAAATAATATATAAAAAATAAAATTATAACACTAATTACTAAAAGTAGAGGTTAGGTAGTCTGTCAGTAGTCGAATTTTTTTATTGGCATAATTATTTTTTTTTACAGACTAGGAGGTAAAAAACTTTACCGATTGATCTAAATTATTATTATAGCCTAGGCGATAATCAATTATTTTAGTAATGAGCGTTGAAAATAATAAAGTTTGAATTATAGAACGTTTGAAGATAAAACTTTGAGCTCAACACAAAAGCACAAAGGCTTGACTAGTGTTATAACGGCAATATTGGATTAAATATTTATCTTTTTTTCCAAAACACGTAAGTCAGTTTATCAAAAACATTTAAAAGTTTGTATTTTTTCTTTTCTTTTTGTTTTAAAATAATCTTAATTTATAAATAATTCAAGATTATTTTATTTGTTGGGACATTATTTTCAACAAATTAATATTTTTAGTCAAAGCTTTTAAAAATATTTGTTTATAAAATGAAAAAGTTCACATTTGCTAGCGGTTTATAAAAACAACCGCCTTCCGCTGTCCGTAAGTTTGAATTCCAATAACTTTGTTAAAAATTATCGATTCTTATTGATTTAAAAACCAAGTGAAAGCCTAACAAGCCCTTAGTAAACTCTTTCAGAAAATGTTTGTGTAGTTATTTCAGAATAATTTTTTTTTAATTTTTAAACTTGTGAAACACACATTTTCGCATGTCCCTTAAGCGTTTTATAAAACTTACATACATGTTTTTTTTTAAATATTGAATAACCAGAACTTTGTGTTGCTTTATAGCAATCCATAACATCCTTATAAAGGGTGTCCCATTAAGACCGCCTATTTTAAAATTAAAAAAAAAATGCCGTGTTTATTTTTATTGCAATAAAGAGGGAAGACATGGAGGTTAAATATGGAACAAAATATCCGATAAATGGCCGCCTCGTGACTGACGGCACATGTTGATTCTTTTGACAACATTTTCGATTACATTTTGGCATAGTGCCGGCTCAATTTCATCAATGACCCATCGAATCTCATGTTTTAGTTTAGGAACTGTTCTTGGGTTATTAGCATAAACCTTTTCCTTCAAAAAACCCCAAAGAAAGAAATCTAACGGCGTCAAATCGCATGATCGGCCTGGCCACATCACATCCTCGCGGCGCGAGATAACTCTGCCTTCAAATTTTGTCCTCAATAATTCCATGGTTTCGTTGCTGTGCATGGTCTGCTGTCTTTAAATATTTTGTCAACCGAATCTTGTACGCATGAAAATGCAGGTCTTTGGTCAAAATTCGCTGTAAACTGCTTCGAGAGAGTCTCAATTGATGGGAACGGTGGCGAATCGAGGTGAAAGAATTATGTTCAACACTTTCACTAACTGCTGCAATATTTTCAGCAGACCGAGCTGCACGAACATGGATATGTCTCTTTTTGGTTTGAATTGACCCAATCGTTTCAAATTGCTCTATTATAATCGGACCACAGTACGGCGAGAAGGTGCGTTATGGTGACCAAAAAATCCACGATATCTTCAAACCGTTTCCGAAAAATTCTCACCATTTCGATAGTGGATTTTTACAATTTCTATGCGTTGTGCGTCTGTGTAAATCTCCATGACTTAACCTCAATGTTCATACATACATGACCACTGTCCAACAACAACACTGTACGATTGACACAAAAAAATGACACTAAATTAAAAATAGGCGGTCTTAATGGGACACCCTTTATATAGTTATAATACAGTAAACAATTTATATATAAATTAATTCATTTTAATATACTTTTTTTAAATTTGACTCATGTCCCAGACATTTTTTCCTTTGCGTTACGTCCGTCGCGTTACCGATAGAATATTAAAATATATATATATATATATATATATATATATATATATATATGGAAACTTTTTTGGCACTCACGTGATCAACAAATGATGTTCGGACGTACACAGCGTACACACGTACACAGCTGTATTTATTTATTCAATCATGAAGAAGATATCGGTTGAAATAGGTGCGGGTAACGCGAATGTAATAATTGTTTGTCCGCTAAGTTACTCAAAAAAAAATAATAAAAATAAGGTAAGAAAAAGTACCATTTTTCATGTTTATGTATATTTTAGGGCACTAAAGCTCATTGAGAGTAATTAATGACTGCAATTTTTAAATATGGTTTCACAAAACTTTTCCCACTGCGTTACCGAGTCCATTATGTTACCTTATGGTAACGCAATGGAATTTAGGGTAGCGCAATAGAATTTTTCGACAACAAAGTGGATATTTACCGTCGCTTTTATTAAAAGTAGTTTATGATAAACCAATTTAAAATTATTTGTGATTACAACTCATGATATAGATCCAAGGGAAAATTCCACGCAATATACAAGTACTAAAAGGGACGAAAGACCTTCACCAGCTTATAGTCAAAGAAAAAGGGTGTCTACAATTTAGAAATCTAGGTTGTTATTCTGCAAGTGAGCACCACTACAAGGGATTTTGTTTATGCATTACTCTAAAATCGTACCACCCTATATAGTTCCTTTTATACGTTATCTGATTAAGTCCTTTGTGTACCCCAGTCCGTTGTGATACCAATGTCTATTTTTTATTTTTTGTTAAAAAAAATACTTAAAATGATTTTTATACACTATCACTTGGTAATACGTGTTTATAAATTAGAGTTTTACTCACTAATACAGTGAAAGAAAATATTAATGGTATTGTTTTTTTAACAAAGAAACGGAATGGTTTCTTTTAAAAAGTAACTTGACGAACATAAATATTAAAAAAAGCATACAATTTTTAATAAAAAATAAAATAAAAAATTGGAGTCTAAAGTTTGTGAACTAAGTACATTTTTTTTTAAATTATTTCTATAACAACTTTTTTTATTGAATTAAATTTTGGATTTCAAATTGGTAACACAGTGGAGATATATAAAGCTAGCTAAACACATTTCTCTGAAAAAAACGTAAAAAAAATTAAAAAGTGCACTGCCTGTCTTAAATGTAAGTAAACAAAACTCTAAACATTTATAAAAATCCAACCAAAAGTCAATTTAAGCAAAAAAAATTTTGATCTCCATTTTCCTGTTTCTTGAAAATGACCCTTATATGAAAACAAACAAATAAGGTATCTAAGGTTAACAAATGTATTATATGATGATTTTAATATTGTTGTAATTAATAATTTTATTTTAATTAAATACCTGGGATAAAAACAAATAACTGTAAACAAAATGTTTTTGCATAAGGACAAGTTTACAAAATGAGCAAAGGATTAAGTTTTCTAATGAACGAGTGCAAGAAAACGCCTTATAAGGCGTATACGAGATGAGTTCTTTATCATACCTTTAGCCATTTACCAAAACTTTGAAAATAATGTCAATAATTAATTTATTGTGCAGTTGGTAGAACCAAATGTAAACTTAACATCAATTTTCAAGGTAAATACTAAATTACAGAATAATAAGAATAAAACATCTATACCTCGGTTTTATACTGTCTAAAACCGTAATAGTTGGGAAATAGAAGAAATACAAAATTGTGTCAACAATTTTAAAATTCTAGATTTAATTATTAAATAAATAAATTAAATTTCTAAACATAATTTCTTAATAATAATAATGAGTTTCATTTTAGACCACTTTAGACCTGTCAGAATTAAAGGGGCATCTAGATAAAGGAGGTTTTCTACTTACACCTTTAAAACGCCCATTATCGTTCATGTTTATATGACACCAAGTGATCTTTTAAATACACATTGACAAGTTGTGGCTTTATGGCGTTTTAGTCCCGGGCTGAAGTAAGTTGACAGTTGTCAAATGTCATGTCGTTAAAATAAAGTGTCCTTGTTGTGAAATATATTGTGAAAATTATTTTATTATATTAATACCAAAATAAAAAGTATTATATAGTTTCTCAAGGCCTATACCTATTTAAAAAGTTTAAATGATTTTACAGTCAGTAAAATAGATTTAAATTAAAACCTTACAAAGTGCACATAAAACATTCTCTTCACTTTCACTGTCAAAAACTGCTTCTACATAATCATTTAAAGGGTAAAAAAGCAAGGATTCTTGCCACATTTCCAGTAAGGTTGTAACCAGGATTTTTTTCAGGGGACAGGCAAGGGTAAACTATATGCATGCTACAAAAAATTTCGAGACTCCACCTGCGTGTTTATTTGTAGTAATTTTTTTCTGGACATTCAATTTGTGAGTATAGCTCCCTCCTTTTCTTTAAAAAAGTTTATTAAAGTTAATTTTGTTAGTTTCTTCCTACAAATTTTAAATGTCTTTTTTCCCTCTCGATTTCTTCGGCATCATTGCATTTATTTTTTAAAACATGTGCCTTAATGCCTTAAAAGGTAAAAAAGCATTGCCTTTTGAGTATTTTTATAACTATATAATTAATTATTCTTTAGAAGCTCAAAACTTAAATAAAATTTACACCAACTTTAACAAAATTTCTTTGTTATTTTCAGAGGCATTAAAACGTAATTTTTTTAATTTCGTTTTTCATATCTTCTAATACAAATTTACTTATAACAGAACACATTAAAACTGCGAACATAACCCAATTGTAAATAAAACAGATTGCCACAACCCTCTTAGAACCAAGTTTTTCTCACTAATAAGGTTTTATCAGTTATAAATTTATTTATGTGTATATTTAATAATACATTTTAAAAATGTATTACTATTATTAAATAAACCAAATGGAAATTTAAGAATAAGTGCAATCAATATTTTTTATAAATAAGAAAAAAGTGGTAAAGTTAAAAAAATCTTTTTTTATAGATACACCAAATAAATAGAAGAGATACCATTTGATTACATTTATCCTTACAAAATACATACACCATAGAAGAAAGCATTGAATATTGAAAAATTACGAATTTCTACAGCGGTTTTCTTAGTACTTGACTTGACTTAGTACTGCAGTATCTAACAAGCGAAGAAAGCGATTATACGTAAGTGGAAAAGTTGCCCTATAAAGGGTTACCCAAGCAGCATTTTAAGTAAAAGCGTAGAGCTTTGAGGCAATATTACTTAATTTAAGTAAATATTTTGTTAAATTAACCTTAAAAATTTACTTTGAAGTAAAACTTTTTTTAAAGTCATAATATAAGTTTTATTTATGTTATTTTTACCTATTTTAATAACCCTTAAGTTTCAACACTTTAAAGTCTTATGAGGGACGTAATTTTTACGAAAGAAAATTACTTATTAGTGTATTTCACCTAAAGGAAAATTTAACGGTAATTTTAACGTCAGAATTTTTACTTAATGGTAAATTTTACTCATAAGTCATAATTTTACGATATTAAGACCACTTTATAACCGTAAATAATTCCTATTCGCCTGGAATTTTTTAGGGTTTTTAGTGGGTAATAAATACTAATAATATTGACTAAACAAGGAAAAATAAGCTTAAAGTGAAAAATAAAACTTTGCGGAAATTTTTTTTTAGGCCGCCATAATGAGTTTTTTAAGATGGCATCCATTACTTATCTAAACATTTATATAATATTTTTTCATGAATATCTTTCTAAAATATAATAAGAAAAGTTTTAGTTATTAAAAAATGATTAAAACTAAATGATTTTTAAAAGATTTTATAAAATTTTGTAGGTTTTAAGTTTTGTTGAATTTTTACCAAAGCAATAATTTTTCTTAAAACCGTAAAATATTTAGAGGGCATATAATTTTTAAGACGTATCGTACCTATTTTTATCAATAAAATAATGTGCGTTTGAGTTTTAATGCAAAATATCAATGGTTTTGACAATTTAAGTTATATTTTTTAATTTTACTCTAGGGTGGCCTTTATTACTTTGTAATTACTTAAGTTCGTACCATTTTTTAAAATATAAATTAAAAGAACAAAGAAATTACGAATATCAACAGTTAGTAATTATAGCGTTATTTTTACGTAAATTTGTGGTTTTTATTACGTAATTCTCTTAGTAGATCAAAAAGCTTATTATGTGGGTAAAATAACGAAATAAACCATTCCCCAAATTTGGTAATTTTTCGTATCTATACCGTTATAAACCCGTTTTGGTTAACCGTAAAAAATACTTTAAAGTTGACTTAGTAGTAAATTTGTAGTTATTTAAACTTAAAATGCTGCTTGGGTAAAGGTATAAGCCGATTTTAGTGTTCTACTACAATCCTTACATCACAATTTTTAAATTAATTATTTTGATTTGTGTTTCGTTTTGTTTTCAACTAAGCAAACTGTTATAATATGATATGATAATTATATTTTTTTGTGTGTGTTCTTAAGCTATCCTTAAAGCAATACATTAATATTTAACTTTTAATTTATTTACAAATTTATTTCTCTGTGTACTTTAAAGCGCAGTTTCTGATACCAAATGATGATTTTTGGTACATATTTAATTAAAATACCGTTAAATACATAATAATTCATTTATTATCTGCTTGTTTATCAAAGCAATGTAATTATTAATTAAAATCTTACTGTTTAAAAATAAATGTTTGCTTTGAATGTTTACCTTATATTTTTTAATTAATAAGTAGGTATAACAAGACATAACAAGGCATTTCATATTTTTATAATTATTTTTTTTAACTACAGTTTCGCGAAAGATCGAACGGTCGATTTGCAAGGGTTCAAGAAATCGATTGAAACTTTTTCACCTTATTTCTACATCTAAATGCAGTACTTTTTTTATCAAAAAAATCTCGTCCATTGACAACATTATTAATATTTTTATTTTTTTCTTCACTGTGTTAAAATGAAGAAATTTCATTTTTTTTAAATAACTTTTTTATTTCAAAACGTATCGATTTGAAATTTGAACAAAATGTAGATCTTACTAATGACAATTTTAAAATAAACACATATTTAAGTATATCTGAGATAACCTACAAATTTTCTGTCATTTAAAATTTGCAAATTAGTTCCACTTTTAATGGATATGCGTTAATCAGTTGATATAAATAAATCAACGTTTCTGCATACGGCCCTAAGACAAAACTGCTAACTATTTCCGATTCTCCCTCAGGTGAATGAAAGCGCTGAACTTTTTCTGCGCCGTCTTTTCTTTTTCTTCAACATCCGAGTTACAATAAACGAATAATTCAACTGAAATAACAATGCAGCTGCGATATAAATCAAAAAGCTGCAGCGTCGAAGAGAATATCAGAAATACACTCCTTTTCTTACCTGTTTTTATTTTTCTTAGTTGGATTTTGGCAGTAAATTTATTAAAGGAAAATTGATAGGGGATTTCGTTGTTAGGTTTTAATCCCAGCCGGGCTTCTTTAAACTGTTTGTGTGTCTTTTTTAATAAATATCATTTCTGAAGTGATTCGGAAACTTTGAACTTCTTTGTGTATTTATTTTATGTACTATTACACTATAAAGGATTATTGTTTTTGTTTTCTTCTGCTTTAATGTGTTTAAAATGTATCATTTTCTATTATATTAACGAATTTTTACCTTTCCTGTACGTATTAATTAAGAAAGTGGCTCAGTCTAAAACTGTGGAAAAGATTTATCTCTTTATCCACTGTACAATGAGATGACGAGATTTTAATTTTATTCATGGTAGTATTTATCAATACTATGACGATTATGCGGTGGTTTACTATTTTCTTAAAAATTAATTAACACATTTGTCATTGAATATGTGGTTATGGTAATTACACAAAATTGTACAAAATTCTTTAATGAAATTTAAAAAAGTATAATGTTTAACTATTGAGAAATGGCCATTTCCATTCGGGTAAATTACTCCACTCGCCTTCGGCTTGTAATGTTTAAAAGATAACTTAGTGTCATGGAAATATGTACGACAATGGGCGTTTTAAAGATGGAAGTGGAAAAAAATATTTATACACTCTTTAAAATATCTGTGGTGTAAAGAGTGTTAACACCATAAATTATGGTTGAAAATGTTATATACAGCAAACACCAAAACGGTGTTTATCTAAAAATATTTGAGTGCACCTACACAGAAAAAAAGAAATAGTTCATTTAACTATATTAATTTAGTTGACCCATAAGTATTTATTTTTGTATTTTTTTTTATTTTTATTAACTGTGGGAAGGTTAATATAAACAAAGATTAGTTTGACGGTACTAAACCAGATAGTTATTTTATTTTTTTTAAATTGGTTAATTAACCCAGAAAACTTTAGTGAAACCAACCCGCTGTATGGTTCAGTTTACTAAATATGTTGTTTGTAAAATAAGAGTTACTTCAACCTAAAGCACTCTGTTAAAACGATTAAAACAATTTGCCGTGCATTCCCCGTTGCATAGTGTGTACCGATCGCGGCAAAGGCGGACGTGATTTTCTTAAATCTCGCCTCTGTTGACTTACATGAAGAGTACATAAGCTCAGGTAGTGCTTTGCTTTGGTGTGACACTACAAGTTGTTCGATACTAAAGAGACCTTAAATAGGTGGAAACAGCTGTCAATACTTGAAGTACTTGAAGTTGGTGAAACGCACTAAAAACATTATCTCTAACGATTTGAAGGTTCAATTTTCTGGAATAATACCACTTGTAATATACTAGTAATGCGTCAAGGAACTTCCTGTTTCCTTTTTTTTTCCTTTTTTTTGTGTAGTATGATTATGATGTAGTATGACCAAAAACACATAATATTTAACACTGAAAAGGAGTTCAATTTACACCAGGTAAAATTTATTTTAATATTGTGTGAAATTTAAATTTACACTATTTTTTGGTTTGTATCGATATAGACCATGTATGGTGTTAATTTGGTGTTAAAATGGTCATGAAATTTTGAACAGTGTATACATACCTGATCTAGGCCAAATGCCCATTATTAAAATTTGTTTGTATATTTTTGGTCTAATTTGTCAGTTTTAATCTTGGCTTTTTCCACTTTTAGCACTTTTTGTTTTTTGTTTTTATCTTGTGGGCCTTTTTAGGATTTAGATAGAAATAAAACAATGCAAAATCACCAATGTATTTTATTTTAAGTCCATTGGATCATGAGCAGAAAACTTCCCTGGATACCTTTTATTACACTTTCTATCTAAAGGGTGAAATTATGTTAAACAAAAAATAAAAAGAACCGTAAATTCAGACAGTCTGCAAATTTTCCATGTTGCATGACATGGAGATGTTTGGAAGATTGGTGGGGCTTAAATAACTCGCATTCGCGCCCGTTGCCGGATCAAAGGGATTTCCCCGCACGTCGAGATACATTAAGGGCATATAATGCGACCGTATAGGCAATTTGATACACACGTGTTAATTATGCGCTGAGTGTGGCGCGAGGAGTGCCCGTGCACTTAAAATTTAAATAAAATTTATGTTGCGCATTAAAGGACGATTAAACGACTTATAAAATTTGAGTGGTTTTCGTTTATAGGGATTGTTTGTGCGCATTTTTATGTCGAATTTGGCCCTTTTTATGAACACATTAATTAACACAGTGTCGGATAATTTATGGGTAATTGAAAATTTAACGATTTTAATATTGCAACAAACTTTTAGTATTTGGGCGTTTTATACACCTAAAAATTTTAAATGGTTAAGTACCCAAAGGCCCAAATAAAACTTTAACTTAAAAAATCAAAGTTTTTGTTTTTTTCGGTGCTCAAGCAAAATATTAATCTGCATATAGAACAAGCAATTCTCACCAAATTTGAGCTCTTAATATCAATTTTAAGTACTTACTATTTAAATTTAAAGTTTTACCGTTTAAAATGCATGTAAAAATTATTCTTTTTTTTTTCAAATTTCTAATACTTACCCACCTTTTACAATACTGCAAACCGGTTTGATGGACCTTGTGGGGAATTTCGCGCTCTTGAAAGTTGCTTTGAAGTTTTTTTGTGTAACTCGCATTGGTTCATCCGTAGGAGTCGTCAAAGTACAGTTTAAAAAAAAATCGTTTTTTTTAAACTTCTTCGAGCAAACCGCCAATTTTTATAACTGAAAACGAAAGAAATTGATAAATACCAAGTCATAATGTTATTTATCTCCACGCGGTCTATAATTTAAACTTTATTGTTGTCAACATTCGATAAAGAAATACCTTGTTATGGCCTAGGCCGATAAAAATTTTTATGAGGCAAGTAATTAGTTCCATTTTTTCTCGCTAGGGGAATTGTTTTGACAAATTAATCATTTTCTAAGAAATTAACGTACTAAACTAGTTTAATTTATTTATAATAAGCCCTAATTTGTTTGTTTTACTGGTTTTTTATTACCTTTAGGTATATTGTACTGTTGTATGCAAATAAAGTATCATGTTTTTTTTTTCTTATATTTATTATAGTTACTTATAAGGTATTTTATGTAAATGCTAATTAGTTAGTCTCATTTTTTTATTATTATCATGTATTATATTTTTTGTGACGAGTGTTTATACTTATTGTATGCAAACACGAATAAAGCATTATTATTATTATTATTATTATTATAATGTTTAATATTTTTCATTAAATTATTGTAAAATTAAATATGAATAATAAAACAAAAAGTGAGGTTAGGCAACTAAGAAAATGCACGGTTCTTTTTCTACGATTTAAATTATCTTTAAGTTTTAATTTGCTTTAAGTTTTCAGTAAAATTAAATGTTAAACACAGCTTAAACATTCCAAACTACCTATTTTTTAAATAAAAATCCAAACAAATTGAAATAAGATACCTATAGGTATAACTATTTATTAAACAATTAATTGAATTCAATGTAATATCAAAAATCCATTTCCACTTATATCATGTTGCTAGGTATTGTCAAACTATTACTGCTTCTAAAAGCAATAATAATTATTGTACATTTCATGTAATCTTTAGCTAATAAATAAATGAGATTCTAAAAAATTGAGGTTAGGCCGCTTTGATGTTGAATTAAATTGACCTATATAAAGTGCTTTGAAGATAAAATGTTGTATGCCATTCGGCAGAGAAGTGCCTTTTTGTGCTTCGCTCAACCTTGAGCTTAGCACAAAAAGCCTTACTTCTTAACCTAATGACATAAATAACTATAAGATTGGGTTTTTCTATTTATTATCATTATATTTTTCTATACTAAAAACTTTTTTAAAATTCTTATGATTTCTTACTCATAATGAATATAAAACCAACACATAAATTCATAAAAAAACAACAAGAATAAAATTGTAACGTGGATTTTGCAATTTTGCATATAGCACAGAAATATAAATGAAGATTATTTAATTTTTCGAAGCGAAAAATTCAATTTTTTTCATTGTCTTCTTTATTCACGCCAACTTTGTATAAGTAGATTATATATATTATATGACATTAGCGACTCTCTTGTCTTTGTTAACGGGTGTGCTTTATGTCACACTTACCTCAACTTATTATTAATTTTCTCATTGTTTGTCGTATTAAGTGATAAGTCCGAGAATCAAGTGACACTAATACTAAGACAGAATAAACCAATTTTTTAATAAACTATATTCAAATTACTATTATAATATAAATTTTTTTTCTCTCACTTGTGTTTAATGGTTTATCGTATATAATTCGGCAAGACTATTTTACGAATATTTTTTTAGGTACAACAAATGTTTTATTTAAATATTTATAAGCATTAAAATTTTCAAACGGAACTACAAAAACTAACCAAACTTACAATTTCTGTATGATTTTTTTGACCAAAACGCAAATTTTTTGATATTTTTATTTTAAAATTGGAAACGTCAACATTGACAATTATTTTTCGCATAGCAACCAATTGTTTTTTTATGAGTCAGCCTTTTTTTCTCCATACTTTTTGCTTGATAATAAAAAAAAACGATATTTTTCAAAAACTGTCCTTTGACGACTCCTACTGGTGAACCAATACGAGTTACACAAAAAAACTCAAAGGCAATTTTGAAGAGCGTGAAATTCCCCACAAGGTCCATCAAACTGTTTTGCAATATTGTGAAAGGTGGGTAAGCATTAGAAATTTAAAAAAAAGAATATTTTTTACATGCATTTTAAACGTACTTAAAATTGATATTAAGAGTTCAAACTTGGTGAGAATTGTTTTTTCTATATGCAGATTAATATTTTGCTTGAGCACCAAAAAAAAGAAAAAAATTGCGGAAATAAATCACCCTAATGTACACCTGATATGAGTACATTAGATGCAAAACTCGGTTTTTGCACATTTTAAAAAAATATATATTTTATCTTATTTATGATCATAACTGCACTGCCCACAGCATAACTAAGTAAACCAGATGCATAAGTTAATATTTGTAGAATAAAATACATTTATAAACTTACCGCAGCTGCAAAACTGGGTATTTGTCGGATGCAAAACTCGGTATTTGACCAATCACCAATCACGTCGCTAGTATACGCATTAACTGACGGCATAACAATCACCTGATTAATTGTTATTTTTTTGGTATTTGCACTTTTCATTTGCAAAACTTGGTCTTTGAACGAGGAAGATGCAAAACTATGTTTTTAAATCTTTTGATTTCAATTATTTACTAAACTACTTAATTTTAAAGGACTTTTTTTTTACTTTTTTGAATAAGAAATGATGCAAAAGCACGTCTATACGATTTTTGTATTTTTTTTTTCAAATATGACCTTATGAGCGGTTTTTCGTGTTTTTCTTAAAATCACTTATCCTGCAAATACAGAGTTTTGCATCTAATGTACTCATATTTACTTTTCATGTACCTAATGTTTTATGTTTAACAAGGATATTGATTTAATAACAATAGTAGGACCTACGGTTCACGACAAATCAACCACTTTTTATATTTTATTTTACTACCTCATTAAACAAGTGTTTGTGAAATTTTTCAATTTTTTTAACCCGATCAATTAAAAAAAGGAGAAATAATTTAATTCGAAAAAAGTGAGACTAATCCGTTGTACAGATGTTAGATCTTATGGAAGTATTCAACAGGCGACAATCAGCTGTTTGTTATTGTTAATTTTAACTTACGTTCATTTGAGTGTGAAATAAAATATTATGTGCAACTCGTGAAGAATGATCGATTCTAAACTCGCATTCATGCCACGCTCGGTCCACCTGCCCGTTTGAGAGTGATACCAGACTGCAAAAAATAAAAACCTTCATAATTTGAAATTACCGCCAAAATTTAACGATATTATATATTGTCCCAATTTTCAAATAAGGGTTATCTTTTACACTGTTTAAAATATCTGTGGTGTAAAGAATAATCTTACAATGGTGTTGACCCATAAGTATTTATTTAAATTAACTGTGGGAAGGTTAATATAAACAAAGACCAGATAGTTATTTTATTTTTTTTAAATTGGTTAAATTAACCCAGAAAACTTTAGAGAAACCAACCCGCTGTATGGTTCAGTTTACTAAATATGTTGTTTGTAAAATAGGAGTTACTTCAACCTAAAGCACTCTGTTAAAACGATTAAAACAATTTGCCGTGCATTCCTGGTTTGATAGTGTGTACCGATCGCGGCAAAGGCGGTCTCGCCTCTGTTGACTTACATGAAGAGTATATAAGCTCAGGTAGTCCTTTGCTTTGGTGTGACACTACAAGTTGTTCGATACTAAAGAGACCTTAAATAGGTGGAAACAGCTGTCAATACTTAAAGTTTTTTAAGTTGGTGGAACGCACTAAAAACATTATCTCTAGCGAGTTGAAGGTTCAATTTTCTGGAATAATACCACTGGTAATATACTTGTTATGCGTCAAAGAACTTCCTGTTTCCTTTTTTTCTGTGTAGTATGATTTAATTTGACCAAAAAACATAATATTTAACACTGAAAAAAAGTTTAATTTACACCAGGTAAAATTTATTTTAATACTGTGTGAAAGTTAAATTTACACCATTTTAGTATTTGAATTTACATTGGACTAACGAACCATATTTAACACCATTTTGGTTTGTATCGATATAGTATATGTATGGTGTTAATTTGGTGTTAAAATGGTCATGAAATTTTGAACAGTGTATTTAACAATTTTACAGAGAATTTTAAAGGTTGAAAGTTTCTAGCTAATTTAAATTATTTTTTTGAAAAAAAATGCCGCTAGGTATTACATAAAATCATATTCAAAATAGTATCATATTCAAAATAGTATATTAGATAAGTATCAAGTTTGATAAACGCCATTTTAGTTACGAATTTAATTTAAATTAATCTAATTTAATGAGTGTCTAGTTTTTACTTTTTCTTCGACAAATACTTATTATCTAAAATATCTAAATTAAATATTTATGTAGGGCGACATCTACACAAAAATAAGAAAAACTAGAGTTTTAGTTTCAACTTTACCTCCTAAGAATTCCCAGAAAGGCTTGTGATGATTAGGGGTAGAAAAGGACCGCGGGATTAGTCCCCTCCGTGGGGTAAACATATGTTTTTTTTTAATTAAAAAAACCCATTGGAATTAACGGCCAAGGGAAAAATCACAAGGGTAGCAATGCTAAGAGAAATTTGTTATTATTAAGGATGGGATCCTTAAAGATAATCTTCGAATAAGAAAAATTTAGAGCAGAACGCTGATTTTATAATGGTTTACCCCTCGGAAAAATTTATCTTTTACAACTGTTTGTAAATGGAATAGGATTCAAAATGTTTGTTGGCAAAAGCTCAAGATTAGCTCTCGTTTTATATACCTTTATGAAAAAAAAATAATTTTAAAAATTTATAGGTATATTTTTTGTATACCATTTTTATATTTAAGTTTTTAAAATTAATATGTATTAACCCAAGAATACAAAACATTGTATACAATATTAAATATTATATATATTATATATTATATATTATCTTAAATTTTAAGATAATAGGAGCATTTTTATAACGAACAAATGAAAAAAGCCGTATTTTAGGTGCTCTGTAATTTTCGTCTTATCCTGACTTTAAACCAAATAAAATCTGAGCTCTAAAACTGTTAAGACTTTTTTTGGTAAACACATTTATTATTCACGATAAACTGATGAAAAATGTTCAACGGGTATATAAAATGTAAATTTTTAAAATATGAGCTATTGCCAACTTAAAAATTAAATTTTTCCTTAAAGAACGCGCAGTAAATCACTATTTTATTTACCATAAAATTTGCATAACAATAGTACGTTGCGAAAATGATACTTAAAAATGAAAAATAAATTACCCTGCTCATCCATCAAAATTGGATATTACTAGGAAAAAACATGGAAGGAAATTCCAGTTACACACCGTTTGAAATTAATAAAGGCAATTTTAACAATTATATAATATAATAGAATATAATAGATTTATTAGTAGGTACAGAAAGATTGCAATGTTGAACACGTCCAAAAAATATTCAAAAAACTAGTAACAAACAAATGTTCATAAGAAAACTAGGTACAAATAAACATACACAAAAAACTTTTAGTTAAAAATAGTATATTATTATACAAGATATAATGCGCATAATTTTGAATGTAATACTTAATCTACTCCAATAAGAAGTTAATTAAATAATTTTCAAAAATAAATAAATAAAATCTGACATCTGCCAAAAGGTTAACCTCACTTTTTACCAATTTAAATGTTATTTTAGCCGCCTTATCCCAATTTAAAACCCGATTGGTTCAAATCACAGTGAATATTGAAACCAATCAACGTGAATAATGAGTTCATTATTCTGGTTGTTAGGCAGGAAATTTATACTCTATCATTATCATTTTTAGTAGCTAGGGGATTTACCAAATATAATAAAAACTTAATCGAGTAGGTAATGAAATACAAAATAATATTTAAAATATTACTCACCCTAGTATAACCAAAACACTTAAAATAATACTAATGCAGATTCTGTATTGCAGAATAATCTCAAATTTCTTAAAAAAAACCTCTTGTAATATGTAATATCTCTATAAAGTAGGGCACCACAATGATATTTTACCAACTTGCCCATATCGAGGATTTATTCCGAATATTGCCGAACCGTTAAACTTTAGCTGCTAAAGCATTATAATTATGGCGATCGCCATATCGATAGATTTAAATACCTATGCCACTATAGTAGTGGTTATGTTAACTTAACACAAAGATGCCGAGTACAAAAGTACTCGTGTACAACAAATGTACTCGAGTAGAACCAATGTACTCGTGTCCATTTTTACATTTTTAAATTAAATAAGAAGAAGTACTTTTTTAAAATGTACTCTGGACATGAAAATTACAAAATTTGAGTTCAAGTACTCGAGTACCGCACAGCTCTGTATATATTATATTATATTATATTATGGATACATTAATTTTGTTCAAGCTTTTAAAGTAGAAATCAGTTTAATGTTTTACAAGTATATAGTTGCCCAGTAGATATAATTTATATTATGGGGTTAAAAAGAGAATGAATGTACTAAATATTTTTCTTAATTAAAGTTTTTCAGTCCTAAAATAATAATATTTATTATTTATTTAGGTTTACATATTACTAATAGTAATTTACTATAGTATAGCTAGCTAATCAGTTTTTTAACTAATTTATAAAAAAACCTATATTATACAGAGAGTTTATTAATTAAGAAAACATGAAAATTGTATAAATTAACGTTTTAAATTAAAAAAAAAATAGTTATTAATATCAATAAATTAAATTATTAACTTAATTGCTGCTGAATTAAAATTTTATTTCATTTATTTTTTATTTTCTATAAATTTGTATCTACCTATTTTAAATTTTTGTAAGAATTGTGAGTAATTTGACCTCGAATTTGATTGAATTTTAATTTTCATTTGTTTATACCCAAGTAACATTTTTAGTTTTATTATGGTCTTCAAGAACGCTTTAATACAAAATTTGTTTTAAAGCGTTCTTGAAGACCATAATAAAACTTTGAAGACCATAATAAAACGAAAAAATGTTACTTGGGTAGTACCCAATGGGTACAGGGCCATTCCACGCTTAACGGATAGGACTATTACAAAGTCCCGTCTGTTACGCTTTAAATTATTAGTTTTTAAGGAATTAAACAGTCAACCACGATACCTAATTTTGCTAAATAAAAACCTTGTTAAACAGCCTTAGTTTAGAACTATTTATAAAAATTTGACATTGGTAATATAATAGAACAATATTATTTTGTAAATAAAAACACGGCAACTGTCCTATCCGTTACGCGTGGAATGGCCCTACATTGAAAAAAAAACACAAAACTTGTAATAATAATTATTCTAAAAAATAATAAAGATAATTAACCCATTATGTATATTATATTATGTGTACATTAATTTTGTTCAAGCTATTAAGTATTTAATTGTTCACTAGAAATAATTCATATTTAAAA
The DNA here is from genome assembly GCA_921294245.1 of Brassicogethes aeneus. Lineage (NCBI taxonomy): Eukaryota > Metazoa > Arthropoda > Insecta > Coleoptera > Nitidulidae > Brassicogethes > Brassicogethes aeneus. Next base: position 53,953,140 of record OV121134.1, read on the forward strand.
GAGATTAAATGTACTAAAAATTGAAAGTTTTTCATTCCTGAAAAATTTATTTAGGTTTACATATTACCAATAGTAATTTACTAATCAGTTTTTTAACTAATATACAGAGAGTTTAAAAATTAACTAAACATGAAAATTGGTAAAATTATTGTTTTAAATTAAAACAAATATTAATGAAAAATTTTACTGCTGGATTTATATTGATCCAGCTGGATAAAAACCCTGCCGGATTGCAATCTTCTGTCACGAAAAATCAACCCCTAGAACTGGAAACCTATTTAACACGCTTATAAACATATTTGTTTATTCGCCATTTTAATTATCAGATAAAACATATAATATATATTACACAACTTATATTAATAGTATTTTTAATTAATTTTCTCCTTTTATGCTTAAAATATTGTCAAAGATTTTTATCATTTTAAAACCCCAATTTAGATGTTATAAAAACAACGGCCTTTTGCTGACCGTTGCGAAATAAGGGAGATCCATCCCCGAGCTAACGTTATTAATTTTTCCTAGTTTTTCTTTGTGTTACAACACTTGTCAGTTTTAGCATCGCGCGCCCGAAGTATCCGACAAAAAAGCACAATGGAGTTAATTAATTATAAAGGGCCGCCATCTCTGCGAATTGTCCAATAAATTTTCTGTTACAATGAGCGAACAAATATCGTAAAAGAATATAAAATTATATGTCACGAACGTGACTGCTGTGGAATCGGGCAGGCAGAGAAAGCATGCCTCGCAAATACATTTATCTCGGCAAATATATTTGCTTTAAGCGGATCATGTATGATACGAGAGACATTACCAATTGGCCTTTTCGTATACAATAGGAATTTGTATTCATATCCGGTATTTTTTTTTTTGTTTGATTGTTATGGTCCTTTGAGGTGAACAAGTTACAGTTGAATTGAATTTAATTAAATTAAAACCATGCAATTTTAATACATGAAAGTTAAAGATATAAATGGATACAAGATTATATCTGCTTGAAACTGAAGTTTTTTAATATTTATTGTAAATATTTTAGTATATTACAAAAGATCCAGTTTTTTTTAACTTGTCCACCCAATTTTAATGGATTTTTTCAAAAGCACGTTTGTAGAAAAACATAATAAATATTCAAAACATCAGTATCTTGGCGTGTCACAACTCCTGAATCAAATATTTGAATGATTTTATTTTAAAATATATTCAATTTATCTTAAATTTTTCAATTTCACTACAAACTACATAAAACAATAAATAATGTATTTTTCATATTTTATCATAGATTCTAATAATAGCAATTTTTAAAAAATTGATAATCTTTGTACTCACTTTTACCCGTCAGTTCTGTGTCCAATGTTAAAATTCAAAATTTCTGCGAAATATTGAAGTTTAATCGTGAAGTCCTCGTTTTAACTTAAGTGTTGGTAAAAAATTACCTACAAAGCCTGCCCTTTGTACGACAGTCATCTTGAATACAATGCAAGCGGCAAAGTTGTGGTGAATGCACGTATAGTTCCAGTCAAAATTTCAGTATTGTGGTGAGTAGTTATTTTCTTACGTATATATATTTCACTGTAATTTATATAAGGCTATATGTGATTTGTTAATAAGTAGCATCCACTAATAAAAAATATCAGAAAATACTTAATTCCGAATTATAATATCAAATTTGTATCCCTTTCATCAGTACCGTGTCGTTAGTTCCATGTTCGATGTTTCAGTTATCTTTTTTTCGCAAACTTCAATTTAAATTCTGCTTACGCAGAACTTGTTTATTTAATGTCATTATAAACTCATATAAATTTGGTGTTGTTCCCATATCTAATAATTGAGATATCGGTATACCCAAAATCCACCAGCCGCCACTGATGTGTGGTATTATTTGATTTTAAGATATTTAATGTATATTATGGTCAAAGTTGCAATAAATTTAATATTTTCCAATAAATTATGTGTTTTATTAGTACCCTGGTATACTCGTCACTTCCCTTGCATTCAAATTTAGAAAACACAGATATATCAGAAACTGTTTGAAAAAGTGACTGGCCGGGTCTGGAACAGTATATTTATTATATTATCTATGTTCTCATAACAAAATAGTGTTTACTTTTCTCCGAAATATATATATATATATATATATATATACATAAACAATATGAGGTCAAATATATATAAACAATATGAGGTCAAAAATTGCCCAACTTTTGTAGAATCACCCATACCATATATGTACAGGTTCAAGGTTATTCACGCAAAAAAAATTAAAATTAAAATAACAGCATGTCAACGTACATTCATCGTTAGTGCGATAAGCCCTAATTTTACCTTTATTGTTAGGATTCCACAATTACAACAATTTATATCAAACCAATTATGCGGTGACAACTGATGAAATAGCTTGACAGATATAAGGGTTGAATTTAGGTTTAAATTTAACGAGACTGCGTTCAAATACAGGCTGATAACTTATTTTTAAATTCCGCTTTTTTGTGTAAAATAAACATCAGTTTCATTTTCAGTTAAATTCCTTAAAATGTCTTTAGTATTAAGACACTGAATTTCGAATAATTACAATCCTTAACCCCAAACTGTCGAAGTCGAAACTATTTTACTTTTTTAGGAAAAACAGAATATTCGGAAAAAACGATATTTTTAGTACATTACGTACAGTAAGTAGGTGCTTCTTTTTCGGCCGGAACGAATAAATGGTATTTTTGTGACTCCTTCTCCAGCACTAAATCATTGTTTTAAAAATTCAGCTTCTCTAATATGCTAAATTCTACAATTTAAGTAAACTTAAAATTTAAGTAAACTTGCCTTGCCTAGTCAAATTAAAAATTAATAAAATTCACATATTATTTATCATACTTTAAATAGGATTAAATTACGCGAATACGTATGTTATGGTATGTAGTAATTATTAGTTTAATAAAATAAAATAAGTGTGAACAAGATTATTGTTAATGTATAAAATATTAAAATATAATTAATAAATAATAATTAATAAATTATCCCCATTTATGGTATTTTAAAGTTAAATTTTCTTTAATTATTAAATAAAAAAAATCTTAAATTATTTGCATGAAATTATAATAATTATTACAGTCGACTTCCTCTTAATCCGCATTCCTTTAAGTCGAATTTTCCTTTGAACTCAAACAGTTCAACATGTCAGATTCAGGCGCGGATAGGGGTGCAATTCCCCCCCCCCCCTAAATCACGACCGAAGCACTTTATTTTGACCAATATCAAAATTCGTTTTTTTAAAATGTTATTAAATGTATTCTTTAGAACAAATTTTCGGAAAGAAATTAAACAAAAATTGACCACACCTTAACAAAATCCTGAATCCGCGCCTGGTCAGATAACAACTTATTACCCAGTCAATACTACTAAAGTAATTTACTTAATTTAACTTTTTTCAATGAAAGTTGAATTAAAGGAAAAAAATACAAAGCACAATAAAAAACTGTATTTTATAAAACGACTATTCCACTTTTTGGACCAATAGTTTTTATCAGTTTTAAAGCGAAAATGAATTAATTAAGTTAATTTTCATTGTAAAACAAAAAATCATATTTGGCACAGGCAACGAGTTGAAACGACCCCGATTTCATCTCTAGATCGCGTTTTTTAATCGTCCTGAAATTTACAATAATTGAAAACAATACCTAACTCTAAATTTAGGTTGAGTCTGAAAAAAAAATTACGTTTTAACTTTTTTGTGGTGTATACATTACATTTTCTTATAAGGCAATCGCTTAAAAAACAGACCAAAGACTCAGTTGTTATCATGGGCGCCGGAAGGAATTCGTCTAGGGGGGGGGCCTTAAAGTTTTTTACAATTTTGTTAGATGTTATTTATAATCAAGTTGTACTGTAGAAGTTCACATTAAACTTAAGTCAAATAAAATATCATCTTTATATGCACAATCCACACAACAAGGTATGTTCGATCTTTATTCGCGCATGTTAAAAATCACAAAATTAGGCAACCTAGTATACATTCATACGTTAGTCGCCATTTTTATTGTTTTCAATTTCATTGTTTGCAATTATTGTGATGTTTTATGCGGATTTGTAATAGTTGTTTGGTTTTGTTCTTTATTATTGTGGATTATAGTGTAAAGTACTTTGGTTAGTGTGCTTCTGTTATTTTATTGGATTATTGTGGATTTTGTTGACTGTACCAGTGTACTTGTGTTTATTGTGCAAAAAAATATTGTTTAACCAGTAAGTAAAACTATGGTAAAATGTTTCTCCTATTTATATATAAATTTATTTATTTAGTGGCATGCTGTATGGTAAAAACTTGCAAGAATAATGGCAGAAATAGTGATTTCACATTTTACAAATCTTATAATGTTAAAAAACATTCCCAGTTTCATTAAAACTTAAAAAAAACTTTGTTTTCTTCTTCCATGCCTGTAAGACATAATTACTATTTTGGGTAATTTATTATAAAAATTGTAAACATTTAAAGCTATTTAATATTTGTTATAAATACATATTATTTTAAAAATCGGTTTAAATAAATAAATAAAATTAACATTGTTTTTCTTTTGTTTTATAATTTTTTTATATATATTTTTCATATATTAAGTATAACAACCATGGGCCCCCCCCCTGCCCCTATGTAGCGGCGCCCATGGTTGTTATACTTAATATATGAAAAATATATATAAAAAAATTATAAAACAAAAGAAAAACAATGTTAATTTTATTTATTTATTTAAACCGATTTTTAAAATAATATGTATTTATAACAAATATTAAATAGCTTTAAATGTTTACAATTTTTATAATATTAAAACACACACAAAACCAACTAATCAATTTATTTTTTGCTTAAACATACTTTTTCTGAAATATCTCGAAAAACAGACTGATTTAAAAAAAAATAAAAAACACCGATATATAGGAACTTCAAAGACCTTTACTCGATAAACCTTTCACATTCAAATTCTCAGGGAGTTAGTTACTGGGCGCAATTTTTTTCAAAAAACAGTTTCCGAGAAATTTAGGGTGGGAAGGTTTAAAATGAACACCCTGTATTTTTCATAAGTATGTAAGTGATAAAAACGCAAAACCCTTACTTAGAAGATGGATGTTTTAATAAATATGTACGAGGTGTGTTCAGAAAATAACGGGAATTGTTAAATTTCGCGGGTTCAGAGGGTCCGGTTGTCATAAAATTTTCTTTATTATGTTGGTATACATGCCCCCGAAGTATGATAAAAACTTTTGCTGTTTTCATTGTTTACTTTGTCTGTGGCAGCCGCTAAGGTTAGACGTGTTTTATGAGCTCGGCGATTTTTCGTTTGTTAAAAGAAATGGATCAAAGAATTTGTATCCAATTTTGCTTAAAAAATGAAATAAATTCTGTGAAATGTTAACAAAGGCCTATAGTGAGTCTGCTATAAGTAAAACAAGAGTTTACAAGTGGTATAAGAGTTTCCAAGATGGCCGTGAAAACGTTGAAGATGACGAACGCATAAGCACATTAACAACCGATAAAAACATGAAAAAAGTGGAAGAAATGGTTATAAACCATCAGAGAAGTCGCTGATGATGTTGGTATATCGATTGGCTCATCCCATTAAAATTTTTTCGAATGTTTTGGGTATGACACGGGTGGCAGCAAAATTTGTTCTAAAATTGTTAAATTTTGAACAAAATTTTTGGCCAAAAACAATACTGTAATGATGCCCCAGCCTCCATATTCGCCAGACATGCCTCTGTCTGACTTTTTCCTTTTCCCAAAAATAAAGAGAACCTTAAAGGGCCGTCGTTTTGCAAGCATTGATGACATTAACAGCGCATCGCTGAAAGAACTAAAGGCTATCCCAAAGATCGAGTTTAGAATTGTTTCTACTATTGGAAGAAGAGCTGGGACATGTGCATAATATTCAATGGGGACTATTTTGAAGGCGACAACATTAATGTAGAAGAATAAATAAATATTTGTTTCAAAAAACGAAAATTCCCGATATTTTCTGAACACACCTCGTATATGTAGCTAGACGTAGACAAGTTTAGAAACGCTTTGACAAAATTTTATGTGTTTACCTGCTTTATTTTTCGACTAAATTTTAATCAAATATGTTTTGGAATAAAGCCGTGTATAATTTCTTAAGGCATGTTGGGCACACAAAAGGAATTGTTAGGTTAGTTTAAATTGCATTTCATCACTAAGGTTGTGTAATATACATATGTACATTAGGGTGGGCCGAAAATCCGCTTTTTTAGAATTTCGTTTAGTAATAGCAAAAATTTTGTTCATTATGTTGTAAAAAAATTTTGTGTAAAAGATTAAAATTTTCGATCAACATCCTAGGCTCGCCCAACGCAATTAAAGATCAAAATGTTCAAAAACATTTTGATACTAAAATCGGGTTTATTTCTGAAACTATCCATCTGAAGTAATTTTGTGTAAGGACCTTTTTGTAGAGCATAAAATTTCCGATCGAAATAAGTTAAGAAAATTTTTTTTGAACATTTTGATCTTTAATTGCGTTGGACGAGCCTATAGGCTATAGGATGTTGATCGAAAATTTTAATCTTTTACACAAAATTTTTTTACAACATAATGAACAAATTTCTGAAACAATCCATCTGAAGTAATTTTGTGTAAGGACCTTTTTTGTAGAGCATAAAATTTCCGATCGAAATAAGTTAAGAAAAAAAAATTTTGATCTTTTACACAATTTTTTTTTACAACATAATGAACAAAATTTTTGCTATTACTAAACGAAATTCTAAAAAAGCGGATTTTCGGCCCACCCTAATGTACATATATCATTTAACCAAATATATGTATGTAAATGTAATTAATTTGACAAATAATGATATTAATTGATGGTTAAATTAAATGGTTAAACAAGAACTTACATAAAATAAAAAAATTGATTTTTAAATTTATTAATTGTTTTTTGCATCACAACAGATGCTATAGAAATTATAAAAAAACTTTTCTACACTGAGAGAAATCATACTATTATAATAAACAAATCATATATTTGGTAGTTTTCAGTTATAATTAAAAAATATTGTTTCTGAATAACAAATATTTGTTTATTATTTCAATACGGCAAAAATAATATATTTTTATTTAATATGCCATTTGTTTTATTGAGTTTGCTTAAAAGAAATAAATATTTCTTTATAAAAACCAAACAGATTAATACATTTAAAACATAGATATATCTATTAATTAAAAATAAATCATATTTTTAAATAAATAAATATATTTTGTCCAACTTCCATAAAACAAATGATACAATTTTAATTAATAAATAATGCATTTGTAAGAAATAAATGTTTATTGTTGAATATGTTTTCTTTATTAAATGTTACACGTTTTGTTTACAATAAAGCTGTGTTAAGTAAAAAATAATAAATCATTTTTTATTAATAAATATATTTTGCAAAATTTGCTAAATATGCCCTAAAATACGTTATTTACTTATTTCACGCCCTCGCGTAAGCATCATTAGTTTTAGTTTTATGTTGTGAAGTAGTGAAGTACCTGTAAAAAATGAATTTAAAGGACTTTCTTATCGATCTCGGTTTAAGTGATGTTGTGTCCAATTGTAAAGGTAATTTATAACAGTTTTTTTCTTCTTTAAAATGTTAACAATGATTTTAATAAATGAAAAGCTTTATGACGGAATATTTACCATCAGGTTCAAACTTCCAAAGTAGCAACTAAAATGTGATTTTTAATGCATCATTGCAATGATTACATTCTGTTGTGATATTCTTAGTTAAAGAGATCTTCGCTATATATATTTTTTTGTTTATTTCCAAATTTTTATTTTAGAATAGAAGAGGCGTCAGTTGTTTTTTTAAAAGAAGATTCCTATCAACCTGCTGTTTACAATAAATGAGGATGGCCAACCAGTGTTGTCCATACTCCAAACGTTAATTAGCAAACCCTTTAAACGAACCAACTTTAAGTCATGACATTGAATAGTCATTTTGTACAAAATCAAATGACCGATCTTAAAGACAGGAAACACAAATAACATTGGCGACGCCAATTTGGCGTATTTAGAAGAACAACTATATACATTATTATTATAAATATTGAAACATTTTTTATTATTTAAAATTTGTTATTTATTAACAAATTCATTGTTTTACAATAAATAAATATTCAATTTTTATTGCTTTAAATTTGTTTATTATTAACAGGTTTTATTTTTATGCAATATGGTATAAATTTGTTTTAAATAAATAAATTTTTTACTTTTAATAAATGTATTTTAATTATTAATATTTTAAGATCGTAGTAAAAAATAAATATATTATTTATTAAGAAACATACAAAAACAAACGCTTTATTACATTTAAATGGGATGTTTATTAACCCTATATGCAATAAAGCATTTATTATATATAAATAAAACTGCTTTATAAAAAACAAACTGTTTTCTCAGTGTAAAAAAGTATACAAAATATTGTAATATAAATTAATTTAAATTATATTTCAACAGTGCTTGGGTTTCTTTTAACTCGTAAAACAATTAAAAACCCACTACATCAATAAAATTAAGTCTTCTAAATTAAAAAGAGAAAATTCGGTATACCACGGTTTCGGCGTACATCGCAAACAACTTGCCAGACTTGCTGTAACTTTTTGTAAAAGTATATAAAAACAGAACAAAAATAAAGCGTTTACATTGTTTCCTAAGGAGAGCTTTCAGCAATATTGAATGTCGCGTATAAAATATATTTAAAAGCAAGGAAAATGCGCTGGGGGTAAAATCTGTCAGGAAGCGAGGTCTCATTATGTTTACATTTAATGTTACATCTTTATAATTAAATTAAATCTGGAATTTCATTTTTAATTTTTATGCTAAAAAATAAAAAAAAAATTTATAATAATTTTATCATTATAATATTATATATTAGCACTATTATTTATTATGTAAAGCTTTTAGAAAAAATAAAATAAGGAGATTTTTACAACTTTCTCATAATATTGTAGATCTCTTATTAAATATTAAATTTATTAACTTATTTGTTTGTTAATTATAGTAGTATATTTAGATTTGCAATTTTTTCGTTTATCAATGTAACATGGAATCTTAAGTTTTTTGAGTAATTAAAGTGTAAATTTTAATAAATAGCTCAAAATTGTACATAATGATAAAAAAAAAATTTGAATTCGAGTTTTTTTAAATTTTTTGCATTTTCTAAGAACATTTACTATAGTAATGTATATTTTTTTACAGCATCAGAAAGTAGAGATTTCAACGAACAAAAAGCACAGCGACTTTTAAAAAAAAACTGATATTTTGACGCAAGAATTTTCGATTGAAAATTAGGGTGATATTAAGTCAAAATAAGTTGAAAAAATAAATATTTCAAATTAAATAAATTACAGTTTATTTGGGACATAAAAAAGTAAGTTTAGAATTTAATAATTAAACTTTTTAACTGAAAAAATTTGCAGCAATCACATTTTTTTGATGAAATTTTCAAATTCCAGTTTTTTTCGATTTTTCGCATTTTCTGAGAACATTTACTATAGTAATGTATATTTTTTTACACCATCAGAAAGTAGAGATTTTAACAAACAGAAAGCACACCGACTTTTTGAAAAAAGCTGATATTTTGACGCGAGAATTTTCGATTGAAAATTAGGGTTTTTTTTATATTAAGTCAAAATAAGGTGAAATAATAAATATTTCAAATCAAATAAATTACAGTGTATTTGGGACATAAAAAGGTAAGTTTTCACCAAATTTCGTGGAAAATTTTTTTTTTTAAAAAGATAAATAAAAAAACCAAAAACTTATTTATTTGAATTTTTCACATAAATTTTGAGGTTATGTGAAAAAATTGTAAATACAAAAGTGGTAGATCTTTTTATTACCTACAACTTTGCCATTTATTTTTTTTTCCATAGGACTTGTAGTTTTGCCGGAAATCGAGATAAACCATTTTTAACCCTAAAAACCTCACCCCCCCACTTCCCGAATTCAGATCGCCCGTAATTTATTTTTCCTTTCTTTTTTATTATACTCTCCTCCTTTTCCAATGGGTTTCATCCTACTGTAATTTTTTTTCACTTTTTACCATTTTTAAAGGCTTCGGCACTGGTCTAAATTAGTAGATTTAAATTTAAAAAAAGTTTTGACCCAGGCGGGGATTGAACTTAGGTCTGTCACTTGTCAAGCTTGTCAAGCTGTTGTCATAACCCATTCGGCTGTCAGCCGCTCTTATAAAAACCAATTTTATTTGTCAATAAATATTGTTCATAATATTTTAAAGTTGAATATATTATATGTTTTGCTGTTTTGAGCTAAACTTTTTGCATCTTTATTTGTTTTTACGGGTCATTTAACCATGGAGCTTACTCTCTTAAAATGAATTAGTCAAAAATAACTAATTATAAGTCATATTTGACTAATTGTCATAGTGAAAAAGCAGTCACTAATAATTAGTCAAATTCCACTGAATGAAATAGTCAAATTGGTAAATTTAAAATTTAAAAAAAGTTCTGACCCAGCCTGGGATTGAACTCAGGTCTGTCACTTGACAAGTTTGTCAAGCTAACCTCTTAACGCATTCGGCTGTCAGCCGCTCTTATAAAAATTAATTTTATTTGTCAATAAATATTGTTCATAATATTTTAAAGTTTAATATATTATTTGTGTTGCTATTTTGAGCTAAACTTTTTGCATCTTTATTTGTTTAATGGGTCATTTAACCATGGAGAGGTATATGCATTTAATTCAAATAATTCTTTGTTGTTGGCCGTAAACGACTAAAGAAATTGGTTACTTTTGACTGTCAGAAATAGTCAAATATGGTAACTAATCTTAAATTAGTCAAACTTTAACTATTTACATAGTAAAAAATAACTATTTAAAAGTGAAAACGAATATTTTATTAGTAAAAAATGCTGGTACTAATTCAAATAGTAGAATTTTGACTATTTCATTTTTAGAGAGTAGGTATATGTATTTAATTCAAATAATACTTTGTTGTTGGTCGCAAACGATTAAAGAAGTTAGTTACTTTTAACTCTCAGAAATAGTCAAAGATGGTGACTAATCTTAAATTAGTCAAACTTTAACTATTTACATTGTAAAAAATAACTATTTAAAAGTGAAAACGACTATTTTATTAGTAAAAAATGCTGGTACTAATTTAAATAGTAGAATTTTGACTATTTCATTTTTAGAGAGTATATCAACATCAGAAACGCGCATGAGTTAGGAACAATATATTTACTACAAGAAAGGGAATCTCGCAATTTTTAACTTTAACATTTTTTTACAAGCGTTCGGAAAGTTGCTATTTATATTTTTGTATTGAATTACTAAAGCAAAACATTTTGTTTTTAAATTTAAAATACTTGATTATTAATTAAAAGGCTTCATGATTTTATAATCTTAATCCTGCTCTCTTAAAATAAAATAGTCAAAATTTTACTATTTGAATTAGTGCCAGCGTTGTTTACTAATAAAATAGTCGTTTTTTACTTTTAAATAGTTATTCTTTACTACTTAAATAGTTCAAGTTTGACTATTTCTGAGAGTAAAAAGTAATTAATTTCTTAACTCGTTTTTAATTCTTGCGGCAAACAACACATTATTGTTAATGTTAATAGCATGTAGGCTCCATGGTTAAATGGCCCATAAAAACAAACAAAGATGCAAAAAGTTTAACTCAAAATAGCAACACAACAAATATATTTAACCAAATTTAAATTTTATTAACAATAATTGACAGATATTTACAATTTGTATAGAGCAGTGGCGCATCCAGTGATGGACTCAAGTTCAAACCCTGGGTGGATTAAAACTGTTTTTAATTTAATAAGTAGGTTTAAATTAGAAAAAAATGTAATCCACTTTTCATTCTGTGGAATTTGACTAATTATTAGTGACTGCTTTTTCGCTATGACAATTAGTTAAATATGACTTATAATTAGTTATTTTTGACTTAATTCATTTTAAGAAAGTATATTAACGCATTTGCGTTCGCAAAGTAAGCGTAAAAAAATGAGTGCGTATAAGAATTACTTTGCTCACGCGAGTAGAAAAAAATTCTTACCAAAAAGACATTTTTATTAGCGAAGCGCACTTAATTTATGTCCGATTTTTTTAAAATTTAACAAACTCATTTTTGACTTATTCATTTTTAGAGAGTGTTAGAAGTGTGTTTTCGCTCAATTTTGAGACTAAAAAGTATAAGAATAAGTATTTTTTTATTCAAAAACTGCCCTATTTTCTGCTATTTTAAGCTTTAGCACTGACATTAGGGTGATTCAAAAAAACCTTTTTTTTTTGTTTTTTTTTTCCGGAACCATGCTCAAAAGTTTCGTTTAGATATAAAAATAAGCCTGTGAAAAAATGAGCTCTTAATTTCAAAATTAAGCACTTTTTGATTTTCCATAAGAATTTGAAATATTTTTGTAGAGAATTGAACGCTCTACAAAAAAGGTCAAGAGTAATTTTTCGGTAAGTTATTCAAGGTTAAAGTGAAATTAACCGTCAATTTAGTCGTTTTCTCGAATTTTTTCTGGATTTTTTAGTTCAAAGGGCTAAAAACGAATCGAAATATTGTTTATGAGCTCTGGAAATTTGGAAAAACAGCGTTCAATTCTCTAGAAAAATATTTCAAAATTTTTTAAATGAGTCGGCAGACTCGCCAAATTAGTTAAAAAAACCCAATTTTTTTTAATAATTTGAACTTTGACCTTAAATTTCTTTAGAAGGATCAAATTAATCAAAAAATCATAAAAAAAACCTTTTTTGTAGAGCGTTCAATTCTCTACAAAAATATGTCAAGAACTTTACAGTACGACCTATTGTTCGTTAGTTACAAAAATAAAAAGAAACAAAAATATTTTTTTTTGTTATTCTTATGGAAAATCGAAAAGTGCGATGCGGGACATCTTAATTTTGAAATTAAGAGCTCGTTTTTTCACAGGCTCATTTTTATATCCATACGAAACTTTTGAGTGTGGTTCCGAGAAAAAAAATAAAAAAAAAGGTTTTTTTGAATCACCTCAACTGACATATTTCGAGATATACTAAAAAAACTAGGATACCAACAAAGTTATTTAAATGTATAAATAGCTAATAAAATTACTGAAAATGTAACCAAAAAAATCTTTGACAGGTCCTGAATTTTTAATTCCTTTGGCAAGTTTTTGAGTAAAACTTGCCAAAGACGTATACTATTAACTATATTTGATTGATTGATAGGCACATACAGAAATAAAAACCTTTATGAAGCTAGTAATTGGGTGTTAGGCGTCAGTGACCACAGAACAAACCAGTGGTCAGTGACTGGCTTATTTCATTATTCACTGTGATTTGGACCAATCAGGTTTTAAACTGTGCAATGTTTTGTAATAATTATTATACAATTATAAATAAATATTTAACTCATACAGTTTTAGGCCAAAAAATCTGTATTTTTGCCTTATTACTAAAAACCGATAAAAATATTTTATTTTTAAAATTATAATTTTTTACCTTTATTGTTTTAATCTAGAATTTAAAACTTAAGTATAGTCATATAAAATATAGGAGTTTGATACTTTAAAGCCATTTTGTCGGATTTTTTTATTAAAAAACTTCGAATATTAAAACCAAATTTCAGTCGGGGACTTTTATCATATCTGAATACATTAAAGAGAGTTTTGGTAGACTAAAATGATAGTGCTCATGGGATTCAAATTTACACTGTTATCTCTCAGGGAAAATATCGTTTATAAAAAAGGATAATAAAGGACCAAGTGTATATAAAAAATATGCACTCTTGGAACACGACACTTTACTTAGCTTGAGACCTTTTTATTAACAAAATTGGATAAATTGCAGACAGACAAAAAGTTATATTTTCAAAAGGGATCCCTTATGCAAATTTTTTGTTTTGTGCTAGTCAATTTTTTTATTTTTTGCTTTTTTTATATAATACAAATTTCAATATAACCTATTTTATGTTGGTTCTTCTTATTGTTTGTTCGATTTTATTAAATTAAAAAAGAAATAATTTATTTTAATTTTTAAGAACTACACTGCTCAGCACAACTTTTATAGTTTTGTTTGAATCTTTATAATATAAACTGCGCACCACTCAATGTGTCGCGACCAAAAAGTTCGTCCTTTTTTAAAACGACATAACTTTTTTGTTTCTTGAACGATTTTATTTTGGTCTGTGATGTCTGCTAACCCCATCCTCTGGCAATTAATTCTATAGATATTAAACACACGGTTCTTCAAGTAAATTTTCTACAGGGTGATATGTAAAACGGTGAAAAATTTCAATAATTTCATCCAAGCCCCGTTTGTAAAACAATAATTTTTTTTTCGTTTTTACTTTGAAATAATGAAGTATTATGTGTTACCTTGAAACGTTTTTCAAATTTTTCGAATTGGTATCTTAGCAACGAAAATATGATTTTTTTCCAAAAGAGTACATTTAAGACTTTTTGGTAGGGAATATACTCAGTCTTTTTAAGAACAAGAAAATAAGATGGTAAAAGATTGTTCCTTGAATAATTCTGAACAAGCGACAAGCAACAAACTTCCATTATTTTCAGAGGGGCCTAAGCAAAGACCACTTTTTCAAAATGACATTTTGGTGAAAATTTGCGAAAACTAAACCTGAACCGATATTTACGTTCGAGACATGTTTTCTTTATAATTTTGACCTCCTGATTGTGATTCAAATTTAAGTTTCAGATAAAACCAAAATCATCAAGAATCAAAATTCTAAAACAATTCCCTGTTGTTAAATGTCTTAATAAAATCCGATTGCTGTCGTGTTTCTTGCATATTTATGATGAAAATTTGGCATATTTATGATGAAATTTGGGGATTCATTTTTTGGGAGAAATTACTGCAATTTGTTTGAGTGGTTAGGATAATGTTACATAACATACATTTACATTGAGCAGTAGTGATAATATCATTGATAAGTACATAATTGGTAATAAAGTTAAATACAAATATTTTTGTTCATTTTTGAAAATTGTATGCGTAGATATAATCATAATCAAAACTTCAACATTCAACAGAAAAATGTAACAAACAATAACAATAATACCTTTTAATATTTCGTTGGCCCTCCCCTAAGCCGTAATAATTCGTTAACCCTCCTGGGCATTCCCTCGACCAAGTTCCTTAGAAATTTCTGGGGTACCCCATTCTTCCTGAATAGCATTTACCAATTCATCCAAATTTTTTATGCCTCCTTCCCTTTCTTTCATCTTCAATTTTATCCTGCTCGACACATGCTCAATGAGATTCATATCCGGAGACAAATGTGGCCAATTCATTTTCTCAATATGGTGGTCCCCTAAATACTCATTTACTATATGTAAAAAAACAGTAAAAACCAGCAATCGGATTTTATTGACACATTTAACAGCCAGGAATTGTTTTCGAATCTTGATTCTTAGTGATTTTGGTTTTATCTGAGACTTAAATTTGACAACTGAATCACAATCAGGAGGTCAAAATTATGAAGAAAACATATTACGAAAGTGAATATCGGTTTAGGTTTAGTTTTTGCAAACTTTCACAAAAATGTCATTTTCAAAAAGTGGTCTTAGCTGAGGCCCTCTAAAAATAATGGAAGTTTGTTGCTTGTCGCTTTTTCAGAATTATTTAAGGAACAATCTTTCACCATCTTATCTTCTTGTTCCTAAAAAGACTGAGTGTATTGCCTTAAAAAAAGCCTTAAATGTACTCTTTTGAAAAAAAAAATCATATTTTCGTTGCTAAGATTCCAATTCGAAAAATTTGAAAAACGTTTCAAGGTAACACATAATACTTCATTATTTCAAAGTAAAAACGAAAAAAAAATTATTTTATTACAAACGGGGCTTGGATAAAGTTATTGAAAACTTTCACTGTTTAACATATCACCCTGTAGGAAATTTACTTGACCAACCGTGAGATTCATATCTATAACATAAATTGCCAGAGAATGAGGCTAGTAGACATCACAAACCAAAATAAAATCTTTCAAGAAACAAAAAAGTTATGTCGTTTTGAAAAAGAACGAACTTTTTGGTCGCGACACATTGAGTGGTGCGCAGTTTAAAAGAATTTACTTTATTTAGCAATTTAATTAAAAATACACAGTAAAAAAAATCAACTCTAAGCAACACTAATTAGAGTTCACACAGGTCCACACTAAATAGTGTTGTTTTATAACACTACAATTAGAGTTAATTTGTAGTGTAATTTTCCCCAAGTAAGCAAGTATGATTTTACACTATAGCACTGAGGATAAAGTAATTTTACACTGTATTAAAAAGTGGTTTACCTAAAATCGTGTACTTCTACACTTCCTGGGTAAAATCCCACTTTTGTTAAGTGTAAATTAACACTACTTTGGAAAAGTTCTAATTTTAGAAAGGTACTTTTACTCTTTTAATGCAAACTTCTAGTGTAAATTAACACTATTATTTGAGTAAAACCTATTGGTGGTAGTCAGAGCTGCAAGCTCTCAGAAAACTTAAATCGTTTTTTTGATTTAAATCGTTTTAATGACTTAAGTCATTTGGTAATAAGTCATTTCTCTAAAACTGACTTAAGACTTAAAACTTAAGTAATTTTCAAAATGATTTGTGACTTAAATATTTTTTTAAAAATAGAAAAAACTTAAGTCATTTATAAAGTAGTACATACGATTTAAGTCAGATAGAAACGATTTAAGTGAAAAAAAGATTTAAGTTTTTTTAGAAAATATTTAAGTCAGATTTTTCATATATTTTTTTATAAATTTTTAACAGCGGCATTTTCTTTTGAACTGCCAGGGGTTCAAGCGGCAGCAGATCAAAAACTCCTTTAATTTCCTACCTACAATTGCTACCGCTAGTGGATAAAAAAACCGCCGCGGTAAAGTTAGCTTTTTGGAACCGTTTGACGGCTACATTAAAAAATGTCCTGTCTAAAATGAATTAAAAAAAGTGGGGATTTATAATTTTGTTATTTTGTTTGCCAACATTCGTCATGTTCGTGCGTAGTTATGTCTAATTTGTGATTATTATTGCAAAGTGAAAACAATCTGAGCGGTCGTGAATCGAGAGTTTGGAACTTCCCATCAATACTCCCTTAAGGGAGGAATATTTTTTTCTTACTACCTCGGCCAAAAATACGTTGTTTCGTCCCCGATTCCACGGCAGAAAGTTTACGTTTGATGCATTGGTCAAATTTACGTTTGATGCATTGGAATGGGGGACGAAAAAACGTATTTTCACTAGTAATACCACTAGAGGTCAAAAAATTTCCGGATTTAATTTGACCTCGTGTGGTATTCGGTAAGAAAATTCCACACCAAATTGTGTTTAAATAATTAAAATTTATTTTTTGATTTAACTTGACCTCGACTTGATTATTTAGTTACCATGGCAACTAAGTCAACCCCAACCTAAAAGTTATTTCAGTTTTGAAGCTGTCAAGCGGCACGACGTAAAAAAATGTGAAATTGTCTGCTGTAATGATCAATCATCGTGCAATGACTTATTTACCCGCATTATTAGAGGATTGTGGCTCCTACTTGAAGAAAGAAAATTTGTTTTGAATTGTTCACGAATATTTGCATCTTAACTATTCAAAACTCAAAGTGCTAAATGGAAAAAAAGGTGAATAGAATAGTGTCTAAATATTATATATATTTCATTAGACATAGACATTTAATTTATTTCAAGTCCTGCATTTTCGCCATTAAGAAGAAAGGAGGTGTCCAACGAATATAGAAAATATCTAAACTTTGTAATGGAAATGTATCAAAATTATCATGTAAACAAATAAAAACCAGATTGTCAAAAAAATATTCTGTCATTATAAACGTCAAAAAAATTTCCACTAAAATTTAACCGTTGCTATGGTGATCTATCAAAAATACACGTTTTGATTGGTTAAAAATTACAGGTGTGGAATTTTCGAGTATATTACACTACAAGGGCTACGAAGGCTTCGCTCGTGCCGCAAATGTCGGGGCAGGCATCAATATGTTTCGATATACACATTTAATTTTTTCCCGTATTTTCGGCCGGGTTGGGTATGGTTGTATTTTCGGCCGGGTAGCAAGAAAAATAGTATACACTACACGGGCAGAAAGTGTGAGAGCCCTGAACTGCCATGCAGGAATCTCACACTTTCTGCCCTTGTAGTGTAATATACTATTTTCTAGATGGATGTTGAACCAGCTAACAAAAGTTAACAAAACAACAAGTTATCACTTTTTGAAATACAGCGATGTTAAGAAAAATGCTTCAACTTTTATCTATTTTAACAGAGTTTGAATCTATTACCGTTTAAAAGTTACCCATTTATTTATATAAAAAAGTAGCCTCCCTGTATGTCTACTCCCTGTATGTCTACTCTACTAAAAAAGGTGGTTTAAGTTTTTATTTTTATTGTCTAATATACAAGGTGTCCCTAAACTTATTGGCATAAATTTAGGAAAAGATTGAGCAAGTCAAAATAAGACAAAACCCCAAATATGTATTTTTCCTAATTACTTATATTTCCAAGATACAGGGTGATAAAGTGTTACTTATCATATCGGTTTTTTTAATATAACCTCTTCTTGGAAAAGTGATATTTTGCGAAGAGTCACTTACTACCAAAACACATATTCACACATAATTATATTTGTTTTAGTGAACACAGTGTCGTAGAAACGGGGGTTGCTTTAAGCTTATTGTTCCATACAAACTTTGAGGTTAGGTTTTTATTAAAAAAGCTAAAAAGGGCATTTCATGAGCTTCGGGAATTTTTGCCCTGACCGTCACATTAAAAAAATTGTAGTTTTTTCAATTAAAAAATTTGTTATCATATACCTTTTAGTCCTTTAATACGATATAACAATTATTGTAATCTCGAATATCTCGGAAACGGTTTATTTTTTTAAGTTTGAGAGGTACACCTTTTGAATAGTAGCCAAACTGAGTATTCGAAAAATTGCATCAAATGGTATAAAAACCTAACCTTAAATTTTTTATGGGACAATAAGGTTAAGAAACCCCTGTTTCTACGACACTGTGTTTACTCGAACAATTGTAACTATGTGTGAATATGTGTTTTGGTAGTAAGTGACTGTTTGCAAAATATCACCTTTCCAAGTCTACTATAGTAGAAGTTATATTATAAAAACTGATATGATAAGTAACACTTTATCACCCTGTATCTTTTAAACATACGTAATTAGGAAAAATATTTATTTAGATTTTCGTCTTATTTTGACTTGCTTAATCTGCTCCTAAATTTATGCCACTAAGTTTAGAAACACCTTGTATACTCAAAAAATGTGTTTTAAGTTTTTATTTTGTTTGTAAGTGTTCTGAAAATAAATCGTTTTAAATTCTTAACATAGTGGTTTATTATCATCTGTCTCTACAATAGATTAATAATATCAGTATCATTAATGGGGCAAAATTTGCCAAGTGTACCAGGTGAAAAAATTTTTGTCAACGATTTTGTTTAAACTTTCCTTAT
The DNA here is from genome assembly GCA_921294245.1 of Brassicogethes aeneus. Taxonomy (NCBI): domain Eukaryota; kingdom Metazoa; phylum Arthropoda; class Insecta; order Coleoptera; family Nitidulidae; genus Brassicogethes; species Brassicogethes aeneus. The sequence continues at coordinate 53,972,621 of OV121134.1, forward strand.
TTGTTGTTCTTATAACGAAGAATCATAGCATACCATTTTTTTGCTCTAGGATTGTTAGAGTTATGGATTATTGAAATTTATCGATTTCTTACTTTTTGGTGAAATCGCTTTTTATTTAAAAATTCATAACTTCTGTTCATCTCTTTATTAAATATTTCAATTTAACCACCTTAAATGATTTTTTCCGTACTTTTCAATGGGCTATACCGTTTTTGCAAAAAAATAAAAATTGCAATTTTTTTTTTGAAATTTTGCAAAATTTTGCATTTTTTAAAACAATGTGTATTTTTTAATTTTTTTTAAAATAGCATAAAATCCAAGTTTATTATGTTACCTTTGAATAAAAAAAAAATTTGGAGTGGGCCCGACATGTAGAAGGGAAGTTTTTCATATTTGAATGCCGCACGGTCTAGCCATCGAATAGCTACTACACTGCCGTATGCGTTTATACCTAGTGGATGCGAGTAAACGAATACAAAATGATAATTTAAAATGTAAAATTATGTTTGAGTAGTCAATGATGTATTTTAAATATTTACACTGCCGCACGATATAGTTTTTTAACTGTATTTTTTTGCACAAATTGTTTAAGCATGGGTCTACATTATTGTTATAACTAGAGACCGGATAAATAAGCACAATTTAAAAAAAAAAGTGCTTAAAAAAGTATCAAAATATTAAATAAAAAGCTCTTAAAAAGCATGAAATTTGCCAAAAAAGCACCAAATAAGCAAGTTAATTAAAAATAATTAATATATAGAGGCAAAAAAGTTGTAATAATCTTAATATTGGTGTTTATTATTTAAATGATACATTTTATTATTTTTACATTATATCTATTATTAAGACCTAAAGAAATGTATAACTAGATGTTTCTCCAAATTTTCTATAGTAAAATTATGTCTTCTGTCTGTTAAAATGTTTTTGTATTCAGAAAAACTTCGCTCCACATCCACACTGGTTATTGGTGCATATTTAAATTTCGGGATAATGGCTGGATCCATTTCAAAATCGGAATCTTGCCCACTAATTAAAATAGATATTCTTTTCAATGTTTGGAACCCTGAATTTTTCGAGAGAGTCTGGACCAATTTTTCTTTAATTGTTTGACCAATAGATCCTGGAATAGTATTTACTGCAGCTTCAAAACTTTTAATAACATTGACGGATTCCAATAAAGGTAGCTGTTGTTTTTCCAATAGCTGAATACTCTGACTTACAAATTTAAAATGACTTTTAATAAAAGCTAAATTGTGTGTAAGTTCAGGTATTTTTACAATTTCCTGACATTCTTGAACTGCTTTGCTTTCTGTGCCTTCAAATTCAAGTAACAATCTATTAAATTCTGTAAAATTATCGGCATAGTACATGGCAGCATCTAGCCAAGTTCCCCATCTTGTTACAATTGGTTCTGGAGGTAATGGAACATCAGGCAATCTTTCTTTAAAAAATTGTACTCTCAATGGAGCTTTTATGAATATTTTTTTGCCATTTTTTATTAATGTGTTGACCAACGGATACTGCAATCTTATAGTTTCTGCTATGCGGTTAAGCCCATGAGCTAAGCAGGTACAATGTATTAAATTATAGTAAAAAACCTTTAAATTTGATGCAGCTTTTATCATGTATGCTGCAGCATCCGAAAGCATCAATAGAATTTTTTCATTCGGAACCACCTCGGGCAAAAAAACTTGTTTAATTCCTCAAGAACAAATCTAGAAACAGTGTTATTATTCGTTTTTGTTAATTCTTTGGAACTTATTAAAAATCCTTCTGTGACGATATCTTCATTTAAGACTCCTATAATTAAGTTGGCAATATATCTTCCACATGTGTCAGTTGTTTCATCTACAGCAAACCATATATAATTATTTGCTATCTTCTTTTTAATTTGCTGCATTGTTTCGTCATAAACTGGAGAAACATAATTTTTACGAAGAGTACTTTCATCTGGAATGTTTTTTTTTGCAATATTTCTGTAGAAATTGTCTAAAAGAGCTATTCTGTAATTTATTTAATGGAATATCCGATTTAACCATAGCACTACACAAGTCAAATTTAAATTAAATACAATATTGGGGGTAGATTAAAGGAACAATAATTATGGGAATGCCCTGTAATCTTTATAGTTATATAACACTAAACTATTTGAATATATTAAAATAAATTTAATAACGGGGAATTATTGGTATCAATTTGGTCATTGAGAATAATATCAGTTTTTTTCCTTTAATTTGTTAATTTCCATAAACTCTAATAAATTTAGTTTCATACTTTTGTTTTCTATATGTAAGATTTTGAAGTTTGAATTAAACAGTGTAGTTTATATTAACATATTATTAACATGGAGTTTCATCAAGTAAAAGTCGAAACAATTAATTAAAAAAAATGTATAAAAATATGGAAAAAAGTTTAAATAAGCACGAAATCAAAAAAAAGCATAAAACCTTAAAAAAAGCAAAAAATTAAGCAATAAGCATCATGCTTAAAATCCGGTCTTTAGTTATAACCGTAACGGCTTGCCTGTAAGCTGAATGGCGCCTTTACGGTTATAACAATACATTTTTTATCATCGACCCTCCTTGCGAAATCTATGTAGACCCATGCTTAAACAATTTGTGCAAAAAAAAATACAGTTTATATACAAAAGTGCTCTTTTAGTTCCACCCTTACTTTGTAAGAAGTCCCATAAGCCAACTGAATGGCTTGTGCGGGTTAGGGGTAGGAACGGACCGCGGGCTTAAAGTCCCCTCCGAAGGACTAATACACAATAAAAAAAACTATATCGTGCGGCAGTGTAAAAATTTAAAATACATCATTGACTACTCAAACATAATTTTACATTTTAAATTATCATTTTGTATTCGTTTACTCGCATCTACTAGGTATAAACGCATACAGCAGTGTAGTAGCTATTCGATGGCTAGACCGCGACATGTCGGGCCCACTCAATTTTTTTTTTTATTCAAAGGTAACATAATAAACTTGGATTTTATGCTATTTTAAAAAAAAATTAAAAAATACACATTGTTTCAAAAAATGCAAAACTTTGCAAAATTTCAAAAAAAAATTGCAATTTTTATTTTTTTGTAAAAACGGTATAGCCCATTGAAAAGTACGGAAAAAATCATTTAAGGTGGTTAAATTGAAATATTTAATAAAGAGATGAACAGAAGTTATGAATTTTTAAATAAAAAGCGATTTCACCAAAAAGTAAAAAATCGATAAATTTCAATAATCCATAACTCTTGAATGAACAATCCTAGAGCAAAAAAATTTTATGCTATGATTCTTTGTTATAAGAACAACAAATAAGTAAAGTTTAAACAAAATCTGTGACAAAAATTTTTTCACCTGGTACACTTGGCAAATTTTGCCCCTAATACCATAAAATTATTATGAACATTTAAAAAATCGTTATATTGTAATTATTTTGATTTAAAACAATTTTTGATTCAAGTCATTTTATTGACTTAACTCTTAGATCACGATTTAAATAAAAAATATAGACTTAAGTCATAAAAACGACTTACTAAAGGAATTAAGTCATAAAATGACTTAAATCACTTTATATTGATTTAATAATTTGCGAAAATGACTTGACTTGAAATTTAAGAAAATTATTTAATTCAAAGACTTAATACTTAAATCATTTGAACTTTATCTTAGAATTTAAATCATTTTGATTTTAGAATTGACTCTTTTTAAAACTGACTTGTTGCAGCTCTGGTGGTAGTGAATAAAACGAAAAGTTAATAAAGAGAAACATTTATTTGGAACATCTATGACAACTATCAAAATCGGTGCCTTTTAAAATATAATGTTATATTTGAGTCGGATGGCTCGTTTAAGCAAAATGGTTCTTTAAAACGTAAAAGTTTTAGATCAATGCAATGTTTTACTGGCTGTAAACTTGTAAGCAATGAATTATCTTGAGAATTTATCAGTAATCCATTTTTCTGTTATAAAAAATGGGTGATCCCATTGGTAGAGAGGCGTCAGGCGGCTGTATGTCGGGGATTTACCACACGTGTACAAATGTTTCATAATATTAATAAAAATGTAGGTATAGGTTAATATAACAACTATTACGCTTGAAAATAAAAGGTAAATGAAGTGTGTATGTATTTATATTATAAATGTTACAAGTACCCGACCTACTGCCGTAAATTATTGATATATAATATAGGTCGGGTATGGACATCCTTTTAACATATTGGTACTTATTGAGTATTAAGGCTTAAAGAAAAAGGAAGTATAATACTTACCAAAAAATTATGTCTTCTTATGGATTCACCGTAATTAAAATCTGAACTGAAAAAAAATGTCACACTTCCACAACGCGGTATCTCCGGACATGCACTGCGTAGGTAGATAGGTACCAACCAAACATTTTAAAACGCATTTTGGTCATTACCAGTTTTTTCAGTCTATTTTGCCACTATTGGTGTAATTTAACGTTAATTGTGTTACAATGGGCACTAGTAGTGTAAAGAAAAAAGAGCTTTTAGTAACATCAAAACAGACAAAGAAATTGGCATGCACTGTAGTGTACATTTTATTACTATTTAACACATTAAGGGGTAATAAACACTCGCATTAAGTTTTTCTACCCTTTTGATTTATTTTAATAATAAATAGTGTGAATGTACCAATGAATAATGCCCATATTCTTTAAATGTGTTTAATAAAGTTAATAAGCACTAAATGCTACCTAGTGTATTTTGTAGTGTAACTTTTACACTTACAAATCAACTCTAATATTTTACACTAAAAAATTTACACGGGCAAAATTTTTTGAAGTGTATAGTTGATAGTAGGTATTTTAATATAGATGGCTCCACTAAGTAAATATGTATATAGTTAATTTAAATTTTGTTCATAAAACGACTACAAGAACTATTTTTGTTTAATTATATATTGAAGTTTTAACTCATCAAAGAGAAGTTGGTGTAAAGAAGTTCCAAGTCTGTCACATGACTTTCAAAGTAAAAGTGTTAGTTTTAAAACAAAGTTTTAATTAAAATACCTTGATATCGACTTTATTATCGCCTGGTAGAAAGTTACGTTAACATAACAAACCGAGCTTTAGTTTTAAAGTCAATGGAAATTAATATTACACCAAAGAGTTTAAAGTATGCTAGTGCAAATAAGACAGTTAATATGAGAAGTTTTATTTAACACTGATTAAGTTTCCTCTAGAACCAAAATTTCTCCTAGTTGTACAAATAATTTTGCAAAACTTTTCAACATAAATAAGGACGTACAATTAAGTCGACGATATAAATTAAAATGGGTCTTTAACAAAACCTTTTTGCAGGCAATGAAACAAAGATACCATTTAATTGAATTTGTTTTTTCTTCTTTCCAGTGGATGAATCAAGTGGTGTAGGTGGTTCAAGTGCCCCAATAATGAAGTTCCCAATGGAAACTCCAAGTTTTATTGGCCCGATAAAAAATGTCACGGTCGCAATAGGCAGGGAAGCTGTTTTAAGCTGCCAAGTCACGGAATTGGGACACTATAAGGTAATTAGCATTTAGTACATACTTTACGAATGAGGTAATATTTAAATTAATTTCCTTCAGACGACATTAAAAATAATTTAAATGAAGGACTTTTAAACGCTGTTATTTTAAAATAAATAATAAATAATATTAAAAGAAATATAAGAGTGTGATATCCTTTAAAAATGTTTATTTAAAAATATATAAAACATTAGAGATGGTAATCTTTTTTTAGATATTTTTTAAATATTTCTGTATATTTTTATATATTTTAAGCTTTTGAACAAATTTTATATATTTATTTACGCGTTTTATTCATAGCTAAAAATTATTAAAATATACCCATACGAGTTTGTTATTGCAATTTTTTCTACGTTTCTCAAACAATTTTTGAGAAGGCAAATTTAAAAGCAAGTTAAACGCTTCGATGACCTTGAATATCTGTTTCTAGCATGGTTTCTAGGTTATGTTCAATATTCTTTTGTATTTAAATCGTTTGAAAATCGAGGAAAAGTACATAGTACTATAAACTTAAAATGTTGTATGCTAATCGATATATTTTTACCCAAAATTTTAAGAAAGTTTTTTGTGACTCCCTTATAAATCCTCAATCCCTGCGTAAATATACGCTTCCCGTATTTCAAACAGGCTTTTATTTTGCGAAATTAAAGGTTTCCGATGTATTAATTAAATTAAATATTTATAAAATTTACAATTTTAAAGCTGTGACTTTATAGCGTTTTAGTCACGGGCTAAAGTAAGATTTATTATAAATTGGCGAAAATGAGGTTAAATCTTTTGACTGTTTGACAGATGTCAAATGTTTAACAAATAAAATTAGCTTTAAATTATTCTTTGTGTTCGTCGTAGATAAAGTATAGTATCGTTTTTAAACTTCTCTAGACACTCGTTTGTGTTAAACACACGCTAGCAAGCTTCGCTTGTGTCTAATAAAACTACGAGGTGTGTTAAGAAAATAACGGAAATTGTTAAATTTCGCGGGTTCATAAAATTTTCTTTATTATAATGGTATACATGCCCCCGAAGTATGATAAAAACTTTGTTTTCATTGTTTACTTTTGTTCGTTAAAAGAAATGGATTAAAGAATTTGTATACAATTTTGCTTAAAAAATGAAATAAATTCTGTGAAATGTTAACAAAGGCCTATAGTGAGTCTGCTATAAGTAAAACAAGAGTTTACAAGTGGTATAAGAGTTTCCAAGATGGCCGTGAAGACGTTGAAGATGACAAAAGCACAAGCACATTAACAACCGATAAAAACATGGAAAAAGTGGAAGAAATGGTTATAAACCATCAGAGAAGTCGCTGATGATGTTGGTATATCGATTGGCTCATCCCATGAAATTTTTTCGAATATTTGGGTATGAAACGCGTGGCAGCAAAATTTGTTCTAAAATTGTTTAATTTTGAACAAAATTTTTGGCCAAAAACAATACTATAATGATGCCCCAGCCTCCATATTCGCCAGACATGCCTCTGTCTGACTTTTTCATATTCCCAAAAATAAAGAGAACCTGAAAGGGCCGTCGTTTTGCAAGCATACATGACATTAAAAGCGCATCGCTGAAAGAATTAAAGGCTATCCCAAAGATCGAGTTTTAGAAGTGTTTCGAGTATTGGAAGAGCTGGCACATGTGCATAATATCCAAGAATAAATAAATATCTGTTTCAAAAAATGAAAATTCACGATATTTTCTGAACACACCTCGTATAATATTTAACACGTTCTTATAATTTTGTTTCTTAAAAATAACATGGAAAAAGTAGATTTAAATAATATTTTTATAAACTTAACCAAAAAACTCCGGACCAAATTCAAATAACAATATTGAATTATAAAAAAATATAAAATAAAAAAGAATCACAATAACATTGGGATATATGAACAAACGGAATAAATAATATGAAAAAAGGCGAAAATTCCCTTCGCCTTTAAGTTGTCGTTTGGCATCAAAGCAAAAACCCTTATTTTACTTCATAATACTCGTTTCTAACGTGTCCATATTGACTAGAAATTGATTTGAGAGGTTTTTGTCACAAAGGGATAAAGGAACAGAACAAAGTCCTACATAATATAATAAAAAACTTTTGCATTTCTATACTTTGCTCGTGCTTATTTATATTTATGATAACTATGATACACATTTTTAAATTCTTACACGTCTTTTTAGAAATGGACCAATTTCATTTTATAAACGATTTCTTTAAGTTTTACTGCAGCCTAATTTGTGCTATTAATTGCTGTGTGTATTTAACTACATATTAAAGTATGAAAGTAAAAAAAAATAAAAATTATCTTTATTCGATTTTTAGTCAAAAAAGCATTTGTCATCTTGAAAATTAAAAAGTTAAAAATATTTTTTAATTTAAAATATCCTTGAAAAAAAAATGCATTTTTATTATATAATAATAAATCATATTATACAGGTATTTTAATTAACACCTGACCACCCTTAATAACTTTTGAGTTATGGTAAATATGATCTTAAGCAAAAATAGGTCGATTAAGATATCAAGAAAGAAGTACAAATCCAGTGTTAAATAAATTTTATGTTGCACCCTCTTACCTCCAGTTTACGTACGAATAATATGGCACCTTGCGGCATATTTTAAAGGAAATGCAATTTATGATCCATTAAAGTTAAAAAAAATCCGATCACGAATTCGCGAGTTAAAGCCAAAAAATGGGCGACATTAATTAAACAAAGAATTCCATAAAAAATTTATGTACAAAAACTACTCAATTTACCTTTAGCATAATTGTAGTTAAAAAAAAAAATATATATATATATATATATAATATATATATATTATATATATATACATATATATATATATATATATATATATATATATATAAATATATATATATATATATATATATATTTGTATTGATATATCAAACTACCCGAAAAATGGTGTATACTTTAGTGGAAAAAACCGATTTTTTTTTATTTTGGGATTTTATTCATTTGCTCCGCACGCGTTTTTAATGAAAGGCGTCCAGAAAAAAATGTAGGCCATCAATACGCCAGTAACCTGGTGAAAAAATTTAGGGAAACTGGACACTAAAAAAAATTATCTCACTTTTATTTTACTTTTGTAGTAGTAAAGTGACTTTGACTAACTACAAAAAGGAGAATGTTACTAGGATTAATATTAAATGAGAGATAAATACCACCACGAAATGGTATACTTTGTAAATTAAATTTACCACTACTATAAGTGCTTCAGCTACGCCATTGATCTTCATACGAATTTATTTTAAAAAAATTATGCAATCAATATAACGTATTCGTTCATATTTTAAGGTTTAAAAGTCGAAAAAATCGGAATTTTAATAAAAATTGACCCCCATAATGGGAACCTACACTACGCCCCTTAAGGAGAGCGAAAACTTTATAAGACACCATAATATAAAGTGTTCTTTTTTAAAGTGTTCTTTTTTTTTAGTTCCACCCTTACATCCAAACTAAGATGTCCCATAAGCCAACTGAATGGCTTGTGCGGGTTAGGGGTAGGAACGGACCGACGGCTTAAAGTCCCCTCCGAAGGGGGGATTTTTTTCTCGTTTTTACTTTGAAATAATGAAGTATTATGTCTTACCTTGAAACGTTTTTCAAATTTTTCGAATTGGAATCTTAGCAACAAAAATATGATTTTTTTTTTCAAAAGAGTACATTTGATGCTTTTTTGTAGGCAATACACTGAGCCTTTTTAAGATAAAAAAGATAAGATGGTGAAAGATTGTTCCTTAAATAATTCTGAACAAGCGACAAGCAACAAACTTCCATTAATTTCAGAGGAACCTAAGCAAAGACCACTTTTTCAAAATGACACTTTGGAGAAAATTTGCGAAAACTAAACCTGAACCGATATTTACGTTTGTGACATGTTTGCTTTATAATTTTGACCTCCTGATGTGATTCAGTTGTCAAATTTAAGTTTTAGATGAAACCAAAATCACCAAGAATCAAAATTCAAAAATAATTCCCGGCTGTTAAATGTCTCAATAACATGCCTTTGCCAATGCCATTTGGGGATTCGTTTTTGTTTGAGTGGTTAGGATAATGTTACATAAATTACATTTATATTGCGCACTAGTGATAACTTAATAATAAATAAATAAATAAACCATTTATTAGCATAAGCTATTTACATTACAAAAAAAAAATGTCATATATAAAAAAAAATCACAAAGTCAAACTATCACAGTAAAAAGTTTTCTTTGACATGTTTAATTACAAGTTTCTTAAATATTTTAATGTTATTACAATTTTTTATATCACTTGGAAGACTATTAAATAATATTAATCCATTAACAAAAACATTTTTTGTTGTTTGTACCCTGTCATACGTTTCAACATAAAAATCATTATTACTCCTAGTATTGTAATTATGGATGGTTTGTACCAAAATTAATTTGTCATTTAAATAAATAGGTAGAATTCCAATTTTAACTTTAAATATAAATAATAGTGTTTTAAAAACCACATATTGTTTTACACTTAACAAACTTAATACGTCAAGCATCATTTCGATTGGTGTATACCTGTTACATTTTAAAATAATTCTCAATGCTTTATTTTGAAGTTTTTGTAATTTTTGCATTTCATTATTATTTATACAGAACAATACAGTGGAACAATAATCAAAATGTGGAGCTATAATGGCTTTATATAACAATAATTTTACTTGCAACGATAAATTTTTCCCAATTCTACCAAGAAAATATACTTTTTTTGAAATTTTATTTAACAAATATTCAATATGGTTTTTAAAGTTTAAATTCGAGTCTAATATAATACCCAGATATTTTATTTTATCTACTTTTTCAATTTTTATATTATTAATTACCAGGTTTACTTTATTAAAATCAACATTCCCAATTTTACGACTAGATGCAATACACATATATTTGGTTTTACTTAGGTTAAGACACATATTATTATCACACAGCCATTTATAAATAATTTCTAATTCTAAATTTAGAATATTTACCATATCAACAATATTATCACCGCTAACATAAATCATAGTATCATCCGCAAACATACAAATATCACAATTTTTGGCATACTTTGACATATCATTTATATACAATAAAAACAACAGTGGTCCCAGAACAGTACCTTGAGGTACTCCATAATGGTTTTCAATTTTATCAGACATAACACTATTAAATTTAACAATTTGAGATCTACTAGTTAGATATGAACCAAACCATTTTAAAACAACGTCCTTAAAACCTATTTTATTAAGCTTTTTAAGCAACAATTCTCTATTTACAGTTTCGAAAGCTCGCTTAAAGTCTAAGAAAACAGAAATAACAATTTTACCTTTATCAATTTCTTTAACAAATTTATCATAAACATCTAAAACAACAGATTCACAGCAGTGATTTTTCCTAAATCCCGATTGGTTTGACACAATTACACTATTATTTACACAAAATTGATCAATCTGTTTTTTTACACATACTTCCATCACTTTTTCATAAGGTGCTACTGAGTTTATTGGTCGATATTCACTACACAAATTTGTTCCAGCAACTTTTGGTACAGGTACTACTATAGAAGTCTTCCATTCCTCTGGGAACACTCCAGTTTGGAGCGAGGTATTAACTACATCCAGTAACATATTTGCTGCAACAGCACACGCATCTCTTAATATAGCAGTTGAGACTCCATCTCCCACATCAGCAGTATTTTTTAGGGATTTTAATACATTTTTTAATTCATTCATAGATACTTCATCAAACTTTTCTAATGTGCCACAGTTATTTACTTTTTCCAGTATGTCATTAAAATTATTATTTTTAGGTATATCCTTAACTATTTGTTCAATGCTTTCAACAAAAAATTTATTAAATTTTATAGTAATTTCTTTTGGGTTGTCTTCTAATAAGTCTCCGAATTTAATTTTTTCTATATTATTACTTTTAGAATTTGGTAACAATGTTTTTAAACTTTTCCATAACTTTTTACTATCATATTTATTTTTATCTATTACATTAATAAAATATTTTTCTTTTTCAAACCTTAAAGTTTGTGTCACCCTGTTTCTTAAAATTTTATATTCATTCCAATCGTACTCATTTTTAGTAAAAACTGCCCTTTTAAAATTTAAATCCCTTAACTTCATCATTTCAATTATTTCCAAATTTATCCATTTATTTTCCATGTATCTTCTTTTAAGTCTATATGTAACAGTAGGACACACTTGGTTTACAACGGTGGTAAGAATATTTATTAATTTATTTGCCATAATATTTACATTAGTACAACTGTTATCCCAACTACTTAAACCAATTAAAAACATTTCTTCTTGGAAGGTTTCTTTATTGTAATTTTTCATATTTCGTTTTGTTATAACATTTATTTTATTTATATCATCATTCTCAAAATCCACACTTAGTATACAGTGGTCACCAATCTTAGGGGTTAAGTGTACCTCGTATTTTAATATCTTTATATTTGTTACAATATAATCTATTATTGTACTACTGTGTTGCGTAATTCTTGTTGGCTTATCAACTATTTGGAATAGACCCTTTTCACAAAATAACTTTTTAATTTTATTACTGTAGAATGCAGTTAAATTACTATAATCTATATTAAAATCGCCCAATAAGATGATGTTATCAATATTAATGTTGTCTATATAATTATCAATAAATTCTAAAAATAAACCATCACTGTTTTGCGGAGGATGATACAGGACACCGATTAGATAGATTTCATTTTTTATTTTTATTTGGATACACAGCATCCAAATATATTTAAAGTTAATGTTTGATACAATCTTAAATTCAATTTGCTTTTGAATGAAAATTAACACCCCACCTGTTCTACGGTTATTTGTATTGCATGTAATATAATTATACTCACTAATGTTAATTTCCACTTCTTCTATACTATTATCCAGATGTGTTTCAGTTAGACACAACACTTTTGGTTTCCAATTTTTAACTAGTTCCACTATTAAATCTTTATTGTTCAGATATCCTTGACAATTAAAGCATACGATATATTTATTATACACTTTATTTACTAGTTGCTATATATATTTCGTTTTTCCTTCACTTCTCTCTACCATTTTTAAGTAACAAGGACACTGTTTACTAAAGGCATTGTGGTTTATATCCAATTTTATCTTAAGTTTTTCAACAGTTTTTATACAATTTGTGCATTTTTCTGTTTCTTCATTGCAATCTTTATTTAAATGATTTCCAGCACATTTAGAACATGCCATATTATTTTTACAGTCTTCCTGAAAATGGTTAAATTGCATACATTTGTAGCAACGAACCACATTTACATGTTTATAAATCCTACAATCCTTCCACCCAATACTCAGTGTGCTGGATTCCATAATTTTAGGATACATTTTAGAATCCACTTCCAATATAATATTGCCGACATCTCCTCTCTTTTTATTTATGTATTTTCTTTTTATTTTCAATGTTTCTTCAACTTTACTATCCCATTTTTTTAACTCATTTTGTTCGACAATATATTCCAAAATTTTCCTATTTTCTTTTTCAATTACACTTTTTTCAGCTCCTATAACAATTATTTGCGGATTCTTAAACTTGCCTTCCTCTATTTCATATTTGTTTCCCATTTCTTCCTGTACTTTGTTTTTTAACTTTGTTTTAGCTTCAGCATTGGCCACACTAATAATCACTCCTCCTTTACTTATATTTTGAATTTTTTCAATTCCAACAGCAAGGTCTTTCAAATTTATATTGTCTTTTATTTTCTTTTGAGTAACCATACATTTTTGTTGATCATCTTTAGGTTTAATTAATATGCACTCTTTTTCTTTTGGTTTTAAAACTTCACTATAAGATTTCTTGTCTACCATTTTGCTTATATTTTGATTAATACTCTCTATTTGTTCAGATTGGCTCTCTATGACTTTTAAACACTCTTGTAGTGTCTCTCTCATCTCATTAAATTGGTTTACGTATTTATTTTTTTCACAATATTTACAAACAAACATTAGATTTTCACACTCCAAGGCAGCTTTTGTCTGTTCTATACTGAGTTTAGTACATTTTGCATGGAATTTGTTCGCACAAACAGCACAATTCAAAATGTTTTTCTCTGTTCTTTTAATTTCGGATTCGCATTGTAAACACTCCATTTTAGGTTAAGGGGCTAACCTCCACTCGCAGGTTAGCCAACTTATAACCTCACTTTTTCTTCGCTATTTGTTTTAGTTGAATTTAACGTACATATACAAAATATCCTTAGTTATTATTGACTATTTAAAAGTATAACTTTTAAATTACTTGATCCACTTGTTTTTTGAGCTCAAAAGTCCCAATGAACTATAGTTTTGACTATTTAAATACGCACAACTTAAATCACACCAACAAGGATGCATCTCTCTCACTCATGAATGAATACTGATAAGTACCTACCTAATTGGTAATAAAGTTAAATACAAAATTTGTTTGTTTATTTTTGAAAATTTTATGCGAAGATATAATCATAATAAAAACTACAACATTCAACAGAAAAATGTAACAAACAATAACAATATTAACTTTCAATATTTCGTTGTCCCTCCCCCATCCCGTAACAATTCGTTAACCCTCCTGAGCATTCCCTAGAAAAAGTTCCTTAGAAATTTCTGGGGTATGGCTTCCCATTCTTCCTGAATCGAATTTGCCAATTCATCCAAATTTTCCATGCGTCCTTTCCTCTCTTTCATCTTCAGTTTCATCCTGCTCTACACATGCTCAATAGGATTCATATCCGGAGACAAAGGTGGTCAATTCATTCTTTCAATATTATGGTCCCTTAAATACTCATTTACGATATAAGCGCGATGCGGACGGGCATTGTCGTCCACTAACACCAAATTATTGGCATTTAATTTTTATCATTTGATCCTTGATTTGATCATTCAGTGACATGATAATAACGTACTAAAAATGCAAAACACAGTAAAAAACAGTAAAATCCAGCAATCAGATTTTAATGAGACATTTAACATCCAGAAATTGTTTTCGAATTTTGATTCTTGGTGATTTTGGTTTTATCTGAAACCTAAATTTGACAACTGAATTACAATCAGGTCAAAATTATGAAGAAAACATGTCACGAACGTAAATATCGGTTCAGGTTTAATTTTCGAAAATTTTCACCAAAATGTAATTTTGAAAAAGTGGTCTTTGCTTAGGTTCCTCTGAAAATAATGGAAGTTTGTTGCTTGTCGCTTGTTCAGAATTATTCAAGGAACAATCTTTCACCATCTTATCTTTTTGTTCTTAAAAAGGCTGAGTGTATTGCCTACAAAAAAGCATCAAATGTACTCCATTGAAAAAAAAAATCTTATTTTTGTTGCTAAGATTCCAATTCGAAAAATTTGAAAAACGTTTCAAGGTAAGACATAATACTTCATTATTTCAAAGTAAAAACGAGAAAAAAATATTTATTTTACAAACGGGGCTTGGATGAAGTTATTGAAATTTTTCACTGTTTTACATATCACCCTGTAGTAAATTTACTTAAAAAACCTTGAGCTTCATATCTATAGCATGAATTGCCAGAGAATGGGGCTAGCAGACATCACAAACCAAAATAAAATCGTTCAAGAAATAAAAAAGTTATGTCGTTTTGAAAATGGACGAAATTTTTGGTCGCGACACATTGAGTGGTGCGCAGTTTATATATCAGCGATCCTTTTAACTCCTTAACAGACTCCGCTAAGTCTTTTTAGTTTGACTAATGCCATAAAATCACCCTATCATTGCAGACACCACAAATATTCCAAGGCCGAGACAATGCCCAACATTGTTCGATTTCACATTTTGTGTTGTCAAGCCACCTTAATTTTAAAATCTTGGTGTGCGTGGGTTTAATAAATTTAGAAGCGTCAGGTTAAATCCAAATTGGATTAAGGTAGTCCGACAACACACATATACGATTTTAAAATTATAAACGAACTTTTATAAAATGGTTAGCAAGAGACATCAAATTAATGGTTACCGCTACATTATCGTTACATTTACAGGACCGTGGGCAAAAAAATCGGGAAGGTTACAAAAGTACATAATATTACAAAATATTCAAGTAAAATAAAAGTATAAAGATAATAAAAAAATCTTAAAACAAAAAAACACAACTATAGTAATTTTGGTTACATTTTGTTATATTTTACCGAGATACGTAGTGCTATGGTAGATAAATCGGCCATTTCATGCGTTTATAAAAAAATTGTAGGGAACTTAATATTTATTATTTTTGCATTAAAATTGTCTAATATATTTTTATTTTATTGGGCTATACATTAAATAAAAAAATTGCAAGAAATATTTTATTAAAGTAGAGATAATTTCAATATTTGACGGGTGTGGACAGGAGAAGATAATTTTTTTTTTGTCCCGTCCACACCTTTTAATTATTAAAATTGTCTCTACTTTTATAATAGTTATTTATGTCATTAGGTTAAGAAGTAAGGCTTTTTGTGCTAAGCTCAAGGTTTGAAGGCCGACGCGTAGCGGGGGCCTACAATTAAGCGAAGCACACAAAGGCACTTGTTGGCCGAATGGCATACAACATTTTATCTTAAAAGCACTTTATATAGGTCAATTTAATTCAACATCAAATCGGCCTAACCTCACTTTTTTAGAATCTCATTTATTTATTAGCTAAAGATTACATTAAATGTACAATATTTATTATTGCTTTTAGAAGCAGTAATAGTTTGACAATACCTAGCTAGATGATTTAAGTAGAAATGGATTTTTTCTATTACATTGAATTCAATTAATTGTTTAATAAATAGGTAGGTATCTAATTTCAATTTGTTTGGATTTTTATTTAAAAAATAAGTAGTTTGGAATGTTTAAGCTGTGTTTAACATTAAATTTCACTAAAAACTTAAACCAAATTAAAACTTAAAGAAAATTTAAATCGTAGAAAAAGAATCGTGCGATTTTTGGTTGCCTAACCTCACTTATTGTTTTATTATTCATATTTAATTTTACAATAATTAATTAAAAAATATTAAACATTAACAGTAAAACAAACAAATTAGTGCTTATTATAAATAAATTAAACCAGTTTAGTACGTTAATTTCTTAGAAAAGGATTAATTTGTCAAAACAATACCCCTAGCGAGAAAAAATCGAACTAATTACTTGCCTCATAAAAATTTTTATCGGCCTAGGCCATAACAAGGTATTTCTTTATCGAATGTTGACAACAATAAAGTTTAAATTATAGACCGCGTGGAGATAAAATATATTTTGCGTTTTTTTTTATTTTATGTAAAATATTATACCCTTTTAGGGTGGGCCGAAACGGGCCGAAAAAAACTTTTTTACGAATTTCAAAACACCTTTTCATGAAAAAGTTGTATTCTTGCCAGTCTATAAGGTATATGTAATCCTCAACACTAAAATTAATTTTAGGTACTTTAAAGACTCTTTTTAGTATTTTAGCATTTAGCATCTTTCCAAATTCAGTTGATAAAGTTTTTTCTATTAACGGCTATCTAGCATATCCTGAAAATATTCTGATTGCTATGTTAACAGATTCACGTCCTAACATAGCTGTTAGAAGGATTCAAAATGCCAAGTACCTAAAATTACCTAAAATTAATTTTAGAGGCCCTGGGGCCCGGTAAAAAATCGGAGTACGGACCTGTTTTTTTGGCTAATAATGTAAGGTAAAAATACAACTTTTTCATGGTATGGTGTTTTGAAATTCGTAAAAAAAAATTATTTCGGCCTGTTTCGGCCCACCGTAGTATAGGACCTAATATATTGTTAAATATAAATCATTACAATCAAATAATAACACCGATTTATGAAGGTCTCATAACGCCAAACAAAACGTGACCGGAATACAAAGGTCTCGTTGAGAATGCTTTTCCGGTTAATTTTGCGGCCACCGGACAAATGACTCTTCAAAAAGCCCTTCATTATCTGCGGACCCGTCGCACTGTGGTTCGTATGGCCTGAAAAATCTGCTAAAATAAAAAGAGGCATAGGAAATATTTAAAAATATAATTTTGGATATGTCAAGATCGAATCTGATGTCAAAATTTTAAAAACTATTTAACCCTCAATTTTAAGACTTTGAAATATTTCTTTAAATTAAATACCTATTTTACGAATTGAAAATATTACAAATTGAAAATTACAAAGCAAAAATATACAAAATAAACAAAATATAGATACTTAAAATTGCTTATTAGTTTAATATTTTAAGCGAACAATTCCCCCCTCCCGCAAAGAATCTGTAAAAGTTACTCTAAATAAAAGACAATAAATTACGTTTGAACTCAGATCAAACACCTGGAAGGCTCCCGTTTATTTTGATATAAATATTAGGGTGTCCCAAAAAAAAAGAATATATTTTTTTTTCTTGTCTCTTGTAAAAATCTGTTAGTTTATCATGCTGTGAGAGCCCTTTCAAAATACCAGCTCGATTAAAAATTTTGTAGGGGTCGCTCAAGATTTTGAAAATTTTTCAAAATGGTCAAAAATTGAATTTTTGTTTTATTTTAATTCTTTTTCTCGTCTCGATATTATTTTTTAGGTTGAAAATAATAAAAATTCTGTAAATTTCAAATCAATATTTTGATTTCTAAAGGTCGCTAAAAGTTCGTTAATATTTATATTCAGAGGTCGCTCGAAAACATTCAAAATACTCTACTTTGAAAGTTAAAATAATCTTGAGCGACCTTTAGAATTTAAAATATCGATTTGAAATTTTCAGAATCATTATTATTTTTAAATTAAAAAATAATATCGTAAAGAGAAAAAAAATTAAAATAAAAAAAAATCCAATTTTTGACGATTTTGGTAATTTTTAAAAATCTTGAGCGACCCCTAAAAATTTTTTAATGGTGCTGATCTTTTGACAGGGCTCTTAAAACATGACAAACCAACATATTTTCACAACAGACGGGAAGAAAAAAAATATTCTTTTTTTTTGGGACACCCTAATAAATATATTCCATAAAACCTTCCAACACGAGGGATTATGGGAGAGAAACGTATAAAACACTAAAATTTATAAAAAACAATAATGATATTTATTTGGTTAGAGCAACAACAATAACCGAACCCAAACGACATTTTACTTATTTTTCCGAAAGAGAACTCTGAAAAAAGGGACATCCTACAAACCCTTAAAACCGCACAATATCTCCATACTGCGACCACAACCTATATATAATATAAATAAATAAATATATAAATACCATTAGATAAATAATACATCATAATCGAGCTCAGCTGTCGTATGTGTTCCCCGTTTTCATTTTTAGTTTGTTTCTTTATTTGTTTGCTTGTTAGTTGGATAAAAGTAGATTGAGTCTTAGTCTCTATTTTTGTATTTTAAATGTAACTTTATCTGTCAAGAATTCCATCTGCATTAGGTAACCATCCTTAAAATAAAGTTTTTATAATTATTTGCTATTGAATTTAAGTTACATAATTTTTCATGTAATATTTATTAGAGTTCAGGCTTAATCGACTGTTAGAAAAAGGAGTAAATAATTTATCAGGCTCAAGATCGTTTCAACTAAGGGTTCGCAATTTTCTATTACTTTAATAAATTAATAATTACCATAAATACTAGGTAATCAAAATGACACAAATAACAAAAAAAATGTCTGCGTCGCGCAGTACAACCCTGCCCTTTTAATTAAATAAAATAAAGTACAACCCTGCCCTTTAAATTAGATAAAATCAAATTATAATTTGGACATAAATGTGAATCTGCGAGTACAATTTAATAAATCACGTATTCAAAAAAATCGATATTAATTAAGCACACTTAATTTACACAGCGTTTATGGTAAATCCCCTTTAAGAAATTTCTTAATTAATATTTATTAAAATAATTAAATAAACTCAAGTACAACCCTGACATTTATCTAGATAAAATCCAGTACAACCCTGACTTTTTAATTGGATGATATAAAGTACAACCCTGCCCTTTTAATTAAATAAAATAAAGTACAACCCTGCCCTTTAAATTAGATAAAATCAAATTATAATTTGGAATCTAAATTATAATGCGTGATGGTTAAAACGTAAATTTACATCAATTCGATTTACAAGCGTGGTTTATTAAAACGGCAGCCATCATGGCGGAATAGACAGAATCGATGACGCCCATTTAATTGATCGAATATTTATCTTTACACAAGGCATTTGTGTAAACTTATTATACCAAAATGTTCGGGAATATTTATACTAATTTACAATAATTTAGTTATTAAAATGTACAAACCTACAAATTTAAACAATTTTACATTCACCAAATTTACACGATGATCTCCGTTCTTCCCTTCCCGTCTCCAATGCCGTATTCTTCCCCCCTTCCTTTTCCAACCTAAAACAGGAGTGCCCGTCTAGGCCAAGCGTTCGGCACTCTACGTCAAATACATTTCTGCTTCCCGGTAAATTTAAATGTTAGTTTATTTACATGACTTTTTAAATTTTTAAACCATTAGGATCGTAATAACCCACGGATCTTTTAGTAGGGGGGTATTTGCAGATCTCCTCAATATTTATACTCATAAGATCAGTATTTTTCAAATACAAAGTATACAAAAAAAACGTTTTATTTTAACTGACATAAAGTATTTGTTTTACTCACGTGCGCAAAGTAATACTTGCGTGCATAAAGTTGTATTTTTCCGCACGCAAATGCGTTAATACAGGTATAAAAATATTAAATAATGCATAGTATTTTTAATAAAAAACAAAAAACATTGCTTAAATAATTCAAAATAAAAATGGAAACTAATAAGTATCCTTGCTTGTAGAAAAAATATTGTTCCTAACCAGAGCTGTTCCAAGTACAATGAAAAAGTACTCGAGTACTGAATACAAGTATTCCTATATAAAAGTACTCTAGTACCAAGTACAAGTACAGTACCGTTGTACTCGAGTACCCATACGAGTACAAAGTACCGAGTACACTTTATTTATGAAATGTTGGGAAAAATGCTAGAGAATGGGGGGGATTAAGAAATGAATTTAGAATCACTAGTGCAAAACTAAATACTAGCCGGCCTATTGCCTTCATAAAATATTGATATTTCGCTTTATGTTAATTATCAAGGCCGGCTAGTATCTTGCCTTAGCTTTATTTTTTAATCATATTTTTGAGGAATATTGTCACCTTATTTTTACCAAAATATAAAGAAAATTACATTTCATACATAAGTAAAAACCTTTTTTCAATGCTCTTTCCTGCGTCTTTTTATTTATTGATTGATGCTGTCTTAAGGCTGTCGTGTAAGGCAGGAGGCTGGCTGATGCTGCCTCAGGCAGCATGTCCGTAATTTGACAAGTCTGAGCAGTGTTGCCAAATTTTCAACACCCACGCACTTATTTGCACATATGTGTCCACGCCAACCTTACCGCATAAAAATGTTCTCATTGCATACTTTGGATGTACTTGAGTACACGTAAAAGTGCTCGAGTACACGGGAAAGTACTCGAGTACATTTTTGCAATCTTAAATGTATCAAGTACAAGTATAAGTACATTCATATTAAAGTACTCGGGACAGAGTACCGAGTACACTGAAAGTACTTGGAGTACAGTGTTTGAGTACTTGTACTCGAGTAGCGCACAGCTCTGTTCCTAACACATGCAAAAAGTAATTTGACACTAAGTGACCTTTTAAATACACATTGACAAGCTGTGGCTTTATGGCGTTTTAGTCACGGGCTGAAGTTAGTCACGGGTTAAAGTTTGTTGACAGAAATTTCATAAAATTGATAAAATAAAGTGCCCTTCTTTGTGAAATAATACTAAATGTGAAAATTATTTTATTATCTCAATACAAAAGGATTAAATAGTTTCTTGACGCCAATACTTTAAAACATCGTTTCTTAACCTCGGGTCGCGACCCAAATTTGGGTCGCGGGCCCTATCGAGATGGGTCGCGGGACTTTCGGGATTTGTGTTAGTTGATTCCTAAATTTTTTTTTAACTTAAGAAAATGTAGAAAATTGATGATTTTATTTTTTATCGGGTCGCGAGCTTCTAATATTTTTGAATTGTGGGTCGCCAGCCAAAAAGGTTAAGAACCGCTGCTTTAAAAGATTATTGACCTTTTGATTTCGCCGTAAGTGATAAAGCATTAAACATTTTGCTTGCAGTGCCCATAAAACATTTTTTTCACTTTTACTGTGAAAAACTGATTCTATATAGTTCATTTGCATTTATACAAAAATTTAATTTAAATCATTTTTAAAATAATATTAAGTATTTATCATATTATTATCATATTATATTATTATTATTAACATGAATTAAACTACTTGTTTTTTTAAGATTTACTTAATTTTATTAATAAATTAAGATCGAAGTTGACAAATTAGTATAAAAAACTCGTATTACAATGACTTATTGTGATACTCGTGCTATTGCCGCATGTTCTTGAGCTGAATAAGTTTTTTTAAATAAAAAAAAATATTACCTGCTAACGCCCCCTAAATCATAAATTTATACACTAAAACTGAGGTTAAGACTAAACATTTTTTTAGATGCGATTATATCGTGCCAATCACTTTACCAGGCTTGTCACTTAAAGTAACTTTGGAAGAGACCCGGGTCTTGCCGAGGCGCCCACTTCAAAAGTTAATACCGGAGTCAAAATTTAGATCGTAATTTAAACTTGATCGGTTTTATTTTCGCCTAAAGATAACCAACTTTTAACCTAAAACATGGCAGTTAAGTTATTTTCCCGATTTTTCGGTTCTAATTACGTTTATATTTGATCCAAATTATGACCGTTTACAACCAACAGTCCAAAAAAGCCCAGGCCATTGCGCATGTCGATTAATAAAAGCGCGACAATATTTGAATTTAAATATATCGTTGCTGCGCCTGAAAAAACATATATGTGCATTTTAACAAATGTTACAGGAGACATTTCACTGCCAGATAAAACTGATGAAAGTATTTCCTAATATTTTTCAGTATAATTAATTAAACTATGTAACAAAATTTGATTTTTGTTTTGTTTATTGGATTTTTTTGTTAAATTATTAATATTTGTGTGCCAAAAAACTAACTTAATTTTAAAAATTTAGTGATATGTTTTTATTTTTTTTAAGGGGTATTTATATAATATAATCAAACCCAGTTTTATCAAAAACAAAAAAAATATTGACAAGAAATGGCAAGAATAATTTCTTAACATTTTAAATCTTTGCTTAAAAATGAGTTTTAATACGACTTTTATATGATGTATTTTCTTCCCGATGTAGATTCCAAACATAGTCAACCATCATTGTCGCATCCCACCTCCCTTGGTATCACTTTTCCATTGCCCGAATATCTTGATGGAATCTTTCTCCATGTTCTTCACTGACATCTCCCAGATTTTCACGGAAAAAGTCAAGATGCGAATGCAAATAGTGTACTTTCAACGACACGGCATCCCATTTCTTTAAAACTTCCTAATAAAATAATGTTCACTTTTGTGGTTACCAAAGAAACCTTTCATTTAAAATCTCACGTCAACTTTTGAGTTTAAAAAATATGTATTGTAATGCAAATTTGTTAAAAAAATTATTCATTTTTTTTACATGTGTTCCGCAAAAAGTTTAATGGCCAAAATCTTACGTGAGGGGGTCTACCACATCTCACCAAGGTTGAAGAGGGCTCCAAATTATCAGAAAAATGCCTCACGTAATTAATGGATGTCCCCTAATGACACTCAAAGCCATCAACACGATCTGACGGCTGTCGTTGAAAATTTGACAGCTTGAAAAAACAAATGTATGTTACGTAATCGGGGGCACGGCCTACTACGATTTGTGTAATAAAATCCAGATAAACAAATATCATGTTACATAGTGTTATTGAAATAATATTAAGGAATGCATACTTTCATAAAAGTTTTATCTGGTAAGGTTTGTCTGGATATATATGAAAATAGACGATAATGAATTCTTTGAAATACATGTAAATCAATCCGAACTTGAATAAAAAATTTGCATTTATAGAAATTTTATTTATATATTTTTTTATCCGTACACAAATAATTTAAATTTCTAAAATAAATGGACGAATTCTTTACATTCATTATTGGGCAGTAAAATTAAAAAATGGAATTTATCAATGGTAAAATTTTATTTTTGAAATAAAAAGATACTTGGTTTATAATCCGCCCAAAAATTTTATTAGAGGTTTAAATCGGTTCAAATGAAGATTAATTCGGTTGTTCTAGTGCTAAATTGGAGTTAACAGGCTGAAAACGTTTTAAATCGGTTTTCGTATGTCAAAGTAAGTTTAAATTACGATCTTAATTTTGACATGCATCTCTCTTTAAAGTTGTATATGGGTCGTTTTCAAAAAAACACCCGCCTTCCGAATTCCAATAACTTTGTTAAAAATTATCGGATTTAAAAACCAAGTGAAAGCCTAACAAGCCCTTAGTAAACTCTTTCATAAAATGTTTGTTTAGTTATTTCAGAATAATTTTATTTTTAATTTTGAAACTTGTGAAACACACATTTACGCATGTCCCATTAGCGTTTTATAAAACTTACATACAAGTTTTTTTTTAAATATTGAATAACCAGAACTTTGTGTTGCTTTATAGCAATCCATAACATCCTTAGTTAATACAGTAAACAATTTATATATAAAATAATTAATTTTAATCTACTTTTTTTAAATTTGAGTCATGTCCCAGACATTATTTCCGTTGCGTTACTTCCGTCGTGTTACCGATAGAATATTTAAAAAAACATATATATGTCAACTTTTTTGGCACTCACGTGATCAACAAATGATGTTCGGACGTACACATTACCCAACTGAATTTGTTTATTCATTTAGGAAGAAGATATCGGTTGAAACAGGTGCGGGTAACGCGAATGTAATAATTGTTTGTCCGCTAAGTTACTCAAAAAAATAATAAAAATAAGGTAAGAAAAAATACTATTTTTCATGTTTAAGTTTATTTAAGGGGCACTAAAGCTCTTTTAGAGTAATTAATGACTATAATGTCCTATTATTATTTTTTAAATATGGTTTCACAAAACTTTTTCCACTGCGTTACCGAGTCCATTATGTTACCTTATTGTGACGCAATGGAATTTAGGGTAACGCAATAGAATTTTTCGACAACAAAGTGGATATTTACTGTCGCTTTTATTAAAAGTAGTTTATGATAAACCAATTTAAAATTATTTGTGATTTCAACTCATGATATAGATTACATCCAAGGGAAAATTCCACGCAATATACAAGTACTAAAACGGACCTTCACCAGCTTATAGTCAAAGAAAAAGGGTGTCTACAATTTAGAAAACTAAGTTGTTATTCTGCAAGTGAGCACCACTACAAGGGATTTTGTTTATGCATTACTCTAAAATCGTACCACCCTATATAGTTTCTTTTTTACGTTATCTGATTAAGTCCTTTGTTTACCCCAGTCCGGGATGCATATTCATATGTTACCGACACAAAGAGACAATCGGATTTCCGAACGATACCGAACACGTAATAATAAGTTGCCGACGTATTCTTAGTTTATGTCTGTAACTTAACGATTGGCAACGACTGCGAGCAGTGGTGTTATTAAAGTATGAAAATTTGTTTATTTCATTACAATAATAAGGCCCAGTTGTATAACAGTTGGTAAACAGCTGGTTAACTATGTAATTATTAAGCTAACTTTCAAGTTGTATAAACATTGATTAAAATTTAATTAAGTGATTGAAATACAATTAAGAACAAAATTAATGAAATGTCAGTATGAATTACCCAAATCAACCCAAACTCAACAACCCAACCCAACCGACCCCGCCCCATTGGGCCCCCCCGCCCCATTGAGCCCCCATTGAGCCCGAAATTGAGCAACTGTATAAGTTACCGATGGAATCCTAAAGTTACGTCTGTAACTTATATAAAATCAATCGGATTTCCGAAGCGGTTGGTTGTGTCGGTAACATATGAATATGCGTCCGGGATACCAATGTATATATCCTTACTTTTTTTAGTATTTGTTAAAAAATACTTAAAATGATTTTTAAACACTATCACTTGGTAATACGTGTTTATAAATTAGAGTTTAACTCATTAATACAGTGACTAAAAGAAAATATTAATGGTATTGTTTTTTTAACAAATAATCGGAATGGTTCCTTATGTACACGGAAAGGTACAGGTGTACCTTTTTAATTTTTGTTATGCAGTAACTTATTTAATTTAATTTAAAAATGGTACATGTTTTATGACATCTTAAAATAAGGAAAGATAATGCCTTTTATGTAAAAATTATAACATTTACCTTACGTAGAAATTTTTTATTTTAATCCCAAACTTATTATCCCATTTAAGCACGGATAGGTACATTCGTACCTATATGTGTTTAAGTTGAAAATTAATAGGGGTGGGGGAAATAAAAACAACAATAAATTCACAAATATATATATATATATATATATATATATATATATAATTACAGTTCAGAAGTGAAACAGTTTGTGATGGTTTGAGCATGTTCATCACATATTGGGATTTTGCAAACGCTGAAACATTTTCTGGTTTTTCTTTGCTTTTTATTTTTGTTGCAAATATAGCATGATCCCACTACTGGTTTAGGGACTTTAGATTTTTGAGGTTTATTTTCCGTAGCAAATGATGACCCTGATGGTACCAGTGGATGCCCCATCATCGATTCTAGTGAATTTTTGGTAGAAAATTTGTTTACAACATTTGGCATTTGCGAGCGTTTTTCAATATTACCCATTGCGAGGCTGCGTTCTAAATCTTGATAAAAAGTTCTTCGGCTATGTGATGACGACATAATTCCCTTTGGCCCTCGATGTCTTCAAACACTTTATAAAACCGAATCAATACTAAAATATTTCAATGCGTTGAATTTAAACCAAAATAAACAATTCCACAAAACGGCCTACGCCTATTTTTTATATAATTTTTTTTATTTCAAAGCTTTTAATTCTTTAAAGAGATATACTAACCAAAACACAAAACATTAAACAATTCCAAAAACTTGCTTTCGCAAAACAAATACATGTTTTCTAGTATAAGGTACAATTGTACCTATCTGTGCGGTATCAGTATATTTATTCTCTATGCACATAAGGGTTAAAAAGTAACTTAACGAACATACATATTTAAAAAAGCATACAATTTTTAATAAAAAAATGGAGTCAAAAGTTTGTGAACTAAGTACATTTTATTTCAAATTATTTTTATAACAACTTTTTTATTGAATTAATTTTTGAATTTCAAATTGGTAACACAGTGGAGATATATAAAGCTAGCTAAACACATTTCTCTGAAAAAAACGTCAAAAAAATTAAAAAGTGCACTGCCTGTCCTAAATGTAAGTAAACAAAACTCTAAACATTTATAAAAATCCAACCAAAAGTCAATTTAAGCAAAAAAAAAATTGATCTTCATTTTCCGGAAAGCGGGTGTTTCTTGAAAATGACCCATATTCAGTTCTTATGAATTTTATGCATTTTATTACCTTTTTTGAAAATAGTATTTTCTGAAAGTAATTTTTTGCGTTTTAGCTGACTTTTAGGCTATAGAAACCACAGTGCGTCGGGCTGATTACCACGATTCCTTTTCGGGTTTAAATTCGCAATTTTAATGACGACGATATTCAGGCCGGTCGAAAAGTAATCCGGCAACAATTAAACGTTAAAATCTCTCCGGTTGGCCACTTGGCCCTCGGCTCGAGAGGCGGTGCAGCGCCCCACGGTGTGTTGGGCTCGAACTACGCCTTTCACGCCTCGAGTGCCCAGAGCACCATAACGGCATGTTGTTACAACAATAATTACGCCAAGGCCTTCCGAGTTTATGTTACGATAGATTTAAGTGGTTTATAAGCATGCTTTGCATTTTTCCACGCAACTCTTGAAACCCACATAAATCAGGCCAATTATTCTTTATCCTTTTAATGCTGCTTCGAAAAATTTTAAGAATATTTAAAAGGTTTTAAGATTAATTTAATTGTTTGCATACCTTACAATTTTATTATAAATCCCGAGTCAAAATTTAGATCGTAATTTAAGCCTACTTTGACATACGAAAAATGATTTAAAACCCGTTCAACCTGTTAACTTTCATTTAGAACAACCTAATTTGGATCTCTAATAAAGTTTATCATTTTACTGCAAATAATGAATGTAAAGAATTCGTTACACAGTAAAAAAATCAACTTTAAGCAACACTAATTAGAGTTCACACAGGTCCACGCTGTGTGTTGTTTTATAACACTACAATAATTGTTAATAATAATAATTATTAGAGTTAATTTGTAGTGTAATTTTCCCTAAGTAAGCAATTATGATTTAACACTATAGCACTGACTATAAAGTAATTTTACACTGTATTAAAAAGTGTTAATTTACCTAAAATCGTGTACTTCTACACTTCCTGGGTAAAATCCCACTTTTGTTCAATGTAAATTAACACTACTTTGGAAAAGTTCTAATTTTAGAAAGGTACTTTTACTCTTTTAGTGCAAACTTCTAGTGTAAATTAACACTATTATTTGAGTAAAACCTATTTGGTGGTGTGAATAAAACGAAAAGGTAAATAAAGAGAAACCTTTATTTGGAACAAAAATCTATGACAATTATCAAAATCGGTGCCTTTTAAAATATAATTTTATATTTGAGTCGTATGGCTGGCTTAAGCAAAATGGTTCCTTAAAACGTAAAAGTTTTAGATCAATGCAATGTTTTACTGGATGTCAACTTGTAAGCAATGAATTATCTTGAAAATTCATCAGTAATCCATTTTTCTGTTATAAAAAATGGGTGATCCCATTGGTAGAGAGGCGTCAGGCGGCTGTATGTCGTACCACACGTGTACAAATTTTCCATAATATTAACAAAAATTTAGGTATAGGTTAATATAACAACCATTACGCTTGAAAATAAAAAGTAAATCAAGTGTGTATGTATTTATATTATTAATGTTACAAGTACCGGACCTACTGCCGTAAATTATTGATATATAATATAGATCGGGTATGAACATCCTTTTAACATATTGGTATTTATTGAGTATTAAGGCTTAAAGAAAAAGGAAGTATAATATTTACCAAAAAATAAGAATGTCCCCTTATGAATTCACCGTAATTAAAATCTAACTGAACAAACATGCCACACTTCCACAACGCGGTATCTCCGGATATGCACTGCGTAGGTAGATAGGTACTAACCAAACATTTCGGTTATTACCAGTTTTTTCAGTCTATTTTGCCACTATTGGTGTAATTTAACAGACGAAGAAATTGGCATGCACTGTAGTGTACATTTTGTCACTATTTAACACATTAAGGGGTAATAAACACTCGCATTAAGTTTTTCTACCCTTTTAATTTATTTTAATAATAAATAATGTGAATGTACCAATGAATAATGTTCATATTCTTTAAATGTGATTAATAAAGTTAATAAGCACTAAATGCTACCTAGTGTATTTTGTAGTGTAACTTTTACACTTACAAATCAACTCTAATATTTTTACCCCTACACTAAAAAATTTACACGGGCAAAATTTTTTACTGTGTATTACATAAATTTAAATTATTTTGGACCAATTGTATACCAATTAAAAAATATATAAATAAAATTTCTACTAATGCAAAATTTTTATTCCAGTTAGTTTTGATTTACAGGTTTTCCAAAGAATTATTTATATATCGTCGCTGCCAATGCAAGAACCTCTGCGCATTTTAACAAATTTTACAGGAGAAGACAAAATATTTTACTACCAGTTAAAACTTTTATGAAAGTATGCATCCCTTAATATTATTTTAATATTTAATTATACCGAAACATATTAGGAAATAATTTTATCAAAGTTTTATCTGGTAGTGAAATGGCTTTTCGTTCTTCTGTAAAAGTTGTTAAAATGCACATAGATGTTTTTTAGGCGCAGCAACAAATTTTGTCGCGCTTTTAATAATCGACATTCGCAGTGGTTCAAATTTCAACTTAATTAGAACCAAAAAATCAGGAAAATGTAATTATCTGTCATGTTTTATGTTTAAAGTTGGTTATCTTTAGGCAAATTAAAACCCTTCAAGACGGAAATTTTTCAAACATATTAGGTGTAAATTAC
Organism: Brassicogethes aeneus; assembly: GCA_921294245.1. Lineage (NCBI taxonomy): Eukaryota > Metazoa > Arthropoda > Insecta > Coleoptera > Nitidulidae > Brassicogethes > Brassicogethes aeneus. Next base: position 54,002,269 of record OV121134.1, read on the forward strand.
GATCTAAATTTTGACTCTAAAAAAAGTCAAAATAATTTTAAAATAACACTAATCATAAAAATAATTTAAAATTCAGTTTTAAAATAACGAATGGATGGCATTTATTGCAATACTTGTAATAGATATTTTATTTTTATGACAAGAAAGAAAATAAAATTAAGTTAAAAATCTTTTTTTTTTACGATAATGTAGGTAGTATTTTGCAAATTTGTGTTGGATGACGTAAAAAGTCATTTGCTACAAACAATATTTTTTGATATGTACGATTACCATACACAATGTTCTCACCGCGGTCGCTGTACTTTATACAGGGATATGAATAATAAATCATAAATAGTACAAAACATATTGCTTATATAACTCAATATAAAAGTATAAGTGGCAACTTTCTGCATGCTTGTAAGTTAAAAATTGCGAGATTTTCTTGCTTGTAGAATTTCCAACACATGCGAAAAGTAATTTTACTGTATAAAGCTCTTGGCAGTGCAGAAACACATGTGTTTCGACAGTGCTTACACACCACGGCTACCGGCACTGATGACGGTTCCAAATATTAAAACAAACATGTATTAAAAAACTTATAATATTAACACGAGCTAACTAATTCTTTTATCAAAAATTATCAGATGTTTTTTCCATAAAATCAAACGGCTGTTATTCGCGAATTCACCCCTTAACCCAATATGGCGCTACAGGCACCTGTTAATTTAAAAAAAAATATTATTTAAAACCGTTCTAAAAGATGAAATAAGCATTTTTTCACCCTAATATAATATATGACAATAATAAGGCTTAAATTAAAGAACGCATGAAAATAAAATATTGTATATTACCTATATTATTATACAATATATTTTACTTTAGGCGTTTTATAATTTAAACCTTTATTTTTAACGCTTACTACCACAAAGTATTCGATTATCTCTTAGGCTGTAAAGGGTAAAGTTTTATTACATCCTAGTCTGTAAAAAAACCGTTAGGACCAATAAAAAAAATTCGATATCTGCTGACAATTCTGAAGCTATCTAAAAAGGATACCATAGTCATGAAATATTATCCTTATACAAGGTGTCCCGAAAATAGTGTGCTATACTTTACAAGCGGTTTTTAGAGACAAAAATGGAAAGAAAACTGTTTATGAACGTAGGTCGGCAAGCCTCTTGAAGGGGCGCCCCTAAAGATGTTTTATTATTATTATTTTTAAAACGGTTATAATGTATTTTTGGGAATTTGTATTTTTTTATTATTATTTATTTTAAATATGTATATTGAACTGAAAAAGATTTTTTTTTAAATTTGTTATTTTATTTTTGTTCAAAAATGGTCCATTTTATCGAAACTCGTTACAAGAGTAACTTTTTTACGTAGAAAACATTTAAGTTTTATATTCTGCAGCCAACTTGCAAAAAAAATTGCACACAAAAAATTTGGGGCTAAAAATACCCTGTTTAATAGACTCATAAATACACACATATTGCACACTATTTTCGTGACACCCTGTATAACAATTCATCAAAAAAGATTTTTATTAAATTGTAGCTACGTATTTGAATGGCTGAAATTTGAGACAAGTGTGTCTGTAAAAAACATTAGGTATAGCCAATAAATTCATAACAATAAAATGGGTGACGTTCATAATATCGAAATTCACTTTATCGAATTCAAAATATCGAACACTTTTTATCGAAAATCAAAATATCGAAAATACAAAATGTCGAAAATCAAAATATCGAAAATTAAAATGTCGAAAATGATAATATCGAAATTTTATTTAATCGAATTTTCAATTTATCGAAAATAAAATATCGACGTTCATAATATCGAAATTCACTTTATCGAATTCAAAATATCGAACACTTTTTATCGAAAATCAAAATATCGAAAATACAAAATGTCGAAAATTAAAATGTCGAAAATACAAAATGTCGAAATATTTTCTTATTTTGAATTTGATATTTTGTTTAAATATTTCAATTAATCGACATATTATTTTAATCCGAAGTGTATATGTACAGAGGCGCCTCTGATATAGAAATGTACTCAAACTCAACAACACAACCCAACCGACCCCGCCCCCATTGCCCCCCCCCGCCCCATTGAGCAAAAAACCCAACTAAAATGGGCTAATTTATGTAATTAAAAAGTGTTTTATTTTTATCGTAACATGAATTTGCCCATTTTAGTTGGGTTTTTTGCTCAATGGGGCGGGGGGGGGCAATGGGGCGGGGTCGGTTGGGTTGTGTTGTTGAGTTTGAGTACATTTCTATAAAACGCGCATCTCTAGGAGCCAGGGAGCCAAGATAATTCGGTGCATAACCGTAACTTTATCTACAGAGGCGCCTCTGTACATATACACTTCGATTTTAATCATACATTTTAATTTTCGATATTTTTAAATCGATATTTTAATTTTCGAAATTTTAATTATTCGACATTTTCAAATCGACATTTTAATTTTCGATATTATCATTTTCGACATTTTAATTTTCGAAATTTTAATTATTCGACATTTTCAAATCGACATTTTAATTTTCGATATTATCATTTTCGACATTTTAATTTTCGATATTTTGATTTTCGACATTTTGTATTTTCGATATTTTGATTTTCGATAAAAAGTGTTCGATATTTTGAATTCGATATAATGAATTTCGATATTGTGAACGTCACCCCAATAAAATATACGCCGGATTTTTTTTGCATATTCATTTGGAAAACTGGCAAAATGAAATTCCGGCAAACCCAACATGTAATAAGAGAAACCCCGTTTTTACTTTTTCTCCCTTTCAAGATGCCATTGTACCTAAACTTTTTTAATATCCATGAGTTATACTTTTCCTTCCGTTTCTTTATTGTGCTACGGCAGTTTTCCTAGACCTAGACATTTAAATGCGGTTTATTTGCAATTTAATACGAAAATGTCTTGTTATTTGTGTTGACAGTTTTCCTGAGTAATTTTTTTTTTTGTAAAATGTTTCAATATTTAACGGTACATAGGGATAAACGTTAAGTCATTTTTGCGGTTACCTAGGCATTAAAATATGTAAATTTTAATGTATACATGTTTTTTTGACTTTTTTCCAGTTTATAAACATAAATATTTCACAAAAAACTAGCACTACAAAGTTTAACCAATTTCCTAAGTCGAACCGAATTGCTCATATCAGGTTATTCTAACCCAAAATTGGAAAATTCTTTCTATTTAAAATCCATTTTAGATTTTCATATATTTTCTCTTTTCCGATAATTCCTTGGAATTTTTTTTTCGAAACGATAAATCAATTTTTTATTCATACCAAACATTAATTCTTAGTAATAATTTTACGATAAGAAGAATAAATATAAGACAATAAAAAGGATTTTAAGGTAAGAGTACCTAATACTTTCAGATGTAACCATTAGTAATCTTAATAATTTTAAGTACACCGAAAAAAATAATGTAGTTGAGTTAACGTTTGCCTAAATGTCATTTTTGAAAATGTTGTTTTATTAAAAAACCTATTGGATTAATCTATATTTTGGTGTCAAAGCAATAGTCAGAGTTTGTCAAAGTTTATTTGTTCATTTGACAGTTAAAATTATTGATTCAATAGCTGGAATTTGTTGAATCAAATACTGAAATTTTTAGGATTACCTAAAAAAACTATTAAGTTAACGTTTAGTTTCTGTTACTTTAAAATGTTAAATTTGCATTCATAAAATTGCCGTGAAGGGCGCTTCGAACACCCATTCCACGTGTGTTGATCACGTGTTCTTACATCTCGCCACAGTTGGCTTACGATATAAGGTATATAAGCTCAGGTTGCCGTTTGTTTTGGGTGTGATCCACAGTGGAACTTCCACTACACAAAATTGCCCGACACTGATAAGACTCTCAATATAGGTCGAAACAGCTGTCTGTCAGTATTTATAGTAGGTGGAACTCACTCAAAACAAAAACTCTGGCTAGGTGAGGGTTCAATTCTTTCTTTTTATATAGAATTTTACTTTTACATTTTCAGAATGTTAACCCAACCGTATTGGAACATTAGCGCAAATTATTTTAATTTATCATTTTATTGGTGTTAAGTGAATATGCTAAAAAGGTTACCTGGACATTTCAAGAAATTTACCTTAACACCCTAAGAATGTTAAATTAACCAAATTAGCAGATTAGAACAAATATTCTCATTTTGTTCATTTGACTGTTATTTGTTGTTTAATTAAACAATACAATTTGACATTTTTAGATGGTTAAGTAAACGTGCAAAAACCATTGCTTGTATTTGTGCATAAAGAGTTGAATTAAAATTTTTGTTGTTAAGTCACCAGGCGACTGATTCTCCGTTGAAAAATTCAGCAGTTTTATAGTAGAAATTCTGGGGACAAACTGGTAGAAAAATCATTGGGGCCGTGTCTAAAATTCGTGTGCAAAAAATTGATAACATTTCTCACTTGAACAACTGATCGGTTTGGTTTCAGTTAAAATGCTGGTTTCTGGTATTCAAACTCTCTCCTTGACGTCGGTGATGATTTAAATTAAATTTTTGTATAGAGCGACTTCTATTAAAGAATAGTGTAACCATTCTTGGAATCTCTATTACCGGCGTGCCGGTGAAAATGTCCAATTTTTATGTGTTAATCGAAATTTATCCCTTGAAAATGGACTAATCACCGTTTAAATCTGATATAGAAGCAGTTTTTCACAGTGAAAATAAAGGAAATGCTTTATGGACACTCCACGGCGGATTCTTCACCCAAAAGTTAAATCTAGTTTACTGGCGGCGAAATTAAAAGGCACAATGTTCATATAAACTTTTCAAATATTGCTTTTGTATTTTTGTATTGACCTAATAAAATAATTTTTACATTAAGTATTATTCTACAAAAAAGGACTTTATTTTAATGATGACATTTGTCAACTAACTTAAAACTAACTTCAGCCCGTGACTAAAACGCCATAAAGCCACAACTTGTCAATTTAAAGGTCACTTAGTGTCATGGAAACATGTACGATAATGGGGAATAAGGAAATATTTTTTACAAAAACAGTAAAATTTTAAAAATACGTAGAAAAATTAATTTTGAAGTATTTTTTTATTGTTTTTAAACTAATAAACAAATATTTAGGATTTAAACAAAATCTGTTTTGGAACATAATATGTTGTATATATTATATAAATATAATATAATTTAAATTTACTGATTTAATATTTTTTTATTTTAGCAATAGGATTTTTTTTATCCCTTATTTCTAAAATATTCTTTGTTATATCGAAAGTTTTACCGCGTTGGCTATTAATATTCAGCCCTATCTTTTGCAGCAAAGGATTTGATTTATGATTTTTAGGGTGTAAAATTGTATCTATATTTTAATAGCTGATGTATTAACGCTCCCGCTATATTTTATGACCAAGTTATAGGTTTCAACGTGCAAACTTTTATTATTATAAGCACCATATTTATACGCTATATATTTTCGAAAATTTAATTAAATTTCGATTTAATTTCAAGATATTGTACTAAGCCAAAATAAGTTTTAATATAGTTTAAAATACACTTTTATTTTTATTTTGTTTTGTCAAAAATAAAGAAGTATAAAAATAGGACGGATTTTAAATCTGTCGTCAATTTTTGAGTTTAAATAATATGTAGGTATTATAATTCAAATTTGTTAAAATAATTACTTTTTGTGGTTTATCATTTTGTCCGCAAAGAAAGTTTTGTAACTAGAATCTCACGTGAGGTATAGGGAGGGGTCTACCACATCTCACCAAATATCTCCAAGGGGGAGTCCAAATTATCAGAAAAATACCTCACCCTATGCAGTTAGGATCGACAGCTGTTCAGTGGCTGCTCATCAAGGCTTGCTATTGGTTTACATTCTAATATTACCTACATTTGTGTAATAATTTGAATTTTGAGTATGAGTATGATTTGAATTTTAAACTAGTATAAATTAGAAGTATTTCTATATAGACTTAAAAAAACTGTATCTCTAATCTGTCTATAATTTAAACAATATTGTTGTTAACACTAAAATGTTTGATTATGAACTAGGCACTTAAAAAATTAGATCATTAGATCTTTTGCTATGGTAAAGCTATGGACATTTTGTAACCGAATTCAACACAGAAAAGCAGTCAAATATCTCATAAGTTAAAAAAATCAATTAAATACCTACTGCTTTTTATAAAAATGTAGTTTATGCTAATTTTCCACAAATTTCTTGTTTAGCAGTTACTGCCTTTCTCCATAGTAGGGTAGTATTTTTATTACATTAAACCTAGCTGTGGGAGCAGATAAAACGTTATAAACCACGCAGGAGGTAAGTTTTGACCAGTCTCGGACTCCTATTGCCAGCCTTCACACGCCAGGCCGCAAACTCGTCCTCGACTGGTAAAATCTACTTACCTCCTTTGTGGTGTAATATACCATTATGATAAACTTATTATTATTTTATCGTTTTGCAACAAATCTTAATATTAAACAAGTTGTTGTTGTATTCTACTTTTAAGGATAACATTTCATTTTAGAATTTAAGATATTTTACCAAGCCAAAATGAGGTTGTAGCCATAAACATTTTAATTAAGAAACATTTTCGGCAAGAAAATTAAAACAATAAATAAACAAAGTATTTTATGGTGGCTCCTGAAAACAATATGTAACATTTCCTGCAAAAGTGCTAAAACACAAACAGTTAAGAAATGTATCCTGCTGAAAAGTAAAGTTTACGATCGCTTCAATGTGGTGGAAATCATCGACCAACTGTTTTTTGAATTATATTCGAATTTTAAGTTTAGTTTTATCCACGCTTTTAACCGGGTTTCACTGCTTTAATGCCAAACAAAATTCGATTTCAAAACTTTATTTTCCTACTATTCAACTATTTGTTTAAAATAATTTATTTTTATTTGATTGTGTGATTTGATTTAAATTGAAGTTGGAAAGCCTTTGAGTTTATGCCTGTTTGTACATAGAAGTGATTTATTTAGTTTTTCATTTTTGTTTATGCTAGAGTATTTTTAACCATAATAATAATAATAATTTAATTTTATTATTTATTCCTTAAACTTTATCTGAATTATCACATATTTCAAAAAAACAGTCTAGGCTATATATATATATATATATATATATAGGTTATAGGAAGAAATAATAAAGACAATCTGTGTTATTTCAATGGAAAGGTTTTAAACTCGATGATGCATATATAAAGATTTTTCATCGAAAAAAGGCTTTTTTAACACCCTATAGGGTATACTGTATATACTGTATGTATGTTAATGTATAAAAAAACATCGTAAATTTATAATAATCTAATCAGTGAGACATGGAATCTTATAAACCCATTGGGCATTACCCACACGATTTTTTTATTATATTAAAAACCACAAAAAGTGACATGGAATCTCACACACTCGTATATAATAATACATTTGGATTGAATAAATAACCCCTAGACGCTTTCGGATGGTGTAATAAACATCCCATTGTGGTAACAGTAAGAACTTTAATATGAAATTCCAGACGTTTTTTTGCATTCAGAGCTTAGAACGAAGGCGCCTTTTATCATTTCCAAAGACAAACATTGATATATTGCGTGTCTCACATGTTAAATAAATTACTTAGGCATTCTAAGTAAATTAATCTTATCGTATTATATTATCGTATTACGAACGTTTGTTGATTAATTGACATGTTTAATGCTCACGAATCTATTATTGACTTTGTTCCAGAAATATATAGGATTAAATTTTATTACCTTTTGTAAAAATACCATGTAATATTTCGTCGTTTGAAGTATAATCACAGGCAAAATAATCGATCCACATAAATTTTCGATGAATTTCAATCGCAAATAACTTTTTTATTTGATATCGGATTTAAACAAATATTAAAGAATATTGTAGATAAATTAATGAAAAATCGCTCACATTTTATAAAATTACTAAAAAATAGATGTACGTTTATAATATACAGGTTTAAACAAAAATAAGTTTTTTACCATAAGTTTAAGACACTCTGTAGAGTGTCTTAAACTTATGGTAAAAAAAATTAGAGATGGGAAAATTCCCATTTGACGAAAATTCCCGGAAACTTTCCATCGAAAATTCCCGATTTTTTCCGAAAGTTTCAAAAAAAAATTTTTATTGCGAAAATATTTTTTTTATGCCAGGGATTTGCAAAAATATATAACACATTAACTTTTTGTCAAATTTTATTAAGAAAAAAATGTTTATAAGAATGTAACTGCAATACTATTTTTAGTATCTTTTACTTTGGAATATTCCTATTGTAAACTGAAACCTACAAAATAAAAATAAAATGTTTACTATTAGAAATTCACTGCTAGTAAATCCTAGATATTACGTAAAAAATATTAAAAGGGACAAAGTAACTAATATATATTAGTTACTTTGAATATTAAAAAATAAAAAGTAAAGTAAAAAATAATTCCAAACACTATAGTGATCTATAGATTTTTTCTTGGCATTGTGCTATGCCTATAAATAAACAACAAAAATGTAAGAATGGTTTTAACTTTGTTTATTGTTTTTATTTTGTTTACCTTTTTTTAAAAAAGTTTTTTGTGATGCTGAATAATATGGCTTCATTGAGGTTATGTAACATAACTTACATTATTTATACTTCTTTTGCTTTAAATTAACACACATTAAATTCTTATTCAAAGTTTCTTGGCCTTGTATCATGGCCTTAACGAAAATCAGCGGTTAAACAATTGACATTTAAATGAAAAAAAACAAGGAAAGTTTCCAAGGAATGTTTCCGGTAGCTTAAAAGAAACTTTCAAAATGAAAATAAATTCCCAATTGGAAACTTTCCAAAACGGAAAGTTTCCTTAAAATGGAAACTTTCCGATTCCCATCTCTAAAAAAAATTAATGTTTAACTTTTGAGGTGTCTTCTTACTTTTAAAAATGCATTTGTCTCCGACTGATGTTGCCAGAGCCATTGATTTAATTCAGGATGGACAGTCACAGTATTGCGTGGCAAGTGTTTTAAACGTCACAAGAAGTAACAAAGTGTACAACAGTCGGAGACATATACATTAGGGTGTGCCAAAAAAACTCGATATTTTTTTTTCTTGCTCTCCACCCAAAATATCGAAGAATATGTCCAAACAAATATTTTGTTAAAAGCGGAGCTCATAATTTCAATTTTAAGAGGTCCTTCATCGAATCTGAAGTTTTGCCGCTTAAATAACACAGGAAACTGACTTTTACCTTATTTATTCTTGCAACCTAGGAAGAATTTTTTTTTCATGATATCCATGACTAATTCTTACAAAGCATTTAATTTGGACAAAAAAAATCTTATTAAGCCGAATTTCTATTTTCATTATTTGATTTTTTACAGAGCTTTAAGTTGGACGAAAAAGGCAATTTTTTAGCTTGTCTGATGGACCACAAAAAAATTTTAGACGAATTTTTTGTATCGTCAATATTCTAAAAGTTACAGGCGTATAAAGTCATCATTTTTGTATTATTAACTTTTTGTTAGTGAAAAATTAATGTTAGCACAAAAAGTCAATAAAGAATTATAAAATAAAATGAATTTTCGAAAAAATTGTCCTAGTAAAATTTGATGCACTGTCAACCATTAAAATTTACAGACTTATTTAAGCTTATTTCGGTTTTTTTTACGTAAATCAGATAAACAATTGACAATAGATACAAAATTTTATAAGAATTTCATGTCTTATTCCATTGTTTACAGTGAATTATCGCTTCAAATACTAATAATAATATCTCACTAACTATTATCGTTCAAAAAATTCTGAATCTGTAATTATTACATTAATATTCATTATAATTGCCATTTGACTTTTTAGTCTAACTTCAATAGTTTAGCTGAAAAAGGCAAAAAACGTAAAATTTTAAATTTAAAGCTCTGTAAAAAATCAAATAATGAAAATAAAAATTCGGCTTAATAAGATTTTTTTGTCCAAATTTAATGCTTTGTAAGAATTAGTCATGGATATTATGAAAAAAAAAATTCTTCCCAGGTTGCAAGAATAAATAAGGTAAAAAAGTCAGTTTCCTGTGTTATTTAAGCGGCAAAACTTCAGATTCGATGAAGGACCTCTTAAAATTGAAATTATGAGCTCCGCTTCTAACAAAATATTTGTTCGGACATATTCTACGATATTTTGGGTGGAGAGCAAGAAAAAAAAATATCGAGTTTTTTTGGCACACCCTAATATACATTTTTAAAAGTAATAGACGCCTCAAAATTAACACATTAATTACAATAATTAATATACAAAAAACAATTTGATAGCTTTTAAAAGCTGTATATGACATTTCCAAGTATGGGATGATTCAATAAAACTGTCACTGTCATCCTCCATAGACCATAGATAATAAATCATATAGATACGCCACTGTCACATATTTGACGCTCCTTGTTACGCACACTCGGCCCGCTATGCCGCTAGTGTACCCGGTTGACATTTATTGGTTTTAGGTTAGGTTTAATTTAGGTTATCCTGTCTGACAGGACCTGTCAAATTTTGACAGTCAAAATAGTAAAAAATAAAAGGCCTGATAGTTTATTTAAATTGTTTATTTGAAAAGCAAAAATAAATGTATTATATTTTAAATTATTCAAGGTATTTACTAAACTAAACCAATTAACAATATAATAATGTATTCAAGTGTATGTTATCTTATTAAAGAACACAAATCAGTATAAAGTAATAATATTATGTACAACATTTGTGTAAGTACCTTGTTTTAATAAAATAGTTATAATTGAATAATACAATACAACCTTGTCATCATTGTGAAGAGTATGCATCATAACTTGACTGTTAGAGCAGCCCACAGCACAGCACAACACCATGTTAATGTTCAAATAATGTAGCAATATATAAAAAATAGAGTACACAGATAACGATAAATCGCAATTATAAAAGTTTTTAAGCGTACAGAACAAACCAAATAAACACAATATGAATTTACAAAACTTTACAAAATTTATCAAACTGAAGTTTGTTGATTTCGTTACCAAGCAACCGTCAAGATTAACCGCCGCTCCTGCCACATGCAACTCGAGTGTAAACTAAAACCAAAGTCGACTAGACAAAAATGTGGATTTTGTTTGTTTAAGGCGAGTGCACAGGGCATGCCATAGACTATGGATGGACCATAGCAACCTTAGTTCTTCGTACAGAAAAAATATTGGAAATTGCAATGTTTTTTTTTTAAATCCATATTTTTCACAAAACTAAATATATCAGGGTGAACCAAAAACAAAACTGTTAAAAATTGATGTGAGTTGATAATTAAAACTTAATTTAGAACAATATACGGTTTTGCCAATCTACAGAGTGTCTTAAACTTATGGTAAAAAACATATTTTTGTTTAAACCTGTATATTATAAACGTACGTCAATTTTTTAGTAATTTTTAAAATGTGAGTGATTCTCCATTAATTTTTCTACAATATTCTTCATATTTGTTTAAACCCAAAATCAAATAAAAAAGATATTTGCGATTGAAATTCATCGAAAATTTGTGTGGATCGATTATTTTGCCTCTGATTGTAATTTAATTTAAAAGTAATGTTTTTTATTTTATTAAACCAGACTATTTTATTTTATAATACCAGACTTTTTTCATTAAATAGAACCAGAACTTTTTTATCGCACGTCACTGTTTAAACTTGATTTATAAAATAGATGATCTATTTTTGTACAAAATTTTTGTCTTTAAGTTGTTTTCATAAATTGCTGAATTTAAAACTATTAGAAAAAAAATCTCAAATTTCACACAATAATTATAATTAGGTATAATTAAATCAAAATCGAAAGTTGGTTTTAAGTAAAAATATAGACCAAAGTGAGGTTAAAACCGTTTGATAGATGTCAGATTGAAAAAACCGCTTGAAAGTTGTTAAAATTTACATTTAATGTAAATAAATTTTATGTGAAATAAAATAAAATTCTGAAAAGAACTTAAGTACTCAAACTCGTTACGCTCGTGCCTAAGTTTGACGTTTATAAAACTTGTTGTGTATTATATTATTCTATGTATTTATGTTAATATTGCTAGACTTACATCAATATGTTTTGTTTTTTATTTTAATTTAAATTATTTTACAGGATGTTTCTACTTTATAGGGACAACGTAATAGAAAAAAATATAAACCAATAAAAATACAGAGTTTTAGGTATATAAAAACAAAAGTAGGTTAATAATTTAAACACTTAGGGCCGGTTTTTCAATCGTTGGTTAAGTTTATCTTACGGTTAACTTTTCTAGATACTATTGTGTTAACAATAATTGTTAACACAATAGTATCTAGAAAAGTTAACCGTAAGATATACTTAAATTATTGTATCTAAGGAAATTAACCGTAAGATAAACTTAACCAACGATTGAAAAACCGGCCCAAAATCTCAAATAAAAAATATTTATTTGAAAAAAATGGACTCGATAAGATCTATACAGGGTGTATTTAAAATATTAAATAAAAATAATTTGTATTTTTGAAGGTACAATATTGATATTTATTAATCATTTGTTTATTTGTGCCGGAAGTTTTACATATTAATAATGCCAAACAACACAATATATACAATAAAATAAAAATTTAACACATGCGTTAAAACAATCGCGATGTGATTTTAATGTTGTATAAGTCTATATATATATACAGAGTGACCCATTTGAAAGCGGGCCACCCTCATAATTTTTTTTATTTATGGAGTGATTTTAACGATTTTACTTTAAAAATGTGGAGGGGCAAAGGTGTATTTTAAAGCCAAGCGGCGTCCAGTTTTTTTAAAAACGAAGGCCTACTCACATTTAGAGGCTGAAAAATGCAGATTCCATATTAGCGATTTTTTTAGAAAAAAATCCGCGTACGCCACTGGAATTGGCGTCCTCTGAAATAGATCTATACCAAGTTTCACGAAGAAATATTCAACATTAACGATTCTATGACTAAATTACTGTCAAGTTGTTTATTATCCATTAAGAAGCTTTTTATCTAGTAGCCCATGCGATAAAAAATGTTTTACATGCATTAACTAAAATTAATAAATCTCGACTCCACAATCTTAGTCTTAATTAAACATGCTCTAAAAATATAGCTCCACAGGGATGAACAATATTCATAATAGTAGGCTTTGCAATTACTAAAGTCAGAGATGACAAGTCATCTAAATAAAAGACGAAAATGTCAAAATTTGACATTTAATGTAAGCTAAGTATTGAAATTTACGTACTGTCAATAAGTATGGCTCATAATTTAACGTTACTACATAAGATTGAAATAGTAAAACTTCATGGTGACAGAGACAGGTCCGGAAGGGAAGTATCTCGAAATTTTAATGACAGACATCCAGAACTTTAAAATATTAGCAAGTCTACCGTTGTGAGAGTGTGCAATATTTTTAATGAATATGGAGCTGTATCTAAGCACATTTAAAAAAATATTAATGTAGTACAACGGCCAAGAAGAAGCAATGAACGAATTCGAAATTATTTCATCGAAAATCCGAGAAAAAGTTTAAGAATTGCAAGTTTGGACCTCCAGTTACCACGGGAAACAATAAGGAGAAACCTTAAAAAATACAGTAATACGAAGCCTTTTAAACCAAAATTTCTCCACACCTTAGAAGAAGGTGATAATGATAAGGGAATGGAATATTGCTTATGGTGCCAAGGAGAATACCTTAATGACAGACATTTTCTAAAAAAGATTTTGTTTAGTGACGAGGCAACATTTACTACCAATGGGACGGTAAATTCACAAAACACGAGGCACTGGGTCCAAGAAAATCCCGAATGGGTAATAAACTATAAGCGACAATATTCACAGAAGGTAAACGTATGGTGCGGTATATTAAATACCAGAATAATTGGCCCCTTATTTTTTGAAGGCAATTTGAATGGCCAAAGTTTTTAAAATTTTTTAAACAATGAATTCTCGGATGCTATTGATGAACTTCCACTTGCAGAAGTGGTTGGTCTACTGTTTCAGTTAGATGGATGTCCTATTCACAATGCCAGGGATGTGAAAACGTGACTGGAGGAAAATTTTCCTAATCGGTGGATCGGGCGAAATAGTAGATTAATACAATTTCCTCCCAGGTCTCCCGACTTAACGCCCCTAGATTTTTTTCTATGGGGGTTTATTAAAGAAAAAGTGTACAAAACTCGTCCAACCAACGCAGAAGAACAGACCAATTGTCTAATATTATGGCTAACATTGAAAGACGATACAATAAATTTATTTATTCAATTAAATGGAGATTTGGTTGAAAAATCTAGAACTTAAAATTAATTCATGTTTGTTAATTTAATATTATTTTAGAATAATGTCTTTATAAGAATGTCTATTAAATGTTATTATTAAATAAAGTTGTTGTTAAACATTTATTATCGCATGGGCTACTAGATAAAAAGCTTCTTAATGGATAATAAACAACTTGACAGTAATTTAGTCATAGAATCGTTAATGTTGAATATTTTTTCGTAAAATTTTGTATAGATCTATTACAAAGGACGCCAATTCCAGTGGCGTACGTGGATTTTTTCTAAAAAAATCGCTAATATGGAATCTGCATTTTTCAGCCTCTAAATGTGATCTAGTAGGCCTTCGTTTAAAAAAAAACTGGCTTGGCTTTAAAATACACCTTTGCCCCCTCCACATTTCAAAAAAAAGTTCGTTAAAATCACTCCATAAATAAAAAAATTATGAGGGTGGCCCGCTTTCAAATGGGTCACTCTGTATATATGGATGTATACACAATAGTATATTATGTATCAAGTTTTATAAACGCCATTTTAGTTACGAGTTTAATTAAGCACGAGCGAAGCTTGCGAGCGAGTGTTTAATAAAAACGAGTGTCTAGAGAAGTTTATAAACGAGTTGCATACTATACTTTATCCACGACGAACACAAAACAGAATTTAAAGGCAATTTTATTTGATAAAATTTTGACATCTGTCAACTGTCACCCGAATTTAACCTCACTTTTTCTCAATTTATTATAAAGCTAACTTCAGCCCATGACGTAAAATGTCGAAAAGCCACTGTTGTTAACTTCAGCCCGTCAATAAAACGCCATAAAGTTACAGCTCGTCAATGTAGGAGTAGATAAATTCATTTATATTAGTATAAGGAACCTTTATTTAATTAATGTTAATTAAATATAAAAAAAACATGCAAAGGTTTTAATGTTGGTATTCATTAAAATTCGTATTTTTACAAAACTTTAATATTTTAAAAAAGTAGAGTAAAAATAAATTTAATCCTAAAAAGTCATAATGGAAAAGCATAAGGATTATTAAAAAAGATATTCGTATCACTTTAATGTTAAAGGCTTAAAACTAAAAGGGGTCGTCTATTAAAAAAATATAGTAGGCTGAACGAAAAACGAATTTAAATTTTGAAGCGATTGGATATCATTTGGAGGTCGCGCTATACCTATGTACGAATTTATTTAAAAACAAATATATATATAGTGCAGTCAAAGGGTCAGTCAAGTTGGCCCCCCCCAATCGTGCAAACCCCCTCTATTATACATAATAATTTTGCACACATTTTGCACAATTTTGCACACCCCTTCTTAAATTTTGCACACACCTGCTTTGGAAATGGCAAGAAAAATCATGTTGGGGGGGCAAACTTGACGCTTGCCCCCCCCTTAGCTCCATCAAACTCTACTTTTCGTCATCATAATCTCCTAATTTTGCACAACTTTGCACACCTCATTTCAAATTTTGCACACCCCTCCATCCACCCCCACGGCATCCCAAAAATTTACTTACTAGCCCCCCCACTGACAAAATCCGCTTTGTTTTTATGCTATCCTGATCCTCTAATTTTGCACAATTTTGCACACCTCATTTCAAATTTTGCACACCCCTCCATCCACCCCCACGGCATCCCAAAAATTTACTTACCAACCTCCCCCACTGACAAAATCCACTTTGTTTTTATGCTATCCTGATCCTCTAATTTTGCACAATTTTGAAAAACTAAAATTAGTTTAACACACCTTATGATCGAACCTTTAGATCCCAATAAAAAAGTTTTTACTTTGGAAAGTACGTTAGACGATTTACCAAAGAAATTGACAGTGTGCAACGAGACGTACGTATTGCGAGGATTGGTTGGTTATATTGGACCTAACGTAGGAGTTGGTCATTTTACAGCTTACAGTTTGCGACATAATAATCGTTGGGAGATTTATAACGACACCAAAACTAAAAGCGAGTCCTATAATACTATAGTACTATAATAGTACCTATAATAATTCAACCTCTAATATTGGGACGTATAAAACAAAATTTGGCATTTCACCATTCGCTTAATAATTATAGGTACTTGTTTTGTTTTCATATTTTATTTTTTCTTTGTATTTCTCTGTATTGTACTAGTATTTTGATAAAAAAATAAAAGCTTGGCCTTTGAATACTTTTCCTTCTTTTAATTATGGTTTCCAAATTTGTGCAAATTTAGATGACAAGGTATACCTAATAGAATTTTGGCAGTGGCAAGGAGAGAGCTGGATAAAATTTTCGGAAACACAGTGAGCGAGGACGTTAATGTGGGGGTTAGGCTAGATTTGAAAAAGGTGTAAAATTTGAAATGAGGTGTGCAAAATTGTACACAATTGGAGAATCAGGATAGCATAAAAACAAATTGGATTTTGTTATTGGGGGGGATTGTAAGTAAATTTTGCAGTTTTTGCCGTGGGGATGAATGGAGGGGTGTGCAAAATTTGAAATGAGGTGTGCAAAATTGTGCAAAATTAGAAGATTATGATGACGAAAAGTAGAGTTTGTCGGAGCAAAGGGGGGGGCAAGCGTCAAGTTTGCCCCCCCACATGATTTTTCTTGCCATTTCCAAAGCAGGTGTGTGCAAAATTTAAGAAGGGGTGTGCAAAATTGTGCAAAATGTGTGCAAAATTATGATGTATAATAGAGGGGGTTTGCACGATTGGGAAGGGCCAACTTGACTGACCCGCAGTCAAATTCTGTCAGAAAAATAGGAGATTGAAAAAAAAAAGATCCACCCCAATGTATATAAAAGATCATATAAATGGATAAAATTTAGTAATGTGACTCATTTTGAAAATTTAACAATGTAATGTTTTCTTATAAATGAGACACCCCAATACGATGTTTATTAGAATATATTTCAAAAAAATTTAAAATTTAGCTTGCATGGTTTAAAAAAGTATTATTTTTGACAAAAATTCAAAAACAAAATAACATTGAAATTGTTTTTTTCAATGAAACACCCTGTATATTCTTAAATATTTTAATTAACTTTTTTTTTCTGGTATCAAAAAAATAGAGTTTGTATGTATTTGTGTTAAGGGTCGTATGCAGAAACGTTGATTTATTTATATCAACTGATTAAGCATATCAGTGGATATCGGTTTTTGCACGACATGGCAACGTAGTAATTTTCTTTAAAAACTGTTGTATTTAAACTAGGCATAAAACAATTAAAATTTCTTTAAGATTTATTTAACATTTGTGACATTTGCTTTTAACCATAGTAGATTTGTATTTTGGCCAATAAAATCATATAAAATGTAAATTGGTTGATAAAATTTATATCCATTAATGTTTACTTATTAATAGAATACCTAGATAATTAATAAAAATTACCATTTAATAAATAATAAGGATTATAAAATAAAACCAAAATTGTGTTTAAAAAATATTTATCTTATTTTTTAAATACTTTTAAAGAATTTTAAATTTTAGACCAATTTCAACTTATTTTTTCTTTTTAATTTTTTAATTATGTGCTTGCTCTTCAAACAGAAACAGTAGGGGACTTTTTTGAGGAAATTTACACTATTTATTTTTCGGCTCAGAAATATAGGTACTATTAAACATAAAAAAATAAAATTCAGGTACAAAAACATAGGTATTTCAAATTGAATATACATATTATAATATTATTAACAGTTTTTAAGGAATTTTATAAGAAAATAAAAAATACACCCTGTAGGTAAAAACAATTGTATTTGCTCGAAAGCAAAAACAGGCTCAGTGTATGAAACTATTTTCAAATTGTTTTTATCATTTGTAATATTTATTTAAAAAATAATTAAAAATATGCTGTGAAACAATATTTTTATTTTTAAAATAAAATACACTTTATTACTTGCTAATCAATTGTAAGCGTTCACACCCCCCCCAGCAAAGAATCTGTAAAAAGTTACACCCCAAGTGATAAATGAAATATAACACCACGGCAAATGTTATATTAAATTACGACAAATAAATAAAATAAATACTTACGGTAATAAAGCTCATTAATTTAGTAACCCAAGGTACTTGTGAGGTATTGTATTCATGGGGAAAGTATTTAAAAGGGAAATAAAAATACAGTAAATAAAAGGCAATAAGTTACGTTTGAACTCAGGTCAAAAACCCGGAAGGCTCCCGTTTATTTTTTTTTTAGTATCGCTCATAAAACCTTCCAAAATGAGGGATTATGGGAGTGAGTTTCACGTATAAAATATTTACAATTTATAACAAACAATAATGATATTTACTTGGATAGAGCAACAAAAATAACCGCAACCCAAACGACATTTAACTTAGTGAACTCTGAAAGAAAAGGACTTCCTACGAACCGTTAAAACCACACAATATCTCCTTACTGCGACTACAACCCAAATATAAATAAATATATAAATAATATTAGATAAATAATACATCATACTAGAGCTTAGCTCTCGTTTTTCATTTTTAATTTTTATCTTCGCTTTTTGCTGATTTGTTTGTTTATTTGTTTATTTGTTTGTTTGGTGAAAGTAGATTGAGTCTTAGTCTCTATTTTTGTATTTTAAATTTAACTTTATTCATCAAGCATTCCATTTGCATTAGGCCTCCATCATCCAAATAAAGTTTTTGTATTATTATTTACTGTTGAATTTAAGTTTACTGTTACACAAATTTTCATGTAATATTTAGAGTTCAGGCTCAATCAACTGTTAGAAAAGGGAGTAAATAAATCGCTTCAACTGAGGGTTCGTCATTGTCTATTATGCCTCATTTGTCGGCAAACTTTAATAAATTAATAATTACCATAAAATACTAGGTAATCAAAATGACACAAATAACAAAAACAATGTAGGCGTCGCACAGTCAGATGAAATCAGATTTTAAACACCGCTTATAAGGGAGTAAATAATAATCGGCTTCGAGGTCGTTCCAATTGAGGGTTCGTCATTGTTTATTATGCCTTATTTGTCGGCAAACTTTAATAAATTGATAATTACCATAAAATACTAGGTAATCAAAATGACACAAATAACAAAAACAATGTAGGCGTCGCGCAGTCAGATGAAATCAGACCTTTACACACCTCTTAAAATTTACAGGATGGTAATTCAAAATGGGCTCGTTGTGTCAGGATTCCACGGAAAGTGGAGATAAATCAAATGTCGCTATCGTACAATTACTGTTGCTACTCACTCCAAATGTAATACCAAATATTTAAATATGACTGGTAAAATTACTAGTTACGTGACATAAATGTGAATCCGCGAGTACAATTTTATAAATCCCGTATTTAAGAAAATCGATAATTAATACACTTAATTTACACAACGTTTATAGAAAATCCCCTTTTGAAATATTTATTTAAATTAATTAAATAATCCTAAGTACCGTCCTGTCATTTAGCTTAATTAAATCGAATACGGTCCTGCCTATTTTAATTGGATGAAATCCCCGTAAATTCAGGCTCTTTTAATTTAATAACTACTCGTTAAAAATCCCTGCATTTTATTAGATAAAATACACGTACCGATTGTTTATAACTTAGAATATAAATTATAATACGAAATACCAAATTTAAACTTAATTTAATTCATGTCAATTTCTACGGGCGTGGTTTCTAAACGACAGCCATTACAGCGTAATAGATCGAACGATGACGCCAAGTCAATTGATCGATTATTTATCTTTACACAAGGTGTTTGTGTAAACTAATTATACCAAAATGCTCGGGAATATTTATACTACAATAATTTAGTTATTTAAAATGTACAAACCTACAATTTCCAACACTTTTCTGCACACACAATTTTTAAAACCCTGGTCGCTGCTCGGCTCGGCTCCAATGCTCGAATGAATGTTCTCCCCTGCCCGTCACTTGCGTCTTTCCCCCTACCTTTTCCCACTTAATCAGGAGAGTCTTTCTAACCAATGGCACGCTACCTTTTACATGTCACTTGTATTTCCGTTGCGCTAAATTTAAATGTTAGTTTTATTTACATGGCTTTTTGAATGCATTTATTTTAAACAAATAGGATCGTAATAACCCACGGATTGTTTATTAGGGGGGGTATTTGCAGATCTCCTCAGACGCCCCCAAAGTGTTGATAAGGAACCAGCTTGTTGCAGATCCGAAAGTAACACTTTTAACCCCCCTTTAGAATTGGTATAAAGAAAGTGTTTTGTGTGTGAGATGCAGCGTTAACAGGTCTACTGTTTTTACTGTAGGTCTACCGTTTTCCCTTAATATACCGTGCAACCGTATTTTACAAAAATTCTACCGTATTTCTAGAAAACATTATATTTTACAAAATTCATAAAATTTTGACAAAATTTACTTTGCACAATCGTACAAAATCGCTGAACGCGTGAAGTGCGTTTCAGTATTATTTAAATTCCCCAATTTGTGTCACGGGTTGTACGTTTTGCCAAATATCAGTTTGATTCCCTCTTGCGTTGTAATATGAACAACACTTTTTTTTTTTTCAAACTATATTTACTGAGTAAAGGATTTTAAAAAGCAAAATGTCAGGCATTTTCAAATTGTACTTGATTTTATCAACAAAATTTGTTACTTTAACTGGTGATTAAGTCTGAGAAGCAGGCTTTGGGATTTGGGAAGTTTTTGTGAAACCTGTGTAAATACTTGCGTGTTAACCGACTCGATGATTAGTTGTATCTGCTCCGGATCCAATAAGACGGAATTTCACATTCCAGAACTCTGCATAATCACTTCTGGCGTTAGACCATTGATGTGCGGTTGTCCCTCCATAGCTGACGATGCCTCTCCAGAATCATTAGGGTCATGTTTACTAGCAACATTCAAGGCTAATTTTTGGGCTGCGTGTGCATTGATTCCAAGACGTTGTACTGTAATGGGCGGTGTTTTCTCAACTCTAGGTGTGTCATGTCTACATCTCCCATGAATGGACGGCCTCCATACTTGATGCTTTCCCGGTGACGTTGTACTACTTCAAAATTTCTTGGACATCCAATGGTGATCCATCTCGATATGCATACCAGACAAAGCAGCTCCTCAAAAAAAATAAAAAAAACAGAAAACAAAACAAAACAAAAAAAAAATCATAATAAAATGTGTCTCTCCATGAATACAACTTTACGAACCTCATCCTTTGCACAAGCAACAATCTGTACCGCCTAAGCAGTACGTTTTAGTGAAAGTAAAATAAACAATTTTGAACCGTTTTACAAAACAAGTACGTAATGAGTTTCTTAACAAAGTCAGGTCCTACTAGTCAGTAATGTCAATATAGTTCTAGTTCGTGGTCAAACATACACACTTCAGGCGCCCCCACATTCGTTGGCAGATTCATTCAACAAGCATACAAAATTAAGAAACTCAAAACGTCAAAAAAAATTAAATTAAATTTTTCTTTAAATTATCCTGGTTATCCTGGTCACGGCACCAATCTGTAAGCGTTCACACCCCCCCCAGCAAAGAATCTGTAAAAAGTTACACCCCAAGTGATAAATGAAATATAACACCACGGCAAATGTTATATTAAATTACGACAAATAAATAAAATAAATACTTACGGTAATAAAGCTCATTAATTTAGTAACCCAAGGTACTTGTGAGGTATTGTATTCATGGGGAAAGTATTTAAAAGGGAAATAAAAATACAGTAAATAAAAGGCAATAAGTTACGTTTGAACTCAGGTCAAAAACCCGGAAGGCTCCCGTTTATTTTTTTTTTAGTATCGCTCATAAAACCTTCCAAAATGAGGGATTATGGGAGTGAGTTTCACGTATAAAATATTTACAATTTATAACAAACAATAATGATATTTACTTGGATAGAGCAACAAAAATAACCGCAACCCAAACGACATTTAACTTAGTGAACTCTGAAAGAAAAGGACTTCCTACGAACCGTTAAAACCACACAATATCTCCTTACTGCGACTACAACCCAAATATAAATAAATATATAAATAATATTAGATAAATAATACATCATACTAGAGCTTAGCTCTCGTTTTTCATTTTTAATTTTTATCTTCGCTTTTTGCTGATTTGTTTGTTTATTTGTTTATTTGTTTGTTTGGTGAAAGTAGATTGAGTCTTAGTCTCTATTTTTGTATTTTAAATTTAACTTTATTCATCAAGCATTCCATTTGCATTAGGCCTCCATCATCCAAATAAAGTTTTTGTATTATTATTTACTGTTGAATTTAAGTTTACTGTTACACAAATTTTCATGTAATATTTAGAGTTCAGGCTCAATCAACTGTTAGAAAAGGGAGTAAATAAATCGCTTCAACTGAGGGTTCGTCATTGTCTATTATGCCTCATTTGTCGGCAAACTTTAATAAATTAATAATTACCATAAAATACTAGGTAATCAAAATGACACAAATAACAAAAACAATGTAGGCGTCGCACAGTCAGATGAAATCAGATTTTAAACACCGCTTATAAGGGAGTAAATAATAATCGGCTTCGAGGTCGTTCCAATTGAGGGTTCGTCATTGTTTATTATGCCTTATTTGTCGGCAAACTTTAATAAATTGATAATTACCATAAAATACTAGGTAATCAAAATGACACAAATAACAAAAACAATGTAGGCGTCGCGCAGTCAGATGAAATCAGACCTTTACACACCTCTTAAAATTTACAGGATGGTAATTCAAAATGGGCTCGTTGTGTCAGGATTCCACGGAAAGTGGAGATAAATCAAATGTCGCTATCGTACAATTACTGTTGCTACTCACTCCAAATGTAATACCAAATATTTAAATATGACTGGTAAAATTACTAGTTACGTGACATAAATGTGAATCCGCGAGTACAATTTTATAAATCCCGTATTTAAGAAAATCGATAATTAATACACTTAATTTACACAACGTTTATAGAAAATCCCCTTTTGAAATATTTATTTAAATTAATTAAATAATCCTAAGTACCGTCCTGTCATTTAGCTTAATTAAATCGAATACGGTCCTGCCTATTTTAATTGGATGAAATCCCCGTAAATTCAGGCTCTTTTAATTTAATAACTACTCGTTAAAAATCCCTGCATTTTATTAGATAAAATACACGTACCGATTGTTTATAACTTAGAATATAAATTATAATACGAAATACCAAATTTAAACTTAATTTAATTCATGTCAATTTCTACGGGCGTGGTTTCTAAACGACAGCCATTACAGCGTAATAGATCGAACGATGACGCCAAGTCAATTGATCGATTATTTATCTTTACACAAGGTGTTTGTGTAAACTAATTATACCAAAATGCTCGGGAATATTTATACTACAATAATTTAGTTATTTAAAATGTACAAACCTACAATTTCCAACACTTTTCTGCACACACAATTTTTAAAACCCTGGTCGCTGCTCGGCTCGGCTCCAATGCTCGAATGAATGTTCTCCCCTGCCCGTCACTTGCGTCTTTCCCCCTACCTTTTCCCACTTAATCAGGAGAGTCTTTCTAACCAATGGCACGCTACCTTTTACATGTCACTTGTATTTCCGTTGCGCTAAATTTAAATGTTAGTTTTATTTACATGGCTTTTTGAATGCATTTATTTTAAACAAATAGGATCGTAATAACCCACGGATTGTTTATTAGGGGGGGTATTTGCAGATCTCCTCACAATAGATATGTAACAATTATTGTATTATACGTACACAAGAGATATTTTCAGGAAATTTTACAATCTACAAAACCTAAAATCATTTAGTTAAATAATATCGGAGGTCAAAGTTTGTAATAAATGAAATAAATAAAAATTAAAGTTATTGCCATTTGTTGTCAAGGTTAAAAGACATCAGAATTTAGATGATAGGTACCTAAATAAAAATTCCAAAACAAAGCCAACTTATAAAATTCAGAAAGAAAAATGTCTCTTTATTAATGGGTTCTAAATTTTTTGCTTATGTTATTTAAATGCCAGTCATGGTCAAACGATATAAAAATTTTAGGATGTAAATAAATTTAGTGAAAAAAAAAACTGGGAAATAACGAAAACTCTCCCACCTTAGCCATGCCAAATATGGTATGTTTTCATAAATGTGCTTTATTATAATTACACAGAAAAAACGCTAACATAGCATAAAAGGGTGAGCCATTAAACCAATGGGATCTTGTAATCCGTATTCCTGAATAACAGTTCCTATAATACCAATAGGTAGTTAGCAGTTGGTTTATAATCGTTTAGGCAAAATGTTTCCCTATTTTGGTTTAATAGTAATTAATTGAGCAAATAACAATTTAGATTGCTTCAATTTTAATGCATTTAATCAGCGCTGTTCTTGGTTATATTTTTTTATGTGTATACAAACAAATCCAACAATACCTATGTATATTCTTCTGAAATAATTCATCAAAAAACAAGTTAATATGTCGTAAATGATATTTTTTTATAAAATATATGTGCTTTATAAAAAACGAATAGAACGACATATTTCATGAAATAATCCATAAAAAGAAGTTAAAACTGCGGTCACTTTACAGTCCAAACTACCCCCTTAAGTATGGCTTCAGCAAATCGTCTCTTGAAAATATTTTCCTATAATATTTGTGCACTTCACCGATACCTATCTGCAATAAAAGCTCGCGCATTTGCAATTTAAAGTGCATGCACATTTCTCTAACAAACTCATCTTTTTTTAAGAAACCTTCTCTGACTGGAATGCAGCCAAATCATCTCTCATGAAAAATTTAAACGAGGACGGATTTTATATATTAAAGTTCGCCGGTACAAAAGTTATTACAATAATGTGCTTATCCTTATCCTACTCACTTTAAAGTTTTCGAGATCCATCTTATGCAACAAAATGTCACCTCTAAAAGCTCAACTTTCATAACGTAATACATTTTTGTACCTAATAAATTTAACGACTTATACATAAGAACTTTATTTTTAGACAAATGCAAATAGTATATTATGTGATAAACGCCATCTTAGACTTAAATTAATGAGTTGCATAATATACTTTTTCTACAAATTGTTATTATTATCTTAAAATAATTTAAAACAAATATTTGTATAGAGCGCCATCTATAATTACCGTCAAATGTCAAATTGTATTTGTTATAAACACAGATTACAAAGGTTATAAATGGAAATGTATTCCTTGAAAATGGATTAACAACAGTTTTTCACAGTGAAAGTAAAGAAAATGTTTTATGAGCACTTCACAGTGGAGTCCGAGCCCGAATTTATGTTAGAGGTCAGTACAATGTTCATATGAACTTTTTAAATATTGGCGTTGGGAAACTATTTAATATTTTAGTAGTTTTGTATTGAGATAATAAAATAATGTTCACATTTAGTATTATTTACAATAAGGGCACTTTATTTTAACGACTATTTCCCTCGTCTTAATTTCCACCAATCGCAAACGCGCAATTTTGAATTACAAATGGTTTCTAGGTGAAAAAACTGTGTGACAGAACCTGTCAGCAGTTTTTTCGAGTTTACCCCCGGCCACGGTCTTATATACAGGTCTTGCAACTTTAAGCTTCGAGGTGGCTTCCTTAACGTGCCAAACCGCTAGGTGGCGCTAAGATCGAAGGGTGAAGTCAATTAAATGAACTACTTAGTTAAATGTGGAACTACTGCATAACCATAACCTAACTTTTTAAATTCTTTTTCAATGTTTTGTTTACATTTTCAAAAATTTAATATTTGTGAGTTTGTTTCGGATAATTTACGTTAACAAAATAGGACAACAAAGTCTATACTCTATGCACAAAGTCCTCGGCCGTCACATGCCCAGACCAAACATGTAAGTAACATGTTAATGTATAAAATACATACGTATATCATACACTGAGAGAAATGATATTATAAGAAGTTTTGCTAAACCAAAAATTATAACACTTATTAAAAATATCATAACAGTAAGAAACAATAATAGCATATTTCCTAAACTAGGTTATAATGAATATAATATTAGATTTATTAATACGAGAATATACACCTAATAATTCTGCATAACTATGATAAAAATGCGCATTTCTGCTGGTATAAGAAATTGTATCCCAATAAAATAGCTTATAATTACTATACGATTAGTTACTGTTGTTATTAGACATAATATTATTATATCAGCGTACGTGACGACCAACAACATTCGTTATTTTTCTCTTGGATGTGTGTGTACTGTGCAGTATAATTTCCTATTTTCTATTGCCATACCTGCATAAAAAGTTTAAATCTATAGTAAAAGTGCTTAATTTTATTTGTTACTGTTTTTGTTTAATTGACCTATCTTTGGTTTATTGTAAAAGCAAGTGAGTGCATATTTTACAGACAGCGTTTTTACGAAGTTTGATGATGTTATGGAAAGATCAAGTAGAAGTGTAATCATGGTGCACCATTAGTAATTACAATCGATTCAAAATTAACGTTTTACGTGCAAAACGAGTAAGTCTTAACATAACAACTTATAAAATAAATGATATAATTTATGTTGATTTAGACGAAATACCCGTGCTTGGAGTTATGTGTTTTCGATGACAATAGTAAAAATATTTTATTTGTTTATAAAAAACTTAAAAAAATATTTTTTAATCATCATTTGCAGACATAAAAAACATCAAAAGACTGGGTGTTTTACAATGTAACTTTAGTTATTATGCACTAACCATATTACCTGATGGGTTATTATGTTTGTTTTTAGGCTATAGTTTAGTAGGTTTAACTCAAGGTTAGTAGATTAGACAGGTTGCATGGTAACTTTCTGGCACTAGCCATTCAACGCGCAAAATGACGTCACTGGGGGTGCCTATTTAAATAAATTGCATTTAATGTAGTAAAGCAGAATGGCACACCCGATGACGCGTTGCCCAAGCAGTTACCATGCAACCTGTAACCATATGCAACAGAACTGTTGTATATGCCTGTAACAGATTACCTGTTTAATCTACTAACCTTTGGTTTAACCCTGATTTTACCTATACATTTTGTAATAGATAGTTACCTACATTTATCTTGTATAGTTTTTTTAATAAAATAAACAAAACTTGTATATAGAACATTTTATTTCTACAGCAGTATGTTTTATATATAATACGTTATATATATATATATATATATATGTATATATATATATATATACATATAATATTAAAACCAATGTTATAAACCTTATAACACCTTCTAATATGCGTTATAAGATATTATAAACAATATTGGGCGTATTATTAATGCCATAAGAAATATGTTATAAACCTTATATTACTTTCCATTACTTCTTATAAGAATAAAATATAAAATATATTAGAATTGTTATCAATCTCATTATAAACAAGTTATAAACCTTATAACATCATCTAATACTCATTATAAAAATGATTCATAAACTATAATAGAAATTTTCTAAAACATAAAAGAATATTAGCATCTCAAATTATAATTACCATGAGAAAATATATTTTAAACGTTATAAAATCGTCTTAGTAATCTTCAGATGATAACAGTAATAAATCGATTTATTGTCCAAATAGGTATAGAGATTTATTATATCCATTATTAAAAAAAATTATATTTCTTATAATATTTTTCTCTCAGTGTATATATGTTACGGCTAATGTGTAAACATGGATAGTTTATAAAGTAGCTGGGTAGTTTATAAACTAGCCAAACTGTCAGCTATTTTAATCTATTTTAATCTAATTAATAAGTAAAAACTCCCTGTAGCAAAATACACAAGCTTGTTTATAAAAATGTAGGTTATGTTTCTTAACACAGATCATAAGTAGGTAGTTCATTTGACCTTTTATCCCATAGACTTCCCCAGGACTTAGAGCCGGTTTTACAATCGTTAGATTAAGTTAGCTTATTTGGCGGATAACTTTCATAGAAACCTTCTATCTAAGAAAATTATCCACCAGAGAGCTTATCTAACGATTGTAAAACCCAAAGATAAAGAAGGTAAAAACGACCTTTAAACATCTATGGTTCACCCACAACTCGATGCGCCATCTGGTGGGTGTCTCATTAGAGAGGTCACTTTTCCTATTGAAATTGGGCGAAGTTGCAAGACCTGTATATAAGACCGTGCCCCCGGCAAAACTTGACAGCTGTTGTCAACAAAAATTGCAATTTATATTTTAGTTGTTAACTGTTACTCATGAAATAGTCTTCGAATTTTTTCGGAAAAATTAGATGCCCTTATGATATTACTTACGATTGTATCACATTTGACAACTGTCAACTAAATTAATACTAACTTTAGCCCGTGACTAAAAACCTGTTGCTAACTTCAGCCCGTTACTAAAACGTTATAAAGCCACAACTTGTCAATGTGTATTTTAAAGGTCACTTGTGTCATATAAACATATACGATAATGGGCGTTTTAAGGATGGAAGTAAAAATTACAAAAATGCTTGTTAAGAGCAATTTGTATTCTAAAATAATATGTTTATCAATTTTAACATTTTAAGAACGTATTTATAAAACGATTTGTATAAAACAAAAATTGTACAAAATTTCAGATAACATTATTTTTACTTAATGATTGCTCTCAGTTTACAAGGTGTGTTCAGAAAATAACGGGAATTGTTAAATTTCGCGGGTTTGGAGGGTCCGGTTGTCATAAAAGATTTATTATAAATTGGCAAAAATGAGGTTATATCTGTTGACTGTTGACAGATGTCAAATGTTTAACAAATAAAATTAGCTTTAAATTATTCTTTGTGTTCGTCGTAGATAAAGTATAGTGTCGTTTTTAAACTTCTCTAGACACTCGTTTGTATTAAACACACGCTAGCAAGCTTCGCTTATGTCTAATAAAACTCGTAACCAAAATGGCATTTATAAAACTTAATACATATACATACGAGGTGTGTTCAGAAAATAACGGAAATTGTTAAATTTCGCGGGTTCAGAGGGTCCGGTTGTCATAAAATTTTGGAATGGATCAAAGAAATTTGTATCTAATTTTGCTTAAAAAATGAAATAAATTCTGTGAAATGTTAACAAAGGCCTATAGTGAGTCTGCTATAAGTAAAAAAAGAGTTTACAAGTGGTATAAGAGTTTCCAAGATGGCCGTGAAGACGTTGAAGATTACGAACGCCCAAGCACATTAACAATCGATAAAAACATGGAAAAAGTGGAAGAAATGGTTATAAACCATCAGAGAAGTCGCTGATGATGTTGGTATATCGATTGGCTCATCTCATGAATTTTTTTCGAATGTTTTCGGTATGAAACGCGTGGCAGAAAAATTTGTTCCAAAATTGTTAAATTTTGAACAAAATTTTTGTCCAAAAACTACTATAAAAAACTACTGTAATGATGCCCCAGCTTTCATATTCGCCAGACATGCCTCTGTCTGACTAAATTTAGTATATTTGCGCAAACTACTTTAGAGGCGAATTAAAATTACCATACAAGTCGAAATTTGTATCCTAAAATTTCGAGTTATAACACAAAATATTGAAATTTCAAGACATAAAAATTCAATTTTCTTAGTTTCTTCAAGAAACTTCCTTGACCTTGACTGGTATTATTCAAAAGAATTTAAGTGCGTTCCACCAACTTCATATACAGACAGTTACTGTGTTTTAACAGTTTCGAACAACTTGTTGTAGTAGCATAACCAAAACTAAGAACTACCTGAGCTTATATACTATCCAACTAAGCCAACAGAGGCGAGATGCAAGAACATTACGTGATCCACACCGCCTTTGCCGCGATCGGTACATACTATGCAACCCACGGCAAATAATAAACGTTAATAAAACAAATATTTCTAAAGGTGTAATAAACGATATTATATAAACTAAAAATAAACGAATATATGCTACAATTAGTTTTATTTCTAACAAAAATAAACGTGTTATATATAGTAAATTCCTTATTGTTTTTATACATTTTTCAATATAGGTATTTTAAACGTAGTGGTATATTTAAAAACGTATAGTTTGATAAAATAAAAACATGGTTTATAAACCATCTAAATATACGTTTAGAAATTATACTAATTACCAAATTTAAACCATTTTTACGTATAAAAAACGTTTATTAAACTAAGCTGTGTTGCCTGGGATATTATAGTATATAGAGTAAACAATCTATCTTTTGTATTAAAATTTTAAATACTTATTAATTTTCCTACTAACCTAGTATAAATATTCCCAAATAATTTGGTATAATTAGTTTACACAAATGCGTTGTGTAAAGATAAATATTCGATCAATTGACTTGGCGTCATCGATCTATCTATTCCACCATGATAGTTGCTGTTTAATAAACGACGCTTATAATCAATATAATGTAAATTTACGTTTGAACAATCTTGCATTACGTTAGATTCTAAATTATAAATATTTTGTACTTGATGTTATCCAATTAAAAGGGCAGGGTTGTACTTGATTTTATCTAATTAAAAGGGCAGGGTTTATCAAACTAAATGTCAGGGTTGTACTTGATTTTATTTAATTATTTTAATAAATATTTCCTAAAGGGGATTTACCATAAACTCTGCGTAAATTACTTGATATCGATTTCTTGAATATGGAATTTATTAAATTATCTGCGAAGATTCATATTTATGTCCCTAATTAATTAAGTGATTTTTACCAGTCATATTTAATTATTTGGTATTACATTTGAA
The DNA here is from genome assembly GCA_921294245.1 of Brassicogethes aeneus. Taxonomy (NCBI): domain Eukaryota; kingdom Metazoa; phylum Arthropoda; class Insecta; order Coleoptera; family Nitidulidae; genus Brassicogethes; species Brassicogethes aeneus. Next base: position 54,033,147 of record OV121134.1, read on the forward strand.
GTGGGTAGCAACAGTGATTGGGTGATAGCCACATTTAATTTATGACCACTGTCCGTGGTTTCCTGACATAAGCCCATTTTGAAATACTATTCTGTAAATTTTAAGAGGTGACGGCAGGTCTGGTTTCATCTGACTGCGCAGACGCAGACATTGTCTTTGTTATTTGTGTCAGTAGGTATTATTACCTATTATTTTATGGGAATTATTAATTTGTTAAAGTTTGCCGACAAATGAGGCATAATAGACAATTGCGAACCCTCAATTGAAATGATATCGAATCCGATTATTTATTTACTCCTTATTCTAACAGTCGATTGAGTCTGAACTCTAATAAATAATACATGAATAATCATGTAACAGTAAACTTTAATTCAACATTAAATATTTATAAAAAAAAACTTTGCACTTTGATGACGGATATAAATTCTTGACAACGAACATCACAGAAAGAGCTCAGCTCGCACCTGAGATACTTATAAAGGCATTAAGACTTTACCTGATCTTATGATTATGATGTATTTTTATTCATTTATTTAATTGCTTATTATATAATATATTATGTGGGTTGTGGTAGCAGTATGGAGATTTTTTGTGGTTTTGTAGGATGTCCCTTTTTTTCAGTCCCATTTGGGTTATGGTTACTGTTGTTGCTAAATTACATTATTGTTTCTTATAAATTTTAAGTGTTTTATACGTTTAACTCACTTCCATAACCCATTATTTTGAAAGGTTTTATGAGAGATAATTATTGGAAAAATAGGTCTTGCACCTGAGTTCAAATGTAATTTATTGTCTTTTATTTACTGTATTTATTATTTTCTTTTTAATACTTTCTCCATAATACAACATCTTAAAAGTACCTTGGGTTACTAAATTAAAGAGCTTCATTACCGTAAGTATTTATTTTATTTATTTGTCGTAATGTAATAAAACATTTGCCGTGATGTTATGTTGCATTTTATCACTCGGGGTGTATTTGCTGGGGGGTTTGTACGCTTGCAATGTAGATTTCACGAAATAAGCATCACAAATATTTTTCCTAAAAATATGTATGCATAAAAATTGTTTTGGCAATCCAATATCCGTTTTATTAAATCAAATCAAAATTTTGTTGTTTTAATTTAATTAAAATATAGAATATAATATATTATATATTATATACACAATTTTTTTTATTAAAATGGAATAATCATAACAAGTCTTTGTAAAATATAATGTTATATTTATTTATTATTTGGTTATAAAACAAGTTTTTATATTTTGAAACATTAATTTTATGAAACTCAATTACTTACTAAAATGTGTTTAAAAAAAATTCAAGTAAATCAATAATTCAAAACTCAATTTTCTTGCTTCAATTCAATTGAAAAAAGTATAAAATTAAATTTTGTTCATTAGTAAAATGAATTCTAACATCGCCAGTCTAACAAAATCGATGTGATGTAAAAAAGAAGCAAACGCTTCATTAAGCTCTTGCAATTGGTTGGTTGTCCGTTATTTTTTAAGTTATTACGTTGGCTAGACTGCAAACTCCGAGTTTTATTGAAACAAGGATTATTATATGTTCGATAAAAACACATGTGCCAAAATTATTGCAGCTTTATGTTTGTTGAGGATTTCATTAAAAGAGGTTTTGCAATTTTGAATGTAGTATACATTCGAAAAGGAATAAAAACTAAGGGAAACCGAAATTTACTGTTGTTGTATGGAGTTGTAATTAAAATAGTTGAGTCCAAACTAAATTTGCACTATCCTGGGTAAACATGTAATAAAGTTTATGTATTAATAATTGACCTCCATAGTTTATTATAGTTATTATAGTTTATTATTATATTCTATTTATAATAATTTGTGGATTTAAAATAAAATAGTGTTTTTGTGCTGTGCATAAAATTGATCATTTAATTTGCAGATTTATAATAAATACTTTATTATTAGCATTATAAAAATTATTATAAAATTTTATATTAACTTGTGTATAAAAGTGTGCCATAATCAATTTTCGACAACGAAAATTATCTGTGCTAATATAATCGTAAAAAAGGTATTTAAATTACAAATTAAGTTAAGTTTTCTTCGAATATTATTTTATCTTACTTTGGGAACAGTTTTCAATTATTTTCACCCTAGAATAAGAAGGATTATAATCGCCAAATTGAAAATTGTCAGGGTTGAAACGAGTTAAGAAAGTTTTAACATTACCTTTATTAGGATGGGCAGACAACTTAAATCAAAATTAAATGTTTTTCCGAGCGGAAAAGTTTAAAAAATGTAGCAATAAACACATTTCTTATAAAATTCATTCACTAAATCATTTAGAAACATAAATAAAAAACGAAAATCTGTTAAACCGGTAGACTGTGACACTTAACTATTTCCTGTTTGATCTTGTTTTTCCAACAATATTGTCATGGAAAACTTTGTTTTTTATAAAGTCGCACACAGCAGATATTTTACATCCTGTTTGTTACACTCCACCTGGTCTTTTCTTGGAAATGTCACGTTAGTTTATTGTATGAACAAGATGAAAATACATTATTACTTTGTTGAGTCATAGAGTAAGGGTTTTTCAAGGCGAATAAGGATCTACCTAAAATATTTTCTCAGGTTCTCTGTTTCAAAGTTAAAATTTGGCTTTCTTATTAGGGTGAGCCGAAAAATAGAAAAACTTGAAATTGGATTTGGAATAGGGTCAAAAATTTGCCTTTTGACCAAACAAAAATAATTTTTATCTACAGTTTTTTGTTTTTGTGACATATTGACTATAGACTAATTTCTATGGTTTTAAGCATAACTACCTAATTTTTAAACAAAATATTAATTAAACAATTAGTTTTGTGACTGGTTAAAGGCCCAGTCCAATTTAATCTTGAGGAAATAAAAATAAAGGAAGAAAAACTTTTGAGTTATATTTCAAAATTTCGACTTATAAATCAAAATTTTAAAATTTCTAAATACAAGACGGTTTTTTACTTTAAAATTTCAAGTTATAATACGAAATTTTAAAATTTCGAGATTTAAGTCAAAATTTAACCCTGGAATTTCATATTATGACTTAAATTTTTAAATTATTTTTTTTGTGCTGTGCTATGCATTCGAACAATGCATATAAAAGACAGATTTATTTTTTTAAATTTTTGTTAGTCATTTGTTTAAGATAATAAGAAATTTTAATAATTTAACGTAAATCAGATATGAACTAAAAATGTAAGATAATTAATAATTAACCTTGTAAAACTAATATTATTTTAATATGTTAAAATGCATTTGGTGTGTATGTTTTTTATTTTTTTTATATTTACTTTGTATTTTAAACAAAATTTGCCTTTTATTATTTTTTGTATTTCTCTTTGTTTTCTGTAATTAAAGCTTTTGTAAATACCTACCAGTTTTTCTAGAGCCTACATAGGTATAATGGTAACAGAAACAGAATCGAGTAGGTATGCCATTTTTCAGTCTTACAAAATGGCGGAAGCTTTGAAAGTTTATTAATAATAAATGAATTTCCAAAATTTCGTTTCATTATCATCTAGTGTTCGAAAGTTATTTAAAAAATATTTACCACCATGTAATTTGGCAACGATAACCCGTCGAGGATAAGTTCATAAAAAAACTCTCTTAATCAAAGAATCACCCTTCAATTTTCCTAACCTTTATGTTCCCCTGTATAGTACTATTTTACAGAATTGGATTATATCATGTAACTTCACGTCTGCTCAAAGCAAACCGCATAAAAACAAAGTTAAGAAAGTTGAGCATAAAAGAAACAGACGCAGCGTCCTCCAGCGACTTTATAGTCATTTATCCGTGAAAATTCCGTAATTCGATTTGCAAATAAATCGGAACCGGTTCGAATTAGTTAGTGAACTTTAACAGATAAACGTTTAAATCATGTCACACACAAACTACGTGGAATTTCATTTGGCTTTGATGCCTTTTGCGTTGGAAGAATTGTTTTAAAGCGCCGCTCAAAGAACGAATTTACACCCGCTATTAAAAGTGAGTGGGTGCTTCGGTAATCCTTCAATATCCCTAATCCTTTAATAAATCTATGCAAACTAATTTGGAACAGATGTTGGATAAAAGCAGGCTGATTAATTAACAAGCTTACATATTAATTTTTTGTGATAATTAACCAAACTCAAACATTTTAAGTAATGATTTCTCAAAGAGAAAAAAGATATTAAAAAGGATTTATTGGGAATAGTGGTACTTTTAGATGGCGTTACGAGTTTTGTGAAGAAAAAGTACCTAGTGATATAATATAACCTTAAAATTAAAATATACTTAGTAACATGTTACCATTCTTCTCTGTGACACCCTGTATATATAAATGTATCACATCCTTTAAATATTTTATTGTGCAAGATAAGATATAATACAATTATATACTATTTACAGAATAGAAAGAGGTTCAAGTTCTTAGGACTTAGTCTACCACCCCACCTTATTACAGCTAATATACTTGAAACCAAAACAGTTTCTGAAATATCTGTGTTTTCTAAACTTAAATGCAAAGGAAGTGACGAGGACACCAGGGTACTAATTAAATACACAATTTATTGGAAAATATAAGATGTATTGCAACTTTGAGCGTATTATACATTAAATATCTTAAAATCAAATAATACCACACATCAGTGGCGGCTGGTGGATTTTGGGTATACCGATATCTCAATTATTAGATATGGGACCCACACCAATTTTATATGAATTTATAATATACAAGTTCTGGGCAAGCAGAATTTAAATTCAAGTTTGCGAAAAAATATATATACTTAAGAAAATAACTACTCACCACAGTACTGAAATTTGGACTGGAACTCTACGTGCATTCACCACAACTTCGCCGCTTGCATTGTTTTCAAGATGACTGTCGTACAAAGGGCGGGCTCTGTAGGTAATTTTTTACCAACACTTGAGTTAAAACGAGGACTTGATGTTTAACCTTCAATATTTCGCGGGAATTTTGAATTTTAACATTGGACATTGAACTGACGGGTAAAAGTGAGTAAAATTTTGTAGTAAAATTGAAAAATTTAAGATAAATTGAAAATATTTTAAAATAAAATCACTCAAATATTTGATTCAGGAGTTGTGACACGCCAAGGTACTGATGTTTTGAATATTTATTATACTTGTAAAAATATTTTTTTTTAATTTTTCGAGGAAAAGTAATTCTTCATAATTTCTTTGCTAGTTATACAGGTTGTCCCAAAACTCGCGCCACAGAGAAAAAGGGGGCGTGCCGATAGCAATGGAGATGCCAAATTTAAAAATAAAAAATTTCTAGGTAATAGTGTAATCGAATGAGAGCAAAAAAGCGGCAGCCAATACCGAGAGATCTCGCCTAAGTTAAACGTAGGAGCTTTAAAAATTGCTAGGAGACGATAGAACATTGTTGTATTAAAAACATTTAAAAATCTTTTGGCCAACTGTATTTACTAAGTTGTCAAAAGCTTTCAAAAAATGAGGTTATTAATCTATGACTGATACTTCAGAACGCCAATGTTTTAAAGTAAAAAATCAAACCAGTTGTACTTTATTTAGCTTTTTTTGGGCCCACGCTCCCCATAAATAGTTATCATTTCGGTATAATCATCAAGGAAAACATTATCTATAATAACTTAATTTATTACCTAATATAATATTAATGACAAAAGTAAAGATTGACAGCATTGTCAATAATAACTTAATTTATAACCTAATATAATATTAATGACAGAAGTAAAGATTGACAACAGTGTTACAATGAATTGGATTCCAGTGGACCAAATATTTTACATATTTTTTATTATCAACAATGCAACCTAAGTATCCTAGCAATTTAAAGAATTCCCTGTGGTGATCTATTGGGATTGGCTATCGTTTTTTATTCTTATCTCCCTTATCCTTTGCGTTGGACAATTTGAATTTTTAAATATGTGTTTCAAATTACTTTCGGTACGTTCCCTTTTTCTCTGTGGCGCGAGTTCTGGGACACCCTGTATAAATCCGATTCGCGTTGAGAAACTTTTATTTTGTTATACAGGGTAAGCAAAAATACAGATTTTCAAAATAAAAAATTTTTAAATAATTTTTTTCGAAGCCCTAATATAAATAGCTGGTAAGGGGAAATTAAAAAGTCAAATGAAGTTTTTTCATATGAGGTTTGATACCAAGATATTTGTTATTCAAAATAAAAGATATATTTTAAGAAATAATTGTAGACATTGTAGACATGTCAGTTGAAAGCAACAACCTTGATTCATAATCACAAAATGAGAAAGAAGTGAATTTCTACAAAATAATAGGATCTGAATGGATTTTATTTTTAATAACAAATATCTTAGAAACAACAACCCGCATAAAAAAAATTCATTTGTCTTTTTGATTTCTCTTCATATTAGACTTTTAAATAAATGTATTTAAAAAATTTTTATTTTGCAAAATTTACTATTGTATTCTTTTTGCGCATCCTGTATAACAAAATGGAAGTTTCTCAACGTGAATCGTATTTATATAAAAAGAAATTATAAAGAATGAATTTTTTTCGAAAAAATGAAAATAAATATTTTTACAAGTATAGTTAAGTCCATCCCTGGACACACTGTATATCAGGATTACACATATTGTTATAATATTTTTTAAATGTTTCGTTAATTATAGCGAATGCAATTAATTTTAACGAATGTAATTAATTGTGTTCAAAATTGACCCTTTATTTAATTTAATAAAATGTAGTACAACAATAAATTGATTGTTTTGGGCGGTGGAAGTTGTTTATAAATTTTAATATTGTTTTGGTGTTTATTTTGTTTGTACAAATAGACAATTTTAATTTTACATAAACAAATTTTATTTTTACTAGCTGAATACTCGGAGCTTCGCTCTCATGGGTTTAAACTTTAAAGAAAAATAAGGAGTCCTCTATACATAAAAAAATGTTGCTTTATAATCCAAAATTATTAAATTTTTGTTTCATTAATTATTCTTTTATTTAATTTAAGTGTTGCGAACAAAACATAAAAAACTTTTAACCGAGAAGCTCAAAGAGTCTAATTTCTCCTTTTTCAAGAAACTTATTTCACTTCATATTAAAAACTAATTAGAGAAGTCTTGGTTCTTAAGAATGCTTAAAATTTTAATTAACCGCATAAAGTTAAAAAGTTTGTTAGGTTGAAATTTTTATTAGTTTTAAGCCAATACCTATCGTGATGCCGTGGTGTATTGATCCTTAAACTTGTTAAAATAGTTATTAAGCTTGCTCGCTATAAGAGATCCACAAAAACTAGTTCATCCTTTGTTAAATAGTACTAATTAATGTAACTAATAAAATAATAAAGATTTTAAGATAAAAAGTAAATGTTTAGAAATATGTTTTAATTTAAAAAAGTAATACAAAAAATATGTAAGTAGGTGCTATTCTTATAGGACTTTATGTAAAACAGTTTGTTTTTTTTAAACTGACGCCATGGAGCCATTTTAATAAGGATTTAAAAACTTTTGGTAAAGTATAGTCTAATTATTAAGAAGTTTTAATTATGTTAAAACAAGGTTGTCAAGTTTATATTTAAAAAAATAACATTTGTTTTAATTTTCTCTGTTTTTGTTAAAGGTTGGTTGGATGAAGGCCGACGACCAAACCATCCTGAGTTTGCATACGCGTGTCATCACGCATAATCCTCGGATCACGGTGACGCACGACGACAGCCTGAAAACGTGGCAACTGCGCATCAGGCAGCTAAAGGAGTCCGATCGCGGCTGCTACATGTGCCAAATTAACACAGGGGAGATGAAAAAACAATTGGGATGCGTGGACGTGCAAGGTACATTTAGGTCATTTGTTATAAGGTTTATGAAAGACATTGCTTATAGTTTTTAGAAAGATATTTTTTTTTAATCTTGGGGTAAAAAAGGATTATTTTATAGTGATTATAAAATATACAGGGTACAGGGTGGTCCTAGGATTAATCTGAAAAATTTTAATGATCGATAGAGCCCGAAAAAATAATAAAAACGACCCAAAACCATTTTTTTTAAATGCATACTAACGGAGATATAGTCTTTTAAAATAATTTTTAAACCATTGAACAGATTCTTCTAAAATTTTGTGTAGGTTAAGCTTCCGTCGATAATATAATGAAAATTTTCTACAAAAGGCCCAGTGGCGGAGATTTTGGAGGGATTCCCCTTTTTACCCTCATATTTTTGACGCCACTGGATTTTATTAGAAAATCATCAGATTTATTTTTTATCCCTTTTCAATGTAAAAGCTAATCAGATCAGTGATTTCAGAGATATTTCAGTTTAAAATTTCAAAAACACTGTGTACACGAAACTTTTGTTATTATTTTATTAATAAAAAATGATTTTTTTTCTGAATTGGGCCAATATAAATTTACCAATGGAATAATGGAATAATCGCTTTCAATAGGATGGTTTTTGGGTTGGTTTAATTTTGTATTATAATAAAATTAAATTACACTGGTTTACAGTCAAAATGTACCTTGAGTGCGACTATTTTTTTCTGATGTATTTTGGCCTGCTAAACTCGAAAATGACAATAAAAATTTTTTTTATGGCAAGATTTTCCAAATAAAAAATTGTCTTTGATTTTTCGATGCCGGCTTTACTATTTGGGATATATCTCGAGTTTGAAATGGCCAATTTGATTACAACAGATGTCAAATTAAACCTAATTAACATAATAACAAATGTAATTGTATAAATGCCCAATTAGTCAATAAGTTTAGGTGCAATGGGGCCAAATATCGAGAAAAAGTCAATTTTTTGGACAAAATTGGAATTAAGTATTTACTATTTTACCAAAAAGAAGCAAAAATCATTAAAATATGCCCATTTTTAAAATATCTACAAGTAGTAATTCTATGGATAAATGTCAAAGTTATGACAGTTTATGTACAGGTACGTTGTGATATCTTCTTTTTAAAGTGTTTCGTATTACAAAATACCGCCCGCCTAACGTTGGCTAACGGAGGGTTCAGATGCAAGTCGGCACGGGTTCCCGTTTATAGAATGAGCTGAAATTTTTACTGGGAGTATATAAACACGTAATAAATATAATTAGAGGGTATGCGTAAAAAAATAAAAATGAGGGACACCCTAATGTATATATATATATTTTATCCCTTTCATTAACAGGTGTAAATATGTCTCTGAAGATTCATTTCTTACATTCCCATTTTTTTCCCAAAAATCTTGGTGACCTGAGTGATGAGCATGGTGAAAGGTTTCATCAAGAAATAAAATCCATGGAGCGGCGCTATCAGGGCTTTTGGAATGAAAGAATGATGGGGGATTATATTTGGTTCCTTGTAAGGGAATCAGATAACGAAAACAGAAGGCAATCTAAAAACCTAAATTATTTTTAATTTACAATAGTATTGTATATTAAATTATATTATAATGATATATAGAGTGTTCCATTTAAAATGAAACATCCTGAATTTTTCGGAAACTAAAAGAATTTTGAAAACTCACGAGACACATAAAGTTTTATATAGAGGGAGACAACAAATTTTGCCGTTAATGCTATTAATGCCAAAATTTGGTTTCCCACCCTTATCCTCTATGCCCAGGAGCTTTTCCCTTAATAATTTGTACATATCTAAAAAATGAACTGACCAATTTAAAAAAAAAATACCGTTTAATAGGGATTTTCAAGACCTTTAAAATAATGTAGTACTCTGTACCCCTTCTCTATTTAAATTCTTAAGGGGGTAACTCCGGGGCGCAGAAGGTAAAGGTGGGAAACCAAATTTTGCCTTAAAAAGTTTTCCCCCTCGATATAAAACTTTACCTGTCTCTGCGTTTTTTAAAATACTTTTAGTTTCCGAGAATTTAGGGGGGTTAGTTTTAAAAGGAACACACTGTATTTTAATATTAAAATATAAAATAAAATTTATTTAACAGTAAAAAGGTTCTATTAGGCAAATAGAACCTTTTTTTTTGTAAAAAACTTAATTTCGGAAAAAAATTTACCTGTCCACTTTTTGCATTAACCCCTTTAATTATAATAATTATCAATAGATTTGTTTTAAAAATATCTTGTTTTCTTTATAACAGTTTGAACTCCACGTAGATAATTTAAAAATTGACATATTTTGTTGATTTGTATTCATCCTTGGCAAAGAAAATAATGTTACATTCTCATTTTTCTCCAAAAAAAAAACGACTTTTTCCAATATTTGAGCCCATTGAACTTAAGCTTATTAACTGATTGGGTACTAATAAGGTGATATTTGTTGGCGACTCAAATATGTTTAATTTTAAACTTTTTTCAACCAGATTGGCCATTTCTAACCCGAGATATGACCCAAATTGTAAAGCTGCTTTCTTAAAGAACCAAAATATTAAAGAAAAAATTTTATCTCAAAAACCTTGCCATAAATTTTTTTTTTTTTGTGATTTTTAAGTTTAACAGGTCACAATACATTAGAAAAAAATAGTGGCAGCGAAGGTACATTTTTTTAATTTTAATTTGTAAACAAGTGTTATTAATTACAAACGTTGATTGTAATTCTCAAACAACCTAAAAATATGACGGGATCAGTAACAACTGCACGATGACTCCTAGACGCTAGTTTATTTTTATAATATTGTATCCCTAGACCACACCAATAGATAATCTACTCTAATGGATGGCCTTGTATCATAATATAGTTTCTTCATTTTAGACGGCGCTGTGGTCAATGACGATGTAGCAACCCCGCAACTAATAAACAGCTTTAACCTTTTTAATTAATTCATAAACAGCTGTCACTCATCTTTAAAATATTATATTAATCATATATGCTCTGTTTTTAATGTCTGTCAAGTGTCTTAAATATAAGTTGGTTTAATAAACTTGAACGTGTGTTAAATTAGTGCTTAATTCCAATATTATTATATTTTTATATTATTTTTATATTTTATTTTATTTTTTACATCTTGAAAGGTAAGTATGTTTTTTATTCTTGTTTTAAAACTTTGTTATTACAGATGGTTGCTATATATTGTGCTGTTGAAAGTTGTTGGGGATCTAAGGAATCTAAACATTCCTTTCCAAATCCTTCAAAGAACATCGACTTGTTTAATAAATGGGTTAAGTTATGTGCCAATAAAAGACTTCTTGAGATGACACCTCAAAAAATTTTTACAAACTGCAGAGTGTGTTCAAAGCATTTTATTCAGGAGGACTTTTACGTAATAAAAGACTTGGTCGTCTGGCTTACCCAACATTATTATTACCAGGTATAGCTTGGTTTCATTAAAATTAGTATGTAATTTTGCAGTGGTGTTTTCTGCATGAAGATCTATATATTTTTAAATATAAGTTAATATTATTATTTTTATTGCCTGCTTTTGTTTGTCAGAACTAAATACCAAAGTAAATTTGTTTAATTTTATAAAACAAATAAATAATATTTTAAATTCAAAAGACAGTAGAAAGTTAAATAAAAAAGCTCCAGAGCTCTTTCATAAAGCCAGGGCACTGGCTTTAAAAAAACATTTTAAAAAGAGAATACAATACTAAAAAATTTAAAGTATATTTGTTTAATTTTATTAAACAAATTAATAATATAAAATTCTCATGACAGACAGGAAACTGGCTTTAAAAATATTTTCAAGTTAATCAATTTTGACCAATGCAAGTTATTTTAATGTATATATAGTAAAACGCATCTACTTTTTCATTTAATTGTTATGTTTTTATGTTCAATATTTATGTAAATCAAAATAGGATTTTATTATATAATTATGTTTGGTACGGTTTAATTGAGGAGCTTTTAATCAAAACCAAATTTGTCCACTTCTGGCAAATAATTATTACTACTTAAGTAGTGATCATTGTAGAGGAGGATCATTCACACATACATATAACCACTTTAAAAGTGGTCAAAGACCATTATTTTAAATGGGACTTAAAAATAATCATCTTAAATGAAATTTGGTTATAACCAAACATGTTTGTTCTCTAAATTCAATTCTACAAATTTTAAAAGGTTTCTGAATACAGTGGCTTACTGCCTATAGGCATGTTAGAAAAACTAACAGGATGTCTTATATAACAACAATTTAATGTATTTTTATGTTTTTACGCTCCCCTGAAAATTTGATCAAATGGACAGAGTGGGGCAAATTGTATTCGATTATGACTATGATTATTATTTATGAAATGTAATCATGAATAATGATTACAACAAAGTAATCATAAATCATTCTAACATGAATAACGAATATTATTTATTATTTACGTTTTGAGTGGTTATAAATACTGAAATCGTCAATTATCGGAAAAGAATAATGATTAATAATTGTAGTCATTGTATATGATTAATCCCGGCGAAATTATATAACAACGAGTGAATGATGTAGATTAAATCTTGACCTTGACTTAAAATTTATGAGAAATAATTTGGTATAATATTTTTTAAAGTTTTTAAAAAATGGTGACTTGATGGAGATGGTCTTATCCTGGGTTAATAACGTATTTAGAGTTTGTACTATGCTATTTGCAGCTTAATTTCTTAATCTTTACAGTCCTCAGACTTTTTCTTTTAATTGGCATTTTTAAAATTTTAGTTTAATATTTTGTCGAATTTCTATCAAAAATTGTGCGTTTTTCTTGCAAGCACGATGGTGTGTATATTTCGTAAGCTAGCCATGTTTTTTTTAAATAACTTTTAAAATATTTTTTTTAACGATCAGAAAATGAAAAATATTTAAATTTTTTTACAAAAATATGATATTTTGTTAAAATTAAAATTTTATCAATAAAATGTGTGTTTTGTGGATTATTTACCAAAGTAATTATATTAATTAATTAATATTCATAATCAGAATTAAAGAATAAATTATGTAATTATAATCATTCTGTATAATTACTTTGGTAAATAATCCACAAAACACACATTTTATTGATAAAATTTTAATTTTAACAAAATATTATATTTTTGTAAAAAAATTTAAATATTTTTTATTTTCTGATCGTTAAAAAAAATATTTTAAAAGTTATATATTATTATATATTATAATTATAATCATACTTTCATAAATAACGTTATTCATGATTACAACGTAAAATTTGATTATAAATAATGAATATTATTCAAGTAAAGTATTCATGAATAATGACTACATAAATAATCATTAATCACCAAAATAATTACTATTTATATTCATGATTACAATTTTATTCGATTACTGCCCTACTCTGCAAATGGATAAATTTGTTTTTGACCACTCACTCCTGAATTATTTATTTTATGTTTATTATTTGTATGGCTAAGATAGTATTTTACTGTTTATGTAATATTTATATTGAAAAATATATGTTAAAATATTTTAATTATTTCATTTATGACCTAACAATGATTATATTTAAATATAAATGTATTTTAAGAGCCATTTTACAATTTGGAAAAAAAGCAATGTAAAGCCTTGTTCAGTGCAAGAACCAGTTAACTATTTTAAAATGTAAAACATTTTAGTGGAAATTGAGTTATCTAGTTCTTGCACTGTACTCTGCCAATTACAAAATAATATATATTTTTAAATATTGGCGGGCGATTTTGGCAACGTTGCATTTTAATTACTTCAATTTTAATAGATGGCGCTTTATTGCATCAAAACGTTTTCATGTAGTTACGTATCTATTGGTGTGGTCTAGGATTGTATCTTGAATCGGTAACTTGGTAACAAATTATAACAGTAACAGTAGCTTGTGTCAAATTATAACATATTTTCAAAATGCATTCCCCCATCATCTAAAGTTTGTTGTTGAAAGCACTTCTGTCGTATTGCTTTTGGGTTATCCTGTGCCCAAGCATGGAGATTGTGAAACAAAATTGGGCTCTTCTTCTGCTGATTCCAGGACCCACCTACAAAATGCCATCCTTCTCTCTGCATCTCAGGGAAGAAGATTTTGAACCGGGCGGTAATGATAAGGTTTCTGGTGGTCGTCTTAAAGCAGCTTTCCGGGAGCTTAACCCTGGATCATTTTGAAAAGTTCCCAGTATCCTATTTCTATTCCGTCGTCTTAATCTTGGTTCACATTTTGTTCATTATTATTTCGTAGTCCAAAGTCTCGAAACCTCTTGTGAGAGTCGATGAAAACTTGGACGTCGGGTATTCTTTTGTTGGGAAAACGTCTTTGGTACTTCCTAACTGCCGCTAGCGCATTTCCATCACATAGTCCATACACATAATGAATATCTGCATATTCGATGTTGCTAAACTGATAACGTGGCATAATTGTTGACAAGTTACCGATTTAAAATAAAATATTATGATACAATTCCAAGTACTCGGTGATTTTGAAATTTTAAAGTCAAATATCTCCGAAACCACTAATCTTATGAAAATTTAACACAGAAGTTTTGCTTCTAAATTGAATAAGAAATCTAATGATTTTCCAATAAATCCAGTGGTGTCGAAATATGGGGGTAAAAAGGGGAAACCCCCCAAAATCTCCGCCGCCGGGCCTTTTGTAAAAAATTTTACCCACACAAAATTTGAACAGAATCGGTTTAAAAAAAAAAAAAAAACGTTTTTTTGCCTTTGAATGGCTATTAGTGTGTTATTGTGTATTTTTGAAAAATGTTTTTGGGTTTGTTTTTATTGTTTTTTCAGGCTCTATCGATTATAAAAAAATTTCAGATTAATCCTGGACCAACCTGTATATATTTTTTCTTAAATTAAAAAAAAAATATTAAATAATAAATTATATAATTGTATAAGTTGTTGAGCTTTATTATTGTTAACTCTTACTACCAAAGTATTCGATTATCTCCTAGGCTGTAAAGATAATTTAGACAAATCAGGTACAGTTTTTTACATCCTAGCCTGTAAAAATTCCATAACTGATAAAAGCTATCTAACCTCACTTTATACTTTCAATAATTGTTATTATAATGGTAAATACTTTTTTTCTACAACCAAGCGCAAAGTACAAATTTGCGCTTCCAAAAGAAAGCGCAAAGTTGCACTTTTCTGAGGAGCGAGCGTTTTTTTAATTTGTCGCTCACCGAGCGACAAAGTTACTTTGTCGCTCTTTTAGTGACCATGGAAAACATAATAAAGAAACATTTAGTGTTTGCGACTTTTGACACAAACGTCAAATTTAAGGTTATCAATAATTATTAATTTTTACCAAACATTCTTATAGAAACACCGGTTGTAGAAACAATCGTGTGCGCTCTTAATACACAAATAGCTATTATGTATCGTTTAACAAATACAACTGTGCCTTGAAGATAAAATGTTGTATGCCATTCGGCTGAGACGTATTTTTTTGTGCTTTTCTCAATTGTAGGCCTATGCTAACTCGTCGGACTTTGATCTCAGCACAAAAAGACTTACTTTTTGTCTCAGCCTTATGACAAAAATAACTATTTTTTTAAATTCAATTGAAAGGCAAATGCAGTTGCTCCAAAATATTTTTTTTATTTATAAAAATAATATTCAAAAAATCATTTCCATTAGAATAAAAAATATAAAAATTAAAAAATAGTTATTTGTGTACCAAGGCTGATTTAATTGACTGAGGCGACAGCCTAGGAGAGAAAATAAAAATTTTTGGCAGTGGTGCAATAGTATATTATTATACGAGCATATAATAGCTCATTATATGTGAGTAGAATACTATGCTTTGTCCACGACTACTATTGACTTTTAACGGATTGTAATGCAAAAAACTTTATATTTATTATAACCTATTTGACATTAACAAAACCAAAAATTAAAGATGCCTGTGACTATTTTTAAAACTATTTATATTAATTGTAATATATATATATATATATAAAATATACCAGTAAAACTGACTCTGAGAATGGATAAATTTTCTTGGTCGCTCTCCAGTCCATAAAGGTGTTGTACCTACACAGATACGTACAAATTTCGGGATTTCTCAGGCAACAAATTCAGGGAAGTGACTTTTGCAGCTTCTGTTATCTCCGGTGGAGTACACAATATCTCTTCCTCACTATCAATTTCCATTGTTAACGTATTTTTGAAAGCAAATTATAATTTTAACAGGAATTATTATTGCACCACCGCGTCGTTAAAATTTGACGTTTCAAATAATTATTAGTTGTCAGTTGATTACATGGCTTACTACCTACTTGATAATTCTATTATTTATAGATTATGCAGTATTTTATTTCCAATGAATGTGATTTTTTAGGTAATTCGTATTTCGAAAAGTGACTTCTGTGATGTTTTGTTGAGTGCGTAACATCTCTTCATCTTTCACGCTTTGATTTTTGATGTATAATTTAAGCTTAATAATAATTTGTAACAAAAATCGTGTGCTGGATCGAACTTATGACGTTTCAAATTGACAGCAATTTATGCTAAGCTTGTCATGTCATGTCAATGGCTTACTTACTTGAAATAGTCTACTTAATGTTAAATTTTTATTCAATTGCATTAAAAAAACATAAAAAAGTAATCCTTTAACAAGACTTTTATGATTGGTATAAAGTTAGCTAATTAAAGTGCCTGGCTATAATTGCCTAGACGAACTGATAAGTGCTTGCCAGATACAATCTATATCGTGTGTCCTATAGGAACTCTAGACCAGTGAATAATGATTATTCACTGCTATTATTCACTCTGTGAAATATGACTATCATTTTGTTTTAGAAAACTCATTTATACAGAATATATTATAAGGTAGTCGTGGATAAAAACATTTTTTTAGGCGACCTTAATTTGAATCATTTTATTGATGTAATTATTAATTAAAACGTTCAATAAAAGCGACCAAAAAATTTTTCGTCCGCTTTATTCTTTGTCTAGATAGTTAAAAATGTATTACATTTTATTGGATGTTGCTTACCCATTTTAATTCCAAACATATTTTTTAAGCGCATAACCAAAGATCCTTTTTTTTAGAAAAGTATATTTAATCTTTGGTGTAACTTTATATTTTTATATCTATAAAAAGTACTGCTCAATGTAGAATAAATTCATGCACATAACCTATAATATCTACCTATATTTGAAAAAATGTCAATGTCAAAGTAGTACATAAAACACGGTGTAAAACGCATATTAGCTGCTTCGCTCAAATCTTCAGCCACAGCGCGCCTTGATTATAACATATTTAATTTAAATATTTAATTTAATTACATTTGTCCAACTAGTCTATAGCCGGTTTAATAGTAGTAAAGTTATGTTCTAAATACAAAAATCATTTATATTGATTGTATATACTTCGCCAAAAGCCATTAATACATTTTTGTATTTGAGTCCCGCACAATGGAAACACCCATAAGTGTGCACTACAAAAAAGAAAATATACAAGATGCTTATGGTATCCACCCCTTATAACGCTTGAGTATCATTAATCACTTCAACAAGTTTGTCAGTGCAAACATTTTATCTTGGGGTGTGGATTTCTTGTTTTTCCCTCTTTACATTTGTAAAAATACGTGGGCAGGTTCAGAACTTCTGAATCAGAAGTCGGCAGAATTAAGGGGTAGAAAAAGGGTAAATCCACTTATTTGATCCCATATTAATTATAAACTCTTTGAACAATGCTTTGTTCGATTCCCACCCTCTAAATGTGTTGGTTTTAGGCTGCTATGCACTGAGCATGGTTAATATTTGTTGTCTGGCATCTGGCAATACGTATTTTAAAATTAAATTAAATATAAAATTTATTTATTTTTAAAGTCTTAATTTATTTAAATTTGTCAAATGTCAAATATTTATGAATTAAAATTTGCTTTAAAATCTTATTTCTGGTTGTGGTAGATAAAGTATAGTATGCAACTGGTTTTATAAACTTTTTAAGACACTAGTTTTTATTAAACACTCGCTCTCAAGCTTCGCTCGTGCCTAATAAAACAGTTAACCAAAATGGCGTTTAAAAAACTTGATACATAATGTACTATAAGGTTATATCCATGGATTTAATGCATATCTAATCTGCCAAAAAATACAAAATACAAATAAGATTTTGTACACACGTGGAAATGAAAAAAATATAAGAAAAGATAATTTTTTCATTGCTTTTTAAAATTTAAATTATGTATTAATTATAATTTAAATATTATTGCATAATTTTAATTTAAATATTAATTCATAATTTTAATTTAAGGAATTAATTAATAGTATATTATGTAGTAAGTAATAAACGCCCTTTTAGTCAAGAATTTTAATTTAGCAAAAGCGAGCTTAATAATAAAATGAGTGTCTAGAAAAGTTTATACTATACTTTTTCTATTTGTAGGTATACATATAACATAATAATGTGTTTGTGTTTGTCCTATTGTGTAATAGTCCTTCGGAGGGGACTTTAAGCCCGCGGTCCGTTCCTACCCCTAACCCGCTCAAGCCATTCAGTTGGTTTCTGGGACTTCATAGGAAGTAATTACTAACCCTTAAGGGTGAAACTAAAAGAGCACTTTTGTATTTTTTGTATGGCTATGGCTAATGTGCAAACTTGGATAGTTTATAAACCAGCTGGATAGTTTATAAACTAGCCAAACTGTCAGCTATTTTAATTAAAAACATATTTTCAACTAAATTAGCGGCTAGTTTACAAAATTTACTTGAAATTGTTAGGAAAACTAAAATAGCTGGATAGTTTGTACTATCCAATTCAGTTTGGCTAATATGAAAACCAACATTTCTAGTAACACAAAATAGCCAAGCTTTAGCTAGTTTGCAACCCAACCCAACCAATTCTCTGGCTAGTTAAGGTTACGGCATTTTTTTTCGTTTTGCCGGCTTAACCGGATTTGTTTTGCGCGTTTTAACGTTTTTAAAATGAATCATATGCAAAATTTTAACGCTTCCTTGTTAGAAAACTCAAAAACACAACCCTACCGACCCCGCTCCATTGGTCAAATGGTCAAAAATGAAAAACCCAAACCAACCCAAACTCAACAACACAACCCAACCGACCCCGCCCCATTGGACCCCCCCCCCCCGCCCCATTGAGCAAAAAACCCAACTTAAATGGGCAATAGCCAGAGAATTAGTTGGTTAGTTTACAAACTAGCTAAAGCTTGGCTATTTTGTGTTACTAGAAATTTTGGTTTTCATATTAGCCAAATTGAATTGGATAGTATACAAACTATCCAGCTATTTTAGTTTCCCTAATAATTTCAAGTAAATTAGCCAAGATCCTTGGTTATTTTGTAAACTAGCCGCTAATTTAGTTGAAAATACATTTTTAATTAAAATAGCTGACAGTTTGGCTAGTTTATAAACCATCCAAGTTTGCTCATTAGCCGTAACATACATAATATGTAATAATATGTATTACATATGTAAATATATATATATACATATACAGGGTGTCCCGGAAAATGTGGGAAATCTCTCAAATTCAGATAGAACATTAAAAAATAAGATGACAAGTTCCCATAAATTTTTTTCCTAGCGGCCCTCCCTACGGAGATACGGCCTCCTAAAGGACGCCACTGGAAATCAGATTTTCTTGAATAACTTTTAAACTACTTAATATAATTTAATAAAAATTTAATAGGATAAACAGTAGTAAGGACCTCTTAAAATACTGTCCTTAAAACATAATTAGCTTGTTTAGTTTACCAGGGGCGGACTAGGTTGTACATTTTAATGCTTACATTTTTAACACCCTGTATTATAGGGAGTTAAAAAAAATAAATTTGGATACCTTGAACATTAAGCTAAAGAAAAGGTACTCTTGTTTATTGTCCATAAAATGAACCGTTTTCGAGAAAAAAAATAATAAAGAATTAATGTTTTATTTTTATTAAAAAGAACCATGATTTCTAATTTTTTGTCTGCAACAAAGTGTGATACGAAAGTCATTCAAGAAACAGAAAAGTTTTAGTTTAGGTTATTTAATCCGACAAAATTACAAGATTCTTAAAAATTCAGTCTTGTCCCAGAAAGGCACCTTAACAAAAATTATTTTTAGAAATATGTTTTTCTTGAAATTATTTAAAAAACAACCTTAAAAAATAATGTACAGAAAAATTAAATTAGAAATAATCAATTAAAAACTTCATAAGTGGGTTCAATATGGGCTCCGTGAACTCTGATACACTCGCGGGCAAGACGAATAGAGGACTGCTGTACTCGCCACAACAACCCAGCATTGTTCCTTATCGCATCACAATGAAATGTAATTCTCTGTAAAAGTTCCTCCCTAGTATCAACCGGAGAGGAATACACCAAGGTTTTGAGATGTCCCCACAGGTGAAAATCCATTGGCGTTACGTCGGGAGAGCGTGGAGGCCAGGCAATGGGACCTCCTCTGCCTATCCAACGGTTTGGATAGACGTTATTCAGATAGTCCCGTACAGCAACGCTAAAATGAGGTGGGGCTCCATCCTGCATAAAATACATGCGCTGGCGGGTTTCAATTGGCAAATGCTCTATTGAATCCAGAAAAGCATTCTGAAGGAACTGTAAATAAATTTCACCATTCAATCGTGGCGGCAATACGCATGGTCCAATCAAAAAATTGCCAATTATTCCTGCCCAAATATTAATTGATTGGAACTGATATTGATAATGATGAACAACAGTGGCATGAGGGTTTTCATCAGCCCATACATGCGAGTTATGTAAGTCGGTAAAAAGAATAGAGCTAATGAAGTTTGGATTTGTTCGTTGCTGATCTAACATCCAGTTTGCGAACTGGATTCTACGAGGAAAATCTTGAGGAAGTAGTTGATGCACTTTTTGCAAATGATAAGGTTGTAACAACTGTTCTTTAAGTACTTTATGAATTATCGTTTTTGACGTATGAAGCTGCGAGGCTAATCTTCAAGTGCTTATTGAAGGAGTATCAGCTACACTATCCAAAATATTTTCCTCCAATTGCACCGTACGTACTGTTCTTCTCACACCAGCATCAGTACTTGTTTTCCCAAAACTTCCTAAAAATTATTAAAGAAAGTCAATAATGTTGCCTTATTAACTGAGAATCGCCCACCAGTCTCTCTTAGACGTTGATCAAGTCGCTGAAATGTTTTCTGATTTGGAATATTGCCATCAGGATATCTTTCTTCATACAACCTTCTTGCTTCCAAAGCATTGCAAGATGAAAGCCCGTACATAAGATGCATATTTGCATACTCACTAAATGTGTATCCCATTATTTAATTAAATTTACCAAGATATTCAAAATTCAATAAATTAATATCGAAGTAATCAATCATGGTTCTTTTTAATAAAAATAAAAAAAATTAGAAATCATGGTCTTTTTAATAAAAATAAAACATTAATTCTTTATTATTTTTTTTCTCGAAAACGGTTAATTTTATCGACAATAAACAAGAGTACCTTTTCTTTAGCTTAATATTCAAGGTATCCAAATTTATTTTTTTAAGTCCCTATCATACAGGGTGTTAAAAATGTAAGCATTAAAATATACAACCTAGTCCGCCCCTGGTAAACTAAACAAGCTAATTATGTTTTAAGGGCATTTTTTTAAGAGGTCCTTACTACTGTTTATCATATTAAATTTTCATTAAATTATATTAAGTAGTTTAAAAGTTATTCAAGAAAAACTGATTTCCAGTGGCGTCCTTTAGGAGGCCGTATCTCCGTAGGGAGGGCCGCTAGGAAAAAAATTTATGGGAACTTGTCATCTTATTTTTTAATGTTCTATCTGAATCCGAGAGATTTCACACATTTTCCGGGACACCCTGTATATAATAAGCACAACACGATACACTTTTGCGTTTCGTACAGTCTCCATGGCAACAGTACGATACACAAAATTTGTATATTTAATATAATTTATAATTCGAATTTTGCCAAATAACTCATGATATAAAACTTTTTTTCGTACTCGTCCATTACAAATTGTCCTTGACGTCACATGGCATTTGTTAATATACTATAGGGTATAAAAAAATAATTTATTACCAATTAATTTAAATTTATTGTCAAATTGTTCTATAAATATCAAACTTTATCTCTTAAAATAGACTAACAATGTAATCTTTTTACTACCTCAGCAATATATTTCGAATTCTGCCAATAAGGCTTTTATCGTACAAAAAATATTGAGGTAACTGGATTAAAAGGATTAAACATACTCATGTATAAAGGCCCATTCCTTATCAATAATCAGTAATCAATTTCGGTAATGTCAAAATATATGGGTTGTGGTACAATTCTCTACAAATTGCACCTATAAAAATTGCAGTAGCGTAAAATGCCGAAAACATATAGGAGATTAAAAAAACTTCTAAATTTTCATGGAAACACTTATTGATATATAGGATGGTCCAGTTTAAATGCATTTAGTCTTTGACTCCACTGAAAATGTTAAAAAATTAAATAAATTTTAAGGTTACTGGTCTAATTAAAAAAAAACTAGACAATCCAGAATAATTGACTAATTTTAAAATTCATGTAGTTTTAGACCTGTGACACAAACACATGTCTCAACTTAAAATATGTTTTCTTCAAATAAGTATTTTTTCATAATTTCTGGGTTTATTATGTGGGAAAATAAATTAATTAAAAAATGTTAAAACTTATAAAGTGCTTAATATTTTTAAGACTCCCTCTTGTATGTTTGGACATGTCCTACTTTCTGCATATAACGACCATTCCGCTTTTGACAAGAAAAACATAATTACTTTTAATATAAAGCGTGTAAAAATATATCTCTCATAAATCTTTGCAAAACGTCATAACATTTCGAAAATCCTACGTACTATGACTACGTATGAAAAATTGATGAACGATATTTTTCTGTTTTGCAATATGATACGTTAGAAGTTTTGGAAAAATAAATTTATCCCACAATTTCCCGGATTATCATCAATCACGTTTGCAACGAAATTTGACCATTTATCTCACCCTTTTTTCGGGTGCTGATACAAAACGTAAATATAGTGATAAGGTTAAAAATTGTGCAGTTATAAATCAACTATTTCTAGAAAATAAACTTGGCAACAAACTGCAGTTTCATAACTTTATAATGGAAGAATACTCGAAACATTTTTTAAATTACGACCAACTGAAAAGAAATTATCGTATATTTTTAAATTAAAAAGTATTCTAATTTAAAGTTAATTCCATTTAACTTTCTAACGACCCAATATATTTGTATTTAATCTATCCAAATTAAATTTAAAACCAGCAAAAAGCGTGTTTTTATTTGGAGAAGATGCGAAGTAAAACAATAAAATATATGTAATTGCTATGTTAAATGGACTGATAATCTTTTAAAGATTACCATCATTTAACTTTAAGTATTTTTTTCGTACCTTTGTAATTTTTAAGTGCTTTCGACAAAATTTATTGATCATAAATAAAACCAAGAGATAAAATAAATGTAGGTAAAGTTTGGTATATAATTAAGCTTACCAAAACATATTTGGTACCATATGCGAATTAGTTTTAGGTTATCTTTTTAAAGACAATGTTTTTTATGCTATTTGTCTCATGTCACCATTTTTGCCACTTATTCCATTTATAAACGCCAACGTAAACAACATTTTCTTTAATTTTTTTCTAGCTCTCATCATTATTTTGATAAAGACGCCAAACGAATAAAGTTTTGTCGCCATTATTGTTAGAGCAAGTTTTTATTATTTTTGACATTGCAACTTTCTTCCTTTATTAATTTCGGAATATTTAAATGCAGACAAACTAAAGTTTATTACCTTTGTTTTATTTTTTCAACCGAATCACTTTAATGTAAGTTAAGGACCTCTTATCAGTGGTAAATACTGTTGTTTTCTTGCAGAACAACAACTGCGTCTAGACTGTAGTTAAACATGAAACATAAACATGGGTCATTTCAGTGCCAAAATGTTTGGTTTAAAATGAGACTTTTGTCATTAAAAATATTAACACTACAGTAAAAATGTCTTTTACGTAATAAAATAAGCTATTAAGTTATTTGACTTTTCATTTCTGAGCTTATTTAACTTTAAGAAATTAAGAAAGACAAGTAATATTTGTTTTTTTAATTAAGCAGGTGTATCTGTCAAGAAAAAGGCACAATACCATTTTATAGTTTTTTGACAGACCATTTGTTATTAATTAAATTTTGAAAATTAATTTGTTATTAATTAATTATTTTGTTATTAATTAATTAATTAATTAATAATTACATACGGTAGTGCGTAATAATTACACCTTTTTATTTTTTCAACCCACTGGATATAAAAATTCTAAATTTTAGTAGTGTAGTATGTCAAAAGGTCTCATTTTTTTAATGGAAAGTGGGGTCATGTAATAAATCACTAAAAAGACTTTTGCTAGTTTATAATAACCAACAAACTATTTTTCGGATTCTATACAGAGTTTGTAACAAAGTAGCAACAGAGAATTTACATTTAAAACCTATTATTTTTGTAATTAATGACTTAACTTTTATTTTGGCGATTTATTTATTTTAAAAAATGGCGCCGGTAGGTAAAAGTGTCAAATTTATTTGTTCCACCCTATACAGTCGGAAAAATAAGTCAGAGAAAAGTAAAAAAAAGTTTAAACTTTTGAAAGACATTATTTTACAGAAACCTTATAGTATTGATTCAATGATATTTATACATATAATATAATATAACCAAAAACTATATAAAACTATTATGTTCGAAAAGTCCTGCCAACCACTGAATCACAGATTATAAAGGTTGCACTGAATTGTAAATTTCAGCATTCATAATTCCGTTTGTAAATGCAGTTTAGTGTGAGTTATAAAGTTATAAAGTTATAAAGTGCTCTTTTAGTTCCACCCTTACATCCAAACTAAGATGTTTCATAAGCCAACTGAATGGCTTGTGCGGGTTAGGGGTAGGAACGGACCGACGGCTTAAAGTCCCCTCCGAAGGACTATACACAATGGACAAACACAAATAAACAACCATACCCAAGTGGGATTCGAACCCACGACCTCTCGGCTCGTACCCAGGAGCTCTGACCACTACACCACCGAGGCCGAGTTTTGTCCGCAATAATAATAATAATAATAATAATAATTTTTTCGTGTTCGTCTTGGAAATGTCTGTTCAGGTCGTCCTTTTCTGGAGAATGGAGTGCCCCAAGGTGATAATTTTAATCTACATAAGTGTTAACGTTAAGCGCAGTTGTACGTCGATGATATTATGATTTTTATTTCTGGTCCAATAAAATCAAACATAAATAGACAAATGCAAATGGCAATAGATCAGATTGTACGAGCGGGGAAGATAGAGGTTTCAAGTTCTCCCCCTCCAAATCCAAACTATGCATTTTTGCCACTTAAGAACTCCCCATTACCGTCCATTCCTAACTCTAAAGAGAAACCCCTTAAATTGTTTGGAAGAATTAAAATACCTTGAGCTCATTTGGGAAGAACGTCTTGCCTGGAAAAAGCATATGGACTATTTAAAGGGAAAAGTCTTAAAAGCCCTTAACTTGATCAAGTGTCTTGCCCATACTAAATGGGCAGTACAACACCCAATCATAGTCTTCACGTAGAATCTGGTATCAAGTCTTTAGAAAACAAAAGATTGTTTTTTTCACTATAGTGCAAAAATGGGGAATTGACAACTTTGTCCACCCTTATCTTATTAATAACGTGGTACCCTTGAGAAATCCTAGGTACACATCATCTATTTCCAAAGCCAGACTGATGGGTGATGAATTGCACCTAAACATGCCAGTCGACGACTCTTCATTTGTTTCCAATAATACACCCTGGACTGTTGAATAAATTAGAAAATACTTAGGTTACAAAAAATATTAAAGATAGGATTATACCGAAATAGAGTGAGGAATGGGCAAAAAAGGATACTTTTTTAAATAATAACATCATAAGAGAGCAAAAACCATAGTATCTTCAACGTTCAACTAAAAGAAA
Organism: Brassicogethes aeneus; assembly: GCA_921294245.1. Classification (NCBI taxonomy): domain Eukaryota; kingdom Metazoa; phylum Arthropoda; class Insecta; order Coleoptera; family Nitidulidae; genus Brassicogethes; species Brassicogethes aeneus. The sequence goes on from OV121134.1 coordinate 54,058,951, forward strand.
TGCTTCAATATAATTCAATTCATATTGAACAAGTTCTTAACTTTCTTAGTGAAATTGGATTTTTAAATAAAATTTAAAGTAACATATGTGATACCAAGTCCCATTTTAGTGTATGTCATTAATTTTATTATTTAATCATACCTGTTTATTTATTGATCTTTTTGTTAAATCTAGTCAGGAGAGGTTTTTAGTCAGTAAGAGTCCGGCACTACCCAGCGTAATGTTAGGGTGTCCATGAGGATTTTCCTCTCCGGTTATGGTGCCAATGACCGCAGCAGTCGACGCACCTTAATGAAAGAAATAATAATAATAATAATAATATTAATACTAATAATAATTGTAAATGTTCTTTATTGAAGCATGAAAGGGCCATTGACTTACGTCCTTCAGCCATAATATAATACCTAGGTTTATAATATATTAATGATATTTTGACAATGAGTATATCATTTTCTTATAAAAATATATAATTATAATTATAATACTGGTCGTCGTTAAATAGTATTTCCAACGTTGTTTTTTTGCGGCTATCCGTTTCTTGAATTTTCTGCTCTTGTCATACAGAATTCCAAAAGAATTTAAGAGGACTTGTCCATGTCTCTAGATCAGGCAGCTATGTTTTGGATAGTGTCCAATATTGGTGTTATTTATGTTTTTTTTTAAGAATTTTGTTTAGGGAGGATTTTTCTGCCACTTCAATTTATTTTAAGGTTGGAGTTTCGCAATTGAGGAATAATGAATTATTTATAACAAATTTATCTTCTCTCTAAAAATGAATTAGTAAAAAATGACTAATTTAATTTAACTAATAGTTATTACTGGCTGTTTTTTCACTTGTACCATGGTTAACCATGGAATACCATGGTATCCCAAAATTAAACAGCCAATTCTTTTGTAAAATTGTCCCCTGAGTCCGAAAATACCGTCAAAAATTATGAAATTGAGGCAGTTTTTGAAATATAGTCAATTCCATATTAAATGGAAAATTGACAAAATTTTTAACTTTTGACGTTATTTTCGGATTCAGGGGACCATTTTACATAAGAATTGGCCCCCTTGAGGAGGGATTTCATTAATTTTATTTCTAATCTTTAATTTCGAATCTCTTAAATCCCTGGAGATCTTGCTGGCCATGGAGTCATACCATTTCTTGAAATAAGTTTGTTTGTAAAGGATTTTTCCATAATGTCCATCCTCCCCGTATGACTTTTTGCCCCATCTTTCTAAAACCAGTAACGTCCCATTTATTCTTCAATTTGAGGTTAAAAGAATTTGTGCAGAATTTCATAGCGCACAGAAGTAACGATTAGCATTCTTTTCAAAATAATAAGGTCCAATTATTCTAGATAATAAAATGGTACACCATAAAGTTACTTTAGACAAATGTAAAGGTCGCTAATGAATTTTTCTAGGATTTTTTTGATCTCAATAAAGGTAATTTTGCATATTTACTTCGCTGTTGAGATAAAAATGTGCCTCGTCACTCATAAAAAGGATATTTTTAATTACTTGGTGATTATCATAAATCAGACGACAAAATTTAAGTCTTATCCTATCTCAAAAAATGAAATAGTCAAAATTCTACTATTTGAATTAGTACCAGCATTTTTTACTAATAATAGTCGTTTTCACCTTTAAATAGTGTATAGTATAGTATAATTCAAGTTTGAATAATTTAAGATTAGTCACCATCTTTGACTATTTCTGAGAGTTAAAAGTAAGTAATTTCTTTTCGTTTGCGGCCAACAACAAAGTATTATTTGAATTAAATGCATATATCTAAGCTCCATGGTTAAATGACCCATAAAAACAAATAAAGATGCAAAAAGTTTAGCTCAAAACAGCAACACAAATAATATTATCAACTTTAAAATATTATGAACAATATTTATTGACAAATAAAATCTATATTTATAAGAGCCGAATGGGTTATGACAACAGCTTGACAAGCTTGACAAGTGACAGACCTGAGTTCAATCCCCGGCTGGGTCAAAACCTTTTTTTTTAATTTAAATCTACTAATTTGACCATTTCATTCAGTAGAATTTGACTAATTATTAGTGACTGCTTTTTCGCTATGACAATTAGTCAAATATGACTTATAATTAGTTATTTTTAACTAATTCATTTTAAGAGAGCTGAACATTTATTTCCTGAGCTATTCTGATTTTATATGGATGAAAATGCATGGGTTTTAACATTCTTCTCGTTCTTTTTGTATAAAACAGATCCCAGTTACCTCCATTTAAGGCGTTTAATGTTGTTCAAAACAAAAGACAAAATCTTGTGTAGACCAACGCTTTATTTGGCAACTCAATGATTTTTACAAAATTTCCAAAGCCTAATTTTCCATTTAAAACTATTTTAAATCAAAATAATCGATTTTGCATTACAAAAAACCATGCTCAAATTATAAATTAAGAATCAAGAAATCAAAATTTTAATCTCCATGTAAAATTATGACATAAGTTCACCAGGCAGACTTTGTTATAAAATTTGTCAGAATGTCTTCAAATTTATTTACTTCGAGTTAAGGATGCAGGTATAATATAAAATGGCAATTAAAACAATTGATTCAGAATGTTCATTTTTTAATGTTTGATTGTGCTTAAGTGTTAAAATAGTATTTCGGTGTTAAATTTATTGTATAGTTAAAATTCTCTATTATCTATGGATAGTTAAAAACTTGATTCGCAGACTTTTTCAAACGACGTTCAACCTACATTTGAATCAATTTATATTCGAACTATCACACATGACGTTGGCGCTCTAGAAAAGGCAGAAAACGGTTCAGAATTCAGCACATTTCATTTAACTGTTGAGATATCGGCCCGCGAGATTATATATGAGCCTCTTTACAGCCACAACGGTCCAGTCAATTGCAGACGGTTCTTATCGTTAGCCAACATCTGGATTTAAGTCCCGACCACGTGATGCCTATGCTGATCGAACGGCTTTCACGTCTTATCTGTTACGTATCCGTTGAGAAATACAAAACTTTTTGGACTTAAAATCGGATGGAGCGCATTATCGTGATTTTTCGTGATTCTGCGATTTATCGTAATTTCTTTTTTTTAATAAATGTCTTGCTATAATGTAGAACGTAAGACAATATATAAAATAATTACCTTTTTTAATAACTTTCGAACACTAATACTGCCCTGTTAAGCTAAAATGCCTTATCTACAATATTAAGTAATAAAGGTACAAAAGATCATTTTTATTGTTAAAAACAATAAAAATGATATGTTGTCCTTTATTACTTAATATTGTAGATAAGGCATTTTTGCTTAACAGGGCAGAATAGTAAATGGCATACTCCATTATGTTCCTGTTACCTTCGTGTAGACTGTAAAAAAATTGGTATTTACAAAAGATTTAATTACGGAAAATCGAAAAGAGATAAAGAAAACCATGGAGAAAAAAGTTGTTTAAAAATAAATATCTTTAAACACAACAGAGTGGGCTATATATGTGCGATATATATATATACCGCACAAAAATACTAAATTTTGGGGTTTTTAGTGCAATAAGTGTAAAACTATTCATAGTTTATGCTGCAACACACAAAGTGCTCTACCTGTGAAAAAGGGTGTGAGTGAGGTTATTGGATATAACGAATAATTTTTTCATACGAAATTTGCAACCTCAACTTATAAAGAACTCCACCAGGTAATAATTAATTAGTCGCCAACAGAAGAGCAAGCATAGCCAAAGAACTCATAAAGGGCTCACATAAGCAGTCATTAATTACCTATGTTCAGATCAATGTAAGCAGTCATTAATTACTTATGTTCAGATCAATGTATAATCAACAATAAAAGAATGAATAATTAAAAAAATTATCAATACTGACATAAAATTCATGCACATATTTTCAGCAACACAGACATATCTCCAAAATTGATGCACACCTTCTTCGACAACACAGACACATCTACAAATAGCCCTTATTCAAAAATAGTATTTTCTAAAATCTAATTTTTTACTGACTCAGAATCTTCCTTTGCAAAGAAATTAGAGAGAATTTTATTATACAAAAATCTTTGACTGTTTGAAGGTTTTACTACTTATGAGACTGTTGTCGCTCATGTGCGATATATATATATATATATATATATATATATATATATATGTGTGTGCGATATATTTATATATGTATATTTAAAAAAATTAAAAATAAATATCCATTACTAATAGAATGTATTTGCAAAATTTGGAAAATTAAGGATATGGTTTAAATAAATAGAACGTTATGTTTTCTACTACGTGTTATCATTATGTAATAATTTTGACCAATGAGATTCGCACAAATCTATCACCTTTCCACGCGTGGTAAAAAATATAACGTTCTATATATTATAATCGAAGAGTTACAAACTAATCTCTACTTACGAAATTGACGTGCGCAAAAACGTAAATACGTTCTATTAGAATATGTTATTTTTTTACCAAAACAACAACGAAATCGAAAGAATAGAATTTGACTATTTTATGAGAGCAAGACCTTTCAAATATCATGCTTATTCAAATTTTAGAAGATCAGTAAAATTAACAGCAAAGTTGTCTCCCTTGAAATAAAGGTTGACTTGTCTTCGTTTTTTTAAATCACTGCTTACTACCCGAAAACTCCTCTGTTTCATATTCGTTGGCCATCCTGTATAATTTTTTAACATATAAAGGAAAAATTGGTTTATATTTATTATATTTTAATTGTATGACACCCTAGAGGGTTTATTTTAAATAAATTATTGTTTATTTTTTTAATATCATTTCTACAATTTGTGTTGTATTATTTATTGTAGTATTTTATATATTGACCTTTCTTTTTCACTATTGTAGCCTATAGGATTAATAAACTTATTATTATTATTTTTTTTATTTTTATTAAATTTTTCCTTTTTATTGAAAAACTTTTAAAAATTATACTGAACCAAAAATATATGCTAAATACTTTTTATAGAGCATAAATGCAGTTTTTGTATTAGAAAAGCAAAATTATGTTATAAAGGTGTTAAATGCTATAATTTTTTTAAATATAATTAGGTATAAAGTTTAATTCGAATAGTTTGAATAATAGATTCAAAATCCAATCGTTTTTTTTACTTGGAAAACAAACATATATATGGTTCAAATAAATACATATTTTAATGTGTTACTTTTTACAGTACTAATTTATACACGGTGGATTTTTAGGGTCAATTTTCGGATCATCAGGCAACCACGGTTTTTTTTCATAAATCGATTATATGCCTGTTATAGACAAAAAATACCAAAAATAAAAAAAATCTCTCGGTTTTTTTGTTTTTTATTAAGAAAAATATAATATAAATGGGTCTAATTTTATTTTTTTGGTTATTTTGCAAAAAGTATCAATTTTATCAATATTCTGTTTTAACAGAGATATAGAATATTAAATTTTCTACAAAAAAGGTTATAAGCATTTTCTTTGTAATATATATACTTTAGGAGTAATATCCGTACAAAGTTATAAATTTTTTAAAAATCGCATTTGCTGGTTCTTGTAATTGGAATTACACAAAAGTGGATAAAGTTTCTATATTATAAAGTAATTTTTATATTTTTTTATTGTAGAGTGGAAATTGGAAAGGGCCTAAGTGCCAAAAATAAAGTTTTGAGATAATCGAAAAAAACTAAATAACAATTTGCATTTGTCCTAATTTATACTGCTTCAAATTTTGTTTTTGTTTTACATGCTCGACTCTCTGCTTCGTAGCACAAATACACAAATAGTATTTACATGGTACATTTCTTTGTTCTTTTATGTAAACTTCGCATAATTAAAAACCTTAATATTTAATTCTTTATTTTCTTCATCCTTACTGTGTTTGTAAATGTTTCTTACACATAATGGACATATTGAGCACGGGTAAGAGTTATTTTGTTCATCATTGTTTTTTATTAAACTGTCTTTAATTATCTTCTTCACAGTTTTCGGTATTTCTAATAAATTTTTCTATTTTCCAAAACAAACTAAACACAACAACTTTCTATTATCTTTATGACTTTTAAAGTCGGAATCTAAATAATTAAATTTAGAAAACTTCATGTTTAAAAGCACTACCAAACTGACATTTTAATTTTGTTTTTATTTGACGTTTACATTTTGCTTAGGTAACTATGATTAAAAATTAAATATCGCATGAAATTGTTTAAAAAGTAGATTTTTTATTTCTTTTTACTGATTTTTTTTTAATTTTATGCTTCTTTTGTCGATTTTTTCTTAGTCATAAAGTATTACAATCGAAAAAGATATCAATTTTTAAAAACTTATCTACAGAAAGGCCGAAAAAAACAATTTTTTTCCCAAGTTAAATAAAAAAAATTAAGCAAAACATTTTTTTACAAAAACTACGTTTAAAAATTACAGGAAAGCTAATATGGTAATAACCTTTTTTGTAGAAAATTTATTATTCTATATCTTTGTTAAAACAGAATTTTGATAAAATTGATACTTTTTGCAAAATAACCAAAAAAGTAAAATTAGACCCATTTATATTATATTTTTCTTAATAAAAAACAAAAAAACCGAGAGATTTTTTTTATTTTTGGTATTTTTTGTCAATAACAGGCATATAATCGATTTATGAAAAAAAAACCGTGGTTGCCTGATGATCCGAAAATTGACCCTAAAAATCCACCGTGTATATAAGGAGGGGAAATTAACGTTACAACAAATTTTGTCACGCTAGGTAAATTTTAATCCCGTTTTGCCAATTTTTATTTGTCTGTGTTAAAATTTAAACGCATAAATTAAATAGGTAAAGCTGCAATTCATTGTATTTTATATAAATGGAAAAAAATGTTTTCCTTAAAAACATGATAACTTTTAGTAAAAAAGAAAAATAAAAAATTAATGCGAAAATAGGTATAAAAGCGTTTTTTTCTAAATATCGCGTAAAAAGAAATGAATGATCAAAGTGGTTTTTTGGTTTCAAGTTACTCTTGTTAAACAAAAATTAAATTTTTAAGCACATCAAAGCAGTAGTCATGTAATTTTTATAGATACCCACTCGAAATTTTTTGTTAGTTTTCCGTTAAAATTATGTTAAGCTCTATCGTAAACTTTTATTTTTGTAACCCAGTTTGACTGCACTTTATATAGCGTGCATTTACTTTAACGATATAATAAAATCAATCTACTCGCACCCCCTATACCGACGTCTCGTAAAACGGCGCCTGTGGCTGAAAAATGATTACCTACCTACTGCAAATATTAACATGTTGTCGTAAAGCTCGTTGTGAGAGCAGTAACTTTTATTTGCCCATTTACATGTGTTATAATGTCGGAAACCGCTGGCAAAGCAGTACTGTAACTGGATATAGACAAAGTAGGCCTAAATGTTAGACACTTAATTAAAAAAAAATATTTTAAAGTATTAAAAATATTATATACAGGGTGCTTACGATATACCATATATAGAGGAAGTTAATTTAATTATTCAGAAATAGTAATTTATGTCTTAAACATGTTTTACTGCAGTAAAAAAAAATAACTCTAAGCAACACTAATTAGAGTTCACACAGGTCCACAGTATGATTTAACACTATAGCACTAAAGTAATTTTACACTGTATTAAGTGTTAATTTACCTAAAATCGTGTACTTCTACACTTCCTGGGTAAAATCCCACTTTTGTTCAGTGTAAATTAACACTATTATTTGAGTAAAACCTTTTGATGGTTGTGAATAAAACGAAAAGGTAAATAAAGAGAAACATTTATTTGGAACAAAAATCTATGACAATTATCAAAATCGGTGCCTTTTAAAATATAATTTTATATTTGAGTCGTATGGCTGGCTTAAGCAAAATGGTTCCTTAAAACGTAAAAGTTTTAGATCAATGCAATGTTTTACTGGCTGTCAACTTGTAAGCAATGAATTATCCTAAAAATTCATCAGTAATCCATTTTTCTGTTATAAAAAATGGGTGATCCCATAGGTAGAGAGGCGTCAGGCGGCTGTATGTAGATATAGGTTAATATAACAACCATTACGCTTGAAAATAAAAAGTAAATCGAGTGTATTTATATTATTAATGCTACAAGTACCCGACCTACTGCCGTAAATTATTAATATATAATATAGGTCGGGTATACCTATATATGGACATCCTTTAAACATATTGGTATGTATTGAATATTAAGGCTTAAAGAAAAATAAGAATGTCCCCTTATGGATTCACCATAATTAAAATCTGAACAAAAATGCCACACTTCCACAACGCGGTATCTCCGGATATGCACTGCGTAGGTAGATAGGTACCAACCAAACATTTTAAAACGCATTTCGGTTATTACCAGTTTTTTTAGTCTATTTTGCCACTATTGGTGTAATTTAACTTTAATTGTGATACAATTTGCACTAGTAGTGTAAATAAAAAAGAGCTCTTAGTAACATCAAAACAGACAAAGAAATTGGCATGCACTGTTACAGTAGTGTACATTTTGTCACTATTTAACACATTAAGGGGTAATAAACACTCGCATTAAGTTTTTCTACCCTTTTGATTTATTTTAATAATAAATAGTGTGAATGTACCAATGAATGATGTTCATATTCTTTAATTGTGTTTAATAAAGTTAATAAGCACTAAATGCTACCTAGTGTATTTTGTAGTGTAACTTTTACACAAATCAACTCTAATATTTTTACCCCTACACTAAAAAATTTACAAGGGCAAAATTTTTTACTGTGTAAAGCTGAGAAGAAAGGCTCAAAATTGAATGCCGACCTGTAGCCAAGGCCTAAAAATAAGAAAAGCAGAAAAAGATACTTTTTAGCCCTATAGCATACAAATTTATTTGTTAAACAATACTAAAAACATACAATTATAATTATTAATAAAGGTGGTGAGGTCAGATCTCACAGTAGGTTTTTTAAAGACTAGGAGGTAAAAAACTTTACCGGATTAGTCTAAATTATTTGTACAGCCTAGGAGGTTTTTTAATTAAAGATTCAATTTTATTTGACAAATAATTTCTAAATTTTAATTGATTTTGATTAAATATAATGTAATTTATGTTGCCTAAAAATATATTATAATTTTAATATTTTTATAAAGGGTTTTTCATTGAATGTGATAGATCTTTGATCAACGATGGCGTTGTTATTTCCAAAGATCCTGCTTTAATTTTTTGGCCCCCGAAATGTGAACGATTTTTTGTTGTCATGGATTTTTTTTCATAAAATTCATTCGTAATACATGATAAAGATTTTTAAGATGTATAATTATTTATAATCAATTATTAAAATTTGCGTTTATTATACTTGTTTAACAAAACATGTAAACACATATTTTTTTTTACAGCGATCAAAATTATAACATAAGTATATGTAGAAATCGCATGCATATTTACAGCTCCTTCTTTTCTTTTGCATTTTAAAACACTGAACACCATTGGTTTATTGCAATACGTTGCCAGATTTCTAACGCGCATCTATGGAAATTTATGCACCAGAAACATACGAGGTTTGCAACTTTTATTTTTCGTTTCGTCCGCGTTATTGAATTCGTTATTTTACTCATATTTTTAATATCATTGCAGTTTTTTCTTGTTTTGTTTCTGTGTTTTTGCTACGAGCGCGGTTGCTATTATTTTAATTTAACATACAAGGTGAAATAGGGGATTGCACTCAGTGTTTTTTTCAATGAAAACAAAAGAGTTTTGATTTGAAAAAAATAATCACCTATAGTAATTTCAACTATTGTTGTAAAAACTCGTTAAGATATTGATTATGGCCTTGGCATTTAAAAAGGATTTAGACCAATCGGGTTAGGTTAGGCCGTAAAAATCACTTTATACTGCTTTGGACTAATAAAAAAAATCGTTTATTAAATAAAATTGTTTCTTATAGAAAAAATGTTGTATGCAATTAAGCCAAGTGTATTTTTGTGCTTCGTTCAATTGTGAGCCTCCGCCTTAAGATTGCTTTTCAACATTATCCTTAAGATGATTAAAATATATTGTTAATTGTTTCGACCTTTAATAATAATAATTTATTTATTGCCCAACAGTTTAAACCATTACAGGACATTTAAATAAGATACATGTGTACTTAAAGTATAAAAAATAAACAACAGATTATGTTTGCAACATTTAAAGATGCTTATTAACATATCGCGAGGCGAAAATTATAATATTCTATCTACATAAACAATGAATTGACAGGAAAAGCGTTTAAAAAATTGACCATATAAAAATCAATGTTAGTTGGCTTTATTTGGTCAAAATATAATTTATTGACTTTTCTAGGTGGTTTTATATTATTATGTGAATTATGTTTTGCTCATTTATACTTTTTATAAAAGAATAATAAACAAAAATAAAATATAAAATATAAAGATAGAACGAAAATACAAAATAAAAATGAACTTGATTTTAAATTTTGTTCTATCTAAATGAATTTTAAATAAAAAAGCATTTCTTTCACAACTTTATTCTTACACAATATAGTGAACTAAAAACCAAATGAAAAACGTAATTTTTTTCTTTTTTCCAGCTTCAATTTTTATTCTCATGCATCTTATCTTAAAATTCTTAAAACATGCTTTTAATAAACTGCTTATCAGCGTCTGGAATTAATTTAAATAATTGGTATAAATAAACCTTAACTTCGGCGAGTAAATATTTTTTTACCACTGGACATGGTGTCACATCGGGCAACTTAAAAAATCCTTTGTGGCTTCTTGTTCCAATACGATAAATTAGATTTGCCTGTACAAAATCTTTGTCATCTACTTCTTTGTAAAATATTTTCGTGGGAAATTCTGGTAAATATTTAAGTACCTTCATCGATGCATAAGGTAATTTAAAATTAATATTCTCTGATCCCGTATTTGAGTGTGCCCTGGCTCTGAAAATTTTTGTGTTATTTCCTTGATCTCCGGGAATTCTTCCATAAACTTCTTTAAGGCAAACGACAACTGAATTAAAGGTATTCAATTTTTTTGAATAAAAGAAACAGAAAATAGTAGATTGTGAAAGAACAAATACATTCTCCATATCAAAACAAATAACGGCTGTTGTTTTATCTGTATTCTGGCGGTCCTTATACCTTTTATTTTGCCAAACTCCTTTAATTTAAAGTATTTTTAAATTTCTCTACTTCTACATATAGCTAGGTTACCACCATTTTTTAAAATACGATATTCTTTGCAAAAGCCACATTTTGGTTTAAAAAATTAGTAATTAAAGATGCTTCTAGAAAATCTCTTTTTAACTAGTGTAATATTTTTCTTATTACACAATTCCTTGTATATTTTATTGTTGGATTTAAAAAAAGCAATTGAAATAAAATAGATAACAATTGTTACCATATTTCCTTGCCTTTTTTGCTTTTAGCACAAAATTGGGTATCGCAGAAATTACAGTCTTATACTGAAATTTACAGAATTATAATGTTCTATTTCCAAAATTCCAACAACCCCATTGGCGAAGCAGATAGAACATTATAATGATTTGGTATTGCTGGAAATAAAATATACAATAATTTTCAAATGCATTTTGTAGCTTAAAGACTAATAAAAATTGTTTTAAGTCATTGTAAATATAACCATATTCATTAAAATATCTTAACCAAGCTAAAATTCCAGATTTGGAAAAAAGTGTAGATAGAACAATATAATTCTGGCCTCGCGATATGTAATTATATATATATATATATATATTTATATCACAAGATTCACAGAATTTTTTTAAGTTACTGCACATTACAAATAAAGGCTACTTAAGTCCGAAATTAGTTCTATTAAAGCTTGGAAGAAAAGTAGTTTTATTTCTGCTAGTCCGAAAAATTAATCTGAAAAAGCAAATCACAACAGTTAATTTGAGAATCAAGCAACCTAAACAAAATTGAAATTGATGCAATAACCTTGTTATTTTCTAGAGATTTAAATTCAAAAGTCGATAGTAGCAAATCATGGTCAAATCCCTGAGTTGGATATTCACCATATGTAAGAGCTTTAAAAGTTGTACAGTTTCAATGCTTGTTATATGGACTAGATAGATTGGATACCAGATTATATTTCCAAAATTGTGTAAGGTTTATTAATACCTTCAGGTATAATGTGTTTATACAACATGGTTTATACAACACTTATTTTTTTTAAATACCTGCCTTAGCTAATATAAATACCGCCACTTAATAAAAATTTGTAAATATTCTGAAGAAGCTACCGTGTAGCGAAACAATTATTAATTAAAAAAAAAACATAAATAAAATAGTGAAACATTAAAACAGTTTTGTTTTTATTTATATACAGTGTGGAACTCACTCATGGAATAAAATTCGTTATTCGTTGAGAAAAGATTTTTATGAAAAACGCTCGGACACGTAAACTTTAGTTATTTATTCCAAATCTTATAATGATAATTTTAAATTTTATGCCCCCACTATTTCCCCCCCCCCCCCCGCACATTAGGCACCCTTATAAACGCACCCTTATAAAACGCTCGGACACGTAAACTTTAGTTTATTTATTCCAAATTCTTATAATGATAATTTTAAATTTTATGCCCCCACCATTCCCCCCCCCCCGCACATTAGGCACCCTTATCTTAAATAACAACCCCACTTTTTAACATCGAAAATTGATAGTGCACATTTTTTTTAGTACGACGATACCAAATAAGTAGTTTAGTAACCATAATTTTCAATACAGGGTGAACATTTAAAAATTACAAGTATGAATTTTTTATTGTTATTCTATGATTTAGTTTCTTGTGTTGTGGCTTTCTCTATTTAGATATTCATGTTTTTTCGCTAGGTTATTGTTTTTTGTTAATGCCATTTTTTGCATTGTTTAAATTTTTATTATTAATGAAACATTTTGCGCTTCATTAAAGTATTTTATTTATTTTTGAAGTATTTTGTTGGATCCAAGTATCAGTTAATATTTTAGTTAAAAAATTCGACACTTGACAGAAATTCTGCGAATAGAAATATTAATGATAATTAATTACGGTGATATGTGCAGATCACAACAGCAAGTTGCAAACCTTTTTAATGGAAAATACCCAGATTTACCACCACTTTCTCAGGCAACTGTGTCTAAAATACATGCACAATTTCGTGAATATCGACACGTTAAACCATTACGCAGGACGCCTCATTTTATTGATGAAAATGTGAAAGTTAATATTTTATTAGCTTTTCAAGAAGATTCAACAACTTCTACGCGTAAGGTTGAACGTGAAAACGACGTTAGTCATTCGACCGTTTTAATATGTGTAAAAGCCGAAAAAATGCATCCATATAAACTACAACACGTACAAGAATTGATTGATGGTGATTCTGATAGAAGATTACAATTTTGCGAGCAAATGCTGCATATATTAAACAGGAATGTTATTTCTTCTGCAGATATTCTTTTTTCTGATGATTCAACATTTCTATTAAAAGGCGAGGTAAATAGACAAAATTGCAGGTACTGGGCAGAAGAAAATCCCCACTGGATGCGACAAAGTCATACCCAACGTCCTCAGAAAATCAACGTTTGGGCTGGTATTGTTGGTGATCATGTGGTGAAACCTATTTTCATTGAAAATCTTAACGGGGCAAGATTTCTGGATATGCTAAGAGAACAAGTTGTCTCAACTTTAGCAGAGTTGTTTCCAAATCCATTGGAACCTAATCTTCCCAATGAAAGGATATGGCTTCAACAAGACGGTGCCCCACCCCACCATGCTCTTCCTGTACGGAATTATTTAAATGACACCTTTCCACACAGGTGGATCGGAAGAAGAGGTTTTATAGAATGGCCAGCAATATCACCGGATCTAACACCTCTAGACTTTTTTCTATGGGGATATCTAATAAACAGGGTGTTTAAAACACAACCTGCTAATTTAGAAGAATTAAGAAACAGAATTACTGGAGAAATTAGGAACATAACACCGGAGGTTTTAAACAGAGTTCGGGAACAATTTCACAGTAGATTACTAAAGTGTCAGGAAGTGGACGGGGGACATTTTGAACATTTATAAGATTGAAGAACAGTTTATTTTTGAATTTTTAATTAATTTTAAAATAAAAAGTTTAGTTTTTTAATTTGTCATTATATTTCCACCCTGTATTGAAAAATGTTTACTTAACCCTACTTATATGGTATCGTCATACTCAAAAAAATGCGCACTATCAATTTTCGATGAAAAAAAGTGGGGTTGTTATTTAAGATAAGGGTGCCTAATGTGCGGGGGGGAAAATGGTGGGGGCATAAAATTTAAAATTATCAATGTATGATTTGGAATAAAAAACTACAGTTTACGTGTCCGAGCGTTTTTTATAAAAATCTTTTCTCAACGAATAACGAATTTTATTCCATAAGTGAGTTCCACACTGTATATTCATGATTAAAATTTTTGTTTTTTATTTTTAAATTATTATATACAAATGTGAAAACCTTTTTGGTTAATCTTTTAATATTTTTTTATCTAAAATTTTTTGACATTTTAGTTGAAACTTAAATATATAATATATTATAAGCCCCTAGAAACCAAGGGATATAGATGTTTTTGAAAAAAAAAATGGAGTTAATTAGAGGAATAGATTTTTAGTTAAATGTACATTTTACTTAATGGTCTAGGGATATAATTGAATTTTAATCTTGTAAAGCTTAAAAACCAGGTAATCAAATTAAACGAAATGTCGATAACTTTCTGCCAAAGTATCACAAGCAACATAACTCAAATTTTTGTGAGTTTTAATTTTTTGTTTGTTTTAATAATAATAATAATATTTATATCATTTATTGCCTAACAGAATACATAATAATTATTATTCCAATTGCAGAATAACATATAATAACAACAACACAATAAATTAAGTATTTAAAATAACGAAATATATCACAGTGTCCCTGAATAACTTTTAATTGAAAGGTTCAGACGTATCCGAGTTTTTTTTCATATTTTGATAAAAAATCACATACAAGACAATTTATTTTCAGGATAAACTCAATTCGCTTGGCACTTTTTTAGAAAAATCAATTTTTATAATTAATGATCAATTTTTTGAGATTTTTAATTAGTGAACTCCAAATAATGACTAACAGCTTTTAATGTATTTGTTACATAAAATGTGCAATTCATTAGACTAGTGAACTATTGACATATGTCACTTGTCACATGTCACATGTCGAAATCGTGATTGAAAATACCGGTGCGTTATTTTACCGTTTTTTTTCAATTTGTCGCAGATTCATTTATAAATTAGATATAAATAATTATATTTGCATTGATTATAGTATAGTAGTATAGTAGTGCAATGAAGCTAATATAAAACCATGCATGGATTCACTCGGATAATCGCGAGAGAATTTGTTTGTTTTGTCTTAAAAAGAAAAAATGTCTAAAATATGTGGATAAATTCTGAAAAAAGTTCAAAACATAGTAGTATATGATGTAGAAGATGAACGATTACCAAAAGTTGTATGCAAAGGTTTTGAAATTTTATTATATAAAGCAGCTAAACAAAAAATTTATAGAAACACTTTAAATTTGCCTGATTTTTCTAATTGGAAATAATTGGGTATAATTTTATAAAACGTGCTAAAAATAAACCCATTAAAAAAGAAAAAAAGCGTGTGTTAGTCATTATTTGGAGTTCACTAATAAAAAATCTCAAAAAATTGATTAAAAATCATTAATGTTTTTATAAAAATTGATTTTTCTAAAAAAGTGCCAAGCGAATTGAGTTTATCCTTTAAAAAAATTGTCTTGTAAGTGATTTTTTATCAAAATATGAAAAAAAATCGGATACGCCTGAACCTTTCAATTAAAAGTTATTCATGGACACCGTGATATTTATGTGCCTATTACTAACCTTAAAAATAATAAATATAAATTTTAAGTATTATTATAAAAAATAAAATGGCTCTATTAGATGCACTTCTAAAACTATTATTAAATAAATTACGCAAATCACAAATTTGTTTAACACATAAGATGTAGGTATAGGAGATTTGTATAGAATATTTTTTCTAGTGTTGGGATTATAAAATAAACTATCTGATCGCAAACCCAATCTTGGTACAAAAATGTTTATTTGTAACAGGAGATTAGAAAACAAGTTATAAAGAAACTTAATAGGTACTTAAACCTTGTCTTCTGGCATGTAATTAAAATGGAACCATGAAAGTAAAATGTTATGATCAAAACCACGAGGAGGGTAGATTCTATAGGTACGATAAAAATTCAGCTTGAGGTAATGTCTTTGAATATTTTTTAGTATATTGATATGAGATTGATAGCATGGGTACCAAATAATAGAGCAGTACTTCAGTCTAGATATAATTAGTTGTCAGTACATTGTTTTAATATATAAAATTCCATAAGTTTAAGAGTGGAGAGGATATACTTTAAACATGAGCATTAAATGAAAGGTTACTGTCAAAAACGACACGAATTATTGATTAAATAATCAAAGACCATAAGGGATTTTTTAAGGGTAAAAGTACATATTTTGTAGTTGTTGATGATAAGTGATAGAACCAATCTGCTATTTTATCCAATTGCTCCTAAAGGTAAAGACCATCTTGTGTACTAAATATATTTTGAAAAAGTCATCAGCAAAAAATAAGTGACGACAAAAAAGGAATACAGATTGAATATTAATAAACAAAGGTGGTCCTAAATTGGAAATCCTGATGTAGCCATGAAATAGTTTTTAAACTTAAAAGTTGAATCCTACAGTAAACAAATAATTTTCTATTAAAAAGGTAATATTTGATTAATTGTATTAAACAAGGACTAAATTCGAAGCTTCTTAGTTTTTCCAAAAAAATGCTATCAAAGGGCTTAACAAATCCGTATACACTACATCAACTTGACAAATTTTAAACTATTCATAATTTTTATTTTAACAAGTAAATAGCTAAAATTATAAGCTATTTGTTATAGTTATAAAAACTATTTTAGTTGAGATGTCCCTATGTAAACGAATGTGTTCGGTTTTTTGTGAGATGAATATATATAAAGTTTAAAACAGACTTAAAAAAAAATGCTAAAATTCTCGAAGTTTGAGTTTTGTTGCTTGCGATACTTTGGCAGAAATATGATTCCAATCCAAACCGCCAAGAAAAATCTATATCCACTTTTTTATTATCCTGAGCTTATAAATAAGATTGCTTAGTGTAAAAACTTTATAAAAGTTTTAAAAAGAATTACAAGTAAGCCCCCCAGGTATTCATAGTGCAAGAATATGGTTTCTGCTTAAGTAAACTGGAAGTAAAGTGCATTTTCTTTAGTGTACGCGGGCCCACATGCATCGCGCTTTAAGAAAATATAGGTTATGAGGTAATAAATTCGATAAACCAGTGGCAACGGGAAATTGTTTCTCTATACAAATGCCTTAGTTTACTATAAAGATAAACGCTATAAAACACACAACAGGTGGCATTATGATTTATGGTTTTTAATAAAATTAATAATTTATTACTTATACATACCTACCTGATGGTTTAAAAAATATAAATAAATAAAAATAATATTTATGTCTATTTATGTTAAATTAAATTCTCAAGGTATACATTTTAGGGTGGTCCCTAGTCACGTTTCATCTATTATTAATCTACTGGCAGCATTTTGTGATGTAAATGTATTTCTCTAATCGTGTTCACTTTACGTACGTCAGAAGTAACCTACAGATGCGAAAAATGCTAGTGCCCACACTGTGTATGTGTATTGTAAATTACACTGTCAGCATTGGCAACTTTGAGTAGATTATGAAATTCTGAATTTAGCAACATGCACATGTATACCTTGTTTGATAATAGTTTTAGGTATTATTAAATTTAAAAGTTTGTAATTAAAAAAATTTTATTTCCATAAATCTTCATAAAAATTATTTTGATAATACTTTTAATGGATACATTAACCAATTAAATGTTTAAATTGCCTCCCGTTGACAGTTGCAAGCCTATCCGAAAATTCTCCAAGAACGTTTTGGATGAATTCCGCACTAATAAAGGGGCATTCTTCACGAATTTCATTTTTCAAGTCTTCCAAGTTTTGTGGTCTATTTGATTTAAGGTGGCCTCATAAGAAATATTGGAGAGGGGTGAGATCTAGAGTTCTCGCTGGCCACTCTATGGGTCCTCGTCTGCCAGTACACCTCAGGAAAACATGTGTCTAAAAAGTACGGACAGGACGCGTATAGTGCGGAGGTGCCCCGTCCTGTTGAACCCAAAGTTATCACTTGGTTCTCATTGGGAAACATTTCTGCTAATGTGGGAAAAATTCCAAATACGTTTCTCCTCTCATATTCTCGTAAAAAAAGAAAGAACCTATAATCCGATTTTCCATCATTCCTGCCCAAACATTTTTTTTGATGGTATTGAGAATTTGCCTCTCCTTCCCAATGAGGATTTTTTTCTGCTTTAGTACCTACCATTTTGACGATTAACTGTAACAATCAGACAAAAGGTAGTGTGAAAAAAGTATTTTACGAGGAAAGTGTGCATTATTGTTACATACATTCATCATAGTTTTACACAATTGCAGCCTACACTCTTACAGTCTGTGTTTTCGTTAAATGGAACATATTCAAATACTTCGCAATATTTGGAGAACGCTTAAGAGACAGATTGTTTGGGGATTTTTTTTTTTAAAAGAGACCAAATTTTTTAATGAATTTGTTCCATACTTTAGCCGGTCACTGTATATGCAACAAAGTATACACAAAGTCAATGGAAAATTTCCTTTGGGAATTCTCAAACAAATATATTGATAGTTGAATTCTTATCTATTTAAATTTGTAATAGTTATTTATTCCTGTGGTTTAAGACCTGATTATACCAATAATGTATATCGCCGTAATTAGTAATTATGTCAAACAATGTTTTTTCTCGAGTGGTTAATATTACGCCGATTGCATTTGCGATTTTTGATAAAACAGGTCCACAAAATTTAGAAACTTTCTAAAAGTATTTCGACACGCTGAATGCGAAATGCGAAACGTTTTAATTGCTTCAGTGATGAGGTTTTTAAGAAATTTTTACCCAAAAGTTAAAAAACGCTGTAGATAACTAAATATTGCTTTTCCACAAATATTTACCTCGCGTGGATTTGCAATTACTCCCTCAATGAGTTTCTTTACTCGCCTATCGGCTAGCTCAAAAACTTACTCATCCGGAGTAATTGCTATGATTCCACGCTCGGTAAACGATATGCATACATATAAAATTTTACAAAATTAATTTAACAAACTAGTAAAGCCGCGAGACGAGAAAAGTCCTTCTCTCGTCTCGTCTCGTGCAGCGAGAGGAAATGGGTCTCTGGTCTCGTCGAGAATACCCTTTTCTCGCTCGAGAGTACCTTTCTCTCGTCTCGTCTCGTTTCTCTCGTGGTAAAAGTAGCTATGTATGAATATGAATAATATTGGAATGAAATACGAATTCGTTTATATTTTTTTTCTAAAGAAACTTAAACTGGAAATAAAAAAAATGTGTGCCGAAAATGTCGAGCATTTGGTCCGTTATTTTGAATCCGCAATTTTGTTTTTTTAATGGATATCAAATTCTTAATCAGAGACCCCATAAATATCTAAATACTAAATTTTACCCAAACCATTAAAGCCGAACGACAAATTGTCGTCATATTGGATCAGCCATTTTATTTTATTAAGAAATGGATATCAAATTTGTAATCAGCCCCTCAAAAACCACATGTTGTTGATAAGTTTATTGAATAAGCATACGGGTAAATTATAAAAATTATTATTAATATTAAGTATTTGTTACCTACTTGGTTAACGTTAAGTTGTGTTATAAAATAACACAACGTTAAACAGAACCAAAATTTGTTTATTATACAATTGCAAATAATCTCCGAACGGCAACATTTGAAATTTGGAAGCCGGGAATCTTAAAATCGATTTAATATTTTGAAAAAATCGCAAAAATTTGAAATAATCGAGAGAAAGAAAGAGATCGAGAGAAACTAGAAATTCTCTCGTCTCGTCTTGAGCCTTTTTTCGAGAGAAAATCGCCCTCTCTCGTATCGGCGGCATCACTATAATAAACTACAAACTCATATTAACAAATCTGATTTTCTAACAGTGTAAATGCATTATGAGTTTTTTATATCAAAACAAAGAATTGTTGCAAAACGCTACAGTGTGCCTGAACGAAGTTTAAGTCATATAAAAATGCCGCCAAAAACTGATGGCAGTTTCTTGTTTATCTTAAAGTCTACCTTTGACAGTATATTGTGAAGGAGATTTGGAGAATACTTTTTCATACTGTGCACATCATTTAATATATACAGGGTTAGCCAAAAATCGCTTCTTTTAATAAAGCAAAAGCGTAAATTCATGATTTTGGCATAACACGCAAAAAAGATATATACCCACCCATGTTTTTTTTAGATATTTTTATATTTATCAGGCAAAATGGGATTCTTAAGACTTTATAAGAAAAATTGATTTTAAATAAAATTAAATAAAATAACATTTTTTGGAGATAAATCTTTTTTGTGCATTATGCTTTTTACCATATAAAAAAGTGATTTTTGGCTAACCCTCTATAAATCTAATGATTTGCTCGAAATGAAAACAGTATTCTCCAAGTCTCGTTAACAATATACTCCAATATTATAAAAATCGGTGTACAAATGTGTACTCTGTCAAAGGTAGGATAAACAAAAATTAAATAAACTGCAATCAATAAAAATCGGTGTACAAATATATACCCTGGCAAAGGTAGACTTTGCGATAAACAAATAATTAAAAAAAATGATTTTTTAACAAATTTGAAAAAAAGCAGTTACACTGTTCAAAATCAAGCCTTTTGAAATACCTAATCAGAATTAGTTAAGGAAAAATAAGGTAATATGCTTAAACTAGTAAAGCAATTTACCTTCTCCTTTATTAGGCAGAAACTAATGCCTTTGTTCTATGGTGTATTCACTAACTTGTAGATAAATATTCATACTTTACTTAATAAACTTGTCAAATTTAAAAAAGATAGGCAGATTACCAAAATATTTAGTCAAAATCTCAATTACTTTTAGGTACGACAATTTTGCTTTTAATTTAGGTAATTCTTCTAAATTATTATGGCAAATTATTGAACTAATTTAGGTAAATTCCTTTAAATATTAGTGACTTACTTGCAATCGGCTCCGATCGCTAATACCGACGTTTTACAATAAATATTCGCGCCTATATTGTCCACCATAATGCCAAAATCAACGAAAACGTAAAGACCGCGTTGTGTGCTATTAATATAATAACGTAGTTAACAATTGTTTGCTATTAATATAATAACGTAGTTAACAATTATTGTGCTATAAGTGAACATTTTGTAGTGCTAAGTAATCCAAACTAAATGGAATTTCCCATTGACCCCAATTTATTTTTAAAAATTCCCAACCCTGTAGTACCGGAACCGCCGTTGTTAATTCGCCTAGGACCTAAAGATAAAGGAGTCCTAACTTGGAAGAAAATTCCTATGCCAAAAAGAAACTTTATTAAACTTATAAAGTAGGTATGCCTATAAGTATTATTAAAATAAAAAATTAGGTAGGTATTATTAAAATAAACCTAATTCGTTTTTGTTACTTTTATTTTTTTTATTTATATATATTTATTAATATACATTTTCAATTTAACTAAAATAAATGTATTTTTTATTTTACCCATCAGCACTTAAAAGGGGGATTTATAATGTCATTCTTTTCTCATTTACATTGCTCGATATAGGGATAAACACTACTAGGTTATCGGTAACTTTTTACAATAAAATTTAACATTTACAATAGTATATTTCCAAAATAGTATTTTACCAAAGCAATGTGTGAGAATAAAAATGACATTATAAATATCTTCTCTCCTAAATGCCCCCACCGCCAATTATTGTTCCCCTTAAATTTCACTAGAAAATTAATAGAATTTTACTAGAAAGTTAGTAGAATTTCACTAAAAAATTAGTAGAAAATGACCAGAAAAAAGGGTACCTATAGGTATATATATTATCTAAAAAATTAGATAAATTTACCGTTAAAAATAAGAGGATTTTCACTAAGAATATATATAATTTGCCTAAAAACTTAGCTAAAATCTACCTAAAAATTTAAGCAAATTGCCTTAGAAACAGGAAATTTATTCTTTTATTCTCAGGCAATATCCCTTACGATCTAAGGTGTATCATCTTTGAAACCTAAGTAATTTTGCTTAATTAATTGTATCATTTTCTTTAAAAATATCAGTTAAGGAGTTCACTAATTTAAAAGGGAAATATTCCTCTGAATTCATTTTAAGCAGTTTGCCTTAAAAAATCAATGGTCCTATATAGTCTAATATTTTAGGTAAAAATTAGCTAAAATTTTGAACAGTGTAGTATTTTGGTAAATATCGTTTTTAAATCTCCAAAGAGTGCTGATCACAAAACTTTAATCAGTTTTTCATTCAAAATTGAAAACTACTAAATTAAACAATATTTTAAATATTCTCTAAGCGTTATTTTATTTAATTTTATTAAAAATATATTTTTTTTATAAAAGGGTAATAAGAATGCCATTTTGTAACCTGATAAACGTAGAAATATCTAAAAAAAAATGGAGATAAATCTTTATTTCGTGTTATGCCAAAATCATGAAATTACGCTTTTGGTTTATAAGCGATTTTTGGCTTACCCTGTATATATCAAATAATGTGAACTGTATTAAAAAGTATTCTTTAAGACTCCTCAATAATATACTCTAATTTTATAAAAATCGGTGAACAAATGTGTACTCTGTCTAGAGATGCGACTTGAAAAAAAAAACGGTCCGTTTTTTTTGTTTTTTTTAGGTTTTTTTTCATTGTTTTTTTTTCAAATGGTTTTTTTTCACATTTTAGGTTTTTTCTCAAGATTAGTCCCATTTGCCTAATTTTTTATGTTTCCATGGACTAAAATTAGCCACTAAATGACTATTATTAAATGTAAATACAGTCTCGCGTTATGCACTCGCCACAACCACCGATTTGACCAATAAGGGCCGCGCTTGTTTTGATTTGGTCCTAAAAAAGTAACTACATATAATATTTTTGATTCAGCGCTTGATTTTTTAAAAAGCTACCAAAAGCACTTTTTTCATGATTTTTCAATTTTTTTTTCAAAAAACAATAGCAAATTCTTGTAGAACATTTATATATTGGTGGTCAGAACATTCCATGGACTAAAAAAGAAATAAAAAAAATCGATTTTTTTTATTACGGTATTTATTAGAATTAAGCGTTGCACGTTTTTCATCTAAATATCTCAAAACTATAAACTTTAAGCTTCAAATTGCTTTTTTTACGCTCAAATACGATCATTTTTAACAAATATACAGCTATCCGAAAAATCGCAAAAAAAAATTATCCTTTAATTTTTTGTATTAGTGTAGAAGTTTTATATTGCTATTGGTTTTTAATGTGGAAACTACCAAATAATAAGAAATCAGATTTTTAATCTTTGTCAAAATTTTCAATAATAAAAAATGTAATATATTCTACATTTTACTCAAAATTTCATTTTGAAAAAAACAAAAAAAACCGTTTTTTTCTAGGTTTTTTTTCATGTTTTTTTCACATCTGAAAAAAAACCGTTTTTTTACATCTTTAACTCTGTCAAAGGTAGACTTTGAAATAAAAAGAAAATTAAAAAAAAATCATCAATTGTTAAAAAATTTCGAAAAAAGGAGCAGCTAGGATTTTAGTTAATATAATTTTTAAGTCACCAAAGGGTCCCGAACAAGAAACTGCAATCAGTTTTTGGCGGCATTTTTATGTGACTTAAACACCGTGTGAAGTAGATAACGAATTCAAACCAATTTATATTTTTTAAATGTACCGAGAATTAAGTATGACGAAACCCGGGGGAGTCTTGACAAATTAAATAACCGAATTTATTTTCGTTCGTTTTTGCAGTGCCTCCAGACATCGAGGACGAGGGTACGTCGAGCGACGTGACGGTGACAGAGAAGGAGAACGTCACGCTCAGCTGCAGCGCGAAGGGACATCCGGAACCGAGGATCCTCTGGCGCAGGGAGGACGGAAACCACATACACGTCCAAGTTTCCAAGCACGAGGTTCAAAAAGGTCGGTGGCAAAATTAAATGCTTCGTTTAAACCGGTTTGTATAATCAAATTAGGGCAAACTGCTTTTTAAAATTGGTCTGACGAAGATTGCGTTCATTAAGAAAAAAAGTTAAATGTTGTTATTTTATACGATTAAGATCAAATAATTTCTACAAAAGTGTTAATTTATATTTAATTTTGGTTTGATTTTGGTACAAAATAATATGTAAAACTCGTGAAGAATGGTCGTATTCTTGCCACGCTCGCATCAAACGACTCGTTCATAATCGAACATTTTCTCCACTCGTTGCGCAATATACTGTTTTTTACACAGACCACCAAAAAAAATGGACGGCGCATTGCCATTCGATAACAATGCTTTGTTTGCGGTCAACAAACGGTCACAGTCTAAGCGTCAAATTGGAGATATAATTTTATGTTTTCTTCCAGTGACGTCAACAAACGGTCACTGTCTAAGCGTTAAATTGGATATAGAATTTTATGTTTTCTTCCAGTGACGTATGATATGTAAACTTTGCTTACTTACCTATGAAATCCTTAAGGATAGATTTGGATTTCAATGGTTTGTTTTTTTACAAACAGTACATTGTCGCACCATTTTTAGTAAAAAATAATGTATTTAAACTCAATAAAACACGATAGAAATAGACAAACGAAAACCACAGATTATAAAACACAGCTTGTCAACCTTTTTCTATGCTGTCA
This sequence comes from Brassicogethes aeneus, assembly GCA_921294245.1. Classification (NCBI taxonomy): domain Eukaryota; kingdom Metazoa; phylum Arthropoda; class Insecta; order Coleoptera; family Nitidulidae; genus Brassicogethes; species Brassicogethes aeneus. Next base: position 54,083,740 of record OV121134.1, read on the forward strand.
ATATGACGAATTTATCAACGTTGTTAATATTTAATTTTAATAATTATTAAATGATTATTTTCTTTAAATAGAAACTTTTTTCCATATTTTTATACATTTTTTTTAATTAATTGTTTCGACTTTTACTTGATGAAACTCCATGTTAATAATATGTTAATATAAACTACACTGTTTAATTCTAACTTCAAAATCTTACATATAGAAAACAAAAGTATGAAACTAAATTTATTAGAGTCTATGAAAATTAACAAATTAAAGGAAAAAAACTGATATTATTTTAATGACCAAATTGATACCAATAATTCCCCGTTATTAAATTTAATTTAATATATTCAAATAGTTTAGTGTTATATAACTATAAAGATTACAGGGCATTCCCATAATTATTGTTCCTTTAATCTACCCCCAATATTGTACTAAAAATGTTACCTGTTAAAACCATCATTTATATAAATAGTAAATTAATATAAGTTAGTATTCGATCTGAAGAAGCTACTGTGTAGCGTGCTTTTTAATGTTTAGTTAAGATACACGATACGCTACGGGGTTCTATTATTGTGCTTGCGCTTTATTTTCTGTACGTGGTAATTATTTAGACAATGCCAAAACAAAAGCCAACCATTGAAGAGTGGATTAGTGGTCACAAGTAACTAAAAATTGACAATAAAAAGGTCTTTTGTCAAGCATGTTCTAAAACTGTAAGTAAAATTATAGTATTTATTTATTGTTAAAAATTACTGATTTTATTTTATGGTTTTGAAGAGATTTCCTTTTTGACTTAAATTTAATTACTTTAAGGTATAAATGAAAATTTTAAGGATGAAATAAAATAAATTGAATAAAATACAACTTTTAATTTCTAAAATATCATTCGAATTTACATTCTACTTTCTCTACCCAATACTGTAATGGTTTCCTTTCAATAAAAAGCCGCCTAGATAGTGTTTTTTTATTTTAATCAATCTAGTATGGGATTATTTGCAGTATCCGTTGGTCAACACATTAATAAAAAATGGCAAAAATATTCATAAAAGCTCCATTGAGAGTACAATTTTTTAAAGACAGATTGCCTGATGTTCCATTACCTCCAGAACCATTTGTAACAAGATGGGGAACTTGGCTAGATGCTGCCATGTACTATGCCGATTGTTACTTGAATTTAAAGGCACAGAAATCAAAGCAGTTCAAGAATGTCAGGAAGTTGTAAAAATACCTGAACTTGCACACAATTTAGCTTTTATTAAAAGTCATTTTAAAAATTTGTAAGTCAGAGTATTCAGCTATTGGAAAAACAACAGCCACCTTTATTGGAATCCGTCAATGTTATTAAAAGTTTTGAAGCTGCAGTAAATACTATTCCAGGATCTATTGGTCAAACAATTAAAGAAAAATTGGTCCAGACTCTCTCGAAAAATTCAAACATTGAAAATCCAAACATTGAAAAGAATATCTATTTTCATTGGTGGGCAAGATTCCGATTTTGAAATGGATCCAGCCATTATCCCGAAATTTAAATATGCCCCAATAACCAGTGTGGATGTGGAGCGAAGTTTTTCTGCATACAAAAACATTTTAACAGACAGAAGACATAATTTTACTATAGAAAATTTGGAGAAACATCTAGTTATACATTCCTTTAGGTCTTAATAATAGATATAATGTAAAAATAATAAAATGTATCATTTAAATAATAAACACCAATATTAAGATTATTACAACTTTTTTGCCTCTATATATTAATTATTTTTAATTAACTTGCTTATTTGGTGCTTTTTTGGCAAATTTCATGCTTTTTAAGAGCTTTTTATTTAATATTTTGATACTTTTTTAAGCACTTTTTTTTTTTTAAATTGTGCTTATTTATCCGGTCTCTAGTCATAAGTATGTTGCCTGTAAGTTGTGAAAGTAATTTTTTCTACGACCACTATGTAATTTGATCATTACAGTAAAAGTCTTAATAACTGAAAGTTAGTCATTACGCACACGTGCGTAATGGTAATAAAAAAACACACTTTTAGGGTTTTTCTGTCTATTTTGTTTTTTTCTGGGGATTTCTGTTTATATTATTAAGGTTATGTTGGTAAAGCTGCTGTGAACTGTCAATATTTGACGACTGTCAGTGTACGGCGATGAAACTTGAACAAAAAAATTTTGTAATAAACTACATAGAATTATCAAAAAAATTGAGATTTTCACGATTAAAGTAATTTTGAAATAAAACCGTAATTATTTTAAAATAATATTCTATTTACAGCAGATATGTCGAGTGATCAGGATTGTTTATGTACACCACCTGAGATTGTTGATAGCGCAAAAGCTGCCACCAAAAATTTACTACCTGTTAAATCTCGCGAACGATACGAGACTAATTATGACAAATTTATGAAATGGAGAACCAGCAATAAAATCCAGTCATTTTCAGAAAATGTTTTACTTGCTTATTTTGAACAACTTTCAATCACAATGAAACCATCAACATTATGGGCTACATATTCTATGTTAAAATCAACAATAAGCATTAATCATGACATAAATATTGCTTCTTACTCAAAATTACAAGCATTACTTAAAAGAAAGTCCGATGGTTTCAAGAGTAAAAAGTCAAAAGTTCTTAATTCACAACAAATTAATACTTTCTTGAAGAATGCACCAGATCGAAAATATTTGCTTATGAAGGTACGAGCTAATAAATATCTTTAAATATAAATTAAGCATTTTATTTTAGGTAATTTTAATTTTTGGTATTTGTGGTGCATGTAGGAGACAAGAAATAAGAAACATAAAGACAGAAGATGTAGAAAATACTGGAAAATCTTTTATTGTTAAGATTGTTGAATCTAAAACAAAAACAAGTCGCTCGTTTGTTATATCAGACGAATTTTATCCAATTTGTAAAAAGTACCTTAGTTTAAGACCTTCAGGTGGAGATACTAATAAGTTGCCCTTCTTTTTAAATTACATAAACGAAAAATGTACCAAGCAACCCGTTGGTATAAATAAAATTGGAAGTGTACCAAAAAATATTGCCGAATTTCTGGGGCTACCAAATATAGAACTTTATACGGGACACTTAAGACGATCGTCTGCAACCATCCTTGTAGATGCTGGTGGGGACCTTTTGGCTTTGAAAAGACATGGGGGATGTCATCCACTATAGCTGAAGGCTATGTGGATGATTCGTTAAAAAATAAGGAAGATAATGAATCTGAAACTGCTGCTAATGTATGGTCAATTCTCATATAACTTGTTCCGATGCTGTATCCACTTATTTTTGTGAAAACTAATTCTCGCTCAAGGTTTTTTTTAGTGTAATAAGCATGTAGCATTTCAAGGTAATGGGAACTTAAATTATGACAACCCTAATCTATTAATTTTTTCCTAAAATGCAGGCTTTATGTTGCAAATGTCACATAAGTTACCGGTCACCAACTGCAATATCCTAACATCGATGAATATTTCAACAAAATGACCGTTCAAACAACTAATGTTAGTGATTGATTAACTAAAAATAGACTTAAGATTGACAAAAAATTATTTTATCCGAAATCGGCAGTAAAGTAGTCAACAATCGTAAATTAAAATAAATCGGCAGTAAAGTTCTACTTTACTGCCGATTTCGGATAAAAGAATTTTTCGTCAATCTTAATTAAGTCTATATTGAGTTAATCAAGCACTAACATTAGTTGTTTCAACAGCCATTTTGTTAAAATATTCATCAATGTTAGGATATTGCAGTTGGTGACCGGTAACTTATGTGACATTTGCAACATAAAGCCTGCATTTTAGGAAAAAATTAATAGATTAGGGTTGTCATAATTTAAGTTCCCATTACCTTAAAATGCTACTTGCTCATTACACTAAAAAAAACCTTGAGCGAGAATTAGTTTTCACAAAAATAAGTGGATACAGCATCGAAACAAGTTATATGAGAATTTACCGTATATCCGGCTCGAAACATTGATAGTATACTAGCCAATTGCAATAAAAAAAGTGGAGAAACTTCTGTATTTAATGATTCTGAAACTATTAATGTGGACCAGTCGGTAAACCACGATAGTATAATTGTCAATTGTAATAAAGAAAATGCAAATCCTTCCCTTACGTTTAATAATTATAATTGTACAGTTACCATTAATAATTACTATAAAGAAATGTAAGTGGTTCATTAGCATAAATAAATTAAAATTTTTGGGAGTTTTTATTTTTTATTTTTTTTTAAGGCGAACAGAGTGTGGTCGTAGAAAAAGTATAGTACACAACTCGTGTGGGAAGGCAAATTACGCATTCGTGGAAATGCGCACTCGCTTCGCTCGTGCGCAACTTTTTCCACTCATGCGTAATTTGCCACTTCCCACACTTGTTGCGTAATATACTATTGTTAGCATAGGTTAGTTAAGTTAGAGTTGTCAACAATAAAAGAATGAATAAGTGATGCTTCTCAGTCGTGTGTCTAGGGTCTCCTTTAACGCGTTCGTACTTTCATATTGCTACCACTGCTATCTGTGTTCAAATTCATAAAATCAATTAATGATTCTACACATGATCTACCAGAACGAAGTGCAAAAAGGGTGTAAATTGCGGAGGTGCCTCCTGGATTAAGTCCCAAAGTACTCTACCTGTGAAAAAGAGTGAGGTGATTGCATACAACGAATAATTTTTCCTGGATTACCAATACAGAAACAATACGTGCTAATAGTTGACTGTCGGGATTAATGAATAATTTCACAATACCTGCCTGTCAATGCACCTGAAGTCCAAGTCCGCATTAACCGGATAAGTAAACCTACCAAAATTGGATGACCTTAATAATACCCAATTACTAAATTTTAATGCGAAATTCGCAACGTTAACTTATATGAACTCCACCATGTAAAAGTTAAATAGTCGACAACAGTATTATGTATTATGTCACACAACGGCAGCATAGAAAAAAAATGCAAAAAACTGTACAAACTTTCCAGGTGCTAAAGTTCAATAATTAACTTATATTTTACAATACCTACACTATAATTAACCAATTTTTTTAGCTTTTTTAAACTTTTTTACAATTTTTTTTTTAACTTTACATATGTTGTAAAAAATAATTAAAGTTTTGACCAAAGGCTTTTAAAAGAACGGGGTCATTTCCAACTACCATTATAATAAAAGTTATCTTTGCTAAAATTAATTTACTATACACAGTGGTCCTGAACGAGTCATAGGTCACATAAAAATGACGCCAAAAACTGACTGAAGTATTGGAATAAGTCATCGGAAGTTTAAAAATATGTTTTTCAAAATTGTAGCTATTCCTTTTTTGAAGTTTTGCTTAATAATCCAAATATCAAACGTCATTTGGTGATTCATTTTAGGTTTTTGTTTTTATCTTATCTTATCGAAGGTTTTTATCTTATCTTATCGAAGGCCTTTGGAAAAAATGTTTGAATAAGAAAATAAAGGTGACTTAATTATCTCTTAAGTCATGCCTCCATAATTATGCCTAAAATATTGGCCTACGAAATCCATAGACGTAGTCGTGAATTTTTTATGTTTAACTGGGTATGTTTAATTTTTTTGTAAATAACCTGCCATAGGTTATTTTCAACATTGCAGAATCATTTTTCTTTAAATAAATATAACCTATATAAATAAAAAAGAGAAAGTAAGTACTTAATAATTGTCAAATATTATTGTAATGTTATCAACATGAAAAACAGAATTAAATATTTTTGATGGAAACTGTTTTTTTTAACGACTCTTTGAAGTTAGAATGTGCTATGTTGTTTATCTTGTATTTATTTCAAAATTTTTATAAACTCGCGGTGGACATTCTTCCAAGTGATTAATTAGTACATGAATTTTTAAAGTTTGAGATATATCAGCAGATTTAAACATAACTACTAATGTTTGTATGTGCATTTTTATTTAGCCCAAATTTGGCGTTTTGGTGGAAAAATAATTCTTAACTAATTTATACATAGTCTTAAATTGGGACACGTATGGTAAAATAACCAAAGGACTAACAGTTTTCAGAAAATCTTTTGTAAGAAGAGTTTCAGGATGTTTCAGAAGCATTTAACATGCATTTTCCTCAAATATGTTACCTTGTAGTTTCACTAGTCCGTTCCAAAATATGCCTGACAAAGCTGATGCTAACTAGATTTTTGTATTTACTACTTGTTGGCAATTTAATGTAAGCTAATGTAACTGATGGTAGTATTATTGCGTGAGCTTATACCTCAACTGAACATACATTACTTAGGTACTCAATTTATTTAAGGGTCCTGCTTTTCTTAAATACATAGTTTATAAATAGATAAACCATTTACTGAACAACATTGTCCTTTCCTTTTTTTGTGAAATATGGTTTCGGCGATTAATGTGCAGAAACATCAAGTTTTTAAACATTTTTTAATTTTGTAAAATTATATCTACGCCAATGGTTGCGGTGGTTGAATCATCATTTTATAGATAATTTTGTCGTCTTTAATTCTTTATTTTAAATTTTTTCAGTTTTAAAGAAATTCGCAAAAAATCACTAAATTACAGTTGGTATTTGAAATAATTTCCAAAATTAAAAAAGGATCAACTACAATTTTAAAAAACATGTTTTTAAACTTATTCCGATAGCGCATTCAGTTTTTGGCGTCATTTTTATGTGACCTATGACTCATTTAGGACCCCTGTGTATAGAAGATAATCCAACAAAAATAATGATAAATTATTTTAAGTAACCAATAAAGCAGAATTTTGGGTGAAGGGCCTCTTTGTATCTATTCTATAGGATTTTAAAATGGCTGTGACGACTGATCTTCTAAACGCTTAATTAGAGCCAAAATTTGTCAGTTTGATTTATATTATCATCATCATTAAAATACAAATTTTGCATAAGAAAAGTAAACGATTTTTTGCGTCTGTGTCTGAGGAATTCTCGCAAAACATTGACCGCCGTGGCAAATCTCAATAGTCGCTCAGTAATAAATTATCTACAGTCGTATGCAAATAAAAAGCGTACAGCCTTAGAATGAGAGGTAGTGCACTTGTCAAATATGGCGAGTTGGGTTATAAAAAATACAGTGCCGTAAATGTAAATCAGCCGACAGTTAACTGAGTGCAGTACCTACCATTCTAAGGCTGTACGCTTTTTATTTGCATACGACTGTACCTATGAAACAACGAATTTCATTTGCAGTTTTTAGTTACTTTACTTATACTAGGATGTAAAACGGTATTAGTTTTTCCCATGCAGGTAAATTTGGCAGCATATCTTCTTTTATCCACTTTCTCTGTACTTTTTTGTTTTGATTTTCATTGTTTTGTAGTGTTTTTGCTGCGTTTGCAGATGTTGACAATAAAAGATAATCTTCGCAATCATATTTATCACATTCTACCAAAACTCACATTCTACCAAAACACTTCTGAATTTTGCTTCTACCATCAGCTGACTACCAAGAAACAACTGTATATTTATGTTCATCTGTATTCTTACTGTTTGCATTATCAGGTGGAAAAATAACAATATTGTCTGACAGTTCAGCTGTCTTCAAACCCTTTAGTTCTTGCATCAATTCATGAAGTTTGAGGGAATTCTTTCAATAACTAAATATAAAATGTAATGCTGATAAAACCTAACAAATGAAGTTTTCAAACCTCAAATATTATGCAATAAAATATTTAGATTGTTTTTTTGCCAAATTAGGTTAAAAACATAAATAATAAATGTGCACCTTCCTCCAATTGTTCATGCTGGACTAATTCATAAAATAATAAACACAGGCAAATAATATTTTACACAGAGCTAAGGCAATAGATATGCTTGGTGAGTTTAGTTGAATACATAATTAAGATAGGTACAAGAGGCGCTATCCTCAAAAAAACTGTAAAAACTGAAATTATGGTGTTATCTGGGTTATCTTGTTTAAGATATTAATATAAAAAAACCTTAAAATCAAAAATAAAGGTATATTTTGTCCTGTTTTGTACTTATTTATTTTCCAGAAACATTCTGAAAAGAAACATATATATAAAATTTTTTTTTATAAAAATTAAACTTTTCAAGTATGTTCCATATTCGGAATTTTTAGGAAGAATTAAATATATATACAGTATATTTACGGTAAAAGCATACAGACCTAGTGCATCCAAACTTTTTAAGTAACTAAATCATTTTTAAAATTAAATGTTGCTATGGTTTATTATGAACTATTTTTTTAATTGGAGCCCAGATTTCCTTATTTGTATTAATTTATTATATTATTATATATGTATATAGTTTTAAGATTAAAAAAATAATAATAATTTTCCCGTAATTAAATATTACCTAAATAAAAGTTTTCGTACTTTAATATCTATTATTTCCTTATTTTTATTCATTTTTACAAATTAAAAAAAAAAATAATAATAATTTTCCCGTAATTAAATATTACCTAAGGTTTTCGTACTTTATTATCTAACATTTAAGTTTGCCATGATTCAAATTGTGTAAATAACTCAATACAATAAGATAACCATTTTTAAATAAATGGCGCATGCTTCGGGATTACAATTATTTTGATCCCGGTGCATTCGCCATTTTTATTAATGAAGCTGGTAATTATAATTAACCCTTAATTACTACCGCTGCAGCGCGCTGGTATATATTACTTGTACAAATTTTTGATTAGATTATTCGTTATTTATTAGTTTTACACAAGTTGGTTCTTTAAAATAAACTATTTTAAAAAGTAAATGAGAAACCTGCCAAATTTGATCATAATAGCAATAGCAATTCAAGAATATAATATAAATGTTCTCAATTTCAGACGTGATCCTATTATATCTAGCAGGTTTTAAAATTGCAATGTTAAATGAACAGAAATTATATCAAACTCATTTTCATTAAATTGATCTATCCATTTAAATTGTGAAATTTATCTCAATTTTGATTTTATTACAGTCATTATTAACTTATTAACTTATTAACTTTAATACATCTTTTATAAATGTAAATTGAATTTATTCAACACCCATTTCATTTCTTAACTTTACCCGGTGGGCGAAATTTTACTTCTTCTGTACTGCAATGCTATTTCGCCCACAGGCTGAAGTTAGGTTTGACTTAATTTGGTTAAAACCAATGTACAGCTGTCAGATTTCATAAAAGATATTAAATAAAATTGGATTATTTTTGGTTGTTAAATTGCGAATATTGGTCCTGTTACCTCGCTCGCTACACTCGTATGGCAAACTCCATGAACGAGGAATCTCCTTTTTCTCCCACTATTTCTTGTATATTTATGTAAATTATTGGAATATATTTAAATTTATTTTGAAATAAACATTTATTATATAAAAAATATATACCATAGTTAAGTTAATATTTATCGCTATTTTTATTTTATTTAGTAATACGTAGTAATTTTTATAAGATTTTTAATAGTAAAATTCCTGTTATATTTATGTAAAACAATGTCCAGGACAAATAATTTATTATAAAATAAATAATAAATTTTAATAAATTAATAATTAACTTAGTAAATCTTTACGTTCATGGATATGGACATTGTAAATTTATGGTGTAATATAAAGTTACCTACCTAATTAGAGCTTAATTATTTTGCATGGTAGGACATTAAACTGGATATTTGTTAAATTAAGTATCTGAATCAATAAACTTTATTGTGATTGGATACGTTAAAAAACTTTATTGGCAAAACTCATAACTTTGCGCTGACATTTACGCCAGTTAAATTTTTTTCTTTTCGACAAAATTAACTTTAGTAATATTGATTTTTGTTTTAATTACACTCGACATCAAAATTTGCTAAATAAAATTATAAAATAAATTTGTAAAACCTAATTTTTTTAATTAATTATTTTTACTATTTGTAATTTATTGCAATAAATTAAATAAAATTGTATTGTTTATTTTTTAGTTTTAGTTTTTAGTTTTTTGTTTTTTGTTTTTTGTTTTTTGTTTTTTGTTTTTTGTTTTTTGTTTTTTGTTTTTTGTTTTTTGTTTTTTGTTTTTTGTTTTTTGTTTTTTGTTTTTTGTTTTTTGTTTTTAGTTTTTTGTTTTTTGTTTTTTGTTTTTTGAAAAAATGTTGGTAAACCATAAGAGGAATGAGGGGAAATATTTAAACATATTTTTAAAATATTTCCCCTATTTTTTTAAAATTTGAATCTATGTAAATAAAAACTTATATCCTCTTGTAACACTTTAAAAAACTCACCCAGTTATTCTTGGTTATGTTTAATATTGTTTATAGTATATTATGTATCAAGTTTAATAAACGCCATTTTATACACGAATTTAACTTAGACACGAGCGAGCTTGCGAGCGAGTGTATAGAAAAGTTTATAAACGTTATAAAACGTTATAAACGTTATAAACGTTAGTTTATAAAGTTTATATACTATAGTTTTTCTACGACAAATACTTATTATTATCTTAAAATGATTTAAATCAAAAAATTGTATAGAGCGCCATCTATGAAACAACAGGGAAAACTGTCAAATGTCACATTTTTTCATTTTATAAACACAATTATAAAGGTTATAAATCAAAATATATCTGGAAAATTGACAGTTTTTCACAGTGAAAGTAAAGGAAATGTTTTATGAGGACTTTACAGTAGAGTCCGTGCCCGAATTTAAGTTATAGTTTACTGCCGGCGAAATTAAAAGGTCAGTAAAATGTTCATATAAACTTTTCAAATATTGGCGTTGAGAAACTATTTAATATTTTTGTATTTATGTATTGAAATAATAAAATAATTTTCACATTTAGTATTATTTTACAAGAAAGGCACTTTATTTTAACGATTGTATGACATTTGACAACTGTCAACTAACTTAAAACTAACTTCAGCCCGTGACTAAAAACCTGTTGCTAACTTCAGCCTGTGACTAAAGAGCCGTAAAGCCACAACTTGTCAATGTGTATTTAAAATGTCACTTAGTGTCATGGAAACATGTACGATAAAGGGCGTTTTAAAGGTGGGAGTAGAAAATAGTATATTATGTATCAAGTTTTATAAACGCCATTTTAGTTACGAGTTTTATTAGGCACGAGCGAAGCTTGCGAGCGAGTGTTTAATAAAAACGAGTCTCTAGAGAAGTTTATAAAACGAGTTTCATACTATACTTTATCTACGACGAACAAAAATAAGAATTTAAAGCCAATTTTAATTCATAAATTTTTGACATTTGACGAATTTAACCTTACCTTTTCGCAATTTATAATAAAGATAACTTCAGCCCGTGACTAAAATGCCCAAAAGCCACTGTTTCTAACTTAAGCCCGTGACTAAAACGCTATAAAGTCACAGCTTGTCAATGTAGGAGTACATAAAAGTATTTAAATCGTTTGAAAATCGAGGTTACGGACATACTACATATGAGAATTTTAAATTTTAAAAATAATTTTATGAACTTTATACTATAATATGGTTTATAACAAGTAAAAAAAAACAGTCGAAGAATTGGGTTATTTTCGAAAATTTTATTTTTACATATTCATTATTTTTTAATCTTGACAAGTCAATTATAAATAACAATATAGCAGAATACCATTTATATTATAACATCGTGACGTCACGTTACCAAGATAATTTTATCGATTTCCAAAGTAATTTTTAAGAAAAAATTCAATAGTTTCATTGTACAGTTTAAAATTTTATGATATAATAAAATTTTTAATGAAGTTCTTGGGCTTCCCCTGGTCCGCTACGGTGTTTTTAAAAATAGTAAATAATAATAAGTATTGTTTTACAGTAAAATAAAAAAATAAAAAAATGCACTAATAACAAGTTTAAACAAATAGGAATTCGCCTAATTTGTATTTTTGTGTACATTATTTAAATAGTTAAATTACTATACGCAAAGTCTGACTATTTTGTACCACGTTTCATTTTAGAATACGATGTGTTCCACTGAATATTAATGTATAATCCCCTTTTGAAATGACCCAGTCTGGTTTTGGAAAAAGTCGCATAATATTTGTAAATATTATTCTTGGCACGTATTTATTTTATGATAGATTCAGTGCTGCAAAAAAGTTGTATATTTCTGCTTTAGCCGGAACCAGACAGTTTGAAATATATGAAAATCCGATTTTTCAGAACTTATTTTCTAATCTTTTCCGTTTGCATTTTCAGCTACGTATAAGTATTTCATTTTATTGTATATTAGGTATCAAGTTTAATAAACACCATTTTAGTTACGAGATTTATTAGGCACGAGCAAAGCTTGCGAGCGAGTGATTAATAAAAACGAGTCTCTAGAGAAGTTTATCTACGACGAACACAAGGAAAAATTCATGGCCAATTTTATTTCTTAAACCTTTGATATCTGTTAAGGATTTAACCTCACTTTTTGCTAACTTATAATAAAGCGTGAATAAAACGCCATAAAGTCAAAGCTCGTCAATGTAGGAGTAGATAAAAGTATTAGGTATTAAGTTTGATAAACTTTATTTTAGACACGAATTTAATTTAGGCGCGAGCGATCTTTCGAGCAAGTGCTTAAATTAATGAGGGTCTAGAAAAGTTTTAAAGGAGTTCTACGACAATAGGGAAATCTGTGTTACCTTCTAATGTCAAATTTGTATGTGTTATAAACACAGATTATAAAGGTTATGAAATGTATTCCTTGAAAATGGATTAACAACAGTTTCTCACACTGAAAGTAAAGAAAATGTTTTATGAGCACTTTACAGGGGAGTCCGAGCCCGAATTTAAGTTATATCTAGCTAGTGCCGGCGAAATTAAAAGGTCAGTACAATGTTCATATAATCTTTTCAAATATTAGCGTTGAGAAACTATTTAATACTTTTGTATATACCTATTTGTATTGAGAAAATAAAATAATTTTCACATTTAGTATTATTTTACGAGAAAGGTACTTTATTTTAACGTTTGTTTGACATTTGACAACTGCCAACGTCAGCCCGTGACTAAAACTAAAACTTGTTAATATGTATTTAAAAGGTCACTTAGTGTCATGGAAACGTGTTTGATAATGGGCGTTTTAAAGGTGGGAGTAGAAAAAATATTTTTTATTTACCATTTGATAGACCTTTCAAATTTATCAGTAAAAAAATGTATTTTTAATATTTTATAATAAAAAAATTTCTTAACTTTCACTGTGGGGTCATTTTCAAGAAACACCCGCTTTCAGAAAAATGAAGATCAAAATATTTTTTTTGCTTAAATTGACTTTTGGTTGGATTTTTATAAACGTTTAGAGTTTTGTTTACTTACATTTAAGACAGGCAGTGCACTTTTTAATTTTTTTACGTTTTTTTCAGAAAAATGTGTTTAGTTAGCTTTATATATCTCCACTGTGTTACCAATTTGAAATAAAATGTACTTAGTTCACAAATTTTTTACTCCAATTTTTTATTTTATTTTTTATTAAAAATTGTATGCTTTTTTTAAAAATGTATGCTCGTTAAGTTACTTTTTAAAAGAAACCATTTCGATTCTTTGTTAAAAAAACAATACCATTAATATTTTCTTTTAGTCACTGTATTAGTGAATTAAACTCTAATTTATAAACACGTACTACCAAGTGATAGTGTATAAAAATCATTTTAAGTATTTTTTTAACAAAAACTAAAAGAAGTAACGAAATAGACATTGGTATCACAACGGACAGGGGTACACAAAGGACTTAATCAGATAACGTAAAAAAGAAAATATATAGGGTGGTACGATTTTAGAGTAATGCATAAACAAAATCCCTTGTAGTGGTGCTCACTTGCAGAATAACAACTTAGATTTCTAAATTGTAGACACCCTTTTTCTTTGACTATAAGCTGGTGAAGGTCCCTTTTAGTACTTTTATATTGCGTGGAATTTTTTCTTGGATGTAATCTATATCATGAGTTGTAATTACAAATAATTTTAAATTGGTTAATCATAAACTACTTTTAATAAAAGCGAAGGTAAATATCCACTTTGTTGTCGAAAAATTCTATTGCGTTACCCTAAATTCCATTGCGTTACCATAAGGTAAGTGGACAAAACTTGTAAAACCATATTTAAAAAATAATAATAAGACATTACAGTCATTAATTACTCTCAATGAGCTTTAGTGCCCTAAAATAAACATAAACATGAAAACTAGTATTTTTTCTTACCTTATTTTTATTATTTTTTTGAGTAACTTAGCGGACAAACAATTATTACATTCGCTTTACCCGCACCTGTTTCAACCGATATCTTCTTCCTGATTGAATAAATAAATTCAGCTGGGTAATGTGTAAGTCCGAACATCATTTGTTGATCACGTGAGTACCAAAAAAGTTGCCATATATATGTGTTTTTTAATATTCTATATCTTTAAATTTAAGATTGTGTTCAGTAAATCAAGAACGTATGAAATGTTAACCTTTAAGCAGTTAATTCTAAAAGCTAGCATTATCTTTTAAGAATGATGTGTTAATTTAAACTTTTCATGCTTTACTTCAGAATAAGAAAAAACATTCTTCAATTATTCTCAAAATAAGAATAATTTGTGCTTGGGCCATGGTAACGCAACGGACGTAACGCAACGCAAAAAATGTCTGGAACATAAGTCAAATTTAAAAAAGTAGATTAAAATTAATTATTTTATATATAAATTGTATCAACTAAGGATGTTATGGATTGCTATAAAGCAACACAATGTTCTGGTTATTCAATTTAAAAAAACATGTATGTAAGTTTTATAAAACGCTAATGGGACATGCGAAAATGTGTGTTTCACAAGTTTCAAAATTAAAAAAAAATATATAATAACTTAACAAAAATTTTCTGTAAGAGTTCACTAAAGGCTTGTTAGGCTTTCACTTGGTTTTTAAATCAATAAGATCCGATAATTTTTAACAAAGTTATTGGAATTCAAACTTACGGACAGCGGAAGGCGGGTGTTTTTTGAAAACGACCCTGTGATAATAGTTATTTATGTATTAAGGGCATAATAAGGTTTTTATGGTCCGAGGCGCTATTTCGAGCCCGAGCGCGTTAGCGCGAGGGCTAGAAAAGCGTCGTAGGACCATAAAAACCAGTTATGCCAGCAATGCATACAAAACTTTATGCACGATTAATATATTATTATTTTTAATATATTATTGTTTTTAAAGACGTTTACGTCAAAGAATTTTTGTTATAATTGTCATATTATAATGTCAACTGACATCAGTCAGTTTTAAAGTTTAAAGATAAATGAAATTGAGGAAGCAGCTGAAAAGGCGAAAAATTGAGGCCTGCTGCCGGTAATATCAAAATCTTTATACGAAAAAACTTACTTCGAATATATCAAATGGTGTAACATTGTTGTTTTTAATTTTTGACGTTTCATTATAGCCCGCTGGGCCATAATAACGCCCGCGGGCTATAAAAAGACGTTTACGTCAAAGAATTTTTGTTATAATTGTCATATTATAATGTCATCGTGCATAAACTAATTTATTTCGATTTACTCAAAAATTTGACATTTGACATTATTACACATTCCCAAGTTGGTTACTCTATTGTTAATTCATTTTCAGGTAATATTAGGTATTTGTATTTCAAACAATATAGTATGCAACCCGTTTATAAACTTTTTTAGATACTTATTTAATTAAAATTAATGTCTAAAATGGCGTTTATCAAACTGAATACATAGTATTCCATAAAAACATACCTATTATAATAGTAATTTTGGTTTCTGTATTTTTAAAAGGGTGAATCCAGATTTAGAATCAATCAACGTATTTTAGTCTAATTAGGGATTATTGGGTCCAATTAAGGATTTTATGAACGAACTAATTTAAATTCAATACAGAACTTTCACAATTAAAGTTTTCCCGCAAGTAACAATTCGTGGAACCTGGTAAAATTTCTAAAACTTGCGAAGTAAAAGTTACTCATTCATATTCTAAGCATTACATTTATTCGGTTTATTTTTTAGTTTTTAAACATTGTTTTTTTATTTACAGTTGACACATTTAGTGGCCCAGTTCTAAAGTTGGTACGAGTGGAGAGAAAACAAATGGGTGCTTATCTCTGCATAGCCAGTAATGATGTGCCTCCAGCAGTCAGCAAAAGGGTTACACTTAACATTAATTGTAAGTATTTTGTATTATTATACTTCCTACATAGATAAATAAATATGCATTAAGGTCAAAACCGTAGGTTTTATGGGTTAATGTTTTATGGAATAAGCTTTCTGTTGAAAAACGATAGCTTATTAAATTGTAATACTGGTCAATCGCAATTTCGCTGGATTTTGCACCTAAATTATCTGACAGATAAAAACCATGGTAAAAATGTCAAAAAAGTATATTCTACCGTCCCGTATACGGGAGCAACGGATGAATATATGATTGTACCCAACCTAAATTTTTATTGTTTTTGAAGTTATCTTTACTGGTCAATTATATAAATTTTATTTACACCTTCTTAGTAAATGACATTTTATAGATTAATTTTGTTATTTTTGTTTCTAAGTAAAAGATACATTATGAGAACAGACCTGTAATATTTTACGGGCTTGCTCTCTAAAAATGAATTAGTCAAAAATGACTAATTTAATAGTTATTAGTGGCTGCTTTTTCACTTGTATTCTTATGTAAAATTGTCCCCTGAATCAGAAAATGTCGTCAAAAATTAAAAAAGTAAAACTGTTTTTGAGATATAGTAAATTTCCCATTTATTATGTAAATGACTATTTCTCAAAAACTGCTCCACTTTCATAAATTTTGACGGTATTTTCGGATTCAGGGGACAATTTTACATAAGAATTGGCTATTAAATTTTGGGATACTGGTATTCCATGGTTAACCATGGTTCAAATGAAGAAGCAGCCACTAATAACTAGTTAACTATTAAATTAGTCATTTTGACTCATTCATTTTACAGGCTTTTAGAAAACACTTTAATTGAACTTATATATTTTAAAAATCGTTATCTAAAGGTGAAAATAAAAGTTTGTATGTGTCACGCTTTGCAATTAATCTTTACGAGGCTCACTGGATTATGGGTTCCACAAATTACCAGCTCGCCCGTAAGGATTTATTTACAAAGCTTGACACGTAAACAACTATTACCGTCGCTAACTAAAAAACTATGCGCGCGCATCGATATTCGAATTTCTTGAATGTTCCTATAGTTAGTAAGCAGTGTTGCCAGCGTCAGTACGTTTGTACCGAATTCAGTACTTTCGAATTAAAAAAAGTACGCAAGTACCACATTGATGGTTTTCAGTACGTTTTCCAGTTTTAGATTTTTCTCTCTTTATTTAAATAAAAATTAAAGAAAAAATTAAAAGTTTAGGTTAGTGATACTGAGTTGTTTTAGTATCCTGGTTTTAAACTGTTGGCAGCGCGCGTTGTCTACTCAGTGTTGACATAAGGTTTGTTCCAAGTTTGCCACGAACCGTCCTAGAACTCTTTGCTCATGGAAATAAGATAAAAAATCGTCGAACACGTTTACATGCAAAGCAATTATTGAAGCCAAATACCTCAATCTTTGTTAAAACAGAAAATTAATTATCGATAGGTAGACTATTTTTTATTTTACCAACAATATTGTTTTTTTTATAGGTATAATAATAATTATCTATTTTCTTCTTTTGATGTTTATAGTTTATTTATGTGTTTATTGATAAAGTACAAAATAAAATTACGTTCATATAAGTTTAATATTTATTTCTCAAAACTGGAGAAAAATCAAAAGTCAGTACGTTATCTTTCAAAATTCAATACGTTTTTATTGCCATTTCAGTACTTATTATTTTCTACTACTGGAAACACTGTTAGTAAGTACTACTGCTGTAGTAGTGTAGTTGTAAAGATTGCTTTTGAAATTTTTACTGTTATAGTTTCATAAAATTTAATCTACCGATCGCAACACCACATTTCCAGTTAGGAACTGTAAACATTACGTCGCGTGTTTATTATTATTAGGTACCATTTTTTTGTGTATAAATGTTGTTAGCTGTGCTCATGCAGAAAAATGTTGTCGGCCAAAGTTTGCCAGTTGTTTTAGTATGCCCAATAAACATGCTATTTATCTTGATATTCAACCAATTTGTACCTATATAAGGGCAAAATAAAAAAATGTTAAAAATCAATTTCCATTAAAATTCTTTTATTGCGTCAAAGTTTATTTATATTGTGTTTTAATGTTTTTCATCTCATAGATTAAATTGAACTAATTTTGTATATGAAATATACAGGGTGTCCCAAAAGTCAACGATATCCTTTCAAAGGATTCCTTTGGAGGACTGCTAGACCAACTCATGACTAACCAGAAAATCACAACATGACCTTAGTAAAAAATCGTTAGTTTTTGAGATATAGTCATTTTTATGAATTTTGTATAATCTAAGATTATAGAATTTTGTAACTGTGGCACTCGAAAAACTGATCTTAGGTGTAAAGTTTCACAAAATTCATAAAAATGACAATATCTTAAAAACTAATGATTTTTTAGTAAGGTCATGTTTTGATATTCTGATTAGTCATGAGCTGACCTATTAGTCCTTAAAAGGATATCGTTGACTTTTGGTACACCCCGTATATGTACATTTAATTAAACGTTTGTAGAAAAAATATATTTTTATGATTTTTCTTAATAGATACAAAAAGGTATTTATAAAAAAAATACATTAGATGTACACAAATTTTAAAATATAGGGTTTTCCGATATGGTGCACTAATGGTATGCCAAGCTGTGGGGGGGGTTATTTTAAGTATACAAAATTATAAATTTTTTACGAAGTGTTTTTTATTTTTTAAACATTTAAGTTAAAAAACTTGGGAACGATGTGTATTTCTTAAGCTGATTTATGAAATAACAAAATATACAACAAATCCATAGAGACTTTAAGTAATCATTGTTGACAAATGTATTTTTTTAAGCATACAATAATTTTTATATTATAAAACTCATAAGTCTATAGAGAAAAACATTAGGACTAGTTGAAAAGGAAAATTTTATTAAAACCCGTACCGAAATGAAGTTGTATGTCAGTTGAACCTAACCTCAAAATGATGACCAGAATCATAAGAAATTATTTATGTAATGCTTGAAAAAAAAATTTAGTATATAACACGCGTCTGCGAAATCTTATTAATTTCCTAGCACACATTGTGTGCAATGAATACTCGACGATATGTGCTTTCTTTGCCTGGTCTAAAATCATTTTAGTAAAATGTACTATTTTGACAGTGTATTTAAAAAAAATGTAAATACATCATAACTGTGTTATTATTAACCAATTCTGTGGGTAAAAGGCATAAGGGGATAAGTAAAAAAAAAGCAATTTTTCAGTAGAGCCTTAAACGTATTCGCATTAATTCAGGAAACATATTTATGTTTAGCGGGAATACCCTTTTATTAGCCCATGCCATATGCTAACAAAAGCGTATACCCGCTAAACATAAATATATTTCCTGAATTAATGCGAACACGTTAAAGGCTCTTTTTACCCACAGAATTGTAACTTTTAATTTTTGTGTTTAGAAAATGGTTTTTTATTCTTTTATTTCATTAAAACATTAAAATAACAAGCATTAAATTCAAGTCGTAAATCGTTTCAATTCAAAAACTATTCAATTTTTTATACTTAATATAACCCTGCCTACATCGTGGTGTACCGTTAGTGCACATTTTAAAACTTATTTATTTATTAAAAAATACAATATAATTTAAACAATTATTGGTTATATTAAAGTCAAACTACCTACGTCAAATGTGTCAATGAGTTTTTATCGATTTTTTGGATAGAAATCATTGTTAAAATCTGTAGATAATAACTAAACAAAAAATTATTTGTTTTATAACCTAAGAATTTTACAACATTAGAAGAATTAAGTCACGAGTCGTTTGCATTTTACAACATTAAAAAAATTAACTCACGACTCGTTTGCAATAATCCTATGCAATTTTGTTGGCTAAAATAAATGCATTAGGTGTTACAGGAAATTTTTATTTATGGTTAAAAAGTTATTTAGATTCTAGAATTCAAACTGTAATAGTTCAAAATCAATATAAGTCCAGAACAATTAGGTTTACTTCTGGTGTACCTCAGGGTGGACATATTTCTCCACTGCTATTTAATCTATTTATTAACGATATTGGCTGTGATATTAAGTATGTAAATATTTGTTGTTTGCAGATGACCTAAAGCTGTATAAAGAAATTAAAGATTTTAATGATTGCTATAATATTCAGTTAGATCCCAATCAATTACAATTGTGGTGTGAAAAAAATTTGATGAATCTTAATGTTAATAAGTGTAAGTGTATAAGTTTTTATAGAATTAAAAGAAATATTGTGTTTCCGTACTCTCTAGGTAATATTATTTTAGTCACTAAAATAAAAGACTTGGGTGTTTATTTTGATAGCAAAATAACATTTTCCTATCACATTGATTATATTGTAAATAGATCTTTAAAGATGCTCGGATTTGTCAAACGTAGTCTTAAGGATTTTAATAATGTTCAATGTTTAAAAAATGTGTATATGTCATTCGTGCGCAGTATCCTAGAGTATTGTTGTGTTGGTTGGTCACCTTATTATGAGAATAATAAGGTTAAACTCGAACGAGTACAAAATAAATTCTTGCGATTTTGCGCATTCAAGCTGAACATTGACTGTACTTATTCCTTAGACTTAGTTAGAAGTATTGTCAATTTGGATCGACTTGGTAAAAGAAGAAGTCAATTTAGCATTTTATTTTTATATAAACTTTTAAATAATTTTATTAATTGCCCAGATTTGTTAGAGCAAATAAACAGCAATTATTTTATATAAAGACCCATAGGACTACTTATGGTAAATTTATGCCCTTAGGTAGAATCTGTTCCGAGGCAAATGATCTAAATTTAGATTTTTTCAATTGTTCTCTGAATAAATTAAAAATATGTAATCTAACTTATAAGTAAGCAATACATGATTTATTGTAAATTGTAATTTGTATATGGCTATCCGTTAATAAAGTTATTATTATTATTATTTGTAAAAAAAATTATATAAGTTTCTAATAAAAATTATTTAAACAATTTTAATTAATTATACCTTTTAGGCCTACCATTGAAGTAAACATTTTATAAAATGTACTCTGCCTTATTATTCTCTTGTTCCAATAAGAAAAAAATTGTCATTTTTTCTTTTTGGAGCACGAAAATAAGAAGTCAGTATTTAATAACATTTTTACTTCAATGGTAGGCGTAGAAGGTATAAATAATTTGTATTAGATATATTGTTTTTTTGCAAATAATATTTTTCGCAGAGTCCGTTCAAAACCAAATATGTCCACTCCCGGAGAAAATTCAAGTAAGCTAAGTAAGTTGTATTCCGTGGTCATTCGAGTCTGTTACCACTTTGAAAGTGGTCGAATATCAATGTTTCCTATTTAAAATGAGACACAAAAACATGAGGCAAACATGTCCAACCAACCAATCACAGCTCTCCATCCAGACACTTGTCATCGAGATTTTTATTGAGATTTTTTAGACAAGCAAACATTTTTATGGGGAATAATTATTTTTCGATAGACGCATAATAAAATGTTTTTTCTCTTGCATCCCTAAATACTGTAAAAAAAAAATAAAACGAAAGACATAAACTGAGTTTAAGTTCAGTTTCAGAGTGTAAAAATACATGGGAATATCATGGTCTTATTCATGTCGCAGATCATTTATTTTTGGGCCGCGGCCGGCCGGTGTATAATTAAACCTAAACGAAAATTGATTCTCAAAATAAATTAATCTCGCATACCAAGGTTAAGTCAAAAAACAGATTTTGAAAAGTCCTACGACTAATTAAAAATAGGTAGGATCCGATCAAAAACAAATAAGTCACATGCATGCAATCTGGTCATAAACAAACATGTCCATTTTTAAAAGTTGTTTTTTTTTAATTCTGAAAGTATTTTGATCACGACGGCTTATTTATGCTAGGGAGCCTAAGATGATATAGAAACCCGCTTTATATTGCAATAATTAAAAACAATTTTTTTTATTGCAAAGAGAAAACATTTTGCAGTAGTAAAAAAATCATATTTATTATCCCGACCACTTGTGAGTAATCAATTTTTCTTCCAAATGTTAAAATTAAATTCATTTATTGTTTGGCTATTATATACAGATTTTTAAAATTATCGTTTCGAAAAAAAAAACTTATTGACACATTTGACGTGATTCGACTGATTTGCTAACCCACGTCCCAGCAAACAAATTGACGTCAATATTACGTCAGTGAATGACTGAAAAACGACGTATTTAACACGCAAAATGTCACAGCCCACTAACGTCAAAATGAATTATAAATCACGACAGTGAATGACTAAAATACGACGTGTTTATCACGTCACTTTTAAAGCAAAATATCACAGTCCACTAACGTCAAAAAATGACGTTAACACACGTCATCTTATGACGTCAATTGTACTTTAATAGGGCCGTACTTGTCACATAACTGGTGCCTTTAAGGCGATGACGAAAGATCACCAATAAACGACGTCTGAAACACGTCATCTGACGTCACTCTGTTTGCTGGGGTATATTAAATTTAAATAAAGTTTAAGAAATAACAAAAACTAAATAAATTTTAGGGTTGAAATACTTATTACGGTAATTTGTTATCAATTTCTGACAATATTAAAATTTCAATTCGACAAAAATTTAACAACCCCATATGGTGCATATCCTGGATTCTGCACAAACCGTGTGACCGTATTTGGGCATAGTGCATTCTGTTGCATTTCACGTGGGTCTGACAAGTACCTACGCAGCTATCTACTATGCTTTGCACTAAAAAGGGGCACCTTGACATTTGAATACAAATAAATAATTAAATTATAATTTATCTATATGTCAGTTTAACGCTAATTTCGGCTTCTTTATTTGAAAATAATACAATATATGTATTTTTGTGTTCTAAACTAAGACCTTTCTACACTAAAATCCATATACTATTTTCAGAAATGCCCTTTATCGTACATGTTTCCATGACACTAAGTGACCTTTTAAATACACATTGACAAGATGTGGCTTTACGGCGCTTTAGTCACGGGCTGAAGTTGGCAACAGGTTTTTAGTCACGGGCTGAAGTTAGTTGACAGTTGTCAAATGTCATACAATCGTTAAAATAAAGTGCCTTTCTTGTAAAATAATATATACTAAATGTGAAAATTATTTTATTATCTCAATACAAAAATACAAAAATATTAAATAGTTTCTCAACGCCAATATTTGAAAAGTTTATATGAACATTTAATTTCGCCGTTAGTAAACTATAACTTAAATTCGGGCACGGACTCTACTGTAAAGTCCCTTAAAACATTTCCTTTACTTTCACTGTGAAAAACTGTCAATTTTCAAGATACATTTCGATTTATAACCTTTATAATTTGGTTTATAAAATGTAAAAATGTGACATTTGACAGTTCCCCTGTTGTTTCATAGATGGCGCTCTATACAAATTTTTGATTTAAATCATTCTAAGATAATAATAAGTATTTTTAGCAGAAAAAGTATAGTATGCACCTCGTTTATAAACTTTTATATACACTCATTAACTTAAGCACTCGCTCGCAAGCTCGCTCGTGCCTAAATTAAATTCGTGTATAAAATGGCGTTTATCAAACTTGATACATAATATACTATTATCTACTCCTACATTGACGAGTTGTGACTTTATGGCATTTTAGTCATGGGCTGAAGTTAGCTTTATTATAAATTGCAAAAAAGTGAGGTTAAATTCGTCAAATGTCAAATTTTATGAAATAAAATTGTCCTTAAATTCTTATTTCTTTTTTTCGTAGATAAAGACACTCGCTCGCATGCTTTGCTCGTGCCTAATAAAACTAGTAACTAAAATGGCGTGTATAAAACTTACATATACCCATTATTAGGGTTGTGCCTGGTCAATTGACCGAGATTTTTACCTATTTTGACAGGAGAAAATCGGTCAAAAACTTTTAATTCAACCTCGCGCGGCGGCGGCGCTACCTATAGGTAGCGCTATATATAGGCTATATATAGCGGAAAATATCAAAAGTATTAAAAAAATGTTCGGTAGTGGACCATGGTGCAATCATAATAATGCTTTTTAAATAGTGTTCTGGGTCATTTTTGACTAATTAATTTTAAGAGAGTAAAGACAATGGCTAGGGTGGTTCAGTGAAGAGGATGATGTGCCGTTATCTACACATGCTAGCACCGTGTTGTCGGTTTTTGGTTCTTAAGAGAATCCCATGTACCATCTTCAGGTCTTATCTGCTGGGCTGCTGTTGCTGCTCTGCTGCAAACAAGACGTGAATTTTCTTAAAAACTATTATATTATGAATGTTTTTTTTGTATTTTGGAATGGTCTCTTTATTTTTTGTTAGTTGTTTTTCAATAAATATAGGTTTCTATTTAAAATTAAGTAATTTTAGTCATGCCTTCATTTCTTTAGAAAAAACTAAGGAATTTGACCGGTGCTTAGTCATTTGACCGGTTAATTGACTAGTCAATTGACCACAAAAGATTTTGACCGGTCAAAAACCCAACCCTACCTATTATAATTTATACATGTTTTCAAAACTATAAAACAATCACCAGCAATATCCCGTTTGAACGCGTTCTAATAAACATACATTGAAACTTTGATGGCTTGCATATTGTTTAGATAAACTAGTATATAGAATGAGTCAATAAATCCGGATGACCGCTCGAGCGCGCTCGACGGGTTTAATATACTTTAATATGTAAACAGTCTGTCGTATATTAAAAGTGTGTAATTACACATTATGATAAATGAGAACAGGATGGCAATTTCGCTGATAACTCAATTCCAATTTCATATCAATATGAAACGAATATTTATCAGGATTGTGAACATTGTATACACCTACGTCCATTTGTTTTATTTATTTATTACGCATTAGTTTTTGACCGTTCTTTATTGGGTACACGTGTAAATAATATACAATTTAATGGTTTAATGATTTTAAATATTCATAATTAATGTTTGTGTTCGATGAGGAAACTGGCATAGCTGAAGGTGTAGTTTTTAGAGATTAATCCAAATCTGACCTTCTAAGATACTTAGTTAAAGAGTTACAGGGTGAAAATAAAATTTGATATACAGATTTCAGTATAAGATCCCAGCTTAGCGCCCTATAGGTTATTTTAAAAAAGTCAGGGCTTGACCTCAAAAAAACTTTCTTGTTTGTTCCTTCACAAAAACAACGAATAATTTTTTTCTTAAATCCAAAGTTAGTTTCTGAAAGAGCATAAAAATGGATACAAAAATGTATCAAGTTTAATAAACGCCATTTTATACACAAATTTAATTTAGGCACGAGCGAGCTTGCGAGAGAGGTCTTAAATTAATGAGTGTATAGAAAAGTTTATAAACGAGGTGCATACCATACTTTTTCTACGACAAATACTTATTATTATCCTAAAATGATTTAAATCAAAAATTTGTTTAGAGCGCCATCTATGAAACAATAGGGGAATCTGTGTGTCACCGTCAAATGTCAAATTTTTGTATTTTATAAACACAGATTATAAAGGTTATAAATCCAAAATGTATTTCTTGAAAATTGACAGTTTTTCACAGTGAAAGTTAAGAAAATGTTTTATAAGTACTTTACAGTGGAGTCTGTGCCCGAATTTAAGTTATAGTTTACTGCCGGCGAAATTAAAAGGTCAGTACAATGTTCATATAAACTTTTCAAATATTGCCGTTGAGAAACTATTTAATACTTTGGTATTTTTGTATTGAGATAATAAAATAATTTTCACATTTAGTATTATTTTACAAGAAAGGCACTTTATTTTAACGATTGTATGACATTTGACAACTGTCAACTAACTTAAAACTAACTTCAGCCCGTGACTAAAAACCTGTTGCTAACTTCAGCCCCTGACTAAAGCGCTATAAAGCCACAACTTGTCAATGTGTATTTAAAAGGTCACTTAGTGTCATGGAAACATGTACAATAAAGAGCGTTTTAAAGGTGGAAGTAGAAAAAATTATTTAATTAATATTCTATTTAAACTATCAGGTAAACAATTAGGTTCGTAATAACCCACGGATTGTTTAGTAAGGGGGGCATTTGCAGATCTCCTCAATATATATATTAGGGTGTTTCAAAAAAATCGACTTTTTCTTTTTCTTCAAATGGTCAGCAAATTCTTTCAGAGGATGTCAAAACAAAGACCTCGTTAAAATTTGAGCTTTTAATTTGAAGATTTAGAGGTCGCGGATCGCAGTTTTCTATTTCCCATTTAAATAACATAGGAATTTTTTTTTTTAACTTTGGAATTTTATACGTCTATATCGAATCAACTTATGGCAAGGAACATCTTATATTTTTATAGTAAATTTAACGCTCTATAAAAAATGTCTCTTATAATTTTTCTATAAATTGATTTCTTCCAGAGTTATTCGAGGCCAAAGTTTGATTTCCATCGAATTTTCTCGTTTTTTTAACTTTTAGCATCATGTAGTAAAAAAATCACATATTTATATCTGAAACATGGGAAGTGTTGTAAAAAAAAAACAAAAAAAACAAAAAAAACGTCACTTTTTTCCAAAGCCTACTACAAAGTTTTTATGAAAATATGAGATGTGTAATTTATTTATAAATGCATTTTTCTCGAAAATGGTGCATCTGAGCAATTCAAATCAAGAGTACCTATTTTTCGTAAAAAACTATAAATTCTCATAATTTCATAAAAAAAATTAAATTATTAACCCAGAAAAAAGTTGGGGCTATTTTTGTAACTTTGCCCCCTCCAAATGTTACGCCTATGATTAAATTTTAACAGTTTTGATCATAGATCTAGATTCAGCATATCAAAATTACCAAAGTACCTACCGAATAGTTTTAAAAAAATTATCCTCTTAGGCTCCTATTCAGGGGGCCGTAGCACCTTTAGGGAGCATTTTTTGATACATGTTTATTAAACAAAAAAAGTGTTATTTTTATACGAATAATGCACTGTTTAAGTTTGGCCCCCTGATTTCGGGACACCCGTATAATGATAATTGAACCATAAATGTTAAAAAAACGCGAAAATTCGATGGAAATAAAACTTTGGCCTCGAATAACTCTGGAAGGAATCAATTTATAGAAAAATGATAGGAGACCTTTTTTGTAGAGCGTTAAATTTACTATAAAAATCCAAGATGATCCTTGACATAAGTTGATTTGATTCAGACGTATAAAATTTCAAAGTTAAAAAAAAAAAATTCCCATGTTATTTAAATGGGAAATAGAAAATTGCGATCCGCGACCTCTAAATCTTCAAATTAAAAGCTCAAATTTTGACGAGGTCTTTGTGTTGACATCCTCTGAAAGAATTTGCCGACCATTTGAAGAAAAAGAAAAAGTCGATTTTTTTGAAACACCCTTGAAATATATATATATATATATATACATATATAATATATATATATTATATATATATATATTTATTAGGGTGTTTCATTTAAAACGAAAATTTTTTTTTCTTGCTGAAACATGAAAATTTTGTTTTTTAGTTTGAAAAAAAAACTCCCTGAACATTTGAGCCCTTAATTTTGATTCTAAGTACTTCCTTTTTAATTTTGTATGCAAAGCTATAGTTTTTCCATAAAAAAACTATAGTTTTTCCATATATTTATAAAAAGCATGTATTTTTAATCATTTTTACTTTAAATTTCTATATTTTGGCCGGGTTTTGAATTATAATTTTTATCACTTATAATACCACAAGAGCTTCAATATTATCGGGTATTTTTCCCGATAGGTTCGTTGCAAACAAATGAAGGAGTCAAGTTTTTCAGGTTAAAAAATCACGAGCGCGAAGCGCGAGTGATTTTTCCTGATAAACTTGACGACTTTATTTGTTTGCAGGGAACCTTGAGGGAAATGCCAGATAATTTTGAAGCTCGTGTGGTATTCGGGGGATTATTTTTCCGTCCCAAATGTCGGCCAATAGAATTGCACCATGTACAGTTAACAAATAAGAATTTCATAATGAATAAAACAACATTTAATTAAGATTTAATTTGTTTTTTATATATAGCAACTACCAGAGAAAATTTTCAAAAAATTATCGCTGTAATTCGCTGTAGGTTCCCTCAACAACAATGCCTCAACAATGTCCCAACAATACAGAGAACTGTCAAAAAAAATAATCACCATAATTTCCTGCATAGTATTCAAATTTACATTTATCGAGTAGTTCACTTTTTTTACAATTCGGGTAATTTTTCTTCTGTGGTTATGAACAACTTGCATAATATTTGGTTATTAAATTGCTTATATCTCTTAAACAAAGCACTTTAGTGTTATGAACGTAAGAACCTTTTTTGTGAAAAATTAAATTTTCTACAACTTTTTTATTTGAACTTTTTCGGTTAAACTAGTATTCGCTCGATTTTCTCAAAAATATGTGAGAAAAAGTGAAAAAACGACTTTTGGAGCTACTACAATCAACGTAAATAAATCAAAAACAAAATTGATGCAGGGCGTTTCAAAAACCGTGAATACTATGCAGGAAATTATGGTGATAAAAATTATAATTCAAAACCCGGCCAAAATAAAGAAATTTTAAGTAAAAATGATAAAAAATACATGCTTTTTATATGGAAAAACTATAGTATACAAAATTAAAAAGGAAGTACTTAGAATCAAAATTAAGGGCTCAAATTTTCAGGGAATTTTTTTTCAACCTAAAAAACAAAATTTTCATGTGTCAGCAAGAAAGAAAAAAAATTTCGTTTTAAATGAAACACCCTAATATATATATATATATATATATATATATAGATATATATTAGGGTGTGCCAAAAAAACTCGATATTTTTTTTTTCTTGCTCTCCACCCAAAATATCGTAGAATATGTCCGAACAAATATTCTGTTAAAAGCGGAGCTCATAATTTCAATTTTAAGAGGTCCCTCATCGAATCTGAAGTTTTGCCGCTTAAATAACACAGAAAACTGACTTTTTTACCTTATTTATTCTTGCAACCTAGGAAGATTTTTTTTTCCGTAAAATCCATGACTAATTCTTACAAAGCATTAAATTTGGACAAAAAAATCTTATTAAGCCGAATTTCTATTTTCATTATTTAATTTTTTACATAGCTTTAAATTTAAAGATAATAATACAAAAATGATGACTTTATACGCCTGTAACTTTTAGAATATTGACGATATAAAAAATTCGCCTAAAACTTTTTTGTGGTCCATCAGACAAGCTAAAAAATTACCATTTGACTTTTTCGTCTAACTTCAATAGTTTAGCTGAAAAAGGCAAAAAACGTAAAATTTTAAATTTAAAGCTCTGTAAAAAAATTAAATAATGAAAATAGAAATTCGGCTTAATAAGATTTTTTCGTCCAAGTTTAATGCTTTGTAAGATTTGGTCATGGATTTTATGAAAAAAAAATTTCTTCCTAGGTTGCAAGAATAAATAAGGTAAAAAGGTCAGTTTTCTGTGCTATTTAAGCGGCAAAACTTCAGATTCGATGAGGGACCTCTTAAAATTGAAATTATGAGCTCCGCTTTTAACAGAATATTTGTTCGGACATATTCTACGATATTTTGGGTGGAGAGCAAGAAAAAAACTATTTCGAGTTTTTTTGGCACACCCTAATATATATATATATATATATATATATATTTAGTATCAAATAAAATAGCATAAATACTAATTATATGGTGACATACAAATTTACGATAAAATGCTATATTATTCTCATTTAAAGCACTTCATCACCAAAAAAAAAATAAAAACACTGCGAGTTTTCAAAGCAAAATATAATATTTATATTATTACTTTAAACATTAAAAGCGTCCTAATCAGGGGCGTAGCAACCGCGGTAAAGGCCCCCGATTGGCTTCGACATGCGTAAGCAAAAAACATATTCCCCACATGTTAAAAAAAAGTGAGGCATGAAATTAAATAAATTAATAATATTATTTAATCCTGTTCGAACGAGGCCGTGAAGTCATACGAATTGTTTCTGCCCGCACCTTTCCGCTATGCGTTGTCTGTGGCGAAGGGTAAACCACTGATTTTTTTAAATTAAAAATTGCTTTCGAATTAACGGCTAAGGATAACAATTACAAGGGTAGTAAATTACTACTAGTAATGCGCAACGCGTCGCTAAGAGAAATTTCTTATTGATAAGCACTGATTAAGCAAGTTTTCCTTATTGATAACGACCTAAGATAACGACTGATAAGGAAAAAAATCACAACACAATGTTCACTAACATTTAACGTTGGTTATTATCTAAGTGTGGTACACTTTGTCTGTCACGGAGCACCGCTAAACATTAAATTAAATTTAAGAGTTAATCAGCTAATCAGCTGTTAACCAACTGTTATACAACTGGGCCTAAGATTTTAAAGTGGTTTACTCCTTGACGCAGTCTGCGCATATTGTTCTGTGCTCTGCGCCGCATACTGAGTCTGCTTTGCATGTTATTATCATAGGTTATATTAATAGCAAATTATAAATAATTATTAGCATTACAATTATTTCAAATGACTTACCTTTATTTTAAAATAGAAACCTTTTAAAAGGTATTGAAGAACGGTAAATGTCTAAAAACCAGACCAAATTATAAAATTTGCCTGCACATAACAAGCTATGTATACATACCTACAGTTAAATTTTTTTATCTGGACTCGTGTTTTTTTGTTAGGTTGGTGGCTTATGCCAGTTTGACTTAGTATTTTTAGTATTTAAAAATGGGTACTTCTGCTAAATAATTTAATTAAATACTTTGACACTGTCAAATTGACAATAATATTTACTATTGATCATAGTATCTCTATGCTATTGATAATTTACTTGTCAATTATAAATAAAAAGATAATTATGCCAAAAATAATAGCAACGAATTCGAATGTAAAAGCCCTTTTGAGGGCAAAACTTCATTTTGATGAAATTATGCCTAATGCCACAATGGAAGAAAAAGTTCATCGCCTTATGGACATTTTTGGAGTAAAAAAGTAATTTGGTTTTATAAATATTACATCACACATTATTTTTACATTATTCACCATTGGACAACATTTACGTTCACAAAAAATTTTAATTTCTTTTATATAAATTCTTTTCAAAGCGAAGATTATTATCCGCTAGGAATACTTTCTCTTCTAAGCCGTAAAGCAACCTATATTTAACTACTTTTTTAAATGATTTTACTCATCCAAGCACTACTAAAGCCAAATTAATTGCATTTTTAACTACGAATTTCGACAACTCAAGTTGACAACTGCACAATGTAACCTAAAATAATTTATAGATAACCACAATTAGATTTATAACTAGCTTAGTTTGTTTTAATCAATGCGACCAACTTGACAACTGTATTTACAAACCAAAACCCTGAATTTGCAACGTTGCCGCAGTCCAGATAAAAAAAGAACTTTAAAGTTATATATATATATATATATATATATATATATATATATATATATAGATATGCAATCCTACATTACCAAGCCCGAAACGTTACATTCTACAGTATAAATGAAGCCCACTCGGTTTTTCCGAAGCCCGAAATCGGGCTTCCTAAAATTAGCGTGTATAAATTTGTTTTAGAGTTAAGTGATGCCCCCTTGTTTCAATGGCGAAAAAGTGGTGGGCTTCCTAATGCCATTCAAACCTATCAAAATATACACCCTTAGTTCCAATGCTTTGGCGGTAGGGGGCACACGAGTCAAACGAGATTATATACAGCTTTGTATAAGTATTACGCAGTATACGAAGCCCGTACATCTGGCAACAATGGGGACTATACGCTCGATGACTTTTTGATAGGAAGGCGGGGAAAATAATGCGGGATTCTTAAATTTGTATCTACTGATTTTCAAAGTAAATGTTATATTCCCAAAATTATGTTTTGTTCTATACATGGCGCGGATTAAAAGGCAATGTTTTGTTAAATACTTTCGTAATACACTTAATTTTAAAGAATTATTTATTTTTGAAATATTATTTGGAGTGCATTTTTTTTTTGGGGCGGTTTTACAAGTTGTCCAGATATTTTACATTGTTTTAATTGGGGAAACAAGGGGATTTGTATATATTATTATTATTATTATTCAATGTTACATTTAAATAATTTAAATAAAAATAATTTTTAATTTATTAAAAAAATTTCCAATAGCGGTATGAAATAAATTAAAAATTATTTTTATTAAATATCATTTTAATATAACATTGAATTGCAAAAACTACTTTTTGACAGATAGCTTCTCATGGAAATTTGTCAATTAACATTCACAACTGGTCAATTTATTTATACATGGCAAACAACGACCAAACGACCAAACAACAATAAGAAATTGGGTTCTTTATTTGGATAGTGCTTATCTAAAAGGAACCAAAAACTTGTTCGGAGCTTAATAAACTCATTTTTAATGCTGCTCAAAAACTTAATTATAATTTGAAAGTCCTCTAAATAATTTAAAAGAAGTTCTAAATAATGATAAACTTTTTGAGCATTATTAAAAATGAGTTATTTTACAAAAAATAGTTTTTGGCGCTTTGTTCCTTTTAGATAAGGATTGTCCATTTATACTTACCATTACAATAATATTTTATCAACCGTTTTGGTTAAAGTAATATTTTATCTACGATTTTTATTAAAAGGCAGCTTTAACTTTATAATGTAGCTATAAAACAATATTTGGTTGGTAATACATTTTTCTTGTTTATAGGATGCTAAACTAAATAGCAATTTTCCCCACTTCTTTTTTTTATTTTTCAACTTTTAATTCTGTTTAGTTTTCCTAAATTTTCCCAACATTTATTAAAATGGATATAGCCGGTTTTCCACGGATGCTCCTCAACTTGGTCTAGGTCTTTTAAATCAAATTTGCCTATAATCATAAATTTAGACAATATTTTTAAATAATAACTTATTCAATAATATAATAGTTTTTATTAAAATAATTATAAATCACACTATTTTTAAATACACTGCCCTACAAAATTATTGCATAATAAATAAAAAAAATTAACTCTAAAACGCCATTACCAATCTTTATGAAATTTTGGATAAAAATACTTCAACTTATATCTCAATTTACGTGTTCAAGGGTTTTTCGAGAAAATATGTTTAAAGCCTTTTTATTTAATAAGGAAAATAAGTTCGAAAAATCACTTCTAGGGAATTTTTTTAAATAAATAAAAAATATGCTGTTAAAGAGCGTATTTTTTTAGTATACCCTGAAAATTTTGTACAAATCAAGCGAACAGTAACGAAGCAAAATAATCAAAAAGGCACATCATATTTTTTATTTATTTAAAAAAATTCCCTAAAAGTTATATTTTGAACTTTTTTTCATTATTAAATAAAAAGGCTGTAAACATATTTTCTCGAAAAACCCTCTAACACGTAAATTGAGATAAATGTTGAAGTATTTTTATCCAAAATTTCATAAAGATTGGTAAAGGCGTTTTAGAGTTAATTTTTTTATATTTATTATGCGATAATTTTGTCGGGCAGTGTATTAAAGTATACGTCATTATTTAGATTTTTTAGAATTTTTGGTGTATTTAAATCTAATAATTATAAAAAAACTAGATGTCTTTATAATTCATGAAAAAAATATTCAGTCAGTTTCACTTCTTTTGATTCCCATTTAAGTTTTACACAAAATTACCTAACCTCAACAATAATTCTTATAATAATTATAATTATTGATATATTTGTATATTTTTTATTAACATATGGAAATATATTTTTTAAAGGCTTAACTTTTAAACAAAAACGAATCGCATCCATGTCATTTAAGAAAAAATGTTTATAATTAACCCAGCTATCATCTGACAAAGTTTGCCATAGAGCTTGTAGAGCCCCCTGTATAAGATATTTAAACCTTTTCAAAATTATGATGTATAAACAAAATAAATGAAATGTTTATACCTATAGGTACCTAAATTCAACAATACTTTTAAATTATTATAATATAAATAATTATAATTTAACGATAATTATTATTATAATAATTATAATTCAACAATAATATTAAATATTGAAGTATACCTACGTCATTATTTAAGAATATTGTTAAGTTTAAGTATCGTCTAGGTATTTTAAATCAAATTGGCCTATAATTATAAATTTAGACAATATTTTTAAATAATGACTTATAATTAATTTAATAATAATTATTATTATAATAATTTTTATTATAATAATTATAATTCAACAATATTATTAAATATTTAAGTATACCCACGTCATTATTAAAAAATATAGGTTAAGTTTAGGTATAGTCTAGGTATTTTAAATCAAATTTGCCTATAATTATAAATTTAGACATTGGCAACACCGCAGGGCTTCTGATACACAGCGGAGTGTGTCTCTTGTTGTTTATGCACCAACGAACAGTTAACCGCCCCGTCCCGCATTACCGGGCTTCGACTAGCCAGTGTAATGCACCGGGCTTCGTATTGATAGCCGTGCATGTATATATATATAATTATATTATTTATTAAATTTTAAAAAATTGGTAAATTCAAAAAAATTATACCTTAAAAATTTTGCCCATAATAGACCAGATTTTTGATACGAGGCCCCCTCGAGACTAGCTACGCCAATGTTTCTAATAAAAGGATATCGACATTCGTAACTATTTACTATTTATTCGAGAAAATGTTTTATTAAAAAGAATTCATAAAATCGCACATTTTTGATAATAAAATTCAAATACAGAGAGAATCTTCCTATGCCATTTTAAAAAATTTAAAGTTACTGCTATTGAAAATAAAAATCCCTTTACGCTTTTTATAATTAATTTAAATATAAATAGAAAAAAGCTCAAAACTCGGCGTTTTCCGCTGCAAGATTTTAAATGACTAACGAAAGAGCAAAGTAAGTACCTATAGCTTAAGGCTTCTTTTGTGTTACAAAGAATTTTTGCATACAAATACAATGTCTTTGCATAAATGCTTAAATTTATAAAATACAAAATCTA
Source organism: Brassicogethes aeneus (assembly GCA_921294245.1). Taxonomy (NCBI): domain Eukaryota; kingdom Metazoa; phylum Arthropoda; class Insecta; order Coleoptera; family Nitidulidae; genus Brassicogethes; species Brassicogethes aeneus. The sequence goes on from OV121134.1 coordinate 54,118,667, forward strand.
CCTAACAAAATTTGATAACAAAGTTATGATGTAAATTTAATTTTATATTCAATGACGCCGTAAATTCTCCTGCTTTATGGAAGGGTCAGACGAATTAATTAAGGATTGTATGGATACTAACCATTACTAAAATAGTTTTCAAAGTCGTATTTATTTATTTTTTTGCACTGAAATAAATTGGTTTGATTTAAATTCTACTTAAACTCCTTTACTAATCCTTTAGAAAAACTACAAAATTGCATTGGACAAGTCAAAATATAATAATATAAAATTCCATTATATACACACTGCAGTGCACTGGCCAGAGGTGGGATATTAAGTACCCTACAAGCAGAGTAGGGAAAAATGTATTCGATTATGATTATGATTATTATTTATAAAATCATTTTATTAAAATGTAATCCCAAATAATAAATACAACAAAGTAATCATGAATCGTTATAATATGAATAATGGTTACTATCCATCATTCATGTTTTGAGTAATCATAAATAATGAAATTATCAATCGACTAAATTGAAAATAATGATTAATAATTGTAGTCATACAACATAATGACTAATCACTAGAAGATGTTACAAAGCTTGGAGGAACTAACTAAATATTGGACTCATTTTAAATTTGTCTAAGGAAGTAGCAAGTTTACCAGCATTATTCAAAGGTATTATTTTGCCTTTATTATTATACCTTTTCAAAATTTTTAAATACTTAGTATTTAGTAATGGGTAAAGGGTTTAATTTAATTGCAGTGGTGGAGCATACCAACTAGATATTTGAAAACAAAATTTGGGTATGCTACTGCTTTTTTAAGTATTTTATATTTATATGTATTTTATTTATTTTTGAATAATGCCATTAAAAGTACAACTTTTTTGTCCATCAAGTTAAAAAAAATATTTTATCTCCACGCGGTCTATAATTTAAACTTTTTTGTTGTCAACATTCGATAAAGAAATAACTTGTTATGGCCTAGGCCGATAAAAATTTTTATGAGGCAAGTAATTAGTTCGATTTTTTCTCGCTAGGGGTATTGTTTTGACAAATTAATCCTTTTCTAAGAAATTAACGTACTAAACTGGTTTAATTTATTTATAATAAGCACTAATTTGTTTGTTTTACTGTTAATGTTTATTATTTTTCATTAAATTCTTGTAAAATTAAATATGAATTATAAAACAAAAAGTGAGGTTAAGACATTGCAATTTGACGTTTCTGGATTTCACAGTTGTGTTTTCTTTTTTTACGATTTAAATTATCTTTAAGTTTTAATTTGCTTTAAGTTTTCAGTGAAATTAAATGTTAAACACAGCGTAAACATTCCAAACTACCTATTTTTTTAATAAAAATACAAACAAATTAAAATTAGATACCTATTTATTAAACAATTAATTGAATTAAATGTAATAGCAAGAGGGTAAGTAAACCATTTTCTTACAAAAATCCATTTCTACTTAAATCATGTAGCTAGGTATTGTCAAACTATTACTGCTTCTAAAAGGAATAATAATTATTGTACATTTAATGTAATCTTTAGCTAATAAATAAATGAGATTCTAAAAAAGTGAGGTTAGGCCGCTTTCATGTTGAATTAAATTGACCTATATAAAGTGCTTTGAAGATAAAATGTTGTATGCCATTCGGCCAAGAAGTGTCTTTTTGTCCTTCGCTCAATTGTAGGCCTCCGCTACGCGTCGGCCTTCAAACTTTGAGCTTAGCACAAAAAGCCTTACTTCTTAACCTAATGACATAAATAACTATTATTTGTCGGCCTGGAAAAATTATGCAACATAATGACTAATCACTAGAAGATGTAACAAAGCTTGGAGGAACTAACTAAATATTGTACTCACTTTAAATTTGTCTAAGGAAGTAGCAAGTTCACCAGCATTATTCAAAGGTATTATTTTGCCAATATTAATATGTTAAATTCACTTTAAGTTCCCATTATATATTTTTTTAACTTAAATAATAAACTTACTTTGCTTATAAATAAACGTTTTTAACTATTTATTACTGTTGTATGTTTTTGATACCTTCCAATATTATTCTGTAATGAACATATGAATGAAAGTAGAATTTGACGAAAATTGTTTAATTCATTTGGATCCTATATTTTATTCAGTTTTGTCGATTATTCACTAAGGTAATTACACCAAATGATTATGATTACAGAATGTATTTTTTAATTCCCATTATGAATATTATTTATAATCATACTTGTATAAATAAGGCTATTCATGATTTGTATCTTTTCTTAAATTATTATTAATGATTAATATTTAAGTAAAGTAATCATGATTATTGATTACATAAATAATCCTTAATCATCAAAATGAATAGTATTCATAATCATTACAAATTTATTCGACTACTGCCCCATTCTGCTTACAAGAATGGGATGAGTAAACTCCCATCATAGTTTCAATAACTCTCTTTTCGGAAGAAAAACCTATTTTATTGCAGCAGAGGAGCCATAGAAGCATATTTCATATGTTACTTTAGAATATAGCTCAGCGTAGTATAAAAAGTATATACGAGCCCAGAATCCTATCATTTGGCCCAGACAATATTTTATGTTTAACATTATTTTAGACAATATTGGTAAACATAAAAGAAAATGGTATTGAATCCAACTATTATTATAATTTGTTTGCGACTCACCCCTGTAAAATCTTTATTTATTGTGCGATTTTATCCGGATTTATTTTAAAGTTTAGATCCTGATAAACTGTATTTTTGGAGCAAAGATCACCATACTTTTACAAAATACTGGGTTTACTATATCAGTTTTTAAGAGTAAATTTTTAAAAATTCATATTTAAAAAAAAATATGCCTGGCACTGGATTCACCCTTCTCAAAACGACCCTATACTAAATTGTATTGAAAATTTGTAAGCAGGAACGATTTGGTAGCTAAATTAAAAATGCATAATAATTACTATTTACAAACATTTATTCTGTCAAGTTATCCATGAAAAAAACATTGAAACAAAATTATACTAATAGTTACATGGTATAAATATTCCTAAGCTTGGTTATAACAAATAAAAAATGCAAAAGAACCTTAAAACAGCAATGAAACAAAAAATAGAATATTCCAAAAATTATCTACTATTAGATTTACGTCACCTCTAATAATCCACCATTTATTTCTAGCCCGCAGTTCTTGTGGCAAAAGCCGGGAAAGAAGTAATACAAGAAAATGTAATATAAAAATTGATGCAGTAAAAGTTTTGTTGTAATATTATATTCTTATGTTCGGTTTTAACTGAAAGGACACCAACTTTCTTATTTTTAATAACACCTTGTATTTTTTGCATTTATGGATTCTACACACTTTTTAAGATATACCTCGGAAATATATGTGCTAAAAAAATTTTAATACTTTATTAGATTTGACAAATTGCCTTTAAATGTAGACAGTAACTGTTGCTAAAAGTTAAAAATAGCCATGTAGAAATTATTTTTTTATCTAAAATTATTCGCTTTTTAGCAACTAGTGGTTTTGCGCGTATTAATATTTTTTTAATAAATACATAGGATATATTAAATAAAAATACGAGGTGTTATTAAAAATAAGAAAGTTGGTGTCGTTTCAGTGAAAACCGAACATAAGAATATAATATTACAACAAAACTTTTACTGCATCAATTTTTGTGACTCCAGTAGATAAGTTAACCCTATATATTAAAGTGCTCCCTTTGTACAGTATAACATTGATATAATAACAAACTTCTTTTCAGCCTAGGATAAAAGCTTTTATAAATCTTAAGTCATATACTAAAAACAAAAATAAAATATTCAAATGATTTTTAATATTATTTTATGGTTATTGGTACCAAAAAAAAATACTTTTGAACTAAAAATAATTTTAATTAATATTAATTTTAAATTTATACATGGTTACAAACTTTCGAACGAGAGTAAGTGTAAGAAAATATTGATAAAATTGGATAGTTTAAGGCATAATTTTGTAAATCCGTGATGAAAATTCAGTTTAACATTGAATAGCTTCATAAATTTTCGGGCTCTCTGAAAGGGTCGATGATGTAAGGGTTGTACGAAATCTGGTGCAACACGGCCAAAACAACTTAAACTTTCTCAATTAAGACAATGTGTCTTCTCATTATACACAATACCTGAATCCTTAAGCATTGTACTTAAAGCAGCTTTCTTAAGCATTCAACGGTAATTTCCAAATGACGTTAGAGCACACCATTAATCTTAGTTCTTGTAAAGAGGGCTAATATACTTATTTACAATGTTTTTAGCAAGTCATGAAACACTATTTTCGAAAGAAAATTTCAGGATTACTATACCCTTACTGTATAATTAATTACGTGATCAAAATAAATATTTTTGGTAAATTCTCTTTTAAATTGATAAAAGAAACTTAACACATTTATTTTACGAATATAATATAACATAATACTTATATTAATACTATTTTAATAAACTTTTATTTGTATAAATTAGTGTCTTAGTTTATTTGTATGTCGAATTGAATATAATATTGGAACAATTTTAATTCTTCGAATAGTTCGAATATGAGAACATTTCAGTTTTTTAAATATAATTTTTTTATATTTTATTTTATATAGTATTTTTAACATATCAAGAAAAAGTAAAAATCAAAAATTATAAATTATCAGACACACAAAAGGGTTACATTATAAAGTTTTAACAAGAATTTAATAATAATATATGGATAACGCTTATCGAAAAGAAACCAAGGGCCAAAAACTTTTTCTGGGCTTGGTAAACTTATTTGTTAAATAACACATTTTTAATAATGCTCAAAAGGTTAATTATCATTTGGAACTTTTCTCAAAAGGATTGAGGGGGTTCCCAAATGATTATTAATTTTTTGAGCAGCATTAAAAATAAGTTATTTTGCAAATAATTTTGTTTACCCCAGAAAAAGTTTTTGGGGCTTGGTTCCTTTTCGATAAACGTTATCCATATCATACATGTAGAAATTTGTATCAAGAAATATGATTAAGTTGGCAGCACGAAATTTAAAATGACAATTTTAAAATGTTGTAAAGAAATTGTTTTTTGAGATTTCCATAAAAATTTTAGTTACTGTAATAATTAATTTTTAAGCACCCAACCTGTTCCTTTTTGGTTGCTCGAATTTACAAACAAATTTTTAAAAGAATCTATAAAAAATAAAACTTGTGTAGAAGTGTTATGTCCCACAGATTTCCTTGGGATTATTAAAAAAATTCGTTAAAAAAAAAAACAAAATATGATAATGTTAATAGTTAAAAAAATTGATTATTTAGTTTATTTTTTTATGGAAATCTCATGAACACAAACTAAAAAATGGCGTTTGATAAAAAATGTAACTTTAAAAAGTATTTTCTTGGAAAATCTAAAATTATTTGTTAATGAGTCTGATTCCTCACAAAATCATATTATAATAACTATAATAATTATTATAATTATATATTATAGAATGTCTTCATAATTATTGTGAAGATATTTTATGGAAACTCTTTAAATGGATAAATAACAATGCAAACTATGATTGATAATTAAGAATATTAAAAAAACGTTCTGTCTTTCATATTTTACTTACTAAAGGACTAAATGCGATTTTTTAAAATTTAGATTTTAAACTAAACTAAACTCGTATTTATAAGGTTGTTATATAAAACGTTTCTGAACCTTATAATAAATTAATCTACTAAAAAACTTAAAAACGAATTCACCATTTTATTTTTCCCCCTATATAACCATAATTGATATCCTACATAAGCAACTTATATATTATTAAAAAAACAATATCAAAAACTCATCTTCCAAGATCTTCTTTAGAAAAAATGTATTAATAAAACATTTAGGTCAAGTCGTTAAAAGATTAACCCTAAAACTTCCTGGCTTCGTTTGTTGGCTTACGTATCGGACAAAAGTAAAAGAGAAACTAATTATATATTTTTCCTTATTTTGTTTTTTTATTTTGTAAAATAAAACAGAACATTTTCATTAATACACCGAAAAAAATAATGTTGTTGAGTTAACGTTTGCCTAAATGTCATTTTTGAAAATGTTGTTTCATCAAAAAAACTATTGGATTAATCTATATTTTGGTGTCAAAGCAATGGTCAGAGTTTGTCAAAGTTTATTTGTTTATTTGACAATTAGAATATTGATTTAACATAAACTAATTTTTTGAATTAATAGTATATTGTGTCTCAAGGGCAGAAAACTAGCTTTAGCAGTTGATAGCTAAGAGCTGCTAATGCGTTTTCTGAATGTGTGACACACACCTGTTTTTCGCATAGCATCAAACAAATTATTTTTTTAAATTTTATTAATATAAACGGAATTTTATAAAAACTTCAGTAACAATTTACGAGTTTATTTATTATAGTAATTAATGTTAATTATGCCTTGGGCACAATTGTGGATAGTAATATCAGAATTTGAAGGCATTTGGTGTTTAAAGTGCCAGTAGCATGGTGGCTTATTTCTACAGATGAAGTTGATGGTTCATTAGAATTATCTGTATTAAATGGTATTTTGTTTAGTTGATTAGAAATATTTAACACTTTAATAGTGTTTTTTCTGCTAGTACTAGGCTGGTGTTCTTGGTTTGTCAGGATTTTTTTGGAAATTTTAATCTTATTGGATAAGCAGTCATCGATATAGCCTTCTGCAACTGCAGAAGACCGCCAACCTCCATGTTTTTTAAGTGTCAGCAAATCACTACCAGCGTTAGCTAGTAAAGTTGTAGAACTACGACGGAAGCAATGCCCTGTGTATGTATTAGGTTCGGGCAGTTTTAAAAAAGTGGCTATTTTGCTTGGAATTTTGCTAAATGTTTTTTTTCTAATCGGTTGTACAGTGCATTTATTATTTTTATAATAAATGAATAGGCGATTATGGGGAGTAAGGGAAACATATTTGTCGTATATAGTAAGTAGATTCAATCCATCAACTGTTTAGTTTGTGACTATAAACGTTCTTGTAATATTATTTTTTGTTTCTGGAACTGTAACAATCAATACGTCTCCTCTGTTATTTATGTGGTCAAGTTTCATATTTAACAATTCACTTCGACGACATGCTCCATATAGTCCCATCATAAGAGAAACCTACAATTCATGCATTGCAATGTTAATAAGAAACAATGAATTAATTTATTTTGTCACATTTAATAATTTTATTTAACACTTTTTTCTGTAGGCACACCTATTAATATTTTATAGGCAATTTTATACCAAAAACACTGGGTTACAAATGTACCCGTGTTGGTACCATACGTTTAAAAAATATGTTGGTATTAGGAGGATATTTGCTTACCTTTATCATTAGATATTCCGAATCATCTGCTTCTTTAAAAAATTGAATGCAATGTTCTTGAGTCAAAATTTTAGACTTTTTAGGTTGGTAATTTACAGAATTTTGTTTCAAAAATGCTCGAATCTTGTAAAAATTATCAAAATTAATATTTTCCTTGACTTTATAAGTGCTTTTTAACATTGAAAATTCAGACCATAGTGTAGCTGCATTTACAATCTTTGATCTTTCCGATAGATAAGCAAGTAATACATTTTCTGTTAAGTTTTTGTCTTTTTTACCTTTTTCCAGTTTTTAAATAATTCATAGCACTTTTCGTACCGTTGTCTTGACTTTGTAGGTAACAAATTCATAGAATCATTGCTAGCTTCCTCTTGCAAATCTGGTGGAGTATTCGTAAATTTTTCGTCACTGTCCGAGTTACAATGCTAATTATTAATTATTAATAATAAATTTGTTAATTATAAATAAACTAATTAATAAAAAAATTAAAATTAAATATATTAATGTTAATAATTACTTCCCGGGTTATTTATAATCAATTTATTTTATTTATAATATATAAGATGTTTGTTTTAAAATAACAATTTCTTTTTTAAAAATATCTGTTTGTTAATTTTTAATAAATTATTAACTACTTATTAAAGTGGCATATTTATAATGAATAAGGGTTTGGTTGTTTTTAATGCAATTTGATTTCTCACAGATAAAGTATTTGGATATAATAAATAAATATTTATTTAATACAAAAAAAGTATATTAAAGTAATACGAATAAATTATTTGTTTTTAAAAAATAAAGATTTATTCCGCCATTACCGAATAAATCCTTTATTTATTGTTAAACAGCATCATTGATTGTAAATAAACTGTTCTTTCAGTGTAGATAGCGAAGATCTCTTTAACTAAGAATATCACAACAGAATGTAATCATTGCAATGATGCATTAAAAATCACATTTTGCTACTTTAGAGGTTTGAACCTGATGGTGAACATTCCGTCAAAAAGCTTTTCGTTTATTAAAATCATTGTTGACATTTTAAAGAAGAAAAAACTGTTATAAATTACCTTCACAATTGGACAAAACATCACTTTAACCGAGATCGATAAGAAAGTCCTTTAAATCCTTTTTTACAGGTATTTCACTACTTCACAACATAAAACTAAAACTGATGATGCTTACGCGAGGGCGCGAAATAAGTAAATAACGTATTTTAGGGCATCGGGCCATATTTAGCAAATTTTGCAAAATATATTTATATATAAAAAAAATATTTATTATTTTTTACTTAACACAGCTTAATTGTAAACATGTAAGTTTTATATAAATAAATAATTATTTTTATAAAAAAACGTTTTATAAAGAAAACATATTCAACAATAAACATGTATTTGGTTTGGTTTTTATAAAAAAATATTTATTTCTTTTAAGCAAACTCAATAAAACAATTGACATATTAAATAAAAATATAATAATTTTGCCGTATTGAAACAATAAACAAATACTTGTTATTCAGAAACAATATTTTTTAATTATAAGGGTCATTTTCAAGAAAATGAAGATCAAATTTTTTTTTGCTTAAATTGGCTTTTGGTTGGATTTTTATAAATGTTTAGAGTTTTTTTTACTTACATTTAAGACAGGCAGTGCACTTTTTAATTTTTTTTTACGATTTTTTTAGAAAAATGTGAGTAGCTAGCTTTATATGGGATATTCTTATAATAGGAGCAATCTTGAGTATAAGAAATTAAAAAAAAAACAGTTACAGAAAATTTTGAAAAACTACTGTTTTATAAGAAATGAATAAAGTTTATGAAATAATGAGTCTGTTGAGCTCAATTTTTAATTTTGGGTCTTTTTCAAAAATCCATATCCACGCCAATGACTAAGAGGCACGCTAATGACAGTTTTCATTGAATAATGATAGAAAATATATTTTTAATATTTATTTATAAGTAAACATTGGTTACAAAAAAAATTAATAAATTAAGCATATTTTATCAATTTCCTCGGAGTTTGGTACTTTAAAAAATCTATTTGAAATTGGCTGTGGTGGCAAATCAAGTTTACATAATATACCAGCTTCTGTAAAGATTTGTCGATCAGTTGATCCAGGCCAATAAAAATATTTACCACTTCTTGCCATAAAGGTAATAGTTATGTTTTTTCCATTTATATCCTCAATTATTCCTAAAAATAATTTACCTCAGTGCTCGATATTAATCAAAAAAAGGAGACATACCTGGATACCATGTCTCTGTAAATTGCAGCTACCCATTGTAAATGTAATGCTACTTGCCGGTTTATGTAGATATTAAACCTGCAGGTTCATGAACAGAAGATGGCACTAAAACCCGGTTTTTCAAAAGTGAACTTACGTCTTTTGCGAATTAGGTTAACGATATTAAATTTTATCCGAAATCGCATTTAATAATTATAAATTATTTACCTTTTTAAACAGTAGACACCTTCTGCATTAAAATTTGAATCGAATGTCATTTGAATGTAGTGTCCATGGTATACTGTTTGTTGCGATGGTTATGACAAAGATAATATATTATCTTATATTATATTATATATTATTATATTATATTATTATATTATATATTATCTTTGGGTTATGATATATTTGCCCGCCGCGGCGATTTTTAATTTAATTAATAAAATTAACTTATTATTTTTTTTTTAATTTTATGAAAGGTTCCAATTGATCTCCGCGAAGGTGCTTTTTTTAAAATATTATTTAGTTGCTGCTAAGGAGCAGTAATGGTTTGCATACAATGCTCGTATTAAATCGGTACTAAAGTTCTACTTTACTGCCGATTTCTTTTACTTTAATGTCGATTGTTGACTACTTTACTGCCGATTTTAGATAAAAATATCTTATTATCATTATTCGTACAAAATATCATTGGCGTGGATAGTCCGTCATTAGCGTGGACAAAAAAGTCCACGCTAATGATGAAAGTAAATATCCACGCCAATGACTAAATTAAGGTTAAGGTACTTTGGACAGCAAATGGATTAATGAATTTAATTTAAATTATGCATACCTTTTGTAGTTGTCACTGATCATTAATTATTCTCAATATTTTTCTAATAGCTTTTAGATAAACAAAATTGTCACTAGCACTCCAATGATGCACATTAAACATACGCCCATGAAACACATAACAACTTCACACTTCCTAGTTCGCGTTTGGCGCCAAATCAAGTAAATAGCGTATACCAAAATGTTTATAATAACGGTCGCTAACTGGAAAATTTAAAGTAGGCGGGAATTTTAAATACGTATCATTATAATCCACGCTAATGATGTCAAACTCAGGGACACATTTAAGAAATGTTTTTTTTTCAATTCAATTTTATTTTTTTGTCTCAATCCCGCTTAACATATCTTAAAAAGTGTTGTCTATAATATACTATTGCTAGAGTATTTATGGACAGTTTCTTAATTTGCAAAAAAAAAATATTCTGGTGAAAGGATATCCAGGGACATCCACGCTAATGACAATTTATGTAATTAAAGGGAAAATGTATCGAATTGGTTTTATTTTATTATTAAGTTAATAGGTGTATGAATAGGGTCAATAAACCCCTAAATAAATATAAAATAAAAAATGGTGAACATGCACTTGACTGAGCATGGCAAGTCAGGGACATAAAATTTCCCCTATTGTAAGAATGACCCATATGTCTCCACTGTTTACCAATTTGAAATCCAAAATTTAATTCAATAAAAAAAGTTGTTATAAAAATATTTTGAAATAAAATGTACTTAGTTCACAAACTTTTGACTCCAATTTTATTTTTTATTAAAAATTGTATGCTTTTTTTAAACATTTATGTTAGTTAAGTTACTTTTTAAAAGACACCATTACGATTCTTTTGGTAAAAAAACAATACCATTCATATTTTCTTTTAGTTACTGTATTAGTGAGTTAAACTCTAATTTATAAACAGGTATTACCAAGTGATAGTAAAATCATTTTAAGGATTTTTTTTTTAACAAAAACTAAAAAAGTAACAAAATAGACATTGGTATCACAACGGACTGGGGTACACAAAGGACTTAAGCAGATAAGGTAAAAAAGAAACTATATAGGGTGGTACGATTTTAGAGTAATGCATAAACAAAATCCCTTGTAGTGGTGCTCACTTGCAGAATAACAACTTAGATTTCTAAATTATAGACACCCTTTTTCTTTGACTATAAGCTGGTGTCTTTTAGTACTTGTATATTGCGTGGAATTTTCCCTTGGATGTAATCTATATCATGAGTTGTAATCACAAATAATTTTAAATTGGTTTATCATAAACTACTTTTAATAAAGGCGACGGTAAATATCCACTTTGTTGTCGAAAAATTTTATTGCGTTACCCTAAATTCCATTGCGTTACCATAAGGTAACGTAATGGTCAAAGTTTTGTGAAACCATAATAAAAAATATCTGGGACATGAGTCTGGGACATGAGTCAAATTTAAAAAAAGTAGAGTATGAGTATGAGTATAAGAGACGTATAACCAGCCCCATTTCCTCTTGACTCTCGAACCCCGTACAGGCCTATGTTTACTTACGCCGATTTTTGTTCTTCCCCAGCAACTGCACGGCTTCACCTGTGTTTGCTGGGTGCGAATGTCCATTGCGTTCCGTACTGTCCCCTATTTGGGGCTCGAGAGCGAGAGGCGAATAGTTTTAATAGCCATTCTCGGGTTCGCCGAGCCTATGCTATACGCTCAGTGGGGTATAGGAGGAGGGACGGGAGGGTGTTGGTTTTTGGGGACAATTACGCCGAATTAAAACTAAGTACGACGCGCATTTTTTTTTACTGTGTTAGGGTTATTATGATTAATGTTAGTTTATTCTGTGAGTCTAGTGTTTATTTTCGGTTTCGTTTGGGATTGCATTACGCACTTGTTGTTGACAGATTTATTGCCCTACCCTGTGTGCCTTTCATATGTTTTAAAGATATCTGCCGTATTTAGATTGCAGATTTTGTATTAGGTCATGCATATTCTTAAGGTAACTTATCAATTTTTTTGCGGATGGCCACCTCCCCTCTTGTTTGACCTCCTTTGTCTGTCCAGTGAAAAGCGTCCAATGACAGGTGGCACTCATTCATATCACTTAACACTTCACTCCTCAATGAACGGTACACCACTCTAGCTTGCACTCTATAAAAATTGTTTGGTTCACTTTATTAGTTTGCACTTTTTAAAAATTATTGTTGGTTTCAATCTTTATACTTTTACGTTTTAAGAGCCTTCCCACACGCTGGAACCTGATTAATTAATTTATATATAAATTGTTTACTTTATTAACTAAGGATGTTATGGATTGCTATAAAGCAACACAAAGTTCTGGTTATTCAATATTAAAAAAAACATGTATGTAAGTTTTATAAAACGCTAATGGGACATGCAAAAATGTGTGTTTCACAAGTTTTAAAATTAAAAAAAATTACTCTGAAATAACTAAACAAACATTTTCTAAAAGAATTTACTAAGGGCTTTTAAATCAATTTTAAATCAATAAGATCCGATAATTTTTAACAAAGTTATTGGATTTCAAACTTACGGACAGCGGAAGGCGGGTGTTTTTTTGAAAACGACCCATAACTGAAAACTAGAAAATATATGATTTGTTTATTACAATAGTATGATTTCTCTTAGTGTACCATTCATATTTTGTTTGCTTGTTTATTTGTGTTTTAAATTTTAAAGAGTTGTTTTCAGATTGTTTTATTACATCCTCATTAATCGTATTTTTGCTGTAATTATAATTTTCTTCAAATTTCCTTATCAAATTAGTAATTTCAACCTTATTAAAATTTTACGCCGGAACCCCTTGCTAATTAAAACGATCAAGAAACGCGCTTAACAAAGTACTTAGAGAGTATAGAGCTAATCAGACAGTCCCCGTCGCTGATTGAAGTTTGTCTTTACAGTCAGTCCCAAGGTGCATGTTCAGAAGTCGCTGGTCGGAGCCCCTCAGCACGCCACTGCGAAGCTCAAGTGCGACGCCGAAGCCTTCCCGAACTCGAACAACTACTGGGTGAGGGAGAACGAAGTTGTCCTAAACGGGTAAGTTGCATGTTGGGAGACAGATCGCCGGGCGTGCCGGGACCTAATATCGTTGCGATTTAAATTTATGTTAATGTGCTTTGAGGCAGATGAGACCCGTTTTATAACACTATAAAGTGACTGATACACTATCTAGTTCAATACTTGGAATAGATTTAAATGTGATTAGCGCCAAACAGAACTTGATGATGATTAGGTACTTAAATTGTGAAAATAAATTTTTGCTTCCACCCATAATATAACAAGTGGTATGATTTTCATCGATGATATTTTCGAATTGAAACCGAGCTGCAGATTTCACGAGTCCGCAGGACGAGTGAAATGTACTGCTTCGGTTTCAATGACTAAATATTATCGATTATAATCGATAATATTTAGTCATTGAAATAATCATTAATCATACCACGAGTTATATTTAGTGATAAAACATAATGAATTTTAGGATATAACGAAAAAAATAAAAAGACTTTAATAAACACTATTTATTCGAACTTGCCTTAATTTCATTATCGTTTACACCAACCCATCGATCTTTTAGAGTTTATAATTCATTATTTAAATCATATAGCAACCACAGGATTTAAATGTCAACAAATGTCAAAATCCTTAGTAACGTGTAAACAAGGTGATAAAAAATATTGTCGCTGTGATAAAATGCGTAACTATGGAATAGTGGCATATTATAACAATTTTCATATTTTTACAAATCTTGTACCCAGTTCAAAAGTCAAATAATTCAAAATTATTCATTGTTTGTCTTCGTCGTAGATTTATTAGACACTCATTTTTTATAAAACACTCGCTTTCAAGCTTCGCTTGTGCCTGACGAGCTTTGACTTTATGACATTTTAGTCATGGGCTGAAGTAAAGAACGGTGGCTTCTGGGCATTTTAGTCACGGGCTGATGTAAGCTTTATTGAGGTTACATTCGTCAGATAAAGTTTAGTATGCAACTCGTTTTATAAACTTAAAAGAATTCTCTACACAAAAGTTTTAAACACTCGCTCGCAAGCTTGGACAACATTTACGTTTACAAAAAATTTTAATTTCTTTTATATAAATTCTTTTCAAAGCGAAGATTATTATCCTCTAGAAATACTTGCTCTTCTGGGCCGTAAAGCAACCTATATTTAACCCGTAACCGGTACTGTGGTGTCTGGGAGACACTCATCAACGAATAAAGCCCTGTCCCACCTTCACCTTTTGTTTTAAAAATCTGTCGCTTCCAATACTTTTAAGTTGAGCAGTTATCAATATGCTCTCAGACTTTGAACAAGTTGGATTGTCAAACGGACAAATTATTACAAGTCAAAGTGTTGAGGTGTCTAGTAGACCACTGTGTACCGTTTACGTAATTTTTATAAAACAATAATTATTAATTCGTTATGGATTCGCATATAAAACAATAATTATTAATTCGTTATGGATTCGCAACAAGGGCCTTCTAAAAGTGTCCAAAGTGATAAGAAGGGCTTCAAGGAAACTGTAATAATGTGGTTTTATGAAATCTACAGCGATATAAGTGATATGAGACATTCTTTTACATATCGTACGGATTACAGAAAACATATTTTTTCAAATTTTTAAAATGACTTAATTTTTTTTTACAGTATCTTTTCATAAATTTAGCCGACCCCTATATCGGAATTTTTGCAGAAAATTTATTTTTCCAAAGATATATTGATTTAAACTTTTGATAAAATTTGAAAAAATGCTGAATTCTTTTGTACTTAAAATTCATTATCTCCGGTTCTACTGATCGGATCGATTTCATTTTTTTTTTATTTTAAACCATATTACATAGTCTTTTTAGATAAATATTTAAAAAGTTTGTGTTTTGTTTATTATATGAAAAAAATATTTTTTTTTTGTATAAACAGATTTTTTGTGTTTGCCCCCTCTATGAAAAAAAATTAAAAAAATACTGTTCTATGCACTATTTATTACTCTACAAAATGAATTTTTCAGAAAAATGGAGACTTTTTTGGATCGGAAGATATTAAATATTTTCGAGCGCGTGACCAGTACAAGCCGTAAGGGGGCATCCATTAATTACGTGAGGAGTTTAGGGGAGGGAGGGGGTCAAGCCAAATCTCATCAATTCTCACGTAAGGGAGAGGGGGGGTCTCGGCAAATATCACGTAATTTTTAACAAAGTATGTTTTTTTAATAAATCCAACAGAATCAAGCAGTTTAACGTATAAACATTAAAAATAAGCATTTTTTAAAATCTCACGTGAGATTAGGGGGAGGGGGTTGAGCCAAATCTCACGACATCTCAGCAAGGGGGGAGGGGGGTCAAAAAATCTCTAAAATTGACTCACGTAATTAATGGACACCCCCTAATCAGACATCTTCGAAACGCTAACACATTTAGGATTAGTGATGCCGCCGATACGAGAGATTCTCGCCTCTCGTCTCGTCTCGTCTCGACGAGACGAGAGGGAGATTTTCTCTCGAAAAAAGGCTCGAGACGAGACGAGAGAATGCCCTCTCTCGCTCTAGAATTTCTCGTTTCTCTCGATCTCTCTCGTTCTCTCGATTATTCCGGTAATAAGTAAACAATTTTTTTACATAAAAATTTTAATTTTGCGATATTTATTTGGACCAATGAGAACATTATTCGCATTTCATAATAAACAAAATTTGTTCCTGTATAACGTTTTATTATTTTATAACACAACTTAAGGTTAACCAAGAAAAAAATTACTTATAAAATAATATTAATTTTTAAAATTTACCCTGTATAAGCACATTTATGGCACTCCTTATACTATTAAACAACCCGTATGCTTAATAAGCATTGCTTATTCAATGAACTTATCAACAACATGTGGTTTTTGAGGGGCTGATTACAAATTTGATATCCATTTCTTCAAAAAATAAAATGGCTGATCCAATATGACGAAAATTTGTCGTTCGGCTTTAATGGTTTGGGTAAAATTTAGTATTTAGATATTTATGGGGCCCCTGATTAAGAATTTGATATCCATTCAAAAAACAAAATTGCGGATTCAAAATGACGGACATGCGCAGTAGGTACAAGATGGTTGGATCTATGTGGAGTAGTTACATCATATAGACGCAGTAGTTTTCAGATGGATGGATGATTTGATCCATCCATCTGAAAACTACTGCGCCTATATACTACACTGAGAAAAAAAATGGGACAAATAAACTGTGTAGTTAATCCTTTTATTAATAGTGAATATATTGTTTATTACCTCTAAATAGTCGAAATAATAACGATAAATATAAATATATATATAAATATTTTTTTTATTTGGGAGCAATAAACTTTTTTTTCAGTGTTACAGTTACATCTATAGATGTAACTACTCCACATAGATCCAACCATTTGATTCAAATGTGCGACATTTTCGGCGTAAAAAGTCTTACTTTATCAGTGTGGTCTTGGCACAATTTTTGTTTATTTCCAGTTTAAATTTATATAGAAAAAATATAAACGATTACGTATTTAATTGCAAATAATTTTTGTATTCATACATAGGTACTTTTACCACGAGAAACGAGACGAGACGAGAGAAAGGCACTCTCGAGCGAGAAAAGAGTATTCTCGACGAGACGAGAGACCCATTTTCTCTCGCTGCACGAGACGAGAGAAGGACTTTTCTCGTCTCGTCTCGTCTCGCGGCATCACTATTTAGGATAGTGTAAACTCATACATCGTTTTAAAAAAATACCAGCGCTTTTTTTAATTAATTCTGATTTTAAAGGTTTTCAATAATTTTAAATAAATTAAATTTTAAATAATACAAACTCCAATTAATGAGTAAATTTATTAACTGGCAGAATTGACATTTGCACAAATAAGTCACCAATTAAAAGATGTCGAATCATGGCACTCTTATACAAAATATCATATTATACAGAATATTACGCGCTTGACAGTCCTGTCACGCGCTCGAAAATGTTTAATATCTTCCGATCCAAAAGAGTCTCCACTGTTCTGAAAAATGTATTTTGTAGATAAAGAAAAAGCGCATAAAATAGTATTTTTTTCCTTTTATTTTATAGAGGGGGCAAACATGAAAAACTAGTTTAAAAAATTAATCTGTTATTAACTCCCTATACCAAAAAAAAAAATTTTTTAATTTATTTATTTGAAAAGCCTATTCAATAAGGTTTAAAAAAAAAAAACAAAATCGATCCGATCAGTAGAACCGGAGATAATGGGTTTTATGTAGAAGAGAATTTATCTTTTATCGCAATTCATAAAAACTTTATATCAACATATCTCTGAAAAAACAAATTTTTTACAGAAAACCTGATACACGTATCTGCTTATTTACTGAATAGAAGCGGTAAAAAAATTTTCATGCGAATCCAAACCCTGATGTCAAAATAGGTGTACGATTTGTAAAAGAATGTCTCATATAGATGACTGTAGTATACTACATAACCATTATAGTGATTATGTCGTTGAAGATAATCACAGCAGCGATTCAGGACTTGTCTGTGAAGAGTCTATAGAAAATAATTTTATAGGGTCAGATAGTGAAGAATTTGAAATTTTTTAAGAATTTGAAAAAAAAAACAAAAAAGTTACTATGGAAAAAATAATTGTAAAAATCAGCTATACTTTGAAGCAGTTATTTTTGCTGTTAAAAAAAGATATATTTGAATTTTTTTTGTTTATGTTATTTTTTAAGGTATATTCTTCGAAATAAAGGTCGTTTTATTTTGTTTGGTTTAATATTTTTTATAGTTTAATCACAAAGTTTGCACTACTGCACTTTTTGTACATGTTTTGATTAAAACCTATTTGTTAAATTTTTCTTTTATTTAGGTATTATTTTTGGTGATATTCTAACTTTATATATAGTTCCTAGTATCCCCAAAGCCTCAGATAAAAAAATAATATAAATTATAATTTTAAAAGGCAGGTGTCTCTCAGACCCCTTAGTACCGTTTATGACCTGAAAGTCGTACTGTACCGGTTACGTGTTAACTACTTTTTTTATATGATTTCACTCATCCAAGCACCACCAAAGCCAAATTAATTGCCTTTTACGAATTTCGACAACTCAACTTGATAACTGCCAAATGTAACCTACAATAGTTTGTTTTATTCAATGCGACCAATTTTGGTTCTTTATTTACCAACCAAAACCCTAAATTTGCAACGTATAAGAAATCAGAACTTCATATTTTTATTTTTATTGGATTATCCTGTATAACTTAAACGTTTTGTTAATATTGACCAGTAAATCAGGCTTTATTTAACGGAAAAAGCATAGGAGTAGTTTCTATGAAGGTATTTTTTCCTTACAAAACGCGATATGCCATCTGAAATAGAATTAGATAGAAGTAATATTGAAAACATTTTAAAAGAATTTTGAAGGAAAGAAAAAAGAGCAGAACTTTTAAATTGCCTAACGAGTTTTGCAAACAAATATTTCGAGAAGTAAAAAACGCGTTTTTTTTTTGCCTAATATTTCAAAGTACCTACATGGTTTGCGTGAAAGCTGTGTGAATCTGTCAGAAATATTTGGGATGTCAATAAAAATCAAACTAAGAAAAATCTTTTTATTTTTAGGAATAGGCATCGACATGAAAATTAAAATTTATTTTTAAAATGTAATAAAACCTAACTACCTAAAATTTATTTTTAAAATGTTATTTTGTAAATTTATTTTTAAAATGTAATAAAACCTAACTGTCCTAAAATGTCCTGATAATTAGGTATTTTAAAACTAAATAGTTTTGCTTGAGATTTTTTATTTTATGATATTTTTTTATATGATTAATTTATTTACAAATTTAAACATTATTTTTAAATAATTTTCCTAACTTTTCTTTGACCTGATTTGACAAAAATATTCCATCGTTTTTATCCTCTATCGTTTAACTCTTGTCCAAATAAGTAGTTCGTTTGGCGTTAAAAAATAGAGGTGCCTCGAAAAATAACAGTTATAAATTGCAATGCAAAGTAGATCTGTCCGTACTCGGGTACATATGTAACACTTACAATTTATCAGTGTCCCGTCCGTGCTTAGCGCATTATCCACACTTGTTGATCCAGGCTTAGATTTGACATTTTTCTACTTTTGCAAGACAATGACAAAGTGAACATCACAGCGATATTTTATAATGCAAAAAAGATATTTACTCCACCCTGTCAACCATTTATAAAAGTGTGCAACAACATTGAGTCAGTGCAGGTTTTTGGTGAATGACAAATTGTTTAATTACTTTTTGTGTGATTTTAAATAAAAAATACAGGTAATATTTCACTGTCCTTTAATTATAAAATAGCTTGTAAAATTTTTGTTTTTTTTTAAATACATAAATACAGGGTGTCTCGAAATTAGGTAGCCAAAGTTAATTAGTGCAATCTGCATGGAAAAAATATCGAAAATGCCCTTTTGGAGTTACGGCCTCCGGAAGGGAAATTAAAGGATGATTTTTTTTAAAGTATTCCTAAAAGTTTGAACTGAATCATCCATATTATATTTTGATTAAATATTAGTAGCAACCATTATTAAATGTGTTTAATATATACACACTGTTTAAAATATCTGGCGTGAAGAGTAATCTTAAAATGGTGTCAAAATCCAACACCAAGTGGTATTAATATAACACCATGAATTATGGTTGAAAATGTTTTATACAGCATACACCAAAACAGTGTTTATCTAAAAATATTTGAGAAGTGCACCTACACAGAAAAAAAGAATAGTTTATTTATCTTTATTAATTTAGTTGACCTATAAGTATTTATTTAAATCAACTGTGGGAAGGTTAATATAAACAAAGATTAGTTTGACGGTACTAAACCAGATAGTTATTTTATTTTTTTTAAATTGATTAAATTAACCCAGAAAACTTTAGTGAAACCAACACGCTGTATGGTTCAGTTTACTAAATATGTTGTTTGTAAAATAAGAGTTACTTCAACCTAAAGCACTCTGTTAAAACGATTAAAACAATTTGCTGTGCATTCCTTGTTGCTTAGTGTGTACCGATCGCAGCAAAGGCGGTGTGGATCACGTATGTTCTTAAATCTCGCCTCTGTTGACTAACATGAAGAGTATATAAGCTCAGGTAGTCCTTTGCTTTGGTGTGACACTACAAGTTGTTCGATACTAAAGAAACCTTAAATAGGTAGAAACAGTTGTCAATATTTGAAGTATTTTAAGTTGGTGGAACGCACTAAAAACATTATCTCTAGCGAGTTGAAGGTTCAATTTTTTGGAATAATACCACTGGTAATGCGTCAAGGAACTTCCTGTTTCCTTTTTTTCCTTTTTTTCTGTGTAATATGATTTAATTTGACCAAAATCAAATTATATTTAACACTGAAAAGGAGTTCAATTTACACCAGGTAAAATTTATTTTAATACTGTGTGAAAGTTAAATTTACACAATTTTAGTATTTGAATTTACACTGGACCAACGAACCATATTTAACACCATTTTGGTTTGTATCGATATAGACCATGTATGGTGTTAATTTGGTGTTAAAATGGTCATGAAATTTTGAACAGTGCAGAACCCTTTTTAGTGAAAATTCAAAAAAATTAAAACATTAACCCAGATCTCCTTAAATGGTACGCCTATAATTATAATTTTCCACTTTTTATTTTAGTTCCAGATTCACCATATTAAAATAAGCAAAGTAACAAAAAATTATTTCGTTATTTTATTTGGCCCCTTAATTTCGGGACACACTGAATATTTTACAATTAATAAATAATAAATAATATTGCACATCATTTTAATAACCTATTGCCCATTAACTTCGCTGGACGTGAAACGTTTATTTTTAATTTAAAACAATTTAAACAGATAGAAGACACTACCTTGAAATTCAAAATTTGGACAAGTTTATGATAGTAACATATTACAAATCAAAAATTAAAAGGAATTAATAGTATAATATGTATCAGTTTCCGTGCGAGGGTCTAGAGAAGTTTATAAATGAGCTGCATACTATATTTTATCTTTCTACCACGAACTCTAGATTAAGAATTTTTAGTCAAAATTTTTGACTAAACGTAAACCAAAAAAAAAATGTAACAAATAATTAAACTAATAAAATGAATAAAATAAACTATTAGAGTAAATCTAATCTAAACAAATTGATTTGAAATACAATAAAATCTCTAGATACCTTACACTGAATCAATTTCAAGCTGGCAAATAGTGCCTAAAACGGATATCTGCGGACGTTGAAAAAGCTCGATAAAATCTAGATAAGAACTGGCGATTCCAGGGTCGCGTTGTTTTTTTATAGACAATATTAAGGGAAAATTGGAAGGGATTAATTCTTAAAGACCATTGGTCAAAATTATGGTAACCCCCCTCCCGCAAAGGTGATAGAAAATTGACTGGTTCAAAGGTCACAAAATCTAATACCAACCTAAAAGGGCGAAGGGTTATTGGCTTTAAGCTACGCGGTTAGATAGTTCTTAAGGAAGAAGGCGTTACCCTTGACTTTACTCTAAAACTTGGCTATTTGAAAAAACTTTAAAATATGCTATAATTCACTAAATTCAATAATTGATAGCTCCCAAAAACATGTCTTAAACGTAACAAGGGTTGCCTAATGATTGAATCCACTATTTTTCTATCTGGTTGTTAAACCGTATTAACTCATTTTGATTTAATTGCGTTTACTTCATTCAAGCCATGCTTATGAGTTTTATCAATTTAAACTTACTTTACATTAGCTGATCGGGACTTATCTTTTAGTAGCAGCGCTTTCATATTTACAGAACAATACAATCTTATTTCTATACTCTATAATCTCTATTTTTAGGTTTAGTTTCAAACGCAATCAATTCGTTATTCTTTTAATTATATTAATTATATTATACTTTTAAAGCTATTCATTTATATTTAAAATTCTTGTTTTACAGAAAGTGCGGTGCATTCAGTTTTGAATATTAACATTATACTTTTTAATCAAAAGATAATAAAAAGGTGGTTAGTTTAATATTTTTCTATAAATACCTATATCTAAAGTAAACAAAATTCAAAAATATTCTAAATTAATTTTGTTTGCAAAAATTCGCTCTATACGCTATTTTTAGTTATTTATGTCAAATTTAGGCCAAAAAGTGAGTCTTTTTGACACTTCTTGGCCGAAAGGCTTACAACATTTTATCTTCAAGCCTAGAAACTATTAATCGACAACGTTAAACGATACTTACATAAAACGTACAATTATAATAATAAATATTAAAAGAAAAACGTAAGGTCTGACAGAAAGCAAGTTTTTTTGATTGTTCCAAAGTAGTAAATAATGAATTTTTACAGCCCAGGCTTTAATAACCTAACCCAATTGAACTAAATCATTTTTAAGTGCCTAGGCCATAATCAATTACTTAGTAACGGGTGTTGTTAACAACAGTGGCGGGTGGTGGATTTTGGGTATACCGATATCTCAATTGAGGGGCTCGGTGCAGGAACCGGGTATCTCCATATTTTTGCTAAATTGAGTTAGGTATATAAAGATACACCCTTCAGTAGTCCGCATCGTTCGGTGCACAAACCCTGTAGATTAGGGTGGTCCAAAAAAGTGAAGTTGATTTTACAGATTGTCTCAC
Organism: Brassicogethes aeneus; assembly: GCA_921294245.1. Lineage (NCBI taxonomy): Eukaryota > Metazoa > Arthropoda > Insecta > Coleoptera > Nitidulidae > Brassicogethes > Brassicogethes aeneus. Next base: position 54,141,635 of record OV121134.1, read on the forward strand.
CCCCCAATTTTTTTACCTCCAACATCAATAAAAAATTCCCAAAATTTTAGGCCCCTAGGTGTATTAGAAGGGAGTGCTCATTAGCTAAGAGATTTCAGTTTTTTTTTAATTTATTTAAAAAAAACATTACGCCATCTTTTTACTGGTTAGATAAAATGTTATGCCCTATATATTAATGTTACAATTACCAAAGAATATTATTTACCTAAACATATATTTCTTACACACTAGTTCAATCAGCTAATCCCGCACCTTTCCCTAAGAAACTAAAAACTACACTTTACAGTTTAAATGTCATAAGTGCTTTGGATAGGGAAAATGTCTCAGACCGTGAAGTTCTAAGGCTTATAGTACAGATTGCGATAGCACTGGGAAAAGATCCGCATGAAATGCCGTCTCGCAGCACTATTTGCCGGAGACGAAAACATGAAAGGAAGAAAAGATATGAAACAAAGTTTTTCTTGTCAAGGTTTAGTTTTTGTTCATTGGGATGGTAAAATTCTTCCTGATTACCACTGCTTAACTAAAGTAGAACATTTATCAGTAGTAGTTTCAGCAGATGGAATAGAAAAGTTATTAGGAGTACAGCAAATGAAGTCGGAAACGTACTTCGAGAATGGAATCTGGTGGATAAAGTATAAGGAATGTGTTTTGACACAACATCTGTAAATACTGGAATGAAGAATGGATGCTGCGTTTTGCTTGAGAAAAAATTGGGAGATACTTACTTTGGTTAGTCTGCAGTCATCATGTTTTGGAAATAATTCTTAGTAAGGTTTTCAAGTTGTGCTGCTTTCCGGATATTCCAATTTTTAATCGATTTAAAATAATTTGGGTACCTATTGATCGTATCTGCTTCAAGTCCTCAGACCTAGAATCGTCGAAGAATTTTGAATTTTACAAAAACTCCCCAATCCCCTTGTTGCTAGCTGCATTGAAACAAAAGTCTCAACGTTATGACGACTACTTGGAACTGATCGAGTTGGCTTTGGTCGTTTTGGTGAAATCTGGATCAAGGCACCGTGTGCCACTAAAGCTACTATGTCCGACCTAACTTTTTGGAAAGATTTAGAACGCTATGAGGAGATTGGGAAAAGCGAGGTTGCTAGAGAATCTCTGAAACATCATCTTTGGTACTTATCCAATGAACTCGTAATAATTTTAATACCAACAATAATAATAATAATAATAATCATAATATTAATATGGCCTTTGTCTACGCAATAAATTATTTCTTACTTATATTTTTTCAAGGTCGACTGTGTGTTGTAAACTTCGAGTTGTAAATGATATAGCGGAAAGATGGTTAAAACTATTTGAAGAGCATAATCAATTTGTAATTATAAAAAATGAGGACGAAAAGCAAGACTTGTTACAAATCGTAGAAACGAATCGGAAATCTGTTCCGACAGACCATGATTTTCATGTGGATACATTGTCTTCAGATTCATTCTATCATAGCTGTGAGCACTCCCTTCTAATTAAGCTAGAGGGTTCAAATTTTCTAAAATAACTTTTTTTACTTTATATAAAAAAATTAGAGGGTGAGAATAAGTCTATTTACAACTTCACTTTTTTAATTCGTTTCTGGACCACCCTACTGTAGATCCACGTTAGCGTTAACTAAATGTATCAGATACAGGAGATACCGCATAAATTATCCTGTGCAATAATCAGGTAACTCCGGAGAAAATTCTGAATGTAGCAAATTTGAATAATACCAAAATGTAATATTTTTTATTAAAAATATTTTTTTGACCATAATAATAAATCTTTGTTCCAAAATTTTTTTTTCTTAGGGGCTGTCCATAAATGATGTCACACTTTTTTTTAATATTTTTGACCCCTCTCCCCCTCTTGTCACAAAGTGTCACAAATTATAGTACCCCCCTCCCCCACTGTCGTCACGTCACACTGATTTTATTTTTAAGTTAGGTCTATCCTTTATTAAATACCCACTTTGAATAAAAATCCAAAAAAGAAAGATTAGAATAATTTTTTAATTTACTTTTTGTGACGTCACAACCTGCTAAAACCTGTGTGACATCATTTATGGACGGCCCCTTACTTAATTTTTGGATAATAAGTTTATTATTGTAAAGACGTGTACTTATTTTTTTGTAATTACTGGGCAAGAAAGAGGTATCTCCATAGTTAATATTACGATTACTAATATTAACTGATTTTATAATAAACAGCAAATCTGGTAATTTAATGTCAATTGGTCTATAGTACCCATAAAAAAATAAAAATTAATGATATTGTATAAAATAACTTTTAACAAGGTTTTTCTTGTCTCCTGAACATTTTCCGAATATGGAGATACCCGGTTCTTGCACCGAGCCCCTCAATTATTAGATTGAAAAGAAATATTAAAAATGATATAAAATCGTTATAATTTGGATTTTTTAAATGAAATTTGAAATTTGTCGATAAACTATGGTAAATAATAAATTGCACCAATTAAATTTATATTATATTTATTGGGGGCGCCCTGGGGCCGGTACAGCCGAGCAAAAAGTTATCTTTTTTTCGCAAACTTCATTTTAAATTCTGCTTGCGCAGAACTTGTTTATTTAATGTCATTATAAACTCATATATATTTGGTGTGGGTCCCTTATCTAATAATTAAGATATCGGTATACTCAAAATCCACCGCCGCTGGTTAACAATAACGTTTAAATTATAGACCAATTGAAGATAAATTATTTATTTTAAAAATCATTCTGAAGTTATGTCGCCAAAACAATTATGAACAAAATGTATTTTATATGTAAAAAGGTGAAGTTCATTAATTTTTGAAAAAATATTATGTTTTTTATTATTGTGGAATATTTGAATATTTACAAAACATTTGTATTTCCGATATTTTTTCTCCTCTAAATGAACTACACTTACAGGCAAAATAATCGATCCACTCAAATTTTCGATGAATTTCAATCGCAAATAACTTTTTTATTTGATGTCGGATTTAAACGAATATTAAAGAATATTGTAGATAAATTAATGGACAATCGCTAACATTTTAAAATTACTAAAAAATAGACGTACGTTTATAATTTACAGGTTTAAACAAAAATATGTTTTTTACCATAAGTTTAAGACACTCCGTATATTGTTCTAAATTAAGTTTTATTTATCAAGTCACATCTATTCTTAACAGTTTTGTTTTTGGTTCACCTCGATATATTTATTTTTGCAGAAAATATGGATTTAAAAAAAAACATTGCAATTTCCAATATTTTTCTGTATGAAGAACTAAGGTTGCTATGGTCCATCCATAGGCTATGGAGAATGACAGTGACAGTTTTGTTGAATCATCCCATACTTTGACATGTCATACACGGCTTTCAAAAGCTATCAAATTGTTTTTTGCAAATTAATGTTTAAATTTTGAGTTGTGTTCTTACTTTAAAAAATGGATATGTCTCCGACTGATGTTGCCAGGGCCATTAATTTAATCCAGGATGGACGGTCACAGTATTACGTGGCAAGTATTTTAAAGGTCACAAGAAGTAAAGTACAAAGGGCAACATCAGTCGGAGACATTTTTAAAAGTAAGAAGACACCTCAAAATTAACACATTAATTACAAAAAACAATTTCATAGCTTTTGAAAGCTGTATTGTCATCCTCCATAGGCTATGGATGGACCATAGCAACCTTAGTTCTTTATACAGGAAAAATATTGGAAATTGCAATATTTTTTTAAAAAAATCCATATTTTTCACAAAAATAAATATTTCAAGGTGAACCAAAAACAAAACTGTTAAAAATATATGTGACTTGATAATTAAACGGTTTTGCCACTCTACAGAGTGTTTTAAACTTATATTAAAAAACATCTTTTTGTTTAAACCTGTGTATTATAAACCTATGTGTATTTTTTAGTAATTTTTAAAATGTGAGCAATTCTCCATTAATGTATCTACAATATTCTTTAATATTTGTTTAAATCTGAAAACAAATAAACAAGTTATTTGCGATTGAAATTCATCGAAAGTTTGTGTGGATTGATTATTTTGCCTGTGAGTGTATATCAAATTAATTTGACATTTTAATTGTGTTCGTTATTTTTCAGGCCCAAGTACACAACTCAAGAAAAGAAGTCGGGTTTCAAAGTCGTTATGATCTTATTAATACACAATATATCCGAACCGGATTATGGCACTTATAATTGTGTTTCCTCGAATCCAATGGGTAAAGCGGAGGAATCAGTCAGATTGTATGGTAAGTCTTATTGTCATTCCGTATACAATTACTGTAATCTCATGGATATCGCATGGATATTTTAATGATAATCCGCTCCGATGTAAATTATTACGCATAATACCCATACAGGATTTGAGGTGGAGTAGTCAGTAAGATTAAGATTTTGATTTAAAATTATTGAATAAATCTTCGTAAATATATTATAATATTATTAAACGATTTCCATTAAGCTTATAAGGACAACTGTTTAATCAAGAGAAATAAGAAGAATTTTAGATTTATATTTTATTCCGTTACATATTGCCAGATTTTAAAATCAAAAAACACCAACTTTTAAGAAAATCAAATCATAAAAGCAAAAGTTTAATTAGTTTTTATTAAAATTTCATCTAAAACTACGTTAAAAAAAAAGCTAAATAAATAAAAATGTATTGCCTAAAATTAGCATAAAATAATTAAATAACTTAAACTTTATTAAAACCACATTTTTTAGAACGTCTTTTAACGTAAAATGACAGACTTTTAAAATATATATACAAAGTTTATATACAATTTATAAATGACATTTGATTAACAAATTTTAATTGGGCACGAGCGAAGCTTGCGAGCGAGTGTTTAATAAAATGAGTATTTAAAAATGTTTATAACGAGATGCATAATCTTACTTTTATACGACAAATATTTATAATTCGTCTATCTGCACAACTTACGGCGCACAGTGGTCCAAAATCAAAAAAAGCTGGCCAAAAGCCGAAAAATTTAATGAAAAATTGTGATGTTTGTGTATGTAAAATGGTAAATGGACCTATTCTACGTATTAAACTACAGGGAAAATTAGATAGCTTCGGTACTCGCATCTGTAGGTCAGTTACAATTAAGCTCCGCCAGAGTAAGGATTTCGACGCGCCTTATGTGTTAAAATAACTACAGGAGTAATTCACTGCAAACAAATTATCGCGGTGTCAGTTTCCAAATCGGTGTGATGGAGGGTGGTCCTAAAGGTATGTAAAATAATCTCACACTTGTAAATCCTAAATTAAGATATTTTATGAGATATAAAAATGACATTGAATAAGCAACTGTATAATATGAACATTTATCGATTCGTCTTATAAAAAGCATTGAAATAGTTATCATCAACCGAGATCTTATGCTTTTGTAAAATTTCAAGTTGAAATATTGATATAACAAATATAAATCGACAAAAATTTCTTGCGGATTTCTGGCGTTTTGGCTGTAGCATTACATTTTGTAGAGCCGCGCGTTTTTCTTTTAGTGCATAACATAGGGTGGCTACTTTCTGGAAAACCGAGAAATATCAGGGAATTTATTTTATCAGGAAATAATTAATGAAATTGTTATAAAATTTAATGTATTAAAAGAAATGTTTTGCCAAACGATTTAAATAAGTTACAGCCTACACTGAAAGAAATTTGTTGCTAAAAGTAAATACAAATTTATACTAAAAATTTTATACTAGTGCTTTACACATTTATACTACTGTTTATTATGAATGTATGTTAAATTTTGTAATACATTTATTGTAAAGAAGATATGTTAGATCTAAATAAAAATAAACTTACCCTTACTATAAAATGTAAACTATAAGTGAATTACAGCAAAAAAATATTGCTAGAAACACCATTTATATTGCTAGGGCAGCAATAGGCTGCTAACCAAACGAATATATTTGTTTTAGCAATGTATGTGGTAGTCCATATATGACACATAAAATATATTTGCCCTAATTATTTTTTTATTTAACTTTAGTATATATTTCTTTCAGTGTATAGCAAAATAAAAACATATTTATTTTTCAAAATACTTCTGAGAATTATTAGTGGTTCTTGGAAATATTAAACAAGTTTTTTTTGAGAAGTGGTGGTCTTTTTTTTTCTAAGTATTATTTATTTTATAATGAATATTTTGATAAAAATTATATTAAATTATATTAAAATATACAGGGTGTCTCAGGTTTAATATTTATATCTCAGGTTTAATATCTATATAAAATGTTGTAAAACCGTATTGATAATTTGTATGTATGGTAGTTATAAATAAAAAATATTTAGAATTTTTTCTTTTAATCTTTCTAAACTTTTAAAAACTGTTTGATTAATTTATGTTTTTTAATCAAATTACTATTTTTAATGCAATAAACTATTGCAATGAGTATTGTATAACGTTTTTTTATTTTAGATTTATACTCTAGATAAACTCCATATCAGATTTTGTGTTTTATCAAAAAATTCAGAAATCAGTAGTTGGACATTTTACAAATTAAATGTTTTACATTAAAAAATAGAGACAATTTCAATTAAATATTTATATATTAAAGTATACAAAATTGTCAATTATAACATTCAAATAATATTCATAATATGTATTTATAACACAAAATCAAAATAAATAAATGTACAAATTTAAATTTTCAAATGTAAATGCAAGATTCAGGGATCATCTTTTTTTAAATTTTAAAGCGTTAAAGATTGTGATATCAATTTTCTTAAAGCGAATATTGGAATTATATATTTACAAATTTCCTATTTTTTACTTAACCAAATCTCAAGTAGTTGAAAGTGAAACCCTCAAAATAACTCTTAATTTGTGAGTTATGTGTGCAAATTTTGTACACATAATAATTTATAAAAAAAAATAGTTTTTTATTGCGTTGAATAAATATAATTTAAATTATTGAATAAATGTTTATTTTGCATCGTTATTTTGTTTATCCATCTTAAATTCAATGGGTTTTCTAATCCTTAATCCTTTCATAAACCAAAAAAAAGTCTAAATTTATTTGAAAAATGTCGGCCATATTGGATAAGCCATTTTGTTTTTGGAATAATGGATATCAAATTTGTTATCAGCTACCTCATAAAACACAGGTTGCTAAATTTTAGCGATATCAGAACATTTTTTTGGAAAAAAAATGTCTTCCATAATGTCCGCTATTTTGTTTTTCAAAAAATAAATATAAAATTCGTAATTAGCGACCTCAAAAACCACACGTTGTCAAATTTAAGCGATATCAGAATATTTGTTAAAAAAATGTCCTCCATATTGGATCCGCCATTTTGTTTTTGAAAAAAAGAATATCAAATTCGTAATCAGGGACCCCAAAAATGTTTAAGTCCCTGTTTTGGTAAACATAAAACTAAACCTTCATATTTTGACCATGTTTTTGGGCTTTTGGACCACTGTGCGGCGGGTCGAAAAAATCACAAAAACAGCAAACAAATATTGTAAATTATATAAAATTAACAACCTTATTTTTCTTAGAATATTATTTCCAATATTTATCTTTCTTTTTTAAATATTATTCGTACAGCATAGATGATGAAAGTATAAGTAAGATTTATAGCATTAATTTTAAGGGAAAGGGATTAAATGCAAAAGTTTTCCTAAATAAATTAAAAGATTTGAATGGCAAAACATTGGTTTAATATTGCTAATTGTGCTTTTGTAAAAATAATTTGACAGAAAACAAAATGTTGTTTCGGTGTTTTTCTTGTAGTTACTTGTACTTTATTAAAGAATCAGTAGGTACACCAGTGAACACCATTTTTATTTTCCATAATAATGCCGCCGACGGTGGTCTAGTGGTTAGTGCTGCTGACTACAAGCCGAAGGTCGTGGGTTCGAATCCCACCAGGGGTATGGCTGTTTATTTGTGTTTGTCCTATTGTGTATTATTCCTTTGGAGGGGACTTTAAGCCCGCGGTCCGTTCCTACCCCTAACCCGCACAAGCCATTTAGTTGGCTTATGGGACTTCTTAAGAAGTAAGGGTGGAACTAAAAGAGCACTTTTGTATAATTGAGTATGAGTATAAGAATAAGAAACGTATGGCAGGCCCTATCGGCATCGCCTTACACTGATCTCCCACGGTTATTTTAACCCCTTTCTGTTCTTCTACGTATCTCGCCACTACACAGCATTACCTGTGTTTGGTGGATAAAAATTTTCACCCTAGTTGGTAAATCTCGCCTAGGAGGTCGTGGATGACAGTGTCGGTGGTTAAGAAATTTTGTCGCCGGGCCGGGCCATACGCCCGATTTAGTGGAGAACGGGACAAGGGGGGAAAACATTTTGTTTTTGAGGGACATAAACTGACCCAAAACTATTGGAATTTGGTGATTAATAAGCAGCTAGGACCTATCCTTGCTGGTCTTTTTGTACATGTTCTTCTGTGCTTGAGTGGGTTCCAAGCTTGCTGACTATCGACCACGATGCACCGCACTGTGCAGTTACGCATAGACGTATTACGTCACCTTCGGTTGGTTATCTAATTTATGGTCCCCTTAGGGCGAGTTTATTTTGCCTAGTGTTTGTCTGAACTTGATTAATTTATTAATGTTTATGTTAACGTTCTTGGTTTATTGGCTTTGTTGCTGTTTTTATGGAAAATGTTGGCGACTAATTTTTACCTAGTGGAGTTTTTTGTTACTTAAGGTATATTTAGTAATATTAAGGCCATGAAATTTTGTTAATTTTACTTATAGGTTTATGCAGAGTTGGAATTGAACTGAAGAGAAACATGATACCTAGGAAGGTGTGGTAAAGTTATTCCTTAACCTTGACCGCCCACTATTGGCACGCGTTGTTTTTGTGTTTGTACTCCTGGAAGTTCTTCGTTGTAGTAACCTCACTTACCTCACTCAAAGTTGAGTCTCAAACCCTTTTAACACAGGTAGAGCACTCTGGGACTTAATTCAGGCTGAGGTGCTTCATGCAATGTACACCCTTTTTGCACTTGGTTCTGGTAGATCACGTGTAGAATATGTTATTTTATAAATAGCAATGACGTGGTAGTACTATATGTGTACTAACGTACTCGCGTCTCGAGGTGAGGAGAGTCACTGACCTAATTATTAAGTATAATATAATATTATAAATATAATAAAATTCAAATCCTTTTTAGGAATTTTATAGATTAACTAAAAATTGAGTTTAAAAATAAACCAAATCCATTGAAATGTTTTAAACTTAAAACTATGATAAAAAACAAAAACTATTTTAAACTTAATTTTTAAGTAATGGTTCTAAACAAAAAATAAGGTTCCATATTGTAAAATAAATTTTGAAACTATAGTTTAATATATTATTTTTTACCAAGGAGTCCACTATTTCATTTTTATTTGAACCTTTATGTTACATCTTTTATAATATTTTAAGCCACTAGATGTCCTAAAAAGGTCCATAACCGTCGTATCATAAAACTATATTGGAATTTTCTTAAATTTTATTCAAACGTCAAACTGTTTTAAAACTGTTTAATTTTTAAATAATGTATACTTCCTTGCTTGTTTATATTCTTTATTTGCAACTAGTTTCGGTTGTACACCATCTTCAGGCAAACTACAAATAATGAGGTATTAAATAAATATTTAAAAAATTATAAAGTTATTTTGGTTAAAATATTTGTTAATTACGATTATTATAAATATAGTTAAACATGTAAAATTAGTATCTACTTACAATGTCAAGTTTTAAAGTATGAGTTAAAATAGAATAATATATTACGAACATAGAAGTTTTAGACAATTTTTACACTTTATAAATAAATGTTTTTTGTGGTAGGTGTGAGATGTTGGTTGTGGTCTTACAGGTGTTTGAAAATTGGTTCAAAATATAATTCTACTTGTTCGTTTAGTAGGTTACATTTGTCTTTGTTTTTGTTTATTTCATAGGCTTCTTCTTGATGTAATATTTTTATATTTTTCAAATCTTCAAATTTATGTCCGCTTGATTGTAGATGTCTTCCAAAGTATGATGTTTTGGTATCTTTTATGTGTTCTTTAATTCTTGTTTTTATACTTCTTCCTGTTTCCCCAATATATTTTGCATCGCATTCTTCGCATGTTATGCAGTAGGTATACTCCGTTTTTATTGAGATAATGTGTATTGTCTTTTCCGTTTTTTAGGCAGTTGATATGGTTTCCTTTTTGTGATGTTGCGCAGGTGATTTTGTATTTTTTAAGTATTTTTGCTATTTTATTGTTTATAGTTCCCTGATATGAAATTTTATGTATGTATGTTCTTTGGTTTTATTAGTGAGGTTCAAGAGGTGTTTGTTTAAAAGTATTTTTTCTTGTTTTTTAATTATTTTCTCTTCTCTTTCTTATTTAATACCTCATTATTTGTAGTTTGCCTGAAGATGGTGTACAACCGAAACTAGTCGCAAATAAAGAATATAAACAAGCAAGGAAGTATACATTATTTAAAAATTAAACATTACATAAACCTTGCTAAAAATGGATTATCAAAACCTAATGTTTTAAAACTATTTAATAATGTGATAAAACTATTTTACATATCACAACCTTCTTAACACTGTCCAGACAAAACTTAAATGTCCTAAATCCATGTCTTAAAATCATTAAACTATTTAAAAATATTTTAAGAGCACCTTATACGCAGGACCGCACGTTAAAAAAATGTTTTTTTTCAGAAATAAAACTAACTACAACCACAACGACTACAACAACCACGACGACGACCACCACTACTACCACTACGACAGAGTCAAATTTAATTTTAGGTGAGTATCTACAGTTTCAAATTAAACCTTTTCGAATTAAAGGTTTTTTATTCGTTCCGTTTATTACAAGGATCAATGTTCGTTTTAGCATTTTAGCATTTCATTTAAAACGGTCAGAACTAATCGTATATTCATTTATTCGATGGAAATCGTTCCAGTAAATTTTTCGACTTCAAAACATTACAAACGCCAAAAGTAATCCCAAGCGTTAAAAACTGGTAAGATGTAAGTGCCAAAAAATCTTTAAAACAATTATTGATGCGGATAAAATTCGTTATTCAATGAGAAACTTTTCATTTTACGAAAAACGCTTGGACACCCAAACTGTAGTTTTTATAAAAAGAAAATGAAAAATAATCCTAAAAATAATTAAAATGTTATTTGCTGACACTTAACCTACTGTGAAATTGTTCCTGCACTCTATTTAACACCTTCTAATTTCTTAAATCATCTAAATTGGCAGGTTTTGTTTAAACACTATGGTTTTTAGATGTTCCCATGAAAAAAAGTCCAGGGGTATTTGATCTGGTATTCTTGTTGGCCATTCTATAAAACCGTGCACCACCCCACAATGCTTTTCCTGTAGGGAAATATTTTAATGACACCTTTACACATATAGACACATAGAATGGCCAGAAAGATTACCAGATCTAACATCTATAGCCACTTTCTGAGAAAGAATTCATTTTTTAATTAGAAGCCCGCAAGGGTTGATTACGTTGGTTATGTTAGTATGCGATTTAAATCAGGAGTCTATATATTAAGGTACTTATCCGTTCCTAAACATTAAGTGGTGGAACATACAAAAGTTTATATTTGTTTATATATGTGACGAGATCCGAGAAAAGTGACCTAGTTTTCAAAAACACTGCGCGTCAAAATTAACGCATAATAAGTAAACAAGTTCTAGCTCTAAAACGCCTGTACAGCTGTACCAATCTTTTTGGAAGTTTTGTATAAAAATACTTTAACTTATATTTCAGTTTACGCGTCAAAATTAACGCATAATAAGTAAAAAATTCTAACTATAAACCGCCTTTACCAATCTTTATGAAATTTTGTATAAAATATACTTATATCTCAGTTTACGTGTTGGAGGATTTTTCGAGAAAATATGTTTAAAGCCCTTATATTTAATAATAAAAAACGTTAAAAAACTACTTTTAGTAATTGTTTTTAAGTAAATAAAATATATGCTGTTAGAGACCGTATTTTTGTTAGTATACTCTGTAAACTTTTTGATTATTTTGCTGAAAAGTGGTCATTTTTGACGACTTTGAAGCGCTTTATCTTCGTTACTGTTCGTTTGATTTGAATAAAATTTTTAGGTTGTTCTAACAAAAAGGCGGTCTTTAACATCATATTTTTTATTTACTTAAAAAATAAACCCTAAAAGTTATTTTTCGAACGTTTTTTTATTATATTTTCTCGAAAAACCCTCCAACACGTAAACTGAGATATAAGTTGAAGTATTTTAAACAAAATTTCATAAGGATTGTTAAAGGTGTTTTAGAGTTAAAATTTTTTACTTATTAATAAAGATGGGATATTTAGGTACTAAAAACTGAATAATAGGTAACTAAAAAGGTACTAAAAAAAGCATTTTAGGTTAAAAAACAGCATTTTAGGTAAAAAAAAAAACATTAAAAGTTCAAGTTTCGTTTATAATTTTGTTTAGCCGCATATTCAAACACAGAACATACCCACAATAAACTATTTCTATGCAATAAACTGTGTTTCACTGAGTGACACTCACTGCACAAAAGTTCTATGACAGAACATAAGCTCGCTACAAAGAAGGTAACTGTAAAAGTTACTGTTACAGTCTGTGACCATAAGAAAAAATTACTGTTACAGTCTGTGACTTTAAGAAAAAATTCTATAACGTTGTGTTGCACGCCCTGGATAAAATATTGCAGTGTATTTTTGTGATTAATAATATATATATAGGCTATTAATTTTTTAAAGTCGAGCGTTACTACACACACGCCTATGCCGCCTGAACTTCAATGACTTCTCCTATAAAACTTGCTTTTGGATGCTATAGGTCCCTTTTCTCGGATCGCTTCATATTGTATTTTCAATTTGATTGGAAAATAAATAAAAAAAATGAGAAAATGGAAATAATTACGATTTAAATTGTTTCTTTTCTTTATTATGGTTTTTGAATGAACATGGAAAAATTTGTTTGTTTAAATACAAAATTTGTTAAAATTAATTAATTTATTGTATTACTTATAGTTAATTAAGCGTGTAGTATAATATTAACCAATGCATTATAAATTGTTGTTTTTTCAGAAATAACAAGCAATTTAAAAACAACATTAACATCTTTAAATAACCCAATAGGTAAGTCTTATATGCTTTTTAATGATTTTCTTAGAAACCTAATCCGTGCAAATCATTTAACTTTTACCAAAAATAATGCTCTTTGGAATTTCTTTAACAAATTTAAATAATTTTCTGAAACCTTAAATTTTTTTTTAGTAAAGGTTCAAATTATAATATCTATAAAAATCCCAATTAAACAAAAAACACTTTTTTAATGTAAATCCAAAACTATAAATAAAGATCAGTTACAATTTATTACAAAAGTAACCTTATAAATTACAACCGTGTTGTAGTTTTTGTGAAAAATTATTTTAAATTTGCACTTTCCTAGATCGCAAATCCATCCTTGTCAAGGATTTAATCACCACCATTTGTTCTGTTTTGTAATTTATTTTTGACCGATCTAAAAACTGCATTAAATTTAATAGTTTCTAAAGTATGACCAGTGCAACAATTTCCACTTGAATCCTTATTTCAAATTATACATTATGCAAGTTATTTTGTAAAGCAATAATGTTAGTAATTTAAAACTAGCTTTTGATTATACACAATGAAAAAAAAATAAAATTAGCTGTTAAAAATTATTGATTGCAAATTTTAATCCAACAATTTCATCTTCTTTAACATTGCAGAATTTCAATTAAATCGGTTATCAGTTTTAAAACAGAAATTTCATAACTTAAATAAACCAAATTAAATATTGCCATATCCAAGTTTTTATTCATATTTCCATAAAAAATATACAAAAAGATGATTTTCCGAATTTTCAGTCGAGTTCGATTTTTGTATTTAAGACCAAGTCTCAACGCTTAATAGTTTTTTTTATATAAAATTTTAATATTTACACATACTATAAAATAAAAGGATTGTGAACCGTAGAAATATATCGGTCTACGGACCGGTTCGACAGGGGTTCAGTCCCAAATACGGTTCATGTAACCGGACCGTTTGTGGAGCTATTTTGCAAAACTGGTCTTGCAAAAAAAGTTCGACTGAACCGTTTTTTTACATTGACATTGTGAACAGCCAAAAACGGTCCGGTCCATGGTTCATGAGCCAATCCTTGTTTGGGAAATTATGATAAAGCGATAAAAATTTGATATTCATTTGAATTATTCTATATTATCTTTCAAAATTTTAAGTAAATTGTTCAAGTTCAAGACCAACAAGGTGGTATTTATTTAAGGGACAAAACATTTCATAACTTAAATAAATTAAATCCAATTTTGTCATAAACAGAGTGTCCCAGAAGTCAACACCCCCAGGAAATCGTTAAAAAAACTTCGATATTTAAAAGAATACAGGATAAGGGTTTTAAAGTGTCAGAAAAAAAAATAGGAAAAATTAGGAAATAACCTGTTTTTTCCGTTTTTTTCCCAAGCCCTGGAAAAGTTGTCTTTTTTGGGAAAAATTGAATTTTTTTTTGGAAAGTATACACATTTCAAAGAAAGTAGCAATCAAAAACTTAACATTATTTTAAATATAATAATAAAATTACAAAAAAAAATAAAACTAAACAAATTTAATTAAAAACTCGATTGTAGTCGGGTTTTATTTTTTGACCTGTTTTTTAGTTGAAAAAAAAAGTTGCTTAAAAATTACACACCCTAATATATAAAGTTTAATGGAAGAGTTTATATTTATATTTCAATGAGATATAAAAAGATGATTTAATGAGTTCTGAAGAAAGTTAAAATTATGATTATATTTAAGACCTAGACTAGAAGCTTGCACTGTAAAAAATAGTTAACACAACTTTACACGATGCAACAACTCCACACGAAATCGTGTAAAATTTTAACACAACTTTAAGTATTAAATTTAACACTAGTTGGTGTTATTGTTTAATATTTTAGCGTGTTAAATTTAACACTAAAATGGGTATATAAACAAAAATTATTTTTTTTTTAATATTTTATAATTTCAAAAAGACAAAATATTATATTATATTATGTTTATAAAACAAATTATTAAAAACATTAAAAAAAACAAATTATAATACTGTGTTAAAAAGTTTTAAGTCTTATAGGACAAATAGACCGCTCTTAAACGAGATATATTAAAATCTTTAAGATTCCTTTTTAAAAATCCCAATAATTTTAGGGCTTTATTGGTGGATTTCTCCAAACTCCGCCTAGCAAATATTATAAAAAATTGTATTTTTCTTTCTATAAAAACTTATAACATTGCATTTATTTACGTTTAAATCCATTAAATTTAAAGGGCACCATCTATCCAATTCATGTAAATAAATCTTTTTGAATGTTATCACAGTTAGAAGAATCTGAAACAGCACTAAACAATTTTAGGTCATCGGCGTATAACAGACATTTACAATGGTGACAAGCGACCACCCTGAGGTACCCCTGACGTAACTCTTATATTCCGTATACGGAAAAAGATAAAAATGAATTCTCTGTATTCTATTAGTTAGTTTTAACCACTTTAAAAGTTTGCCGTTTATACCCAAGGCATTCAGCTTAGCTAAAAGAAGTGCATGACAGACTCTGTCGAATGCCTTAGAAAAATCAGTGTATATTGAATCCATCTGAGTTTTATTCTCAAAAGCACTCAACAGAGCCTGCTGATAGATTATTAAATTAGTAGTCGTGGAACGTCCTGTTAAAAACCCATGCTGACTACTAACTATTAAATTATTAAGAATAGGTGATATTTGGTCGTTATATGAGGCCTGTCATAGCAAAACCGACAATATCCACTTTTGGTCAAAAATTAGATTTTTGGCGGAGACTTTACTTCAACTAATTATCTATAAGATGATAAAGTTTATGTGCTGCAAAAAGAGCTAAATCCTATTTTAAAAATGACATTTAGTGGAAAGTCGACAATCTCCACTAATAGATTTGCAGCAAAGTATACAATCTCCAATTCCACCATTAGAAATTAGTAATTTGTGTCAACTGATATCCTAACATTTAATGTTATAAGGTATTTTAGAGATTTAATTTTGTGTTTTTTTACAGCTAAGTTCTATTGCAGTAAATTGCACTTAAAAATATATTTAAAATAGGTATATATACGTTTTATTGTTTTAAGAATTGTAAAAAAAGTTATCTTGTTTATTTTGTGCTATTATACCATAATAAGACGTAAAGGTAAAACATCGCAAGTAAAATATTACGGGGCAAAGTGGGAAGAAGATGATGAGTTGTTGTACTATAAAAACTTTTTTGCACGAGGCAACCTGGTCCCATATTTAGAAGAAACTCCAGATTTATGTGGTCCAGTTCAGAATTTTCCCACATTGATTGTATAGTTAAATTTTATAACCATTAAAAGAAAAAAATACAATTATTTTTTTGTTTATTTTTCTAAATCTCCTTAAACGTTTACAACAAAATGAGCAATCTACAGCAATTCATATCAAAGTCAGCAATCTCCAATTTATAATTATAGATTTCACCTATACTATGCATCCTGGAGACCTTGTAGTTTGCTACTAGACTAACAACAACAATATTTAAATATAATATATAAAAAAATTACAAATCTAGAATTTAAAGTACCAAAATCAATTATCTCAATTTACTCAGTTTTAGTCTGACGCACGGTGTGCCTGAACAAGTCTCAGGTCACATAAAAATGTCAACCAAAACGGATTGTATTTTTGGAATATGCATCTATTCCTCACTCCAAAACCATATTTTTCAAAATCCTAGCTGATCCTCTTTTTTATTTTTTTGCAATTTTCTGGATTTAAAAAAAAACAAGAAACCTGAATATCGGCTTAATTAAATTAGATTTATAACATGATTGTCATTCTATATAATTGGTAGATTCGTTTTTGAGTGAGTATTGATCTATTTAATATATATTAAATAGATCAATACTCACTCAAAAATGGATATCCGTTGGGTGAATAGGGTAACATCGGAATGAAACTAGAGAATCTCTAGTTTAAATTACATTTTAATTTCTGTAGCTATTCAAAATACGGCTGCAAGAAAAAAGGTGCAATGGTGCAATTACCTTATTAACACGCTTACACAGCTTTAAGCAGTTTTTTAAACAAAGTAGGCCATGCCTCAGCGAAAAAACAACTTATAGGCAGTAATTTGTTATCAGTGAGAGTTAATAGTATCTATTGGTTATAGAGAATTGTTCTCTCGATAATTTTGAAGTTTTTGAAATACAAATGACTTCAAACGCAAGATTTAAATTGAACCATGAAGAAAATAGAGGTATAGTCTGTGCCCAATGCGGTGAAAAGATAATTTTTGGAAAATTCCTGCCCAATAGCATGTTTGTAATAACTGCAAGATTGGAAAGATGGCTTGTTAAATTTAGTAATCCGAAATATAGTCTAAGAAATATCAAGTTTTTAACTGCAATTTGCGGTACATGCAGGCATACTCTTTGCGAATATGAAAAAAATATTAAAACACGCAAGATGGTGAAAATGCCAGACTTTGAAAAAGAAAATGTTATTACAAACTCTACTAGGAATATCCAAAATGAGATGTGTGCGTGCAGAATATGCACAACAGTAAGATTCAAAGGAAGGTAACACGAGGAAGGGGAAATATAAAAAACAAGAAAAAAAACATATATGTACGAATTCAGAAAGACATGGAAATTTCGTCAATATTATAAAAAAAATTACGCCGAAAACTCAAGAACAAGTCGTTTCTTCAGTTCTCAAGACCCGAGTATTAAAATCTAATAAATCATCATCTTCACGCAAAAATGCTTCTATTAGTCTAACGAAGATTGTCTACGGAAGAGTGTATTAGATTTTTGAATGGTGCTGGGTTGGGCACATGGTCTGAGCAGGCTGGGGAGTCGATCCTTCGCGAGTTTATAAAATACTGGAATAAGTATAAAATCAATTTACTTGAACATCCTGATTATGGTGAACATTTAAAAAAAGCTGTAGTACTCTCTTAAAATGAATTAGTCAAAAATAACTAATTATAAGTCATATTTGACTAATTGTCATAGCGAAAAAGCAGTCACTAATAATTAGTCAAATTCCACTAAATGAAATAGTCAAATTAGTAAATTTAAATTTTAAAAAAGTGTTGACCCAGCCTGGGATTGAACTCAGGTCTGTCACTTGACAAGTTTGTCAAGCTAACTTTATAACGCATTCGGCTGTCAGCCGCTCTTATAAAAATTAATTTTATTTGTCAATAAATATTATTCATAATATTTTAAAGTTTAATATATTATTTGTGTTGCTATTTTAAGCTAAACTTTTTGCATCATTATTTGTTTTATGGGTCATTTAACCATGGAGCTTAGGTATATGCATTTAATTCAAATAATACTTTGTTGTTGGCCGCAAACGATTAAAGAAATTAGTTACTTTTAACTCTCAGAAATAGTCAAAGATGGTGACCTATCTTAAATTAGTCAAACTTTAACTATTTACGTAGTAAAAAATAACTATTTAAAAGTGAAAACGACTATTTTATTAGTAAAAAATGCTGGTACTAATTCAAATAGTAGAATTTTGACTATTTCATTTTTAGAGAGTATACTTTAGTTCTAACAATTTGTAAATGATTCATAGTTTTCTGTAAAGTAATTTTATCTATTTTGGTTTCATAATGACTTCATTATAACACCGCTTTTGGTTCTTTAATGAGGTACTTTATTCCACCCAAAATTTTGATTTTATAGGTTGGCTACTGGGAAAATACAATTTTGAATACCTATAGGTTATAATATTTTTATGATTTGTTTTCTAGTACTTACGAGACTTTTCGTGTAATAAATTTTGTTTAACACCAAAGAAAATCCTTTTTTCTTCTTTAACAGCCGCTTATTGTAAATACTTATTGTAAATTAACGA
Source organism: Brassicogethes aeneus (assembly GCA_921294245.1). NCBI lineage: Eukaryota > Metazoa > Arthropoda > Insecta > Coleoptera > Nitidulidae > Brassicogethes > Brassicogethes aeneus. The sequence continues at coordinate 54,160,537 of OV121134.1, forward strand.
CGCCATAGCGAAAGAATGTGATAATGTTTCAAAGGTTAATGACCTTTCAAACTTCAAACTTTGTTATCTATGATACCAACTATGTAAAGTAAAATTTAACCAAATTAAATATAAGGTATAAAATTAATTTGTTTTATGAAATGTTTGCAAAATAGATAAAATAGCATAAAGAACTCATGTCATAAGACCTTTTGTCGCACTTGTCCATTATAAAACTCGCTCCTTCGTCGCTCGTTTTATAAATTGTCCGCGTGCGACAAAATGACGTCTTATGACATTAGTTCTTTAATATACTATTAGTTATCATTATTGTTTAATAAATTAAAAGATTACTATTATTAATAAAAATTAAATTATGAAAAAACTTCACTTTTTTTCTCTAGTCTCTTGTCAAATTAGAAAATTTATTTATTATTATTATTTTAAAAAATGGAAAAATATAAATGGTGATTTTTTTTCGACTCTCACTTTATATTTTAATTCTTGATTCTTTATTGAAATTGATGATTGATAGGTCATACTAATATTTTAGCGGAGTCCGCCTAAAATTGTAAATTTTAGACATCACTTCATCAATTTTTGCAAAAAATCCAGAAAATTGCAAAAAAATAAAAAAGAGGATCAGCTAGGATTTTGAAAAATATGGTTTTGGAGTGAGGAATATAATAGATGCATATTCCAAAAATACAATCCGTTTTGGTTGACATTTTTATGTGACCTGAGACTTGTTTAGTAGGGTGGGCCGAAAAACGTAAAAAAAAAAATATTTGAGATATTTATTTTTGGGTAGCAATAAAAAGTTACCTTATGTTAAAAGTAATTTATTAGAAAAAAATGTAGCCTACTAGCCCATTATTTAAGGGTCCTCCGGGGGCCCAAAATATTTTTTTTGTATGTTTTTACTGGGGTGGGAACAAAAAGTTACCTTATGTTAACAGTAATTTTAGAAAAGAAATGAGCGTACTAGCCCAATATTTAAGGGTGCCCCGGAGGCCCAAAATATTTATTTTTATCATAATTTAATTGGGGTAACCACAAAAGTTACCTTATATTAAAATTAATTCTAAAAAAAAAATGATCGTACTAGCCCAAAATTTAAGGGTGCCCCGGAGGCCCAAAATATATTTTTTGTTCATATTTTAATTGGGGTAACCACAAAAAGTAACCTCATGTTAACAGTATGTTTAGAAAAAAATAGCCCTTCTAGCCCAATATTTAAGGGTGCCCTGGGGGGCCCAAATTTTTTTATATATATTTTAATTGAGATGGCAACAAAAAGTTACCCCATGTATTATTGCAAAGACAAACCAAATGCCTGTATCAGTCGTAAGTTCTTTTTATTATTTTATTAAGACGCCTTTTAATGAAAAAAATTAGCAACTCTTAGCTTGATTTTATTAAATTTAAAAAAGATTTTGCGTTACTCTAAATTAATTAACACAACCACTATCGAAATAAATAAAGTCTTAAAAGAAGTAAATGCTTGGTCAGTTAATCATAGACTTCAGTTAAATGCCAAAAAGAGTCTTGTAATAAATATTGGTACAGTATATATGATAAATAAAAAACAATATAATTTTAATACCATACATATAAATAATATAGAAATACCTCAGGAAGAAACAGCAAGAAATCTGGGTGTTATTTTTTATACAAACCTGAACTTTAAAAGCCATGCTACAAGACAACTTAGTTTGTGTTATATGAAGCTGAAATCACTATATTAATTTAAGTATGTTCTAAATTCTAACACCAAGTGCAAAATTGTTTCAACATTAATGTACACCCTATTATAGACTATTGCATGCCAGTCTACTACTCATATCATACTGAAACATTTAAAAATAAACTCATGTATTAGATTCATATATTTAGTCGGAAAATTTGACCCCATTACTTCAATCTATTTGGAAAACAAGCATATAAAAATAATTGATCCTTACAAGCATAATTTTGGAAAATTAGTGCAGAAAGTAAATACCTAATAATTGCCTGAATACCTATTCAACAACTTTATTAAAGGATCCAATAAACACAATCTTGATTTAAGACACAATCTTTTTCAAATACCTAGTCACAAAAAACTTTTGAATTCTTTAACATAATATTTAAATATCCAAACACATTTAATTTAGAGTACAAAAATTTGTTATTAACTGGTGTGATATGAAATTATAGGATTTAGTTTAATTAATATGTGATATGCAGAATAAAATAGATTTAATTTCTTAGTAGGTGGTATGGAAGAACGTCCTTACGAACGCAGCCTTTAATTGGATATTTGCTCCTCGAGTTCCATCCGCTCCCTCCCACCCAGTTTTTTTTATTATTTAAATAATAGACTTGTTGTCATATAGGCCGGTAAAGATGTCCGCGCATCTATATATATATGGTTATAACCATTTTTTGCTACCTCACAGCAAATTTTTAATGCAGCTTCTGTTACAAGCTTCACAAACTTTTTTACCGCTTGCGTGTGAAAGGGAAACTTGCCGAACCTTATATAGAAGTCGTCTGCTCGACTTATAAATATTTTTAGTTCTTTTATTTAAAAAAAAACATTTACAAATTTATAAACATTTTTAACCCTAGAATTTGCCAAACCGCCAAATTTTTTACGTCAAACTCTAATATTGGACATTTTTTTGTAAAAATATTGTTAACATTTATGTAACATTTAGGTAACTTTTTGTGGCTACCCCAATTAATATATAAAAAAAAATATTGGGCCCCCGGGGCACCCTTAAATATTGGGCTAGTACGCTAATTTTTTTTCTACAAGTATTGTCAACATAATGTAACTTTTTGTTGCCACCCCAAACAAATTATAAAAAAATAATATTTTGGGCCCCCAGGGGGACCCTTAAATATTGGGCTAGTATGCTAATTTTTTTTTTACAAACTACCTTTGGCATAAGGAAACTTTTTTTTGCTACCCCTAAATTGAATTCAAAAAGTAATTTTTTCGGCCCACCCTATTGTTTAGGCACACCGTGGTCGGGAGATTGTTGACTTTGCTCTGGCAGGCCTCATATAGTATAGTAGATTTAAATGCTGGTACTAATTCAAATAGTAGAATGTTTACTATTTCATTTTAAGAGAGTAGGTAATTCCAATATAAGGCCAGCAATGAAAAAAGACTCTTCGGAAAATACAATTTATACAAATTAGTTAAAAACAGTATCCGCAAACAAGATATATGAAAATAAATTTGAGGTTCCCGCCGTGTGGATCCATCCTTGTCACCAAATTAATTCCGGCAATTTGTCCTGTTCTAGACGAAAGGGTGATCGAGGACGACCCGTCCGAAAACTGGCTGTTCCCGAGCGTCGCCCCAGCGCCGCTAGAGTTGGAGACGCTCTCAGGGGCGCCGCCTGTCCGCACTGCCTCGCTAATTTTTCATTTAGCGATGATTATGCTACCGCCGCTGCTTATCCTCAGGTGACGAATAATTCTCGACTAAGAGCTGGACTAAAAGTTTCGTCTTTTGGGGTCCCGCCGACGCTTTGGCCGACATCTTGTAACTCCCGGAGGACGGGTTTTTCTGCATGTATATAGAACTTAGAGTAAGTTAGAAGGGTATGCATTATTCATATCATAAAATATAAACTGAAAAAAATGTTTCATTTTAGTAACATGATTTTAAGATAATCCAACCAAAAATTTGTGTAAATATTTATAAATAGGTAATTATCATATGAACTGTGCGACCAAAAAGTTAGTTCTTTTTCAAAACGACATAACTTTTTTTGTTTCTTGAACGATTTTATTTTGGTCTGTGATGTCTGCTAGCCTCATCCTCTGGCAATTCATGCTATAGATATGAAGCTCACGGTTCGTCAAGTAAATTTTCTACAGGGTGATATGTTAAACGGTGAAAAATTTCAATATATTATAACTTATAACTTCATCCAAGTCCCGTTTTTTTCTCGTTTTTATTTTGAAATAATGAAGTATTATGTGTTACCTTGAAACGTTTTTTAAGTTTTTCGAATTGGAATCTTAGCAACGACGATATGATTTTTTTCGGATTTTATTAAGACATTTAACAGCCGGGAATTGTTTTCGAATTTTGATTCTTGGTGATTTTGGTTTTATCTGAAACTTAAATTTGACAACTGAATCACAATCAGGAGGTCAAAATTATAAAGAAAACATGTAAATATCGGTTCAGGTTTAGTTTTCGAAAATTTTTACCAAAATATCATTTTGAAAAAGTGGTCTTTACTTAGGCCCCTTTGAAAATAATGGAAGTTTGTTGCTTGTCGCTTGTTCAGAATTATTCAAGGAACAATCTTTCACCTTCTTATTTTCTTGTTCTTAAATGTACTCTTTTGTAAAAAAAAATCAGTTTTCGTTGCTAAGATTCCAATTCGAAAAATTTGAAAACCTTTTCAAGGTAAAACATAATTATTCATTATTTCAAAGTAAAAAAGAGAAAAAATATTTCTTTTTCAAACGGGGCTTGGATGAAGTTATTGAAATTTTTCACCGTTTTACATATCACCCTGAAGGAAATTTACTTGAAGAACCGTGAGCTTAATATCTATAGCATGAATTGTCAGAGGATGGGGTTAGCAGACCTTACTGACCAAAATAAAATCGTTCAAGAAACATAAAAGTTATGCCGTTTTGAAAAAGGACAAACTTTTTGGTCGCGACACATTGAGTGGTGCGCAGTTTAATTTATAATTGAATTAACAATTCACTTTTGATTACAAATCAGTTTTCATTGGGTAAAACTTTATGAACATACTATATTTTCATCATACTTTTATCAAAGAAAGTTGTACGATAACTCATATTTTGTACGACATTAAAATAGTACATTATCGTTGAGTCAATCACATCGTTGAGTGAAGAATTCTTTAGTAAATGACATTATCAAACAGGCTGAGAAAGCGGTTAGTGTTCGCTGCCGAGGCGCTAGCCAAGACTGTAGAGATGGCAAGTTTGATTCCGATTCATTCAAAAAGAACGAATCATTTAAATGAATCGAATTAATCAATTCAGAGTTTTTAAAAGAATCAATTCGTTTTTGAATCAGGGTGAGCGAACTAAAAAGTGAATCTTACCATAAAATAATATAAAATTGATTTGGCTACGGGCACTGAATTAAATGCTAAGTGCGGATCACTCTACGACCTTTGGGAAAACTAGGTCTTTTTAAATTTCTGTTAATATTTCTTAATTCACACGTAAGGAAAATGAAAATCTAATTGAATAGTTCAACAATACCATTGATTCACTTAAGGATACAACATGACCGGTCTTCTCAAACGATTCAATGGTAAAAGAATCAATATTCGGACTTTGAATTGATCCCGAACCAGAAAGTGAATAAGTCACGAATCTTTTTGAACGAATCATTTTAAAAAAATGAATTAAAAGAATTGATTCACTTAAACGAATCGAACTTCCCACCTCTACAAGACTGGTGATTTGAGCAAGGCAGTTAATATGCTTGCCACGCTAAACGGTGGTCAGAGGTAAATTTACGCCGAAAAAATTATTATTTAAATATTTGTCCCAACACGTGACTTTATTATGTTTTTATTTCCACCTTCTTAGTAAATGACATTTTATAGGTTAATTGTGTTGTTTTTGTATCCAAGTAAACGATACATTATGGGAACAGACCTGTAATACTTTACGGGCTTGTAGAAAAGCAATTTATGAAATGAAATGTCACATTTGACATATTAATTAAAATTTTAAATTTGAAAATCGTTATCTAAAGGTGAAAATAAAAGTTTGTACGTGTCACGCTTTGCAATTAATCTATACTAGGCTCACTAGATTATGAGGTTAAACTTCCAGCTCGCCTGTAAAGATTCATTTACAAAGCTTGACACGTAAATAACTATTAAGGGTGCTAAATTTACTTCTGATATAATTTTTTCCAAAATATTTGGTATTTTGGAAGGGAAGGGGAGTCTACTTTTTTAATCTCTGAGCACCCTGTACATTTAATTCAAAATATTTGTATGGGAATCTTATTTTTAAAACAAGCAGGAGTTTTTATGAAATTAAAATTTTTTTTTTCTATTGTCAACTCGATCCGTGGAGGCACTGTATAATATACAAAGTACGTATATTAAAAAAACAGTATTATGTAATAGGAGTAAAAAAAAATTATTACCATTCATAATTATTGTCAAATTTGAAAAACATATTACTTTTATGACCAGGTTGGCGGTAACTAACTCTTATAGGCGCATAAAGGCAGATGAATTTTTATAAAGTCGGAACTGGATGTTATATTTTCGAATGCACTAGGTGGTTCTGGGCAAGTAATTATAAATTTTTACTTACATTCCATTTATTATTTGAACTTGAGAATTTGTAGGTTAAAAAACGCTATATTTTTGACAAATATTCCAAAAAAGACATTTTAAAGTTGTATTTGTACTCACCTCTATCCGTTTAACACTAATTTTCAAAATTATATTTACGCAATACCTTTTTTAACACGAAAAACCCAAGATTCCGAAAGGAAGAGTATTTTTGACAATTCTTTCATGTAGGTATTTGTTATAATGCAACGCTTGCATTTAATTTTAATTTACACTGTATCCATTAGACTGGGCCAAAAAAATCGACTTTTTCTTTTTTTGTAAAGTATATCAAAACTATTGTTTGGGGTGACAAAAAAAATTATGGTGAAAGTTTGAGTTCATAATATTAATATTAAGAAGTCTATCATCGCAATTTTAGATTTTTTTCCCTGACGGAATGTTTGTCTTAGCACTCGCAAACCATTGAGTTTAACAAAATTGACTTAAGAATATTTTTTATACAAAATTGAATGCCCTAAAAAAAAGATTAAATTGGAATTTCCCGTCAGATGAACCGTTTTCTTACAATCATGCCTTAAAAATTAGTATAGTTTAACAAATTGATCTTTTAACTTTGGAATTTTGTAATTCATGTAAAAATCAGTACCCGGAAAAAAACCGATAGATATTCTTGTAAGAATTCAAATGCTCAACAAAAAAGTCTCCTAAGATTTTTGGCTAAATTCACTCCATCAAAAGTTATTTAGGGTTAAATTTGAAGTCAAAACGAAATTCTTGTTTTTTCCGCTCTAGATTTTTTTTTGGTCAGTTAAAAACTTGAATTCTTTTATCAATGACAATCTTTATGTTATTGAAAAAATAACTAAAAATTTTTGGAAAATCTTTGGAAAATATTATTTTCACTGTTACCTATTTAATTTAAATTAAATTAAATAATAACAGTCATGTTGTTTCCTTATTGGAAATTGTTAATTAGTTATATATAATATAAATTTATCAAATTATCATCAAAAAAAAAAAAAATCTACAAAGGAAAAAACAAGAATTTCGTTTTGACTTCAACTTTAATCTTGAATAACTTTTGATTGAGTGAATTTAGCCAAAAAGACTTTTTTTATGAAGCATTTGATTTCCCATAAAAATATTCATCGGTTTTTTTTCGGGATACTAATTTTTACATGAATTACAAATTTACAAAGTTAAAAGATCAAAATGTAAAACAATACCAATTATCTGACGAAAAATTACATTTTAACCTTTTTGGTAGAGTATTTAAAAATATATCTGAGTCAATTTTGTTAAACTCAATGGTTTGAGTTCTGAGCCAAAAACTCGCTCAGGAAAAAAAATTAAATTGCCATGATAGACCTCTTAATATTAATATTATGGACTCAAACTTTTACCATAATTTTTTTTGTCACTTCAAGTCGCATTTTGGATATACTTTTCAAAAAAAAAAAAAATTGATTTTTTTGGCCCAGTCTAGTATCCATATCTTGGTAATTTTGCAAGACTTTTATTTAATACTATTTAATACAATTTAATTATTGTTTATTTCTTTCAGTGAGTATATAATGTTAAATAATTTGTATCGGATTTTGTTTAAATTCAGGAAATGATGTTTAATTTTTTTGTACGTTAAATTTCATTACAATTTTAGGATCAAAATAAAAGTAATTAAAAAAGTTTTAAATCACAACTTAAATTAAATGCGTTTATGGGTTATTTATCTGCAATGAAAAATTTTATTATTTAGTTTATTTTGTAAATAGGTCGCAGAATACTTTCTTTCTAAAATAACACGTTTTAGACCTTATATTTTCATTCTTATATTTTTTATTATAGTTAAAATAAACATCACATACTTTTTATTAATGAAAAAAAAATAGTAGTATAAAGTTAAGTAAATAGGGGAATTTTATTTGTATTTTAGATATTTATATTCTATTTATTTAATATATCCAAAATCAATCAATAGTTGGTTTTGTTAAAATCACGTTATTGGTGAATAAATAATTAAACTAAATTTTAATTGTAAACAATTTTGTGATATTTTATTTTAATTATTTGCTTACATAAAATTATTTACCTACCCACTAAAATTAAATAACTTTGTAAATATCATTTTTACTAAATAATCCGTATATAAATAACATATTTATTTTAGCTCATCTAGCGTCATTTGTAAAAAGTATTTATTCTGCTAAAATAATATAAATTTAATAAATTTTTATAAATTAATAACACTTTTTATAAATAACCATATAAATGAAAGGAAAATTATATGTAGAAAAATAAAGAGATAATAATAATTATTATAGTAATGTTAAATTAGATATAATTTTATTTTGTTTGCTCAATTATTGTTAATAATAGGTACAGGGTGGTCCACGTAAGGTGACCCATATACTTATCTCAGAAACTACTGGAGTCACAAAAAATTTGTAAGAAACAAATATTCACGAAGTAAAAAATATTTTTAAAATATTATATTTTCATTTATACAGGGTGTTCGGTTTTCCTTGGGACGATACCAACTTTCTTATTTTCAATGGAACACCCTGTATTTTTTTGCATTTTTGGATTCTACCCACTCTTTTAGGTATACTTTGTAAATATATTAATTAAGAAAATGTTAATACTTTTTGAGTAAAATTAAGATTTATTAAAATTTCTCTAAATGTAGACACTCGCTAAAAGTTAAAAATAATCAACTAAAAGTTAATATTTTTTATATTATGTAGTATCCATCTCTTTAATAATAAGTAAGCTATAAGTTAATTATTATATTTTTTGGAAAATATCATACAGGGTGTTTTCTATGTCCCGTTGAAAATAGCGATTTTAAAAGTTTAAAATCTTGTTTTTCTTCAATGGAACACCCTATATATTTTTGCATAATTGGATAGAATAAGTAATTACCTTTCATTATATATATATATGTCCTATACCTAAACCTAACAGAAAAAAAATATTCGCATTTTTCACAATTAGTAGCTTTTCTCCAATTACCTTAGTTAAATTTTCATTATTCAAATAAATAAATTTCAATAACAACAAATAAAAATGCTTTTATATATAAATATATATTACTATAATAATTACCATACGCGCAAAGCTACTAATTTTGTAAAATGCGAATATTTTTTTTAGGTGATCCACGTAAGGTGACCCATATACTTATCTCAGAAACTACTGGAGTCACAAAAAATTTGTAAGAAACAAATATTCACGAAGTAAAAAATATTTTTAAAATATTATATTTTCATTTATACAGGGTGTTCGGTTTTCCTTGGGACGATACCAACTTTCTTATTTTCAATGGAACACCCTATATTTTTTTGCATTTTTGGATTCTACACACTCTTTTAGGTATACATTGTAAATATATTAATTAAGAAAATGTTAATACTTTTTGAGTAAAATGAGGATTTATTAAAATTTCTCTAAATGTAGACATTCGCTAAAAGTTAAAAATAACCAACTAAAAGTTATTATTTTTTATATTATGTAGCATTCATCTCTTTAATAATAAGTAAGCTATAAGTTAATTAATTTATTTTTTGGAAAATATTATACAGGGTGTTTTCTTTGAATAATGAAAATTTAACTAAGGAAATTGGAAAAAAGCTACTAATTGTGAAAAATGCGAATATTTTTTTTTCTGTTAGGTTTAGGTATAGGAAATATATATATAAAATGAAAGGTAATTACTTTTTCTATCCAATTATGCAAAAATATATAGGGTGTTCCATTAAATAAAAACAAGATTTTAAACATTAAAAATCGCTATTTTCAACGGGACATAGAAAACACCCTGTATGATATTTTCCAAAAAATATAATAATTAACTTATAGCTTACTTATTATTAAAGAGATGGATACTACATAATATAAAAAATAATAACTTTTAGTTGGTTATTTTTAACTTTTAGCGAGTGTCTACATTTAGAGAAATTTTAATAAATCTTAATTTTACTCAAAAAGTATTAACATTTTCTTATTTAATATATTTACAAAGTATACCTAAAAGAGTGGGAAGAATCCAAAAATGCAAAAAAATACAGGGTGTTCCATTGAAAATAAGAAAGTTGGTATCGTCCCAAGGAAAACCGAACACCCTGTATAAATGAAAATATAATATTTTAAAAATATTTTTTACTTCGTGAATATTTGTTCCTTACAAATTTTTTGTGACTCCAGTAGTTTCTGAGATAAGTATATGGGTCACCTTACGTGGACCACCCTGTACATATATGTATAATATATATTGAATGAGGAATGTTTTTGTATATATTTTTTAATTTAACTTTTAGTTTAAAACTATCACTTTCACTGGGAAAATAATGTTTTTAGGAAAAAAATTATGTAGGTAAACGTATTAAAATTATATAAGTAATGTGTTTGGAAATAATACAAAACTTGTTAACTTGCTGAGAGAACGCTGTAAGCGCCAAACCAAAATTTATCGAAATGCTATGTTTTCGTGTTTAATGTTTGTATTTACCATACATATAAGTATTAAAAGAGTGGACTCGTAATGCCCATTGTTGAGTATTGTAAGTAAAGCATGTCAGTGTCAGCTTAAAAAATACAATTGTGGTTTGTTTTGTATTTGGTTGTAAAAGACAGAAAAAGCATTTGAAAGGGAAAAATCTATATTATTAATGAAAACTCAAAAGTCGCTTGTGAAGGTAATAAATCTATTTATTTTCTGTTAAACCAGTTTCTAAATAAACTAATTGCAAACATTCAATTTTCTTAGTTTCTTTAAGAAACTTGCTTGACCCATCACTGGTAATATTCATAAGAAAAAATTGAACGTACACCTCGCCAAAGTTTTTTGTTTCCACCAACTTCAAATACCGACAGACAGCTGTTTCGACCTATATTGGGTCTCATCAGTGTCGGGCAACTTGGTGTAGTGGAACACAATCAAAACAAAGGACTCTCTTAGCTTATATGCTCGGTTGTTAAGTCAACAGAGCCGAGATGTAAGAACATCAGGTGATCCACACCATCAAACGACGTGGCCTTTGCCGCAATCGGTACATACTATGCAACCGGGACTGCACACAGCAGGAGTCCTTTGTTTTGATTGTGTTCCACTACACCAAGTTGCCCGACACTGATGAGACCCAATATAGGTCGAAACAGCTGTCTGTCGGTACAAAAACAAAAAACTTTGGCGAGGTGTACGTTAAATTTTTTCTTATAAACTAATCGTATTTAGAATGATATCACTTATAATTAAATTTGCATGAAACTGTTGACAGTTTAGTTAACACTTTCCAACATTTCCAACGAGCTCTCCACTCTCTTTTATTGTCTTAGGTATGGTCAATTGTAAAAGCAAATAGAGCGTTTAATGTGCTCTTAAGAAATGTCACCTTTATTGTACAGTTTTTTCCCAAAACTTATTTCTTACTTCATGTTGTTTCAGCATAGCATTTATTTAAAATACGTATTTTATTTTGTGACTTTTATTTTTTCCTAAACCCAAATGGAATGCTTCCAGGACATAAAACATTTCTCGTTCCAAAAACGTAATTATTAAGACTGTAATGACCTAAAAAAATGTAAATATACCAATAGTGATTTGTGTAATTCCGAATTAATAATTGCAAAAAACATGTTGTGTATATGAATGTACATATCCTGCATTATAGCAGTATGAATGTTAAACAATAAAGTTAATTTATTATAGGTTGTTTTTTTATTTTGAAACCGGACTTCTTAAACACTGATATAAAATAAGTTTGCGCTCTATAAATAAGCGTGTACTTTAAAATTTCACTTAAAATTTTATTTATCTATCTTTTAGAATACGCCATTGCTTTATAATAAGGTAAGTAAAGTTTCTGTCTTAAAAATTTATTTACTAATGCCCACTTTAAATTTATATGGAATAGAGCCGATATGAATGTTTGCTTTATTTTGACAATAAAATGTTTTCATGATTTTACAAATTTTGTTTTCCTTAAAAAAATGTATGGCAAATAAAAAACATAATACAAAATAATACCTTTAATTATTTGATTCCAAGGGGCAATAATTGTCTAGTATGTTAAGTACTATCTCCACACCTGAAAGTCCCACCACGTGACCACGTACGGAACGCAGTCTTTTGAAAATTTGGCATTTAAGGCTTTTCAGGTTATGTATTTGTCAGAGTATAGTCAATGAAAGAAATAATATACAGGGTGTTATGTAATTAATATTATACTGATACCTTTTGGTGTAATGGAAAAATATTTTAAAAGATATTTTCCCGAAGATAAAGAAAATATATGCATTAGAAGTTTTTTATATTTTTTGTGATACGCCACTGGTTACACACTTGTGTTCTGTGAGTACATAGATACAAACCAACAAAGTAGCTGCGCGTTGCCAGTTGTAAAAAATTGTTACTAAAAAATTTTATTGCATAAAATAAATAAATACAATAGTTTTAAGCCCTTAAAGTTCTAATACCATTCTGTATTTATTTACTCATCCAGCTATTAACTTAAGCAATGATAAGAAAAATTAGTACCTATTTAAAAACTCCATAAAATTAATTTTTTCATCGGTTTTTTTCTTTCTGTTTACTCAGATGAAATTAGGACAAGTTCACAGGTTAATCGTTAAACATTCAATTTGTGTAAATAAATCCAAACGCCCAAAAGCACTTCCCTTAGTTAAGATATTTACAATTTAAGCACATAACCTACAATTTTTTGACAGAATGTGTTACCAACAAACATAATAAATTAAACCAGATTAACTTAAAGTAAAGTAAATCATTACGAATTATAAATAAAGTTTAAATCTGGTGTGTCTAAATTTAAATATATTTTTTATAAGTATGTTTTTAAATCACAATCATTAGTTTACAAATTTTTACAAGGTCTAATTAGTGATCTAGCGATTTTAGGTTTTTATTTTTTTTCAAGTTTTTTCAGGTTTTTATTCTCTTATAAATATTTTGAAAGTTTGATAATTTGTATTTTATTAGTAATAATAATAATAAGTGCGAAAGATTTTATGCTATGGCGGGTCGGGCGCTCACAAATATTCAATTAACAAATATGGTTTTGTTTTACGGGGAAGCGATGTAAAATGCTCGTCAAGCAAGAATTTTGTAGGTAGGTATATTCAAAATTATCACAACGCCAATCACGGACATCCACCGCCCTCGGAGCAAAGTTTTGTAAGTGCTGTGCAAAATTTAAGGGACCGCGGAAGATTTAGCGCATTTGTTGGTGATAGGGGTCGGGCTCAGGGACGTGAATTTGTTGCCCTTGAAGAACAAATTTTGGACGAAGTGGAAGCAAATCCGAGAATTAGTACAAGACGATTAACTGCCCAACTTGGACAAATGTCCAACTTTGTTACGTGGCGCACGATTCACGAAAATAGTTTGTACCCTACCCCTATCACCTACAAAAAGTTCAAGCTTTTCAGGATGGAGATTATGCACTGCGGTTGGAATTTTGCCATTGGTATATACAGAAAAATCAAGAATATGCTGATTGAAGCCATAGTGTTTCTATACCGATGAGGCCACATTTACGAGAGACGGGATTTGGGCAGCAACTCACACCGAAAAAAATAATGTAGTTGAGTTAACATTTGCCTAAATGTCATTTTTAAAAATGTTGTTTCAACAAAAAACCTATTGGATTAATCTATATTTTGGTGTTAAAGCAAAAGTCAGAGTTTGTCAAAGTTTATTTGTTCATTTGACAGTTTAAATATTAATTTAACATAAACTAATATTTTGAATTAAAATGTTTATCGTACTTTGATTTAATAGCTGGAATTTGTTGAATCAACTACTGAAATTTTTAGGATTACCTAAAAAAAACTATTAAATTAACGTTTAGTTGCTCTTTAATCCAAAACTTTAAATTTGTTCATTTAACAAATTTAAAATGTAAAATTTGCATTCATAAAATTGCCGAGAATGGCGCTTCGAACACTCACGCCACGTCATTAGACAATGACGTTTTCTTACATCTCGCCTTAGTTACCTTACGATTAGGTGTATATAAGATGAGATATCTGTTTGTTTAAGGTGTGTCTAGGGGTGTGTTCCACAGTAGAACTTTCACTACACCATATTGCCCGACACTGTTAAGACCCTCAATACAGGGCGAAACAGTCTGTCGGTATTTGAAGTAGGTGGAACACATGATACAAAGATGTATCATGGGTGGAACACGCTCAAAACAAAAACTCTGTGCGAGGTGAAGGTTCAATTCTTTCTATTTTTATATATATAATAATATATTATTTCCATAATTTTGTTTTGGATACCAACCTTTAAAGAATTTTACATTTTCAGAATGTTAATTTAACATTTTATTGGTGTTAAGTGAATATGCTAAAAAGGTTACCTGGACATTTCAAGAAATTTACCTTAACACCCTAAGAATGTTAAATTAACCAAATTAGCAGATTAGAACAAATATTCTTATTTTGTTCATTTGACTGTTATTTGTTGTTCAATTAAACAATACAATTTGACATTTTTAGATGGTTAAGTAAACGTGCAAAAACCATTGCTTGTATTTAAAGTGCATAAAGAGTTGAATTAATATTTTTTTTGTTGCTTCAACAGCTTATTTTTTTCAGTGCAGGAAATTAATTGTAAATAATCCAGACATTTTTACGCGGGTGCGCGAAAGCATGCTTCGCAGAGTTTAAGCTTGCATTCTAAATAATGAAATCATTTTGAACATCTCAAATAAGGTAATACATTTTTAATTTTACATTTGGCAACACTGCATTAAAAAGTAATAGGTAAGGTTAATCCGCGGTTCCTAGTCGATCAGTGGCGTACTTTTTGGTAGGATAAAGGTTATTAAAAATTATTTTTAGTCTTTGGAATTTAGAAAAAAAAAGTTTCAGGTGCTTCTTTATGGACCCTAAGGAACTACCCATTTTAATATATAATATTAATTAAATAACACCCTGTATATGCCTTACTATGCTGAGAGGTATGCACATTGTGCATTGCACAAGTTTTATCATTAGAATCTTGCAATGTGAAAATATTTAATACTCCCATGACATGTGATTTATTAAAATTTTTAAAGTTATAATGATTTTTCGATGTAGATCAAGTTCAGTCAAAGCTTTTAAACTACCTATTTGTATTGACAAAACTTTATGTACCTAGGTACACTTTAAGCTGGATAAGAAAAACTACCACATTTTTAAATACCATATTATACAGTCTTTTAAATAATCCAAAATACTTATTTATTTTGGTCAAAATAAATTTTTCTAACCTTAAAATTAGAAAATTAGATGATATTTTTGTTATAATATATTAACCTACCTTTAAAACAGATATTCTTATTCCATAATATAGAAGCTAGATTTTTTTTTAATAAATGCTGTTTAGTTAAAACTATTTTATGGAGAAAACCAGATATTTGGTCCAAATTCACAAAAATATTACTTATTTGGCACCATACACTTTAGAATTTCATTAAATGCAGTATTTATATTCTTAAATTCTTAAACCATCCATTGTTATTGTAATGTTATAAAGATTTATACATTTTTAACGCCTAAACATAATATTATTTCTTTCGTTGACTATACTTTCACAGAAAAATAACCTAAAAAGCCTTAAATGCCAAATTTTCAAAAGACTGCGTTCCGTACGTGGTCACGTGGTGGGACTTTGAGGTGTGGAGCATAGTACCTAAAGAAGTTAAAAATTTCATAAGAAAGAACATTTTTTCTATGGTTGCTAATAATATAACTTGTTTTCAGGTCAACATGAATTACGTAAATAAAATATGTATTATTTTTTTTCATTAAATTTTCCGGGCCCCAGGCGGCCGCCCCATCCGGCCCAAGGATAAACCGGCACTGCTCTCTGCTCCGCTTTATGTTACAAATAATTCCGCTGTATTGAGCTTGGTAAAAATAAGTGTTTGTATCCTATACAGGGTGATACCGGTTACTTTGTCCAAAATTGTAGGATTGGTAGGGGCTAGAGCAAGTATATATTTCTCTTCGCGCCAGATGGGTAGACAACCGAACGTACACGAGCCCTGTATAGGCTGTATACAGAGTCTGTATTACAGACGTCCTAGATATGTACTATCGGTTCAGTTATGGAATTCTCTAAATCAGTGTTGCCAACCTCTTTGAACATTTTATCGGTAGATTATTTGGAAATTATTGGGAGAGGATGATAAAATTTCGGTAGATTTTAAGATATGTGTAATTTTTAGTAAAAAAAACAAAGGGTATAGAAAAATATTTATCAGAAATGTTAACATAAGTTTATAAACAGAAATGTAACAAAAAATGATAAAATTGTACAAAATACAAACAAAAAATTAATAATTTACATAAATAAAGAGAACCAACACCGTTAAATTTTGCACAAAGTGGAATGTTCTGTACTTTACCAATCTACACAACAAAAAGCAAGAGTAGAAATCTGTTTATTGTATCATGGAAATCTGCGATAAGTACCCTAGAACGACCATTGTACAAAGGATGTAGGTAAAAACATTTTTAATCACATACTTGTGAAAAATATATAATATTGTTGTCTAATTATAATATTTTTATGCAATTTAATCTAATAAAGTTATATTTTTGAATTATTGCAAGATTTAGATTTTCGGTAGAATATTGATGTCTAACGGTAGATCCGTAGAATTTTTCCGAAATCGGCAGATCTACCGAAAATTCGGTAGGGTTGGCAACACTGATCTACATGGCAAGATACTTTTTTAACAGACTCGATTAGCTAGCCAATATTCGTTACTGACGAGATCCCCACTTTAAACAATAAATTTTTAGCCGTGCCATTACAGACGCACACATCAAACAAAATATTGCAACCCATCGCAATTTATAGATAGCTCGCGTGCGTAAGCAGCCGTGAGATGTATCACTTATGCCGCAGCCATAAGCAGGACGACTTCGATTAGAAAATGGCCAAACGTTACCGGGGTAACATAACGCAGGCCATAAGCTCGCCGGCTGGGGCCAAGTCGAACCGCCGCACAGTGCGTCGAGCTGTGGTAAAAAATTAAAAAAACAAGTAGGCTTTGGATCATTTCTTATAACTGTCATGTCATTAATTATAAATGAAAAATAGGCAATAACCAATTTTAGTTAGCCGAAGTTATTTGTCGTTGAAATACAAGGCATTAAAGTTAAAGGTTGTGAAAAGACGGAATAAGATTAGTTAAATTTAAGGAAAATTGTTTAGTAGTTTGATGAATTCTAATTTATACCCAATATTATTGTTTTGTTAAACTTTATGATGGAAGTTGATTCTTAAGGTAAGTGCTTATTTATGAATGGCTATTTTTTAGCATATATTTAAATAAGGCCTTTTACATCACATTTTAATAGAAATTGGTGCAAATTTACATTAAAAATTTTAACTTAACTATTTACGAAGATTTTTACTAATTACATTGAAAACCATATGTAGTTTTTTTATACTAATTACAAGGTCCATCCTTCTATTACTTGTTACTGCATTAGTTTTTTGCAGAATCTTGCAGACCTTGATGATATACTTTTTTGATTTGATTTGGTTACCGGTACTAATGCTGATATATTTGATGCATGGGTAACAAATAAAATACAAAAGATCCAAGCAGTTGCAAGTAAAATAAAATTTTTGTTAAATATAGATGTAAATGAGTGCCCAGAGACTATCAAAGCAGAAATCAATAGAACATCCAAATATTTTTGCCTCACAGTAAAAAATAAATGGAAACAGTGTGCTAGAATGCGTTCGACCTTCCTCAAAAAGAATGAAGTTTGGCTCAAGCAAAGGTTTACTTTTCCAGAAAATATTAAACTCTTTATAACTAAAAACAAAAATTCTACTCCTAAAACAAGTCGAGGTAGACCACAAAAAATATTTGAGGACGGTACCACTCAAACCAAAAAGAGGAGAATAAAAGATTTACTTAAAAACTGGAGTCCAGCTGAACTTAACTTTGCTGCAAAAATTTCCGCAAACAAAACAGCACCTTCAACAAGTCATAAAAAATGTCCTTTATTTATATCTGTACTTTTCAGAGAATAAATGCATTATCCTAAGTAGAACAATAAATCTATTATATCCTGGATTATTTCCGAGTCCCATGGGACTAATGCACTAATGCACTAATATCTCGATTAATGAACTTTCATCTGGTCAATAAATAAAGTTTTTTGACTTTATCAATGGAGGGTGTGTCCTCCTAGATTGTTAATAACTGCTCTGCACCTTCGTGTCAAACTAAATATTAAATTGTCAATGACATTCTGTTCTATTTGTTTCCGTTCATTTCAAAGGCAATTATTATGTTTTGTTTCACACTGTATACTACTTAGTTTATTTTTAAAAACATTTTTTTATAAAATTAAAAAAAAATATTTTTGATTTGAACCATTTTTTATTAATAAAACCATTTTTTAATAAACCTTAATATATGAGTAAATTAAAACATGCATTTTTCTATCGCCCTGTAGATTTTTTAGAGAAAATGTTATTTGCTTGTACAGTATTTATTTATATTCATATTTTAATAGTCAAAAATAATAAAAAAAACATTTAATTAATAAGATATTATTTTTGATTCCCATCTGCATATACTCGACGCACTGTGCGCCGCACGGTGAGCTAAAAAGCCCGATTTTGGTCAAAACTAATTTTAACAAAAACCACAAAAGATATTAACTTGCAATTTGGACTACACATTAATGCATATAAGGGCTTTAACATATGCAAAATTAACACTTATACATCCAGTGGTGGTAAGTGAAATGGGAAAAATATATATTTTTTAACGTATAAATGGCTATAATTTTACAAATATAATTTAAAAATAAACTTAATTTATCGTTAAGGGCTTTAAAATTTCCCAAATATACACTATACATCCAGTGGCGGAACGTGAAATGGGAAATACTTTTTTTACCGTAAATGGCTAGAATTTTATAATTTCATAAATGTAAATTACAAATAAACTTAATTTATCGTTAACATAACATAAATATGCACTTATACATCCAGTGAAAGCAGAATAAATCTAAGGTAAGTTCGCATCATTATAAATACAGTTTAAGGTGAACAAAATCTATACCTACATAGATTTGATTAGGTATACATAACATAACATAACATAACATAACATAACATAACATAACATAACATAACATAACATAACATAACATAACATAACATAACATAACATAACATAACATAACATAACATAACATAACATAACATAACATAACATAACATAACATAACTTAACATAACATAACATATATGTTAAGGTAGAAAATCGTAGGTTGTTGTACTAAGGATTAATCGTTTCACTTATTGTTTTTTACCTAATTAAATATTATTACCTGCATACTAGCATCATATCGCAAGTTATTTTGTTAAATATTTAATAAATGTAATTAATAATTTTTGCAAGCTACTAAACATTTACTTTAATTACAATTTATTTCAAGCTTATTTCAACAAAATAATTTACTTTATTTAACAATTTAACAAATTTGTTTATTTAACAAATAAATACATATAATGCCTATTTGGTTTAAATATATATATTTAATTTAAACATAATTTATATATGGCAAATTATTTTGTTGAATTAAAGTAATGGATATATATTTAAAGTAATATATATATATTTTTCTCTATATATATCTTATAAGAGTTGTGCTAACAGAAATCTCGGTTTGTTTTGAATAATAATATTTTAAATTTAAATTTCAGTTTTACATAGCAAAATATTTAATGAAAAGAATTAATTGTTTTAAAAAATATAATACTAAAAATAATGACATTTCTTTATTCCGACCAAATTTTACTTAATGGTTATATTTATATGTAGAAATAATTATTCTTATTTTATAAAAAATCGAAATAATTTTATTAAATTAAATCCAATAAAAATTTTAATAATAATAACAATAGGTATTATATAAAATAATAACAATAGGTATTATATAAAATCGCGGCATAAAATAGGTAGGTATTATTCCCTACTCTCGTACCAAGCCAGCCGTGCCCTTCAGGTATGTTTACTCGAAATTTAGAGGTCCAAACTTATAATTTTTCATACAAAATCGCCAATAACAATTAAACAAGGAAAAAAATTGTGTGACCTATGTGCTTTATTATTTTGTCAATCGCCTATGCCAAATGGTGGCCGACTGTTTCCCGAGTGTTTGGTGCTTAATGGGAAACAACTTAATATACAATGCCAATGTTAAAGTTACCGGCATTAACCGATATAAGCATATGAATAAAAAAAATAAATTTAATTTTAAATGAAAAATAGTCAATTAAACATTATTGTGGCGGATGTCTTGTTTTTATTATGACCGCACTATACGTACCTATTTCGATGCACAGTTTGTTTTTGGAATCTACGATAGTTTAGGCAATAATTTAAAATATATTTTACCTGGACCTGGACATGGATTTTTGATTAAATCTTAAAATTTAATAAAAGTGATTGGCTCAGTTTGTTTGTAAAAATAGAACCATCCATTAAATTTTTATTGGAAAAATTATTACAAAAAATATTGTAATAACCAGTATCTTACAAAGGAACAATTTTTAGATGATTTGTAAAAAAAATAATTAAAGTAACTTATTCCATGACCAGGTTCTTCTACTAAATCCTGGGACACCCTGTTTATTATAGCCCATGACATAGGAAATATTTATTCTTTTTATTTCTCGTATAAGTAGTTCTAAACACTGTTTAAAATTTGTTAGTCAATCAACGTTAAGTAACCAAGTTAGCTTCAATTTTTCCCGATAAAAAATTTAACACCCCTCGAATGAAATTGGCTATATTTCCCCGAAACATAATAAATTCAATTACCGTTCGTTAACTTCGTTTCCGCTGCCAAAAAATCATATTAATTTTCCTGATGAAAATTTGCCCAAATCCTAATAGAGAATTAGCTGGGTAAATTCGTAGTCACCCCAAACCCACGCATCCATGATTAGTTGTTGTAATTAGCAGGAGGAAGATTGAATAAGACCCTCTGCAATCAGGTAAGCAAAACAAATACAATTATCTAGACCAGCGTTTCGCAAATTTTTTTTATGATGAAAACACTATAAAGTCGAATCTAATAATACTTATAATAAATTTATTGGTCAACTACACAATAACAATTATAAAAATATGTTGTATATAAGGATCATTTTCAAGAAACACCCGCTTTCAGGAAAATAAAGATCAAATTTTTTTTTGCTTAAATTGACTTTTGGTTGGATTTTTATAAATGTTTAGAGTTTTGTTTACTTACATTTAAGACAGGCAGTGCACTTTTTAATTTTTTTTACGTTTTTTTTTAGAAAAATGTGTTTAGCTAGCTTTATATATCTCCACTGTGTTACCAATTTCAAATCCAGAATTTAATTCAATAAAAAAAGTTGTTATAAAAATAATTTGAAATAAAATGTACTTAGTTCACAAACTTTTTACTCCAATTTTTTATTATATTTTTTATTAAAAATTGTATGCTTTTTTAAATAGGTATGTTCGTTAAGTTACTTTTTAAAATAAACCATTCCAATTCTTTGTTAAAAAACAATACCATTAATATTTTCTTTTAGTCACTGTATTAGTGACTAACTCTAATTTATAAACACGTATTACCAAGTGGTAGTGTATGAAAATCATTTTAAGTATTTTTTCTTACAAAAAAGTAACGAAATAGACATTGGTATCACAACGGACTGGGGTACACAAAGGACTTAAAGATAACGTAAAAAATAAACTATAAAGGGGGGTACGATTTTAGAGTAATGCATAAACAAAATCCCTTGTAGTGGTGCTTACTTGCAAAATAATAACTTAGATTTCTAAATTGTAGACACCCTTTTTTTTTACTATAAGCTGGTAAAGGCCCCTTTTAGTACTTGTATATTGCGTGGAATTTTCCCTTGGATGTAATTTATATCATGAGTTGTAATCACAAATAACACTGTGCGACAAATTTTGACTTTACAATTTGAACTGGGATGAAATGTGGAAAAATCGAATCTATGCAACCCCCAAAACTAATCTTTAAAGGGGTTTTGCTAGTTTAGCTCGAATAATGGAGATATACAGGGTGTTTCTTTTAACTTGAGACAGCTCAATATCTCGAGAAATACGCATTTCACGGAAAAATGTCTTAAATAAAAGGTTAATGTGACCAAAGGGGACATTATTTGGTGCTACCGCTAGCCACCCCCTACCCCTCCTTAAGGGTGAAACGGGGGGTAACTTTGGAAAGTCAAATGGAATGACCCGATTTTTTTCACAGAGTTTGGTAGTACATAAAAAAATGAATAACTTTTATTTGAAAGTTTTTTTCAATTTATCAACATATGGCGCTGTAATTCAAAATTTAAGAAAAAGGGGTTTCCTTGTAAAATGTATTATTTGAAACGTTTGAAAAACAAAAATTAACATTAAATCAACAATAGTCGGCTCTGAAAACAATTTATAACAAATGTTCGAAATGTCGTCCTTCCATTGCGACACCAAGTGGTCGGTAAACGTTTGGTGCGGTACCTTAAGAGAACGATTAATCGGACCCATCTTTATTGACGGTGCATTAAATGGCGAAAAGTACCAGAATTTTCTAGAAAACGATCTGACGGACCTTTTGGAGGATGTACCACTAGCACGGCTCCAAAACATGTGGTACCAGCAAGATCGTTGTCCTGCACATTATTCGACAATTGCTCGAGAGGTGTTGGATCGGGAGTTCAATGGCCGGTGCACCGCGGTGGATCGGTAGACGTGGTCCAGTAATTTGGCCTGCTCGATCACCTGATCTTACGCCACCAGACTTCTTCCAGTGGGGTTACTTGAAAGAAAAAGTTTACGCTGCAATTCCTACAACTTGGGAGGACATGGTGGAGCGGATCAGGAACGCCTGTGCGGCGATGCCGCCCGATATGTTGGCGCGTTGTGTGCCAGAATTCATTAACCGCATTCAAAAATGTGTTGAAATGGAATGACGACATTTCGAACATTTGTTATAAATTGTTTTCATAGCCGACTATTGTTGTTAATGTTAATTTTTGTTTTTCAAACGTTTCAAATAATACATTTTACAAGGAAACTCATTTTTCTTAAATTTTGAATTACAGCGCCATCTGTTGATAAATTGAAAAAAGTTTTAAATATTTATATATTTTTTTATGTACTACCAAACTGTGAAAAAAATCGGGTCATTCCATTTGACTTTCCAAAGTTACCCCCCGTTTCACCCTTAAGGAGGGGTAGGGGGTGGCTAGCGGTAGCACCAAATAATGTCCCCTTTAGTCACATTAACCTTTTATTTAAGACATTTTTCCGTGAAATGCGTATTTCTCGATATATTGAGCTGTCTCAAGTTAAAAGAAACACCCTGTACATATATACATATATATGTATATCTCATATACATATATACATATGTATGTATATCTCCATTATTCGAGCTAAACTGGTAAACCCCTTAAAGTATTTGTTTTGGGGGTTGCCTAGATTCGATTTTTTCAGATTTGATCCCAGTTCATTTTTTGTGTTGCACAGTGTAATTGTAAATTGGTTTATTATAAACTACTTATAATAAAAGCGACGGTAAATATCCACTTTGTTGTTGAAAAATTTTATTGCGTTACCCTAAATTCCATTGCGTTACCATAAGGTAACATAATGGACACTGTAACGCAGTGGACAAAGTTTTGTGAAACCATATTTAAAAAATAATAATAAGACATCACAGTCATTATTTACTCTTAATGAGCTTTAGTGCCCTAAAATAAACATAAACATGAAAAATAGTATTTTTTTTACCTTATTTTTATTATTTTTTTGAGTAACTTAGCGGACAAACAATTATTACATTCGCGTTACCCGCACCTTTTTCAACCGAAATCTTCTTCCTAATTGAATAAATAAATTCAACTGGGTAATGTGTACGTCCGAACATCATTTGTTGATCACGTGAGTGCCAAACAATTTGCCATATATATGTTTTTTTTAATATTCTATCGGTAACGGGACGGACGCAACGGAAAAAATGTCTGGGACATGAGTCAAATTTAAAAAAGTAGATTAAAATTAATTATTTTATATATAAATTGTTTACTGTATTAACTAAGGATGTTATGGATTGCTATAAAGCAACACAAAGTTCTGGTTATTCAATATTAAAAAAAAAACATGTATGTAAGTTTTATAAAACGCTAATGGGACATGCGAAAATGTGTGTTTCACAAGTTTCAAAATTAAAAAAAAATATTCTTAAATAACTAAACAAACATTTTCTGAAAGAGTTTACTAAGGGCTTGTTAGGCTTTCACTTGGTTGTTAAATCAATAAGATCCAAAAATTTTTAACAAAGTTATTGGAATTCAAACTTACGGACAGCGGAAGGCGGGTGTTTTTTGAAAACGACCCATAAACAAAATGTTTAGAACAAACAGCACAATAATGTATTAAGTTTAAATTTTAAATAAACAAAGATAGTACAAAGTAACAAATTAATATTAATTATTTAAAATATACAGTTGAATTAATCGATGAAATAAAAACATGTTTAATCCTCTTTATTGTCTTTTATTTTTTGTGGTAAATGGTTCTCTAAGTTCACATTTAAAGTGTTTTCAAAGATTTTGTTAGCCTAAATTGTGGGGCTCTTATCAAACTAGTGTTTTTAGTATTGTAAATATTTATTGTTTTATTTAGTTATAAATCTCATGGCTCTAAAGGCGTCTATGTAGATTTGTAATTATGAATATCGATTAAGCAGTAGAGTATAATACTGAATTGCCCCATAAAATGAAATTATAAATTAGGTACAAGTTAAATAGAGAAAAATAAAACGCCCTAGGTATGTCAGTTGATAATATACAGGGTGGCCCATTGAAAATAGTCCTGCAAGATTTTTGTTTTCAGAGGTACATATTTACACATTAATTTCATCCGATTTCAAGTATATGTTATTTTCTTTTATTATTATTTTTATGTCTCTACATGCCTCAGTGTATGATGCAGTAAATTATATGCATAATATTTATTGCAAACTTTTGTTGTAGCTAATAAATAAATAAATAAAAATAAATAAATATGGTGAACACTTTTAATATTTATTATAAAATAGTAGAGTGGTTTATAAGTTGGTACCATTATTAATTAAAATTAATTATTTAATTAAACAGGAACCCATAGAAGTTTGTCGGGATGTTTTCCGGACCTAATACCTAATTTTTAACTGTTCTAAATAAATAATAAATTAAACGTTAAAATATCAATGCACCGAGCGCATGGCGAAATGTTTTTAATTTTAATTATGAATAGCAAATCACATTTGATCGTTTAGCACCTGATCATATTCCACGTATCCGAAGTATAATATGAATAGATAATTAAAAAATTCTCTATTATTCTCCACATGAATAATTGGTAATTTGCAAAATAAATGTTAATTTCGCATTTACCGAGGCATATGTAAACAAATTTCAATCGTTTATTGTTATAAATTTACAAATTGTAATGAAATTACCATATCAATATAAATTAAATTGTATCCTATCAAATTTTACGTATGGTAACATCATTTATCAAGTAAATGTTATTGATAATTGAGCGTCAATTTTAAAATAAAACACGGTCAGCACTTTTAAATTATGTTTACGCAATTAATTTTTGTTGCATTTTTATTGACTTAAGTTTATTTTAGAGTGCTCTGGAATGCTTTAATATTGCTCTAAAATTAAATAAATGTATCTAAAAGTATTATTTAGACTCTCATAAAATAATAACAATATTACTTTTATACTCATCAATATTTAAATTGCAATGATTTACCAAAATAAATAAACTTAGTAATAATTTGTATTCCCTGGATTTCCAGTTTAAAAATAAAAATAATTTTTATAAACTGTATGTATGTGTTTTTTAATATACGAGCTAAACTCGAAAAATCCCTTTATAATTTTGTATAATTTGTTTATTTTTTATTCTTTTAATTAGTTTTAATAGACATTGAGTTTCATTATGCCTTAAAATTAAGTTGTTAAAAAAAAATATAAGAAAATATGGCAAGAACGAGGAGTAAGTGAGATATATATATATAGTTGTACACCAGGCTATTGTATAAGTATAAGAGAGAGGGTAGATTCTGCAAGAACTTATTTTTTTTGAGATTGTATCACTCTTGACAAGTTTATGCAGTGAAACGAAATCTAGAAGCAAAATATAGTTTTATTTCAATATTTATGATGAGGTTCATTAATCCATAAGAATGGTCATTGGTCATTGGTCACTGCGTGCACATCTTTTAATCTCTTTGGTGATAAATTATAAATATGTTTTAAATGGGTTTATATTTTGGAACGAACTTTCTAATCAAAATTGGCGTCCAATATCATTAAAAAGTGCTGCTCAAGGGGCAATAAACCACAAAATGCAGTTGAGATTCTACAATTTAAAAAAAAGTGCTTTGAAGTAATCCAACATAGTTCAAAAGTGACTAAAAAGAACACATCAGAAAAAAGTACTTAAAAAAAATATAACCAACCCAACACAAAAAACCAACCAACAGTAGGGGAAGGTGGGGGAATTTTGCGCGGTGGGTAATTTTACGCATAAACAATTCTTCCAGATATGAAGTAAATAATACATTTTTTGAATGTTGCAAACTTGGAAACGTTGCTTTGGGTATACGGAGACTAAAGTGTACCGCAATTAAGCTTGTAGCTTTTAGCTAGTGACCATGGTCACTAGCTAACTGTGATACATGTACGTTGATCTAAGAATTAAATCCATGTCGTTTCCGCTACGAGTTAAGTTTAAATTTCTGACCAATCGCTTAAATGTTTATAACACAACTTTATATGATCTTTCCTCGTAATCTGGTGTATGTTTAAATTGTTCAGGTTAACTTTTGGAAAGTTTTTTAGTATCACAATATTTTTCTTGCAATGGGGGTAATTTTACGTTGAAAAATTGGGGTAATTTTGCGCTGCAAAATTTGGCCAATATGGGAGCTTTGGTATACAGGAGCCTAGATTGTTTAGCATAAACAGTTCCATTTGGGCACACGCGGAGTGTAGCGAAAAAAAAACCCCTAAAACTACATATGTGACAAATGCTGCATGTAGACCCTCTTATTTCTAAGAAGAAAAATTTTATTTTTAGTTATTTATTTTTGATTTTGTTTGTTTTGTTTGTTTCATAGAGAAAATAGTTTTGTTTTATTTTTATGTTTTATTATAATAATATTATAGAAATAAACGGTTTATTTAGATACCTACAAATCTTTCTCTATACAGCGCAAATTTTCCCACTATGATGCGCAAAATTACCCTGATAGGTGGGTAATTTTGCGCAAATGCATTATTTAAAAAAATGTAGTTTTTGCATACCAAACATTTTTTTTTATAAATTGCGCATTATATAAACATAGTAGACTATCGCTGGTAATAATTGCAAAATTTCACATTTAAACTTAACAAAGATACTAGAGATTTTGCTTAGATGCGCAGAATTCCCCCACCTTCCCCTTAATGTACGCATTTACTAATACAAGAACAGATACTTTACACTTGGATGTATACACACGCTAGTTACTGTATTATACTTTTACTTGATGCTTGTAGTAAATGTACACATTTACTAGTAAATGTACACATTTACTAATAAAAGTACACAGATTATTAGGTTACTTCAAGTATAAAAGCAGTTTTCAAGTTATTAGGCATTTAAGTATTTTTTATATATATATATATATATATATATATGGAAAGAAAATCTTAAAATATATTTTTCTTTTATTTAATGAAGAAAAAACGAGTAATTAACGGTAGAAAACGGATTTAAACAATAAACTTGGTTTCACAGTGAGCCGGTTATTAGGGCGATACATCAAAGTCATGACGCGTTTCATTTCGTCCAGCTCGGCGTTAGATGGAGCCACACGCGATTAGTACTCACTACGCTTGCAGATAAACGGACCGAGAACCGTGATATATGCGAATGCTGAATCGTATCTTTGCCGCCGACAATCGGCGATCAGACAAACAGATAATTAACTTCGTCAACCTATTGTGCTACATTTGTCCGTTTGTAACACCTATTAATTGGATAGATTGATTGATTCGGTGAAATGCAATACCGCCGCCAATATATATATACATATGGGTGATTCTACAAAAGTTTGGCAACTTTTGACCTCATTTTGTTTATATAGTTTTCGGAGAAAATTAAACAGTATTTTGTTATAAGAACATTGATAATATAATAAATATACTGTTCCAGACCGAGCCAGTCACTTTTTCAAACAGTTTCTGAAATATCTGTGTTTTCTAAATTTGAATGCAAGGGAAATGACGAGTATACCATGGTACTAATTAAATACATAATTTATTGGAAAATATAGGATTTATTGCAACTTTGAGCACATTATACATTAAATATCTTAAAATCAAATAATACCATACATTAGTGACGGCTGGTGAATTTTGGGTATATCGATATCTCAATTATTATATGGGTCCCATATCTATAGATATCGGACCCACACCAAATTTATATGAGTTTATACTGACATTAAATAAACAAGTTCTGCGCAAGCAGAATTTAAATTGAAGTTTGCGAAAAAAAGATAACTGAAACATCGAACATGGAACTGATGAATGGGATACAAATTTGAGATTATAATTGGGAATTAAGTATTTTACTGATATTTTTTATTAGTGGATGCTACTTATCAACAAATCCCATTTATACTTATATAAATTACAATGAAATATACAGGGTGTCCCACAATTAGTGCGACAAAATGAAGGTGTATTATCTAAAGACCCCCCGGAATTCCAGAAAATTGTTTAAAAAATTCTTTCTTCATTATTTAATAAGATACAGGGGAGTCATATTTTCTTTATAAGGCAACATTGCCTCATAACAAAGTAATAGTTTAATTCTTAATCATCATGACAACAAACAACAATGTTAGAAAATGCCAAATTTTAATGTCAAAATTTGTTACTTTAAGTTATAGGTTATTTATTTTACGTCAGACAGAGACTCCCTGTATTTTTTTCTATCCAACCTTTAACTTAAAGTAACAAATTTTGACATTTAAATTTGGACTTTTCTAACATTGTTGTTTGTTGTCATGATGATTAAGAATTAAACTATTACTTTGTTATGAGGCAATGTTGCCTTATAAAGAAAATATGACTCCCCTGTATCTTATTAAATAATGAAGAAAGAATTTTTTAAACAATTTTCTGGAATTCCTGGGGGTTTTTAGATAATACACCTTCATTTTGTCGCACTAATTGTGGGACACCCTGTATATATATATACGTAAGAAAATAACTACTCACCACAGTACTGAAATTTTGACTGGAATATACCACAACTTCGCCGCTTGCATTGTTTTTAAGATGACTGTCGTACAAAGGGCGGGCTCTGTAGGTAATTTTTTACCAACAATTGAGTTCAAACGAGGACTTGACGTTTAAAGTTCAATATTTCGCAGGAATTTTGAATTTTAACATTGGACAGAGAACTGATATGATAAAATATGAAAATACATTATTTAATGTTTTATGGTTTGTAGTGAAATTGATAAATTTAAGATAAATTGAATATATTTTAAAATAAAACCACTCAAATATTTGATTCAGGAGTTGTGACACGCGAAGGTACTGATGTTTTGAATATTTATTATGTTTTTCTACTGACTTGCTTTTAAAAATATATTAAAATTGGGTGGACAAGTTAAAAAAACCTGGATCTTTTGTAATATACTAAAATTTTTACAAAAAATATTAAAATACCTACCTACTATATTGACTGATGACATCAAGTTGTCCAACTTTTGTAGAATCACTCATTAAAAAACTTGTTGTGTCACAATTTCGAAAACTACCAGAAATGGCGATACAAGAACGTAGGTAATATAAAATTAGGAAAACATATTATAAAAAAATCTATCCCAATACAAAAAGCACCACAAAACAATTTTTATTTAGAATTTTTTAAAAATAGTACATTACGAGGCTGAGGCTTAGGTCGCTGGCTTCATGGTGTTGATTTGCCATACCTAAAAGAGTACGTTTATTTTAGTGTTATTGATAACCAAGAAGATCTTGGTATATTTTTCGACAGTCGACATGTCGACATGCGAAATTAGGGTGATATAATTTAAGTTTTGACTAATAAGACCAATGTGTATTTACAATAAATAATTTTTTCTACTCCCACCTTTAAAACGCCCTTTATCGTACATGTTTCCATGACACTAAGTGACCTTTTAAATACATATTGACAAGTTGTGGCTTTATGGCGCTTTAGTCACGGGCTGAAGTTAGCAACAGGTTTTTAGTCACAGGCTGAAGTTAGTTTTAAGTTAGTTGACAGTTGTCAAAAGTCATACAATCGTTAAAATAAATTGCCTTTCTTGTAAAATAATACTAAATGTGAAAATTATTTTATTATTAAAAATACAAAAGTATTAAATAGTTTCTCAACGCCAATGTTTAAAAATTTTATATGAACATTGTACGTACAGTAGTGGCCTTTTAATTACGTGGCAGTAAACTATAACTTAAATTCGGGCACGGACTCCACAAACATTTTCTTTACTTTCACTGTGAAAAACTGTCAATTTTCAAGAAATACATTTCGATTTATAACCTTTATAATCTGTGTTTATAAAATATAAAAATTTGACTTTTGACGGTGACACACAGATTCCCCTATTGTTTCATAGATGGCGCTCTATACAAATTTTTGATTTAAATCATTTTAAGATAATAATAAGTATTTGTCGTAGAAAAAGTATAGTATGCACCTCGTTTATAAACTTTGCTATACACTTATTACTTTAAGCACTCGCTCGCAAGCTCGTTCATGCCTAAATTAATTCAATATTACGTCATAATCAGGGCATCTATCGACGTAATGACGTCAGTGAATGACTGAAAAACGACGTGTTTAACACGTCACTTTTAGGGCAAAATGTCACAGCCCACTGACGTCAAAAACATGACGTTTGCTAACGTCATCTTATGACGTATATTATAATCACGTCAGTCTTTATCACGTTACTTTTAAAGCAAAATATTACAGTCCACTAACGTCAAAAAATGACGTTAACTCACGTCATCTTATGACGTCAATTGTACTTTAAAAGATGACGAAAGATCACCAATAAACGACGTCTGAAACACGTCATCTGACGTCACTCTGTTTGCTGGGTAATGTTCTACTCGTGAACATATGTAATCTAAATTATTATAAAAGGTTTGTAATATTACCCACCTTTTTATTTGTCTTCTGAAAAGAACACTTACAAATAAATAAAAGTATGTAGATATTTAGTTTACGGTTAAGATTGATGTAGTTATCCTTTCTAATACGTTAAAATATATTGTTTTTTAAGATTATTTCGAATTATAATGAAATGGCGCGCTTATTAATTTGCACTGTGCAAGAGTGCAAACATTACCATTGTGCGGTCTGGATGGGTCGATAGTAATATTGAATGACTTATTTGCGTAGTTTATATTAAATTTCATCGCTATTAACCAATAACCAAGCTAATAACCAATATTTATTTAACTGTATTTTTAAAGGAAATTCTTATTAATAATGTAATTATGGATTTCTATAAAAAACCTCGCATTTATTATTGTTTTTAATAAAATTCAATGTAAGCTTAGAAGTTATTCAATATAATATTATATCTTTTTATAGCAAAAAAGAGGCCACTAATAATTTACGTCAACAGAATTTTGTATCTCTATATGAAATTGCCCGTTATAAAAGTAGAACAGTTTTTGAGATAGTCAATTTTCCAAATAATATGGAATTGATTATATCCCAAAAACTGCTCTACTTTCATATTTTTTGATAACATTTTCAGATTCAGGGGACAATTTACATAGGAATTGACTGTAGTCCGGTATACAAATGGCTGTGGACATATTATATGCGCCTATGCATTCGGATAAAGCATCAGATTCTGCCATTGACAGTGACAGTCATTCATATTAAGTAAATGTTTTTTAGGTTTTGTTAGAAGATAAAATAGTATATGTTATTCCAGAAAAAAGGTCTTCTTGTGCTTTACTCAATTGCTTTGCCTTGGCTCAAAGGGTCTCAGCTGCAATCTTTTGAGCTCAGCACAAAAAGTATATAACTATACTGCCCTACTATTGAAAAAAACCGACAATAAAATACAGAGAATGGGTAAAATAATGGGGGGTTAACTTTAAGCAGGGCACTTCATTAAACTACTGTATATTTTCAAATTTAAAAAATTAATAATTTTTTATTAAAACATTATTTATAAAAAGCTGTATCCCACAGCTTTACTTGCGTTTACATTCAAACATTAAAGTTTATTATTTTAAAAGCAAAACGTTTCACCGCACTTTTTTTAATTTTTATTTGCAAAATATTTCTTAAGAAAATACAAATATAAATGTGAGAATGCCTGACGTGCACTTCAAAAGCAAAACATAAATTTTTAAAATCTTTGAATTTACATTTATCTAAGACGCCTTTAAACGAGTCTATTTACTTATTCAAACTTGCCTAGAAAACCGCAGTTCCGTATATATGTACTACAAGCGTAGATTTTAATAAAGTATTATATTAAATATTCAAGAACAGCAATAACAATTTTTGGATTGATGAAATATAACGTTGCTAAGGTATGTTTTATTATAAACAACAGTGGAAGATTTTTTATTTTAAATGGTCAAATTAAATTTAAATTATTTTTGTTAAAATGTTTATAAAATAGGGATTAAAAACATATTGGTTTGGTTTAATATTTTTGTGCTTTTGCTACTTTTCTTTATAAGTAAATACTATTTAATTACCAAAGTTTACATTTACCAACCATGTATTAATATTTGATGGAGAAACAAGTTAATTCAACATTTACAAGGTAAATAATGTTTATACGTTAATTTAAAACCCTTATACACGCATGCAGGGATTCATGTCAATGAGAAACAACAAATTTAGATAATCGTTTATGCTTAACGAAATTGAATTAATTTAAAAAAAAATATAACACTTTAATATATGAATAAAAACAACACTATTTTAAATTTTCATTATTTTATAAAATAGTAAAACATTTTATTTCTTATTCATATATTAATAATATGGAGTTTCATCAACAATTTAATAATTTAACCTGAAATTGAAAAGAAACGTTTAGCGTATTTGCGACTTTTGACACAAAAGTCAAATTTAAGGTTATCAATTATTAATTTTACATTCCATGTTGTGTGAATGATTCATTGGATATTTACAAGGAGTGTTCAAAAAATATCAGGAATTTTCGTTTTTTGAAACAAATATTTAGATATTCGTCTACATTAATGTTCTCGCCTTCAAAATAGTTCCCATTGGATATTATGCACATGTGCCAGCTCTTCTTCCAATACTCGAAACACTTCTAAAACTCGTTCTTTGGGATAGCCTTTAGTTCTTTCAGCGATGCGCTTTTAATGTCATCTATGCTTGCAAAACGACTGCCCTTTAAGGTTCTCTTTATTTTTGGGAATAGGAAAAAGTCAGACAGAGGCATGTCTGGCGAATATGGAGGCTGGGGCATCATTACAGTATTGTTTTTGGCCAAAAAGTTTGTTCAAAATTTAACAATTTTAGAACAAATTTTGCTGCCACGCGTTTCATACCCAAAACATTCGAAAAAATTTCATGGGATGAGCCAATCGATATACCAACATCATCAGCGACTTCTCTGATGGTTCACAACCATTTCTTCCACTTTTTCCATGTTTTTATCGGTTGTTAATGTGCTTGTGCGTTCGGGGCGTTTATCATCTTCAACGTCTTTACGGCCATCTTGGAAACTCTTATACCACTTGTAAACTCTTGTTTTACTTATAGCAGACTCACTATAGGCCTTTGTTAACATTTCACAGAATTTATTTCATTTTTTAAGCAAAACTGGATACAAATTCTTTGATCCATTTCTTTTAACGAACGAAAAATCGCCGAGCTCAAAAAACACGTCTAACCTTAGCGGTTGCCGCAGACAAAGTAAACAATGAAAACAGCTAAAGTGTGTATCATACTTCGGGGGCATGTATACCAACATAATAAAGAAAATTTTATGACAACCGGACCCTCCGAACTCGCGAAATTTAACAATTCCCGTTATTTTCTGAACACACCTCGTACAATTTAAGAAATAAAACTCTTAATTATGCAGAATTGACAAAATAACCTATGTTGTCAAACTAAACATAATTTAAGATGGCGATAGCTTAAATTTTGTGTACTGAGGCATTTATTGAATAAATTTTGGTCCATTTGGATTGCCTTGGATTGCCTTAGTTCCCTTCTTAGAGGAACCAGAGAGCATGTTAATTATGATAATGGATGAGAAACAATAACTTAAGTGTTGTTTTTTCATATCTCTCAATCCTGAGTTCTATTCATTTTATAAAGACCTAAAGCATGATCTTTACTAAAATAACAAGTGTGCTTATTTAATAGTATATTATGAATTAAGATTTTAGATACAATTTTAATTTAGGCGCGAGCTACATAAAATAAAAAATTATACATTTTTTATTTTTCAAGGTATGCAATTATTTTTTGCTTGTATTGTATGCACGCCACTGCTACCTATACACGTGTGTTGTTTTATTTGCAGTGTTATTATTTTTTTTATTTTCGAGTGGTTTTATTCGTTTCAAATTTTGCAGAATTTTAATTATTTTGAGTTGAAGGTAAATACATGTTCAGTAAATTTCCAATTAATTCGAGTCCGTGTAATTAAAGACTACTGGATTGTCCGTTTCAAAACGCATTCTATTATAATGAGCATATAAATTACGGCGATCGGAAACTGCATGTGGCAATATTCATGTTATGCTGGACACTTTATCATTGTTTAACCACTGTAAAGCACACCTTACCTTAACACTCAAATACTTCGATTAGGTACGCTGCCCATTGAGCAATAATCAAAACCAAATTTGATGTTTTTATAAATTTTCTTTGTATATTTTACAGAATGTTAAAAATTTATCTGTATGAATTTTAATTAAATTATAAACAGTATGTACAGTAGGGTGGTCCTTAATAAGGTTATTTTCAAATTTCTTTGCTCCCAGGGGCTCAAATACTTCCAAATTGATAAAAAAAAATTCCCTGAAAATTTGAGCTCTTAATATTAACTCTAAGATAGTGCGCATTCCAATCTAAGTTTCCTATGGAAATAACATAGGAAAAATTACTTTTGTTGTTTATAATTTTATATCTTTGGAACGAATGAATTAAAAATTATAAATCATACATATTTTTATAGAGAATTTAACGCTCTTATAATTTTTCCATTTGTCTATTGGTTTAAAAGTTATTCAACGCCAAAGTTTAATTTTCATATTATTATTAATATTATCAAGGCTTTTTTATGAGGCGCCGTTTGTGTCAAAATTAAAAGTGCTAAATAAACTTATTAATATTATAATAATATCAAAATTAAACTTTGACGTTGAATAACTTTTAAACAAATAGACTAATGGAAAAATTATAGAAGACCTTTTTTGTAGAGCGTTAAATTTTCTATAAAAATATGTATGATTTATAATTTTAAATTTATTCGTTCCCAAGTTATAAAATTATAAACAACAAAAGTAATTTTTTCTATGTTATTTCCATAGGAAACTTAGATTGGAATGCGCACTATCTAAGAGTTAATATTACGAGCTCAAATTTTCAGGAAATTTTTTTTTATTAATTTGGAAGCATTTGAGCCCCTGGGAGCAAAGAAATTTGAAAATAACCTTATTAAGGACCACCCTAATGTACAGTGTAAATGGAATTACCTGGTTTATCCATTAAATATAAATGGTTGGTATTAAATGTCTTTAATAATCTTTAAAAATTAAAAATTATTTCCTGAAAATAAGTAAAATAAAAACTTGTTTAAATGTTTCTAAAGTAAATAAGTCTAATAACATTTATCGTTAATTTTTTATTAACCCCTCCATTTTTGTTTGTTTTTAGAAACATTTAATAATCTTTAAAATTAAGGTTCAAACAGTTTTATTTATTTATATATAACTGGATAAAAAACAAACACTGTTTTTGAGTTTCACAAATTTATTTAAATTTTATTCGACAATTGTTTCGCTAACACTGTAGCTACAGTGTTAGCGAAACAATTGTCAAATAAAATTTAAATAAATTCGTGAAACTCAAAAACAGTGTTTGTTTTATTTTTGTTTATCCAGTTATATATTAGTGACATGGAGTTTCATTAAGTAAAGGTCGAAACAATAAAATGTTTTATTTATTTACAAATATTTAAATGTTTTACTCAAAAAACTATTATAATTCGTAATAGATTCTAGCCCCTAGCATTCCCTAACAATTTCACTGTCATGATCATCATCATCTTCATCATCATCATCATTATCTGAAAATTATCTAACATCTTTTATGTTTGTCATATACAGTTTAACCCATTTGTTTGCGACTCACCCCTGTAAAATCTTTATTTATTGTGCGATTTTATATAAGCGGATTTGTTTTAAAGTGTATATCTTGATAAACTGTATTTTTGAAGTAAAAAACGCCATATTTTTACAAAATACAAGGCCATAGTAGTCTGTCTTTAAGAGTAAGTTTTTAGCGATTTAAAAAAAAAATCCAAGCACGGCACTGGATTCACCACCCCTCAAAACGATCCTATACTAAATTTTATTAAAAATATTAAAAATTAAACTAATAGTAACCTGGTACTATTACTATATTCAATATTTCAATGTTTTTTCATTGATAACTTGACAAACTAAATTTTTTTGGTTATTATTGTGTATTCTGTTTTTTTTTTAATTTTTTAATAAAATTTAGTATAGGGTCGTTTTGAGGGGTGCCGTGCTTAGATTTTGTTTTTAAAGAAATCTCTAATATGAATTCTTAAAAATTTACCTACTCTTAAAAACTGACATAGTATGCCTTGTATTTTGCACTAATATGGCGTATTTTGCTCCAAAAATACAGTTTATCAAGATCTACACTTTAAAACAAATATATATATATATATATATATATATATATATATATATATATATGATACTACTTGATACCACCTGAAACACATATATGAGAGGCGATACTACTTGATACCATATATATATATATATATATATATGGTATCAAGTAGTATCGCCTCTCGAGGCTGTCTAAGTTAGTTAAACTTTTTTTATCGTTAAGCGTTTTATAATTTAAACTTTTTTATTTCAACCCCCAAGTTGACTAAAGTGATTGATTATGCTGAAAAATAATGTTGATCAATTAAGTAAAGGCTGTAAAAACGCATTGGAGCTAATCAAAAAATTCGATAACTGTCAGATCTAAATAACCTCTAAAGGTCAAAACATAATTATAATTGTTTTTAACAATTAAAACAAACTTTTGCCCTTTATTACTTAATTGTACATACAGGGGTTTGACTTAGTAGGGCAGTATAGTTTTATACTTTTTGTGCTGAGCTCAAAAGATTTCAGCTGAGACACTTTGCGCAATGGCAAAGCAATTGAGTAAAGCACAAGAAGACCTTTTTTCTCGAATAACATATATCTACTATTTTATCTTCTAACAAAAACTAAAAAACATTAACTTAATGACTGTCACTGTCAATGACAGAATCTGATGCTTTATCCGAATGCATAGGCAGATAATACTTTTATAACCGGCAATTTCATATAGAAATAAACTTCTAAATGTGCGGTGACAGTCATTTTTAAATATTTTATTTTAAAAGATATACAGGGTGTTTCAGAATAAGATGCTGAACCTTAAGGGTGTGAGTCCTTAGTTGATTTTAAGAAAAAAAGTTCAAATAAACCTATGACCTAAACCTCTTAATTTTTGAGTTACAGGGTGTTAAAGTTTTAAGAAAAAAATTGTTTTTTATCATAACTTTTAATAACTTCCTAGATATTTTTATAAAATTTGGCACACGCCTTCTAAGCATTAACACTAAGTTTTTGATGTAGAAGATTTTTTATTTTTTTTTACCAGTGGCGTCCGTACAGGATGTGGTCTAGATATTTTTGGAAAAATATTATGCACGTCACTGCTATTTTTCAAAATATAAATTATTTTTTAAATCCCCATTCATTTTGGGGTAAATTTGATTTCTTGACCATTGTTCGTACGACTAACGGTTTTCGATGAAAAAAATAAAAATGGAAATATTTTAAATATTACTCATGTTCTAGTGTGGAGAATTCTTCATGATTATTTGTTATATACTTACCATATTCAACGGGTCCAGGCCCTACTTCCTCGGTATTTTCCATTACGCTTAAATTTTTGCCAATGGTTTCTTCAAATGGTTACCGACAATTATCAGGGAAACTACCAACAACAATTTTCTGTAAACGTATGGGCTGGAATTATTGGTGATTATTTCCCTCAATATAATATGAACCAATCAAAAGCCTTTAATTTTCGAATAAATTTCGTTTAAATAAGCGATTAAATCACTAGACCTATTTAACAGCGATTAAATTTTAGCCTCCATATTGGATTTTTGTTTACGATTTTATGGTGTTATTTACAAGTTTTAACATACATTTTTTAAAAAAGTTATCTAGTTTACGAAATATCAATTATTACTTATTACATACCTTAAATTAATGGAATTTTCTTTAAAAAAATATTTATAAATTTTGACACATACGTCAGATTTTATGAATGGTCAAATAGTTTCCTTTAATTCGAGAAATAATCTAGACGTATATCATTCAACCTATAAATTTAATCTGTCAAACTATGCTCAGTAAGTTTTTTATTTGATTTTTCTTTTTGGAAAATAGTTTTATGCAAAATAATTAAAAATAAAACCCCTCCACCGCTACGCGGTCTCGTGATTTTATTAAATTATTTTGCATTCAACATTTTCCAACAAAAACCAAACAAAAAACTACTGAGCCTAGTTTACCCGATTAAATTCATAGTTCTCGTGATATAATATATGATTATTTACTTGGACCTTATTTTCTACCAGGCAGATTGAACGGAAATAGTTATCGCCAGTTTCTTGAACAGAGTTTACCAAATTTGCTAGACGACGTCCCTGCTTTTACCCGGCTTCATATATGGTTTATGCACGATGGTTCACCTCCCCATTTCAGTCTCCAGGCACGGGAATTTTTAAATCTACATTATAGAAATCGCTGGATAGGGCGAGGAGGAACACAATCGTGGCCACCTAGATCGCCAGATGTAAACGGTCTAGATTTTTTCCTATGGGGACATCTTAAGGCGATGGTTTACAGCACCCCAATAAATACTGAGGAGGAGTTGAGAAACCGCATAATAGTTTGTTGTGACACTATCAGAAATACTCCAGGAATTTTTCTAAGGTTACGAAACTCAATGAGGAGAAGAGCTGAAGCATGCATACTTGCAGGTGGTGGCCACTTTCAACAGCTAATCTAAATTATTTTTGTTTTTGTTTACGTTATTTAATGTTAGTTCTTTTAAAATTATTTTATAATTAAATTTAATTTTAATGTTTATTTACTCATGGCATTGTTTTCTCAATATGCGCAATAAATGCTTTTTATTTTTTCATCGAAAACCGTTAGTCGTACGAAAAATGGTCAAGAAATCAAATTTTCCCTAAAATGAATGAGGATTTAAAAAATAATTTTTATTTTAAAAAATAGCAGTGGCGTGCATAATATTTTTCCAAAAATATCTAGACCACATCCTGTACGGACGCCACTGGTATTTGAACTTTTTTTCTTAAAATCAACTAAGGATTCACATCCTTAAGGTTCAGCATCTTATTCTGAAACACCCTGTATAATATTATTTTGAATAACTTCTAAGCTTACATTGAATTTTATTAAAAACATTAATAAATGCGAGGTTTAGAATTCCATCATTACATTATTAATAAGAATTTCTCTTAAAAATACAGTTAAATAAATATTGGTTAATAGCGAAGTGATTTAATATAAACTACGCAAATAAGTCATTCAATATTACTATCGACCGATCCAGACTGCATAATGGTAATTTTTGCACTCTTGCAGTGTAAATTAATCAGCGCGCCATTTCATTATAATTCGAAATAATCTTAAAAAAACTATATAATTTAACGTATTAGAAAGGATAACTACATCAATCTTAACCATACACTAAATAACTACATTCTTTTATTACTGTCTTAATTTAACAGAGAAACATTTTTTTAATTTATGGATTTGTAAGTCTTCTTTTCAGAAGACAAATAAAAAGGTGAGTAATATTACAAACCTTTTATAACAATTTAGATTCCACATGTTCACAAGTAGAACATTAAAATTATTTATTGTGAATACACAGTGGTCTTATTAGTCAAAACTTAAATTATATCACCTTTTAATTTCGCATGTCGACACGCCTGTTACATAAATGTATCGTTATGTTGATGAAGTATACCGATATATATATAAACACCAACTGTAACACATGTATGCAAATAAAATAAACGCCGTGGAAATAATGAAAAATTGTAGTGCACATTTGTAGCTAACATGATAATAAATTTGGTGCTAGAAGCTGCGGTTGCATCGCCGATCCAGTGCTTGCTTTTGACATTTATATTTATTTAATGCAAGCGTTAACCCTTTGTCAACCCTGTGTATATCCCGCCATTTAAATAAAATATTCATATGTTCAATAATTATTATTAATACTATTATTTTATACAGTACATTTCATTTTTTTAATTTAGTTATTTATTTTACTTACCAAGAACAATGATGTAAATTTAAACCCCTGAAAATCTCCAGTAAATCACCAATTAAGTACTTTGAACTTCAGAGACATCCATTATAATAATATACAGGGTGATTCAAAACTCGAGGCAAAAAATTAAGAAATCTATACAGTTTTATATTCTTGATAAAAAATGTAAAATAAAATTTTTGGACATATGGCTTTGTTTCCAAGATATTAGACTTCAAAGTTTTTGCATGTGATCAATTTTTAACTTTATTACAAAATACAAAAAATAATTAAGTCAAATGTTCAAAAATACCTCCATTAGCACCAATACAGGCTTGGGGAATTAGTGATTCGTACACCAATTGCATGCTTTGCCTATTTTAAGTGCATTGGATTGCATTAATAATTTGTTCCATTAATCGTTCTTGGTTGTTAATTTCCACTGCGTAAACCAGTTGTTTTAAATGCCGCCATACAAAATAGTCCACAGGGTTCAAGTCAGGTGATCCCACAGGCCCTAGCACCTGATTAAGCCGACAAATCCATCTTCTATTAAAAGTTTGGTTTAACCAGGCGACAACTTTTCGTCCAACATGCCTTGGTGCTCCGTCTTGCTGATACCACACAGAAAAAACGCTAGCATAGCATGAATGGGTGAGCCATTAAACCAATGGGATCTTGTAATCCGTATTCCTGAATAACAGTTCCTATAATACCAATAGGTAGTTAGCACTTGGTTTATAATCGTTTACTGTTTTTAAATTAACAACAAAAGTTATCGCTCCTAAATCTATTGATATTCATATTGATATTTATTTGTTAGAATGGAAGAATATTATATACTATGTATACGTTTAACGCAATAAATTCTTTGACATTTAGGGAAAATATTTCCCTATTTTGGTTTAATAGTAATTAATTGAGCAAATAACAATTTAGATTGCTTCAATTTTATTGCATTCAATGACAGCGCTGTTTTTGGTACTATGTTAGATTTTTTTTTGTGCACATACGATTGTATACCAAATCCACAGGAAAATCTTTCAGCAAATTTGTGAGATGGTTTTCTAAAAATTGCAAGTAGCATGAGGATCCAAATGATTAGGAAGGACTTGAATCGGAAGTAATTGTCCGTTCTTTTCCGCAAAGTTTTTGTTTTCTTCGGTGCTCAAGCAAAATATTAATCTGCATATTGAAAAAAAATTCTCAACAAGTTTAAGCTCTTAATATAAATTTTAAGTACTTACTATTTAAATTTAAAGTTTTACCGTTTAAAATGCATGTAAAAAAATATATTTTTTTTCAAATTTCTAATGCTTCACCTTTGGCAATATTGCAAATCGGTTTAATACACCTTATGAGGAATTTCACGCTCTTTAAAATTGCTTTTGAGTTTTTTTTTTGTAACTCGCATTGGTTCACCAGTAGGAGTCGTCAAAGGAAAAAAATCGTTTTTTTTTTAATTTTTTCTAACAAACCGCAAAAAGTAGGAAGAAAAAAGGGCTGAATCATAAAAAAAAGTTATCCAACCAATATTTAATGAATTTACAGCCATTTTTATAACTGAAAACGTAAGAAATTGATAATTACCAACTCATAATGTTATTTAGATTGATTTTTTCTATTTATTATCATTATTTCCCTACACTAAGAAGTTTTTTAAAATTATTGATTTCTTACTTATAATGAATATGATAACAACAGATAAGTTCATAAAAAAAACAATAAGAAAATTGTAACGTGGATTTTGAAATTTTTCAACATTTCTGTCATATAGCAAAAAAATATAAATGAAGATTATTTAATTTTTTGAAGCGAAATTTGAAATATGTTACATAACCTTCTGTATATTCCGATTAAAGTTTTGTTGTTTTTTTTATGAATTTATGTGTTGTTTTCATATTCATTATGAGTGAGAAATCATAATAATTTTAAAAAAGTTCTTAGTGTAGGGAAATATAATGATAATTATCATTATTATAATAAATAGAAAAAATCAATCTAAATAACATTATGGGTTGGTATTTATCAATTTCTTACGTTTTCAGTTATAAAAATATCAGTAAATTCATTAAATATTGGTTGGATAACTTATTTTTTATGAATCAGCCCTTTTTTCTCACTACTTTTGGCGATTTGCTCGAAAAAATAAAAAAAAACGATTTTTTTCAAAAACTGTCCTTTGACGACTCCTACTGGTGAACCAATGCGAGTTACAAAAAAAACTCAAAAGCAATTTTAAAGAGCGTGAAATTCCCCATAAGGTGTATTAAACCGATTTGCAATATTGTCAAAGGTGGGTAAGCATTAGAATTTTGAAAAAAAAATATATTTTTTACATGCATTTTAAAC
Organism: Brassicogethes aeneus; assembly: GCA_921294245.1. NCBI lineage: Eukaryota > Metazoa > Arthropoda > Insecta > Coleoptera > Nitidulidae > Brassicogethes > Brassicogethes aeneus. The sequence goes on from OV121134.1 coordinate 54,203,975, forward strand.
GGTAAAACTTTAAATTTAAATAGTAAGTGCTTAAAATAATATTAAGAGCTCAAACTTGGTGAGAATGTTTTTTCCTATATGCAGATTAATATTTTGCTTGAGCACCGAAAAAAACCAAAAACTTTGCGGAAATGAATCATACATGTTCATTACAGCAGGTATTTATGCCATCCCGAGAAAAGTAGCTTCGTCGGACCAAAGCGTCTCTCTGAAGAAATTTTCATTTTGTTCATGCTGCTGAAGAAGCCATTGACAAAAGGCGAGTCGTTGCATGGTATCTGCTGGGTGCAAATTATGTACTTCTTGTTTATGAAATGGATGTAAAACTTCGGTTAAGGTTCTCCAAGCAAAACTTGGGATACATTAAGACGGACAGCAATGCGTCTAGTACTAATTTCTGGATTAACGAGCACACAATCTATCACTTCTTCTTTCATCACATCATTATTTCAGACACCTGAACGGGAATTAAAAATTTCAAACGTAGCCTTTGATTGTCGTTAATTAGGGAATCTTCTGTTGTATTCCCGACAAGCTTTTAACGCGTTGTCATTACAAAAACCGTACACAAAAATATTATTTGCATATTCTTTGTTAGAAAACTGCTTGTTTAACAAATCAACTAATCCAACAAAGAAACTTTTAAGTTTTTAAACAATTTTTGTTGACTGTCACCAGGTGACAGTAAACTCACTTATTTGTAGGCTTACTGTAATTTATGAAATAAAATTGGTCGCATAAAAGAAACGAAAACAAAGCCATATCTCCAAAATAGTATATTACACTACAAGGGCAGAAAGTGTGAGATTCCTGCACTGCGCGCCATGATGCCCGAGGCGAAGCCGAGGGCATCATGGCGCGCAGTTCAGGGCTCTCACACTTTCTGCCCGTGTAGTGTATACTATTTTTCTTGCTACCCCCGCAGAAAATACGGAAAAAAATTAAATGTATATAAAAAAACTTGTGTCAAAATTAAAATCTGACGTTTAATTTAATTCTGACGTTTACATTCAAAATCAATCAAACTGTAGCGTTGTCATGGTAATTCAGCGGTGCCAATACAGTAAAAATAAAAGGTTGTATTTTAATTAACAAATTACTACTTTATAACAAATAAAAGTACCATTAAACACTTAAAACAACATAAAAAGTTAAAAAGTAAAAACATAAATTGTTTATTTGTTGTTATAATTGCAAAATTATGGTTTAAAACTGTCATATTTTTGTGTTTCTCATGTTGGCAGTACGAAATTTGAATGTTAAGCACACGACTAAAAAATTTTTACTCCCGCTATTAGAGTGTGCGCGTATAGCTTGACCAATGCAAGAAACGTAAACTTTCTGATTCTATTCTATTTTGAGTCGAGGTAGTAAGAAAAATTTATTTTACATTTTTTATCAAGAATATAAACTCTATACATTTCTTAATTTTTCGCCTCGAGTTTTGAATTACCCTGTATAATAATAATAATTTAATAATAATTATTATTATATTAATATAAATTAGGTTTGTAATTTTTATAAAAAAATTCTTTATTTATATTTGTTACATGAAATATACAATTTGTGTCTTCTGCAACAATTACACTATTAATACTTCCAAATTTTAAAATATATTCAATTTATCTTACATTTTTCAATTTCACTACAAACTATAAAACATTAAATAATGTAAGTATTTTTCATATTTTATCATAGATGCGAATAATAGCAATTTTTAAAAAATTGATAATCTTTTTACTCATTTTTACCCGTCAGTTCTGTGTCCAATGTAAAAATTCAAAATTCCTTCCGAAATATTGAAGTTTATAAACTTTATAAAGAAGTTTATAAACTTTATAAAGATCAAGTCCTCGTTTTTACTCAAGTGTTGGTAAAAAATTACCTACAGAGCCAGCCCTTTGCATGACAGTCATCTTGAAAACAATGCAAGCGGCGAAGTTGTGGTGAATGCAGGTATAGTTACAGTCACTATATCAGTACTGTGGTGAGTAGTTATTTTCTTACGTATATATATATATATATATATATATATATATATATATATATATATATATATATATATATTTCATTTTAATTTATATAAGGCTATGTGATTTGTTGATAAGTAGCATCCACTTATAAAAAAAAATCAGTAAAATACTTAATTCTGAATTATAATCTCAAATTTATATCCCATTAATCAGTACCTTGTCGTCAGTTCCATGTTCGATGTTTCGGTTATCTTTTTTTCGCACACTTCAATTTAAGTTTTGCTTGCTCAGAACTTGTTTATTTAATGTCATTATGAAATCATATAAATTTTGTATAGGTCCCATATCTAATAATTGAGATATCGGTATACCCAAAATCCACCAGCCGCCACTGATGGAGTATTATTTGATTTTAAGATATTTAATGTATAATATGCTTAAAGTGCAATAAATCTTATATTTTCCAATAAATTATGTTTTTATTTAGTACCCTGGTATACCTACTCGTCACTTTCCTTGCATTCAAATTTAGAAAACACAGATATTTCAGAAACTGTTTGAAAAAGTGACTGGCCCGGTCTGGAACAGTATATTTATTATATTATCTAGGTTCTCATAACAAAAATTAAACTTATTATTAAATTATTTTGCATTCAACATTTTCCAACAAAAACCAAACAAAAAACTACTGAGCCTAGTTTAACCGATTAAATTCATAGTTCTCGTGATATAATATATGATTATTTACTTGGACCTTATTTTCTACCAGGCAGATTGAACGGAAATAGTTATCGCCAGTTTCTTGAACAGAGTTTACCAAATTTGCTAGAGGCGCCCCTGCTTTTACCCGGCTTCATATGAGGTTTATTTACGATGGTGCACCTCCCCATTTCAGTCTCCAGGCACGAGAATTAACATTATAGAAATCGCTGGATAGGGCGCGGAGGAACTCAATCGTGGCCACCTAGATCGCCAGACCTAAACGGTCTAGATTTTATCCTAGGGTGACCCCAATAAATACTGAAGAGGAGTTGAGAAACCACATAATAGTTTGTTGTGACACTATCAGGAATCCCGAGTCAAAATTTAAATCGTAATTTAAACCTACTTTGACCTACCAAAACTGATTTAAAACCTGTTCACTGAACAGGTTCAGTCTGTTTACTCCAATTTAGCACTAGAACAACCGAATTAATCTTAATTTGAACCGATTTAAACCGTTTTAAACCGATTTAAACCTCTAATAAAATTTTTGGTTTAAATTTAAACGAAATTATAACCGAAAAATCGGGAAAATGGACTTGTTTTCGGTCATAAGTTGGTTATCTTTAGGCGAATATAAAACCGTTTAAGACGGAAATTGTCAGACTTAAGGTTTAAATTACGATCTTAATTTTGACTCGGGATTTTCCTAAGGGTACGAAACTCAATGAGGAGAAGAGCTGAAGCATGCATACTTGCAGGTGGTGGCCACTTTCAACAGCTAATCTAAATTATTTTTGTTTTTGTTTACGTTCTTTTATAATTATTTTATAATTAAATTTAATTTTAATGTTTATTTAATCATGGCATTGTTTTCTCAATATGCGCATTAAATGCTTTTTATTTTTTTATCGAAAACCACTGTGTGGTCAGAAGACAAATAAAAGGTGGGTAAAATTACAAACCTTTTATAACAATTTAGATTACACATGTTCACAAGTAGAACATTAAAATTATTTATTGTAAATACACAGTGGTCTTATTAGTCAAAACTTAAATTATATCACCTTTTAATTTCGCATGTCGACACGCCTGTTACATAAATGTATCGTTTTGTTGATGAAGTATAGCGATATATATATAAACACAAACTGTAACACATGTACGCAAATAAAATAAACGCCGTGGAAATAATGAAAAATTGTAGTGCACATTTGTAGCTAACATAATAATAAATTTGTGCTAGAAGCTGCGGTTGCATCGCCGATCCCGTGCTTGCTTTTGACATTTATATTTATTTAATGCAAGCGTTAACCCTTTGTCAACTCTGTGTATATCCAGCCATTTAAATAAAATATTCATATGTTCAATAATTATTATTAATACTATTATTTTAGACAGTACATTTCATTTTTTTAAGTTAGTTATTTATTTTACTTACGAAGAACAATGATGTAAATTTAAATTTTCAGTAAACCACCAATTAAGTACTGTGAACTGAAGAGACATCCGTTATAATAATACAAGGTGTCCCTAAACTTAGTGGCATAAATTTAGGAGCAGATTCGATAAAATTAACCGTTCTCGAGATATTCGAGATTACAATAATTGTTATATCGCATTAAAGGACTAAAAGTTATATGATAAAAAAAAAGTAATTGACAAAACTACATTTTTTTTTAATGTGGCGGTCAGGGCAAAAAGTCCCGAGGCTCATGTAATGCCCTTTTTAGTTTTTTCAATTAAAAAATAAAATTTGTTATCATATACCTTTTATATGATAACAAATTTTATTTTTTAATTGAAAAAACTAAAAAGGGCATTACATGAGCCTCGGGATATAACTTTTAGTCCTTTAATGCGATAAAACAATTATTGTAATCTCAAATATCTCGGAAACGGTTTATTTTATCGAAGTTTGAGAGGTAAACCTTTTTAATGGTAGCCGAACTGTTTAATCGATAAATTGCCTCAAATGTTACAAAAACCTAACCTCAAAGTTTGTATGGGACAATAAGCTTAAAGCAACCCCCGTTTCTACGACACTGTGTTCACTCAAACAATTTTAATTATGTGTGAATATGTGTTTTGGTAGTAAGTGACTGTTCGCAAAATATCACCTTTCCAAGTCTACCATAGTAGAAGTTATATTAAAAAAACTGATATGATAAGTAACACTTTATCACCCTGTAACTTTTAAACATATGTAATTAGGAAAAATATTTATTTAGATTTTCGTCTTATTTTGACTTGCTTAATCTGCTCCTAAATTTATGCCACTAAGTTTAGGGACACCTTGTATACAGGGTAATTCAAAACTCGAGGCAAAAAATTAAGAAATCTATACAGTTTTATATTCTTGATAAAAAATGTAAAATAAAATTTTTGGAGATATGGCTAAAGCCAAAGTTGTTTCCAAGATATTAGACTTCAAGGTTTTTGCATTTGATCAATTTTTAACTTTATTACAAAATATAAAAATACAAAAAATAAATAACTCAAATGTTCAAAAATACCACTATTAGCGCCAATACAGGCTTGGGAAATTAGGGATTCGTACACCAATTGCATTAATAATTTGTTCCATTAATCGTTCTTGGTTGTTAATTTCCACTGCGTAAACCAGTTGTTTTAAATACCGCCATACAAAATAGTCCACAGGGTTCAAGTCAGGTGATTCAACAGGCCCTAGCACCTGATTAAGCCGACCAATCCATCTCCTATTAAAAGTTTGGTTTAACCAGGCGACAACTTTTCGTCCAACATGCCGTGGTGCTCCATCGTGCTGATACCACATACGATTGTACGAGGTGTGTTAAAGAAAATATCGGGAATATTCGTTTTTTGAAACAAATATTTATTTATTCCTCTACATTAATGTTGTCGCCTTCAAAATAGTTCCCATTGGACATTATGCACATGGGCCAGCTCTTCTTCCAATACTCGAAACACTTCTAAAACTCGATCTTTGGGATAGCCTTTAGTTCTTTCAGCGATGCGCTTTTAATGTCATCTATGCTTGCAAAACGACGGCCCTTTAAGGTTCTCTTTATTTTTGGAAATAGGAAAAAGTCAAACAGAGGCATGTCTGGCGAATATGGACGCTGGGCCATCATTACAGTATTGTTTTTGGCCAAAAATTTTGTTCAAAATTTAACAATTTTAGAAGAAATTTTTCTGCCACGCGTTTCATACCCAAAACATTCGAAAACATTTCATGGGATGAGCCAATCTATATACCAACATCATCAGCGACTTCTCTGATGGTTTATAACCATTTCTTCCACTTTTTACATGTTTTTATCGGTTGTTAATGTGCTTGTGCGTTCGTCATCTTCGTCTTCACGGCCATCTTGGAAACTCTTATACCACTTGTAAACTCTTGTTTTACTTATAGCAGACTCACTATAGGCCTTTGTTAATATTTCACAGAATTTATTTCATTTTTTAAGCAAAATTGGATTCAAATTCTTTGATCCATTTCTTTTAACGAACGAAAAATCGCCATAATAAAGAAAAAGTTATGACAACCTCCGAACCCGCGAAATTTAACAACTCCCGTTATTTTCTGAACACACCTCGTATACCAAATCCACAGGAAAATCTTTCAGCAAATTTGTGATATCGTTTTCTAAAAATTGCAAGTACGCATGAGCATCCAAACGATTAGGAAGGACTTGAATCGGAAGTAATTGTCCGTTAAAGACTCCGCCCCATACAGTAATAGAGAACCTTTGTTGAAAACTTCTTTTAAAAGCGTGAGACTATACATGTTCATTACAGCAGGTATTTATGCCATCCCGAGAAAAGTAGCTTCGTCGTACCAAAGCGCCTCTCTGAAGAAATTTTCATTTTATTCATGCTGCTGAAGAAGCCATTGACAAAAGGCGAGTCGTTGCATGGTATCTTCTGGGTGCAAATTATGTACTTGTTTATGAAATGGATGTAAAACTTCGGTTTTTAAGGTTCTCCAAGCAAATCTTTGGGACACATTAAGACGGACAGCAATGCGTCTAGTACTAATTTCTGGATTAACGAGCACACAATCTATCACTTCTTCTTTCATCACAGCATTATTTCGGGCACCTAAACGGGAATTAAAAATTTCAAACGTAGCCTTTAATTGTCGTTAATTAGGGAATCTTCTGTTGTACTCCCGACAAGCTTTTAACGCGTTGTCATCACAAAAACCGTACACAAAAATAATATTTGCATATTCTTTGTTATAAAACTGCTTGTTTAACAAATCAACTAATCCAACAAAGCAACTTTTAAATTTTTAAAGAATGTTTGTTGACTGTCACCAGGTGACAGTCAACTCACTTATTTGTAGGCTTACTGTAATTTATGAAATTAAATTGGTCGCATGCGCGCATACAGAAACAGAAACAAAGCCATATCTCCAAAAATTTTATTTTACATATTTTATCAAGAATATTAACTCTATACATTTCTTAATTTTTCGCCTCGAGTTTTGAATTTCCCTGTATAATAATAATAATTTAATAATAATTATTATTATACTAATATAAATTATGTTTGTAATTTTTATAAAAAAAATTCTTTATTTATATTTGTTACATGAAATATACAATTTGTGTCTTCTGCAACAATTACACTATTAATACTTCCAAATTTTAAAATATATTCAATTTATCTTACATTTTTCAATTTCACTACAAACTATAAAACATTAAATAATGTAAGTATTCATATTTTATCATAGATGCGAATAATAGCAATTTTTAAAAAATTGATAATCTTTTTACTCATTTTTACCCGTCAGTTCTGTGTCCAATGTTAAAATTCAAAATTCCTTCCGAAATATTGAAGTTTATAAACTTTATAAAGAAGTTTATAAACTTTATAAAGATCAAGTCCTCGTTTTTACTCAAGTGTTGGTAAAAAATTACCTACAGAGCCAGCCCTTTGCATGACAGTCATCTTGAAAACAATGCAAGCGGCAAAGTTGTGGTGAATGCAGGTATAGTTACAGTCACTATATCAGTACTGTGGTGAGTAGTTATTTTCTTACGTATATATATATTTCATTGTAATTTATATAAGGCTATGTGATTTGTTGATAAGTAGCATCCACTTATAAAAAAAATCAGTCAAATACTTAATTCTGAATTATAATCTCAAATTTATATCCCATTAATCAGTACCTTGTCGTCAGTTCCATGTTCGATGTTTCGGTTATCTTTTTTTCGCACACTTCAATTTAAGTTTTGCTTGCTCAGAACTTGTTTATTTAATGTCATTATGAAATCATATAAATTTGGTATGGGTCCCATATCTAATAATTGAGATATCGGTATACCCAAAATCCACCAGCCGCCACTGATGGAGTATTATTTGATTTTAAGATATTTAATGTATAATATGCTTAAAGTGCAATAAATCTTATATTTTCCAATAAATTATGTTTTTATTTAGTACCCTGGTATACCTACTCGTCACTTTCCTTGCATTCAAATTTAGAAAACACAGATATTTCAGAAACTGTTTGAAAAAGTGACTGGCCCGGTCTGGAACAGTATATTTATTATATTATCCAGGTTCTCATAACAAAATATTGTTTAATTTTTTTCGAAAACTATATACCTAAACAAAATGAGGTCAAAAGTTGCCCAACTTTTTTAGAATCACACATATGACAGTGTTATTATTTTAAATGTATATAATTTAATGATAAATCTCCCATGATAAAATCCTGCTCACGGCTATGTATTTAATATTATTCTTTAGTCTTTAGTTGATAAAATTTTGAACATACCTAAACAACCCAATATGTTGTAAAACTGAATAACAAGCGAGAGTTTCGTTTCATCCTGTTCAAATGTACCTATTGTCAGAATGCATTTAGCCAATGTAATTTATATCGTAATTACAATGGTATCCTTTCATAGTTGTAAACATTTTATACAACCAGTATCGCTGTGAGATAATTACAGGGATTTGACTTCATTGAAAATTTAGCGAACGTTAACCTGTTTGGCCTTGTTTAATTTTAATTTGACACAATTTGCGTATGGTACACAATCAATATGCCTTGTTAACAAACTTTACATGTTATTAAAACATTTTTAAATTAGTTTATCTTCAATCGGTCCGTATAAATTAAACTTTATTGTTGTCAACACTCGACACTAAAGTGATTGATTAGACACAGACAATAGTACGCATATGAAGTGGGAAAAATGGTCAATTCCAAACGGGCATCTGTCAGACGTTAATTTCCTTTAAATTATTTACTTGTTTTAATAAAAACTATTTATTGGGGGTAAAATTTCGTTCTAAATATATTAATAATGTTAAAAATCATATTTATTAGAGTATGCATCATCTGTATGTAATTTATTGTTTACAATATTGAGTTTGGGTACACATGTGTACCCAAACTCAATATTGTACTGTACTGCAGTAAAAAAAAATTAACTCTAAGCAACACTAATTAGAGTTCACACAGGTCCACACTAATAGTGTTATTTTATAACACTACAATTAGAGTAATTTTTGTAGTGTAATTTTTCCCAAGTAAGCAAGTATGATTTAACACTATATCACTGAGGATAAAGTAATTTTACACTGTATTAAAAAGTGTTAATTTATCTAAAATCCACTACTTTGGAAAAGTTCTAATTTTAGAAAGGTACTTTTACTCTCTAGTGCAAACTTCTAGTATAAATTAACAATATTATTTCAATAAAACCTATTGGTGGTAGTGAATAAAACGAAAAGGTAAATAAAGAGAAACATTTATTTGGAACAAAAATCTATGACAATTATCAAAATCGGTGCCTTTTAAAATATAATTTTATATTTGAGTAGTATGGCTGGCTTAAGCAAAATGGTTCCTTAAAACGTAAAAGTTTTACTGGCTGTCAACTTGTAAGCAATGAATTATCTTGAGAATTCATCAGTAATTCATTTTTCTGTTATAAAAAATGGGTGATCCCATTGGTAGAGAGGCGTCAGGCGGCTGTATGTCGGGGATTTACCACACTTGTACAAATTTTCCATAATATTAATAAAAATGTAGGTATAGGTTAATATAACAACCATTACGCTTGAAAATAAAAAGTAATTCAAGTGTGTATGTATTTATAATATTAATTTTACAAGTAAATTATTGATATATAATATAGGTCGGGTATGGACATCCTTTTAACATATTGGTATTTATTGAGTATTAAGGCTTAAAGAAAAAGGAAGTATAATACTTACCAAAAAATAAGAATGTCCTCTTATGGATTCACCGTAATTAAAATCTAACTGAACAAAAATGCCACACTTCCACAACGCGGTATCCCAACCAAATATTTTAAAACGCATTTCAATTATTACAAGTTTTTTCGGTCTTTTTCGCCACTATTGGTGTAATTTAACTTTAATTGTGATACAATGTGCACTAGTAGTGTAAAGAAAAAAGAGCTCTTAGTAACATCAAAACAAACAAAGAACCTGACATGTACTGTAGTGTACATTTTGTCACTATTTAACACATTAAGGGGTAATAAATACTCGCATTAATTTTTTCTCGCATTCATTTTTTCCAACCTTTTGATTTATTTTAATAATAGAGGGGCCTAGAAGTAAAAGGGTTTAAGTGCATTTTAATTAGTTCTGAGATAAAAAAACTGTGTGAATATTTTAGTTTTGTTTAAAGACAAAAAAGGATTATAAAGAAAAAAGAATTTTTTAATTTCGCTTTTTTGTTAATTTTTTTTACAAAAATGTACTTGAATCGTCATGCATGTAAGAAAAAATATAGTGGTAAAATGATTTAAATGCAATTACTGTACTAGAACAAAACTTTATTTTTCAAAATTTGGGGAAGTTTTATAACAAAAAGTATTATTCATAATCAGAATCTAATACGTTTTCTTCATCTGAAATAGCTGGTCTTGGTTGGGGTTGATCTAAATTGGATTTTTTTGGCTCAATGCTATGGTCTGTTTTAAAATACTTGTCAAGGCTTTAGCAGCATAGATAATAGCCTATGTTTAGCAGTAAAAGGTGCACTTAAATCGTTTTACCAAAGATATATTTTAAAATATTTTGACAGGTTTTTAAAGACGATAAGAAATGCGCCAGGAAATGTAAAATGTACTTATATAATTTTACCACTAAGTTAGAATATTCTTTAGGTGTGATATTCTGCACTTGGACCATTTATTTAAAAAAGTGCACTTGAACCGTTTTACTTATTATAAATAGTGTGAATGTACCAATGAATCATTATTCATATTCTTTAAATGTGTTTAATAACGTTAATAAGCACTAAATGCAGGGGCGTAGCTACCGCGGTATCAGCCGTATCAATAATACGGGGCCCCCGGCTAGGGGGGGCCCCCGATTGGCTTTGACATGCGTAAGCAAAAAACGTATTACCCACATGTTAAAAAAATTAAGGCATGAAATTAAATAAATAAATAATTAATATTATTATTTAATTGTTTATACTCCGATTTATTAAATTAAAATTTTCCTGAATACCCTTCTGTTCCAACGGGGCCGTGAACGAATTGTTTCTGCCCTCACTTTTCCGCTATGCGTTGTCTGCGTGGCAGTCTGCGCATATTGTTCTGTGCTCTGCGCCTCATACTGAGTTTGCTTTGCGTGTTATTATCATAGGTTATATTAATAGCAAATTATAAATAATTATTAGCGTTACAATTATTTCAAATGATTTGCCTTTATTTTAAAATAGAAACCTTTTAAAAGACGTTGAAGAACGGTAATTACCGTTTTATTTATAAATGTCTAAAACCAGACCAAATTTTAAAATTTGCCTGTAGGTACCTACATAAAAAGCTATGTAAACATATATATTATTTATTAAATTATAAAAAATTGGTAAATGCAAAAAATGATACCCTAAAAAATGGACTGTGGGACCTACAGTGTGGGTGTGACACCCAGAATTTTTTTTTGCCTGCAGCTTTTCCCGAATAAGGGCCCCTACCAGATTTTTGATACGGGGCCACTGACTAAATGCTACCTAGTGTATTTTGTAGTGTAACTTTTGCACTTACAAATCAACTCTAATATTTTGACCCCTACACTAAAAAATTTACACGGGCAAAATTTTTTACTGTGTATATGAGATACCTAAAAATACCCAAATGGCGTATGATTGACGTAGGTTGGGTATTTCAGATACCTAACCTTAAATATACGTCATTTCGTATATTTTTCAGTAAAATTTAGGTATCTGTCACTTTTAGTATAATTAAGGTTAGGAAGTGTTAAATTGGGTGGCTTTGGCGCCCCTGGGTAACTTTGACATTTCGTCAGTATATGTTTATACTGCGTAGATTTGCAATTAAAATTTTCATATCGTTATATTTTTTTGACATTGCGTTTTTTTTTTCAGATATTTATTTATTTATTTGCAACCTACTAACCGATCCTAACTGTATATTTTTTTACATTTATTTTTGATAATTAACCTAAACAGAAAAACTGGCAAATAAATGTAAAAGTTTATAAATAAAAATAACATATATTTGATTAAAATAAAATAATGAGCTTAAATATTAAACAAATTGAATGATGATCCTTTTTAAAATCTAAATTTATGATCAGTTGGCGACCTCACGTCCGCATAAATTTTAATTAAACATTTTCTTTAACAACGTCTCTTAAGTATAATGCCGAATCCCTTTACTATACATAATGCATCGCCATGGAAATCCCTGTGTAAATAAAGCATTGTCCTGATACCGAAATTTATTACCAGCTGACGCTTATCGCGTTCCTCTATTGATGAAGGTTGTTTGCTTGATGAAAATTGTAAATAGGCCTCCGCGATAATTTACCCTGTTTTTCATAATTAAAAGTTAAAATAGACCGAATTTCTCATAAAGCCGGTGGTATGATACGGGTAAGGAACTTTAGTTCGTTTTTCTTAGCACTTTGACCGCCTCGCAAATTAAGGGTTTTTAATAAATATCTTAATTATATTAGTAAACTAAACTAATGGTAAATATATGGGTTGTTCCACACAAACTTCTTAAATCTCTAATTAATCTCTAATTGCACCGTTCTCTAACTGATCAGATAAATTAACTGTCGAGTTAAAAGGTAACAATGGATTAAAATACTTTTTTTTTGTCCAAACTCTTGCACCGCAATTTTTACACTATGATTTCACTAAAAATGGAATAGATTGGTTATAATAATAATAATATGTTAACTTAATTTAAAATGAAGCTACACATTAAATGTTGCATGACATATATTTCGAACTAAACAGGAACAATTTATAATCAATCAATCTACGCTCTCGCCGAACGTCTAATATTAAATGCCCTCGCCATTCCCTCGCTCCGTATGTCCAGCGACAAACACCTACGCTTCGTAGCAAGGGACTTCTCCGATTTCAAGGAATAGACCACCAAAACTGAATACGTTAACACGGTCTTTCCTGACCACCGGTTGTCCTCAACCAGGCTGAAGCAACTCATAGATTCCTTCTGTAATTAAAGTATGATTAAGATTATTATATTTAATATAAAAATAAACAAAACAACATAAACAAAACAAAACAGGTATTTTATAAAAGAAATAAAAGATAAGGGGCCCCATGTTTATAGTTATTTAAAGTGGAAGTCAGAAGCACAGTACCGACCAGCTAAATACCTGCAACCTCACGATACTGGACCGAAGAAAGCCAGGCAATAAGCCTGCCAGGCACCAAGCCTGCCGTTACCGTTAGTAACGAATCCAGGGACGCATATTGTCCACTGCAGCCACACCACAATACTTACGCCTGGAACGAACAGTTCCCGGAATGTCCTGTACTTCGAACCGATCGTTATCCAAAACCTGGCTAACCCTAAAAGGTCCTCGCCATTTTGGCAATAACTTGCGACTAGTACCAGTGGCGGCCAGACTTGTTATCCTAATTAGCACCAAATCGCCAACCGCGTATTTCTTTGCAAAACATCGCTTTGCATCAAATTGACGTTTTTGTTGTTCCTGATATTCCTGCATGTTCTGAATAATTCTTTCTCGCAACTCCGTGACATCCACAACTTCCCGATTTTCTACTTCCAGCTGTCCTTTGCAAACAACTCGGAAACCCATCAAAACTTCACTGGGTGCAGCATGTAACGGGTGGTTTTTTGGGTTAATTAACGCGGGGAGCGGGGCTGATATTGACTACTATCAGTCCGTTACAAGGATGTTACCACTAATCTGACCTTTATTCCAGCGACGGTTGCCGATGATTTGGTAATCCCAATAAGCACGAATCACCACACTAAGTCACTCGCGACGGATCTCACTTCGCGAATCACGATATACTTACGTTTGCCAAGCACTGGGTAATTAGAATTAACAGGTACCCAAAGAAACAAAGCAGATTCTAACCACAAACAATATATTTACAATTAAGAAGAAGAATAAAAATTAACAAAGAAAATAAGAAAAATTAATAATTTAACGGTAAAGAAAATTAACAAAGAATTTACGGAGAAATTAAGATTAAGAAACTAACTTTTGAATTAAACCGAACTAAATTAACTTTATAAAAGGTAACCTAAATGAATCATAAAACTAATAATTTAAACTACAAATTTTAAACTAAACCGGTCACTTAAGGTGAACTTAACTGCGAGCACCGGTATAAGCAACTTTACAACAAACTTAACAATATACCTGACTAATTAATTACACTGACTGGCTAGAACTTCGACCTTCGAACTCGGAAACGACGCGCGCGAAATCTTGCAAGATAAAATCTCCAGAACGCAGTTGAGTCGGGCTTTTAAAGACTCCCTTAAGTCGAGGGCGTGACTTGGCCTAGGGTTGAAGTTTCTGGCCAATCAGAGGCGTGCAGTGAGAAATTTCTACCCCTACTTAACGCTGAATTCGGGGTTGCCTAACTACAAAGTTACTTAAAAAGTTTAAATCCGTTAACAAAGTCCAAAAAATTAAAATATCCTATGTCTGCAATTACTAACTACCCTTTTACTTCAACCTAAGTTATACAATTAGACAATTTTCTCGGGTTACATTAAATTCTTAAAACTTATCGGTAAAACTACTATACGGCTGGTTATATCCTTATCTTAGTCCTAATTCCTTAATCTAAATGATTATTAACTAAATAAATTTGTTATTATTCTTTTAACTTTTTTCTCTATTATTTAATTTTCCAACGATCGATTTAAACAAAGGGAAGCGTTTTCAATTGAGCGTTAAGGCTTTTCCAAGAAAAACATCATCTGGCTACTTTTCAGTGCGCGTTTCCGCTAGTGGACTTTTGGGACAAAGAAACTTTCTATCTATTTATTTATTACTTCCAAAACATGCTCCTAGGCCCCCCCAAGTGACATCTGGCTCTCTTAAAAATCCTTCTAAGTATTAAATTTCTTAATTCTTCAAAACAACCATTTCTTTGAAATTTAGTGAAACTTCAGATTTTTACCCTATTACATCACTCCCCCCTTTTTAAACGAATCAAAAAAAAAAAAATTGCAAAATAACAAATTGATTCGTTAAAAAACCAAGCAACTTAAACTAAAACTAACAAACTAAGTATAAGGTGTACAATCCTCTTAAATCTATACTAATTAGTCTTTCCCTAGTCCATGATTTCAATCAGGCTTGGTCTGTTCTTTAACTCTCACTATGTTTGTGTCACTGTATCACGCACCAAACACTTCACTTGTTCGTCCCTGCACTTTCTAGGTTGGTTTAGTTTTTTCTCCAACGTTGCTCCTTGTACTTGTAGGTGTTGGCGCTGATGATTGGATTGCTACCGGGGTTGTTGCTGCTATTTCCTGCATCTGCTATGCTGCTGGTGTATTCTTCAAGGTTCTTTAGTCATTGTAACGTTTGACATATAGAATGATTTTGTGGCTAATTATCTTAAATCGTTCTAACTGCTGGGTTCGTCATAACTTTTCTTTCTTCTAGGCTATTGGCTTCTTTTTCTTTCCTTTTGAACTTCTTTGCGTCCCTTTGCAATATTGTTGTTCCTGAGGTGCGGTCGTCTTCTTCGTTTACATCTTGGCATGGTACGTCTGGGATGCTGTGATAGGCTGGAACAGGCTGCTTTGGTCCAATTGGATTCTTTGGACGGTCTGATTGGACTTTTGATTGTGTGCGATTCTCCTTGGATGCATATTTGTTGGCTCGTTGTTATTTCCGCCTCCTTCTTTTGATTACCCCCGTGGTGGACATTTCTAAAACATTTCGAAAACTAAATGAGGATCTAAAATATTTTGGTTTAACGATATTTATTTTCTTCTCTTATACATCCATGGCTGTGTTTCGGCCTTTCCTCTGCTACGCAGAACCATGGGATGTAACTCGGTCGGCTTTTCTTTCCTGGTTGGTGTAGAGGACCTCACGTTGGCTGTTGAATTTGTTGCTGTCTCCGTATTTGTTGGGTTTACTTGCTGATCGAAAGCTACAGGGGGATCTTTACTGAAAACTAGATTTGGATTATTATCAATGTTCCTGAAAGAAAAATTATTATCCCTTGCTGACGAATTAATTTCTTGATGTTGTGAACTGGACGATTGTGTTATTGTATTATTAACTTTCCTTGGTATATGCTCGGGGTCTTCCTCGGTATACAATCCGATCGTTGGATACTTGTTTAAATCGTTCGTTTGTCTTACCTTAATGGGTATAAGTCCCATTTGATTTACCTGATTTTCCGTTGCTAGGCATAATTTTAATCTATTAACATGTACTTTGTCTATTTTATTCCCGTGTATTTCTTTTACCTCGGCGGTAACGTTATTTAAATTTATAATTCTATAAGGTCCTTTCCATCTCTTTGTTAATTTCCTGCTTATTCCTGGCTTATCTGACGGATCGAACACATATACTCTATCTCCTATTTTAAACTTGTGTAATTCCGCTTTTCTATTAAATGTGTCGTGCACCCTTTCTGTATTTCTCTCTATCATATCTATTGCATTTTTGTGCGCTATTTTCATCCTATTTAAAAATTCCGAGACATAATTTACGTCGTTATCGTACTTTACCTGTAGTGGCTTGAACATCTCGTCATATGGATAATCCATATCTCTACCGAACAATAAAAAGAAAGGATTTTCACCTGTGGCGCTATGTGTTGAAGAACAATACGATGCTAAGGCGAACGGTAGCCAAATATCCCAGTCTCTCTGATTCGGTTGAACGTAATGTGACAATAAATCTTTTAATGTCCTATGAAACCTTTCTAATGCTCCGTTGCATTGCGGTCTATACGCAGTCGTTTTCAAATGTTTAATTTTCAAAAGGTTGCACATTTTTTCGAAGAGTTTTGAGGTAAAATTAGTTCCTAAATCGGTTAATAATTGTTTGGGCGTTCCGTGTCTTAAAATTATCCCTGTAATAAAAGTTCTGGCTACCGTATCTGCTGTTTGGTCTTTCATTGGGAAAGCTTCTACGTATTTAGTCAATGCATCTTGGATGGTTAATATGTATTTATTTTGTTGATCGGTTACCGGCAACGGTCCAACAACATCCATTGCTATTCTGTAGAAAGGTCTCGGTGGTATAGTAAATTTTTGTAAAAGTGTCGGTTTAATATGCGGTGATGTTTTCCTTTTCGCGCACGGTATGCATGCGTTTACGTAATTTTTTATGTCCTCGGCCATTTTTGGCCAATAAAAATGTTTGTTAATCCTTTCTAATGTTTTGTCTATTCCTACATGACCTGAAAGTGGTAAATCATGGTACGCCTTCATTATGGATGGGATCATCGTTGCCGGAGCCACTAACATATCTTCGTAGCGCTGATCCTTTGATTTTTTATACAATAATCCGTCTATATCCAAATAATAGTTACTACCCTTGCCTAAGTGTAATGCATTATAAATAGTTTTTAAGCTCGCATCTGCCTTTTGTAAGTTTTTTACTTCGTTACGACTCCACATTGGGTCCCAAATTTCCGTAGCATTTATTAACCTAACCAACTTTATTCTTGACAGCGCATCTACATTTGAATGATTTTTTCCAGGACGATACATAACTTTAAAACTGTACTCGGATAAGGAAAGCGACCAACGCATTAGTCTATTGCTTGGGTCCTTAACAGACATTAACCATTTAAGTGGTTGGTGATCACTGTAAACAATGAAATCATTACCATATAAATAAATTCTGTAATGTTTAATTCCCCAAACTAAAGCTAAGCATTCGCGCTCTGTGGTAGAATAATTTATTTCCGCTTTGGAAAGTTGTCTACTGGCGTACGCTATAGGTAACTCTTTACCGCTGTGAACTTGACAAAGGATGGCGCCTAGGGCATAAGAAGAAGCGTCTGTTAAAAGAATGAATTGTTTATTAACATCTGGGTATTTTAAAATGGGTTCTTTAAGAAGATAATTTTTTAGTGTCTCGAAGGACGACTGGCACTTATCTGTCCATTGAAATTTGACATTTTTCTTCGTTAGTTGAGTTAAGGGATATGCAATAGCTGAAAATTTTTTTACAAACTTCCTATAATAACCCGTAATACCTAAGAACGACTGAATTTCTGTGACATTTTTGGGAACTGGAATTTTCTTGATTGTAGAAATCTTACTAGGATCAGGTTTAATTCCCTTCTTGCTAATTATATGACCCAGGTACTTAACCTCTTCCTGCAAAAATTCACATTTTTCTTTGTTTAAACTTAATCCGTAATCTCGTAAACGCTGAAAAACCATTCGAAGTTTATTAAAATGTTCCTCCACGTTGTTTTTTGAAAAAACAATAATGTCGTCCAGGTACACAAAGCAATGAATACCTATCAACCCCGCCAAGACTGAATACATTAACCTCTGCCACGTGGATGGCGCATTAACTAGACCAAACGGCATCCTGTTGCACTCGTAATGACCCCAAGGTACTGAAAACGCTGTCTTTTCTCTATCTTTGGGATGTACTTCTACCTGCCAATAGCCTGATTTTAAATCTAATTTAGTGAATAGTTCGGCACCGCCTAGTGAATCTATTGTTTCGTGTATATTTGGAATAGGAAAATAGTCTCTCTTTGTTATTGCATTTAAAGCTCTATAGTCTATACAAAATCTATAATCAATGCTACCTGTCTCAGTTTTCTTCTCTATTAATACTATAGGAGCGCTCCATGGGCTGGAACTAGGGCGAATTATGTCATTTTTTAACATTTCTTCGATTTTTTCCTCCACTATTTTCTTTTTAGCCACTGGTACTCTGTAGGGTGCTTTTCTAATTGGACCCTTTGTCCCGTCTATCTCGATTTCATGTCTCACACCCTTCGTGAACTTCAGCGGTCTACCTGACACTGCAAAAATGTCTTCCCAATCCTTTAAAAACTTACAAACTACAGTACACAACTCCCTACTGCTAGAAGTCCTGACCACGAATTCCTTATTGTTTCTCGGCAAACTCTCTCTATCCTTTGTAATACTATAATCTTCACATACACGGTTATTCGAAAGTGTCATTTTAATGATTGGAGTATTTTTCTTTATGGACTGAGGTATCGGAGTAACGTTTAGAATTCTAACCACAATTTCTCTATCGTTATTGTTTGATGTATTTTGTAAATTAACTATTGTTTGCTCGGTTACAATCCCCGAAGCTGTGTTGTTGAGTGGTTCGCAAATCATAGTACCAGAGGGTATGCGCTTACTTACTCTAATACTAACATTACAACCGTGAAATGCAGGTATACTTAAATCTTCAGTCAATCTGACTACACTTGGTTGCTTGGAGCTAATACCATTTGTATTGGTTTTAGGATTGATCAGATCCCTACCATTGTCTGTTTCCTGAAATCGAACGTTATTTTTTGTCAATGCATTGTGATTAGATTCTTCTGGGCTATTGATTTCCTTAACTTTTAGTGTTGACACTTCGGAAGAACTTTTAAGCCGTCCGAGTCGACTGCCTACACGTCTGCAGTTTATTTCTTCCGCCGAATTACTGTTAGTAACCGTCCGATTTAACCGTGATGTGTCTAGCAGAGGTAAACCTAAACCACATAGCATAAGCCTGCCTTTCGCAAAGCAAAGTTGGGGCGTGTATAACTCCAAAAAATCCATACCTATTAGACCATCCGTGGGAAAATTCAAATTATCGTCGCAAATTATAAATGTATGCTTTAATTTCTTACTACCAGTTTTATTTAATTTTAGTTCTATGTTACATTTACCTGTTTTATTTATTTGTTTCCCAGATATATCCGTTATTATGTGATTATCTTCTTGTATTGTTAAATTAAATAAACTTACAATCTTGGCTTTAATTAAACTTATGCTTGCTCCTGTGTCTAGAAGCCAAGTCGATGTTTGATTATTAATAAACAACACAATATATTTTGAATTTTCTGGGTTGAGTTTTAAAATTGTGTGTGTTATTTCTGTTGTGTTATCGAGGCTATGTTCCAGTTTAAAAAACAGTTACTGTAGGTATGGCTGCGGTCGCCACAGTTGAAACAAAAAAATATTTTTTCGCTCCTGCAGCAGCTGCTATAATGTCCAGGTTTGGCGCATTTTATGCACCTGTTAAACATATATTTAAATTTCGGTAGCCGTTCATCGCGGTTTCTCGGTGCGTTTTGGTAGTTAGTTCCGCGTGGGCCATTGTCTTCAAAATTAACTTTTCGTGCCTCGTTGCGGTTTTCGCGCTGCAATTCTCTTTCGCGACTATAATCTCTGCGCTCTCTCCTGCCGTAGTTGCGGTCACGTCTTTTGTAACTATAATCGCGGCTATGTCTTCCATACCCGCGGTCACGATCGCTACTTCCGTAATCGTAACCCCGGTTACGGTGGTCATGGTTGCTGTCACGATCACTCCTTTCGTACCCGCGGTTACGATCGCTATCGTAATCGTAACTCCGGTTACGTTCTTCATATCCGTAGTCACGATCACTCCTTTCGTAACTTTTATCGCGGAGTTGTTTTCCCTTAATATCGCGATTTTTTCTATCGCGGCTGTGATCGCGAAGATTTCTGTCGTAGCTACGATTACGGTTACTTCTTTCCCGGCTGCGTTCGCGGTTATTTTTATCATCGTGGTTGTCTTCGTTACCATCCTTTCGGCGGCCTTCGCTGTGTTTTAGAATTTCCCCCCGGTGTCTGTCATTAGGTAGATTCTTTGGTTCTATATCATCTCCTGTGAGCTGTTCCTTCTCCGACAACAAAGCTCTTATTGTAGCTACAACATCTAAATCCTGCGGCGGATTTACCCTTAACCTGTCTACAATATTCTCTTTTTTCTCAGCTACTTCAAGAGCTTCTTTTAAATTAAGAAAAACACCTACGGACAAAATTTCGTTAGCTAGACGCGTGTCTAGCCCGTTTATAAACTGTTCTGCAATCAATGCATTCTTGTAAATTTTTTTCTCCGGTGTTTGTTCCTCTACTGAAAAGATGTTGTTAGCGGCCATTTTAATTCTTTCTGCAAAGGCCCCTAACGTTTCTTTCTGTTTTCTTTTGCACGCTGCTAATTCTAACTTGGCTTGTTGGAAATTTTTTCTTTTTCCAAATACCCTCTTTAACCATGTTCGCATTTCTTCTATCGAACCTGGTTTGTCATCGTCCCTTAGCGCAAAATAATACGTTTTCGCCATGTCCTTGAGTTTATGTTCCATAGCTTCCATCATGTCTTGTTCCGTCCATTGGTTTTTTCGCCCTATTGCTTGGATTCTATTGATAAAGAGGTCATAATCAGGTCCTCCCTTATAATCGTCGATTAAATTTAGAGTTGTGCCCAATGTTATTTTTTGAAATAAGTCGGACAACTTGTTTGTGCTTATTGTTTCTTCTAAATTATTTTGGAGTGTTCCATTAGGTAATACTGTGTTTTGATTTGTCATTTTAACAAATCACTAACTGACAACTGTAACCCGAAAAGCTATGGAAATAAATCAACCTATCACTTCGCGGTTATGGGGACGATGAGTTGACGAATAAAAACAACTTTATTGGCACAGGAAATAATATGTCTGGCTATGTGGTCCTCTGTGGGTCTCCTGCGTCACAGAGTTCCTGGCTGTGTACGACTTTTTGCTGTGGAAATCGAGACGACCTTATATCTAATTAACGAAGCACACGTAATTAGATCGAGTTTACTTTCTGCGCTTTTGTACTATTGTCTACTCTTTATACCTTGTAAACTCTAAACTGCTGCGATCTTAATCCTTAAACTGTTTATCTTAACTGCATTTATTGTTTTTATAGACTCTTTAAATTGCAAGTAACTTTTTGGAGGAATTAACAAAGAGATAGTAATTATTTAATTGCTTCGCAACGGAATATTAATTATTATAACTAATTATTTGGGGAGACAGACACACTAATACAAAATACGTTAATAAAAATTTTGTATAATTAACTCTTAATTCCACCTGTCACAAAATTTAATTAACGGTGTAAAATCGATTAATTCCTGAAACATATAAATTTTTCAAGGTTATACATCTATATATGCAATGTTTTACCGCTTCCTGTTAGCTATTGTGCCTTAAATCAAATTAAAATTACTTGTCTGTCTCCTAATTTCTTAAATGTAATAAAGATGCATTGTTCCCATTTGTCTTTACAATAGCACCTTTACACATACCCTAACACTCAAAACAATGAAAACAATTACAGAAAATTATTTAATTTCTTAAACAATTTTGAGCAATTGCCCTTTGCTATTAATAACGACAATAACCATTGAGTGATTAGTTTATTGCCGGAGATCTACCTAGCTTTTATCCGCACGCGTCCTAACAGCCCCTAAATTACCTTGCGCGCGCTTTATTTACTAGAGATTTCGACTTTTTACAACTTTTAACTTTTAGGTACTTTTTCAATCGCTATAAAACTTAACATTTACAAATCAACATAAGTGTATAGCTATTTCACAAAATAAATGCGCTTTACGGGGGTACACCTGAAACCAGTTGTGTCTATTTAAGCTATTTTGATAATATGATTACATGTAATAAAAAACTTATATTAATATTTAATTCCATATACACCTATATACAATCAAATAATTAATGCAAGAGAAATTTGTTCTGAAAAATTATGAGACACACCTGACACCAGTTGTAACGGGTGGTTTTTTGGGTTAATTAACGCGGGGAGCGGGGCTGATATTGACTACTATCAGTCCGTTACAAGGATGTTACCACTAATCTGACCTTTATTCCAGCGACGGTTGCCGATGATTTGGTAATCCCAATAAGCACGAATCACCACACTAAGTCACTCGCGACGGATCTCACTTCGCGAATCACGATATACTTACGTTTGCCAAGCACTGGGTAATTAGAATTAACAGGTACCCAAAGAAACAAAGCAGATTCTAACCACAAACAATATATTTACAATTAAGAAGAAGAATAAAAATTAACAAAGAAAATAAGAAAAATTAATAATTTAACGGTAAAGAAAATTAACAAAGAAATTAAGATTAAGAAACTAACTTTTGAATTAAACCGAACTAAATTAACTTTATAAAAGGTAACCTAAATGAATCATAAAACTAATAATTTAAACTACAAATTTTAAACTAAACCGGTCACTTAAGGTGAACTTAACTGCGAGCACCGGTATAAGCAACTTTACAACAAACTTAACAATATACCTGACTAATTAATTACACTGACTGGCTAGAACTTCGACCTTCGAACTCGGAAACGACGCGCGCGAAATCTTGCAAGATAAAATCTCCAGAACGCAGTTGAGTCGGGCTTTTAAAGACTCCCTTAAGTCGAGGGCGTGACTTGGCCTAGGGTTGAAGTTTCTGGCCAATCAGAGGCGTGCAGTGAGAAATTTCTACCCCTACTTAACGCTGAATTCGGGGTTGCCTAACTACAAAGTTACTTAAAAAGTTTAAATCCGTTAACAAAGTCCAAAAAATTAAAATATCCTATGTCTGCAATTACTAACTACCCTTTTACTTCAACCTAAGTTATACAATTAGACAATTTTCTCGGGTTACATTAAATTCTTAAAACTTATCGGTAAAACTACTATACGGCTGGTTATATCCTTATCTTAGTCCTAATTCCTTAATCTAAATGATTATTAACTAAATAAATTTGTTATTATTCTTTTAACTTCTTTCTCTATTATTTAATTTTCCAACGATCGATTTAAACAAAGGGAAGCGTTTTCAATTGAGCGTTAAGGCTTTTCCAAGAAAAACATCATCTGGCTACTTTTCAGTGCGCGTTTCCGCTAGTGGACTTTTGGGACAAAGAAACTTTCTATCTATTTATTTATTACTTCCAAAACATGCTCCTAGGCCCCCCCAAGTGACATCTGGCTCTCTTAAAAATCCTTCTAAGTATTAAATTTCTTAATTCTTCAAAACAACCATTTCTTTGAAATTTAGTGAAACTTCAGATTTTTACCCTATTACAAGCACCAGTTGAATGTTGTCGATTTTGTGTCCCATTCATCATCATCAACATCGGATCCCATGGCAGCAAAGGATTTCAGGAGAGTTCGGTTGTAACGCTCCACCTGCTCGTTTGCCCTAGGTGGAACAGCAACAGCAGTCAAATGATGCTTTACTCCTATTGATGCCATGAACTCAGCAAAGGCTTTTGAAGTAAAAGCCTTACCCTGATCAGTTATTACCCTTCGTGGTACACAAAAAATCTGAAACATATCTTTTAAGCATACAATTGCGTATTTAGAGGAAGTAACTTTTACGGGATAGATCATAATAAATTATTTGAAAGCGTCGACAACAACAAGAATTTGAGTTTTACCCGACTTGGTTATGACAAAAGGTCCCAAGTGGTCAATGTGGATCGTATGGAATGGATTTGGTTCTTTTGGTTCACCATTGTATAATTTGTATAAAATTGTAAACAATTTCCAGACTTACAATAAGTAATGTCTTGCTGTTCGGTAAAATTTTGTCCTATTAAAATGTCTACGCCCATGACACATTTGTCAACAACCAGCAAATCTATATATTTTAAAACATCATCGATTTTAATTTTTGCGTTTACATATGAACTAACCTTGACCGTAAAATCTCCCAACATCACCAGCGATATTTGTTTTCTTAGCTGAATCGGTGTTAAATTTAATGACCGAACCGCCGATTGAGTTACAAGAGAGGTTTCACTGCCGAAATCGATAAAACATTTCGTCGCATTTTAGTATAATTAAGGTTAGGAAGTGTTAAATTGGGTGGCTTTGGCGCCCCTGGGTAACTTTGACATTTCGTCAGTATATGTTTATACTGCGTAGATTTGCAATTAAAATTTTCATATCGTTATATTTTTTTGACATTGCGTTTTTTTTTTCAGAAATTTATTTATTTATTTGCAACCTACTAACCGATCCTAACTGTATATTTTTTTACATTTATTTTTGATAATTAACCTAAACAGAAAAACTGGCAAATAAATGTAAAAGTTTATAGATAAAAATAACATATATTTGATTAAAATAAAATAATGAGCTTAAATATTAAACAAATTGAATGATGATCCTTTTTAAAATCTAAATTTATGATCAGTTAAATCTCCCAACATCACCAGCGATATTTGTTTTCTTAGCTGAATCGGTGTTAAATTTAATGACCGAACCGCCGATTGAGTTACAAGAGAGGTTTCACTGCCGAAATCGATAAAACATTTCGTCGCATTATCGTTTAAATAAATATTTTTAAAGAATTTATTGTTTGCGGTGTTACCTATAAAATTAACGTAAGTTTCTTAAAAGTATATTCGTATAAACTTTCACCCTGAACAGGAATACACGCCATCATATCTTGTAAGGATTTATATAAGTTTCTTTTAGGTTTAAAATTTGTTAAAAGCATATTTTTCCATTCCGGCCACGTAAACATACGTGTGGGAAGACCCCGGTACCAATTTTCTGCTGGCCCTCTTAATTTACTAAGCGCCAAATAGCTTACTGTTTTATCGTCCCACTCATGCATAATAGCGTATTCATCAACTGAATTGACCCATTCGACAATATTGTTGGTCAGCGGATTAAACTTTTGAATAATATTATTATTTAAAGACATACTTACATTACCTCCTCGTATACCTTTATTTACCAATTCTCCTATTCCACTAACTATGGCTTTACCCATGTTTTCCAAAGATGCCTGAACACTGTCAGACGCAGCAAGGGAAGATCCTTCTTCATAAGCACCTCGCTGGCGATGGCGACTTGAAGATCTGGATCTGGAGCGCCGTGATCTGGACTGTCCAGAGCTATGTTAGAGCCCCGCATCATACCTTTCCATCTGTCGGGACCTTTGATAGCCGTTATTGTCATCGCCGTTACTTCAGGGACAATGATTTCTCTCCTCACGTTCCACAGACCTTTCCCGTGAATAACGGCGAGGCATTGTTAGTTATTGGCACAAAAACTAAATAACACAATACTGGCGCACTAGATTACTTATCTCACTTCTGATGTTAACTTAATTTAAAATGAAGCTACACATTAAATGTTGCATGACATATATTTCGAACTAAACAGGAACAATTTATAATCAATCAATCTACGCTCTCGCCGAACGTCTAATATTAAATGCCCTCGCCATTCCCTCGCTCCGTATGTCCAGCGACAAACACCTACGCTTCGTAGCAAGGGACTTCTCCGATTTCAAGGAATAGACCACCAAAACTGAATACGTTAACAAATAATAATAATATTTATTCATCACAGAAGTCTTACAGTGCCTAACTACAAAACTTATTGGACTAGTCAGAATAAAAATTGTTAAGATTAATTGCAGTTCTTTACATGTCAATAATACTTATAGAAAACTCAACCCTCAGTTAGATAAGATAGTAGTGAAACAAGTGTCATAAAACCTTTCACAGATGGTTTTATGCACACAAGTGCCACTTTAGAGTAAGACAGTATTCTTACTTAATAAGGACCTTTTTGTAAAACAGTTGGCCTGTACCGGGCATAGAGTCAAGTCGCTTTTATACATTTTATTATAAATAAACTTTTCTTTACTTTTAATAAATAACTCATTGCAACCTCATCCAAAATAACAACAGGTTATGGGCCCAGTGTGCTAAGGGGTTGCTGCGGGTTTGCTATTAAGAATAAGTAAGTGCGTGTTGCAATTTGTCGCGTTAATTGGACTTTAGTGAAAGTTAGTTAACAGTGGTGTTGAAATTTAAAAATGGATTTTGACATGGATAGATCGTCTAAGGTTGAAAAACTTAGAGGTTCCGAAAATTGGCAACAATGGCAATTTGTAATGAAAATGTTAATTGATAGTATGGGAGCTTTGGAGGTCTGTGATGGAGTTATAGTGAAGCCAACCGATAATCAGGCAGAAGATTATGAAACAAAGTTAAAGTCATGGAACAAAGCAAACAGAGCCGCAAAATCTATGATAGTGACGTCTGTAGAGTCAAAACCGTTACAGTTGTTGCTAAATTGCGAAACTGCTGAGGATATGTGGAAGAAGTTGCACAATGTGTACGAAATGAAATCGGAAGAAAGCCTCTCTTTGGTGCAGAAGCAGTTCTTCGAATTCCAGTGGGAACCTGAAGGTAGCATTGCGCAACATATTTCCAAGCTAGAACGATTAGCGCATCGAATGAAAGCTCTTGATGGAATGATTCCGGTTTCAATGTTAATTACAAGAATATTGTCGACATTGCCACCAAAGTACAATCATTTCCATAGTGCATGGGATTCAACAGAAATTAACAAAAGAACACTAGAAAATCTGACATCTCGTTTATTGACTGAAGAATTGAGAATAAATGGCAATGAAGAAAAGGACACTGAAACTTCAGCTGCGTTTTTCTCGAGAAAAAACACATCAAAAAGGTAGTGGTTCTAGTAAGCAGTTCAAACATCAAAAACCGAAGAAGTTTGGGTGTTTTCTGTGTGGAAAACAGAATCATAAGAAAAGTGAGTGTCCAGGATGTTTTGTGTGCGGTTCTAAGGAACATTTATCAAAAACGTGCCCAGAAAAACAGAACGTCGGATCGAGTTCGCGAAATTCACAAGCATTTATGGGACAAAGTGCACCAAATAGTGCGGATAAATGGATCATAGATTCAGGTGCGTCTGAACACATGGCAAATCAACGGGACTATTTTTGTGAGTACGAGAATTTTAATGAGCCTCTAATGATTTCTGTTGGAAACGGCGAAAAAGTGCCTGCGTTAGGTCGAGGCAAAATTCAAATAGAAACGTATGCAGAAGGCAAATGGCTGCCAGGTTTCTTGCATGATGTGTTATTTACACCAAAAATGTCTCAAAACCTTTTTTCTGTGAAAATGGCTGCTAAAAAGGGGGTTGATTTCATTGTAAAAGACAATGGTAAAAAGTGCCAGTTTTTAAGAAATAAAAAAATTGTCGCAATCGGCGTAGAAGTGGACAATTTATATAAAATTGTGCTACAGGTAATCAAGCCAAAGTTAAAAGCGCACATTGCAGGACAAATAAATTCCTTGCAGCTGTGGCATGAGAGACTTGCACATCAAAATTATAAGTATGTGCTGCCGTATTTAAAAGGACAACATATAAATGCGGTGATGGACAACGATTTGTGTGACGGATGTGTGTACGGTAAACAGCATCGTCAAAGTTTTAAAGAAAGGAAGAATAAAGCATCGGACTCACGGGAGTTGGTGTATTCTGACGTTTGTGGGCCAATGAGTGTAGAATCACTAGGTAAAAAGAAATATTATGTTTTGTTTAAAGATGATTATAGCTCATTTCGAAGTGTTTACTTTATTCGCGAAAAATCGGAAGTGGCTACAAAATTAGAACATTTTTGTGCGGAAGTAAAAACGCGTTTTGGGAGTGAAATTAAAACAATTAACTCTGATAACGGTAAAGAGTACAATAATAAAACTGTGACTGAAATCCTGGGGAAGAGAGGAATAAAGCATGCGATGACGGTACCCTATACACCGGAGCAAAATGGTGTAGTAGAGAGAGACAATAGGACAATTGTTGAAGCCGCTAGGTCGATGCTGTATTCAAAACCAAACTTACCAAAATTTTTATGGGCGGAGGCTGTAAACACCGCCGTTTATGTAATAAATAAAACGGGGCCTTCAAAAGTGAATGGGAAAACGCCATACGAGCTTTGGTATGGAAAACAAGCTTATAAGCTTATATATATATGAGTGACTACAAAGTCTTTGGTACTGAATGCTTTGTACACATACCCAAAGAAAAGAGACGAAAATTGGATAAAAAATCCATAAAGGGTTATTTTGTTGGATATCACGAAGGTAATAGTGGATATAGGATATGGGTACCAGAAATCAGAGATGTAATTATTAGTCGGGACGTTATATTTAAAAAGGAGGAATGTGTTGCTACAAGTACCTCAATTCATCAAACATCAAACAACGATTTAAATAATGTTGACAACAAACAGACAAGAGAGGTTGAATCGGTAGACAATGAAGAGAGAAAAAATGAAAGCGAAATAGTGCAAGGTGAAACAGAACAGATGGTTTTAAGGGACAGAGGGTCATTGAAACCGCCAGATTTTTACGGCTGTCCGATAGCTATGGTGGCTAATAAAGATGAGCCGAAATCGTATCCGGAAGCAATAAAATCGGAAAATTGTTTAAAATGGGTAAAAGCGATGGAAGAGGAAATGGAGTCACTGAAGAAAAATAAAACGTGGGTTTTGGTAAATAGACCCGAAAATAAGAAAATTATCAAAAATAAATGGGTTTATCGCGTAAAATACAGACCTGATGGAACAATAAATCGACACAAAGCGAGATTAGTGATTAAAGGGTGTTCTCAAATTGAAGGAATTGACTTTACAGAGACATTTAGTCCAGTCGTGCGGTTTGATACGGTTAGGTCAGTGTTAAGTTTCGCGGCATGCGAAGGAATGCATTTATTTCAATTTGATATAAAGACTGCATTTTTATACGGGACATTAAGTGAAGAGGTATACATGCATCAACCAGAAGGCTATACAGACGGGACACAAAAGGTGTGTAAATTAATAAAAAGTTTATACGGGTTAAAACAAGCACCGAGGTGTTGGAACAAACATTTTACTGAATTTTTAAAGGACTGTAATTTAAAAGAAAGTGCTTCGGATCTGTGTTTGTATTTTAAAGAGTCGAAAAATGAAAGACTTTTAGTGGTGCTGTATGTTTATGATGGACTGATAGCTGCGTCAAATAGTGATGAAGCTGTGGGGCTGTTAAATCAGTTAAAAACAAAGTTTGAAGCTACAACAACGGCGAATGTGAGCAATTTTTTGGGAATAGAAATTACTCAAACTAAAAATGGAATATTTGCCAGTCAACAAAGGTACTCACAGAAGGTGTTAGAGCGGTTTAATATGCTGGAAGCAAGTCCAGTTAGTACCCCAATAGCAACCGGTTGGAATTTCGATGAGTCTAAATCGAACATCGGCGATTTTCCTTATCGCGAGGCAGTGGGTAATATTATGTACCTACAAATGGTGACTCGACCTGATTTAGCCTTTGCTATTAATGTGGCTTCAAGGGTTTTGGATAAACCAACAGTAGCGCATTGTCAGTTGGTTAAGAGAATTTTGCGGTATATAAAAGGTACGCAACATATGGGTCTACTTTATAACAAGGACAATACGTTTGAGGCTTATTGTGATGCAGACTACGCAGGAGATCCTGGAAGCAGGAAATCAACGTCGGGAATGGTGTGCAAATTCGGAGGAGCAGCGATCACCTGGCAATGTAAAAGACAACAATGTGTTGCCCAATCGACAACGGAGGCTGAATTTATAAGTGCGGCTAGTGCGGTTAAAGAATTAGTGTGGCTAAATCGTTTACTCTCGGAAATAAAGAGAGAAGTGTTTGAAACTAGTGTTTTACTAATAGATAATATGAGTGCTATTAAGCTTATAAAAAATCCTGAGTTTCATCAACGCACTAAGCACATTGATGTTAGATATAATTTTATTAGAGATATGTACTTAAAGAATGAGATTAGCGTTAGTTACGTATCATCTGAATATCAGGTAGCTGATATTTTTACAAAACCGTTGGCCAAACCAAGGTTTGAAATTCTTAGAAATAAGTTAGGATTATGCTAATTGCTATTGCTTTGTTTGGTATTTTTAAGATTTTTGTGTTTGCTTGTATGTGTCATAATTTAACATGGTTTATTGAGGGTCAAGTTTTAGAGAGAGTGTTAAGATTGATTGCAGTTCTTTACATGTCAATAATACTTATAGAAAACTCAACCCTCAGTTAGATAAGATAGTAGTGAAACAAGTGTCATAAAACCTTTCACAGATGGTTTTATGCACACAAGTGCCACTTTAGAGTAAGACAGTATTCTTACTTAATAATGACCTTTTTGTAAAACAGTTGGCCTGTACCGGGCATAGAGTCAAGTCGCTTTTATACATTTTATTATAAATAAACTTTTCTTTACTTTTAATAAATAACTCATTGCAACCTCATCCAAAATAACAACAAAATATACTTTTATTTTTTTATTTAAGTAATCTAACAAATATACATACAAGTTTTAAATACAAATAACATGGAAGTATATATACATGAATATAAAAACTAAAAACTATCATTAAAAAATTCATCCATTGAATAATAAACTTTATCCAAGAATATGTTATGTAATCTCTTTTTTAAAACCTTCTTGTTTTTGAAACCTGAAACTATTTTATTTACCTTATTGAAGCATTTTATTCCCATATATATATATATATATATATGGGAATAAAATGCTTCAATAAGGTAAATAAAATAGTTTCAGGTTTCAAAAACAAGAAGGTTTTAAAAAAGAGATTACATATATATATATGTGATGGTTGTGCTATTGAAAGCCTTTGAAAAGGTACCAATAAATTATTATTTGCTCTCGTAAAATAATCATGCATATTATTTTGTTTTAAAAAATCACTTTTATTTTCTGCAATATGTAAAATTAAGTTTAAAATGTAAAGACTAGGCAAATTTAAAATCTTATACTTTATAAACAATGATTTACATGAGTATGTTAAATCTTTATTATTCATACACCTTAATATTTTTTTCTGTGTTATAAAAGCTTTATTAAAATAGGTCGTCCATACACTAGATGTGATTGCACAGCTCCAAAGTACAATTATCTCAAAATTGAATATGAAATTGAATTTCTTAAAGATCTAATTAAATAACAAATTGTTTACATGCGCTTCCCAAGTTAACTTTCCATCCAAGTGTAATCCCAAAAGTCTCATTTGATCCACTGATTGATTTCGGTGTCACATTTTTTGGTAGAAATCTCATATAAAACGTTTTACTCTTGTTTATACAAAGGCAATTCTCTTTACACCATTCACTAAAGTCATTTGAACAAGAGGAGGCCTCTAAAGCTAGTTGGTTTACATTTCTACTTTTTATAATTAAATTGGTGTCGCCTGCATTCAGAATTATTTTTTACCTATCAGTATTACATATATTCAAATCATTAACAAACAACAAAAACAAGAGCGGTCCCAGTATTGAACCCTGAGGAACTTCCAGAGATACTTCTGAACTTGTTGACTTTTCGTTATCTATCATAACAATTTGTGATCTATTGTGTAAATAAGAACCTATTTAATTATTTGTGAGGCAAATATATTTTGACGTTAAGAGATCGATTCTCTTTCGAGTACGACCAATTCAGTTGATGGTAAGAGAGAATAATATGGATACAGAACCTGAAAATTGAAAACTAAGAGACAGATAGGGCTACAAATATAGAGAAAAATACTGCCTTGGAAAAAATTGCCATGGAATTTAATTCCACTTCTCCAGCAATAAACTATCGATCAAAAGAGTGCCTAAAAAGGTTCTATGCTATTACTGACCAAAAAATTAACATACAAAACTGGGGGTGGTCCACCAACCCAAATAAAATTTGATTCATTTTATAATGTCCTTCTGTCAAGAACCAACCAAAAAACAGTATTTAGATTAATATAAATTCCTTATACGATGGAGATGTCAGTAGTGATGAAGAGCTAAAGGCTATCAAAATGTAAGGAAATTTTCAGCCCAACTCCAAAAGAAAAATGCTTCAATCTAATAGACGCCGACTCAATGTGCAAGTAAAAGCACTTACATCTTTAGAGATATCTGAAAAGTACAATTAACTGCTCGACATTCGTTTAGAACTAGCAAATTTTTCCAAAAGACAATTAGAGCAGGAAATTAACAATAAAAAGAAGACTAAAAAAGAGTATAAATTATATTAAACAATGTCACACAATAAATTTTAAAACTGTAGAGAATAACATTATCAGAAACTCTAAAAGTTTTTGGTCACATGTTAAGTCAAAGCAAAATGACAACTGCCTACCCAAGCATATGTACTTAAATGATAATGAGTCTGAGAAGGAACAATGTATAGCTGATTTCTTTGCAGGACACTTTTCTTCAGTTTATCAAGCAGACAGTAATATAACTGTACCTACTTTTAATATGACGCACACTGTTGATATAAACAACTGTAATATTAACGAATCAGATGTTTTCGATGAATTTGTTAAATGTAATAAGTATATTAGTCCTGGTTCTGACAACATACCTATGATAGTTTTATTTAAATGTAGATTTGTTTTAACCAAACCAGTGTGTTTTTTGTACAATTTATCGTTAAGTTCCTCAGTGTTTCCACATGCTTGGAAAACTTCATATGTTATTCCCATACATAAAGCAGGTGACAAGTCAAATATTAAAAACTACAGACCTATCTCGAAGTTGTCAGTATACCTAAACTTTTTGAGAAAATTATTGTTAACAAAATTGCTATCAACTTCCGTCATGCAATATCTAATGAACAGCATGGATTTTCATCTGGGAAGTCCACTACCACTAACTTGCTGGTTTACAATGAATATCTGGTCGATGCTTTGGAGAAACAGGGTCACGTGGATGCCATTTACACTGATTTTTCCAAGGCATTCGACAAAGTAAATCATACTATTTTACTAGCCAAATTACAAGCTTTTGGTGTATACGGTGGACTTCTAGAGTGGATTGCCACTTATATTAATGACAGATCTCAGATTATACTTATAAATAATAACTGCAAATCATCTCCCATTTCGGTTCTGTCTGGTGTCCCGCAAGGTGGTCATTTATCACCACTATTGTTTAACTGCTTCATCGATGATATTTGTTCTGTTGTTGGGTTTAGTAGGTGGGTATGTCTCATTTAACTTAAAAATGACCTGTCCCGGCCAAATATTTTTTTAAATAATAATATTTTGCAAGTTTTTAGGACATCACTTAAAAACTATCATGCTCTTTAGCGCATTTATATAAAATAAATTGTAAAAAATATATAAAATATATTTTTATTTTATTGGAAACATTTATAATGTCACCTACACTACCGGTCCCTCACCCGAAACTAAATGTGCAAAATAGTTTTTTAAATGTAAATTGCACTGTTTCTTAAGCTTAACCTTATAAACTCATAGAGTAAACATCAAGTTCACCCAATTTATCAAATTTTAGTTTTTTTTTTAATTTGTTTAGTTTTTAAGACTCTAGATATTGTGTCCCATAAGGTAAGGGTCATCTACGCCACTTACTATTATTTACGAAATGGAATATTGGTGGGGATGATTTTTGGTCAAACGTTCTTGACTAGAGCAGTGAATCAGTCTTATTTTGCTACTGGAAACGTGTAGGTGGTTTATTTATTGTCGTTGTTCCAGAAAATTCTACGTGATTCTGTTGGTGCAGGTACGTACTTTTATTACTCGTCACCTTCGTTACCGGTTTTGTTAGACTACTGCGTTTTTTTATATATAAAAAAACGCAGTAGTCTAATAAAACCGGCAACGAAGGTGACGAGAAATAAAAGTACGTACTGTATTTTGATAATAAATAATGATATATACTAAAAACTATTTAATTAATTTTAAACTTAAATTTAAATATTTTTTTAATTGGTGGCGTAGATGACTTGATATTTTGCTTAAAACCTTAAAAAAAAAGATAAAATGGGTAAAAACTGTACTGCTTTTGGTAGGTATATACTTGCAAAGGTTTACTGAATTTAAAAATCCAAAAAAATATAATTTTTTGAACAATCAAAAATACTTAAAAAGTTATATCTGGAATTTAAAGTTAAATGAGACATACCCAGGTGCTTGTTATTTGCGGATGATTTAAAAATATTTAGGGTTATACGAAACGTCAATGATTCTGTGCTTCTGCAAAAAGATCTTGATAAAATTGTAGAATAGTGTCGTGCTAATTCAATGAATTTAAATATTGAAAAATGCAAACATATAAGCTTTACACGTAAAAAATGCCCTAAATTGTTCCGATATAAAATATTGGACACTTACTTAGAGAAACTGTTTGAAATACGTGATCTTGGCATCCTGTATGATACCCAGCTCACTTTTACTAGTCACATAAACTCAGTAATTAACAGGTCGTATAGAATGCTTGGATTTATGAGAAGACAGCTTTTGGAGTTTGAAAATGTTTATTGCCTTAAATCAGTGTATGTCTCATATATACGATCTATTGTGGAGTATTGTGATATTGTGTGGTCGCCTTATTACAACGTTCATGTTAGTACTGTTGAAAGAGTCCAGAATAAATTTCTCAAAACTTGTGCATACAAATTAGGTAAAAATTGTGAACAAATAGATTACAGTATGTTAAGACAGGTAATGGGTCTGCAATCCCTTGAGCAACGTCGCGACAAATCAGCCCTAATTTTTCTGTTTAAATTGGTTAACGATATCATAAATTGCCCTGAACTACTCAGTTTACTTCAGTTCCGTAAGGCGCGTAAGGAATCATTATCTGTTCCGGGAAGTCACCTATGGCTTTAATTCACCTGTCCACAGAATGTGTAGATTGGCAAATAAGATAGATATAGATTTCTTTAATAATAGTTTATATAAATTTAAATCTTCCATATAACCTCTTATAACCAACTTGGGGTTATATGCTCCGGCAGCTCTCGTGTTTGGGAGCATGGGTCTGTGGGTTTTTATTTCTCATACTTACACTTTGCTTGGGCGCCACCACAACTTTAAAGAGTACAATAACCTAAGGTTGTGGTCATTAAGTTAAACTCAAGGTTTAGTTACTTACTTTATATTTTAAATGAAAATTATATTAAATTCAATATTTAGAATTTTAAAATCAGTACCGAATAGCTATTGGTTTACACTAGGTTAAAAATGGTTAAAATATAAAATAATGTTTCATAATTTACTGCAACGCAGTTTAGCGCAATAAAAAAATTAATAATGATGATAAAAAAACCTGTATCCCGATTAGGGTTTCTGGACGTCTGGTATACTCATTCTGAGGGCTGGATCAGGCTCCTGGATGCATGGGGCTATTCGTGCTCCATGGGTACTGTCATAAAAGCGATCGTTGAGACAGCCAGGTCGACCGTTCCATCAGGAACTCCTCCATAGGATATTTCACTACAGTTTTAAGCGAAGACCAGGATAACCTCTCCAGAAAAATATGCCCCCAAGAAAAAACCCTAAATGAATAAATAATACTTCGAATAAAAAATGGGAAACCACAACAAAAAAATACTTACGGAGTTTCTCCGGTTTTTTCAATGAATTTCTAAAAATAGGACCTTCCCAGGTCGATGGAATAATTCCCAGGTACTTTAGATGGCTATTTAGCAAACTAGGAAATAGGATGACTTAGAAAAAGTTGGAATAACATTTGATTGCACTTACCACGCTGCTCGATTACGAAAAACTCAATCGTTCAGGAGACCACGGCAACCACTGTTCTATCTATTTGCGCTAACTTGGTATGATAGGCAAACAACTAGTTAATTACTAAACGAATCGTAATTACACTTTAGTTAGATTTAACAAATTATCTAACCTGAGAACCGGCCATTCGCACCTGTCTACCTGCAGAACATCAGCGTCTACCTGTTGATTCTCCCCTCTCCCGAACAAACCCTCATGCGCAATTGATAACAATGCTACCAACGTACGATTTAATTATTGTAATATTCTTAATGCAAAGCGCACTTCAGCAATATACAAAAAATCAAAGAATTAATGAGCAACGCAGTGAATACAAACAAACTTAAACCAACCTTAGAGCCATGGCCCCTCGTGAATGCATTCCCAAGAAACAGTTGCCAAATACCAAAAGTCCCTAAACCGGATAAACGTCAAAACAATATGAAATAATCCAACTACCAAAATTGACAAACAAACCTTATATGAAACCCTACATAAAAATAAAAGTAAGTAACGTTTTTTTATAAAAATAATAATTATAACTAACTTATCCTAACCCCCTTTTAACCTATTCTAAAGTACACAAATGTTGTAGGATTACCAGGGCCCCAGATAAACTTAAAACACATATATACCATAAAGGAGACCCAGGAGCACCCACATCATTCACCTACACTCACTCACTTAACCATTCATACTTATCACACATCATACATATCGAAACAATAACTAAAAGGTAAATTCAGTCGTAACCTAAAATATGTACCAAGGTCTTCATGGTTATCAATAAAACTAAAATAAACGTACTCTTTTAGGCATGGCAAATCAACACCATGAAGCCAGTGACCTAAAGACCCCAAAATAATAACCAAAACATAAAAATACAATACTCTTAAGCCGATATGCGATATACAGTGTGAACAGTTGTGTACTCAATAAACTAAATTATACTTATACAGTGCTTAACTTATTTCTAATACATAAATCATGTAGCGTTACTATTTGTAACGTTACATATACCCCCCTCCAAAAAAAAATAAGAATTTATTTTAAAAAACAATAAACTATACAAACAACTTTGGTAGTTGGTCTCAACCCATTTAGTAATCTTATGAACCATTAACAGTTAAATTGTGATAGATGTGAAGTGGAACGAGGAAATTCCGATGCAGACTTCGTCATGCTATACCTCTAATCTAAGCAAATAAAACGTCAGCAAAATTAAACTATATGGAAAATAAATTCTCCTTGAAGAGGAAGGATCCTGACTAACCCCGTAAAGTTGGTATCTGGTACCAAAACAAAAAGAATAAAAGGCAACCGGTCCCCTGCATCTGAAGCAGGCCGGCCCTGTACAAAAACGGTGACATTATATAGTCTATTCAATCCAATCTTCAAAAATAAAATTTACAGTACTCTACTGTAAATTTATAACAAGTACTAGTACATAGTACCTAGTACCTGATAAAAAAGTTCAAAACTTTACAAAAAAACTGTGTTAATTCACAGGGTGTGGTGTAAATCACGATGTTTTTCCGACACCACACGGATGGGTTTCAGCTACAGGCAGTACGGCTTCACTTCGAATACCATAGCAACGTTGTTGGAGTTCCAACGTTGGCCTGACGAGATAGATTAGTTTTACTTCTTCCCGGATGAGTGACAGCGACAGCGACAAAAGAAACGCGTAGGCGACTCCATCAACGTTCAGCCATCTCCCTTTCAACCTCCCAAAAGAATTACTATACCATTTATTGTCTGTCGACGGAAGTTGGAAGAGAAAAGGCCCAACTATCAACTTAATCAACCCCCAACGCCGCTCTCATCACTATCGTTCCCCCCACATCACATGGACTGAATACAAACTACTATCTATAAATATATCTTAAATACCGGGATAAAAAATACATATTTAAATGAGGAGGACAGGGTAAGACGAATAATCAAATAGTTCACGCTATATAAGATTAATGCTTACACTGTGTGGCGTTATTTAACTGATGACCCGACACCACTCGGTATATATATAAATGGTCACAGGCTGTACGGCTGACCGGGAATGCCGTAGCAAATGATACTGGAAGAGTACATTGGCCTGACAGGAATTAATTGTATAATTTACAAAACTAAAATCTAAAACAACTTATTAAACTACTATTATACAAAATTTTTACAAAAAATTTACACTTGAGCTAGCTCTAGGAGTGCTTTAATAATATTTAAAGTAGGATCTTATTTGATATGTAGAGGTTTGTAATTTACGCATACAAAACGTCTAAAATTTTAAGAGACACTTTAACACTTGAGTGTTATTCGGTATTGATGTTAAGTCTTAATCAGTATTGGTCAAAATCGGGAAGGGTCCAACTCTACATAAAAATCAAAAATAAGATACTAACTACTTGTCGTCATCATCGGAAAAAACGTCATCATCAGAGAAATATGGCTTCAAATCTTTAATATGCCAATTTCCCAAATCACGACCAGATTCGTCTACTAAAGTATAAACTAGATTAGACAATTTCTTCTTTATCTTACATAAAATGTACCGCGGTGCTAGTTTCTGCGCGAATTCGTTCGCCGCATTTGAAAGCACTTTGTTCCTCTTCCAAACAGAGTCACCGACATAAAAAGATACATCTCTTTTTCGTAGATTATACGTATTAGCATTGCGTGCATATGCTACTTTTAGTTTTTTCTCAATATCTTTATAAATTTTGGACAGACCACCAAGTTCCTCAGCGTACTTTACGCGATCGGCCGTTTTAAAATCGTCCTCTACAGATCCGCGATAGTAATCCCCTAAGCACGGAACATGTCGTCCAAAATTTAAGAAGGCAGGACTATAACCCGTCACTTCATGAACCGCCGTCCGCAACGCGTAGCCTATTTTAGAGATATTCAAATCCCACTCGTTGTGGTTCTCTTTAACATAGCTCCTTATCGCGGTACCGATTGTACGGTTGCAACGTTCTACAAAATTACAATGACTGCTGTACCTAGGATTAAACCTTATCTTTACTTTATATTTCTCAGCCAAATTTCTAATCAAATTATTCGCAAAATGCGTACCGTTGTCGCATATAATATACTGGGGAACCCCATATACTAGAAAAACATCATTTTCTAAAAATTTACATACATTTGCAGCATTAGCCTTCCGCATAGGCTGCAATAAACTATATTTAGTAAACCAATCGGATACTACAAATAAATACTGGGACCCGCTCTTTGAACGAGGCAAAGGACCCATAAAATCCATAGCTATAACTTGCCAGGGAAAATGAACCGTCTTCGCTACCCCCATTAAACCCATCTGCCCAGTGGTAGGAGATTTTTGCGAATTACAAATCTTACAGGATTTAATATACCCAAATATGTCTTTTCTCATCTTGGGCCAATAATAAGAATTACAAATTCGTTCAAACGTTTTGCTATAGCCTAAATGAGCAGCAGTAGGGTCGTCGTGATTGGACTCTAGAATTTTACGGCGTTGGGTTTTCGGAACCAGCATTTTCCACTCGGAAATATTGGAACTTATTACTGAATGAGATGTAACTAATTTATAAACATATTTGTCTTTAACGAGCCATTGAGGAAATTTATCAGGGTTGGCTAAAATCTTATCCCGCATATTAATATAAAACTTATCAAGGTTTTCAAGATCAATGTCCCAACATATATCTATCCTATCCAAATGTAAATTAAACTCTGAAGGAGCAGGATCAACTGGACTACGACTTAATGCATCAGGTACAACATTATATCTACCCTTACGGTGCACAAAATCAAAATCGTATTGTTGTAACCTAACACACCATCGGGCCAGTCTACCGGCGGGGTTTGACAACCGATCCAACCACAAAAGTGAAGCGTGATCTGTAATAACTTTAAACTTTATATTGGAACCTTCAACAAAACCCCTAAATTTTTCAATAGCGAATATTACAGCCAAGCATTCCCGCTCAGTAACTGAATAGTTACGCTCACTCTTGGAGAGAGATCTGGAAGCATACGCGATTACTTTTTCTTGGTTATTGATATCTTGTGTTAAAACCCCGGAGATACCTACGTCAGATGCGTCAGTTTGTATAGTAAATTGTTTAGAAAAATCTGGACTGGACAGAATCGGAGCAGATACTAAAGCTTGTTTTATGTTATTAAATGCGGCCTCAGCAGGATCATTCCACACAGTCTTTTGTCCCTTGGCCTTGCCCTTTAGTAAATCGTTAATAGGTGACATTAAAGTAGAGAAGTGTGGAATGAACCTACGATACCAGGAGCACATCCCGACGAACCGTTTGATTTCAGTGGTTGTCTTTGGTTGAGGAAAATTAATCATTGCAGATACTTTATCCGGATTCGTACGCAGTCCAGAGTTATCAACTATATAACCAAGATAATTTAAAGAAGATCTGAAAAATTGACATTTTTTATTATTAACTGTTAAATTCGCTTCCGAAAGCCTACGGTAAACTTCCTTTAGGAGAGATATATGTTGGTCAAATGAATTCGAAGTTACTATTATATCATCGAGATAGACAAAAATAAATGGTTCCAACTCTGGTCCGAAAACCGCGTCCATAAGGCGTTGCTGTGCCTGAGCTGCATTTGACAGACCGAAGGCCAAAACGTTAAAACAAAATAAGCCCCTTCCGGGTACAGCGAATGCCGTCTTCTCTCTCGAGGACTCATCCAAGGGGATTTGCCAAAACGCAGATTTTAAATCAATACTAGAGAGATAACGGGAATCACGCAACATGTTCAATATCCTATCAACAAAAGGAAGTGGATATGAATCCTTTTTAGTTAAAGCATTCAGCTTGCGCCCATCAAAGCAAAATCTATACTCGCCATCAGCTTTCTTAACCAATAAAACTGGTGAAGACCAAGGGCTTTCACATGGCTCCACTACCTTAAGCTCTAACATTTTGTCCAATTCCTTATTGAGATGTGATAACATATATGGTGACATATTATATTGACGTTGTTTTACAGGTTGCGCGTCCCCCGTATCTATGTGGTAAATGAGCTTATTAGTTCGACTTAATTGCCCTTTGATGCTTAATTTAGCAAAGTCCTTGATTACAAGTTGGATTTGGTTTAGCTGGTCCTCCGAAAAATCCTCTCGAGAGTGTAAGACAACATTGTTCAAATCGTCACCGCCAACCTCAACCGTTGCTATATTGATTCTATTAACCTGAGCCTCCCAGGTATTATTACAAAAATTAAGCTTAACTTTAAAAACTTTACAAAAATCACTGCCAAGAATTACACTATGTTTCAAAGTAGGTACTACCAAAACTTTAAGCAGCTTGCAGCTGTTATCAACCGTTATAGGTAAATTTACAAATCCGTCAACACTTTGACGTTTACCGTCCGCGGTTGTTACAACATGAATTTTTGAATTAAAAATTTTCAAATTAAACATACTAATGAACTGCAAACCGTCTTGACCGATTATTGTGGAGGTACTGCCAGAGTCCAACAAACATGTCAAGTACTTGTCGAAAATTTTGACAGAGACATAAGGACGGTTGTCGCCCGTTTTTTCTTTAACTAAAGCGTCTAAACTATTTCTAATACTATAAAATGACCTAACCCTACCTAACCAAAGTTTCCAGTCCTTAACATCAAAAAAACTTTTCCTGTCTTGTGAAAAACCTGATGATTTAAAATGTTTAAAGACCGCTTTATGTTTTAAAGAAGACAGGCAAGGGTCTAATTTGCCGGCCTTCTCTCCTGGTTTTTTGAACAGGAGGGACAGGTTGTTTTTATGACATCAGGTCTACCACAAGAAAAACAGAACATAGACCTCTTTAGAGTACAATTTTGGAACGTATGGTTCGGCTGTTTGCAATTAAAACAGATTACCTGTTTCTTACTAAATTCCCTCTTGTTGTCACTAACTGCTGAGACATTAGGCTTTTGGTAGGTAGGTCTTGGTTTAAAAGTAGAATAATTATTTCCAAAGCGAGGTTTAACATTATTATTAAAAGAACTACCCGAGGGTTTATCAACATATTTTAATTCTGAATCTAGGCTTTCGACACTTTTGTCTCTGTCAAAAGATTGTTTAGCGGCTTCCTCCAGCCTCCGGCAATAACTACTCAAGCTAGGTATATTAGGAGTATCCACCAAGACGAGTTGACTAAAATAATGTGGCAAAAGATTCTTACGCAAATACTTGATCTTTGTAATTTCGGCTGGTTCCTTACTTAACCTATTGAAAAGAGTCTCCATTACTGCGAAAAAAATAGCCATAGACTCGTGTTTACCCTGACGTCTAGTCTTAATTTGCTCCCAAATAATCTCATCATAATCATCAGGTATAAAATTTTGTTTAAGTAACTTTATCAAAGAATCCCAATCCTGGACAAGATGCTTATTTGTCCTAACAAAAAGCCATGCCTTACCTGCGAATAAATCTATTGTTGCATTAAATAACTGATCCTTTGTTACACCTCTCGCCTCTGCCATTTCTCCTACCCTCTCAATAAAAGGAATTAAACCCATACTATCATTTTCCCCACTAAATTTTAAATCCCACTTATCTATACGTGGTTGTTTGTAGTTAGATATGGGTGCACTAGATGGCCCTATGCTATTGTTAAAAACGTGAGTGCTGGAAGAAGGAGGAGGTGATAACATTGGATCTTCTTCAATGATTCTATCATGAAGTTCTGCATCTAAATGCAGGCAAGTTGCATATGCTTCATTTTTATATTCGTTAAAAGGCTTAATTGCCTCTTCATCCGCTTCAGGAATGGGAATTCTTTGGACTCTTTGGGTAACATGATTAAGTCTAGATATCAGCACCGAATATAAGGAGTCTGAAGTTCTACCTTGAAAGTCTGAAATTAATTCAGTAATTGAGTCTAAAGTATTTTTAATGGCTACCTTTTCAGTGTCAAAAACTAAATTATCAATTAAAAAAACAAAAGGATTAAGTTTCTCCTTTTTCAACAACCTAGCCAAAATTTTGCGCTTCTCGTCATGGTTTCTACTGGTGACTGTGCCTCTGATCTTTAATTCATAGTCCAACTCTTCCGCGCGAAGATGCTTAGCAATAATTTTTGTCTCCATGATTACCGAATAAAAAAATCAATACAGCAACAATCGAACTTAACTTTAAAATGACTGGTTTACTAAAATTGATTCTAAAAATTACCAAAAAATCATGGACCAACTCCAAAAATTGGGCCAGTACGGACCTGAACTCAAATTTAAATTTAAATCAAAATTTAAAAATAAGGTAAACACGCATAAGTATATAAATATAGAATAAAAGTATATTAATATAAAATAAAAGTATATCAATATAAAATAAACTTAAATGTGAGTATCTCTATACTCAATAATTCGTAGAATCAAATAAAAATGTTTGCCTACTTGGCATATAAAAATCAAAATATAATCTTAATCAATTGTGGGTACACACTGTATATCGCAAAGGCCCAAAAAATATTTATCGTCATATCAAATCCGAAATCCGAAATTCATAAGCAGGTTACGCCGTTAATCCTAAAGTAAGATCTTACATGTTAAGTATACCAGGTTATAATTACAAAAAATTATATCAAAAATGAAACGTAATATGTTTGTAAACCTTAAAAAAAATGAGTAAATTATGAAAAATTTTACAAAGTTAAATTTGACAGATAAAAAAATTAAAAAATTAATAAACCAAAATGCAAGTATGAAAAATCGGGGCCACACGTTTGCGCGCCAATTTTATATAACCAACTTGGGGTTATATGCTCCGGCAGCTCTCGTGTTTGGGAGCATGGGTCTGTGGGTTTTTATTTCTCATACTTACACTTTGCTTGGGCGCCACCACAACTTTAAAGAGTACAATAACCTAAGGTTGTGGTCATTAAGTTAAACTCAAGGTTTAGTTACTTACTTTATATTTTAAATGAAAATTATATTAAATTCAATATTTAGAATTTTAAAATCAGTACCGAATAGCTATTGGTTTACACTAGGTTAAAAATGGTTAAAATATAAAATAATGTTTCATAATTTACTGCAACGCAGTTTAGCGCAATAAAAAAATTAATAATGATGATAAAAAAACCTGTATCCCGATTAGGGTTTCTGGACGTCTGGTATACTCATTCTGAGGGCTGGATCAGGCTCCTGGATGCATGGGGCTATTCGTGCTCCATGGGTACTGTCATAAAAGCGATCGTTGAGACAGCCAGGTCGACCGTTCCATCAGGAACTCCTCCATAGGATATTTCACTACAGTTTTAAGCGAAGACCAGGATAACCTCTCCAGAAAAATATGCCCCCAAGAAAAAACCCTAAATGAATAAATAATACTTCGAATAAAAAATGGGAAACCACAACAAAAAAATACT
Organism: Brassicogethes aeneus; assembly: GCA_921294245.1. Lineage (NCBI taxonomy): Eukaryota > Metazoa > Arthropoda > Insecta > Coleoptera > Nitidulidae > Brassicogethes > Brassicogethes aeneus. Next base: position 54,248,694 of record OV121134.1, read on the forward strand.
TACGGAGTTTCTCCGGTTTTTTCAATGAATTTCTAAAAATAGGACCTTCCCAGGTCGATGGAATAATTCCCAGGTACTTTAGATGGCTATTTAGCAAACTAGGAAATAGGATGACTTAGAAAAAGTTGGAATAACATTTGATTGCACTCACCACGCTGCTCGATTACGAAAAACTCAATCGTTCAGGAGACCACGGCAACCACTGTTCTATCTATTTGCGCTAACTTGGTATGATAGGCAAACAACTAGTTAATTACTAAACGAATCGTAATTACACTTTAGTTAGATTTAACAAATTATCTAACCTGAGAACCGGCCATTCGCACCTGTCTACCTGCAGAACATCAGCGTCTACCTGTTGATTCTCCCCTCTCCCGAACAAACCCTCATGCGCAATTGATAACAATGCTACCAACGTACGATTTAATTATTGTAATATTCTTAATGCAAAGCGCACTTCAGCAATATACAAAAAATCAAAGAATTAATGAGCAACGCAGTGAATACAAACAAACTTAAACCAACCTTAGAGCCATGGCCCCTCGTGAATGCATTCCCAAGAAACAGTTGCCAAATACCAAAAGTCCCTAAACCGGATAAACGTCAAAACAATATGAAATAATCCAACTACCAAAATTGACAAACAAACCTTATATGAAACCCTACATAAAAATAAAAGTAAGTAACGTTTTTTTATAAAAATAATAATTATAACTAACTTATCCTAACCCCCTTTTAACCTATTCTAAAGTACACAAATGTTGTAGGATTACCAGGGCCCCAGATAAACTTAAAACACATATATACCATAAAGGAGACCCAGGAGCACCCACATCATTCACCTACACTCACTCACTTAACCATTCATACTTATCACACATCATACATATCGAAACAATAACTAAAAGGTAAATTCAGTCGTAACCTAAAATATGTACCAAGGTCTTCATGGTTATCAATAAAACTAAAATAAACGTACTCTTTTAGGCATGGCAAATCAACACCATGAAGCCAGTGACCTAAAGACCCCAAAATAATAACCAAAACATAAAAATACAATACTCTTAAGCCGATATGCGATATACAGTGTGAACAGTTGTGTACTCAATAAACTAAATTATACTTATACAGTGCTTAACTTATTTCTAATACATAAATCATGTAGCGTTACTATTTGTAACGTTACACTCTCTAATTTTGTAAATTGATTTATATAATATGTATGTTTCCTATATATATATATTTGTAATTTGTAATGGTTATTTACCGTAAATAAATAATATTATTATTATTATTAAAAAGTAATTTTTATTAAAATTTCATCAATTAGACCAAAAAATAAACATTAACTAATAATTACTTAAACAAATAATTTCTGCGCGTTAAATTGGTTCTCTAGCCCACTGTGCGCTCCAGGAATCTCCTCTTTTTTCGACCAGTCACACAATATACCTACTATTAATAACCTGTCACACGGTTTGTCACACCCAACATAAAATCATTATTTAACAAAAAGAGTCCAAAAATGTCTACTGCCGTGCTAAGCAAAAAGGTGGTAAAAACAATATTAATTAAAAAAGTTTACCACATTTATGCATAACGCGGCAGTGTAAATATCCGCTTTTGATTTTACATGATTGAATTGTACTTTAAAGACGAGGCTATTTTGTGTTACAACAATACAACAGTTTTTTTTATTAGTAGGCACATTTTTTTATTTTATTATTTTACAAATCTTGAGAATATAACTCCATATCTATCCAGGTAATATTTACAAGATTAATAATTTAATAACATAAAAAACCCGATCGTATTCAATAAGACTGAAATTGACAAAAACAAATTCATTCAGGACTTTTCCATCAATATCGTATGTCAGTGATTAATATATCTTTGTATTAAAAAGACAATATTTGTTTTCCGTTTTAAGCCAAATGTCAATGGAAAGTGACATACAAGAATAATGACCCCAATATCCACGTATAATAACTCAATTTTCTGCTCAAACAAAAAATGTCCCCGAAGAATTCAATTGACTTTGTTTTTTTATATTGACCATGATTGATTAAGACTGTGCCTAAATTGAATATTAGAGACACATCTTTACAATAATAAATTTTAATTTTATTGTATAATACAATTTTTTTTAAAGCATACAATAATAATTCTTTCCATATTATATTACTCATACTGGATGTAACTTAAATAATTTAAGTAAAGAAAATGTTTTATGATCAATTCACGGTGGAATCCGAGTTCAAATTATTCGAGCTCGGATTCCACCGTGAAGTGCTCATAAAACATTTTTTTTACTTTCACTGTGAAAAACTTTAAATCGATTTTCAAGGAATACATTTCGATTTATAACCTTTATAACACATACAAATTTGACATTTGACGATTCACAGATTCTCCTTTTGTTTTATAGATGGCGCTCTATACAAATATTTGATTTAAATCATTTTTTCTACTCCCACCTTTAAAACGCCCTTTATCGTACATGTTTCCATGACACTAAGTGACCTTTAAAATACACATGTATAAGTTGTGGCTTTATGGCGCTTTATTCACGGGCTCAAGTTAGTTTTAAGTTAGTTGACAGTTGTCAAATGTCATACAATCGTTTAGATAAAGTGCCTTTCTTGTAAAATAATACTAAATGTGAAAATTATTTTATTATCTCAATACAAAAGTATTAAATAGTTTCTCAACGCCAATATTTGAAAAGTTTATATGAACCACAGTAAAATTTGATATGAAAATTGTACTGACCTTTTAATTTCGCCAGCAGTAAACTATAACTTAAATTCGGGCACGGACTCCACTGTAAAGTACTCATAAAACCTTTTCTTTACTTTTACTGTGAAAAACTGTTAATTTTCAAGAAATACATTTCGATTTATAACCGTTATAATATAAAAATTTGACATTTGATTGTGACACACAGATTCCCCTATTGTTTCATAGATGGCGCTCTATACAAATTTTTGATTTAAATCATTTTAAGATAATAATAAGTATTTTTCGCAGAAAAAGTATAGTATGCACCTCGTTTATAAACTTTTTTATACACTAAATTAAATTCTTGTCTAAAATGGTCTTTATCAAACTTGATACATAATATTCTATTATCTACTCCTACATTGACGAGCTGTGACTTTATGGCTTTTAGGTCACGGGCTGAAGTTAACAAAAGTGGCTTTTAAGATTTTTAGCCTAGCTTTTTATTATAAATTGGAAAAAAGTTAGGTTAAATTCGGACAGTTGGCAGATGTCAAATTTTTGTTCGTCGTGGATAACATATAGTAAGAAACTCGTTTATAAACTTCTCTAGACACTCGTTTTTATTAAATACTTGCTCACAAGCTTTGTGCTTAATTAAATTGTAATTTTTATTGAGTTAAAAAATTAATACATTGAAAAGTTTTTAAATAAATAAAATTTTATACCATAAATATAGAGAATCTTAAGTTTATTACTATTTATAGTTATTTTTTTATACAGCGATTTATAACAGTGACTTTTTGATTGTCAATTTGGTTACTCACCTATCAACAAATCACATATAGCCTTATATAAATTACAATAAAATATATATACGTAAGAAAATAACTACTCACCACAGTACTGAAATTTTGACTGGAACGTACAAAGAGCGGTCTCTGTAGGTAATGTTTTACCAACACTTGAGTTAAAACGAGGACTTCACGTTTAAACTTCAATATTTCGCAGGAATTTTGTATTTTAACATTGGACACAAAACTGACGTGTAAAAGTGAGTATAAAGATTATAATCAAGCAATTTCTAAAAAATTGATAATTATCAATTTTTTAAAAATTGCTATTATTCGAATCTATGATAAAATATGAAGAATACATTATTTAATGTTTTATAGTTTGTAGTGAAATTGAAAAATTTAAGATAAATTGAATTATTTTTAAAATAAAATCACTCAAATATTTGATTCAGGAGTTGTCTACAAAGGTGCTTTTGAAAAAATATATTAAAATTGGGTGGACAAGTTAAAAAAACCTGGATCTTTTATAATGTACTAAAATATTTACAAAAACTATTAAAATACCTACTCTATTGACTGATGACATCAAGTTATCCAACTTTTGTAGAATCACCCTTATATATATAAAACAAGACAATATCGTTTTTGTTTCCGATAAAACATAAACATTTCTTAGATTATGCCAAAATAAAAATTCAGTTAAAATCTAAACTCCTAATTTTAATTTTAAAAGGGCCATTATCTGCAAAGAAAATCCACCTAGTAAAATACTTACCAAATATTATAACATACATGTTTTAATATTTTTATATATGTATTTTTAACTGACGTTAAAAATTGCCTTAAAATTGATTTAGAAAATATTGGATTAAGGACGTAAAATTTCTTAATAAAAATTGGCCCTCGCTACTCGCGTGTATTAAGCAATCAGCGTTAGATTATTTAGGCAGGCATCATAAATTCAAATTGGTGTAAGTTGAGTTGACGCCTTATAATATATGTAATATGCCTCTGGCAGGTTCATCACGTGCTTTCTCAAGAACATCGTAATCAAATATTCTCGGGGCATGAAGGTATTTGCACGCCAGCGATAACGTTTTCACTTTATACCTCTTAAATCATCCCCATTCATTTTTTATTTAATGCTTGGCCGTCTAACCGAAAAATTCCTTTATTAAATAAGCACATTAAATAAATAATAATAATAATAAATAAATTTTATTTATTTATAAGGAAACCTAGGGTTTTACACAAATAATGACACATGTTAAAAATACTTAATTTCAGTATGAAAGTAAATACTTTAATTAAGGACAAAAATATCTGCTAATAGCCTTTCATATGTTTTTTCAACACCCTAGGTTTATTTTTGAAAATATTATGACCAAATATATCCTTTATATTTGTTTTATTAAATAATTATGAAGCAAAATAAATAACATGAAATTTTAAAAACCATATGAATAAACCATATACAGGGTGTCTCGAAATTAGGGGGCCAAACTTAAACTGTGCAATCTAAATAGGAAAACATACTAATTTGTTTTATAAACATGTATAAAAAAATGGCTTCTGCCAGACGTACCATTTGAGAGGGCAAAGGTACAAAACAGGCCCAACTTTTTTCTGGTATAATGTTTTATTTCTTTTATAAAATAATAAAAATTTAAAACTGGATTTTAAAAACATTTAACTTGTATTGCTATTAATGTTTAATGAGAATATGTGATGGATATGCTAAACAGCAATTTATGAATTTTTTTTTTTCAGAAATGTTTCATTTGAGCGATGCTCTACGTTTTCATGATTTTAATTTTTTTTAATATTAACCTAGATAAAATTTGGGTCTGTTTTTGTACCTTTAGGTACCCCCAAATGATTTAATTTTGACAGTTTTAATTTTAGACCTAGATAGACTTTAGTCTGTCAGGGGGCAATTTTATTAAACAAACTAGTATTTTTTTTTCTATGCAGATTGCACCTTTAGACTTTGACCCCATACTTTCGAGACATCCTGTATGACTTAAAAATTTAACATTTTATGTATAAAAAAAATAATAAGTAATTGTTTTTTATCAAAAGTTATAATTTATATTTGAAATATTCAGTTTAACTTTTTGAAATTTTTCTCTCAATTCATAAGAAAATTGTGTCACACTCTTTTAAGTAAAAATTTCTCGAATGGGCCACTTAAAAACCAAGGTTGTAATTTTAAGTTTTTTTTTAGTTTTCGATATAAAACATATACAATAGTTATTAAAATAACAAATATTAAAAGTATAAAGTTAGGTTAGATGGCTTTAGATCGGTCAGCAGTTTATTATTGGTATACCAAAAAGTAAAGACTAGGATGTAAAAACCTTCACCAGATTGGTCTAAATTATAAAGCTAAATAATAAGTAGGTAGGTACTTACAAACGATATTTTCATGTATTGTAATTTTTACTAAAAAATAATGTACTCAATAATTAACTTAAACACGATAGAAATCAACAAAGGAAAACACAAAACAACAAGCTGTCAACCTTACAAACGATATTTTCATGTATTGTAATTTTTACTAAAAAATAATGTACTCAATAATTAACTTAAACACGATAGAAATCCACAAAGGAAAACACAAAACAACAAGCTGTCAACCTTTTTCTATGCTGTCAACCAGAGTTGGGAGTACTGAGTATTTTTTTTATGGATTATGCTATCATTACTAATTATGACTTGATTTTATAATTGTAATGAGAGAAAGTTATTGAGTACTTTTTATTTTTACTTTACCAATTTGATAATAACAATATTTTTTTTATTTTGTAATTATAATCAGAGAAAATATCAAGTACTTTTTATTTTAACTTAAAATGTTTACTGATTCCAAATATTTTTTTATTTTATAATTAAAAAATAATAAAGAACAGAATACATTATATATATTTTTTTTATTTGATTAGAATGGTGAATTAGGATACTTCCGTGCTTGTTTATGTTTTTATTGCGACTAGTTTCGATCTATATTAGATCATCTTCAGGCAAACTACAAAAATATGTAAAATTATTATAAGGTTATGTTAACATGTAATGATAAAATTAATAGTTTAAAGTAACAATACAATGGTTGATAACAAATATTAAATACTTACATGTCAATAATTAAAATATTTGTAAAAAGGTTTATCAATTATATTATATATATGCATAAAGATAGTTTTAGATTCTGATTAAAATTATTTACAATATACAATGACTTGAAGGACGATGTATTCTTGGTACTTGTATTTTCATTTATATTTTAAGTACAATCAATTTTTTACTTTGACTTTAAACTTTTTGCATTACGAAGTACTAAAAATATTATTTATTCAAATTAATAAGTACAATTATTTTTGTATTTTTATTTTAAATCAATTTAGAGTAAAAAATACAATGTATTGATAATTTTTATTTTCTCCATTCTCAAGTAACTTAAATATTCTAATGGCAATACTTTTTAAGTCCAAATCTCGCAACTCTGCTGTCAACCACAATCCACTGAACGCAAATATGACGAATTTACCAACGTTGTTAATATATAATTTTAATAATTATTAAATGATATACTTTCTTTAAATAGAAAAAAACATCTAAAGAAAATAATGAAAAAATCCTTTTTACAATTTTTTTTATTATTTAAACGAATTACTGGTAATTTTAAATGTTCATTATGTTATGATGAACGTTCAAAAAGGCGTGTAATCTATACTTCTGACAACGTTGGAAGCCGTGTTTCTTTCGACGGTGTTTAGAATGTTAAACTATGCTTTACTGGCTTTTTAACACGTTAACGGCCACGGCGGTCCCAGGGGACCGCTAATAGTTTTTCCATCCAGGCCACGGCGGTCCCTAGGGACCGCCTGTCAATTTTTTGTTTAACAGTTTAACATGATTTTCTGGCCAGCGGACCGCTCGTATAAGGTATTTTAAAGCATGCATAGGACCGCTTGGCCCTGACGGCTGACGAAGATACAAGAGTTTTTTAATTATTTATTTTTTAATCTGTATTTTGACGATTTTATTTTTTAAAATGATACAAGTAAAATATCAACTTGGCCCAATAAACAAAATCACCAATAACGCCGTGGCGTTTAACGTGTTAAACGTAAACAAATCCGTCCATTTGTTTTGGTGGTCTGTGGTTAATTGTATGTCTTTAACTCTGCCCTATTTCTTGAAAAACTTGTGATTGCATATTTTTGTGAACAATGTTGGTAGGCAAATCACTATATTTTAATAAAAAAAAAATGTAAGTACTTGTTAAAAATTAACAAATATTAAACAGTTTATGTCTAGTTATAACATAGTATGCTATAGCACCGTTTGCGCAGTCAGAATTCTGAAGCTGCTGCGTGCTCGAGTTACAAAAAATCAGTAATAATTTCGCGCATTAAAGCATCTAAAACGTTTTATCATAATCTATTTTATTTATCAACAATTTTTGCAGTGAGTTTTGTATTAGTAGTTTTAAGATGTAATATGTGTTAATGACATTATCTTACTTATTGTATGAATTAACTCTTCTATATTTGACGATATTAGCATATTAGGTATTTAGCAGAAATAAATTATTATTATTGTTATGTTATTTACTATTGTCATAATTTTTTAGGCTCTCTAAAATATGATTATGTTAAGAAAATATTTTATCCTTTGATTTTTTTATTACAATAGCTGCAAAATGTTATCACAAAGTATTAAATTACAGGGGAAATGTTAAAGGTACAAAAAGTGACAGTTGTATTTATTCCTATTTCCGTTAGAATTTTTAACTTGGAAATCTATCGGCATTAAAATCTCAATTTTTTTCTGCGTAAATCAAAATGTATCCCTTGAAAATAGACGATATAGAAGCAGTTTTTCACAGTTAAATCATGTTTTATGGGCACTGTACGCAAAATTTTTAACACATTATCAGTTAAATTTATAACTATAGTTAACTGCACTATAGTATACTACGGCGAAATCAAAAGGTCAGTACAAACGTTTATATAATCTTTTCAAATATTGGCGTCTAGAAACTATTTAATATTTTTGTATTGAGATAATAAAAAAAAAATTAAATTTAGTATTATTTTACAAGAGTGGCACTTTATTTTAAGAATTGTATAACATATGAAAACTGTCAACTAACTTAAAACTGACTTCAGCTCGTGAGTAAAAACCTGTTGCTAACTTCAGCCCGTGACTGAAGCGCCATAAAGCCACAACTTGTCAATGTGTTTTTAAAAGGTCACTTAGTGTCATGTACGATAATGGGCGTTTTAAAGGTGGGAGTAGAAAAAATAAATTTTATTTACAGACAACTTGGCTAATCAAAAGAGTTAACACAGACTTGTAGGCAAGTGTCAGATCAGGATATACAATTTTTGCACGATTTATCATAAAATAGTTCATCTGGTCTTCTATGATTTCGTTTTGGTCCAAATCTATAATATTTTCTCTAATTAGGATAATTAAGATATTCATCTGCAAGACTAACTTTAAACCTATCCCATAAAGCAAAATTAGATAGCTGGGCTGTTAAATTGCTCTTAGTAACATTTTGATAATAATACTGCAGTTCTGATACAATGTCATTCAGTGCATTCCCAGGGAGTTCAGAATGTTTAGCAAAAGATGACAGGTGAAAGCACTATAAATCCAAAACAGTTTTTTTTGTTTTATAAATCGAGACACCATACTAGCCTTTTAACAGGAAATTTATAAATTTGAAAAAGCCAGTTCTTAAAATTAGTTACCTCCACCATATTTTGTTATAATGGCCGCCATAACTTATAAGGGCGGATCCAGAAATTTCGACAAATTGGGAGGGGGCACTTACCGTGGGTTGAGTTGAGTTTAAACAGTTATTTATTTTTTAGGTCGTCGACTTGAAGATGTAAAAAATACAATAATAAATGTAGGGATAAATTGGCTAGATGGTAAATCGGTTCGAAGTGATTAATAACGCACGAAAGTAGGCAAAAAACTATATATTGAATTTAAAAGTTAAACAAGTACAGGGCAAAATAATACGTCTTACTTCTTAAATGGTTTCTAAAAATCTGCCTGCCCGACCGTTCTACTTTTAAGAAATATCCCCCTTGACAGTAAAGACATAAAACAGGCGTTGCAGGTACTTTTTAAGAAAAACTTTCCCACAACGGTCAGGCCACCCTCTCTAGCTAATCTAAATATAAAACATGTGCACGTACTTAACAGCAATACATTTTATCTCTAAGCTAACATATTTATTACTTCTGAACTTAAAATTAATATAAACACGACACAAAATATCCGTTACTACATAAATTAGTTATAGGGGAGGTCGTGACCCCATGACCTGGATTCGCGCATAATAACTTATGTAGTTTAAATCCTTGATTTTTTGCTATCCAATCTTGTAAAATTTTAATATAGTGGCCATAGCAAACACAAAAATTTGTGGTGGTATCTTAAAATCCAGTAGGCGAAAAAAGTAACAAATGGAATAAAAATGTGGATAAATGTGTATATTTACGTTTAAAACTTAACCGCTGTTTTTTATCCAATGTGTAAATGCTATTTTAATAGACTTGTAATCACGAAACTTTTGTCTTAACCGACCTTGTAGCTCTTCAAATAAAAAAATACCCATACATAGATCTTGCTGCACCCGGTATTGTACGACTATTGGAAGAAAGTGACGATTCCTCGAGCGTGGAGTTTGTATACGAGGTGTGTTCAGAAAATAATGGGAATTGTTAAATTTCGCGGGTTCGGAGGGTCCGGTTGTCATAAAATTCTTTATTATGTTGGTATACATGCCCCCGAAGTATGATAAAAACTTTAGCTGTTTTCATTGTTTACTTTGTCTGTGGCAGCCGCTAAGGTTAGACGTGTTTTATGAGCTCGGCGATTTTTCGTTCGTTAAAAGAAATGGATCAAAGAATTTGTATCCAATTTTGCTTAAAAAATTAAACAAATTCTGTGAAATGTTAACAAAGGCCTATAGTGAGTCTGCTATAAGTAAAACAAGAGTGGTATAAGACTTTCCAAGATGGCCATGAAGACGTTGAAGATGACGAACGCCCCGAACGCACAAGCACATTAACAACCGATAAAAACATGAAAAAAGTGGAAGAAATGGTTATAAACTATCAGAGAAGTCGCCGATGATGTTGGTATATCGATTGGCTCATCCTATGAAATTTTTTCGAATGTTTTGGGTATGAAACGCGTGGCAGCAAAATTTGTTCTTAAATTGTTAAATTTTGAACAAAAAACAATACTGTAATAATGCCCCACCCTCCATATTCGCGAGACATGCCTCTGTCTGACTTTTTCCTATTCCCAAAAATAAAGAGAACCTTAAAGGGCCATCATTTTGCAAGCATAGATGACATTAAAAGCGCATCGCTGAAAGAACTAAAGGCTATCCCAAAGATCGAGTTTTAAAAGTGTTTCGAGTATTGGACCCAATGGGGACTATTTTGAAGGCGACAACATTAATGTAGACGAATAAATAAATATTTGTTTCAAAAAACGAAAATTACCTATATTTTCTGAACACACCTCGTACACACAATATTTTATGCAACTACCGCAAAAATCAAAGTCAATTTGATTTGATATTTTAACTGACATCTGACAGCTGTCAACTAGTTTTAACTTAATTTTTTTTTAATTTAATGTAAATCCAACTTCAGCCTGTGGGTGAAATGCTATTTCGCTCAATAGTGGGAGAAGTAAAATTTCGCCCACCGGTTGAAGTTAAGAAATTAAATGGGTATTGAATAAAGCCTTATTATTTTATAGTAGATACAAGAGTACAATAAGAAAAAGTACAAGAAATTACAAAAAAGATTTGAATTCTAAAAGAAAAACTAAAAAATATAATATAAATAAATATAATATATTAATTACGATTCTAAATATTAAAAATTAAAATTGTAAAATAATATCCACATTAAAAAGAATCAATACACATTGGTAAAAGTTTTAAGCACGTGGTGAATATTTTAAAACTTTAAATTTAAATTGAGTTGTGTAAAGACATTACAAACTTTACTATATTTACCCAATCTATCAAAACGATAAATTTTATTCCAAAAACAAACACCAAAGTACTGTTCAATAGAGAAAGATTTACTCGGCTATATTAGATGTTAAAAGTTATATAATACAAAGTTTAGTATTATCGTTTCTTTTTGCAATATGTTATTTTGGCCTTCCAGAGATCTAGATGGATTCTGGGAATTTAATATTGGCGAGTTATATTTAACTTTGTGGGCGAAAAGTTGTTTTTGATCGTCATAATGTATTAATAATAATAAGGCTATTCCGGTTATGTTATTGGAAATATGTATACCTGATTAAGATCTGGATGTGTATTAGAACTTTAACTGAAACTAAATTTATTTGCGTAGGTATAACTTCATAAAAATTTTTCATGATAAAGTTAAATTAGTTTTATGTTGTATTTAGTTTATCCAAATTTTTTGGGGGGAAAATCTAATAACTTTAGGCTGCGTGATTAGTATTAAAGTTAATATTAAGTTTTGGGGTTTTATTTTAAAAGTTAAATTCATTTTAGTCTAGTTATTTTAATAATTTATTTACAAAAAGATATAGGAAGTTACAATAAAAATATGTTCTACAAAATCCAAAGTCTTTAAATGATAAAAATAAATAAATAAAATCTAACATCTGTCAGATGATTAACGTTACTTTACTTTTTACCAATTTTAAGTATTATTATGCAGGGTGCACCAAGTATCCTTCTATGTATGGGTATCTTTTTTATTTGAATAGCTGCAATGTCGTTTAAATTAGATAAAAGTTATTTAATTACAAGTTTATTAAAATAGCATTTAAAAACTGGGCAACAAATCAGCGGTTCTCAAATAATTTAAAAAAAAACTGAAAACCAGTTAAACCAAAAAATTATGAAAACATACACATTTGTCCACATTTTTATCCAATTTGTGATTTTTTTCTCCTGCGAGGTTTTGAGATACCTCCACAATACTTTTTTCCCCAAGGCCGCCATATTGGAACTTTACATGGTAAGATAGAAAAAAATCAAGGAATCTGTAGGTATTTTCCTAACCCGATTCTTTAAGCATACTGAAATACCTGTTTTGGCATCTAGTTTATTTACTTTCTACGTTGTGTATTTGCGTACATTGATAATAATGTTATTTTAAAATTGGTCAGGTTTAATGAAACACAAGTATTTAATTTAAAACCCCTGATTTAATTTAAGCGAAGACAAAGGGGTGGCCCGTTGAGTCAGAGCACATGTGCATAAAAACCCTGGAGCCTGAATTATAGATTGCCTTCCTTCCTTCCTCTTGTAGTCGTGCCCGTACGATTTGTGCGTCTTGTAAAAAGTCAATTTATAGATTTCCGTGTAAAATTCCGTAACCAAGCTCGATGACACCTAAAATGGTTGACATTTGTTTTTGTTTATATTCTGCATTTTACCCATTGTGTATAAATATGAAAGATAAACATTTATAAATTGGTGCAGTGATCACAATTTTAATTGCCCAGGCAGCTTGTTGTATTATTAAAAAAACATCGAACAGACGTTGGAAGACTCGCCCACTTTACCAAGACCGGGAAACTACGGGGTTTTACAAAGCAACGCTTCTAAAAATGAAAGACATTGATCATAAATAATATCTAAATATCCTATTTAGAAACACAAATTATTTAATAAACTGAACACCTATCTTAAATAATACTAAACAATCATGTATTTTAAATATTTCGTGCCTACGCGTCACCCTACAGCGCATGTCCATAACAAGCACTGTGATTGGTCATGTCAAAGACCTTTACGGTGAAAGATAAAACTTGAAAATTTCTACGGGAGGAAGGAATGCCGTCCTTACGTTTATGGAATCTATAAATGGCACTACGATTTAAATAAACATTTTTGACGTAATTGTCACCATTAACATTGCCCGTTATTAATTTTAATTAAACTTAACAATTATTGATACTTTAAAATATTAAAATAACATTAAAATAAGATTTTGTTAAGAAAATATTTTATCCTTTGATTTTTTTTATTACTTTAACAATTATTGTAAAATATTATCACAAAGTAGTAAATATTCTTACAAGGGAAATTTTAATGGTGACAATTACGTCAAAAATTTTGTTCATCTTCTACGCGAGGAAGGAAGGAAGGAAGGAAGGCAATCTATAATTTAGGCTTTACACAGTTCAAATAAAAATAAAATACAAAACAAAACATAGTTATATGGGTCATAATCACAAGAATACAGTAAGTGAATAAAATAACATGAAAAGAAGATAAACATATTTCATATAATTTGAGTGTTTTTATCAATATTTAAAACATTTTATACCCAGGTAAAGTAGTTATGAGAGAACATCATTTTATGGCGAAGAGTTGTACTATTTGTTTACCTTACCACGCATCTTCGAACGAGGATACGATTTTATATAAATACACTACAGCAACGACACATTTCTGATAGAGAGAATTCAAATGCTTTTAAAGGGGGGGGGCATGGAAAAATATAATCTAGCGCAGATATTTAACCCTAGCCAATAACCACACTATGAAACAATAGCATACTCTGTGGTGATATAACGACAGCTATGGTGGTTAGGGTGGGTTGAAAACAAAAAAACAGTATGGCGGTAGAATTTATACCTTTTGAAAAAATTTCGTTTTTTATTTGGTACAAATTCTACCCCCATGCTAAGAAAAAAAAACAAACATTTTGTTTTCAACCCACCCTAATGGTGGTCCTATCTCACTAAAGTGTCGCTATATCACAATATGTTCAAATATTCTTACAAAATCAATGTCCAGAACAAGACAAAAGTATTGCGAAAATATACAAACAATTCTGCGAACAGAGTTTATGTAGGTAATAACATAAAAACAATATTTTTCTTTTAAAGATAAATCCTTTTGAAATAATGCTAATATATTACCCATGTTCCAATATTCAAGCATGAGCACTCTCCAAACGAAAACACAATTACAAATACAGACACAAATAAAATCAACAATATGCAATGAAATAAAATGGTGTAAAATACAAATAAAATGCAATAAATGTTTAATAGGAGAGTGTCCTAACAAGAAACACCTAAACATGTCCAAAACTCTAACCATCAGAAAGTGTCGCGCTGGATAATAATATAAAGAAATTTTTATCATATAGTATAGTAACGTTAAAGTCATTATCAAAATTCCAAATAAAGTCTCTATCCAGAATCTATCAAAAGGCTAAACCCAAGTAATACCAATATTATAATAATAATATAATTGTTAAAAGCTTTAGGCTAAGTACAAATGCAAGATTTTAAATAAGTAAATACCTTAATACCGAAATGATACACTGAGTTCCATAAACAATAAAATCCATGTTGGTTAAATACAAAGTTATACAAAAGGAAACAATAAAACAAACTTATTTATTTTAAGTTACACTGACCTTTGTCTGTGTACAGATAATAAAATGATTAAGACCCAATAAACTAGCAAAATTCGTATAAAATAATATTATAAAAAGTGTGAATTATAAGCAAAAATATATTAATATAAGAAAACCTATTAGCGAAAATTGGAATTTATAAAAGTGCACGCCCTTTGCACATCATCATAAAAACAATGCAAGCGGCTAAGTTGTGGTGAATGCACGTATAGTTCCAGTCAAAATTTCAGTACTGTGGTGAGTAATTTATATAAGGCTATATGTAATTTATTGATAAGTAGCATCCACTAATAAAAAATATCAGTAAAATACTTAATTCCGAATTATAATCTCAAATTTGTATCCCATTTATCAGTACTGTGTCGTCAGTTCCATGTTCGATTTTTCGCAAACTTCAATTTAAATTCTGCTTGCCCAGAACTTGTTTATTTAATGTCATTATAAACTCATATAAATTTGGTGTGGGTCCCATATCTAATAATTGAGATATCGGTATACCCAAAATCCATCAGCCGCCACTGATGTGGTATTATTTGATTTTAGGATATTTAATGTATAATATATAGCATATATGCTCAAAGTTCCAATAAATCTTATATTTTCCAATACATTATGTATTTAATTAGTACCCTGGTATGCTCATCACATCCCTTGCATTCAAATTTAGAAAACACAGATATTTCGGAAACTGTTTGAAAAAGTGACTGGCCCGGTCTGGAACAGTATATTTATTACATTATCTATGTTCTCATAATAAAATACTGTTTAATTTTCTCCGAAAACAATATAAACAAAATGAGGTCAAAAGTTGCCCAACCCATATAGGTATTTTGGACTGCTTTATATTTGACCAAAAAGTGTAAATACAATGAAACGCTATAATTGATAAATGGCACGTTTAGACATATTTTACACACAAACTGTTTTATACATTCTAGTAAATTTTTGTAAAAATTACATAAAAAACACATTAAACAAATATTTGACTGCGGCGCCGTTAAATATTTGCCAATAAATTGAGAAACCCCGTCATAAAAAACGAAACAATATTAAATGACGTTTGTCAAAAGGGATCACTAAATCCCCCTGCCCACCCAACCTATCCCTTGTCTATGAAAGGGATCGCATTCTGGCGTTGCAACGCGTTCTGCAAATATCTTTAAATGCCGAAACGTCACGTTCGACGGGTCTTCGTTACCGACACAAATGTCTGCTTTAATATAAAAAAAATTCGAATTATTTTAAGAACGCAGCGCACAGCAACAAAACTAATTTGTTTTGGAATTAACCGTCCAACGTATTATACCGTATGCGGAACCGCGGTTCGTGATGCAAACATTACTGGCTGGGTTTAATGTAATAGGTATATTTGTATCAACATATTTATTTGTTTAAAAGGTAATTCGTGTAATATTGTGGACATGTTATTTTGGGATTTATAATTGTTAAATTGGAAAAAGATAATCCTCATGCAAGCACACGAGAATTATCCCAGAGCAGTGTTATCAAAATATACGAAATAAATACCATCCTTACCATATTTCGTTACACCAGGAGCTTCATGGTTTGGATTTTCATAATTGGGTAATTTTATTCAGTGGACACAAATACAACAAAATCCATTTTTTTTCATTTTGTATTGTTCGCCATCGAGTCCGCTTTTACGAACCACGGAACGATTACTGGAGTGTTGAAAATCCGAGTTGGCAATGGTTTAAACATGATGGTTGCCCAGCATACTATTTGGTGTAAGCACGTGAAGTACTTGGTCGCAATTTTAATGGTCGATGGATTGGTAGAGCTGGTCCAGGTAAATTGGCCTGCTGGATCACCTGTTCTTATTACGCCAAATTTCTTTGTGTGGGGCTATCTCAAAGACCGTGTGTATCAACAAGTACCAACAACCCGTAAAAATATGATTGAGCGAATTATAGAGATGCTTATGCCGAAACTCCAGCAGATACGCTACTTACTTGTGTAGACTTAATAATTGAAGTCGAAGGCCATTTTGAGCACCTACTTTAATAAAAATTCCAAAAATTGTTTTGAGCTAAATTTTTATTATATATAACAATTCACATCGCACTTTTAACCTTTAAGATATTTTGGTTTAAAAATGCACTGATTATGCACTGAGTATACTTGTTTATAGTTCGGAGCAGAAAGACAAGCACGTCTCACTCGTACAAGCGATACTGTATAAATGAACTCTAAAACAAAATCCAATAATTTTGCATAAATTCAGTTTTTGTGAAAGTGTTGTTTACTAGGTATGTTTTGTATATTTATAATTATAATTTAAAGTCACAAATATCACACTCAGGCCAATTCACTAACATAAGTCATTAACGTTAGCCACTAGAATCAGTGGTTATCGGCTATTCCTTCCAATCAGGCCGTTTAGATATAAAGATAACCACTAAATATAGTGGCTAACGTTAACGACTCATGTAAGTGAATTTAGGGTGCTGCTATCCGTTTTTCTGTATCAGGTCAAGTTTTTTAAATATACGATAATGGTATTTTTTGTTTATTAATAATTAGAACCTTGATAGTTTTTTTTTTAATTTTTTGCAAATCTTGATTTAAGCGCTCTCCTTGCTCGTCACTAGGTTCTCCGGGAAGAAATCTAGATGGGAATCCGACCCTCTTAAATGAGGCCCATGCTGCTGCTTCAGTTAAGAGATAAACAGTTTGATTTTTGCGTAAGAAATTTTGGGGAACAGTTCAATAAGATTTTGAAAACCAGGCCATTCACGCTCAAGTGCCTTTACAAAAATATTTAAAATGCCGAGCTTAAAGTGCAACGGTGGAAGAAACACACGTTTAGGATCAACTAAGGATGTAGCAGAAACGCTATGTTGTCCTGTGTATATTGATCCCGAATCGGCCAAACTTTTTGTCGGTAATGTTTATCAGTAGCGCGACTGTCCCACAAACAAAGAAAACAGTGAAGCCGAACTTCATACCAGTTAACAAGCCAATCACCTAAATTAAAATTTATTTTATCATATTATTATTAAAAAAAATGTATTACCTACCCTGAAATCGCCACAAATTTTCCAGTTGTGTTTTTTGTATCGAATGTGCTTCAAAATTTCATTTATCCTTTCATAGCTTTCCTTGGTGTTTACCGCATGAGCAATTGGTATGGAAGGTTTAATATTGCCATCGTGTAGAAGAGCGGCTTCAAGACTGTATATTGAGCCGTCAATAAAGAGACGCCACTCATCACAATCATATTATGGTTGTTTCATTGCGTAGAACAAGCCTGCCACATTATTACAAATACACATGTTATTTGTTTTTGAGAAAAAGGGCAAAAGCGAATTATTTCGGGTTCTGTACATGTCCTTTTTTGCAATAAATTGCCAAGGCTGTAAGCGTGATGCTAGCAATTTTGCTTTTTGTTTAGATAATTGCAAGTCTCGTACTAAATCACTTAGTTCAGCTTGCAAAATTAAATGATTTTCGTCAAACTCAAACTCTGCCACTACTCATCATATTGTCATCAAACTCTTCCATGCTTATATCCGTTGTAGGTAAAACAGGCAAAGGGTTATTTTCTTGACGAGGAACTTGCTTTGATAGTGATAAAACTTCTGGATATTTCAGGCTTTTTCAATTTTTTGAATTTATACCCATAACAATACAACATAAAATATCAATCATCTTCGTGGTTCCGTTGTTTTCTCCAAAGCATTGGCGTTGAAAATTGGAGATATTTGGGATGACCCATTGACCATCGGTACAGCTTGGATCGAAACATGTTGCAAAATAATTTAGGCACCCATGACTTTTCTGTTTAACTAACAATAGCGTTTTTAAGCGATTCTGTTATTCTATTGCCATTTTTTCGGACAATGTACACCCCACAAACGTAACAAAAATATTCAGGATCGACTTTGCAATGCCTACTTGACGGTTTTGTAAATTTATTTGCAACCAATGCAATAACAATGCTATGGCAATTAACTGTAAGTACGTCGAACTTCTAATATAAGCTATCTTGGAAATTTTACCTGGCCACGTGAAACGGGCGACAGATTAGAGTTCAGCGCAAAAAAACCGTTTTTGGTTTCTCTTCTACAAAATTTGACCCAAATTAAATAAAAATAAAATATAGTTAAATTAAATATTAAATAGGTAACACAGGTTCACAAATTTTGTAAAACTGTGTTATTTAATATTTAATTTAACTATATTTTATTTTTATTTCATCTTGTTCTTTGTAAAAGAAGAAACAAGCTGAACTTATGTTTTAGGTTGTGGTTTGTGAAAATTTAACTACCTATTTATAATAATTAATAATTTATGTTGAACTTATTAACTTTGACAAATTATATTGTAATGCCATCTATTATATTTCGGTTTAACTTTTATATTTAATTATTTTGTACAGTTTATCCTATTTAATTTATTTGATAAATTGATTTTCTTTATTTATTATATTAAAAATTCGTCTTCATTTCTGCACATCAAAAGTTTTATTTATTTATTTATTGCTACTTATTTTTGCTTTTGGTTTTGGTGGAACAGCTTTCAATTGTAAAGCGCACTGATTGAATATTAACAAAGAATTGTTATTTATGTTTTTATTCGTATTCGTATTAATGTGAAAGTTTTGTTTTATTATCCTATTTTTATCATTTTTGAGAATCAATTTATTTTGCTATATTTAATTTTACCTGCAATATTTTTATTATTTTATTAAATCTTCTTTTATTTATGACTGTACACAATTTTTTTGCCATCACTAAAATTATTGTTCACTGCTATTACACTTATCATTTATATTTTTTATTTACCACTGCTGTTTATAAAGCTATTGGTGACTTAAGTTATACATTACTTTATGTTACACATTGCTTTTGTTGGTTGCTGTACATTGATAATTGTTTCGAATTGTATATGCTTTTATACATCGTATTTAGTAGGTGAATAATCCTAGAAATATGATAATATCTCTGATCATGTCTATATTAATTACTTTTATTTGTTGTATTATTTATATTGCTAAGATGCGTGCCTTGATTGTACTCCTATATGTGGGTTGTAAAGCTTTTACTTAATTAACTCAAATCAATGTTACTTTTTAATATTAATATACACTAGTAACAATAGTTACTTTTAAATTAATTGTTTTCCTAATAAACTTATCTTTTTAATTTAATACTTTTTTTTGCTTTCATAGGTATAATAATTTCTTTAAACTAGACGATCACGTATTTTGGACAAAGGTAGTTTTTTCGTGTTTTAATATTTTTCTGCCCCTTTTTCATTCAGTATACTTTTGAAATTTAAAAATTAAAAATATAATTTTTTGTGTTTAAATTAAATTTTAAATTTAATTTAACCCTTTCGCTTATGACGTACTAAATTTAGCACTTTGTTTTCTACAATTTTTTATATAAATAAATAAATAAATCATTTATTAATCCAAAGACCTTTACAGATATAGGACAAAAAAACAAATTAACAATTGTAAAGAACAATAAAAATAATAGTTACATTAAAAGAAGAGGAAAACCAATTAAACTCTTATTATAAAACTAAAAATTAAACCTTAAATATTCATTTAAATCGTAAAAACAACATTCAATTGGAATATTTTTTATTTCACGTTTAAATGATTGCAACTTGCGAATGCTTTTTAAATAATCTGGTAGCTTATTATATAAAATAGTATATATATATATATATTAGGGTGTTTCAAAAAAATCGACTTTTTCTTTTTCTTCAAATGGTCAGCAAATTCTTTTAGAGGATGTCAAAACAAAGACCTCGTTAAAATTTGAGCTTTTAATTTGAAGATTTAGAGGTCGCGGATCGCAATTTTCTATTTCCCATTTAAATAACATAGGAATTTTTTTTTTAACTTTGGAATTTTATACGTCTATATCGAATCAACTTATGGCAAGGAACATCTTAGATTTTTATAGTAAATTTAACGCTCTATAAAAAATGTCTCTTATAATTTTTCTATAAATTGATTTCTTCCAGAGTTATTCGAGGCCAAAGTTTGATTTCCATCGAATTTTCTCGTTTTTTCAACTTTTAGCATCATGTAGTAAAAAAATCACATATTTATATCTGAAACATAGGAAGTGTTGTAAAAAAAAACAAAAAAACAAAAAACCGTCACTTTTTTCCAAAGCCTACTACAAAGTTTTAATGAAAATATGAGATGTGTATAATATGCAAAGTAATTTATTTATAAATGCATTTTTCGTAAAAAACTATAAATTCTCATAATTTCATAAAAAAAATTAAATTATTAACCCAGAAAAAAGTTGGGGCTATTTTTGTAACTTGGCCCCCTCCAAATGTTACGCCTATGATTAAATTTTAACAGTTTTGATCATAGATCTAGATTCAGCATGTCAAAATTACCAAAGTACCTACTGAAAATTCATTTGTTCATGTTCAACCCTCTAGGAATAGTTTTAAAAAAATTATCCTCTAAGGCTCCTATTCAGGGGGCCGTAGCTCCTTTAGGGAGCATTTTTTGATACATGTTTATTAAACAAAAAAAGTGTTATTTTTATACGAATAATGCACTGTTTAAGTTTGGCCCCCTGATTTCGGGACACCCGTATAATGATAATTGTACCATAAATGTTAAAAAAACGCGAAAATTCGATGGAAATCAAACTTTGGCCTCGAATAACTCTGGAAGGAATCAATTCATAGAAAAATGATAGGAGACCTTTTTTGTAGAGCGTTAAATTTACTATAAAAATCTAAGATGATCCTTGACATAAGTTGATTTGATTCAGACGTATAAAATTTCAAAGTTAAAAAAAAAAAATTCCCATGTTATTTAAATGGGAAATAGAAAATTGCGATCCGCGACCTCTAAATCTTCAAATTAAAAGCTCAAATTTTGACGAGGTCTTTGTGTTGACATCCTCTGAAAGAATTTTCCGACCATTTGAAGAAAAAGAAAAAGTCGATTTTTTTGAAACACCCTAATATATATATATATATATATATAAATATATATATAAACAATAAAGTTAAATTATGAATACTATGTTCTAAATGATGACCAAAACGTTTAAAGCATTTAATGATCTAAATTGACATATGTTATTATGAACAAAAGATACAATTTCAAAAATATATAAGGAAGGAAAACTCAATATTTTATTTTTTCTTAAAAAAGGTCTACAAGATTCAGTTGTACACAAACCAAAAATACATCTTATTGCTCTTTTTACAATCGTAACACACGATTTACGGAGGAGCTATTTCCCCATAAAATAACACCATATCGTAAAGACGATTCAAAATTTGAATGATAAAAACATAAGGCTGCATCCTTATACTTACTATTTGATTTAGTCGTTTTAAAGCAAAACAATAACCTGATAACATTTTACAAACAATGTCAACATGCTGGTAGAATCTTAATGACAAGTCAAGTGTTATACCAAGAAGTTTAAAATTGGTTACCTGTTATTTAAACTTATCAAGAAACTAGAAGTATATTGGTTTGCAGTAGAAAAAATTGCAATATATAAGTTTTTTCCTGATTAAAAACGAGTTTATTTGCACCTAGATATGACGCTATATTTTCCAAATTAAGTTGTAGTTCTTTAGCCATAGTGTCAGGATTTTTATTTTTTGTAACAACTGTTATATCATCTGCAAAACATACGAACTTACTAGACATAATGTTAGTAATATTATTTAAATACAATAAAAAAAGCAATGACCCCAATACACTACCCTGTGAAACACAGATTTCTACGTTTAGCAATTTAGAATTTGCATTATTATACGTAACATATTGTCTTTGCAAGGTTAGATATGATTTTAAAAGATCATTGCACCTACCACGAATACCAAAAGATTCAAGTTTGGACAGCAGAATTTTATATTGCACACAATAAAAAGATTTAAATAAGTCAACGTATAAAGCCATAACTTTTTCATTTATGTCCAAACCTTTATATATGTAATCTAAAATACTTATCAAAGCTGTCATTGTTGATTTGTTTTGAGTAAATCCGTGATGTTGATCAATCAAAATATTAAAACAATTAAGAAAAGATAAAATTCTTTTAGCTATAACTTTTTCAACAATTTTTGAAAAAATTGATATCAATGCGATTGGTCTATAATTGGTAAGTATTTTTCGATCACCTTTTTTATATAATGTAACAATTTTAGCAATCTTTTGTACATCTGGAAAGGTTCCTTCAACTAAACATTCATTTATAATATGACATAAAATAGAGACAATATAGTTTGCGCTACGTTTAATAGCTTTAGATGGAAATAAATTGTGACCACATGAGTTAGAGTTTTTTATGCTTATTATAATTGTATAGTTCCGTTTCGGTGACAGGTGATAAAAAATAGTTTTATCTATAGCATTATTGAAATTATTATTTTTTATATTTTTTAAAGAAGTACCAAATTTGACAGAAATGTTAATAAAAAATTCATTAAATGCGTTAGCAATATCTAGTGAGTCATTTGTTTCCAAGCCTTTTAAAAGTATTGAAGAGGTTGTTTTACTATCTACTTGACTGAATTTTTATCCATTTTCTCATGTCCTAATTTTAGCACACCTTGTAAAAAAAACTAGCAGAGAAAAACAATTTTGAGGTACCAAAAAGTATTATATTGTTTTATGTGTCAAGTTTTAGATTTTTATCTGCAAACCATAATTCGTGAGCGAAAGGGTTTAATTTTAATCATATTATACCTGATATCGCCTGTTATTATATCTATATACATAGCCATTGCATTTTATTTAAAATAATATTTTTCTGGGTCAGTTTATAAAAAGCAAACCCAAATGAATAATGAAATCATTTTTTAAATCAAATTTTTATGTAATTTTATAGGTAACCATAATTAATAGCTATTGCATATGAGGCGCCGTTTGTGCCATAATTATAATTAAAAAAATATGTTAATATAAAACAATATTTTAAAAATATATAAATGTAAATAAAAAATTATAATATATTAAAAAATAAAATTATAAATAATTATTGATATTTAACATTATTATATATATATAATATAAAAACGAAGTTATTTCCGTAACAGCACTGGAAAGACGATGATCTGACAGATGTTGATTTTTTTAACCATGTTTTTAATTATAAAACAAAAGTGCAACAAGTGTTTTACGTCAATTAGCGTTCTTGTGCGAGTTTGTAATAGTTATTTACGATATAAGTGGGATAAGAGCTTTATTAACGTACGCATTCGAAATTTGCCCAACGAGTGCGTAGCACGAGTTGGGCAATCGCAAAAGTACGTTAATAAAGCGTTATCACACGTATATTGTACAAATTTTTATCTACGCCTCTAAATGAAAAAATAAACGGTAATTATTTTTGTCTAAGACTTAATTTAGGGTTATTTTGACATTTTGACATTTTGACTTTTTTATTTGATTGGTTAAAAACAGAGAAAAACGCGTGCGTTAATGAACTTCTTATCTCACTCAAAATGAGTGGGATAAGAAGTTCTTATCTCACTGGCGTAGATCATGTGTTTTTTAACGCATTGGGTTTATATCACAGATTTTATATTACATAAGGAAATATACCAATGTTCTGTCACACCATCATTTTTCCAGTGTTGCCAACTTCTCAATGTGAAAAGACGCTAATTTCATTAGGAATTGCCCGCAGCGTATGCAACCAACAATATATTATGGCACATATTAAAAATATATATGGATAAACTGCTAAAAATATAAATGGTAACTGTTGGGGAAATATAAATAACTTGGTTTAAATTAATAATATATATTGACGAATATTTTAATGTTATTTGACAATTTATAATTTTATTTCTTAAAGAAATGATTTATAATTTTTATTTACATTTATATATTTTTAAAATGATGTTTTTCATTCATATATTTTTTATTTTTTATTATGGCACAAACGGCGCCTCATAATTGCATTTTATTTAAAATAATATTTTTCTGGGTCAGTTTATAAAAAGCAAACCCAAATAAATAATGAAATCATTTTTTAAATCAAATTTTTATGTAATTTTATAGGTAACCATAATTAATTTTAATTGTAATATTATTCGTTAATTAATAATTTTATTAAATATGTAGGTATACATATTATAATAAAATTATAATTTAATTAAATTTTCCTATAAACAGGATTTGGGTATGTAACTCCATTTATTAATATATTTTTAAATTAATTCGTATAAATGTATTATTACATACATATTCCATTACCATAAATATGAAAATATTGTAATGCAGTGAAGACTTTTCTTTCAAATTAAATGTTTTTAAAATAAAAAAATTAAAAATAGAAGTTCTTTTAAAAATTCATTAAATTACATGAAGATAAAAACGCATTTTTATAACAAATTACCAAGGTCTATTACAGTAATCCAAACAAAATACTCTAAATTTTGGCGAATGCGCCGGGATAGTTTTATTTTAGTTTTTGGTGAATGCACTCAGATATTGCTGTAGAGCAATATCTCAGGGCACAAATATTTTAATCCTGTTATAATTTAAAAATAATAACGTAATAACATAAATCTTAAAAATTAAGAATATTTTTATTTTTAAGCACATAAAACCAGCCTTCGTTGAATCGAAGAAACTAAAATAAATTTAAAAAGTTATCTTTCCATATAATATTGAGCCTACCATACTTGCGCCTTTAAAATGTAGGTGGCGCTTTTTTACAGTTTCTATCCAACCTCTATACGTATTGATTTTTGGAAATAAATGTGTAGAAAACTGCGAAAAATTATAGGGGTTAAAATTTTGTAATTTTAGAGTTCTTTAATTTGAAATACAGATTTCCTACTTATAGTCTAGATGCCATAAATTATTGAAAAAATTAAATTTCCATAGATTTGTTTAGACTAGATTTATTAGTGTTAAAATACAAAGTATATACACACGTCAGAAAAATATATGAAATACAATGATTAAAAACTATAAATGAAATACAATAAATAAATAAATAAATAAATAAAAAACATAATTTGATTAAAATCATCACATAAGATATAATCTTAAGAAAAGAAGGTCTTTTTAATAAAAAGATTTTAAAATGTTTTTTATACGAGTTCAATTCCATGGTCCTTACGTCACATGGTAGAACATTAAAAAATTTAACACCGAAAAGTTAATAGCAGTTTGACACCTTTTTATCCTGCAAAACTGGGTACGCAAATAGTATAATAGATTTTATCTACTCCTATTGCATAATTTTGGTGTTTTTCCGTGAATATTGTAAAACATTATAAATTTCCTGCCTAACAACGTGAATAATCAACTCAGTATTCACGTTGTTAGGCATCAGTGATTGGCCGATTTCAGTATTCACTTTGATTTGAACCAATCGGGTTTTAAATTTGAAGAAGGCGACTATAATAAGATTTAAAATTGGTAAAAAGTAAGGTTAACCATTTGACAGATGTCAGATTTTATTTATTTAATTTTGAAAATCATTTAATTTCCTACTTATTGGAGTAGATAAAGTATAGCAATACACTCGACATTATGCGCAATATTCACTCGGATGATTTATGTCTCTCGTCTGGCGACTCGAGACGTAAACCTCATCCTCGTGAATATTAGCCTGCATTATCTTTCGCATAATAATATACTATTAAGACTGGATTATTTAATTTTAAAAATCTGCTACAATATAATATATTATAATTACATTTTATTTAGGGTCGGATAAAGTGACAAACTAAACATTTTGCACTATTTTTTTTGTTAAATCCTGCCTAAAATCCTATTTTAAAAATGACATTTAGTATACAATCTCCAATTCCACCATTAGAAATTAGTAATTTGTGTCACCTGATATCCTAACATTTGATGTTATAACGTATTTTAGAGATTTAATTTTGTGTTTTTTTACTGGTACATACTGTTAAAAACAAATTTAAAATAGGTATATATACGTTTTATTGTTTAAAGAATTATAAAAAAAAGTTATCTTGTTTATTTTGTGCTATTATACCATAATAAGACGTAAAGGTTAAGCAAGAAAAGGCTGAAAATGTCAAAACATTGCTAGTAAAACATTACGGGGCAAAGTGGGAAGAAGATGATGAGTTGTACTATAAAAACTTTTTTGCACGAGGCAACCTGGTCCCAGATTTAAAAGAAACTCCAGATATATGTGGTTCAGTTCAGAATTTTCCCACATTGATTGTATAGTTAAATTTTATACCCATTAAATGAATAAAAAAACAATTATTTTTTTGTTTATTTTTCTAAATCTCCTTAAACGTTTACAACAGCAATCTCCAGCAATTTATATCAAAGTCAGCAATCTCCAATTTATAATTATAGATTTCACCTATACCTACTATGCATCCTGGAGACCTTGTAGTTGGCTACTAGACTAACAACAACAATATTTCAATATAATATATAAAAAAATTACAAATCTAGAATTTAAAGTACCAAAATCAATTATCTCAATTTACTCAGTTTTAGTCTGATGGGAGATTGTTCACTTTGCTCTGACAGGCCTCATTTCTACTTTAAATTTGCCGTGCATAGATTTTTTTAAATCGCTAATATAAATTCTTAAAAATTTACTCTGACATAATAGGCCGTCTTTTTGTAAAAATATGTCGTTTTTACTCCAAAAATACAGTTTATTAAAATCTACTTTAAAACAAATCCGGTTAAAATCCCACAATAAATAAAGGTATTACAGGAGTGAGTTTCAAACAAATGGGTCACATTTTATATACATATCTCGTGGTGAAAGGCCTTTCGTCACTCGTCACTACATAACTATTAAGAAAAAAAATAACTCTTGATTTTTCTTAGTTTAATTTCAATTAGTTAGTGATAAAATATATCACTTTTTATTTATATTGCAATTTACATATTTTTCAACGTTTTGCAAAATTTATTTAACTTGACTAATTAAGCTGCCCCTGTATAATATAACAATTTAATTTGTCATCCAATATCGCCCCCTGTTTTGTAAATTTAAGTATTTAAATTGCTTTGAAACATCTAAAAATATACCCTTAAAGACCTGAAACGCGCTAATATCGACTCGATTAATTAATGCACCATGACATGGGTCGGATTACGGTAGGAACGACTCGACGTAGAAAAGCGAGGAAAAAATCTGCAACAGTTTCGATGGTCAAAGGAAGCCGCTTTGACTTAATCATGTCCTCTTTGATCAATCTTGTAGCCCGCTGAATGCCTGAAGGAGGAAAAAAGAAAATAAAAAACAAGAACATTTCCTCTTTACGCAATTACGAAACTTTACTAAGGAAAATTCAATGTGTTTCACTTTAACGTTCCATCGATGAAATCTAATATTTTCCGTCTTTTTTAAAAGAACTCTCTACCAATTAGGCTTGCGCTTTTTATTTTCCTCTTTTTAAAGCAATAACGGAATAATATTAACTTCGTTCTAAAATTGGAGGAGATTAGAAGATGTAGCCAAGGGTTTGCTAATATAATTGGTTTATTTAAATTCTCTGTTGTTATTATTATTATTATTATTTGAATTATATTTGGTGATTTACAAACTATTACTATTACTATGTATATTTAAATTAGTTTTCTTCTTGTTTGTTGTTGTCTTTGAATAGTACATTCTGTAACAAGTTTGGAATACAGCATATTCCGCCCGAGGAAAAATTTGACACACGAGCCGAAGGCGAGTGTGACGGTTTTACGAGAGTGGAATATGCTATTCCAAACGTGTTTCAGACATTATTTTCTCTACGACTACATAAGAATAGTAACGCTTATATAATTTTAAACAGAGAAAAGAAACCAAGCAGTTTTTGACATTTAAGTTTTTTGTATTGTCAAACCATTTTGTGCTGTCACAATTTTATAATGTAAATTATAATAAATTTAAACAAATGGTATGCCTAAATCTTTATTATAATTAAAAATAGTTATTTACACTAACTAATAAAAAAATAACATTGTAACAAAACTAATTTTACAAGTAATCTATGTCAACATCTATTCTCTTTCTACATTTTAAAGGTCTTTTTTTTAACTTTTTGAATCTGTCAAAACTTTAAAGCCGGTATAGTCGGTAACTGGTTTATCATTTTAATATCAAATTTATTATAATTTTGATTTGTATATTTGAAAAACAATAAATATAACTAATTTTTTGTGCCTAAACCTTAATTATACAACTGCTATTATTTTTTAATTAATAAATAATACAGTAATATTTAAATATTTTTAAATTTTTTTACGTTTAGTAAACAGCCAGGAGATGTCGTTACTTGTGACCATTCTTAAACAAGAGTAGGAATATTCTCGCACAGTATTGCAGAAAAACATCCTTTCTATGATCAAAAATTACACTAGAATGTTACTATTCTTAAGTAGTCGTAGAGAAAAGTTTTTATGAACGTTTGTACTGACCTTTTTATTTTCCAGCTTTAAACTAGTTTTTGTCGATAAAGCATTAATATGTTTGGATGGAGTACTTATATAGTATATTACACTACAAGGGCAGAAAGTGTGAGATTCCTGCACTGCGCGCCATGATGCCCGAGGCGAAGCCGAGGGCATCATGGCGCGCAGTTCAGGGCTCTCACACTTTCTGCCCGTGTAGTGTATACTATTTTTCTTGCTACCCGTAAAGGGATAAAAAATTACATTTTCTTACTACCTCGGCCGAAAATACGTATAGCTTGACCAATGCATCAAACGTAAACTTTCTGCCGTGGAATCGGGGACGAAACAACGTATTTTCGGCCGAGGTAGTAAGAAAAAACATTATCTTTACTTTACAAAACTGTATCACATTCCTAAAACCATTGCGATGCTTCGTCACTACATTTCTAGTGATTGCAATGGCAAATATTTTATGATTTTATTGTTTGTTCAACTAAAACAAACCTATTTCGGTAAAATAGGATTCTGTCAAAATTGTCGGGTAAGATTAGGTGGTGGTGAGCCTTTAGTGCCATCTAAAATAATACTTTTTAACGACTACCTATTTTTTTATTATTCCAAAGTTTAAAGGATACACATTTAAATATAATTTTTATTTAGTTATGATACAAAACCTAAAAAATAATTATCTAATTTTTTGTAAAACGACGTAAAACACTTTAAACTAATTTCTGCATATCATAATTCTGTGGGTAAAAGGCATAAGGGGATAAGTCAAAAACAGCAATTTTTCGGTAGAGACTTAAACGTGTTCGTATTAATTCAGGAAATATATTTATGGTTAGCGAGCATACCCTTTTGCTAGCATATGACATGTGCTGGCAAAAGGATATACCCGCTAACCATAAATGTATTTCCTAAATTAATGCGAACACGTTCAAGGCACTACTAAAAAATTGATTGTTTTGACTTATCCCCTTATGCCTTTTACCCACAGAATTTATCGCATTGATTTTTTAAATTGCTACAGAATGAACAGGATGTTCCTTTTATTGAAGTTTACCTTAATGGTTTTTCTCATATTTTTTATTTATACAGTTTGCCCTAATGTTTTTTAAATTTTTCCATCACTTAAAGTTGACCATTTTTTTTCTATTTTAAAACTGGTGGATATAATATCTTCTTCATGACTGTCAGCCCCAAAATCATAAACACTAATAATATTTTGAGTGTAAGTATTTATTGTGTTGTTGAAGATGTATACCTATAGGTAGCTATAGGTAGAGAAAAACACACTACTCTTATGATTTTTATTATATATTATTATTATTATATTTTTATGCTGAAATCAATATTTGTAGAAATCCATTTATTTTATCAGGATTTTTCCAAAATCGTTAAATTTACTAAAATTACTACCATAATATAATCCAGGAAACAAAGATTGTAAAAGGAAAACTCGATGGTAGTCGGGTTTTATTTTTTTATGTAGAGTCAGCGGTGATGATAATGAATCAAGCATATTCCCCAAAAATTTCTTTCCGCGTCCCCTAATTTATCCCCCGAAAGGTTTTTTTTTTTTGCTTTTTGGCTCATAACTCGCTAACCGTGCATTTTTTTAGAATTTGACCTCTAATACTTTTGATTATGTACTAAATGAGGAGGTCCATTCCAAAACTCGGCTTATCCACTTTTTAATAAAAATGAGGTAGTGGTGTCTGTACATAAATTTAACATGTATCCCCCTATGCCCTAAAAAGTTCATAATATTCTAAAACTAACCTTATTCCATTTAAAATTCATTTACAAATTGACTATCGTTCCAAAACTTGCCTTATCTATTAGTTATATCATGCAGAACTCGGCATATACGTATGTAATTTGAAATTATTTTAAACTGGAGCTAAACCTTTTTATTCAAGGTATATTGTGTTTGCCTGATATGAGTTAGTACTTAAGTGTAAGGTTTTTGACATTTTGCTCGAAAACAACTAATATGGTTAAACCCCATTGCGCACCTATATGATGTGCCCTTTTGCTATAGTGTGCAAAGTTGAGCGTTGCTTTCAAAATCACTTTTTTTTTAAGTTACTACTTTTCAATGTACAGGGGGTTCTTTTTTCAAAACTTTAATTTTTGTGGGGCACTTGCAATGAAAATAATTTAAAAAATCTACGGATTCGTTACGAGGATAAGTGTAACTAAAAATCTACGGTAGAACGAACTGATTCATTAAAGCCGTTTGGGAAATAAAAAATGGGAATTACTAAATGCCCCGGTCTAGGGGGATTCCGCGTCCTACCTAATGAATTATTAAGTTATTAATGGCCACTTGCACCGTTTTCTCTAACCAATCAGTTAAATAAACTGCCAAGTTAAAAGGTAACAGGAGATTAGTGTCCAAAATCTTGCACCGTGATTTTTTCACTATGGTTTGAATTTGACTAAAAAATGGGAAAGATTGGTGCTAATAACTAACTTTGGACTTATTTGTGACGCAAATAATTTTTGACGTTAAGAGTTTGATTCTTTATCATCTGTGGTTCGATTCTATTTTATGTTCAGTTGATGGTAAGAGAGAATATTATGGATACAGAACCTGAAAAAAGAGGGCTCGCTCCACAAATTTTTCAGAAAATGAAAAAAATCATTTAATTAATTTTGTGGATACAAGGGTATCATTGAAAACAAAGAGACAGATAGGGCTAAAATAATTAGAGCAGGAAATTAACAATAAAAAGAAATAAAAAGAAATGACTCTTTCGGTTTTAAAAATTTTAGAAGAAAAGGAAAAACTTAATATATTATAATTAGGGTTGGGACAGTTGAAATTTTCAAATGAAAATTTCAACTTTGAAAGTTTCAAACTTGAAATATTTCATTTAGTTGGAAAAGTGAAATTTTTAAAAATTTCAAATGAAATTTTCAATCCGAAAATTTCAACATTGCCTGTGAAAGTTTCAGAAATTTCATTGAAAGTTTCGCAATTTACTGAAAATTTCGCATAAATTTCAGATGCGGCCTCCCCTGGGACCTTTAATAATAATTTACAACAGATTCCGAATCGACCAATAAGAACGAGTTATCAACAGGGATATCATTACAAAAATGACACAATTAACAATAATGAATAATGTCAAATTGACAATTTGCATTGTATCAATGTGTCATTTTTGTGATTAAGGTGGATTCAAACAAAATCTAGCGGATTTTTTTGACAGATTCTGGCATCCCTGGTTATCAAGCGTCTGGGCGTTTTTGTTTAGTTCGGCTTGGATTTGAATACACTATAAGTAATTATTGTTACTTATATGCATAAATTAATTCAGTTACCAATTTAATTTGTAAATTAAATTAGACTTTAAATTTTTTTTAAAAGTCATGATTAATTTAAACTTTTACTTTTGCTATAATTGCATCGGAAAACGGATAAAAAATGCCTTTGGCTCATAAAATTTTCGTAAAATTTCAATAAAATATTTAAAAATAATAAATATATATAAATATAAAACAATGAAAGTGGCACAATCTCATTAGCTTACCAACATAGGTATTTACTAATTATATTATTGGTGTAGGGGCCCACAGAGGGGTAGGAGGTAAGAGATGCAATTTGCCATAGTCCCCGAGTGGGCTTATTTCAATATTAATATATTACACTTAAAGTGATTGAAATTTATTGAAAGTTTCAATAAATTTCATAAATTTCAGAAATTTTAGAAATTTTAATAAATTTCATAAATGTCATGAAAATTTCAAGTAAAATTTCAAGTACAAGCAAAAAGTGAAATTTTCCCAACCCTAATTATAATAATAAACAAGAAGTGACTATTTATTTTATTTTAATTTTAAATAAGTTTAAATTAAATAAAACATCAAAAATATTATTCACATTAAATTCGCAAAATAATCTTGTATTAATTGATTTTGAAACATAATGCGATCTTGTGAATGAGTAACAACAGGTAACTCCAGTTCATGGCATTAATATCAGCAAGCAATGGCGGCTCTGGTTTATTCATGTCTCTAGCAATATTATGTAGTACAGCTGCAGCTGGAATAATAGACAAAACTGTATCTAGTGTTTATCTTAAGCCATAATATTATGCCAACACTGAAAACCTTCTTTTCCAAATTCCATATGGTTCTTAGTAGTGACTCATTATAGAGTTGCTGACCTATATACCTATAACTATAGTTATTGAATTCGCTAAAGATGTCAATAAATAATATCTCTGGAAAAAAGATCTTGAATACCGATGACTAGTACTTTTGAGATTATAAATTGTTAACGGTGGATTAAAGTAATTTAAAACCCCGAAATTAGGGGGTTATTTTAACAGTAGTTTAGAGGTATTTAAAAAAGGATTAATTTACGGTGCAAGCCAGTTATGGAAAATAAACCTGTGTTAAAAATTAAACCACTGTTAAACCTACGCACAGTAGGCTAGAGCGCGCTTCCAGCGCGAAGAAATTCAAAATAAGTAAGTGTTTTATTTCGACCAAATTTAGGGAATTTTGAATTCTTTAATATCTGTAGATAATGAAACATTTTAAATCACCTTCAAATCTGTTGAATTTTTATCAGGTAACCAGTCAAAGTTTAGGAATTATAATTACTTGCTTTGTGTTGATAAATTGCGCGTAAAGGTATTGCTTCTCTTACAATGTTTATTATTAATTTATTCTTACTTTTTGACTATAATTGTATTAAATACAGTCATACGTTATGGCTGGAACGAATAATGGTTAGTTTTTATTATTATTGTACTGTCACTACCTTAATAAAGTAACCGCTGATACTTTTAATGTATGTATGGACATTTTTAAGGTTTTAAAAAATGTCACTCACTGTCACACTCTGTGTTTAGGTTTTTTTAATAGCTTACCGTTCTGTCTTTCAAATAAATCTTAAATCAAGTGCTAGTAGGCGCAACAAATATGGTTTGTTTATTTTTTTCAGTTAATACATTATCCCTAACTCATACGGAGCTTTGTGAAAAGTGATTTAGTTTAAAGCATTTCAATATAAAATTAGTTTTAAATTACTTAGTAGACTACGCATTTACAAAAATATATGTATTTTGGAAAAAACTTAATTTAAAATTTTTTTTTAATATAGAAAAACGCTGGAAGAACAGAAGAAACATCATTGTATTAAATATTGCCAGGTGTTGGTGATGAAAACCATCAATTAAAAAGCTACTAATTCCAATAAATAATTTTGAATTAATTACTGATAACTATTAGTGAAAATTAATAATTTTTTCCACCACCGCTGTATTCTAGAGAGCGCTTCCAGCGCGTGAAAATTTAAAATGAGTTTTTTTTCGACAAAGTTTAGTGAATTTTGATTTTTTAATATCTGTAGTAAATCAAATAATGTTATATAACCTTCAAATCTGTTGAATTGAAAAAAAAATTAAAAAATGATATTAAAAACTATAAGATAGTAGGCAGTGGCGGCTGGTCAGGTACGGCAAGTACGGCCCGGCCTCATTTTCATATCTAACGTAGCGTATCGCAGCTCGAATTCAGCCGAAATACATTTTATTAGCCACGTCGCACAGTAGGCTAGAGCGCGCTTCCAGCGCGAAGAAATTCAAAATAAGTAAGTGTTTTATTTCGACCAAATTTAGGGAATTTTGAATTCTTTAATATCTGTAGATAATGAAACATCTTTAAATCACCTTCAAATCTATTGAATTTTTATCAGGTAACCAGTCAAAGTTTAAGAATTATAATTACTTGCTTTGTGTTGCGTGAAGGTTTTACTTCTCTTACAATGTTAATTCCTAATTTATTGTATTCAATACTGTCATACGTTATAGCTGGAACAAATAATGGTAAGTTGTTATAATTATTGTACTGTCCCTACGTCAATAAAGAAAGCGCTGCATTGATGTATGTATGAACAATACAAAGGTTTTAAAAAATTTCACGCATTCTCACACTTTGTGTTAAGTGTCTTTAATAGCTTAATGTTCTGTCTTTTAAATAAATCTAAAATTAAGTGCTAGTAGGCGCCACAAATATATTTTGTTTAAATCATTTTAATAGAAAGTTGGTTTTAAATTACTTAGTAAACTGCATTTACAAAAATAAATGTATCTCGGAAAAAACTTAATTCAAATTTTTTTTTTTTTAAATATAGAAAAACGCTGAAAGACCAGAAGTAATATTATTGTATAAAATTCGTAACGTAAAAATAATTCAGTTATATTTTTGTAATTTACTTAATAAAACTATAGATCTTAATTTTGCCATCAAAAAATATACTTTTGTTGTTAAAGAATTATATTGTGGATTTGCTTTTCTATTGGTAGTAAAAAGTAATTTTTATTAAAATTTCATCAATAAGACCAAAAAAATTAACATTAAGAATTATGGCTAAGAATTACTTAACCAAATAATTTCTTCGCGGTAAATTGGCTCTCTAGCCCACTGTGCTACGGTGCAAGTGGCCAATACCTAGTTTATAGCTTTACAAGTTCCAGGGCGCTACTTAAAGGACATGGGAAAACAGGACGGATAAAATATTTATTTTATATAATGCAACATGTTTTTTTTGACCAGTTTAAAAATTTAAACGGCTTGATAAAAAATGCTTATAATCCTGTCTCTGTTAATTAATCATCGAGCGGTCGCCATCAAGAATTTCACTTTGTAATCTAGGGGTCGCGTAATCTCTGATCACGTGTCACTTTGCCCTATCCCGCCGCCTTCTGCACCTTGGCGCTATTTTGAAACTTAATTCGTCGGATCAAAGTCCCTCAAGTCTAATCAGTACAAATGACCAGCGGAATTAATCCAAACCGCACTAAGCTACCGGAGTTATTCAACGTCATTGCCGAGCGCTCGCTATCTCAATAAATTTTCGTCGCGACGGTAAGACACTGATTTTTTTCTCGCGCTTCATTTACACTGTTAAGTTGCTGGCGCTCGATTTATAAGACTTAAGTTTTTTAAGAAGCAAACATATTTTGTTTTGGATAAATATGTTATGTTAGGGGGCTACCCTTTTTTATAAATATTTATTTTTTTCTAAATAATCATTTAAATTTTTAAAACCATTCATAAAATTCAAAAACCTTGATAAAAATTCTCTTACCCTTTCTGGCAGACGATATATACATAAAGGGCCGTATGCAGAAATTTGATTTATTTATATCAACTGATTTACGCATAACCACTAATTTAAGTGGCAACATAGCAAATTTTAAATGACAGCAGATTTTTATCCTTTTTCTTTGAATTTGTAGGTTAAAGTATAGTATGCAATTCGCAACGCCTTTAACGCAGAACCTTAAACGAGTAAGTAGAGGAAGTAAAAATAATGCTGAAAATCATATTTTTGAGTAGGTGGACTTTTTTGTAATAACATTAATAATTAGTCACTTTACGGAGTTTTATCAACAGATGTAAATTGAAAAATGTTTTAGATATCTGTACAAAAATAAATGACACTTACGAGGTAAAGCGTTAAGCCTTTCCAAAAAACCCATGCATACTAATTTTAGTCAATAAGAAGAGTATTAAAAACTATCCGCTATATAAAATCCACCATTTTTTTTGTAAAATAAACCTTAAATTTGTTATTAATGACCCAAAAAACCTTTTTTTATTAAAAAAGAAAATTTTTCAGAAAAATATCCGCCATTTTGTTTTTTAAAAACTATACCCCAAATTCGCTTCCACTTTTGTCTTTTTTTTTAGAGATTTTATCCCCTTTGTAATTTTGGGGATGCCAAACTCGGCTGCATTTTTAAGTATTGTTGTATGTACAGGGTGGTCCACGTAAGGTGACCCATATACTTATCTCAGAAACTACTGGAGTCACAAAAAATTTGTAAGAAACAAATATTCATGAAGTAAAAAATATTTTTAAAATATTATATTTTCATTTATACAGGGTGTTTGGTTTTCCTTGGGACGATACCGACTTTCTTATTTTCAATGGAACACCCTGTATTTTTTTGCATTTTTGGATTCTACCCACTCTTTTAGGTATACTTTGTAAATATATTAATTAAGAAAATGTTAATACTTTTTGAGTAAAATTAAGATTTATTAAAATTTCTCTAAATGTAGATACTCGCTAAAAGTTAAAAATAATCAACTAAAAGTTATTATTTTTTATATTATGTAGTATCCATCTCTTTAATAATAAGTAAGCTATAAGTTAATTATTATATTTTTTGGAAAATATCATACAGGGTGTTTTCTATGTCCCGTTGAAAATAGCGATTTTAAAAGTTTAAAATCTTGTTTTTTTTTTCAATGGAACACCCTATATATTTTTGCATAATTGGATAGAATAAGTAATTACCTTTCTTTTTTTATATATATTTCCTATACCTAAACCTAACAGAAAAAAAAATATTCGCATTTTTCACAATTAGTAGCTTTTTTCCAATTACCTTAGTTAAATTTTCATTATTCAAATAAATAAATTTCAATAACAACAAATAAAAATGCTTTTATATATAAATATATATTACTATAATAATTACCATACGCGCAAAGCTACTAATTTTGTAAAATGCGAATATTTTTTTAGGTGATCCACGTAAGGTGACCCATATACTTATCTCAGAAACTACTGGAGTCACAAAAAAATTGTAAGAAACAAATATTCACGAAGTAAAAAATATTTTTAAAATATTATATTTTCATTTATACAGGGTGTTCGGTTTTCCTTGGGACGATACCAACTTTCTTATTTTCAATGGAACACCCTATATGTTTTTGCATTTTTTGATTCTACACACTCTTTTAGGTATACTTTGTAAATATATTAATTAAGAAAATGTTAATACTTTTTGAGTAAAATGAGGATTTATTAAAATTTTTCTAAATGTAGACATTCGCTAAAAGTTAAAAATAACCAACTAAAAGTTATTATTTTTTATATTATGTAGCATTAATCTCTTTAATAATAAGTAAGCTATAAGTTAATTAATTTATTTTTTGGAAAATATTATACAGGGTGTTTTCTTTGAATAATGAAAATTTAACTAAGGTAATTGGAAAAAAGCTACTAATTGTGAAAAATGCGAATATTTTTTTTTCTGTTAGGTTTAGGTATAGGACATATATACATAAAATGAAAGGTAATTACTTATTCTATCCAATTATGCAAAAATATATAGGGTGTTCCATTGAAGAAAAACAAGATTTTCAACTTTTAAAATCGCTATTTTCAATGGGACATAGAAAACACCCTGTATGATATTTTCCAAAAAATATAATAATTAACTCATAGCTTACTTATTATTAAAGAGATGGATACTACATAATATAAAAAATAATAACTTTTAGTTGGTTATTTTTAACTTTTAGCGAGTGTCTACATTTAGAGAAATTTTAATAAATTTTAATTTTACTCAAAAAGTATTAACATTTTCTTATTTAATATATTTACAAAATATACCTAAAAGAGTGGAAAGAATCCAAAAATTCAAAAAAATACAGGGTGTTCCATTGAAAATAAGAAAGTTGGTATCGTCCCAAGGATAAATGAAAATATAATATTTTAAAAATATTTTTTACTTCGTGAATATTTGTTCCTTACAAATTTTTTGTGACTCCAGTAGTTTCTGAGATAAGTATATGGGTCACCTTACGTGGACCACCCTGTACACTAGGCGTCAAAAATAACGCATAACAAGTAAAAAAAGCTAAAATGTCTTTACCAATCTTTATAAAATTTTGGATAAAAATACTTTAATTTATATCTCAGTTTATGTGTTCAAGGATTTTTCGAAAAAATATCCTTAAAGCCCTTTTATTTAATAATAAAAAACGCTCGAAAAAAAACTTTTATAGGAAAATTTTTTTTAAGTAAATAAAAAATATCCTGTGAAAGACCGTATTTTTGTAAGTATACCCTGAAAATTTTGTTCAAATCAAACAAACAGTAACAAAAATAAAACGCCAAAGTCATCAAAAATGACCACTTTTCAGCAAAATAATCAAAAAGGGGTAATTTTTACCGACTTTGAAGCGCTGTATCTTCATTACTGTTCGTTTGATTTGTACAAAATTTTTAGGGTATATTAAAAGTAATTTTTTGAAGGTTTATTTTATTAAAAATATATTCTCGAAAAACCCTCGAACACGTAAACTGAGATATAAGTTGAAGTAGTTTTATACAAAATTTCATAAAGATTGATAAAGGCGTTTTGGAGTTTTTTT
Source organism: Brassicogethes aeneus (assembly GCA_921294245.1). NCBI lineage: Eukaryota > Metazoa > Arthropoda > Insecta > Coleoptera > Nitidulidae > Brassicogethes > Brassicogethes aeneus. The sequence goes on from OV121134.1 coordinate 54,288,266, forward strand.
TACTTATTGTGCATTATTTTTTTCGCGCAGTGTATTTATAAAACATAAATTAAATTTTTTGGGTCAGCGTAATTTATATTAATGGAAAGTTTTTGGTATTCTGGCAATAAAAAACAATAAAATATCCAAACCGATGTAATATTTTGTCCTCGGAGGATTCTTTAAGACGTTTAGGGCACTAAATTGACACGTCTGCGATTCACTCGGCTAAAGTGGTACGATCGAAAAGCCGTATTACCCAACTTTTTGATTGTAGCCAGTCCCGAAGGAGCCCGAAACTCGGTATTCGCACTATTTTAGAAACCAGTCTAATTTCTTTCTTTATTAAATTAATTTCTCGATGTGATACGCCGTGACAGATCAAAAAGAGTTCTAAAAACTTTCAACATTTTAAAATTAAAAAGTTTTCTGGAAATTTACTTCGAAACAAAAAACTATACTTCTTTTTAAGTTTGTAAAACCAAATGAAAAAAATCTTTTGCATAATTGCAGTAATTTATTTTTTGTATACAGGGTGTCCCATAATTAGCGTGCAATACTACAACAGCAGGTTCTACGTACAAAAATAAAAAAAAAGTTCCTATAAAAATAGGTCAAAAAATGTTTCCCAAGGGAGCTACAGTCCCCGAAAGAGAAGCCCCTGAAGATGGTTTTTATTTAATATCTCCAAAACCGTTAAATCGAATATTAAAATTTTGGGAATTAATCAAACTCTTTATGGCCAATAAGATGTAATAATATCAATTCAAAATTTTCATAAGGGGGGGGTCAGATAGAAAGGGAGTGGAGGTAAAACTACCCTAACTTTTTTGTACGTATCTTGTGCTATGATTTGATATTAGATCATACAATTTCATAAAAAAGGTTATCCTGATGAACTTCGATAGCATGCCCGTTTTTGCTTAAAATCGATTTAAAAATTACCTTACATGGCATAAAAATTCATAATGAAATCACAACTTGAGAAAAAGATTCAGTGTAGGCCATATTTTTAAACACCCTGTCACAAATTACCTGAAACTGTCACCTGTCTTAAATAATTTTTCCCAAAGATGGCCGTTGTGTTCCATGGCCTACGCTTATTCTTTTTCTCTTGTGAATTTATTATGATATTTTATGCTATGTAAGGAAATTTTTAAATTGATTTTAAGCAAAACCGGTGCATGCTATCGAAGTTCATCAGGATAACCGAAATTTTATAATTTGACATCAAATCCTAGCACGAGACACATACAAAAAAGTCAGGGTGGTTATAACCCCTATTCCATATCTATCTGACCCACCCCTCTTGAAAATTTTCAATTGTTATTATTACAACTTATTGGCCATATAAAGTTTGATTAATTTCCACAATTTTACTTTTCTATCTTGAACGGTTTTGGATATATTAAATAAATACTATCTTCAGGGGCTCCTCTTTTAGTTGTTGTAGCTCCCTTAGAAAAGATTTCTCAGCCTATGTTTATAGGAAATTTTTTTCTTATTTTTGTACGTAGAATCTGTTGTTAAAGTATTTTACACTGTATATTCAGGGTGCGCCAAATATCCTTCCCCAGCAAACATACAGACATCAAGTGACGTCGAATATTGATCATTTATATAAAAGGATTAATGACAATTTTCTAATGACATTTTAAAATAAATTATTAAAATTTATTAATATTAAATTATTATTATTATTATTATTACTCGAAAAGTGCTTTTATAGTTAAATTTTGTATTCTTAAAATAACCCTAATATCGCGTGGTTTGCCGTGTTTGTACGCACTGTATAATACCACTGATATATGACACATACACTATTGTATAGGTAAATTTTTGCCGAATTATATTTAAATGATAATTTAAAATTAATGTAATATAATTTAAACTATTGATTCGTGGTATTTTATTTGCATTGTCATTTAACTTTGTATAGGAGTTTTAAACATATTAAATTGTGAACTGAAAGCCAAATAAAACTTCCACTTTTACGTATATAAAAACGACATTTTTTAAAATTTATTAAAAGTAAAATAGTTTGAAATTCAAAAACTAAAAACATTTTAACTTAAATACTTTTAAAGATTATTTTGGATACCTACTTCGCTTTCCGACCCATGAGCCATAAATGTAAGCGACTATAAAAGAGCAGTAGTAATCCAAGAAATTGTAACAATCTTCTTCAGTAAGTACTTACTTTTATTTCAGTCATATCCTTAAAACCATTTTAAATTATGGGTTAATACACTTTTAGATGAACAACAATAATATTAAAAAGACTAAAAACATTAACTTTTATTTCTTATTTTTTCTACAAGCAAGTAAGTAATTTATTAAATTGACATATTGTATTATTATTTTGGTTTTATTACTTTTCAAAAAGTTATTTAAAATATAACAATATAAAGGGGATTCAAGAAACGAATTACATTTATTATCAAACCATTGTTCAGAAAAAAAAATAATAATCTTTTTACATTTCCACGGCTATAAAGACCCCGAGCGAAGCACTTAAATATAAAGTAAGTATACGATATTCATTGATCATTTAATTTTAGAGAAAAATATGTTTACATAAAATATGTTATGAATTTTATCTGCTCCTACATTGACTAGCTGTGACTTTATGGCATTTTAGTCACAAGCTGAAGTTAGCAATAGTGGCTTTTCGGCATTTTAGTCACGGGCTGAAGTAAGCTTCATTATAAATTAGAGAAAAGTGAGGTTAATTCCTTTGACATTTGACAGATGTCAAATGTTTAACAAATAAAATTGGATTTAAATTCTCCTTTGTGGTCGCCGTAGATAAGGTATAGTATGCAACTCGTTTTAAAAACTTATCTAGACACTCGTTTTCTTTAAACACTCGCTTGCAAGGTTCGCTCGTGCTTAATAAAACTCGTAACTAAAATGGCGTTTATAAAACTTGATACATAATAATATTATATTATATACTATTAAGTTCAAAAATGTTTCATGTTTTATAATTATTTTTTCGACTTTTGGATTGTTATCCTAATTTTAAATTTTTTATTTAAATTCTTTTTGTACAAAAAATATCTTTCTCTTAAAAAATTTATATTAAGTAATATTTACGTATTTAAATATTTTTATTAGCAAATAAGTATAATACTTAATAATATATATAATATATTAATAATAATATATATAATATATTAATAATATTATAATAAATATTGTTTAAATTTGTTTAAAAATAAATTTAATAATACTTAAATATTAATTATTTAGATAACATAAAATTAACATTAGGGTGGTTGTCACAAAATATTAAAAGAATAAATTACAAGTGAATGTTACAAGAAATTTAAGTTAGATATGCATTAAAAAGTATATATATGCATTAAAAAGTATATATACAGTTAAAATCTTTTTATTTTATATAGAACCATTAACAGCGTATTTAAGTAAAATTAGTTTTTAATTTAAAATATTTTAAACCATTAAATTTATTTAAGAAATTATGAATATAAGCTAAAAATACACATAAACTACAAGTAGAACTTGTGTTATTAAGTACATATGTAATTTACAAAAATTTATGTTTTTATAAAAATCCTATTATTTTTTGTTAGAAATACTATTAGATAAGAATATGTAATAGATATTGTTTTGGAATTATTTCAAATAATTATGCAAGGAAATAACCAGATTTTAAAATAATTAATTTAAAAAATTCTGGTGAAGCCATTTAAACTACAGTTTAATTCGTATTAAAATAATAGGATTTTTATAAAAACATAAATTTTTGTAAATTGCATATGTACTTAATAACACAAGTTCTACTTGTAGTTTATGTGTATTTTTAGCTTATATTCATAATTTCTTAAATAAATTTAATGGTTTAAAACATTTTAAATTAAAAACTAAATTTACTTAAATACGCTGTTAATGGTTCTATATAAAATAAAAAGATTTTAACTGTCAACGAACTATAGGTCATGTTTGTATTTTTAGGAAGAACGTTTTTTACCTTAAAAGACAAAGGTGGTAATATTAAGTGGGACAAGGATTGCTGTATTTTTTCTTGCAATATCCACCCTCCCCATTCTTGTAATATTCACTTTTAAAGTGTTTTTTAATATTTTGTGGGTATATAATCTTAGGCTATGTTTCTGCATATTCAACAAAAAATAATGGTTAGGTTAAGTAAGTTTCTGTTGGGTTTTAAAATATTGAGATTATAATGTTTTTAAACCATTTCTTAAATGGTCAAAAATTAAAAAATGAAGTTTTAAAAATATATGTTTTGACAAATTTGGTAGACGTATAAAAAACGCTTTTAGAAATATGTAGCAAAATGTAAGTAATAAAATACACACACGATTTTATAACCAAAATAAATTACTACTTACAGTTTCAGTTAACCCACGGTGGTGACCCGCGGCAACATATTTTTAATTTATTTTTTATTATTAAGGTTTACACGCAGGTAATAGAAAAAAGTGTCAAAAAGTTCGGGGGAATAATAGTTTTAGAGGCCATGGTATTTTTCACAATGAAGTGACTATTGATCAGACTCAGAGAGGGGTGGATAACTTTTCTGTTTCTAACGACTTGGAACTTAGACCTGGGGTTCGCGATGTCGAGATCTGTCTACCTTAATCCTCTTTCACAAATGTTTCCTTTCCAACTTATAAATGTAGGTGCTTGATTTTTTTATTAAAAAGAATTTCAAATTCAATATTAGGTTTCGCTCGCGGACCAGAACTAAGTATAAACTTGCGAGCGCTAAAGAATTTCCATCTGCTGAATTTAAAATTGAGTAATATCTTTATACATGCCTTCTATACTTTACAAATATTTTTGTGGATTATTGGCATTTGCAAATTTATTAAAATTTTCGTGGCTTTCTTTTATTATTTTCGCCCTTTTCGGAAATTTTTAATAAAAAGATATCAGAAAACTGTTATTTCAAAACTTTTTTATACCAATATTTTAAGAAATTTTTTGTTAAGGAAGAAGTGCAAAAATATTTAGGCGAAGTAGGTATGTACAAAAATGTGGACTTAATACAGTTTGGCTCTGCAGAGCCCCATAGGGTACAGGTAAAAGCTTTTCACAGATTGCCGCCAGGAAGCTGTTTAATAGGTTTGTTTTATATTATTTAGATAATAATTTCCACAATAAGTATTACCCCAGTAGCACAAAATATTGGTCCTATATGGGGCAATATTTTATCTGGGACCAATATTGGATTTATTAAGCCGATGTTAGCCCAATATTGGCATAAAATGATAATTTAATATATACACAGTGAGCGCGTTAAACCCCCCCCCCCCTGTTAACTTTTGAACCAAAAAAGATATCGATGTCGCATAAAAACCAGGGTAAACAATATGGTGTTTACTACTTTTTTACGTCAGTATGAAATTTTTTTGCCGAACAAGTGCCAAGAGGGCAGTATCAACTTGAAAATTTCAAATGGAAAGGGGGTGCTTCTGATAACTCATTTGAAAGGTATTTTAATTCTCTATATAACACTTTTTTTGTTTTTAAAATCCGTTTATCCATAGCTTAGTTATTAAGCGTTTTGTCGCTTCTACTCACATTTTCGCAAAGTGCGAATTATTACAAACCAGTGCAATAATTATGCGTTTTTTGCCAACTTTTTTGTTTTAAATACCCGTACCAATATCCTGTTTTTAAGAAGATACAAAAATAAAATAATTAATATCTTTAGTATTAAATTGTTAGTTGTTCATGCAATTTAAATTAATATTTTAATGTATAATGTTTCGACATCGCCCATTAGAAGAAAAGACGGAGGCTATTTTTATTTATGGTGAAATGGGGCAAAATTTGCACGAAACAGAAAGGGTGTTTAATGAAAGGTACCCAGAAATACCAAATTTGCAGGATTTGGTGGCAAAATTTCAAACAAGTGGAAGTGTGGGTAGGCAGAAAGGATCGGGAAGGAAATCAATTTCCGAAGAGAAACAGGTGCAAATAGTTGGTTCGGTTGTCAATATTCCACAACAATCGACGGCCGCAGTTGCAGAGACTTATGTTGTATCTCAAACAACTGTTAGGAAACATTTAAAGAAGAACAAATTTTATCCCTACAAGCTTCAAATACTCCACCAACTAACTGGTAAACGAATGCAATTTTGTGAACTTATGTGTGAGCGCATAGCACAAAATCCAATCTACATTTGCTTTAGTGATGAATTCACTTTTTTTTTAAATGGTACTGTTAATAGACAAAATGTACGCTACTGGTCAGATGTTAATCCACATTTTTTTCGAGAAGGTCACACCCAGTATCCTCAAAAAGTTAATGTATAGGCGGGAATACTGGGAAACCACATCGTAGGCCCCATCTTTTTGGAACAAAATTTGACAGGTATTCTGTATCTTAACATGCTTCAAACAAAAATTCAACCAATGATTGAGGAAATAATCAATACCTATCCTGATGAATTTGACAGAGAAGTCATATTTCAGCAGGATGGAGCGCCCCCACATTATTTTAGGGATGTTAGACAATGGCTTGATAACAGTTACCCAAATCGGTGGATTGGTAGGCGTGGTCCTACCGAATGGCCGGCTCGTTCTCCCGATTTAACGCCTCTTGACTTTTTTTGTGGGGATATTTAAAATCGAAGGTCTACATTACAGAACCGGAAACCATAGATGATCTTAAACACCGGATTGGACGTGAATGTGCTAGTATTACCCAAGAAACTTTTACTAATGTTAGAAATCAATTTAAAGGAGAACATTTCGAACATCTAATTTAAATTTTTCTTAATTAAAATCAAAATAAAACGTGTTTTTAAAAATGTTAAACCCTAATAACTAAGCTATGGTTAAAAGGATTTTAAATACAAAAAAGTGTTATATAGAGAATTAAAATACCTTTCAAATGAGGTATCACAAGCACCCCCTTTCCATTTAAAATTTTCAAGTTGATACTGCCCTCTTGGCACTTGTTAGGCAAATAAATTTCATTTTGACGTCAAAAAGTAGTAAACTATAACCCTGGTTTTTGTCCGACATCGATATCTTATTTGGTTCAAAAGTTAACAGGGGGGATTTTAACGGGCTCACTGTGTATATATATATATATATATATATACATATATCATTGCCAATGTTTATCCATGTTTGTATATTGGCATATTATTTTACGCCAATATATCTTTAACTATAGTCAACGATGCTTTCGGATTTCTTTTGGGGGGTGGCGCAACCGACTACCATCCTTATTGCTTATAATAAAGGCAATTCTTGCATATTACCATAAGAATAACAAGGGCAATATGCGATTTCTTGTCTTATTTGCAATAAAATTCGTTATTACGTCAATAAAGCTCAAGCTGATCATTTTAGCAAACGATACAAACGATTTTAGCATTTCATCGTAATTAAGAATAACATAGACGGTACACAACTTGTCTTATTGGGAGAAGAATTTGGAGGGTAAATTTTATATCAAGTAACCCCCCTCAGCCCCTTATCATTTGGGTGGGCATTGTGAAATAAATATTTTAGACCATTTCTACGAAGACACCCTGTACATTTGGAATAAAAACTATAAAATAATTGCTTAATATCTATAAATGTTTAAATTGAAATAATCCTGTTTGGATTAAAAATTTACTGAAATTTAGAAAAAGACCTATGAAATGTGTACTAACAATAATCAAATAATATAAAACTATTTTTATCCAATTTTTTAAACGATTATCCAATATTAATCTGAATTAATAAAAGTCCACTAAAATCAAGCTATTATTTTGACTAAATCTGTAATATAAGCAGCAAATTTAGCAAACATGCCAATTTTTAATTTTAACGCGTTTAAGTTTGCAGTTGCTCTTCGCGGCAGGTGGTGTAGTGAGTTGTGAAAGAACAATCGCGTCCGGTCCATTGAACACAAAACTGTTTATTTTGACTTTGCTCTCATAGTTTTTGCGATGTATATTAAATTGCAAAACTGTCGCAAAAACCGATAGAAAAACTGCAAAAACTGCTATAAAAACTGCAAAACTGTCACAAAAACTACAGGCTGTTTGGTAATTATAAAAGACTTCCGTTTAATAATAATTATTAATACTCAACATAAAGCAATATTAAGACTGATCATTATATTTAACACAACTGACTTTTATATGAAAAAATTTTAAACCGATGGTTCCCGAGTACCGATCGGTTCACAAAAATATTTAATTTCAATAAAAAAGGTCGGACGGAAGACTGAACACCTAATTGTGAGAAAAAGGCCTCTGGAGCTAGCCTATGATTTTTCCCGCGCATTTTTCCCATTGGTCACGTGACTAAAAAAGGGAGGGGGTGGTCTCAGGTCATTGGGATTAAAAATAGACAAGTCGGATGACGTCAGCAATTCAAAATATATACTTATCTCTAAAAAATTGACGTCACAATTCAAAATGGAGATAAAAATTAAATTCATATTATTACCCGAGTCAAAATTTAAATCGTAATTTAAACTTACTTTGACCTACCAAAACTGTTTTAAAACCTGTCCAGTCTGTTTACTCCAATTTAGCACTAGAACAACCGAATTAATCTTCATTTGAACCGATTTAAACCGATTTAAACCTCTAATAAAATTTTTGGTTTAAATTTAAACGTAATTAGAACCAAAAAATCGGAAAAATGGACTTATCTGCCATGTTTAAGGTCATAAGTTGGTTAGCTTTAGGCGAATATAAAACCGTTTAAGACGGAAATTGTCAGACTTAAGGTTTAAATTACGATCTTAATTTTGACTCGGGTAATAATAAATCCTTATCTCCAAATAGCGGATGCCAGGTGACCAAACCACTGTTAAGTCACGCCCACCCCCTTATCACTACACCTTTTCCAGTTGATATTCAGAAAGTAGCAATTGATATTCAGAAAGCAGCAATTGATTTTCAGATATTGCAAATGAAATTCAGAAAATAGCAAATGTAATTCAGATATTTCAAATGATATTCAGAAAGTAGCTGATGTAATTCAGATATTGCAAATGATATTCAGACAGTAGCAATTGATATTCAGAAATTACAAATAGGTTTCAGACAGTAACAATTGTAATTCAGAATATGTCAATTGAAATTCAGAAATTAACAAATGATAACATTTTAATACTTCATTTTACTTATTTTCTAAAATCTCAATTTAATGTATTTCTTTGTATATAGCTTTGTTTCCATGGAATTGACAATAATAAACAAATTTATCACCATTTAAGTAGGTATATTTGTCAAAATTGTCAACTTATTGCAAGTAAGGACCGAATTTTCTTCATTTGTACTTTATATAAATTTCATTTACTTAGTTAATAAAGATAACGTGTACTTTCATTCATCATCGATTTACTGTATGCAACCCACTGTTCCTGAAACAATTGCTACGGCTAAATTACATTTGATTTAATCTGAAAAACAATTGCTACTTTCTGAATTACAATTGCAAGTTTCTAAAAATCAATTGTGTTATCTGAATTACAATTGCTACTTTCTTAAAATCAATTGTGTTATCTGAATTACATATGCTACTCTCTTAAAATCAATTGGAATAGCTGAATTACAATTCCTACTATCTGAATATCAACTGGAATAACTGAATTACAATTCCTACTTTCTGAATATCAACTGGAAAAGGTGTAGTATTAAATTAACAAATGATAACATTTTCATACGTCATTTTACTTATTTTCTAAAATCTCAATTTAATGTATTTCTTTGTATATTGCTTTGTTTCCATGGAATTGACAATAATAAACAAATTTATCACCATTTAAGTAGGTATATTTGTCATAATTGTCAACTTATTGCAAGTAAGGACCGAATTTTGTTCATTTGTACTTTATATAAATTTCATTTACTTAGTTAATAAAGATAACGTGTACTTTCATTCATCATCGATTTACTGTATGCAACCCACTATTCCTGAAACAATTGCTGCGGCTAAATTACATTTGATTTAATCTGAAAAACAATTGCTACTTTCTGAATTACAATTGCAAGTTTCTGAAAATCAATTGTGTTATCTGAATTACAATTGCTAATTTCTTAAAATCAATTGTGTTATCTGAATTACATATGCTACTCTCTTAAAATCAATTGGAATAGCTGAATACAATTCCTACTATCTGAATATCAACTGGAATAACTGAATTACAATTCCTACTTTCTGAATATCAACTGGAAAAGGTGTAGTAGCCGTTTCCTTATCTCTAGTTCGAAATTTTTGTATCGCTTATCTTTATCGTTCGGAAAACAGCGCTACCAACCCAACGCGTTACGTCACCTGTCTGGGTCACTTCCGGCGCCATACTCTCTTTGCATCTCTACTCATATATATTTTTTTATTTTTCTCGCTTATCCTTTGCGTTAAAAATTTTTAATTTTCAAAGATGTGTTTCGCATTACTTTCGGCACGTTCTCTTTTTTCTGGGACACCCTGTATTTAAAACGTACAAAAATGTCGAATGCGCCGTGAAAAAATGTATGTTACCAGTACTAAATATAATCATTAATAAAATTGTAAAAGGCTTTTCACAAATAAAATATTAATTTAAATTTGTTCTTATATAAAAATAGACAAGGGTTAAGCGCCATTAATTATATTTTAAGTAAAAGTCTTATTTAAAATAATTTTGTAAAATTTACTGTAAAACGAGGACTCGCAAGATTTCCTAAAACGTCATTTGTAGAATGGTTTTGTAATTTAAAGAGAAATTCTTAAGGACTCTTTCAAATAACACTTAAAAGCCTAGATATAAAATTGCTATAAAATTTTATCGAACAAAATTCTTGTGTTTGTAAATAAAATAGAGATTATAATGGAATTAAATTATATAACGTCGAAATGTTTTTTTATTTGTATTTTCACCCATAAATATTTACATTGAAGCGTATTTGTTGTACAAAAACTAATTAATTGGTTATCTAGGTATAACTTTTATTGATTTAATTGATTGCTATATTTATTTAATTTATTTGGTTTATTTTAATTTATTTGGTTTTATTTAAATAAAATTGTTTCAAATAAACTTGAAATATACAATATTAGTTTTATCTTCTGGGACTTGTTGGCGACTTTATGTAGAATATTTAGCCGTAACGGCTAATTGGTAACTTCGGCCATAAACTAGGAAGGTAATGGCAAATTGTAAATTTATATTCTATGTAAATACAATGAGCACCACTAACGCCATTATTAATTATCTTGGGATATGTTTATATTTGTTTGTATCATATTAACATATTGATTAAACCAACTATAACAACGTATAATATATTATCTACCGCCCCCATTCTGTGACTATGGCGTTTTAGTCACGGGATAAAGTTAGCAACAGTGACTTTGAGCATTTTAGTCACGGGCTGAAGTTAGCTTTATTATAAATTGGGAAAACGCGAGGTTAAATCCGTTGACAGTTGACAGATGTCAAATTTTTAACACATTTTTAACACATTGGCTTTAAATTCGGATCCAACAAACACAGGTAATGCTGTGCATTTACGTAGGAGAACGGAAATGGGGTAAAATAACCCTGGGAGATTAGTGTAAGGTGATGTCGATGAGGCTTGCTATATATATATATATATATATATATATATATATAGTACCCATAATCATACTCTCAAAATACTATTACAATTATTGACAAATTTTAAATTAATTATTGAAATCCAAATATTACAGATTTTATCCCATTTTATTTTTAATATTTGGATTTTATAAATTAATTTAAAATTTGTCAATAAACTATGTTAAATTATAAATTGCACCACTAATGTATTATCTTTATTAGGGGGGTCAGGCTGTAGGGTAGGCGGAGCAAAAACTTTTTTTCGAAAACTTTCATGTAAATTCTGCTTCCGCAGAATTTTAAATTAGTTTATAATTATGCACTCTTAAAAATGACATGGTATTTCTAACGAAATTTTATTAGTTGAATCGGTTTGGTGAGAGCATCGAATTATTTTCGCTGGAATTATTAAATGGTGGTCATAATGCCTAGTTACAAAAACTCAGTAATACTTTTACTGCATGTTAGTTGTAACAAAGAAAAATTCAGTTGATAAAAAAATATCATAATTCTAATTAGACATGTTTAGTTGTTGGGAATAAAATAGTGGTTTCTTATAATGAATATTTTGTGTGTTTTGGAAAGGTATTTTCCTAATTCTTTCAGTTGACAAATTCGCTATCAAATCAAAACAGTATTGTTGCATCAACAACATAATTAGTTGGCACAACGAAACAGAATTGTTGCCTATCATGTCCATATATGGGCATACACGGGCAGTTTTCGCCAATTTCACAAGGGCGAAGACAAATGCATATGTAGTGCAAGTGCATAAGTTTCATGGAAAAAGTTTTATGTGTACATATTATTACTGTGTTTCAAAGGTAAATATTATACTTTTACATAACACGTATTTTGGTTAAGGTAGCTTTGTTGATTATAATGCTCATATTTATAACATTGTATGTATAAAGAGTTAGGTTATGTCCACTTGTTGAAAACTAGTTTATAACATTAATTGGGTACTTAAACAATTAAATGTCGTCTAAGATTGGGTTTATTGCATGATACAAACACCGGGTACAATGGTGCAATTGTTGGCCAGTCGAGAATTAGTGGCCCTATTTTGAAAACTAGTAAATGATCGAACCGAAAGCCTTTCAAATTTACGCCATTTTAAACAAAAATGTTTAAAAGATACATACATTGTTAAATTTGAAGATTAATAAAGCAATAAAAGTTTAGTTTAAAAAAAAATATATAAAATATTATACATATTTTGTAAAATACAACAGGCCAGTATCAGTTTAATACATAGGTACATGGGACAAAATTGTAAGTGACATCATGTCATAGTCATTAGTAATGTTATAATAATTATAATTACACACAAATAATAATTATAATTACACATAATTACACACAAAAAAAAAAATAATTACACACAAAAAAAAAAAAAAAGTCAGATACTTTTTACGAGACATATGTATTTCTATGTATTTTGACTCGCTGAATCCGAATCCGAGGTCAAAATAGGACCTTTCACGATTGGTTTTCGACATAACCTCAAAAAACCGGTTTTTCAAGTATAGTATGGCGAAACAAAGTTTCATTTTAGATTTCAAGCTGCTGAATTCATATATAGCATCAGAATCTAAATCATAACCTCAAAACGTAGTTGTTTGAGCGGTGCTCTGCAGGACTAAGTAAGATTTACTATCAAAAGTCAGTGGTATGCAGAACTATATAGAAACCATCTCATTCGCAGACAGCTATCTAATCAACTGCTCTAAATTCTACTAATCCAATAATAAAAGTATGTTCTCCTAAAAAATGATTTAAAATTCACTGATTTTGATCCACCGAGGTGATTTATGAAAAACAAACGCTAGCTCGACTTATATATCGGATTCGATTCCTGAAAGTACGGAAATCTTACTTAGTCCTGCAGAGCACCGCTCAAACAACTACGTTTTGAGGTTATGATTTAGATTCTATAGTTATATTATAAAACTGATGCTATATATGAATTCAGCAGCTTGAAATCTAAAATGAAACTTTGTTTCGCCATTCTTTACTTGAAAAACCGGTTTTTTAAGGTTATGTCGAAAACCAATCGTGAAAGGTTCTATTTTGACCTCGGATTCGGATTCAGCGAGTCAAAATACATAGAAATACATATGTCTCGTAAAAAGTATCTGACTTTTTTTTTTTTTTGTGTGGCTGTGTTATTAGAGTAAAGACTTAACTGTTTTAAATTTAAACTGCTGTAAGTATTTATGTTTAGTTTTAGACTTTTTAAATAAAATTTATTTAAATATGAAAAAAGTCTTATTTTTTGTACGTGTAGTTATTAGTAATGTAAAAATTACACTGACATTTTTAGAGGTAAAATACATTAAATTCTTGCAAGAGTAGAAGTAGTTTTATTTGTGGTAAGTATTAAATTTTTTTGTTATCTTAACTTAGAGGTTGATCTTCCTCATTTTTTTTTCATTTTCGTTTCATAAATCCATGAGCTATTGAAACGATTTATGCTTGTTCAGCCGTGCTTAATGAAAACGCCGTAACCAACAATTTTGCGATTTTTGGTTTACGGCATTTTCTACTAGAACAATTCATCCTGCGTCTATCCCCGGTACTCAAAAAACCGTATATATATATATATAAATACGGTTTTTTGAGTACCGGGGATAGACGCAGGATGAATTGTTCTAGTAGAAAATGCTGTAAATCAAAAATCGCAAAATTGTTGGTTACGGCGTTTTCATTAAGCACGGCAGTGTTGTCATGACAGTTTTGGAGATTCGGTTTACTAAAATTATTCATAGTTGCAAGAATTATTAAGTTGCAGTAACTAAATTGGTATGGTGTATGTATGATTTATTTTAAGGAATATAAAAAATTTTGTTAGTCATTCTTACCCTTTTTTATTAGCTCTCCCTACTAATTTTTTTGTTTTAAAGCAACTAATGAAGTTCAAAATTTTTAATTAGTTCTCAGAACTAATTTGTCAGTTGGGACTATTTTGACTAAGAAAATAGGTTATAAGCACTAAAAATTAGTTCTCATCACCAACCTATTTTTAAGAGTGTGAGCAGCAACCGCAGCACAGCAGATAAGACCTGAAGATAGTACATGAGATTGTACCGAAACGTACATACGAAACATACGGTTCTTTTAAGAACCAAAAGCCGACAACACGCAGCAGGTCCCGGAAAACCTTTATACATATATATATATATATATATATATATATATATATATATATATATATATATATAGATATGCAATCCTACATTACCAAGCCCGAAACGTTACATTCTACAGTATAATCGAAGCCCACTCGGTTTTTACGAAGCCCGAAATCGGGCTTCCTAAAATTAGCGTGTATAAATTTGTTTTAGAGTTAAGTGATGCCCCCTTGTTTCAATGGCGAAAAAGTGGTGGGCTTCCTAATGCCATTCAAACCTATCAAAATATACACCCTTAGTTCCAATGCTTTGGCGGTAGGGGGCACACGAGTCAAACGAGATTATATACAGCTTTGTATAAGTATTACGCAGTATACGAAGCCCGTACATCTGGCAACAATGGGGACTATACGCTCGATGACTTTTTGATAGGAAGGCGGGGAAAATAATGCGGGATTCTTAAATTTGTATCTACTGATTTTCAAAATAAATGTTATATTCCCAAAATTACGTTTTGTTCACTACATGGCGTGGATTAAAAGGCAATGTTTTGTTAAATACTTTCGTAATACACTTAATTTTAAAGAATTATTTATTTTTGAAATATTATTTGGAGTGCATTTTACTTTGGGGCGGTTTTACAAGTTGTCCAGATATTTTACATAGTTTAAATTGGGGAAACAAGGGGATTTGTATATATTATTATTATTATTATTATTATTCAATGTTACATTTAAATAATTTAAATAAAAATAATTTTTAATTTATTTGAAACATTTCCAATTTTAATAAAAATACTTTTTAATTTATTAAAAAAATTTCCAATAGCGGTATGAAATAAATTAAAAATTATTTTTATTAAATATCATTTTAATGTAACATTGAATTGCAAAAACTGCTTTTTGACAGATAGCTCCTCATGGCAATTTGTCAATTAACATTCACAACTGGTCAATTTATTTATACATGGCAAACAACGAACAAACGACCAAACAACAATAAGAAATTGGGTTCTTTATGTGGATAGTGCTTATCTAAAAGGAACCAAAAACTTGTTCGGAGCTTAACAAACTTATTTGTATATACCTAACTCATTTTTAATGCTGCTCAAAAACTTAATTATAATTTGAAAGTCCAACCGATGGCATAATAAATCACGACATGATTTTTTATGCCATCGGTGCACCGACATGTTTGGATATTTATTTTTGCGCCACATTCGTACATTGAAAGAAAAAGTATGTTAACAATTGAATTAACAGTTTTTGCGGTTAATTACATTTAATATTTTCTTGGATGTAAATTAACTATTAATTTAAATCCAAAAGAAATATTTAATGTATTTAACCACAAAAACTGTTGATTTAATATCCATATATGTAGGTATACTTTTTCTCGCAATGTGGCGCAAAAATAAATATCCAAACACCGATGGCACAAAAAATCACGACATGATTTTTTATGCCATCGGTGTTTGGTCATAAAAAATCACGACATGATTTTTTTATGCCATCGGTGTTTGGATATTCATTTTTGCGAAACATTTGTACATTGAAAGAAAAAGTATGTTAACAATTGAATCTACAGTTTAACATTCAATATTTTCTTGGATTTAAATTAACTAGGTATATATAGTTAATTTAAATCCAAGAAAATATTCGCAAATATCACACCGTGAGTTCTACATGATATCACTGTGATGAAGCATGTGTATGCACTCAGGATATCAAAGCGTGATAAAAAAAATCACGTTGTGATATCATCATGACTTCACCAGGAAATCCCGATTGTTGTCCGGGTAATAATTATAATTATTATTATTATAATAATTATAATTATTATTATAATAATAATTATAATTCAACAATATTATTAAATATTTAACTATACCTACGTCATTATTTAAGAATATTGTTAAGTTTAAGTATCGTCTAGGTATTTTAAATCAAATTTGCCTATAATTATAAATTTAGACAATATTTTTAAATAATGACTTATAATTAATTTAATAATAATTATTATTATAATAATTATAATTCAACAATATTATTAAATATTTAAGTATACTCACATCATTATTTAAAAATATAGGTTAAGTTTAGGTATAGTATAGGTATTTTAAATCAAATTTGCCTATAATTATAAATTTAGACATTGGCAACACCGCAGGGCTTCTGATACACAGCGGAGTGTGTTTCTTGTTGTTTATTCACCAACGAACAGTTAACCGCCCCGTCCCGCATTACCGGGCTTCGACTAGCCAGTGTAATGCACCGGGCTTCGCATTGATAGCCGTGCATGTATACATATATATATATATATATATATATATATATATATATATATATATATATATAGATATGCAATCCTACATTACCAAGCCCGCAACGTTACATTCTACAGTATAAACGAAGCCTACTCGGTTTTTACGAAGCCCGAAATCGGGCTTCCTAAAATTAGCGTGTATAAATTTGTTTTAGAGTTAAGTGATGCCCCCTTGTTTCAATGGCGAAAAAGTGGTGGGCTTCCTAATGCCATTCAAACCTATTAAAATATACACCCTTAGTTCCAATGCTTTGGCGGTAGGGGGCACACGAGTCAAACGAGATTATATACAGCTTTGTATAAGTATTACGCAGTATACGAAGCCCGTACATCTGGCAACAATGGGGACTATACGCTCGATGACTTTTTGATAGGAAGGCGGGGAAAATAATGCGGGATTCTTAAATTTGTATCTACTGATTTTCAAAATAAATGTTATATTCCCAAAATTACGTTTTGTTCACTACATGGCGTGGATTAAAAGGCAATGTTTTGTTAAATACTTTCGTAATACACTTAATTTTAAAGAATTATTTATTTTTGAAATATTATTTGGAGTGCATTTTTCTTTGGGGCGGTTTTACAAGTTGTCCAGATATTTTACATAGTTTTAATTGGGGAAACAAGGGGATTTGTATATATTATTATTATTATTATTCAATGTTACATTTAAATAATTTAAATAAAAATAATTTTTAATTTATTTGAAACATTTCCAATTTTAATAAAAATAATTTTTAATTTATTAAAAAAATTTCCAATAGCGGTATGAAATAAATTAAAAATTATTTTTATTAAATATACTTTTAATGTAACATTGAATTGCAAAAACTGCTTTTTGACAGATAGCTTCTCATGGCAATTTGTCAATTAACATTCACAACTGGTCAATTTATTTATACATGGCAAACAACGACCAAACGACCAAACAACAATAAGAAATTAGGTTCTTTATTTGGATAGTGCTTATCTAAAAGGAACGAAAAACTTGTTCGGAGCTTAACAAACTTATTTGTATATACCTAACTCATTTTTAATGCTGCTCAAAAACTTATTATAATTTGAAAGTCCTCTCAATAATTTAAAAGAAGTTCTAAATAATGATAAACTTTTTGAGCATTATTAAAAATGAGTTATTTTACAAAAAATTTTGTTAAGTCCAAAAATAGTTTTTGGCGCTTGGTTCCTTTTAGATAAGGACTGTCCATTTATACTTACCTTTACAACATTATTTTATCAACCGTTTTGGTCAAAGTAATATTTTATCTACAATTTTTATTGGATAAAAGGCAGCTTTAACTTTATAATGTAGCTATAAAACAACACTGAAAGAAATATATGTTTGTTTTAGCAATGTATGTGGTAGTCCATATATGAAACATAAAATATATTTACCTTAACCATTTTTATATTTAGTTTTAACATATTATGTTAAAACTAAATATAATATATGTTTGTTTTAGCAATGTATGTGGTAGTCCTTCAGTGAATATTTGGTTGGTAATACATTTTTCTTGTTTATAGGATGCTAAACTAAAAAGCAATTTTCCCCACTTCTTTTTTTTATTTTTCAACTTTTTATTTGGTTTAGTTTTCCTTAATTTTCCCAACATTTATTAAAATGGATATAGCCGGTTTTCCACGGATGCTCCTCAACTTGGTCTAGGTCTTTTAAATCAAATTTGCGTATAATTATAAATTTAGACATTATTTTTAAATAATGACTTATAATTCATTCAATAATATAATAGTTTTTAAGAAATTTTGGATAAAAATACTTCAACTTATATCTCAATTTACGTGTTCAAGGGTTTTTCGAGAAAATATGTTTATTTAATAATGAAAATAAGTTCGAAAAATCACTTTTAGGTATTTTTTTTTTAAACAAAATTATCGCATAATAAATATTAAAAAATTAACTCTAAAACGCCTTTACCAATCTTTATGAAATTTTGGATAAAAATACTTCAACTTATATCTCAATTTACGTGGTAGAGGGTTTTTCGAGAAAATATGTTTACAGCCTTTTTATTTAATAATGAAAAAAAGTTCGAAATATAACTTTTAGGGAATTTTTTTAAATAAATAAAAAATATGCTGTTAAAGAGCGTCTTTTTTTAGTATACCCTGAAAATTTTGTACAAATCAAGTGAAGAAGATACAGCGCTTCAAAGTCGTGAAAAATGACCACATTTCAGCAAAATGTTCCTTTGATTTGTACAAACTTATCAGGGTGTACTAAAAAAATACGCTCTTTAACAGCATATTTTTTATTTATTTAAAAAAATTCCCTAAAAGTTATATTTCGAACTTTTTTTCATTATTAAATAAAAAGGCTGTAAACATATTTTCTCGAAAAACCCTCTACCACGTAAATTGAGATATAAGTTTTATCCAAAATTTCATAAAGATTGGTAAAGGCGTTTTAGAGTTAATTTTTTAATATTTATTATGCGATAATTTTGTCGGGCAGTGTATTAAAGTATACGTCATTATTTAGATTTTTTAGAATTTTTGGTGTATTTAAATCTAATAATTTTAAAGTTCAGTTTTACTTCTTTTGATTCCCATTTAAGTTTTACACAAAATTACCTAACCTCAACAATAATTCTTATAATAATTATAATTATTGATATATTTGTATATTTTTTATTAACATATGGAAATATATTTTTTAAAGGCTTAACTTTTAAACAAAAACGAATCGCATCCATGTCATTTAAGGAAAAATGTTTATAATTAACCCAGCTATCATCTGACAAAGTTTGCCATAGAGCTTGTAGAGCACCCTGTATAAGATATTTAAACCTTTTCAAAATTATGATAAACAAAATAAATGAAATGTTTATACCTATAGGTACCTAAATTCAACAATACTTTTAAATTATTATAATATAAATAATTATAATTTAACGATAATAATTATCGTTAAATTATATAATTATAATAATTATAATTATTATTATTATAATAAATATAATTATTATTATAATAATAATTATAATTCAACAATATTATTAAATATTTAAGTATACCTACGTCATTATTTAAGAATATTGTTAAGTTTAAGTATCTTCTAGGTATTTTAAATCAAATTTGCTTATAATTATAAATTTAGACAATATTTTTAAATAATGACTTATAATTAATTTAATAATAATTATTATTATAATAATTTTTATTATAATAATTATAATTCAACAATATTATTAAATATTTAAGTATACCCACGTCATTATTTAAAAATATAGGTTAAGTTTAGGTATAGTCTAGGTATTTTAAATCAAATTTGCCTATAATTATAAATTTAGACATTGGCAACACCGCAGGGCTTCTGATACACAGCGGAGTGTGTTTCTTGTTGTTTATGCACCAACGAACAGTTAACCGCCCCGTCCCGCATTACCGGGCTTCGACTAGCCAGTGTAATGCACCGGGCTTCGCATTGATAGCCGTGCATGTATATATATATATACATTATATACAGTGTGTATCAGCCAAATGGAATAAATTCGATAATACATAAATGGGGGCATGTTCCTAAAAATGCTCGGACACGTCGATTAGTATTTTTAGTTGCGCACTTTGTTCAACAAAATCTTTTTGTTCAGGGTGTCTCATATATCAGTGGCCAATACCAACTTTCAAATTTCAAATGGAACACCCTGTATTTTATTCAATTTTTGGATTCTTCAGAAAATTATAGACATATTTCATGTACAATGTCCTATACCTATCTTCAACTGTTTCGGAAATATTGAAAAATTAACATTAAAGAACGATAATTATCATAATTATAATTATTTAATTACTTAAAATCGCTTAAACACTGAAAAACGAATAAGTTATACCTACTGTTTATTTTTTGATATTGTAAACAACAAAAAAGAGCAATTGTCAATGTAGGAGATGTTCAAAATGCTCGCCAAAAACGACTTGGCAACATCCTAATCTTAAATAGAAATTGGTGTGACCGATCTAATCGCCAGCTTTATTCGTATTCTTAAGTCAGGTAAGTCGAGGGGTTTGGTTTTGTATACAATACTTTTGACATGTCCCCATAGGAAGAAGTCTAATGGCGTCAGATCAGGGGATCGTGCTGGCCATTCCATCGATCCTCTTCTCCCTATCCACCGATTTGGAAATATTTGGTTGAGGTACTGCCTTACATTGATTCCATAATGGGGCGGTGCTCCATCTTGCTGAAACCATATCATATTCGCTGGAACTTGTGGGTTTGCTGGATCAGGATATAAGTTTGTTACAGTTGGCACGATATTATTTTGGAGCAGTGCTAAATAATTATAACCATTTAAATTGTCATCAATAAAAAGGGACCTATGATATTATCTCCAACAATTCCTGCCCAAACATTAACCTTCTCAGGATATTGCTTATGTTCTTCTCTCATCCAGTGAGGATTTTCCTTAGGCCAATAGCGGTAATGTTGTAATTGGATCACATTTTTATCTAATATTGCCATCATTTCTTCACAAAAATACGTTCTCCTATGAAAATCGTCTTCCGGGAGCTCCTGAGTTGGTTTATTTTTATAGGGATGCATTTTATTTTCTTTTAAAGTTCGAAAAATCGATGAATGGCTAACATCGAACATTGGGGCTGCTTTTCGAGTAAGTAAGTGGGTTTTCCTCAAACTTAAGCATAATATCCAACTTGGTATCATCAATTATGCAGCTATTTTTTTCATCTGCTTTACATGTCCAAGCTCGCGAAACTGCTTTTCTATTTTACTAATTGTCCCTTGGGATATAGGCGGTAAATTTGGAAATTTTTCTTGAAATAAGCGAACAACTTCCATTTGTGTCCGTGTTCTATCTCCATAACCAATCATCCGTAGAATTGTTATTTTGTGCATTTCAATTAAATGAACCATTTTTCTGATATGCAGTTAACGAAATTCAAACAACAGTTGTTACAGTTACTGTAAAACTGAAGTTTAAAAACAAAGTACACAAATCTATTTATAGCTTTTTTAATTTCATATCAGGTTCACTAAAATGGTTTTTGCTTATTAAAACCTAAATGGGAAATAAATATTGAGTGTGTAATTAAATAATTATAATTATCGTTCTTTAACGTTTATTTTTTAATATTTCCGAAACAGTTGAAGATAGGACATTGTACATGAAATATGTCTATAATTTTCTGAAGAATCCAAAAATTTAATAAAATACAGGGTGTTTCATTTGAAATTTAAAAGTTGATATTGGCCACTGATATATGAGACACCCTGTACAAAAAGATTTTGTTGAATAAAGTGTGCAACTAAAAATACTAATCGACGTGTCCGAGCATTTTTAGGAACATTCCCCCATTTATGTATTATCGAATTTATTCTATTTGGCTGATACACTGTATAATATACCATTCCCCAAATAGCGAAAATATGGGGGTGTCTTCATCTTAAGTGCGTTTTTTTATAATATACCATTCCCCAAATAGCGAAAATATGGGGGTGTCTTCATCTTAAGTGCGTTTTTTTTAACAAATTTGTTTTTCTTTTTTAGAAACACTATTTAATTCAATTACAACTTAAATTAAATTGGCTTTGGTATTGAGCTAATTATCCTTTTATTTTTATAAATTCCTGGCGCCCTCAACAAAACCCTTATCCCGACTTAGTGAACCTAGCAACACTGAGCTATGGCCTGGGTAACAACCTCACCCTTAAATGGTTGGCATTTTATGTTACAAAATATATGGTATTGTGTTTTACATCCTCTTTAAAATAAAACAAAGTAAAACATGTTTAAATTAAACTTGTAACACAAAGATATATTGAAACTAGATAAATAAAATGCAAGTGGTTTTGTTAAACTTCGTAGCCCATTTTGAGAGCGGAATTAATTTCAACAAAGCTTTATAGTGAATGAGTAAGTGTAAGAAACAGCGAAAGAACAATATCAGGGGTAAATTTAGCGTAAGTGTGAAGATGTTCTATCAGGTATTGTAAATAGTGATTCGGTGATGTCGTAGTGCAAACAGCAGGAGCGCATACGACGAAGTTTAAAGTAAAGACAAACACTTTGTTTTAATTTCCCTGGAGGGGACTCCAAATTATATGTATAAGTGTGTGCACTGGGACGCTGCTGTTCCACCTACCTACCTGTCCGCATAAAATTTCCTTCCTTTACTTACCAAATTATGCATTTAATTAGAGAAATACTTAGCTACAGTATTCGCCCGCCAAACCGCAATATTTATTTTAATTCAGCGTTACTAATCAAATATCCCACTTCAAGCAAATTACACCCACTGAACTTCATAAGTTAACGTTTACTTAGGAAAATTTAGAATTTTAAATAATGCATAAATAGTATATTTTGACTAGTGGAATCTTTTTTTTCAACCAATACAATATTTTATTCAACTATCGCAAAAAATATTCATGACATTGTAAAACTGGGTAAAATTTAAATTATCCAACATTACTATAATTTTTTATAATATTGGAACCTTTGATGTTTATAAAAGTTTTTTCTACGAGAAATACTTATTATTTTCTAAAAATGATTTAAATTAAATGGAATAACCGTAAAGCCTGAATTATAGATTGCCTTTCTTCCTTCCTTCCTTTCTCCCGTAGAAGATGAACATTACGTAATTGTCACCATTAACATTTCCCGTGTGGGAATTTTTAATACTTTGTGATAATATTTTGCAATTATAGTAATAAAAAAATCAAAGAATAAAATATTTGCAAATTCTAAGGACTTATCATTATGCCCTCGTATTAAAACCGGCGATCTTAAAGTGAGACTTTGTTTTATATTATAATAGAAAATCAAGGAAAGACAATAAAAGGTTAACATAAAAATAGTAAAATTAAAACACAAATAACATTTTAGATCATAAAACAGCGTTCTTTATTTTTGTGTAATGTTATATCAGATTCTAAAAGTTAAATAAATTACATTTCTTTTCTTAAAGCAAATGTATTGAAAGTATTTGTAATGGAAAACATCTATTAATTCAACAATATGTTACGTCTATTTTAGTTCCCTGTTAAAATTTAATAACTGAATTGATATTTATTATTTGATAATTTAAAATATACCTATATTTTACATTATCAAATTTTAAATAACAGCTCATAACTTATTTTTTTGATTATACGCTAAGAATTATATTTTAATTAGACACTTTTAAACCAATAAAATAAAAACAAAATGGTGTTATTAAACAAATTCCATATGCATATGGGAGCATTTGCCGCAATGGCTTTTATGCATTTATGTAAATTAAAATAGCAAAAACAAAATGTAAATCGCAAAAATTAAAAAAATCAAAGAAAGTGGATATTTTCTGTAATAAGCAAATGTAAAAAAAAACATAAAAATAAACTTGAACATGAGACGCGTATAGCTGGCACCCAACAACTGCACAGCTTCACCTTTAGTTGCTTCCCGAGTCAAAATTTAGATCGTAGTTTAAACCTAATAAGTCTAAACAATTTCCGTCTTGAACGGTTTTATTTTCGCCTGAAGATAACCAACTTTTAACCTAAAACATGGCAGATAAGTCCTTTTTCCCGATTTTTCGGTTCAAATTACGTTTAAATCTGAACCAAATTATGACCGTTTACAATCTTCAGTCCAAAAAAGCCCAGGCCACTGCGCATGTCGATTAATAAAAGCGCTACAATATTTGAATTTAAAAATATAGTTGCTGCGTCTGAAAAAACATCTATGTGCATTTTAACAATTTTTACAGGAGATGGAAAAGATATTTCACTACCAGATAAAACTTTGATGAAAATATTTTTGCATACTTACTATATAATGCATACTTTCATAAAAGTTCCCAAGTCAAAATTTAAATCGTAATTTAAACCTACTTTGACCTACCAAAACTGATTTAAAACCTGTTTAGTCTGTTTACCCCAATTTAGCACTAGAACAACCGAATTAATCTTCATTTGAACCGATTTAAACCTCTAATAAAATTTTTGGTTTAAATTTAAACGTAATTAGAACCGAAAAATCGGGAAAATGGACATCTGCCATGTTTTAGGTCATAAGTTGGTTATCTTTAGGCGAATATAAAAACGTTTAAGACGGAAATTGTCAGACACGCGTGTACACGGTTTAAATTACGATCTTAATTTTGACTCGGGTTTTATCTGGTAGTAAAATGTTTTTTCTTCTCCTGTAAAAATAGGTAATTTCAAAAAACATTTAAACTTAACCTTTACTAAATAGATACGTATTTGTATTTTTTCGCTATTAAATCATGGTTTTAATAAGTCGGGTAATTTATTTGAAATAAAATTTTAAAGGCAAATAATATTAAAAAACAATGATAAAAAACCAAAACACTTATCTGTCTAATCAGTTTTATAAAGGTATTAATTTTTATTTAATGTTTTATTTGATTGTGGGACAAAATAACTCGCATTATTGCCCCGCTCGCATGCCAAACAAATGCTCGTTTATAATCGACTATTTTCTGCACTTGTTGCACAATATACTATTTACAATTCTTTAAGCAAATTTTCAATTGAAAAAGAAAATTTCGCCCCCATTTTCAGAAATGTAGGGCGAAAATGAGATTTTTTATTTGGTTTGCCGGGTGATATTGAATTTGCCAGTTTTATTTTTGTTCTTTCGGTCGACGAGACATAAATCATATTTGCTCGCAGAAAACAAATATGTGATCTGTTTTCGGACGCTCTCTAAATTGTTTACCTGCCTGCACCCGTTGTCCCGCTTCTCTTTATTAAAAGCTGCTTATTCCACAAATATTTGATTTTAAATTAACTCTTTAATTTCTATAATTGTTTTGCAATCGGGTAAAATCAATATTATTTATAATGTTTACTTTTTATTTTTTATACAAAAAATAGTTGGGTACTTTAACAAAAAACAGGGTGGAAATCAAATATTCAAAAAAATATTTCAAGTAGCTAACTAATATTTCAGGTAACTAACACAAAAATGACAAATTTTACAATTCAATACCCTCTACTGTAATGGCGCGCCTACAGAAATTGCCATGCCCGTACACAGTGAAAAGAAATCAACTCTAAGCAACACTAATTAGAGTTCACACAGGTCCACACTAAATAGTGTTGTTTTATAACACTACAATTAGAATTAATTTGTAGTGTAATTTTCCCCAAGTAAGCAAGTATGATTTAACACTATACGAGCCCTAACCACATAATGTTCGGACACTTCATAATTGAGTATGAGTATGAGTATAAGAGACGTATAACCAGCCCCATTTCCTCTTGACTCTCAAACCTCGTACAGGCCTAAGTTTACTTACGCCGATTTTTGTTCTTCCCCAGCAACTGCACGGCTTCACCCGTGTTTGCTGGGTGCGAATGTCCATTGCGTTCCGTACTGTCCCCTATTTGGGGCTCGAGAGCGAGAGGCGAATAGTTATAATAGCCGTTCCCGGGTTCGCCGGGCCTATGCTATACGCTCAGTGAGGTATGGATGAGGGACGGGAGGGAGTTGGTTTTTGGAGGACAATTACGCCGACTTAAAACTAAGTACGACGCGGAATCCCCCTAGACCAGTCGGTTAGTATTACTCCAAACATTTGGGATTACTATTTGGAGTTGGGGAGTTGTTATTACGCTGCAGGGGTGTAGTTTTCTAGTCGAGGTCTTCGTCTTGTTCATTATTGTCATTATCCGTGTCGGATAGTTCCTGATCTTGTTAAAGTGTGTCGGTTGTTTTTTTTTTTTTTTATTTTATTTTTATTGTTGTTTAGTTGCTCCCAACTGGTCTTGTTACTTTGTGAGAAGTGCATGTATTGTGCTACGTGTCATGAAATGTGAAGCATGGTCTACAGATTTTTTTTGTCTTTAAGATCTAGTTTAAGGGTGGCTTGTAGTATGTTGTTGCGTTGTCTACGAGTGACGTGGACCCAGTGTTTAATGGGCTACTCTTACCCTTTTGGTAATGGTTTTTCCCATTGGTACGATAATCGGCACACATGATAAACTCCCCCGCAAAGAAATACAACCCCCCGCGGCCCCCCCGGAAGACAATCCACACAACGGCAATCGTACTACGACTACCGCCGTGTAGACCATCCCCCGTATAGGCCACGGGAGGCTGCACCCCCCCGCGGAGGAGCCCATCACTCGTGCCGAGCGTAAGGCCGCAATCGCTGCGATAAGGCAGTTCCCAGTGGGGGGTATTTTTTTTACTTTTACAAATTTTACAATTTTCCAAAAGTTCGATTCTTTCTCTTTTACTTTTTTTTTTTTTTATGATTAAATTATAATAATTATTGTTACATAATTATTACAATTATTTTAACTTAATTTCCGAAAATTCGATAATTTTATTACCCAATTCGTTAATTTCAACTTTTACATCTGGCAATACTGCTATTCACACTCAACTCGTTTATGTTATTTTTGTCTTCTTGCATATTTAGTTTATTATTTATTTATCTTACGCCTTTTTCGATGGTTGTTATTGGAGTTATTTGCGATTGAAATTCATCGAAAAAGTTTAGGTACGCATTAATTTGTCCTGTTTTGTCACTTATGTGATCATAACGACTGCTTAGGTCATTTATTGCGTCCTCGATGTAGGGTCTGTACGTTCCTAGGTTATTACGTAAGTGGTTGTTTAATATTTGTCTAGTCTCTGCTGTTGTTTCAGTTTCGCGTAACGAACCTATCACCGTGTTAAACAGCTGATGTGCAATCGCTGCGATAAGGCAGTTCCCAGTGGGGGGTATTTTTTTTACTTTTACTATGAAGTCAAGAGTGTTTACAAATTCCATGGAGTTTGATTATAGTGCTTTTTTTAACTTTGTTTATTTTTCTTAGTTTATGCTGTTTATGTCTTAAGTGTCAAATTTATTTGGTCTCGGTTTGTTTTACTTGAATTGTTATGTTGACAGCTTTATTGCCCTGTTCAACTTTGGTGCGTGTCCGCGATCGGCTGTTTGGTTTTTCTTGGAAAATTGACTTTTATTTTATTTAATGCCGATGATTATTGTTTTTTTTTAGTTAGGCAATGTGCCTTGTTTAGTTCAATTTGCAAATTATGTGTTAGGTCATGCGGAAGAATTGGAAATACTTAGCAAATATTTGCAGGTGGCCTGTTCCTCCCTTGTATGTCCTCTTTTGATTGGCCTGTGGAGATCGACCTGTTGACCGATGGTGCGACCGCTCAGGCACTGACACTTGTCACTCGACACTTTCTTGTCACTCAACGCTTAAGACTTTTGACCGTTTCACTATGTTCGCCTGCACCTGTCACTTCACTCCTCCTTTTCGCTTGGCCCTCAACTAATTATTGACCGTATTGTAGTCTGTACTCACTGTATTTTTTTTTACACTATAGTAGTTTGCACTATGAAGGTTTATTTGTTGGTTATGGTTTTATCGTTATACGTTTTACGTTTACTCTGCCTCTGCTGCGTCGACTTATTCACTCGACGGCTGGGACGAGAGTGCTCGGACACTTCATAATTTATATAGAAATTTTTTTCGTGAATACTATCTCAAAATTATTAGAAGTTATGAAAAATTCAGCTTATTTTGGCATATACCCCTCGAAGCGATTTTTATTTTTAAAAAGTTTACCTTTTATTTTTAGCTTTTAAAAAAAGGCTAACTTTTTAACTTTTTTTTGCATGAGTAAAAAAAGTTATAAATGGGCCCATTAAAAAGAACATAAAATATTATACAAACCCTGAAAATTTGGTAAAAATTGTATAAATAATAAGAAAGTTATAGCGATATATATATCTGCAAAATCTCCCGTTTCCTAAGAAAATTGCAAAAACTCTTTAAAAATAGCATTTTTAAATTACTTATACTTTTTTATAACTTATTTATTTTTTACCAAATTTTCAGGGTTTGTATAATATTTTATGCTCTTTTTAATGGGTCTATTTATAACTTTTTTTACTCATACAAAAAAAAGTTAAAAAGTTAGCCTTTTTTTAAAAGCTAAAAATAAAAGGTAAACTTTTTAAAAATAAAAATCGCTTCGAGGGGTATATGCCAAAATAAGCTGAATTTTTCCTAACTTCTAATAATTTTGAGATAGTATTCACGAAAAAAATTGCTGTATAAATTATGAAGTGTCCGAACATTATGTGGTTAGGGCTCGTAGCACTGAGGATAAAGTAATTTTAAACTGCATTAAAAAGTGTTAATTTAACTAAAATCGTGTACTTCTATAGTGGTATTAATATCTCATGGCGGGTGACCTTGAGAGACGCTGACAGACGCCATTCAATTTAATAAATAAATGGAAACTAAAAACATCCGCCACTTCCATAGACCTTTAAGTTAACTTAAATGTCTATGGATGCTTCCCAAATCTGTCATCTGTCAATTAATATAGTAAAGCCTTTTTTTCTTTATTTTATGAAATATATTGTAACATTAGATAATGACTGCAATTGAAGACCCTGCTGCAAAAAGGAGGTAACTCCATAAAAGTTATTTTTGAGTCATCTTTGCATTAAACAATGCAGAATAGTCTAGTTCACAGTTGTAAGGGTGTAAAAGTCACTTGTGTAAAAGTTGCCCCCTTTTTGCAGCAAGGTCTTCAATTGTTGAGCAATGATCTGTAAAATATATAATGGATTTCAGTAAAAAAAAAGAATAGAATCTGTGTATAATCCGAATTAATGACTTCTTTTTTGCCGTTATTCATTTCGTATAAGAAATATAATATTATAACAAAATTTAATATAATATAACAAATATAATAATAGAACAAATATAACAAATATATTAATAGAACAAATATAATAAATATAATATTATAACAAAATTTAATATAATATTATAACAAATATAATATTAGTTATAACAAATATGATATGACAAATATGATATAACAAATATACATAGAAAAACCTATGCAAATATAATAGAATTTCTAGCCTATAAATATGTTTAAATATGTCAATAAATATCAGCTGATGCTAGCATTGCCAACCCTGGGGTAGTATGTTTTTAGGACGGCGAGTAATAGCGCGATTTGACGGATTTGTGACTTTTGTGCGCCCAAGGTCACCCGCCATGAGATATTAATACCACTATACACTTCCTGGGTAAAAGCCCACTTTTGTTCAGTGTAAATTAACACTACTTTGGAAAAGTTCTAATTTTAGAAAGGTACTTTTACTCTTTTAGTGTAAATTAACATTATTATTTGAGTAAAACCTATTGGTGGTAGTGAATAAAACAAAAATGTAAATAAAGAGAAACATTTATTTGAAACAAAAATCTATGACAATTATAAGAATCGGTGCCTTTTAAAATATAATTTTATATTTGAGTCGTATGGCTGGCTTAAGCAAAATGGTTCCTTAAAACGTAAAAGTTTTAGATCAATGCAATATTTTACTGGCTGTCAACTTGTAAGCAATGAATTGAAAAAAAAAATACATCAAGAATTGCTTTTTTTGATCTTTTATTTTCGTCAATATCCTAAAGAGACATATCGAAAGACAAATCTGGTACAACGTCATCTTCTATGTCACTAACACCTGCACCTCCACCTTGATCTTCGTAATCTTCATCACAATCCGCAAAATATTGTTTCTCCACTGCTTTAAATTCTTCTTCTAAATCGATTCTGCACTTTCACAAACTAAAACAATTTTAAATTAGCTGCATAACAACGAAAAACCACGATCTCGAAAATAGAATGATAAGAAAAGCAGCACGTATTATTCCAACTTTTTCAATGTTTACAAAATTACCTATTTAGGGGAAATCACTTGAATATGGTACAAAAATATTTATTGTAAAAGCACCTCTGTATAGTGGAAGTCTAAAGAGAGGTGGATAGCTAAGGGTAAGACGAAAAAAGAAGAGGTAGAAGCGCAAATACAAATGCGACGCACGGATACGACTTGTTATCTTTAACAGCTGTTTTCTCGAAAACTTGATTTCTAACCATAGGCACCTTTCCGTAGTCCAGGTAATATATTATATATATATATATATATATATATATATATATATAATATATTATATATACATTATTACATAAGCGCATGGACCACCAATTAAAATATAATCAAAACATTTACATTTTCTTTCAACTAAATTTCTTTATAGGTCAGGCATTAATGGTTAAAAGCCATTTAGCTTGATAATCATAATGTCCTAAATGGTCACACAGACAATTTTAATTATTAAAACAATAATGCATGATCACCGCCCCATTAAAATTAGTTTGTAACAAAGTACGTCGATTTTAATTAAGTTATTCGATGAGAACATTACAAAATTAAGTGCTAGTTTTGTTAACGGTGTATTAAAATTGATAGTTAAACAAACATTAAAACAGGATTACGCACATTAAAGTAAATGAAATTTACATCGATTAAATAGTTTATTTGATTTTAACTGCGCCAAATGCTGAAAAATTAATTTAACTTACAAAAATAGGTGGGCAAAATATATTCACATACTGTGTTTGCTAAAGAGCCATCTAAAGTACGGGTGGAATATTTCATCGGCCTGGGAAGGTCTTATTTTTGGAAGTTCATCGAAAAAAAAAACAGAAAAACTGGGATTTTCCTATGGTGGAGTCTTTGATGGAAAGGTCAACCTGGTGTTGGTTGTCCCAAAGATCGCTTTTATCACAGCACCCTTGGAGCCCGAATAGCCCCATGCATTCAGGAGCCTGATCCAGCCCTCGGAATTAGTATACCAGAATCTAGAATGTAAATTTTATGAGTAAAAATAAAACATCAAAACGGATTTTGCTCAGTTTAGATTCAGTTATATGTATATGAATAGGTATTGGTTTTGTTTTGAGTAACTTTAAATTTATTATGAATTATTTAGAACATTAATTGAGTATTTATGTTTCTACTTTATAAGTTGTGAGTTAATCCACAGATTATTTAAAGCATTAAATGAATATTATATTCCTCTTCAATAAGTTGACTCTTTTGAGTCAATCTGCATTTATATACGAGTTAAATTTAAGTTTAAAATTAGTACTTTTATCCTGATTTTATCTTGATTATATTTCTTATAAATAAACTTATTATGGGTTATTTATAACATACATTGAGTATATATTTCTCTTAATTGAGTGATTTTGCTTACGTTTGAGTTAATCTAAAAAAGAGAATACATAAATAAAAATGCCAATATTTTCGTATCAATAACTGTAATTTAAAAATAAATAGTACTTATTTCATTTTATAACCTCATAAAAACTAAGTAAACTAATATACATTATTACACCATCAACTGCACCACATTGCCACACAAACACACTATAGAATAATTCATAAGTAATAAAATAAAATTGTTTAATATTAAACACATATACAAATTTAAAACTACCAGCTTTAGATACCTATATGATTAAACCCAACCAAACTAAAAAAACAGTTCTGGGCACACGGGAAACGACAGGTTCAATAGTTTTAGACTGTCAGCTCGGGTCGTATATTATAACAAATTACACAGCAAAAAAATGATGGGGTTCTGAAAGTGGTTTTCGTTTCTCATATCCAAAGAATGCCTTTTGCGTTTACAGAATGTTTAGATTGATTCAGGTTTTTTTTTAATATCGATTTTAAGTTTTATTAATTTTCGAACCCGAAAAACCGTTATTTATTAATTTAAACCAAAACAAAAAAAAATGATGGGGTTCTGAAAGTGGTTTTCGTTTCTCCTATCCAAAGAATGCCTTTTTGCGTTTACAGAATGTTTAGATTGATTCAGGTTTCTTTTTTAATATCAATTTTAATTTTTATTAATTTTGGAACCCGAAAAACCGTTATTTATTAATTTAAACCAAAACAAACAAAAATTATGGGGTTATGAAAGTGGTTTTCGTTTCTCCTATCCAAAGAAGAGCCTTTTTGCTTTTACAGAATGTTTAGATTGATTCAGGTTTTTTTAATATCGATTTTAAGTTTTATTAATTTTTTAACCCGAAAAACCGTTATTACAATAGAATAGAATAGAATAGAATAGATTTATTGATGCTTGAAATTATACAATTTTTGCACAGGTCATAAAAATACAGATACATAGATATACAGAACTTAAAAATAAAATTGTACATAAACAATAGTAAAACATTAAAGATAGTTAACACGTAGATACAGTTATACATTATAAAGTTTAAAATAAATAATTACATAGCAGGGTTTAGGAATTCCTTATACGAATAAAAAACTTGATTTATCAGGTACGTTTTTAAAGCTGTATTAAATTTATTTATTTTAATATGATTGGGAAGTTTATTAAAAAATAAGGGGGCATAATAAGACGATGCATTCCAAGATTTAGACAGCCTACAATATTCCACTCTGAGGTCCCGGTTGTTTCGAGTATTGTATCCATGTACGTTGACTCCAGACGCATAGCGTGATAAGTTTTTTTTGCATATATGATGCACTCGTATATGTACCTTGACGGCACAGTCATAATTTTTAGGTCACTAAAGTGTTTCTTGGCATCTTCTCTATACCCTATTTTTGCAATTACCCTTATTGCTCTTCTTTGTAGAGAGAAGA
The DNA here is from genome assembly GCA_921294245.1 of Brassicogethes aeneus. NCBI lineage: Eukaryota > Metazoa > Arthropoda > Insecta > Coleoptera > Nitidulidae > Brassicogethes > Brassicogethes aeneus. Next base: position 54,321,794 of record OV121134.1, read on the forward strand.
TTCGTTCTGCGTGGGCAGAGTGACCCCATACGAGTATAGCATACATGCAAACTGTCTGGAACAACGCGTGAAAAGTTGTTAGAACAACACTCTTTTCAACCAAACCTGTCAGTGTTTTTATTAAGTAGATTGTTTTTGTTAGTTTATTTGCTGTCTGTCTTTATTAATTTATACCAATTAACTGGTAGGAAATTCTTGTCATAACAATAAATTAAAAAGAAATAATAAAAAATAAAAGAAAAATTAAAAATTGGTGTAAACATGTCACTAAAAGTACATTTGCTCCATGCACATCTTGACCTGTTCGAAAATCAGCTGTCCACCGAATCAGAAGAGCATAAAAAATAATGGAAATGGAAAATCGTTATAGAGGAAAGAGGTTTGATTCGATGTTTTAGTCTATGGCAATGGAAATTTTGGGATAAAATTATAAATAAAATTTGTTACCTATATTTTTTATGTTGATTCATTCTATTTGTTAATAATAATAATAATAATTAAGAAATTGCACTTCTGCTTAATTAATTCTTTATGCAAATCACTATCACTGAATCAACTTACTACCAAAAAAAAACAGTTACTCGATACAGTGTAATATCCTTAATGAAATACCGCCTCAACTTGGTTCACAATTAGCAGTTCCTTAAGTTGCGTAGTTTCGAAGCATTTGCGGCCTGAGAGAAATATCGTCAAACATACATACAGTACGGTGTTACAATAACCAGACGGTGGTTTTACGGATGGCCTGTCGATATTTGTTTTGGCAACAGTGATTTCTGGCCAGATTTTAACCATTAACCGCAACCGTTGCGTAAAACTTTTTTCCGTGATAAACGGTAAAGGAAAACGATTTAATTACCGGCAAAAAGTCAAAATGGAAATTAAAAAAGTTTTTACTTTACGACCGTGAATTTGCGTTTTGAATTTATTTGCAGGTAATTAAATCGACTATATTATTACAGTTCTAAGAATATTAAAAGCATTAAGTAAGTATATATACAGTACGTATACAGAAAGATATTTTATTTAATCTAATTTACTTGGTTCTGTAAAGCAGTTTATGATGAAAGTAAAACATAAAACGAAATTATAAAGATAAAGTTGTAAATTTTAGATTTTTAATTAACTAAATAATTTGTCCCGCACTCGCTTAAAATAGAGACATTATGGTACTATTAAGGCTCTTTGACATTTGTCAGTTGTCCCTAACATTTCTTATTTAAAAAATAATAAATTAAGACAGCTTACAAGATTCATAAATAAAGACTTAAAATAACAAAAATTAAATTTTTTCAAATAAATATAAAAATATTTGTAATGTCTCAATTAAGGTAGACATTTAGAATCACACTCTATAAGTTATAGACTATAACCCTATGTCCCCAGAATATTGCAATAGTGAAAACTTGGATATCTTTTGGTTTTGTATAAAACAGAACCTCCTTATATTAAATTTTAATGTATAGTTCGTGGCAGCGCGCTGCAGGCAATGGTATCGGTATTGTTATTTTGCGCGTTACAAACAAGCAGCGTATGTTTTTAAAGGTTATCTTTCGTCACGGCATTTACTCGGTAAGTTTTTGCAGTATTTAATTTTTTTTCATGTCTTAAAATGTCTTCTTCGTCACATGTCTATTTTGTCACAGGGCACTGCTATCTCTACGACATTAAAACTTTAAAATAGGAGACTTTATAAGCGAAACTTTACTGCTGAGAGAAACATTAAAATTATCTTTTGTTTGCCTAAATAATAGTCACAATGGATATGAACATGTGAAATATTTATGTATTAGAGGTTGATGGGGCTAAAAAGTATAATGACCCTTATACTTTTGAAAACAATGGACAAATTAAGCTGTTGTTACACTAGTTGAACAATGAAAATATTGTACCAATAGTGAAACAATGAGAGAGAAGAAGAAGACAATAATTGTTAATATTATTGACAATTATAATTATTATAAACAATTTATTACTTTTAACCAGTATATTACTTTTTTTACAAACATTTGATGCATTTGATGCATATATGCATATATACATATATATACATATGTATACCTACTTACAAACATATGATTTTAAAAATTGTTTACATATTTAAAAGTAAATTTTAAATGCAAATATTCCCAAAAAACAATGTTAAAAAACCTAGCCTCCAAATCCAAAACACTTTCATATGTCGTCGTTTTTACAAAAGTAATAATTTCACAGTGCGACAGTGCAAAAGGGAATGGGATGAAACCAAAAGCAAATGAAAGGTAATAGCTTCTACAAAAAAAACCCTATGAGGTTTTTTTTAGATCACGTCTCAGTTTTTTATTATACGCATTTAAAGTTGGTAGATTTTTGGACACCCTATAATAGGAAAAAAATAAGTAAAACAATTTTAATTTTTTTAAATTATTCTGGCAATATAGTCGAGGAATCCATTCCAAGTAAAGAGCATTTTTACTAGAAAATTGGGCATTTTTATAAAAAAATATTCTCTTTAATGCTTTAATCAAAACACAATACTTGTATACAAAAACTACATTTTTTTGTGGTAATATATTGTAATATATCGATGGTATTTTTGCAAAAGAGCGAATATGCCATTTTCCTGTTTTGATAAAAACAAAAAAGAAGTATTTCGGCGTATTCGCCCTTTTGAAAAAATATTATTACTACAAAAAATTGCAGTTTTTGTAGCAAAAACGAGGTTGTTTAAAGGTAAAATTGATTTGTTTACTTAAAAACACATAATATTATGTACTATATAGTAAATCAGTGACAGCAACATAAAACGTTTTTCTTAATTAATATATTTAATTAAATTATTTTTTTTATTTAAAGGACAATATAATATAAAACAAAACTTAGTTCCAAAATATAAAAATGTAAAAAATTGTACCTACAATATTACGGTATACATATAATTGATTATGTTGAAAAGTTTGCAGAACTTGTAATAACAATTTAATTAAATGATCACAAAAGAAAAAGAAGTCAATGAAATTTGGTGTTCCAATGTTGTGGTATAATTCAGGTATTTTTTTTTATTTTTATACTAAAACATGGTATTTTTGATTATATTAATTATATTTTGCATTTTTATCAATTTTTGGATGAACAGCTGGAACTTCTGGTACTCGTGTTACTGCCGGTTACAGCAGTGATAGTTTTTAAATAAAAATAAAATAGCGAATTTAATAATGTTTAGTTAAGAAGTAAAAATGCTATTTTTTATTAAAAAAAAACAAGTTTTCTATACTAATAAATCCAAAATATTAAAAATTGCTTTCGAATATCACCTAGGGTATATTTTACAACAAACGGATGACAAAAATGGATTTCTTACCTTCAAAAATAGTAAAAATTAGTCTTTGGTAAAAATTAACATCACAAATAGATTCCTCGATCAAATTGACAAAATTATTTTGAATAATTAACATAGTTTTACTTATGTTTTTCCTATAAGGTGTCAAAAAATTAACCATCTTTAAATGCGTACAAAAAAAAACTGAGATGTGATATAAAAAAACCCTGATAGGGTTTTCTTGTGGAAAGTATTAACTTTCATTTGCTTTTGGTTTTATTCCATTCCCTTTCGCAAACCTTAATTTTGTATCACAGTGTTTTTATTATTGATTGTGGAACAAAATAATATCTGAAAATTCTAACTATTTTAATTAATATCATAAAAAAATCGAAAAAACACGTTGCTAAGTAATATTTTAACAAGAAGTATAAGTGCATTTTAAAAAAAAAATATTACTTGGCATTGTGTTCTTTCGATTTTTTTTACAGGAAAAATTAGATGCCCGAATGGTATTTGACAAGACTATTTCATGAGTAACAGTTAACAATTAAAATATAAATTGCAATTTTTGGTGACAAGTTTTGCCGCGAGTAACTGCAATATATGCAAGTACATATTGCTAAAAATGAATTCTACAACAAAAACTAAGATTGAGGCTGTCATTCAGGTATGGTTTCGAAATGACTAAATAAAGGAAAATTGTAAAACATTGATTAATTCTATGCCAAAACGAGTTAAAGCTTTATTAAAAGCCATAAGGGGACATATTTCCTAATAAATAATACTAAAATATTTATAAACTAGTACTGTTTGTATTTTTTATTTCAATAAATAATATTTAACATAAATCTATTTGTGATCACATTATTTCGCACAATACTGTAAGACGAGGGAAATAGTCTATTATATTCACTTATTAAACAATATACTATTGTATCATTATTGTATCAATGTTTAATGCAGGAAAAATAGGATATTTATTAATTTTATAAACATAATTTTTAAATTTTAATATTTTACCATAAATGTTCAAAATTAATTATATTTATGTTTATCTTTTATTTTAAAAATAATTTTTTTTATTCCTGTCATATTGGTAGTAAAATTAGGGGTTTATGAAGTTTGAGCATTTTCCGAATCTAATCAACGAAAAATTCGACATTTTTATTGGTTTTTCATGTATATACAAAATACAGAGTACAAAGCAGTGACAAAAATAACTATTGTTGTTGTCAAATTAATCCCTGAGGTTTTATTAGAAATTTTATATTAAGTTGATTAGGGTTCTGCACATCAATGGTTACTGTTTTTTGTCTTCGTGTATGTGTCCAAAAATTATTTTATATAAGGTTACACACGAATAAATATTTTATACCGGGTGTATCTGAGAATAGGCGCACTGTAACTTTTTTATTTATAAAGATAGACACATGAAATTTAGCATGGTTAATTAGGATATAAAATGCTACTTATAAGAGTACAAAATGATTTTTTGAACTTCCGGTTTTGCCGGAAATGATACTAACTTTCGATTTTTAAGTCAGACGGCATCCTTAAATTGACTTTTTGACATTTAGTCGTCAGAAAATGCATCATCATAAAGATAAATCTAGTTTGCTTTGAACTATTTGAGAAAAACAAATTTTGACAAGTTTAGACTGCTGGGAACAGCTGAATAACAATTTTCTAAGGCAAGTTCCATTTTTCAGGCATTGTGTGAATCCATTAGAAGAAAATAAGATGGTTCAAAGCACTCTAGATTGATCTTTTTGATGATGCATTTTCTGATGACGAAACGTCAAAAGGTCAATTTGAGGGTGCTGTCTGACTCAGAATTTTCTCCGGATTTCAAATATGTAAAAATATATAGGGCATTCCATTTAAAAATCGAAAGATAGTATCATTTCCGGCGAAACCGGAAGTTTAAAAAATTTATTTTGTACTCTTATAAGTGGCATTTTATATCCTAATTAACCATGCTAAATTTCATGTGTCTATAGATATATCTTTATAAATAAAAAATTTACAGGGGTGCGCCTATTCTTAGATACACCCGGTATAATAACGATTAACAATAAAAAAATGTTATTTTTTATTTAAAAAACTACTCCTCACCTGATATCTTAATAAACAATAAAATGTTTTATATCCTCTACCGATAATTATTGCGTATTTTATTCCGGAATTTCATTCCAGATTTTTCTCCTATATTTTGTATCTGTTCCAGTTTTCATATTGTTAATTAATTGTTGCGAAGATTAAAAATTCAAAGACGTCCAAGAAATATTTAATCCGCACGCGGCGATGGTGTGGGATTTACGATTGGGATAAAGCAGGTGCTCGAAGTTGAGAACAAGTTTGCAGGCAGAAGTCCGCGGGTAATGCCCTTAAATGAAGTACACTTAAGAGAAGTATAAGACTGTTGGGTCGCAGGTCCGGCACGTCGTTTAATTATTTACGAGTAAACTAACAACTTTCCTCTTCTCTCCTTCTCCTTCCCCTGCTCACACCTATAACCTACCACGCTCTATACGACCGGAATATAAACACACTGACCTAAGCTCTAAATCTCCATTAGGCTCTGCCATTTCTAAAATGTGATTATGGGAGCAAGATGCGCAGTAATTTTAAAAAATAGGGCATTATCTAACAGGGGGTGTGTACTAGTATTGCGACTCTAGTCCCAAGTATGGTGATGGAATATTCCAATAGATGTCGTTGTTTACGATAACGTACAGGGATTGTAACGAACATCTGTTGGCAACCTAGTTTTTTCTAGGGTTGGCAGTGCTGAACAACAGCCATTTTAATGTTCAAACTTTATCTTTGTTTGTTACATTTTTCGTAAGGGGCGTGTGAATCACACAGTGATATTGTATTAAGGTAGAAAAACTAAACTAAAAATGGTTAGAAGACTAAGAACGTGTTGTGTTCCGAGGTGCATTGATAAAACTTCATCATATGTTTGTTTATTAGATAAAAAATTGGAAACCTGGGATTTTATCAATTAGTTCTAAATATTATAGATCAGATTGATTTCTAATAAGCATTTTTTTATATGTTTGCCATACCAACAGACAATGTTATTTGAAAAATTTGGGTTGAGCGAATAGGAAATGAGAAGCTGGTGGTTCAAGAAGACTTCCCAGCTAGCACAGAAACATCCCAACAATGTACAGCGATGTAAAATTGGGTACATTAAACCTCCCGTGCAATGTACTGTTGATATCGCATGTCTATTGAGGCAACCTCCGAATTTCCGCAACATGTTTACACTGGACAATGTTTTCGAGATGTTACTTTGTTACGTACTGAAAACGTTAGTTTGAAACATCAATTAAAGTAATGTGCTATGCTATGTTTAAATGTAATGTTCCATGAATGTAACTTAATGATATAAAAAGGCTATAGCAAAAGATACAGGCATCCGGCAAATCATTTGATGTTTTATACTTCTTTTTTTAGTATTTGTTTTATAAAATGTAGAAAAACTTAAATTTTTAGATTAGTTTTGTTTCATTATAAACAAATTTGTTTATAATGTAACAAAACATATCTAAAAACTTAAGTTTTTCTACATTTTATAAAACAAATACTAAAAAAAGAAGTATAAAAACATCAAATGATTTGCCGGATGCCTGTATTAATGCATAAAAAAGAAAAACAAAAACACAAAGTAATTTCCTTAATATGTAAGTTCTAAGAGAAATAAAAAAAACTACTTATAATAAATTAATATATTCAGGTAAAAAAAATTGTATACACAATGTACTAATAAATTCACGTTTTCCAATCATGTTGAGAACATTGCTTCTGGATCTATGAAAAGCTTGGGATTTATAATTCGCAATACTGGGGGTTTTAGAGATATTAGAACATTTCAGTCTCTTTATTACGCATTTGTTGTTTTTAAGCTGGAATACTGCTGTATTAATAAATTAATTGTTTGGAGTCCGCAATACAAAATTTATAAGGATAGGCTTGAAATTTGTTTCGTTTAGACTTGACGGTATCTATCCCGCTAGAGGAACAAACCACTTGCAGCTTCTAAATAGATTTTCTTTATATCCTTTGGAGCTAAAAAGAATAATAATGCATTTGAAGTTTTTGTATGGACTATTGCATAACCAGATTGATTCTATATAGCACTGCTTGAATTGGTGAATTTGCGTGTTCCATTTTTTCAAAGCCGTAGTCAATTAACTTTTACATATAAAACACCTAGAATAAATGTTCACCTGTTCAGAGAATGTGCAGATACTTTAATATTTACTGTAGCTTATGTGATATTTTTTACCAGACTTTTAATAGTATAGTTATAACTATTATAGTTATAACTATAATAGTGCTGCATCTAGTAATTATAATTTACTTTAATTTTAATATTATCCATAATATAGGTATTATACTTAACAAATTTCTTTTCTTTATGTATAGATTTTGTCCTGTAATTGGAACATGTTCTGTTGGGCAATAAAAAAATAAATAATATTAAAAACAACAAATTTAGATACAAAATTTATATTCCCATTTATGGGTTTTAGTGGCAAGAGGTTTACTAAAGCTTATCAAAAAGAAAGGTCTGTCTAATCTGTAAGCATGGCAAATGCGTCTGGCAGGTGAAAAACTGAACATTATTTTTCAGTTTTTTACCTGCCAGGCGCATTTGCCATGCATACAGATGACTGACTTTTTTTAATGAACTTTTTGTACTAAATTAGTACACCTTACAATCCACAAATTGTGGATTGTGGTACACCCCTTGCCACTAAAACCATTTTTATCAGTGAAGAAAAACCCATCGGAAAACCCACTTAATTTCATATAGGTATACAGAATGTCCCAAAATCACCGATACAAAAACAAAAGAATATGTAAAAAAGATCACAGCATAGACACAGTAAACTACTTACAGAACAAACCACGCTAGCATAGAAAAATAAGTTTTCTTTGGTGGGAAATAGAACATGAGATAACCTAAAATGAATGGCACAGAACATAAGATGAATGGCTTCCAACTTGATAAATGCAAAATTGACATAACATTGATAGTTTTTATTATCACCATCAATAATACTAAATATATTAATAAATGAAATTTCGATTGTTTTTAAAGTTTTTTCACTAATAATATTTAAATAAATTATAATTTCACTCTATTTAAGCCTTTTATTTTATTTATTTATTTTTATATTGTTGGTACCGTTAATCATATGACAAGTAATATACTTAAAATTACCTTTAGTTACATTCTTGGTACATTTACATTAGATGTTTGTTGTAAGTACTTATGTCATGTTATAGGTATGTAACAATACATCGATATTCAATATTAAAAAATAATATATCGGCAATATACCTGGTATGTTTTCAACGAGATGTATTTATGCGACCTAAACAGAACATCGCACGAGCTCGCGTTATGTATCGTGCTAGGTGGGTTGCAATTTTATGGTTTTTAGGCTTTATTATGTTATTTTCTATATTTGTTAATAATTCTTTTAATAAATTTATGTTATATTACATTTGTTGTTTTTCTTACGATATAACCCAAGCTACAAAAAAAACATAATATAATTAAATTTCCCGGGTAAAGAAATAAGAGATTGCTATCCTCTCGAAAACCAATGTATTTGAGACATTACGATAGATGGCGCTTAAATACAATTCTTTTTAAGACTAAGAGAGAAAGCTTTCTCTAGCCTTCTTTATCTCTGGCGCTCATATTATAGCCGTGTTTCGCTGCCGAGGCGCCAGCCGAGGCTGTTGATCTGAGCGAAGCATTTAACATGCTTTCTCTGCCGTGTTGTATAATTTAAGCGTTCTATAATTCTTTACCTACCTATTGAGTTTGCGACATTTTGTCAAGGGTAGATAAGGTTAACGTTTGACATTATAGGTTAGTAACCTAAGGTTACATGCATGAATTTATTCTACAGTGACCTGTAATTTAAAGTTACCTACAATAGTTTCAACATAATTGCGATACACTGAACAAAATAAGCGGTTGAAACAACAACAAAAATATTATTTCAACTCTTTATGCACTTTAAATACAAGCAATGGTTTTTGCACGTTTACTTAACCATCTAAAAATGTCAAATTGTATTGTTTAATTGAACAACAAATAACAAAAAATAACAACAAAATGAGAATATTTGTTCTAATCTGCTTATCTGGTTAATTTAACATTCTTGATGTGTCAGATTAATATTTCGAAAATGGTTGTGCTAACATTCTTAAATTTCTTGAAATGTCCAGCTAACCTTTTTATCATATTCATTTAACACCAATAAAATGTTAAATTAAAATAATTTAGAATTTGCGCTAATGTTCCAAAACGGTTGGGTTAACATTCTGAAAATGTAAAAGTAACATTCAAAATTATGGAATTAAAATAAAGAGAAAGACCTTCACCTCGCCAGAGTTTTTGTTTTAAGTGCGTTCCACCTACTTCAAATACCGATAGACAGCTGTTTCGACCTATATTGAGGGTCTTATCAGTCTCGGGCCATTTGGTGTAGTGGAAGTTCCACTGTGGAACACACACACAACGACTACCTGAGCTTATATGCTCCTATGGTAAGCTAACTGAGGCGAGATGTAAGAACATCACGTGATCAACACCGTCTAATGACGTGGCGTGGGTGTTCAAAGCGCCCTTCACGGCAATTTTATGAATGCAAAATTAACAAATTTTAAATTAACTATTACAATTTGTTAAATGAACAAATTTAATGTTTTGGATTTAAAGAGCAACTAAACGTTAATTTAATAGTTTTTTTAGGTAATCCTAAAAATTTCAGTATTTGATTCAACCAATTCCAGCTATTAAATCAAACTAGGATAAACATTTTAATTCAAAAAATTAGTTTATGTTAAATCAATATTTTAAGTGTCAAATGAACAAATAAACTTTGACAAACTCTGACTATTGCTTTGACATCAAAATATAGATAAATCCAATAGGTTTTTTGATGAAACAACATTTTCAAAAATGACATTTAGGCAAACGTTAACTCAACTACATTAGTTTTTTCGGTGTACATGTTCTTAGCTTATTTTTTGCTTTTGACTTTAAGCATTATTTGCCTATATGTTATATTTTTATAAGTTCTTTTGGGTTTTTAGCTACCTATTCACAGTATGTATTATACAAAGATAAAGAAATAAATTGACTTTTTAAATAAGTATTTTACCTTTTAATATTAATTAATATCCGAGGACCATTAAAAATTAATACCTAAATAATGAAGGCAGTTAAAAACATTTACTTTAAATTGTAAAATAAAATAAAATTATTTCAGATTTTAGAGAATTATAAATATTTCCGTCGGAAAGTAATCAAACATTTATTATGACCGAAGTACCGATCTGAATAAGAGAGAAAAGTGAATTTTAAAGCGAGTTTAATAATTTATTTCTGCCGTTTCGCCCCTGTCTGGTTCACTTCGTTTTTCTTATGATACGGACGCCTGCTCCGCGAGGGCGCGACAATGAACGTACCGGAAATGAAATAACGGAAATCACATTTCTCTACATCCAATTGTGGAGAATTTTAAGTATATTGCTTATACTCACAAATGCGTTTATCTTCTTCTGTTCTTTTAACCTGTTCCATTATGAGTTATGCTTTGTTCTCCTGCTTTAACTCACTTGATCTGCAGAAAAACGTTCCTTTTCCTTTTATTAAATCTCTTTATTTAAATGTCATGGGTTTCTATTCTAGTAAAACTATTTGAAATTAAATGTCCTTTTAGAGTCAGCTTTTATAACTCTAACCAAAACATATATGTGTGTTTTGGTTAGAGTTATAAAAGTTTACTCTAAACGGAAATTATATTTCAAATAGTTTTACTAGAATAAGAGCTTCGTTATATTGTACCTATTTTTAAAATAAATAAAAATTCTTTATACGGGATGATACCATCCGCCGATCAAGAAACAATTCTTGGGATGATTTAATTTACCTAAAATTTAGACATTTTATTATTTTAAATGGTAATTGGTACAGTTTATTTTTTTTTTAAGTTCAAGGAAAAATTAGATTTTTGTCTCAGGAAAATTTTCCTTATTTTTGCCTTGGATAACCCGTGGTTAATCCTTGTAATTTGAAGTTTGAATTTCATAAATATTTTTTTCTACTCCCACCTTTAAAACGCCCTTTATCGTACATGTTTCCATGACACTAAGTGACCTTTTAAATACACATTGACAAGTTGTGGCTTTACGGCGCTTTAGTCACGGGCTTAAGTTAGCAACAGGTTTTTAATCACGGGCTGAAGTTAGTTGACAGTTGTCAAATGTCATACAATCGTTAAAATAAAGTGCCTTTCTTGTAAAATTATACTAAATGTGAAAATTATTTTTTTATCTCAATACAAAAATACAAAAATATTAAATAGTTTCTCAACGCCAATATTTGAAAAGTTTATATAAACATTGTACTGACCTTTTAATTTCGCCGGCAGTAAACTATAACTTAAATTCGGGCACGGGCTCTACTTTAAAGTCCTTATAAAAAATTTCCTTTACTTTCATTGTGAAAAACTGTCAATTTTCAATATACATTTCGATTTATAATATAATATAACCTTTATAATTGTGTTTATAAAATGCAAAAATGTGACATTTGACAGTTTCCCCTGTTGTTTCATAGATGGCGCTCTATACAAATTTTTGATTTAAATCATCTTAAGATAATAATAAGTATTTGTCGTAGAAAAAGTATAGTATGCACCTCGTTTATAAACTTTTCTATACACTCATTAACTTAAGCACTCGCTCGCAAGCTCGCTTGTGCCTAAATTAAATTCGTGTGTAAAATAGCGTTTATCAAACTTGATACATAATATACTATTAAAATATCTAAACTATTTTATTCCACCAAGGTTTCATAAACAAAAAATCATTTCCTATCTGAGTAGGGTTGACAGCTGGTACCCTGCTATACAATAATTAATTTTTGGTTATTTATTTATTGTTAATTTTATAAATATTAAGTATTTTTTAATAAAATGCAAAGGATTTAAACTAAGATAAAACCACAGACCATGTGGATATGACTTAGTTTTAAGCAACATTTCCTTATTTCATTGCTTCCTAAAATAAAAATTAAGGGTACTTCTCTCCTTATGTAAATTATAAATTGTTCCTGTTTTTTTTCAAATTTTGTTTATTTAGGGTAGTTATTTAACACCTAAAAGTGGGCAGTTAGATTTTTTTAAATAAGCCCTTAAAAAAGAAAAAAGAAAAAAAATTGTCCCCTAGGTCACATCCATCACAATCATTTTGAAAATATATTTTATTTGTTTGTTAATAATCTTTCAAGGTTTTATTTACAATAGAATTTATTATTTATAAAAAAATGTTGAGTACAAAACTAAGTAAAAGCAAAAACTATGTTCTATTTCTCAACTTCCTTACATACATACATAAGTATTTTTAATATATTTTCTGTATTTAAAAAATGTCCATTAAAAAGGTGAGTTTAAGAAATTTTCTTTTAATGCGTATTAAAAACGTTTTTTTTCGACTTTTTATCTTTGCCCAGCTTGTCCAATTTAACGATCAATAAATTAATAAAAAGTTTTAGTCATTGGTAATATTAATAGAATAATAATAAAAAGTCAATATAAACATTGTTTCGTTGAACTACCAAAAATTTTCTCCAGCTTCTTTGAGGCAAAATACATTGACTAGGGAAATTACCATTAAAAAGGTGGAGGACATTATTTTAAATTGGCTACGTACTGACAGAAATAAAAAAGGTATAAGGTCGAAAAAAAAATGGTTTTAAAACTTTCCTATACATAAGTTTATTACTATTTCAAAAATATATTATATAATTTATTTCTTTGGAATTGTCCTCTGGGTCACTTAACTTTCCCCTGGGTCACACAATGTGATCCAGGAGATGTTTTTAGAACATAACCTCTTTACTGTTTTTTTATATTTGGCCTTAAAACCATTACTAGGATACTTTCTTTTAAGAATCAATCACAATTTTGCCACGCTGGTATAAAAAATACAAAAAAAAGTGTTGAGGTCAAGATAGTTCAAAACACCATTTTCTACTAAAATACCAAATACATTGCCGCAAGGGGGCAGCATCAAAAAATGTGCCTTTAAGACCTGGCGTACATACACAATGTGTATTACACATGTGTACATGTACATTAGATTTTTAGTAATTTAAATTTCATTTGGAACCTAGTGTTCACCCCCAAGTACATTTGGTTTGGTAAACTAAGGTACATGTTACGACATCTCTTACTTGAACTGCCCCTTTTGGTTGAAAATTCTCTCATATAATGGGGATGCGCATAATGACCGCAACAACAAGTTGACGACAGTTTGTCTTAGCGGGTCTTTAGATGATTTATACAAATATTTTTTAGGTATAAACTGGTGTGGTTTGTTCCTAAAGGTATGTACTAAGACATTTAAAAACTATTTTGGTATTATCTACACCTAAACCGTATAAAACATTGGATGTTCATGCATCTGAACATCCTGAAATTATCCTGAAATTTCACATTAAGATTTTTTAGCATCAAATATGTGTTATTTAGGTCCTAATTCGATAGATTTAGGAGCCATTTATTTTTTTATCGTCAAAAAATAATTCAGGTTTAAAGGGGTTAATTCAAAAGGTCATTTATAAAACTGTGAGCCAGGAGAAGTGACCTAGGGGACCAAAATTAAGAGAAAAACTTTAGGGGTTATTTTAAGTTAAAATTTTTAACCACTTGTATTTTTAAATATTATCACAAATGGGTTTTTTTCTGTAATATTTGGAATATATTCTCAACAATATAAAAAATGAATGGATGTTAATTTACTCTAAGATGTTTAAATATCATTAAGTAGTGAATATTATTGTAAGTGGGACAGCTACTTTTCTGTAGGTACTGTTGGGGAAAGTTAATTTATTTTATAGGGTTAAATTTAAAATTTTACAATTTTGCCAATATATAGTTGCTAAAAACACATGGATTTCGCTTTGTAAAGTTCCAAATGGCGTTAAACTCAATTTTTTATAAAATATTAAAGGAGGGACAGCAAATGTACAAGAAATTTGAAAATAACCCAGACGTAGACAACTTTCCAACAAAAATTATAAAATACTTTTAATTTATTGAGGGTTTAATAAAACTATATTGCTTTTAAAGACATGCATCTTTGGATAAACTAAAAGTTCTTAAATTAAAATAAAAAAAATATTTGCTCTTAATGCCCTATTAATCTTATACTGGTTTTATAATACGCTCGACATTGGCTTAAAGTATTAAATAGGAAGTTGGTTTAAAAACAATCCATTTTGGAACAAATAGTTTAAATGTAGTTTTATGAAGTATCCTTGACGTACTCATTAATAAAATAGATTAAGAAAACTATTTTATCTTATAACTTTAAATCCAAAAACATAATTTTTACGTTTTAATGAGTAGGTACATTAAGAATATTTAAAATCTCAAAGGTCAATTGGTCAGTTAGTTAATTTGGTTAAAAGCAATGTCTGTTCGGTTTTTGACCACTTTATTAAAACTAATTCTACCCTCTAATTCTACATTCGGATAAAGCAATCTTCTCAAGTTGCTAATCCAGTAAACCAGTGTAAGGTTAGGATTTCATTCGCCCAACCAATTTAAATCAATAAGACCATAAGTTCAAACATATTAAAGCAACTCAATTTTAAAATTAAGAGTAAATAGACGTTTGCTAGAGTAATTGCACTTATGGTAAATAAAACGCGTCTTGTATGAATTAAAATGTTCTATAAATAGGGAATCAGTTTTATTCTAGATCGCGACATGTTTTATATAAAATACAGACTCCGTCTGATAAGCATGTTCAATAGTCAAAGAAAAAATCATGTTAAAAAAATATATGCGCCTTACATCATCTTAAATAACTGAAGAACATGTCCAAACATGCAATTTAATAAAGAAAATATGTTAGATGTTTAGATGCAAATTAAAATTTCATGATATTTTTTAAATAATAAACAAAATAAATTGATGGCGCTTGAGTTATGTAGAAATATTTTATTATATTTTGTCAGTTAAGTGCCACCCTTTGTTAAACTTTTGACCAGAATAGTTTGCATTTGAATATTTTATGATCTGCTGTTTATATGGCGTTATGTTTAAAATATTACCACTCTGCCATTAACTATTTTACACAAAAGTTGTCCCACTTTTGTAAACAAAATAAAACCCTTTCAGAATTAATTATATTGATTCTTAAGGTATACCTTATAAATTATAATTTAGTCGGTTGCATGCATATTTCAAATGCAAATAGGTTTTAATATATGGGGCATTCGCCAAATCGGATGGTTTCAAAAAAAATTTTTTTTTGATTCCGTCAATTTTTTAATATTTTTTAGTATTTCTTGAAAGAGCTTTCTCAGTAAATTTTGAGATTTTTTTGATCACGGGTTCAAAAGATATCAAATTTTCAAAAAAACTGCTTTTTTTTGTTTTTCGCTCATAACTTCTTAAAAAATGGTACAAATCAAAATGTTCATTCCATATAAAATTTTCGTTTTTAAATGTACTTTTCGAAAAAAAATATATTGAAGCGTTTTAAGTCAACATTTTTGAGTTTTAAAGTTTATATCGGCTGTGTTCCGTAATTTACTGCCATTACTGTCAGTAATTTTACTGTCACTAGCGGAAAAGGACCCTTCCGTAATTTATTCAGTACTGACGCACAGTCAAATTGGAACGCGCCCCAGTAGCAGCAGAAAGTGACAATGGTTACGCAAGGTTATGATTTGTGATTTACTGACAATTGACAAACTTTACAGCAGAGAACATAAATAAAAAATAAATATAACAGTTATAAGAAATACAATGTTTGGTTTATGGCAGAGAAATATGGAAAATTTAATGTTATTTTAGTCCGCGTCGAAAAATGTATAGGAATAGGAAATATAAAATTTCACTGACACCAAAACAATATGCCAAATACCAAAAATTACTTTTAAATTCGTCCGCTGAATACAAATATATAACATTTTCTAGGTACTACCTATAGGTAGTACTATAATAGTAGGTAGTTTCATATTCTGGGTCTTCGTATGCGTACTCCCCGCCGACCTGCCTTCGTCACTGCTGCTTGTACTTTCAAGTAATATTTTATCAATAAATATAGTCCTTCACCAAATACCATTATATGATATAATTTATATCCTTCACTTTATTTGACAGCTATTTTTTGTTTAAAATTTTGGTTATGTGTTTTACTGGAGCCACAGCACCTCTCTGTCCCCAGATGTTTCAGTAAAATTAATCTGCAGTACATTTATAAAAGGGTAGTATTTACCACTGAGCTCAGTAACTGAAAGTGGATTTCGGAATGCGTTTTCAGTACCGACAGTACTGACAGTAAATTACGGAACATAGCCGATGTGTGACTTTTTCGATTTTCGCGAAAATTTTTTATTTTTAACTTCCATCTATTTAACAACTATTCAGCCTGGACCGGTAGTGGGCCTTCCATAATTATTATTTTTTTTTTCGAAACTTATAATAATTTTTAGAGATTTTTTTTTTTAAATTTTGAAAAATCAAAAAAAAATAGTACTTAATTATGGAAGGCCCACTACCGGACCAGGCTGAATAGTTGTTGAATAGATAGAAGTTAAAAATAAAAAATTTTCAGGAAAATCGAAGAAGACACATTTTTAAAAACACGATTTAAACATTAAAACTCAAAAATCTTGACTTAAAACGCTTAAAATATTTTCAATATATTTTTTTTCGAAAAGTACATATAAAAACAAAAATTTTATATGGAATGAACATTTTGATTTGGACCATTTTTTAAGAAGCAGTTTTTTTGAAAATTTGATATCTTTTAAACCCGTGATAAAAAAAACTCCAAATTTACTAAGAAAGCTCTTTCAAGGAGTACTAACAAATACAAAAAAATTGAAGGAATCAAAAAAAAAAAAATTTAAACCATCTGATTTGGGGTGAAATGCCCACATTTAAAGTTGACTTAAAGAACAAAATCGTTTTAATATAGTTTTAAAATTTAGCCCTGAAGACCCTCTTAGGATGGGCCCTTTTTGGCTAGAAGCTGCTTTATGATGGTCCTAAGGCTGTCTTGAAGATCATTTGGTTTTATTCGAAGTTTTATTGTATAGTTTTAAAGCGAACCTGGAGATCGAATTTAGAGCGTAAGTGTTACTTGGGTGGACACACTGTATAATATACATATAATATATATACATATATTAGTAATTATTATAGACATTTTAGAGTGGACGAGTAATTAAAACGTCAAAATGTGGATAAAACTTAAAAAAATGGCGTATTTTCATTAAGGTGAATATGAATAAAAACAACACTGTTTTAAAGTTTCACTATTTTATTTATGTTTTTAATGATTAACAATTGTTTCGCTACACAGTAGCTTCTTCAGAATTAGTACCTACATATTTTTATTAAGTGGCGGTATTTATATTAACAAATGGCAGGTAATTTGAGAAAATAAGTGTTGAATAAACATTTTACCTTAAGGTATTAATAAAACTTACACAATTTTAGAAAAACTAAGGATTTGGAAAGTCCAATCTAATATAATTTTATAATATTAATAAATAATATTTTTTAGTACTACAAGTATACATTCTAAAATAAATTTAGGAAAGCCGAGCTGTTAGTTTCAATTTGATCATTAAGAACAATATCAGATTTTTTCTTTAGTTTATTAATTTCCAAAGACTCCAGAAGATCACCAAATTTGTGGTTCTCTTGTATTAGATTAATAATTAAAAATTAAAACTAAAAATATTAACCCTTAACTGGCGTTGTGACGTCCCTGGGACCCAAGCCAATATATTTTGGCGTGTACCACCAAAATCATTGAAAATTTCGAGCTGCGCGTCTCAGTACCTTCTAGTTAGTATGCCCTCGACCACGCCTGGTTAGTGTTGATGCGTTGTGATTTCCCATTTTTACGTGACAGTGTGATCGTGGTCCCTGGGACCACTCGACGGCAAGTACGTAATAAATTGCTTTCTTGTCTTTTTTTTATAATGCTCGTATTTTTCTTCCAAAGCTAAAAATGGATACGTCTCCTGTCCCAAAAAATGATTTACGAGCTTTAGTTTCCAGCTTTGTTATTTTTTGCGTATATTACTAGCAAATAAAGTTAATTTTTTATAAGACACGTGATTTTTTATTCAACATATATAATAATAAAATATTATCAATAACATGTTAAATAATGTAACAAAACTATAAAAAATATTTTTTGTTGAAAAAAAAATTTTTTTCAGTCCATTTGGTATGTGGTCCCAGGGACCTATATGTTTAGAATGTGGCAAAAAATTATGTGTAGAATGTGCCACAGGTGAAGAACAATAAGAGGTCATAGACGCTTGCACGTTTTCTTTACAGAGGTTTAATTTTAAGTTTATGAATTTTTTTATGTTTATTAATGTTTCAAGAGTTAATATTTTTTCCTTCAGAATGATTTACGCGCTTTAGTTTCCAGCTTTGTTATTTTTTGCGTATATTACTAGCAAATAAAGTTAATATTTTATAGGACAAGTGATTTTTTATTCAGCATATATAATAATTAAATATTATCAATAACATGTTAAATAATGTAACAAAACTATAAAAAATATTTTTTTGTTGAAAACAATATTTTTTTCAGTCCATTTAGTATGTGGTCCCAGGGACGTCAGGACGGTATGTACGCATAAAAATTTCACCACGCCAGTTAAGGGTTAAAGACATTACCCGATAACGCCAAATTTATTTCTTTTGATATTACTAATTTATTCTCTAATGTACCACATTTTGAAACACATAAAATAATACAAAATCTTCTGGACCTAAACAATACTAACCCAGTTATTAAAAACGACATCATAAACACATTAGAAACTTGTTTAAACAAAATTACTTTCAATTTAACAATAAAATATATACGAGTCATATATGACCTTATCATGGGAAATCCTCTTAGCCCATTATAAGCGGATATCTTTGTGAACCAATTGGAGAGAATTATACACAAACATATATATATATTGATCATATCCTATATTGGTACCGATATGTAGACGATATCCTTTTCTTGAATTTTATAAATAACTTACACCCGAACATTAAATTCACAATGAAAGGAGAAATAAATAACTCTATTAATTATTTAGATCTAACAATCCAAAAAAAGAATAGACACCACACATTCAAAATTTTTCACAAACCCAGCTACACTGATAAAGTTATAGTTAAAAGTTCTTCTTACCCCTTTCCACACAAAATAGCCGCATTTAATTCTATGGTCCACACTCTTAAACGTTCCTTTATCAGAAAAAGATTATAATTACGAATTAAACCTAATTAAACAAATAGCAGTTAACAACGGCTATGATGCACAACTAATTAACAAAATCTTAAATCACAAAAAACAAAAAATAGCTATCAACAACGTTTTTCCAACATCTAAGATTACCATTAATACATAGCTGTACTTATCTAGGTAAATATACCCACGAACACATACTAAAGGGAGAGGAACCACCTGAATGTAATCAATGCCTTTGCCGACTGTCCATTAAACAATGTAGCATTTAAACCTAACAACAACCTTAGTAAGTTTATCAAAAACAACAAAGGTAAAACATCAAAATCCGGCATTTACCAACTAACCTGCAGAGTCTGTCCGAAAACATATATAGGCCAAACGCGTGAAAATTTTAATCCACGAATTAAAGAGCACAAGAAATCCTATATAAACCTTAAACAGGATTCTTCATATGCCAACCATCTAATACAAGAGAATCACAAATTTGATGATAACTTTAAAATATTACATGTAGCCAATAAGGGTACCAAACTAAATCTTCTGGAATCTTTGGATATAAATGGAATAAACTAAAAAAAAAATCTGATATTGTTCTTAATGACTAGAGATGGGATATTTAGGTACTAAAAACTGAAAAATATGTAACTAAAAAGGTACTAAAAAAAGCATTTTAGGTTAAAAAAACAGCATTTTAGGTAAAAAAACATTAAAAGTTCAAGTTTCGTTTATAATTTTGTTTAGCCGCATACCCAAACACAGAACATACCCACAATAAACTATTTATATGCAATAAACTGTGTTTCACTGAGTGACACTCACTACACAGAACAGACAGAACATACGCTCACTACAAAGAAGGTAACTGTAAAGAAAGTTACTGTTACAGTCTGTGACCATAAGAAAAAAATTTATACCGTTGAGTTGCACGCCCTGGATAAAATATTGGCGCAAAATTTAAAAAGAGCACAAATAATAAATTAAGTAAAAATACGTAAAAATAGGTAACAAATAGGTGAAAATAAACTGACAAATTAAAAAATATGTAACAAAAGTATAAAAAGGTATTTTAAAGCAAAAACCTCCAAAAAAGGTTGGCATTATTGGTTTTCAAATAGTTACATCGGCTGAAAAAAGGTAAAATAACTAAAATCCCATCCCTATTAATGACCAAATTGAAACTAACAGCTCGCCTTTGCTAAATTTATTTTAGAATGTATACTAAAAAATAATATTTATTAATATTATAAAACTATATTAGATTGGACTTTCCAAATCCTTAGTTTTTCCAAAAGTGTGCAAGTTTTATTAATCCCTTTAGGTATAATGTTTATCCAACACTTATTTTCTCAAATTACCTGCCATTTGTTAATATAAATACCGCCACTTGATAAAAATATGTAGGTACTAATTCTGAAGAAGCTACTGTGTAGCGAAACAATTGTTAATTATTAAAAACATAAAATTTTCTTTATTATGTTGGTATACATGCCCCCGAAGTATGCTTAAAACTTTAGCTGTTTTCATTGTTTACTTTGTCTGTGGCAGCCGCTAAGGTTAGACGTGTTTTATGAGCTCGGCCATTTTCGTTCATTAAAAGAAATGGATCAAAGAATTTGTAACCAATTTTGCTTAAAAATGAAATAAATTCTGTGAAATGTTAACAAAGGCCTATGTGAGTCTGCTATAAGTAAAACAAGAGTTTACAAGTGGTATAAGAGTTTCCAAGATGGCCGTGAAGACGATGAAGATGACGAACGCCCCGAACGCACAAGCACATTAACAACCGATAAAAATATGGAAAAAGTGGAAGAAATGGTTATAAACCATCAGAGAAGTCGCTGATGATGTTGGTATCTCGATTGGCTCATCCCATGAAATTTTTTCGAATGTTTTGGGTATGAAACGCGTGGCAGCAAAATTTGTTAAATTTTGAACAAATTTTTTGGCCAAAAGCAATACTGTAATGATGCCCCAGTCTCCATATTCGTCAGACATGCCTCTGTCTGACTTTTTTCCTATTCCCAAAAATAAAGAGAACCTTAAAGGGCCGTCGTTTTGCAAGCATAGATGACATTAAAAGCGCATCGAGTTTTAGAAGTGTTTCGAGTATTGGAAGAAGAGCTGGCACATGTGCATAATATTCAATGGGGACTATTTTGAAGGCGACAACATTAATGTAGACGAATAAATAAATATTTGTTTCAAAAAACGAAAATTCCTGATATTTTCTGAACACACCTCGTAAATAAAATAGTGAAACTTTAAAACAGTGTTATTTTTTTAATAATATGGAGTTTCATCAAGTAAAGGTCGAAACAATCAACAATTTGGTGGGTATAAATTTAAATTTTATCAATCACAATCAATAACAATCATAATACTTAAGTTTTTAGTTAACTGCTCCGTCCAGTGTTATAAGGTCTATGAGTTTTGCAAGTTTTTAATTTGAACACCAAAAAAATAAACTTATGTTGACTATCATACGTAATTACTACTTTTTACTACATTCGGCTATCAACAAATAATGGCTAAGTAGCAATAATGTTCAGGTGGCGGGCCCTTGAAGTGAACTAATACTATTTAACAGAAAGTTAGACTCAGTTATGGTTCAGTCTCCAGGACAAGGGGGGTGATGTATCTGGGTGTCTGGCTCCGGCATCCAGGTCGTCCCAGGAGACCCATACGCCGCCTCCGCCGCTTTGCCCCGCTCCAGACTCTATGTGCTCTACGTTGTCGTGAAATACGATGGCACACCTGTAATTATACGGCTTAATTGCCGCAACGAACGCTAATAAAAATTAAACCTTTTTTGGCGCCGAGTGATTGCGATGTCTTTATGACTGCGTGTTTTTAGTATAAAGACATCTTTAAGATTCATATGAATTTGTTGTTTTGAAAATTAAAAACAATCACTTTTTAATACAGTGTAAAATTACTTTATGTTAAATCATACTTGCTTACTTGGGGAAAATATATACTTATCTCAGAAACTACTGGAGTCACAAAAAATTTGCAGGGAAGAAATATTCACGTAGAAAAAAATATTCCTAAAATATTATATTTTCATTAATACAGGGTGTTTGGTTTTCCGTGGGACGATACCAACTTTCTTATTTTCAATGGAACACCCTGTATTTTTTTGCATTTTTATATTCTACACACTATTTTAGGTATACTTTGTAAATATATTAATTAGGAAAATGTTAATACTTTTTGAGTAAAATTAAAATTTATCAAAATTTCTCTAAATGTAGACATTCCCTAAAAGTTAAATATATATATATAATATATATATATATATATATATATAATTTTGTGGATTTTCTAATTAGCTTGGTTATATTTCCATTATTAAAATAAATAAATTAAAATAACAACAAGTAAAAATGCTCTTATACGAGCCCTAACCACATAATGTTCGGACACTTCATAATTTATACAGAAATTTTTTTCGTGAATACTATCTCAAAATTATTAGAAGTTATGAAAAATTCAGCTTATTTTGGCATATACCCCTCGAAGCGATTTTTATTTTTAAAAAGTTTACCTTTTATTTTTAGCTTTTAAAAAAAGGCTAACTTTTTAACTTTTTTTTTGCATGAGTAAAAAAAGTTATAAATGGGCCCATTAAAAAGAACATAAAATATTATACAAACCCTGAAAATTTGGTAAAAATTGTATAAATAATAAGAAAGTTATAGCGATATATATATCTGCAAAATCTCCCGTTTCCTAAGAAAATTGC
This sequence comes from Brassicogethes aeneus, assembly GCA_921294245.1. Taxonomy (NCBI): domain Eukaryota; kingdom Metazoa; phylum Arthropoda; class Insecta; order Coleoptera; family Nitidulidae; genus Brassicogethes; species Brassicogethes aeneus. The sequence continues at coordinate 54,345,181 of OV121134.1, forward strand.
AAAAACTCTTTAAAAATAGCATTTTTAAATTACTTATACTTTTTTATAACTTATTTATTTTTTACCAAATTTTCAGGGTTTGTATAATATTTTATGCTCTTTTTAATGGGTCCATTTATAACTTTTTTTACTCATACAAAAAAAAGTTAAAAAGTTAGCCTTTTTTTAAAAGCTAAAAATAAAAGGTAAACTTTTTAAAAATAAAAATCGCTTCGAGGGGTATATGCCAAAATAAGCTGAATTTTTCATAACTTCTAATAATTTTGAGATAGTATTCACGAAAAAAATTTCTGTATAAATTATGAAGTGTCCGAACATTATGTGGTTAGGGCTCGTATATAAATATATATTATTATAATAATAATTACCATACGCATAAAGCTACTAATTGTGAAAAATGAGAATATTTTTTTTCTGTTGGGTTTAGATATAGGACATATATATATAAAAAGAAAGGAAATTACATATTTTCTCCAATTATGTAAAAATATATAGGGTGTTCCATTGAAAAAAAACAAGATTTTAAACCTTTAAAATCGCTATTTTCAACGGAGCATTATAAACACCCTGTATAATATTTTATAAAAAAAAAGATTTAACTTATAGCTTGGTTATTATTAAAGAGATGAATACTACATAATATAAAAAATAATAAGTTTTAGTTGGTTATTTTTAACTTTTAGCGAATGTCTACATTTAGAGAAATTTTGATAAATTTTAATTTTAATTTTACTTAAAAAGTATACTTTTTATACGTATTAACATTTTCCTAATTAAAATATTTACAAAGTATACCTAAAATAGTGTGTAGAATCTAAAAATGCAAAAAAATACAGGGTGTTCCATTGAAAATAAGAAAGTTGGTATCGTCCTACGGAAAACCGAACACCCTGTATAAATGAAAATATAATATTTTAAAAATATTTTTTACTACCTGAATATTTCTCCCTTACAAATTTTTTGTGACTCCAGTATCTGAGATAAGTATATTGGTCACCTTACGTGGACCACCCTACAGATGCTTTAAAAGCAGCAAAAGTATAAAATTTAAAAAAAACCGCATAAGTTATATGCATATAAGTACCTACATAAATATGCATATGCATGCATAAGCCAAACAGGCATTTAAACATCATAGTAAGGACTAAATATCCTGTAAGTTTCATGTTTCTATCTTAAGTCAACACATTCTTAGAATAGAAAATTAAACAATAATCGTTTTTTAAATTTTAATATGTTTGCTCCTTTAAAAGCCCATGAATGCAAAATGAATGAAAATATCAAAACAAGTTAAATAGGCATTTAAGGACTAAATATCCTGTTAATTTCATATTTCTATATTGAAGTCAACATACTTATAAAATAGATGAAATAATGCGCCTTTTAATATCTCAATATTTCTCCTTTTTAAGCTACTGTATAAGCTTCAAAGATGAAAATAACAAAACCAAACTACCAGGCATTTGAACATCAAGGTAGGGACTTATTATCCTTTACATTTCATAATTTTATTTGGAAGTCAACATCCTCATATAATGGCCTAAATATTGCGATTTTCTAGAATTGCAAAATTTCAAGCAATTTTTTTTGGAAACCGTATGCCAAACGGGTCAATTGTAAGTTTTATTTTGTCTTTGGTATTTAAACTTTATATGTGAATAAAATTAGCTGTTCATATTAAACAGCCGAGACACGCGACGCATTTAAAAAACACCAATAATTAGTAAAATAAACGTTTTTTTAGCATTGTGTAATTATTTTGAAATATTGATTAAATGAATTTATATTTTTTTTATAAAAACTACTATTTTTTAGCTTTAAAATGACATCTTAAAATTTAAAATATCTTTAATAGAAAAAAAATTACAGCCCTAATTATTAAAGCATAAAAAGTTTTAATTCTAATAGACCGGATTTGACACTTGCGAAAAATTAAATAAGGGTGGATTTTGTCCTTTGGGACACTAATGAATATTTCTATAAAATTCCAAGATGGTCGAGCAACGAGTTTCGGCATTTTCATATGGATTGACTATGGATGGACTACATGTAGTCCATCCATAAAAATCTTCTAATTGATCTTAAATTAGTTATGCATAACTAATTTAAGATCAATTAGAAGAGTTTTAATTTGAAATATGAATGAGTAAAGTATAAATACTTTATATTTAAAATGTTTTTTTGAAGACTGAATAAATCACACAAAGAATCAGAAAATATAACGGGCCTGCTAATATGCTGTCTTTGTATAAACAATAAGGCTTTCCATATTGCCACCGCTTCTGCAGAATAGATGGAAAACAATTTGTTGAGTTTTATTTTGGCTTTGTAAGTGAGGAATGGAATGAAACTGCCGCACCAATGTCATTATCTCTCTTTAATGAATCGATATAAATATAAGAGTTCTGCACGGAAAAAAATCCCTTACTAGGTTTAAGAATAGTTCTATACTTCATGTTAAACTAAGTAATGGGATATACTTAATTTTTAAGAAAAACTGTTACTTGATTTGAGATGAGTATTCTTGGATTGAGTTTAAAGGTATTTTATTTTAAAGAAAATTGGTATACTTAAATCAAATATACAATAATGCTTAGATGAAAGAGCTCTAGTTTTTTACTCAAAGCGGAATATTGCCACTTATTTGAAGTATTCTGTATATTTGTATGAAATTTCGGTATACTTTATTTAAATATATGTAAATTTAATACAAGAACGCTTATACTTCCATTTAAGTATAAGACCTCTAGAACAAAGAATACACTATACTGTATTTAAGTATAGCTATTATTAAAACAAATACCTATAGGTATTATAGGTAGTATATAGGAATTATAGGTATTATAGGTAGTATATAGGAATTATAGGTAGTATATAGGAATTATAATTCTTCGCTAGGAATTATAATTAGTAGTATATAGGAATTATAATTATTATTATTATTATTATTATTATTAATATAGTAGTATATAGGAATTATAATTCTTCGCTAGGAATTATAATTCTTCGCTTAAGTAAATACCGTCCACCCTCTAAGACCGCTTCGCTAAAAGAAAAGACGCAGTTTCTGTGTTCAGGTCTGTCCTGTGTTCTATGGTGGTAGCGTGTGTTCGTTTTTTCCTTTTTCGGTCTGGATGTTATTTTTAATAAAAAATAATGGAGAATAAACTTAAAAATTGGGGCTTAGAATGTTTACTAGACACATTTTTGGGTAAGTAAATAATATTTCATTAATTTAAAGTAATTAACTAGGCATGATCGTAAAAATGTAGTGTAAAATGGATAGCATACGACAGGTAATAGACAATAGCACATAAACAGCAGAAAGGCTATAGCATCTAATTCAGCTATATTATTTTTGTTTTAGAAAACGAGATAGATCTCGATATTACGGTAAACCTAAGCGAGGAGAATTTAAAGGAATTAATTCCAAAAATAGGATTGAGGATCAAGGTTAGAAAAAAAATTGAAGAATTAACACCAAACCATCTACGATGATAATGGTAGCCTTCTTAGGGACTTATTTTACAAATTATTTAGCTGGAGATAAATTTTACTGACAATAAAAATACCTACTTAAAAAAATAATAACTATTCTGATTAAAAACCTTACCTTTACATATAGCACCAAAAATGTGATACCTAGGTACTTAAAAAAATAAAATGTAAAATATAGTATCTATGTTAATTAACCGTGAAAGAATGAATTTATATAAATTGACAGTACTTTTTCTAATACCTCTAAGACTGTTAGGTAATAAACCTATTGTGATATCAGTGCCTATTATACTTAGTACTTTAGTACATTAAAATAATTAAAATAATCTGCCAAAAATACTGTTAAATTACTGTCATAAGTTATGACTCATAACGATTATATTTTCACTTTCTCTTGTATTTTCCGTAGTGGTAGGATAATTAATACAAATATTTTTCAGGGTCACGAATGTTTTTTTTTTGTAAAAATTATTCCGAGTCGCTAGACGAGGGAATTTTTTTTTCCAATCAACCACTTTCTTTAAGAAAAGTGTAAAGTTATTTTAAATATATACTATACTTTTATCAAATATAAAAAAAAGAAAAGTAAGAATACAAGCATTTTATGCAAGTAAAGCGTGTACTTACAATAAGTATAAATAAATAAATTTTAAAGAAAGTATATTCTTAAAACAAGAATACTGTAAAGATTTTACAAAGAAACTATACTTTGATGAAGTACATACTAACGTTACAACAAGAATACCGTAGTCTTCATTGAAGACAAATTTGTATACTTAACTCAAAATTAGTGTGTTTCTTATTTTTAGTATAGCAGTAATCTTAGATTAAACAGAAGCTATCTTTATTTTATAAGAATATGAGGATACTTGAAGCAAGTATAAATTTACTTGCGGAGTTGAATTTTCTTGGAATCAGTATAGATTTTTTTCCGTGTGGTGTATAAAATAGATTTGTTTTAGGAAAATTTATTATTTGTGTAATTCTATAGAAACTATCATTTTTGCTGTTATTGGTCAAAATTTTGACTAAACAAATTATTTTCTACAATTGTATTTTTTTTAAAGAAAGACATAGATTAGCTATATTATCTTCCTAAAGAATATTTGAAAATATACTTAATATTATTAAGTTGTAGACAAAAATCTTGTTAAAATATCATTACTCTGGCATGTTATAACTGGAGACGTCTAACATAAAGGCAGAATAGAAAAAAACTATTCATATTCTCTAATTGTAACTTTTTTTTTTGATTTCAGAACCCTGAAATATCAGTAAAACTAAGCTAAAAATATATATTACTTTTAAACCACCTTAAAAAATATATAAAACCTGTTACCACCTTTAGAGCTCATTCCTCTTGTTTGTGAATGATACCTAAATATATGATCCTAGATGGCTATAAGTCCGTGCACGCAACCAGAGATTCTTTTCCTAACCTAGTTATTGCAGGTTTGTTGTATTTTCTTCCCCACGTGAAATAAACTAAGAAATCGTCATTCCTCTGGCACCATTCCTCTGGGATATTAAGACATTGTTAAAAATTATCGCCTTACAAATTAGGAAAACTGTAAAAGGTGTCCGGCTACACATACCCAAAAGCAGTCTTTACAAAAAATATTGAGAATGCCAAGTACAAATCCAATTCAAAAATTCAAAAAATTGGAATTCGATTTAAATAGTATTCTATGTCCTGGAAAAAAAGATTATTCTTCAAAAAATAGACTAATAAAGCAAAAAAGATATCTAAGTGATACTCATTTTGGGGGATGTTTCGTGCGTTAATTACCAATACATAATAACAATATTACCACGTTCCGAAATAATTCAGCAAAACTCCAAACTGTAAATTTATTTAAAAACTTAATTGACTAATTTGAATAAAAATAAAGGTCCTATAATAGAACATTCAATACAGTAACATAAAAATAAAATAGTTACTTGAAAAGAAGGTTTATATTTTTGTTTTCAAGTAACCATTTAATTTTTATGATACTGTTTTGTTTTTAAACAAGTTTATATTTAACACGTTAAACGCCACGGCGTTATTGGTGATTTTGTTTATGGGGCCAAGTTGATATTTTACTTGTATCATTTTAAAAAATAAAATCGTCAAAATACAGATTAAAAAATAAATAATTAAAAAACTCTTGTATCTTCGTCAGCCGTCAGGGCCAAGCGGTCCTATGCATGCTTTAAAATACCTTATACGAGCGGTCCGCTGGCCAGAAAATCATGTTAAACTGTTAAACAAAAAATTGACAGGCGGTCCCTAGGGACCGCCGTGGCCTGGATGGAAAGAGTATTAGCGGTCCCCTGGGACCGCCGTGGCCGTTAACGTGTTAAGTTTATTTTTAATTACTTATTTAGTTTTTATGCTATATTGTATTTCTTTGCCTTTTTGAATAGAATAATAATTAATCTGCTTGCGTCGTCATTCCTCTGGATATAGTTTTAACAAAAACATCGCAAATCTGCTCAAAACACAATTAAACCTTTTGATCTTTTACTTTGCAAAGTTTATTTTAAACAAAAGGTCGTATTTACATACTTAAAAAATAAAATTAGAACAAAAAACTATTTTCAAATTACTTTATTAAAAATGATAGTTTTTGTATAATCACCCATTTATGGTATGTGGATTACTAACAAATACTTATATACAATCAAAACATATCAAAAAACATCATGGAAGTCTAAAATTATCAAAGTTGGATTTTCTTCATTCATTAAATTTTTTTATTTAGAATTTGTCTGATAAATTTAAATTTTGTGTGCATATCGTTTTTATAATCTTTAATTTTAACGTCTTTAGCAATATTTATTAATTTAGGACTAATAAGTAAATTTTTATGTAATTATTTTTAGCTATAAAGACATTGTATTTTTGTGCAAATTTTGTTTTTGAGTACATAATAATGCTTACCTACCTAAATGGTGTATTATACATTAAACTAAATAATGTAGTATACATTAAACTAAAACCAATTGGCATTCAATCACAAGAATTCCAAATACCATTTTCATTATGACGCGCCTCTGGTGAAACAAACTTAGGTAAGTCAATTCAACACGGTCCAAGTAAATTTCAATCATTCCAATTGTTTCTTAGATTGTCCCAGATTGTTTTCTTCGTTTGACCGCGCACAGAAATCGCAAATTCGGACATCTATAAGCACATCAAAGTGTAAATTTGTTATGATTGGTGTGCGAAAATCGAGAGCGCTGCGCCCGTCCGCAAATTCAATATGATTGGGTGATGGAGGGGGTCGCGCGGGGCTAATGGGACCCCATTTTACTGGAGAATGTTTTCTGTATATCTCGGGACGATTTCCCAGGAGAAAACTCGCCTTTCCTTCTTCAACAAACAACCGATGCCAAATGAATTTCACAACCTTAATTAAGATGATATTAAGTTGAAAATTAATAGTAATTTTTAGAATAAAAAAGGTAATAAATGAAAATGATTTATGGTAGGTATATAATATGAAATCAGTTAGTTTTTTGATGTATTAAAAAATTATGAATTAATTTTCTAAATTTTAAAATTTTAAAACCCTTAAATATTTTGGAAGAATTAAAAATTCGGGAGATTTTGAAAATTTATAAAAATTGGTAAAATTTTAAATTTTTGAAAATTTTTTACTCCACAAGCAACTTTTTGTGTGAGTCAGCATCATGTGTGCCCCTAGCTATGACGCAGCGCCCATGGGCCCAGTCAGCATGCATGTGTGCCCCTAGCTACGACGCTACATTATAAAACTTGTAACACTTTAGAAAACGAAGTGTTTCAAAAATTAGGTTATAACCTAATAATAAATAGTTTATAAAGTGTTTTGTTATTTTCATGTAAGGAATCTTATTTTAATTTTTTAGTGTTTAATTTAAATTTAATTTAATTAATCTCCTTAAAAAAATTGGAACCATGAATTAATTTATTTTTTATCTTGAAATTTATTTAAGTAGATATTTAGATTTTAGCAAAAATTTAAGATAACAGTAAAACTCAACCTTTTGAAGAAATTGAAGATATTCCAAAATGTCAAAAAATATTGGGCATTTTTTAAAATTTAAAAACAGACAGTTTCTTAATTTGGCATACTTAAAATCCCCTAAAACGATAATTTTGGATGATCACAAAGTACCCCAGTAGCACAAAATATTGGTCCTATATGGGGCGCGTCTATGCCCAATATTTTATCTGGGGCCAATATTTGATTTATTTAGCCGACGTTAGCCCTATATTGGCACATTATTTTACGCCAATATATCACAAATATAGTCAACGATGCTTTCGGATTTCTAAATGTGATATTTAACGACACACTAGTGGCGCAGGAACGGTTTTAAGTTAGGGGGTGGGGCAACCGACTATAGATGGTATACCATCCTTATTGTTTAGCACCAAATTGGTGAAAATAATAAAGGCCATTCTTGCATATTACCGTAAGAATAACAAGGGTGATATGCGATTTCTTGTCTTATTAGCAAAAAAATTCGTTATTACGTTAATAAAGCTCAAGCTGATCATTTTAGCACACGATACAAACTATTTTAACATTTCATCGTAATTAAGAATAACATAGACGGTACACGACTTGTCTTATTGGTAGATTTTTTAAGAATTTAGAGGGTACATTTTATATCAAGTAAACCCCCTCTTCGCCTTATCATTTGGGTGGGCATTGTCACCCGCCTTACCGCTTCTACGCCCCTAAGTACCTACCTACTATAAACAATACCTGAAAACAAACGTTTGTCGACACGATCGCGACATACCACTTTTAGAAATCCTACTACGTAGTAAGTACTAGGTGGCTTCCAATATCGGTTATATAACAGGCCTGTATGCTGAGCATACAGGCCTGTTATATAACCGATACTATGCTCCCGTGAACGAGTTTTGGTTCGTGCCGCGCATGACGTCACTTGATGAGTAGTTGCCGTGCGAATATACGAATAATAGTAATATTATCAAAGAAAATAGAGAAATATCTGCACATAGTGCGTTTTTATTAAACTTAATATTGAAGAAAGTGTTATAATATGGCTAATAGATGCTTTCAGTCAGTCAGTCAGTAGTTTAAGAGTTGGAGTTTTAAATTAAACTTATAGTCACTGTCCAGAAAATGTTTAGTAGAAACAAAAGCGGTCTTAACGTTAATATTGTCTATTCTTTTTGTGGCATTTAACCACTGTTTGCACAAATCAAAGTTTTTCGGGAATCGATGAAATTTAATGTTTTTATTTAAAGTGGTAGCCCGAATTGCATCCAAATATGCCACACCGCATTTTAATGAATGCAAATAACACGACACAAACAAAAACACAAACAAAACAAGTTAATGCAACAATAATAAACAAACAGAACAGGTTAACACAACTCAATAACACTGAAAATTAATTCGACCTTACCGAACGCTTAAACAAAAAATAAAGCAATTTAACAAGAATTTTAGCAGCAGATAATTAAAGATTTAAAAATACTCATCATGTGACGTATTCAAGCCCCGCCCAACTTCGGGCAATGTTGGGTTTCAATATTGGACCATGCTAGAAAAAATCTGACGAAAGATATATTGGCCCAATATTATTACGAATATTGGGCCAATATCTTTGTGCTACTGGGTTAAGGTAAAATTTGGAAAAGAAATCAATTTTTAAGCATTCTAGCATCTCTAGCAAAGATTTTGCAAAAGGATTTTGTCATTTATTTAGGAATTTCACGAACTAGAAATTTGACCATCCTGTATACAATTTTATTACAAAATTATCGTTTATGGGTTTTTAGGTATGCCAAATTCAGAAACTCTATCGGGTGCCTATAATAAATTTTGAAGTATTTGGAGATCTTCTATTAATCCTAGAAAGCCATGGACGATGGTACTACAAACTAAGACATTTTTTTTAATCGCAATATTTTTAAATAAATATTCAATTGTCGCCAATCAAAATAAAACACACTGTATAGTGAAGGCGCAAAATGTGGATCAAGGATTGAGCTTAAAGCCGACAACGCAAGGGCAAGTGGAGGCATTTCGCTTACACCCAAAACGTATTTAAAGTAGCTACATTAAGTTGAAAAGTTGTCAGCTAATCGCATTAAGTACTCTAAATACTTTGGGTATGGAGCGGGACACGAAAAACGAGGGCGAGCCTTGTCCGGTTCTCTGCCTCCTATAAAACAATCTAATCAGATTGTACGCAGATTACATAGAAACTTTTTTAATTCAAGTTTGTTAAAGAGGGTTTATAAGCCATTTTAGATTACTAACTGAGAATTCGCGCGTTTTTTCGGGCAAGATGCCATCTCCAAAGATTTTAACAATTTAATCCATTGCATTCCCCTCTAATGATTATCGCGCGAAAATGATCAAATCTCAGATAAGCTTTTTATGGCCCATGCTAATATTTTCACGATTATACTACGTTACGACCACTGTCACAAAATGTAAATTGAGGTTTTTTTTTGTATTTTATTTAATATACTTGAAATGCTTTGTATGTGCATTAGGGTGTGCCAAAAAACTCGATATTTTTTTTTTGCTTGCTCTCCACCCAATATATCGTAGAATATGTCCGAACAAATATTCTGTTAAAATCGGAGCTCATAATTTCAATTTTAAGAGGTCCTCCATCGAATCTGAAGTTTTGCCGCTTAAATAACACAGAAAACTGACTTTTTTACCTTATTTATTCTTGCAACCTAGGAAGAATTATTTTTTTCATAAAATCCATGACTAATTCTTAAAAAGCATTAAATTTGGACAAAAAAATCTTATTAAGCCGAATTTCTATTTTCATTATTTGATTTTTTACAGAGCTTTAAATTTAAAGTTAATAATACAAAAATGATGACTTTATACGTCTGTAACTTTTAGAATATTGACGATACAAAAAATTCGCCTTTAACTTTTTTGTGGTCCATCAGACAAGCTAAAAAATTGCCATTTGACTTTTTCGTCTAACTTTAATAGTTTAGCTGAAAAAGGCAAAAAACGTAAAATTTTAAATTTAAAGCTCTGTAAAAAATCAAATAATGAAAATAGAAATTTGGCTTAATAAGATTTTTTCGTCCAAATTTAATGCTTTGTAAGATTTTGTCATGGATTTTATGAAAAAAAAATTTCTTCCTAGGTTGCAAGAATAAATAAGGTAAAAAAGTCAGTTTTCTGTGTTATTTAAGCGGCAAAACTTCAGATTCGATGGAGGACCTCTTAAAATTGAAATTATGAGCTTTGCTTATGAAAAAGCTCTCACACCGAGCAATATTATAAATTCATTTAAAAAGTGTGGTACATATCCATACGATGCAAATGTCTTCACAGATATAGACTTTCTACCAAGCGCTGTTACCGATCGCGATTTAAATCAACAAAGAAAATATCCGTGAGTGATAATATTCAAGAAAATATATCGGATATAGAAAATGAGACCTTAGACACCAGTATTGAAAATAGCAATCAACAGAACGATAAAAATGGCAAGACTGTCACAGATGTTTTTAAAAGCCCAGACGAATTTAAGGGCTTTCCAAAAGCAGGAGAACGCAAAATTAAAAATACGCGAAGAAAGGGCAAAAGTATTATAGCTACTGACACACCCGAAGATGCCATAGAAGAACGAAGCATTACGAAGAAAAGAAAAATTGATAAAATCGAAGTGATATGTTGGAAAAGTCCTGAAAATAAATGAGTCAGAAGAGTATGAAATTTCGTATCTTAGAAAACAAACGAAGGGCACCAGCAAATTTGTATTTCCTAATATTCCAGATGAAGCTATTGTTGCTTTAAAAGATATCAAGCTCATCATGCCACCCCCAATTCCTTGTGGGCACTTACCTTCCGCCTTCAATAGCAACCAACCTTTCGCGGTAAATTCAACATACCTGCTATAAAACAATGTAACAATAGCCTAGTTACCATAGTCGGAGCAGATAAAAATATTTTTATCTATTTTGCGTTCATAATGACTTTCGGTGCTGTAATGAGATACTTTACCCCACCCAAATTGTTTATTTTATAGGTTGGCTATACTTTAAACAGCATACTAGTGAAATAATATTTTGCATATTGGTTATAATAATTTTATGATTTTTCTAGTACTTACGAGACTTTTCTGGTAATAAATTTTGTTTAACACCAAAGAAAATATTTTTTTTTTCTTCTTTAACATTAACAGCCCCTTATTGTGAATAAGTAAATTAAGGACGGCATGGCGAATCGATTTTGACTTTAACAGTCAAACCAGTGACTGTGATACCAACTATCTAAAGTAAAATTCGTCCAGTACATTACATAAATTTCCGCGTGCCACAAAATGACGACTTATGACATTAGTTATTTAATATACTATTATTACATGAAACGTTATACAGATAAAACGTTATACACCACGCAGGAGGTAACTTTTCACCAGTCTCGGACTCTTTTGCCAGCCCCTTGCACGCTCAGGCGCAAACTGGTAAAATCTACTTACCTCCTTTGTAGTGTAATATACTTTTATTACTTACAGTCGGCGTCCAAAAATCTATCTAATAAACCAGACAAATTTTGATAAATAGAAGTTAAGTTAAAATTACTTGTTTTCAGATGTATCGTTTTGTTTTGAACTCCTTTATAAAAATGTAAATAAAACAATTTAATAGTACATTAGCCGACCTACGAAAGGTAAAATTTAAAATAATATTTTTTTGGAGTCGAATCTGGCACGTTCGGTATTGCGGAAGCAAAAAGTGTAAGAAACGGTTGATTTGAAAATTCCTTAAGTTTTATTTTGAGATTTGGTAGCGGCGAAGTGCGACTAATGACGCGGAAAATGGAATCACTTTCAAATCCATTTGTTTTAAACTGGAAAGAATATTACGGACCAATTGCAACTCTTGTCGCTACAAATTAAACTCCGGGAGGTCGGAAATGACGTCACGTGTGGAAATTGAAGCTTCGTACCTGCTCTCGCCTTACCCTTGTCCAATGAGCCGCCGTTTTTTAGGGGAATGTTGACGATAAATCTGATTACTTGCGGGCCAACGGTTTAAACCTATTTCTCATTTGAATTTTATTGTTAATGTTTTACACCTTAAGCCCGAATTAAAAACATTACTAAAACTGCACATATAAAAATAGATTAAACGTTTATTGTCAATTCTAAATAGATTTATTAAAAACAAATAATAGTAAAATATAGATCAGGCGGAGAAAGCATATTATCGCTATAGCGATAATTATATTATAATATGCTTATAAGCATAATATGCTTATAAGCATCCCTTTCAATCAGGGGCGTACCGAGGCACACTTTTTTGGGGGGGTGGAGACGATTAAAAAAAACCAACTTATTTTTTTATCGATACTTTAGTAGTAATAGTAAAAATTTTCAGTAGTTTTATCATGAATGTAAAGTGTTGTAAAGTGTAGATAAAGAATGTCTTTACCTACCATTAACATGCTCTTTTGAAGTCTCTATTTTTTTTATTTGCTACCAATGTAAGTGGATTATCCGGAACAGTAACAATTTTAATTTTAACCAAATTTCCACCTTGAATATTTTCCTCGTGCATTTTTTTCTAGTCCAGATCCACATAATGAGCATTTTACTAGAACTCGGCCCGGTCTAGCTTTCTTTTTCATATTAAAAAAAAAATTAATTCCTATTTATTGACACTAGTTTTACTTAGCTTAGATAAGCTTCAACTAATTAATAATTTAGAAAGACAAAGCCGCGAGGCGGTGCCGACTTTGTACATGCCGCTTGTGTGAAATATAATGTCCTTTAATAAAAATAAGGTTGACCAATACAATTTTCTTGACGGTAACGATTATAGGAGGTTACAATAGATTAAAAATTATAATTTTGTAATATGTAGGTAAAGTTTAAAAATTATATTTCATTTTATTTATTGTGATGGGTTGGTTGGTAGGGTAGGTATACCCAACCAACCGACCCAAATACTATAGATTTTACCAACCGTGTTTGGATTTGGAACCAACTGCCAAGACTTTGGGGGGGGGTGACTCCCCCCCTACACCCCCCTTAGGCCCGGCCCTGCTTTCAATGCCGAGGCAGTAGATTGTTTGCGATGCAATTAATAAAGTTTCGCCACCGAGTTTTATGTACTATTTTTTTCAAGAATTTAATTAAATAATTTCTCATAATTCTGTCACATTATTTTAAGGTTAGTCACTATAGTAGGTTCAACTGATATAATGACATTTTAGCTTAATTTCTGTACGGAGTTTAATAATAATTTGACTTTTAAACTAGTAGGTATACTATATTAATATAAAGTCTTTCTATATAGAGTTATGATTCTTATAATATAAAAACTATTGTACGCTTAAAACAAAAATTTATTAACCTGAAAATATGCTGTATAAAATTTAAATTTATAATGGGTTATACAAGGTGTCCCTAAACTTAGTGGCATAAATTTAGGAGCAGATTAAGCAAGTGATAAAGTGTTACTTATCCTATTAGTTTTTTAATATAACTTCCACTATGGTAGACTTGGAAAGGTGATATTTTGCGAACAGTCACTTACTACCAAAACACATATTCACACATAATTACAATTGTTCGAGTGAACGCAGTGTCGTAGAAACAGGGGTTGCTTAAGTTTATTGTCCCATACAAACTTTGAGGTTAGGTTTTTATACCATTTAATGCAATTTTTCGATTACTCAGTTCTTCTACTATTAAAAGGTGTACCTTTCAATTTCGATTAAATAAACCGTTTCCGAGCTATTCGAGATTGCAATAATTATTATATCGCATAACTATAATTTTTTTTAATGTGACGGTTAGGGCAAAAAGTCTTGAGGCTTATGGAATGCCGTTTTAGTTTTTTCAAATAAAAAATAAAATTTGTTATTATATACCTACCTTTTAATCCTTTTAAATAATGCGATATAACAATTGTTGTAATCTCGAATATCTCGGAAACGGTTTATTTTATCCAAGTTTGAGAGGTACACCTTTTTAATGGTAGCTGAACTGTGTAATCAAAAAATTGTATCAAATGTTATAAAAACCTACCTCAAAGTTTGTATGGGACAATAAGCTTAAAGCAACCCCCGTTTCTAAGACACTGTGTTCACTCAAACAATTGTAATTATGTGTAAATATGTGTTTTGGTAGTAAGTGACTGTTCGCTAAATATCACGTTTGCCAGACTACCATAGTAGAAGTTATATTAAAAAAACTGATATGATAGGTAACACTTTATCACCCTGTATCTTGGAAACATAAATAATTAGGAAAAATATTTATTTAGGTTTTCGTCTTATTTTGACTTGCTCAATCTTTTCCTAAATTTATGCCAATAAGTTTAGGGACACCTTGTATATCAATTTTTCCCCGTTCCTTGTGACAAAATGTGACAATGTAAAGATCCCTCCATGAAGTGTCGTGTGACGAATTATTGAATCCCCCTCCCTCTATTTTTTGTCATTCTTCTTTGTGCTCGATATTAATAAAAATGGAAAAAATAAGCAATTTAGTTTGATTTACTTTGTCACGTGACGTTTAAAAAACCCTTATGAACATAACAAATACACTTAACTACAGTTATAAATTGCGCATTTTTACTTTATTTAAAGTACGTTAACTAATGTTAATCACCAATCGATAGTTACTTTATTTTTAAATCTTAACATTATAACTTTTTTTTAATGTTGTCACTCTTGAGTATGAGTTTAAGAGTCGTATTGCCTCATCTCTCCCGAACCCTGCACATTGTGCACAGGGCCGTACCGAGGCACACTTTTTTGGGGGGGTGGAGACGATAAAAAAAACAACTTATTTTTTATCGATACTTTAGTAGTAATAGTAAAAAGGGGGTAGCGGGTTAAGGGGGGTCTTGCGGCCCCCACTGAATCTGGTAAAATCGCACAACAAGCAGTATAAGCTTTTTACCGACATTACAACCCCAAACGAAAACATAGTAATTGCGAAAAATATGATTTTTTTTATTTTTATTTTTTTCAACCAGTTTAATTTATTTTTAAAAGGTTTTAACGCAATTAAAAATTTGTTTTGGATATATGGTAGTCCCCTGAATTTTTTCAGAATTTTTGGTCAAGTAAAAACATGTGAATTTTAGGTTTAAATGCGAAAAAATCGTGAAAAACGCATCATTTTCAAGATTCAACCCTCTAATTTTTAGGGTTGTTTTCATTTTCCCGAGGGGTGCTGTATAGCATAGATAGCGGCAATCGTCCTCTTTTGAATGCAGGCAACTGGACTCAATTTGGTCAATTCTGGTGAGCGGGGCGATTTTTTGAAAAAATTCGAATTTTCAACTTTCGGTAAATTACAGCGCGTACTTGGTATCCCAGGTAACATACTGACGTCTGCTGACGTTTAAATGACGTCATTTCAACGTCATTTAAACGTCAGCAGACGTCAGTGTGCTACCTGGGATAATGCGTCTTTGCTATAAAAAATACATCTCTATAGGGGTTTTTGAGGTCGCTGATCACGAATTTGATGTCAAAAAAATTTTTTGACAACAAATTCACCCATAAATATTTATTAACACAGGTTTAATAATGTAAAAAATATCATTGAATCACAGCATTTAAACAATTTTAATATCGTGTTCAACTAATATAATCAATGAAACTAAATTTTCTGGTATAAATCATATTTTATTCAAGCTTACGTAATAGTCACACAGTAATATAAAATAGCATAATACTTTTTTACAGAGCTAAGTTAACAATTTTACAGTTTTAATCCTCCTCACTATCTTCTTCAATAACATGTTCAACGCTTTGAACAGAGAAAAGATTTGTGAGAATCTGTGCTGGACGAATAATTCGCGACAAATATCTTTGTTGTCAAAAAATTTTTTTGACATCAAATTCGTGATCAGCGACCTCAAAAACCTCTATAGAGATGTATTTTTTATAGCAAAGACGCATTATACCAAGTACGCGCCGTAATTTACCGAAAGTTGAAAATTCGAGTTTTTTTCAAAAAATCGCCCCGCTCACCAGAATTGACCAAATTGAGTCCAGTTGCCTGCATTCAAAAGAGGACGATTGCCGCTATCTATACTATACAGCACCCCTCGGGAAAATGAAAACAATCCTAAAAATTAGAGGGTTGAATCTTGAAAATGACGCGTTTTTCACGATTTTTTCGCATTTAAACCTAAAATTCACATGTTTTACTTGACCAAAAAATCTGAAAAAATTCAGGGGACTACCATACATCCAAAACAAATTTTTAATTGCGTTTAAACCATTTAAAAATAAATTAAACTGGTTTAAAAAATTAAAAATCACAAAAAATCTTATTTTTCGCCATTACTGTGTTTTCGTTTGGGGTTGTAATGTCGGTAAAAAGCTTATACTGCTTGTTTTTCGACCCTCTTCAAGATTTTTGGAACGATTTTACCAGATTCGGTGGGGGCCGCCAGACCCCCCTTAACCCGCTACCCCCTTTTCAGTAGTTTTATCATGTATGTAAAGTGTTGTAAAGTGTAGATAAAGAATGTCTTTACCTACCATTAGCATGCTCTTTCGAAGTCGATGGGATTGATTCTCGTTCTCTATTTTTTTGATTTGCTGCCAATGTAAGTGGATTATCCGGAACATCAACTATTTTAATTTTAACCAAATTTCCACCGTGAATATTTTCCTCGTGCATTTTTTTCTAGTCCTTGTTAAACACAGATTCACATAATGAGCATTTTACTAGAACTCGGCCCGGTCTAGCTTTCTTTTCCATATTAAAAAAAAAATAATTCCTATTTATTAACACTATTTTTACTTAGCTTAGGTAAGCTTCACCTAATTAATAATCTAGAAAAATAAGACGCCGAAAATTGCGGTGCGTAAAATGAGTGAAACGCCGCCAAAACCAAAAACAAAGCCCCGAGGCGGTGCCGACTTTGTACAGGGTGATACCCTATAATGTCGCCCCCCTTTAACTTTTTTATTTTAAGGGTCCCAAAAAATTGGTTATGTAAGAACTAAAAAATACTTTTTTTCTACGTTTAAAGAAAATTGGAAAATTGATCAGTATACAGGGAAAAACAAAAAGTTTATTTTTTTTTTCAATGGATCAACCTATATATGTATTTATTTTTCGATTCTTTGTAAAATTCTAAGCATATTTCATATAACATACCATATACCTAAATTCAACCGTTACTGAAATATTTAAATTATTTTAAGATAATAATTTGAAATAGTTTGTCTTTCTCTCTCTGAGTACGCCATTTTTACTTATTTAACAAGACATATTGACATAATGTCACTAAAGTAATTTATTTTTAATAAAAATTTTGGTATGCTGAGGCTTCTTGATTTCTAATAGTTTAAAAAAACATTTAATAATAACATTTCGAATGCGAATATTTCAGAAACAGTTAAATTTAGGTATTTGGTTTGTTATATGAATTATGCTCAGAATTTTACAAGGAATCGAAAAATAAATTTATATATAGGGTGATCCATTGAAAAAATAAACTTTTTGTTTTTTCCTGTATACGGATCAATTTTCCAATTTTCTTTATACGTAGAAAAAAGTTATTTTTAGTCCTACATAACCACACTTTTAAATTTTTTGGGACACTTAAAATAAAAAAGTTAAAGGGGGGCGATATTATAAATCACCTGCCGCTTGTGTGAAATATAATGTCCTTTAATAAAAATAAGGTTGACCAATACAATTTTCTTGACGGTACCGATTATAGGAGGTTACAATAGATTAAAAATTATAGTTTTGTAATATGTAGGTAAAGTTTAAAAATTATATTTCATTTTATTTATCGTGATGGGTTGGTTGGTAGGGTAGGTATACCCAACCAACCGACCCAAATACTATAGATTTTGCCAACCGTGTTTGGATTTGGAACCAACTGCCAAGACTACCATAAAATTATATTTCATTTTATTAATCGTGATGGGTTGGTTGGTAGGGTAGGTATACCCAACCAACCGACCCAAATACTATAGATTTTGCCAACCGTGTTTGGATTTGGAACCAACTGCCAAGACTTTGGGGGGGGGTGACTCCCGCCCCTACACCCCCCTTAGGCCCGGCCCTGATTGTGCAGTGCACCAGCTTCCATAGCCCCACGCCAAATTTTTCTCCAACAGCAACCGTACGTATTGTATCTTATTTGGGGATCGAGAGCGACATGCTAATACTTTAGCCGCTCCCTCTTTCGCCGGGCCGTTGCTATACGCCCAAAAGGAGGTAAGGACGGGGGATAGACCTTTTGGTCAATTACGCCGACTAAAATCTATGTACGACGCGGGATCTCCAAACATTTGGGATTACTGTTTGAAGTTAGTGAGTTATTAATTTTCTGTAGAGGCTTATATTTCTAGTCTAGTAAATTATAAATTATAAATTATAAATTATAAATTATAAATTATAAATTATAAATTATAAATTATAAATTATAAATTATAAATTATAAATTATAAATTATAAATTATAAATTATAAATTATAAATTATAAATTATAAATTATAAATTATAAATTATAAATTATAAATTATAAATTATAAATTATAAATTATAAATTATAAATTATAAATTATAAATTATAAATTATAAATTATAAATTATAAATTATAAATTATAAATTATAAATTATAAATTATAAATTATAAATTATAAATTATAAATTATAAATTATAAATTATAAATTATAAATTATAAATTATAAATTATAAATTATAAATTATAAATTATAAATTATAAATTATAAATTATAAATTATAAATTATAAATTATAAATTATAAATTATAAATTATAAATTATAAATTATAAATTATAAATTATAAATTATAAATTATAAATTATAAATTATAAATTATAAATTATAAATTATAAATTATAAATTATAAATTATAAATTATAAATTATAAATTATAAATTATAAATTATAAATTATAAATTATAAATTATAAATTATAAATTATAAATTATAAATTATAAATTATAAATTATAAATTATAAATTATAAATTATAAATTATAAATTATAAATTATAAATTATAAATTATAAATTATAAATTATAAATTATAAATTATAAATTATAAATTATAAATTATAAATTATAAATTATAAATTATAAATTATAAATTATAAATTATAAATTATAAATTATAAATTATAAATTATAAATTATAAATTATAAATTATAAATTATAAATTATAAATTATAAATTATAAATTATAAATTATAAATTATAAATTATAAATTATAAATTATAAATTATAAATTATAAATTATAAATTATAAATTATAAATTATAAATTATAAATTATAAATTATAAATTATAAATTATAAATTATAAATTATAAATTATAAATTATAAATTATAAATTATAAATTATAAATTATAAATTATAAATTATAAATTATAAATTATAAATTATAAATTATAAATTATAAATTATAAATTATAAATTATAAATTATAAATTACAAATTATAAATTATAAATTTATTAGGATAATTATTATTTTAATCATATATTATATTACGAGAACTATGAATTTAATCGGTTAAACTAGGCTCAGTAGTTTTTTGTTTGGTTTTTCTTGGAAAATGTTAAATGAAAAATAATTTAATAAAATCACGAGACCGCGTAGCGGTCGAGGGGTTTTATTTTTAATTATTTTGCATGAAACTATTTTCCAAAAAGAAAAATCAAATAAAAAACTTACTGAGCATAGTTTGACAGATTAAATTTATAGGTTGAGTGATATACGTCTGGATTATTTCTTGAATTAAAGGAAACTATTTGACAATTCATAAAATCTGACGTATGTGTCAAAATTTATAAATATTTTTTTAAAGAAAATTCCATTAATTTAAGGTATGTAATAAGTAATAATTGATATTTCGTAAACTAGATAACTTGTTTTTTATTGTTTTTTAAAAAATGTTTGTTAAAACTTGTAAATAACACCATAAAATCGTAAACAAAAATCCAATATGGAGGCTAAAATTTAATCGCTGTTAAATAGTTCTAGTGATTAAATCGCTTATTTAAACGAAAATTCAAGGCTTTTGATTGGTTCATATTATAATGAGGGAAATAATCAACGTAAAATGCAAAAATTAAGGAAATTAATACTTACCAATCGCATTAACATTAACCACTTTGTCAACGTAATGTAATTTACAAAAACGTTTTTTAGATAATCTAACAAGTTTTAATATTCATTTTACCATATAATGTCGGCTTTTACGTAGTGATTTCTATCCCCAATGTGTACTTTAAAGAAACATTAAAAAGATAAGCCGCTGCAAAATGACTGGGGTCCCCCGCAAAACCTATATTAAACCTTAACGCCCCACTTATACCTGTTAAATATATTTAAAATTAAAAATTTCACATAAATAAATATTTTTTGGTTTATTTAGGGTAAACTTTTAACTTCACCTAATTGGTTTATTTTAATGCTGGATGCTAAAAAAGTTAATAAAATAAGTACCTAATTTCAATTAAAAAATAAACATAGAAAACCTTTTTTAAAACAATATTTTATTTATGAACAATTAAACTAAAAATTAATAACTATTAATAAAAAATTGTTTTAAAAAAGGTTTTCTATGTTAATTTTTTAATTGAAATTACCTACTATTTTAGCATCCAGCATTAAAATAGACCAATTAATATAATATAATATACCTATAATATAATATACTAGTATATTATATTATATATTATATTATATTAATTGGTCTATTTTAATGCTGGATGCTAAAAAAGTAGGTAATTTCAATTAAAAAATTAACATAGAAAACCTTTTTTAAAACAATTTTTTATTTATAAACAATTAAACTAAAAATTAATAGTATGAGTAATAATGCGCATAATTCATAATACTTAAATAAGTAGATAATTAAATAATTTTCTAAAATAAATAAATCTGTCATTTGGTTAACCTAACTTTTTATCAGTTTTAAATGTTATTATTGTCGCCTTCTTCTAATTCAAAACCCGATTGAATTAAATCACAGTAAATATTGAAATAGGCGTAACAACGTAAATAATAATGTCATTATAATGTTTATTATTAATTATAAATTATAATAAATATTATACAATCTAGTACTGTACTATACTGTACTGTACTGTACTGTAACAGTCAAACCGTGGTGAAAAATGACCTGACCTTGGGCGCCAAGGCACTGTCTGTTTTTTTTGCACCACCTGACCATTGTTTCATACATTGATATACGCAATAATATTTTTTCTTACTACCTCGGCCGAAAATACGTTGTTTCGTCCCCGATTCCACGGCAGAAAGTTTACGTTTGATGCATTGGTCAAATTTACGTTTGATGCATTGGAATCGGGGACGAAACAACGTATTTTCGAGTATATTACACTACAAGGGCTACGAAGGCTTCGCTCGTGCCGCAAATGTCGGGGCAGGCATCAATATGTTTCGATATACACATTTAATTTTTTCCCGTATTTTCGGCCGGGTTGGGTTGGGTTGTATTTTCGGCCGGGTAGCAAAAAAAATAGTATACACTACACGGGCAGAAAGTGTGAGAGCCCTGAACTGCGCGCAGTGCAGGAATCTCACACTTTCTGCCCTTGTAGTGTAATATACTATTTTAGTTTTTGCGAATATCTTTGCCCGTATATTGCCCAATAAAAAGTAAAAAAGCAAAATAACTTTTTATAAAATTTAAAGTAATTTTTGTCTATAGAATTTTTTGTTTAAACAAATGTGTAAAAAATATAGTAAGTTTTGTTACTTTTTTGCAAATATTTCGGTATATTTTATGATAAATTATAATGATAATAACATGTTATACCCAAAGATAATATAAATTATCTTTAATATTTTAATATTTTACAATTTCAAACAAAAATAGAGCTCGGTGCGACTAACAAGAGCCGACCATTCCTCGAGTGAATATGGCCGTGCTCGTGTACCCATGGAACGCTTTTTCTCACTACTTAACCCGAAGGACCTATTTTCTAACTTTACGGGAAGTATGTGTCTCTCAGACACATATACAAAATATACAAAAAAAAATAAAAACATATTTTTTTAAAGATTTTGTAACATTTAACATGCAAAACGGCTTTTCACATTTAACACATATATATATTTTCAATCCTAAAATATATTTTTTCGTCTAAGTGCGATGGAATGATAGTAGTCATCCATAGTAGTTTTGTTCTTTTACACAAAGAACAGAAATACATGCTATATATAGCATGTATTTCTGTTCTTTGTGTAAAAGGACAAAACTACTATGGATGACTACTATCATTCCATCGCACTAAGACGAAAAAATATATTTTAGGATTGAAAATATAAACTTTTTCACTCTACAACTTTCACCTGGGAAAACACTAAAATATTTTTTTACTGTGTAGTATACAACTCCTAAATAAACTTTTCTATTCACTCATTTAATTAAGCACTGGCTCGCAAGCTCGCTTGTGCCTAAATTAAATTTGTGTCTAAAATGGCGTTGATACGTGTGATATACTATAATGTAAATAAAAAATGTATTTAATGAAAAGTGGAGAATTAATAAATTGTTAAAAATATCATTCTATATTTGCATACTTTATATATATACAAAGTAGGAAAACAAATCGAGAGAATACTTAGTTATAAGTCTTGTAAAATCAGATATTTTGTTCAAATAAAGCATAACATTTGTTTTACAAAGTTTATATCCAATAAGCAATAAAACCGAATGCAAATAAGGGTTTGTCGAGCTGTGTTTCTCTCTAGCGAAAGAAATCAATTTTCTCGGTCTCGCCTTAAATTATACGTCTGAATCGTTTGTTAGCACTCTCTTTTGTAATAACTACTGATACCAGCTTTTATGTTCTTTTTATTACCGAAGAAAAAAGCCATTATTTAACAGTGGTAAGACACTTCAATAAGTCAGATGTATAATTTTTATGGCCTCTCTTTTTGTTTCATTTAAGTTTGTTATTAAAACTTTCGTGATATATGGCTATAGTAGTAACGTTTAATTGCTTTTTTAATAGTTATTTCGATGAGGTTTTTCGCGTGAATGAAGAAATATAACATTGTTGAGTTTAATAATGTTTGATAAAGTAAATTTTATGTTGAAGC
Organism: Brassicogethes aeneus; assembly: GCA_921294245.1. Lineage (NCBI taxonomy): Eukaryota > Metazoa > Arthropoda > Insecta > Coleoptera > Nitidulidae > Brassicogethes > Brassicogethes aeneus. The sequence continues at coordinate 54,368,778 of OV121134.1, forward strand.
ATCTCAACATTAATATTAACAATATTCTATATTTTTTTTTAAATAAAATATATTAGAAAAGGAAAATAATTAAAGCAGGGTTAGCAAACTCGTAAATATGGAATTGTAAATAATTTTTTCTACTCCCACCTTTAAAACTTCATTTATCGTACATGTTTCCATGACATTAAGTAACCTTTTAAATACACATTGACAAGTTGTGGCTTTATGGCGCTTTAGTCACAGGCTGAAGTTAGCAACAGGTTTTTGGTCACGGGCTGAAGTTAGTTTTAAGTTAGTTGACAGTTGTCAAATGTTATACAATCGTTAAAATAAAGTGCCTTTCTTGTAAAATAATATTAAATGTGAAAATTATTTTATTATCTCAATACAAAAATACAAATTTTTTAAATAGTTTCTCAACGCCAATATTTGAAAAGTTTATATGAACATTGTACTAACCTTCTAATTTCGCCGGCAGTAAATTATAACTTAAATTCGGGCCCGGAGTCCACTGTAAAGTCCTCATAAAACATTTTCTTTACTTTTACTGTGAAAAACTGTCAAATTTCAAGAAATACATTTCGTTTTATAACCTTTATAATCTGTGTTTATAAAATATAAAAATGTGACATTTGACGATGACACACAGATTCACATATTGTTTCATAGATGGAGCTCTATACAAATTTTTGATTTAAATAATTTTAAGATAATAATAAGTATTTGTCGTAGAAAAAGTATAGTATGCACCTGGTTTATAAACTTTTCTATACACTCATTAAATTAAATTCTTGTATACAATGGCGTTTATCAAACTTTATACATAAAATACTATTAAAACGAAATATAAAATTTACATAATTATCAATTTTAATTTTATGTTTTTTAAAATAGTTTTTTTCTCACGATATAGGATTTCCTGCGCAAGAAAAGCCTCTTGAAAATAACTAAAATTTAAAAAATATATAATTATACTTATTGGAGAAATGTTAAAAAACCTGAAACAAAATCAATCGATAAAAATATTTTTAGAGATTTTAAAGTGTGCTATTAAATTAAAATCAATAGGTAGACCGTAACCAGAATAAACAACATTTTCATTTTAAGTTGTCGGCAAGAATGCGTAAAAAATTCTTCAAACTTTTCTCGAAATGAATAATACGCGAAAATATTAAAATTCTTTAAAACTTTATCGGATTATTAATTCGGTAAAAATCCTTTTTAAATCAAGTAAAAATAACTATTTATGGAAAGCCAAAGAAAAGTTTGTGAAACCAATTTGCTCAAAAATATGAAAAATAATTTTCTCTACCATAAATTTCCCTAATTCAAAAAAGTTGTTGAGGCTAACGCAAAAGAAAGTTAAACGACGCCGAAAGTTCGAAAGTGGATTTAAAATTTTTGACTAATTATCGCACTAATTTGTTTCATAAAGTCCTAAACGTTTCGGCTGTTTTTACCGTGGAAAACGGGGAAAAGTTCGACACCGAGGAAAATATATTATATGACCGGTCAAAGTCGAGAGACTGGGACCGAACTCCGCTCCTCAAGACAGCCCGTAATAGTTTGCCTTCTTTTGTTTTCCATGTCATTTATCACGGATCCCGAGCAAAATCACACTGTTTGATTTTTGCCTCTTTTGTTGGAAAATTGTTCGTGATTTAAGATTGTGTCGATTACAGGCCGTTGCATTGAATTGATCGATAAAACTTTTAACCCGATAAACAGTTTACTTTTTTATATCCATTAAACTTGTGTTATACTATATACTATGCATAATTTTGTTTTTGATCACCTAGAGCCAGGCCCCTTCCTGGGGTGTAATTTTATGGTGCGCTCCTTTTATATATACGAGGTGTGTTCAGAAAATATCGGGAATTTTCGTTTTTTGAAACAAATATTTATTTATTCGTCTACATTAATGTTGTCGCCTTTAAAATAGTTCCCATTGGATATTATGCACACTCGAAACACTTCTAAAACTCGATCTTTGAGATAGCCTTTAGTTCTTTCAGCGATGCGCTTTTAATGTCATCTATGCTTGCAAAACGACGGCCCTTTAAGGTTCTCTTTATTTTTGGGAATAAGAAAAAGTCACACAGAGGCATGTCTGGCGAATATGGAGGCTGGGGCATCATTACAGTATTGTTTATGGCCAAAAATTTTGTTAAAAATTTAACAATTTTGGAACAAATATTGCTGCCACGCGTTTCATACCTAAAACATTTGAAAAAATTTCATGGGATGAGCCAATCGATATACCAACATCATCAGCGACTTCTCTGATGGTTTATAACCATTTCTTCCACTTTTTCCATGTTTTTATCGGTTGTTAATGTGCTTGTGCGTTCGGGGCGTTCGTCATCTTCAACGTCTTCACGGCCATCTTGGAAACTCTTATACCACTTGTAAACTCTTGTTTTACTTATAGCAGACTCACTATAGGCCTTTGTTAACATTTTACAGAATTTATTTTATTTTTTAAGCAAAATTGGATACAAATGGATCAAAGACCATTTATTTTAACGAACGAAAATCGCCGAGCTCATAAAACACGTCTAACCTTAGCGGCTGCCACAGACAAAGTAAACAATGAAAACAGCTAAAGTTTTTATCATACTTCGGGGGCATATATACCAAAATAATAAATAAAATTTTATGACAACGGGACCCTCCGAAGCCGCGAAATTTAACAATTCCCGTTATTTTCTGAACACACCTCGTAAATATAACACATTAAATATTTTAATTTTAGGCCCCTTAAATTTAAAAAATATATATTTTGCGACAAACTGACAATAGGTAATTAAAAATGTAAAAAAAAACTGCTGAAATCAAGCATAAAATATATTTATTAAACCAAATCACAAAAAATACAATTAGTCAAAAATAACTAGTTTTTAAAGTGAAAAATCTGTCACTAATAACTGTAGTCCACAGCAATTTGTATCCCGGACATTTACCAGCTTAATATTATGTAAAACTGTCCCCTGAATCCAAAAAGACTGTCAAAAATTATGAAAGTGGAGCAAAAATATGTCCAACTAATTTTTCATTAAAAAAAAAATAAAAAGACAAAAAAAGTAAGACAAAAAAACATGTGCGCTTGGAACAAATTGCTACACTGAGGGAAAAGAATATTTTTAACAAACGTTGCAATTGTTTCAGCCTGAATGCTTTGAATCAAACAACTCAAATTTAATTCAAAATTAGTGCTTTTGCTTAAAATAGGTGAACTGCTTTGCCAGAAATGGATGATTAGTTTAGGCTGCTGTGTTTGCTGGTATTATTTTTAAGTTCTATGCAAACTTTGTACTGATAGTCAATAATATTAGGTTTTTTACGTTTGAATTAAATTTAGGTGGGTTTTCATAAAATGTGCAATATTTTCCACTAAAATTATTAATGGGTTAACTGAAACTGAAACTAAAACTAAACATATCAAAGTTAATGGGCATTTGTGCTTAGTTTGGAAAGCGCAATTTTTGGAGTGGGGGAACGCCTCTTGAAACGCGTCTTCTTTAGTTTTAAATTTGCCTCCACTGTATACATACGGTTCTTACAAAATAATTTTGTTTCCATTTGGATGAAATGGCATAACGTTTAAGAATATTGTATAAATAATCGGCCTTATCACGAAGTGGCCTAACCCACAAAATGGAAAACAGTGACATTTTGCGAGAGTTAACTTACGATGGTCTATTCTATTACTCCACGAGGTGGCCCATAGTACAAAGTCTGTACTGTAAAAATACATAGGCCATTTCGTGAGATTAGAATAGACCATCGTAAATTCTGCGAAAAATCTCATTGAGTTTATTAATTTTGTGGGTTAGGCCATTTCGTGATAAGGCCGACGATTTATACAATATTCTTAAGCATTATGGCGTTTCATCCAAAGAAGCCGTAATTTCTTCAGAAATGCAATGCATGAAATTGGTAACAAGCAGATACCAATTTTTCCTAAAGTTACTTGCCAAGAAATTTAAAATTAGTAAGTTTGAGGCAAACTTACATCGATTCATACAAAATCGACTATACTGGTAGCAAGAAATTACTAATTTATTAGAAAAGTATTCAACAAAGAATTCAAATTCAGAAAATTGGACACAAATCTACCTGCGTTTCGTTCAAAAGCAAAAAGTTTTCCGGAAGCTCCAAAGTGATGGTTTTTTACCATTAAACCTTGGTACATTCCGCCGTATGTCATACGTGTGAAATAAACGTTATGCCTTTTGCTGAAATAAAACCTTCTCTCAGTGTAGAGTAAATCTTCCTTTGGACAACTTAAAGAAAAGTTGTGTAATAACAATTCTATTAAAAAAAATTATATCAGCAGTTAAAGAACAGTTGCGTAGTAACAATTCTATTAAAAAATCAGCGTATCTTAAATATTTTGAAAAAACCGAAAACCTGTCAAAACCAAAAATCTATAATAACTTAGTAATTCCTTGGAATTAAAAAAAAAAGTTTTACACGTAAACACCAGCGCTCGTTTAACCATTAGGCGGACTAGGCGGCCGCCAAGGGCCCGGCCCGGAAGATTCCAAAATACATCCTAAATACAACTATTTAAATAATAAACGTTGAAACGGCAGAAATGAACATTAAATTTTCATAATGTTGTTCACAAATCAAACAACGAAACACACAATTTGGGCCTTGTCCCGGCGTTGTTCATCTGGCAACGGATTGGTAAATGCGCTTTAACATTTTTAAGTTACTTAAACTAGCCCAAACTACCGCCTAGGATCCGGTGGAGCCTTCAACCGGAACTGGTAAAAAAAGTTTTCTGTTTTTTTTTGCCTACTAGTTACTACCTTAAAATCGATTGAATAAAAAGAAATACTCAAACAGTTTTCGTATAAATAAAAAAATCATCTCCTGAAATATTTACTTTTTTGACATATCATAATTCTGCATTCTGTTTTATCTCCCATTTTGGTTTTGTGATTCTAAATTTTTGCACTAAAAAGTTATTCATTTTTAATTACCTCTTGACAAAGTTATACCATATATATCTTTTTAGGTCGCTTCAAAGTATAAATTTATCGAGTTATTTACATTAGAAGTAGACGCGTTTTGTATGCCTTTAAAAAAATAAAGCATAGTGTTTCCAGATTCTGTCAAAAAGACGGGACCATATTTGTGTGAATTGTGTCATTTTTGTAATTATGGTAAATTCATACAAAATAAATCTGGCATCCCTAGGAGCCGTGTAATTGTCAAACTAGGTATTTTTTGAATTTCATAAGATTTACCTTTTATGAGAAAGGACTAATTGGGTCCTGCTTCCATGTGTTTTTTGCTGTTCATATTTACGATTTTAAAGTAATCTATTAATCAATTTTCCGGATAAATTGTAGCTCATTTCGTACTATGTTTTTAATAAACAAATTACATTGTATTCTTAATAATTTTAAATAAATGGTCTCAACAGTAAAATATAATTACTAAAAAGTGCGATAATTTGCCCCTCACTCTTCTTTTATGGTTAAATCTAAACTTTTTATTGTTCTTTTAAAACAAAAACATGTCATTAAAAGGTGACGCTGTATTTGAGAGAAGTTCTGAACAATACATTGTATTGATGTAGCTTAAAGTGTGCGAAAAGTGAATGGAGCGGATCGTAATGAAGTGCATCGATATAAATGTGCAATAAAAATTCTCGGATTCGCTGTTTCGGAAAAAACCAAAAGGATGGCGCATAGCACATTTATACGCTATAAACTGACATGTGCATTTTATTACAGTTTCAGGTCCACCGCTAAAGCGAGGGCCGGCTGTGTAAAGGGCCGCTTTCTCAAATCCGACAAGGAATAAACTAACACGGGATAATATAGTTCCGACCGAGCGACCGGCTGAATGCTATCGTAAAATCTGTATTGACCAGTCATAAACAAAAAGATTTCTTTTTTTTCGATACGGATTATTCGCTTGGATTAGATTTATTAATATTCCGAATAGTTTTATTAACAACTTCTATTTTGCTAATAAGTAGTTCTAAATGGAGTCATTACAAAAATAACATGTGTTAACTGTAAATCTTATGTTGATAATTTCCTACAAAACCTCTATAGAATTTCAAAAATAAGTTGGTTATAAACAAGGTGCAAAAAAGGTAACGACTTTATTTTACTTTTAGATTAAATAACATATTATGACATTATGTATTGAAAATAACATTTGGCAAATGGCCTCTGCGGCTTCGATGGGTTTCGAGAATCCCAATTTTGGATTACTTTGTGGCAGAGATCGGGTTGTATTTCAATGACGTGTCGGATATTGTCTCGGAGTGCTTCAATAGTTCGAGGCTTATTTTCATACATCAGACTCTTCAGATACCCCCATAAAAAGAAATCCAAAGGAGTAAGATCACATGATCTCGCTGGCCAATAATTGATATCGCCGTTACGTGAAATTACAGGTTCCTTATAACACTAATAGCTAAAACACAGTAAATCATGTAATAAATGCATGAACATATCAATAACAAAAATTAATTCACCAAATGGGCATAACCCAACCACCCCAAGCAAATTAAAACCAAAATAGTGACTTTGACTGGACAGGCCGCTGTCGCTGCACCTTTATATCCAACTTAAGGGTGTAGCGACCGACTTCGGTCGCTGCACCTTTATTTCCAACTTAAGGGTGTAGCGACCGACCTCGGTCGCTGCACCTTTATATCCAACTAAAAGGTGTGGCGGCCGATCTCGGTCGCTGCACCTTTACAAACAGTCACCACACATTTATATCGCGGTCGGTGCACCTTTATCTCGGTAAGGGTGTACTTAAATATCTAACCAGGTTTTTTGAAATTACTTTTCCTGGGCTAATATATAATTTTTATAGCAATAAATTAAGAAAATCATTTCCCATATTAATTACCGATCAGATCACGTACGAAGAAAAGCCCCTAAATCGCAAGGCGAGAGGAACGGCCGAACTCTGAAAATTTTGAAATATCTAACCAGGTTTTTTGAAATTACTTTTCCTGGGCTAATATATAATTTTTATAGCAATAAATTAAGAAAATCATTTCCCATATTAATTACCGATCAGATCACGTACGAAGAAAAGCCCCTAAATCGCAAGGCGAGAGGAACGGCCGAACTCTGAAAATTTTGAACAAGACGAATCTAGCAGCGAGTGACCAACACCGTCAGCAACCGGGAGGCCATGGCACTTGGAGGCAGCAATAACCATAATATTTTTCTCAAATATACAATGTGTTCACTTTTTGATATCCTGTTAGTTTTTGTTTTGTATATATCTGTGATACTATTTTTATAAATAAATCTCTAAATTTGATTTGATTTGATTTGAATCGAGGTCAAAAGAAATCCCGCATTTCATTCGGTACCTTTCTCCGTTGACCGTCAACGCTCATTTTTAAAAAAATAAGGACCGATGACGCGTCATGACGCGTCATGACGCCGCGAGAACAAAATCACACCAGAAAGTAATCTTTTCTGTATGCAGTTGATGCTCTTTGATCTCTCTTGGGTTTGCTTCACCCTAAATCCGACAGTTCTGCTTATTAACAAAGCCGTTCAACCAAAAATGAGCCTCATGTTCTGGCCGACTTTAAAGTCGCCTTATAAATTTTCTAGAGCCCAATTACCAAAACTTCGACGCAAAAGATGATCGTTGGGCTAAAGCTCTTGGGTCAACTGGATGTAATTCCAAGTCTTTGCGCAAGATTCGACAAACTAAGGACTGAGAAAGGCACAATTCTTGCGAAGGTCGGGGAATTGAGAGTTTAGGTTTCCCATGCACACTTTTCCTAACAGGAGCAACATTCTTAACAGCAGGCATTACTACGAAGCACAGGTGTTGGGAGATTCGTAACAGAGCCAGTTGTCTCAATTTTTTTCACAATTCTTCGATTGGTGGCTTTTGTGGTAGATGATGAATATCATAAAATTCACGTTTGTCGCGGGAAACGGTTATTTTGATAATAAATTTGAATTATCTGCAGATTCTTTAAGCACTTGTGGATCTCTTCATTATACAATGACAAGCTTTATAGAATACGTACGTCAAAAAATGACAGCAGGATCTTTTGATATACCAAGGCCATAGTTGATCAAATATATATCACTCTTAATGAAAAACCTTTTATTTTGAAAGGTGGTATTGTTTAAAATCCTAAAATTTCCAGTTTTTACTGTATAATAAAAAAATATTATAGTTATTATTACGAAAAAAATAAAGTAACTACCTACTTCTACACACAGTGTGCCTGAACAAGTCTCAGGTCACATAAAAATGTCAACCAAAACGGATTGTATTTTTGGAATATGCATCTATTCCTCACTTCAAAACCATATTTTTCAAAATCCTAGCTGATCCTCTTTTTTATTTTTTTGCAATTTTCCGGATTTTTTGCAAAAATTGATGAAGTGATGTCTAAAATTTACAATTTTAGGCGGATTCCGCTAAAATATTGGTATGACCTATCAATTTTCAATAAAGAATCAAGAATTAAATTATAAAGAAAGAGTCGAAAAAAAAATTACTATTAATATTTTTCCATTTGTTTTATAAATCAATAAATTTTCTAATTTGAAAAGAGACTAGAGAAAAAAAGTAAAGTTTTTTTATAATTTAATTTTTATGAATAATAGTAATCTATTAATTTATTAAACAATAATGATACCTAAAATTACTTTACAGAAAACTATGAATCATTTACAAATTGTTAGAACTAAAGTCTACTACAGCTTTTTTTAAATGTTCAAGTAAATTGATTTTATACTTATTCCAGTATTTTATAAACTCGCGAAGGATCGACTCCCCAGCCTGCTCAGACCATGTGTCCAACCCAGCACCGTTCAAAAATCTAATACAATCTTCCATAAACAATCTTCGTTAGACTAATAGAAGCATTTTTGCGAAGATGATGAATTATTAGATTTTAATACTCTTGAGAACTGAAGAAACGACGTGACGTGATGAGTTTTCGGCGTACATTTTTTTATAATATTTACGACATTTCCATGTCTTTCTGAATTCGTACATATATATTTTTTTCCTTTACCAACTCTTGTGAAACAGATTTTGCCCAAAATAATTTTATTTTCGGTATCCTGGGCCCTTTTTTCCTTGTTTTTTGTATTTCCCCTTCCTCGTGTTACCTTCCTTTGAATCTTGCTGTTGTGCATATTCTGCACGCACGCACCTCATTTTGGATATTCATAGTAGAGATTGTAAGAACATTTTCTTTTTTAAAGTCTGTCATTTTCACCATCTTGCGTGTTTTAATATTTTTTTCTTAATCGCAGAGTATGCCTGCATGTACCGCAAATTGCAGTTAAAAACTTGATATTGCTTAGACTATATTTCGGATTACTAAATTTAACAAGCAATCTTTCCAATCTTGCAGTTATTACAAACATGCTTTTGGGCAGGGATTTTCCAAAAATTATCTTTTCACCGCATTGGGCACAGACTATACCTCTATTTTCTTCATGGTTCAATTTAAATCTTGCGTTTGTAGTCATTTTTATTTCAAAAACTTCAAAATTATCGAGAGAACAATTCTTTATAACCAATAGATAATATTAACTGTCACTGATAACAAATTACTGCGTATAAGTTGTTTTTTCGCTGAGGCATGGCTTACTTTGTTTAAAAAACTGCTTAAAGCTGTGTAAGCGTGTTTATAAGGTAATTGCACCATTGAACCTTTTTACTTGCAGCCGTATTTTGAAAAGCTACAGAAATTAAAATGTAATTTAAACTAGAGATTCTCTAGTTTTATTCCGATCTTATCCTATTCACCCAACGGATATCCATTTTTGAGTGAGTATTGATATATTTAATATATATTAAATAGATCAATACTCACTCAAAAATAAATCTACCAATTATATAGAATGACAATCATGTTATAAATCTAATTTAATTAAGCCCATATTCAGGTTTTTTGTTTTTTTTTAAATCCAGAAAATTGCGAAAAACTAAAAAAGAGGATCAGCTAGGATTTTGAAGAATATTATTTTGGACTGAGGAATAGATGCATATTCGAAAAATACAATCAGTTTTGGTTGACATTTTTATGTGACCTGAGACTTGTTCAGGCACACCGTGTGTGCAAACACAAAAAAGGGACAAACAGCATCAATTTTCCGGCTCATGCGTTCGTCAGCGGCGACGTGACGCGTTGGCTCTCCCCGAACGAATGGAGGATTTACTGCAAGCGTCTACATGACAACTATCCGAGCCTATTTTGACCAGCAAATTAACAACCCCATTTACTTCGAAAACCTTTCCAAAGAGGATACTCGACTGTCGGAGTTTTTAATTTACGTACCAGAAAAATACATTGTCAACTGACAACATAAACAATCAAGCACGTATTTGTTGCCTTTCACTTTTTAATTAATATATATTTTATATTTTAACAGAAAATTTTAAAGTACCTTTAGGCCTAACGTTAAAAAATGATTATTTACATATGTTTAAAAATTTTCCTTTTAATACTAGTATATTATTTTTTTTAAGTCAGGCAGGCCTGATTTATTTAGTAGACAGGTGAGGCACAACGTTGTAAAATAGGTCACAATATGCTTAGAACATATAGTTTATCATAATATCACTTAAGTAAAAAAAACAAGAAAATAATGAACGTCCAGAATTAAACCAATTAGATTAACGTGTTAAATGATTATAATGACGTTAATTTGCAATGATTTAGATTTGTCGGGTATCCTCTTAACCCATTTAGAATATAATTATATTTTAAGATTCTTTGGAAATTAAAAAAGGCGATTCAGCTTTGATAGCACAGCATGTCGAGCTTTTTGACGACGTCGACATTTTCGTCGACATCCTCGCATGCCCTTAATAACATTAATTCGCAATGATTTACCTTTTTCTGATATATTACAAATATAATCATACTCTGATATATTGTTTAAATCGAAAAACTACTACAAGTAGGCACAAATGACGAACTGATGACGTCGACTGACGATGAAAATTCTGCCTGACCGATGTCAACATTTATAACATTTGCGCCAACATGGTTTGTAGGGTAGCAGCTTTATAAAAAACTTGTTCCAAAATGATGCCTCAATAAGTTTTTTATAAAGCTGCTACCCTACAAACCATATCTTGAAGCAGCCTCATAACAGGAGATAGGAAAGGTTCAATTCGGTAAAAAATTATTTGACATAATTATATATATATATATATTAATAGTTATTTACGATATAAGTGGCATAAGAGCTTCATTAACGTACGCATGCGAAATTTCGCAAAAGTACGTTAATAACGCGTTATCACACGTATATTATACAAATTTTTATCTACGCCTCTAAATGAAAAAATAAACGGTAATTATTTTTGTCTACGACTTAATTTAGGGTTATTTTGACATTTTGACATTTTGACTTTTTTATTTGAATGGTTAAAAGCAGAAAAAAATGAGTGGGATAAGAAGTTCTTATCTCACTGGCGTAGATAACAAAAAATAAACAATATTTAATGGACTTGAATCTAAGATAACTTTTCATAGGGTCTTCTTTCTTTTTATTGGATTACCTTCTGAGTCTGGTAAAATGAAGGGTTCAATAATATTCAAATCTGAGGTTGTATTGCTGAATTTCTCAGACAGTTTCCGTGATCTTTCTGTAATTGTTATAAGGTTGGTCATTTCATATAGGAGCAAATTTGAGGGATTGTGCAATGGATTTTGTGGATGTCTAATCGAAGGCTAATTGTGTCAGCTCTCTCCAGATTCCTCAGGGTTGGACTTCTGCAGCTTTGGAAGATGATGGAACCATAATATAGCAGTGGCCGACAAATCATCTTGTAGATGTTGGTAGCTGTTTCAGTGCTTATACCTTCCTTTTTAAAAGTTAAGGATTTGGAATGTTTTGCCCTAGTGACTATTTTTTGTTTTATGGTTTTTGTGTAAAAATAAAGTTAAGTTTAGAGTCAAAAATCATTCCGAGATATTTAATATTGTTTGTGAGGGAGATTAGTTGGTTGTCAATTGAAATTTGTGGTGAGGTATATTTTATTTTTTGATTAAATATGATAAATTGGGATTTTCTGGAATTAATTCTTATTCTCCGTTTTAAAAACCAGTCGGATATAATATTAATCGATTCTTGAAGGTTAGCTACTGCAGTTGAGCGAGATTTGTGATGTGATATTAAAGCAGTGTCGTCAGCATACTGTAGGATATAAGTTTTTAGAGGCATAAAGGTGGTATCTATTATATCATGAACATAAAAGTTGTACAGTGTTAGAGAGAGTAAAGAACCTTGTGGTACACCTTTGGCAATTGAAAATAATGTTGGAATATATTGGCTGATTTTAATTTTTAGGGAACGGTTATCCAGAAAGTTTTTAATAAGCCACATTAAATATTCCGGGCAATCTAGTAGATAAAGTTTATATAATAGTCCTCTATGCCATACAATGTCAAAGGCTTTACTGATGTCCAGAAAGACGGCTGCTGAATGATGACCTATAATGCTGTGATGTTTCAAATTCGAGACTAGGGTGATCAGAGGATGAATTGTTTAGTGTCTTTCTCTGAAGCCAAATTGATATTGCGGGATCTTATCGCCAAGCTCTTAAAGAAGGAAGTTTTTGATGATTTTTTCAAAGTTTTTGCCTATCACCGGTAGAAGTTTGATTGGTCTGAAATCACTTGGGGTTGAAGCGGAGTTAGATTTGGGTATTGTATTATTGTAATATATTGTAATTTTAATTTTTAAAAACAAATTTAACTTCATATCTCTTATCATTTTGAATCGAATTTGGAAATAATGTTTACTTTTGTACAGGGTCCGGCAACAAAATTAAACGGGTTTATGGGTCTCGTATAGTTCGTACACAAGAGAACATTGGGAGAGTTAGAGAAGGGTTTAAGCATAGTCCATTGTAGTTCGGCACTCGATTACTCTGCACATTTTAGACCGAAGTTTGCAACGAATATTAGTTCTGGATTTAAAACTTCATCCTTAAAAGATGCAGATGAAGATGCAGATGAAGATGCAGACAATTTTTATAAATCCGATCATGTCTAACGAAGCTCACTTATATCTCAGCAGGTACGTCAACAAGCACAACTTTGGCAATTGGACAGAACACAAACTAGGAGTAATTCATAAGAGACCACTTCATGATCAAAAAGTGACGGTCTAAATTTGGTGTAATCGGTCAATTCAGCTTGGTACGTCAAGATGCTGGAGATGCAGAGCTCCAGCTAATGGATCAAGATGAAGTATGGTTCCAACAAGACGAAGCTACAGCTTATGCAGCTAAACAGGGTTTGGGTGTTCTACAGCGTATGTTTTCGGGTCATTTAATTTTAGGGTTTGTCGATATTACCTTGCCGGTGGTTCCAGATTTCTTTTTTCTGTGGGAATTCCTAAAATTAAAAGTATACTCTAAACAATTTTTAAGCCTTAAAGCTAAAAGAGAGTATTTGTAAAAAATTCTTTCAGCAAACAGAGATTTACTGGGTTGTGTTATGGTCGCTTTCAGGAACAGCAATGCATAGAAATAGACGGTAAAAATATCATGATTAACTTTCAGAATTGGGACAACCTGTACACGCAATAAATAAAACAATAATGAACGATTTTATTTTGGTCTGTGATGTCTGCTAGCCCCATCCTCTGGCAATTCATGCTATAGATATGAATCTCACGGTTCTTCAAGTAAATTTTCTACAGGGTGATATGTTAAACGGTGAAAAATTTCAATAAGCCCCGTATTTTTTCTCGTTTTTACTTTGAAATAATAAAGTATTATGTCTTACCTTGAAACGGTTTTCAAATTTTTCGAATTGGAATCTTAGCAACGAAAATATGATTTTTTTTTCAAAAGAGTAGATTTAAGGCTTTTTGGTAGACAATACACTCAGTCTTTTTAAGAACAAGAACATAAGATGGTGAAAGATTGTTCCTTAAATAATTCTGAACAAGCTACAAGCTACAAATTTCCATTATTTTCAGAGGGGCCTAAGCCAAAATGACATTTTGGTGAAAATTTGCGAAAACTAAACCTGAACCGATATTTACGTTCGTGACATGTTTTCTTTATAATTTTGACCTCCTGATTGTGATTCAGTTGTCAAATTTAAGTTTCAGATAAAACCAAAATCACCAAGAATCAAAATTCGAAAACAATTCCCTGCTGTTAAATGTCTTAATAAAATCAGATTGCTGGCGTGTTTCTTGCATATTTATGATTAAAATGCCATTTGGGGATTCATTTTTTGGTCCAAATTACTGCAATTTGTTTAAGTGGTTGGGATAATATTACATAACTTATATTTACATTGCGCACTAGTAATAACTTATCACTGATAAGTACCTACATAATTGTTAATTAAGTTAAACAAATATATTTTTGTTCATTTTTTAAAATTTTATGCAAAGTTATAATCATATATGATTATAATCAAAACTACAAAATTCAAAAGAAAAATGTAACAAACAATAACAATAATAACTTTCAATCTTCTGCGAACCGTTGATTTGGACATGTTAATTCCCGTAGCTGCAGCTAAAGTCTGGCACATTTTAAACTTTAAAATTAAAAATCTTCAAATCAACGGTAAATTTTAAAGGAAGAATGGAAGTAACCTGGGTAAGATAGGGGTAGGTATGTAGGTAGGTAGGTATAACTTATGCAAAAAACTTCGAAATTTGGAAAAACACAATCAAACTGAAAAAATCAAGAATATCCCTCAATGCGTTTTGAATGCTTTTCAAGAACTAATTTTCATCATTTGATCCTCGATTTGATCAATCAGCGACCCGATAATAACGTACTAAAGATGCAAAACACAGTAAAAAACAGTAAAAAACCAGCAATCGTATTTTATTGAGACATTTAACAGCCGGGAATTGATTTCTAATTCGAATTCTTGGTGATTTTGGTTTTATCTGAAACTTAAATTTGACAATTGAATCACAATCAGGAGGTCAAAATTATGAAGAAAACATGTCACGAACGAAAATTTCCGTTTAGGTTTAGTTTTCGCAAATTTTTACCAAAATGTTATTTTTAAAAAGTGTTCTTTTTCGTAGGCCCTCTGAAAATAATGGAAGTTTGTTGCTTGTCGCTTGTTCAGAATTATTTAAGAAACAATCTTTCACCATCTTATCTTCTTGTTACTAAAAAGTGTATTGCCTACAAAAAAGCCTTAAATGTACTTTTTTGGAAAAAAACCATAATTTCGTTGATTTCAATTAGAAAAATTTGAAAAATGTTTCAAGGTAAAACATAATACTTCATTAAAAGTAAAAACGAAAAAAAAATATTTTTTACAAATGGGGCCTGGATGAAGTTATTGAAATTTTTCACCGTTTAACAGATCACCCTGTAGGAAATTTACTTGAAGAACCGTGAGCTTCATATCTATAGCATAAATTGCCAGAGGATGAGGCTAGCAGACATCACAGACCAAAATAAAATCGTTCAAGAAACAAAAAAGTTATGTCGTTTTGAAAAAGAACGAACTTTTTGGTCGCGACACATTGAGAGGTGCGCAGTTTATTTCATTTTGTTACTTTTTTCTAAAAGCAGGGTTAAAAAACAAATAATGCAATAAAAATACAATGCAAAAATATCTCGAATTCTTTATTGTTGTTCTGAAATCAACACTGGTCTAAATCAGCGTATCCGACGAATTCCGTCGCCAAAAGTAGAGTGTCGAATGACCACTATTACCAATTAAGTGCATTGTTCGCGTTCCTTCCAAGTTCTTGGGTCAAGCAGTCGCTGCCCGGACCCTATTTCGACCCTTAAACTCTCATGGCCCGCTTCGCATTCTACTATGCTGCTATTCATGATTTACACAATCTTAATATCAATTAACCCAATTGAATTGATTACTTACTACAAATTTGTATGCCTATAAGCCACTTTGAGTTAATTAATTCTCAAAATAGTTATTAAGTTGTTTGTAAGTAAACTTGTTATAATATTTGCATTGTTAACTAACAAAATAGTCATTTTACTTTTAAATAGTTATTTTTTACTGCTTAAATAGTTAAAGTTTAACTAATTTAATATAAGTCACCATCTTTGACTATTTGTAAAAATATGTAATTTATTTAATCGTTTTTAATTCTTGCGGCCAACAAACAAAATATAGAGTTAAATGTATGTAGGCTCTATGGTTAAATGGCTCATAAAAACAAACAAAGATGTAGAAAGTTTGGCTTAAAACAGCAACACAAAAATTTATTTAACTTTATAATATTATTAAAAATATGTATAGATAAATATAACTGATTTTTATAAAAGTACTTCAGCGATTAGATATCCATCTAATTAATCGTTAAATATATTGATTTTGATTTGATTTGGTTAGACATCCGCTTGACAAGCGACATACTCGAGTTCAAACCCCGGCTGTGTCAAAACTTTTTTAATTTAAATCTACTTATTTGAATATTTCATTCAATGGAATGGGGTAGTTAAATTTTTTCTGACCTATACTTGACAACAACAACAGGGTAATTTTCAACCAATAGAAATCTTAGAATGTTGGTCACATGGCGAGGTTTGTATTTTATATTTTTTGTAAATACCTCGAAAACGGTAAACTCAATTGAAATTCTGATTTCACAGAAATGTTTAATATTACAAAACGCCTTGAATAAAACCATAAAAAGTATAGGTCAGAAAAAATTCAACTACCCCATTTGACTAATTATAATTAGTCAAAAACTACTAATTATAAGTCATATTTTACTAATTGTCAAAACAAAAAAGCAGTCACTAATAATTATTCTATTTTCTATTTCTATTAATGAAAACGCCGTAACCAACAATTTTGAGATTTTTGTTTTACGGCATTTTCTACTAGAAAAATTCATCCTGCGTCTATCCCCGGTACTCAAAAATATATATGAAATATAGATACGGTTTTTTGAGTACAGGGGATAGACGCAGGATGAATTGTTCTAGTAGAAAATGCCGTAAAACAAAAATCTCAAAATTGTTGGTTACGGCGTTTTCATTAAGCACGGCAGTATTAGTGACTGCTTTTTTGTTTTGACAATTAGTAAAATATGACTTATAATTAGTAGTTTTTGACTAATTTATTTTAAGAGAGTGGTATTATTTAATCTTGTTTAATTAAGTGGTATAAATTTGCAGAAGCACATTGTTTATATTATTGATTTTGCAGGTTCTATAACAATATTGCAAGTATGAGTACGATTATGGGAACGTATGGCAGGCCCCATCGATATTATCTTACACTAATCTCCCAGGGTTAGGAATCTTTAAAAAAGTAAAAAAAAATGTTGTCTCCAAAAGGCACAAATAACAATTTCAGTGAGAAAGGAAGTAAGTACTACAATGTGATCTTGAGGACGTGTCCATTGATGACCGTTTGTACCGCGCATGACCGTTTGTTGTTATGAAAAGGTACAATTGCTACATACAACTTAAGTGTATGTTGGGCGGGGCTTAAATACGTCACTTGTTGAGTATTTTTAAACCTTTAATTATCTGCTGCTAATATTCTTGTTTTTGCGATGCTGTTGGATGTTGCTCTATTTTTTTTAAACTTCTTTTTGCGTTTAGTGAGGTTCGAATTACTTTTCAGTGTTCAAATTATTGTTATTGCGTTGTGTTAACCTGTTCTGTTTGTTTATTATTGTTTTTGTGTTGCGTTGAAACTTGTTTTGTTTGTGTTGCAGTTTGTGTCGTGCCATTTGCATTTATTAAAATGCGGTGTGGCATATTTGTATGCAATTTGGACAACCAGTCCAAGAAAAACCCTTTAAATAAAAACAAATTTCATCGATTCCCGAAAAACTTTGATTTTTGCAAACAGTGGTTAAATGCCATAAAAAGAATAGACAATATTAACGTTAAGACCGCTAAACATTTTTTGGACAGTGACTATAAGTTTAATTTAAAACACCAACTCTTAAACTACACTCCTAAATGTTGTCAAGGACTGAAAAAATCTATTATCCATATTATCACTTTCTTTAATATTAAGTTTAATAAAAACGCATTTTGTCCAGATATTTCTCTATTTTCTTTGATAATATTACTATTATTCGTGTATTCGCACTCATCAAGTGACGTCATGCGCGGCACGAACCAAAACTCGTCCACGGGAGCATCCAGTCCGTGTTTTTATTTAAAGGGTTTTTCTTGCATCCAAATATGCCACACCGCATTTTAATAAATGCAAATGGCCAGACACAAACTAAAACACAAACAAATTAACGCAACACAAAAACAATAATAAACAAATAGAACAGGTTAACACAACCTAATACATATATGGAAATTACAATAAAACCTATGAAAACAAAGTAAATAATAATGTTTAACCATTATTTTACACATTTAATATTATCCATAATTATATTTAGATATAACAAAAACACAATAAGGTTTTTCATTAGATTTTCACTAGTTTTGTAATTTGAGGTCCTCGTACTCGCCAAGGCCGTCTAGGCGAAATAAGAGCAAGAAAGCAGAGAATAATTAAAAATAATTTAATTTTTCCCATTGAAAAATATATTTTTCCTGAAAAATTAAAAGAGCCTATTTTAGGCTCATAAAAATTTCCTTTTAGGACCCTAAATCAAAATTTCGCCATTTTATGCTTTTAGGCAAAAACAAAAGGGTGTCAAATGCTTTATTTTTTTTAGTTTAGGATAAATATCAAGGTCCCAAACAAATGCCTGAAATAGAAACGAAAAGGCATTTTGCCTAAAATCCGGTCCCTGGTCATTATAAACTAGTATAAACTTGGTGTGGGTCCCATGTCTAATAACTGAAATATTGGTATACCCAAAATCCACCAGCCGCCAATGAACATTTGATTTGATATAAAATATATTATATTACAATGTAAAATAATAGAATGTACAAAATATTTAATATTTCTTTATAAATTAAAAAAGAGTGTTGTATTTGATCGTGCTTAACAGTATTTTATTTTGTTGAAATGTGTACGGTTGAGAGAGGTAAAAATAAAAAAGTAAAATATTCTTTTGAAGTCATAGCCAGCCTTATAGAAAATATAAACACGTCCTTTTATGGTGTTTGAAACGACCAAATGTGACTTGACAGGACTTTATAGAATTAAATTTGAGGATAAAATATAAAAAATTACGAATGAAATTAAACAAGTTAATTGAAATGTGCTACATTAAAAAACATTTTCCTGGTATAGTATGGAGTTTATTTTTGGTTTAAAACATTTACTGAATATAATATATCACTCTTTCATACACTCAGAAAATATATACTTATTCCAATTTAAAATAATAATTAATGTGCAGAATAATAATCACTACAGTTCCTACACTACTCATTAATGTCACAAAAATAACTATTGCTGTTGTCAAAATAACCCGTGATGTTTTATTATTAATTGTATGATTTTAACCCTTAACTAGTCGCGTAGGTGCACTGAGTGCTCCGTTTTTATTAAAACCTCTATAACTTTTTGTCGTTTTCTTGGAATTAAATGCCCTTTCCATGTAATCTATGACTGATGTGTCTACCATGCACTGTCGACGGCATATTCAGTTTAAACTACTAATTTCAAAGTTATGGACAGAAAACTTGAGATTGATTTAGAAATACTTCACTAAAACGTAACTAAATTTCAATTTTTGCAATGTAAAATATTTCTAAATCAACAAAATATGGAATTTAAAACCTAATGGTTTTTAAGGTATACATTTTTCTAAGAATACACAAATAAAAATAGAACGGCTAAATTTCATTCTGATTTCTTCTTTTCTGAGTAGAAGTAATAACTTTTTTGTTTGTTTTCTTTTTTGTTATTTGCTTATTGTTTCTTTTTAAAATAAATATTGTGTTTAAATAAAAATAGAGTTAATTCATCCGAATATAAGCAAAAGTAATATTAAAATTTAAAACATTCAGCAATATAGCCATTTTAAGGAGCGGAGCACTCAGTGCACCGCGCGACCACTTATGTTACAAAAATTGGCGCGAGTAGTTAAGGGTTAAAGGGTACATTCACGTCATTGACTTGTATATATTCTAAAGAAGCGTCGGGTTATCGCAACGCGCGCCATCTGGTGGCGCTCTATAGTATTGTGGAAATTTAAGAATTGTTAGCAATACATTTAAAGCATTCGAACTGCACATAATTTTTAAATAAATAAGTAGTTTTTTCACAAAAAAGAAGGCACAAGTCTTACTCGACTAATTTTGTTGGCAAAGTTTCAATTGCACAGCTAAATCGTGCGCGTTATTTGTGTTTACCGTTGCCAGTAAAAAGTAAAAAAACTTTGTTTTAGTACTCGATTTTGATTTATTATTCCTTATATCATTGATTAAGAAACTCAAAGCTTTTATGCTTATATAGCTTTAGTGTGTGTATTTTATGTAAGTGATCATGGTGAATTATTGTTTTTAATTGAATCAAAAATTGTTGTACAAACATAACTTTAAAATCAAACATTACCAAACCTACCAAGACAGTTATTTAGAATGATTTGAAAACCTAGACTTCAATCTGTTAAATTCAGTCCAATTAATTATGAAGTTTTGTGCCTTGTGTTTTGGGGCAAAGATGTTTGGCCTAAAAAATTTTCTGATTTAGTCCCTAAATTAATTAAAAATTGAGTGTGGTTAATTTTGGACAAAAATAATATAAGAAGCCGGTACTGTATTGTAACAATACCGTAAAAATTAGGAGACGTCTAAGACGCACATGGAAAACATTTTGAAAAACTGATGGAAATTTTGAATTAAATATAAATGTTACTCTTTTAATGAAGTCATGGAACTAAATTTATATTCACTAATTCTGTAAACTTTTATCATAACCTGTATAGGATCATTGAAAAAAAGGATTTATACGGTTTCCCTGCATGTTATTTTCTTTATTATAGTTTAATTTTGGGGTTTCTTATAGAGAAAAAATATCATATCACTTTTACCCGTCAGTTCTGTGTCCAATGTTAAAATTAAAAATTCCTGCGAAATATTGAAGTTTAAACGTGAAGTCCTCGTTTTAACTCAAGTGCTGGTAAAAAATTACCTACAGAGACCGCCCTTTGCACGACAGTCATCTTGAAAACAATGCAAGCGGCGAAGATGTGGTGAATGCACGTATAGTGCCAGTCAAAATTTCAGTACTGTGGTGAGTAGTTATTTTGTTACGTATATATATTTCATTGTAATTTATATAAGGCTATATGTGATTTGTTGATAAGTAGCATCCACTAATAAAAAATATCAGTAAAATACTTAATTCCGAATTATAATCTCAAATTTGTATCCCATTCATCAGTACCGTGTTGTCAGTTCCATGTTCGATGTTTCGGTTTTTTTTTTCGCAAACTTCAATTTAAATTCTGATTGGGCAGAACTTGTTTATTTAATGTCATTATAAAATTTGGTGTGGGTCCCATATCTAATAATTGAGATATCGGTATACCCAATATCCACCAGCCGCCACTGATGTGTGGTATTATTTGATTTTAAGATATTTAATGTATTATATGCTCAAAGTTGCAATAAATCTAATATTTTCCAATAAATTATCTATTTAATAAGTATCCTGGTATACTCGTCACTTCCCTTGCATTCAAATTTAGAAAACACAGATATTTAAAAACTGTTTGAAAAAGTGACTGGCCCGGTTTGGAACAGTATATTTATTATATTATCTATGTTCTAGGTTGGAACCTACATATGTACAAGTATTGAACGTATTAATTGGGTTGATAAAATAAAAATAAAAATACTAAGAATATTCTCAATGATCAAATATAAACTAATAATTCACCACTTTTAAATCTATTTTAATTTTATTAACATATAACAATAGCATTATATAAAATATTCACACTTTTATAATTTTTAATAAATAAAATACAAACTATAAACAGATTAGGTTTTTCCCATTAGGTATTTCTGAATTTGATCCTAGTTTATTATTATGTAACACAGGTAGATGTTAAATGATTATCCTTACCTAGAATACCAATATTTTTTGTTATATATATTTTGTATTATTTTTAGTTTTAATACATTCTGAAGAAGCTACTGTGTAGCGAAACAGCTGTCAAAATTTAATAAATTTCGTGAAACTTTACAACAAAATTGTTTTTATATCTACATAGTTAATATGGAGTTTCATCAAGTAAAGGTCGAAACAATTAATAATTTTAGCTTTATTTTGCGAAACCTAATATAAAAATGTTTTATTACAAGAATATTTAATATTCAACTCTATCGGGTTTTGTAAAGTTGTAAACTGCAATGAATCGAATAAAAAAACCCAATATGCGATTATATCTTAATAATTCACCATAGAGTTTTTCGAATTCCAATTATCAAACGTGTATAGTTTTTTTCACGATGTATGCATGCACAAAAGAATTTTCGAGAAAAACTTGTTTGTGCAACACAATTGCGACGAGTAATCAATGCCTTTTATTGAACTGGACAAAGGTAATCCAACTTTAATTTTACCTGCAAACTGATCAAAGTACGTTTATTTTATGTACCTTTGCATTCGTAGTTTTTTTTCTCTTTGAAGTAAACGACTGCAATTTTAAATTTTAGTTTTATAAATAAATTGATGAACGGATTTTTGTTGCAAATTTTTCTTTTTCGAATGTTTTAATTTCTCGTAAGATATGTTACCAGTATTCTAACTATCTAAAAATAAATTGGTCAAAAAAGACTAATTGTCATAGCGAAAAAGTGTCTGGTGGATTTTGGGTATACCAATATCTCAATTATTAGATATGGGACCCACACCAAATTTATATGAGTTTATAATGACATTAAATAAACAAGTTCTGGGCAAGCAGAATTTAAATTGAAGTTTGCAAAAAAAAGATAACCGAAACATCGAACATGGAACTGACGACACAGTACTGATGAATGGGATACAAATTTGTTATTATAATTCGGAATTAAGTATTGTAGCAGAACTGATAACTAATAATTCATATTACAAATAAATGCGATGTAATTATTGTATTTATGTGGTTGTATATTAGGCAACCCAGTATGCGTGTCCCTTAAAACCAATTTCAAATGATCGCGCATTTGTGGTAGTTTTTTTTGTCATCCTTTCTTTGCCATGTGAATCGTCTTAGCGCCATTTCATAAGACTTCTGGTACAAGACTTTAATTATAATACCCGCTTCGCGATATTATATTTGCTTTAAAGTTGACGTGTCTGCTCATATTTTTAGGTAAGTTGTTGCTGTAATGATTTATTTGGATGTATGAGGATAATTAACAAAAACACGTGTCTTATTCCACTCATATTTTTATTGTGCTAAAACCAATTTATTACAATCAATAAAGAACATTATCTGGGCCTTACAAATCTTTTCCTCAACGAACTTTCCCCCCTGAGACGTACAGCTTGTCCAAGACTGTTACGGTACAATTTTGGCTACCAACCTAGGACCTAGGCTTTTCTACCCAAGCCTTTGGAGGATTTAAAGCCCAGATATGAATCAGGGAACGCCGGTCCAACATCGTGGCCCAATGACGAGAGGTAGGGTCTTTAATCAGGCATCCAATCTACCCACCACCACTACAGCCCTGCTGGATGAAGCTGCTGGCTACAACATTAGGCCTACAGGGGCTACAGCAACAAGCAGACTCAGCGCACCACCACAAAATGGGCCAGGTGAAGGAATAAGAACACCAGGTGAGCCACCTTCTTTATCGGGTCCATATCTGCCAAACCGAGTGGTGCACACTCCAACAACGACCATACCACTGATTACCAGTGGGCGTGTGACCCCAGCACCATCTTTTAGCACGATTGTGCCACCGCCGTGCCCATATGTCTGGCAAGCAGACCCTAGAACAAATCAAAATCACTCATCTAATAATGTTAGGTTAGGTCAAGTAAATAATGTTAACTATCAAAATGTAAGCCAAATACATCCAAGTTACTTGTTACAAGCAAATAATACGATCCAGCCTAACTGTAACCAACAAAATTACGCGATACAACCTAATTCTAACCAACCAAATAATGACTTCCATAAGAATTTTGGTAAAATTATAAATATTCTGCCCAAGTTTGACGATGAAAATATCCACCCGGTGGACTTTATTACGCGATTAGAACAGGCGGTATCTCTGCATAATGTACCTTTCGGATTTGTGTCCTTTTGGACACAGAGCTTGTTTCTGGGTAAAGCCAAGGTTTGGGCTGACGCTTTACTGCATACATTTACAAATTTCCACAGCTTCAAATCTGCTTTCCTTAACCAGTTCTGGGATCAGACGCGGCAAACTAAAGTCAAACTACAACTTGAAGTCGGTAAATATGACCGGCAAATGTCTTATGTCAACTATTTTTTGCCGCAAGTTGCATTGGCGCGACACTTGCAGTGTTATACGGAGATTGAACTCGTTGCGCTAATAACTCGCCACTTCCCACCGGTAATTTCTTCCTCACTTATAGGCACAGCAAATATCTCTACAGCCATAGAGAAATTAAAACTTGCCGAACATTTTGAAACCGATTTTACGACTCGAAGCCAGGTTATGTTTACAATCGTAGGCCTGACAGCGCTGACAGAGCTACGCCACTTAGCGCGCCAAATTTAAATTCGCCCAATCGTGCGCGTCAATACGACTCTGTTATACGCGGGCAGAACGATATGTATCGTACAGCAGGCAATCGCTTCCCGAATAACGACCGGAAAATTAACTTCATCGGCGACGTCGACCCGATAGACGAAGAAAGTACCTTTTCTCCGGAAAACTAGTACCCCTTCAACTTCAAGGTTCCACTTTGGGGGGTAATAATGTTAGGAACCTTACATCTAATTCAATCCTGAATAACCCGCGCGAAGATCTCCTAGCGTCTGAGCCGTTCGACTGCCATAACTTGGACGCGAATACTATTATTGTCTCGATACGCGTGTATGGTTGCGAGTTCCCCGCACTTGTAGACACGGGTAGCGAAGTCTGCGCACTTTCGGAGCTCGTATGGAACACTGTCTCCCAGGATAGCTCCGTATCGGTTTTTCCCGTAAACGGTGTTAGGGTTTCGGGGGCATTTAAAACTAAACTAAGGAAAATATCTCACCAAGCACTCATAAACTTCTCACTGGGGGAGGCTAATTTCACGTTCGAGTTCCTGTTTATACCCGACCTAGTATTTCCCGTGGTTTTAGGCTGCGACTGGCTGCATACGGTTGACGCTGTCCTTCACCTTCGGAAAAATTTCATAACCTTAAATTTCCGAGATACCAACGTTAAGGTTTTTGGAACAAAACTCCCTAGTCGCGATGCAATACCTTCCATCTCCATGAAAGCGCTGTCCAGCGCCCCCTACCCCGCCATCCTGATACTCAATTATCCTAAAACAAATGACCTTGGCTTCAAGGAGATTATTAGAAAAATCGACTTACCCGAGGATAAGGTCAGGCCCTTCTCCGACCTGCTTTATAAACATCAAGCAATTTTTTCGGAAAAGCCAGGCCGTACTAGGGAATACTTTCACGAGGCAATACCCTATTCCCCATGCCCATCGTCCCGCTGTACAAAGGGAAATTGACCGAATATTGGAGTGGGGTGTCATCGAGCGAACCTCGTCCTCACCATATTGTAGCCCTTTGGTCACTGCACTTAAAAAAGACGGCACGGTGCGCGTCTGTCTGGA
Source organism: Brassicogethes aeneus (assembly GCA_921294245.1). Lineage (NCBI taxonomy): Eukaryota > Metazoa > Arthropoda > Insecta > Coleoptera > Nitidulidae > Brassicogethes > Brassicogethes aeneus. Next base: position 54,394,414 of record OV121134.1, read on the forward strand.
CGCGCGATTTTTGAACAAGCGGATGCTCCCCGACACTGAATTGCCTAGGCCTATCGAGGACATACTGAAAACTTTGCCGACGGTCAAGTATATGTCCACCATAGACCTTACCCACTCATATTTTCAGATACCTTTGCGACCACAGGATAAAAAATATACAGGCTTCTTGCACGGGACGCATTCATATCGCTTTACGGTTTTACCGTTTGGCCTAAAAACCTCGGTGTCGTCGTTCACCCGAGCGATGGACGTAATTTTGGGACCGGAGTTCCGCCAATTTGTTGTCGCTTATGTCGACGACCTCGTCATTATCTCGGAGACATTCGAAGAACACCTAAATCATTTAGACCGCGTTTTCCGCCGATTGACGCAAGCTGGGTTTACACTCCGGCTAAAAAAGTGCCAGTTCCTGCGGTCCGAAATTTCACTTTTGGGTTATGAGATTACGGCTCAAGGCATCCGTCCCGATGCTACTCGCGTTCAGGCCGTGGTAGACTTCCCTGCTCCAACTAACCCCAAACAACTTCAAGGCTTTTTGGGGTTATGTAACTACGACCGCAGTTTCTGTCAGAATTTTGCCTCCATTGCCGAGCCCCTTTTCCAATTACTACGTAAAAAATCCCGTTGGAAATGGGCCGTCGAACAACAAAGCGCGTTTGCCAACCTCAAAGAAAGTCTCGCGAAGGGCATTCTCTTACACCACCCTGTTGTAGGTGCCCCGTTCTACGTGCAAACTGACAGTTCCGACTTCGGTTTGGGGGCACAACTATCTCAAAAGGTCGATGGACAAATCCGCGTTATAGCCTATGCTAGTCGGCTATTGCTAGACCGCGAACGCGCCTATAGCATCGCCGAGAAAGAAGCCCTCGCGGTCGTGTTTGCTCTTAACAAGTGGAGGGTTTACTTGCTTGGGGCCCGGTTCTACGTGCTAACCGATCATAAAGCACTTTCTTACCTTAATAGCTGCCGCTTGCTCGTACCTCGCATTACACGCTGGGTCCTGGCTCTGCAGGAGTATGACTTTGACATACTGTATATTCCAGGCAAGGACAACGTTGTGCCAGATATACTGTCTAGGAACCCCCCTTTACGTCTCCCTGTGCCTAGTGATAGATGCTTCCATATCTTCAACATTAGTATGACTTGGCCCAAGGAATTTCGAGATAGTTTACCCGACATAAGTCAAGCGCAGCGCCACGACCCTAAACTCAACAAAATTCGACTTGAACTGGAAAATGGTCCAGATCTATCGGGTAAATTTATTATTTACCAGGATGTACTATTTGCCAGAAAAACGGAGGATCAAGCTTGCTTGGTATGCGTTCCCAAAACCTTAATTAACCACTTTGTGTTGGCTTTTCATGAGACCCTCGGCCATTTTGTAATTTATAAAACCTGGGTGGCCCTTCGACGCGAGTGTTGGTGGCAAAATATGCACCGGGACGTAAAGCGCATCCTTAAAACTTGTAACCTTTGTCAGAAAACGAAGCACTCTGAATTACCTAGGCCCCCACTCGGTTCCATCGTTCCTTCCCAGGTTAATGATTTAATCTCAGTGGATTTTTACGGCCCGCTGCCACGATCCCGCGGTGAAGTCACTTATTTATTTGTGGTCCTCGATGTTTTCTCTAAGTTCATCGCTTTATACCCGATCAAAAAGGCTACTTCCCGGAGCGTGATAAAATGTCTGGAAACTGATTATTTTTCGAAATTCGGTAAGCCCGCCACTATCCATGCCGACCACGGGACGCAGTTTATTTCGAAGCAGTGGGTAGACTTTTGCAGGAGCCACAATGTCAAGGTTTCCCACAGTGCCGTGCGACACCCCGAAGCGAACCCAGTGGAGAGAACCATGCGCGAATTGGGAAGGCTGTTTCGTACTTATTGCCACGAAAGGCATACTCGGTGGGCTTATGAAGTCCCGCGTTTTGTACAGATCTTAAACTCGATCACCCATGAAAGTACTGGGTTTTCCCCACAGGAGCTTCACACGGGATCCCCCCGGTCGTACTACTCCGGGACATTATTGAATTCCCTAATTCCCCACTCGCTTTAGACACTCATGTTAAGGTTTACCTCGCTAAAACCTCACTAAACTCGAAAGCTGCTCGACGCCGCGAAGCGCGATCCCGAACTACGCCTGTTACCTTTAAGACCGGCGATTTGGTGCTACTGAAGGCGAACCCAGTTTCGTCCGCGTTGTCGGCCGAGACAAAAAAGTTTATGCTTCTCTTCGAGGGCCCGTACCGCGTGAAAAACACCGTGGGTGCCGCCACCTTCGTATTGGAGAATCCAAACACTGCAGTGGAGCGTGGAATGTTTCATGCCTCTCACTTAAAATCGTACTTCGAGTTACCTCGGAATCCCGTTGCCGAGACTGATCCCGGTTCTCCGACGTAGGGGGCAGATGTAGCAGAACTGATAACTAATAATTCATATTACAAATAAATGCGATGTAATTATTGTATTTATGTGGTTGTATATTAGGCAACCCAGTATGCGTGTCCCTTAAAACCAATTTCAAATAATCGCGCATTTGTGGTAGTTTTTTTTTGTCATCCTTTCTTTGCCATGTGAATCGTCTTAACGCCATTTCATGAGACTTCTGGTACAAGACTTTAATTATAATACCCGCTTCGCGATATTATATTTGCTTTAAAGTTGACGTGTCTGCTCATATTTTTAGGTAAGTTGTTGCTGTAATGATTTATTTGGATGTATGAGGATAATTAACAAAAACACGTGTCTTATTCCACTCATATTTTTAGTGTGCTAAAACCAATTTATTACAATCAATAAAGAACATTATCTGGGCCTTACAAATCTTTTCCTCAACGAACTTTCCCCCCTGAGACGTACAGCTTGTCCAAGACTGTTACGGTACAGTATTTTACTGAAATTTTTTATTAGCGGATGCTACTTATCAACAAATCACATATAGCCTTATATAAATTACAATGAAATATATATAACTACTCACCACAGTACTGAAATTTTGACTGGAACTATACGTGCATTCACCACAACTTCGCCGCTTGCATTGTTTTCAAGATGACTGTCGTTCAAAGGGGGGGCTCTGTAGGTAATTTTTTACCAACACTTCAGTTAAAACGAGGACGACGTTTAAAGTTCAATTTTTCGCAGGAATTTTCAATTTTAACATTGGACACAGCTGACGGGTAAAAGTGAGTACAAAGATTATCAATTTTTTAAAAATTGATATTATTCGAATCTATTATAAAATATGAAAAATACATCGTTTATTGTTTTATAGTTTGTAGTAAAATTGAAAAATTTAAGATAAATTGAATATATTTTAAAAGTTGTGACACGCCAAGGTACTGATGTTTTTTATTTTTTATTTATTATGCTTTTGAAAAAATACATTAAAATTGGGTGGACAAGTTAAAAAAACTTGGATCTTTTGTAATATACTAAAATATTTACAAAAAATATTAAAATACCTACTCTATATAGAGTAGGTAATTTAATATTTTTTGTAAATATTTTAATATATTTCAATATTTTAATATATTTCAATATTGACTGATCCAACTTTTGTAGAATCACCCGTTTCGCTTATCGTTATAAAAAACATTTCCAGTTGACAATAAAATAATGTACAAATGTCGTATGCCATTTGACACAGGTCTTGTGCTTTTTAACTTTTAAAAAATTGCATCTTTACTTTTTAAGAATAATCATTTTTTTATTTTAGTATAATCAGGTTAATTTTCAAACGTAATAAATTTTTGTAATTGATGATTTGTTTGATCCCGCAGCAATAAATTTCAATAAACCTAATTATCAGTCGGGAAAATTGGGAAACATATTGACAGCATAGAAAATTAGGACAAAACATCCACCCGCTTAATCAAAGAATACAAAATTAATTACGACTGGAAGTTTTAGCAGCATTTTTCCTGTCCTCCGAACATACAAAAAAGCGATGTCCCGGGACGAGCGAATTGATTTGCAATTTTTACACACCAGCATTAAAGCACGGATTTATGAAACGAATTAGGCTCAACGGGTTAATAGAGAATAAAGAATGCTGAATTATTTTGCATTTGTTTTATAAAATAATAGTGTTAATTTTAAAAAATCCTGCATCCAAGTGCTTAGTGGCAATTTTGGTTGCCAGCATTTTTTTGTATGTTAAAAATGAGGTATATATACATTTTTCTTACCTTTATTTGTTCAAAATATGTATTATATTCGAAGAATTTACAAAAAGTTTTGAGCACTAATACACAGTAAAAAATTTTGCCCGTGTAAATTTTTTAGTGTAGGGGTAAAAATATTAGAGTTGATTTGTAAGTGTAAAAGTTACACTACAAAATACACTAGGTAGCATTTAGTGCTTATTAACTTTATTAAACACATTTAAAGAATATGAACATTATTCATTGGTACATTCACAATATTTATTATTAAAATAAATCAAAAGGGTAGAAAAACTTAATGCGAGTGTTTATTACCCCTTAATGTGTTAAATAGTGACAAAATGTACACTACAGTGCATGCCAATTTCTTTGTCTGTTTTGATGTTACTAAGAGCTCTTTTTTCTTTACACTACTAGTGCACATTGTATCATAATTAAAGTTAAATTACACCAATAGTGGCAAAATATACTGAAAAAACTGGTAATAACCGAAATGCGTTTTAAAATGTTTGGTTAGTACCTATCTACCTACACAGTGCATATCCGGAGATACCGCGTTGTGGAAGTGTGGCATTTTTGTTCAGTTAGATTTTAATTACGGTGAATCCAGGAAGGGGAAATTCTTATTTTTTGGTAAATATTATACTTCCTTTTTCTTTAAGCCTTAATACTCAATAACTACCAATATGTTAAAAGAATGTCCATACCCGACCTATATTATATATCAATAATTTACGGCAATAGGTCGGGTACTTGTAACATTTATAATATAAATACATACACACTTGATTTACTTTTTATTTTCAAGCGTAATGGTGGTTATATTAACCTATACCTACATTTTTATTAATATTATGGAAAATTTGTACATTTGTACACCTCTCTACCAATGGGATCACCCATTTTTCATAACAGAAAAATGGATTACTGATGAATTCTTAAGATAATTCATTGCTTACAAGTTGACAGCCAGTAAAACATTGCATTGATCTAAAACTTTTACGTTTTAAGGAACCATTTTGCTTAAGCCAGCCATACGACTCAAATATAAAATTATATTTTAAAAGGCACCGATTTTGATAATTGTCATAGATTTTTGTTCCAAATAAATGTTTCTCTTTATTTACCTTTTTGTTTTATTCACTACCACCAATAGGTTTTACTCAAATAATAGTGTTAATTTACACTAGAAGTTTGCACTAAAAGAGTAAAAGTACCTTTCTAAAATTAGAACTTTTCCAAAGTAGTGTTAATTTACACTGAACAGAAGTGGGATTTTACCCAGGAAGTGTAGAAGTACACGATTTTAGGTAAATTAACACTTTTTAATACAGTGTAAAATTACTTTATCCTCAGTGCTATAGTGTTAAATCATACTTGCTTACTTGGGGAAAATTACACTACAAATTAACTCTAATTATAGTGTTATGAAACAACACTATTTAGTGTGGACCTGTGTGAACTCTAATTAATTTTGCTTAGAGTTGATTTTTTTACTGTGTAGGATAAAATACACATTCGATTTAAAAATTGAAAAAAACTCATATCTCACTATATGGTCATAGTTTTGAGGAAGTATTTCATAAACTACACAGTAAGAAAAAATTACAGAATATTACGTTGGCCACAGAATAGCAAACGTTTTATTCTGTAAAATATTTACATTTTACAGAATATATTCAGTAAAATCACTCAAAAACCGTAATAATTTATGCGTTTATTGGAAACACCATATTTTGTATGTGCATATTTTTATCCGTAATTTTACCATCATTTCTTACTGCAGTCAGTTTTTGTTTCTTTTAACACACTGTAGATAAAATTTAAAAAATTATCACATTTTATCAAGAATGACTTTTTCTCTAAAAACTACTAATAATTAAAAATAAAAACGCCTCTTATCTTCTCTGGACATTGTCCAGTGAACAAACTCGATGTTGGGATAAAAAACAAAGAAAAATCAACTTTTTAATTTCTGTCAGATTTTGTTTTTTATAATATAATATTTAATCTGGTGACATCCTGTATTTTATGTATTATTATATTCAATAAAAACTTTTAGAAAAATGGAAAACAATATTATAAACAATTGTTCTAAAAATAAAAAAAGGCTTTTACAAAATGTAATGGTAAAATATTGTAAAGCGAGTATGTTATGGTTTGTATCAGCTTGTCAATCAATGTTTTAAATCTACAAGATTGTTTTCCATAACTTGCTGGAGAAAAGTTAAAACTTTAGCTGCTTATCGTCTCTGTGTAAAAGGCCTACATAACACGTTTTAGGAGTTTTCTTTCATTTTCTTGTTAAGAAAAAGTTCCCACATTCTTTTCTTTAACGAGTTTTTGTTCAAATTGAGTATTATTTCACCGACAAGTTAAATTGCTTTCTTTATAAAGTAAACATTAGTTAAATTGCCATTTTCATAAATCATTGATTTCTTTATTTTGTTTGCAAAATTTTCGCTAAAACTGAAAGTTTTGTTTTAGAGTACCTATTTGTTTATGAAATTTTAATTTTTTAATTGGGTTACGGTAGTGTAGCAAAATGTATTTTCTTGTGCATTTAGGTGTTTTTAATTATATTTATTTATGTATATCATTAGGCTAAGAGGTAAGTTTTTTGTTTTGTTGTGATCGCGTAGCGAAGGCCTACAATTAGGCAAAGCACAAAAAGACACTTCTTATCCGAATGGTACACAACATTTTATCTTCAAAGCATAATTTTATTTGTTGAGCGATATACAGAGAGTCAAATTTTTTGATTGGTCCAAACGAATTTTTATAGACTAGAAGGTAAAAACCTTAACCTAGTGGGAAAAGAGTAGATTCCTCGAGAGTGGATTTTTCCGCAAAAGCGTAGCGAATGTGTTAACACGCTAATGGAATCTCTTCTTTGGACACAATATTTTATTTTACTACCACACGGAATTAAAAAACCATTGTATTTGATACTTTTTTTGACATCTACCAGCTGTCAAAGAAATTTATTTTTACTTTTTTTTCAATTTTACCTAATTAATAATTTTAATAATAATAATATTTATTTATGTTAAATACACAACTTGTGTTTACATACGAGGTGTGTTCAGAAAATAACGGGAATTGTTAAATTTCGCGGGTTCGGAGGGTCCACCGAAAAAAATAATGTAGTTGAGTTAACATTTGCCTAAATGTCATTTTTAAAAATGTTGTTTCAACAAAAAACCTATTGGATTAATCTATATTTTGGTGTTAAAGCAAAAGTCAGAGTTTGTCAAAGTTTATTTGTTCATTTGACAGTTTAAATATTAATTTAACATAAACTAATATTTTGAATTAAAATGTTTATCGTACTTTGATTTAATAGCTGGAATTTGTTGAATCAACTACTGAAATTTTTAGGATTAGCTAAAAAAACTATTAAATTAACGTTTAGTTGCTCTTTAATCCAAAACTTTAAATTTGTTCATTTAACAAATTTAAAATGTTACTTTAAAATTTAAAATGTAAAATTTGCATTCATAAAATTGCCGAGAATGGCGCTTCGAACACTCACGCCACGTCATTAGACAATGACGTTTTCTTACATCTCGCCTTAGTTAGCTTACGATTAGGTGTATATAAGATGAGATATCTGTTTGTTTAAGGTGTGTTCCACAGTAGAACTTTCACTACACCATATTGCCCGACACTGTTAAGACCCTTAATACAGGGCGAAACAGTCTGTCGGTATTTGAAGTAGGTGGAACACATGATACAAAGATGTATCATGGGTGGAACACGCTCAAAACAAAAACTATGGGCGAGGTGAAGGTTCAATTCTTTCTATTTATATATAATAATATATTATTTCCATAATTTTGTTTTGGATACCAACCTTTAAAGAATTTTACATTTTCAGAATGTTAATTTAACATTTTATTGGTGTTAAGTGAATATGCTAAAAAGGTTACCTGGACATTTCAAGAAATTTACCTTAACACCCTAAGAATGTTAAATTAACCAAATTAGCAGATTAGAACAAATATTCTTATTTTGTTCATTTGACTGTTATTTGTTGTTCAATTAAACAATACAATTTGACATTTTTAGATGGTTAAGTAAACGTGCAAAAACCATTGCTTGTATTTAAAGTGCATAAAGAGTTGAATTAATATTTTTTTTGTTGTTTCAACAGCTTATTTTTTTCAGTGTCCGGTTGTCAAAAAATGTTCTTTATTATATTGGTATACATGCCCCCGAAGTATGATAAAAACTTTAGCTATTTTCATTGTTTACTTTGTCTTTATGTGCTCGGCGATTTTCGTTCGTTAAAAGAAATGGATCAAAGAATTTGGTATCCAATTTTGCTTAAAAAATTAAATAAGAGTTTACAAGTGCTATAAGAGTTTCCAAGATGGCCGTGAAGACGTTGAAGATGACGAACGCCCCGAACGCACAAGCACATTAACAACCGATAAAACATGGAAAAAGTGGAAGAAATGGTTATAAACCATCAGAGAAGTCGCTGATGATGTTTGTATATCGATTGGCTCATCCCATGAAATTTTTTCGAATGTTTTAGGTATGAAACGCGTGGCAGCAAAATTTGTTCCAAAATTGTTAAATTTTGAACAATTTTTTTGGCCAAAACAATATTGTAATGATGCTCCAGCCTCCATATTCGCCAGACATGCCTCTGTCTGACTTTTTCCTATTCCCAAAAATAAAGAGAACCTTAAAAGGCCGTCGTTTTGCAAGCATAGATGACATTAAAAGCGCATCGCTGAAAGAACTAAAGGCTATTCCAAAGATCGAGTTTTAGAAGAGTTTCGAGTATTGGAAGAAGAGCTGGCACATGTGCATAAAATCCAATGGGGACTATTTTGAAGGCGACAACATTAATGTAGACGAATAAATAAATATTTGTTTCAAAAAACGAAAATTCCCGATATTTTCTGAACACACCTCGTACGTTATAGTACAAAATGTTATAATAAATATAAACATATTGTAATATTGCTCAGTAATATTTTTTAACAAAATGCATTCGTGCAGGTGCAAAATCCTCCTCTTCGACTCGGATTTTTGTTGCCACCAGCACTTATGCTTTTTGTTAAAATATTACTTAGCAACGTGTTTTTTCGATTTTTTTGGAAAAATTAGATGCCCTTATAATATTATTTATCTACGCCAGTGAGATAAGAACTTCTTATCCCACTCATTTTGAGTGAGATAAGAAGTTCATTAACGCACGCGTTTTTCTCTGTTTTTAACCAATCAAATAAAAAAGTCAAAATGTCAAAATAACCCTAAATTAAGTCTTAGACAAAAATAATTACCGTTTATTTTTTCATTTAGAGGCGTAGATAAAAATTTGTACAATATACGTGTGATAACGCTTTATTAACGTACTTTTGCGATTGCCCAACTCGTGCATTCGCAAATTTCGCATGCGTACGTTAATAAAGCTCATATCCCACTTATATCGTAAATAACTATTACGAAAAAACCACTCGTTTTTAGGCAAACCAATTGGTTGCTATGCGAAAAATAGTTGTCAATGTTGAAGTTTCTAATTTTAAAATAAAAATGTCAAAAAATATGCGTTATGGTCAAAAAAATCATACAGAAATTTAATCGGCAGTTAATTCTAATTAAAAAAAAAATATATTCGTGAAATAGTCTTGCCAAATACCACTCGTGATAAAATTTTCCCTGAAAAATTTGATTTTTTGATTTTTATTTACTCCTTGGAAATTTTGCTCGAGGCATTAATTTTTTAAAACTTGCGAAATTTACAAAAAAAAAACATTCGTATAAAAATGAAAAATTTTATCGGTAAAATTTTACCACTATTTTTCATATACGATAAAACTCAAGTTGACTTGTGGAATCAATTGATTAATCACTTTAAGATAATAGTTTATTGGGTAAAACGTTTAATAAACGCCTTTTTAGTCATGAGCGTGTTTGCGAGCGAGTGTTTAATTAAATAAGGGTCTTGAAAAGTTTATTAACGAGTTGCATACTATACTATTTCTACGACAGTAGTGTGAAGTGAAGAAAATGTTTTATAGGAGGGTAGTCTGCACCCTAAATTTTTAAATTTAAATCTAGTTTACTCCGGAAATTTTTTTCAAATATTGGTGTTGAGAAACTATTTAAAACTTTTGTATTGAGATAATAAAATAATTTTCACATTTAGTATTAATTTACAAGAAGAGTACTTTATTTTAACAATTGTATGACATTTGAGAACTGTCAACTTACTTCAGCCCGTGACTAAAAACCTTTTGCCAACTTTAACCCGTGACTAAAAAGCCATAAAGCCACAACTTGTCAATGTGAATTTAAAAGTTCAATGATAATGGACATTTTAAAGGAGGAAGTAGAAAAAATATGTTGTTTGCGTTTTCTACTTATAAAGTTTAGAGTTCTATACTAGATTGTATGTTAAAAATAATTATAGTTCACTACTATTATTTATCTATAACAAAACACAAGTTGATAAAGAAAATAATTGTTATTTTATTAACTTTGTAAGGCAAATATTTCTCTTCTTCGACTAATCATGATTTATTTGTATTGCAATAATATTTGACGTACACTAACCATACAAAACTTATTCTTGCTTGTATTTACACTAAAGATTAATTTCCTTGATGCGGCTGTAAAAGTAGAAAAGAGAATCTAAAGAAGCATGATATACAGAGTGTTCCTAAATAATACTTATTACAAGAACAGGTCATTTAAATATGATTTAAGAAGGAAAGTTTATATGAACGCTGCCCTTACATTTTTGTAAGAATAATTTGTTGGGTTCACGTCTCCTATATTCCAAAATTATTTAAAAAACGGCAAAAAATTATCTAATATTAGTTTTAGCATTTTTAGATAAAAGTTTAAAGATTAAAGTTTAGCACTTAAATTATGCTTTAACAGAAATTTATAAAGTTTAATTTTTATAAACTCAAAACAATTGATAGTCAAAAATATTTTAAATTTAAAATGCAACTTGCAAAATATTGATTTTTAAAAGTTTTAGTTATATTTTAATCTGCAAAATTATTGGTTTAAATTTTTAAAGAGTCATTTAAATGATAAATTTTTAATACAAAAATTTTCACATTACATTTAAATGTAAGTGGCTCGGATCCCACGCTCTTGTGCCTTCTACTAAAGCCACCTTTACACCTTGTAATTTAAAAATTATCGACTTACATTAGAAGTTGTAAATTTTGTCTTAAAAATGTATCAATTTAAAATTGTTAAAAATAAAAGTTATCTGTTTAAATTTGTAAAGAGACATTTAAATGATAGTCGATACATTTTTAATGCAAAAATTACGACTTTAAAATTTAAAACTAACATTTAAATGCAATGTTCAAATTTTTGACTCTACGAATAAAATATTAAAATTCCATTTTTTAAAAATCGATATTTTTAAACTTTAACTTTTACAGTTGCATTTTATATTTAAAATATTTTGTGATTATCAATAGTTTTGAGTTTACAAAAATTTAAGTTTTATACTATTTTGGTAGAAAATGTTTTATGTGTTTTTATTTTAAATGGCTTGATACTTTTTTAAATACTAAAAAAAATAACTTAATCCAAATAATTTTGTAAAATATTTATTTAAGTTTACAAAATTCCACCCAAATAAATTATTTATATTAAAAAATGATAGTTGGAAATTTTTGCAAAAATTGAAAAGAAATAATATTGTTTCAATACATGATATATTTATTATATTTAAATTTATAAATGTAAACCTAAAATTTTTAGTTAGTAAAATTTTAAACCAATAAGATTTTAAATTAAAAAAATATTTAATAAATGTTAAAACGGCGCACATAGGGGTATTTTGTCAATCTAGCCGGTCAAAAATCAATTTTGAAGAAATTGTCAAATGTAATGAAAACCTGGTTCTTATTGTTGATAAATAATCAGAAAACGTCAAGCAACCCGTCCTGGGCTCTCATTGGCTGCACCCGCGCGCTTGTTAAAGTTGAAACTTTCATTATTTCAACTATACGTTTATTACGCGGTTCCTTAATGCGATAGTTATTAACAAAAAGTTAATATTTTATTGACAACTGATTTTTTTTTAAATATTATTGTGGATGTGGATCAAAGAGGTAATAACACATATTTTAAAATCATTTTGCTGTATTTTTTTTAATAGGATATTTATTTTTTGACGTTTGAAAAATAGTTTGAAATTTTTAAAATTTCCAACCTAATTTTACGTTTGAAAAGGTTTTTGTTGTATTTCCGGGTTCTTCCCGGTTATTATGTTAATTGATTATAAGAGTTAAAGCGGGATTTATAGATCTGACGTTGCCGTTGCCGTTCGTCGTTGCAGTTGCCGTTCAAAAGATAAACATGTGACCGTCTACCATTTCATTCATAGTTTGACGTTCGCTTGACGCCGACGTTGCAGTTGCCGTTCGAGTTGGCCAGCTTTTAACTTTGCAGTTCGTATCGCGAACAGCAGCCAATCAAAATGCTAGTTTTCCGCATGCGCAATATGATATAACCATGGATATAAATTAAATGACATTTGTTGTTTTGTTTTGATTTTTGAAAATACCATTATGGATAACAAGAATAGTGTTGATTTAGGAAAATTTAGGAAATTTTAGGTTTAATTGTTTCCAATAGTTCGTCATACAAAGCTACAGTCATTCTTGTGAATTTAAAAAATTGTTCTTCATCTAGAACTTTCATCTTTTAAAAATAAACATAAAAACGTCTGTTTTGGTTTATTGGCCGGATTCTAAAACGCCTTACACGTTTTTTCCTCCACTTGACTGCAGCTGAGGATAACAAAACACCAAAAGTACCCAACAGCAAATTATTATTCATTTTATGTTCACGTTAAACCAAATAACAAATATACACAACGAATGTTTGGATCATAGGTTCATTGAACTATCGCGACCTGAGAATTATATTGTTTTATCTCCCAAAATTTAAAGAGGAACAAATAGCAGTTTAAAGTTTAATTTATATACAAACGAAATTTTAAAAAGCTGTTTTTCCGTGTCAGATTTTTAAAAGATAGAATCTCCCAAAACCTAAACACGCAAAAACAGCTTTTTAAAATTTCATTTGTATATAAATTAAACTTTAAACTGCTATTTATTCCTCTTTAAATTTTGGGAGATAGAACAATATAATTCTCAGGTCGCGCTATGTAAAAATTGACAAGCACGATCAGATTTAAAATGGGCGATTCTGATTGGCAAGCTGTTCTCGTTGAACATCAATGTATAAATGCAATACGACGCTACTTCCCAACGGGAACGGCAACTGCAACGACGAACGGCAACGGCAACGTCAGATCTATAAATCCCGCTTTATAGTTACTACAATATAATTATAATAAAAATAGCCGCCCATACCCGCCCGCTTTGTTGCTAGGGGTGACAAACCAAAACAGTGCAAAAAATAGGATTCAAATTTGAATTTTAGATTATAGTAGGAGAGCTCGAAGCTACTTTGGCTAAAATTTTGTGTATACTTCATTTAATATTAGTAAAATATGAAAATTTTAGCCAGGCAGGGTTTGCGCGGTTGCAAAATTTCCTCACAATATTTTTAGAATTCAAAATTGTTATTTAAATTAACTTAATCCTATAGGAACTGGTTTTTGTGCATGACACTGCCGTGTCACGTATTTATTAGTGATGCGCCGAATACCGATTTGGCCGAATAGCCGAATACCGAATATTCGGCACAGCAGAGCGTTAGTGGAGTGGGGGTCTTGCGCATTACTATAGGAATTGGGTTGCTCTCGCAAGAAGCCGCTGAGGCACGGAATAAGCATTTCCGGCTGTACAGGCAGAATTTCGCTAGAAAATTTTCAAGGGCCAAGTGTAACGCTGATATTATAAGACGAGGAAGAATCATGGCATCATCTTGCTAAATTTCAGACATTTTGTTTGAGAAAAAAATAAGTTATTATTTAATGCAAAATGGTTTTATTTTACACAGGGTGGCTTTTTTAACTTAAAACAGATATTTCATGTAAAAATCACTGCAAAAAAATACACATAATCAAAATTTAATCATTTCCGGGGTTAATTTATTGGCTCTAAAATTAGTCCCCTCCCCTCTCCTTGTGGGCCTGGAGGGGGGTCACTTTTAAATCTTAAATGGAAACCCCTATTTTTTCAGAGTATTCTGATTTTTGTGCTTACGTACGATTTTCTTTTTTCTTTTTCCTATCCCCCACTCCCTGTAGTTGGGGCGGGAAGTAACTTGGTTTAAAAAATAAATTTGACCATTTACAATAAGAACTTAGAATTTTACTAGGAATTAGGCAGATCATACGTATTTTTAGCACTAAAATCAGAATCCGTCAAAAAAGTAGGGGTTTCCAGTTAATATTTTAAAGTTACCCCCCCACCCCACCTGCAAGAAGTGGGGAGGGGGACTGATTTTAGCACTAATAAATTATGTCCGTTATGATCAAATTTTGAATATGTTTATTTTTTTCCAATGCTTTTTACAGGAAATATCTGAAAGTTTCAAGTTAAAAAAGCCACCCTGTATATATTTTTTCAATATTTTAAGTCATTTTATATTGAAAAACACTTACGATGCCCTAAAGTTAACCAGCGAGTTGTTAAAAATAAAAATAAATTAATAAATAATTTTGACCGGCTAGATCAGCAAAATACCCCTATGTGCGGCGTGCCATATTTTTGTGTTGTAATCTTAAAATAATAAAAGACATAAAACAGTTTACGGTTGTGTCTATGATTTATAAGGAAGAAAGAAAGAAAGAAAGATAGAAAGAAAGGAAGGATTAAATTAATGTTGTAAAGGGTATAAAGAGCATGTTTTGTTTTCTAAGTGTAACATAATCAAAAAAGAGTGACAGAAGGTGCGCTATCATTATTTTAGAGTAGTCTCAGGAATAACAAAAAGTGCATGCCGGCAAATTTGAAGGTATGAGAAAGTAATAATGGAAAAGATAAAGTATTCGAGCGAGATATCAGCTGAAAGCTTTGCAATTTCACTGAACATCCGAAAATATGAATGAAATGTATGCAATATTTTTTGTAATATGTGAAAAGAGATTTGCACGGCGCAATTTTTTGTTTCCGACCGCCTCGGTCCGCGATTTGTTTCAACCCCGTCGCAACATATAATGGGACAATCTTTAAAAATGGTACTTTTTATGGGTGGATAATAATAGACACGAAGTGGAGACCACACAGGGAATGTTCGTTCTTTGTCCGCGCATAATGGAACAAAAATATTGCAGCCAGGCCGCCATTTAGCGTTCTTACGCGGATTTGCATTCGAATAACTTCCGCTTAACCTTTCTAATGTAAGGAATTATTTTACAAAAACCCAATATATTTCACCTTTGTACTTAAGAAAACGCTTTCTTTCCTTCGTTTTTATCATTATAAAACCACATTTTTCTTTTTTAAACGACATTATTTAAAACTGCCTTTTCGTGCTTAAATATATGGGTGATTTTACAAAAGTTTGACAACTTGATGTCATCAGTCAATACACTGAAAGAAATTTATGTTTCATATATGGACTACCACATACATTGCTAAAACAAACATATAATATATTTACCTTAACCATTTTTATATTTAGTTTTAACATATTATGTTAAAACTAAATATAATATATGTTTGTTTTAGCAATGTATGTGGTAGTCCATATATGAACCACAAACATTGCTAAAACAAACATATATTTCTTTCAGTGTAGAGGGGTATTTTAAAATTTTTTGTAAATATTTTAGTATATTATAAAAGATCCAGGTTTTTTTAACTTGTCCACCCAATTTTAATGTATTTTTTCAAAAGCACGTTTGTAGAAAAACATAATAAATATTCAAAAAACATTGGCGTGTCACAACTCCTAAATCAAATATTTGAGTGATTTTATTTTAAAATATATTCAATTTATCTTAAATTTTTCAATTTCACTACAAACTATAAAACATTAAATAATGTATTTTTCATATTTTATCATAGATTCAAATAATAGCAATTTTTAAAAAATTGATCATCTTTGTACTCACTTTTACCCGTCAGTTCTGTGTTCAATGTTAAAATTCAAAATTCCTGCGAAATAAAAGTTTAAACGTCAAGTCCTCGTGTTGGTAAAAAAATACCCACAGAGCCCGCTCTTTACACGATAGTCATCTTAAAAACAATGCAAGCGGCGAAGTTGTGGTAAATACACGTATAGTTCCAGTCAAAATTTCAGTACTGTGCTGAGTAGTTATTTTCTTACGTATATATATTTCATTGTAATTTATATAAGTCTATATGTGATTTGTTGATAAGTAGCATCCACTAATAAAAAATATCAGTAAAATACTTAATTCCGAATTATAATCTCAAATTTGTATCCCATTCATCAGTACCCTGTCGTCAGTTCCATGTTCGATGTTTCATTTAACTTTTTTTTGCAAACTTCAATTTAAATTCTGCTTGGGCAGAACTTGTTTATTTAATGTCATTATAAACTCATATAAATTTGGTGTGGGTCCCACATCTAATAATTGAGATATCCGTATTCCCAAAACCCACCAGCCGCCACTGATGTGTGGTATTATTTGATTTTAAAATATTTAATGTATAATATGCTTAAAGTTGGAATAAATCTTATATTTTCCAATAAATTATGTATTTAATTAGTACCCTCGTATACTCGTCCCTTCCCTTGCATTCGTGGTATAAACGTGTATGTATACAATTGAAGAACTAACTGACACTAAAAAAGTGTTCCCCATTTAAGTCACTTCCACAATATAGAACCGTTTCTATTACGTGGTAGAGATTTTGGCAATATACTTTACAGTTCCAATTACTTGGGTTATAAAGGTCACCGCAATTTCATGACCCTAATATATATATATATATATATATATATATATATATATATATATATATATATATATATATATATATATATGTATAATATATATATATATATATATATATATATGTATATATATATATATATACAGCCCGTTTAGAGTAAAACCGAATATAGAGAAATATATGGGGCGTGGCCTCGCCTCCCTCCAACGCGCGACACAGTAGCTAAGCAAATAGCCTGCATCGCTAATGAGATTTTTTGCATTATCATTTTAATTTTTAAGGTCGTCTTACCTGCTCGACCTTTCGTCATGTCGTTTATCACACAAGCTATTGTGACGCGCGTTGGAGGGAGGCGAGGCCACGCCTAAAACGTTTCCCTATATTCGGTTTTACTCTGAACGGGCTGTATATTTAATAAATGTTGTGTTGTGTAAAATTTTTTGGCATGAAAATAAGATTTTTTGTAAATAATTGTTAAAATGTATGTTAATAATCAAAAATTAATTAAATTAACCAATTTTGTTTTTAATCCTGAATAGGTTTTTCACTATGGTCTTTTTTTTTGTTAAAATAGCGGGTGTATCTGAGAATAGGCGCACCCCTGTAACTTTTTTATTTATGAAGATAGACACATGAAATTTGGCATGGTTAATTAGGATATAAAATGCCACTTATAAGACTACAAAAATAATTTTTTGAACTTCCGGTTTCGCCGGAAATGATACCAACTTTCGGTTTGTAAATGGAATGCCCTATATATTTTTACATATTTGGAATCCTGAGGAAATTCTGAGTCAGACAGCATCCTCAAATTGACCTTTTGACGTTTCGTCATCAGAAAGTGCATCATCATAAAAATCAATCTAGAGTGCTTTGATCTATCTTATTTTCTTCTAATGGATTCACACAATTTCTGAAAAATGGAACTTGCCTTAGAAAGTTGTTATTTAGCTATTTTCAGCAGTAAACTTGTCAAAATTAGTTTTTCTCAAATAGTTCATCCTAAATTTGTAAAAATATATAGGACGTTCTATTTAAAAACCAAAATTGATATCATTTCCGGCGAAACCGGAATTTCAAAAAATTCATTTTGTACTCTTATAAGTGGCATTTTCTATCCTAATTAACCATAACTTTGATGTGTCTATCTTTATAAATAAAAAAGTAACAGGGGTGCGCCTATTCTCAGATACATCCGGTATATAGGTATGGGTTAAATTAAAATGCCTCCACATGCTTAAATCCGGCCCTGAAATAAAGTAATATGTTAACAATTAAACAAAAAATGAATTATTTAAATTTAATAATAATAATAAAATTTACTTATTTGTAATACTTTTAGTGAGTACATTTCAATAGTTTATTCTATTCTAAATGTTTTTTCTATTATTTATTTCCTAAAGTTTTAAAAATAATATTAAAATAAATAAATTGCAAAACAGTTAGTCTTTATTGTTATTACAATGAAAACTTTTACCACAGTTTTTATTTATATCACATCAAGGAAAGTTTCCAACAGGCAACAGGGTCAGATCAGTATTTGAGGAAGCAATAATCGTACGGAGATAGTCCAATTCTTCTTGATGTACGTCCCAGCCGGTCAGTTGCCCGATAACCTTCAGATTCGGACAGTGTCCCATCAAAAGTTCAACGGAAGTTGATGTCAGTGCCCTTGCGCATGAGAACCACAACTCTTCGAGATTAATAAAATCGCATTCCCGCGCAAAGTCTAAACAAATCGCCGTCCGTCATGTTGATTACGCACCCGACCACGATCCGTTTCAAGAAGGGGCTGTTCGATAGGAAAAGTTTGATCACGAAATCGGACACTTCGCAGTAGAGAATTTCTACATTGGACAGGCACATAAAGAACGTGTCCAGCTGCGAGAAAGTCAGTTTTATTTGGAAGCATTCCAGCGTCTGTAGGTTAGGAGCGTTCACACAAATCTCGGAAAGGTCAAGGGAACAGTTTTTGTTGTGGTTTAATTTAAGCACCTGCAGTTGCGGGCCCGACATTCGTAGCAAATACATCAACTCGGCTGCAATGGGTCTCGTTAATTTTAAACAGTTCAGCTTCTTAATGCAAACGAGTTTCTCGATTACTCCCGGTTCAGGGTTGGCGACGTGAATGCTCTCCAAATTTGGACATAAATTTAATATTGCCCCTATTACATCCAAATTCGTGCCTGTGTCGTGCAAATACGTTAGCTTTGTTTTAATTGTGCGCTCTTTATTTGCAGAATCAATATGGCCTGTCCTGTAAATGAATATGTTCGGATGCTTGTCAGATTCGGCAAACTTTGTATCAAGTCTGCAATTAATTCCGGGCCGCTCGATTCTTGCTGACACAAGTCCAATTTTCCGAAATTCCCTATGTCGAGAATACGTATATTGTCACTTTTTAGCTTCATAATGCCTGCAGCTGAATAGCACGCTTCTCCGCAAATGTCTAAAAACGAAATGTCCGCACACTGCACTATTGCTTCTATCACGGCATCATTAACTATATGCGGTATAATTAGTACTCTTAAACACTTCAAACTTTTAATTAGTTGGCACAGCGAATCTGGGTAGTCCCGCACCCAAACTCCCTTAAATTAAGATGCTGCAGCCTCTTGCCCTTCGCGCAAATAGTTTGCAATATTTTATCATAATAAGAGTTCGGAAATATGCCGGTATCTAACTTTTTAACATCTTCCCTAAGCAAAACTTGCAAGCAACTGAATCTCGTCGAAGCATCAAGATGAATGGAATTCAAAATATGTTTTAATAAGTCTTGAACAACCTCATATGTAGCCCCCAGTATGTAATTTTCCACTGCGTCGTCGTTCAGACCCTCGTCGTCGGCCAGCGCGTGTATAATTTTGCTCGAGATCACTTTAAGGCTATATAATTTAAGGGCGGAACTAAATTTTTAGGAGACATCGCGCACTTGCTGCACTATTTGTATTAAACAGCTGTTTAACAATAACAACCCAAACCGGGAACACCGAAGCTAAATTTAGACCCGGCATACTGCCATGCTTTTATACGTTTACTCGGTATTTTTGTCGAAA
The DNA here is from genome assembly GCA_921294245.1 of Brassicogethes aeneus. NCBI lineage: Eukaryota > Metazoa > Arthropoda > Insecta > Coleoptera > Nitidulidae > Brassicogethes > Brassicogethes aeneus. The sequence goes on from OV121134.1 coordinate 54,414,469, forward strand.
ATTGAAAATATTTACTATTTATAAACGCAAACTGTTGCTGGTCGAAAACTGTTAGTATGTAGCAAGAAATATTTTTGCAAGTTTGAATTACACTGGTCAACACATTTTCTACTTCTGTTTTTATTAGAAACTATGCAAAACTCATTATATTTTATATACATAATGTTTTTTTCTACTCTCAACTTTAAAACTTCCATTATCGTACATGTTTCCATGACACTAAGTGACCTTCTAAATACAAAAGTTGTGGCTTTATGGCATTAGTCACGGGCTGAAGTAAGCAATAGGTTTTTAGTCAGAGGCTGAAGTTAGTTTTAAGATAGTTGACAATTTCATACAATCGTTAAAATAAAGTAGGTAGGTACCCATCTTGTAAAATATTACTTAATGTAAAAATTATTTTATTATCTCAAAACAAAAATACAAAATTTAAATAGTTTTTCAATGCCAATATCGATGGTTATTTGACAAAACATCGTAAGCGACAATTTTGTTGAATTACTTTTTATTTTATCAAAGTGTCAGTTACGATAAGCTGCACATGTTAACATAATAGTTATCCCAATTTTGGAATCTAATATTGGTCAGTTTGAATATTTTTATTATTGTAAGCGCCTCTTCTTTTTAATTTGTTACCGATTTATAACGTAAGCGCCTATATGTTCCCGACAAATAATCGTAAGCAACTCCGAGACATGGCGTTTGCGATTTAACATTGTGTCGCTTACGATAATATTGTGCTCCCGCCTTGATCTATTAAGGCGTTATTACCGCTCTAAACAGTTTATTCGTGAGTATACCTGCACCGTGGTGATTGCTACCAAGTTTTAAAACAATATTTTATTTGATCAAAAACTTATAATTCCTTTTTTTTAATTGCATTATTAATAGTTATCCTAATTATAATTGTTTTTACGTAGTGTGGTTCGTTAAAAGTGTTTTTTGTAGTTATTGTATGTTGTTCTAGCGTCAAATAATTTGACTCAAATTTATAACGGTTAGATGACGGTACCATGGGTTAGATCATGGAGCCTACACAAGGAGTCCGAACATCATGTAAACAAGAATCCTCCCAAGATAAGAGGGCGCTGGTGTTCCGTTTATTCTAAAACAATTGTTTAATTTGTACCGAAACGCTAGCATCGACAGTCAGCGCCGCTGGTGGTGAAAAAAAGAAACTTAATTTGTACAATTTAGAGGGCAGGTTTTGTCAATTTTCCCTATTAAGTTCGGGCTCCTTGTGTAGGCTCCATGGGTTAGATACTGGTTGAATAAAAATCGTTCGGTTTTTTCAAATAAAACTAATGTAGAATTTCATTTTCAAACATTGTTTGGCAATATATCGTTGGTGATATTTTATAAATTAATTGTTTTGTAATTTTTTTTTATTTAATAATAAAAGTAAAAAAAAATAATGTCGCTAACGATGTTTTGACAAAAGTAATCATCAAATCTATATCCCACAAAGTAACGTACATGTAACTTAAGCGGCAAGACTAATTTTACATTTTCCTAAAGAATCTTTAGTAAAGATGTTTTTATAAAATATCGTATGCCACAAAATTTAATGAAAATTTTAGATTTGATTCGATCTTACTTAAATATTTGAATTCTACATTAATAAAATAATGCCTAGCCTATAAGTTTTCAAATAAAGAACTTTAAAAATAAAGCTACCAAACAAAAAAAATCTCTTCTGTAAAATTTAGGTTTTGTCGCTTACGATGTTTTGTCAAATAACCATCGATATTTGAAAAGTTTATAATATATTATGAACATTGTACTTGTAATTTCGCCGGCAGTAAACTAGATTTAACTTAATTTCGGGTGGAGACTCCAACATTTTCTTCACTTTCACTGTGAAATAATATTGTTAGTCCATTTTCATGAAACATTTCGATTTACAGATACAAATTTGACATGTTCACCTGTGCTGGTAATACAGATTCCTATTCCTACGGTTACTCTATTTTTGTATAGATGTCGCTTTATACATACATATAGACTGTTCAAAATTTCATGATCATTTTAACACCAAATTAACACCATACATGGTCTATATCGATACAAACCAAAATGGTGTTAAATATGATTCGTTGGTCCAGTGTAAATTCAAATATTCAATAGTGTAAATTTAACTTTCACACAGTAATAAAATAAATTTTATAAAATTACCTGTTGTAAATTGAACTTCTTTTAAGTGTTAAATATTATGTGTTTTTGGTCAAATTAAATCATACTACACAGAAAAAAAGGAAACAGGAAGTTCCTTGACGCATTACTTGTATATTACCAGTGGTATTATTCCAGAAAATTCAACATTCAACTCGCTAGAGATAATGTTTTCAGTGCGTTCCACCAACTTAAAATACTTCAAGTATTGACAGCTGTTTTCACCTATTTAAGGTCTCTTTAGTATCGAACAACTTGTAGTGTCACACCAAAGCAAAGGACTACCTGAGCTTATATACTCTTCATGTAAGTCAACAGAGGCGAGATTTAAGAACATCACGTGATCCACACCGCCTTTGCCGCGATCGGTACATACTATGCAACCAGGAATGCACGGCAAATTATTTTAATCGTATTAACAGAGTGCTTTATGTTGAAGTAACTGTTATTTTACAAACAAGATATTTAGTAAACTGAACCATACAGCGGGTTGGTTTCAAGTTTCAAGTTTTTTGGGTTAATTTAACCAATTTAAAAAAATAAAATAACTATCTGGTTTAGTATTGTCTAACTAATTTTTGTTGATATTAACCTTTCCACAGTTGATCTAAATAAATATTTATGTGTCAACTAAATTAATTTAATTAAATGAACTATTACTTTTTTTCTGTGTAGGTGCACTTCTCAAATATTTTTAGATAAAAACCGTTTTGGTGTTTGCTGTATATAACATTTTCAACATAATTCATGGTGTTTATATTAACATCACTTGGTGTTGGATTTTGACACCATTTTAAGATTACTCTTTACACCACAGATATTTTAAACAGTGTATAATTTAAATCATTTTAAGATAATAATAAGTATTTGTCGTAGAAAAAGTATAGAATGCAACACTCATTTAATTAAGCACTCGCTCGTTCCTAAATTACATTCGTGACTAAAATGGCGTTTATCAAACTTTATACATAATATACTATTATCTTCTAGCATTCTATAATTTAGGCCGTATTATTTTCAACGCTCACTGCCAAAATATTCGATTATCTCCTGGGCTGTAAAATAATATAGACCAATCAGGTGAAGTTTTTTTCATCCTATCATTTAAAATTGAATATAAATTAGAAATAAATTTAAAATTAACGTGTTTGCTTTGAAATCCAAAACCACATTACAAATCGAAAAGGTTAAATAAGCTATAAACGTAACTGATTTAAATTAATTTTCAGTGCAAAGAAAAGCAAAAAGTTTATCATGCTGTCGCGTAGCTTCAACTCACAAGTGGCCCTATTAATGTGGTACGAAAATAAATGCTTCTTTTGGCAACATAAAAGAGGTTATTTACTTTGACAAAGCACGATTTTTATCTTCCCTGTCTCAAAATGCTTGCTATAATTTTCAACATTAACGTTATTTGGTTTACTTAAAAATCTAAATTGCAAAGTTATTTATAAATTTTACAATAAATTTTACCGTTATGGTTAAACGGAATTTTTGTTTTGCACTTTGCGATAGAGAGCGGATTTAAATTTCCGAACTATCTTAATAAAGCGGGGCGTTTCCATAAATTTAATGGGCATTAATAACTATCCAAACTAGTAAGTCCCTGATATATTCCAATAAGTACGATGTGTGGTTCTAAAGTCCATTAAATAAAAAGTAAAAAACTTTTCTTAAAACCATTATTATAATATGCCAGCGATGTGAAAGATATACCGTGTGGTTTATTATATATGGTATACCAGGCATTTAAAAAGGTTTAATTGAACTTTTATAATTATATAATTTTAAGTTTTTCAAAAAACTAATACCTTAAGAAAACTGTATTTAATCACTTTCACGGTTACACATAGAAAAAAACATGACGAAAAGTGCTTGCAACGAAAAACCATAAAATTGTAAATTTAAGCAAAATCTTGTTCTTTTGAATTTTATGTACAGTATTCTTAATTCTGTCTCGTAATTGCTTTTCTTTGTAATTTTATCTGCATTTATGAGAAAGTTTGTATGTTTTTTACTATTATATGAATTTTATAGACAAAAATTATATGTTTATAAAACTGTATGCCTTAAAATCTCCAAAACAAAGGTGGATCGGAAAAAAATATGCATTTTTTGGTTGGAATCCAATCTCAAAAGCAAATTAATATTTTTTGTCTCTTGGTATTCATTACCCTGTATAGTAAGTATAGCCGTACCCGGTACCCACTGTATGGATTTTAAGTGAAACCCGGTACACGGTTATAAAAACCACTACCCGGTACAAAAGACTAGGAGACAAAACTAGAATTTAAAAGAAGTTAAAAGTCACCTAAGATAAAATAAAATTACAAACATCCAAAGAGCACAACAATCCAAAAGTTTTTACTATTAGTACTATTACTACACTGTTTAAAATATCTGTGGTGTAAAGAGTAATCTTAAAATGGTGTCAAAATCCAACACCAAGTAGTGTTAATATAACACCATGAACTATGGTTGAAAATGTTATATATAAACCAAACACCAAAACGGTGTTCATCTAAAAATATTTGAGAAGTGCACCTAAACAGAAAAAAAGAAATAGTTAATAGTATTTATTTTTGTATTTTTTTCAACTGTGGAAAGGTAAATATAAACAAAGATTAGTCTGACGGTACTAAACCAGATAGTTATTTTATTTTTTTTTTAAATTGGTTAAATTAACCCAGAAAACTTTACTGAAACCAACCCGCTGTATGGTTCACTTTACTAAATATGTTGTTTGTAAAATAATAGTTACTTCAACCTAAAGCACTCTGTTAAAACGATTAAAACAATTTGCCGTGCATTCCCGGTTGCATAGTGTGTACCGATCGCGGCAAAGGCGGTGTGGATCACGTGATGTTCTTAAATCTCGCCTCTGTTGACTTACATGAAGAATATATAAGCTCAGGTAGTCCTTTGCTTTGGTGTGACACTACAAGTTGTTCGATACTAAAGAGACCTTAAATAGGTGGAAACAGCTGTCAATAATTGAAGTATTTTAAGTTAGTGGAACGTACTAAAAACATTATCTCTAGCGAGTTGAAGGTTCCATTTTCTGGAATAATACCACTGGTAATATACTAGTAATGCGTCAAGGAACTTCCTGTTTCCTTTTTTTCCTTTTTTCTGTGTAGTATGATTTAATTTGACCACAAACACATAATATTTAACACTGAAAAGGAGTTTAATTTACACCAGGTAAAATCTATTTTAATACTGTGTGAAAGTTAAATTAACACTTTTTTAGTATTTGAATTTACACCGGACCAACGAACCATATTTAACACCATTTTGGTTTGTATCGATATAGACCATGTATGGTGTTAATTTGGTGTTAAAATGGTCATGAAATTTTGAACAGTGTAGTACTTGATGTCAAATAAAATGAAAACGAGGCCTTTGAAAAATAGATTAAAGAAAAATGCAGCGAGCTTATAAAGGATTCGAGGAAATCCACCCCAGGTTGGGGTCTAAGTCACCAAAGCTCTAAAACTACTAAAACTGTTAAAGAGGAGATATAACCCCAGTACCACAAAAATATTGGCCCAATATTCGTTTGATGATATTGGGCCAAAATATCTTTCGTCAGATTTTTTCTAGCATGGTACAATATTGAAACCCAACATTGGCCCGAAGTTGTTTGACATTATATAATCGATATTGAAAATCCGCATTGGCCCAATATTCGTTTGATGATATTGGGCCAAAATATCTTTCGTCAGATTTTGTCTAGCATGGTCCAATATTGAAACCCAACATTGGCCCAAAGTTGTTTGTTCTTGGGTTATGTAGATCGTGAAGGAATCCTCTGCACTCAAACTTACTCGATTAACTTAGCCATTATTTGTTACTTAGCAGATCAGCCCCACTCCAATCATTGTTTAGTTGTATCATCACAGATGCACATCTCCAACTGATATTTGTAACCTATAGGTATATATAGTTATCAAGCCTGCGTAAGCAGCGGTGAGATGTATAGCAACCATATTTGTTTATAACTTTGTTAATAAGTTTTGCTTTTAGAATTTTGTGAAGCAGTTATGTTTAATATTGGCCATTTTACCTTTTAATTAAGTAAATAAAATTAATATTTTTATTCCATTCTGGGACATTAAGGCTAGTCCAAGGACATCCTAAAAGCATCAAAAACTTTGGAAAAAGTAGTTTTAGTTTCAAAATTTTAGGCCTGTTTCTTATGTTTATTTCGTATTTATTTATTAAATTTTAAAATTAAAATAACAGTTTCTTTAAATATTTTGGTGATAGTAAACATAATTAAAATTAAAATACACTCACAGGCAAAATAATCGATCCACACAAATTTTCGATGAATTTCAATCGCAAATAACTTTTTTATTTGTTTTCGGATTTAAACAAATATTAAAGAATATTGTAGATACATTAATGGAGAATCGCTCACATTTTAAAAATTACTAAAAAATATACGTACGTTTATAATATACAGGTTTAAACAAAAAGATGTTTTTTACCATAAGTTTAAGACACTCTGTAGAGTGGCAAAACCGTATATTGTTCTAAATTAATTTTAATTATCAAGTCACTTCTATTTTTAACAGTTTTGTTTTTGGTTCACCTCGTTATATCTATTTTTGTGGAAAATATGGATTTTTTAAAAAAACATTGCAATTTCCAAAATTTTTCCTGTATGAAGAACTAAGGTTGCTATGGTCCATCCATAGCCTATGGAGGATGAAAGTGACAGTTTTGTTGAATCATCCCATACTTAGATATGTCATATACAGCTTTCAAAAGCTATCAAATTGTTTTTTGTAAATTAATGTGTTCATACTTTTAAAAATGTTGCCCTTTGTACTTTACTTCTTGTGACGTTTAAAACACTTGCCACGTAATACTGTGACCGTCCATCCTGGATTAAATTAATGGCTCTGGCAACATCAGTCGGAGACATATCCATTTTTTAAAGTAAGAAGACACCTCAAAATTTAAAAATTAATTTGCAAAAAACAATTTAATAGCTTTTAAAAGCCGTGTATGACATGTCAAAGTATGGGATGATTCAACAAAACTGTCACTGTCATTCTCCATAGCCTATGGATGGACCATAGCAACCTTAGTTCTTCATACAGAAAAATATTGGAAATATCAATGTTTTTTTTAAAAATCCATATCTTCCACAAAAATAGATATAACGAGGTGAACCAAAAACAAAACTGTTAAGAATAGATGTGACTTAATAAATAAAACTTAATATACCACTCTACAGAGTGTCTTAAACTTATGGTAAAAAACATCTTTTTGTTTAAACCTGTATATTATAAACGTACGTCTATTTTTAGTATTTTTTAAATTGTGAGCGATTGTCCATTAATTTATCTACAATATTCTTTAATATTCGTTTAAATCAGACATCAAATAAAAAAGTTATTTACGATTTAAATTCATCGAAAATTTGTGTGGAACGATTATTTTGCCTAAAGTGTATTATACAATAAAATGATTAAAAAATATTTAATATAAATCTGGCCTACTTTCCTTCATGTATTATAATAAAATTCTCCATTTTTAAATTGTGATGCTTTAAAAGTAAATCCGCATATTTTTAATGCAAAATCTAAATTCCAATAAATTTCACCGTAGCGATGATGAGGCACAGCATTATCTTATTATTTACCCTATGACGTGCAAGCATGGCGCTTTAAGAAGTATCGTATCCTAGGAGGCTGCGACGAGAAGATGAAATGACAACAGAGCATCGGCTTATCAGCAGCGTGACAGCCGCCTGCTTCGATCTTAAATCAACGGTCCCGCCACTTGATAGATGTTGATTCTTCTTTTCATAGGAAATTACCTAATAGACGTCAATATGTCTCGGGATGCGAGGCGAGGTGATGCGCTTCCTTTACAACTTTAAATTGGATTTACTTTGAATGCTCACGTGACTTTTTCTGTTGTCCTTTAATAAAAGGAGTGCGGCGATCGTGAGTTGGCTGGGAGATTGAGCCATGAATCAATTTTGCAATTAATGCATTAATTACGCAGGTTATAAAGTTTAACTAAGATATAGTTTGACCATTTTTATATTTTGAGTACTTGGTTAGTGGGTCATTTTCAAGAAACACCCGCTTTCAGGAAAATGAAGATTTTTTTTTGCTTAAATTGACTTTTGGTTGGATTTTTATAAATGTTTAGAGTTTTGTTTACTTACATTTAAGACAGGCAGTGCACTTTTTAATTTTTTTTGCGTTTTTTCCAGAAAAATGCTTTACATGTCTCCACTGTGTTACCAATTTGAAATCCAAAATTTAATTCAATAAAAAAAGTTGTTATAAAAATAATTTGAAATAAAATGTACTTAGTTCACAAACTTTTGACTGCAATTTTATTTTTTATTAAAAATTGTATGCCTTTTTTAAATATTTATGTTAGTTGAGTTACTTTTTAAAAGACACCATTCCGATTCTTTGTTAAAAAAACAATGCCATTAATATTTTCTTTTAGTCACTGTATTAGTGAGTTAAACTCTAATTTATAAACAGGTATTACCAAGTGATAGTAAAATCATTTTAAGGATTTTTTTTAACATAAACTAAAAAAAGTAACGAAATAGACATTAGTATCACAACGGACTGGGGTACACAAAGGACTTAATCAGATAACGTAAAAGAGAAACTATATAGGGTGGTACGATTTTAGAGTAATGCATAAACAAAATCCCTTGTAGTGGTGCTCACTTGCAGAATAACAACTTAGATTTCTAAATTATAGACACCCTTTTTCTTTGACTATAAGCTGATGTCTTTTAGTACTTGTATATTGCGTGGAATTTTCCCTTGGATGTAATCTATATCATAAGTTGTAATCACAAATAATTTTAAATTGGTTTATCATAAACTACTTTTAATAAAAGCGACGGTAAATATCCACTTTGTTGTCGAAAAATTCTATTGCGTTACCCTAAATTCCATTGCGTTACCATAAGGTAAGGTAATGGACTCGGTAACGCAGTGGACAAAGTTTTGTGAAACCATATTTAAAAAATAATAATAAAACATTACAGTCATTAATTACTCTCAATGAGCTTTAGTGCCCTAAAATAAACATAAACATGAAAAATAGTATTTTTTCTTACCTTATTTTTATTATTTTTTTGAGTAACTTAGCGGACAAACAATTATTACATTCGCGTTACCCGCACCTGTTTCAACCGATATCTTCTTCCTGATTGAATAAATAAATTCAGCTGGGTAATGTGTAGGTACGTCCGAACATCATTTGTTAATCAAGTGAGTGCCAAAAAAGTTGCCATATATATGTTTTTTTTTTTAATATTCTATCGGTAACGCGACGGACGTAACGCAACGGAAAAAATGTCTGGGACATGAGTCAAATTTAAGAAAAGTAGATTAAAATTAATTAATTTATATATAAATTGTTTACTTTGTTAACTAAGGATGTTATGGATTGCTATAAAGCAACATAAAGTTCTGGTTATTCAATATTTAAAAAAAACATGTATGTAAGTTTTATAAAACGCTTATGGGACATGCGAAAATGTGTTTTTCAAAATTAAAAAAAAAATATTCTGATAAAACAAAACAAACATTTTCTGAAAGAGTTTACTAAGGGCTTGTTAGGCTTTCACTTGGTTTTTTAAATCAATAAGATCCGATAATTTTTTACAAAGTTATTTGAATTCAAACTTACGGACAGCGGAAGGCAGGTGTTTTTTGAAAACGACCCAAGTAATAATTCCACAGTAGAAAAATCGCTGTTTCGGTGTTATATTAAATTGTTTTTTTATTCTGGATTAATAAAGTTAGAGCGGCATTGAAAATCAACCATGTGTTAAACGAAACACGATAGAAAATAGCAGCAAGACATAATCACCAATACTTTTTATAAAAGGCAGACCTGCCTTAGAGCGGTTGAAAATAATAATATGGTAAATAAAATATATATTCTGCAATACAAAAAGAGTTATTATGGTCGGAATAAAAAATAAACCAAGTGAAAAGACACAAACATTAGCGATTGTCAATCGATATCAAAGAATCGTATCATCTGGTCCATTGTTGATGTATCAAAAGATATTTGGTAGATACAAAGTGGTTGAAATCAAAATACATTTTCACATATAACACACCAGTGCCGGCCTAAACATGTTTTACGTATTATTAGTTTTATGTTTTCTAATTATTTAAAAATTTGTATTAATTTTTATTGGTTTTTAATAATATTTAATAAAATTTTTAAATGTGACGAAATTTGAAAACAAAAATTTTGCCTTGTCTTGTCGGGTATTGTCTACCAGACAAAGTCTAGTCTTTATTGTTATTTTTACGCACATCCCTTGAAACAGTGAAAATGCTCACTAAAATTTACTCTATTTTTAACGATGGTCCATTCGGTATTGTGCGATATTTTCCATTATAATATTATTTCAGGATGCATTGCCTCTATCAGTTCCTCTGTCAAATTTTTACAAGCAAACAATTTTTCATTCTTTATAGTAGAAGCATATGCAACACATACATATTAGTTAATAATTTTACAAAATTTAATTGTTTTTCATAGTATTTTTTAAACATTAACATACGACTCTTTACTTCAACACTAAACTACTACTATGCAGTAGGTTTTGCAAGTTTTATATATACTTATTATGGTATTTAAAAAGTATGTAAAAGAACAAAGTTGCGATATCCTACACTAAAGATCAAAAGATCGGGGTACTCCAGGGCATTCTATATTATAAACGATCTTGTTGAATATGTTAAAACTACAGTTATAATAAACATTATTATTATCAATATTCGATAGTTTCCACCATGACCACCAATATTATAATAATATAATATAATATAATAATAATAATTATTATTATTATTATTATTACAAGACAAAATTATATAAGAAAAAACTTGGATAATGACATTCTAAAATATCGATGGCTGACAGTAAAAAGGTAATACAAATTTAAAAAAGTTAGAGATGGCTATATGGCCGGTATATAATTGGCAACTATCTGACGAGAAGGCTTTAAAAAAGGAGAAGGGTTTGTTTTTCTTAAACATAAATAATATTAATATTTTATATTTAATTTTTCCTGAAAATATATCCAAGTTGGATTATTATAATAAGCTTGAATCACTAAGAAGACAAGAGAAACCTTATGTTAGTGGAGGTGACTTTAATGCAAAATCCAAAATTGTCACTCTTTATAGACATAATTTTTACGACATAATTTTTACGACATAAGATGCAGACCATATAAGGGAAGTAAGTTTTCTTCGAATTCCATGGTAAATCGAATGGGAGCGTGTGAAGCTCATATTTATGAAACATGGATATCAAGATATCAGGCTTTAAATAACTTGTCCGACATCGACATATTTCTTTTTCCAAGGGGAATCCTATAAACAGGTGCCGCTATGGAATCTCTCTTGTCATCAACCCGAAAATAAAGTACCTATATATTCAATCGGAGCGATCAAAACACATACGAGGGTGGATCAATAAGTACCCGTGTTAGAAAGGAAGAAACAAGTTTTTCAAAAAATTTCATTTCTATTTTTCAACGTAATCTCCTCCCAACGTTTCTGCCATTTTTAACCCCTCGAAAAAATACGATTTCCCAAACTCAGCTAAATACGCTCCAGTCTCGACGAAACAGCACTTTTTTCTTAGCCAAATGAGGCCGTGTCTCCTTCAATTTTTCATCGAATCGGTCCAATAATTCACTATAGTACTGCCCTGTGATCGTACTTCCTTTCTGCAAAAAGTCCATGAGGATTATTCCCTTGGAATCCCAAAAAATAGTGGCCATGATCTTTCCGGCCGATGGGACCGTCTTTGCTTTCTTCGGAGCAGATTCACCCCGAAAAATCCATTGCTTCGACTGTCGTTTAGTCTCTGGCGTATAATAATGTATCCAGGTTTCATCAACGGTGACGACTCGACGCAAAAACTCCTGCGAATTTCGATTAAAGAGGTCCAAACACTGCTTCGACATTGACAGCCGTATCCGCTTGTTGTCCACCGTAAGCAATCGCGGCACCCATCGGGCAGATACCTTTCTCATGTGTAACTTATCATGCAAAATATTAATTGCCGTTCCGTATGATAAGCCTACGGCCTCTGCTACTTCTCGCACTTTCGTTCGGCGATCTGCGACAATCATGTCTTGGACCTTTTTAACGATTTCCTCGGTAACAACGTCTGCCGGGCGGCCTGGTCGCTCCTCATCAAAAACAGATGTACGACCACGTTTAAATTCGTTGAACCAATATCTTACGGTTGTCATAGATGGTGAAGGGTCCCCATAGACAGCATCCAACTTCACTTTTATTTCTTCGCATGTTTTTCCATCCAAAAATGAAAAGCAAATTACGGATCGATATTGTTCTTTTTCCATTTTATCGATTAATGCGACACACGTATGGTACAAGTGGCTGCCAAATAAAAACCAACCTAGTATGTGTTTTGATCGCTCCGATTGAATATATAGGTACTTTATTTTCGGGTCGATGACAAGAGAGATTCCATAGCGGCATTCCCCTTGGAAAAAGAAATATGTTGATGTCGGACAAGTTATTTAAAGCCTGATATCTTGATATCCATGCTTCATAAATATGATCTTCACACGCTCCCATTCGATTTACCATGGAATTCGAAGAAAACTTACTTCCCTTCTTAGATGTTTTAGTAGTGGTGATTCAACAGGTTTTTTACATCATCATTGACATTATAATGAGCTACATGGTCTGCATCTATTGTCGTAAAAATTATGTCTAAAGACATAATTTTATATATAAATATATAATGTAAGCCTCCTGAGGGGTGTTACCTTTTAGCAGTGACAATTTTGGATTTTGCATTAAAGTCACCTCCACTAACATAAGGTTTCTCTTGTCTTCTTAGTGATTCAAGCTTATTATAATAATCCAACTTGGATATATTTTCAGGAAAAATTAAATATAAAATATTAATATTATTTATTTTTAAGAAAAACAAACCCTTCTCCTTTTTTAAAGCCTTCTCGTCAGATAGTTGCCAATTATATACCGGCCATATAGCCATCTCTAACTTTTTTAAATTTGTATTATCGTTTCACTGTCACCCAGAGATATTTTAGAATGTCATTATCCAAGTTTTTTCTTATATAATTTTGTCTTGTAATAATAATAATAATAATTATTATTTTTTATTATATTATATTATATTATATTATATTATATTATATTATATTATATTATATTATATTATATTATATTATATTATATTATATTATATTATATTATATTATATTACATTATATTATATTATATTATATTATATTATATTATATTATTATAATATTGGTGGTCATGGTGGAAACTATCGAATATTGATGATAATAATTATGAAAGTAACTATAGTTACTATATGTATACCTTTAAAATGTTCATCATAACTATAGTTATATTAATATGTTAAAACTATATATAGTTTTAACATATTCAACAATATCGTTTATAATATAGAATGCCCTAGAGTACCCCGATCTTTTGATCTTTAGTGTAGGATATAGCAACTTTGTTCTTTCACATACTTTTTAAATACCATAATAAGTATATATATAACTTGCAAAACCTTCTACATAGTAGTAGTTTAGTGTTAAAGTAAAGAGTCGTCTGTTAATGTTTAAAAAATACTATGAAAAATAATTAAAGTTTGTAAAATTATTTACCTAATTCTATAAATAAAAATGCTTTTTAGGACGATAACACTCATTTTCACAATTAAATTGAAATAAAAAAATTAATGAAGAAAAAATTACCTAAAATATTTGGGTGACTCTACAAAAGTTGATGTCATCAGTCAATAGAGTAGGTATTTTAATATTTTTTGTAAATATTTTAGTATAATTTTATAGTTTGTGGTGAAATTAAAAAGTTTAAGATAAATTGAATATATTTTAAAATAAAATCACTCAAATATTTTATTCATGACACGCCAAGGTATTGATGTTTTAAATATTTATTATGTTTTTCTATAAACGTGGTTTTGAAAAAATACATTAAAATTGGGTGGAAAAGTTAAAAAAACCTGGATCTTATGTAATATTATTAACTGTTTAAAAAAGTGACTGGCCCTGTCTGGAACAGTATATTTATTATATTTTCTATGTTCTCATAACAAAATACTGTTTAATTTTCTCCGAAAACTATATAAAGAAAATGAGGTCAAAAGTTGCCCAACTTTTGTAGAATCACCCATTTATATTTTGTATAAAATTAATATTGTTTACTACTTTTTGGACTTTTTTGACATCTGAGTGACGAAAATAGAAATATAAATGAAAAATAGGAATGCTTTGCCGAATACAGTACGCAAACGCAGGGTTAACCCTGGAGCATTCAGCATTATTTTAAAACCCACAAAATATCAAATGCGACGAAATAACAAGCATGTGCAGGGTGAACTAACAAATGCAAGAATTATGGAAAAATATTCAGAAACTAAACTTAATTTATTTTTAACTGGGGCGATAATCCGTCTTCATTTTTAATTTAAATACATTTTTCATTTTAAAGGAAGAATGTATTTTTTGCATTTTTGTAATTGTATAAGATATATTGTTTATCTAAAAATATTTGAGTGCACCTACACAGAAAAAAAGAAATAGTTCATTTAACTATATTAATTTAGTTGACCCATAAGTATTTATTTAAATCAACTGTGGGAGGGTTAATATAAACAAAGATTAGTTTAACGGTACTAAACCAGATACTTATTTTATTTTTTTTAAATTTGTTAAATTAACCTAGAAAACTTGAAACTTGAAACCAACCCGCTGTATGGTTCAGTTTACTAAATATGTTGTTTGTAAAATAAGAGTTACTTCAACCTAAAGCACTCTGTTAAACCGATTAAAACAATTTGCCGTGCATTCCTGGTTGCATAGTGTATACCGATCGCGGCAAAGGGGTTGTGGATCACGTGATATTCTTAAATATCGCCTCTGTTGACTTACATGAATAGTATATAAGCTCAGGTAGTCCTTTGCTTTGGTGTGACACTAAAGTTTGTTCGATACTAAAGAGACCTTAAATAGGTGAAAACAGCTGTCAATACTTGAAGTATTTTAAGTTGGTGGAACGCCACTGCAGTGGTATTATTCCAGAAAATTGAACCTTTAACTCGCTAGAGATAATGTTTTTAGTGCGTAATAATAATAATAATAATAATAATAATAATATTTATTGGGCAAAAAGAAATACAAAGAATTCTTTTACACAAAAGGTCAGGGTTCGCATATGCGATCTTTCACCCTGCCTGATATAAGTATAAATACACATGCCAAAAAATTAACAATTCCAATAGAAAAAATAAAAATAAAATCAATCATTCTGTAAAACATTTTTTAGTGTTTTCTTAAAATTTATTTCAGATAATGATAACATATTAAGTGTCATATTAAGGCCCAAGGGGGCATTATATTGAAGGGATGATTTAAATTTAGTGGTTTTATGCAGAGGTATTGTATAACTATTAGTCCTTACTATAACTTGGTGTATAGATGACCTTAATATCAATATGTCAAATAAATAGGAGGGAATTTTATTTTTTATCAATTTAAAAAGAAAAACGCAATACAAAAAGGTAACTCGTTGTTCAATGTTTAAAATATTGTTAGAATTAAGATAAGGTGTTATGTGGTCTCTGTAAGGTATCTTATATACATATCGCATAAAAGAATTCTGTATTTTTTAATTTTTTTTTTGTTATAATTTGTAAGATAATTGTAATACACGCAACAGCAATACTCTATGTTTGGATATATTAACCTTTGTACAAGCGTCAGTTTTGTTTTGCTATTTAATGATTTTTTAAGGTTATTTAACATCTTTAATTTCATGTAAGATAAGCTACAAACTTTGTTTACATGGGGTTCAAACTTCAAAACATTATCAATTCTTTGCATGGGTAACCCATTCGATTCTAGTGTCATTTAGATATAAATATAATGAATTTAGATCGATTTTTGTTACATTGGATTCGCAACTAATGCAAAGCCCTACTGATTTTTTGGGATTCATTCTTAGTCCACTGTCCTTACACCAATTTCCAAGACGTTCTAGATCTTTGTTGATGTTTTTTACGGTTTTATTTATGTCACTGTATTTACATGAAATATACAACTGAATATCATCTGTATATAGATGGTATTTTAAATGTTTTAAACAAGAAGCAATATCGAAAATGTATATGGAGAACAACAGTGGTTCAAGAATACTTCCCTGAGGTACGCCACTTAAAGTTTTAACCCTATTAGACAAAATTTGGTTATATTTGACTCATTGTTCTCGATTTGTAATATAATTGTAAAACCATATATGTTCAGCATTACTTACACCGATAAAACTTAACTTGCTCATTAAAAGATCAAAGTTGACCAGGTCGAATGCCTTACCTTGATCTAATAATATCAAAAAACATATCTCAGACTTGTCGAGTGCAGTACTAAGATCATTCGTAACTTTGAGTAAAGCTAAAGTAATATACTAGTAATGCGTCAAAGAACTTCCTGTTTCCTTTTTTTACTTTTTTTTCTATGTAGTATGATTTAATTTGACCAAAAACACATAATATTTAACACTGAAGAGGAGTTCAATTTACATCAGGTACAATTTATTTTAATACTGTGTGAAAGTTAAATTTACACTATTTTGGTATTTGAATTTACAATTTAACACCATTTTGGTTTGTATCGATGTAGACCATGTATGGTGTTAATTTAGTGTTAAAATGGTCATAAAATTTTGAACAGTGTAATGGTGCATTTTCTAATTTCTTTTATTTTTTACCTTGTTTCATTCTTCTGATAGGTTTTATTATTTATAATTTAGTTCTGCCAGTTATCATTTTTTAAATTGATTCGTTAAATATTTAGAATCTTTTTTAATACCTAAGAAATTTGTTAAACATTTGCCACCTAAAAAAAACAGTACTGGACAAGACAATCTACATATATCAAAAAATTATGGTAATCCATCAAAAACCGGTTATTTTACCATAAACACTCAAACGCACAAATCTTTCTTGGATTGAATAATTTCGTATTGAGATGGCAAGTTAAGGTTCTATTCGTATGATAATTTAATACAAACGAATCCTGGATATCTGAATTTAAAGTATTATTTTTCCGAAGTATTCACTTAAATGAAATTTAAGCAGAAACAAAGTAGTTAGATTGCAAATTTACTGAAACTGGTTTATAAAAATGTAAAGAAAATTAAGCTTATACGATAATCTTTAAAAAATACAAATTTTACCAATAGTATTGATACCATAAGTGTAAAATAATATAAAAATAATTAAAAACATTTAAAATTTTAAGAGCAAAATAAAAAAAAATTGACGGTTTGAATTGTTTTAATTGGCTGTTTATTAAAAATATTATGCACTCTTTCAATTATCCAATTAAAACTAGCGATTTAATTTAAATATTTAATATTTGCATAAATAAAAAAAAGATTTTTACAACTTTTTTACATATTTTACTGTTTTGTTGCAATAAACGTTCAAACTTTTAATCTAACCTTTGACGTATACATTTATGTTCCCTTAATTAATATATCCTTAAAGGTTGCCATGAAACTTAGATATATTAAAAATTTATTTGACGTCATTTTCAGTATACGTATTCTATAATTATTGTTTAGTTTTTAAAGTGTTTTTTATAAACAAAAATGAAAAATTGTAGTAAAAGTTACGAAGAAATTTATGAAATTTAACTAAGGACCGGTTTATTCATCTTTAGTAAAGTTTATCGGGCCGATAACTTTCATGTCTTGGCAATATCTATAGATATTGATACTATAGTATCCAAAGAAATTATTCGTCAAATAAATCAAAAATGAATAAATCGGCCCTAAATAAAATGTGGCACCCTTAGAATTATTGTTTAATAAATTTATACTATACATTTAACCTTAAATTAAAACTTTAAACGTGTATTAGAACAAAACAGTAAAAGATATAAAAAATGTATAGACCTTTTTTTAGGAAATTAACTAATCTTTAATCTGATTTAAAAAGTTATGATAATATTTAAATAAAATCGCAAGTTTTAATTGGAGAATTGAAAGTGTGCATACATATTTTTAATAAACATCCAATTAAAACAAAATTATCCGTCAATTTTTTTTTATTTTGCTCTTAAAATTTTAGTTATGACCTAATTAACAAGAATATAAAAAAAAAATTAGGTTTCACAGAAAGTCCTAAAATCACCTCTCAGAACAGCACCGTGAATAAATATAACACAGTAAAATAATATTTGATAATTTTAACCAAATATTAAGCAGATTATATATTAATCTCGGTCCACCTAACTTTATGTTAAGTTACAATCAACTGTAATCTCTTAACTAATTGATGAAGTGGTTTGTTATTATAACATACATTTTGTAAATTTAATAACAAAATTCTATGTGAATAATTTAAACATTATTCTTGTAATTTTAAAAAGGACCCTATTTTAAAACTTTTTTGTAGACTCAGTAACACAAGTATTTGTTGGAAATTAGGAACTTAAATAAAAAGACATTTTATTAATTTAATAAACAAAAATATTAAAATAAATAAACACAAAAATAACATTAACGCAATTAAATAACACATCATTGTGAAATCATGAAATTATAAGAATAACTACACAGTAAATAGTATATTATGTATCAAGTTTTATAAAGGCCATTTTATACACGAATTTAATTTAGGCACGAGCGAACTTGCGAGCGAGTACTTAAATTAATGAGTGTATAGAAAAGTTTATAAACTAGGTGCATACTATACTTTTTCTACGACAAATACTTATTATCTTAAAATGATTTAATTCAAAAATTTGTAAATAAGGGAATCTGTGTGTCACCGTCAAATGTCAAATTTTTTTATTTTATAAACACAGATTATAAAGGTTATAAATCAAAATGTATTTCTTGAAAATTGACAGTTTTTCACAGTGAAGATTTGAGGTTATATTTCATTCGGTGGTTATTTGTTTATTAAACTTATTGGGGGAATTTTAAATTATTATTTTAATGTTTTTTCTTTTTTCCGATAAATCTTGATTTATAATTTATGCCCATATTAAAGATATCTAAAAATTATTTGGTGATATACAATGAAAATAAAAAAAATAATTTTAAATTGTTAAATAATTCCATCTTAAATTTGCCAATTAATTAATTAATGTTTAGCGAAATTCAGGGTGATAAAGTTTTTTAATATGACAAATTTGAATATTTATCCCATTTGAACTAAGACCTGCAACATTTTTATTCTTTCTTTAATTTATTTTTTTCTTTTAAACATGGCTTTCTTGTTCATTGCCTAAAATATGTATACAATATTGCTACGATTCACCAAACAATGACGTTGAAAGTGACGTTTGTGATTTATGTGAACAGAAAAAGACTATTTTAAGTGCATTAAAATTTTTAAATGAAAATATCTTGAAAACAGTGAATCCTTGCGAAATTTATAAAGCAAGGTTTTTTGGGCAAAAATTATTCAGAAAGTTATATTTAAAATAATAAATTAAATTTAATCAAAATTAAAAAAGTTAATTAAATGGTTCCCTCTATGAGTTAAGTTCAAATGAGTTAATTATTCACATTCAAAATTTTACTAAAGATGTATAATATTTGTTTAAATTTGACTCAATCTTATTTTTTTTGTAGGAATATGTAGTTAAATTATTTACCATTACTAATAGAACACCCTGCATATATTATTTTTGTTTTATTTTTGTAAAATTAAAGTGTAAAAAATGTTTTAAACTATAATAATATTAGTTTTATCCGAAATCGGCAGTAAAGTAAAAGAAATCGGCAGTAAAGTAGAACTTTACTGCCGATTTAATACGAGTATTGTATGCAACCTATTATACATTTTAAGATGTGTTTACTGCTCCTCAGCAGCAACTAAATAAAATTCGATTGGACCCTTTCATAAAATGTTGTTTAATAAAAATAATAAGTTAATTTTATTAATTATATTAAAAAATCGCCGCGGCGGGCAAAGATATAATAACCATCGCAACAAACAGTATACGTAGACACTTCCTACATTCAAATGACATTTGATTTAATCATATATTATATAACGACAACTATGAATTTAATCGGTTAAACTAGGCTCAGTAGTTTTTTGTTTGGTTTTTGTTGGAAAATGTTGAATGCAAAATAATTAAATAAAATCACGAGACCGCGTAGCGGTCGAGGGGTTTTATTTTTAATTATTTTGCATGAAACTATTTTCCAAAAATAAAAATAAAATAAAAAACTTACTGAGCATAGTTTGAAAGATTAAATTTATAGGTTGAGTGATATACGTCTAGATTATTTCTCGAATTAAAGGAAACTATTTGACAATTCATAAAATCTGACGTATGTGTCAAAATTTATAAATATTTTTTAAAGAAAATTCCATTAATTAAAGGTATGTAATAAGTAATAATTGATTAGGTTTTGGTAATCCATTTTTAGCAAGGTTTATGGAATGTTTAATTTTTAATTTTTAAAAAATCGCCGTATACATTATTTTTTAAAAATTAATAATTGATATTTCGTAATTTTTATTGTTTTTTAAAAAATGTTTGTTAAAACTTGTAAATAACACCATAAAATCGTAAACAAAAATCCAATATGGAGGCCAAAATTTAATCTCTGTTAAATAGTTCTAGTGATTTAATCGCTTATTTAAACGAAATTTATTCGAAAATTCAAGGCTTTTGATTGGTTCATATTATAATGAGGGAAATAATCATACATTATATCACGAGAACTATGAATTTAATCGGTTAAACTAGGCTCAGTAGTTTTTTGTTTGGTTTTTGTTGGAAAATGTTAAATGCAAAATAATTTAATAAAATCACGAGACCGCGTAGCGGTCGAGGGGTTTTATTTTTAATTATTTTGCATGAAACTATTTTCCAAAAAGAAAAATCAAATAAAAAACTTACTGAGCATAGTTTGACAGATAAAATTTATAGGTTGAATGATATACGTCTGGATTATTTCTCGAATTAAAGGAAACTATTTGACAATTCATAAAATCTGACGCATGTGTCAAAATTTATAAATATTTTTTTAAAGAAAATTTCATTAATTTAAGGTATGTAATAAGTAATATTTGATATTTCGTAAACTAGATAACTTATTTTTTATTGTTTTTTTAAAAAATGTTTGTTAAAACTTGTAAATAACACCATAAAATCGTAAACAAAAATCCAATATGAAGGCTAAAATTTAATCGCTGTTAAATAGTTCTAGTGATTTAATCGCTTATTTAAACGAAATTTATTCGAAAATTCAAGGCTTTTGATTGGTTCATATTATAATGAGGGAAATAATCTTTCGAATACCACTCGAAAGATCAATAAACTATAAAAAAAATATACAAAATATTTCTTAAACTTTTTGTCATTATAATGATAATTGCCTATAGGCAATAGCCCCTTAAGCCCTGTCGAATTATTTTCAATTTATTCTTAAACACAAGAGATATTAATTTAACTTCAAAGTTACTTGTTTTTTTTTAATTATAGCGTGAATTAATAAAAAATATTAAAAATACTTAACATTTACATTTTAATTTTTTCAAGTTTTAACTTAAATTTGTCAACTATAGTTGGAAAGAAATTTTGAATACGATTAATCCGCTAAGGTAGTATTACAATCAAATTTTTGATCAATATAGCGCCAATCCAAAATTAGACTAATATCAATAATTCATTCGATTAAATTATATGCTATGCTTAAATGTATCAAACCGTGATAAATAGCAGCAAATTAGTTTTATAAAACACAACAAAATTTGGAATAATAATAGTAAAAATTAAATTAAATTGGTCTACGATATTCTAGAATTTAAATAATATTTTCTTTAATTTACCAATTTTTGGATTCAATTAAGCTCTTTTTAGGTCAGTTTAATCTATTTTTTAAGTAGTAGTTATCAAAAATTTGGCAAAATTAAGAATAATTAGGATAAAGTTTATCAGATCATTTGATTGATTTGTGCAAAATAGTTAGTAAAAAATATATTAAATTTATCAAATTTTTTAATATTTTAATCTAATAATTAAATAAAACTTGTTTGATGTGGTAATTATTTTATTCAATATTTGATTATTGACTGGAATATTGATTTTCGTAATAATCTGTGACAGTGGGGTAGGTAAAGTATACTAAATTTTGTGTCTATAAATACTTATTTATTTCAGTTTACAAACTTTCATAAAAAAAGAACTTAATATAATAATAATTTATAAGTAGGTACAAAATACAAAAAATAATAATGGTTTAACAATTGCTTTTTATGTTTAATTGACTAATATAATGTATAAGTTTTAAAATATTTGCGTTTAATTTAAAACTTAAAAAACAACATTTAAAATTTAATTTAACGGCGGCAAATATATCAAAGATGATGGCCGGAGATATCTCACGTGGTGCGCACAACAGTCCCTATTTCGTTCGCATTCCAAAGAAATCGACGTCCACTTGACAGTCAAAATGCTCTGTAAAAATTAGGGTAGAAACATACCTATAAAAAATGGTTTATTTGTTACTTACCTTTAATATTCTCAATAATAACGATGGTTTAAACAAACTAAAACCGGACACGTACTCACACGATCGTTTACAACTCACTACACGCGAAGAGCAACTGCAAACTAAGACGCGTTAAAAACTAAAAATTGGCATGTTTGCTAAATTTGCTCCTTATATTACAGATTTGGTCAAGATAATAGCTTGATTTTAGCGGACTTTTATTAATTCAATCAAATATTGGATAGTCGTATCAAAAATTGGATAGAATTAGTCTTATATTTGATTAATGTTAGTACATAATTTATAGGTCTTTTTCTAATATTCAGTAAATTTTTTTAATAATTTAATCCAGACAGGATTATTTTAATTTAGCATGTAGAGATATTAAGCAAATATTTTATTGATTTTATTCCAAATGTAGAGGGTGTTTTTGTATACGTATATATAAATGGGACACCCCTCTAAAATCTTTATTTGAAGATAATATAATATATTATATTATATTATATTAAAAAATCCAGCTTCAAGGGCTACAAAAGTAATTTTTTTGACAAAAATTACAAAACAAAAAAGCATCGGTAAAAGAGAGACCTATAACATGGTTTTTCTGAAGAAAAAACTATTTAAAAATATACATGGTGTTTCATTGAAAAAAAACAATGTCAATGCTATTTTATTAAATTTACCGATGCTTTTTTGTTCTTAAATTTTTGTAAAAAAATTACCCTTTTAAACCATGCAAGCTGGATTTTAAATTTTTTTGATATATCTTTAAATAAAGATTTTATAGGGGTGTCCCATTTATAAAAAAACACCCTGTACTTACTTATACGAGTAAAAATAAAGTTAAATCCATTTAGTTTTATTTATATAATATTTGATAAAATTAATCCAAATTGGAATATAATAATAAAATCCAAGAGTTGATCTGAGTATCTTTCCTAAGAAAATTAAGCTTAACGTTACATAAAGCCAATCTTAATGTTTGATTGGTTTAAGAAAAACTTTTTATGTGCCCAATCTAAAATTTTACTGTTCCTAGAAAAAAAATTATTAAATGTAGCACTTTAACGATTATGTCTATCTAATGATGTTAATTTTAATATGATGATATTAATCATTTGCGAAATGTACAGATTTATCGTAAAACACTAAGATTTGTCAGTTTTTTTCTTGATTTATTCTATTTTAGATTAAACTAATTTATTTAGGATAATTTTTAACTTTTCTTAAATTAATAAATGGATTTGATTTATTTTATCATAACATTTCTTTCCGTTATAAGTATACTTATAAGAAAGGTTTTGTGTCAAATAAACTTTTATTTTATCTAACATTTCTTTCCGTTATAATTATACTTATAAGAAAGGTTTTGTGTCAAATAAACTTTCAAAATTGCTTGTTTTATTATTATAAACTTTAAATACAGGGATTTTAGAAACGCAAAACGGTCATAAAAGGAAATATATTTTTAAATAATCTTAAAAGATCCCTGATACTATAATAAAAACTTTTTATATATTTTTTTACTCCTTTAATCGAACTAAATTTTTCTTTCAAGTAAAATAATTAGACCCAAATAAAAACAATTTCGTATAAAGAGAAAAGATCGATTCTATCTCAGCAAGGGAGGATCCAGGGCATCTCCTACTTCTGCTTGGATGTGTCTAAGTCTGGAATTTTTATTCGGGATGCGTGTCTCGGTTTTTGCTCGCCCCGACGCTGTTATCGCTTCTTAACACACAGATTCTTACACGCTCGGCTAACGACACGGCCCAGACATTCCAATACCGAACTGTCAGAATCGTATTTATGAATCCCAGTGACAAGAAGCTCAAGAAAAACGGATTGAAAGCGCCCATATTAATCTTTGGTTAAATATTTTAATTAATTTCTAAAGTTTTTTTAGTTGAATTTCATTAAAATTCTTATACAAAAATTTAGCTCAATGGCTTTAATAATTAATAAAATTTTAGAATAAAATACCTTTTTCTACTCCCATTCAGAGTAGGGCAAAATGTATTCGATTATGATTAGGATTATAATTATTATTTATAAAATATAATGAGTATGAGTATGAGTATAAGAGACGTATAACCAGCCCCATTTCCTCTTGACTCTTAAACCCCGTACAGGCCTATGTTTACTTACGCCGATTTTTGTTCTTCCCCAGCAACTGCACGGCTTCACCCGTGTTTGCTGGGTGCGAATGTCCATTGCGTTCTGTACTGTCCCCTATTTGGGGCTCGAGAGCGAGAGGCGAATAGTTATATTAGCCGTTCCCGGGTTCGCCGGGCCTATGCTATACGCTCAGTGAGGTATGGATGAGGGACGGGAGGGAGTTGGTTTTTGGGGGACAATTACGCCGACTTAAAACTAAGTACGACGCGGAATCCCCCTAGACCAGTCGGTTAGTATTACTCCAAACATTTGGGATTACTATTTGGAGTTGGGGAGTTGTTATTACGCTGCAGGGGTGTAGTTTCCTAGTCGAGGTCTTCGTCTTGTTCATTATTGTCATTATCCGTGTCGGATAGTTCCTGAACTTGGTAAAGTGTGTCGGTTGTTTTTTTTTTTTTTTTTTATTTTATTTTTATTGTTGTTTAGTTGCTCCCAACCGGTCTTGTTACTTTGTGAGAAGTGCATGTATTGTGCTACATGTCATGAAATGTGAAGCATGGTCTACCGATTTTTTTTGTCTTTAAGATCTAGTTTAAGGGTGGCTTGTAGTATGTTGTTGCGTTGTCTACGAGTGACGTGGACCCAGTGTTTAATTGGGCTACTCTTACCCTTTTGGTAATGGTTTTTCCCATTGGTACGATAATCGGCACACATGATAAACTCCCCCGCAAAGAAATACAACCCCCCGCGGCCCCCCCGGAAGACAATCCACACAACGGCAATCGTGCTACGACTACCGCCGTGTAGACCATCCCCCGTATAGGCCACGGGAGGCTGCACCCCCCCGCGGAGGAGCCCATCACTCGTGCCGAGCGTAAGGCCGCAATCGCTGCGATAAGGCATTTCCCAGTGGGGGT
The DNA here is from genome assembly GCA_921294245.1 of Brassicogethes aeneus. NCBI lineage: Eukaryota > Metazoa > Arthropoda > Insecta > Coleoptera > Nitidulidae > Brassicogethes > Brassicogethes aeneus. The sequence continues at coordinate 54,440,273 of OV121134.1, forward strand.
ATTTTTTACTTTTACAATTATAATTTTCTAAAAGTTCGCTTCTTTCTCTTTTACTCTTTTTTTTTTTTTTTTTTTTTTTATGATTAAATTATAATAATTATTGTTACATAATTATTACAATTATTGTAACTTAATTCCGAAAATTCGATAATTTTATTTACCCAATTCGTTAATTTCAACTTTTACATCTGGCAATACTGCTATTCACACTCAACTTGTTTATGTTATTTTGTCTTCTTGCATATTTAGTTTATTTATTTATTTAACTTACGCCTTTTTCGATGGTTGTTTATGATTTGTCTGCTATGAGAAAATGAGGTTGTTTGTTTAAACTTAAGGAAATGTTCTTATTCTTTTTTAATTTAGTTTTTGAGACAATAAAAGAATTCTTAGTATTTTCTTTTTGCAACATTGTGAAATGCTTACATAAACATTGTGAAATGCTTTTATAAACATTTAGCGAATATACGGTAAGACATGCAATTGGAAAAAAATAACTTAGCTTGACCATTTGGTGCTGGAATTGAACCATTTCGCATGCCGCTCGCACGTGTTGTAGTCCAGTAAATTTCGTGGAAGTGTCGTCTCACTCACACCTTTTAACCAGGTCCAACACTTGAGGATTTAATCAATGGGGGAGGTACCACACACAATTTGCACTTTTTTGCACTTGGGACAGTTATCACGTTTAGAATCGATTGATTTTTTATTATTTTACGGCGTTAACCAGTTATCACGTTACTACATTTGTATCGTATACGCTGCTTAAGAGAGATCGATGAGCATATGCTTACACTATAATCCTGAATAATAAATACAGCAAAGTAATCATAAATCCTTATAATATGAATAATGGTTATTATCCATCATTTATGTTTTGAGTAATCATAAATACCTAATGAAATTGTCAATTGACTAAATTGAATAATGATTAATAATTGTAGTCATACAACATAATATACATATTATGTAATGACCACAAGGACCGGATTTTAGGCAAAATGCCTTTTTGTTTCTATTTTAGACCTTGAATTTAATCCTACACATAAAAAAATAACTCCCCTTTGTTTTTGCCTAAAAGCCTAAAATGGCGAAAATTTGATTTATTGTCCTAAAAGGACATTTTTATAAGACTAAAATAGGCTCTTTAAATTTTTCAGTAAAAAATATATTTTTTATTGCGGAAAATTAAATTATTTTTAATTAGACCCTGCTTTCATGCTATTATTTCGCCTAGACGCCCTTGGCGAGTACGAGGACCACAAATTACAAAACTAGTGAAAACCTAATGAAAAAAGTAATTGTGTTTTTGCTATCTGAATATTTATTATAAATAATTATGGATAATAAGTTTATTAAGTAATGGTTGAAAATTATTATTTACTTTGTTTTCATAGGTTTTACTGTAATTTCCATATATCTATTATACTACTTTTTAGCAGTTTTTAGTAATATAATTTGTTGCCATCTATGGCATAATTAAATAACTCTCCAAAATTTACCGGTGGTAAATAGTTTTTCTATAAAGACAATAGATGGCTAACGCTAACTTTGACAACCGTTGGAATCAACGTATCGTGCTTTTGTATATATACGAGGTGTGTTCAGAAAATATCGGGAATTTTCGTTTTTTGAAACAAATATTTATTTATTCATCTACATTAATGTTGTCGCCTTCAAAATAGTCTCTATTGGATATTATGCACATGTGCCAGCTCTTCTTCCAATACTCGAAACACTTCTAAAACTCTATCTTTGGGATAGCCTTTAGTTCTTTTAGCGATGCTCTTTTAATGTCATCTATGCTTGCAAAACGACGGCCTTTTAAGGTTCTCTTTATTTTTGGGAATAGGAAAAAGTCAGACAGAGGCATGTCTGGTGAATATGGAGGCTGGGGCAGCATTACAGTATTGTTTTTGGCCAAAAATGTTGTTTAAAATTTAACAATTTTAGAACAAATTTTGCTGCCACGCGTTTCATACCCAAAACATTCGAAAAAATTAGTGGGTTGAGCCAATCGATATACCAACATCATCAGCGACTTCTCTGATGGTTTATAACTATTTCTTCCACTTTTTCCATGTTTTTATCGGTTGTTAATGTGCTTGTGCGTTCGGGGCGTTCGTCATCTTCAACGTCTTCACGGCCATATTGGAAACTCTTATACCACTTGTTTTTCTTATAGCAGACTCACTATATTCCTTTGTTAACATTTCACACAATTTATTTCATTTTTTAAGCAAAATTGGATACAAATTCTTTGATACATTTCTTTTAACGAACGAAAAATCGCCGAGCTCATAAAACACGTCTAACCTTAGCGGCAGCCACAGACAAAGTAAACAATGAAAACAGCTAAAGTTTTTATCGTACTAGACACCTCTAGAGAATTCTCACCAAACATGAGCTCCTAATTTTGATAACAAGGTTCTCCGCTTTACAATTTTCCATTTTTTCCTCAGTATTAGCAACAAAAATTCATATCTGTTCGACAACTGTATGTTAAAAAATATCTCATATTTTTGTAGGAAATCTAACGCCCTACAAAAAAGATCTCCTACAATTTTTTCTTAAACCTCACCGTTTAAAAGATATCGAAGATTTAAGTTTAATTATTTAAAGAGAAATTTCTGTTTTGCTTATGAATTTTATAACTCGCTTAAAAAAATTTTTTATGAATCGCGTAACTCATTGTTTTGTAGGAAATTAACTGCTTTACAAAAATGGTCTCTTATGATTTGTCGATTACAACAGTTTTTGATGAATAATTAGGAAAATTTATACAAATTTGAGTTTCTATCGTAAAAGTATTTGCTTTAAATTTTTTCCTTTTTTTATTCATACGGGCAATTGTTTGCAAGAGTTTCTTATTATTTTTAATATGTATTTTATATTAAGAGATAACTATGTATTTTTTGTTTTATTTTTGTTGACCTGAATAGGACCTGAATAAATGTTATGTTTAATCGTGATGTTTTTATTTCATATCGCCTATTTTTGTCGGTTGAGACCTATTTTAGGCACTTTCGGCCTAAAATGTAGGTTTTTATTACCTATTTTTGTGTCCTAATTTCCAATTTTTAAGGGCCTGAAATCCTTTAACCTAAATAGTTCATTTACTTTGTTTATAAATAAACCTTTTGAACTATTTATTACTGTTGTATGTTTTTGATACCTTACAAGATTATTCTGTAAAGAACATATAAATAATAAAAGTAGAATTTGACTAAAATTATTCAATTCATTTATATCCTATATGTTATACACATGTGTATGCATATATCCAGATTTGTGTATTATTCACTAAAGTAATTATACCAAATGATTATGATTACAAAATGTATTCTTTAAATCCCATTGTGAATAATATTTATAATCATACAAGTTTTCATAAATAAGGTTATTCATGATTTGTACTGCCCCACTCTGCTCCTATTGAATAATATTGTTTTTTTTTTCGTGAATACTGATACACTGTAAATAATGATATACCGTTAATTAACTGCCTAAAAACGGAAATAATAAACTCATTATTTACGTTGTTAGGCATTAGTGATTGGCCAATTTCAATATTCCCTGTAATTTAAACTAATCGGGTATTAAATTGGGAGAAGGCGACTATAATAAAATTTAAAATTGCTAAAAAGTGAGGTTAACTATTTGACAGATGTCAGATTTCATTTAATTATTTTTGATAATCATTTAAATATTACACTCGGTAATTTAAACGTAATTGCTATTAAAATTCGTTACTAATGTGTTGGATTATGCCCTGATTTGAATAAATCGAGTTAGGTTTTATACAGCGTAGGGAGTAAAAATTTATTATTTGGTAAAATAAAAAATCAACTTCTGTCAGATCTGACTAACCTTACTTTGCACCTTTAATAATTATTATTATAATTGTACGTTTTATGTATCGTTTGTCCCTTAATTTTTGACAAAATAAAAATATTTCATCACAAAAAGTCCCAAATTATTTTATATATATATTTTTTTGATATAACAAAACTTTTTTTTCTTTTTTAATCAAGTCCAATCAACTTTTCGCAAGGAATGCAACTCATATTTTCAAAATAATATTTTGTGTAATATTTCATAATCAAAAATAAACCTTCAAACCGCAATATCTCAGAATAACCTATTTGTGACTAAGGCACTTCTTGCATTGACCCCTTCAAATGGGTTTGTAAAAACTATAGTTTATAATAAATAAAAAAAAATATAAATTTTCAAAAATACTCACAGTATTTTCATCAATTGCGTTACAAAGTAGATAAATAAAAAAACAATATTTTAAAAGATTTTTCGATGAATAGATTAATAATTCCTTCGTTGAAAACTACAAATCTTTATGTATCCCAGGGCTGGGATTCAACACAATGCAAAGTAAATTTGAAAAATATAGTACAATATTGCAAATCGATAAAGTCATAAAATAAATTTTATCGATTTGAAAAAAGAAATATGGAGATCGTAAATATATTGTGCAAGAAGCGAAATCACCTGGTCCCCCTTGAATTTTCTACCATTCTTCGCCCGGTGAAAAAAAATAAGACGCGCTTCTGTATGCCGGCTCCCGTATTTCCTTGAGTGGTTTGGCGCCCCCTTAAGAATCTACACCTGTGCTCAACATCACACTACTAAGAATTCACACTTTTTCACTTCAACGCACAGTGCCATAACGTTTACGTCGTACATCAAGTTCTTATATTATTTAATTTGCACTACTATTGTAAAGAAAAGATCATAATTAGATTTTCATAATAATATATTTTGTTAGGATTAGGCCCGGTATATACTTTTAAGATTTTTATATCTACGTTAGTTATGTATATAAAATAATATGTTTTTTCTACTCCCACCTTTAAAACGCCCTTTATCGTACATGTTTTCATGACAATAAGTGACCTTTTAAATACACATTGACAAGTTGTGGATTTATGGCGCTTTAGTCACGGGCTGAAGTTAGCAACAGGTTTTTAGTCACGGGCTGAAGTTAGTTGACAGTTGTCAAATGTCACACAATCGTTAAAATAAAGTGCCTTTCTTGTAAAATAATACCAAATGTGAAAATTATTTTATTATCTCAATACAAAAATACAAAAGTATTAAATAGTTTCTCAACGCCAATATTTGATAAATTTATATGAACATTGTACTGACCTTTTAATTTCGCCGGCAGTAAACTACAATTCCGGATACGGAATTTTCTTTACTTTCACTGTGAAAAACTGTCAATTTTCAAGAAATACATTTCGATTTATAACCTTTATAATCTGTGTTTATAAAATAAAAAAAATTTACAATTGACGGTGACACACAGATTCCCCTATTGTTTCATAGATGGCGCTCTATACAAATTTTTTATTTAAATCATTTTAAGATAATAATAAGTTGTCGTAAAAAAGTATAGTATGCACCTAATTTATAAACTTTTCTATACACTCATTAATTTAAGCACTCGCTCGCAAGCTCGCTCGTGTCTAAATTAAATTCGTGTATAAAATAGCGTTTATCAAACTTGATACATAATATACTATTAAATACACATTGACAAGCTATGACTTTATGGCGCTTTAGGAGACGGGCTGAAATTAGCTTTAAGTTATTTGACAATTGTCAAATGTCATAAAATCCTTAAAGTGCCCTTCTCGTAAAATATTACTAAATGTAAAACTTATTTTATTATCTTATTTTATTATCTCAATAAAGTATTAACTAGTTTCTCAAAGCCAATATTTATATGAACATGTACTGACCTTTTAATTTTGCCGGCAGTAAACTAGATTTGACTTAATTTCGGGTGGAGACTCCACCGTGGAGTGCTCATAAAATATTATCTTCACAGTAAAAACTGTTGTTAGTCCATTTTCAAGGGATACATTTCGATTTACGCATAAAACTGGCGCGACGGTAATATACATTTTCAAGAATGTAAAATTGTTTTATAGATGTCACTGCAAAGAAATATTTAATTTAAATCATTTTTATATAATAATAACTATTTGTCGTAGAAAAAGTATGGTATGAAACTCGTTTATAAATTTTTCTAGACATAGATTTAATTAAACAATTAAAATTATAATTCGTGGCCAAAATGGAGTTTTTCAAACCTAATACATAATATACTATTTCAATTTTAATTATAATTTAACTTAAATTTTTAATTATATTTTAGCATATTTGTTAATTGTTTGTATTAGTGGAATATTAAACCTATTTTTTGTCTGTTAATTTATATACCATACTTATGCATAAATCTTTTTAGTCATTGACTAAATTTATAGATACCGGGTGTCATCCAATGTTTTTAAATAAAAAAAATAATAAAATTGTTCTTAATTGTTAGGCATTTGTTTGGCACGACACTGGGTTCGTTTAAACCTATGCTGTATGTCTTTTAAATCGCTTAACGTTAATAATAATATTAATAATAATAATTTTGACGGTTGTGACATTTTGTAATACATACCTATTAAATTTTTAGTTCGTGACCCATATTAAAGACTTACAATAAATAAATGAAATTTCTTAAAAATTACTTGAATTAAAACAATTGGTTTTTTATTAACTTAATATGAATATTTTTTTAAATTTCTTAACCAAACACAGACATCTGAACGCTGCGGCAATGGCTACTTACTAATAATTGAGGTTATGTATCTGTCAGTTTAAGGCTAATCTTGTTTTATTTTATGAAAATAATACAATGTATATTATTTCAATATATAAATGTTTTAATATGAAAATTACTAAATAAGTGAGTAAGTAAATTTTAAAAAACCAACATTAAATTTTACAAAAAATTCTTTTAAAATAATAGAAAATCAATTACAATCTATTCTTTAAATATTTTAGCATAATAACAATAAACAACTTTGTCCCACAAATTAAAAAAAAATTAAATTATTCGTAAAACATTTTTTTCTTATAAATGGGACACCCCTTTAAAATCTTTAGAGATATCGTAAAAATTTAAAATCCAGCTTGCATGGTTTAAAAAAAGTAATTTTTTTGACAAAAATACATAAATAAAAAAGCATCTGTTAATTTAATAAAAGAGCATTGACATTATTTTTTTAATGAAACACCTGTATATTTTTTGAACATTTAAATATTTTTTTCTTCTGGTTTTAAAATAATATACTTTGTATATATTTGTTTTTTGTTAGTACAGCCATTCCACGCTACTCGGGAATTTTTGTAGCGTCCGTTACAATAAAAAATTGTAAAACTACCGCAATTATTATAGTTATAAGTATAAGCCTAATTATTACAAGCATAATAAACATGTTTGCAATATTAACTAATGTATTTAATTTAATTACGGTAACTTTTAATCACAATTTTTTATTGTAACGGACGCCACAAATATTCCCGAGTAGCGTGGAATGGCTGAGTAACTTACCTTACTTAAATTGCCATGGACTTTTATCCTAAAATAATTAGGGCGTTTGGAACAAATATTAGCATTTTGTTAAAAATTAATAATAAAACCATGGGTATTTTACGAGTGCTTTATCCAAGGCAACTATGATTTTTAGGTTAAAATAGACTACCTAGGCTTTTGGTTCAATTATTAATTAAATGTTTAATTTAAACATATACAAATGAATTTTATCGACGCTTTTTTGTTTTTTAATTTTTGTCAAAAAAATTACTTTTTTTTAAACCATACACGTTGAAGTTTTTAATTTTTTAATATCTCTTTAAATAAAGATTTTAGAGGGGTGTCCTATTTAAAAACGACCATTTAAAAACGCCCTGATATTTGGAATTTTTATTCGGTCTTCTTAAGATACTTGTTAAAATAATTGAATTGATCTGAAGGTAGGTACTGTGCGTTATCCGTCTCCCTTACCTTAATCCGTCCCGGGGTTTGTTCACAAAGATTTATTGTTTTTTTCTCCTTTCTGTAACACGTACATTATACTGCAAAGTAAGTGAAGTTTCCCAACATAAAATAAGACTTCACCTCAATGGCTGAAAGAAGAACAAAAACTATGCAACTGACCACAAAAAGAAAAGTCATTACTGTTGCTACTTCTTACATAAAGGCGGTTTGTAATCGACTCGGAAACTACTTAATTTCGCAAAAGTACTTCCACCCTGAGAGATATTGAAAGCCCGAAAGGTAATAAGTGTATAAAAGGTATTATTATGTTGTTATAATGAAACCGCTTCCACCACGTTAATGTTTAAAAGGATGAATCCCATACGAGACATTTTTATAAAGTTTTCATACATCCTATTACACGCCTTTTAAAGATTTCATAAACCATTCTTGTAGGATTTAGAACTTTAACTTTTTTTATTTTGAGGATTTTGAGAGTTTATAATCTATTTGGTTCAACTTAAGTTAGATTATAATCTCCTAAACTCAATATTTAAGAATATGGGCAAAACCCCTTCTGCCCCTTTTTCCCAGTAACTGTTTAATTTTTGTTTGAAATTTTTTTCATCAATATTTTTAACTTAAACTTAATTCAGCATTTCGTTAATGAGCAATTCCACGTTAGTTGCCAATTATTTATTTCCCTTTCTTTGCTTGTTAGTAGTTCTATAAAAGGGTAGCAGATGGCGCCAGTAATGAATGTAACTGTTAAATCTTTAGTTGTCTATTGTTTAAAAGGATCAGAAAGAAGCTGTTTTTTTAAATATTTAATAAAAATATAATTTGTTTTTTCTGTACATTGGCAAAATTTATTTTTATCTTACTATTAAGAAGTTTTGTTTAAATAGTAAATTTATGAAGTACCTATAGGACATTTTTTTATAAACTGCGCACCACTCAATGTGTCGCGACCAAAAAGTTGGTCCTTTTTTAAAACGACATAACTTTTTTGTTTCTTGAACGATTTTATTTTGGTCTGTGATGTCTGCTAGCTTCATCCTCTGGCAATTCATGCTATAGATGTGAAGCTCACGGTTCTTCAAGTAAATTTTCTACAGGGTGATATATTAAACGCTGAAACTTTGAAATAATGAAGTATTATGTCTTACCTTGAAACGGTTTTCAAATTTTTATAATTGAAATCTTTGAAAATATGTTTTTTTTCAAAAAAGTTGATTTAAGGCTTTTCGGTAGACAATACACTCAGACTTTTTAAGAACAAGAAGATAAGATGGTGAAAGATTGTTCCTTGAATAATTCTGAACCAGCGACAAGCAACAAGTTTCCATTATTTTCAGAGGGGCCTAAGCAACGACCACTTTTTCAAAATGACAATTTGGTGAAAATTTGCGAAAACTAAACCTGAACCGATATTTACGTTCGTGACATGTTTTATTTATAATTTAACAGCCGGGAATTATTTTCGAATCTTGATTCTTGGTGATTTTGGTTTTATCTGAAACTTAAATTTGACAACTAAACCACAATCAAGAGGTCAAAATTATGAAGAGAACATGTCACGAAGGTAAATATCGGTTTAGGTTTAGTTTTCGCAAATTTTTACCAAAATGTTATTTTGAAAAAGTGGTCTTTGCTTAGGCCCTCTGAAAATAATGGAAGTTTGTTGCTTTTCGCTTGTTCAGAATTTTTTAAGGAACAATCTTTCACAATCTTATCTTCTTGTTCTTAAAAAGACTGAGTGTATTGCCTACAAAAAAGCCTTAAATGTTCTCTTGTGGATAAAAAATCATATTTTCGTTGCTAAGATTCCAATTCAAAAAATTTCAAACAAGTTTCAAGGTAAGATATAAAACTTCAATATTTCAAAGTAAAAACGAAAAAAAAAAATATTTTACAAACGGGGCTTGGACGAAGTTATTGACATTTTTCACTGTTTAACATATCACACTGTAGGATATTTACTTGAACAACCGTGAGCTTTATATCTATAGCATGAATTGCCAGAGGATGAGGCTAGCAAACATCACAGACCAAAATAAAATCGTTCAAGAAACAAAAAAGTTATGTCGTTTTGAAAAATAACGAACTTATCACTGAAAACATTTTTTAGCAAAAACTCATTCTCATAGATACCGTCAACTATCCCGTCACAGGTTTCTTGATGCAAAATATTATTTAAAATTTTAGAAATTGTTAAATATCTCTGAAATTATTAACCCTTAAATGCATGTAGTTGCCACTTGGCAACATACTTCTATTTGCATGAATTATATACACAAAAACGTACATAACAGCGTCCAACTATTTGGGTTATGGTGGTTTGGCATACTTTCTGTAAAAAAATTCTTGTTCTAGTTTTTTTAAATAAAGTCACGTTTTTGAAGTCTAAAAGTTGTGTTACATAGTCTATAAGGTAACTGTAACAATATAACAACTTCATTGTGTGCTCTATATTATTTTTTTCTTTGTAAATTCTATTACGTATTTGGGATATAAATATAGTTATTTTTTTTTAATAAAAATTTTAATTAAAAGCATAATTTTTTAAATTATTTTTAAAAAATCATGCATATAAGGATTAACTAAGTAAACGAAATATTAACATCAATCAAAAGGTTTTTTAATTTACTATTTAATTATGTAAAAACATACCCTGTATTACTTTTAAAATAAAAAAGTTATTAAATTAGCCAAAAGTTATTAAGTTAGCCAAATTTGCCCTGCGTTTTATTAGGTAATTTGTTGAAAAATGTTAAATAATTGGCAAGAAACCTTTTAAACAATGTTTTACCCAATAATAAAAAAAATATAGGCTATTTTTGATTGACTTTAATTTCTCAAATTTTAACTAAAAAAGTATTCACTCTAAAATTATTCACTTTAGTTATAGGATATGGTATAGTTAATAAATATATTTAGTAAGGCAGATCAATTACCATAATTATTTGAATCAATGATAAAACGATATTATGTGATCCCGGTGCATTCGCCATTTTTTACAAAATGTTGGAGAAAAGTTTAAGAACAATACATTTTTAGTTTATTTTAGTTTTTAAATTATTTAACTTTTCCGTAAAGCTATGCTCTGTTGGGTTAAAAAAATATTACAGAAATATGTTATATGTTATAGGTTATTAATTATTTAAAAGATGTTTATAAATATATTCAAAATATTTAAGAACCGATTATTCTAAAACTTTTTGATGTGTAAACATTTATAGTGGGAAAAATTAGCACGGTGGTATACATGAAAAAAATAGTAGGCAGTAGTTTGCACAGTTGTTTAAAATTAAAAAATTGTGGGAGGGTTCGCACAGTACTTTTAAAATAAAAGGACAAACTCCCAAAATGTCCATAACTTTAATGTAGGTTTCAAAAAAAATTCAAAATTTCATAAATTATAAAAATAGTAGGTCAATTTCCAAAATTAAAATATACATAAAAAAAATTGGTAATTTTTTAAAATTAAATTTAAAAATGTACAATATTATTAAAATTATGGTGAGTTATTTAATATATTTTTTTAATCGCTTTATCGTAAAATGGGGTACCCAAAAAATTTCGTAAAAAATGATTGTTTTTTTCGGTTTCTAAATTGTTTGAAAATTGACTCACAAGTTCACGCTTTTAGTCTAAAATAATTATTCTGAGCCTGTAGAGCGAGAAAAAGGATGGTACAATTTTGGAAAACTTTTCATATGCTCATTTTTTGGGTACCCCATTTTGCCCCCCCCTTTCACCTCCCGTCTGCTACCATAAAATTAAAAAAACCGGAAAATTTGATGTTATCTCTAGAAAAAATCAATTTATCGAAAAATAATAAGAGACCTTTTTTTGTAGAGCGTAATATTTTATATAAGAAACTGCAATGATCATTGCCTTAAGTTACTTTGATACAGAGGTATAAAATTCCAAACAAAAAATTATTTTTTCCCATGTTAATAAAATGGGAAACTAAAATAAAAACAGCGACCTCTTAGAGTTGAGCTGAGACGCCCATATTTAATGAGGATTTTTTTTATGTTAAATAGAAACATTTGAGAGGGTAAGAGCGAAAAAAAAAATTAAATTTTATTTTTTGAAGCACCCTTAAAGTTGTGGTTTGAATTTTTGCCTTTAAATATTTTGACAATATACTTTACAGTTCCAAGGATAAGTGGCCAACACGTTTTAACCACTATAAATGCTACTTGGGTACAGATTTCTTGTCATAAAATAATATTTAAAATTATAGAAATTCTTAAATATCTCTTAAATTATTAACTTTGGGTATGGGGAATATACAGATATATTAATTTGTTTAGGTAAAAACATACCGGGTGTTGCATTCAAATCAAAAAGTTATTAACGTTTCTAGTCAAATTTTCCCTGGCTTATGTAATTTGTTAAATAATTTTAATGAATTGACATGGAATCTTTTAAACAATGTTTCACCCCCATACCCGCAAACCTAATAACCAAAAAGTTAAGGCTATTTTTGATTGACGCGTATTTGTCAAATTTTAAGAAAAAAAAATTAATGACTTGAAAACTATTCACTTTAAAAATGTAAAAATATATAGGGTGTTTAATCGAAATAACAAATTCATGTCACTTCCCGGTAAAACGAAAGTTGCATTTTGTTCAAAATATTTTAGAAAAATAGACTTAAATGGATTTACCTTTTCCCCAAAAATTCTAATGGACCACGAATGTAAAACACCTGTATGCGTACAAAATTTTTTAAATTCACCTTGAAAAAAATCTAATCTCAGACTAACATTATTAAAGAAAAGTTTTGACCGACAAAAGAATACTAAGAATAAGAAAAATAATAGGGGGCAACTTTAAGCGGTCACCCTGAACATAAGTACATGCACCGTTTTTTTAATTTTGGATAATATTTGTTTTTATTTTACAAACATATTATTATTTTATAGATTGGCAAAAATATCCCTGACTATAACTAATTTTCAAAAATATTTTTTACGCCGCTTACGGTTGTGAGATCAAATATTTAATTTTATACAAAATAAGAGCATCGATATAAAGTATCTAATTTTAATTAAATAATAAATCTGAAGTTTAAAATTATATTTTAATTAATTAAGTTGTTGACTTTAAAAGCAAATAACACGGCAGCTAGCTGATATGATGTCATGTACAATTTTAAATTCTTTTCTTGAGGAGACAAACAGTAAATTAAGACTTAAGTATATACGTATTATGTCCAAATTGACAAAATGCAAGGTGATATCCCATATATAGATACCAATCGTAAAATATAAATTGCTAACAGAAAATGATCTGATGATACCTTCATTACAAAATCATTAGGGTTTCCATCAATATTATCCGGTGTGGAAATTTATTTGAGATGACACGGCACGTGTTTATAAAGTAACCACTTAGAAGAAAGGTGAATAATGATTCTTGTCTGCGAGATTCATGTATTTGTCTGCAATGCTGTACTTACCCAGAAATAGTACTTTATTATTTAAAAATAAAACAAAGAGAAAAATGTGCGCGACAATGTAAAAATAATGCTTTAACCACGTCACATGAATTTTCTGTTTTTTTGTCGGTTTTGCCGAAATTGATTTAAAATGCTTGTAATATGTAATGTATCGAGATGCATATATCTAGATACTGGATCTAAATACAGTTTTTGTACCTAGATACGTATCGAGATACTTTAAAAACAGTATCTACTTTGGTATCTAGATCGATCGTATCTAGGAATCGATAATTCCATTGTATCTACGTATCTATGGCAATTAATAAAAATAACCTCAGTTTTTATTTTAATGTGACAGTTATTTAAAATGTCACGTTTTTCATAATTAATAATTTTTTTAGTTTACATTTGAATTATTTGTTAAAAAAAATTTTGTGTTGAAATTAAAATATTTGAAAATGTTATTCTTTGATTTAATTAGTTTATTCGTGTAATTATCTAAACAAATTACACTCGGGCATAAAAATAATCAAATAATTTTGCATTCAAGCATATTGCCCTTTAACCTTCGGTGTTGGGCTCTTTCCAAAATATGAAAATGAACTCATGCATTTTTTTGGCAATATGCTTTCAAGCAAAATTATCGATAATTTTTAAGCACTTGTGTAATTACCCCCGAAAATGTTTATTATTAGGGCATATTTAATAACTAAACAATTTGACTTTTTAGCTATAACTGAAACTTGGCTTTCTTCCGATGTTTCAAATCATGTGTTAAATGTTCCTAGTTACAATCTTCTTCGAGTGGATCGCGAAGGAAGAGGAGGTGGAGTGTTATTATATTTATAAAATAATCATAAGTGGCAATTAAAAATGTAAGTTGTTTTGAAAAACTTTTTATTTCGGTTTTGATAAATAAGAGTAAGTATGTTATTGGTGTTGTATGCAGACCTCCAGGATTTTTGAATTTTGATACATTTTTTAAATGACTTTGTTGGTGTTTTATGTAAGATTTTACTGTAGTTTGGTAATCGTTTTGTTTGTACAGGGGACTTTTTAAATTTGTTAAATAAAAATGCGCCAGATTTTCTTAATATTTTTGACTCCTACAATTTAAAAAAAATTGTGGAAGAACCAACGCATGTCTGTGCGGAAATAAACCTTCGCATATTGATTGGATTATCTGCTTTAAGGAAGAACCTGTCAAATCTGTAAGAGTTGATAATTGTGTTGTTATCTCGGATCACAAGGAAGTACACTAATAGAGTGTACTTTAATTAAAGAAAATAATAAAAACAAGGAAATGCTCCATTTAAATAGAGATTTCAATAAAATAAATTAAACGAATATTTGCTAAATATTTTTAATAAACATGCACCTTTACAAATAAAAAGATTTACAAAAACAAAAGCACCATGGTTAACAGACAACTTAAAATTGATGTTTTCATTAAGTGATAAGCTGATAGCAAAATATAAAACTACGCATTCACAAAATGATTGGATTAGCTATAAAGATTTAAAAAATTATTCCAATACCGCAATTAAACATGAGTAGGTATTAACAAAAACAACAAAAAAAATTGGAAAACATTAAAAAATATAGGTGTATATTCAAAACATATTTTAAAAATACCGGATAATTTAAATAAAGTTGAAGAGGTTAATTTCAATCAAATATGGAAAAGCCTGATATTGATTTATTAAATTTTTATAAAAACCATAAAAATTATATAAGTTTGAGTTTTAATTTTTTGATGACGAATGCAAATATTGTCCATAAAATCTATAGCCATTGGGTATGATGGAATAGGTTTAACAATGTTAGTTTAAAGCTGTCCTTTTATAATACCAGTTATTACTCAAATAATTAATTATTGTATAGAGACAGTCAATTTTCCTCAGTCCTGGAAAAATGCCTATAAGACACCCATACCTAAAAATCAATGCCCTACATAATATAAAGGCCTAAGACCAATTAGTATTTTTCCTACGCTGTCCAAAATAATGGAAAAAATTTAAATTTACAAATAAGAAAATATCTTCAAATCAAAATAAATTGCTGCCCGCTGTGCAATCTTAATTTAGGCGGCATCACAGTTGCACAAAATAAGTGAATATATTTTTAAAGCTTCAGATATAAATCAACTGCTAGTCTATTTCAAAGCATTTGATAAAATAAATCATGAATTATTTTTTAACATCATTCATTACTTTGGTTTTAGAAGAGAAAGTATTCTATTAATACGCAATTATATGACAGGGCGAACACAAAGGGTAAAAATTGGAACAACTGGAATACCACAAGGTTCAATTTTAGGTTTTTATACAATCTATACTTCAGAACTTGTTAATTGTATAAAAATTGTAAACTACAACTCTACGCGGACGATACACAGGTATATTTTTCATTTAAGGCAGAAGAAATTCAAGATGCTAATAGGTTGGTTAATTCTGATTTACACAATGTTTATAAAGCATCGGTTCCACATTGTTTGTCAATAAATTTAGACAAATCTAAATGTTTGTTATTTGGCCGTAATAAAAATATTCTTTCAAATAGACAATTTCTTAACATTGAACTTAATAATTAACCAATTCATGTTACAGAAGTAGCAAAGAATTTAGGTATTGAAATGGATCAGGACATGAGGTTTAGTAAACACATTAGTAACTGCATAAAAAGGGCATTTGTAAACAATTGTGTGATTTGCTGGTGTTGTATCACTTTAATTTTGGCGATATTTTATATCATTCGTGTATCACAAAATTTGATTCAAACCGTATTCAGAGAATGCAAAATTCATATGTTTGGTTTATTTGTGGAATCCGTAGGGGGCACTATAACTCTCGAAGCCTTAAACAAATTAATTGATCAAATATGTCGGAAAGGAGGTTGTTACACTACCTTACATTTATTTTTACCTTATTAAGAACAAGAGTACTGAACATTTGTACAACATCATAACATTTAAAACTAACGTACCCCAGTAAACACACATACGTTAATTAAACGTTTTTTTAAACCGTAACACCATTTTGTTTTTACGTATATTTATAACGTACAATCAACTTTAAAATGTCGCAGATTATAACGTTTAACAATACTAATAAATAAACGTTTAATTTTGGCGTTAAGAAAACGATCATTACACGTTTCGAAATGTTACATTTAAAACGTTTAATATACGTCTATTAATAACGTAAATTAATGATTGTTTTTGCCTCTTTTATAACGTTTATCTATACGTTATTTTTAAATTCATATTAATGTCCTTTCCAACGTTAGTTCTATAATAAATAAAACTCCACAAATACTTGTTTTTACAACGTATTTATTAAACGTTCGTTTAACGTTAACTGCAACATGAATACAGGTTGTAGACAATGATTTTTTTAAATGAAGGAAAGGTTTTGGAGGTATCTCCAGTCGTCTTCAGGTGAATCATTTTTATCGTTCGCTGGAAAATGTAGCTGCTTCTAAAACACAAAAAAGAAATTTGTTAAACGATGAAAAATAGACAAATTTTTCGAAAAACCCTATAAGATTAAAAAAATGGCTTAAAAAGCTTGTTTTCAGCTGGCTTTGTTGTTCAACACATTAAATTCAAAAATTTGTATTGTAGAATATCGTTGGGCTGAAATTTGATTAAAAAAACGGTATTTTTAGCGCACCCGGTATAATAAGAGTGTTCTCAAAATACTAATTTACAATACGTACACCAGGTCTTGTTGAATAGATCGAGCCGACAAGTGTGATTTTACTAGAGAATTCTCTAGTAAAATCACGCCTAATTCCAATTTACAGTAAAAATACCCGACCGCCCCTAAATTTGGAAATAATGGACTCTTTCCACAATTTTAACATCTGTACATTTATGACTATTGAGTTTAATCTAAATCAGTTTAATGTTAACTTAATGTTAATTTGTGTGAGTTAATATTTACCTACCCCACTATACTTAATAAACATTGAAAACACGTAGAAAACGTCTTTAAAAGTAACATATTAACTCTCATATTATTCTAGGACACTGCACAAATTATAATAAGAACAAAATCACACTCCCCCGAAAATTAGGAAATAAAGCAATGAATCTGAGTGATATTAACAGTGTGTATGTTTTAAAACAATTACATTAAAGTACTTACCAAAAGCAGGACGAATCTTACGAGCAGAAAACACGTTAAAAAATGCACCTTTTGGTAGCAAAATCAAATTGAAAACTGACGTAGCGAGCAGCTATGGCATGGCAGCCTGCCATTGGCAGCGCCAATCACATGATGTGTATTCGGCCAATCAGATTGAGTTCTTCAGTTATGCGTTTTATATGGTTATGTATAAACGTATTAAATACGTTTATTTAAACGTATTAAGTACGTTTGTTTAAACGTATTAAATACGTTTGTTTCAACGTATTAAGTTCGTTTGTTTAAACGTATTAAGTACGTTATTTTTAACTATTACAGTAACTGTCTAGTTTAAAGAATGTTAATAAAATAATGCACTTCTTAAAGCAACATTTGTGTATGTGTATAGTGTTCTGCCTAAAGCTTACTGTATGACCATTGACTATAGAATTACTTATGCTATTCTTTAGAATGTAATTAGAAAATTTTTAAATTTCATTTAATGTTGTTTATATATATATGTATACCTATGTATATTGTTTATGTATGTATACATGTTGCATCAGTTTATTAAATATTAAACGTTATAAATTATTTTTAAACAAGTTATCCCATTTTAGAGAAAAACGATGTGGATGAAAGTAGGTATATTTGTATTTGACAAAAGCCGTTTTATTAACCTTATAAGAATATACTTTTGTAAAAGTGAAAAAGTTAAATTATTCATTTAACATTTTTTTAACAAACAAAATTCTTAGATTTTATACCTTCAGAATTTAAATAAGAAGTCATATTGTCTACATGTGTAAACTAAGCAAAAATTTCACAAAATAAATATATAAAAAGTACTTTTAAAAGTGTTTGATGGAGCGTGTTGAATATAACATAGTATAAATGTTAAAAGAAAGAGCTGCCTGCACAGTTCATAAAATAATTACTTCAAACGTTATTTTCTCACTAATATTTGTGAAAAAAAATTGTGGGTTGAAACGTAATTTAAACATTTAAATGTATGGTTGACTGAAAACCTTAATACATTATTGTAACGTAAAAGTTAGCCACTATTAAAAAGCACATTTAAATTAACGTTGTTTTAACGTTTAAATTAAACATTAAAATATATGGTTGACTAAACACCTTAATACAACGTTATTGTAACGTAAAAGTTAGTCACTATTAAAAGCATATTTAAATTAACGTTGTTTTAACGTTTAAATTAAACATTTAAATATATGGTTGACTGAACACCTCAATACAACGTTATTGTAACGTAAAAGTTAGCCACTATTAAAAAGCATATTTAAATTAACGTTGTTTTAACGTTTAAATTAATTGGTGTTAATTTATACCAATATCAAACCGTTGCTTTTTCCACGTAAAATGTTTTATTGACCTTTCACACGTTTTAAATACGTTTAAAAAACGTGTATGTACATAATTTAAACATTCGCTACCGATATAACATAACTACACCTTTGCACTCAAAAGCCATGTTTAAAAGAAGTTTTAGCAATAACATTGCTAAATGGTACAATTTGTTACCTAAACAAATAAAAAAATTAAAGGGAAAATAATTAAAATCTGGATTAAAACTAATAAAATTATGGTTTAATTGATATTTAAGTTGAAGGGGACTTAAAACGAATTAATTTGATCTGTTATTTATTTTTAATTAATGCTATTTTATTGTACTTTTATTGGGCCAAAATTAAATTAGGTTAGGTTAGCTTAAGTTTAGGTCTATGAAGGGTTAAGTGGAAGAGCAGCAAATACATGCTTTGTATAAACTGAACTTCGCCCATTGATTGTACCTTTTATAATCAATAAACACATTTATTATTATTTTTATTAATTTGGTGTGGGTCCGAGATATTGCTGTAATCAAGCGATAATTGTCTTGTAGGCATATATAAGAGGGTAATTATCGCTACAATCTTACATTTAAATGCGCAATTGATAAGTTTTTATTTAAACTAGACATTATGAATTGTATTTAAATCACTTATAGTTTTTAATTTTAGTTTATTTAGGACATTTTGATATCAAGGACAATTTTTATCAGTGGATGAATGTTCTGTATTAAGGGTAGTCTTATATTTATATCTATTTTTTATAATTATTGCATTTAAAAACACTTAAAGTACAGTCCTTAAAACCATGACTATAACTACATTTTGTACAGATATCACTTTTACAGTCTTTTAACATAAGTCCAAACTTTGAACACTTAAAACATAACATGAAATGATTTGTAGATCGACCATGAATTTTAGCTTCAATTACTAAATCATATGTATTATTTATTTCCAATTTGGTTATTAGTTTTAAGGTGCTAGCAAGCTATTTTTATTAATTATTTCTTTATAGAGCCCAATTATTCACAGAATAATCACCACTATTAGATTCAATTGTATTTTTAATTATTTTCATTGATTGCAAACTATCACAGTTAATTATTATTGCGACACTTGGTGTTGACTTAACACTGTTAATTTTTTACGTTTAATTCATAGGGATTATGGTTTTTAAATCTTCTTTCTTTATGTGTATTTAGTTTCATTATAAACTAATTGAAATTCTAAATTATAAATTGCAACACTAAAATGTGTATTATCTTTATTAGGGGACCACGCTACAGGGAAGGCGTATCTTTTTTCGCAAACTTCAATTTAAATTCTGCTTGCGTAGAACTTGTTAATTTAGTGTCATTATGAACTTGTATAAATTTGGTGTGGGTTCCATGATATCGGTATAAACAAAATCTACCAGCCGCCACTGCTATGACCAGTAATGAAAAATAGGTAATATTTCTTCCACAGTGGACTTTTTTTTTGTTTGATGAAATTGGAATATAAAAAAACAACAATATTGACAATGAAAAGGTAATAATTCATAATCTCCACTTGAATTTATTAAGGTAGAATTAAGTTTCACCTACTATAATTTTTGGAAAAAGTTTTATCTAGTTTGAATGCCAATACCTTACCCCATGAGGAAATGGGATTAGTTAAAATCAAAATATGATAATTTTAAGACCAAAGCACGAAAGTTGGCAGAAGAGAAAAAAATGTAAAGGCACTGGAGGAACAAATTTACATTCAGACCCTTTTCTGAAAGCTAAAAAAGATTATAAATTATAAAACTGTTTGTGGTCTGGTTTCAATCTGCGTATAGTCAGTGTTTAATTATCTGTTTAGGACACTCTAGTCACCACACAAAATTATATCAAAAGTGAGAAATGTAGTAGTGAGAAGTTGTTAGTAAGTAATATTTTTACTTTTTCTTATACCTACTCATAGACTTAATTTGTTGACAGTTTTTAGTTATTGTTTTACAACTTTTTCATTTTCTATGCCATCAACATCCTTTGACATAACATCCTTGATGTAAATAAAAATACTTTTGAAATTTATTATTAGGTAGGAGCACATAATATGTATATAATTATTATGGAAACTTTATATTTCTAATAAATATAAAATTTGTTAATTAAACAAGTTAAACGATCCGTTAGTAAAAAAAACAGCCATGAACCGTAAGGAAAAAAATATACAAGTAGAAGTGTTAACTGATTTATAATTAAGGAGATATACTTAAATTTTGTCTTTGTAGGGGAATAATTACACTGTAGGGAGGTAAAAATGTCATAGCTAAACGCTCGGTTACGTAAACTTTTTTGGTCGTAGATTACAAATCCGTGCTTGGTTTAGCTGTATCAGGTCAAAATTCAAAGTTATTGAAAATACCCTGTATAAATATAAACACCCTGCATAAATAAAAAAAATAATTCGGATGGACCCACACATCAGTTCCAAATTAAAAAAAAAAGTCTTGCAAAATTTGAATTAAAGTGATCTAAAGGAACTCGGGTCCCTGAGGGTTTTTTTAGATACATAAGTTAGGAAATTCCAAATGTTTTTTGCTGATTTTTTTTATTGAGCATAATTGAGAATATTATATTAAATAAAATAAAAAGCATGGGAATGTTGGCACAAGAGGCGAAATATATTATTTAAAAAATTATAATATACTGCAGTATTCAGTTTGTCTGCGGATTGCCAATGGGAAAAACTTTGTAGACCTGATACAACTAAACCGAGCACGGATTTGGAATCTACGAACAAAAATTATGTTTATGTGTCCGAGCGTTAATCTGTGTTTTTTTAAGAGTTGAAAATTTACCTACAGCGTTATAACTAGTGATGCCGCGAGACGAGACGAGGCGAGAAAAGTCCTCTCGTTTCGTCTCGTGCAGCGAGAGAAAATGGTTCTCTCGTCTCGTCGAGAATTCTCGTTTCTCGCTCGAGAGTGCCTTTCTCTCATCTCGTCTCGTTTCTCTCGTGGTAAAAGTAGCTATGTATGAATACAAAAAATATTTGGAATAAAATACGAATTTATATAGTTTATATTTTTTTCTATAAATATTTAAACTGGAAAAAAATGTGTGACAAGACCACACAGGTTTAATTTATTATTATTACATGTAAATGTATATGGAAAAAGTTTTTTTTTCGGAAAACCTATAAGAATGTAGTTTATCCTAAGAATATTATGCTTCTTAACTTTTTTAACCTTAAGTTATCCATTAGGGGCCATTCAACGAATAAGTAACACATTTTTTACACCTCCCCTCTCCCCCTCGTAACATACCAACGTTTCGCTTAGCCGTCCCTTCCCCCTCTAGTTGTTACGTAACACTAGCAAATTTTAATTTGACCATGCTGAGAAGTAAAATTAATGGAAATTGATTAAAAAAATAAAGAATAATTGCGTTACGGGACGAACCCCCCCCTTTTCCACAGTAACAAATCGTAACGTTCGTGCTGACCCCCTCTACCCGTCTAGCGTTACGTAATACTTGAATGACCCCTTAGGGGACATCCCTTAGTTACATGAAGTTAGGAGTTTAATTTTTCTTTCTAAAATCATTATAGGTGTTTGGAAAGTTTAAATATATATTTCTCAAACAAATAAAAATCGTTATTTATGTGCAAAATTATAATCTTTATGTAAAAAAAATTGTTTACTTATTACCGGAAAAATTGAGATCGAGATAAACGAGAAATTCTCGAGCGAGAGAGGGCATTCTCTCGTCTCGTCTTGAGCCTTTTTTCGAGAGAAAATCGCCCTCTCGTCGAGACGAGACGAGAGGCGAGAATCTCTCGTATCGGCGGTATCACTAGTTATAGGCCAAAAATGCTAAAAACACATTTAAATGAAAAGCTTAGACCAACAGTTCCAATCTTCTCAGCTAAATAATACCACAAAAAAAAATGAGAATGAAAGGAACAAGAACAAAGCGCAAAAAAATGTTTTATTGGATTTACACATCAGAATAAAATATATTTATATTAATATAATAATTAATATAATATAATATATTATAATATAAATATGTAATATGTAATGTTGGCTGCATCTTGCCAACAATAAATTTTTGTCTTTTAGCTAAATTCATCTCATCAAGGTAATTTTGTAAATAATTTTGCATATTTAAATTTTCATCCAAAAAATAAGGTCCGATACGGCTACACTTTTTTTTTAATTTAAATTTTCATCTGAATTTTATGAAGAAAGTGGTAAATGTCGCTTAAAAATGTATTTTCACAAACAAAAGTCCAATCGTTTTTCTTCGTCTTTTGGTGTGATAAAATTGAGGTTTTTACGAAACTACCTTATTTATCTTAAATATTCTTTGCAAATGAGATTTGCTTAGGTCAAGTTCTGCTTATATATAAGATTTTGTTGTTTGCTCTGACGTCGCCCAGATCCAAAACCGTTGTCGCATCGTCTTCGTCCATCCTTTGCTCTTATATATTTCGATTTAACGGTCCCTGCAATACTTTTAACTAAGAAAGAGCAGAAAAATATAGGGAAAAATATGTTGCAATTTTAAAAAAGTAGACCTAATACAGTTTGGCTTCGAGTTGCTAAATGTATTTTCATTATTGTACTATGTATACATATATGATGTCTTTCTATATAGGCTTATGAGTGATAATATAAAAATTGTTATTGTAATGTATTTTTATTATCTCAGAAAAAAAAATACTATTCAAATTCTAATTTTATAAAAAAAAATATAATACAAACATTATTATAAAAAGTTTAATTCATTATATAAAAAACTAAATGCAGTATATTCGATAATCTACCAGACCATAAAAACGAACTGATAAGCTGTAAAACTAAGACGGTGGATTACCTGTTCGATATCTCCTCTAGAGAGATAAGAAGTTCCGGACGTTTTTCAATGATTTCTTCCTTGAACGGGGATCTGCTGTTGTCATAAAAATCTATTTCAAAAACATCCTTCCCGCACAATATCCTGCGATACGACTTAATCTGAAATTGTTTGTGAAATAAAATCAATTTAACGAAAAATTTACACTTATCTATTTAATTTTAGACAGTATTGTTCTTTTTTGACATTATTCGATGTAATGCTTATTGTTGACCTTTTCTATAAGGGCGTAGGAGGCGGGCGAGTAATAAAATTCCTTAAACAGGGTGTCCCAGAACTCGCGCCACAGAGAAAAAGGGGGCGTGCCGATAGCAATGGAGATGCCAAATTTAAAATAAAAATTTCTAGGTAATAGTGTAATCGAATGAGAGCAAAAAAGCGGCAGCCAATACCGAGAGATCTCGCCTAGGTTAAACGTAGGAGCTTTAAAAATTGCTAGGAGACGATAGAACATTGTTGTATTAAAAACATTTAAAAATCTTTTGGCCAACTGTATTTACTAAGTTGTCAAAAGCTTTCAAAAAATGAGGTTATTAATCTATGACTGATACTTCAGAACGCCAATGTTTTAAAGTAAAAAATCAAACCAGTTGTACTTTATTTAGCTTTTTTTCCGCCCACGCTCTCCATAAATAGTTATCATTTCGGTATAATCATCAAGGAAAACATTATTTATAATAACTTAATTTATTACCTAATATAATATTAATGACAAAAGTAAAGATTGACAGCATTGTCAATAATAACTTAATTTATAACCTAATATAATATTAATGACAGAAGTAAAGATTGACAGCAGTGTTACAATGAATTGGATTCCAGAGGACCAAATATTTTACATATTTTTTATTATCAACAATGCAACCTAAGTATCCTAGCAATTTAAAGAATTCCCTGTGGTGATCTATTGGGATTGGCTATCGTTTTTTATTCTTATCTCCCATATCCTTTGCGTTGGACAATTTGAATTTTTAAATATGTGTTTCAAATTACTTTCGGTACGTTCCCTTTTTCTCTCTGGCGAGAGTTCTGGGACACCCTGTATATGGAGAAATTATTATTATATAATATAAAAATACCTTAAACTAATAGGTTTTGGTAAACAAAATTATATTAGAGTAATAGGTTTACTATTTTACGCCAGTAATAGCTTAATAGCCCAGTAAATGGGAGTACACAATTTAGTCTACGACTATCATAATATAGTAAAAAACTATCTTCAAAAAACACTTAAGCAATTAGTTGCCAAAATTAATAAATATTAGAACTGTTAGATGTCTAAGGCAATAGTTGAGGAGCATCCGTGCAAAACGAGCTAAATCCATTTTATTCAGTTTTTGTTTGTTTTCTTTTTGATTTCCCATCTTTGGGTTAATTTCTGTCGACAACCAAGATAATTCTGTTTAAATTCGACTATATCCATGTTAAAATCACATTTAAAAGGTAGCATTAGGAGCAAAACCGGCCAAATTCAGGTTTTTATAGCAAACCCGGCTATATCCAATAAATAATAATGACGATGAGCATGTGGCTTGGATATGTCGATACTACTATTAAAATTTGTTCTGTTTTTCATGTTTCACTAAATTTATTTTGTTAATATTTTTGAATAATAATTTTTTTGAATTTTTTTTCCTTAATATAAAGTTTTTGAAAACGAAAGTATGTCTTATAATTTATAAGTACCACAAAGCCCACAAAACTCAATTTTGCTTTTTTTTATCTGTAAAGGCCAGGAAACCGAGAGTTTTTGCCATTTTCCCAACATTTTATTAAAGTGGATATAGCCGGTTTTGCACGGATGCTCCTCAGTTGATATTAACAGAATATTGTCGTGTATCGCATTTCTATTACATAAAATTGACTTGTATTTTATTTCTATTAATTAAAAATCTCTATCGTAATGAAAAATTGTGTATCATAATGGATCTCGTTTCAGTAGAGGTAGAAAATGTCTAACAAACGTAGTGGAGTGGAAAAAATCACTAAGCGAATTGTTTTATTTTCATAATTTTGTAAAAAAAACCTTTTAAAAACAGGGACATTTTTACATTTCTTGGTAAAAATAAGCGAATGAATGATATTTATGAACATACGCCTTTTTCGAATTAGCTAAAAGATTTTAAGAAGAAGGTTATTTCAAATAGGAAAATTTAATTTAAAAAAAATTATTTTTTTTCTGTTTAATTATTTTGTAGTAGGTATTTAAATAAATAAAATTAAATTATATTTAATTCATAACCTAATTAATACTTGGTTTCCCAACCTTGGATTTATTGGTATATAAGAAGACTATAATAATTCTTTCCTAAAACTTAAAATACACCATTTTAAGTTAAAAAAGATTGCGCTATTGCAAAAACACATCTGACTAGTAAGGTGGCTACTATTCTTTAACTAAGAAATAAATAATTGTAAATAAAATATGATTATAGAATAAAAAATAAAACCCGTCGAAAATCATGGAAACCTAAATGATTAATAAACAGTGGCGGCCCGTCAGGGGAGGCAGGTGAGGCAGTGCCTCATCGTAGAGAATTAAAAAATTAAGTATAATTTAAATATTTTACTTTCTATAATATACTATACATTTTTAATATTTGGATTACATGAATTGTGAAATAGTCAATAAAATTGATTGATTGTATACGTGGAATACCCAGCAACATTTAAATTATTTGAATTTGAAACAACCGCAATTTAACCTAATATTTATAGCTAGATGATTGGCTCGGAAGTATGCCTGAACTAATTTAGAATCACGATTGGCGTTAGCCTTGTTGTCTCGTTCTATTACAATGCGATATCATAGTTGTCTCCTTCTCTCGTATTAGCATACGCGAGGTAGGCACGCCTACATCCAAAGAAATAAGCAGGTGAAGTAGATAAATTATACTTCACACGTTTTTCAAAATTCAATAATAAATGGTATTATTTTTCATATAATAAATCGATTTAATCGAAATTATATTTTTATTCTAAAATAAACATATTTTAACACTATCGTCATCTTGTAGCCATCACAGTAACCAATAAAATAAATACAGATTCCTTCTTTAGGTTTGTTTTGATTATAAAATTCTGAACTGTTTAAAGAACAAATCTGTGGTTATTAACGGAATATTTTGTTTATTCTTTTTTTAAGAGTTTGTCTATTTTATGATTCTTTTGTAAGTGTTTTATTCTGTGGGTTTAGTTAATTGAACTTGGTGATTTATGTGAATTTAGTCATTATGGATATTACGGTGAGAAATTGTACCGATATTGTTGACCTTCACGTGGTTCTTGCTGAACAATGAAATATTAATTAGACAAAAATGAGGTTTATTTAAAATAAACGTCATTTTTACAATAAAATATATTTCATTGAGAAAGTAGAGGATTCCTTCCGCACCACAGTCTAAGTTTTTTACTTAGTTTTAAGTAAAGGTTGTGAACTGCGACGTCAGTTTTTTTAAGTTGGGTTAAAAAAATGCCTTCGCCTTTAAATGAGGGCGAAACCCTGCCTCTGCCTCACCAAAATGGGTCGCCACTGTTAATAAAACTAAGCTTAATAACATATTGCGTATAAGACATCCTCTTTAAGCATACTATGTTACCTAATACCGCTAATAAAATCTAAGCGTAAACACCTTCCGAGAAGATAATTAATGTTTTACGGGGACTGTCTTATAAAGGCCTGATTTGGCATAATTATAAGTTTAATGACCGTAATAAAGCAACTTGATATCATTAAACTGTCTTTATTAGGCATAACAGTCTTTACACGCAATAAAACCTTTAGTTTGGGGATCCTTTTTGGGACGATATTTTATCGCAAACAAATCTTACAGTTGTCACTTACAATAATAATTAACATGCTAATTCGCAGTTATGATGAATACCACTGCAACATTCCACATAACGTGGCTCTGCATAATGGGAATTTAATACTGTTAGAGGATCCAAGTTTTATCTGGGGGCTTAAAGATTACAATTCAGTTAACTGTTAAATTCTAAAAGAACTGGTTAACAATTGGTTTATATTTGTCTAGTTAATAAGATTTTGATGTTAATTTTGATGTTTTTGATGTTGATTTTAACCAAAATTAACTTACGTATACTTTTTAGATGTTTTATAAGTAACACATACAAAAATATTAAGAATTTTACGATAAAATCTTTAATAATTTAATTTACTTACTTATATATAAAGATCACCATAGTTTCATGACCCTAGATAAAATACCAAATTTTTGCAATGAACCACGAACTTACTAAAAAATGTATTTTTTATTAAAAAATAATAAAACGACGAATTTAGCCAACTCGGGACTTTTGGTGAAAGTTGTTCATTTTATCAACTTCAAACGAAAAAATATGAATTAAAAAAAATGTGGCAATTGTTTTTTGCCATTTTTAGAAAAAACAATTAAAAAAAAATTGTGTAAATTCACTAAAAATTTTGTATGTTTTTGTATTTTTGGCCAAGTTATTGCATTTTAAAAAACTCGTAAAAAGAGAAAAATCGATGTTTCTGTCCATTTTTCAAAAATTTCCTACGGGTAAACAAAACAAAATAAAGCAAAAAGAAAGAATACGGGTCTAATTGATTTCGGTAGAGAAAAATAATGACCTACCCCTTTTGCCAGGTCGATTTGATATGGAAAGACCCTTTATGCTTAAAGCAATTATACATAAAAATAACCTAAAAGGTATAAGACATAAGAATAAGGCAAAATATAAAACCCCTTAATAAACATAAACATATTTAAAAGAATGTTTTATTTTCAATCGGTCTATGGCCTATGCCAATACGTTATTTATGGCCTAGGGCGTAAAAATTCAATAGCTATCCACTGAATAACCTATTGGAAATAATCTTTATATTTCTCTATATATATATATATATGTAGTTCCTGGCATTTCTCATTGATGCGACTAAAATAACCATTTCTGTTGTCGAAGTTACCCGTAAGGTTTGATTAGAAATTGTATGATTTCAAATAGTACATCGACATTCACGTTGACGATGAGAGTTTGAAAGCGATATTATTAAAAAAGGTAATATTTAGTATAAAATTTAAAAAAAAGTGGATTTCTATTATGACCAATCAACCACCCACTTTTATTTAAAAAAAATAGTTAAGGCATAAAGTATGGTATTTCAATTCTCCTAATAAGGTCCTAAAAACATAATTGCAAAAAAAGAATAAAATTGTATTTTTTCCCAACATGAAGCAGAAAAGCCAATTCAAGGCACACTAGATATGGAAATAAAATTTAATCAAAAAACGATTTAATCTGTGAAAAATTGACAAATGATATATGTATGTATTTAGATTTTTAATTTGAATCGAAATATGTAAAATGCATAGGGTGTTTCATTAAAAAATAAAAAGTTAAGACCATTTTCGGTGAAACCGGAAGTGACAAAAATATGTCAAAAAGTTAGAAATTACACTTTTTAAAGGTCACCCCAGTTGCATGACTGTATGGGTAATTTATTAGAAAATGTCATTTTCGTATATAATATCACAAGAGAACAAATTTTGCCGGCAAAATTTTCGACTGGTATGAAAGTTTGTTGCTTGGCAATTTTCGAGAATGAAATTTTGTCAAAATTTTATGAGCGAAAATTGCCAGAAAGCAACAAATTTGAATGAAACCAGAAGAAAATTTTGCCGGTAAAAATTTTCTCTCGAGTGATATTCGACAAGACTATTTCACTAGAAAAAACAAGACAATTAATTTACCATATTAACGAAACATGTAATCTTAATTTATTTGTTAATATTAAATGTACAATTATTATATGCTATGGTAGTTTGCCCATTCTTTTCTACCAAAGCACGATTTTGTGTATTATTGACCTGTAGCATGTGGGAACTCGAAGGTCCAGCTTCATTTGTTGTTCGGAGATTTTCGATCAACTTCTGGTGGTGACTAGAATCCAGCTGCAGGTATGGTTTTAGGGAGCTTGCATTTGAGTGACCCGTTAATTTAATTAACTCCTGTTCAGCAACACCTTGCTTAAACAAGGCTGACACAGCTGAAGAATGATGCGAATGGTTTGTTATTTTATGTTTTTTTTGTGTCTATTCCAATTTTTTCAGCTGACATCTTTGTCCACTTAGATACGATGTTGATTCCAAGTGGACAGTTTTTGAACCAAGATCCATTCTTCCAATTGGGGTGAACGGTAAGAAAAAGTCTGTCTGATAAAATATTTGGTCCTCTTTTTTCTATTAATTTCAAGAATAATCTAACTGGGCATAAATCTTCGTTTTATAAATTTTTTACCAGCCATTTGCTGCTTGCCAAACTTTTCGACCCGCCTTGAGTTGTTTTCGAAAAAATGCTGTTGTATTTAATTCGGCCCGTAAATTCTCCCATATTATTAAATTCCTTCTAGAAAAAGTGAATCTTGCAGTTTACGGCCTCATTGCCTCTCCAAGCAAGTTCATATGAGCAGAGGTGAAAAAACTTTTTTTGTGCTCCATCGGGGGTTTCTTCGTCGTAGCTTTGGATCATTTTTAAAAGTTCTTCGGTGGATAATGCTTTTGAACTAAGTTTTCTTTTTTCTTGATAACTTTGAAGCTGCCTTCGCTTGGTATCTCTGGCCAATCTTGAACATTTGAAAGATATATCCGTGAAAGGATCGATTTTTATGCCGTATTCCGTAAAATATTTTTCTTGTACCATTTTTGCAGTTGAATTCCACATAGACTTTACAGACGACTCTTTATAGTCTTCGCCATTGAATTTTTTCATATTAAAGGCGTAATTTTCCAGAATTTTTGCTAGTTCCGTCACGGTAGTACATTTTTCCAGTGTAAAATTTCTCACCCGTAGGAATTCTGAGAATTGGGTCCAAATAGAGCTTCTGGACCTCTGAGTATTTAATGGGATATTTTCTGAAACCCAAATCGTGAATTTGCGCGTGGATTCATTATTTCACAATGACGTTTTTCAAACTGGCAACAATAGAAGTATAAAACACCTTGGTGACGGATTTGTAATAATATCAAAACTACTTTAATTTTATTGTTTCTCAAACTGACAATAATAGAAGTACCAAACCATAATTTTGTCGCTGAGAAATCACGGGCAGGAGTTTTGTCAGTAGAAAACGTGCCGTTACTATGACATTTTATTACTTAAAAATAGTCTAGTGAAATCACAGACCTACCTAGGTCTGTGAGTGAAATAGTCATTAAAAAAATAATAATTCCGAAACGACGAATTTAGCCAACTCGGGGCTTTTGGTGAAAGTTGTTTATATTATTAACTTCAAACGAAAAAAATATGAAGTTAAAAAAATGTGACAATGTCAAAATTTTGACCTCAATTTTTTTGCCTTTTTAGAAAAAACAAGTTTTTTTTAAATTTTGTAAATTCACTTAATTTTTTATATATTTTTTTTTGTATGTAGTAGTCACCCACAATTTTAAAAAAATATAACATTTTTGGCCAAGTTATAGCATTTTCAATAAAAAATGTCACTTGTAAAAACAGAAAAATCGATGTTTTAGTCAATTTTTTAAAAATTTCCTACGGGTGAACAAAACAAATTTAAGCAAAAAGAAAAAATACGGGTCTCATCTATTTTGGGAGGAAAACTTAAAAAAAAAATGTTGCCTGGTCGATTTTAGATGGAAAGGCCCTAAATTAATTTTTAAACCAAAGTTTAGAAAATTAATTTATTATCACCAAAAACTATGATGTATTACGTCCATTTAAAACTATATTTAGGGCTTACAATTTTTTAAAAATCACATTTTCTATAAAAAGCTTAAACTATTTTTAAAGAAAAAAGCCCATTTCTCATAAAAAATCTAATACAAATTATTGTTTTAAAACCTAAATTTTGAATTAAAAAAATTAGGTGGAAATACCCATACAGTGTAACCCATTTGTTTGCAACACTCCTGTTAAATCTTTATTTTTTGTGCGATTTCAACCGGATTTGTTTTTAAGTGTAGATCTTGATAAATTGTATTTTTGGAGCAGAAAACGCCATATTTTTACAATGTCAGTTTTTAAGAGTACCTACATGGTTAAGAATTCATATTAGCGATTTAAAAAAATCTTTGCAATGCACCAACTTTCAAAACGACCCTATACTAAATTGTATTAAAAAGAGTTTGTAGCCAAGTTAAAAATATACAATAACTATTTACAAAAATTAATTATTTAGGGGTGGTGAATTCAGGGCCCTGCATAGATTTTTTTTAATCGCTAAAATAAATTCTTAAAAAAATTTTATCAAAAACTGACATAGTAGGCCTTGTACTCAGAAAATTTAAAATCCATTCCATACAGGGTGTCCGGGAAAAGGAGGTCAATCCGTTAACCATATATTCCTTGAGTTAAAACAAGACTTTCATAATACAATTTTTCAATTTAGAGCTTCATGTTCGATATACAGGGCGACAAAGTTTGAAATTTAAAACTGATTTTTTTTAATAATTCGAGTAATTGATAAGATATGCGCCAATGACTTTCAAACGGTATTTTTTCAGGTGATCATTTATTGTTGAAAATTTTTGTCTCTTACAAAATTTTGATAAAATGATTTGTTTTAGAGATAATTTGTAAAGTATGGGTCAGTCCATATCATATTTTCGAAATTTAATTTTTTTTTGAAAAAATTTAGGTCATGTGATATATAAAAAAAAGGTCTCTAATAGGCCTTTAAAATAAGCCATCACTCACCTTTCTACTTTTAATAGTTTACGAGATATCGCTATTTTTGTAAGTACTTGCAAGACCCAAATTTATCGGAATATTTTGATTTTCAAAAATCAATAAAACAAAAACCACCTATCGAAAAAAATTCATATATGGGATTTTTGAGTTTTTTAGTGAGGTAAACAAATTTACCAAAAATTATCAAAATCGCAGATGGTGGGGGAAGAACCTTTGGTTGATTTGTTATGGACTGACCCATACTTTACAAATTATCTCTAAAACAAATCATTTTATCAAAATTTTACAAGAGACAATTTTTTTTTAACAATAAATGATTACCTGAAAAAATACCGTTTGGAAGTCATTGGCGCACGTACTAAAAAAGAGGGGGAGTCAGTGAGTACTGGACCCCCCCAATTTTGATTATTTGAAAATTGTTTTTTGTTTTGTTGGTCTCAAAAAATGTAACTATTTATGTTGAAGTAGTGTACCGAATTTAAACTTAATATCTTATCAATTACTCGAATTATTAAAAAAAATCAGTTTTAAATTTCAAACTTTGTCGCCCTGTATATCGAACATGAAGCTTTAAATTGAAAAATGGTATTATGAAAGTCTTATTGTTTTAACTCAAGGAATTTATGGTTAACGGATTGACCTCCTTTTCCCGGACAGAAATAATTTGATACAAACTGTTTAAAGGTTTTGAAATATTATTTTGGTGAAGTGGATAATGATTGGGTAGTCATGCAAATAAAAATACGTCAAAAATCTATCAATCACATTTCCAAGTATTTAAAATTTGTCCCGAATTACCCTGTGGAATTATTCATATTAATAACCATTTTGTTATTCCAAATAAGAATTTCCCCTAACAGCATAGCAGGATAGCGCAGCTGTTTGATAAAGGACCTTCTTTTAATCTTCATTAACTAGCGCAATCCGTCCTGTCATTACGATTATGATTAATTCTCTGCGAATTAAGAGGTTCCATTTTAATTTATCGTGTAAGCACCATAAATTAATCCGGTCAGGATTTAAGTTATTTTTTGTGCTGCTGTTTTACTTATTTTCAATTATAATTATACTAATTATTATCCTTTCTTTTAAATAAGTTTGAATTTAGTTATAACTAAATGTATACATAAAGCAAGAAATAAATAAATAAATAATAAATTTAGTTATAACTAAATGTATACATAAAGCAAGAAATAAAAAGTAGTATTTACCTACATATATAATAGTGTATTATGTATCAAGTTTTATAAACGCCATTTTAGTTACGAGTTTTATTAGGCACGAACGAAGCTTAATAAAAACGAGTGTCTAGAAAAGTTTATAAAACGAGTTGCATAGTATACTTTATCTACGACGAATAGAAATAAGAATTTAAAGCCAATTTTAGTTAAATATTCAACATATGTCAACTGTCAATGGATTCAATTTTAAAATTTTTAATAAACTTCAGCCCGTGACTAATACGCGGTAAAGTCAATGGGAGAGTAGATAATAGTATAATATGTATTAAGTTTGATAAACACTTTTTATACTCGAATTTAATTTAGATACGAGCGAGCTTGCGAGCGAGTGCTTTAATTAATGAGTGTGTAAAAGTTTATAAACGAGGTGCATACTATAATATTTCTACGGCAAGTACTTATTATTATCTTAAAATGACTTAAATCAAATATTTGTATAGAGCGCCATCTATAAAACAATAGGGGAATCTGTGTCACCTTCATATGTCAAATTTTTATGTGTTATAAACACAGATTATAATGGTTATAAATCTAAATGTATTTCTTGAAAATGGATTAACAAACATTTTTTCACAGTGAAAGCAGAGCTGTTTCTAGTACAAGAAAAAAGTACTCGAGTAAAAGTACTTTGAAAAAATGTACCTACTTGAGTACAGAGCACGAAATTAAATTAAAGTAACATGCATTTATAGCTGCAAAAAACAGGTTCAATGCAAAAATATAACCTAATTTTTTAAGCGTACCAAATATAACAAAAACTTAATCGAGTAGGTAATCAAATACAAAATAATATTTCAAATTTTACTTAACCCAGTATAACACAAACTAAAACACTTAAAATAATACTAATGCAGATTCTGTTTTGAAAAATCTTAAATTTCTTTAAAAAAACCGTTACATAATACATATATACATATATATAATAATACATAGTCATATTATGACTATGCAAATGTAGGCTTTTTTATCTATGCATATGACATTATGACGGCACTACCAGCGATAAAAAGGGCGCTATAAGAGATAAAGTAGGGCACCACAATGATATTTTACCAACTTGCCAATATCGAGGATTTATTCCGAATATTGCCGAACCGCTAAAGCATTATAATTATGGCGCTAAATTTGAATATGTAGTGCCACTACAGTAGTGGTTATGTTAACTTTACACAAAGACGCCGATTACAAAAAATACTCTTGTACAACAAAAGTACTCTTAAGTAGTAAATAGTACGTACTTATTTAAAAAATTCACATATAATTTTTTTAATGCGTAATTTCTTAGGGTTTACACGAATAATAAGGCAACAGCTTAAGTCGTTTTTTCTACTACCACTATGTAAAAGTCACATTTCGTAATGGCATCGTTGCTTAGAAAATGAATATTTTCATGGGCAAGGCAAAACACGAATGTAAAGTGACATTTCTGTGTGAAAAGTGACAGGTCTGTGTGAAAAGAAATTGACAGCATCGTTTGACATTCGTTTCAAAATTTGTATTGTATTTGTATGTTTGTCTAATAGTTATTTATGTATTAAGGGCATAATAAGGTTTTTATGGTCCGAGGCGCTATTTCGAGCCCGAGCGCGTTAGCGCGAGGGCTAGAAAAGCGTCGTAGGACCATAAAAACCAGTTATGCCAGCAATGCATACAAAACTTTATGCACGATTAATATATTATTATTTTTAATATATTATTGTTTTTAAAGACGTTTACGTCAAAGATTTTTGGTTATAATTGTCATATTATAATGTCAACTGACATCAGTCAGTTTTAAAGTTTAATGATGAATGAAATTGAGGAAGCAGCTGAAAAGGCAAAAAATTGCGGTCTGCTGCCGGAAAAATCAAAATCTTTATACGAAAAAACTTACTTCGAATATATCAAATGGTGTAACATTGTTGTTTTTAATTTTTGACGTTTCATTATAGCCCGCTGGGTCATAATAACGCCCGCGGGCTATAAAAAGACGTTTACGTCAAAGAATTTTTGTTATAATTGTCATATTATAATGTCATCGTGCATAAATATCATTTAGAACACCGTTAATTGTGTTTGTATACTAAATTCTAATTTTTGGTGCATTTAAATTGAGAAGGTAAGTTTATTGATTTTAAGTAACTTATACCTTAAAATTTAATAGAATAAGATGTCTGTGAAACACGTGTTTAGGTTGTATTGTTTTGTATTTGAATATAATAAAAAATAAAAGGCTCGTAGAAAAAACATTGTGTTTCACTGGTGAGAAGAGCTTTCTTCAAGCTCGTGTTAATGCACACTTAAACACTCGTATGAAAAAGTCGCTTTTCAACACTTGTAAAACAAATAACTATTGTATACCGAACTTAAAAATAATAATTTGGCTCTTGGATCGATTTCGCTTAGCGCTATTCACGTATCCTAAAGATTTAAAAAAATTGTTATATTTTGTGTTTTTTTATAAATTTGGCAACACTTTTTATTGATCGAATTTTATTATTTATAAAAATATAAATTTGGCAAACCGCTAGTGCAAGGTATTCTAAAGTTTTTTTTTAATTACCTAGATTCTAGAAATTTTTGAAAATCAGGCAACAATCTTAAAAGTGTAAAAAGACGTACTGAAGGTATCCTAAATTCCCAAGTTCTAGGATTTTTTTAAAATGTGGCAACAATTTTTAAACATTCGTCAACATCGCAAAAAATCCTGTGCTTTGAGAATTTTTGGATAAAAATTTAAAAAAGAAAAAAAGTATATAAAATTTGGCAACACCACTAAATATTGCATGATGACTGAGGTTATCCCAAAGTTTAAAAAATTCCAGGATTCTGGGATTTTTTAGACAATCGGCAACACAGCAAAAAATCCCAGATTATGAAGAGGTGTCCCTAAACTTGGTGGCATAAATATAAAAAAAGATTGAGCAAGTCAAAATAAGACGAAAACATAAATAAATATTTTTCCTAATAACTGTGTTAACACTTATTAGTAATTACTACATATCGGTTTTTTTAATATAACTTCTACTATGGTAGACTTGAAAAGGTGATAGGTATTTTAAAAACATTCACTTACTACCAATACACATATTCACACATAGTTACAATTGTTTGAGTTAACACAGTGTCGTAGAAACGGGGGTTGCTTTAAGCTTATTGTCCCAAACAAACTTTAAAGTTCGGTTTTAATAGCATTTGTTGCATTTTTTTGATTACACAGTTCGGCTACTATTAAAAAATATAAAATAAACCGTTTCCGAGATATTCAAGATTAAAATAATTGTTATATATACAAGGTGTCCCTAAACTTAGTGGCATAAATTTAGGGCCAGTCAAAATAAGACGAAAATCTAAATAAATATTTTTTCTAATTACGTATGTTTAAAAGATACAGGGTGATAAAGTGTTACTTATTATATCAGTTTTTTTTTTTAATATAACTTCTACTATGGTAGACTTGGAAAGGTGATATTTTAACAGTCACATACTACCATAATATCAGTTTTTTAAATATAACTATGGTACTAACAACACACATATTCACACATAATTATAATTGTTTGAGTATTGTCCCTTACAAACTTTGAGGTTAGGTTTTTATAAAATTTTATGCAATTTTTAGATAACACAGTTCGCTACCATTAAAAAGGTGTACCTCTGAAACATCGATAAAATAAAACGTTTCCGAGATATTCGAGACTAAAATAATTGTTATATCCACAGACCAAGGTCTCGGGACTTTTTGCCCTGACCGTCACATTAAAAAAATTGTAATTTTTTCAATTAAAAAATTTGTTATCATATACCTTTTAGTTCTTTAATGCGATATAACAATTATTGTAATCTCGAATATCTCGGAAACGGTTTATTTTAACGAAGTTTGAGAGGTACACCTTTTAAATAGTAGCCTAACTGAGTAATCGAAAAATTGCATTAAATATATATACTATAGTATAAAATCCTAACTTCAAAGTTTGTATCGGACAATAAGCTTAAGCAACCCCTGTTTCTACGACACTCTGTTCACTCGAACAATTGTAAGGATGTGTGAATATGTGTTTTGGTAGTAAGTGACTGTTCGCAAAATATCACCTTTCCAAGTCTACCATAGTAGAAGTTATATTAAAAAAACTGATATGATAAGTAAAACTTTATCACCCTGTATCTTTTAAACATAAGTAATTAGGAAATATTTATTTAGATTTTTGTCTTATTTTGACTTGCTTAATCTGCTCCTAAATTTATGCCACTAAGTTTAGGGACACCTTGTAAAATGCGATAAATTATTAAAAGGTACCTATATGAACAAATTTTATTTTTTAATTTAAAAACTAATAGGGCGTTTCATGAGCCTCAAGAATTTTTGCCCCGAACGTCACATTTAAAAAATGTGAGTAAAAACCACTGTAATTAAATTTATTTATAACAATGCAAACCTCAACCTCAAAGTTAGGATAGGACAATAAGCTTAGAGCAACCTCGGTTTCTTAGACACTGTTCACTCAAACAATTGTAATTATGTGTGAATATGTGTGTTGTTAGTATACCATAGTTATATTTAAAAAACTGATATTTTGACTTGCTCAATCTTTTCCTAAATTTATGCCTCTAAGTTTATGGACTTAGGGACACCTTTAATAATAATAACTTTATTAACGGTATGACCTATTTTGCAACGTCGTAAAAGATTTAAAAGTTCTAGGAATTTTTGAAAAGGTATAAAAATAATTAAAATAAAGTAGTCTATGTATAGAATAGCATAGTTTACTATATATGGTATATTATACTATCTCTGCAAAAAGGCACGTCAATCCGTTTTTAAATTTACGCGTTATTTTTGAAAAGTTCAAGTTGCCTCTTAAAATAAATGGGCTTTTCGTTGATAGCAGGCGATCCTAAAACATTTCAATAGGACGTAGCAAATTTTAATACTTGTCATGTAAACATCAAGCATTTTTCATGCATATTTCATGCTTTTTATGATGCATTAAAAATCTCATAATTATCACCGGAAACAGAACAACGGTAGCGTATTTAATGAATTGAGGCGTTTCTCGGAAAAACATCATTAGTCCAATATCGTCGAAATTTAGATATTTGCACCAAATGTTTCCTAACCTCCATATATACGTATACAAATAAGTGTTTCTCGTAAAAATGTCATAGGTTCCATAATAATTAAATATGAAATTTAGCTTGTTCTTCTAAAAACATCACAAGTCCACTCCGTTTCGTCTAAGAAAGTCACATGTTCATAACATGTGATATTTTTGGACACTCTAGAAAAGCTTCTACCTCTTTTACATGACCACAGCAATAGAAAATTTTATGATAACTTGATAAAAGAGCAGAAGACCATAGCACCTGACAGTCCTGATAACACGGTCGACAACGATGATAACAGCAGTGGATGCGAAGACTGAGTGTGGCAGTAATACAGTTTTTAGTTTTTTCATTTATTTTGTTACTCAGAGTTAATATTTAGTTTGTAGTGTTTGTAGTAAGGAGAATTGTTCGTTTTTTTCTTCTAAAAACCACACATGTTCATTAGGGTGATGCAAAAAAATTTTTTTTTTTTGAATTCTATGCGAGACCACTCGGGATTTCAAAGAGTATCAAGAAAATAAAAATCTGTAAAAATTTGAGAGAAATCAATTAAAATTTAGAGGTCGCTCAACGCAATTGTTTAATTTAGAAAAATCACGCATCTCAAATGCATTGCTATAAACAAGTAGGCATATTTCATACAAATTTGAATGAAAATGGTTGAATTTTTTTTTGGTGGACTCTTAATGATTATTCTAATAAATAATGTCCCGATTTCAAAAAAATTTTCATAATATTTAAAAATTATATATTAATTAGCAAATATATCTTAGTTAACAAATAATTCATTCAATTTTTTTTTGTTTCAAAATCTGTAAAAACATTGTTAATAGGTCTACAAGCAATTATTCATTCACAAAAACACTCGCCCCCATCGTTAAATATGAGAAAAAAAATAATATTTTAATTAACTACACTTCGCGTCAAATTTAACGCACCACTAAAAGTTTGTCACATTTTCAAAGTTGATTTTCTCGCGAACCGTCAAACCGAATTTAGTGATTTTTATAATAAATTGTAGGTTTATTCTTCGGTAATAATGCGTTTATTAAAATATTTTTTTAAATTAACATTTTGAGTTTATACAGGGTGCAAGAGTGATATAAAGTTTTTTCCCGGAAATTTAAAACGCCCTGTGGATTGTACCAGCTATAACAGCATATGTATCTTATAATCAAACTATAGCCACATCTTCTCTTAACATTTTGTTTTTTGATTCACCGCATGTTTATCAAATTACGTACTAAAGTCCTACAAATTTTGAGTAAATTCTAGTCATATTTGAGTAAAATTGTAATACATTTTGATTTAAATCCTAATTAAATATACTAAAGTATAAATCATTTTTAGTAAATTTTAATCAACTTTTGAGTGAATTCTAGTCAAATTTGAGTAAAATTTTAATATATTTTGATTTAAAACCTAATGAAATATAAATAAATTTTTAGTTAAATTTACTCAAAATGGTGTTCTTTCAACTTTAAAAAGTGTTACAATTACTCAGCAATTGATTAAATTAAAGTGGTTATAGGGGTTATAGCCAGGTTAAATAAAAAAAAATTAGATAAAATAAATTTTATTTGAAATTCCATGGAACAAATGAACAAAACAATGTATAAACTATATTTATAAATAATAAAAAAACGGAGTGGTTAATCTTAATTAGGGGATAAAAAACTGCCCCTGGTC
The DNA here is from genome assembly GCA_921294245.1 of Brassicogethes aeneus. Classification (NCBI taxonomy): domain Eukaryota; kingdom Metazoa; phylum Arthropoda; class Insecta; order Coleoptera; family Nitidulidae; genus Brassicogethes; species Brassicogethes aeneus. The sequence goes on from OV121134.1 coordinate 54,480,648, forward strand.
TAAAAAATGAACAAAACATTATGTGCACAATGTGCACTGCACATTATAAAAAAAAACATATTTTGGTATGACAAAGTATTCATATACTCAGCAATTAAAAAGGGTTTGTCGGAAAATCCAAATTTTGTTATTATATCGTTAAAAGGAACGTTTGTCTGAAAAAAAAACTGTAGTATATACTATAAAATAACACATAAATGGCTTTAAATGTAAAAGTACCACTTTTTTAAAGTAAGTTTTACATTTATTATTGTTAAATATTCAAATTATGTTGTAAATATAGTATATTACACTACAAGGGCAGAAAGTGTGAGCTTCCTGCACTGCGCGCCATGATGCCCGAGGCGAAGCCGAGGGCATCATGGCGCGCAGTTCAGGGCTCTCACACTTTCTGCCCGTGTAGTGTATACTTTTTTCTTACTACCTCGGCCGAAAATACAACCCGGCCGAAAATACGGGAAAAAATTAAATGTGTATATCGAAACATATTGATGCCTGCCCAAATTTTGAGGTTATATTGGTGTCGTAATCAGAGTTGCATATGTTGAGCACACGACTAAAATATTTTTACTCCCGCTATTATAGAGTGTGCGCGTATAGCTTGACCAATGCAAGAAACGTAAATTTTCTGCCGTGAAACAACGTATTTTCAGTCGAGGTAGTAAGAAAATATATTTAATTAAAGTTTAAAAAAATAACCTTAAAATTTTGTAAATAAAAGAATATTTAAATATATATTAACAAAAGATTTTTATATACTTTTATTAAAGTTAAAAATGCCATTTTAGCAAGAATTTTAAGTCAAGTTAACAACAAAAAAATTGGCACTATTGTTGGCACTATTGATAGTGTAATGTTATTGCCAATTTGGCATTCTATTTTTTAATGTGTACCTATGTAGGCAAAATAGTGTTATTATTGTATTGATACAATAATGAATAACTTCTAAGGACTGCGTTAAGACTAATAATATTAATTTTATATTATGTTAGAAGATAAAAATTAAATACAAAATTGCAACTTTTTAATAAAATTTCAATCAAAGTATAGAGTAATTTTTACTCGATATTGGGTAAATGAAGACGCCGGTTATTGTAGAAAAATTTTAGGATTTAACATTCATTATTATTTTTATAAATAAATCCATCATAATAAGGATTACACCTACCCACTCAAATTCCCAAAATTAAATAGTATCTAGATATGTACGCTGGGGCTGGGGTACTTACCAAATATCAACAAATTATCGTAAGATGAGATGTCCGCATTTGCCCACTTTTTGTGGTTTTTCAATTCAAGCACAAACACAAAAATTATTTTAAGTATAGTTAAATTGCCACAACGAATTACACAATTATTGCCAGTTTAACCTGTTGAACACCATGCATGCAGTGCAGCCAACATAAGCGCGCGAAATACAGTACCCTGGGTATGCGCATGTGTGTAACGCTATTTTACTCGACATTTACTTCATCTAGAGTAAATAATTATTGCATACTCAAAAATGATTTAGGTTAAATGCAAAATGAGTAAATCAATTAATTTTAATGCACTATTTAGTTAATTTTTAAAAATTACCAAATATTGAGCATAATTTCGAAAAAATTTACTCAAAAAAATAACTCTAATTTGTTTACTCAATTTCTTTCGCACTTTACTCTTTACGATTTTTTACTGTGTAGACCTATTAACAATGTTTTTACAGATTTTGAAACAAAAAAAAAATTGAATGAATTATTTGTTAACTAAGATATATTTGCTAATTAATATATAATTTTTAAATATTATGAAAAATTTTTTGAAATCGGGAAAACATTATTTATTAGAATAATCATTAAGAGTCCACCAAAAAAAAATTCAACCATTTTCATTCAAATTTGTATGAAATATGCCTACTTGTTTATAGCAATGCATTTGAGATGCGTGATTTTTCTAAATTAAACAATTGCGTTGAGCGACCTCTAAATTTTAATTGATTTCTCTCAAATTTTTACAGATTTTTATTTTCTTGATACTCTTTGAAAACCCGAGTGGTCTCGCATAGAATTAAAAAAAAAAATTTTTTTGCATCACCCTAATGTTCATGTATTTTTTGTATTTTTTTCATATTCGTTTGAAAAAACAAACATGAGGAATTCTGGACGAAGTATCTTACATTTTTTTCCATGTAGTTAATAGGTCAATAAAGTACTTTGGTCAAAAATGGGAATGTCGGAGAGTTTTTTTCATTTTCCCAAATATGTTAATTTTGGACTAATGATGTTTTTCCGAGAAACGCGTCAATTTATATATACGAGGTGTGCTCAGAAAAGATCGGGATTTTCGTTTTTTGAAACAAATATTTATTTATTCGTCTTCAGTAATGTTCTCGCCTTCAAAATAGTCCCCAGTGGATATTATGCACATGTGCCAGCTCTCCTTCCAATACTCGAAACACTTCTAAAACTCGATCTTTGGGATAGCCTTTAGTTCATTCAGCGATGCGCTTTTAATGTCATCTATGCTTGCAAAACGACGGCCCTTTAAGGTTCTCTTTATTTTTGGGAATAGGAAAAAGTCAGACAAAGGCATGTCTGGCGAATATGGATGCTGGGGCATCATTACAGTATTGTTTTTGGCCAAAAATGTTGTTCAAAATTTAACAATTTTAGAACAAATTTTGCTGCCACGCGTTTCATACCCAAAACATTCGAAAAAATTTCATGAGATGAGCCAATCGATATACCAACATCATCAGCGACTTCTCTGATGGTTTATAACCATTTCTTACACTTTTTCCATGTTTTTATCGGTTTTTAATGTGCTTGTGCGTTCGGGGCGTTCGTCATCTTCAACGTCTTCACGGCCATCTTGGAAATTCTTATACCACTTGTAAACTCTTGTTTTACTTATAGCAGACTCATTATAGGCCTTTGTTAACATTTTACAGAATTTATTTCATTTTTTAAAATTGGATACAAATTCTTTGATCCATTTCTTTTAACGAACGAAAAATCGCCGAGCTCATAAAACACGTCTAACCTTAGCGGCTGCCACAGACAAAGTAAACAATGAAAACAGCTAAAGCTTTTTATCATACTTCGAGGGCATGTATACCAACATAATAAAGAAAATTGTATGACAACCGGACCCTCCGAACCCGCGAAATTCCCGTTATTTTCTGAACACACTTCGTAAATTAGAATTTATAATATTATATATAAAATTATAAATTATAAATTATAAATTATAAATTATAAATTATAAATTATAAATTATAAATTATAAATTATAAATTATAAATTAACGAATAATCTGAACAAAAAAATGGCACATACCCTTTGGTACTTTCACGCCTCAATTATGAATCGTATTTCCATTCAAACATCAAAAACCGATTATAATGCAAACAATCAACGTTACGCAATAAATAAATAATTATTTGTCTCTCGTCTTGTATAATCTGCAAACTGGAACAAATTTTAAATTTATAATATAATTTTAACAACTTTATACTTCAATACGCGGTTAATAGTTTTATACCAAGTAAAAAGGTCTTAACTATGAACGGAATAGGATTTGTTCATGTTTTTAGGTCGACCGCATAGTTTGTTACCTTAAAAAAAAGGATAGCAGTATAAATAGGATTAAGGATGACTATATTTTTCTTTTGCAAAATCTACCCTCTCTCTCATACATTCCCCTATAACTCCCTACCAATTGAAGAGTAAGTTTTTGCAATATTTTCTTGTTATATTCGCTTGATAAGTATTCTTGTAATATTTTTAAAAACTCACCCTTAATGCTTAACATCACAAATAAAATAATAAAGCAGATATTTACTAGAACCCATTTCAAACAAGTAAAAAGGTAGGTGAACTCTTAACGTAAATTAGCTTCAGCTGCTTCGGTTAATAAAACTTCACGCTACTAAGACCAAAACCCTCATTAAGATTTCTTTTTAAGTTCTTAAAAACTTGCCATCTCAAACAAAAAAAGAATGTATTGCAAAAAAATACTAAACCATACTTTTTTTTATACATTTTAATGAGGAAAGACAAACCCTTAGCGGTATTTAATTGATGTACAATTTAAAATAAAAATAAAAAATCAATAAATTAATTTGATATAAATCCCGGCACAAGAGTATCAGGCCTTGGCATTTGGCTTAACTTTAACAACGTTTTTAATATTTTTTTCTTTTTTCCTCTTTACAAAATAACTACAGGAAGTTTTAATTTAAGACCCGCAGTTTAATTAAAAACATTAAACAAAACGCTATAAATTAAGTTTTATATCAAAAGTGATAACTAAAAATCCTAAATCCTCAGCCATAAATAATATTAGAAGCATTGTAAAACGCTTAAGCTGGTGTCAAATACGCATAAAATATTTTTTATAACCATCATAAAAAAAAGATTTTCGTGAACACACTTTTATGAAATGGAGTAGTAAAACTGTTTTTTGGACATATACAACTACACGGCGTTAAAAGTATTACTTAATATCACAGCTATTAATAACCTTTTTAATTAAAGTTTTATTACAAGAAAAGATTCTGGAAAATGCATACAAATATATAAACATTTTGTCTTAACTAAAATATTTTAAATTAGTATAACATTGTAAATTAATTAAAATTTTAAATTAATTCGGCATCATATTAACATTTGTCAATCAAGCCAAATAGACACAAATATTTTTGTGTTTTTGTATAGTTATAAATATAATTTATTACAATTTTTGACCTTAGAAATTTAACTGACCATAGCTAAATTAGCTTTTATATTGTGAATGGGTTAACCATTGAGCCAATGGTGTACTGTATTTGCAATACCTGAATTACAGCTATGATCAAATGAATGATTATCTTACTTTTATTTGTGCAAACCTGCTTAAAATTAGTTCAAACATGAGAAGTCATTGAATTAAATTTGTATTTAATTGAAGCCACAATGAATCTTAATGAAAAACTATCATTGGTATAAATAAAGTTATGGTTTCTAATGAATGGCTACATTAAATGCAATCAAAGCTCTAATTCCTTTAAATATGTATATTCTTGTGCAAATATTAGTTGTATAATACAATAATATGAACTTTACATAAAATGAATTCTGGAAACTGCTTCTGGTAGTCTTGTGTACACAGGTTTTTCGATCCATAAAATGAAATTGTTCTGTTTACTGTAGAAACTATTAGGAACCCACTGGAAGTGTTGGTGATATTAGGCTCTAAGAAAGTTGCTGACCCATCACTATCAACAGTTACTGTACTGTACTAGATGTGCAGGATCTGTCTGCCATGGCACATGATTATTCTAAAACGAAATATGAATTTCATCTTATGTATTTAGAGGCGAATCATAAAGATTGCTGAAAGTCCTAAAGCAATATATACTTTCAGGACGCCAGGACGCCCTGCAAGGATATCATGATGGTACTGAAAGACTATGATAAGTTTTTTTTATAAATAAATAAAAACTTCGTCCATTTAAGAAAAATACCTTAAAAATTCGGGATTAGGAACAGTGGCGTAGCTAGCCTCGAGGGGTCCCCGTATCAAAAATCTGGTAGGGGACCTTATACGGGAAAAGCTACTGGCAAAAAAATTTCTGGGTGTCACGCACAAAGTCTATTTTGGGCAAACAAAAACAATTTTTTAGCGTATAATTTTTTTTGCATTTACCAATTTTTTATAATTTAATAAATAATACCTATATTTATACACAGCTTTTTATATACAGAAATTTTAAAATTTGGTCTGGTTTTAGACATTTACCGTTCTTCAACATCTTTTAAAAGGTTTCTATTTTAAAATAAAATAAAGTCATTTGAAATAATTGTAACGCTAATAATTATTTCTAATTTGCTATTAATTTAACCTATGATAATAACACGCGAAGCATAATCAGTATGCGGCGCAGAGCACAGAACAATATGCGCAGACTGCGCTGCAGACAACGCATAGCGGAAAGGTGCGGGCAGAAACAATTCATATGCGTTCACGGCCACGTTGGAACAAAAGGGTATTCAGGAAAATTTTAATTTAATAAATCGAAGTAACTATAAATAATTCAATAATAATATTATTTATTTATTTATTTAATTTCATGCCTCAATTTTTTTAACATGTGGGTAATATGTTTTTTGCTTACGCATGTTGAATCAAATCATTGATACGGCTGATACCGCGGTAGCTACGCCCCTGATTAGGAAGTACAACCCCCAAGAAAAGACAGTAAAAACATTGGTATTCACTCTAAGACAGTAAAATCATGAACCTTAAAATAAACAAAGACTATTCTTATTTCATTTGTTTAAAATTTTTGGTTAAAGCATTATAACTTTTAATATAAATCAATTTTATACATAATTAAATATTGTTAATTTTACCTTGATCAGATAAACTTTGAATACAATCATTTCTAAAATTTTCAAGGAAGTACACATTTCCATTATGTTTAAATCTAAAGAGTCATTCACTCCATAACAAGTTATTTTAACTTGATAATATTTTGTTATGGTCTGAATATAATGTTTGTAATAACATCAATCCCTTACCCTTAATTGCTCCACACATATTTGATTGAATAAACTTTAACTTTTATTGGAGAAAAGAAAAAACAATCAATTAGCATTGTTATAGCATTGTTATTGACTATATCAAAGCGTTTTTTCTGTGTACTAATACGTTTTACAAATTTATTTTTCAGGACAATATCGTAGTATTATATATTTAAAAAAACTATTTTTGAATAAATAAAAAAGCCGTGCAAAAGAGGTAAAAAGGTAAAGAAATTAGAAGTTTTTCGAACTTTGACTAAAAATCTGGTGTCCAGATGATACAAGAAATGATGGTTTAGGTCAAAGCGAGTAAAGGAAAGCAAGAAAACAGGCAGAAGGTTTTTGAAAATGGTTTCGAACTCATCTTGCTTCTTTTAAATTTTTGCTAAAACGAAATTTATTCTTAAGTTCTGTTTAAATAAGTGTTACAAGTGTTTGTGTATTCTCCAAGTAGTTTTTAATTTTAGTAGCACAAATTATGCAGTAAAGTTCACTAAACGTAAAAAGATTTAGATTTTAGTTAATTGATGATTAGTTATTTTGCATACTACGTTTAGTGAATTTTACTCGATATTAACACTTTTTCTTCTAGCTATTTTTACTAAATGTTCTTGGCTTTTAAGTTTACTGTTTAATGTAAAAAATTGGATTTCCTTATTTCAGTGTTCAAAACTTAATTTAGTTGTACACTGTCCCTGTGACTAAAATGTTCGGACCCTCCCCTAACACGATTAAGCGATTTCATCTAATAATAACTATGAAATATTTTCAAATTTAAGAAACCTTTGTAAAGAATTAACAAATGAATATTATGTAAATTACATTAATTCATTAGAACTTAATATATGCAATAATCCAAAAAACTTTTGGAACTATATTACTTCTAAAAAAAACAGTAATATACTACCATGCAGTATGAATTACGAACATAGTTATTCTGATGATCATGAGAATATTGCTAACTACTTTGCAAAATTTTTTGGTTCAGTATATACTAACTCTAACTGTGATAATATACCTGATTTTTTCTGTGATAAAACTTTAAATTTAACAAACTGTGATATTGATGAAAATGATTTCTTCATAAACTTTTTAAATTAAATCCATGTAAAGAAACAGGACCGGATGGTGTACCTGCTTCGGTTCTGAAAAACTGTGGGTTTTCCCTGACAAGACCTATAACTATGTTGTTTAGGATGTCCTTAAACAATGGTGGAGTTCCCACAATCTGGAAAGAAAGTTATATCATTCCATTATTTAAAAATGGTAATAAATGTGATGTAACAAATTATAGACCAATTTCCAGACTATCTCAAATTCCTAAGCTTGCAGGGGTAAATCTACAGTTACTAACTTAGTACTGTATGAGCATGATTTGTTGAGTGCTTTTGAGTGAAGGTGTCAAGTGGATGCCATCTACACCGATTTCTCTAAAGCATTCGATAGAGTTGACCATGGAGTATTGCTAAAAAAGTTATTTTCTATGGGGATTGTTGGATAAATGCATAAATGGTTAACAAGTTTTTTAAATGGTAGAACCCAAACTGTTTTAATTAATAATCGGTTTCGGTCAGTTAAAATAGCTGTATCATCTGGTGTACCACAAGGTGGTCATCTGTCCACACTTCTTTTTAACTGTTTTATAAACGATATTTGTAGTAGGATAAAATTTTGTAAGGTATTTTTGTTTGCAGAAGACCTTAAATTGTATAGTGTAGTGTCCAGTTTAGATGGTGCAGTAATAATTGTATGTCTTTAAATGTTAGCAAATGCAAAGTAATACATTTTTTTAGGATAAAATATAAAATAAATTTTTCTTATAGTATTAATGATATTATTTTAGAAAATGTAAATGTAATTAAGGTTCTGAGTGTTTATTTTGATACTAAGGTTACGTTTAACGAACATATAAATAATAGAGCTTTAAAAATGTTAGGTTTTGTTAAACGGAACTTAAAAGATTTAAATGTTGTGTATAAAAAATGTGTATTGTTCATTTGTTCGAAGTATTTTGGAATATGGTTGTGTAGTATGGTCTCCTCACTACTTAACTTATTGTATGCAAATAGAAAGAGTACAAAATAAATTTTTAAGATTTTGTGCATTTAAATTTAATTTAATTGTTGATGACTATGATTATGTACAATTGAGACACTTGATTAATGTTGATACCCTAAGCAAAAGAAGGGATAAATTTGATATGCATTTCCTATTTAAACTTTTAAATGGGATTATAGATAGCTCTGAATTGCTTGGCAGAATTAATTTTTAAGTGCCTCAGTTAAGACTAAGAAATAAAAATCTTTTTTATATATGTCACCACAATACAAACTAGGGTTATTATGCACCATTAAATAGGATGTGCAGAAATGCAAATACTTTAAATGTAGATTTCTTTGGCAATACTCTCCAGTCCTTTAAAAGTTCTTTAATGTAAAATTGTAATGATCACTTTTGTTTATATCTAATGGTTAATCCGTCAATAAAGATATTTTTCTACTCCTATTACGGAATTTGACCGTTATAATATCTCTTTTATCTATGGAATGACATATATTCCGTAAAGTGTTACAGAATGAAATATTCTATCATCGGATGACAGAATAAACACTCGTGGCGACATCTCTGTTTTTAATATCAAACAAATTTTAGACCGATCCAACCTCACTTTCTTCCAATTAAATTATTTTTCTATGGTATTTTTTTGAAACGTAGAAAAAATATAGTCTGAAACACGTTTGGAATACAGCATATTCCGCTCGAGTGAAGAGTTGTCATACGAGCCGAAGGCGAGTTTGATACAGAATATACTATTATTTATAGATATTTATTTATTTATTTATTTAAATATCGGTGTGATACGGGACGGTTTGTTACTTGAAAGGGAGTATTGCCGTTAATTTTAAACTTTGAATGATCCTTTTTCTGTAGTGCGCGTCCCTTGCAGTAGATACTAAAATGCTCCACACCGAGTGATAACTGGTCACCTAGGTTCTCTAGTCAACATCGCAACTTTTATCCCGACCCTACATCTTATAGGGAAGCTTTTTCCAGTGTGGACCTCGTTACCCACAGGGCAATGTTGACGTTGACACACTAAATGCAATTGCCCTGTTAACTAACAACTTTTATTTTTTGGATGCCTTATTTTCCCAAGTATGATTTCTAAAGCAATGTATTTAATAAAACATTAAGTAAACACAACATAGTTCAAATTTGGGTAAAACGATCAAGAGCCAAAACCACAAAATAGTTCATTTATTAATTTTTCATAAACCTTGTTTTAAACAAACCAAAATTTGTACAATACTTAATTTGTATATATACAATATAGAAACACTAAAATTTTTTTATATAAATGTATATTTTTATATTGCAGGATCCAAAGGGTAAAATTGGTAAAGTCTGGGGATCCCACAGGGTAGCACCATAAACCTATTTTTGTTTCTTATATGTTACGGCTAAACATAATTTTTTTAATTTAATTTCGAGGTGGGGGGTTGAACCCCCTAAACACCTAAATCCGCCACATAATGTAGTTAAGATTTTTCAGTGGAAGAAAGATACTCAAGTCGGAGGTCTGTTTCCTATGAAAAAAAAGTTTATAAACTTTATAGTTATTATTGCATCTGAAGGGTAGTGCGGAATGTCACTTAAATTTTTGAAGAAAACTATTGTCAGTTTTATGCCCTTTTACCAAGTATGAAAAACTCTTAATTGTATTTTTTAATAGTTACCTATAATTAAAATTTTCCATTTTTTTATATTATTAAATTAAAATTTTCCATTTTTTTATATTATTGACTTTATTAGGTCTTAGCCCTTTCCTTAGTTTTAATAGAAATGCTGTTATTTTAGTTTAGAAGACTTTTTCTTACTTAATAATATTGCCTACAATATAAAATCCTATTTTATACTAACGTAGGTTATTTCCAAAAGTAATGCTAACAAAATGACTAATGATGATTAAAATACTTGTCTTTGGTAAATTTCCTAAATGCAGAATCTTGTATGTACATTGTTAAATGCATTTTAATTACATAAAATGTCTCCCCCAACGCTCAAGTAAAATGCACTTTGCCCTAGACAATATCTCCGAACTACTTGAGTTATCACAAACATTTACTGTTTAAATTTAATTTAATAAAAGACTAGTAAATGACAACAATTTAAGCTTTATATGCAAATGCAAATAAATCTAAAAAAACCTATGAAAATAACTGTAATACATCAGGTAAAATATCAGAGGGAATGGTAAAAAATATGCTCAAAAGAAAATTAAATTAAACAATGTCTATCTGTAATGCAAGCGGTACTCTCCGTACTTAAACAGGTTACGAATTATTTACGTACATATGTAATGCATTAAGTTAACCTAATTTGAGCAATTTGTCTCTTATGTTTGAAAATGACGTTGTTTAGTTGTTCTTAAATCAATAAATTTTCTAGAATGAAGCAAGAAAAGTAAAACTTTTAACAAAAACACGCACAGAATTGTATTGTTTTTTTTTAATAGAAATGTTTTTATTTTAGTATAAGTATATTTGTTCTACTCCTATTATGGAATTTGACCGTTTTAATATCAATTTTTAATGTATAATGACATATATTCCCTAAAGTATTACATCGGATGACGAAATAAAAACTGGTGGCGACATCTCTGTGTCACTTTTTCGCAATAAATTATTTTTCTATGGTATTTTTCGAAACGTAGACAGAGTATAGTCGGAACCACGTTTGGAATTGCATATTTTACGATCGGAATATGCCGTATTCCAAACTTGTTACAGAATAAACTATTAATTTTTAATAAAATATATTTTTATTTTTAATGGTATATATTTTTATTTCTAATAGAATTAATTTTTAATTTGAATAGTATATATTTTTATTTTTAATAGAATATATTTATATTTATACAAAGTATACAGGGTGTCTCACCAGCGATGGTACCTTAAACGTTTACGCAGAACGGCTAAGGATATCAATTTGAAATTTTTATAGCAATTATTGTACAATTTAATCTACCTCTTAAAATTATTTTAAATAAAATTCCTCTTCCGGTTTTACCGGAAGCGAAATCAACTCCAACTCCAATGGAACCTGTAATTATTTTTATTTTTAAATTCCTCATGAAATTCTTAATGAAATTGCTGTACCATTCCCTATACCTAAACTTAATAGTTTTCGAGTTAATAATTTTTTTCGTAAAATTTTGACAGTTGCACCTTCATTAAAAATAGCTTATAAACTTTTTGATATTCGGTTTGCTGGTATGCTGTAAGGATTTTTGGAATCTTAAAACATTGTTTTATAGATTCCATGTCTGAAACTTTTATATTTATGATCAAAAACCAGAGAAAAATCGTGTTAAATTTAGTTAACTTCAAACATAAATAACTTGTTTATTTTCAACGGAACGGTGTGCATGTTTTTACATAATCAAATAGGAAAATGAATTACATTTTGATTGTTATAACCATTCCCTATACCTAAATAGTAAGGTTTCGGAAATACAAGCAAATTTCTGTAAAAATCCAATATTTTGACATATTTATCTCAGATACCGATGAAATGTCATAACAAATTAGTTATTTCATTGATTGACAGTTGATACATTTCTTAAGGAAGATATTTTAAAAATAATGGAAAACAACAATTACACAAAGTTTTAAGAATTTAATTATTATAAATTATAAAAAACGTGATGGAAAAAATAACAACCAAAATACTATTTTAATAAATGTTCAAAATGGCGACAATTGACTTGCAAACATTTTAAAATGCGGACCTGGGAGATTCCGTTGTTCATCGGTATCTGAGATAAATATGTCAAAATATTGGATTTTTACAGAAATTTGCTTGTATTTCCGAAACCTTACTATTTAGGTATAGGGAATGGTTATACTAATCGAAATGTAATTCATTTCCCTATTTGATTATGTTAAAACATGCATACAGTTCCATTGAAAATAAACAAGTTATTAATGTTTGAAGTTAACCAAATTTACCACGATTTTTCTCTAGTTTTTGATCATAAATATGAAAATTTCAGACATGAAATCTTTAAAACAATGTTTTAAGATTCCAAAAATCCTTACAGCATACCAGCAAACCGAATATCAAAAAAGTTATAAGCAATTTTTAATGAAGGTGCAACTGTCAAAATTTTACGAAAAAAATTATTAACTCTAAAACTAAGTTTAGTTATAAGGAATGGACCATTCCGAATGGTACAGCAATTTCATTAAGAATTACATGAGGAATTTAAAAATAAAAAAATTTACAGGGTGTTCCATTGGAAATAACAAAGTTGATGTCGCTTCCGGTTAAACTGGAAGAGGAATTTTATTCAAAATAATTTTAAAAGGTAGATTAAATTGTACAATAATAGCTATAAAAATTTCAAATTGATATCCTCAGCCGTTCTCCGTAAACGTCTAAGGTACCATCGCTGGTGAGACACCCTGTATATATAGGGTGCTTCAAAAAATAAAATTTTATTTTTTTTTCGCTCTTACCCTCTCAAAGGTTTCTATTTAATATAAAAAAATCCTCACCAAATATGGGCGTTCCAGCTCAAATCTAAGAGGTCGCTGTTTTTAATTTAGTTTCCCATTTAATTAACATGGGAAAAAATAATTTTATGTTTGGAATTTTATACCTCTGTATCAAAGTAAGTTACTGCAATGATCAGTATATAAAATGTAACGCTCTACAAAAAAGCTCTCTTATTATTTTTCGATAAATTGATTTCTTCTAGAGTAATTCGAGGTGAAAGTTTGATTTTATGGTACAATTAGCAGACGGGAGGTGAAAGGGGGTAAAACAAGGCAGCGGGGGGAAGAGCAAAATAGGGTACCCAAAAAATGAGCATAGGTATAAAAATTTTCCAAAATTGTACCATCCTTTTTTTCGCATTACAGGCTCAGAATAATTATTTTCGATTAAATTAAAATTTTTTGGGTACCCCATTTCGCTCCCCACTGCCTTGTTTTGCCCCCTTTCACCTCCCGTCAGCTAATTGTTCCATAAGTAAGTGTGAATGTTACCCTAAAAACATAAATAAAAAAATTCAAAATTTGGAGGTGACATTTTGTTGATTTGTGAGTATTTTTTAGGGTTTAATGATTTTTTTCTAAAACTTCTTGCAGCATTATTAAAATGTCAGACAAAGATTTCATGATGGGTTTTTCCTCTGAAATAGCGGACACCGTCAGATCTGTCACCGATTATTTAAAAAAAATTTAAAATTGGTTCGAACAAAAAGTGCCCAAAATTATTCAGAAAATGTTTTGCTGGTGTATTTCTTAGAACTCACAACCGTCAGAAAAATAAAATCTTTGATGTGGTCACAATTTGCGGACGATAAAATTATTATCAGAAAATTTATGAAACTTTGGGCATATTTAAACAAGCAAAATGAAGGCTAACTCCCAAAAGAGTTTTTACAAAAAATTAATTTGAACAATTTACTGGTTTGGTGCAAGACTATCCTAAGTCCATTTTCAAAGAATTGGAGAAATACACTTAAAAACATTTCTATTTATTGTAACTAAATTGTTTTTTGCATATTATGTATCTATTTATTAATCTTTGGATGTAAAACCTTCCAATTTTTAAAAGAATGACGCAAAAATCAATTTAGTTACAATAAATAGAAATGTTTAATAGTGTTTCTCTCCAATTCTTTGAAAATGGAGTTAAGATGGTCTTGCACCAAACCAGCGAATTTATGTCCTATTCTTCTGGTAAAGAATACTTGGGAATGAAAGTAAAATTTGTATCATATAAAATTCATAAATATAGATAAATAATAACAAAGTATGAAGGTGGACGATATAGAGGACTTAGTGCCGTTTCACATGAAGCGTATGACGCGCCCTACGCCCTACGCCAGAAACTTGGTTGGCATCGAGTTTGTACATTTCAGATGCGGGCGTGTACGGGTGGTGTGTACGCGCGCGTGAAATTTAAGCCGGGTTCTAACAGAAAAGTAATTTAATTTAAGATTTAATTTAATTTAACTTAAAAGTTAAAAACCCAAGAATCCTTTGTAGCGTTCATACAGCGATGTAATTTAAGACTTAATTTAATAGTTGGCCAACTTTTATCTTTTAAATTAAATTACGTTACTTCAAGGTTATTTCGTACTATTTTCAATAGATGCGCATGCGTGTATAATGTTAACATTAAATCAATATTATCTAACCTAGCTATTTTGTGTTAACAAGTGTTTATTATTTTATTTGCTTTTAATATTGTGTTCGGTGGTTTTAATATTTTGTTTTAATATTCCAACTTTAATTGTTAAGGTAAGCATTGTCTTGTTTTTATTTCAAGACGTTTGAAAATTTATATTTATGATTTTTAGATGACTGATGAAGATCTGATTTTGTATGCGATGCTTTTATCAGCTTCGATGATTGCATTGGGTCTACTTAAGAAGAGAACACGGCGTTTTAAAGTAAGACCAATGAATCGTCAACGTAACCAGCATAGCGTCTACGAAAAAATCGTAAAATTTTCTGCTTTGCATGATCGGGACCAATTCTTTAAATACACGAGAATGAGCCCTGAAATGTTCCAGCATCTTTTAAATTTACTGCAACCCCATTTAAGCAGAAGCAAAAGCAAAAACCCCATATCTCCAGGCCAACGTCTTGCATTAACATTACACTACTTGTCAGAGGGTTGCTCGATGCAAGAAATTGCATGGAACAATTATATTGGAAAAAGCACTGCCCATTACATTATAAAGGAAACCTGCGATCTTTTATGGAAAATTTTGGTTCCAATTGTTTTGCCAGAACCTTCAATCCAAGATTTAAAAAATGTGGCAAGAGAAAATTTTTTAAGGTGGAATGTTCCCAATTGTATAGGGTCCATTGACGGCAAACATGTGAACATTCAGTGCCCACAGCATTCAGGGAGTACATTTTTTTCCTACAAAAAATCATTTAGTATGATCATCATGGCTGCCTGTGATGGCTACTATAAATTTACATATGTGGACATTGGTGCTGCTGGTGCCAACCATGATTCAGCAGTATTTAATTTATCAAATTATGGAAAAGCACTAATGAACGGGACCCTACCAATTCCTCCACCAGCTGCACTTCCTAACAGCAATGAAATAATGCCACATTTTTTTGCAGCAGACCAGGCATTCCCTTTGCACACAAATATTATGCGACCTTTTCCCGGCTCGTTTTTAGATGACAGAAAAAATTTTTTTTTTTTTAACCTAAGACTTTCCCGTGTAAGAAGAACGATAGAAAATACCTTTGGCATATTAGCTCAACGATGGCGGCGGCTACGCAGCACCATTATAGCCAATGAGGAAAACTGCCAGTTAATAATTCAAGCCACAATTGTTCTTCATAATTTCATACAGAAGAGCGAGCAGGATATTCCTGTAAATGAAAGGCGATACTGTCCAACTGGCTTTGTTGATTGGGAAGATGAAGCAGGAAATTTTCATGATGGGAAATGGCGGGCTGATGGCGTTTTAAGAGGCATTGGAAGAGTGGGGTCCAATAACACGTCCAGAAGAGTGCAGCAATTAAGGGACATATTGGCTGATTATTTTATGTCGGCAGTTGGAGCTTTGACATACCAGTGGGATAGAGTGTATGCAGGTGGCGTTCCAGAAAATTTTTCTTTTGAATAAAAAAATACTTCTTTAACTCAATCTTTTTTATAAATAATAAAACAATTTATCAAAAACAGTCTTTTAATTGTTATTAAAAACATTTAACATGAAACAAAAACAAAAAACTAATAACTAAGGCAAGTATAAAAAAATTTACAAAGTTTCACTTGCAATATTTTCCAATAGTTCATAAATGGTTTTTTTAAATTGAATTTTTTGTAATGGTGATAAAATTTTCATATCATGCGCCAAACTTTTTGCAAAATGCAGGTCTTCGTCTGGTGTAGGAGGAGCTGACTGGACCCTTTTATTTAAATGATCAAAGCATGACGACATTTTTTCGATCATAGCCTCTTGGGCATTCCTTTTTTTGGGCATTGTTCTTCTAGGTATTGGAACTTTGCCTGATGTAGAAGGAGTTTCATTATCCAAACTTGTAAAAAGGGGTGTCTGCACCATACTGTTTGATTCGGATGCAGAATCTGATGTTATTTGATACATCGAGTCCCATGCAACAGAGGGGCTAGAGGGTGGACTCTGGGCTCTGAGTTCTTGTTCTGGTAGTTTTTGATAATTTGAAGTAGTTCTGTAAATAATAGCATTTCTTTAATTCTTGTGACAAATTATTCTTTTATACTTTTTTATTTACAGGCTTTGTCCAATTTTTAGTACAACTTCTACAATATAAAATTTAAAGTTTAACCTCAAAATATTAATCTGATTGAAAAAAGTTAAGCATATTTAGACCAAAATTTAAATTTAACAATTCATTTTAATATATCCCTTACAGTTTGATAATAAAAACATATAAATGACCTATTTTAAGTAAACTTTACCTTCTGGTGGTTAAAAAGGGATCTAAAAACCCCATCATTTCAAAATAGGGCCATGTACACTGAGATGCTGCAGAACCCGAGGGGGTTGCTTTTATTTCCCGTTTTAATTTTGTATACTTGTTCCTCAGAAAGATCCATCTTTGTTCACATACTTCAGCTGCAATATACAACTTTATAAATAAAAAAACTTTATTTTAAAAAGAATACCTACGCATTTCATTCAAAATGTCCCCAATTGTGCGCCATGCTGCCTCTTTATCCAATTTAGATTTATACCGCTTGTCAGCCTTATTAAAAAGTGCCGGAAATCCCGACACCTGTTCGATTAATAAACCGTCATCCATTTTTGTATAAAAATGGAAAATCAGACTCTTAAAAAAACTCAAAACTCAAACAGAAAATCAACAAGTGTAAACAATGGTACAAACACAGAACAAACTAACGCGCATGACACATCACTAACGCGCAGACTCTTAAGAATTGATTTCATTGGCTATTTCTGTTAAATTAAATTACATTACTTGTTGTATGAACGCAAGTAAATAAAATTAAATTACTTTTAAAGTTAAATTAAATTATATTACGTTATTTCTCTGTTAGAACCCAGCTTTACAGCGCGGGCTAGCGCGTGGCCCGTACGCCTGACGTAGCTACGTTAGGCGTTTGGGCATGGTGGTGATACGTTCTATTCACATGCAGCGTCGCGCGTTGGCTGGAGAGCTGAATTGCCGGTTTATTCATACGCATTTATGCAAATGCACTCGAACGACATGGAGTTAAATATTGATACAGAACTATTAATAAGTGCAGTACACGAAAACAAAAATATATGGGATACTTCAGAGTCCTACAGTCTACAGTCTCGATTTTTATATTCTTCGTCCGAAGTCCAGACGAAGAATATAAAAACCGAGACTGTAGGCAATAGGCTTGGGAAAAAATCTCCGTTTCTTTAATTGAGAATTTTGATGACTTTCCGGTAAAGGAGAAAAAGGACAAAGGTATGTATACAGGGTGACAAATGCACCTTTTAGTAACCGTTGTTCCACAATTGGATGTACCCAAAGTCGTTTCTTTCGTTCGCGGGTTTTATTAATTAGGCAATACGCAGCAATGGCAACAACGCCTGGTGTGTATCGAGACACGTCCATACTGATACCGCTTCATGTGAAAACAAAACCGACCGATCCTAAATCTCTATATATGGGAGGTCCACGAACATTTTTAAAAATATGTCATTTTGCGCCCAAAACATTTTATTGAATGAACATTTTTTATTATAAAAATTCAAAATGTCAACGTTCTGTTATGGAAATATATACGGAGTACACGAGACATTAATGGAGCCTTAAACAAATTAATGGGTGTAAATCTAGTAGTGTAGCAGAATATTACATTGATTATTTCCCTCAATGTAATATGAACCAATCAAAAGCCTTGAATTTTCGAAAAAATTTCGTTTAAATAAGCGATTAAATCACTAGACCTTTTTAACAGCGATTAAATTTTAGCCTCCATATTGGATTTTTGTTTACGATTTTATGGTGTTATTTACAAGTGTTAACAAACATTTTTTAAAAAACAATAAAAAAAAATTATTATTTAATAAGTTATCTAGTTTACGAAATATCAATTATTACTTATTACATACCTTAAATTAATGGAATTTTCTTTAAAAAAATATTTATAAACTTTGACACATACGTCAGATTTTATGAATGGTCAAAAAGTTTTCTTTAATTCGAAAAATAATCTAGACGTATATCACTCAACCTATAAATTTAATCTGTCAAACTATGCTCAGTAAGTTTTTTATTTGATTTTTCTTTTTGGAAAATAGTTTCATGCAAAATAATTAAAAATAAAACCCCTCGACCGCTACGCGGTCTCGTGATTTTATTAAATTATTTTGCATTCAACATTTTCCAACAAAAACCAAACAAAAAACTACTGAGCCTAGTTTACCCGATTAAATTCATAGTTCTCGTGATATAATATATGAATAAAAAGTAATCTACTGTTATGGCAATGAAGAAAAAGTGTCATTTTACTGATGTTTTAAAATAGAAATATTTTCTAAAAAAAATTTGAACACTAAAAACCGCGCTGCGCAATAATATTAAGAAATATCCTTGGTAAAAATTGCTAAAATATGGCAAGCGTCGCAAAGAAATTTACAAATTCAATGACTCTATAAGAGACGAAGAGCATTTCGGCAGTAAATCATGTGTACAGTGCGGAGAAGATAATAGCAAAATTTATCGCTGCGATCGTGTAAACCACACTGGCGGAATCATGAATCATTTTTGGCAAGAAAATCGATAAATTATTATGAAAATATACCAAATTGGATGGGTGGCCATTAAATATTTACATAAATGTTTGTGTGGTTAAACATTGTTGTAAGGTTTTGCTTTATCCATGATTTATCAATCTAAAATACGAAGATAACATTTTTTTCTCTATGTATATTTAAGTTACTGACTTTTATTCATTTATATATAGACAGTAAATTATAGGCAAAATGCAAATTGTTAATTTTAATAGGTCGTTAAAAATTGTCAGAGCCATTTAATCCAATATCATTGTGTCTAAATATAAAAAATAATGCATTTCTATATCATATTTAAAATAGAATTTCTCTTTTATAACTTGTATTAGGTACTATTACTACTCGTATTAACATTACTTGCTTTAAAAACTTCATCATTTATGGGTCCGGTCCGATTCCTCGTCATGAAAAATTTGTCTATCTTTACTTTTTCAAGAATCGTCAGTTAAAATTTATGATCAAAATAATGAATCAAATATTTACCTAAACCAAAATCATAAATTTCACAAAAGGAAAGGATAATTATAAACCCCTAAAAAGGATTATTATTAACCCATTCCAAGGATCTTTACCACGTATTAAATAATGGTGCAAGGGTTGCTACCCCCTGTGTAGCTTTAGGTCAGTTTTCCGTCAGTACTCTACCGGTGGCAACAAAGCGCGATACTTTTCTTGGTGTACAATTTTACGATTTTTGTACATTTACGAATTTTGTACAAATTAGGGTACACAGAGAGGAAACACTCATTTATTATTACAAAATATAAGTTACGAACAAATTTCTTTATAAGTACCATAAAGTTATAATTTTTAAATTTTGAAATATAATAAATAAACTTTTTGTTTAATTGGTAAAACATGATGAATTCCTAGAACTTAATTATTGCCTCAAGATAAGATATCTCTAATTTTTTAATAAATAATATAGAATAGATTTTAAACACACGAAGGTGTTTTGCTGGTTGATGTCTTGGTTATTAACAAAAAAAGAGTATTAGGTAATAATTTGGCGGTTATTTAAGAAGTTATATGAATAATAGTTAGCTGTCATGGTTTAAATGTATTACACTGGTTTAATATCAGTAATCTTACAATATCTACAGAATATTACACTATGAGGTAATAGTTAACTCATCGGGTAATAATAAATCTACGAAGAGATGACTCGTAGACCTTTTTATTATTATTATCCAAACAGATTTCTTAATACTTATTATTATATATTATTTATTGCTATAGCATGGTGTTATGTGTAATAACTTATTACTATTTACTAATAAGATTCATTTATACCCAATAAACCACTGGAGTGGGGATAAAAAAGTACCTATGCCGCATAGGCTATGCGAGTTTCGACTAGTTCAGTTAAGACTCTTAAGAGATTTAGTCGATTCCCATCATAGAATTGTAATAGTTGCATCATTAAGTGAAAACGTTTTTTTGTGTGCAAATTATGGAAAATTCCAAGGCAGATTGTCAGGAACTCTTAACTAACTAACTAACTACTAACTAAGGAACTCTTAACTAAGTGTACTACTGTAAAGAATATCACTCCAGTGGCATTGCACAGAAACGGCAGTTATGTTTTCTTGGTAAAAAAATACTAAAAGTAATATTTTTATGAAAAATAATGAAATCATATTTTGTTACCGGAAGCTCATTATAGATGAGTGGTAACTTGGATTTTTAGTCAGTTCTAAAAGGATTTTTTTATTTTTATATACCGGGCTTGGTTATACCTACGGATATATAGGTATATAGGGAGCCCGGTAAATAAAAATAAAACAGGAAATATAAAGCATTAAAAAAATAAAAATTAAATTCTTTTAGAACTATTATAGTTCTAACTACAAATCATTGATTTTAAATCAGAAGTTACCACTCATCTTTAATGAGCTTCCGGCAACAAAATATCACTACATTCTTTTTTCTAAAAATATTACTTTAATTATTATTATTTTTATGTACTCATAGGTATAAGCTTACTCTAAATGTATTCATTTTTCAATGGCGGCTGGTGGATTTACCGATATAACGATATCTTAGTTGGTGTGGGTCCCATGTCTTATAACTAAGTATCGGTATACCCAAAACCCCCCAGACGCCACTTTCTTTTTTTTTGTTCTGTTACACCTTAAATATTTTTAAACTTTTTTCAAAAATAAATTTTCTTATAAATATACACTTTTATTTATTACCTTATACAATCGCACTGTTATAAATACATGCTATACTAATAATCATACATTTCTAATAGTTAAAATATGAATTGATAATTGCAATTAATTAAAATATTTATTATTATTTCTCGCATTATAATAAACACCTATTGCCTTTTTAATACAAAGCTCTTGTGGATGAAGTATTACCTTAAGTTCATTTACTATAAATAGGCTTTTCTAATATATATATATATACGATTTTGTTAAAACTTTGTTCGTTTATATATTTTTTAACGAATTTAAGTCTCTTGTCTGGCGACTCGAGACGCAAGCCTTATTCTTGTAAATAATAGCCTGCATTTCCTCTAGTATACACCACCTGGCCGTTATCATTGTAACCAGAATTCAGATTTTATTATGTTAATTAATTACATTATTATGTAACAAACGAATGCTTTTAAGAGTAAAGCCGGAAAATATTAAAAATATCGAAAAAAAAATATTTGTTTTGTTATTGGGTGTTTTTCGAGAGGAAATACTGGGTTGAGTTTTTACCGGTTTCCCAATAAACAGTGGAAATCCTAATTAAGAAATAATTTGGATACAGTCCCAGTAAATATAAATTATACCTATTAGGAACAATAAATACACATTTTAGTAATGATTTAAATTGTAAACATTTCAATTCAGTAAAATCGTAAAACAAATAAGTCGTCTAAATTCAAACAGCATTTAGGATTATTTACAGTAAAATACCAAGAACTGGTATTATATTATGTATTATATATACATATAATATTATGTTGCCATGAATTGGTAGGTATATTTTATTCTTTAAAATGCAGTTAACTGCCATTGTCGGCGTTTTTTTAAAGGGCTTAAATATAAAAATATTTTATTTTAAGGTTTGTACAAGTACATGATTATACCAAAAAAATATCTTAGATCGTCTTGAGGCACGTGTTGTATTTAATTAAAAAAGAAGCTTTTTAGGGAGCGTTGCAAAAAACGCCATCCTTTAGTCATTCTGCACCAACCTATTAGTCATTCTGCACCAACAAATATACTTACGTATTGGATGTCAAGATATGAAAATGCAACGATTTAGTTCTTAAATTTTATTTACAAGTAAACACATAATAATTCACCATGATCACTTAAAAAAAATACACACACTAACGTAACTACATATAAGCGTTGAGTTTCTTAATCAATGTTATAAGGAATAATAAATCG
The DNA here is from genome assembly GCA_921294245.1 of Brassicogethes aeneus. Classification (NCBI taxonomy): domain Eukaryota; kingdom Metazoa; phylum Arthropoda; class Insecta; order Coleoptera; family Nitidulidae; genus Brassicogethes; species Brassicogethes aeneus. The sequence continues at coordinate 54,503,414 of OV121134.1, forward strand.
AAATCGAGTACTAAATCAAAGATTTTTAGTTTTTACTTGCAACGCGAAACACAAATAACGTGGGCATTTTCGCTGTGCTATTGAACAAAATTTGTCTATTAAGACTTCTGCTTTTCTCTCTTTTGTAAAAAAACGACCTATTTATTTAAAAACGATGTGTAGTTCGTATGCTTTAAGTGTATTATATACTATAGTATAATATTAATATATTAAAAAATAATTTTGTATAAATTGCATACGTTTTTGTTGTAACAACATCCTTTATTTTTTATAAAAATTTTAGGTTGATAAATAAATTTATCAACCTAAAATTTTTATAACTGTTTCGATATAGAACTAACCTTAATTTCTAGGTTAATACGTTTTTTTCAATCAATAATTATTTCTAAAAATATTTAAGCGCAGTTGTTATAATTTCACGAGTTTAAAGATCGAGTGGAATTTGTACAAAAAGATTGAATAAAAATTATCTGGTTTATTAAGGAATAGGTAATATTTATTGAGTGAAAATACCTACTAAAAATACAAAAAATGGTACAACAAAATTTATAAAATATATCTAACTAAGTATGCAATATTAATATATAATTTTACCTTTCACCGTGTTTCTTCTTTTTAAATATTAATAAATGATTCATTTTAATGTTTTGTACTAAAACGTTCTAAAAAAACTGGTTTTGACGGTTTGGGTTTACGATACAAACTAACCGTAGTCATAGCAACGTGGTATTTCCGATGTTATTTTTTAATTTCCACTTATTAATTTAATACTTTGTTACAACAATGCATGAGTAAAATATTTACCAAAATTTTTAACCAATGAAGTAATTTTTAAGTTGTGTAAAAATACACAAAAAAATTAGTCAAATTTTTAGCAAATTATAAAGTTTAAAGTTATAAAGTTATAAAGTATAATTATAAAATTATAAAGTTATAAAGTATAATTAAGTTCTAAATTATACTTTTCAGGTTTCTATAGTATCTCTCCAATTGTAAAACTACCATATTCTTTGGTTTCAAAACTGGACAAATCCAGGTTTTTGTTGCAAATACAGACAAAGTTAAGATCGATGTCTTAGTTATAGTATGTAGGTATTCCATATTATTATTAAATACGATATAATATAAAATAATTATTTAAAATTAATTAAACATTATCAATTAGCATCTTTTTCACCTGGAAAGTTTTTGAATTTGTTTTATATTTTTCCTAAAACTACTTTTGATTCCTAACAACTTAAATACATGAAAAGTAGTAATTCTTTTGAGTAAATTTACTATATTATTTTAATAAAAACATTTTCTCTTTAATTTCTATCAAAATATTTACTATAAATTTGTTTAACATAATTATAAAAAATACTTGTATGCATTGTAACGCATTTAAAAGTTGAACACGTTTGAGTAAAAAGAATGCGTGATGATTTTTTTAGTGCTGAGGCCTCTTATGAGAAAAGTGACCTCTCTTCGCCTCATTTTTCCAACAAGGCCCGGAATGACGTAATAACAGATAACCGAAATGATCACCGCCATCATATCCATTAAATGGAGAAATATATTTCTCCAGCAACGCTATAAAAATTTGTTTGGGAGAATAAAACTAAAATCAAGCAAACATTGTTTGGATTTCTTTTTAATTAAGGACTTGGCCCTTAACTTAATTTTATTAGTTTTTCGCACTTCTAGTCATTCTTTTAAAAAACTCCTGTGATTAGCTACACGGAAAGAAAAGTATAATGCTGATTACCATAATTATAATACCCTTTACTATAATTTATATTACCATTTGGCCCAAATGATTTGGGACAACTATCTTGTATATTGCCAGATACTATGCATATTTAGTAATTTTTAAATATCCATGTATGTTAAACCTTAAGGTAAAATATTATTATTCTCAAACAATTTTGTTTTTAATTCCTATTATAATTAGATTTTTTCCATTACTAATAAGTAAAGTAAATTTTAAAATATTATGTTGCCATTTTAAATATAAAATATTTTAAAATCGAATATTTTTATATGTTAACAATTAAAACTTGTAACATATGTATTGTACTTTTTAATATACAAAAATGTTATGAGAAAGAATTAAACCTACATCTCGCCAAAGTTTTTTGTTTTGAGTGCGTTCCATCAACTTCAAATACCGACAGACAGCTATTTTGACCTATATTGGGTATCATCAGTGTCGACACGACACTGTCGAGCAACTTGTAGTAGTGAAACACACCCAAAACAAAGAAATACCTGAGCTTATATAACATGGTTGGTAAGCCAACAGAGGCGAGATGTAAGGACATCACGTGGTCCACACCGTCTAACGACGCATCGCGACATGGCCTTTGCCGTAATCGGTACATACTATGCAACCAAGTAGGTTCAATTCTTTCTTATAAGTATTACCAGTAATGGGTCAAGAAAGTTTATTGAAGAAACTAAAAAAATTAAATGTTTAAAATGTCATGAGTTACTATATTGTATATTATATTTAAATATTTTGTTTATTTACCTTAAACATAAAAGTATAATATTAGATGTACACCTTACATTTAATTAAATCATATAGTAAATATTACTATTTGGAGATAGTAAAATCAATTTACTATACGAACATATTAAAAATTAAAATATATATTATAAATTTATGATTTAGTAATATTGGTGTTTGTAATCTTTACTAAAATTGTATAATAAAAAATAGTATTTTATATTACAATATAATATAATAATAATATAATATAATATAATATTGTATTGACGAATATATAATATTGTTACCCTAAAAATTTGTTAAAGTAAATTTTACTATATTTTTTTTTACATTTTGGCTTGGAATTTTATCCCCTATGCACCCCTTTTTAGCTATCCATGACTTTTGGACACCCTGTATATTAAGAAAAAAATGATTAAATTTTCTTTGTCTAAAATTTTATTTTATATTAGGCATTTAAACCTTTATTTTTGGAAAAAGTATTTATAGCAATAACACAATAAACTATAAAAATCAACTGCCAATTTAAAAAATCCCAACGGAAATCCAGTAGATATTACTAATTACTAATTAACAGACAAAAAAGTAGCTAACATGTTGCTCGTTATGCCGCCTTGAAAATTACTGAAAAATAAGCGTTGAATTTAGGCATTGGACGGATCGACGCATGCCCTCCTCCTGAAAACTCCTGAAAACTGAAATACTAGCGTTAACGCTGCAGACCGTCAGTTCAGGACACGACCTCGCACTGAAAGCTCGATCCTGTCGCGAATCTCCGGAAATCTTCGCCAAATCACGAACGTAGTACGTCGATGTATAAAGCGCGCGTTATGGTTTAAAATTAAATTTTGGATGCATTTTTCAGGATGATAAAGACGTATACATTTGGCATCGAAAAATAAAAAATAAATACTGTTAAATTAGCCATTAATAACTATAAATTGTGTGAAAGAGGGTTCAACCACTTGTGGACTAAATAGATAAAACTATAGAAGACAATTTGTGTGGTGTTTTAACGTTTAGAAAGGTTTTTGAAGTATGTAAGTTTATTAGTGTTGTTCTGGTGGTTTTTAAGTGATGGTCAAAGAAAAAATGGGCCACTTAAGGGGTGCTCGTCTGGCTTTGGTGCCTTTGCTAGCTGTACTTGTGACGTCTCTTCATGCTTTTCAAGGTAAGTGGTGTCGATTTTAAGAGGAAATATGAGTTTCATTGTCCACAAATAAGGACCTACTTTTTTAAAATGGGATCTATTTTAAAGGGCATAAAACAGTAGAGTTATAAAAGTAAAATGAAGATTTGTAATTTTCATGAAAATATCGAAAACCGGTTTAGTTTTTAAAATGGATGAAATTTTTAATTTATTTAACTTTTTTTCCCCAATTTATAATAAAGCTAACTTCAGACTGTGACGAAAATGCCATAAAGTCGCAGTATATTAATGTGGGAGTACCTAGATAAAAAAAATTGTGTTAAAATTGTATAAGTAGTTTTTGATTTATCAATCATTTAAAAAATCGACAACGTATTTTATCAAAATATTTATCCCGGGAAATAGATTGGTAGATGACGTGCTCGAGAATCACCGGCAAGATTTCCAGATTTAACGCCACTAGATTTTTTTTCCAGGGTAATTTAAAACACAAGTCTACAAAACATCACCTGAGAACATTCAAAAATTAAAACAAAGAATAGTGCAAGAATGTAGGCAGATATCTCCTAAAACGTTTCAAAAAGTTCAACAAGAGTTTGAGAACAGATTGTATTATTATTTAACAAATACCGAAGCACCTTTTGAACATTTAAAATATTGTTTATGGAATACTTTGTTTTTACTCGCTAATCAGATCAGAAATTGAATTTTTTTTAAATGATGTTGCGCCATTTAATTTTTTTAGTGAGGTGAGAGTGCAACATAAAATTTGTTTATTACTGAATTTGTACTTCCCCCTTGATATCTAAATCGACCTGTTTTTACTCAAGGTTCTATTTACTATAACTCAAAAGTTATTAAGGGTGAAGGGTTTTTAATTAAAAGCCCTGCATGCCTTTAATTTTACCTTTATTACTTAATATTGTATTTTTGCTTGGCAACAAAAACAAGTTACTCCTTTTCGTATTTTTAACGTCTATATTACATATGGGTTGTTATGGAACCCTAATAAAGAAGGCATCTGCAGCAATATTGAAAAATTTATTTTCTAAAAGTTTGTGTAGAAAAATTAAAATTTTAAATTATCACAACTTTGTTGTTACCATTAACAAATTTAATTTTTTTGATTGGACTTTTAATTGTTTTCTAACCTTTTGTGTAATTACATGGTTGTTAAAAGTTGTGACTTTATGGCGTTTTAGTCACGGGCTGAAGTTAGTATTAATTTAGCTGACAGTTGTTAAATATACAATCATTAAAATAAAGTGCCTTTATTGTAAAATAATTCTAAATGTGATAATTATTTTATTATCAGAATACAAAAATACAAAAGTATTAAATAGTTTCTTAACGCCAATATTTGAAAAGTTTTTATGAAAATTGTACTGACCTTTTAATTTCGCCGGAAGTAAACTAGGTATAACTTAAATACGGGCTCGGACCCAACTGTAAAGTGCTCATGACACATTTTCTTAACTTTCAATGTAAAAAACTGTACATTTTCAAGGAATACATTTCGATTTATAACCTTTATAATCTGTGTTTATAAAACAGAAAAAAATTGACATTTGACATTGACAGTTTCCCTTATTGTTTCATAGATGGCGCTGTATACAAATATTTGATTTAAATCATTTTAAGATAATAATACGTAGAAAAAGTATAGTATGAACATCGTTTATAAACTTTTTTTATACACTCATTAATTTAAGCACTCGCTCGCAAGCTCGCTCGTGCTTAAATTTTGTGTATAAAATGGCGTTTATCAAACTTGATACATAATATACTATTAATTATTTTCGTTAATTTTAAAAAGGAGGCTTTTAATATTAAGCATTTTTTAGGTTTCTGTATGAAACATCATTATTTTAAAAAAATATTTGTTTTTTTTTTATACAAATATTTTTGTAAAAATTATTATATTTTATTTTAATTTTTGACATAAATAATATAAAATTTGGGTTTTAAAATCTAGCCTATTTAAAGCCGAGGCCTTGGCCGAGACTGCAGATCTGAGCAAGGCAGTTAATATGCTTTCTCCGCCGTGTTGAATATAATATTTTTTTCAAGCGTTGAATAATTTTGTGCTTATCGGTTTACGACTTTTTGTCAGGTTTGACGTTTGACTTAGTTATGTTATAGGTTATGTATATGAATTTATTCTTCAGTGTACATTTTCTTTGCTGATTTCAAGCTAAACGCAATAGATGGTACCTTTTCTACTATGTAGTTTCATTATTGTACGGCGGTTTATAATAATTTTACTTTTGAACTGCCTACATAAATTAAGTCTTTCTACATATATTTAGGCTTATGAGTGCTATAACATAACGGTTAAAAAAAATTATTCAAGTTTTTGGCACACAATAAAACACAACAGACATAAATTTAAAATATATTACATAAAAACCCAGTATTTTTAGAAAATATACGTTTAGGTTCTTTTCTTTTAGTAATACACATGAAGTTTTTAATCATTAATGTAATATTATATTAATTTGGTTTTTTTGTGTTTATCACTACTTATCTAAAAAAAATATTTTTGCGCCATTTTTGGGACATCCTGAATAAATAGATATAACTTAAATATAGGGTATTTTAAAATTAACCTTTGTTTTTTTTTAATTTATTCGTCAAACAAAAAAAGAAAATTAAAATCTTAAAAACTATGCGTCCTAAAAGAAAACCCAGATTTAAAAAAATATTCAAGCTATAAACTAATAATACTAAATAAAACTAAAAATTAGTAATTAGTAAAACATTTAATGGCCTGTTTACAGCATACCATAACTAAACCCCGGTAACTAAAAAGTGCACATTAACTAAAAATTATTATTATTTTTTTAACTTATAGTAAATACCTAATAATTATAATTATAATTATTAATTATATTATAATTAATACCTTACTACATTTAAGGAAAACTTGAAATTTTAGTAACGAAATTTAAATTTTTATATTACCCATAAGGCAAGAGATAACAGGAGAAACTTATTATACAATCTAATTATTCTTTTAACTTGTAAAAATGTTAAACAGGCACGAGTAATTTAACTCAGGTAAAATGGAGATAACAACTGTTAAGCTCTGAATGAATAATTAATAGGACTCAAGAAAGGCGACCTTAAAATAGAAATACGCGGATAAAACTGTTTTATTTATTTAATCATTTTAGCGATTTTAAGTTAAAATTTAACAAACTTATAAATATTAATATCAATATGAAGCTCGTTTTAGATAGGTAATCATAATATTATTACGGTATAAAATTTTGAAAATTTTCATCATTTCCAGTCACAAATTTAGTTTGATGTTTATTTAAAGTGTAAAATTACTTTACCAACTTCCGTACTATATGTTCCGTACCTATAGGTATATATACAATCTTTTTATATATATGATATTACCTTGTATGAATTAATGATTTATATTTTTAATTTAAATTTCCTTTCATATACAGAGAAAAAACTTTTATATTGAGCCCTTATCATTTGGGTGGGCATTGTCACCCGCCCCCACCCCGCTTCTACTATAAACATTTCCTGAAAACAAACGTTTGTCGACACGATCGTGACATATCACTTTTAGAAATCCTACTACGTAGTAAGTACTAGGTGGCTTATTTTTATTTTATTATCTTATTTTCTTTCAATTTTTCCCTCAACTTTCCTAGAATATAATGTAAAACAACTTTGGGCCAATGCGGATTTCCAGTATTGGTTCGGGACAATGTTGGGTTTCAATATTGGACCATTCTAGAAAAAATCTGACGAAAGATATATTGGCCCAATATTATTACGAATATTGGGCCAATATCTTTGTGCTACTGGGGATACTATCAACTTAAAAATTTCAAATGGAAAGGGGAGATGGTGCTACTTTATTTGAAGGGTATTTCGATACAATTTAAATTTTTGAAATCCGTTTGCTGGTTAGTAATTGAGGGTTTGATTTTTTCAAACTAATAAATTTTCTCGCCGACCTACGTTGCTTGTTCCGTAATTCCGGCCCTGGCGGTACGAATGGGGTAGTTAAATTTCTTCTGACCTATACTTTTTATGGTTTTATTCAAAGCGTTTTGTAATTTTAAACATTTCTGTGAAATCGGAATTTCAATTGAGTTTACCGTTTTCGAGATATTTACAAAAAAAATCTCCTAATTACGTCACTAGGCTATTGACAACGTTGCCAGCTTTTTCTATGGTTGCCAGTGTGTTTAGTTTAAGATTCTTACGATAGATGGCGCCACGTTATAATAGTTTAGTTTTAAAACCACTTGATCTATAATTTTAGTTGAGAAGAAGAAGAAGAATTAATTTTTTGACGTTTCTTTTTTTCGGGTTATGTTTTTTTTAAATTTAGATTATTGAAAATCAATGTTATTGTTATGTTATTTGTAATTGATATTGGATAAGTGATTTATAATAACTGACTCCAAAGCAGAGTAATCTTGTGGAATGGTTGGTTACATTGAACATTGGAGCTTTTAAACAAATTAAGTAAGTACCTATAATTATAATCATATTTTGTCGTAAATGCATTTCATTAGTATAATGCCTAGTTCTTTATATTCTTTTAGGTATTTTGGACTCTAAAATATCAAACAGTAATATGATACCTCGTAATAAGGAAGATAGGTACTTAATGAATTTGGTGACCATCTTTCTGACAGTGACAGTATTTGTACATAACCTCTTCGGGTATTTTCTGACATAACCGAATGAAATCATTAACAAGACAACTTGACAACAGGGTAATTTTCAACCAATAGAAATCTTTTTGTAAATATCTCGAAAACGGTAAACTCAATTGAAATTCTGATTTCACAAATGTTTAATATTACAAAACGCCTTGAATAATCCATAAAAAGTATAGGTCAGAAAAAATTTAACTACCCCATTATCGCAAATCTGTATCAGCATTTAATTTTTTGTTGGCACTTTTTTGTTTTTGTTTTGTGAAAAAAACGTATCAGTGTAGTTTTAAGACGGTTTATAAAATAATTGTACCCGTTAGTATAACACTATTTATCAGTTGTGCCTGCAATTTTACTTTTTATTTATTGCCCTGGCCCATTGAAAGAAAAAAAGTCAGAAGTAATTTTTATTTATGCTGAAGTTGGACATAATTTGCATCAAGCAGAGAGCGTATTTAATAAAAGATACCCAGGCAACAGAAAATATCTAAGGGAGTTAGTAACTAAATTTTAAACAACTGAAAGTGTAAGTAGTCGGAAATGATCGGGTAGAAAATCAATCTCAGAAGACAAACAAATGTAAATTGACGGTAAGGTCGTCAATAATCCACAACAATCAACGGCGGCAGTTGCAGGAGATTGGAATAAAGCAAAGTTAACTGTTGGAAAATATTTAAAACATTTGTATAAATTAAGAATATTACATCAACTTACTGAAGATGACCAAAGTACAATTTTGTGATGTTATATGTGGGTGCATAATATTAAATTCCCTATAATTGCAATTAATTTTTTTAATCCACATTTTTTCGTGAAGGTCATACCAAGTATCCACAAGTCAATGTATGGGCGGGACAACTGGAAAACCATATTGTAGGACCCATTTTTTTGGAGGAAAATTTAAGGCATCTTATACTTAAACATGCTTCAAACATAAATTCATCCAACGATTCAAGATATAGTTCAAGCTATTCCTGACGAATTTGACATGGAAATGGTATTCCAACAAGCGCCTGCGCATTTTTTTAGGGATGTTAGATAGTGTCTTGATGAGACTCGAATAGGTGGATTGGTAGGCGTGGTCCTACCAAATGGCCGGCTCTTCACGTCACTTCCTAACTGAAATCAATTGATGATCTAAAACAACGGATTTGAAGTTAATGGGTGAATATTACACAAGAAACATGTGTGAGATCTGAAATTTGAAACTGTTTTTTTGTGTCAAAATGTCCCCGGGAGCATTTCAAACATCTAATTTGATGACCAATTGGAAATTTATTGTACTTATTAATAAAAACAAAAATTTAATTTGATTATGAATTTTATTTAAACGTTTAATATATTAGCAACCATTAAACAGGTAAGGTATTAGAAGATCACCTTTTTATTTTTAAGTTGATACTGCCCTCTTGACACTGAGCAGTGCTCATTGAGCAACTATCAATTTTACGTCAGAAAGAAGTACCTATACTTAATATCCTTGACAATGGTTTTCGTCCGCTTTCGATAAATGTTTTCGTTCAAAAATTAACAGAGAAAGGACTTTTCAAGTGCGCATTGTATAATTTTCCAAACGCAGTAAATACTAAGTTACCAGCCTTATAAAGTAGTTTGAAACAACTCCGTTGGACTTAAATAATTTTATGGGCCCATACACCGAAAAAAATAATGTAGTTGAGTTAACGTTTGCCTAAATGTCATTTTTAAAAATGTTGTTTCATCAAAAAATATCGTCCCCGTTCTGGCAAAAGTCATTAACTCCATTTTTGTCTAAAAGTAGTTGACTACCTTCGCGATCATAGAACGATTATATCTGTGGTCTAGAAAAACTTATTAAGTGCAGTATTGTATTTTTAGCATGCTAGGTTCAATTCCTTGCTTTGTTCGTGCAGCATACTTTACACTTTTCAGAAATCGCTGGCTTTCGTCACTCGATATGTAATGTATAGTACATTACAAATCAAGTACAAAATGTTTGTATATTTCATTCTTTAAATAAAAAGTTAACTCTTATAAAATTAATGGTAATTTTCTACATTAAAATTATTATTGTTTTCGTGTATAAATCACGAAATCAATGTAATAAAGTGAATAATTAATGGTATGCTTATATACTTGAGTAGCTCATTGATTAAACCAAAGTTTCAAAATTATACATTATTTTAAGCTTATAAATAAGTCTTGCATGTTAAAAACATTAAATTTGTAGAGACCAAATTCTATGCAAAAAGTTTATTTGCAATTTAACCCAACATTATTTTTACTTTTTGCATGAAGTAGATATTAATTATTTAATTGAATTAGGAACTCTTTTTAAAATTTGAATTTATTAAATAACCGGCTGCATTTTAAAACAAAGATTGAGTATTAGCTGTGTGTAGCTTGTTAATTTTAATCCACTTTCGCGATAGTTTACTTAAGTATGCTTTTTCGAAATTGTATTCGTTTGCATATGCCTGTGCACACATAATCCATTTAATGCTGGTTTTCCAATTATCTTAAATAAATTTAAGGGGATCCTAACTCACTTATTTATGCTCCATTCAACGCCTAATTTGTGCATCACGGGCAACCGCAACAATGGTTGAAGCTGATAAGAGTACGGATCGTCCAAGAGAACGAATTGTAAAAAAAATTGAAACCTGTCCCAAGCGGCATTACAAAGGACTTATTGCGCTAAAAGTTTGATCAGTAAATAATTGCGAGAAATGTCTGTATATTGTGCGCCAGGATTAAATTAAATTAGGTCCTAATGATGTATTAAGCAAAAGTTTATTGTGCGACTAGTGGGAGAATGAGGAGATTCCTCGAGCATGGAGTTTGCCAACGAGCATAGCAAGTGAGGTAACACGCGAGCGAAATCTCACCTTTTCTGCCAAACATTTTAAATATTATATTTAAACACTTGACCCTTAAAACTTAATTTTATTTGTTCATAAAAATAAATAATCGCATAGACTTTAATAGCAATAACCTTTGCAACTATAATTGCGATGACAATATAGAGGATGGAGATTTAGATAAATTTTGACTAAAGACCAAAATATGGTATAGATGTACATTATGTAGCCATGTGGCCAGGGCCGGCGTTAGCTTATTAGAGGCCAGGTGCAAAAGAAAAATGCGGGGCTTGAACTTAAAATAAAAATTTACTCTTGAAAATTAACATAGCGCCTAGCGTGTTTCTGTAATATATTTATATAATAATAATAATATTCATTTATTTATTTCTATTACTCTGTCTGTTTATTTTTAATATTGTTTTTTATTTTTAAATTAAAAATGATATGGGTAAAAGACCCAACCCAAAAAACATGATTATTATTTACACTTATTATTTACACATAAGGTATGGGCCATACTATTAACAATTTCTGTACGTGGCTTTAACTTACCAATGTTTATTGTTTAATCACTCACAAAAAATAATATATTTGCATGAACAAAATACACAATCACAATACCACGATTACTTAACACTAATGCGCATAGAAACTATTTAGTTGATTTGTGATAACATCAGCCATTAATTTGATGACAAGACTTGTCACTTAGTGACAGCCATGCGCAACAACTGTCTTTAGTAGGCATCGCCATCTATTATCATTCCTTCCAGTGTGGCTAAATGTGTATTTGCAGTTGCCTGTATCCGTATGACACAGATAATATCTGTTTCAAACGGATACAGGCAACTATAAATACACATTTAGCAACATTGGACGGAATGATAGTAGATGGCGATGCCTACAAAAGATATTATCTCTGGCATCGACCACATATTATGTTCAACATAATATGTTGTCGCGCGGCGCTTACCGGTTGCCAAAATGTACAATAATTTCGTCGAGACGCCTTGATGCGCGCGGGGCCTATAAAACGCGGGGCCGGGTGCACCGCACCGTGTGCACATGCCTCACGCCGGCCCTGCATGTGGCACATCAAGAATACAGTATTCGAATCTTCTGAAGGTTACTGCTGCAACAACAAAATAAAGCGACATCGTTTAGACATAAACATATCCTTATAATTTTATGTTCTGTCAAAAAACTTGTTTCATTTTCCATTTTTATAAATTTGTTCACTATAATTTCTTCGTACTTACCCTAATAGAATTTTTAAAACCTAAACTTGTTGATTTTGATTACCCATACAATGGTCGCAATTACCCAGTTGGATGGGAAATCAAGACCAAATGCATATTTTAGTTTTTTTAACGAAAAGCCAGGTGCATTTTAGGATTTAGTCCACTGCCCATATAAACTATATATTTTACGCTATTACATAAGTATTTTTCGAAAATTAAATATTACCTACAAACCATTTCATCACCAATCTTGCTTAAGTGGTCTCCATACTCAAGCCAACCCTACCTGTGTCAGTTTACAATTAGTAACCTAAAACCAAAAAGCTTTCGTTCCAGCGAAAGTTTTACTATTAAATTAAAAAAGGTATACTATTAAATCTGGTTTAAAATTTTGTGTTGCAATGTGTACATTTTAAAAGATATTAAAGACAAACCTAACAAATATAACTTTGATTTCTTCCCAAATATATTTTAATAGAAAGCAAAATTTGACCATAGTTTATTTGATAAACTAGGACCTGGTTCTGAAAATACTATACATTAATAGTAAGCCCATATTCCTAACTATTTTTAATTAATTAAAAATGTATGGCACATTGTATGTAATTAAAAAAACTTACCAAACTGTAAAAAATATTAAAAAGTTTAAAACTTATTTTAAATATCCAATGTCAATAAAAAATAAAAATATTTTTTTTTTGCTGTGCAGTGCGATGTTTAAAGCATAGAATTAAAACATGGGCATCTTTGATTTGTTTAAGGGTTGTTAAATTAATAAAAGGATCAAAACTTTTAAGCTGTTATGTAACCTTAAAAAGTTTATTTTTATCAAATTTTGGAACAAAATCACGTCCACCCAGAACGCTTCCTGTTGCAAAAGTTTACTTTTCTCGACTGACGCCGTTTAAGCTCACATCCGGAATTTTATATTTAGAGTTGTTTAATATTTTATTATAGCGTCATAAAATATTTAAACCAAATTTAAAATAAATGGTTTTTTCTTGTTATTTAATATTATTTTTCTAGTTGGAAGTTACATTTTAACATTACGTACTTTTTATAGGCCTTATTTCAGGGTTTAACTTTTTTTAATTTTTTTATAGTTTTGAAGATTTATTTACGATTCCATATTTAAAAACGGGGTATATTTTTTAATTAATAATTGATTTAAAAAATTAAAAGGTTTAATTTCCTTAGTTTTTGCAACAAGGTGGGTATTTTTTGGAACCCTACTAAGCATCTTAACATTAATTATTATTATTATAATCTTAGTATCTATCCCTTTAGTACAAAAAAACTATTATATATAATATATTATATATAAATATATATATATATGACTACGTTTCGGTACAATCTCATATATATATACATATAGTATATTTAATAGGCCTTAAGGTAAAATGTTACACAGAGATACAGGACGATAAATGTGATATGATATTTTAGAATTCTTTTAAATTTGTGCAGTATAATTTTTAAGGAGGATGTTTATTTAGGATCATTTTCCACCTGTCATTATGAGTATCATAAAATAATAGGGTCAGAATTTCTCAAACGGGCCACCTGAATTAGGTCAAAATTAGTTTTTGTTTGTAGATACATTTTTTTGATGGTATTTTACATCACTAACACAAATCCTAGGATTTTGTAAAAAAAAAAATTTTAATTAAAATATTCATGATATTAAAAGTCAAAGTTTTTAATGATTAAAAAATAAAAAAAATCATTATGGCTGAACTAATTATCCGATTCCAACGATATAACTAGCGTTGGAATCTTGTTTTGACATAGATTCTTTGATATTTTTTTCAATTGTCCAATTTTCATTTAAGTCGGTTTTTTTTTGTTTTTTTATACCAAATTCGGAAATAATTGGCTTCTGCGCCAGCTATCGACTCGAAAAAAAAACACATATACTCCAATCATTTCTCGAAATTATGCTGCTGAGAAAAAAAATGGCCCGCAGGTTGACAAAAAGTTATTCGTCCTTTTGTGGGTGCACCGCGGTGGCCGCTCACGCTCCGAACCGTGTACGCTGTACGCGCTTGTGACGCGACGTCTTACGGTAGTCTGGAATGGTACCTACTTTTCTAATCAAAATTATTTTGTGACCGTAATAATTGACTTAGAGCTTGCTAAATAGGCTTTATATTAGTATATACAAAAATAATTTTTGCTCATTTATTATGTTTTACAAAAAAATAAATTTTTCTGATTACACATTTTAAAAAATTATTCTACCCTTATAAATATATGTAAAGCCTTGTGGTTTTTGTTTGTTTTATTAATAAATTGATTGGCTTTGCTGTGTGGAAGCCAAAAATATTTTATGTCCATAGTATTTTTATAGGTGTAGCGCCAAACTAAAGAAATAAATTTTTAAAGTACACTTTTTGGTAAAAGAAAAATTTTGCCTGTATACAGAATTAATATATTAATAATCTCAGAGTCTTGTTTTGGTTGTTGATTTATTAAGAAATAAATGGGTTTTATTGTGATAAAAACAAAAACATTTGATGTGCATTATATTTTGTTTTAAATCGCGCCAAACTGAAATATTAACATTTTTTTATAACCAACACTTTGTGGTAAAATAAAAATTCTGTTTTTTTCATAATGTAAACAAAAATCTGTACCTACCTACTAATAAACGTATTTGTGTTCTTTTTTCTATATGGACCCCGGTCATACATTACATAAGTTTAAATTATAAAATATTTTTATTTTGTTTATATAATATATTATAAGTAACAGCGCCTAAACGGCAAAGAAAATTTTGTTTTAATCTAAAATCTAGACAGGAAAAGTGACAGTATTGCCTGCCTGGACAGCAGGAAAAGTCACACTTTCTCGATTTTAAAAAGACAGTTTATCAATATTACATCCATGATTTAACCATGATTAACCATGATGGTTAAAAATAAAAAAAATAGTACGAAAATAATAATTTAATTTGACTTCTGAATAATATTTTACATTTCAATTTTGTAAAAATTGCTTTCGTCGATAGATGAAATAATCTTACAAATAACATGTTTCGGTTTTGCGGCTGGTTAAAATGAATGATAATTTCTTGTATTTTGAATCGGGATGGCTTTTGAGAGACGAGATTTTAATTTTTTTTGCTCGGTTTCGTATTCGGCTGAAGCGCAGAAATTAAACGAAACTTTTTAAAAAAAATTCTTAGCCCAGTCAAAAAAATGTTGGGGCGTCGTAATTTGTGAGTTTACGGGTCTCTGTAAACTTGCTCGATAAGCATTTCTTTTTTATTATTAGATATTATTTATTTTGTGTGACCGAACTAAATATAGAATAAATTAAATATTTTGTTTTAGTCAATTTAAGAAAATTATTACGATATTAAAATATAACTTTAGTTTTTAAAAGAAAGTTACAAACTAAATCAAGGAGTAGATAATTTGACAGATAATCCACGTGAGTACCAAAAAGTACCAAGTGAGTACCAAGAAAAATGTAATTTTTAGTTTGGCGCGTGAGCGTGAGCTGACACCGCGCGCGGCCACAAAAAGACGAATAACTTTTTGTCAACCTGCGGGCCATTTTTTTTCTCAGCAGCATAATTTCGAAAAATGATTGGAGTATATGTTTTTTTTTTCTCGAGTCGATAGCTGGCGCAGAAGCCAATTATTTCCGAATTGGTTATAAAAAAAAACAAAAAAAAATCGACCTAAATGAAAATTGTACATTGTACAATTGAAAAAAATAACAAAGAATCTATGTCAAAACAAGATTCCAACGCTAGTTATATCGTTGGAATCGGATAATTAGTTTAGCCATAATGATTTTTTTTATTTTTTAATCACTAAAAACTTTTACTTTTAATATCATGAATATGTCAATTGAATTTTTTTTTACAAAATCCTTTAGGATTTGTGTTAGTGATGTAAAATACTATCGAAAAAATGTATCTACAATCAAAAACTAATTTTGACCTAATTCAGGTGGCCCGTTTGAGAAATTCTGACCCAATATTGTCCTTAGAAACAATACTAAACAAATTTTGAGTTTTATTCAATGAGTTGTTTTATAAATATTACAAAATTGTTAAAAATATTATCTCAATAAGACAAATGCATTATTTTCGTGGAGTAGAATGACAAAATTTTGTAATGAAAACGGATTTATTATTAATTTCTGAATCCCAAATACTAGAATCCTTACACGTTAGATTAAATAATAAATCAATTTGTCAAGTAAACACCCATAAATTTCTGGGTGTAACATTCGATTTCAACATTAGTTGGGTTGAACATATCAGTTAATTAATTTTAAAGTTAAATTCATTAACTTACTTGAAGAAATTAAATTTAAGAATTTTTTGTTGCTACAAATATTTCATTTTGTTCTGGGTAGGTAATAAACATATTAATAAAATATTTAAAATCCAAAAAAAAATAATTAGATCTTTTGCTCAATTACCATTGTACTAATTAAATATATAATTTATTGGAAAATATAAGATATTGCAACTTTGAGCATATTATACATTAAATATCTTGAAATCAAATAATACCACACATCAGTGGCGGCTGGTGGATTTTGGGTATACCGATATCTCAAATATTAATTATGGGACCCACATCAAATTTATATGAGTTTATAATGACATTAAATAAACAAGTTCTGCGCAAGCAGAATTTAAATTAAGTATTTTACTGATATTTTTTATTAGTGGATGCTACTTATCAACAAATCACATATAACCTTATATAAATTACAATGAAATATATATACATAAGAAAATAACTACTCACCACAGTACTTAAATTTTGACTGGAACTATACGTGCATTCACCACAACTTCGCCGCTTGCATTGTTTTCAAGATGACTGTCGTGCAAAGGGCGGGCTCTGTAGGTAATTTTTTACCAACACTTGAGTTAAAACGAGGACTTGACGTTTAAACTTCAATATTTCGCAGGAATTTTGAATTTTAAGGAGTTGTGACACGCCAAGGTACTGATGTTTTGAATATTTATTATGTTTTTTTACAAACGTGCTTTTGAAAAAATACATTAAAAGTGGGACAAGTTAAAAAAACCTAGATCTTTTGTAATATACTAAAATATTTACAAAAAATATTAAAATACCTACTTTAAATTCAGTAATATTAAATTATGAATCAAGTTTGATAAACGTCAAGTTTATTTTCTATGACAAATATTTATTATTATATAAAAACGATTTAAATTAAATATTTTTAAAAAGCGACATCTATAAAAAACTCGCATAACAATTTATGACTTGGAAATCTGTATTACCGGCGCACATAGGTAGAATTCGGTCACTTAGGCGGCCAAAATTATTTTATTATCTCTTTTAGTAGGAGACATGATAAAAAATGTCTAATAGGTTAAACTAAATAGAAAAAGGTATTTTTACCAAGTTTCGTCGACATATTGGTTTTACGTAGTAGAATTTTCAAATTTTTTGAAATTTAAAAGTTGAACTCACTGGTTTTTTCGTAGACTAATAAGTTTTTGTTATTGATCTACAGCACGTATTTTTAGATGAGTCCACGCTGAATTTAATCAAAATTGGATCAGTACTTTTTGAGATACAGAGCAGTGAATATTTAAGGGAAGTAAATGATACAAGATGTAGTAAATACATGGAATTCATTATATTTCCAAATTCTTACTATGCAATTTACATTTTAAAACAAGTTTAACAAAAAGTAATTAGTCATAAATATGATTGAAAACATAATATAAACATAATATATAACACAAATTATAAAAATCATATTCTTAATAATAAATACTGATTAAAGTTACACATATAAAAATTAAAGTAATTTACGAGCCAAATGAAATGTCTTCGTCATCGCTTTTCATACATGTATCACAGGCTACCTCTGTGTTCGGCTCTGCAGAAACCAAAAGTCGTAAAGTTTCCTGCGAAAACGATATTGTAATTGTTTTCTTCTTTTCTCAAAGAACTGATGAGAGGGTCAGATGTTATAAGTAATCTGTGATATATGTCTATATTGCATTCTTCACGTGAAAATTTACGGCAAAGTTAAGGCGGTACGACCGGAAATGCTTATTCCGGGCTTCGGCAGCTTCTTCTGAAAACTGGCCAATAGGTTAAATGGCATTTTCGCAAATTATTGCCCCGTGTATTAAAATTGTATGCATTGTGGGGCTCATACGGTGCCACCCATACAAATCCACGTACAGTTTTGCCGTTTCCATTGCATACTCATCAAACTTTTGGATGCCGCTTGTGATGGCCTCTAAAATTGTTTTGATTCTACAAATAAAATTTTAATTTAAAAATCGTTATCTAAAGGTGAAAATAAAAGTTTGTACGTGTTACGCTTTGCAATTAATATAGGCTCACTGGATTATAGGGTTCGCTCCTGCATCGCTCACCCCACAAACTTCCAGCTCGCCCGTAAAGATTCATTTACAAAGCTTGACACGTAAATAACTATTATAAGATTTTTAACGTAAATTATAAATTTCTTGATTTCTGCCCAAATTACTTTCAAGTGGAATTTTTCGCAAAGTGGACCAAAGTGGACCGTAATTTTTTCTCAGTTTTTAGCTAAATAAATTATTTATCAATTACAAAAAGAAAAAATACTCGGACGGGCCCGGAAAGGTAACATTTTTACTTTAGAAAAGGAAAAAAAATTAAAAAGTATGTTAAAAAAGGGTGTATCTTTAATGGGCTATAATTATGCGAAATATTGACATTTATTATAGTATTTCTTTAAGAATTATAAGTAACATACCTGAATTGTCGATATCCATCACATTCACTTAATAATTGAACTTTCATTCACTAAAAAATGACTTTGCAAAATAGTGTTTGTAAGGGTGTCGAGAACGAGTTTAAGCAGTTTGCGAGATGATCAAGTTTCGACTGATTATTGGGAACGCACATGTTCTGCTGGGACCGTGAAAGGGGTCGTCTATTGTTCTTTGGACTTTCTATTTTTGCCGGAAAGGATTAGTTTTCTTATTAATTAACTTTGAAATAAACCCTTTTTGTCTCCCTAAATCCCCGAATTCTACCTATGTGCGGCGGTGCTGTAAAAATGTAAAATTTTTGAAATGCACTAAAAACCGTTTAAATGATGATATAGAAGCAGTATTTTACAGTGAAAGTGAAGAGAATGTTTTATTGGCACTCCACCCAAAAATGTTAACGCTTTCAGTTAAATATAGTTTACTACCGGCAAAATCAAAAGGTCAGTACAAACTTAAATATATACTTTTTAAATAGGTATTGACGTGGAGAAACTATTTAATGTTTTTAGTTTTTGTATAAAGATAATAAAATAATGTCCACATTATTATTTCACAAGAAGGGCAATTTATTTTAACGATTGTAGGACATTTGACAAATTAACTTCAGCTTGGGATTAAAAACCTGTTGCTAACTTCAGCCCGTGACTAAAACGCCATAAACATGTACGATAATGGAAAGGGCGTTTTAAAGGTGAGATTGGAAAAAAGTATTAAAATTAGTAAAGGCAATATTGACATTTATCAAAATAAGCAAAAGTGGTTAAAATGCAACCGTAAAATATTTGCTGTTTGTTAAAGGGTAAATTTAAATTACATTTAATACTAAGTATGCAAATAATATTTTTACGGGAAGTAGGTAGCTATTGAAATTGGCGTGAAATCACGGCCGTTAATTTCGTTTCATGAATTTTAATTCGCCTACGAGCAGATTTATGTAAATATTTGAATGAAATTTGACGTGTTGAAATTAAATATTTGAAAAACAGACAGCATAAAAGAAAACATGAAATATGTGTGCTATTTTAAATATTAATAATTACATATATGTAACTATTTTTTAAAATGATAGACGGCTTTTAAAAATAAGCTTTAAATATGTATAACATCACAAATAACATTTTAAAATTAAATAATTAAATATTTTTTAAAGGCTGTTTTTAGAAATACAAACAATAAACATTTACATATTTTAAAACCTAGAGTAGGTAAGAGGGGGTAGGCGTAATCAGACCGAAGTTGTGATAAATTTGGACCATTTCGAGGACCAATAATAATGTTTATTTGTTTATTTAGAACGTTAAACGTTTTACGATTTACTTTTGGCAGAAAATACTTGTTAAGGCCGTATTACAGCCGGCAATTCTTTCGGCAATTGCAATGAAACTTGCCATGGGCATGCGCGGTTGAGACCTTTCGACGAATCTCTTGCAATTGCCGAAAATCGGTCCGGATGGATTTTTATTGCCGTTTTATGGCAATTCTGGGGTGAAATCTGGTAACTTTTATGTTACCAACCCTACTACAAATTCCCTAGAGAGACGCTGTATGACTTAAACAGTTTAAGGTTATTTGTTTTATGATTGGCATTGTGTTCAAAGTTCTAGTATCCATTTCACTCATTAATTTTTAAATATCTCTACTATATAACAAATAAACTTAGTGTTTACAAAATCGTATATTTTTCTTCGGTTGGTAGCACGGTAATAAACAGCAAGTTTTCTTGCCATTGCCGGCTGTAAAACAACATGCAAGACGGCCTTGAAAACTAGATGGCAAGAAAAATTGCTGCAAGAAAAATTGCTGCAAGAAGAATTGCCGGCTGTAATACGGCTTTTAGTAAATTACTCATATTGTAAATATAAATACTTACTGACAAATTCAATTTTTCTTGATAAATCTGGCATATCAAATTTTCAAACGTTCAAATTGTTAGACTATACAGTTTGTCCCACCGAAAACTTTCAATGGCCAATATCTTTAAAAGGAAAATAGATAAAAAAAAATGAAAAACCCGTTTTGAGGGTTCGAAGGGGGAACCAAAACAAGGCACCTTAAAGTCACCCCGATCTACCACAACAGGGGTAGCAACCCCAACTTCAAAATTTTCAATGGCACTATAGGTCATGTGATAACTTGTTCGAAAGGTCTTTTAATTCTCTAAACGATTCTGTAAAAAATATTAATGCAACTTTAAATATTTTTCTAATTTTAATAAAAAAACTTTGATCGAGTGCAATTAATAAAAATTGCAATTATTATAAGTAAAATATTTTAATTAATTAATTAAATGTTCAAAATGTTCTCCATTATTCTGAAGACAATAGTAAAGACGATTTTCAAATTCTTGTCGTACTTTTTCTAAAGTTTCTGGTGTAATGTTTTGGCATGCTTCAACTATTCGATGTCGTAAATCTTCTAACGACTCAGGTGGAGTCTGATAAACTACATACTTAATGTATCCCCATAAATAAAAGTCCAAAGGGGTTAAATCTGGTGATCTTGGGGGCCACTCTAACGGTCCTCTTCGGCCAATCCATTTGCCAGGAAAACGTAAGTTGAGCCAATTTCTGACTGGCAATGCATAATGAGGTGGTGCTCCGTCTTGTTGAAAGTGAAGGTTCTCCTCACTAAGCATGGGGTTTCCATCCCTATCTCTCTGATTTTCGAGTTCTTCTGTAATTAATACATCAATAGTTTCTTCCAGCAAGTTTAGATACATATCTCCCGTAAGATTTCCTTCAATGAAAATTGGACCAATAATTTTATTTCCCAAAATGCCGGACCACACATTTAATTTTTGAGGGTGCTGAATATCTTTCTCTTCAAAAATGTAAGGATTGTTATCACTCCAGTACCTACAATTTTGCTTATTGACCTGTCCATTTAGGAAAAACGTGCATTCGTCGCTGAAACAAATATTTTGAATAAGTGTAGGGTCTTCATTTATTCTCGCCGTTATAACTTCACAAAATTCGACTCTTCGATCTGGATCTTCATCGTATAACGCTTGTAAAGCTTTCATTTTATAAGGGTGAAACTTATGTTTTTTAAGTACTCTCCAAACAGAATTTTTAGAAAGGCCTGTTTCTCTAGATACTTGCAGAAGTGAAATGGAAGGAGAAATTGCAAACTGGCCGAGTACTTAAAATTATTCTAATTAGTTTTAAGGCATTATGCTTAAAATTTGTGCAGAGTTCAAAATAAAAAAATATATTTACCTCTATTTGAGCATTCTTTGCAAGGATGCGAGGTTGTTCCCTTTTTTATTCTTTACGGATCCAGTTTCTCTAAATTTGGCCACAATATTGTTAACATGAGTATGGGACAAGTTTTTATCTGGATGTCTCACTCGAAACTCCGCAGCAGTCCTGTAGGCAGATTTATTTTGTGCACCATAAATAAAAATTATTTCGATACGTTCTTCTAAACTGTACACCATTTCGCAAAAATTTTCTTTCAGAGAGTATACTCAGGTAATGATTTTATTGAATGGTATACTAATACATTTTAACAGCATAACAGCAAAAAATTAAACTTTTTTTATTGGATTGATAAAAATAATACACTAAGATGCAGTAAAAAGGGGTTTAAAAGAACAAAATCTTTATTTTTTTTTCAAAATCTTAAAAAATTTTACTTATTACGTTAACATTCGATTTCCCATCACATTTACTAATTGCACCCGATCAAATGAGTTTAAAAAATTTAAAGTTACATTAAGATTTTTTGCAGAATCGTTTAGAGAATTAAAAGACCTTTCGAACAAGGTATCCCATGACCTATAGTGCCATTGAAGATTTTGAAATTGGGGTTGCTACCCCTGCTGGGGTAGATCGGGGTGAGTTCAAAGGTGCCTTGTTTTGGTTCCCCCTTCGAACCCTCGAAACGGGTTTTTCATTTTTTTTCTATCTATTCTACTTTTAAAGAAATTGGCCATTGAAAGTTTTTGGTGGGACACACTGTATATACATATAAACTATTCATTTTTACCTTCCAGGCTCTTTCATATCACTATAACTTTTACAACCCAATGCAGAACAAATCGCCATTATGTTGAAACCGATGTCTTAAATTCTTGTTCATGCAAAAACTCAAACAATTTTTTTCTACTCCTATTACGAAATATAACCGTTTTTAAATCACTTTTTAATGTGGAATTACATTCTTAGAGTGTTACAGAATGAAATATCTAGTTTTAAATTAATTAAATGTAGCTAAGGGCTGTTTTCAATTATCTAATTTTCGAATTTAAATAGTTTTTAATTAGGTACCCAAAATTTTTATTTTAATGTGCAGTTTTAAATTACCGGGTTTTAAATACATTAAATAATAAATATTAATAAACATTACAACGTGGATAGACACAAAATATATAAGAACAAAACAAGAGCACAAATATGTTTTGTCGATTGCAATCGATACATTACCAACTCCCGCTGTGAACAATCTTATTTCTTCCCCTGTATATATTTTTATTCCCTCCCTGTTATCAGGTAAAAAATGTTTCATTTCCTTCCGCTACCATGACGACGCTACAGTGTGATTGACTGATTTTAATTTTGAGACAAGTTTTTTTGCGGGTACCAAAATTGTGTATTTGTAAGCGATTCCACTCGACAAAAAAGTATAGTGTTTAGTAAACATTGGGAGTAATTGCTATGCGTGGACACTTGGTAAACAATATTTAGGGGCAGAAGGTATTGAATTAATTGTTTACAGAATATAGCATAATATTATGCTGGATGCATCAAATTGCCTGCATGCAGAGATGCAAGATATTTTAAAGTTGAGGCGCCTACTTGCGAATGAAACATCGTCCAAAAGCGACAACAAAAATGAAACATCAGAATGGGAAAATAAAAATGCCGGAAATTAATTTTTTTTGACGGTTAATTTTTAAAATGTATTCAAAACACAAAAATGCATATTACTATTATATATTTTTAGAGATTAAGACATTTTTTGTCAAAGGAATCTAAATTTGTTTCAAGCATTCTCTAATTTAAACTTTATTATTGTTAACACTCATTACTAAAGTGATTGATGAACGCCTAGACTGTAACAATTTATTTAACCTCACTTTCTACTACGTTTTATGCATTGTTGAACAAATAAAATTATGCTGTGAAGTCCTTCAAACATTGAACTCAGCGCAAAAAGAATTACTTCGCAGCCTTTATAAAATAAATAATTATTATTGAAAAAGTTAGATGTACAAAAATATTTATTCATTTTTATTATGCGATAAAGCACCCAATCCGACATCACTGCTTTAAAGCGAGGTCACGTGGCAGTAATGGGGTGGAGCCTTAAGCCTGATTTATAGATTGCCTTCCTTCATTTCTTCCTTCCTCCCGTAGAAGATGAACAATACAATCCTGTAGGGGAATCTATAAACGGCACTACGGTTTTCGTAGTGTTCATCTTTCACGGGAGAAAGGAAGGAAGATAATCTCTAAACCAGGCTTTAGAGTACTTCCGTTACGTAACGTAACGCCAAGTTTTGTTTTACCGCGTCCGCAAAGAACTTCAAACAGATCATTCTCTGCTGAAGTCCCATTACAGTAGTAGTAATGGTAGTTTAAATAAAAATATTAACAATTGACATAATGTTATTTTAAATATCGTTCAACTAAATACATCTGCGGTTCAACGTTTACACATGCACGTAAACGCTGTTGATTTTTTACTATATGAAATATGAACGTTAGGGTAATTTAATATGTAGTGGGTTTTAGGAACGTGCTCAAGGACCATAATACAATTTTCACTGAATTACCGCGGACGCATCCGTGATAAACGTTGCGGCGATATGTTGCCATGAGCAAAATTAAAATATGTTTGTTTATTATAATCAACATACCCAATTAAAACTTTTCTGCTGTAATGTTTTACAATAATGGCTTAAAACAAATTTGGTTTTCATATGATTTGTTTTATCAATAGGTTTCCTTGTAACTCCTAAAAAATAAAATATAAAAAAGTGACTTTTATTAGGCGTAACAGGTTTCACAAAAATGTTATAAAAATTTAAAAGCAGCAAACAAAACAATATTTTTGTGACTCCCTATTGAATTTATGTCACGCTAATAATTTTAATTTGCTATACACGGTGAGCCGATTTTGAGCTAAGGCAACAGGGTAGGTGTCAAAAGTTGCGGGTTTACTTCAATAACAACTCTGCCAAATCTTAAAAAGTATGGCAACCTTTATGGCTGCTTTAAGACCTCTATCTCATTACATAAAAAATCAGATCAAAATAATAACGCCCTGAGTCCACGCAAGCAAGCTAATTTTTAAGTACATTATTTACATAAAAGTGTTTATGATAAGACATCCTTTTATTGTGCAACTCTTCGCTAGTTTGTCAAAGTACCCAGGACTCACCACGAGGAGGTGGTTGCACATCGTGTCCCACCCGTGACCCACCCTTTCACCCTAACAACAGGACTTAAATTGTAAAGTCTTTTTGGATGCAAGATTTGGCCATATTTTCCTATTCAATGTACTTTAACTGCCGGCAACGCGGCTACCGCGTTCTTGTGTATTTTACAATATGCCGAGCACGCGGGACCCGCGTTCTGTACGATGGCATATAGCATGGTTTTTGTCGCTGGGTGCCGCCAACGCGTCTACCGCGTTTGTTTATTTGTTTTTTGTTTTAGTATTTTTTCAAATAGAACCTTTCAATAAGAAACGAAAGAAACATCTTTAGTCCATTTGTATCTAAAATTTCTAAAAAAATCTATCGGCACTGCAATATGGGCGAACTATTACGTCGGCAATGAACGTGTTAATACATCTTTTCACTGCTTGAGTGTGTGATGATAGATCAAGAAATATTTCGGAAAAATCTTTGTAACTTATAATCGACTTCTTTCGGTCCACCCTAATATACAGGTTATCCCGTGATCATTGAAATATATATATTTTAACTACGAATTTCTTCAAAAAATATAGAAAGATTTTTTATTGACTTTTAAATTTAAATAGTATACTGGTGAACCTGAACCTGAACTAAGAATCGAGAAATTAAATGAAACGCATTCGTTCAAATTATATTTAATACATGACACTTTTGTATTACCAACTGTAGATAGCTTTATTTAAATTTTTAATTTAAAAGGCGTAGGATTCCTATAAAATGTATAAAAGGTAAAAACAACTCTCACCTAGTATAGTAAGAAAGGCTTGTAAAAAATTTGGAATTTAAAACAGTAAACTCCAAACTTGACAAAAATAATTTATTAAAGTTATCTAAGTGAGGTTCAATCATAATTATGATCCGCCTCGGTTACGCGCCAATCTCGCAAAATTCAAATTTCGTTTCAACTCCATCGCTGGCGCCCTCATCGGGTCAAATCATTATTTTTAAAGCTCCGCGAGTCGCAACCCAGAAATGATTCGGCTGGGGTGAAGTTAAAGAATGAATGGGAAGGAAGTGATCATTTTAGGCGATGCGGATCATAATTGTGATTGAACTTCACTTAGGTAAGTTCGTTTAATCAATCAATTATAATCTACCTCGCCTTCATGATCATTTAGATGTAGATGTTCAGAGGATCAAGTTGCGACTCTATCTAAGATCGGTGGGAAAAAAATTAAAAATCAGCAAATTATTAAAGTTATAATATATAACTGGTGACAATAATAATAAAAATAAAGTCTGTAACTTATATATATATATATACAGTGTGTCGCATTTAAGATGAAGACACCCCCATATTTTCGCTATTTCAAGGAATAGAGATTTGAATTTTTTCACATTCATACATGTTGGTGGGTCACATTTTTTAAGATACTCAACTGAAATCTGAACTTTAAACTTGGCCTACTACGAATTCACAAACGGGGCCAGTTGTCGATATTTTGCTTCGCGTTAGAAATATCGAAAAAAATTATTAGAAAAAGTTGTTCAGAATATTATTCTAACCCCGTAAACCGATTTTAATAGCAAAATTTGCATTTCTAATTTATTTATTTTTATTAGTTTTCTTATTGTTTTATACCATTTCCTTAATTTAATAAATTATAATTGATTTGTAATTTCCAAAAATTGTTTTAATTATTTATTTAACGGTCATAAACACTAGTTAGTATCAAATTATTACTTTCCATTGCTCCCTTATTATCAAACTAAAAAATGAACTTGTAATAATTTTGTGTGGACCAAAATAAAAAAAAATTAAAAATGCGAATTTTGTTATAAAAATTGGTATATGGGGTTAGAATAATATTCTGAACAACTTTTTCCAATAACTTTTTTCGATATCTCTAACGCGAAGCAATATATCGAGAACTGGCCCTGTTTGTGAATTTGTAGTAGGCCAAGTTTAAAGTTCAGATTTCAGTTGAGTAGCTTAAAAAATGTGACCCATCAACATGTATGAATGTGAAAAAATTTAAACCTTTATTCCTTCAAATAGCAAAAATATAGGGGTGTCTCCATCTTAAGTGCGACACACTGTATATACTATATATATATATATATTTATATATATATATTTATATATATAATCAAAAAAAACTTATTTACCCGTAGGTGTTAAGTTAAGTTAAGTTATGTACAAATCCTGTCCAGCTGTTCTTGCTTCTTTCCATGTCTTGTTCCTCTTTTTTAGGTGTTCTGCTACTACATCATTCCATGTTTTTTTCGGTATGCCTCTTGGTCTTTTCTGTATTGTTTTTGTAACTTATAACCAAGTATTTATTTGCTTGATAAGGTTCAACTAAATATTATTTTCCATAATAGCTTCGGCAAAAGTTCCTTTAGTAGTTAAAGGTCTTTGGTAAAATCTAGCAAAAACTGCGGAGCCCCTGGACCAGCCTGCAGCATAACGAATCACATCTAGCAAAACTCCTCTACGATCAGCGACGGAAACTGGTAAACTGGTTTTTATCCAGACCTCTACTTTTCATAACTTGCTTAACCCATCGGCTCCAGGTCTGTGTTGAGGCTGCTTTGTTTTAACGTAATGGCTGAGTCCGGAAAATGTACATAGTCAAGGTTGAAGCTGCGCAAACCGTTGGTCTTTGAAAAAGGGTAAAAAGATAACCGGATTAAGACTGTTCGGTTTAGTAGTCTTGTTGATGCGTGAAGAGATTTTTATTTCCAAGCCCTCTGATGTATTTTCAATATCGATCGTCTAAATCGATAAGTGAAAAGGTTTGCATTCTGTGCCGGACAAATAGCCATCCATCAACACATTCCTCTAACAGAGTCTCACCCAAGTGTTTATTTAACACACATGTAATCATGGCTCGGGGTGCTTGAGACTGGTCGAAGTGAATATCAGCAAATATACGTGCGGCATCACTCGCACGTTCTATAATTTGGCGACATATATTAGATTATTGTTTTCCTGACAGGGCTAGTGTCAATAAACCACCAATAGCTGACATACCACCACAAATTTTGGTCTGGGTACCAGCAACGCGTGAATCACAGTAGCTTCTGTAACCGATTTTTTAACTTCCACATTTAATTTGGGTGCTTTCATAAGGGGACAATTAGAGAAACCAGGATATTTCTCAAATAAGGTGGCACGAAGATCAGATGGTAATCCCGATTGGAAAATTGTTGTCCAAATTTCTGCGATATTTTTGTGAATTGTGGGAGCTTCCGGTTTTTTGCATGCATGAGATAACCCAAAAGTTGGAGAGTTTCCTCATCTGAAGGGATTGCATTCTCGTCTTCTTCGGGTCCCCCAGTCAAAAGGCCGTTAAGGTGTTCCTTGTTAATATCAATAAAAGGCTTACAATCCTTACAGGATTATAAAATAGTGACCAACGGTCTAGTGGGTATAAGGTAAACTACCTTTAACCACCTTTTTATATCCAACTTGAAAGTCCTTAAATAAGGTGAGGTATGTACTTACAATGAGGTAAAAAGGAGGCGGCAATGCCGTCTTCCAGCCCCAAACTGGCGTTATTTTCATTAAGGGAAAGAGGTTAGTCCCGTAGGGGTGTTGCAGATACAACTGGGGCTCGTTTTGTCATTAACTTATGATCCAGTAATTGTCGTAATTTTTTCACCTGAGTTCTTACCTCATCCTTATTTACAGACGATGAACTAGTTGGCGGATGCTCTCGACGACGTTTAGATGATGTAGACATTGTGAATAACCATAAATGTATTAAGAATAATGATTTGACGTCACGATGAGGGCCCAGCGTTGGAGGTGGAAGGAATTTGAATTTTGCTTTGAATAGTGCGAGATTGGCGCGTAACCGAGGGTAACTACATGTAAGTGATCAAGGCGAGGTGGATTAAAATTAAACGCATGCAAGTTTACAACGCGCGAAATTGTTGGTAATACTGTGCGTGATTCGATGACACCAACTCATAAACTTAATTACATGATACATTCGACAACTGACTCCCTTGATTTAATTGCTACACAGTCGATCGCAGTCGGGTGAACTGACAAAACACCATCGCACTTCACAATACGTACACATGTGCTAAGCAGGCAAATATTTGCAATATCCTTTGACCTGCTTATCCGGCACGCTTTGCATTACACTGGAGATATAACGCGTGTGGGTTCCTTTGTAACTGGAACGTTGCAACTAAGTAGGAAGGCAGCTTTGGGTTTTTGAAACAGGATCAAATTTAACGTCTTAACATTCGGGTTTCGTCATAAAATGAACGTTTTGGGCATTTTACGAGGTGTGTTCAGAAAATAACGGGAATTGTTAAATTACGCGGGTTCGGATGGTCCGGTTGTCATAAAATTTTCTTTATTATGTTGGTATACATGCCCCCGAAGTATGATAAAAACTTTAGCTGTTTTCGTTGTTTACTTTGTCTGTGGCAGCCGCTAAGGTTAGACGTGTTTTAGGAGCTCGGCGATTTTTCGTTCGTTAAAAGAAATGGATCAAAAAATTTGTATCCAATTTTGCTTAAAAAATTAAATAAATTCTGTGAAATGTTAACAAAGGCTTATAGTGAGTCTGCTATAAGTAAAACAAGAGTTTACAAGTGGTATAAGAGTTTCCAAGATGGCCGTGAAGACGTTGAAGATGACGAACACTCCGAACGCACAAGCACATTAACAACCAATAAAAACATGGAAAAAGTGGAAGAAATGGTTATAAACCATCAGAGAAGTCGCTGATGATGTTGGTATATTGATTGGCTCATCCCATAAAATTTTTTCGAATGTTTTGGGTATAAAACGCGTGTTGTTAAATTTTGAACAAAATTTTTGGCCAAAAACAATACTGTAATGATGCCCCAGCCTCCACATTCGCCAGACATGCCTCTGTCTGACTTTTTCCTTTTCCCAAAAATAAAGAAAACCTTAAAGGGCCGTCGTTTTGCAAGCATAGATGACATTAAAAAAGCGCTAAAAGAACTAAAGGCTATCCCAAAGATCGAGTTTTAGAAGTTGGATGCTAAACTTAATCTAAGACGAAAACAAAACAGAATTTTGATATTTGACATCTTTCAAGTTTAAACGGATTTAACCTTTTTCCTAATTTATAATAAAGCCAACTTCAGCCCGTGACTAAAACGCTTACAGCTCACAGCTCGTCAATGTAGGAGTAGATTAAATAAATAAACTAAAAAACACTCGTTAAAATATAAAATAATGTTATTAACGAATAGTATATTATGTATCAATTTTGATAAACGCCATTTTAAAAGTTAAAAGTTGATATACGATACTATACTTTTTCTACAACAAATACTTAATATTATCTTAAAATGATTTAAATTAAATATTTGTATAGAGCGCCATCTATAAAACAATAGGGGAATCTGCGTTACCGTCAAATGTCAAATTTGTATGTATTATAAACACAGAATATAAAGGTTTTAAATCGAAATGTATTCCTTGAAAATGGGTCTACAACAATTTTTCACAGTGAAAGTTAAGAAAATATTTTTTTCTACGACCACTATGTAAAAAGTGACAGGTCTGTGTGAAAAGAAATTTTAACGATTATATGACATGTGACAACTGTCAACTAACTTAAAACTAACTTCAGCCCGTGACTAAAAACCTGTTGCTAAATTTAGCCCGTGACTAAAGCGCCATAAAGTCACAACTTGTCAATATGTATTTAAAAGGTCACTTAGTGCCATGGAAACTTGTACGATTTTATGCTATTAATAAACTAAAGCGTGGGCCATTTGTTAAAAATATTTTATTTAAATAACATTATTTTAAACTTTTTAGTGCTTTGACATCTTTTTTAGTTTTTTAAAAGTTCAATTTATTTTTTATGTTGGTATATTGCACACTCCAATATCCAAATATTATCACTAAAGTTTCGAAAGATCAACAGTCGCTCTCCGAACTCTGATAGCTCTCCAACCCATGACATTTCCAAGTCGGCAAACTGGGGACTCTATATCTATTTTAAAACTTTAGCAATGACCTCAAGATAGTCTGCACATTTAGGACAAAATAGACGATACTTGACTCCTCGAAAACGCCGGAATACTTTAAATATATTTGACGTTTATCCCAGTATGAACTTATTGCCTTACTCTTTGGATCCCATAAAGGACTTTGTTATTTATTTGAATAGGATTTAGGTCGTTGCAAACTTAATTTAAACCTTAAAAGTGCTCAAATTTAGTTAAATTTATAATGAATAAGGCAATAAATAAGTGTTTATTTTTCATGGTATTATTCTATGGTTATCCAAGTTTATATATTTTAACATTTGTATTATAAATAGTCTTTTACACTCTTAATTAATTAATTATTTATTATCTTCGTAAATTTAACAACATATTTTCTTAATATTAATTTTGTCTTTTTTCTGTTTATATGGATAGCACTTGCCAATTAAATTCCTGGTCTATATACGCAATTTTTCTTCCCAAAGTATCTCTATAGAGATATAACTAGCTTTATTTAAGAAAATAATTTAAATTCCACCCAAAATTCTTGTCTTAAAGTTAGAAATTAATTTTATAAAATCAAGTAATTTTGTTGAAATATTATTAAAGCATGAATTTATCAAAAACAATTTTTAAAGAATTCCATTAGTTACTGGTTCAATTTATTCAATTTAAAATTACAAAAATTAACAATAAGTTATTTATCATTTGATTTTTTTTTAGAAATTAATTTTATTTATCAAAACCCATGGGTTTTGCAGATAATACCAAAAGTACTTTTTCTTATATATAGTTTTGACCAAAAGCATGTTGTTTTAAAAGAACGATGCCATTTTAAACTACCATTTTGATAAAAGTTTTCTTTGATAAAAATAATTTATTATAGAAAATAATCCAACAAAAATAATGACAGAAATGATTTATTAATTCGTATGGTAATCAACAAAGCAGAATTTTTGGTGACATAACCCACAGCGTGTTTGTTTGTCTTAATAATTTACGTAGTGTCACTAAGTTAGTGATCTTTCCTATCGTATCTAGAATGTTTATGTGGCTAAATTATAAATTAGAGGTCCAATTTTTGAAAATTTCTTAGTTCGATTCAAATTTCCATTATCATTACAATGCAAATTTTGCACAATAAATGATTTATAGCGATTTCTAGCAATAGCTTCGACACAAGCTTATTATGAATGTCCAAGGCATTTGCAGTAATATTACACGAGTATTATATGTGAAACGGCATAATTATTCCAATAATTAACGAGCAAATCAATTAATTCATCATCGAAATATTTAAAACATAATTATAGGTTTTCAGGAAGGTAAATTTGGAAACATCCACTTTCTATCTACTTTTTTGTTTTAATTTTGATTGTTTGCTAGTGTTTTTGCTGCTTTTGCAGATGTTGACAATAAAAAAAAATCTTTGTTCATATTCATCACATTCTACCAAAAACTCTAGTGTTTCTGTTTCTACCTGCAGCTGACTGACTGGAAGGTTATTTATGACAACCGTATCTTCATATCAGGGACGAGTCTTTATCTGTATTCTTACTGTTTGCGTTTGAAATATCTAAACGTTTTTTATAAAGAACATCAACAATTGAATGGTAATAAAACCTTATAAATAATGTTTTCCAACCTCAAATTATATGCATATATGAACTCTCTAAAAATGAAATAGTCAAAATTCTACTATTTGAATTAGTACCAGCATTTTTTACTAATAAAATAGTCGTTTTCACTTTTAAATAGTTATTTTTTACTACGTAAATAGTTAAAGTTTTACTAATTTTAGATTAGTCACCATATTTGACTATTTCTGACAGTTAAAAGTAACTAATTTCTTTAATCGTTTACGATCAACAACAAAGTATTATTTGAATTAAATGCATATACCTCTCCATGATTAAATGACCCATAAAACAAATAAAGATGCAAAAAGTTTAGTTCAAAACAGTAACACAAATAATATATTAAACTTTAAAATATTATGAACAATATTTATTGACAAATAAAATTTATTTTTATAAGAGCGGCTGACAGCCGACTGGTTATGAGGTTAGGTTGACAAGCTTCTCAAGTGACAGACGTGAGTTCAATCCCAGGCTGGGTCAAAAAAATTTTTAAATTTAAATTTACTAATTTAACTATTTCATTCAGTGGAATTTGACTAATTATTAGTGACTGCTTTTTCGCTATGACAATTAGTCAAATATGACTTATAATTAGTTATTTTTGACTAATTCATTTTAAGAGAGAAGGGGTAAGTAGCAAAAGTGCAAAAAAGAGAAGTGAAGTTATTAACTTTTAAAGGTTTTGCTATACCTACACAAAAATGTAAGTACTTGTTTCAACATATTATTTCAATATATTAATATATTTATGTTTGAATTAATCAACATGCAGAACTCGTACAATTTTCACTTTACACTGAAAAAAATAAGCTGTTGAAACAACAAAAAAATATTTATTCAACTCTTTATGCACTTTAAATACAAGCAATGGTTTTTGCACGTTTACTTAACCATATAAAAATGCCAAATTGTATTGTTTAATTGAACAACAAATATTAGTCAAATGAACAAAATGAAAATATTTGTTCTAATCTGCTAATCTGGTTAATTAAACATTCTTGATATGTCAGAGTAATATTTTGAAAATGGTTGTGCTAACATTTTTAAGATGTTAAGGTAAATTTTTTGAAATGTCCAGGTAACCTTTTTAGCATATTCACTTAACACCAATAAAATGTTAAATTAAAATCATTTGCTAATGTTGGGTTAATTAAATTATGGAATTAATACATATAAAGATAAAGAATTGAACCTTCCCTCGCCAGTCTTTTTGTTTTGAGTGCGTTCCACCTACTTCAAATACCTACCGACAGACAGCTGATTCGACCTATATTGGGGGTCTTATCAGTGTCGGGCAATTTGGTGTAGTGGAAGTTCCACTGTGAAACACACCCAAAACAAACGGCTACCTGAGCTTATATACTCCTATCGTAAGCCAACTGAGGCGAGATGTAAGAACATCACGTGATCAACACCGTCTAATGACGTGGCGTGGATGTTCGAAGAGCCTTTCACGGCAATTTTATGAATGCAAAATTAACAAATTTTAAAATAACTTTTACAATTTGTTAAATGAACAAATTTAATGTTTTGGATTTAAAGAGCAACTAAACGTTAATTTAATAGTTTTTTAGGTAATCCTAAAAATTTCAGTATTTGATTCAACCAATTCCAGCTATTAAATCAAAATAGGATAAACATTTTAATTAAAAAATTATTTTATGTTAAATTAATATTTTAACTGTCAAATGAACAAATAAACTTGGACAAACTCTCAAATATAGATTAAATTAATAGGTTTTTTGATGAAACAACATTTTTAATAAGGACATTTAGGCAAACGTTAACTCAAGTTGAGTTACTCAACTACATTATTTTTTTGGTGTGTCTAAAATGATACTTGATACATAATATACTATTATGCAGTCCATAAAATATTACATATTATGTTATACAAATAAATAATCGTAATAGTAATATTGACTAAGTTGAGAGTAACTTCACCCAAAGCTATATAGCAATAATTATTACTTAAAAAAAGGTACGTACTAAATTGAAAAAATCTCTTTTTTTCGTGTACCTTTATTTTTCGATAAACTATCAACTAGAGAAATGCTAATGAAAGAAACTGGACAACCCTATTTATTATATAAAAGTTTCGCGAAATGGTCACGAAGTTCAAGCTAAAAAGTGTATTAAAAAATCCATATTTTTTAATGGTTTTAGCAGTTTAAGCGTAAAAATTCAGCATAACGTTTCGGTGTGCGGCTTATTGTCTTCGTTAGATTATCGGTAAAAAGTTCGGTCGTAAAAATTTAAATATGAAACGTAAAACAAAGGACCGATTAGAGGTGAAATTATAAAATAGCGTCGCAGGAAGCCGTATTTGCTATTGATTTTTATTGGCGTAATCGGAGCATACTGCTTTATGTAAATAGGGGTGTCATCTCTACAACCTCTACAGCATTTCAATTGTACGCGATTTCGATAGATTTTCCACGCTTAATATGCATACCGATTGCAATGCGGCACAGTCCGACCTCGCCGCCTTTGTTGTTGTCTTAATTTGCATCGCACTGTACACTGCACCCTATGCAGTGTGAAAAGTCACGTTTTCCGACCGCGTTTTTTTTAATTAACTTTGCCTGATATAAGTGGAAACCAAATCAACTTTTTGCACTGCGTTATTGTACATTTTTCGATGAAATTACAGCGTGTTTTTTTCGAATTCTTCCCAATTATTTTCAATTTGTTTTGTCTATTTTACTTTACTTTACTCGATGGTGCTCAGCTGCCATTTGTCATATGGGTGATTCTACAAAAGTTGGTCAACTTTTGACCTCATTTTGTTTATATAGTTTTCGGAGAAAATTAAACAGTATTTTGTTATGAGAACATAGATAATATAATAAATATAATGTTCCAGACCGGGCCAGTCACTTTTTCAAACAGTTTCTGAAATATCTCTGTTTTCTAAATTTGAATGCAAGGGAAGTGACGAGTATACCAGGGTACTAATTAAATACATAATTTATTGGAAAATAAGATTTATTTCAACTTTGAGCATATTATACATTAAATATCTTAAAATCAAATAATACCACACATCAATGGCGGCTGGTGGATTTTGGGGATACCGATATCTCAATTATTAGATATGGTACCCACACCAAATTTATATGAGTTTATAATGACATTAAATAAACAAGGTCTGCGCAAGCAGAATTTAAATTGAAGTTTGCGAAAAAAATATAACCGAAACATCGATCATGAAACTGACGACACGGTACTGATGAATGGGATACAAATTTGAGATTATAATTCGGAATTAAGTATTTTACTGATATTTTTTATTAGTGGATGCTACTTATCAACAAATCACATATAGCCTTATATAAATTACAATGAAATATATATACGTAAGAAAATAACTACTCACCACAGTACTGAAATTTTGACTGGAATTATACGTGCATTCAGCACAACTTCGCCGCTTGCATTGTTTTCAAGATGACTGTCGTGCAAAGGGCGGCTCTGTAGGTAATTTTTTTACCAACACTTGAGTTAAAACGAGGACTTGACGTTTAAACTTCAATATTTAGCAGAAATTTTGAATTTTAACATTGGACACAGAACTGACGGGGAAAAGTGAGTACAATGATTATAATATAATATAATATTTTATCATAGATTCGAATCTATGATAATTATCATAGATTCGAATCTATGATAAAATATGATAAATACATACACATTGAATGTTTTATAGTTTGTAGTGAAATTGAAAAATTTAAGATAAATTTAATATATTTTAAAATAAAATTAATAAGATAAATAAGATTCGAATCTATGATAAAATATGATAAATACATACACATTGAATGTTTTATAGTTTGTAGTGAAATTGAAAAATTTAAGATAAATTTAATATATTTTAAAATAAAATCACGTAAATATTTGATTTAGGAGTTGTGACACGCCAAGGTACTGATGTTTTGAATATTTATTAGGTTTTTTACGTGCTTTTGAAAAAATACATTAAAATTGGGTGGACAAGTTAAAAAAACCTGGATCTTTTGTAATATACTAAAATATTGTAATGGTTCCGTAAAAATTACCCCTTTATAAATTTATTACAATACATGTTTATAAATATATTTTATTTTTCTAATTTTAAAATAGGATTAAGTTATAAAATTTTATTTTAAAGCAAGCAAAATTACAAATTTAGGTAGAAAATTTGTCAAACAAACAAAAGAGGGATGCGCTGAGCTTGAGAAGTACATTTGGCCGACAGATTAGGCGAGGAATTTCCACCAGAGGTAAATGAAGAGGGTTTTTGGAAAGGAAAAATGAGGCAGAAGCGTTTTGATTTTGGTACTGTACAGATAGTTTTCTTTGGTAAAATTGTAAAATCAAGTTGTTGTTCTAAAATCATTGTTAAAAGTGTTGTTAGTGTATTCTACGAGATTAGTTCTAAATATTTAATCTATTTAAATGTGTAGTAAAATTAACTAAACGTAATATTGTGCATTTTTAAATTGTTAATATTATTATTATATGATTATTGCTATTATGAGTATATTTACCCTTTTCTATTACGTTTAGCTGTATTTTACGTTATTTTTAATCCTTTTCTTTTAGCTATTACCACCCCTATTTTCATTTTTACTAATATCACTATAATTTTAATAATTTGCTATGCTTAATGCTAGTACTGCTCAAATGTAACCTTGTATTTTGTTTGTGCTTAACCCAACATTTTGTACCTTTTCTATAACGTGGTTAAGCAGTGTTTTATGGTCAGTCCCAATTTATTGATGTATTCAATACTCCTGTTTAAGCACCGAGTAATTTCGCAATACATTGTATTGCGAAATTACTCGGTGCTTAAACAGGAGTACTGACCGTTATTGTCCAACTTTGAGTACTCTTTGTTTGTGTGCGTGGGCATTTGTTGTATAAACTACTATTTTTCTCTCGTGAGGGGAACAGGTTGTTCTAGGTTCTCTAGGGCTGCATCGCTTTTCCCCGACCTCTCAACTAAAATAGGCGGGTTGCCTCCCTTTTGTGGACCCCGTTACATTCTGGGCCTAGCCCTGCTAACTAACACCAATATTCTTCAGTTTTAAATTTTTGTTTAAATGCAGTATCGAGCCATATCGCCAATACATTAATTTGCGTAATTTTTAAAGTACAATGCCTGACCGCGTATTCCTTTGCTACTTCATAGCCGACCAGGGTTTTTTTCAGGCTCTTTTTCCCTGGCCGAACCCTTCTAAGAGCCACCCCTTGCTTGTTTGTAAACGTTAACGTAAATTAAATTGGGGTAAACTAAGCCACTGTATTTTATTTCTTATAAACCTAGTTCTCCCAAGTATCATTCTTAAAGCAATGCATTTAATAAAAAAAGTAAATAAACACAGCGTAGAGGTCCAAATTTGGGTAAGACGATCACGAGACATCGCCACAAAATATTTAATTTATCAATTTTTTATAAAACTTGTTTTAAACGAACCTGGGGGTAAAGAGAAATCTTTATAATATTTACAAAAAATATTAAAATACCTACTCTATGGACTGATGACATCAAGTTGTCCAACTTTTGTGGAATCACCCATATAGTAAATTTAAAAGGAAACGACGTACACGTCATCGATGACGTCATAAATTTTGCGCACTGGAACCCATACTAAATGTATAAAACGAAGTCTGTAATTAAATATTTTAATGCATTTTAACCAAATTAAGTTGGCAGCAATTGCAATGTTGTCATCTTTAGATTAAAATTTTGCTTAATAAAATTACGCATAGAAAAAGAAATTGACGTTTTAGAATTTCGTTTAACTCGTGTATAATTTTGTTTATTCTGTTTGTTGTTTGTGTAATTTTATATCGTTTAAGTTTTCATTGCCGTTTTTGTGTTTGTTATACATCGTTTTTTGTTTTTCCTTTATTTAAAATGCCGAAGCATTTAAATAGTCGGAGTCAAGAGTTGGTATCATCCTTAATATGCTATTTTGAGGCAGAACGGGATAATAATGGACCTTTGTTACAAACTTTTATTTTCACCGTTAGATAACGATTTAAAATTTCAATTAATGTGTCAAATGTGACATTTAATTTCTTAAATTGCTTTTCTACAATCCTGTAAAATTTTACAAGTCTTTTATACAAGCCCGTAAAATATTACAGCTCTGTTCCCATAATGTATCGCTTACGTGGATACAAAAACAACAAAATTAACCTATAAAAAGTCATTTACTAAGAAGGTAGAAAAAAATTAATTTTATCCAACATTATTAATGTCATTTGAGACAAGTAAACTATCAAATAACACACTAGTGTGTTATAATCCATACATCACTATTGAGTTATGGATTATAACTCACGTTCATATTTAAAGTAGTATTCTATTTAGTTATTACTATTACAAGCAGAATTCACATTAATATTGAAATTAAAGGAAAACGCTAACGGTTTATTCGAATTCGAAGTCATTGTAAAATTCGTTGGTTTATTGGAACCAGACGCTCCCATGAATATCGGTACAGCTGCTGATAGTTCTGGAAGACGCCGACGCATTAGAACCTTGTATTTTTTCTGAAATTTGTATTTTGTCATGCACCGATTCTTCTAGGTATCCTTCTGCTACCGTCGAGGACGTCCATCCTCCGTGACGCTTCAAAGTAGTCATGCATTGGCCAAAAGAGTCGCCGAAGACCTTCTCAGGCAGTGACCGGTGTAGAGCGCTGGTTCCTCCAATTTCAAAAACAATGTATTTATTTCCACACACTGGCTGGTACACCTCCCATTTTTGTAAAAAACAAAAAAAACGGCTACAAATAGTATTCTTTGGTCTCAAAGACATGTATTTTTTACACAAATTGATCTGGTTGACTGGAAATCCTTCTTCAAGTATGGTGAAACTTTTCAATTTCTTGGTTTTAGTGTCTGGCAAAACTCCGTGAAAATATTTCCCTTTGCCTTGAATATTTTCTATTTTCAAATTGACCAATTCATCGCATCTACAAGCACCGCTAATCTCCATTATCAAATCTACTTTCTCAACAGGTACTCGTCGTCGGGAGCTATTTCAGGTCGTTTCAATGTCTTGGACTTCTTTGGTTTTGTATCCCTGTGATTTGCTTTTCAAAAACCTCGTTAGTTTGCCATATTTTGAAATGTCGATTTTTTATAAAGGTCGAGCGAAGCACCGAGTATTTGGTCCATAGCGACGATGGGGCTAATTTTTTTTGCAAATGTAAAAATAAGCCAATAGAACATTTTCATCGATACCTTTAATCTTCCGTGAATTCATCCAAGACTCAAACATTTTGAACTCCTTGTCGTAAGCATCTCGGGACTTTTCTGGCAAAATCTGCATCGCTGCTTCTTCCGCTTCCGTAAGGATATCCTCAGGAACGTAATTTTCATCGGTTTCCTCCATTTTCTATACGTTTTTTTCTTCAGGCGAAAAATTAGGTCCACCTTTATCGACTAAAAGACAACATAAAAAAGGTGGTCAGAATTCATTTGCGAGTCGATCCATACATTTGAAGGTATACATAATATGTATTACATATATACGAATCTATAGACTCCTTTTACCACTTTTACAATCGGCGCGATACAAAAAAATTATTATTTTTATTTTTTAATTCGTTTTAAGATTTTAAACATGGTTTTTATAGCATTAAACAATAAAATAAAGGTACATTTAATTTTAATTAACATTTACTTGTACCAGAATCGATTGAATGGAAATTTTCGTGCATTTCAAAATTTGCTTAATGAATTTAATCTGCGGACGTGCTAACTCACTCCTGCAGCCAGTTATCTCTTCTGAGAGCGTCATTAATAATGACCATTCAATTCAACTCTAACCGTATGTACACCATCCTTCCCTTCTGCAAATTGTATCGGTTTATCAAACGCCCGGATATTGCGATGTAGTCCATTGTCTACTTGTTGAACGCTTAGTTTGCAAAATTATTTGGACAAATTTTAACATTAAGTAATTTTGCTGTGTTAGAAAATATGGTTATAGAATTTTAGAGGTAAATAATAATAATAAACCTTATTATACATTTTTGGGGTCAAATATTTAGTTGTTTAGTTTTAACCCTTAAATAGAAATGTACCTATATTATATAAAACGAAACATACGATCTCAGAGACCTTTTAATTTATGTAATCTGATTTTCTTTAACTATGTACCTAAAAACTTAATATTTTTAAGAATAAAATCTTGCTTGTTATTCGAAAAACGTATTTATTACTTAAATAAGTAGGTATAATAATAATAATAAATTTATTTGCCCAACAGAAAAAATTCCAATTACAGGACAAAGAACAACAAAAAAACTATAGTAACAGCATAAAAGCAAAAATATAAAATAACTTATACAATAGTAAAATAAGTCTATAAACAAAAATAAACTAATTAATGCTTAAAAAAGTACAAATAATAAACGACAATTCAGAATAGTTAATATCACACACGTGAGATATTTTATTAAAGTTGGTACACATAACAAACATTGGCGACCGAAAAGTACATTTGTACGAGCAAAACATTTAAAGATTGAAACTGACCTAGAATGAATACGCGGAACATGAAAATTCAACCGCTCAAGCGGATCTGGACAATCAATCTTATTATGGACAAGTTTGTAAAACAATTTAATTGAAAATATTCCTCCTAACATCTAGTGCTGAAATATTAAATTCCTGCAATAACAGATTGAGTTCATATCCCCTCTCTGGATAAGTATTGTGTTTTTTAATATATAACATTTTCAAAAATCGACGTTGAACTGCTTTAAGTGATTTGCAGTGATTCTGATAATAAGGATACCAAATATTTGAACAATATTCAAGTTTAGAACAAACTAAACTGAAAAATAGTGACTTTAGTGCAAACATATTTTTAAAAGATTTACAGTTTCGATAAATAAAAAAAAAGAACCCTATTAGCAGAGTTACAAATATTTTGAATTTGATTTACAATGCTAAACTTACTATTAGACAGAATTCCAAGATCTTTGACTAAGCTAGAACGGGACAATGAGATATGTTCAATATTATAGTTAATTCAATTAGGTTTAAGAGTATACGAGCAAACTTTACATAAAGATATGTTTAGGCCTAAGGAGTTTTCCTTACACCACAGCTGAATTAATTTCAGATCTGACTGAAGAAGCTCGCAGTCTTTAACATCTCGTACAGTGTGATATAACTTTAAATCGTCAGCGAAAAGTAAATTTTGAGTTTTAAGTGAAGAAACAAGGTCATTGATAAAGAGATTAAGTAATAGCGGTCCCAAGTTTGACCCCTGGGGTACTCCCGAGGTAGCTACAAAACATTTTGATTTAAACCCTTGATACGAAACATATAATTTACGATTATTCAAATATGAAGCTATTAATTTAATCAAAGAATCTGAAAAAATAGTAAACAACAATTTTTGAACTTTAAGATAAGCACAAGTAATACATAGTTTTCTACTACATTTTAAACAGATTGGATTTTCATATTTAAAACATTTGTAGAGGTTTTTCTGGTTTTGGTGGACGGGCATCCGATCTGCTACTTAGCTCTGAACAGACAGCTCAACACTAATTTCCAATACGATCAAAATTTAGTAAAATAAACTGTATGAAGGTACTATGAAGGAAATACGTTGAAGAGCGTTGTCATAATTCACCATAAAGATATACTAAAAGTCTGAGGGACCGGTGTTTCGGTTTAAGGGTTAAGGTAGAACCAGATAGTATCTAGAACCTTGTGTAATGAAATAATTAATCATTATCTAAATGGTGAGGAATTATGAAACATGGAAATTTTTCAAAGCTTATAACATTTTTTTGTTTGTGCATTTACATTTTACACCAGTAAAAGTAGAATTTTGAACGAATGCGTTCAGGGTTTAAAATGTTATATTGTTGCTAAAAGTAAGTGACATAATTTACTTTTATTACAAAAATAGAACAAATTAACCTTATAGACCAGTGCAGAAGCCTTTAAAAATGGTAAAAAGAGAAAAAAAATTACAGTAGGATGAAACCCATGGGAAAAGGAGGGGAATATAATAAAAATTAAAGAAAAATAAATTACGGGCGATCTGAGTTCGGGAAGTGGGAGGGGGGGGGTTTAAGGGTAAAAGATGGTTTATCTCGATTTCCGGCAAAACTACAAGTCCTATGGAAAAAAGTTAAATGTTAAAGTTGTAGGTAATAAAAAGATCTACAACTTTTGTATTTACAATTTTTTCACATAACCTCAAAATTTATGTGAAAAATTCAAAAAACCAAGTTTTTGGTTTTTTATTTTTATCTTTTTCAAAAAAAAATTTTTTTCCATGAAATTTGGTGAAAACTTACCTTTTTATGTCCCAAATACACTGTAATTTATTTGATTTGAAATATTTATTATTTCGCCTTATTTTGACTTAATATCAAAAAAGCACCCTAATTTTCAATCGAAAATTCTCGCGTCAAAATATCAGCTTTTTTCAAAAAGTCGGTGTGCTTTTTGTTCGATGAACTCTCTACTTTCTGATGGTGTAAAAAAAATATACATTACTATGGTAAATATTCTCAGAAAATACAAATAATATTATAATAAATAACGTAATCAGAATGAAGTATCTAAATTCAATAGTATGATTTACATGTATGTATTTTTATATTTTATGAGATTTTCTGACATAAATGTTATTAGAATTTAATAAGTAAACTTTTTAACTAAAAAAATTGCAACAATCCCATTTTTTTGATGAAATTGTACATAATGATTAAAATAAATTTTCGAATTCGAGTTTTTTTCGTTATTCATTATAATATTTTTTGCATTTTCTGAGAACATTTACCAAATGTATATTTTTTTTACACCATCAGAAAGTAGAGATTTCAACGAACAAAAAGCACACCGACTTTTTGAAAAAAGCTGATATTTTGACGCGAGAATTTTTGATTGAAAATTAGGGTGCTTTTTTGATATTAAGTCAAAATAAGGCGAAATAATAAATATTTCAAATCAAATAAATTACAGTGTATTTGGGACATAAAAAGGTAAGTTTTCACCAAATTTCGTGGAAAAAAAATTTTTTTTGAAAAAGATAAAAATAAAAAACCAAAAACTTGGTTTTTTGAATTTTTCACATAACTTTTGAGGTTATGTAAAAAAATTGTAATTACAAAAGTTGTAGATCCTTTTATTACCTACAACTTCGCCATTTAACTTTTTTCCATAGGACTTGTAGTTTTGCCGGAAATCGAGATAAACCATTTTTTACCCTTAAACCCCCCCCTCCCACTTCCCGAAGTCAGATCGCCCGTAATTTATTTTTCCTTTCATTTTTATTATATCCTTCTCCTTTTCCAATGGGTTTCATCCTACTGTTATTTTTTTTGGTTTCAAAAATTATCGACCCTGGTCTATTATTTGTAAGA
Source organism: Brassicogethes aeneus (assembly GCA_921294245.1). Lineage (NCBI taxonomy): Eukaryota > Metazoa > Arthropoda > Insecta > Coleoptera > Nitidulidae > Brassicogethes > Brassicogethes aeneus. The sequence goes on from OV121134.1 coordinate 54,548,020, forward strand.
TATGTTTTATCCTGGGCTTCTGCATAAAATTTGTTGATTTGTTCCCTCTACTTTTGGTCGATACTCTGCGCCCTTTCTCTTCACAAAATCAACAAGCTTGTAATATTTGCCTGTGTCCTGTTTGTTTATGTTTATGTATCGCCTTCAACATGGAAACCAAAGCGTTGACGATTTCCATATTTTTGACTTTTTATTAAAGTATTCCAAAATCATTTTTTTATTAAACTTGGCACAATCATTTTTCAGATCATCTCAAGAAACGATTGTACGAAAACTATTGCTGTTACTGTTGCTTTGCCTTACTAGGCAATAACTTGAAATTGGCTTTATTTATTATTTCGATTTCTCCAGGAGAACTTTATTTTCTTAATCATTTTTCATGTCAAGAGATTTAATAGTATATTCTGTAACAAGTTTGGAATACGGCATATTCCGCTAAAGTGAAAAGTTTGTCAAACGAGCCGAAGGCAAGTTTGACGGTTTCACGAGAGCGGAATATGCAATTCCAAACGTGTTTCAGACTACTTTTTCTACGTTTCCAAAAAATACCATAGAAAAATAATTTAATTGGGAGAAAGTTAGGTTGGATCGGTCTAAAATTTGTTAGATATTAAACACAGAGATGTCGCCACCAGTGTTTATTTCGACATCCTATGATAGAATAATTCATTCTGTAATACTTTAAGGAATATATGTCATTCCACATTAAAAAGTGATATTAGAACGGTCATACATATTCCCTAATAGGAGTAGAAAAGTCACTTATTAACCAACCTTAGAAATAATAAACTTTTTTTAAATTAAATGTGTAAAATGAAGTTTGTAGAAAAAATAAAATATGTTTACTTAATTATTCAAAAAAACATTTAAAAAAACTGTATTTGTATAAACATATTTTTAAAATAAAAAAAGTTGGCAAGCCCCTGGTAAGGTATTTTCTTGATGGAAATATTTAAATAAAAAATATTATTTTCTAACCTTGTTAAAACTTATTTTATTTTACTTCACTTTCACTGCATGCCTTTGAAATATTTACCTGTAGATATGCTCTCTTTATAAAACCAAGACTTTTATCCATTTGTATGAAAGAAACCGCGTCATCAGATAGTGTTGCGGATCCGTTTCGAGTTTCACGTTTTGCGCCCGATTCCTCGTATTCTTCGTTAGATATAACAAAGCAATAATAAAGGCAAAAGCAACGAACGGTAGAGAGAAACTCTACGCCATTTCTCAAGTCGCATGTGAACATTCGTTTTACATCGGAAGATAAATTTGATTATGATGCCTCGGCACCCTTTAAAAATTTAAACCTGTAGAAATAATTTGATGAACTTGGTGAAATATTATTTTTAACAGCAATATAACCTAGGATATTGTTTTAAAGTAGTCTTTTTAAAAACTCCTAGTGAAATAGGAGATCAACTTTGAGGTAGAATCTTTCTTCAATCATTATTTTTAAGATCATCTCTGTTTTTACTTCAAAATTTTATATTACTTCACACGATATCTTTACTCCACAAAAATCGTTACGACTTCTAAAAGTACCTTCAAAGAGAAAAACATATAAATTTTAAAAGGGTGAAGGCGTAACAAAAAGATTGTCTTTTTTTTAATACAATGGTGGGTAGTTCTGCTTTGGGTTGTTATATATGTTATAATGACGAAATTAAAGAGCCTGGGAAAACATATTTCAGGTAAAAACCGATAGCATTGATTTAAGGTAATACGGGTAAATGTATTTATTTTAATCACTACCTATCTGTTAAACCAGTTCCTAAATACCAAGTTTATTTAACTAAAAAAAAAAATATGAGTGAATATGAGTATGAGTATGAGTATAGAAACGTATGACTGGCCCCATCGGAAACGCCTTACACTGATCTCCCAGGGTTATTTTACCACCTACGTATCCCAACAACACAGCATTAACTGTGTTTGGAGGATCTTAATTTTCACTCCGACTGGTTAATAATAATAATAATAATAATAATATTGCCTTTATTTATTGCCTAAGAGGTCGTGGATGACAGGTCGATGGTTAAGGTCGGTCCATACACCCGATTTAGGCTAGTGGAGTACGGGACAAGGATAGAAAACATTTTGGTTTGGTATTTTTAGAGGGACATTAAACTGACCCAAAACTAAGTACAATCTGGAGTCCCCCTCAACCAGGAATTTAGTAATAGCCCCATTGGGGTTCGTGAATGGGTCTTGTGTGGTTAGTACGCTGCTTGAACCTATCCTTACTGGCCTCGAAGTACTTCCTGTTAGTCTGTGTCCGTGTTTCTGACCGAGTCGAATTCCGAGCTTGCTGACTATCGATAATGGTGCACCCCGTTGTGCGGTTGTTTATTTATATAACGTATTACGCCTTTAAGAAGTCGGCCACTTCGGTTGGTTACCTAGTTTATGGCCGCCTTAAATGTGCTTAGTAATCTACAGATGTTTATTTCTTTAGAATTAGTTTCTTTTGCCTAGTGTTTATCTGAACTAGAGTGATTAATAACTGTTTAAGTGAGCCCTTGTTTATGAGTTCTTTGGCTATGATTGCTGTTCTTGCTGTTGTCGACTAATTAATTTTTACCTGGTGCAATTCTTTATTAGTTGAAGTTGCGAACCTCTCATTAAAATTTAGGGTGGTATTTTAACTACATATACCCACTAAGTGGTCTTACGATTTTCATGTTTGGTTTGGCTTTATTGAGATTAATGAGGGTGGGTTGAAGCTTGTTTATTGGTTTTGTTGAATGTTTGGATAATTCACTGAATGCTTTTTGTCTGCACTTATATTTTTATGTGTCTTTTAAGTCTTTATGTGAGCCGATTTATTAGTTCTTTGTAGGAACCGTTGTCGGCTAATTAGTATTTACATGGAGGAGTTCTTTATTAGTTGAGTTTGTGAATTGCGCATTAGGATTTAGTATTTGGTACTATTAAGGTCAGTCAATTTAGTTAATTTTACTCCGGTTTAAGCGGACTTAAAGTTCAGGTTCTTGACCCTTAGCTTGGTAAATTTGTTCCTTGACCTCGACCGCTCAATATTGGCGCGCGTTGGTTCTGTGTTGGTAATCCAGGAAAGTATATCGTTGTATCCAATCACCTCACTCGCACCCTTTTTTACAGTTAGAGCACTCTGGGGCTTAATTCAGGTAGACTACACGCACCTTTTTTGCACTTTTATCTGATAGATTATGTATAATCGTTGATTTGGTATACCAATATATTGTGAATATGATCACCGCTATCGCTATGGAAGCGTGGAAGCCTTAGACCTCACTCGCAATCCTTTTTTGCAGATAGGCACTCTGGTGTTTTATCCAGGTGGAAATGCCACACGCACTTTACTTTTTTTTACTTCTAGTAAAATTGTTGATTTGGTATTGAATTTGTACCGCACACTAGAAATGGTATATCTAACCACATACCATTTGGCAAATTTTACCCTTTTTAATTGGTTAATAATCTACACATACTATTCGTACAAAAAACTCGTAACAGTGTAAAAATCATCAAATATAATACACTCCTAGGGGTAAAAGCAACACGCAATATTGGTAAAAAAAAACTCCATTCAAGAGTAGAAAATGCTCAATTTGGTGTAATTTACTACACAGGTAGGTGTTACGTGTAGGTGTTAAAAATAGTGGGTGTTTTAATATTAAACACAGCTTTTAATGTAAAATAAATATTTTATATTACTTACTAACTATTAGATAGTCTTTGGCATAAAATTTAAAAAAAATAATTAACACTACTTATAAGTTGCACCAATAGGTGTAATATAAGAAGTGTTAATAATTTTTTTAATTGAATGAAAAGTAGTAATATTTTAAGTTTTTTCCAGTTTGTGCAAAACCATATTTAGCTTATATAAGTTAAATATTTATATTTTTCACTAGCTCAAAAAACTAAATTTCATATTTCACTTAAAAATAAGATGTAAAAAACACGTTTTATCACAAACATAAGTTGCATCCACTGTCACATTGCACCACTTCACCAGACCACTGAATTTTAATTTAAAAACCATGGTCTTAAATTAAAATAGCATACTCGGAATACTGATCGCGCCCTTGCCGTTAGCGAATGGTGATGACTACGTGATTTTTTATTGACTTTACAAGTTTTGTTTTCTAAGATCGGACTTAAATTCAGCGCATCAGAAACCCTATATATTTGGTTACGTTTTCCGAATCTGTGTTAAAATTTTAAATGTTAAAACTTAAGAAAAAAATGCATTCGTTTTTAAAATAAAAGTAACTAAAAAATGTTTATCATATATTTACAATAAAATTAGGAAAATTAAACTTGTTTTTATTTATAATAGAATAATAAAAGGTCTTTACATAAATTAGAATGTCTTAAATCCAGACAAAAGCCAATTTCTTCAAGGCATTCTAAAAAGCGTTTGCCAGTCTTTTAATTAATTTTTTATATCATAATAAAACCAAATTAATCAGGCATAAAATATATTTTTAATGTAGGTATAAAAAGTTTCTTTAGAAATATAAGGTTTTTATACACGAAATAAATCGATTCTCCAACGAAATAAAATTAATTTAAAGTAAAGAGTTGTTGTTTTTTAAAATGAAATTAGTGCGATAAATCTGATTTAATTTGATTTTTGAAACGAGCAATTAAGTCCAAAAACAACGAATCAAATTAAATTTTGAATGCTTTTTGTGTTTTGCGGTTTCCGGGGATGAAGTTGATGCACATTTGATGTGTGCAATAAAAAACGATCTACCATTTTTATCGGGCAATTTTAACCCACATTTTTAGTGGTTGTAATACATTATTAAAGGCTTGACATTTAACTATGATTTCGCGAAAGAATCGAACGATTTTGGGGTATTTTTTTATAACACATCTCAGATTTTTTTTATATTTTAATATTGTGTTTATACATCTAATTCCACCCTAAATCTAAAATTTTTCTTTTATCTGACCTAAACTTTGGCTCCCAGAGACCATTTCATTTTACATTTCGCAAAAAGCCATAATTTCATTATATTAGCATAATTTTTTTATTAAAATACTGAATGTTTTGAGATGTGGTCCATAAATGACCCTTATTAGTACCTACAATTCTACCAAAAAAAAAAATTAAATTTTTTACATATAGGTGGTGCTGCAATTTTTTCTTCTTAAAAAATAGACGTTTTTTGAAGACCAAAAACTCTCTTAAGCAACAATGCTCAAAAAAACTAAATAGTATACCAGATAATATACATATTCCTTTATAATTTGATATATAAAAATTTACTTGCAAATGATGTTGCCGCCCGTAAAGCCAACTTAAAGTTTTGTTTACCGCATTAAAAAAAATTGAATTACAGTTACAACTTTATTCTTATTTATTAACTAAGGAATTCCAGGAGATTACTTTTATTGGTAACAATAACACAGCAAAAAAAAGTTTTATTTTTTCACACCCAGGGGGCGCTGCAGCCTTTTTTCTTTAAAAACTATATAGCATTTCAGATAATATAGTTATGTATTCCTTTATTATAAAGAGTTACGTATTCCTTTATTTATTTAATGGGTTTGTTCTTTATTTTATTTATTATGTTTTTCTTTATTATTATTATTGATATTACTTTTTCTTTATTATTTAACATATAACAATTTATCTGCAAGATTTGCATATATTAAATAATAAAGATATATCCTAATAATTATTATAATAATAATAATAATTATTACCTTTACATTAAATTTTAAACTTGTTGGGCTCTAGGGGGTAAATTCGCTAACTTTTTAGTTATAAATAACCCTGGTTTATATCATACTGGCTGGTTCAAATCTCTAGAGCGATTCTCAGAATCAGTCTAGAGATTTTAACCAGGGTTATTTATAACTTAAAAGTTACTTAGGCCGCAAAGGAACTACTTTAAAACTCATAAAACTTCAAAAAACTTCATCCGCTTCTGGGCTAATTTCTTCAATTTCTTCCGGCATTTTTTTTAATTTTCTTTTTCTATTTTTGTTTAACCTTCTATCTGAAAATTATCTTGATAATAAGCCCCGTATCTGATTAGAATGCATATACTCGTTTGAAGAAAACTAAAATTTGCCATTTACTTCATAATTTTGTAAAGCTGTTGCTATATATTCAGGCGTATATTTAATTTTAGTTTTTTCACCTTCTTCAAAAAGGTTGCCAACAAAATCTTTTTGTTTTTCATTAAAACGTGATTTTTTAATTTTGCGCCTTCCGAACCCTTTTGCATATACTCGAAAAAACGTATTTTTATCTTCTTCATTTGGGCATATATTGACGGTAGATATTGTTGAACTAGTTGCAGTTAAAACATCTTTTTGTTTTAAAAATTCCATTCTAGCAACATCACCTATAGTTTGTCTAATTTCAGGAAATTTATGATTTTGAAATTTAAGGTGGTTTAGAAGATCATCTTCATTTTCAAAAACCCTACTGCAAAGTAATTCGTCGCACCTACAGTGTATTTTTTGAATGTGTGTGATTGCGTCATCAATTGCTGAACCAAACAAAGACATTAAAATGTGTAGCTGTCTTTTTTTTTCTTTGTATAAGTTCAACCGAAATTCTAAAACGTATCGGGATCCGCTAAACCAGCAGATGGCGACACAATTAAACGTAATTTACGACAAACGTCAATCCGATGTCGCGCTCACGCGGCTTGTGCTGAAAAAGGACAGAGCGCGTATAGTTTGTTGTGGCATTGAGCCGAAATTTATCAAAATTTGAAGGTTAGTCAGTGGCGTTCATACAGTAATTTGGCATTAAAGAACAGATTTTGGAAGTTTGACAGGTTTTAAAAAATGTCTTGCAAACGTTTGGACGATAATCAGAAACGTTTTAGTGCAATGTTTTCAAAGGGAACTGGAGCATGGGGAACCCCTGCTCCCACTAAACTGTGTCCAAGAGGTAAGCTATGTTAGGCTTGTTTCTACTGAGCATGTTTACTTTAGGGTCAAAGGAACCTTCACTGATTGTGATGGACAACGCTCCTTACCACAGCGTCGTTGTTGAGCGTCACCCTACAAGTGCTTGGAAAAAACAGCAAATAGAAGAGTGGCTAACAGAACATAATATTCAGTTTATCAAAGGTATATTTAAAGCGGAATTGCTGTTTCTGGCACGCTACCACACCCCGCCTAAGCGTTAAAAAGTTGATAAGTACCTCCAGCAGCATGGGCATAAGGTTTTGCGTCTGACTCCATATCACTGCCAGTTCAATGCCATTGAACTTATATGGGCGCAGGTAAATACATAAACAATTAGATGGGCGCTTGCAACAACGAATTCTGTTTTAGGCTAAAACATATTATGATTCCCATATGGGGGAAGACGGCTATGGCGACAATAAAGTGCTAGCAATGTGGGGCCAAGCACTGAACCAATGCACGCCAGAACGTTGGTGTTTAGTAGTGAGGCACACCAACAAATTAATTGACGATTGGTTCCAAAAGACAAGGATGGTCGATGACGTGCCAGAACTAGTTATCCACCTCGGAGAAGACAGTTCCGACGAGGATGACTTTTAGTAATTTTGTTTTCGTTCTCCTATAACATTTTATTTTAATAATTAATGTTTTGTCTTAATTAACTTATAATATATTATATGTATGTACATAATATTATGTACAAAAATTGTGTATGTTTATTGTTTTTCGTTTATAAAACTTGCATAATTTACATTAATAAAGTTAAAATAACTATCATTAGAATTATTGTTTAATTGTATGTATTTTAAGTTGCGGCGTTGAGGCGACATTAGGCAACCAAAAATACACCCACAATAAATACTTAGACCCCTTTAAATGATACGCTACTGACTCTAATTTTAGTTTTGGTTTAATTCATACGACCCAATTGATGACGCAATCACACACATTCAAAAAATACACTGTATATTTAATTGCTTTTAAATTATTTAGATTTTCCTTTTGTCGACTCGATGATGTCCAAGGAACTTTCATGTTTACTCCAGAAGAAAATTCAATTCCTAGAATTTTGATTTACTTAAAGAAAATTTATTAACTTTGCGTACCTTTAAAAGCATGACATTTTCCCTCTCCAATTTCAACTTTTGTAATAACGGCAAAATTTTAAATGTTATTATGGTTACCGTTTGACAGTAACTGTCAACTGTTGGGGTAACTTGATTCCCAGCCTATAGGCTTGACTTTAGTTTAATTTTAAAGTACGATAATAAAGAATGCTTTGCCTCTCGAAATATACAAAAATATATTTAAACAAATGGTCATATTACTATTACTATTACTATAGAGTCACTGAAATACTTGTTACCATTTGTAATTAAAATTTCTTTGGTTTTGTTACCTTTTGTCCGCATACAACAATAAAAGCGAAAAAAGGCGTTTATATAACAATATGCGGGTACGTGCACTAGTTATAATTTTAATCGTCCCTACAACAGTCATTAATTATTGCAAATAAATTTTTATATGTCAAACAATAAAAGAATATCTATATTATCTGATACATTATAAATAATGTCATTAGTTTTTTAAGCAATGTTGCTTAAGTAACTTTATGGTCTTTATAAACGTCTATTTTTGAAAAAAAGGCTGCAGCGCCCCCTGTATATAAAAAAATAAAACTTTTTTTTTGTTGCGTTTTAGTTACCAATAAAAGCCATCACCTGGAGTTCCTTAGTTTAAAAATAAGGATAGAGTTGAAAGTGTAATTCAATTTTTTTTAATGTGGTAGACCAAACTTTAAGTTTGCTTTACGGGCGGCAACATCATTTGCAAGTAAATTTTTATATGTCGAATTATAAAGGAATATCTATATTATCTGGTACGCTATTTAGTTTTTTTGAGCATTGTTGCTTAAGAGAATTTTTTGTCTTTAAAAAACGTCTACTTTCGAAGAAAAAAAAAATGCAGCACCACCTGTATGTAAAAAATTAAAACTTTTTTTTGACACAATTGTAGGTACTAATAGGGGTCATACATGGGCCAAATTTCAAATCATTCAGTATTTTAATAAAAAATGTATGCCAAAATAATAGAATTTGGCCTTTTTGTAAAAGGCAAAATTAAATAGTTTCTAGGAGCTAAAGTTTAAGTCAGATAAAAGAAAAATTTTAGATTTAGTGTTAAATTAGATGTATAAACAAAATATTAAAATTAAAAAAAAATCTGAGATGTGTTGTAAATCGATCGTTCGATTCTTTCGCGAAATCATAGGGTCATGCATCATTTATTCTATTAAATTTTAATTTAACATTAAAAAAACATCTTATAATTAAATATGTCATAAAATTACTTTTATTAACCCAACAAGCGTATTTAAAATTTTTTTTTTAAAAAGATTTGTGGAAAATGTACTTAATTTTGTCACATACTTTGGGCCAACTTTTTTATTTAGATTAAATTTTAAAATTTAACTTAGTAAGTAATAATTTTTTTGATACTCAAAATTTGGTGTTTTTAGGAGATTTTTGAACCCCATAATATGTCAAACACAAATTCAAAATCCAATAATACATAGATTTAAAAAATATTTAATTTTGAAAGAAATTGACTAAAGAAAATAATTCTTGCAAAAAGTCAAATTAACGAATATTGGACGTCACATTTACACGACCCACCTCTTTGTAATGAATGGTCACGTTTTGCTATTTTGAATAAGGGTATTCAAAAACAAAAAACAAAAATTGTAATAAACTAAACTGCGCACCACTCAATGTTTCGCGACCAACAAGTTCGTCCTTTTTCAAAACGACATAACTTTTTTGTTTCTTAAACGATTTTATTTCGATCTGCAATTTCTACTAGCCCCATCCTCTGGCAATTCATGCTATAGATATGAAGTTCACGGTTCTTTAAGTAAATTTCGTACAGAGTAAAGTAAAGTAAAGTAAAGTGCTCTTTTAGTTTGAAATAATAAAGTATCATGTCTTACCTTGTAAAGGTTTTTAAATTTTTCGAATTGGAATCTTGGCAATGAAAATATGATTTTTTTTCCAAAAGAGTACATTTAAAGGTTAAATGTACTCTTTTGAAAAAAAAATCATATGTTCGTTCCAATTCTAAAAATTTGAGAAACGCTACAAGGTAAGACATAATACTTCATTATTTTAAAGTAAAAACGAGGACAAAACTATTTTGTTACAAACGGGGCTTGGATGAAGTTATTAAAATTTTTCACCGTTTAACATATCAACCTGTAGGAAATGTACTTAAAGAACCGTGAGCTTCATATCTATAGCATGAATTGCCAAAGGATGAGGCTAGCAGACAACACAGACCAAAATAAAATAATTTAAGAAACAAAAAAGTTACGTCGTTTTGAAAAAGAACGAACTTTTTGGTCGCGACACATTGAGTGGTGCGCAGTTTTTTTACTTTTTTCTGATTGGTTACATATGTGACCTTAAACTATGCATGCAATAACTTTACCTTTGACGAAATATAGGTGACTTTCGGGCCGAAAGTTTCGGCCCAAAAGGCAAATTTCCCAGCGTACAAATCACAGACCTACAAACAAAATGGGCTGGCCTTTCCCATTCAAAATACACAATGTTTTGTTGCCAAGAACGATTTATATTAGGGGTAAAGGAGTAAGGGGAGGGGTGTTTATAAACAAGTTTCCATACCAGTGGCGTTCTGTTTTTGGGATCATAATTTAAATAAAAATATTAAAAATAAATAAAAACATTAAATTGTACATTTTTTTTGTGTTTTTCAATCCTATGTAAAAATTATATTTAATATATATAAATATATAGGTATAACAAAATACTAACCTTGTCCAGATGATAGAATCTGTCTCTTTAAATCTAAAATTTAAGTGAATTTATTTATTTATTTATTTATTTATTCAGTTTCTACACCCCTGGCAGGGTTTGTTTTGTAAATAAACTAACCTACTCGTATGAAAAGAAAGTTTTAAATTCTTGGATCCAAGTCTTTTACGTAGCACTGCTTCACCATTTTTATATCACTCACTATTGGTATTTTTCACTATAAAATTAAATAAAAAATATTAAATAAGTTGTGGATTCCAAGTATCTTTTACGTAAAATATAGATACTTCAAAGCAAATAAAGTCAGATGTGACAACTGAGGGAAAATATTTATTTTTGTTCCTTTCCACTCTTTTCAATGTAAATAAACCGGTCTATTTGTTTGTTGGTCTGTGGTACAAATACACATGTATAGTCGCGGCCAAATCTGTATGGGTGCACGGCATATGACGTCAGCGTTAAGGTCTATTCATACGTGCCCAGACACAATCTAACGCTCGTGTATTGTTGACTGTTTATAGCGGTGGGGGCTGTTATTAAGATGGAATTATAACGTCCTTGTACAATCTTCTGCACTAACTAATTAGGAGTTTGTTACAGGCAAATTTTTATTAAATGTGTTTAAAGAGAAAACAAACGGAGTTTATTACATTTTTATTACATATGCACATAACAAAAAAATACTAAATTATCAGAAACACAAAAATAATAAATTACCAGTCGTCCTTGTCATCAGAGCAAACCAGGTCAGAATTGAAGTCTGATTATTTCCCCAAATTTATTATTAAGGGCGCAATGTCTTCGAAATCTAATAACGGCTAGTTGCCAACAGGCCTTATATCATTGTTTGCACAATCCAGGGATTGAATCTTATAAACATAATGTATAATATTATTTATAATAATTTGCAACAAACGATGCTTCCGGACGAAATGTCACAATTACAAAAATACGTCAAATATAAAATGACAGCGACCCATCAATAATATTAAACGGTGCGCGCCAGCCTTAAGCTATTACCAACTGGCACACACAAAAATTACTAAGTGAATGGTTTTATTTTGATAATTTAGTGAAAAAACGTTTTAAAACAAGGAAATTGTTACAGTTCTTGGTAAATAATACGCAAATGAATGATTTCTTTTTAATAACACATCAGAATTACGGCAGTAACTTTACAATTCAAAGTTGGTAATGCTGAAGTCATTATATCTCATTGATGACAGTAAAATGTCAAGTATTTAAAATTAAGGTCTGTGGCTTAAACAGAAGTACAAATTTTAAATATTAAATATACCGAAGTATATTAACATAATCGGGACTTCCATTTTGGTGCTGCCAGAGTATGGTTGTTCTATGAAAGAGTAGTGAAAAATAAGTGACTTGTAGACCTGGGAGGGCCAAAATGGTACCTGTATTTTTGGACAATATCGCAACTTGTTTTCAGTAAAGGTCCATTTGGACTCAAGACCAGTTCTCTACAGAGAGAACGAAAAAGTATTAGAAAGAAAGGTAACGAACGTTACATAATTATATAATCTGTTACAGTAAATCCTAAATATTTTTCGTTAAAATTATACTAAACAAATATTATAAATAAATCGTTGTGTAGATAATATAATGTTATGTAACCTGTTGCCTATAGGATAAATCCTTTATATATTTCGTCATATATGCTTTTTTTAGAAAGAAATATCCCTACCTGTATTGCCATGAATAAAAAAAATTAGAAACTGTGTGTGTTACGCTTTGGCGCGCTATTACGTCTTGAACTTTTTGAAGTTTGTTTTAGAGCTTTTTATCAATAAAGCTACTTAAAAAAATTAGTTTAGTTTTGTTAAGAAACATAATAACTTGTTTTGCATTTACAATAATTCAAATCAATTTATAATAGGAAATTTTTCTTTAAATTAACAACCAAATAAGGCGTTTGAAGCTATAAAAAATAGAATATTACGGGTCATACTTTCATCATATTATAGATTCGTCGAACAGAAAGTCAATATCTGCATCGTAAATTGTAAATTTAACTTTAACAAAGGAATTTCGATAAAGTAAACGAAAAAACTAAACGTTTGCAAGATGTTCTTTGTCGGAGAGCCGAGATCATAAAATGCGGTCGCGAAGTGGAACTAATAAAAATATTGAAGTAAATAAGGAAAAGGGGCGCAAAAAAACAATAGCGTGCCATAAGACAATTGATGTAGGTTAACCGGAAAGACTTAAATGATGTGCATCCGACTGAATTCTGACGATATAACCAGATATAACTTCGCCCGGTGGACTTTACCTCTATATAGGAATGATAAAGTTGCGGGAAGGGAAAAACAAGGAAAACTTTAGGCCAGGTTAGTGTCACGCTCCGTCGCCCAACAAATTTAATAGATTTAAAAGTTAACCCAGGTATATTCCTTTATTTTTACAATGGAAAATAATAAAAAATGTACATTGAGATATTCTAGACAGATTGATTCATTTTATTGCTTTATATAATGTAACTTTTGTTCAAAATATTATATCTACTGTTATAGTAAATAAAATATTTTAAAAAAAAGTAACTTTACATAAAACAACAATATTAAGGAATTTGTTTAATTATGTAATCCATTTAAGCAGTGGTTGACAAAACACTTTAAAACTTATAAAAATGTACAACGAAGAAAAGAAAGAATATCAATATAAAAAAATAACCTTTCAAGGACCAATCACAGAAACAATAAACAAAATTTTTAAAAAATACAACTTAAAAGCAGCCATAAAAACAAACAACAATATGCATAATAACCTTAATAACGCAAAACAACAAATAAACATATTTGAAAAAAGTGGAGTTTACAAATTAACTTGCAATGATTGCGAAGCCACATATATAGGTGAAACAGACAAGAATTAAGGAACACACAAATAACAATAATCACAAATCAAATTTCGGAAATCATTTAACAGATACAGGACACTCCTTTAACATGGAAACAAACACAAAAATACTACACATACAGGAAAAAGGCCACAAATTAACCCTGTTAGAAGCCTACGAAATTAATAAACAAATAAAAAACAAAAAAGAACAATGCCTTAATGAACAAGTAAATTTATTATATACACCAATCTACAAACATCTAGTCAACTAACCAAAAACAACAACCTAACCTCATTTTATATTTATATTTTCAATCAGTTCTAATTTTATAGAAAAATAATATTCCTTCAGTTTTAATGTATCAATTGTTTAACTCGTGTTTGGTCTCATTGATTATTTATCGTATCGACAACCTAGTGATAGTTTATTTATGTAATAATAGTATATTTTAATATTTTGACGTGTAAGTTACTTTAAAGTATGCTTAACATAGAATATATGTATCTAATATCTATTTATGTACTATGCTCCACACTTCAAAGTCCCACCACGTGACCACGTACGGAACGCAGTCTTTTGATAATTTGTCATTTAAGTCTTTTCAGGTTATGTATCTGTCAAAGTATAGTCAATGCAAGAAATAATATTTATACTGTTTCCATTTATGTTTAAGCGTTAAAAGTTTATAAATCTTTATAGTATCACAGTAACAATGGTTGGTTTAAGAGTTTAGGAGTATAAATACTGCATTTAATGAAATTCTAAAGTGTATAGTGCCAAATAAGTAAAATTTTTGGGCATTTGGTCTACATATATCTGGTTTTATCCATAAAATAGTTTTAACTAAACGGCATTTATTAAAAAATTCTAGCTTGTCTATTATGGAATAAGAATATCTGTATCAAAGGTAGGTTAATATATTATAACAAAAAATATCATCTAATTTTGAAATTTTAAGGTTAGAAAAATCTATTTTGATCAAAATAAGTATTTTGGATTATTTGGAAGAGTGTGTTAATATGGTCATATAAATATAGATATACTAAATAATTGTTGAATATGGTTCAAACGAAATTAAAGCTTTTATACTCCTAACAACAAAACTTGTGCATACCTCTCGGGATCCCTACTTTAAGTTAGATTATAAGGAAACAAACAATTTTTAGAGATACATGCAATGTAAAAATATTTAATACTCCCATAACATGTGATTTTTGAAATTTTTAAAAGTTATAATGATTTTTACGATGAAGATAAAATTCAGTAGAAGCTTTATACGCAGGCCCGTTCCTGGCGAGCGTGCAGTGCGTGCACGCACGCAGGCGCAACATTTCGGGGGCGCAAAATCAAAGAGTCATCAGTACTTTGTAACGATAAACTTTCTTGCATATGATGCTTGATACATTGGATAAGGGTTTCTGCCTTTTTTGCGTCGGCCGCTCATTTTTTCGGTCGCTATAAAGCGCCTTTTGCAGCTTTGATATTGGCTGCTTATTTTGTTTTTATATGAGGATCAAAATAAAAGGAGAGAAATGGTCATATTATCTTTAGTATTTGTTTGATAGTTGCAGTTGACGGTAGCAAAGTTTAACAGTTGTAACTATCGATAGATCTAAAATAGAATTAGTCAAAAATGACTTATTCAATTAGTCTAATTGCAATAGCGAAAAAGCAGCGACTAATAATTATTGTTAATAGCAATTTGTATCCCGAATATTTAGCAGTCAACTCCTATGTAAAAATGAATCCGAAAATGTCGTCAAAAGTTTTGACTTAAAACCTGCTTCACTTTTATAATTTTTGACCGAATTTTCGGATTCAGGGGACAATTTTACATAATAATAAGCTGTTAAATGCCCGGGATCCAAATTGCTGTGGACTAAAGTTATTAGTGGCTGCTTTTTTACTTTGAAAACTAGTTATTTTTAGAGAGTACGTCTCTAAAAACCAGTTGTAGTTATTATATTGTTTAGATTGTTTTTTTTTGTTTTCTTTAAAGTATTTTTATCACGGACTATTTCCCTCGTCTTAATTTTCACCAATCACAAACGCGCAATTTTGAACTACAAATGGTTTCTAGGTGGAAAAACTGTATGACAGCACCTGTCAGCAGTTTTTTTGAATTTACCCGCGGCAAAACTTGACAGCTGTTGTCCAGAAATTGCAATTTATATTTTAATAGTTAACTATTACTCATAAAATAGTCTTGTCAAATACTATTCGGGCATCTAACTTTTCCTGTGAAAAAAATCGTTAAAACACAATGCTAAGTAATATTTTTTTTAACAAAATGCATTTGTGCAGGTGCAAAAATCCTCTTCTTCGACTCGGATTTTTGTTGCCACCAGCACTCATGCTTCTTGTTAAAATATTACTTAGCAACGTGTTTTTTCGATTTATTTCGGAAAAAATAGTTGCCCTTATGATATTACTTGTTTGTTTGGTAATTTAATAAATATTTTTTATACTTAATTTAAGCGTTTTTTTTACATTTTCAATTACATATGGCCAGTTTGTCTCAAAATATATATTTTTTAAATTTTACGGCTTAAAATTCAAATATTGAATGTATTATATTTAAATATAAAAGGGGCGCACCAACGAATGCTGCACGCAGGCGCCAGACACCCCAGGAACGGGCCTGTTTATACGTAATTGTATTGACATTGTAAAAATATTAGATAGAGTATACTGTGGTTTTATTTAAATTTTAGAATTTATAAGGTTATTTATACCTAATCATTGTTCGATGTAGATAAAATTTTGTCGAAGCTTTTATAGGTACTTGTAGATATTGACACTATGGGTATATTAGCTGACAGTGTAAGGAACTTTAAGAAGGTTAGCTATTGAATTTCCAAAAACACTTGTATAAACAATTTACAGTTACAGTACCTACCTAATGGTTTTATATTTGAGATCTCTCATGGTGCTTATTTCCAAGAGCAAGTTATTTAATTACAGGTTACATTTAGGTAGTGGATGACTAATTTGTTTTACTTGGGCATAAATATTTATTTATTTAAAGTACCTACATATAAACATCTTTGATTAATTAAATAAACAAAAAATAATATATTTAAAATAAAAATTTAAAGAATCTAAAATCGATAAAAGTTCAAAAACTCACATATGGAAAAAAATAAGTTTGGAAATTTGTAAAATAATAAAAAACATTTAAAATTATTTAATAATTTGCAAATTTTAATAATTTTAAGGTGTTGTTTTTGGATTCCTTCTTTAAAATTAACCCCTTTTAACATTTAATTAATTTTAAAAATCTTAAAATAGTTAAGTTTTACAGCTGAAAATATTTATGCCGGAGTAAAACAAAATAGACATCATAATTGAACAACTGGGGGATCCCGAAAAGGTATGCACAAGTTTTGTTGTTAGGAGTATAAAAGCTTTAATTTAATTTGAACCATATTCAACAATTATTTAGTATATCTATATTAATATGACCATATTAACACACTCTTCCAAATAATCCAAAATACTTATTTATTTTGATCAAAATAGATTTTTCTAACCTTAAAATTTTAAAATTAGATGATTTTTTTGTTATAATATATAAACCTACCTTTGATACAGATATTCTTATTCCATAATAGAGAAGCTAGATTTTTTTAATAAATGCCGTTTAGTTAAAACTATTTTATGGATAAAACCAGATATAATATATTAACATATTATGTAGACCAAATGCACAAAAATTTTACTTATTTGGCACTATACATTTTAGAATTTCATTAAATGCAGTATTTATACTCCTAAACTCTTAAACCAACCATTGTTATAACACAGTATACTGTGATACTATAAAGATTTATAAACTTTTAACGCTTAAACATAAATATTATTTCTTTCATTGACTATACTTTGACAGATACATAACCTGAAAAGCCTTAAATGACAAATTATCAAAAGACTGCGTTCCGTACCTGGTCACGTGGTGGGACTTTGAAGTGTGGAGCATAGTACCTCTTGTAGAAACCCTGAAGATGCCGTAAGGTGAAACCGGTCGGTTTTTAAAATAAAATATTACAGCAGGGAAGTGCAATTTTAATCCAAACAGATTTATTTACAAAAAAAAAATAATAATATAAGGAAACTACTGGTTTTGAAAATATAATAAAGGGTGTCCTATTAAGACCGCCTATTTTAAAATTTAAAAAAAATGCCGTGTTTATTTAAAAAGTTAAGATATTTTTATTGCAATAAAGAGGGGAGACATGGAGGTTAAATGTGGAACACAATATCCGATAAATGGCCGCCTCGTGACTGACGGCACACGTTGATTCTTTTGACAAAATTTTCGATTACATTTTGGCATAGTGCCGGCTCAATTTCATCAATGACCCGTCGAATCTCATGTTTTAGTTTAGGAACTGTTCTTAGGTTATTAGAATAAACCTTTTCCTTCAAAAAACCCCAAAGAAAGAAATCTAACGGCGTCAAATCGCATGGTCGGCCTGGCCACATCACATCCTCGCGGCGCGAGATAACTCTGCCTTCAAATTTTGTCCTCAATAATTCCATGGTTTTGTTGCTGTGCATGGTCTGCTGTCTTTAAATATTGTGTCAACCAAATCTTGTACGCATGAAAATGCAGGTCTTTGGCCAAAATTCGCTGTAAACTGCTTCGGGAGAGTCTCAATTGCTGGGAACGGTGGCGAATTGAGGTGGAAGAATTATGTTCAACACTTTCACTAACTGCTGCAATATTTTCAGCAGACCGAAATGCATGAGCACGGACATGTCTCTTTTAGTACGGCGAGAAGGTGCGATATGGTGACCGAAAAATTCACGATATCTTCAAACCGTTTCCGAAAAATTCTCACCATTTCGATAGTGGATTTTTACAATTTCTATGCGTTGTGCGGCCGTGTAAATCTCCATGACCTAACCTCAATGTTCACACATGACCACTGTCCAACAACAACGCTGTACGATTGACACAAAAAAATGACACTAAATTTAAAATAGGCGGTCTTAATGGGACACCCTTTATAATATGCAAAAATTGCTCAATATTGCAATTGCGCACCAAGGTCACTTTTTACCTGCCAGCAGTAAATTCTTTAATTTAAAGGATTATTGTTATTTTAATAAAAATACCTCATTTAAGGTAAAAAAACATAAATTTTGTCAATTAATTAATTTAATCCTAATTGAGGTATACAAAAATGGTATTTAGTTTTAAATAATAATTATTATTGGTATAAAGAAACTATTTATATATAGTTTAGCATTACTTAATCAATTTAGTTCGAAGATTAATTTGCAAACAAAAATACCTCCTTTCGTTAAGCAGTAATTAATAATGTATTTTTTAACTGTGGGAGAAATGGTTTACTCTCTAGATGATGCTGTTTATATCTACGCTCAGCGTTTTCCGGAAAAAATTCGATCACTTACTTCATTTCACCGTACAAACAAGCAGTTTACTACAAACGGGAGTGTTTAACCGAAAAAAAGAGTTCGTCGAGCAACAGTCACAGGTGGAAATAATGAAATTAATGTATTAGCAGCAACGGCCGCTAATCCTCATGCAAGCACACGAGAATTATCTAGAGATTTGGGAATATCCCAGAGCAATGTTAGCAGAATATTAAAACGAAATAAATAAATAAATTTAAAAAATAAAACCAAGTATTTTATTTAAAAATTATTGGAGAATCGTATACAGGAGAAAAATGGAACAAAATTGATTTTTTTCATTACAGTGCCATCTATTACAAATATGAAAAAATGTTTTAGACAAAATTTACCTATTTTTGTCGAATGAACCGAATGTGCAATAAAACATAGGGTGTTGCATTGGAAATAAGTTCCCCCTGTTCCCCCTATAAGGAGGAGAGTATGAGGATCAATTTTACTACGATTGATTTCTCCCCTCGAATCATTTAATTTTTATTTTATACATTTTTTCGTAAAATGCATACTAATTGAGAATCTCAATTTGAGATATTTCAAAGTTTCAAGTTAAATGACACCGATAAAGGAATTTTTTAAATTTGAAAACAGATAGCGTTTCTGAATTTGGTATACTCAAAAACCCCTTAAACAGTTTGTAATACAATTTTATGCCCAAAAAATGATTTTTTTTCCAAATTCGACATTACTTTTTGACCATCCTGTATAAAATTTTATTACAAAATAAAATTTAAAAAATTGCCTTTAGTTATTAGAATAACTATTAATATTTTTGAAGATCTTCTATTAATCATAGAGGGTCGTGGAAATGATATATTTCTTCAAAAGGACTAAAGTACCTACTAAAAACTATTTTTTTTTAAATCGGACTATTTTTAAATAAATACCGAGTTGTCACCAATAAAAACAAAACATTCTGTATATACCTATTATAATAAAAAAGTAAAAATTAGCAAAATCACAAAATAAATCCCGTACTGGAAGCACCCTATTTTCGAAATATGAACATAGGGTGAGAAAATAGGGTGAGAATTACCAGTTTTAACAAATTTATTTTTATAAACATTTAATTGTTTATATGTAAAATCCCTTGGCTAGTATGTTTTTAGTGTTGCACAGGTTCCATTTTTGTATACAGGGTAACTTAACAAACATAAAAATGCAAAAAATATGTTTTTTATAGAAACCCATAAAAATTAATTGTAAATAAATATGACGTATTGGTAAAAAGCGAAGTATACTTGGATAGCGTATATCGAAAAGAAAGCAAAATTTTTTTCTGGGGTAAACAAAATTATTTGCAAAATAACTCATTTTTAATGCTGCTCAAAAAATTAATAATGATTTGGGAACCTTCTCAATTCTTTTGAGAAAAGTTCCAAATGATGATTAACCTTTTGAGCATTATTAAATATGAATTATTTTACAAATATTGTTACTAAGCCCAGTTCCTTTTCGATAAACGTTATCCACTTATAAGTCAATACAGGCTACGCGAATGAGTCACTCAAACTTTGAACGGTCATAACTTTTAAAGTCTAGCTAACTAAAATCCTTTTTGGGTTTTGATCTACAGAAATAGTACTATCGAGCCATCCTAACCGCGGCCAGGTAATTTTTGTACTGTTACACAGTGTAAACATTTTGTACTTTAAAATTTTGGTTATTTATTTACTTTTTGAACAAATTTAATGCCTAAATCCCATACCATATGAGGCGATAGAGTTATTTGAAGTATAAAAAATACAATATTTTTCTGACAAGTACACGGAGAAAAGAAAACTGTAATTCAGTGAATATACTTTAATATATTTTGAAATAATAAAATACTGAATAGAAAAATATTTCTTTTCACAATTTATGAAATGTTATGCGAATTTAGAAAAAAAAGCTACAGTACCTACAAAATTTTGTTTTTTTTTAATATTTATGGATTGATATGTAAATTTAAAATTCTCCTCCTAGAAAATACAATTTTTAATGCGTCACCATTCGAAATATACTTTCCTAACAATATATCTCAAAAAATCGTTTACAACTAAAATTTTGATTTTAAAAAATGTGTTAATACACAAACAAAAACTATATGTAAAAAATTACTACCCCATTGTTACAGAATCCTTTGAAAACATTAAGTTGGATGTTTTACAAGACCTTTGTCTAAAAGCTCGCTTCATAAACAAGTTATTTTCCTTTTGCTTTTAAATTAAACAAACTCTGGAACAATAATAGAAAATAAAAACGCTTTTATAATGCCACAAAAACCACACATTTGGATCAAATATTTCTGGTTGTGCACTTTAAACAATCCAGCGTGTAGTACGTGTATTAAGTCTTATAGTGGGCGAGGTAAGGTAAACGGGAGTGGCAACAGAACAGAACAAAAGCATTGCAATACACTGGCAAACATAGTACTTATGAAATATCGCCAAGTAAATTACTTTCAAACCACCTGAAAAAGCATAATTAACTGAAAAGTTCTTGAGATTTTACATTCACTATGCGACTAAAGTTTTCTCTCTTCCAGCTAGTTTTCCTTTTATTTTGCACAAGGTTCGCTACATCAAAGTTGTTTTTTTGGCTCGTGGGTTAATGAAAAATATTTTATTTAGTTAAAATTATACTTAATTATAAGTTTTTAAATAAATTTATTTACGTTCATAATTTTTCCCAGAAAAATTAATTCAGTATACATTTTTAAAAATATACTAATAAGTTTCTACTTGGATCAAAGAAAGCGGATATTTTTTGCACGATGCACTTTGAAAAGGGTTTTTCATTAAGAGTTTTAGATCTTTGATCAACGATGGCGTTGTTATTTTAAAAGATCCTGCTGTCATTTTTTGACGTACGTACAAAGCTTGTCATTTTATAATGCTCAAGAATCCAGATAATTCAAATTTATTATCAAAATATTCGTTTCAGGCGACAAACGTTCCGTGCGTTACGCGAATTTTATGATATTCATCATCGACCAACAGAAGCCACCCCAAGTAGCATTTATAGTGGTTAAAACGTGTTGGTCACGTATACTCGGAACTGTAAAGTATATTGCTAAAATCTCTGCCACGTGGTAAAAACGGTTCTATTACGTGGAAGTGACTAAAATGAGGAACATTTTTTTAGTGTCAGTTACGTTTCAACAACGTGCTTGAATTGTATTCAGACACGTTAATACCACGTTGTGATTACGTTACTATAACGTGGAGGTATAGTGGCCAAAACTTAATCGTAACTTTACTAATCTTTACTTTCTATCCCCGTCTCTTTCCAGCATATTATTTATCTTATTATCTTTGCTTTTTCTGACTGGATATTAAACTAACACTGAATTATAATATTGTAAGAGTATAACTTGCAAATAATAACTGGAATTAAAATAATCCAAAGACATAAAATTAACACAAATTAAATTTTACTGTTAAACATGGGTTTCATAGCTTGAAATATAAGCAAGCCCTGTTGAAATATGTGGTAATAAAAAAGAATAAAAAAATCTATAACCTTAGCGGATATTATTAATCTAGAGGCCTAAAATCATTTTTTTATTATTTCTGGTCACCTGAAACCAATAAATTTGTATTAACATGTTAAATTTGGTGCGGTAATATCCAGAATTATTTGTTTAAAATTACACATTTATTTCCCTACAATGGCGATTATTTGTAAACATGTCTGCTTTTGAAGAAGAGTGGTAATTTTATACGAAACTTGGAAATCACTTAAACATGTAGCAAGAACGTGGCAATCACCACCGCAATTATATAATCAAGTTTTGCGACATTCAAGGTTTGGAAAAGTTCCGAACACGTTTCCAAAACTGATATACCCACTTTACTACTACTACCACTTCAAATTAATGCTTAAGTGATGTGATTTGATACCATTCATAATCCACTCTAAAGTTTAGACAACTTTAAGGTGGTGTCAAAAGTGGTCATAACATTTCAGATACCAGACTAATAGACCAAAAAGTTATAAAACTATAAAGTATATTCTGCTGGTGCAAATCATATGATTACAAATATGCCAATATAATTTTTAACTGTATCGTGGAAGATTTGGTTATTTAAACGTTATTGCCACTCATTCGACGAATTGTGACAAAATTTGTGCGTCGTCGTAACACCCAGTCTGTTGAGGATGTTGCTGCTGTTAGAGAAACTGTGCATGAGAATCCTAAACTCTCAATTCCCAGACGTTTGCATGAATTGGGCCTTTCTCAGTCCTCAGTTTGACGAATCTTGCGCTAAGACTTGGGATTACACCCCTATAAGATTTAGTTGACCTGAGCTCTTGGCCAAATGATCATGGTTTTCATCGACGTTTTGCTAATTGGTCTCTTGAGCATTTGGAAGCAGACCCTGAATTCGGCCAGAAAATCATTTTTAGCGATGAGGCTCATTTTTGGTTGGGCGGCTTCGTTAATAAGCAGAACTATCGGATTTGGGGTAAAGCAAAGCCACGAGAAATCAAAGAGCGTCAACTGCATCGGTCCTTATTTCTTTGAAGATGGGAAAGAGTTGACGGTCAGCCATACAGCATGTAAAACACTGGACTTGATAAAATATCTTACATGTCATTGGCGAAATACAACCCGATCTTTGCCAGAGAGTAATCCAAAATTGGACTCAATACATAATGTCATAATATGTTCTGTAATCTTAAGGTAAAACAATGTCATTAAAATCATTAAAAATTAGAATTCATAAAATATTACTAAGGATAAAGTTTATGGCCCGGTTTTATCACCACTAGTTAAAATTAAATTACTACTTAATTAGTAGTTAATTTGTTTTTGTGTTTTACAATTATTGGTAGTTATTTATCCAAGTACAGATTATATTTGAGTTTGCGTAACTACCACTTCTTGTATTAGTAAAGTGGTGGTTAACCTAAAAATACAGTTAATATTGTGCTAATTTTAAATATGGATTTATTGAATTGGAATTTTAATATTTATGACGATGATGACGAAGTTTTATTGACACGTTGTCACGGTTGAAAATCGCGACATTTGTTTTGGTGCGTTTTGTTGCAAATTAAAGTAATTTTAGCGGTGTAAACGGGGTTGAATTGTTTTACTTTGATAACAGTTCTTTATTTTAATAACATTGTTTTGTTAGTTTAAGTTAATATTTAATTAATAAAATTTCATTAAATATAATATTTTATTAAAATCGTTTTTATGGAAAGATCTTATTAATCTATTTAATTAATTGTGTAAATCGGGCTTTGTTATACGCATGTGCTAATTTGTCAATAGCACGAGAGGTGTGAAATTCACCTTCCTTTTTCGATGCAATTCTCGTGAGTGACGGCCGAAAATATTTCGGCCTTACCGTACTTACTGTACTTACCGTACTTATCGTACTACCGTACATATCGTACAGTATTTATCCAATTCAGTAATTAAATGGTTAAAGTATTTTTGGAAATTAGCAATTTTTTTTGGACAATTTCAATACTACGCAGTAAGTGAGCATTGGTTTTTTTGGAGACGCCACGCTGATTTTTTTTTGTGAGGATTCATAGTGCAACAAATTTTATGGAATAATACGTCGCAATTTGCAACTGGTTTTGTTTGCATTTTGAAGAGTTTGCAAAAGCCGGCACATTTTAACCTCACTTATCAAGTGACACTTAACCTCACTGTTGGACACCTGTCACTGCATGGTTCCATATCCTGTTCAATGGTTCGATAGAGTCAAATCAACCAATAGGAAGTTAATCTTGGATTTTGGAGTTTCACAGTACAGTTAGAAACTTGTAAGGTGAAGTACACTTTTATATGCTATTTTTTTTTCAACTCAACTGTCCAAAGGATTTTCACAAGTGTTAGTAGATACTATTTTAATATACGAATTTAGTTTAAATTTAAATATATTTTGTTTTAGTACATGCTCCTTCAGAGAGTGTTACTATTTAACTTGTTAATTAATATTTTACATTTTATGATTAGTTTGTTCTGGTGCACAATCCCTCAGAGAGTGTTACTATTTAACTTGATAATTATTATATTGTTATAACAGCTACCGTGAAGGGGCTACCATTTTGTTGAATAAATAGTGTTATTATGGATGGTGAGATGTTTTGTTTGATTTAGCCACTAATATTTTCAGAGTACATTTTGTAGTATATTTTTTAGTATATTTTATCTTAATTTACTGTGTTTAACAATAGAACAACCCCCCCATTTGAAAAGTCTCATTTTTCGTCTACTTTGAGTTAGTCGGTGCGTGTAACGGATTCTTTTTTTGTAAAATTTTTGATTACTTTTAACATCGGTAACTTTATTCCGTTACACAATTGGCGCCCAACGTTTTTTGTAGTTTAAATTGATTTTCCGTTACACAATTGGCGCCCAACGTCATTTTTTAGTTTAACCGTATTTTCCTTTAAAAAGTCATTTTTTTAGTTTAACCATAATTTTGTTTTGTTATAGTGGTGTCATATATACACATAAGTGTATATGCAGACTTGGACTCGACAGTTATTGTCTCCTATTGAGAAATAGGGGTGTTGCTATCCTTAAGCTAGATTTTTTGATCTAGTACGGGACTAAACGAGAGTTTAGAAGTATTCCATGTAATACAATATTTTGGTATAGTTGGTTTCGACTATTAACTGTCACTATCTCTAATCCAGATTTTTTTATCGGTACGGGACTAAGCGAAAGCTTAGATTGAGTCCAAAGTTTTAACCCTATATTGATAGTAGTTTTTTAGTTTGTTTTTTAAATTCGCTTATATTACAGTATTTGTTTTGTTTTTGGTTAAACACAGTATGGCGCCCACATTACATCTACTCTGAAAATTTTGGTTGCTGATTAAACAACAGGCTCTGTAACGTAATGATTTTTTTTCTGTATTACATAACCATTGTTATTGAATTGTAAGTTTAAGGTACCAATTAATATTAGGTTTTTATAGATTTTTATTAAGTTTTACATAAAAAGTGTCAGTGATTATTCACATTGATTAGATACTTTTCATTATTTTGAGTTTATTTAGGAAAAGTTTTGTTTTATATAGAAAGTGTCAGTGATTATTCACATTGATTAGATACTTTTCATTATTTTGAGTTTATTTAGGAAAACTTTTGTTTTATATAGAAAGTGTCAGTGATTATTCACATAAATTAGATACTTTTGTTTTGGTTATTTTTGAGTACTTTAGTACTTGATTTAGTTTTAATTTTAATTGGTACATTAAGCACGGTTAGGGAATTGTATCGAAAAAAGCCAGATTTTCTGATCATTTTTTGTTATTTTGTGTGATTTTTTTTTGCAATTCAAGTAAGGTTTGCTACATCGGAAGGACATTTGATGATAAAGAATCTCCTTCGCGGTAGAACGTGTTGGTATTTACCTTGAAAGCTATTTTTGTTCCCGTTGATTACTTCCGGGGGAAGTGTCTTAAGAAAGCAAGAACCGACATTAATAAGTGGAAGGGGTAAATGCTTGGACGTTCTCCATAGTTGGCAATTTTTTTTTTCTCTTTTTTTATTTAAAATTTTGTTAGTTTTGTACATTTTTTCCTTTTGAGAAAAGAAAGAAAATTTGCATATTTTGCTGGGCAAATATTTTTTGTTTTGCTGATACCAGCGTTCAATTTATTTTTTGTTTTGCTCTTTAAAGCATTTAAATTACCTTTTTGTTTTGCTGTTGTTACAAGCACTTAACTTATTTTTTGTTTTGCTGTTACAAGCATTTAACTTACTTTTTGTTTTGCTGATAAAAGCACTTAAATTTTTGTTTGCACTACTCATACTGAATTTTCACCCTGTTTTGGTGGGAGAATTTATTCTTTAAGTAATAAATTCTTAACATTTTCTATTAAATTCATTTCATATTAAATTAAAATTTTTTCATATTATTGATCACTTAAAATTTTTTAGCTATGGAGGTTAACTTCTTATTGGTTGATGAACTTAACTATGAGTTGAGCATTCGCAAAGAAGCAACATCAGGTTCAGCTGCTCAGAAGAGAGTGTTCCTGAGGGACTTGCTTAAGAAAGAACGGAATGCGCAAGTTAGGCATAGTCTACCTTTGTTTGCTGACATTGACGAGGAGTTGGAGACATGCAGTGAAAAGCTCACCATTTTATCAGGTCTTATAGCCAATTTTCAAAATTTGCCCAACGAATTTAAACGATTGGAGACGAGATTGTTGCACGTATCGAATCGAATTAAACTCATTTTACCATTAACGTCTGAACAATTTTCTAAAAGGGTTACTCTTTTCGATGAGTGCAAGAAGCAAATTTCCAAAACGTTGTCATTTAGCAAACGCGTATCTAGAGACCTTATCGATTTTGGTAATTTTGCAAACTCTTCAAACTTCGAACGCAGTTTAAGTGAAACTAATGACCCAGATGTACTTAACATTAATGCTAATGATGTTGCGAATTTGACAACTCATTTTGAGAATATGCGTTTAGATTTTCCTCCACTCGAACCTCCAGAAGTTACACCCCCACAGTTTAATAATAATCAAATACCTAACTTTGCGTCTAATAATAATCAAATACCTAACTTTGCGTCTAATAATAATGAAATACCTAACTTTGCGTTAAATAATATTAATCCAGCACGGTTGAATATTAACCATTCAAATCATAATAATCAGCCATTTTATAGCTCTGATTTTCTTCCTTCTCATCTGCCAAATGCCAACAACTCATTTGACTCTGGAAAAATTAGTTATCAAATTTCCAGGTGGAATATTACTTTTGATGGTAACTCATCAAATTTGAATGTTTTTTTAGAGAGACTAGATGAATTATGCTTCAGTCGCGGTGTTGATAAATCCCTTTTGTTTAGATCAGCTGTCGAACTTTTTAAGGGTAATGCCTTAATTTGGTTCAGAGCAATACGTCATTCTCTGAATTCTTGGGACGATTTAGTATTGAGACTGAAGCGTGATTTCTTGCCTAGCGACTTAGACACTCGGTTACTTGATGAGCTTAAACAAAGAACTATGGGTGGTGATGAGCGAGCTATTGTATACATTTGCATTATGGAGGGATATTTCTCTCGGTTATCTTATCAACCTTCAGTTCAATTTAAATTAAATATTATTATACAAAATTTGCTGCCTTATTATCAGAATCAGTTGGCTTTAATCAACATTACCAATATGGAACAACTTAAAGATCTTGTACGTCAACTTGAGGTCACTAGAGTTAACACTAGTAAATTTCACCAACCCATCCCATTTAATAGTACAATGATCGAGGCTGATTTATCTTATAAAAAGACTTTCAGGGCCAAAGTGCATGAATTAAGTATCGACACTTATGATAGTGGTTTACACCAATTGCAGTCAGATAATGCTTGTTCCTCACAAATTGTTAAGGATAATTTAAATGAATTTTCTAATAATACCTTTATTCCTCCTTTTAATAATAATATTTCCAATAATAATTCTAATCCTATTTCGTCCAATAATACTCATTCTTTTGCTAATACTTCCAATGTCATTCCAAGTAATAATAGTTCCAACTTGTGTAATTCTTGTCATGTTAATCCCATTCAACCAATTTATTCTTCAAATTTAAATAATAGTCAAAATTTAATTGTTGACGAGGTTAGATCTCAATCTGTTTGTTGGAACTGTAAAGTTGCGGGCCATGTGTTTTCTGACTGTAAAAAACCTAAATCTGGTAAATTTTGTTATAAGTGTGGCAAAAGAAATTTTATAACCACCAATTGCCCTAAATGTTCTTTGACTTTGCAGCCCCCAAAAAACGATTAAATCGAGTTTTAAATTGCGGTCGTTATAACTCGAATGATAGTAAGACCGATTACAGAAGTTGGTTAGAATGGCTTCGTCAAATCAAAATTTTTTTTAAAAATAATTCTTTTTCTAATAATAATTCTTCTCAAACTAAAAATAATTATGAGATTATTCATATTAAGGGTAAGTGCAATGTACTAGCTGATTTTTTGTCACGGAATCCTTCCGATCTTTGTACTATTGATGTTGATTCCTCTGATAGTTGGTATACTGAAATGTTGATTAAGGTTAAAGATAATCCAGATAAGTTTCCTCTATTTAAAGTTGATAATAATAATTTGTATAAATTTATTCCTAATAAAACCGAAATTAAATCAAATATTCCTGAATGGAAACTTTTTGTACCTTTGAATAAGCGTAATGAAATTCTTAACCAAAATCATGATTCAGTCTTTGCAGGACATTTTGGAGTTTTTAAGACTTTTAATAAGATACTAGAGAAATATTACTGGCCTAAACTACGATTAGACGTTAAAAAATACATAGCTCAATGTCAAATTTGTAATACTTGTAAACCATCACAACAGAAACCCGCTGGTTTCATGGGAAAACCCAAAAATGTTTCATTTCCTTTTCAATGTGTTAGTATTGACATCATCGGTCCATACCCTCGATCTAAATATGGTAACTGTTACGCTTTAGTGGTTTGTGACTGGTTCACTAAATCTGTTTTTGCTCATCCCTTAAGGAAGGTCACTTCTCAAAGTATTGTCAAATTTCTGGAACAAAATATTTTTTTGGTTTTCGGTGTTCCTCAAATTTTGTTAACTGATAATGCCAAATATTTCACTAGTAAAATTTTTAAGAGTTTTATGGATTCTTATAGAGTTAAAGTCTGGTATAATTCTTTGTATCACCCTCAAGTTAATTTTTGTGAACGTTATAATAAAGTCTTAATTACTACCATTAGATCTTTTCTTAAGAACAAGCATAATATGTGGGATCAGGATTTGCATAAAATAACTCTTGCAATACGTTCATCAGCTCATGAAGTCACAGGGTATAGTCCCAATTTTTTAACTTTTGGTAGAATCGTACCTAGTAATGGTGAATTTTATGGTGACATTGAATCGCGTGATAAGATTTTTATTTCAGACCCATCAAATTTCGTTTCAGACTTGTCTAACTTTCCTGAACTTTACTCACAAGTCAAAATTAAACTTGATCAAGCGTATTCTAAGAACAAACACACCTATGATTTGCGCAGACGTCCCATGACACTTAATGTCGGAGATAAGGTGTACAAAGAAAATAAAATTTTGTCTAACGCCGGTAACAATTTTAATGCAAAATTGGCTCCTAAGTTTATTCTTTGTAAAGTGAAAGGGGTCATTTCTCCATTGGTATATAATTTGGTTGATGAGAGTGGAAAGGATGTTGGTAATTGGCATGTTAAAAATTTAAAGCATGTTTCGGATATGCCTTTTGATGAGGATGTTAATGGATAGTAGTACGTTTCATAATTTTTTTTATTATTTTTTTTACCACGTTTCGGTAGTGTGTCACGGTTGAAAATCGCGACATTTGTTTTGGTGCGTTTTGTTGCAAATTAAAGTAATTTTAGCGGTGTAAACGGGGTTGAATTGTTTTACTTTGATAACAGTTCTTTATTTTAATAACATTGTTTTGTTAGTTTAAGTTAATATTTAATTAATAAAATTTCATTAAATATAATATTTTATTAAAATCGTTTTTATGGAAAGATCTTATTAATCTATTTAATTAATTGTGTAAATCGGGCTTTGTTATACGCATGTGCTAATTTGTCAATAGCACGAGAGGTGTGAAATTCACCTTCCTTTTTCGATGCAATTCTCGTGAGTGACGGCCGAAAATATTTCGGCCTTACCGTACTTACTGTACTTACCGTACTTATCGTACTACCGTACATATCGTACAGTATTTATCCAATTCAGTAATTAAATGGTTAAAGTATTTTTGGAAATTAGCAATTTTTTTTGGACAATTTCAATACTACGCAGTAAGTGAGCATTGGTTTTTTTGGAGACGCCACGCTGATTTTTTTTTGTGAGGATTCATAGTGCAACAAATTTTATGGAATAATACGTCGCAATTTGCAACTGGTTTTGTTTGCATTTTGAAGAGTTTGCAAAAGCCGGCACATTTTAACCTCACTTATCAAGTGACACTTAACCTCACTGTTGGACACCTGTCACTGCATGGTTCCATATCCTGTTCAATGGTTCGATAGAGTCAAATCAACCAATAGGAAGTTAATCTTGGATTTTGGAGTTTCACAGTACAGTTAGAAACTTGTAAGGTGAAGTACACTTTTATATGCTATTTTTTTTTCAACTCAACTGTCCAAAGGATTTTCACAAGTGTTAGTAGATACTATTTTAATATACGAATTTAGTTTAAATTTAAATATATTTTGTTTTAGTACATGCTCCTTCAGAGAGTGTTACTATTTAACTTGTTAATTAATATTTTACATTTTATGATTAGTTTGTTCTGGTGCACAATCCCTCAGAGAGTGTTACTATTTAACTTGATAATTATTATATTGTTATAACAGCTACCGTGAAGGGGCTACCATTTTGTTGAATAAATAGTGTTATTATGGATGGTGAGATGTTTTGTTTGATTTAGCCACTAATATTTTCAGAGTACATTTTGTAGTATATTTTTTAGTATATTTTATCTTAATTTACTGTGTTTAACAATAGAACAACCCCCCCATTTGAAAAGTCTCATTTTTCGTCTACTTTGAGTTAGTCGGTGCGTGTAACGGATTCTTTTTTTGTAAAATTTTTGATTACTTTTAACATCGGTAACTTTATCCCGTTACAACGTTCAAAAATTGTTAGACCTTGGACATAATATTTATAATAAATGCTATATAAATATAAATATACTATATATTTAACCAGGGTGTCCAGTATTCTGAAGAAAAAAATGTCCAGACCCTTTTAGGTTTTCCAGAAAGTAACCAGCATTATGTTTAAAACACATTTTTATTTAGGAAAAAACGCACATTGATTAAAAAAAAAATATTTTTTTGTCCTTAAAACCCCTGAATATTAAAATTTGTTAAACAAAAAAGTTTATTTTTTGTTTTAATAACCCAAACTTAACAGGATTACTTAGATAAAAAAAAAGCATAAACTGTATTTGGTATCACATTGCAAATTGTACTAGACAAAACGGCATTTAGTATACTTATTGCAAATGTACAGTACCGTAAAACGGGATAAATAGAAACTTGAGGGGAAATAGAATCGAATTTATAGGATTTGTTTAAAAATCATATTTTGTTTAAATTAAATTTCGTTTTAAGTATGTATATAAATTTATACACTTTAACCAAAGCTTCCCAAATTTAATTTAAACAATTTATGATTTTTTTAAAGAAATCCTTTAAATTTGAGTATTATCCCGACGCCAGTAATAACAAAACAAAGCAGTCTACTTTTCTTAATTCACTTTTACAGCGCAAAATAAGGTTATATTTGGCGATTTCCGCGGTAGTATTTAATATCAACATGACAAAAATATGTCAAAAGTTGTGATTCTGTAACTAATACTTCAAAATGCGTGAAAAAACAGATTACAATTTAACTAAAAATTTACCTCTAGTTAAATATAACTGTAACTTACGAAAGTACTAATTAAATGCAATATTGAAAAACCGGGCCTTAGGCAATAAGCACAGTACAATTATGCATTTGGGTTTTGACTGTCACCATGGCAACAGTACGATACACAAAAATAATTTTTGATTTGGATTTTTTTTAAATTTTGACAAATGGAAAAAATAGTAAAAAGTCATGTCTTAAGGCATTAAATTGTCCTCGTGCGAAAAAATGACGTCTTATGACTTTAGTTCTTTAATATGCAACTGTACCAATAAGGCTTTCATTCATCTTCTTCATCGATAATCTCCTGACAATTTAAATGCATAACATCAACTAAATTAACTATATTTGCAGTAAATACGTCCTACGAATTTTCCAACTTAAGTATTAAAAGTTTTTAGCGCTAAACTTCTGTTCATCTCTAAATATAGGTACTAAGAACTGGCCTTTTACCTCGCCACTCTGCTTTTGTTTGCAGTCCACAAACAGGCACCGACAAACAGCCTGATCCGGTTTTTTAAACCTCATCAGTGCCGGGCAGCCATGTGGTGTGATATCACACTTAAAACATCCGCCGCTATAAAATAGCGGGATACAGCGACGCGACGCGTAGCGACGGTGTCAAAATTTTCAAAAATAAATAAATTATATGGCGGACAAATTTTGACAGAAATTAACGTAAAAATTTATGTACAGGGTGATCCCCTATAATGTCGCCCCCCTTTAACTTTTTTATTTTAAGTGTCCCAAAAAATTTAAAAGTGTGGTTATGTAGGTACTAAAAAATACTGTTTTTCTACGAATACAAAAATGGAAAATTGATCAATATACAGGGAAAAACAAAAACTTTATTTTTTTTCAAGGGATCACCTTATATATGAATTTATTTTTCAATTCCTTGTAAAATTCTGAGCATAATTCATATAACAAACCATATACCTAAATTTAACCGTTTCTGAAATATTTGCATTCGAAATGTTATCATTAAATGTTTTTTTTAAATACTAGAAATCAAGAAGCCTCAGTATACCACAATTTGTATTGAAAATAAATTACTATAGTGACATTATGTCAATATGTCTTCTTAAATAAGTAAAAATGGCGTACTTAGACAGAGAAAGGAATCGAAAAATAAATACATATATAATATATATTAGGTATATATATATAATATATTATATATATATATATGAGGCATTCCATGTCAACTCGGCCACCCCCTCCTGTGCAAAATTGACCAAAGTTTTTCGAAACATGCAAGTGATGAATTTTTAGCTTATCGTCTTAACTTTTAAATGCCGAGTGGTATTTTGTAAAATTTCAAAATGGCGGTGTCAATATAGCGACTGCAAGCAATAGACATCACTTTAAAAAATCCGTAATATGTAGTTTACATTAACTAACAACTTTATAAAATTAAAAATTGAATTTTATTTGATGCACTGATCTATTATCAGTGATTCTATGTATTTTTTACCGCTGATTACACAATGGTTCGCCCCTAACCTCAAAAAAAACTTAAAAAGCAGTTTCTCGTAATTTTGATAGATGGTTTAGCATTTGTTTTTTGTATTTCTCATTGCCTAATATAAATATGGCCTTACCTCAGAGTCGACATAAAACTGTACGTTCCTAACCTAAAAGAACTCTCAAAAAATGTATTTTTACCTTCTTTACAGCTGTTTAAAGCATTTTAAAGATTGGCATATGGTTACATTTTTATACTTTTTATCGCCAAGTACGTAAATAATCCAACTATTTACTGCACAAAAAGCAGTTTACCCCTAACCTTAAAAATATTCTCTACAAATTAGTTTTCAACACAACCCAACCGACCCCGCCCCATTGCCCCCCCCCTGACCCATTGAGCAAAAAAACCCAACTAAAATGGGCAAATTTATGTTTCGATAAAAATAAAACACTTTTTAACAAAGGAACAACAAATTTATGAAATAAAAAAAGTTCGACAACTTTTAGTAGATTTTATGTTACGATAAAACTAAAACAAACCAACCAACCCAACCGAACACTGTTTAACAAAGAAACAAAAAATTTATGAAATAAAAAAATAAAAAAAGTTCGACAATTTCTTAGTATCGAACCCGGGACCTCTCGCAAACCAAGCGACCGCCCTACCAAATGAGCTATCTAGCTTGTTGCCAAATATTAAACGCTCGGGGAACAAAAACAGATTATAATTATGACGTAATTAACGTGCCTTTAATATTTTCAATCGCGGTACGTTAGCGTGCCTCTAGTCACTGTGATATAAAAAATACTTTTAACCTACGATTTATGCAAAGTTTTATAGGTTAACGAAGAATTGCCGTCAAAGAAAGATTATAATCGTATTTAGCGATAAAAAGTGTGGAAATAAATCTGTACATCCCATATTTCAATTTTCTTCAGCATGTGTATCTGCAGAAAACTAGTTTTTAGAAAATATTTTTTAGGTTAGGGGTAAACTGCTTAGTCTGCAATTTATAGTTGGATTATTTACGTACTTGGCGATAAAAAGTATAAAAATTTAACCTCATGCCAATCTTAAAAATGCTTTAAACAGCTATAAAGAAGGTAAAAATACATTTTATGAGAGTTCTTTTAGGTTAGGAACGTACAGTTTTATGTCGACTCTGAGGTAAGGCCATATTTATATTAGGCAATGAGAAATACAAAAAACAAATGCAAAAATATGTATCAAAAATGCATTTAGGGGCTGTAAATTTCACAAAACTGCTTTTTAAGTTTTTTTGGGGGGTTAGGGGCGAACCATTGTGTAATCAGCGGTAAAAAAAACATAGAATCACTGATAATAGATTAGTGCATATAATCAAATTCAATTTTTAATTTTATAACGCTGTTAGTTAATGTAAACTACCTAATACGGTTTTTTTAAAGTGATGTATATTGCTTGCAGTCACTATATTGACACCGCCATTTTGAAATTTTACAAAATACCACTCGGCATTTTAAAGTTAAGACGATAAGCTAAAAATTTATCAGTTGCACGTTTCGAAAAACTTCAGTCAATTTTGCACAGGAGGGGGTGGCCGAGTTGACATGGAATGCCTCATATATATATATATATATATATATATATATAATATATTATTATATTATATTATATTATATTATATTATATTATATTACCTATATATATCACCCTATATATTGGGTGATCCATTAAAAAAATAAACTTTTTGTTTTTCCCTGTAAACTGATTAATTTTCCAATTTTCTTTATACGTAGAAAAAAAGTATTTTTTAGTACCTTCATAACCACACTTTTAAATTTTTTGGGACACTTAAAATAAAAAAGTTAAAGGGGGCGACATTATAGGGGATCACCCTGTACATATGTTTTTAGGCCAAGAAATCCAAATCTGGT
Organism: Brassicogethes aeneus; assembly: GCA_921294245.1. Taxonomy (NCBI): domain Eukaryota; kingdom Metazoa; phylum Arthropoda; class Insecta; order Coleoptera; family Nitidulidae; genus Brassicogethes; species Brassicogethes aeneus. Next base: position 54,583,868 of record OV121134.1, read on the forward strand.
TTAAAAAATTTTGTATTTCCATGCTGTATGAGCGCTGGCATGCTTTAATGTGGCAATATACGTATGTCGAAAAATCGTTTTTTGACATTTCACATCGATGACTTAAAGGCCAAGTTAAAAAAAAACAAAATTATACAAGCCAAACCCTATTATATGAAACCAAATCGTATTTTAACCAGCATAAAAATGTGTTTAAAATTTCAGCTCAATCGGTTGCGTGGAAGTAGGTTAAAATCGACTTTCTAGAATTGTGGACACATGTTAAAAAATAAATTCAGCACAGTAAAAACTATACAGGTCTACAAAGTTTAACCATCATTTTATTTTTAAAATTAGAATATACCTTTTCGACGGTTTTAAATATTATATATTATATATTATATATTATATATTATATATTATATATTATATATTATATATTATATATTATATATTATATATTATATATTATATATTATATATTATATATTATATATTATATATTATATATTATATATTATATATTATATATTATATATTATATATTATATATTATATATTATATATTATATATTATATATTATATATTATATATTATATATTATATATTATATATATTATTATTATATACACACATGATCAAAATTGTTGCATATTTCGCTTTGTATAACGTTGTGTTTTTTGTTGTTTTGGAATAAATTTTCATTTAATAGCTATTAAACTTTTAAACTATTAAACTTAACTATAGTTATAATAGGTAAAATAAAGAAAATTTAATATATTGAAGTATTTTTGTAGAAAATAATAAAAAAAAAGTTTCGGAACCAATCATCATCCTCGAAGACGATAGTTCCGACGAGGATGATGACTTTGACAACAGTATTTAGATAAATAATTTATTGACAATAAAATACATAGTGTACATTACAATTATAAACAATTTTGAGAAAATAATCACCTTCATTCTATAAATAAAATTTATATTTAAAACGTTTTTTCACCTAAATCGTTTCTTTCACTTTTTAAAAATTATATTTAGTTTTATTTTTAATATTTCCTACAAAAATACGAGTATATACTTTAATATATTAAATTTTCTTTATTTAACGTATTATAACTATTAAATGAAAATTTATTCCAAAACAACAAAAACAGAATGTTATAAAAAGCGAAAATTAAAATACAGAAATATGCAACAATTTTGATCATGTGTGTATAGTGTGACCCATTTGTTTGCGACTTACCTCTGTAAAATCTTTATTTATTGTGCGATTTTAACCGGATTTGTTTTAAAGTGTAGATCTTAATAAACTGTATTTTTGAAGCAAAAACGACATATTTTTACAAAATACAAGGCCTACTATGTCAGTTTTTAAGGGTAAATTTTTAAGAATATATATTAACAATTTTTTTAAACAAAAACTAAGCATGGCACTGGATTCACCACCCCTCAAAACGACCCTATACTAAATTTTATTGAAAAATTTTAAGAAAAAAATGCACAATAATAACTACAAAAATTTATTTTGTTAAGTTATTCATGAAAAAACATTGAAATATAATTAAACTAATAGTAACATAGTAATATTACTATAAGTTCAATTTTATTTCAATGTTATGCCATGGGTAACTTGACAATAAATTTTTGTAGTAATTATTGTGCATTTTTCTACTTAAAATTGTTCAATAAAATTTAGTAAAGTGTCGTTTTAAGGTGTGGTGAATCCAGTGCCGTGCTTAGATTTGGTTTAAAAAATCGCTAATATGAATTCTTAAAAATTTACTCTTAGTTAGTAAAGTGACGTAGTAGTCCTTGTATTTTGTACTAATATGGCGTCTTTTGCTCCAAAAATACAGTTTATCAAGATCTACACAAATCCGGTTAAAATCGCAAAATAAAAAAAAGATTTTACAGGGATGAGTCGCAAACAAATGGGTCACACTGTATATTATATATTATATATTATATATTATATATTATATATTATATATTATATATTATATATTATATATTATATATTATATATTATATATTATATATTATATATTATATATTATATATTATATATTATATATTATATATTATATATTATATGATTCAATAATAAAAGTAATATTTATTACAGAAGTTAAAGAAACTATATCCATTTATTCTAAAAATAAAACGTCATGACCTACACTTGTAGAATATTTCTTACTTGTGTTCCTAACGTTATATTTTAGAAAATATATAACTTTTTATTTTAAAGCATACGACATATGAATTTTATTTGTAAAAGAAACTTAAAGCATTTTTGTTTTTTTCCAAAGGTGTTATGATATAATGTTAAGTGAATCGGATACATGTATTAGCAGCAATGTAGGCAACGTGTATTTTTGATAAACGCATTATGCATTGTATCCGCGTGCATTCAGCGGGTTGGTTTGGGAATTTCTCAATAACCATACAGATTTATCTGTATTAGAGGTTCTGTTGTTCAGGTATAACGCCGCACCGATAAGCATGAAGGCAGGCTTCCTGTTTCGGATGCATCCTAATTGAGGAGTTTACGCTAAACAGAAATCTACGTGAATACATGTACGTCTCTCTATACCTATACGTGGTCATTGGAGCGTGCCGCAAGTTTTCAGGATATTCGTCGCGTCGATATATAGGAAACTTGAGCTTTGGCATACATATATGTATAAGATATGTTTTCTTCAGTGGGATTTATTTTTGGGAAAAAAGATATAAGATTTCAGTTTTGAGCTTATTTTTGCTATTCAATACGAAATGATAACAATGCCGGCTGGATCAAAGAGAAAAACAGCCAACACAATTTTTGGAAAAAGTTCAATAAATTTGTATAGACTATATTTTTTTAAATATTTTGCACATTTACCGAGTAGTAGGCGATTATTTAAGAAAAGGAAGCCCTACATTAAGTAAACTATTATTAACTAGTATTAAATAATTTTATTTTATTTTTTTTTACTTTTCGTTGAAATTACCCTTAAGTTTAATGTCCATATACATTTTTGACAACTTATGAATAACTAAGTAGAAGTCAAACAGTTTTTATATGTATACAGAAAAAAAAAATATCGATTTAAAACTTTAAAAGCGTCTATTCCATTATATTCTAATATAATTCTAACTCTATAGAGTTAGAATTATATTAGAATATAATCTATTTTAGTCTATTTTTCTAAAATATTTTGTACAACATTCCACTTCCGGTTCAAACGAAAGTAACATCAACTTAAAGTCAATCCAAATGAAAACACCAAAAATGAATTTAAAAGTGCGCTGCATGATTTTTTATTGTAATGAAAAAAATTGAGGATGATCTTTTATGTGTCAAATATGAAAATCCGTTGCAGTTTTAATTTTTTGTTGCTTTACTTTTATTTGGCACCCCTTAAAAGTCTGAAATAGTGTCAATTTCTTACTCTCTATAGTGGGCCAGAACTTTTTTTCTGTGACAAATATTGAAATAATTTTAATTTTGTTTTACTGTCCAGTAAGTGTGTTTTCGATATAAATTATTATTATCCAATTAGTTAATCTCATAAAAGAATGGTAAACCACTAAAGATTCATGATAATTTGCCAATTTTTGTGATTTTTGTCTGGCTCCTGTGCCTATTCTACTGAATTTAGAAGGTTCATTTTTTTCAGGTATAAAGTACTTATACAATAGAAAACGCAACAAGTTTTGGCTTAAATGCACGGGGATTAATTCAATATTAGGATGGTTTTGCATTAAAGTCTTAAAACATACTTACCGCATTATTTTCAAAAAAAAAATAGTCTTTGGGAGGAGTATATATATATATATATATATATATATATTTAAATCCTTCTTATTTCTTGACAGATATCCAGAGGCGGATTTCTAATAGGCTAGCTAGGTCATAGCCTAAGGCTGCAAATTTTCAAAGGTGGACATTTTTTTGAGTGTAAGATTAATCAGTTTTTTGTATTTTGTATAAACAATGTATTTTATGTTTATGAGTGGAAGATTAATCAGTTTTTTCTATTTTGTATCAACAATGTATTTTATGTTTATGACTGTATGAATGTCTTTTATATTTTAAATAAATATGTTTTAGTAAAAATTATTGTAGTTTTTTTTTAATTTACGCGGGCAATTTTTCCAAAATCAGAGTTTCAGCTAAAGAAATTCGGGCTTTGGTTCAAATGCCCATAGATTTAGAGCAAGAAATTCGAGTTTTGATACAAATAACAAAACTTTTTAATCAAACTCTAATGGATTTAAAATAAAAAACCCGGATTTTGTTACAAAAAATTAAATCACTTAACTTAAATTTAGACATCCGACTTTTGTTACGAATTCCTAAGTTTTTAAGAACAAGAACCTAAGATTTTGTTGTAAACCTGCTTTTATTTATTTCAAATTACTCCAGCCTTTGATCCAAATCAGTACCGAGTTATTAATAAAAGCACGGCATTTAAGGACCTATAATGAAGATCTTCTAAATTCATGTTTCTTTGCAACAAAGACAAATCATGAAATGATCTCAAAGAAATGAGGGAATGGCAGATTATTATTATTATTTATTTCTCATTGTTTATCATAAACTTTATTTTATTAATTTTGGTTGACTTTCTTCATTGTACATGAATATATTTTGATTTATCTTTATATCTTTAAAAAAATGTTAAAAATAATTTTATTAATTTATTTGTTTAATCCAGTTTATTCTTGGAAAATGCGCAATTCAACCATCCTATGGTTAGGTGCTTTCCAAGAATTAAATGATTTGTATATTAAATATGTATTTTTAATTATACATAAGAACACCCAAAAAGTAGGTATTTAGTTATTTAACTTTCTTAAATTCACACAGGCTCATTTCAGCCCATACGCTATATATCTTATGCACCCTTTATAAATTCAGTGAATAAATTAGTACCTCCTTAAAATTACCAAGTAAAAATTTAATTTGGTGCCCCCAGGAAATTTATGTTAAATTTTGTTTGAGTTTTTACCCAAGGACTTATTTAAACTATGTTTGACGTTATGGTAAATGTTTTAAATGAGCTTAATAAAAAATCTTTTCCTATTTTAATTTAAGTAATTTAAAATAGTGAATCGATTTAACATCGCTTTTGTATAAATAAATAAAATAAAAATATAGTATGGAATCTCTCCTAAGAAATCTATTTTTATTTTATTATGAAAAATAGTATATTACTTACCTATAAAAAGCAGAACATTTTATTATATTTTCTATATCAGTGCACAGTGATTTCAAATGGAAAGTTTAATAATAAAATAGTTCGAAAACTTTTAATAAACAACAGTTTTCAGAACCGATTTACCTACACTACATTAAGTAGTCTAAATAATTTAAGTAGTGTATTTTGCCTACAGAAACTCATTTAAATATATTAAGTAAAGGATTAACAAAAATAATTATTATAAAAATAGTTATTTATGTCATAAAGCTGAGAAATTAGTCTTTTTGTAGTGAACTTTGTAGTGAATTACAACGCGTAGCGCAGGCCTACAATTCTGTGGGTAAAAGGCATAAGGGGATAAGTCATAAAAAGCATTTTTTTAATAGAGCCTTTAACGTGTTCGTATTAATTCAGGAAATATATTTATGTTTAGCGGGTATACTCTTTTGTTAGCATATGACATGGGCTAACAAAAGGGTATACCCGTTAACCATAAATATGTTTCCTGAATTAATGCGAATACGTTTAAGGCTCTTCTGAAAAATTGCTTTTTTTTACTTATCCCCTTATAACTTTTACCCACAGAATTGACCGAAGCACAAACAGACAATTCTCAGGCAGCATGGCATACAAAATTATATCTTTAGGACATATTTTTATTTTATAATTATTACATTAAACGTACAATTATAATAATTATTAACAGTAGAAAGTGAGGTAAGATTAGATCTGAGCATGCCCGTGCGCACTAGGGGGTTTGGGGTTTAAACAACCCTATAAGGCGTTTTGAATTACTATTTTTACTTGAAATACTAAAAAATAACATAAAAATACATATTTTTTAATAAAATTTCACTTGAAAATCCTAAGAACTTTAAAACTTAAGAAATGCCTTGAAATATTTCAATTAAAATACTAAAAAATAACCTAAAAATACATATTAGAAATATTCCCCAAAACAAAACACAAAGTGCTTAAAGTACTTTTCGACAACGATGTTGGCATTTTCAGAAGCGAAGTGTAACTTACTGAGTTTTCTAATATTTGTTGAACATAACACCAAAGTTGTCCTTTTTCAAGTAAAAATACATATTTTTTATAAAATTTTACTTGAAAAAGTAAAGAATAACCTATAAATATATATTTCTATGAAATATTTCAATATATGTAAATACCACAGTGACTAGAGGCACGCTAACGTACCGCGATTGAAAATGTTAAAGGCACGTTAGTTACGTCATAATTATAATCCGTTTTTGTTCCCCGAGCGTTTAACATTTGACAACAAGCTAGATAGCTCATATGGTGGTCGCGAGAGGTCCCGGGTTCGATACTAAGAAATTGTCGAACTTTTTTTATTTTTTTTATTTCATAAATTTGTTGTTTCTTTGTTAAACAGTGTTTGGTTAGGTTGGGTTGGTTGGTTTGTTTTAGTTTTATCGTAACATAAAATCTACTAGAAGTTGTCGAACTTTTTTTATTTCATAAATTTGTTGTTTCTTTGTTAAAAAGTGTTTTATTTTTATCGTAACATAAATTTGCCCAATTTAGTTGGGTTTTTTGCTCAATGGGGCGGGGGGGGCCAATGGGGCGGGGTCGGTTGGGTTGTGTTGTTGAGTTTGGGATGGTTTGGGTTTATGACGTAATTTCGAATCGCGGCACGTTAGCGTGCCTCTAGTCACAGCGTATAAATACTGAAAAATAACTTAAGAAAACATATGTTTAAAAAATTTTACTTAAAAAACTAAGAAATAACCTATAAATATATATTTTGTATAAATTATTTCAATTGAAATACTGAAAAATAACCTAAAAATACATATTTTTGTATGAAATATGATAAAACCCCCTCAGGAGCAAATCCTGCCCACGGCCCTGGATCTGACAGTAGTGAAGGTTTTTGAATGGTTTAGATGTGTTTTTACAGACCAAGAGGTAAGATGGGTTTTTACAGACCAGGAGGCAAAAAACTTTACCAGATTCGTTTAAATTATTTTTTAATTGATGTGAAATACCCTTAATAAAAAAGAAAGAAATTACTTAATTAATTATTAAAGACAAAAGTATTTACTTGATAGGCTGGGATTTTAAAGCAAGCATATATTAAAAACTTACTATTTGTTTTATTTTAGGCCTTATTTTTTCTAGGTTACTTTTTCTGCGGGTTATTTAAAAAAAGTATTCGCTCATTAACGCTATACAGTAAAAAGTTTTTATCTTGGGTATCATATATTACGTCAGCAGGAAGGGGATAGGGGCCATTCTTACGTCATCATTTTTCATGTAAAAATTAGACAGCTAGGTTTTGTAGCAAAAATGAGAGGTTCTAAAACATGAAAAAACTTTCTGACATAATTTATGGACCACCCCTTACTTTAAACACAACAATTTTTCTTTTATTTTGATGACATGACTGTGCGAGTGGATGGAAGCGCGGTATTCAGGTAAATTGGGTTTAGGGAAATCGATATTTTCTATATTAATATTTTATGATCAATAAACATAAAAGGATGAACAAACTTTGCGTGGGGCTGAAGGCCAACAGCTGTAGTATTCTATTCTGGCCATTTGCATTTTTAATTTAAATACCTGTATGATACAGTAATCGTACAGTACACAAAGAATATTTCGTGTAGATTTTTCACATTAAAAAAACATGAAGATAAAGAAATTTTATATACAAATTATATATAATAGTTGTGTCACTTTTTAAAATGGCAGTACGATTTTCAATGTATAGGTTATTATATTAAAAATTGTCTTTTGTAAAAAAGAACCATTTAATTTTATTTTATGAAAACTTTAAAAAGTCCTTTTAGAAAATGACAAAATAAATTACCTATAAATCCTAAATGTAAATAGTAAATAGTTTTAATTCTTCAATACAATGGGTGAATAAAGTCAAATGCACTTAAATTTATATATAGTGTATATATTAACGAAAGGTTGTTATTAAATGCAGGTAACAGGTGGTAGAATTTCTTAAAATATTTAAAACATCTGGTACGAAAAATTACTCGTTAATAAGCTAGAGACCCACGAAATGTATATGAATAATATTCATAGACTGTGTCAAAAAACAAAAAAAAAATTTTCTTGAGTAAATACATGTAGAAAGTTGCTTTAATAGACAAAAAAAAATCTCCTAAAGTTTGAGCTCGATATCTCAAAAAGCGAGCTGGCGCATGAGGGGGTCCCCTTTCCCATTGCAAAATTTTTTTTTTAATTTCCATTTAAATGGTCGAAAAAAATTTTTCTCAAATTTCCGTTTTTTTTACCTTATAGGAAATTAAATTCTCTACAAAAAAGTTTTGTTTCATTTTTTGCTCAAACTCATAGGAAAAAAGTTACAGGGCTTTGAAAAAGAGGTCTATTATTATAGGACGTATACTGCCCTACTATGGAGAAAGGCAGTAACTACAAAAAAATTCTAAATGCGTTTTCTTGTGCTATGATAAAGCTATGGACATTTTGTATCTTAATTCAACAAAGAAATGCAGTAAACTATCTTATAAGTTAAATAAATCAGTTAAATACCTACTGCTTTTTATAAAAATGTGGTTTATGCTAATTTCCCACAAATTTCGTGTTTAGCAGTTACTGCCTTTCTCCATAGTTGGGCAGTATAGTAGAGGCTAAAATAATTATTTATATATATACATATATATATTTATTTTAACTATACAATTAAGCTCAATCCACACTGGGATAGTTCATAGCTATCGGATTTTTACAAATAGGCATGTGTTTTGTATAATTTTTATTTAATTTTTTATTTCAGTATTTAAAAATGCAATGTTTTTATTAATTAACAACAATGCCTCAACAATAAAAACAATGTAATAGTCAATTTAATTTTTTTTTAGTTTATGCTTTTAATAATTGTTATTATAATTATGAGTTCGTTTTATGTATTGTTTAACAAATAAAACTGGTCCTTGAAGATAAAATGTTGAATGCCATTTGCCTGAGACGTGACTTTGTATGCTTCGCTCAATTGTAGGCCTCTGTTAACTCGTCGTACTTCAAACTTTAAGCTCAGAATAAAAAGACTCACTTCTCAGCCTTATGACATAAATAACCATTATTGAGATTAAGTTTGAAATTATTGGCCTTCTTTTGTATATGAAAAAATACCTTTTTATCTCCGTAGTTTATAGCCGAATTAAAGTTTTTTCATCAACTTTATTTTTTTTAATCCGGCTGTAAATAACGAAGATAATAAGGTTTATGTAAAAATAAATGAAGAGCGGTAATTCAAAAACAAAATCTTAAATAAAAATTATTTATTTGAAAAAAGTGTTGGTTTGCCCAACAGAACATGTTCCAATTACAAAATATATAATAATAATAATAATAATAATAATATTAATAATAATAATAATAATAATAATAATAATAATAATAATAATAATAATAATAATAATAATAATAATAATAATAATAATAATAATAATAATAATAATAATAATAATAATAATAATAATAATAATAAACTTTATTAGCCCAACAGGGTTTCCCCAATTACAGGACATACATAGAAAAAATATATACTCGTACAAGATTCAATTAAAAATAAAGTAAATTACAATTTTTTAATGCATCACTATTACATTTACAGTAAGCATGTAGTAATTATATTGTAATAAAATATTTTAATTTTTCGCCTTCGCATGTTTATTATAAGATTTTTGTGTAAGAAGCAAAATATAAATTAAATATAAAACCATTAATTTATAAATATACTATTTTATTGCGTGCACTTATTAAATAAAAATCGATTTTTTATAAAAAAAAATAGGGCATTTTGTTTTCTATTTTAGACAAGCATTTAAGCATTTTAGAAAAGCATATCATATTTTAAATTTATCCATGTTAAAAAAAGGGCGATCGTAAGTTCACAAGGGTTTTAGGAAACTAAGTTTTTTTAATATTAATTTTTAAAATCGTGGTTAAATTTAATTCATATACGGCAATAATTAAAAAAAAATTAGGATTCTAATAACTATAACTAAAAATGATTTTCTTTTGTTTCAGGTAAAATTTTGTAGCCGCTGATTGAAGTTTTAAATGTAAGCATGGCATATTAAAAACCTAATAATTAAAAAAATAGTCGGTTGCTACTTCGCTTTTTTCAGTAGAACGATTGATGCTCCTAAAAAATATATTTTTTTAAATTTTAATACCCAGGCTTAGTATAAACTTTATTATAAATTATAATATGTACTATAAAGTAATGTAAAAACGTAAATCTAAAAAAGAAATTAAGAGTCCTGCAACCAAAACGTTAATTAACTAATGGGTCATAATGGTATCCTGAAATCACGATAAAAATGTCCATAATTGTTTTTGTCGAAAAGTTAAAAAAAACTGTTTTTTACCATATAAATTATGGAAATAAAACTAATTTTTATTTTTTTTAGCAGTTATTGTAAAATACAAAATTAATTAATACAATTAAATTTAAAAAAGTATTTTAAAATTTGTAACAAAATTATTTTTTCATATTAATTTATCAATTTTTTTATAATCAAATAATTTTTTTTTCGTGTTTTCAAATATGAATAAAACAACAACAAAACTTAGTTAAAGGATGATTTAATATAAAACATATTTTTTTACTTTTTACATTTTTGCTTTTCAAGTTCGTAATGATTTATCATTTTTTTGTTCAACAAGTCGCTTCCAATCTTATGTTTCTCTGACAAAAAAACATTTTTTAGTTTTTAACCATTTCATTGTTGAGTATGGACACCATTAATTAATGATTTTGAAATATATTTTTAATGTTTTTACTTTAAAATAAAATATATAATATAAAATTCAACGAGTTTAGCTTATAGTTGTTCTTTCCATCATCAGGGGTACCGCAAGGCTCTAACTTGGGACCTCTTTCTTATATTTGTAAACTATTTTCCGGAATTCATCAAGTCTAAGAACCTTTTGTTTGCTGATGACCTAAAAATGTTTGCTAAAATTGATTTGACGGAGGATTGTTGTGTTTTGCAAAATGACTTAAATAATGTTGCGCATTGGTGTGCACAAAACTATCTACATCTAAATACAACTAAATGTAAAGCAATGACATTTTCAAGAAGGAAAAATTTTATTATTGGTAAATTTAGCATTGACAATTGCAAATTAGAAAAAGTTTTGGCTTTTCGGGATCTAGGTGTAGTTTGAGTTAAATTTTAGTACACATATAGAAAAAAACTATAAACTTGTCACTAAGATCCTTAGGCTTTCTTATTTGAAACACAAGAACTTTTAAAAATGAGAAAACTTTTAAGACCCCCATTTTTCTTTTGATAGATCTGGAATCAGAAAACTGGAATATGCCTCATTAATCTGGAATCAGATTTATGAAGCTAATAAAATGGGCTTGGCAGCGAAAATACCTTAAATTGCTTCACTTTAAAACATATGCTAACTAATCCTGTCCAAGGATTTGATCATGCACTTTTGTCATTAGTTAATATTAATTCCTTAGATATGAGAAGTATTATTGTCTTTGTGAATTTTTTGTATGATATTGTGAATGGCAAAGTTGATTGTACATTATTATTGGAAAAATTAAATTTTACTATACCCAATATTGCGAATAAATCACCGATTTACTATATGTGTCAAAATTTCAACACAATTTCTGAACACTGTAATATTAAGTTTAGTACTTTAAGTGTCATTGTACGTTCTCTTATTGAATTTCACCACTTCTAATATGCGGGTCATTTTTAAAAAACACCCGCTTTCAGGAAAATAAAGATCAAATTTTTTTTTGCTTAAATTGACTTTTGGTTGGATTTTTATAAATGTTTAGAGTTTTGTTTACTTACATTTAAGACATAACTTTAAAGAAAAAAGATATATCTAACCTAAAAATTGATATAACGAGGTGTATTACATACAACTTGTTATTTTATTAATAATTATGCTTGATTGTTTTAGTTATTTATTTTTCTCTAATCACCCGACTGTAGAAAAAACGTAATTACATGAAATTTTACTGATAAACAATTGAAAATCATCATTTATACAAAGTTTGATACGAAAATCCTAAAAATTTCATAAATTGTCAATGTAAACGCTTTATATCTCAAGAAATATCAATCTTAGCGATTCAACTGATAGGACCTTTTTTAAAAAAAATTAAATTTTCCACAAGTTTGTTTTTTACATTTTTTCAAAGAATCCAGTCACTTTTGAAATATCTTCAAAAATATGATAATTTTTCACTAAAATAGGATTTAGTGACCCGTACCATCCTACATGTGCAGATTACAGCTATGGCACATAAAGCATTTTTGTAGAACTTTTGATTACGAGTAAATCCTTTTTTGAAACAATCCAATAGCATAAAATGCGGCTGAGATATAGATATTTAAAAAAAAATAATCAAAGTTTACGTGTATTTTAAATGGGAAATCTTTATACGCTTTGGTCGAGTACTTTGAGTTAATATTAAGGGCTAAAATTTTCAGGGAATTTTTTTTTGAACATTTTCAACAAGATTTTGAGTTGGGAGCGAAAAAATAAAAATTGTCGTGAAAAAAAAATCACCCTAATCTCCACTGTGTTACCAATTTGAAATCCAAAATTTACTTCAATAAAAAAAGTTGTTATAAAAATAATTTGAAATAAAATGTACAAACTCTTGACTTTTATTTTGAGTATGAGTATGAGTATGGGAACGTATAGCAGGCCCCATATATATTGTCATCCACTGATCTCCCGGGGTTATATTACCCCCTTTCCGTTCTCCTGCGTATCCCGCCAAATCATAGCATTACCTGTGTTTGTTGGATCCGAAGTTTTTACGCCGGCTGGTAGATCCACCCTAGGAGTTCGTGGATGACAGTGTCAAAGGTTAAGGCCGCTCCCGGGATTTTTGTCAGCCGGGTCGGGCCATACGTCCAGTTTAGGAAGGGTTTTTGGAGGACATTGAACTGACCCAAAACTAAGTACAATCCGGAATCCTCCTAAACCAGGGCTTTAGTAATAACCCCATTCATTTGGTATTCCTGAATGGGGGTGGGTGGATTAGTATGCTGCTAGCGCCTTTCCTTGATGGTGTACTTCCTGATGGCCGCTTTAGAATTGTTTGCCCCCCTGTGCGTTATTGAGTCTTATCTTCCGAACCGAAGTGTTGCCGGTCGCACCCCGCCGTAGTATTGCCCTCTGACTATGTGGAAATACGTTTTACCTACTGGAATTGTCGACCCTCGAATTATTTTTTTTCCCACTGTGCGTGATCCCCGTGATTCTTAGAACGATTTTTACTTAATTTATGAACCCTTACGTCTTGGTAATCTATATATGCCCGCACGTGTGGTAGCCCAGGAAATTTTCATTGGAACTGATTGTCTCTCTCACACCTTTTAACCAGATCAAACACTTGAGGACTTAGCCCAGGGGAAGGTACCACACACAATTTGCACTCATTTGCACTTGGGAAAGTTATCACTTGTAGAATCGATATTGATTTATTTTTATTTTACGGGGTTAACCAATTATCCCGTGTAAAATCGATATTGATTTGATATTTTTTTATTTTACGGCGCACTTTTCGCGTTTGTTCCACTTTTTGCACTTGTTTGTTTATTTATTTATTAATTTATTACCGATTACCGGTATTTCCGCATACTTAGATTCGCTTTTGATACTTCAATACGTTTGTATCGTATACGCTGCTTAGGAGATGTCTTTGGGCGTCCTTACACTTCAACAGTCAAGACGCAACTGAAACTCTTGACTTTTATTTTTTATTAAAAATTGTATGCTTTTTTTAAATATTTAAGTTACTTTTTAAAAGAAACCATTCCGATTCTTTGTTAAAAAACAATACCATTAATATTTTCTTTTAGTCACTGTATGAGTGAGTTAAATTCTAATTTATAAACACGATAGTGTATAAAAATCATTTTAAGTATTTTTTTTTAAGAAAAAAAAGTAACGAAATAGACATTGGTATCACAAAGGACTTAATCAGATAACGTAAAAAAGAAACTATAAAGGTTGGTACAATTTTAAAGTAATGCATAAACAAAATCCCTTGTAGTGGTGCTCACTTTCAGAATAACAACTTAGATTTCTAAATTGTAGACACCCTTTTTCTTTGACTATAAGCTGGTGAAGGTCCCTTATAGTACTTGTATATTGCGTGGAATTTTCCCTTGGATGTAATCTATATCATGAGTTGTAATCACAAATAATTTTAAATTGGTTTATCATAAACTACTTTTAATAAAAGCGACGGTAAATATCCACTTTGTTGTCAAAAAATTCTATTGCGTTACCCTAAATACAGTAAAAGCTCATTCACATCCACTTAATAGGCGTAACTTAACTTAACTTAACTTAAGAAACCTACGTCTGTTAAGTTGTCTGTTTACATTAACTTAATACACGCAAAGAACGTAATATACAAGCACGTGTAATGTAGACATCGATGTAGACTGGGTTGCCTATCTATCTATAAAAGTGAAACAACAAGATAGCGCTATATCGTTTTACTGGGCATGTGATTGGCTCACGTAAGAAACGTATTGAGCCGGACCCAACTTTTGGATACGTTAAGTTACGTGTGATAAGTTTTCTACGAATGTAAACAGCTGCATTGGTTTCAATGTATTTCAACTTACGTCTCTCTCGTACGTTAAGTTAAGTTACGCGTATTAAGTGGATGTGAATGAGCTTTTACGCTCGTACTCTCAAACAGAGCAGACGTGAAACAGACCGCATCCATAAAATTTATGGCACAATAAAAAATAACCATTGCAATGACTCACAGTTTAAATCAAAAGTGCAGAAACCATATTGAGCAGTTGAGTTTTTCATGAAATCAGGGGGGCATTATGAACCACCAGTCGTGAACGGCAATACTTTGCTATTGAAGGCAAGTAACGGCTTTTGTACAATGGGGAAAATAACTGTGTATAGTTGTCTGAATCTTCTATGAAGTCAGTACTCACAACTAAGAACAAAATGTAGACTACGACTAGGTAAGAAAGGCCCATTCTGCAAACTTACAACTCCTCAACTGCAAACAGTAATCCCAAATGTTAGTTGTAATAGTACACAGATTTGAGTCGGCGTAATTGTCCACTAAACACCCAAATGTCTATCCCCACGTCCTGAATAGAGTATAGGATTGGACGTGGTTGACATTCGGGAGAGCAAATTGCTCTCTCTGCACTGCAAAGGCAATGGGGTCAGTTATATAACTATCATACTCATACTCATATAATGTTTATGGTCAAATACTATTTGACTATTTGACAAATACAACAGTTTTTATAACTTTTCAACAAAAAACAATGATTTAACGAATGCCGACCTAATTTAAGTTTACGTTTCATATTTTAACACATAAAAATAATATTTATTGTAGATATTAGCTTGATATCAATAATGTTAAATTAAATTTGATTAGAGTTAATTGTACATTATCAGGATGAATTTAATGTCGGATGCGTATACTATGTAATTGTTACTTAAAATTAATTGCTACTGCAATTACTACAATAATTCATCCAATGATTTATAAGGTCATTACAAAGTTATTAGCAAGTTATAGAACATTCTCAAACATTATTAATGAAATATGCCTGCTGGACCTGTTGTTTCTGTGTGCTTAATGTTTACTTAATAAAAATATTCCTTGTTATAATTTGAATTTTATACAAGGGCTACTTTTATTGTTTTTATATAAAAACAATAAAAGTAGCTAAGGAAAACACTGAAAAACACCTCAAACCAACTTTAATAGATATATCTATTTAAGTCGGTTTGGTGTTCAAAGTAAGCCATTTTTTATATAAAATAAAGTACACAATATTTTGAATAATTCTAATATTGAAATTACCGTGCATAAAACAAAATAAAAATAAGTTGCTATATATATATATATATTAGGGTGCTTCATTTTAAATCAACATTTTTTTTTTCAAAGTCCCACCTAAAAAATTTGTAAACGGTCAGAAAACAAAAATGTTGAGCTATTACAATGCTCTTAATCTTTATTTTAAGCCGTTGCTATTCAATTCTTAAATATTTCCCTTTAAAAACCATTAAAAAACAATGTTTTATTCTTTTCTCCTTCCGCTCGTACAGTAAGAATATTTTTTTCGAATTTCGGTTCTGAAATCTTTATACAGGATAAAATTATCTTCAAAAAATGTCTATTTAAGCAAGTCTGTAAGTTGAATCTTTATTTATTGTGCGATTTTAACTGGATTTGCTTTAAAGTGTATATCTTGATAAACTGTATTTTTGGAGCAAAAGATGTCATATTAGTACAAAATACAAGGCCAACTATGTCAGTTTTTAAGACTAGATTTTTAAGAATTTATATTAGCGATTTTTTTAAACAAAATCTAAGCAAGGCACCATGTTACTATTGGATTAATTTTATTTCAATGTTTTTTTATGGATAACTTGGCAAAATAAATGTTTGTAGTTATTATTGTGCATTTTTCTACTTAAAATTTAGTGTAGGGTCTTTTGAGAGGTGGTGAATCCAGTGCCATGCTCAGATTTTGTTTAAAAAAAATCGCTTATATGAATTCTTAAAAATTTACTCTTAAAAACTGACATAGTAAGCCTTATATTTTTCTGCAAAGATCTACACTTTAAAACAAATCCGGTTAAAATCGCACCATAAATAAAGATTTTACAGGGGTGAGTTGCAAACAAATGGGTCACACTGTATATATATATATATATATATATATATATATGTGTGTGCAGAACGGCTAATACACGTCCGAAATAGAAACTTTTGTGAAGAACGCGCCTCCGAAATCGGAGCCGAATTCGAAAAATCGGAGGCCAATTGGAAAGCAGCTATATAGGAGGTAAATTCGACTTGGATACATATACAGATACACAATCCGGTTCACCGTTCTTACGATGAGAGCGCTACTCTTTTATACAGATGTTTACCAAATTAAGTATACCAGTTGATATACCTCCGAACATTTTCTATTTAACCGAAATTTGGCAACAGGGTACGGAGGCCATTTAATGCCACTAGTATGTATTTCTGTAAATGTATCTTATTTAAAAAAAATTATATTTTTAATAAGTTAATGAAATAATGATATACATTTTATGATTGGACTCCTGAAAAAATAAAGGTATTATTACGAATTATTTATGGGTTTAAACATTAAATACAAAGTGTAAGTCTGTAAACTGCTCAAAATGTATTCATATAATCGTTTATAACACTGTATTAG
The DNA here is from genome assembly GCA_921294245.1 of Brassicogethes aeneus. Lineage (NCBI taxonomy): Eukaryota > Metazoa > Arthropoda > Insecta > Coleoptera > Nitidulidae > Brassicogethes > Brassicogethes aeneus. The sequence goes on from OV121134.1 coordinate 54,601,273, forward strand.
CAAATACTCGTAAACACGTTCTTTTTTTAGGACTAAATATAGTTCCTCTCTTGTGATACACTTTTTAGCTCCACAACTTGAAAATAAAGACGAAAACACTTAAATGTGGAAGTATGTGAAAAAAAATAATTTCCTCGTAAAACGAATATTCAATGCCATTGATTAAGCTGGCGCTCAAAGCGAAACTTTGCGAAACTTTTTTAAAACCTTTTATCAAGTTTAATAATAAACTAAACAATGCAAATTTTACTCTGTTTAGATAATTGGATAATTCACATAGAGAAATTAGATTTACATCGTTAATATATACGTTGATTTAAATTACTTACAACAAGGTAACACCTCCATTTTAAAAATTTTGAGATTTACTTCGCGGTGACAGCAAATTTACACAATGTATTAGCACTAAATTTGGCAAAATACAGGTTGCGCGCACGACTACCTGACAATACGCGAACAATATGACATGTTTTCAACCCTGTCTTTATCCTTTTTACAATTTTTTTGTTGTTTCTAAGGTTTTAAATATTTGGGAACATTTTGCTATGTAAAGAAACGAATATTATTGTATTCTGTTTTTTTTTACTTCTGTCGCCGTAAATACCTCATTTTGGCTTACATGGGTCGTTTGAAAAACTTTTAACCTGAAGTAGATATGTCGCTTGTGTGACATTAAAGTTATTATATTATTAAAGTAAAAACCTTAAGGTGCAAAGATTTGCGTTCTGTAGATTTATCGCAGTGCTCAGTAAGGTAAAATAAACGATTTTTGTTTTTTTCATGAAATAGATAAAAACGCAAATTATAAATTACCCCACTATCTAAAACAGGGATACTTTAAAAAAAACATAAAAATCGTTCACTTACTGCAGTTACCTACTAAATAATAACAATGTTAGTTCAAAAATCTAACAAGTGGGGCACCAGGAGAGACTACCTAATTCGAATACGCTAAATAGTGCTCTTCGTTTTATAGGTTAGCTCTTACTTATAGAGATGTACAGATATTTAGTATTTAAAACCAAATAAATAATTGTTTGAAATTATTTTATTAATTTTTTGTTATTTAAATTTATATTTAATAAAATTATATTTATAAATTCAAAATGTGTTATGTGTGGTAGTGTTATTACAATATTCATTTAGAAAAATATTTAAATGTTTGTAAACAACATAATAATGCTAATAGAATTTTACTACCAAATTAACAGCAAAATCAGTAATAAAATATCTTTTGTTAAAATATTTCTATTAATAGTTGCATATTATTCTTTTATTAAAAATCAAACGATATTATAATAGTAAATAAATATACAAAGCATTATAAATTATCGTTAGAAATACAAATTACATTATTTTTAATGCATTAAATGGATTAAATTCAATAAATGGTGCATGTAAAAAATCACTTGGACTTTGAATTGAATTTTTATACCTTAACAAATATAATTTAGATAATGTTGGTGTTATATATATCCATAAAACTATTTTAATAAAAGTATATAAAAGTCATATAAATTATAAAATAAATTGGTGGTTTTAAAACGGGTCAAGGTATAAATTATTTTTTCTACTCTCACCTTTAAAACGCCCATTATCGTACATGTTTCCATGACACTGACCTTTAAATACACATTGACAAGTTGTGAATTTATGACGGTTTAGTCATGGTCTCAACTTGAGACTTTAAACTAACTTGAGACTCTCAAGTTAGTTTAACTGCAGTTTTAGGGATTTTTTACACTTTTCAAAGCTTTCAAACATACGAATTTTTGAATTAAAAAAAATAATCCTGGTATAGATTCTTTGGGAAATTTTATGCTCTACAAGAATCCGCGACGTAAAAAATTTTATCTCAAACGGTTCAAAAGTTATGGTATTTTTAATGAAAAAAGATTTTTTTACGTGTTATTTCAATGGAAAACTTAGAATGCTCACCGACACCTTTTAAAATTGAGCAAAAAATTTTGCCTTGCAGGGAAATTTTTTGCTCGGTATGTAGGTTCATTTTAAACCATAAATCCGATAGGTTAGTTTTTTTGGCTCACCCTAATATACAGGGTGGTCCAGGATTAATCTGAAAAATTTTAATGATCGATAGAGCCTGAAAAAACAATAAAAACAAACCCAAAAACATTTTTTTAAAATACACACTAACACACTAATAGCCCTTCAAAGGCAAAAAAACGTTTTTTTTTTTTAATAACTTCTGCTCAAATTTTGTGTAAGTAAAATTTCTTACAAAGGGCCCAGCAGCGGAGATTTTGGGGGGGTTTCCCCTTTTTACCCCCATATTTTGACACCACTGGATTTTATTGGAAAATAATCAGATTTCTTATTCAATTTAGAAGCAAAACTTGTGTGTTAAATTTTCATAAGATTAGTGGTTTCGGAGACTTTAAAATTTCAAAAACACCGAGTACACGGAATTTTATCATATTTTATTTTAAATCGGTAACTTGGTAACAATTATGCAACGTTATCAGTTTATAAAATATTTTAAAAATAAACTAGCGTCCAGGAGTCATCGTGCAGTTGTTACTGAACCCGTCATATTTTTAGGTTGTTTTATTGTAACGTTGATTGAGGATTACAATCAACGTCTGTAATTAATAATTTAATTGTATTATAATACAAAATCAAACCAACCCAAAAACCACCCTATTGAAAGCGATTATTCCATTATTTCATTGGTAAATTTTTATTGGCCCAATACAATCGTTCAGAAAAAAAATAATTTTTTATTACTAAAATAATAACAAAAGTTCCGGGTACACAGTGTTTTTGAAATTTTAAACTGAAATATCTGATAAAAAATAAACATAAAAGTTTTGCTTTTAGATTGAAAAAGGATAAAAATAAATCTGATGATTTTCTAATAAAATCCAGTGGCGTCGAAAATATGAGGGTAAAAAGGGGAAACCCCTTTCAAAATCTCCGCCACTGGGCCTTTTGTAGGAAATTTTCATTATATTATCGACGGAAGCTTAACCTACACAAAATTTAAGAAGAATCGGTTTGATGGTTTAAAAATTATTTTGAAGGACTATATCTCCGTTAGTATGCATTTTTGAAAAATGTTTTTGGGTTTGTTTTTATTGTTTTTTCAGGCTCTATCGATCATTAAAATTTTTCAGATTAAATATTATTTAGGTTATTCGGGCATCTTTTAACAGTTTTAAAATAAAACTGGTAATACAGTTTTAAGACATTTCAGAAAGTTTTAGGACGTTCTAGAGTTGAAATATTTTAAACTGCAGCTGAAAATATAAATAAAAAAATATTAGGGTATTTTAACATCCTCTTAAAAATTAATGTCTCCTTTACTCTTTCATGATGTAAAGAATCCCAACTTGCACTCGTGCTAGCACTTAAAAGATTAGTTCATCAAACATTTAAGCGAATAAAATGCAAGGAATGGGTAAAGTAAAGTAAAAAAAAATGGTACACAGGCACAAACAAAACAATAATCACTAGCGGAAAATGTGGATGGTAATAGAACAGGGCGCCGGAGGTGTGTATAAATTTGTAGCAGGGACATTTTGTGTATTCTGCTGTTTCGTTTTTAGGCAGCTATTTGCCGGCGCGCGAGCTTTATATCATTATAGTTTATTTCCGGTTCGCAATTTGAATACATTTCCTAAGGCCGTTCTGAATGTAATACATCCTCCATAAATCCACTTATATCCAAAGAGGAACCCTAAGATTGCTGTTGCTTGTTACTAAACCATAAAAGAAAACACTGTGTGTGTTTTTTTTTTAATTTTCGGTGTGATTTCCTACTCTCTTAAAATGAATTAATTTTCATTTAAAAAAAAATTCCAGTCAACATCAGTTTGTATTCTGTATATTTAGCAGTAATTGCCTATGTAAAATTGACCGCTGAATCCAAAAATGTCGTCAAAAGTTATAGAAGAAACTTTGCGCTCTTAATATAGTATTTGTTTGATAGTTGCAGTTGACGAAAGCAAAGTTTAACAGTTGTTTACATAGTGCATGACTTGGTAACGAGCTTACTCTCTAAAATTGAATAATAATTATCGCCAACAGCAATTTGTATCCCGGACATTTAGCAGTTTTTGTTATATAGTCAATTTTCCATATAATTATATTATATTAATATGGAATTAAATATATTTCAAAAACTGCTACTTTCATCATTTTTGAGAGTCTTTTAGGATTCAGGGGACAATTTTATAAAATGTGTACATAATAATAAGCTGTTAAATGTCTCGAATACAAATTGCTGTGGACTACAATTATTAGTGACTGCTTTTTCACTTTGAAAACTAGTCATTTTTGACTAATTCATTTTTAAAAAGTACGTCACTAAAAACCTGTTGTAGGTATTATATTGTTTATGGGCCATTTCAGGCATGCGGACGGGACAAATCACAAAACTGTTTTTATATAAAAAAAAATGCTAGGTAATTAATTATACAGGGTTCCCCATAATAGACTACCCATTTTATTTTATTAATAAATTCCCTACGAGATAACTAAATAAGTTGTTCTATATGGGAATATCTTCTATAGTCTTTGGGATTTAAGTTAATTATTAATCAAGTAGGCGCCTGTCACAAATAAGTTTTAAATTAATAATTTCCTGGAACGTCATTTTTTCTACGAGAAGTTTGTTAGTTTTCATCAATAATTATTTAAGTTATTTATTTTTTTTGCTTTGAGACATTATTTCAACATCCGTTTGAACTTTCATGGATTACTCAGTCCAACAACGTGTGTTTTGTGTAGAAACTTACATAAGAAGCAATTCGATAGAAGAATTCTAACTTAAGTTAGGCGTGCATTCCGGCGTCAGTTTAATAACAACAATAGGGGTCACGCGGCAAATCGTAAAACTTTTAAGTTATGGGTTCGTCATTGGCGTGAAAATGGTTCTGTACAAAATTTGAAAAAGCCTGGCTCGTACACCAGAAAATATTGAACGAGTTAGAATTGCGTTTACGACTTTACCACTTTTTATCTAATATTGAAAAATGTGTTGAAGTTGGTGGAGGTCATTTAGAAGACGTGATTTTTAAAAGTTAGAATTAAATTAGCCAAAAATTTATAAGTTATCATAAATCCCAGAGAGTTAGCTGTAATTTAGTATAATAAAAAGTTTGTTTTGTTAACTAAAAAATTTTTAATTCAAATTTTAAAATGGGTAGCCTATTATGGGGAACCCTGTATAATATTTTGGCATCAAAATTGTCAAACATATTCTTATTTTATTAGGCTATACATTAAATTTAAAAAAAAAACGCAAGAAATATTTTGTAGGGTGTGGACGGGACGGGACAAAATAAATATTTTTTTTGTCCCGTCCACACCTTTCAATTATTACAATTATCTTTACTTTTTATCTCTACTTATATATAAAAAATAATTTTTGCGTTTTTTATTTAATGTATAGCCTAATAGAAGAAGAAAATTTTTGACAATTTTGAAGCCAAAATATTATTTAATTACAATTTTTTTTATAAAAACAGTATTGTAATTCGTGCGTTTCGCGCGCCTGAAATGGCTCTTCTATGTTTTTTTGTTTTCTTTAGAGTATTTTTATTACTAAATATTTTTTGTGATTTTGTTTGTTTGGTAATTTAATAAGCAGTTTTCCTTTACATTTTCAATTACATATTGCCAGTTTGTCGCAAAATATATATTTTTTTAAATTTTAGGGCTTTAAATTAAAATATTTAATGTATAATATTTAAATATAAAATGGGCGCACCAAAGAATGCTGCACGTAGGCGCGAGACACCCCAGGAACGGGCCTGGAATTGTAATATATTTTGCTAATCTACCTGAAACATAATAAAGTTTCTTTGGTAAGCATAAAGCAACGAAAAACTGGTACCAGCGCTGCGGCGCGCCGATCAGAAGTCTCCCCCTTGTGCGAAGGGTTCATATATGAACTATTCCTTAATTTTTAATTTATTCCAAAAACTATTTGTTTATCTTGGCTTGGCTAATAAAATTAATTTTAATAAAACAAAATTAATTAATTTTATACTATAGCACCGGGTTATTTTAATTAATATTGACTATAATGCCCATATCTTGAGAGCATAAATTCATTAAAAGTTTAGGATATTGAGTTATTCGTTGTATAGGGATCTATCTGGATATCCTTAGTATTAAACCAGGGTTAAGGTAAGTTATTAAACCAAAATAAACAAAATGTATGTATAAATTTTATTTGTTCCTGAAGGGCCTTTCTCTAAAACACAAATAGTTTTAAATCACAATAAACTTATTGAATAAGAAAGCATTAGTTTAGTTTGAATGTTTAGAAATAAAAAAATAAACAAAATTATTGAAATACAAGTTATTTTACAACCATTATTGCTTAAATTTTCAGTACCTACCAAATAAGTCATGTTTTTACTAAAAAAAAATCACAATAAGGTGCAAGTATTATTTTTCTACAGTAACTTTTAATTAAACCCTTTTAACAATTATATTCGAAAAGTAAAGAAGTGGTTTATTTTAATTTAAATATATTTTGTAACAACAATCTGTCAAAATTTACTTAAATCCAGAAGAAAACGTTAATCTTAACGTGTCAATAAATTGTACTGACCTTTTAATTTTGCCGGGAGTAAACTAGATTTAACTTAATTTTGAGTGGAGACTCCTACGTGGAGTGCCCATAAAACAAGTTCCCTACTTTAACTGCGACAAACTGCTAATATCAGAATATCCGATTTAAATGGTCCATTTTCAAGGGATCGATTTACACATAAAAATTTGACATTTTCACCGGCTGTTTTATAGATGTTGCTTTATAAAAAAACTTAATTTAAAATTGAAGTTCTCGGTAATTTTGCTGTGGAATCCACATCCATTCCAAAAGTAGCTGCTTTAACAAATATTTTTCTTGGATCCGTTCATAAGGTGCTAAAAATAAATAAAGTTTTGACCTTATAAAATTTAAAAGTGGCAGCCGTTTAATAAACGCCATTTTATACACGAATTTAATTTAGGCACGAGCGAGCTTGCGAGCGAGTGCTTAAGTTAATGAGTATATAGAAAAGTTTATAAACGGGGTGCATACTATAATTTTTCTACGACAAATACTTATTATTATCTTAAAATGATTTAAATCAAAAATTTGTATAGAGCGCCATCTATGAAACAACAGGGGAAACTGTCAAATGTCACATTTTTACATTTTATAAACACAATTATAAAGGTTATAAATCGAAATTTATCTTGAAAATTGACAGTTTTTCACAGTGAAAGTAAAGAAAATGTTTTATGAGGACTGCCGGCGAAATTAAAAGGTCAGTACAATGTTCATATAAAAAAAAAAACGCAAGAAATATTTTGTAGGGTGTGGACGGGACGGGACAAAATAAATATTTTTTTTGTCCCGTCCACACCTTTCAATTATTACAATTATCTTTACTTTTTATCTCTACTTATATATAAAAAATAATTTTTGCGTTTTTTATTTAATGTATAGCCTAATAGAAGAAGAAAATTTTTGACAATTTTGAAGCCAAAATATTATTTAATTACAATTTTTTTTATAAAAACAGTATTGTAATTCGTGCGTTTCGCGCGCCTGAAATGGCTCTTCTATGTTTTTTTGTTTTCTTTAGAGTATTTTTATTACTAAATATTTTTTGTGATTTTGTTTGTTTGGTAATTTAATAAGCAGTTTTCCTTTACATTTTCAATTACATATTGCCAGTTTGTCGCAAAATATATATTTTTTTAAATTTTAGGGCTTTAAATTAAAATATTTAATGTATAATATTTAAATATAAAATGGGCGCACCAAAGAATGCTGCACGTAGGCGCGAGACACCCCAGGAACGGGCCTGGAATTGTAATATATTTTGCTAATCTACCTGAAACATAATAAAGTTTCTTTGGTAAGCATAAAGCAACAAAAAACTGGTACCAGCGCTGCGGCGCGCCGATCAGAAGTCTCCCCCTTGTGCGAAGGGTTCATATATGAACTATTCCTTAATTTTTAATTTATTCCAAAAACTATTTGTTTATCTTGGCTTGGCTAATAAAATTAATTTTAATAAAACAAAATTAATTAATTTTATACTATAGCACCGGGTTATTTTAATTAATATTGACTATAATGCCCATATCTTGAGAGCATAAATTCATTAAAAGTTTAGGATATTGAGTTATTCGTTGTATAGGGATCTATCTGGATATCCTTAGTATTAAACCAGGGTTAAGGTAAGTTATTAAACCAAAATAAACAAAATGTATGTATAAATTTTATTTGTTCCTGAAGGGCCTTTCTCTAAAACACAAATAGTTTTAAATCACAATAAACTTATTGAATAAGAAAGCATTAGTTTAGTTTGAATGTTTAGAAATAAAAAAATAAACAAAATTATTGAAATACAAGTTATTTTACAACCATTATTGCTTAAATTTTCAGTACCTACCAAATAAGTCATGTTTTTACTAAAAAAAAATCACAATAAGGTGCAAGTATTATTTTTCTACAGTAACTTTTAATTAAACCCTTTTAACAATTATATTCGAAAAGTAAAGAAGTGGTTTATTTTAATTTAAATATATTTTGTAACAACAATCTGTCAAAATTTACTTAAATCCAGAAGAAAACGTTAATCTTAACGTGTCAATAAATTGTACTGACCTTTTAATTTTGCCGGGAGTAAACTAGATTTAACTTAATTTTGAGTGGAGACTCCTACGTGGAGTGCCCATAAAACAAGTTCCCTACTTTAACTGCGACAAACTGCTAATATCAGAATATCCGATTTAAATGGTCCATTTTCAAGGGATCGATTTACACATAAAAATTTGACATTTTCACCGGCTGTTTTATAGATGTTGCTTTATAAAAAAACTTAATTTAAAATTGAAGTTCTCGGTAATTTTGCTGTGGAATCCACATCCATTCCAAAAGTAGCTGCTTTAACAAATATTTTTCTTGGATCCGTTCATAAGGTGCTAAAAATAAATAAAGTTTTGACCTTATAAAATTTAAAAGTGGCAGCCGTTTAATAAACGCCATTTTATACACGAATTTAATTTAGGCACGAGCGAGCTTGCGAGCGAGTGCTTAAGTTAATGAGTATATAGAAAAGTTTATAAACGGGGTGCATACTATAATTTTTCTACGACAAATACTTATTATTATCTTAAAATGATTTAAATCAAAAATTTGTATAGAGCGCCATCTATGAAACAACAGGGGAAACTGTCAAATGTCACATTTTTACATTTTATAAACACAATTATAAAGGTTATAAATCGAAATTTATCTTGAAAATTGACAGTTTTTCACAGTGAAAGTAAAGAAAATGTTTTATGAGGACTGCCGGCGAAATTAAAAGGTCAGTACAATGTTCATATAAACTTTTCAAATATTGGCGTTGAGAAACTATTTAATACTTTTGTATTTTTGTATTGAGATAATAAAATAATTTTCACATTTAGTATTATTTTACAAGAAATGCAATTTATTTGTACGATTGTATGACATTTGACAATTGTAAACTAACTTAAAACTAACTTCAGCCCGTGACTAAAAACCTGTTGCTAACTTCAGCCCGTGACTAAAGCGCCATAAAGCCACAACTTGTTAATGTGTATTTAAAAGGTCACTTAGTGTCATGGAAACATGTACGATAAAGGGCGTTTTAAAGGTGGGAGTAGAAAAAATTATTTTAGTAAGGGTAGCTGGAGGTGAGAGGGTGCAATATAAAATTTATTTAACACTGTCCTTTCCCCTGGATATCTAAATCGATCTGGTTTTACTCAAGATCATATTTACTATAACTCAAAAGTTATTTAGGGTAGCTAGTTTTAAATTGAAAATCCCTTATATAGTGTAAATATTATACTATTTAAATAATTAACACATTTGTGTTTTTGTAGACGTATGCTAGCACTCATATTAATATCAATATTAATTATACAATTGTAATATAAACATTATTTGGTTTTGTATAAATAAACTACATAATTTTCTTATTTTTTTATTATATCTACTCGTAATAAGCAAAATAGACTCTATTAATTAATAATAATATTTAAATTCCCTTTTGGACATGTCCTGCAGGATTTCAAAATGTTTATACTGAGAAATGTTTGAAGAACTACTTTATTATTTAGAGTAATATACTTAGGGTGCAAAACTTTATGAACTTCAATATTTTTATAAGTTTACGTTTTAACAAAAGGCGTTTTCCCAAGACGACCAATGCTATTGTATATTTTATAACAATCTTCTGATATAGTAGAGTTTGTACTTTATGAAGTAGATACCTCGCCTTTCACCAAAAATGATGTAATATGCCCAATGCAATGCCCGCACAAGTTGCATACTAAGTACCAATATGTTTTCCATTTTAAGAAATGTGCAAAATAACCAATAGTAAAAATGTAACAAACTCCAATACAATAAGTACAGTAGATAATATCTATATTATATTTACCGAATATTTTATTTATTTATATTATTAATGTTTTCATTTTAAATTTAAATACATACAATCTTCTTTTTTAATATACCTATGGATTAGGGTGTGCCAAAAAAACTCGATATTTTTTTTTTGCTTGCTCTCCATCCAAAATATCGTAGAATATGTCCGAACAAATATTCTGTTAAAAGCGAAGCTCATAATTTCAATTTTAAGAGGTCCTCCATCGAATCTGAAGTTTTGCCGCTTAAATAACACAGAAAACTGACTTTTTTACCTTATTTATTCTTGCAACCTAGGAAGAATCTTTTTTTCATAAAATCCATGACTAATTCTTACAAAGCATTAAATTTGGACAAAAAAATCTTATCAAGCCGAATTTATATTTTCATTATTTGATTTTTTACAGAGCTTTAAATTTAAAGTTAATAATACAAAAATGACGACTTTATACGTCTGTAACGTTTAGAATATTGACGATACAAAAAATTTGCCTTAAACTTTTTTGTGGTCCATCAGACAAGCTAAAAAATTTCCATTTGACTTTTTCGTCTAACTTCAATAGTTTAGCTGAAAAAGGCAAAAAACGTAAAATTTTAAATTTAAAGCTCTGTAAAAAATCAAATAATGAAAATAAAAATTTGGCTTAATAAGATTTTTTCGTCCAAATTTAATGCTTTGTAAGATTTGGTCATGGATTTTATGAACAAAAAATTTTTTCCTAGGTTGCAAGAATAAATAAGGTAAAAAAGTCAGTTTTCTGTGTTATTTAAGCGGCAAAACTTCAGATTCGATGGAGGACTTCTTAAAATTGAAATTATGAGCTCCGCTTTTAACAGGATATTTGTTCGGACATTTTCTACAATATTTTGGGTGGAGAGCAAGAAAAAAAAATATCGACTTTTTTGGCACACCCTAACATGGATGTATATATATATATACGAGTTGCATAATATAGTTTTTTACGACAAATACTTATTATTTAAAAATGATTTAAATTTAATATTTGTATATATAGAGCGACATCTATAAAACCATAGAGTAACCAACTTGGGAAAGTGTTATAATGTCAAATGTCAAATTTTTATTTGTAAATTGAAATGTATTCTTGAAAATGGCCCGTTTAATCCGATAAAGCTGTTTTTCACAGTAAAAGCGTTAAGTCACGTATTAATCAATGGTAAAAGTAAAGAAAATGTTTTATTGGAAGTCCACGGTGGAGTCTCCAGCCGAAATTAAGTTAAATATATAAACTTTTCAAATATTAGTGTTGAGGAATTATTTAATACTGTAGTATTTTTGTATTATCTTATTTTATTATAATAAAATAATTTTTACATTAAGTACTATTTTACAAGACGGGCACTTTATTTTTATGATTAAATTAAAAACCTGTTTCTAACTTCAGCCCGTGACTTGTCAATGTGTATTTAAAAGGTCACTTAGTGTGATGGTAACATGTACGATAATGGGCATTTTAAAGGTGGGAGTAGAAAAAAATAATTAATTAAATTTTGTATACATAATTATTATAATTATTATAATATAAAATACAGGGTGTTATGTAATTAATGTTATATATTAAAATACTGAATACCTTTTGACATAAGGAATAAAGGAAAAATATTTAAAAAAACATTTTTCCAAAGATAAAGAAAAAATATGCATAGGAAGTTTTTTATATGTTTTGTGATACGCCACTGGTTACACACTTGTTTATCTCTGCACACCTGTATTTTGTGAGTACATAGATACCAACCAACAAAGTAGCTATGCGTTGCCAGATGTAAAAAATTGTTACTAAAAATTTTTCTTGCAAAAAATAAATAAAAACTCAATAAATACAAAAGTTTTATGCCTTTAAAGCTATAATACCCTTCTGTATTTATTTACTGATCCAGCTATTAGCTTAAGCAATGATTAGAAAATTTAGTACCTTTGAAATTTGAAATCCATAACCACAAAATTAATTTTTTCATCAGTTTTTTTCTCTGTTTACTCAGATGAAATTGGGACCAGTTCACAGGTTAAACTTTAAACATTTAATTTGTGTAAATAAATCCAAAAGCACTTCCCTTAGTTAAGATATTTACAATTTGAAAACATAACCTAAAATTTAAAAGGAATGCACTAGATTCTGTCATAAAAGTTGGCAGATTTTGTTTGAATTTACCTTCAGTACAAAAATGAAATAACCAACAATTAATAAAAACGCCAAATTGACAATTTGCATTGTTAATTTTGTCATTTTTGTAATTAAGCTAAATTTAAACAATGTTTGTCAACTTTTTTGAGAGATTTTGAAAAGACTGTTGTTACCAACCATAACATAATAAATCCACTAGATTAACCTAAAGTTCCTAGTCGATCAGTGGCGTACTTTTTGGTAGGATAAAGGTTATTATAAATTATTTTTAGACTTTGGAATTTAGAAAAAAAAGTTTCAGGTGCTTCTTTATGGACCCTAAGGAACAACCTATTTTAATATATAACATTAATTACATATCACCCTGTATATGCACATGCCTATACGCCTGTATTTATTGTATTTATTTTTTTCTATTCATTAACCTTTTTTTTAGGGTAAATTTGTCGATTTGGCGTATTATCTACCTTATGCGCAGTTAGTTCATAAGTGGGGGATTAAAAATATATAATACCATAGACATATCAATATGTCCATGTATGATACGAATTGTAAACTAAATTAAATTTAGGTTATATCAAATTTTATAATAATTATATTATGTAAAAGCCACTGAAAATCTCGTAAAGACAATTAAAAAAACAATGCCAAAACAATTGCTATAGGTACTACAGAAAACAAATAAAATGGTTATTATTAAAACCATCTACATTATGTAGACTACATATTAATATTTCTATAACAAAAATCTTTTGACTATCGTGGTAAAATCACAACGTTGCCAAAATTTTTCTGTTATTAACATGCCATTATAAAATCCAAAATATCATCATTTTATGTGTTATTAAAGTAGGGGAAGTTAGAATCAACGGGTGATTACATTGAGGCGCATGGTTGGCTGCCTTGCCGGTTTAAAAAATACCATATTTTGTCCCCATTTCTAAAGAAAAAAAGCAATAATAAACACATAAATGACGATATTGCGGATTTTATAATGGCATGTTTATTTTAAAAAAAAAAAAAAATTAAAAAAAAAAAAAGATAAATAAAAATTTAAAAAAAAAAATAAAAAAAAAAAAAAAATTTAGTTTTAATAATTAACCATTTTGTTTGTTTTCTGTAGTATACAAATTGTTTTGGCATTGTTTTTTCATTATCTTTACGAGATTTTCAGTGGCATATACATAATATGAATATTATAAAATTTGATATAACCTAAATTTAATTTAATTTACAATTCGTATCATACATGGACATATTTTAATTAATATGTCTATGGTATAATATATTTTAAATCCCCCACTTATGAACTGACTATGCGCATAAGGTAGATAATACGCCAAATCGACAAATTTCCCCTCAAAAAAGGAAACAAGGTCATCCATACAAAATAATTTCATAAAAAAATAATTTGATAAAAAGATAATTTGATACAAAATAAATTGATAAAAAAATTACTTGATAAAAAAATAAGTTGTTAAAAAATTATTTCATAAAAAATCATTTGATAAAAATATAATTTGATAAAAAGATAATTTGATACAAAATAATTTGATAAAAAAATAAGTTGATAAAAAACTAATTTCATAAAAAATAAGTTAATAAAAAAATAATTTGTTAAAAAAATTATTTCATAAAAAAATAATTTGATAAAAAGATAATTTGATACAAAATAAATCGATAAAAAAATTATTTGATAAAAAAATAAGTTAAAAAATGATTTTATAAAAAAATAATTTGATAGAGAAAAAATTTGATAAAAAAATAATTTGGTAAATAATGCATATACCTAATTAATTATTTATAAAGCAAAATAAGTTTATTTAGAACTTTAAACGGCGCCTCCATTAAATTTAGTTATGTAAATAAAGCTGTTTTTATTAACCCTAGATCGCTCGCGCACCTAAGCCAACGTTATCACTCGCGCCCCGGTCTTTTCGACCGATTCACGATTTTTGCAGTTTAAAAAAATATAAAGAGTTATGATATTTTTTTATTGTTTATTATAATAATATAATAACAATACAAAACTTTTAAAGCGTGAAAAAATATTATTTTTTAATAAAACAAAAAGAAAAAGAAAAAAGTTTATTATTTAAAATTAAAATATTCTTTAAAAGTTTGAAACGGGGTGCGACGTATTGAAGGTTTTTAGGAATTGTCACTGAGCCATAAAATCCAGACATGCGCGTTTCGAATATTATGTAGAAAAATCCAAGAGGTCGGTCAAAAAGACCAGGACGCGAGTGATCTAGGGTTAAGAAGCTTCTCTATATTTGCTTTACCTGTAAATATTTAATAAAAATGTAAATATTGCATATATACATACTAGGGTGTGCCATTAAAAGAGTTATTTTTTTTTCATGCTCTCACCCCAAAATCTTTCAGAGAATGCTCAAATAAAGCTTCTGTTAAAAGCAGAGATCCATATTCAAATTTTAAGAGGGTCTCCATCGAACTTTAAGTTTTCCGTCTAAATAACATGGAAAACATGTTTTTTGACACTTTTTTGTCCAACAAGGTTGTGAAATTTTTTTTATAAAAATACATAAATGGACCTTTTTTATCATTAAATTTACTACAAAAAGTTCTATGAAGTCAAATTTTTATCTTCAATACTTGATTTTTGACAGAGCTTTAAACTTCAAATTATCAAAAAACTTAAAGTTCGATGGAGAACCTCTTAAAATTTGAATATGGATCTCTGCTTTTAACAGAAGCTTTATTTGAGCATTCTCTGAGAGATTTTGGGGTGAGAGCATGATAAAAAAATAACTCTTTTTTTGGCACACCCTAATACATACATAAAAATGTATTCTTTACATTATTTATTTTATTTACAATACTTTTTGTTTTTTATTTCTAAAATATGACTTCTACAACAATTCAAACATAAAACTGGACATAATTATTGTCTATATATATATATATATATATATATATATATATATGCTATAAAAATTACAATATAGATTTATATATACAACTAACTTAACAAAACAACATTTATTGCTAGAGATCCGACAAAATAGACGAAAACATTATAAAGTGGTTTCAGAGGACACAATGGGTCATATTGCATTGCCAAATTTAACAGGCTTTCAAAAAATAATTATTCAAAGACTAAACAAGTTTTTTGTTAAAGAAAAGTGCTAAAAACTAAATTGACAAATCTAACATCAAAAATAACTATTTC
The DNA here is from genome assembly GCA_921294245.1 of Brassicogethes aeneus. Classification (NCBI taxonomy): domain Eukaryota; kingdom Metazoa; phylum Arthropoda; class Insecta; order Coleoptera; family Nitidulidae; genus Brassicogethes; species Brassicogethes aeneus. The sequence goes on from OV121134.1 coordinate 54,617,048, forward strand.
CATATAATTATGTGAAAATATACAGGGTGTATCACGGTCGATGGTAGGTTAGACGTTTATGGAGAACGGCAAAAGATTTCGAATTGAAATTTTTATAGCAATTATAATATCATTAAAACTATATTTCTAAATTATTTTAAACAAAATTCCTCTTCCGGTTTTAACGGAAGTGATATCAACTTTGTTATTTTAAGCGGATCATTTTAATTTTTTTTACATTTTTAAATTCCTACTATCATTCCTTATAAAATGGCTATACCATGTCCTATACCTAAACTTAATAGTTTTTGAGTTATTAATTTTTTTTGTAAAATTCGGTCAGTTTCACCTTCAACAAAAAGAGCTTATAACTTTTTTATTATTAGGTTTGCTGATATCCGGTTGGATTTATTGGAATCCTAAAGCATTCTTTTAAAGATTCCATGTAATTTATTTTAATATTTCTAAAAAGATACTTGATAAAAAACAATGTGAATGTAGCTAACTTAAAACAGCAATAACATTTTTATTTTCAATGGAACGCCCTGTATATTTTTACATAATTAAATATGAAATTATAATACCTTTTCATTGATATAACTATTCCCTATACCTAAAGTTAATAATAACAAAGTTATTTTACAATTCCTATTATTTATTATGTATTTCAAATTTTTAAATATTAATATTAATTTAAATTAATAAACAATACTAGTGTAATTTACGAATGAGTTTTAAAAATCATATGAGAAGAAAATAATATTAATAATAAGAATATTTTATTTCGGTGTTTGTAAATAAAAGCACTTTCTAAAATTGACGTTTGTTTTGTCTTAAAAAAAAAAGAAAAAATGTCTAAAATATGTGGAAAGATTCTGGAAAAAGTTCAAAGCATAGTAGTATATGATGTAGAAGATAAACGATTACCAAAAGTTGTATAAAGCAGCTAAACAAGAAATTTATAGAAACACGTTAAATTTGCCTGATTTCTCTAATTGGAAATAATTGGGTATAATTTTATAAAAAGTGCTAAAAATAAACCCATTAAAAAAGAAAAACATACATATTATGTCTGTGATACTATATAAAAATAATCTTATAAATTAAATATAAATAAATTAATATAACCCAATTCAATAATAAACAAATATTTTAATATTCAAGAAGAAATATTTTTAGTACGTTAGTAGGCTACTAGTAAATAAATTGTCTCAACTCAACTTTTCAAAAAAAAGTATTTCATATTTTTTGCATGGATTTAGGCGATTTTTAACAAAAAGTAGACATATAGGCAAAAATAATGTCGGGTTAAATTGCACAAGACACATTTTTGCTTCATTACTCCAGGCTTTCAAGAAATTTAAACTTAAAAGGCGTTCTCGCCATCTAAAAGTAGTATTTTTCCCTATTTTTTTTAAAATTTTGTCATTATCCTTTATACTCTAAATCGTTTGTTGAAATTTAAATATGGTTTAATTCAGTAAAAAAATGTAACTAACGATTTCTCTGAGAGGAAAAGGGATTTGGTTTTCACAAATTTGCTTTAATTTTATTTGTATTTTACAAACACAGAAAACTATTTATTTAAGCTTTGAACGTGCCCGTACGAAAAAAGCATGTTCTCCGGACTACTAATGAAATGCATTAAGTAAACAAACTTTATTAATTTTCTTTTGTGCCAAGTTAATGACAATAAATATTTTACTTTTGTAGGTCAATGTTGTTACGTAACTCCAAGATAATCTGAACACACATAAGTCCGATAGTAAAGGTAAACTAAATGTGTTTGTCCTCGGTGCCGCTACAAAGTCATGTTTATTTAGCTATTGTGTTTACAATTCGCGAGTGCGAGAACCCCCGTATTATAATAAAGTTTGCAAGTTTAGCATCTCGGCAAACTGTTCTACATACACATGATAATAACTATAACCACTCATACTGTATATTATACAGTGTATAACAATGGGTCGAGAAAAATAGGTACACGAACGCCAAATTACCCAAAACATGGACAAATTATTTGTTTATTTGGCACGTTAGTCCAGGAAACAAAGTTTGTAAAAGGAAAACTCGATGGTAGTCGGGTTTTATTTTTTTTATGTAGAGTGCTTATAATGCTTATAATGAATCAAGAATATTCCCCAAAAATTTCTTTCCGCTTCTCCTAATTTCATCCCCCGAAAGTTTTTTGCTTTTTGGCTCATAACTCGCTAACCGTGAATTTTTTCAGAATTTTACCTCTAATACTTTTGATTATGTACTAAATAAGGCACACGTTAAACCCCATTGCGCACCTATATGATGTGCTCTTTTGCTAAGCGCAGTGTGCAAAGTTACGCGTTGCTTTCAAAATCACATTTTTTTTATTATAGCCCAATTTTAAAAGTAATCGATCCCAAACCTTACGGTAATCAAACATAACCGAAAGGACGATTTTTTGAGGTACTAGACTTTTTTCAAAAGTTACTGCTTTTTAATGTACAGGGGGTTCTTTTTTCAAAAAAACATTTTTTATTTCCCAAACGGCTTTAATGAGCCAGTTCGTTCTACCCTAGATTTTTAGGTACACTTATCCTCGTAACGAATCCGTAGTTTTTTTTAATTATTTTCATTGCAAGTGCCCCACAAAAATTAAAGTTTTGAAAAAAGAAACCCCTGTACATTGAAAAGCAGTAACTTTTGAACAAAAGTCTAGTACCTCAAAAAATCGTCCATTCGGTTATATTTGATTACTGTAAGGTTTGGGATCGATTACTTTTAAAATTGGGCTATAATAAAAAAAAACAAAAAAGTGATTTTGAAAGCAACGCTCAACTTTGCACACTGCGCATAGCAAAATGGCACATCATATAGTTGCGCAATGGGGTTTAACGTGTGCCTTATTTAGTACATATTCAAAAGTATTAGAGGTCAAATTCTGAAAAAATGCACGGTTAGCGAGTTATGAGCCAAAAAGCAAAAAAACTCCCTTTCGGGGGATGAAATTAGGGGACGCGGAAATAAATTTTTGGGGAATATTAATATTAATATTAAGAATTCTTTATTCATTATCAGCACCCCTGACTACATAAAAAAAATAAAACCCGACTACCATTGAGTTTTCCTTCTACAATATTTGTTTCCTGGACTACGTAATATATAGGAAATTATCTCGTAATTTAAAATAAAAAAACCTTCTTCTTACATTTTCAATTAATTACATATATTTACAGGATTTTAGACCCGAGCAGCCACAATGTGTTTTAAACACAGTGTTTATAATAATCTCTTAGCATTCCTTAATCCTTAAAACATTTTTAAATAGTTTTTATTGACAATTTACTTTATCTGTTCCTCAATAGTAACTTAACTTTAAAATAATTTTTTTATTACTTAAAAACTATAAAAATAATGTTTTACCTACATGCTAAACTTTTTTTTGTAATTATTAAGCCATTAAAAAGTTAATATAAATTAATATTTAAAACATGTTTCTTTTTATTATTTTTAGATTTTATTAAAATATGGACAGTCAAATTAAATTATTTTTTAAAACGGTTAAAATGAACTTTAGACCGTCCCAATTTGGGAATTGCTGTCATAAGTAAAATCTCAATATTCTACGTTTAAAATTACTGCTATTTCTATAGAAAATTATTAAATATAACTCAGGTATATAAACCTGAGTTATATTTAATAGTTTAGTACAAAGACCTTTTCAATAACAGGTAATGAATTAATAAGTGCAAATTCAAAAATTAATAAATGGAAATTCCACGTTGCTATGACAACGGTTTTATTGTATCGCAAACCACAAACGTCAAATCCGTGTATTTTCTGTTTTTGCAAAACATTCGTTAAAATTAATCGTTTTGGTAATATTTAAGAAGAAGAAACACGGTGAAAGGTAAAAATAAATTTTTCTATTTCAGTTAGTTACATCCACAATCCACACAAGGTACGTTCTATCTCGTAATAAAATTACTAAAAATCACTGCTACAGAGTTTAATGGCGGCCATTTCTGTTGTTTACAATTTTTGTGCTACGTTTATTCAGATTAATAATTGGTTTAAACGTTGTGTTTCTTACTGAGGCACATGTAAGCCATTTTACTCCTCTATTGTAAAAAATAAACCTTATTCAATCAGGGCTGTCATTAAATTTTCGAAAGTCAATTTTAAGGTTAATTTATAACCAACAAATTAACCTTCAAATTGACATTTGGCAGCCCTGATATAGGCTACGTTTCGTAATTTACTGTTAGTACTGTCGGTACTGAAAACGCATTCCGAAATCCACTTTCAGTTACTGAGCTCAGTGGTAAATACTACCCTTTTATAAATTTACGGCAGATTAATTTTACTGGCTCCAGTAAAACACATAACCAAACTTTTAAACAAAAAATAGCTGTCAAATAAAGTGAAGGATATAAATTATATCGGCTGTGTTCCGTAATTTACTGCCATTACTGTCAGTAATTTTACTGTCAGTAGCAGAAAAGGACCGTTCCGTAATTTATTCAGTACTGACGCACAGTGAAATTGGAACGCGCCTCAGTAGCAGCAGAAAGTGACAATGGTTACGCAAGGTTATGATTTGTGATTTACTGACAATTGAAAAAACTTCACTTTCGGCACAGCAGAGAACATAAATAAAAAATAAATATAACAGTTATAAGAAATATAATGTTTGGTTTATGGCAGAGAAATATGGAAAATTTAATGTTATCGTCGTCCGCGTCGAAAAATGTATATAGAAATAGGAAATATAAAATTTCACTGAAACCACAACAATAAGCCAAATACCAAAAATTACTCTTAAATTCGTCCGCTGAATACAAATATGTAACATTGTCTAGGTACTACCTATAGGTAGTAGGTAGTTTCATATTCTGGGTCTTTGTATGCGTACTCCCCGCAGACCTGCCTTCGTCACTGCTGCTTTTACTTTCAAGTAATATTTTATCAATAAATATTGAAATAATTAGTCCTATAGGTATTCACCAAATACCATTATATGATATAATTTATATCCTTCACTTTATTTGACAGCTATTTTTTGTGTAAAAGTTTGGTTATGTGTTTTACTGGAGCCACAGCACCTCTCTGTCCCCAGTTGTGTCAGTAAAATTAATCTGCCGTACATTTATAAAAGGGTAGTATTTACCACTGAGCTCAGTAACTGAAAGTGGATTTCGGAATGCGTTTTCAGTACCGACAGTACTGACAGTAAATTACGGAACATAGCCATCATATAATGGTATTTGGTGAATACCTATAGGACTAATTATTTCAATATTTATTGATAAAATATTACTTGAAAGTAGTATGTTCTCTGCTGTGCCGAAAGTAAAGTTTTTTCAATTGTCAGTAAATCACAAATCATAACCTTGCGTAACCATTGTTACTTTCTGCTGCTACTGAGGCGCGTTCCAATTTCACTGTGCGTCAGTACTGAATAAATTACGGAACGGTCCTTTTCCGTTACTGACAGTAAAATTACTGACAGTAATGGCAGTAAATTACGGAACACAGCCATAATAAGGTATATTTTTATAAAAGAGGAATAAAATGGTTGTCCTTAGCACTTAAAGGCCTTATTTAAGGCCTCTGTAAAAAACACAACGTTTAAAACAATTATTACACAGCACAACCCCAAAGCACAAAATTGTAAACAACATAAATGGCCGCCGTTAAACTATCTGCAGTGTTGCAGTGATTTTTAGTATTTTTAGCATGAGATAGAACAGACCTTGTTGTGTGGATTGTGGTTACATCTTTGTAAATTTTGTTTCAACAAATTTACCATTTCAAGAAGTAATAACCCTTAATAACATTGAACCAGATAATTTTTATTCAAGCTTGTACAAATTCTAATCGTTCTTGGAAGTTTAAAGTTTAAACTTTTGGAACGCTTTTATAACAATTATTAAGCACCCATGGTATTATCTTCGAATATTTTACATGTAATTATAATAAAAAATCTTCTTCTTTTAATATTTTTTAATGTTCATAATCCAGAATTCGATTTTTTGACGCTATAAAAAACAATTTTCAAAGAGTGTGTTTAAATTTATTATGTTAAAAGTTACATACCACTAAAATTTATCAAAATTTAAAATTAACAAAATATTGTTTTTCACAAAACCTTATAGGAAGAATTTTTAATTTTACTGTTACAATTTAAGGCGTAAAAGATGCCAAATATTTATTATTTCAAAAACAAGAAACAAAAAAGCACTATTTAAATTATTATTATTTTATTAACAGGGACTTTATATACTCTCCTTTTATGTCAACAAATAAACTTAACTTTTTGGTGCCTACTTGTGCTATCCGCAAATGCCAAACACACAAAGTCTAATTAAAAGCCTTCCTGGCTCTGTGTTTGTATGTAAAACTGCTGGCGGCGTCTACATTAGCATTCGTTTGCGTGAATTGTACCGTCTATCGAAATGAACGTCACGTAAAGTATTTGCTAGTGTGGTGCATTACTTAGCACTGCAGTGAAAGCGTGTCAGTTGGCTGCACTGTCATACGTGCCTTGGGATTGTCCGTCCACGCCATCGCGATGCATCGCCATGTCGATCTTTTTCATTTCTTAAACGCTTCTACTTATTTTTATCATAGACTATAATAGTTATAATAGTATACGACGCGTATAGGAGATCTACAATTGAGCGGAGCACACAAAGTCACTTCTCAGCCACATGGCATACAACACTTTATCTTTAGGGCATTGCTAAACCATAAATTAAACGGACAATAACAATAGTTGATGAAAGTAGAAAGTGAGGTAAGATTAGATCAGACAGTAGTCGAATTTTTTGATTGGGCCAAACGGGTTTTTTTACAGACTAGGATGAAAAAAAACCCGATTGGTCTAAATTATTTTTGCAGCCAAGGAGGTTTCTTGATTAAAGATTATAGTTATTTATATCCTAAGCCTGAGAAGTAAGTCACTAATAATTCTCGTCAACAGCAATTTGTATCACGAAAAACAGTTTTGAGATTTAGTCATTTTTTTATATAATAATAATAATAATACATTTATTGAACCAGTTAGCATAAATAATATTAAACAAAATTTCAATTCTTAGGCTAAAAATTCAAAGGATCAGATTAAGATTTTCATCTCATTCTTTCCCTGGCCCTGGATTATTTTAAAGCAAATAGCACACTTAAGGGATCCTTGATTTTTAAACCAATCATCCAATCACACATACTACCTAATTAATATTTAACCATTCTGTTCATTCAGTAATCTAGCTTTTATTTTAGATTTAGCTATAGTGATTGAGCTATTTTTTATAGTTTGTTCAGAGTATGATGCATAAATATCATATGTAAAAGATTTCCTAAAAAACTCTGTGTTACGTTCAGAAGGGTCAATTAACCCTCTATGACGAGTAAGGATGTTATGGACATCATCTCTGAACCTAATTTTATTGTAAAGGTAAGGTGGGGATTTAGTTTTAATTATTTTATGATGCAAACAAAGCTTGTGTAACTTTCTTCTATTAAACATATTAAGCCAGCCTGATTGCCTTAAATATGGTGCTCTTCTGTTTACTCCATATATGAGGCGGAGACATGAATTTTGCATTATCTGTATCATTCTTTTGTCAACTTCATTTAGGTAAGTATCATAGACAGTATCACAATAATTAAAGTTTGAAAGTATTAAAGAGTCACACAAAACTTTTTTGAAATTTTGGTCTAAAAAGTTGTTATTAAAATTTTTTTTTATAGAATAAAACTGTACAAAAATATATCAAAAAATTAAAGATTTAATAAATATACACTTAAATATGTAATATGCCCAAAATAATTAATTCAATACGAGCAGGTAGTAAATTCTAAATATAGACATATTTTTAAATAAATTTTAAGAGGCAGATGTTGACTATTTCCGAACGCCTCCGAACAATTACAATGGAGCATTCAAATGGACATTACTTCTTTCCGTAACTGTACACCAGCAAAAAAATCATTTAAATCATTAATATTAAATAAATTCTCAGAAACTGTATTAGTCCATTTTGCGTATTCCATATTATATATATATATATATATATATATATATATATATATATATATATATATATATATATATATATATATATATATATATATATATATATATATATATATATAATTAAAAAATAGATTTTAATAATTAAAAATTCAATTCATAAAAATATTTTTAATATTGTAAATAATTTTTATTTGTTTGGTGTAAACCCTTATATGATTTGTGCTATTCTCATTTATAAATAATTATATTTAATGAGGTATTAATTATGAAAAAGTAATTATTTCATAAGTACTAATTAATTTAAGACAATCTAGTGCTTAATGTATGATTAATGCAAGATAAAAACCTCAAATATTGGCTAACAGCACCTCTCCAGCAAGCGTTCGTAAACATACGTTTTCAAGCATTATGTATGTTCACCAAACAGCGAATTTTGGAAACGGAATAGCAAATTAGACACCGATGATGTTTATAAACATGGATGTTTAAAAAATTCTTTGAGCGCATGCGTCTATGTACAAAATAATACAACGGAAATACATGTATGTAGTTAATGAACATGGGAAAGAATAGGGAATCATAAAAATTTGATTTCGACAGATTGGACGTTTGCAAAAATAATTTTAAGCCATATAAATATTATAGAGTCAGGATAATCGACTAGACCACATACAAAAACGTGTCGTATAGATTTCAAGAGGTGGGCGTGGTTTAAGCACAATCACAATTCGATTAATTTGATTTTGTGGCAAAAGGAATATGACTAGTGAAAGGTAACGTCACGAAAAACTCTGAATCTTTACGACCAATGGTGTTGACTATCCTGTCTAACATATTCTTGACTAGGACATACGTTTTCCAAGGCACATCTAACTTAATATTTAATTTTGTAAAACGTACCCTAAATGTGAAAGATAATTATTATTAATTATTTAGATTAATGAAAACAAGACTGAAGGTTTATGTTTATTTTATTATTAACGTATATTTTTCAAAATATATTTTCAAGTTTCTTTATTAAACCTTTAAGAAAAACTGATTAAAGTATAATTACACTGAAAGAAATATATACTAAAGTTAAATAAAAAAATAATTAGGGCAAATATATTTTATGTTTCATATATAGAGTCTATATTATAGACTACCACATACATTGCTAAAACAAATATATTCGTTTGGTTAGCAGCCTATTGCTGCCCTAGCAATATAAATGGTGTTTCTAGCAATATTTTTTTGCTGTAATTCACTTATAGTTTACATTTTATAGTAAGGGTAAGTTTATTTTTATTTAGATCTAACATATCTTCTTTACAATAAATGTATTACAAAATTTACCATACATTCATAATAAACAGTAGTATAAATGTGTAAAGCACTAGTATAAAATTTTTAGTATAAATTTGTATTTACTTTTAGCAACAAATTTCTTTCAGTGTACATTTATAAAATAGGAAATTAGGTTAAAACAAATTTTTGATAATATCATAAAAACAAAAAAGAATCAGAAGCTAATGGGTTTACCAATGAGTGCATAAAATGACTTTGGTTTGGGAAAAACTTTCGAAATTTATGATTTTTAGCTGTATTTCTAATTCCCCAATTTAATTATTTAAATACACAGCGCCCAATTTACAAAGTTACATAATTAATTCACCAAACTTTCCACGACATAAAGATCGTCCATAGTTTAATTATATTTCTTCCTTATTAAAAAAAAAGGATCAATTAAATCTTCGTGTCATAATCGCCAACGAAAAGTGTTCTTTATATAAGGAAAGCAAAGGGACCTTAAGTATCGCCTGAACATTTTGCCTATTAACGAAGCTACCTAGCCAAAAATGCGCCCCAGCGGAAAATAAGATTTTCTTTTTGACACTTTGATCAAATCGATCAGAACTCAATTTTTTTTTAAGATGGTGGCCGTGGAGTTTAAACATGACACGAAGTACTTAAAACTTTTTTGCCGATATTTAATATCTAGGCAGTTAAAAGACAACGTAGCGATTCCTGAATAAATAACGAAGTTTCGGCCTTATTAATTAACCTACATTAAGTCATTATTACCGGGGTTAAAATTTATAATGATTAATATCCGGTGTAATGATCATTTTCGTCGCTTCTCTCTTTACCGAGGAAAAGTAATGAAAATGCTTCTCATCGCCACTACAACACTTTGTGCGAAAATTTATGTTTCAAAGTTTTAAATATATGAATGTTATAAATAGTAAGATTTACTTATTTTCGCCCTTTTATTAGTAGTTATAATAACCATAACTTACTTTAAGGTTGTTTAAGTACTTAATGCTATATTTTAAATTATTAAAGCTTTGATACTACAGTTTGATTAAAAGTAAACTGCCCTGAAAAATTAACTTAGAGTAAATTTTTGGTACTTTGTACTTGTTTCTCGAATACTTCTTTTAATAGGTAATTGGTACTTGTACTTGAAACATTCTGCTAAAAGTACTCAGTACTCGGGACTAGAATACAAGTACATTTTTACAAGTCCTTTATACAAGTTTAGGCCTGTCTGCGCCTGTATCTTGGGCGGTAGCCGATAACCTACCCTATGGCATACGCAAAAGATTTTTCGAGCCTCAAATTGTGGCCCTTAATACGTGTTGTTTATTATGCTTGTGCGTCGCGACGAAGTTCTGAATACACCATACAGAACCAAATCTTTTGTGTTATGATTGCAACTTTATCTTACCGTACAACCCAAGACGTTGATCCCACAGAGTTAAAATTTGGTGTATGGACATAGTTTCAGCTGTCAGCCTGGTATGCGAAAGTTGAAACTGAAAGTAGGTTTGACCTACTGGGGTACTCTCCTATTTTTGTCTTTTTACATGTACTCATTAAATACAATTATAAAGTACTGAGTACTTTGCAATTAGTACTTGGTACATTTCACCTGTCCAGCCAAAAAATATCTATACCTACTTCTTTTTTATATTGTTTTACACCACTATTTAAATCTAAAAACGAGAAAAAATCTTCCAAACTTAAGTAATACACAGGCTCCTATGCTTTGTTTCATAAAAAACTAGTGTAGGTAGGTACGTAACTTCAATGGAATATAATTTTAAAACCCAATACGCAATATTTAAAAAAATTTCAGCTAATGCGACAAAGTAAGGAAATCTAAGGCTTGATTTTAACAATTTTTTTGCATTTTCACCTTAGCTCTATAATTTTTACAAAACAACGAGCTAACAACGAAATTATAAACGACTAACCACAACCCAAAAACTAAACCCGCTCCAGGACATTCTTAAGTTTCACGTAACATTTTTTACTCATGAAGAAAATAAACCTTTCATGAAATTTTATACGATGAAAACACTGTGCAAAGCAAATTACTGTCGAAGTGAAATGGAATCTGTGCGGCCCCAAAAACATACTCCAAGGGATTTTACGAGTTTAAAACTGGCAATTCTCATCCGGTTTTTAAAATTGAAATATGCTTTTGTTACAAATATTAAAAAATAAGTACAACAAAGTTGCTAAAAAAAGGTGCTTAATTTCGCTGTTCTACACGCTGTGCCAATACGAATGGTATCTATAATAGGATGGAGTGAATTTTTTTTATTTATTAAATGATTTTTCCTGTATTATTAATTGTTGAATAAAGGTGTTAAATGAATATATTTATATCAAAAAAATATTCCAATTTTTTTAATATCTTGAGGTGGCGCATCAATCTCGAAGTTTTGAAAATTCTAAAAAAATATGACATTAGCTTTAAGTAACTTCAGGAGTGTTTATTGGTAGAAATGAGACTACCTATATTATATTAGGTATATATATTTTATAAAATACTTATATGATGTAGAATTATAATATAATATTTTTGTATGGATAGGTATGTATATGGAAATATATGAAATAAAGGCTCGCCGCCTTCCGCGGAGTTAAAATGTCATAAAATAGTTTCCTTTAATTCGAGAAATAATCTAGACGTATATCACTCAACCTATAAATTTAATCTGTCAAACTATGCTCAGTAAGTTTTTTATTTGATTTTTCTTTTTGGAAAATAGTTTCATGCAAAATAATTAAAAATAAAACCCATCGACTGCATTCAACATTTTCCAAGAAAAACCAAACAAAAAACTACTGAGCCTAGTTTAACCGATTAAATTCATAGTTCTATTTCCCTCGTCTTAATTTCCACCAATCACAAACGCGCAATTTTAAATTACAAATGGTTTCTAGATGAAAAAACTGTGTGACAGCACCTGTCAGCAGTTTTTTTGAGTTTACCCGCGGCAAAACTTGACAGCTGTTGTCACCAAAAATTGCAATTTATATTTTAATTGTTAAATGTTGCTCATGAAATAGTCTTGTCAAATACCATTCGGGCATCTAATTTTTCCTGTGAAAAAAATCGAAAAAACACAATGCTAAGTAGTATTTTTTAACAAAAAGCATTCGTGCAGGTGCAAAAATCCTCCTCTTCGACTCGGATTTTTGTTGCCACCAGCTCTCATGCTTTTTGTTAAAATATTACTTAGCAACGTGTTTTTTCGATTTTTTTCGGAAAAATTAGATGCCCTTATGATATTACTTACGAATATTCAATTCCATATTAAAAAGTCTATGGATTCGCTTAAGATAGGCTTCTTTTGATTTTTTTTTTGTTATATCAGAATTCATAAAAAAGAATAATAGATTTTTGAAATTACCCTAATGTATATGCTTACAAAATGTTAAAATTACATTAGTTGTTTATTTTGATACGATATTTAAAAACTATATTTAAACTGTTTTTCATAACCAGAGCAACACTTTAATTAATTTTTATTTTCTTTAGCTAAGGTCATTTTATGTCCTGGAAATGGGTTTAATCTACGGAGAAGATCTTTTCTCTTGCACAGTTTAGTCCGGTCAAAGTGCTTAAGGACCTCCGTTATCCTGCGGACCTGCTAACTTGTAAAATCCAATCATCAAATAATAGTTACTTCCATCTCTGTTGTCTTCAAAGTAAAAAACGACCTTCTACAATGTAACATATCCATTATGATCTTTAATCCAATGGATTTAATAATGTCCTTTTTAATAAAAGTATATAATAAAATATAACACCAAGGCAAATATTAAATTACGACAAATAAATAAAATAAATACTATAGTATTATAGTTATAACGGTATTAAAGCTCATTAATTAAGTAACTCAAGGTGTTGTATTCATGGGAAAAGTATTAATGGGAAAATAATAAATACAGTAAATAAAAGATAAATCACGTTTGAAGTCAGGTCCAAAACCTGAAAGGCTCCCGTTTATTTTTATATAATTTTCTCTGATAAAACCTTTTAAAATGAGGGATTATGGGAGTGAGTTAAACATATAAAACACTAAAAGTTTATAACTAACAATAATGATATTTATTTGGATAAAGCAACAACAGTAACTGAAACCCAAACAACATTTAAACTTATTTTCTGAAAGAGAACTCTGAAAGAAAGGGACATCCTACAAACCCTTAAACCCACACAAAATCTCCTTAATGCGACCACATATAATATAAATAAATAAATATATAAACACCATTTGATACTCGATATATAAGTATACTTGAGCTCTGCTGTCGTATGTTTTCCTCGTTTTTATTTTTAGTTTGTTTCTTTGTTTGTTTGCTTATTTGTTGGATAAAAGTTGATTGAGTCTTAGTCTCTATTTTGTGTTTTAAATGTAACTTTATCCGTCGAGAATTTTATCCGTATTAGGTATCCGTCATGCGAACAAAGTTTTTATATTTATTAAATGTTGAATTTAAGTTTACTGTCACATGATTATTCATATATTATTTATTCATGTATTATTTATTTAGGCTTAATAAACTATTAGAATAAGGATCCTAGGAGTAAATAATAATCGGCTTCGAGGTCATTCCAATTGAGGGTCCGCAATTGCGCATTATGCCTCATTTGTCGGCAAACTTTAATAACTTAATATTTACCATAAAATACTTTGACCAAATAACAAAAGGCAATGTCTGCGTTGCGCATTCAAATGAATACCTTAAGAACCTCTTAAAATTTACAGGATAGTAATTCAAAATGGGCTTTTTATGTCAGGAGGCCACGGATAGTGGTCATAAATTAAATGTCGCTATCGCACAATCACTTTTTCTACTCACTCCAAATGTTATACCAAATAATTAAATATGACTGGTAAAATCATTTAACTAATTACAGGACATAAATGTTAATCTGCAAGTATAATTTAATAAATCCTGTCACAATCAAAAATTGTGATTAAAAGCTACCGTAATTAAATTAAATACTGTTAAAATAGTTAATATTGCAAACATGTTTATTATGCTTGTAATAATTAGGCTTAAACTTATAAGCACAATAATTACAGTAGTTTTCATTACAATTTTTAATTGTAACGGACGCTACAAAAATTCCCGAGTAGCGTGGAATGGCTGTACAACAACTTTTATTATAGGTACATACTATTTAATTTTGATGAAATAATAATAATTCAATTAAAAAGAACCATATTATTACCTGTAAAATAAGCTTAATTATAATTATGAGATTTGGATAAAATAAAACTCAATGAAAATTTAGAAAAACTAACATATTTAAAAAGAAAAATCTTGAAAAGGATGATAGATCATTAAAAATAATATTTAGAGCAAATTTTTTATGTAATTAAGTATAATTTTTATGTACTTAAGTATAATTTTCAAACAGAAGCAAAAAATAAGAATGTTGTTTTCAACTTCAAAAGACACTAACCTACAAGAATAAGACATTCTATATATACCAAATGTAATATAATAGTATAATGGGCATAATCTCGAGTGTAGTTTATCTACTTTTAGTAAATAATTAAATGTAAAAAAAAAATAAAATCTAACATCTGTCAAATGTTTAACCTCACTTTTTACCAATTTTAAATGTAATTATAGTCGCCTTCTCCCAATTAAAAACCCGATTGGTTCAAATGACAATAAATATTAAAATCGGCCAATCACTGATGCCTAACAACGTGAATAATGAGTTGATTATTCCGGTTGTTAGGCAGGGAATTTTTATTATTTATTAATATTCACGCAAAAAACAATATTATGCAATAGGAGTAGATAAAATATATAAATAACTACTGAATGCAAAATAAAGCAAGCAATCTCATAAATTAAATCAATTTATTAATGTAAAAACTTTTTTCCAATAAAAACCGTGGTATATACAAAGTTTTTAAAAGACACAATTTCTTCGGTATTTAAAACATTTGTGTTGCTCGTAAATATCGGCATCGATCGTTTGAATTTAGTTAATTTGAAAAAAGTATCTGACCAAAATAAAAAATTCTCTTTTAAAGTGTCTATAAATACTTATAAGTGCTCTGGCGGGAATTCGCATAGAAATAAAATAAATAACTTCAACTGCGTTTCATTTGTGCTCGAGTTTTATAAAACAGCTTACTGAAAAAAAAATTCGTTTCTGTATAAGAGATTTTAAACTTTAAAAGTATTGTCTGGCATTTACATATTTATCAAAATGTGTTCTGTTCAAGGGATGTTGGGTTATATTTTTTAATGTTGTATTATTATTTTTGTTTTCAAATTCAACAAGTTTATCAAACAAACAGAGTATTCGTATTAATGCATAAATTAGGAGTTGAATTTAATTAAATAAGCAATGTATAATGCATAATATTATCGTTGTTATTTTCAGAGAAAGCTACTTACCAATGTTATTATACGAGTACACTGTAAATTAAAAGTACTTTGATAAATTTTATAAACGTTTTAACGTTAACACATGAGTTTCTTAATATAAATTTGTTTAATTTTAAAAAACAATGCCTCAAAATAACCAAAGCTTTTCTTGTTTTGCTTATTTATTATGCTTTTACGCTTTTAAGTTTATGTTTTAAGGCCAATAAAAATAAACATCAAGAAAAGACCTTATAATGGAACATGAATGAATTTTATTTAGTTATTTTACATTATAATTGAATTAAATTACTATGAAATATAAAGTTATGAAGTTTTAATTTAAATTTATGATACGAAAATATTTACAGTTTATCATAATAACGTGTGACTTGTGTATAAATAAAATAAATAAACTTTGAAAACATATTTAATTTAAAATGAAAATTATTGTTTGAATTTCCACACAGCGAAATTCCACGTCATAGCTAATATATAATTAAGTTGAGGGATAACTAAATTTAACA
This sequence comes from Brassicogethes aeneus, assembly GCA_921294245.1. Classification (NCBI taxonomy): domain Eukaryota; kingdom Metazoa; phylum Arthropoda; class Insecta; order Coleoptera; family Nitidulidae; genus Brassicogethes; species Brassicogethes aeneus. The sequence goes on from OV121134.1 coordinate 54,633,248, forward strand.
AGTTCAAAGAACAATAACTATAAGCCACAATGCAATTTGCATATTCACTTCTGTTAGGAAACAATAAAGGTTAGATCCACTCAACTGCAGCCAGTCTTTGTTCATCCGACTAATTTTAAGTATAAATTATCGTGTATTTTATGGAAATCTAATTGTAATGCGATTAGTCGGAAAGAAAATTTCATTAAACTTTCTAAAGGTGCCTAAGAACCAATTTTTCATTGTCGAAAGTAAAAAAATATTTGATTTTTTTTAATCACCCTAATATATAATGTATAGAGATGGGATTTTAGTGTTTTTACCTATTTGTCTACGCTAATTATAATTTTAGGTACAATGGAATAAAATCCGTTTTGAAAAAAATGATTTCATTTGAGCCTGATTTTACTTTTTACATTTTACTAACTAAACCAGTACACTGTTATAAAAATCAGATTTGTTAACATGATTTTGTAGTTTGTTAATTTTATTTTAGGAAATTTTAATATAATTTTTTGTAGAAAACAAGGGTTTGTAATTATTTTAACAAAGGAAAATATTTTACCGAAAGTTTTGTTAAGGTAATATGCATTTTGTAAGCATTTTGTTAATTTTAAAGGTTACAGATTATTTTGTTAATGCTTAACAAATTATTTCTTTAAAAAAGTACGTGATTTAAGGCAGTCAATCAAAACATTTCCCATTTAGAATACGCATTAACAAGTTTAACTAACTGTATAGTTCGGAACTCAAACGAAATTATGATTCCTCGTCTTTATATCATTTACTACGGTGAGACGAAAGTACGTGGTGCTGTCTTTTGACATGTTCTTTATGTTATATCATATATAACTTATATGTTTAAGACGGCACCACTTACTTTCGCCTCACCGCAGTGAATGATTTCAAAACCTTTATAAGGACGAGAAATCATAATTTCGTCTGTGTTCCGCACCATACAGCAACTCGGTACTGATGTTTCAATAAAGAGAAACAGCTTTTTATCGTTGTTAGTGAGGAACACGAACGAAATAATTACATCCGTAAGTGTTGTAGCAGTAGGTACTGATAAATTATATTGTACCAAATATCTTTATAATTTGATTTCAGAATTATGTTATTTAACTGTGTATATGTTTTTTTGAGTTCATTTATGTAGGTATGTGTTAATTTTTTTGTTTAGGAAATTGACTAAAAAAGCAACATTTCTTATCAAAATTCTTTTCATTTAATTACAAAAAATACTTTTGTTACTGGGTCTACATAAAGGTTTGTAAAAATACAAAATTACAAGAATTATGGTTAAAATATTTACACAAGATTTTGTTATTAAATATACTAAATGTTTGTTATATAATTACAAAGTACTTATTCAATTAGTTAACAGGTTACAGTTGGTTGTAAACTTTGCATAAAGTTATGTGGACCTGGATTAACATAAAATCTAGTTAACATTTGGTTAAAATTAACAAATATTTTTTTACTGTGTATAATTTTACCTATTTCACCTAAATTCTTATTTTTAACAGAAATTTTTAAATGTTACCATCAAAACCAGGGTGGAAGAAGGAGGTGACTCAACTCCGCCGTTAAAGGCGGCCAGATAAGTCAGTATTTATTAAAAATCAAAATTGATGGCGCCAAAAATAAGAACCTATTTATTTTTTTAAATCCCGGTGCACAACAAACTTTTTCCATTTTTAGTAAAATTGCATTGATTAACTTCAAAGAATAGACCACTAAGATTAATTAAAATTCAAATAAAACCATTTCAACGTCACTTTTGTGCGTTTGTGGCTACTGTGGATTTTGGCAGAGCAGTTGGCAATGCTACAGTATTGCCAATCGTTTTACAAATTATTATAATAATGCTGTAAGAAAAGATGTAATTTTCGTTAAGGGGAAGAGGGTAGAAGACTCTCCTTGGGTTTTCGTTATCTTATTATTTGTTGTTTAAAGTTAAGTTGATATAGAATATATGGATTTCGTTGGTAAAACCTTAGGTTCTTAGTTGACTCGCCATCTAACGAACAACGAACGAAATACTGACTTATCTGGACGCTTGCTTCTGTTCTGCAGAGATAGGAGCTATATCACCTTCTTCTTCCACCCTGATCAAAACCATGCTTTTTTGTAATATTGAGGTTGTCGTATTTTCATGACATAACTCTTATAAGAGTACCTAATTTAAGAATTTTCTCACCTAAAATAGGAAAAAATTTTACCTATTTAGGTACCTATTTTTATAAATTTAGCAAGCTAAAATCCCATCTCATTATTAATGTATACCCAGCGCCGGATTTAGGGGGGGTCTTTGGGGGTCTATAGACCCGGGGCGCAAGCTTACAGGGGGCGCAAAATTTTTGACTGGTAATTTTTGTTTTTTACTACAACCTAAAGGGTTTTCCCCTTTTTTATTTTTCGTGTATTAATCAGTTTTAATAAAAAAATTATTTAAATTATAACCGTGATTGTTGCCATAGTATTATTATCTATGCATAGTATACGAAATACGTATTACGTAGGGCGCCCGACAAGTTGTTGGGCGACAAGAACTTTAGTTTGCAGAAATTGATTATTTCCACCGATGCGATTCGTATGGGCGTAAAGGTTTTTTAATATAAGAATATTTTATTACACTACGAACAACTATTAATTTAAATTAGTTTAAAACTATAGTTATATACAGTACCAGTCATATATATATGTATGTATATATACAGTATAGGACCTATACTATACTATAGGTATTAGCCTATTGAAAGATGACATCAATATTGCGATAAACAAATTTGCTTCTCTAAAAGCACGCAAAGTTAAATTGGCAAAATGTTAATTTTCTTATTTAGGTATTTGTTTTTTATATAGTTTTTGTTTATGTTTTTAGGGTGGAAATATTTTTTCGACATTTTTTTTTATTTCGGAGCTCACATGAAACAATTTAAGTTTAAAGTATTCAAGTTTTAACTAAAAAAAAAAATAAACGTCGCTCAAAAAAATCAACTAAATTGGAAAAATGGTAGTGGTTACAAGATCAAAATTATTAAAAAAATCAAGAAATGTATTTCAAAAATATTGAGCGACCAATAATATTTTGACTTAAAAATGTATAATGTTCCTATACGACCTACAAAAAAAATAGTGAGAAGCCAAAGATTTTGAGAAAAAAGGTTGGTTTAAAAAAGTTTTGAGCGACGTCTAAAATTTTTTTATCTGTTGAAACTCAAATACTTATTTTTTTTTATTTGATCTCCAAAATCAAAAAAATTTTGAAAAAATACTACCCTAATGTTTATGGTTAAATAAAATCCTTTTGTTAAGAAGTGACATTTCTTTGAATTTATTATATAGGTAGGGGCGGAAAATTTTTATTAGACCCGGGGCGCAAATTTTTATAATCCGGCGCTGTGTATACCTAAATTTAAAATTACGATATTTAATTATCTCTAATGAACCTGCACTATAATTAATAAAATTATAATTATGAACAAGAATATTTAAATTTTAATTGGATAAGATCTTCGGTTGCAATAAGCAAATAATGATCGGGAAATCATTTCCTATTACCGTCAACATTCCTAATTACTTTTTGTTGCCGTTCGCAACGTTAATCCATTATTCAGCTGTTTACATCGTTCTTTCGCCGTGCGAGCAGCCTTTTAAAAGCGTCATCTTTCTGCACTCCGTCACACTTTGCATGAAACGTTAAGCACCTTAATCTACCTACCCCTTTTACATGCCTGCATTAAATTGTCTAAGAGAAAGTGTCTTGTAAAACTTAATGAACTATTACCTCACAAATAAACTTTGCTTGATGGTTTGTCATCCTGCTACCGAGGCACCTCTAAGAAAATTAACTTAAATTTAGTTATATTTTAAGAAAAATCGATAGTTAAACTAGTTGAATAACCAAGGGGTGTTTACGTTAGACATGCATAAATTTTACTAAGTAAATTTAAGTATTTTTTTGGTCTTTCTGTCCATACTGACTAAAAATATAATATATTTACATACATGTGTATGTAGACACATTTACTTTCATAATTATAATTATGTGATCCTAAATTATATAGCTATAGCAATTAAAATTGTATAAATAACAATAATATTTAAAATTCAATACAAAATAAAACAATCCTAATCCAAATAACCCTACACTGAAAAAAATAAGCTGTTTAAACAAAAAAAATCAACTCTTTATGTACTTTAAATACAAGCAATGGTTTTTACACGTTTACTTAACAATGAAAAAATGTCAAATTGTATTGTTTAAATAAATCTGCTAATCTGGTTAATTAAACATTCTTGAAATGTCCAGGTAACCTTTTTAGCATATTCACTTAACACCAATAAAATGTTAAATTAAAATAATTTGCGCAAATGTTGGGTTAACATTCTAAAATTGTAAAAGTTTAAAGGTTGGTATTCAAAACAAAATTATGGAATTAATATAAAGAGAAAAAATTGAACCTTCCCTTGCAAGAGTTTTTGTTTTGAGTGCGTTCCACCTACTTCAAATACCTACCGACAGACAGCTGATTCGACCTATATTGGGGGTCTTATCAGTGTCGGGCAATTTGGTGTAGTGGAAGTGGAACACACCCAAAACAAAGGTCTACCTGAGCTTATATACTCCTATCGTAAGCCAACTGAGGCGAGATGTAAGAACATCACGTGATCAACACCGTCTAATGACGTGGCGTGGGTGTTCGAAGCGCCCTTCACGGCAATTTTATGAATGCAAAATTAACAAATTTTAAAGTGACATTTACAATTTGTTAAATGAACAAATTTAATGTTTTGGATTTAAAAAGCAACTAAACGTTAATTTTAGAACTATCCAATGAAAAGGCATCATCCACTCTTTGGAAGATTTATTCAATGCTTCGCTCTAAAATTACAATTAGACACAATAATTAATATAGCAAATTATGCTAAATTACGAGCATTTTTAAAGAAAAAATCTGATTTCAACCAAAAAAATCTATAACTTTGACAAGAGAGGAAATAAATAAATTTATCAATGAAGCTTCGTATGATGTTTATCTTGCAAAAAGGGTAAACAAAAATCTGGTATATACTTTATTTAAAATGTATTACTTATATTTTAAGCTTGCTTTTATAGTTGGCCTAATGGGTGCCTGTCGTAAGCATGAACTGTGGCAGATGAAGACTGATCATATTCAAGATTTAGGTGCAAATTTAATTCAAGTTCCCGACAATATTGGGTATTACGATTTGTTAATGCTGCAAGTAATTTTTTTTAAATTATTAAAAAGGGCGTTGCACCAATCAAGTCATTGGAATAAACAAATTTGGTATTATGACAAATCAGATAGCAACGCAAAACAATATACATTGTTTTAGGTTGACGCAGGTGCAGACATAACCATGTTTAAGAGACATGGTGGATGTACGTAAATCAACAACGGTAGCTATGTAGACAATTCGCTGAATAGTAGAATGGGTGATTCTACAAAAGTTGGGCAACTTTTGACCTCATTTTGTTTATATAGTTTTCGGAGAAAATTTAAACAGTATTTTGTTATGAGAACATAGATATTATAATAAATATACTGTTCCAGACCGGGCCCGTCACTTTTTCAAACAGTTTCTGAAATATCTGTTTTATCTAAATTTGAATGCAAGTGACGAGTATACCAGAGTACTAATTAAATACATAATTTATTGGAAAATATAAGATTTATTGCAACTTTAAGCATATTATATAAATATCTTAAAATCAAATAATACCACACATCAGTGGCGGCTGGTGGATTTTGGGTATACCGACATCTCAATTATTAGATATGGGACCCACACCAAATTTATATGAGTTTATAATGACATTAAATATACAAGTTCTGCAAGTTTGCGAAAAAAGATAACCGAAACATCGAACATGGAACTGACGACACGGTACTGATTAATGGGATACAAATTTGAGATTATATAAATTACAATGAAATATATATACGTAAGAAAATATCTACTCACCACAGTAATGAAATTTTGACTGGAACTATACGTGTATTCACCACAACTTCGCCGTTTGCATTATTTTCAAGATGACAAAGGGCGGGCTCTGTAGGTAATTTTTTACCAACACTTGAGTTTAAACAAGGACTTGACATTTAAACTTCAATATTTCGCAGAAATTTTGAATTTTAACATTGGACACAGAACTGACGGGTAAAAGTGAGTACAATGATTATCGATTTTTAAAAAGTTGCTATTATTCGAATCTATGATAAAATATATAAAAATACATTATTTAATGTTTTATAGTTTGTAGTGAAATTTAAAAATTTAAGATAAATTGAATATATTTTAAAATATAATCACCCATAATATAACTAGTGGTATGATTATCATCGATGATATTTTCGAATTGAAACCGAGCTGCAGATTTCACGAGTCCGCAGGACGAGTGAAATGTGCTGCTTCGGTTTTAATGAGTAAATATCATCGATAATTAATCATACCACGAGTTATATTTAGTGAGAAAATATAATGAATTTTAGGATTTAACGAATTTTTAGTTTGACATTTGAAATTAAAATGTGCTTTAAAATATAAAAAGACTTTAATAAACCTTATTTATTTAAACTTACCTTAATTTTATTATCGTTTACACCAACCCATCGATCTTTTAGAGTTTATAATTCATTATTTTAATCATTTAGGTAACAAACACAGTATTTAAATGACAACAAATGTCAAATCAAAAAAACGTCAAAGTTCATAGTAACGTGTAAACAAGATGATAAAAATTATTGCCGCTGTGATAAAATACGTCACTATGGAATACTGGCATTTTATTGGTTCTAATATTAATGAATTATATTGTCACTCAAATATTTGATTCAGGAGTTGTGACACGCCAAGGTACCGATGTTTGGAATATTTAATATATTTTTCTACAAACGTGCTTTTAAAAAAAAAACATTAAAATTGGGTGGACAACTTATAAAAACCTGGATCTTTTGTAATATACTAAAATATTTACAAAAAATATTAAAATACCTACTCTATTGACTGATGACATCAACCAAAATAGAGAATCAAAAAAACGGATAATGTTACTTTAGAAATTTTAGGCAATAATGCATCAGGATTTTACTTTACTAGCTGTATCAATAACCAAATAACCGTAAACATTATAAATAAAGAAAATGTAGAAAATTAATAGATGTTGACATAGATTATTTGTATAATTAGTTTGTATTTGTTAAAATGTTATTTTTTTTATTAGTCTGTGTAAATAACTACTTTTAATTATAATAAAGATTTAGGCATAACCATTTGTTTAAATTTATTATAATTTACATTATAAAACTGCATGATAAACCAGTTACCTACCTTACCTATTTTGTGACAGCGGTCACAAAATAGTTTGACAATCCAAAAAACAAATCAAAATTGTAAAAAACTGTTTTACGTAGTCGTAGAGAAAATAATGTCTGAAACACGTTTGGAATAGCATATTCCACTCTCGTAAAACCGTCACACTCGCCTTCGGCTCGTGTGTCAAATTTTTCCCTCGAGCGGAATATGCTGTATTCCAAACTTGTTGTACTATTCCGTTCTTGTACCATTCTTATCCAATTTTGTACTACAACGGTCAGACGTCTAAAATATGACTAAAAACAATCTAATACAAGTCTCAAAATTATTTACAATCTCCTTGGTCCCAGAAAAAAAATCGCTTTAGGAATAATGTGCAAAAAATCTATATAATGATGGTATAAAAATAGGTTCATTATTTTTATCAGTTACATGCGTATCACAACCACCCCACCTATTAATTCCTGTTACTGTAATGAGTACATTTAAAAACAAATTCCTTCTTCGATATGACATAATTTCGCTATAAATTCGGTAAAAATCAAGCGCTATCGAGAATAACGTAGTTCTGATCAAGTAGGTATAGGGAATATGTGCGCATAGATAAGAGCGAGGCGCGAACCGTGATTATCCTGTCCAAGTTGGAAAACACCCCCGAGACCGGGTAATCTTCATTAGGTTGGCAAACTTGACGAGGCAGTTGCGAGACCCCGAACCGAAAGTTCAGTGACGTCGATAGAGACGGGCTAGAAGGCAGCACACTTTATTGGGTATTATCGTATATTATCGTTCTTCTCTTCTAAGTTAATCTTTAAAATGGTTTTTTCCCGAAACAAGTTATTGCTACTTGTTGAAAAATGTTAATAACCCACTTCTTTTTTTTTCGTTTTTAATTTAACTCGACCAATATTCAGCTAGATATTTTCAGAATATTATTTATTAAAAAATAAGTAAATAATTTTCTGCACTAATGAGAACATTTTTATTTTATTTTTTTGAATTTTAATTCTAAAGTTAAGAGGATTATTTAATTATCTTCTTACCTAAAGTTATAAATTAAAATTAAATTTTGTATTTTAGTTGTAGTTGCTTTAATCAGCTTTTATTATTTAATTGGTATTAATAATGTAATTTTAAGAACACTAAAATTGTTTATAAATACCTACTTTTAATTTTAGTTGGTTTAACAATTAACAATAGTTTAGTTTAAGAAATGTGAAAAATAAATTAATATTTACTAGGCGGTGAAATCACATATTATCGCCGAGAACACATTTCATTACCTATGGAGTAGATTATGTCCGAGGCAATTAACAAGCTTTCGCCGCAGGGTTTTATGTACTATTTTTTTCAAGCTTTAAAGTATACAAGGTGTCCCTAAACTTAGTGGCATAAATTTAGGAGCAGATTAAGCAAGTCAAAATAAGACGAAAATCTAAATAAATATTTTTCCTAATTACGTATGTTTAAAAGATACAGGGTGATAAAGTGTTACTTATCATATCAGTTTTTTTAATATAACTTCTACTGTGGTAGACTTGGAAAGGTTATATTTTGCGAACAGTCACTTACTACCAAAACACATATTCACACATAATTACAATTGTTCGAGTGAACACAGTGTCGTAGAAACAGGGGTTGCTTAAGCTCATTGTCCCATAAAACTTTGAGGTTGGGTTTTTATACCATTCGATGCAATTTTTCGATTACTCAGTTCGGCTACTATTAAAAAGGTGTACTTTTCAAACTTCGATAAAATAAACCGTTTCCGAGATATTCGAGATTACAATAATTGTTATATCGCATTAAAGGACTTTAATTGAAAAAACTACATTTTTTTTAATGTGACGGTCAGGGCAAAAAGTCCCGAGGCTCATGGAATGCTCTTTTTTGTTTTTTCAATTAAAAAATAAAATTTGTTATCATACCTTTTAATCCTTTTTAATAAGTTTGAGAGGTACACCTTTTTAATGGTAGCCGAACTGTGTAATCTAAAAATTGCATCAAATGTTGGTAGGGGACAATAGGCTTAAAGCAACCCCCGTTTCTACGACACTGTGTTCACTCAAACAATTATAATTATGTGTGAATATGTGTTTTGGTAGTAAGTGACTGTTCGTAAAATATCACCTTTCCAAGACTACCATAGGTAGTAGAGGTTATATTAAAAAACTGATATGATAAATAACACTTTATCACCCTGTATCGTGGTTAGGAAAAATATTTATTTGGGTTTTCGTCTTATTTTGACTTGCTCAATCTTTTCCTAAATTTATGCCAATAAGTTTAGAGACACCTTGTATAATATTTTAAGATTCTGTTACATCATTTTTAGGTTAGGTTCAAATGACATAATGACATTTTAGCTTTATTTCTGTACGGAGTTTAATAATAATTGGAATAGTATACAATTATAATGTCTTTCTATATGAAAATTGTTGCCTTTAAGTGATTCAAAAGTCAAATTATTATACACCTAGTACAATAATAAAAATACATTGAAATTTTATAGGAATTTAGCTCGAAATCAGTACCTGAACTGAAAATTACAGGTAGAATCTACAGTGACCTGTAATTTTCATTTAGCAGTGTAGAATAAATTCTTGAACATAACCTATAGGTAATGTCAAATGCAAATTAAAGGATTTTAATGTACTTAAGTAAGTACTTAGTAAGTATAGAATTATTAAAGGCTTTAACAAAAAAATAGTATGTACACTCACAGGCAAAATAATCGATCCACACAAATTTTCGATGAATTTCAATCGCAAATAACTTTTTTATTTTATGTCGGATTTAAACGAATATTAAAGAATATTGTATACATTATTGGAGAATCGCTATACATTAATGGAGAATCGCTCACATTTTAAAAATTACTAAAAAATACACGTACGTTTATAATATACAGGTTTAAACAAAAATATGTTTTTTACCATAAGTTTAAGACACTCTGTAGAGTGGCAAAACCGTATATTGTTCTAAATTAAGTTTTAATTATTAAGTCACATCTATTTTTAACAGTTTTGTTTTTGGTTCACCTTGATATATTTAATTTGTGGAAAATATCGATTTAAAAAAAAACATTGCATTGAATTTCGATCGCAAATAACTTTTTTATTTGATGTCGGATTTAAACGAATATTAAAGAATATTGTAGATAAATTAATAGACAATCGCTCACATTTTAAAAAATTACTAAAAAATAGACGTACGTTTTTAATATACAGGTTTAAACAAAAATATGTTTTTTACAATAAGTTTAAGACACTCTGTAGAGTGGCAAAACAGTATATTGTTCTAAATTAAGTTTTATTTATCAAGTCACATCTATTCTTAACAGTTTTGTTTTTGGTTCACCTCGATATATTTATTTTTGTGAAAAATATGGATTTAAAAAAAAACATTGCAATTTCCAATATTTTTCTGTATGAAGAACTAAGGTTGCTATGGTCCATCCATAGCCTATGGAGGATGACAGTGACAGTTTTGTTGAATCATCCCATACTTGGACATGTCATATACAGCTTTCAAAAGCTATGAAATTGTTTTTTGTAAATTAATGTGTTAATTTTGAGGTGTCTTCTTACTTTTAAAAATGTCTCCGACTGATGTTGCCCTTTGTACTTTACTTCTTGCGACGTTTAAAACACTTGCCACGTAATACTGTGACCGTCCATCCTGGATTAAATTAATGGCTCTGGCAACATCATTCGGAGACGTATCCATTTTTTAAAGTAAGAAGACAACTCAAAATTTAAACATTAATTTGCAAAAAACAATTTGATAGCTTTTGAAAGCCGTGTATGACATGTCCAAGTATGAGATGATTCAACAAAACTATCACTGTCATTCTCCATAGCCTATGGATGGACCATAGCAACCTTAGTTCTTCATACAGAAAAATATTGGAAATTGCAATGTTTTTTTTTAAATCCATATTTTTCACAAAAATAAATATATCGAGGTGAACCAAAAACAAAACTGTTAAGAATAGATGTGACTTGATAAATAAAACTTAATTTAGAACAATATACTGTTTTGCCACTCTACAGAGTGTCTTAAACTTATTGTAAAAAACATATTTTTGTTTAAACCTGTATATTAAAAACGTACGTCTATTTTTTAGTAATTTTTTAAAATGTGAGCGATTGTCTATTAATTTATCTACAATATTCTTTAATATTCGTTTAAATCCGACATCAAATAAAAAAGTTATTTGCGATCGAAATTCATCGAAAATTTGTGTGGATCGATTATTTTGCCTGTGAGTGTATATTCAACATGGCGAGTCGGAGAAAGCATATTATCGGCCTTGGCTTGGCTGCAGATCTGAGCAACGCAGCCTTGCTCATGAGATGCAGATGCAGATCTGCAGCCTCGCGAGGCTCGCGAGGCCTCGACTAGAGACACTTTAATAAACAGAGATCCAACAAGATTGTTACAGGGTTCTCATTATCATAGATATCAAAGCCTTTGGTCATTTTCACGGGTTAGATATAAAAATCAAGTGACCTAGTTTCCACAAATATTGTGCTGTGTAAATGTGTCTTTTGAAATTTTTAATTTTTATTTAAAATACAGTGAGACTTAAGTGTACTCAGAGATATGCGATGAGTGTACTCTATAGGTAAACATTTTTTAATATAAAGGTTCCAGTGGCGTATTTAGGGGGGGGTCCGCCGGGTCCGGACCCCCCCCGGGCGCACATATTTTATTATTTTTATTACAAAAAAAAGTTAAAAAAAATAAAAACCTCAAGACTGTCAACGTACTTTATTATTTATTAATTATATTTAAATATAAAATCAAAAATCAACTACTTACGTATTAAAGAGAAAGAGGTGGTTTGGCAACCCTGTAGGTATATCGTTCCTACCTCTTTCTCGTGTCGTTATGATCGAGGCGCGAACAGAAATAGAACTATACCATGAATAGATAGTTATTAAAGCATAGCATAGTACATATTTAGTTATTTTTTTTGGACCCCCCCCGGAGCTAAATCCTAAATACGCCACTGAAAGGTTCAATTTAATGCTGACGCTCGACGCTCGTTTTCCAGCGTCAGATCAGTCAAGTGGCCATCCCTCGTGACCTTGGCATCAAAAATAAAGTAACATATAGGTAATAGATAAAGTGAAAGGTAGGTATATTATAATATTATATTTATTAATATAATTGGTAAACTTAATAGTACAATATAGACCAGGCGGAGTAAGCACAAATTACACTGTGCAACACCAAAAATCAAACCGCACCGGACCATTTTTTTCTGAAAATATACCTATCCAATAGCAAAAACCTCGCTGGGTTTTTAAAAGTTAGCTCGATTTATTTTTTATGGCCGTTTGTATTTTCTAGCTTCATATACCCAAATTTAGACTTATTAATCGATTTTTTCGCATATATTCGATTTATATCGTCAAGATTTTTTGTAAAAATGTAAGTTACTGAACAAATAAACCCATTTTGTGAACAACCTATATCCCAAAACCCAATTTTTGGAACCAAATATTCGAAAAATTATTTTTTTTTCAATTTTTTCAATAATATTTAAAATTTCTTGCTACTTCTTCTGGCAAAAATGTTGTAAAGTATACAAAAAGAAGTAATTTATAAAATACGCACACAAAACTGAACTTTAAGTTTACTTATTTGCTGGAAAACAATTTTTAAACAAGATTTTCCAAAATATTCATCTTTTCATACTCAACACCAATCTTTTTGCCGAAATCTTTGGAAAATCTGTAGAAAAAAATTGAATAGATAAAATAGAATTGTAGAAAAGTACAGATAGTTTGATTTTTTATTTTTTATTAATTTTATTATTAAAAAACTTTTTTATATCAAAACATTGAGTAATCTGATTCATTGCTGGAGAATTCAATCCCTTCCACTTCTTCTCCTTTATTTTCTTGTTCTCATTTTCATTTTTTGATTCATCACTGGAGAATTCTACCCTTCATTTCATATATTTTTTATATTCATTTCATTTCGGAAGACTTTGACAGGGCCTTGGTTGACAATGAGATAGTTGCGTGGGCGTTGATAAGAGAAATCATCGTTGGACTTTTAGGCAAACATCGTTCTCCCAATTATGAAGGATCTGTGCGACGAATGTTGGATATTTTTTTTTTCCAAAATTGGAGTTAATATGTCGCTAAAAATTCATTTTTCTCATCGCTATTTGGACTACTTCAGTCGACAGTTATCGACACAATCATCAAACTGCGATGCCATTTGAGTCCAGATAAAGAGGAAAACGAGCTCCAGATGCCATACTAGCCGAAACATTTTGGTGAAGTAAACATATTTTTGACTTCGATCAGAAAGAAAATGAAAATGAAGAACAAGAAAATAAAGGAGAAGTGGAAGGGATGAAATTCTCCAGTGATGAATCAAAAAAATGAAAATGAAGAGCAAGGAAATAAAGGAGAAGAAGTGAAAGGGATGGAATCTTTTCTACTTTTCTAGTAGAAAATTTCTACAATTCTATTTTCGGCAAAATATTTGGTGTTGAGTGTGAAAAGATGAATATTTTGGAAAATCTTGTTCAGTTTTGTGTGCGTATTTTATAAATTACTTCTTTTAGTATACATTTATACATATTATCAAAAAATTTAAAAAAAAATTTTTTTTTCGAATATTTGGTCCCAAAAATTGGGTTTTTGGGATAAAGGTTGTTCACAAAATGGATTTATTAGTGCAGTAACTACATTTCTACAAAAAATCTTGACGATATAAATGAAATATATGCGAAAAATCGATTTATAGGTCTAAATTGTCGTATATGAAGCTCGAAAATACAAACGGCCATAAAAAAAAATTCGAGCTAACTTTTACAAACCCAGGGAGGGTTTTGCTATTGGATAGGTATATTTTCAGAAAAAAATGGTCCGGTTCGGTTTGATTTCGATGACCCGAAAATTGTCGCACAGTGTTATCGCCGAGCATACATTTCACTGCCGAGGCAGTATATTGTGAGCGAGGCAATTAATAAGCTTTCACCGCCAAGTTTTATATACTATTTTTTTCAAGCATTTCTTAAGATTCTGTCATAATTTTTAGGTTAAGTTCAACTATCATGAAGAAATTTTTTTTATTTCTGTACGGAGTTTAATAATAATTTGACCTAGTATTAATTTGAAGTCTTTCTGAATAAACTTATAAGTTTTATAATATGAAAATTATTGTACGCTGGGAAAAAATGGGTTTTTACAGACTAGAAGGTTATTTTATAGCTTGGGCGATAATAACTCACTTTAGTAGTGAGTGTTGACAATAATAAAGTTTAAATTATAGAACGCTAAAAGATATTAGTTATTTACGTCAATAGGCCCAGACCTTTTGGGCCAAATGTCAGACAACATTTTATCTTTAAGTTGTAAAGTTTTTCATAACTTAAATCGAAATTTATTTGTTAAATAATTATACAATTATTATAAATAGAGTGAGGTTAGAACTGTCTAACAAAAGTCGAATTTTATTGGTCCAAATCACGGTGCATTAATACCCCATAATAATTGATTACACAGGCCCACAAAAAAAAGTGGAATAAATGTTCGCTGAATCCAACTCCGATCTCAGAATTTTCCCTGGACCCCCCAGTTTTCCCCTAGCCTAGGGGAAATGCCTGAAATCTTAGAAATTTCAGTATCTGTGAAAGCAATTTTGATCTACGCAATATTAAATGAAACAATATTATTTTTACGTATCTCGAGTCGCTTAGTTCGAATCTCACTGTAGAATTTCCCTAGAGTACCTAAGAATTCCACTAGCCTAGGGGAAAAAAATGTTATGCTGAGCAAAACTTGCGATTTTTGGAAGGTTGAATTTTAGCCCAAGAAAGCTTATACGATCGTATATTTTCGTATTTTGAGTTCCTGAATTCATTTCGGTCGTGAAAAATGTTCAGAATTTCCCCAGCCTATGAAAAAATGTAGAAAATTATGCAAACATCGAAATTTTATGCAGGCCTTTTTCGCACGGGAAAGCTGATACCGTGTTCATTTTTGTCATCAGAATTTTTATCCAGCTTCTCACAATTACCCCATCCTACGAAAAATGTGCAAAGATAAGGGAAAATTTCTTAGGTAACTTTAAAATTATAAGAAAATAGTAAAAAACTTTAAGAACACCTGAAAATCTTGGTGATTACAGTGAGGAACAAGGAGAACGTTTCCACCAAGATATCAAAGAAATGGAGTGACATTATCAGGGATGATGGCAGATTTTTGCTGATTGTTGAAGAGGGATGTTGCAGGTGAAAGCAAAAAAAGAAAAAGAAATCCACTCCGTCGGACGTTTGACGATAAAAGAACAAGGAAAATACGAACAAACTAAAATCATGCAATTTTTCGTAGGCTAGGGCAATTGTGAGAAGCTGGATTAAAATTTTGATGGCAGAAATTAACACGGCAACTTAGAAGACGGAAAGGTATTAGCTTTCCCTGTAAAGGCCAGCATGAAACAATTTTCTACGTTTTTCCCTAGGCTAGGGAAATTCTGAATTACTGTGAAACATTTTTCAGGTCAGATATAAATTCAGGAACTCAAAATACGAAAATATATAAGCTTTCTTGCGCAAAAATAGGCTAGTGGACTTCTCAGGTACTCTAGGGAAATTCCACAGTGAGATTCGAACTAAGCGACTTGATACGTGAAAAAATTATCGTTTTATTTAATATTGCGTAAATAAAAATTGGTTTTACAAGTACTAAAATTTCTAAGATTTCAAGTATTTCCCCTAGGCTAGGGGAAAACTGGGGGGTCCAGAAGAAATTCTGAGACCAGATTCGGATTCAGCGGCTCAAAATCCATAGGGGTGGCATACTCACATGTAAAGTTCATTCCACTTTTTTGTTTTTGTGGGGCTGTGTTATGTGTCTATACCATAGTTTCAAGTGTTGACGACAATAATAATACTTTATCTCTATGTCTATAACATTCGATAAAGAAATACCTTGTTATGGCCTAGGCCGATAAAAACTTTTATGAGGCAAGTAATTAGTTCGATTTTTCTCGCTAGGGGTATTGTTTTGACAAATTTATCCTTTTCAAAGAAATTAACGTACTAAACTGGTTTAATTTATTTATAATAAGCAATAATTTGTTTGTTTTACTGTTAATGTTTAATATTTTTCATTAAATTATTGTAAAATTAAATATGAATAATAAAACAAAAAGTGAGGTTAGGCAACCAAGAAAACGCACAATTATTTTTCTACGATTTAAATTATCTTTATGTTTTCAGTAAAATTAAATGTTAAGCACAGCTTAAACATTCTAAACTACCTATTTTTTAAATAAAAATCCAAACAAATTAAAATTAGATACCTACCTATTTATTAAACAATTAATTAAATTCAATGTAATAGCAAAAATCCATTTCTACTTAAATCATGTTGCTAGGTATTGTTAAACTATTACTGCTTCTAAAAGCAATAATAATTATTGTACATTTAATGTAATCTTTAACTAATAAATAAATGAGATTCTAAAAAAGTGAGGTTAGGCCGCTTTGATGTTGAATTAAATTGACCTAAATAAAGTGCTTTGAAGATAAAATGTTGTATGCCATTCGGCCAAGAAGTGCCTTTTTGTGCTTCGCTCAATTGTAGGCCTCCGCTACGCGTCGGCCTTCAAACCTTGAGCTTAGCACAAAAAGCCTTACTTCTTAACCTAATGACATAAATAACTATTATAGACCCACAATATATTACAATTATATACAATCGCTATAAATGTCAAAAACGTCTAATAGTTCTGTCCTAAAACCTTTTTAAAATATAAAACGGACTAAAATTTCCTAGTTGATACCATTTTTTTAATTTGCCAATTTAAAATTTTTATAATTTCGCAAATTGTGTAAAAATTGAGTTTAGAAATTAATAAAAAAAATTAATATTCTAAATACTAAATAATAATAATAATATAATACTTTCTTAAAAGAAGTTAGTTTTAGTAATAAAAAAGAGTATAATTAATGTACTACATTTAAAACACTAGTGTATTAAGTTACTTAATGAACTTGTGCATTAAATTGCTAAAAAGTAAGGTAACAGTTTAATAAATTAGATTAACCCGTAACCGGTACTGTGGTGTCTGGGAGACACTCATCAACGAACAAAGCCCTGTCCCACCCTCACCTTTTGTTTTAAAAATCTGTCGCTTCCAATACTTTTAAGTTGAGCAGTTATCAATATGCTCTCAGACTTTTAACAAGTTGGATTGTCAAAGGGACAAATTATTACAAGTCAAAGTGTTGAGGTGTCTAGTAGACCACTGCGTACCGTTTACGTAATTTTTATAAAACAATTAATTCGTTATGGATTCGCAACAAGGGCCTTCTAAAAGTGTCCAAAGTAATAAGAAGGGCTTTAAGGAAACTTTAATGTAGTGGTTTTATGAAATCTTCAGCGAAATAAGTGATATAGATGTATACTACATAACCATTATAGTGATTATGTCGTTGAAGATAATCATAGTGCTCAGCGATTCAGGACTTGTCTGTGAAGAGTCTATAGAAAATAATTTTATAGGGTCAGATAGTGAAGAATTTGAAATTTTTTAAGAATTTAAAAAAAAACAAAAAAGTTACTATGGAAAAAATAATTGTAAAAATTAGCTATAGTTTGAAGCAGTTATTTTTGCTGTTAAAAAAAGATATATTTAAATTTTTTTTGTTTATGTTATTTTTAAGGTATATTCTTCGAAATAAAGATCGTTTTATTTTGTTTGGTTTAATATTTTTTATGGTTTAATCACAAAGTTTGCACTACTGCACTTTTTGTACATGTTTTGATTAAAACCTATTTGTTTAAATTTTTCTTTTATTCAGGTATTATTTTTGGTGATATTCTAACTTTATATATATTTCCTAGTATCCCCAAAGCCTCAGATAAAAAAAATAATATAAATTATAATTTTAAAAGGCAGGTGTCTCTCAGACCCCTTAACACCGTTTATGGCCTAAAAGTCGTACAGTACCGGTTACGGGTTCAATAAAAGTGAGGTTAAACCCATCTGACAGATGTCAGATTGGTAAAAAGTGAGGTTTAAACCGCTTGGAAGTTAGCAGATGTCAGATAAAAGTCAAATGAAATTGACTTTAAATTGGTAAAAACATTACTCAGAATGCTCCGCTCGTGCATAATTAAACTTGTCTATTAAATGACGTTTATAAAACTAGTTACATAATATACTATAGTGACACTTAAATTTAAACGTCACAATTAGATTGTACAGAATTCAAAATTATTGTAACCAATAACATAATATGTACATATTATAATGAGCGCCAAAGATCAACTATTGGAAGTAGCAAAATTTTGTCTGGGATTTGTTTTGGTAATGACAGTATACAAAATGATAAGAAAATAAAATCCGCTAAACATAATGTATTGTGTTTATATTGTATTATTTACTAAATAATTATATGGCTATTGTAAACTATTTAATATAAAACCTTAAACTTTAAAATTTGTAATTTTTTGCAATTTTAACAAAATCCATGTTTTTGCCCACTCTATATAGAAAAAATAATATTGGCAACAAAAGTCATATTTTAAAAATCACGTCAAAATTATTCGTCCGCAAAATTCTAAATTCAAGTTACTGATATGTAAAAATAAAATGAGAGGAAGTGATAAAATAACTGAAATGGCAAAACTTGTTATTGGAGCATTTTTAATATTTACTGGAATTAAAATGCTAAGATGAATGACTGCCGAACTTGCAGATACACTAGATATTGTGTTGGTTTTATCGTATTAGTAACTATTTATAAATGGATTCAGTAAATTTTTAGAAATAAAACTGCCTTTTTAATTAATATTTAAAATTAAGATTAAAGTTATAAACGACAGTGCTTTTACTGTATAAGGTCTTCATCGTAAAGTAAGTTCATATGTTTATCCATTCTAACACAACATTATTTTTAAAATACATCAATTTTTAAAAACACGGGATATATATTTATATGCATATATGTATATAAGGTTCTTGAGCCGTGCAATTGGCAAGTCGTTATTCAAAATTGATTCAATTTGTGAAAATACCCCTAAATATACATATATCCATGTGACACTCTCGTGAAAAATGTGTACACTCTGTTTTTATTCGAAACATTTATATAAAGAGGGAGGTTTCCGTCTTTTTCTCAACGGGTACACTAAAAAACCGTAATGGCTTGGGGAGTGATAAAATAAGTGATTTATTTTGCGGCAATGAAATATGCGGTTATCAATAAAACTTGATGTGCGATAAGTTTGGGATAAACGGAAATATAGAAAAAATGTTTTTTGGTGAATTATATTTATTTTTATTTATCTTATATGCTTTTCAGCAATTTTATTTCTAATTCAGGTTTTGTACAGTATTATATATACAGAGAGTTAAAGTGGGCCGGTCGGGGTTTACAGTGGTTTTGACCAAGAAAAGTCCAATGATTATTATATAGTCATATTATGATATATGGGGAATACCATTCCAAATTTACCTATCAAATGAGTTTGCTGAAATTGGGATATTGGGATATAATGTTTTGTACGTATTTAAAGATATTATTTCTTTTAGATTGTGTCGGTCGATAAATTTTGAATCAAAAGCTATCGACCGACATAATCTAAAAGAAATAATATCTTTGATACGTCGAGTTTTTAAATATTTTACCATTTTAGTCGTCTATAAAAAAATGTGTGGGTACTTTGGTTTAAATAGTTATTTATGTCATTAGGTTAAGAAGTAAGGCTTTTTGTGCTAAGCTCAAGGTTTGAAGGCTGACGCGTAGCTTAGGCCTACAATTGAGCCAAGCACAAAAAGGCACTTCTTGGCCGAATGGCATACAACATTTTATCCTCAAAGCACTTTATATAGGTCAATTTAATTCAACATCAAAGCGCCCTAACCTAACTTTTTTAGAATCTTATTTATTTATTAGCTAAAGATGACATTAAATGTACAATAATTATTATTGCTTTTAGAATCAGTAATAGTTTGACAATACCTAGCTACATGATTTAAGTAGAAATGGATTTTTGCTATTACTTTGAATTCAATTAATTGTTTAATAAATAGGTAGGTATCTAATTTCAATTTGTTTGGATTTTTATTTAAAAAATAGGTTGTTTGGAATGTTTAAGCTGTGTTTTACATTTAATTTTACTGAAAACTTAAAGCAAATTAAACCTTAAAGATAATTTAAATCGTAGAAAAATAATCGTGCGTTTTCGTGGTTGCCTAACCTCACTTTTTGTTTTATTATTCATATTTAATTTTACAATAATTTAATGAAAACTATTAAACATTAACAGTAAAACAAACAAATTAGCGCTTATTTTAAATAAATTAAACCAGTTTAGTAAGTTAATTTCTTAGAAAAGGATTAATTTGTCAAAACAATACCCTTAGCGAAAAAAAATCGAACTAATGACTTGCCTCTTAAAAAATTTTATCGGCCTAGGCCATAACAAGGTATTTCTTTATCGAATGTTGACAACAATAAAGTTTAAATTATAGACCGCGTGGAGATAAAACAAAATTACTTGTTTTGAAAGTTTTTAATCTTTTAAATCGTGGGCCAATTATTTTTTCCATTATTTTACGATTTTAAAATTTTTTGAAAATTTTGCATTACGAAGTTGTAATTACCTATACAAAAACCTTTCTTCAGAAATGCAGTGTTTTTTTATAATTAATTATCACACATCAGGCATTTTAGACAATCTTTTAAAATTGCCTTAAAGCCTTAAAAAGATAGAATTTAAATATAAATACTGAAATATTATTGCCGTCCTAATATAAGTGAATATCTACATTTTTTGTCGAAAATGTCGAAAAGATTATCTTAAAGTATTTTAAAAAGATCTAAAAATTTCAAAAAAATAATTTTACAAAATAATAATTATGTTAATTATAATAATAAATATTATTATTATTATGATTTTTAAAATTTTTCTACAAGAATTGCGCAAAATTAAATGTGGTTTATCAAATTTATCCTCAAATTTTTAAATATTAAAAAAAAATCTAAATATTTTATTTATTGATATTAATTAAGATAGACATGTACCGTAGAAATGTTGACATAAAAGTTCGCATCCATTAAAGAACCAGAAGTGTTAAGATTATGAATTTTTCAATTTTGAAAAATGAGCCCATTTAAAAAAATCAACATATGAATAAATTAATATTCTCGATTGTTAATTGGTTAGTTTGAGTAAGTATACTTATAAAGTGTCAGATTTAAATTTAAATGGACGATTTAATTTTGAAATTGTTAAATTGACAATTCCAATTAAATTATTTATTTACAAATTTTAAGTTTAAGTAAATTGAAATTTAAGAATTAAAAGAAAATTACGAATTTTTCAACTTAAATTACATTGTCAAAGTGACAACTTAATTTATATCTCAAATTGAGAATTTTTTGAAGTATCAATACGCTAAAGAAGTAGCGGGTTTTTGCAACGCGCGCGCCATCTGGTGGACTTCGAATGCATTGGGTGAATTTAAGAATTGTCAACAATAAATTTAAAGCACCGATTATACATCATTTTTAAATGAATAGGTAGTTTTTTTACAAAAGAGAGGAAGGCAGAAGTCTTACTCGACAAATTTTGTTCAATTGCACAGCTAAATCACGCACGTTATTTGTGTTTTACGTTGCAAGGAAAACATTTTTTAGTACTTGATTTCGATTGATTATTCCTTATATCATTGATTAAGAAACTCAACGCTTAAATGCTTATATAGTTACGTTAGTGTGTGTATTTTATCAAAGGGTAAATTATTGTGTTTTTAATTGTAAATAAAATTTAAGAACTTAATCGTTGCATTTTTATGTTTTGCCAAAGGATCCAATTCGGTAAGTATATTTTTTTGTGCAGAATTAACCATTAATAACTTTACCTAATATAATTTATATTTAAGTTTAGAAATTAGTACAAAATAATTTTTGCACAAACATAACCTTAAAATCAATTATTTTTATATTTGTGTTCTCTAAAAAACGCCGACAACTGCATTTTAAACAACAAAATATACCTACGAATTCATGGCATTGCCATGTTGAACATAATATTATATATAATACATAATATAATGGTATTTTACCGTTAAGTGAAGACTTTAAAGAATTCTTAATCAACACTTTTAATAATGCTAAATGCTGGTTAAATTTAGACGACTTATTTGTTTGACGATTTTTACTGAATTGAAATGTTTACACTTTTCACGTTAATCACTACTAAAATGTGTTTTTATTGTATCTAATCTAAGGTACAATTTATATTTACCGAGACTGTATTTCTTCATTCAGATTAACACTGTTTATTGAAAAACCGGTAAAAACTCAACCCAGAATTTCCTCTCGAAATACACCCAACAACACAACAAATCGATCCACAGTTTTTTTTTCGATATTTTTTTAACATTTTCCGGCTTTATTCTCAAAAACAGTCGTTTGTAACCTAAGCGTTTGACAGCTGATTATTAAAAGTTCTACTTTTGTTACGATGATAACAGCCGAGTGGTGGCGCTACTAGCGATACTTCTTTAGCGTATAAATATTAGAAAACCCCATTCATACAGCCCGTCCAGAGTAAAACCGAATATATCTATATATATATAAATATATATATATATATGTGGCCTCGCCTCCCTCCAAGGCGCGTCACAGTAGCTTGTGTGATAAACGACATGACGAAAGGTCGAGCAAGTAAAAAATTAAATGATAATAATGCAAAAAATCTCATTAGCGATGCAGGCTATTTGCTTAGCTACTGTGTCGCGCGTTGGAGGGAGGCGAGGCCACGCCCCATATTTATATATATATAATAATAATAATAATAAGTAACTTTATTGTTAAATTAATGTAACAATAGGCGAAGTTCAGCAAATTGCCACATGGCTGCTGTTCTTCCACTTAACCTAGCTTAACAAATAAACTGTAGGTACTTATTCTAGCTACAGGCAAATAAATTTGTGCAATCAAAATAAGATACATAAACTGTTGCAGTTAAACTGCGTATAAACATATTGAAATATAATAAAAAGAATTTTATGATTAGCATAAATTAAAAAAGTTGTCAAAAATTAATTGTTTTAATTTGTTTTTAAAAAGTAAAATTGAGCATGCTTTCAAATTGTTAGGTAACAGGTTATAAAAAAATGCGATATTATAGCTAAAACTTCTTTGATAAATAGAGGTTGTGTGCTGAGGGATTGTGATAGTACTCTTGTGTCTTAAATTTAAGTGATGTACATCGGTTCTAAATTTTATTTTATTATACAAATATTGAGGCAGCTTAGTAGTCACTATTTTCTTGAAAAGAACAAGGGAATGCAATACTCGCCTCTCTCTCATCTTAAGCCAACTCAACTGTTTGATCTTAGGTATAATATGATCTCTGCGCCCAATACCACAAATAAAACGTATACACATGTTTTGTATTAATTGAATTCTATTAGAATCCTCTTTGGTAAGACAATTACCATAAACGGTATCTCCAAAGTTAAAATGGGATAAAACAAGAAAATCACAGAGCATTTTCTTGGTTTCTAATCTAATTATTTGACGAAAGGGAAAGAGGAGTTTTAAATTTAAAAAAGATTTTCTGACACATGAGGAAACATGACTTGAGAATCGCAATTGGTTGTCCAGTATAATGCCTAGATTTTTGGCCGATTTTACTATTTGTAGTTGATTATTATTAATATAAATTTTCACGTGCTCTATAAGGCTGCAACTGAATTTTTCCTTCCAAATATCAAAACTTGTGACTTTTCCGGATTAATATATATATATATATATATATATTCGGTTTTACTCTGAACGGGCTGAAATATAGTATGCGGAAACTTTATTAAAATTGAATATTTTGAAGAATTTGTTTTTAATAAAAGTTAATCTAAACTAATTTTTACAAAAAAAAAAAATAATAAATCGGTGTCGATTACTCAAAAGAATTTAATAGGAATACAAAGTACAAATTTGAAGACAACCAAGTTCTTTTCAAGGAAACTCTACGTTGTCAGCACAGCACAGAATCTACGTAGATACTGTATTTTAACTTGTTTACGTTCGAGAGAATAACAGTTACTTATATAATATGCAATTAAAACTTGTACTTTTTAAATTTATAAAAAAAAGCACGTCCGAATTAGTCTAAAATGGTTGTTTTCATTAAAAAAGCATACAGTGCACTGCAGTGAATAGACCAAGTACAAGTTTTGCTTAATTTCTCGGTTTAACTTCGGAAGTTGGAATAAATCAGGGCGGCAGAAAGAGGCAAAAATCATTGCACTAAAAAAAATTAAAAAAACTCATAATTTTTAACGACCTCTTAAAATGCAGAAGATTAGCATAAATCTTGAGAGTACATATAATAATAGCATCAATCCATGAGATATATAGGTTAATTCGCTTATAATGACGAAGGTAAGTGGGCAGAAAATGATATAGGAAATTGTTTAAGCCTATGGTAATTGAAACGTGGATATAGCACGCAGCGGTGGAGCGTTGTCTTAATGTATGGACCCTTTGTGCAGTCATAGATTCTTAATCGCGATAAATTAAGCTGCATAATTGAATCATACGTAACATCTTAATTAATCTGCGAAGATATGTTCTGGTATGGTGCATTATATTCTACCGACGTTCACATAAATTTCGGCATATTATTTCGGATTGTCTAATTTCCCTCACCACACATATTTGCCTAACGCAAACATGACAGCCTGCTAGACAGATTGTCGAAATCTGAAACGATATTAATTATGAAACAGCACGCGGTGTTACTCTTCGCTCTTTGCTCTTAGACCCGAAATGTTGTCAATCGACGTGTCGCGTTCGGTTTTCACGCCACAAAACTTATGTGACAAAATGTCTTATTAAAAATTATCAATTTAACCATTTTTTGTATTTTCATTCTACGGATTCTAGGCAAAATGCCCACCGTCATTTTTGATAGGCCGTTAAAAATTCTTCAGTTTCCTCATTAAATTCCTGTCTAGGCTAAGTCAAATTTTCCCCACTATAAACTTGTAAGGAAATATAGGGAAAATCTTTAACATCAATCCTAACATTTCATTCGTATCAATCGATAGAATTAAAACAAAATAATAATAATTGTTAAAACAAAAGTTTTATGGAATATTTCAGGTGAGTTACCACATTATGAGACTGTTATCCATTCAAACACACCCCAAAGAATCCACTAGTATTAGATACAATTCCATCCTTAAGTGACGACTTGCGTAAATTAATTGGGTCTAAAACAGTAAATGCACACTATACACATTTCGCAAATAGTATAAAAAGAACCACTTTGGTTTTTACACCTTATTTAAACAACACTGCATATAGAACTGTCACTGCTACTGTAAAAAGCGAAAAGCGTTACCATGGAAACAAACCACTTGTTGTTGTTGTCGCGTTTAAATCCTAATTATCCTTTACTTTTTAAGTTTTTTAATTTACTTTTTTTCTTAAAATATACACTGCGCGTAACACATAATAAGTAAAAAAATTCTACGCCTTTACCAACTTATATTTCAGTTAACGTGTTCAAGAGTTTTTCGGCGGGCGCAACCGATCTAAGAGATACACCAGTTAAAATATTGCACGAGGACCAGTGGCGGCTCGTGGCAGTAAAATTTGTGAGTTCTGCCAGTGGGGTTTAAAAAAATGTGGCGCAGTTGGCATTTAATTAAATGGTACCTACAGATAATTAATTAAATCATAATTAAATCATACACCACATTCATTCTTACAAAAGAATACAACAACAAACAGAAAACACAAAAATACACCGAATTAACAGTCTTCTAGTTAAAATAACAAACGTGAACGCGAAGCGAAAAACAAACGACCGGGAAGTAGGAACTGTATGTTGGTGCAGCTCCGATTTGGCTAAAATTTCGCCATCTTAACCCAGGACCAAGAGCGGCGCGGAGCAAAATTACGGTATTGAAATGGGTGCCAGAACTCGAAAGTGGCCCAGCTTTGTTTTATTGTAAGCGTTAAGCGTTATAGACCTTTACCGGTCGTTTGGATGACTGTAGTGGCCAAGTACGGCGACACGGCAAATGTTTATAATAAAAACTTTTTATGCAGCCTTGCGTTTGAAATATTTATACACTGTCGCACTTAAATATTAAATAATTAAAAAAATAGTCAAGTAATAAGAAAATTTTGGGAGTTCTGCAGCTCTGCAGCCCTTATACACTAGCCGCCCCTGACGAGGACGCACTGTTTTTATAGGCATAACTACCCACCCTTCAGTAGCTTCATATTTTTAGGACTTCTACCGATATGTCTACTGCAGTTTGTGTTTGATCGCCTTGTAAGGGGACGGCAGGCATTTTGATCTGCTAGATACAGTGTGCCCGATTGCGTTATACTGTAATATTTACAAAATTTTAACTTTTTATGAACGAAAGTATTGATTTATTACTTTTTGTATGCATTTTTACTTAAATTTATAATATGATAGTTCAGCAAGAACACTGAGAAAAGGAAATATTTAATATTAAGAAATCAAAACAGTTGCGATTTTTTTAAAATATATGTTAACTATTAAAAAATTTCTTAATCGTGAACAAATTATATACTAATTATTAAAACATCGTCCGGTGATTGTGTTTCAGACAAATAAAGGATAAAGTTGTGTTAGAACTGTGATATATTAACAGTTAATATACCTAAATTCGAATTATACGTTTTAACATTTGTCAACATAATTTTAAATGCAATATGCGCAAGCATGTGACGTTGCCATAGTTTTTTACAAAATGGAACTTCGATATATTAACAGTTAATATATCTACATTTGCTAATACGTTATGAGCTTCTTTAATTCAACTTAACCAGTTCTTAGACCCAAATTAATATTTCTTTCGCCATATCCAACTCATCGATTTGTTAATAGTTAACGTGCCTCGTTATTAACAAATATTTCGTTCTCTCAGTGAAGAAGAACAACCACCTCAAAAACGAAGATGTTTACCATGTACTTCAGAATCGGGTATTAGACGGCTTTCTAAATAAACTGCAAAAGATTAGTTATATTTGATTTTATTTGCGCATTTTATTTATGTATAGTATTTAATAAGTTAGTATATAGTATTATAAAAAGTAGTGTTAATTATTTATTTGATAAAAAATATAAAAAAGCACTTTACCAAGCCTATCTGAAAATTGAATCTGTCAGATCACTGCGCCCGAACTCGTGCACAAAAGACGTGCGCCCGCCGGAAGGTTAAAGCCCTTTTTTTAATAATAAAAAACGCTTAAAAAAACTTTTATAGGGATATTTTTTTAATTAAATAAAAAATATGCTGTGAAAGACCGTATTTTTGTTAGTATACCCTAAAAATGTTTTGCAAATTAAACGAACATTAACGAAAATACAGCGCTTCAAAGTCGTCAAAAATGACCACTTTTCAGCAAAATAACCAAAGGGGTCATTTTTACCGACTTTTAAGCGATGTATCTTTGGTACTGTTTGTTTGATTTGTACAAAATTTTCAGGGCGTACTAACAAAAATATGGTCTTTATTAAAATTTAATAAAAGGGCTTTAAAAATATTTTCTCGAAAAACCCTCGAACACGTAAACTAAAATATAAGTTGAAGTATTTTTATACACAATATCATAAAGATTGGTAAAGACGTTTTAGAGTTACAATGTTTTGTTACTTATTATGAGTTAATTTTGAAGCGCAGTGTATATGTTTAGAGCCTTTTAAATTAAAATAAAAAATAATTATAAAATCATTTAAAAAGTTGTTTGTTTATTAAATTAAATGTAATAAAATGACAAAATATTTTTTTTAAGTTGGTATCTATCGCTATTTAAGTATAATAGCAACTTCCTTTAAAACCTCCTTAAACCAACAAAACCATCATATTATTAAATTACTTTTTTCATAAATTAAAATTATTGTGTTGTTTTATTTTTTTATTTATTTTGTATGTATGTTGAATAAAATATCCGCATTTTTTTAACATTGCTTTTTTGTGCCTTTTTACCTGCGTATTTTTCCTGGGTGCCTTTTTAGGCTTGGACTTTATTCTGAGATTATAGGTAATATAGTTCGATCGCTGTAAGTTTAATATCGCAACGTCATCAGCCATGGCTGAAATGTATGCATGCATTTCCCACCGTAGGCAGCGTTATAAAATTAAAAAATTAAAAATTAAAGTGATATACATAAGTATCTAATGCAGAAATTCGTTTACAGCTTAGGCTAACCAATTGGTTGCGGTGACATATTTAGAAATAATTTCCATGTTGTTCATGTTTAATGATATTTAATAAATATTAACTTTAATAATATTTCAGGTAGTAAATGTAGATATGCAGCAAACCCATACATGTTTCTAAGTAACCTAATATTTTTATTTCTTAAACTAAAACTAGTTTTTAAGTAGCAACCCATAATTAATTAAACAAAAATTGTATTTTTCTTGTGTGTGCAAAGAAAGTAGGTACTTTAAAAATTTTTATTACAATTTCGCTCATTTTATTATAATTTATATTACAGAAAACCAAATCTTAAAAAAAATTATTTAAAATGTACAGAATATGGAATATATAAAGTCATAAGAGTCCCTGAATTTTACAAAAGTATATGTATTATACTCAAGATAAAATAAATATTTAAAAGTAGGTTAATACGATTTTAGGGCGCACTGAAAAATATATAAATCTGTATATTCACGTTGAAAGCATAAAGTTTATTTCCGCTTACCTTTATTTATTTAATATACCGCCATAAAATAGCTTATTGATCATAAAGAAATTGACAACACGAAATATATTCCTGTCTATATTAATAAAAACTCGAGCATATTTTTATAACTTAATTTTAAAAAATAAATTGAAATGTTTTAATACAAAACATTAAGCTTCATTGGAAATTCCACGAGGTGGTTTTTACAGCTTTAATATTATTTTAATGTAATCTATAAATGATTTATGGATATAAATCGAGAAGAAACAATATACAGGGTGATAATTTAGCTATACGCATAAAAATACACAACACCTTTTACCCAATACATTTTTATAAACATTTTATTTAAATTATTTCCGAAAATAAAAATATTTAACAACTTTATGCGTATAGGTTAAAAATAAGGCCTCTGGATGCCAAGCAACATTTTTTTAAATTGATTTAAGAACAGGAATATATAGTAAAAGCTACATTTTATCCAAAGAATATAGTTAACTGAATTCTAAGATTAAAAAACAAAGTCATAAAACAAGAACAATTTTTAACTTTAAATATTATTTTCTTAAAACTAAAGAAAATGTAACTATTGGCTTCTAGGGGCATCAAATATAAGGGGCTGTTATCAAACCCAGCCAATTCCATTTGATGAAATTTTCAGAAATTTCAAATACGCCATTAAAGTATTCATTTGAAAAAAATAAATAAACTACTTAGATATATGGGCAATAACTTAAGGTATGATATTTTTACTGAATCATTTTAACTAAAGTCGTATTTTTTTCGAAAAAAGTGTTGATAACAGTATTGAAGTTGGCTGTGTTTGGTATGTTATGATCGTGTGTGAAACTTCTGACCGACTTGACCAATTAAGGCCATATTTTCACATTATATTTGTTTTATCGTGACGATAATTCATATATATCGATGGTTATTTGACAAAACATCGTAAGCGACAATTTTGTTGAATTACTTTTTATTTTATCAAAGTGTCAGTTACGTTAAGCTGCACATGTTAACATAATAGTTATCCCAATTTTGGAATCTAATATTGGTCAGTTTGAATATTTTTATTATTGTAAGCGCCTCTTCTTTTTAATTTGTTACCGATTTATAACGTAAGTGCCTATATGTTCCCGGCAAATAATCGTAAGCAACTCCAAGACATGGCTTTTGCGATTTAACATTGTGTCGCTTACGATAATATTGTGCTCCCGCCTTGATCTATTAAGGCGTTATTCCCGCTCTAAACAGTTTATTCGTGGGTATACCTGCATCGTGGTTATTGCTACCAAGTTTTAAAACAATATTTTATTTGATCAAAAGCTTATAATTCCTTTTTCATCGCATTATTAATAGTTATTCTAATTATAATGGTTTTTACGTAATGTGGTTCGTTAAAAGTGTTTTTTGTAGTAATTATATGTTGGTATAGCGTAATAGTATATTACGCAACAAGTGTGGGAAGTGGCAAATTACGCATGAGTGGAAAAAGTTGCGCACGAGCGAAGCGAGTGCGCATTTCCACGAATGCGTAATTTGCCTTCCCACACGAGTTGTGTACTATACTTTTTCTACGACCACACTCTGTTCGCCTTAAAAAAAATAAAAAATAAAAACTTCCAAAAATTTTAATTTATTTATGCCAATGAACCACTTACATTTCTTTATAGTAATTATTAATGGTAACTGTACAATTATTAAACGTAAGGGAAGGATTTGCATTTTCTTTATTACAATTGACAATTATACTATCGTTGTTTACCGACTGGTCCACATTAATAGTTTCAGAATCATTAAATACAGAAGTTTCTCCACTTTTTTTATTGCAATTGGCTAGTATACTATCAATGTTTCGAGCCGGATATACATTAGCAGCAGTTTCAGATTTATTAAATATATTTTTTGATAATTCTATGTAGTTTATTACAAAATTTTTGTGTTCAAGTTTCATCGCCGTACACTGACAGTCGTCAAATATTGACAGTTCGCAGCAGCTTTACCAACATAACCTTAATAATATAAACAAAAATCCCCAGAAAAAAACAAAATAGACAGAAAAACCCTAAAAGTGTGTTTTTTTATTACCATTACGCACGTGTGCGTAATGACTAACTTTCAGTTATTAAGACTTTTACTGTAATGATCAAATTAGATAGTGGTCGTAGAAAAAATAATTTGACTCACATTTATAACGGTTAGTTCATGCTACCATGGGTTAGATCATAGATCCTACACAAGGAGTCCGAACATCATGTAAACAAGAATCTTCCTAAGATAAGAGGGCGCTGGTGTTCCGTTTATTCTGAAACAATCAGCGCCGCTGGTGGTGAAAAAAAAAACTTAATTTGTACAACTAGTCAATTTCTCCTAATAAGTTCGGGCTCCTTGTGTAGGCTCCATAGGTTAGATACTGGTTTGTGAATAAAAATCGTTCGTTTTTTTCAAAGAAAGCTAATGTAGAATTTCATTTTCAAACATTGGCAAAATATCGTTGTTGATATTTTATAAATTAATTTTTTTGTATTTTTTTTTTATTTAATAATAAAAGTAAAAAAATAAATGACGCTAACGATGTTTTGACAAAAGTAATCATCAAATCTATATCCCACAAGGTAACGTAAATGTAACTTAAGCGACAAGACTAATTTTCTATTTTCCTAAAGATGTTCTTATAAAATATCGTATGCCATAAAATTTAATGAAAATTTTAGATTGGATTCGATCTTACTTAAATATTTGAATTCTATATTATTAAAATAATGCCTTACCAGTTTTCAGATAAATAACTTTAAAAATAAATCTCCCACGCAAAAAAAATCTCTCCTGTAAAATTTGGGTTTGGTCGCTTACGATGTTTTGTCAAATACCCATCGATATGCTAGGATCTGACAGGTGGAGCTGTAGTTATTAACGAATTATAATATAATTATATATTAAATAATATATATATTATATATTATATTCTTTAATTAATCCCGGCTCATTCGCCATTTTTGATACAAATTATATTAAATCTTAAAATTTTATTAATAAAAAGCTATATATCTTGCAGAAATAATTTAATAAAAGCTTGAAATTTTAAAAAACTGTAGCAAATATATTTTTTAACCTTTACAATCGTCATACAGGGTAAATAATAGGGGTGGAAAAACACCGAATTCCTTTAAAGGCAAAAATAAGTATAAGCAAAAAATTACCTTAATAATGGGTTTCGATAAATATTTTTGTATGGTGTGGCGTGTGCCCCGAATTAATACTACCATTAATAATAGTTAGATTGCCGCGATAATGGCGGATTTAAATCGTGCCCGGATTCTAAACGTGATTCCTCGAATGGAATATGGGAATTCTTGTTCATACAATTAAAATTAAACCTACAATGAAACACTGTTAAACTAGAAACAAATAGGTATGAAAATGTTTTAAATAATAATACGTTTTTCTTTTGATTTATTTATATTTAAAGAAGGCCTCTATAATTTAAAATAATATTTTTGTTTTAATATTTATATATAATTTTTTATAAATTTAATGATGCTAAATCTAGCCCTAGAAACAAATAATAAAATACGATAATTGCATAGCACATAATCTGACTATAATATGTGCTTTCTCCGCCTGGTCTATACGGTAATATTATTATAATTTTATTTACATACATATACAGTGTGACCCATTTGTTTGCGACTCACCCATGTTAAATCTTTATTTATTGTGCAATTTTAACCGGATTTGTTTTAAAGTGTAGCTCTTGATAAACCGTATTTTTGGAGCAAAAATGACATATTTTTACAAAATACAAGGTGTACCTACTATGTTGGTGTTTAAGAGTAAATTTTTAAGAAATAATATTAGCGATTTAAAAAAAATCTATGCACAGCTCTGAATTTACCAACCCTCAAAACGACCCTACTAAATTTTATTAAAAACTTTAAGTAGAAACAATTTTATATGCCAAATTAAAAATGAGCAATAAAAACTATTTAATTTTTTTTATTTTGTCAAGATATCCATGAAAAAACATTGAAATAAAATTAAACTAATAGTACCATGGTATAAATATTCCTATGCTTCTTCTTCTTCTTCTTAAGTTATTGGCTTTTAGTTAATTACAAACTATTTGGTATTCCTATTGCTTAATTTGACAAATAAAAAACGCAATAAAAACTTAAAACAAAAAATAAAGAATTTAAAAAAGTTTATTATTTGATTTTCCTCACCTCTACTGTACAGGGTGATCCCCTATAATGTCGCTCCCCTTTAACTTTTTTATTTTAAGTGTCCCAAAAAATTTAAAAGTGTGGTTATATAGGTACCAAAAAATACTTTCTTTATGTACTTATAGAGAAAATTGATCAATATAAAGGGAAAAACAAAAAGTTTATTTTTTTCAATTGATCACCCCATATATGAATTTATTTTTCGATTCCTTGTAAAATTCTGAGCAAAATTCATATAACAAACCATATACCTAAATTCAACCGTTTCTGAAATATTCGCATTCTAAATGTTATCATTAAAATTTAATGTTCTTTTAAACTGTTAGAAATCAAAAAGCCTCAGTATACCAAAATTGTTATTGAAAATAAATTACTATAGTGACATTATGTCAAATTGTCTTGTTAAATAAGTAAAAAAGGCGTAATTAGACAGAGAAATACAAACTATTTCAACTTATTATCTTAAAATTAATTTAAATATTTTAGAAACGGTTGAATTTAGGTATATGGTATGTTATATGAAATATGCTTAGAATTTTATAAGGAATCACAAAATAAATGCATATATAGGGTGATCCATTGAAAAAAAATAAACGATTTGTTTTTCCCTGTATACTGATCAATTTTCCAATTTTCTTTAGACATAGAAAAAAGTATTTTTTAGTACCTACATAACCACACTTTTAAATTTTTTGGGACACTTAAAATATAAAAGTTAAAGGGGGGCGACATT
This sequence comes from Brassicogethes aeneus, assembly GCA_921294245.1. Classification (NCBI taxonomy): domain Eukaryota; kingdom Metazoa; phylum Arthropoda; class Insecta; order Coleoptera; family Nitidulidae; genus Brassicogethes; species Brassicogethes aeneus. The sequence goes on from OV121134.1 coordinate 54,667,267, forward strand.
ATAGGGGATCACCCTGTACAAGTACTACGGGCTAGGGTAATTCAAGCCTGAGCAGCCATTACTCCACAACAAATATGAAAGTATATTAAAATAAATGGTGGATTAGTAGTCCCGCAAACAAATTCTTTCATTTACCAAAAATTTCGTTTAATGAAGGCAAAAATAACTGCAGATTTAGGTTTAACGCGTCTAAATCTTCTTGTTTATATTATTTGTTTTCTACTTCCATACTAATTCGTTATTAGAAATTTTCTACCTGTACTATAATGAGATCCATTATGATACAAAATTTTACGATATAGATTTTTAACCAATAGAAATGCAATGCACAGCAAAATTAACCAATAAAAATGCGATATTCTGTAAATATCAACTATTGCCTTGGACATCTGACAGATCTAGATTTATCAATTTTGACAAGTTACTGCTTACCTAGAACATTTTTAGACTTTAAAAAGGTACATGTGCGAAATTGAATGTAAAATTAAAAATTTAACTCCGCCAAAAATCGCCGCAAAAGTCGCAAACAACTTTTTACCCTTAAAATCAGCAAAAAAGTACGGAACATTTCGGAATTAGTGTTTATTTTCTCCTTTATTATGATAGTCGTACAAAAAATAGTGTTACTTCCATTTAATGGGCCACTAAAGAAGTAATGAACAAAATTAACAATAAACTAATATTATTAATTTTTATTTTATAGGTAAGGATCATGAAAATCTCAAAATACTATTGGTATGTAAGTATTTTGCATGTTACAATAAAGAGTTTGAAATTACAAAAATGTGTATACCATTCAAATACTGTAATCTTATACATTTTGTGTACCGATCACCGTGTTCGAAAATGTTCTAAGACTTGTGATCTTTATTCGTATCCTTAACAATAACAGTACACGTTCGAATACTTATCATAGTAAGACGTATCCTATAGTACCGAGACCTTTTAAAACATACAAGCCAAAACTCATAAAGTGCAAATAAACTATAGTGTAACAACTACAGTGAGTAGAGACTACCCTACGGTCAAGGAAGTGTTAAGTGATAAGTGACAGCTTCCGGGCGGTCTAACCACCTGTCAATGCGCTCTTCACAAGACAAACAATATAGTCTAAGATCCCAAGTAAGGTCGACCTTCACCCATCTGCTTACCAGATGAAAATTATATTTTATCAAATAAAATATGTTTCTGAACATAAACCAATAGGGTTGCCATAAAAAATATGATCAAGGCTAGCTATAATAAATAAAAAATTAAAAAAAAAATAATTATTTTTTTAAATTTCACCGACTTGCTTGCCAAATGAACGAAATTCCAATGGAAAGCATAAAACATACAGAATATGTAACAGCTAGGTTGCCTACCTTTTTCTGGTCCCTATTACCTGGTTGCTTTGTACAGGGTGATCCCCTATAATATATAATTTAGGTATATGGTTTGTTATATAAATTATGCTCAGAATTTTACAAGGAATCGAAAAATAAATTCATATATACGGTGATCCATTGAAAAAAAATTAACTTTTTGTTTTTCCCTGTATACTGATCAATTTTCCAATTTTCTTTATACGTAGAAAAAAAGTATTTTTTAGTACCTACATAACCAAACTTTTAAATTTTTTGGGACACTTAAAATAAAAAAGTTAAAGGGGGGCGACTTTATAGGGGATCACCCTGTACAAAGCAACCAGGTAATAGGGACCAGAAAAAGGTAGGCAACCTAGCTGTTACATATTCTGTATGTTGTATGCTTTCCATTGAAATTTCGTTCATTTGGCAAGCAAGTCGGTGAAATTTAAAAAATTAATTAATTTTTTTTAGTTTTTTATTTATTATAGATAGCCTTGATCATATTTTTTATGGCAACCCTATTGGTTTATGTTCAGAAACATATTTTATTTGATAAAATATAATTTTCATCTGGTAAGCAGATGGGTGAAGGTCGACCTTACTTGGGATCCTCTACTAATAGAGGATAACCAAGTGAGGAAAGGCCATCTGCAAAATCCTATAAGTAACCCTAACCATCTGCATGACCTAACACATATTTTGCAACACTAACTACGACATGTACTTTAAAAAAAATCCTAAGTGAGACACTTTTCGCTTGAACACTAGAAAAAAAAAAACATTAACAAAGTGCATCAGTAACATTGGTAAGACAATAGTATCCAAACAACAACAAAAAAACAAAAAAAAAGCCGCTCACCTACCGCGGTCAATCACAGCAAAGCTGAGTAGGACAATAAATCTGTCAATAACAAAGGTGAAAACCCATTAATTTAAAAGGACGGCCCTAACAAAATAAAGTATAAACGAGACCAAAAATAAACATTTAACACCACGAACTTACAATAAATTAAGAAAACATAAACACAGAAAAAACACACCTACCGAATTCTAATGGATTTCTTAATATACAGTAGAAGTCTGTGTCGTAACTAGGCTGGTAATGGCCTTAAATACGCACTATAGGGTCTCTCTAGTTCTTCGACAGAGAGAATACCTACCTCGAGTAACTTTACAGTGGAGAAATAGGGTTTGAGAATCAGTTCAGGTTTTGTGGTTTAATTTAAATGCCAAAATAACTTAAACTTTTTTATTCTATCATAGAAATATATACAATATATACAAAATCATAAGTAAAGGATATATACATAAACTAAAGGTCTATCGTAGACAGGTATTATACAATTGTATGTGTACGAACTGGTTAATATTTCGTTCTTGATACCCCAAAAGGCAACAGGCAGGTACAGGCTCCGTTTTCCTCCACAGACAGGCAGGTTCACTTGCAACTGGGGCTATAACCCTTATGTGCATAGAGAATAAATATACTGATACCGCACAGATAGGTACAATTGTACCTTATACTAGAAAACATGTTTTTGTTTTGCGAAAGCAAGTTTTTGGAATTGTTTAATGTTTTTTGTTTTGGTTAGTATATCTCTCTAAAGAATTAAAAGCTTTGAAATAAAAAAAAAATATATAAAAAAATTGTTTTGTTCTGCGTAGGCCGTTTGGTGGAATTGTTTATTTTGGTTTAAATTCAACGCATTGAAATATTTTAGTATTGATTCGGTTTTATAAGTGTTTGAAGACATGGAGGGCCAAAGGGAATTATGTCGTTATCACATAGCCAAAGAACTTTTTATCAAGATTTAGGACGCAGCCTCGCAATGGGTAATATTGAAAAACTCTCGCAAATCCCAAATGTTTTAAACATATTTTCTACCAAAAATTCACTATAATCGATGATGGGGCATCCACTGGTACCATCAGGGTCATCATTTGCTACGGAAAATAAACCTCAATAATCTAAAGGCCCTAAACCAGTAGTGGGATCATACTATATTTGCCGAAACAAAAATAAAAAGCAAAGAAAAACCAGAAAATGTTGCAGCGTTTGCAAAATCCCAATATGTGATGAACATGCTCAAACCATCACAAAATGTTTTACTTCTGAACTGTAATTATATATATATATATATTATATCTATATATTTGTGAATTTATTGTTGATTTTATTTCCCCCCCAACCTATTAATTTTTAACTTAAACACATATAGGTACGAATGTACCTATCCGTGCTTAAATGGGATAATAAGTTTGGGATTAAAATAAAAAATTTCTACGTAAGGTAAATGTTAAAATTTTTACATAAAATGCATTATATTTCCTTATTTTAAGATGTCATAAAACATGTACCATTTTTAAATTAAATTAAATAAGTTACTGCATAACAAAAATTAAAAAGGTACACCTGTACCTTTCCGTGCACATAAGGGATAAAGAAGAAATATTATTTGCAACATATATAAGTGAGGTTATGTTCACGGGGATGTTAAATATTGATAAATTATTAATTACAGGACGGGTGGCAGGATAGCAAATAGGTTAAATACGGCATACAAGCTCAGCATAACAGCCCAGCATACAAGCCCCAGTTTAACCTACTGTTTTTATATCACTAGAAACTATAGTCCTTGTGCATTCGAGTATCGGTATTGGTTCTTCCATCCAGTATTAGACCAGTCGGAATTTGAGCCACCAATAGACTGATTTTATTAATGTCCAAATCCGCCTTTTATAGCTAAAACTTGCACAAAGAAACCATGTAAAAACCACATCACGCAGTTCTGCTCCATTGGGTTGTCAAAATTAGTTGTTTTAGTACATGGTACGGCATCTGTTGGCTGGTGGATGTACTACCTCTTGCAGGTAACAGAAAACTGTGGTGAATTACTACTGCTTCATTACATCCCCCTCTTACAATATTATTGTTTTTAGATCACTAAAAACAACGGTCGTACACAGGATTTAAAAGAAATACCTGGAAAATAAAAATTAAATTATTAAAACCAAATTAAAAAATTTCTTCTAAAACATCTTCACGGCTCCGGGTTCCGGGTCCTCTTCCGTGAATAAGGAATGGCCGTTGGGAACTTTACCCAATCCCTTGGCGGTAAGCAATTCCACCGTCGCATTGTTGCAGGTCCGGAGTTGGTGCAAAGTTTGGCACAAATCGTCGGTATCCGGAGGCCGTTTCTAGGACTTGATGAATTGCTTGTACTTGTGGCACCGGGTATGCCTCCTTTATCGAGACGTCGTTGATTTTCCGAACATTTGTGCAAAATCGTGGCTCTCCATTAGCTTGCTTGACCATCACTGTTGGTGAGCTCCAAGGACTATGGGAGGGCTCGATTTTATCTGAGAACCTTTGATCAACTTCGTCGTAGATTTTCTTTATGGCGGGTTCTTTGATACGAATATTATGTTGTATCAGGCTGTTATTTGTATCACAGGACTTTAATTCGGTGGGCATAAAGTTGGCCACTTTCTGTTGTTCTTCGGGAATCAGGTTTTTCTGGATCAAGGACAACAGGGCCGGACTTTTTACTGGTTCTTCTGGGTTTTCTGGTTCATTTTCTGGGTTTTCTGGACTTTCTGGTTTCTTTTCTGGATTTTCTGGTTTTACTGGACTTTCTGGTTTCTTTTCTGGATTTTCTGGTTTATTTTGGGTTAGGTTTTTCAATATCTTATGCTTGGATATAAAATCCATCCCCAAAATAATACTTTCCACCAAATTTGGTAGAGAATAAAACTGGTGTTGCGTGTATTTGTTGTCAAATTGACAACCAAGGGTGTAGGCCCTAGTGACTGGTTGTAGGGACCCATCAGCCAATTGTACCTGGGTAGTACATTGTTGTCCTGGTTGATTTGATATATTTTCTACCACGGATTTACCGATATATGAATATATAGCTCCGGTATCCAAAAGGGCATCCCATTCTATCCCTTTAATTTCCATTTTAAGGAACATTCTGGGGTCGTTAGCTACATTTTCGGGTTGATTGGCTAATCCATTGGGAATTATCATCGGAATTTTGGCATCACACTGTATATTTTGTACTGAGTACGGTCCTGGTGAAGCCGGTAGGGACAGGAATTCAGACGGCTTCAGTTCTGGCTCCCTCCGGAGTTTTCCGGGCGTGGGCATGTGCAGTCTTTTGACCAGACATCCTGCTTGCCACACCTTGAACAAAATATTCGGCCCCTTTCGCGACATTCAGTGCGAAAATGCCCCTCTTTACCACACCGCCAGCACACACGTTTTCGGTCGTATACTGGGGTATTCGGTGGCTTCACTGATGGATTTGTTGGCCGGTTATGGGTAGAATACTGTTTTGCTGGTAATATTGGGGCTACATGGGGAATTTGAACCACCCTGGCAGGTTTTTGTGCCTCTATCTCTTTTTGCAGGCTTTCAAACTCCTCTGCTTGCCCCACCAAATCTTTAACCGACTTGGCATCGGTGCGCCGGATGTATTGTCGATATTCTGGGCGTAAATTTTTATACAGAGTGTATAATTCTTGCTCTGGAGTATATTTGCCATATCTTCTCATAAGTGACTGTATTTCAATCATATACTCCCTGAAACTTTCTTTGGGCCTCTGATTTCTTCGAGAAATTTCCTCCAGCAAGTCTTCGGTATACCTGCTGGGAAAGTAAGTTTGCTTGAAATCCTCTATGAAATCATCCCAGTCATTCCAGCCAGCCTTCCAGTTTCTGTACCACAATAATGCGCTTCCTCTTAGTAGCTCTGGTAATGCTTTAAGTAGATTTTCCTCATCAAAGTCATAGCATTCTTTTAACTCTTGTATTCTTTCGAGGAATGATACTGCATTACTATTGCCATCAAAGTATATATTCTACTTTCGAACCTGGTCACAGACCTTTCTATCATCAGCAGGTGGGCCTAAAAATGAGGTTTCCCACAAGGGTAGATTGGCTGGGGTTTCTTTGGTTCCGGTGACATGATTTCTTAGTCTTAAACACAAATCGTTTACTGTACCGGTTGCTTCTAAGCCATAACCCGTACAAACGTCGATTAAACCTTCCTTACGAAGCGTGTAAATCCAACTTAACCCTGTTTTCTCCCCAGTTGCAGCTGAGCCGTCGGTTGAAGCATTTCCAGCCTCTGCCTGGGAAGGGCCTTGTGTTTTAACCTGTTCGTCGGGTTTTTTCGTCGGGGTTGCTTTAGTAGTTTTTGGCATTTTAATTGGTAAAAATTAAACCACCTTACTCTGATTCTCACGGGTTTTGCAGGTTAGGTTTTCAGGAAATTTTCAGGAAAAAATCAGGTCAATGCTCGGGCGCCAGATTTGTGTCGTACCTAGGCTGGTAATGGCCTTAAATACGCACTATAGGGTCTCTCTAGTTCTTCGACAGAGAGAATACCTACCTCGAGTAACTTTACAGTGGAGAAATAGGGTTTGAGAATCAGTTCAGGTTTTGTGGTTTAATTTAAATGCCAAAATAACTTAAACTTGTTTATTCTATCATAGAAATATATACAATATATACAAAATCATAAGTAAAGAATATATACATAAACTAAAGGTCTATCGTAGACAGGTATTATACAATTTTATGTGTACGAACTGGTTAATATTTCGTTCTTGATACCCCAAAAGGCAACAGGCAGGTACAGGCTCCGTTTTCCTCCACAGACAGGCAGGTTCACTTGCAACTGGGGCTATAAAGAAGAAATATTATTTGCAACATATATAAGTGAGGTTATGTTCACGGGGATGTTAAATATTGATAAATTATTAATTACAGGACGGGTGGCAGGATAGCAAATAGGTTAAATACGGCATACAAGCTCAGCATAACAGCCCAGCATACAAGCCCCAGTTTAACCTACTGTTTTTATATCACTAGAAACTATAGTCCTTGTGCATTCGAGTATCGGTATTGGTTCTTCCATCCAGTATTAGACCAGTCGGAATTTGAGCCACCAATAGACTGATTTTATTAATGTCCAAATCCGCCTTTTATAGCTAAAACTTGCACAAAGAAACCATGTAAAAACCACATCACGCAGTTCTGCTCCATTGGGTTGTCAAAATTAGTTGTTTTAGTACATGGTACGGCATCTGTTGGCTGGTGGATGTACTACCTCTTGCAGGTAACAGAAAACTGTGGTGAATTACTACTGCTTCATTACAAGTCAAAAAAATACCCCCACCGGTAACTGCCTAATCGCATAAATTGGACACCAAATGTTCAACACAGGATCGTAATGCGAATAGAAACAACAGCCGTGGCAAGACAAAAAATAAACACTTAGACACTAACCTAGGAACGTACAGACCCTACGTCGAAGACGCAATAAACAAATTAATTAATACAGCCGCTTATTGTAAATAAGTTAATTAAGGACTCCATGGCGAATCAATTTTGACATTACCCTTCAAACCAATGACTGTGATACCAACTATCTAAAGTAAAATTCGACCAAATTAAATAAAAGGTATAATAGTATATTATGTAACAATTTTGATAAACGCCATTTTAAACACGAGTTTAATTTAGGCACGAGCAAGCTTGCGAGCGAGTGCTTAAGTTAATGAGTGTTTATAAACGAGGTGCATACTATACTTTCTCTACGACAAATACTTATTATTATCTTAAAATGATTTAAATCAAAAATTTGTATAGAGCACCATCTATGAAACAACAGGGGAAACTGTCAAATGTCACATTTTTACATTTTATAAACACAATTTATAAAGGTTATAAATCAAAATGTATCTTGAAAATTGACAGTTTTTCACAGTGAAAGTAAAGGAAATGTTTTATGAGGACTTTACAGTAGCGTCCGTGCCAGAATTTAAGTTATAGTTTACTGCCGGCAAAATTAAAAGGTCAATCCAATGTTCATATAAACTTTTCAAATATTGGCGTTGAGAAACTATTTAATATAATTGTATTTTTGTATTGAGATAATAAAATAATTTTCACATTTAGTATTATTTTACAAGAAAGGCACTTTATTTTAAAGATTGTATGACATTTGACAACTGTCAACTAACTTCAGCCCGTGACTGAAAACCTGTTGCTAACTTCAGCCCGTGACTAAAGCGCCATAAAGCCACAACTTGTCAATGTGTATTTAAAAGGTCACTTAGTGTCATGGAAACATGTACAATAAAGGGCGTTTTAAAGGTGGGAGTAGAAAAAATTATTTGTTTTTTGTTGAATTTTTGCAAAATAAATAAAACAGCATAAAGAACTCATGTCATAAGACCTTTTGTCAAAATGACGTCTTATGACATTAGTTATTTAATATACTATAAAATATTATTAAGGTAAGCTAAAAACAAGAAACACTAACGTTACAGAAGAAAAAAAGGATTTTCTTTGGTGTTAAACAAAATTTATTGCCAGAAAAATCATAAAAATATTATAACCAATATGCAAAATACTATTTTACTACAATGCTGTTTAAAGTAGCCAACCTATAAAATCAAAATTTTTGGTGGGGTAAAGTAACATTATTACAGCTACGAAAGCGGTGTTACAATGAAGTTATTATGAACGAAAAATAGATACCTAAAAGTATTTTATTAAAACTTAATTTTATTGCTTTTAAATACATTTTATAGTTATTTCTGTTTACGGAATTTATTTAAGTCGTATTTAAGAAGCGAAAATGATCGCTATTTTAACACGCACGGTTAGTTTAAGTTGCAATCAATTTTATTTCGTTAAAAAAACATATAAATACATGGTCGTGAGTGAGATAAATTATGGTAGAATTTTTCTGACTTTTTGATATACACGATGAAAAAAAAAATAAACAATGTATACATTTACACCCTGTATTTTAAAGGAACATAAAAACTACAAACAAATACAGTAAAATGAGTTCAAAATTTCCAGACATTTCATTTTGATTGGTCTTTTTATTGATTCCGAGTGTAAGAACTATTAAAAATAATTCGAGATTTTACTCAAGAAAATTTTTTTTTTTAGAAAACCAAGTTAACTTTAACTTATAATTAATAATACATTGTTGTGTACAGCGATTGTAAACTAAACTTTCAAACTTGCCTGCCTTGATAATCATTTATTTAGCTGCTAATTAAATTTTAAAAGGGATTTAAAATCTCTGTTTATTAAATTAGAAACCATTTGTTAGGTTAAAAAGGGTTAAGCTTCGTAAGCCTCTTATCTTGCCTCGTAAGTCATAGCTACAATCTTATTGGGGTCCTTGTAAGTTTTCAGGTCATAGTCTCTTATTACCTGAAGTTTAAATCAAAGCGGATAAACCATACCTTTAACCCATCTCGATTCGCCAAGGGTTTAATTCATTTGTTGAAATTATAATATTTAACATTGTTAAAACTAATTTGTTTCAGAATTAATGGACGTTTTAGCTTGTAAGTTTGACAATGGAACTTAATTAGATAATTTAATTTAAAATGTATTGTATAATTTGTAACAATTAAATTGATCTAAAATCATTTACGAAGGCCAAGGTCGCCTATAAAAAGAAAGACGTATTTGTGGATTTTTTTTTTGATTATTATTTTTGTTAATTAATTCATTTAAGAATAATATGCAAATTGTAAAAAGGCAGTATATTTTATATTTTATAGCCATATTATCCAGGTTAAACAATGTCTGTAATTAAAATCGAGCATCAGTATCTATATTTTAAAAAGTTGCTGTTTTTTTAGTGCCATCAACTCAACAATGTTTATGAGCAATTTTAAATTCAATTTTAGCTGCTCGAGTAAATAAGCACGTGATTAAAAAGCCCAAATTTTAGTAGTTTTTGCATAATTAAATTATGATTGTTTAATTAGCTCTAATTTTAATTTATTAAGTTTAACGTAAATGAAAGCAAAATGAAACAGTAGATATTATTAAGACTGATGAATTTTAGGTACTAACACATATTAGAACATATAAAGTGTTTTCATTATTTATATATTTTGTAGAATTACATGAATCCTATAAATAAACCGACCATAGACTTATAAGATGAAAATTAAAAAAAATCTAAAAAATTATTTTCATTAAAATTAATAAAAATGTAAAAGTTAACTATGAATAGTTAACTATATGATGGACACAAAAATATGTAAAATATATAAAAAAATTAAGCTTGGTTAGGAAAATGGGCGAATTTTCATTAAATGTACATTTTGTATATATTTTGTCCAGGCAGGTCAATTTGATCGATTTTTTTTCCTTTGTGATAAAACAGTGTAATATACTGCAAAAAATTCTATTCTAAGTTTATAAATAACAAAAATAAACTTTAAAGAAATAAAACTTATAGGGTTAATCTGAAATAGGGAAGGAACACAAGGAAGAAATGAAACTTTGTCCTCCTCCTAAAGCATCGTCCTGAACGTTTTATGACACATTGCTTTTGACTTTTTCAAACGTTATTTTTCAGAAATACTGTTAAATGTAAATATCTTTCGGCATTTGTTTGGAATTTCTATTATGCTATAATACAAAATGAAAATAAAAAAGTTAACTTCTAAAACAAGAGTTGTATGTAGCGTTTTGTAAAAGACACCAAAAGTGTACGCAAAAAAATCTTACCTTTAAAATATTTACAAAAAAATTCACACATTTTACACGTGCTCACTTGTTGTTGCCGAACTATCAAACATGAATGCCCTCTAGAAATAACACGATAGAATCTCTATCTCGTGTCTCTATTTCGAAGCAGTCGGCATAGAAGACGACGTTAGGAAAAAGACAAGATTTTTGAATGTCAACTTTAATATTTTTTTCTGTTTAAACTACTTTGTAGAAAACTATTTTATTTTTATATACGAATAAAAGAACTTTCCATTGTTCAAAAATAATTTATTTTTTCAGAAGAAAGCTGCAAAGAAGAAGAATATAATAATTTAAATTAAAAAATCGCCTCTGGGGACAGTTAGGTTACACCTTGTTTTTCTGCTATATATAGAAACATAAAGTAATTAAATAAAATACGATGGGTCCTAACAGGAAGGGGGTATTTAAATATAATAAATACAAAACTTATCAAAAAAGGTCAAAAATAAAAATAAAATTAGCTGGGGACAGCAAATGTACATTTAACGAAAATATATACCAACAATTTGTTTTTAGGGTTTTAATTAATTGTAATAATTTTACGAATAATATTTTATTTTATCTATTGCTTTAATACCTTTATCTTCTATTTCCTTATAATACATTTTTAATTATTTTTTAAAACTTCTTGGCATTTCCCCAGCTTTTTCAATTACATTCGTGCTGGATTAAACTAATTTAAGTTTAGTTGTCCGCAAAATAATAATTGCAACAATAACCGCACGAAAGTAATGAAACAAGAACTTTTCTGTATACATAAACTTTTTGATTAACAAGAACTTTCCATTATTATTATCCTTTTAAGCAAAGTTGCCCCGCGAATTTAAATAAAAATAACATTCGGAACAATGACTATTGTTTTACTTTTTAAGTATTTATTTATTTAATATTTTTTTATATTTATTTGGAATGACAGTCATAAAGTAAAATTTCTAAAAGGAAGAAGGTGACATAATCAAATTAAAATAAACGTTAGTTAAGGTACTTCCAAAATTTAATTTGAATTAAAAAATAACGCTATTGGTATTAATTTATAATGGTATATTATGTATCAAGTTTGATAAACGCTATTTTAGTCACGCATTTTAATTAGGTACAAGTAAGATTCCGAGAGAGTGTTTAGTTAAATGGGTGTCTAGAAATTTTAAACGAGTTGCCGGTTAAAATGTCAAACTTTTATGTGTAAATCGAAATGTATCCCTTGAAAATGGAGTAACTACTGTTTCAATCCGATATAGAAGCAGTTTTTAACAGTGAAAGTGAAGAAAATGTTTTATGGGCACTCCAAGGTGAAGTCTCCACCTGAAATTTTTAATGGTTAATCAGTTAAATCTAGTTTTCTGCCTGCGAAATTAAAAGGTCAGTACAATGTTTATACATAATACGAGGTGTATTCAAAAGTAACGGGAATTGTTAAATTTCGCGGGTTCGGAGGGTCCGGTTGTCATAAAATTTTCTTTATTATGTTGGTATACATGCCCCCGAAGTATGATAAAAACTTTAGCTGTTTTCATTGTTTACTTTGTCAGTGGTAGCCGCTAAGGTTTGACGTGTTTTATGAGCTCGGCGATTTTTCGTTCGTTAAAAGAAATGGATCAAAAAATTTGTATCCAATTTTGCTTAAAAAATAAAATAAATTCTGTGAAATGTTAACAAAGGCCTATAGTGAGTCTGCTATAAGTAAAACAAGAGTTTACAAGTGGTATAAGAGTTTCCAAGATGGCCGTTAAGATGACGAACGCCCCGAACGCACATGCACATTAACAACCGATAAAAACATGGAAAAAATGAAAGAAATGGTTATAAACCATCAGAGAAGTCGCTGATGATGTTGGTATATCGATTTGCTCATCCCACGAAATTTTTTCGAATGTTTTGGGTATGAAACGCGTCGCAGCAAAAGTTGTTCTAAAATTGTTAAATTTTGAACATAATTTTTGGCCAAAAACAATACTGTAATGATGCCCCAGCCTCCATATTCGCCAGACATGCCTCTGTCTGACTTTTTCCTATTCCAAAAAATAAAGAGAACCTTAAAGGGCCGTCGTTTTGCAAGCATAGATGACATTAAAAGCTCATCGCTAAAAGAACTAAAGGCTATCCCAAAGATCGAGTTTTAGAAGTGTTTCGAGTATTGGAAGAAAAGCTGGCACATTTGCATAATTTTCAATGGGGACTATTTTGAAGGCGACAACATTAATGTAGACGAATAAATAAATATTTGTTTCAAAAAACGAAAATTTCCGATATTTTCTGAACACACCTCGTATGTTTATTATATTATAAAATTTTTAGAAATTGGCATTAAGAAACTATTTAATACTTTTGTATTAAGATAATAAAATAATTTATACATTTAGTATTTTTTACAAGAAGGGCATTTTATTTTACCGATTTTATGACATTTTACAACTGTCAACTAACTTAAAACTAACTTCAGCCTATGACCAAAAATATGTTGCTAACGTCAGCCCGCGACTAAAAAGCCATAAAGCCATACCTTGTCAATGTGTATTTAAAAGGTAACTTAGTGTCATGGAAATATGTACGATAATGGACGTTTTAAAGATAGTAGTAAAAAAACATTTTTATTTTATAACAGAGCTTTTGTTTTGTTTTTGTTATCTTTTTATTAAAATATAAAAGTATAAAAATATAAATTTAATAGTTATTTATAAGGCTAAGAGATTTGTTGGTTAATATTTTTGTTTAAAATGTTTTAAACAAAAATTGTAAAAATTAAACTGACAATTCGAAAAACTTTTAATTTTTTTTATCCGGCCACAAATTAGAATCTAAAAGGTTTACGTAAAAATAAAAAAGGTGGGTAATTTAAAAACAAAAGCTCTAATGAAAAATATTTATTTGAAAAAAGTGTTAAATCAATGAGACCTATAACCAATATTACGTTGTCTATTTTGAGTAGAAACACCCTGTATAAAAATATTAGATTTATTCTGTATACAGTTTATTATTATTATTTCATCAGTCGATAGCTTTTGAAAAATAAAGGTCATATCTACATATGTCAAATAATAGTATATTATGTATAAAATTTTATAAACTCCATTTTATTTATGAGTTTTATTATATATAATAATAAATAATAATAAAAACAAGTGTCTAGACGGACTTAACCTCACTTTTCCCTAATTTATAATAAAGATATACTATACTTTATCTACGACGAACACAAAAAATAATTTAAAGCCAATTTTATTTGTTAAACATTTGACATCAGATTCTGTCAACTTTAACCTCACTTTTCACTAATAAATAATAAACTTTCAGCCCGTGACTAAAATTCCCAAAAGCCACTATTGCGAACTAAGTCACAGATCGTCAAAATAATAAAAATTGCTTTGCTTCATTTAAAACTTATATAAAACGTTTAATTTCGGGCAAAAACTATTAAACTTAAATTTTGTTATTTAATTTAAACAAAACTTTGTATAAATTAAATTAATTTATGGTTTAATTTTATTGTGTTTATAAAATAATAATTTATCATTTTCAATTTAATTTTTTAATAATTATAATAATTACTATAGACATTTTTTTTAAATTAATGGTAAATACTATCTTATCAAGATTTAATTACTAGTATGTACATTAATAATAATTTACTACTGACAGTATTGTAGAAATAATTAAATTAAATTAAACATATTGTTGTTAAATAAAATTTAAACCATTTTAAAATAATTCTAGTGTAATGTTCGACTTATTTTCCTAATTATATTTAAAATAAAGCAAGTTAACGAAAAAAGGTACAAAAAACTTTTTCTGTATTAAAATATAATTGTATTAATAATAGAAGCGAAAAAAGATAATTTTCCGATTAGTTTCGACATCGTTAGCTACTTTCGTAATTTTCGACGAAAAATCGCATTTTATTTGTTCCCATTTTTGCGAGACTTGCTTCGTTATAAAGGCAAATAATAAAAAAAAATTACAAAGCTGGCTAAATTATACTGGCATTACGTCGCTTCCAAGTGTCGACGAAGTTAATGCGCAGAACGCATCATCAAATAAGTCTGTTAAGGACACATATGGAAACAGAACAACGCTGTTTGGGATTTACAAAGATGGTTTTATTTTTTTATTCTTTTATATTTTTACCGGGTTAAAAGTCCCATTAATTTAATTTATTAATATTCTTTTGTCCAGAGGGAGATATTATTTTGTTTTATATCCTATTATTAAACACCAAAATTCAAAATAACTTCCAAAGTACTTTCGGAGATATATTTATGACAAATGACCAATGAATAAATTTTTTTTCGTAAAATACCTATGTGCCTGAAATTAATGTCATATATGTAAGTCATTATTTTATTAAACCTATTTTATCGAAATTAAATGACGAAAAATGAACGTGGGCAATACATAAACACACGCTCGACTGTTTATATTAACTGCTTGATGAAATTCTAGCCGCTCTTGAAATAAGTACGATAAAGGGGCTTTGGTTTACGATTATTGTACACACATAGATTTTAAAATATAAAAGTCTTAAGTAACGTAAAATCATTTGAATCATTCATGTATGAGCAGTGTGTTGAAGTTGTTGTTTAGTTCAGTTGATACAAATACTTTTTATAGTGCAAGACTCTTTATATTTGTGGGTGTAAAATAACTACAAGCTAAACAGGTGAGCTTATCACTGAGTGTCTTTTCTTTAGTAATCTGAATGTATATTTATGCAGCGTTGTTATTTACTAGTAATTATTGTATTTACTTTGAATATGAAAATAACCGATTTAAGGACTGATTTAATAATAGTCCGTACACACGTAAAATTATCTGGAGCGGACAATTGCGTGTTTAATCCCTTTTGTCCATTGCACTACTCAGATGTCGACCACAGGTCAAGCTCTAGTAGCTGGAGCGAGCAAGTTGCGAGTTTAGCCCTTCATGCTCATTGCACAACTCAGTACTAGGAGAAGTATGAGACGTACCGCGTGTTTAATCCCTTTACGTCTAAGGGTGATAACTAGGTAGAGGTCACGTCGCGTGTTTAATCCCCTCGTGACCTAACTGCGATCTCCTAGTTACCACGCCTTGATTATGAACAAGCTATACTAGCTATATAAATAGCAATAAAATACAATGCGTGTTATATCCCTTTGTATTTTGGTGATTGTACGAATCGTTATTAAATTGATTAGTATTTAGCAGGGTTATGAGAGTAGACACTCATGTACGTTTTCTTTATTATAGGTAAACCAGATTATGCGCACTAAATGGAAAGTACCTCGACCATCAATCAGACCATCTTGACACTTGTTAGTTTATTTGGTAATTACATTAAACATTAAATGGGTTAATAAAAACAGTTATTAAAATCGTTATTTGACTTTTAACATTCTTTTCTTTTAGTTTACTTTTTAATATTTTTAAATTAAATTACAATTAATTTTTCCGCGTTACATATAGGAACATACTGTAATCAATAATATTAAAGGGTAAAACTACTTACCTCTTATTAAAGTATTATTAAAAATATCATCAAAATGCAAAAATTATGGCAACTCAAAAAAAAATTTCTGTATATTAAAACAAAGGAATATTTGAAATAGGTGCACATAGGTACATATCCTCGGCCTTATGACGAAGTGACCTAACTAGTATTTTGTAAATTTTACAAGACAGCAGAAAAACAAAATAAGCGTTATTTATATAGACGTAATATTTAAAGTTTTAGTCTACCGTGTTGTGTGTAGGTACTATGAAAGATATATTTGGCCACCTTAAAAAATGTTGTTGTTTTTAATTATGTGGGTTACGCCACTTCGTGATATCGCCGACGATATGTACAGGGCGATCCCCTATAATGTCGCCCCCTTTAACTTTTTTATTTTAAGTGTCCCAAAAAATTTAAAAGTGTGGTTATGTAGTTACTAAAAAATACTTTTTTTCTACATATAAAAAAAATGAAAAATTGATCAATATACAGGGAAAAACAAAAAGTTTATTTTTTTTCAATGGATCACCCTATATATGAATTTATTTTTTGATTCCTTGTAAAATTCTGAGCATAATTCATATAACAAACCATATACCTAAATTGAACCGTTTCTGAAATATTCGCATTCGAAATGTTATCATTAAATGTTTTTTTTTAAACTGTTAGAAATCAAGAAGCCTCAGTATACCAAAATTTTTATTGAAAATAAATTACTATAGGGCCATTCCACGCTTAACGGATAGGACAGTTGTCGTGTTTTTATTTACAAAATAATATTGTTCTATTATATTACCAATGTCAAATTTTTATAAATAGTTCTAAACAAAAGCTGTTTAACAAGGTTTTTATTTTGTCACCTGAGTATTGGTTTGTGCTATCTCCATTTTTTAACATTTTGAGGTTTATGCATTTTCGTAAAGTTGAAGTTGGTTTGTTCCATCTCCATAATAGTATTTTGATATAATTGTGTCAGTTTTTAGTTTAGGTTAGTCTAAATCCGAGTTTAGTATAAAAGGTTTAAAATTGGTTTACTCTATCTCTAAAATTTCGCTTACAGGCTTTCTTTTGCTCTATGTGTTTGTAAAAATCAGAATATAATTAGTATTTGTTTGTGCTATATCCATATGGAAAAAATATTTTATAACTGTTTTATGCTATCTCCAAGGAAAGCTTCCTTATAAATATAAAATTGTTTTGTTCTATATCCACTTTAGCCAGTACACGTTTTTTCACCTATTTACATGTATATGACATTGTATTTTGACAATAATTATAATTATTATTATTAAAGTAAATCATTATTAAATAAAGTGTTTTTTAATTTAGTTTTGTTTCATGTCCTAAAACTTTGTTATATGTCCAACATTTTGTTTTATCTCCAAAACGTTTTTTCCAATATTAAGGCATAAATCCAAATTTGAGATAAAAGCAGGGTCGATTTATCCATTAGGCAAGAAAGGCAGCTGCCTAGGGCGGCAGGCTAATGAAGGGCGGCACAATTTTTAATTAAAAATATTATCTGAAAATGTAAAAAATTAATCTTAAATACGCATTTTGTAATTACTACTCTGATTGGGCTGATTTGTTTACCAAACGACTGCCTTTTGGGAGAACGCAGCAAACAATACAGTTAAAACATGATACAACCAACAAAATATACAATCTCTAGCAGTCGTGGTCAATACAACTGCGATATTTGAATAGCTATCGGTGTCAGCCTTACTTACTTAAAATTGTATGTAATAATAATGCAATAATAATAAGATAAAATGAAAATCGAAACATTTTACGTTATAATTGATGTACTCCTGGGAAATCTAAAAAGACGCTTAGTTGCTTACCAACGTATTTATGAGCGATTTTATGTACTAACAAATTTGTGCAACTTGGAAAATGAATCAATAGTTAAAGAAGGAGAAAAGTTAATAAACATTTACGAAAATGATTTAGATACTTCGTTTATTCAAGAATGCATTCATTTAAAAGCGCTTTTAGAAAAAAACATTAAATCTCCTTTGGAAATATTTAATAAAAAATGGATTAAAAGAAACATTCCCCAATTTCGACATAGCATGTCGAATTTACTTGCTTCATCTGAAAGATCATTTTCAAAACTGTCAAGGATTAAAAACAATTTTAGATCGACCATGAAGAAAGAACGTCTAAATGCCCGCTCCATTTTGTTATTATTGTTGTTATTGTTATTTTTTATTTAGAATTATTATTTGTCTTTGTATTTGTATATTTTTATTACCACTAATCAGTGTTAAAAAGTTGTTTTTAGAGTTGAATATCTTTTAAAATAAAAATATGTAATAAAAAATTTTACTTGTTCTTTTATTAGTGGAAGGGGCGGCAAAAAAATGTGCCTAGGGTACCAATTTGCCTTAACGCGGCCCTGGATAAAAGTTGCTCAATAGAACTAATTAAAGGCTAAACAAGAATATTGTTATTAATGTTTAATTAAGTTTTCATTAAAAAACAAATAAGATATTTAATGTAAAAGTTTCAAACCCGTTTATCTCGATTATAACATATTGGACATAGAACAAATCAATACTCAGGTGACGATTTGGCAAAATTAGGTATCGTGATTGACTGTTTAATTCCTTAAATTTAAAGCGTAACGGACGGGACCATTACAAAGTCCCGTCCGTTACGCTTTAAATCATTAGTTTTTAAGGAATTCAACAGTCAACCACTATACCTAATTTTGCCAAATAAAAACTTTGTTAAACAGCTTTAGTTTGGAACTATTTATAAAAATTTGACATTAGTAATATAATAGAACAATATTATTTTGTAAATAAAAACACGGCAACTGTCCTATCCGTTACGCGTGGAATGGCTCTATAGTGACATTATATCAATATATCACACTTTTAAATTTTTTGGGACACTTAAATTAAAAAAGTATACATATCGTCGCGACGTTTACCAAAAATTATTAAAAGGTAGATTTTGTTTAAATGGCGATTTAATATGCGATTTGTAAATTTTTATGCAATAACATGGTTTTTATTTTATCTTTTAAAAAACGAGGTAAGATACGAATAAAACTCAAAAGAAAAATATATAAAAATTGCAAAAAAGTCAGTGGCGCACTTTTTTTGTCATTATTATTCGTTAAGGTGCCTCACGGCGCCACTGATCTTGGCAATTTTAATCTTGTTAAAAATTATCTTCTTATCCGTATAAAAAACGTTGTCAAATTCTAACAATCAAAATATATTTAAAAAAAAACTTTTTTTAATGTTTAACCCACCATCTTGAAAACAAAGAATTTCCAGCCGAGATGCAGGTTTTTTGAAACACCTTGTGTCCTTGTATTTATGGGTATCTTTTTTATTTGAAGCAACGTTAAATTAGACGAAAGTTGCGTAATTAGCAAGGTCCGGATTTTAGGCAAAATGCCTTTTTGTTTCTATTTTAGGCATTTTTTTGGGACCTTGAAATTAATTCTTAACTTAAAAAAATAAAGCGTTTGACACCCCTTTGTTTTTGCCTAAAAGCCTAAAATGGCGAAATTTTGATTTATTGTCCTAAAAGGACATTTTTACGAGCCTAAAATAGGCTATTTTAATTTTTCAGAAAAAATATATTTTCATTGCGGAATATTAAATTATTCTTAATTAGACCCTGCTTTCATGCTCATATTTCGCCTAGACGCCCTTGGCGAGTACGAGGACCATAAAGTACAAAACTAGTGAAAACCTAATAAAAAGTAATTGTGTTTTTGCTATCTAAATATTTATTATAAATAATTAGGAATAATATCAAGTAAATAATAGTTGAAAAAATTACTTTGTTTTCATAGGTTTTACTGTATTTTCCATAAAAGTGCTTATGTTATATTTATATTTTTCTCGAAAAAACCCCTGAACACGTAAACTAAAATATAAGTTAAAGTATTTTTATCCAAAATTTTATAAAACGCCTTACTCTAAACAGTTGCCAAAAGATTTGCTTTAAATTTGACAAGTAAGGTTTTCCTTTTCTTTATTCATACGGGCAATTGTTTGAATGAGTTTGTGTTATTATTTTTATTATGTATTTTATATTAAGAGATACATATGTATTTTTTGTTTTATTTTTATGGATAGGACCTGAATAAATGTTATGTTTAATCGTGTTGTTTTTATTTCATATCGCCTATTTTATGCGGTTGATGCCTATTTTAGGCACTTTCGGCCTAAAACGGCCTAAAATGTAGGTTTTTATTGCCTATTTTATGTCCTAATTTCCAATTTTTAAGGTCCTAAAATCCGTTCTTTGGTAATTCGTCTATTAAAATGGCATTTTAAAATTAAAAAAGTAAATTGGGGGTTCTCAAATAATTTAAAAAAAACTGAAATCCTCTCAAAATTACTGGGAATTTTCAAAAAAGTGTTACATGTAAATATATACATTTATCTATACGAGTATTTTTATCCAATTTGTGATTTTTTGCGCCTATACTAGATTTTGAGATTACACCACCAACTTTTGTTTTTACTATGGCCGTCATTTACTATGGCGTATTGGAATTTTACATGGTTAAATAGAAGAAAAAAAAGGAATTTAGTTTTTTTAAATATTTTGAAAACCGCTGGCTTTTTTTTTCCAATTTATAATTTTCATTTCAATACGCAACTTTTCTCTAATTTGTCCTAAAACAAAATACCCATAGAAGTACACCTATATCCTCCTGTATATTGTGTTATATAAATTGGATGTCTTATTTTAAGTAATAATTTATTAGGGTGTTATTTTGACCATTTGAAAATTTTAACCATTCTACATGAAAAATATATTCAACTTTAAGCTTAATCCAAAAACGAAACGTAAAAACATTTTTTTTTTATAAAATTTATATTTTTGTAGGATGGATAAAATACCAAAACCATAAACATAATATCTGTATCCATTTTAGCAAAGTTTGTATGTGTACAGTTCATATAAAACATCTTTTATAATAAATAACTTAGTGACATTATCTATGTACCATAAATTTAAATTGCATTACTGAAAGTTATAAGTTTTAGATACTAACTAAACTGTTGACAGAAAAAGCGGCAAATTTGTGTTTCCCCAGCTGACCATACAAGAATATTAGATTAAATTTGTAATGATTAAACTTCTTAAAGCAATCTCATAAAACACGCAAATAAAAAAGAATATTTATTGCGAATTTACTTTTAGTCTGCGGTTCTTTGGTTATTTAAAATTACGCTATACATCGTACATTGTACATTGTACAACCTAGCAGTTTTGTTTCAATAATCAATTAATGAAACTCATTAACTAATTACATTCAGAAATAAACAGAAATAACCACGTTATTTTTATAATTACATTATTAACAACTAGCCACTATAATTAAATCCATCAACCAAATTTATTACGCCAATTTCACCAACTCTTTCTCCCATTTTAAATTTAATTTAAATATCAAAGTAAAATATGAAAAATTCTCTTAAATACTAAAACGTTGAAAATTGTCAAACTAAATAAATATGTACTATTAAATTTTATATCTTTGCTAAGTACCTGTAATTTTTTTTAATTTATTTAAAATAATAAAATTAAAAATAACTATGTATATTAATATGTATAAAAGAATTTTAAAACATAAAAAATTTGATTGATTTAAATAGGTTTTTATATAAATACAATTTATATAAAAATAACACTATTTCGAAAGAGCGATATTCATCTATTTGTGCTCTTCTATTTTTATTTAAAAATCTCCTACATTACAATATTTTTAAGATTTTACATAAAACATAATGTAATATTAATTTACAAACTCCACACTGACATTTAGAGGGTTAAAATTTTTATACAGTCTCATATTTAACCCTTGGGAATAAGGTTATCTTACAGTTTATGAATATGGGAACTGGGGTTTTATACACCTAACGCATGGGTATACATTTTTAAATAACTTTTAAAACAACCAAAATGAACATGTATAAGAAGGGTAAGAATACATTATTATTTTGTAATTTAAGAAAATAAAACTTTTATTTCACAATATTAAAAGTGTTTTTCAAACCAAGGTGTCGAATTTTCATTATAAATGTGCATCACCATACAAAAATTCCAAAGAAAAAAGTTTGTAAATTACGTAAATGAATAATAAACCGTCAAAAAATAAATAATAAATTTAGGAAATTTTTGGATTCGTAGATTATATTTTTTAACGAAATATTAATTTAAAATAAGTTTTTGTGATTTTGACATAAAGACTTAACTTCTTTCAGAAAAACTGAAGTAACTTGTGTTTCAAAGGCCTATTTTTCTATATTAAAGATCTAAAAATAATTTTCCGGTACCCCTTCTAAAACTTAGAGTGCTCAGCGCCAATTAAAATTCATGCAGCGTGCGACTTTTAATACAAGCTAGGTGTTTAACCCGGTGCGGTAACATGTTTCAAGGCAAAACATAAGCAATAATGCAAGCATTTTGAATACACAAACACTTCTGGGGGATAACTACAATGAAAAAGAACATGGAAATCAAGATGCAGAAGTCTAATAAGTTTAATAATTATTCTTACAACAAAAAAACGTTGTGTTTTGTTTTTGAATTAATTTTATATATACATATATGTAAATTTGTTTAATTTCTACAGGATAAAAAAAACATTTTTTTTTCTGCACCCAACATGTTTCCATGACATTGTGGCTTTATGGCGTTTTAGTCACGGGCTGAAGTTTAGTTGACAGTTGTCAAATATCATACAATCGTTAAAATAAAGTGCCATTCTGAAATAATAATATGGACACTATTTGATTATCTTAATACAAAAATAAAAAGTATTAAATAGCTTATCTCAATAGACCTATTTGAAAAGTTTATATGCAAGTTTGTACTGACCTTTTGATTTTGCCGGCGGTTAACTAGATTTAACTCAAAGTTTTAAAAATTTCTTCACTTTCACTGCGAAAAACTGCTTTTATATCATCATTTAAATTGTTGTTAGTTCATTTTTAAGGGATAAATTTCGATTTACACATACAAATTTGACATTTTGACTGCGCGCTGGTAATACAGATTCTCATGTTAGAAATTGTTACGCGAGTTACTCTATTTTTATTTTACTCTATGTCGCTCTATATAAATATTAAATTAAATTAAATTTAATTTCGTTACTAAAATACATAATTTACTATTATCTTACTAATTTAAAATTTAAAGTAGTATAATAATTAAAAACGTAAGGACCACCTTAAATTTATGACAAGCTTATAAAAAAAAAAATAATTACAAGAAGGTAAATTGATTATAAGCTAAAATGATGACGAGCTAAAATGGTGACTAGCTTTAATAATACCACGTAGATTTTTAATAAATGATTTTTTAAATATTCTATCATCGGATGACAGAATAAACACTCGTGGCGACATCTCTGTTTTTAATATCTAGCAAATTTTAGACCGATCCAACCTCACTTTCTTCCTATTAAATTATTTTTATATGGTATTTTTTGGAAAAAAAATGAATTCTTAGGCATATATTTACGCATTTTGATCAAAGGAATAAAAAATATGTGTACAAAAATCCAAAGTGAAAAATTGGATTATTAACTACATTAAGGGGCGTGGGTTTTGAGATATTTTCTTTATGGTTTTATTTTATTCTCATATTTTACCAAACCGCCTTACTACGCACCGTTAAAATTAACATTTGAAAAAAAAATCATAGTAATTATATATAGAAGACAAAAACTTTTACCTTAAATTGGATTGTACATATTTTTAGAAAACTACAGTATAGGGTAAATGTACCGGTTGTGGCCACATTAAGCAACTTTTGAATTTCAATTAAACATAACTTTCGCATATATATCTGTTTTAACACGTCAGATACACAACAAGAAACGCGACAGGTTCCTGAACCGAAAGCTTATGAGCTAAATAAGGTAGGAAATATCTAACGTATCAAAAAATTAAACAAGAGCGAAAAGCGTTCATTTCACCAGTTGTGACCACCTTTGTACCGGTTGTGGTCACGGATTTCACCAGTTGTGGCCACTTAACAATTTGTGTATAGGTATTAAAATGTTTATTATAGGTATAGGTATTGAAATGTTTATTATAGGTATTAAAATGTTTATTAACAAAAAATATAATTCTCATGTACTTACATAG
Organism: Brassicogethes aeneus; assembly: GCA_921294245.1. Classification (NCBI taxonomy): domain Eukaryota; kingdom Metazoa; phylum Arthropoda; class Insecta; order Coleoptera; family Nitidulidae; genus Brassicogethes; species Brassicogethes aeneus. The sequence goes on from OV121134.1 coordinate 54,691,807, forward strand.
GTACTAACAAAACTTAAGCACATTTCTAGTCTTAACTATCCGGGTATACAAATTACCTACCTAATTGTCATTCATAAAGTCTCTCATTTTTGGCACCGAAAAAACACCTCTTGTATTAATGAGTTTCGGTTCCTTAATCTTCAATAAAACATCATCTGCTGGGTACCACAACAAATCATTTTTATCTGGCCATTTCCATCTATTTGCACCACTTTTTGACATAGCACAGCAATAATACTCATTTTCTCTTTGATTGACAACTTTAGCAGGATAATATTCTTTATCATACCTCACAATTACGTAATTCCCTATTCCAATCTCTTCATTGCTGTTGTTTACCAGCACATCAACTTCATTGCTTACATCTTCATGCCCCAGATTTTCCTTTTCCTCCTCTGCTTGGTTACTATTTTTCATCTGCGTTTTATTACATTTTTTCTTTTCTGAACTCTTTAACTGCTTCTGTAATCTTTTATTCTTAATAGTCGTTTCCTTTGCCAACTTTTCATTGTCTTTCGCCGTCATTATTTCAATCCATTTATCCGATGTGACCACAGCTGGCAAAGGGTTCTTATTTTTATTTCTTTTTACAGACTCTTCCTGTTCAGGAAATATAACCACTTCTTTTAAGACTTGACTTACAGTTCTTTTCTGAAAATGTCTTGTCGCTTTGTCATTATCTACAATTTCCTCGCTTAATTTAACTTCAGAGTCATGTTTCGGTAGGCTCTTGTCTGAAGAATCCCCTTGTCCTTCCTCAACAAATGTGCTTTCGCATTGGTCTATACTATTGCTTAAATCATCGTCAAATGTTACAGGAGTTTCATCGTCAGATTTGAGAGGGCCGCTATCTTTCTTAGGGCATATGACTATATCTTGAAGGATATTTATCTTAGGTGTCTCGAAGTCAGTTTTATTGAAATAAATTTCTGCTTCGTGTTCTTCATTGGCAAGTAATTCCGGGAAGTCAAAGATCAGAATATCATTAACATCAGTTACGTATTCCGAATTAGTTGCGGGAACCGATGGAATAATGACACCACGAACCTTTTCAGTAGTTGTTTTCCATAAATTGTATAATTCCTGGCATCGTTCTTCTCCAGACCAGTATAAATGGTTGTTGAACGTTGATTGGAAATTGGCCAATGTTACTGGATCTATGCGCATTTCCAAAGCGTTCAGAAACTTTAATTCGTTTTCTGAAGTCTCTGCGACAGTTTCTTCACATCTAACATTGGTACCTCTCTTAATGCATTTCTCATAGTGGGGTGCATTTTCATTAAATGGAAATAAACCGCAAGTGCGAAATCCAGAAATGAGGGTTTCAGAGAAATCTTTCTCAGTCAATATGGTATTTAATGCCGTGGGAATGTCCTTTTTCTGAACGTTCTCGCCATTGTGGTCTAAACGCCATTTTCGAGCGACATGTTTCCAGGCCTGTTTTAAGGGGAAAAAAAAGGCAACATCTAGGGGCTGCATAATGTGAGTAGTATTCGGAGGCAAACAAATTAGGATGATTCCATTTGAACGACATAAGTTGCTCAGATGCAAGGATAAATGTGAGGCGTGGCCATCCATAAACACTACGACAGGTCTATTAATATTATTTTCGCTCAGAAAATTAATAAATATGTTGGCGAAATATTCGAAAAATTGCTTACATTGCATCCAACCGCTATCTGAAATACCAATGCCCCAATCCTTTGGAGCGCTAGTGGCATATATTTTTGGTAATCGTTTAAATTTAAATATAGTTAATGGAGGCGCAATCAGACCGGCGGCATTGGCAGCAATTAGTGTAGTGACATTGTCTTTTTCGGAAGAACTAATGTCGTACAAATCTTTTCCCTTTTCACCAAGTACCAGAGAACCTTTGGGACTTAAAAATATGGCGGTCTCATCCATATTGAAAATTCGCATAGGATGATTCAGTACTTCGACGTCTTGACCTAATAAATTTTTCACATCCGAAAACCAACGCCTGATACTCGTTTCCGATGCTGCTGCTCTTCCTTTATTAATGAACTCCGCGTGTCTCTTACTGATTGTTGGGTGACGTTTAAGGAAAGACTGGAACCATTTTCTTCCTGGTGTATTATTGATAAATTTCGTGCTTAGGTTCAGCTCTTGTACTAGTTTCACAACGGAGTATTGTAAACCCTCTCTGGTCATTGGGAAACCCCTGGCGGCCATATCAAGGATCCAATCAACTAATTTTTTTTCCACTTCTTCTCCTAGGGTGCTTAAAGGACCAACCCGGCGGCAATTGTCGGGGGTTTTCCCAGCTAACCGATGACGAACGGAGCTTCTGGGGACATTGAAAGTCTTGCAAGCAGTTGCAACAGGAACTTTATCTTCTCTAATTGCATTTAGAGCGTTTTGCATTGATTGCTCAGAATACTGAAATAATTTTCGGGAATTCTTGGACATCTAAAAGAGAAAATAAATACACATAGGCTATTTAGAAATTGCTATTTCCATCCTTTACTGACAGATGGCCACAAATGGGGTTTCGTGTTCTATTTGTGGCCATAGGGTGGCCACATCTAGATTTTAAGTAATTTGTTGTTCCATTTGTGGCCATTCAATTAATATTCACTAACAGGTTATAAACGTACAAATAACTAGTAAAATGATGTTCCTTAAACAATTTTGAACAAACTGTAGCCAGTTTTTCTTAAATTTATTGCAAAATAAGTAAGAAAAAAAATAAAATTTACCTTGCCTTCCTTAACACATCTCTTAACAAAACCGTGTTTTCTACGTAGACCAATCAAAATAACTAACCGCTTAAACTCTGCAGACACTATTTAAGCAATGACACTGGCGCAGTTGGCGCTAGGTGTATCTTGGACCCGGGAAATTTAAAAACCGTTTTGCTATATGCTTTCTGGAAGAACATAAATCGGATTAAAACCGCAAGTGGCCACAACAGGTACGATGGCCACAACCGGTACATTTACCCTAACCTATGAATAAAAGAGCAAAAATATTTAAAAGTTTAATTTTGCTACTTGTACATAAACGGTCATAACGTTGATATTTATTCATAGGTTTTTTTATGCACAAAAGATTATTTAAAATGTTATTAAATTTGTAAAAAATGTAATACCTACTCTGTAAAAATGAATTAGTCAAAAATGACCAATTTAATAGTTAGTCATTTAATATGAAATTGACTATCTCAAAAACTGCTCCACTTTTATAATTTTTGACGGTGTTTTCGGTTTCACGGGACAGTTTTGAATAAGAATTGGCTGTTAAATTTCGGAATACCATGGTATTCCATGGTTAACCATGGTACAAGTGAAATAGCAGCCACTAATAACTATTAAATTAGTCATTTTTGACTAATTCATTTTTAGAGAGTACCAAATTATCAAGAACGTTTAATGTAGGTATACATACGATATTTAGTAAAAAATAATTAATACTTAAGTATACTTTAATTTTGCTGCATAGTTGTTATTTAGCGGTTAAAAAATACTTAATTAAGATTAACAAGTAAAATTATAAACCTAAATGATAATAAGCCATAGTGATTATTATTATTATTATTATACAGGGTGTTTGGTAACTAGAGGACAAAAATGAAACAGCATAAAAAAAGAATATTTTTTCCAGATATTTTAAGTTAAAAAGCATTGGTTTGTGTTTTTTCTTATTATAATTCCAAACTTTTTAAAAAATACAACAAATGTTAAAAAAGCCCAGCATGTATGTTGATGCACGCCTGGTAACGCGAAACTGACTTTGCCCTGAATTTGTTGTACAGAGCTGAATATTTTTTCTTTTTATAATTGATAATGGTATTAATTTGCTCTTCATAAACTAATTGTTACCCTACAGATAAAAGTCGAGCGAATTTATGTAGATCAAACTGTCAGGTAAAAATGTATTCTTTGTTTTATGCTTAGATTTAGATTTTACATATAATATTTAAAATAAAAGGGCATGTTTTTAAATTTTTTAACATCCTAAAATCTGGTCTCGGCTTGTGAAAAAATTATATATTTAACTCGATGGAGATATTGATTTCAAATTATTTTTAATCAAGACCATGCTTGGGTGCAGTTAAATTTTGACTTTAGTCTACTTATGAATCCGTGCAAAGTCCATAACCAGCATGTGCATGTTGGCAACTACCATAATCATAGAACAGGTTGGGGAGAAACACTTGGGAAAACGTGTTACACGTATTAAAATTAAACGTAGCGGAGCGTGAGAAAAGGGATTTTCTGATACGTGTCACCTTAAAAATTATAAACAATTTTCTGAAATTGTTTGTCATTACATGTTGTTAAGTAATAAAATAAAATATCGATTTATAATGAAAGTTTTTTATATTGCTGAAAAGCAATTTTAACGCTATTGCCATTTTAAATTCCTGTGCACCATGGAGTTTAGTTTGCAAATATGAGAAATACACTTTTTTGTATAATTGTTTTATTTCATAAAAGTTGTCAAAAATGATGACTGAAAGACTAAATACCTAAGCTAAATTAAGGATAACCAAAAATAATTACAAGCTTATTATGGATTATAAAGTAATATTGAAAATAAAATTATGACCAGCCGTATATCGGCAATATCCCGACGAATGATGTATGGTTCAACATCTATGGTTTACAACCAGACTAGCTACTCCCTATAATTCCACAGAAAAAACATCTTTAGGTGTGATTATCGAATGTTTTCTGAAATAAATTAATGTGCTGCGTAATTGTGTCATTTTGCTGCCATTTGTTAAAAGCATCGTAATTTAATTGAGTAACAAAAAATTCACTTATCAATCTCTACAGAGGTTTCCATTGACTGTAACGTTCGAGCCGGTCATCTTTGAAGAAATATTTGATAACTTTTACTGATTTTAGTAAAAGTAGACTCTCTAAAAATGAATTAGTCAAAAATGACTAATTTAATAGTTTAATAGTTATTATAATACTACTACAGTAGCTGCTTTTTCACTTGTACCATGGGTTACCATGAAATTCCATATTATTCCAAAATTTAACAGCAAATTCTTATGTAAAATTGTCCCCTGAATCCGAAAATTTAAAGTTAAAAAAGTAGAACAATTTTTGAGATATAGTCAATTATCCATTTAATATGGAATTGACTATATCTCAAAAACTGATCAACTTTTATAATTTTTGATTTTCGGATTCAGGGGACAATTTTACATAAGAATTGGTTGTTAAATTTTGGGATACAATGGTATTCCATGGTTAACCATGGTACAAGTAAAAAAGCAGCCACTAATAACTATTAAATTAGTCATTTTTGACTAATTGAAATGTTCGTCAAAAGAACACCAGATTCATTTAAGTGAAATTTTTAACATAAAATATTATGTTTTTATTCTCCCCTCTACTAAATTGAATCTTTATATCTTGATAAGGCCCATAAACGGCTATTTTAAATTTTCAAGGTCACCCCTTTTTGGAGCACTTCAATAATGCAAAAATTGCGGGATGAGGTGGAATTTTTATTTATTCCTTCAGCAGGTTTCCACCAGAAGGTTCTGCTCTTTTTTACCTATCTTACAATAATTGTTTTTAGATTAATAAAGGCACAACCGCACATAGGCCTGTTCCTGGCGAGCGTGCAGTGCGTGCACGCACGCAGGCGCAACATTTTGGGGGCGCAAAATCAAAGAGTCAATCAGTACTTTGGAACGATAAACTTTCTTGCATATAATTACTTAAACGTAGATAGGATATAGGTTACCGCCCTTTTTTTGCGCCATAAAGCGCCTTTTGCCGCTTTGATATTGGCGGCTTATTTTTTTATATGAGGATCAAAATAAAAGGAGACAAATGGTCATAATATTTTTAGTATTTGTTTGATAGTTGTAGTTGACGGTAGCAAAGTTTAACAGTGGTCTACACAGTGCATGACTTTAATAATAATAATAATAATAATAATAATAATGTTTATTGTGCAAAAAAAAATACAATTTCTTACACAAATGGATGTAGTTAGCTTAGCTATCTTACACTACATCCAACAAAAAAAAACACATTGAGTCCTTAAACAAAATATAAATTACCTACATTTATTACAAAAAAAAACAGATAAAAAAAAATTAAAACTATAAGCAATTATTAATTCAAACTAAATTCAATCTTTGATTAGACAATATAAATAGCTTCAATAATTTTTTAAATTGTATAAAGGAACAGCCCAAAATAGAAAAAACTTGATTCAGGTAGAAAGGTGCCAAATAACTGAAACTTCCCTCAAATTTACTAGTTCTGTGAACTGGTATTGAAAATGTGTTGTATCTGATGTTTACTGTGTGTGTATTTGAACGTGTTTCTATTAAAGTAAATAGATACAAAGGCTTCTGATATTTAAGCAACTTATAGAGGAACGATGTGATTAAATATGTCATTCTTTCATTAATTTTAAATTCGTTCATATTTAAGATATATGGAGTTAAATGCTCTCTATAAGGTATGCAACATACGAATCTCATGCAAGCATTCTGAATGCGTTGTAATTTTAATTTGTTATATTGAGTTAAATAATTGTAATAAACCACGGAACAATAGTCAATGTGCGGCAGTATCAGACTTTTCACAAGTTTTAATTTAGTAGCACTGTCAAGCTCTTGTTTGAATTTATACATATTTTTTAATTTAAAAAAACATTGCTTAATAATGTGATTTACATGAAATGTGAATGATAATTCAGAGTCAAATATTACTCCCAAATTTTTAGCAAGATTTACCCACTCAATATCATTAGATCCGAGCGTCAAATGACCATAATAAGTGATTGCCTCTCGCCTTTTCTTTGGACCAATACAAAGAGCTACAGATTTGTCTGGATTTAATTTTAAGCCATGTTTGCTACAATATTCAAACAAGTGTTTCAGATCTAGGTTAGTTGCATTAAAAAAGTGTTCCAAGGACATATCTTGCCCTAGTTCTTTATAAAGTTGTAAATCATCAGCATACATGTGGACAGAGCACGACGAAAAAATATTCTGCAAATCAAAAGTATACAGAGAAAATATTAGAGGTCCCAATATACTTCCCTGGGGTACACCAGACAATGTTGTTTTTAGGCAGGAATATATATCTTTATTTATAACCACTTTTTGCTGACGTCCAGTAATGTAGCTTGTAATGAATTTTAACGATTCAGATTTAAACCCTAAGTACTGCAATTTAGCAAACAACATGCTGAAATTTACTAAATCAAATGCCTTGCTTTGATCTAAAAGGATCAAAGCTGTGGGGCAACCCTTGTCCCAAGATGAGGCTATATCGTTGGACACCTTTAATAATGCCGTACTAGTGCTGTGTTTTTCTCTGAATCCAGACTGAATTGGAGGAATGATACTATGTTTGTTCAAATAGCTTATTATTTGGGTATAAATGATTTTTTCAAATATCTTTGAAATTGCTGGCAAAATAGAAATAGGGCGCAGTTCGTTAAACGAAGTAGGGTTAGATACTTTACAAAGAGGTATCACATTGGCAATTTTCCATAAATGTGGAAAAACGCCATCTTCAATAGATGAATTAAATAAATGCTGTATTTCATTAACGCAATATGGTAACACAATATTTAACATTTTAATATTAATTTCGTCAATACCTGTTGCTTTTGATTTAATTGTTTTCAATGCCTTAAAAATGTCTGCCTGTGAAACAAATTCAAAATTAAAAGCAATATTTTCTTTATATTTATTACGAGTATAAAATAGACACAACTTATTATCAACAGTAGACTGCCCAGCAACAGTTAAAAAATAGTTATTTATTTCATCCGGCCGTTGCAGTTCTTTTGGTACCGTTTGTTTAAATGATTTTGATGTATTTACCCCCCAATTATTTAAAGTTCTCCACATTTCCTGGGAATTATTTGAATGGTGACGTAGCATAAAATTGATGTAACATGATTTTTCTCTTTTTATTGCAGCACTGATATAATCTCTTAGAGTAATATAATATTGTTTATGAGTTTCGCTTTTAGTTCTTAAATATCGATTATGCGCTTTATTTCTGATTTTTATCATCTGTTTAATATTATAGGTTATGTAGGGAAGGTGTTTATGTTTATTTTGGTTAACAGTTTTCGAAATTTCGGGAGCATGACAGTTAAATAGTGAAACAATTTGTTCATTTAAAAATTCTACTTTCATATTAATGTCTAATAATTGATATATATTATTCCATGGAATATTATGTACCGCATCTATGGCAAAAGCATTCAGGTCAATGTCTTTGAAATTCCTATATTGTATATTTTTTGCACTTACCTTTGGACTTTCCAATAAAATTTCGCAATAAACCATCAAGTGATTTGATATATTAAAAACATCCATCGTTCCCCTATTCAAAATACTAAATTTGCTACTTAAACATAAAACATCGATCAAAGTTTCGCTATGCGTCGTTATATGCGTGGGATCCCGAATTATCTGGCACACATCATACTGAAAAATTAAACTATTAAATAATTCTGCATCTTTTGAGTCACTCAAAAGATTAATATTAATGTCTCCACCAAAAATAATAGAGTCAGTCACAAAATATAATTGTTCCACCACATTATTTAGTTCTTCAAGACAACGCTTTACATTGGAATCAGGTGGTCTATAAACAACACCCAGTCCTACTTTTTGTTTTGAAAACTCAATAATTATCCACAATTGTTCTAAAAAACTTCCCTCTTCAGACGAAAAAAAAGTTCTAAACTTAAAATGATTTTTTAAATAAATAGCCACCCCTCCACCAACTCTATGTTGTCGATCACAGCGAATAATGTTGTAGTTTGGAATGGTCACTCCACTATCCGAATAGTCTTTCTTTAGCCAAGTTTCTGTTACTCCAATAATGGATATGTTTTTATTAAGTACAATATCTTTAAAAGTATGAAAGCAGTTATTTATAGATCTAATATTTAGGTATGCGAGGCTAGTTTTTACTTTTTTCCCTTGGATATTACGGGATTTCCATTCACATATTTTATGTACATGTCAGTCTCTCCAGACTGTTTATGCTGCTCAATTTTTTCCAGTAGACTTTTAAAATGTTGTCTTTGCAGAGGCGTTTTATCTGTTGTAATCTGAATTTTCAATTCCTGAGTCTTTAGTTTATGTTTGTTTTTTAAAACAGTATACACATCTTCTTTTTTTATCAATTCAATTTTTAAAGGCCTGACTGAGTTACTATTTTCCTTGCCAAGTCTTCTTGTGATTTTAATCATAATGTCCTCGTTCGTAATGTTTGACAAAATTTCTTTGATTTTACACTCATCAGTTGTTTCCGATTCCGGGAGATTAAAAATGATCAAATTATTTTCTCTTTTCTTTCTTTCTGCGATTTCGGTGATGATATCTTCAAAATTTTCCGTTGCCTTTGTTTCTTGCCTTGATGCTATCTGTTTTTGTAAAGTTTCCACAGTTGCCTGCAACGACTTAATAATTTCATACAGATCTGTAATTTGTATGCTTTGTTGGCTACGACAATTTTCACACTTATATAGTGTCCCTCGTATATCATTAAACATTGTGAAGAGCTTACTCTCTAAAATAGAAATAGTCAAAAATGACTAATTTAATTAGTTCAATTGCCATAGCGAAAAAGCAGAGACTAATAATTATCGTAAATAGAAATAGTCAACTCCTATGTAAAATTGTATGCTGACTCCGAAAATGTCGTCAAAAGTTATAAAAGTAGAACGTTTTTGAGATTTAGTAAATTATCCATATAATGTAGAATTGACTTTATCTTAAAAACTGCTTTACTTCCATAATTTTACATAATAATAAGCTGTTAAATGTCGTGAATACAAATTCCTGTGGACTAAAGTTAGTGACTGCTTTTTTACTAAAATTAGTCATTCTTGACTAATTCATTTTTAGAGAGTACGTCACTAAAAACCAGTTGTGGTTATTATATTGTTTAGATTGTTTTTTTGTTTCCTTTAGAGTACTTTTATCACTGAATATTTTTTGTGATTTTGTTTGTTTGGTAATTTAATAAATATTTTTAATAATTAATTGAAGCGGTTTTTTTTTCAATTAAATATTGCCAGTTTGACGCAAAATAAATATTTTTCAAATTTAAGGGCTTAAAATTAAAATATTTAATGTATTATATTTAAATATAAAAGGGGCGCCAAACACCCCAGGAACGTGCCTGACCGAACAACAAAGACTAAACAATTTTATTAAACGAAATGAAAAAGAAACCTTGGAAATACTGTATTAATAAAATAAAAAAAATTAAATCGGCTTACTTACTTTATGAAAGGGCTTTTGCCTTACCTTACCTCCTTTCTACTTTCAGCAACAGGCAACACAACAATAAGTTTTTTAACTCGCAAAACAAAAACCCGCCTCGAAAATTAAAATCACAAAAACAAAACATTGGCACGTGTTGCGATCCCGGAGTTAAGGGGCGGTCGGGGTGGACAGTAACACATTGGGGTGGATTGCAATTAAAAATGAGTATGTCGTGGGGCGTAATTTCAAAACATGATGACAATTTTAAATCAGTTAATCGGTTTTAACAAATGTCTATCTTTAGCGTTATTAAATTTTGACGAGAGGACGAAAAGTTTTATACATTAAACGTTGCGAAAGCCCTTTCAGGTGCTTGCAATTTTTGAATAGCCTCAGCGATTCAAAAACATTTCGCACTTAAAAGTAAACTGTCGCACCTGGTAATGTAAATAACTATTACTGACGCGATGAAAAAGAATCTATAACTTGAAAACGCGTTTTACTAATGTTGCCATAGCTTCGGTAATAGACACACGGTGCAAGCCGCAATGTTATATTACATATAAATTGTCTGACAACACCACACGGTGTGCCTGAACAAGTCTCAGGTCACATAAAAATGTCAACCAAAACGGATTGTATTTTTGGAATATGCATCTATTCCTCACTCCAAAATCATATTTTTCAAAATCCTAGCTCATCCTCTTTTTTATTTTTTTGCAATTTTCTGGATTTTTTGCAAAAATTGATGAAGTGGTGTCTAAAATTTACAATTTTAGGCGGACTCCGCTAAAATATTAGTATCAATTTTCAATAAAGAATCAAGAATTAAAATATAACCCTTTATAGGGCAGAATCCAATAAATGTTTTTTTTTTGTTTAGACCCACCTATTTTGGATGTTTTAAGTTATTTTAATGATTATTTTGAAAATCCAACTGTTTTTTTTTAAATTTATTATGGTGGATTAAATGCCCATAAGAAGATATATGGGCGGTGGTCTAAATGAGAACCACATATTTAATTTAATCGTTTTTTTTGCGTTTCTGAAAGGATTTTAGTTTTTTCTCAGGAACAGGTAAAATAATTACATGGTGTATGCTGTAAAAAATTAAATATTTACAAATTGTTCACTGAAAACTGTGTCATTAACCTTATCTGGATACGGTTTTAGTAAATTTAAATTTGTCAAAGTTTCTTTATTAATTGATTCTACCCACTCTTGTGTTTGTGACTATGTTACAGTGGCAAATTTTTATTTTCACTGGTCAATTTTCAAAAATGACCTACCTAATACTGGTAGTTTTCTCTGAATCTGACGAGTTATTGCGATACTGAGTCATCTGAAAGAACATCTGCATCAGAGTCACTTTCACACTCAAATCTATTCAAGATTTGTTTCCTGAAATGTATACTGGATGTTCGCTCACTACGATTACGTAGGCTGGATCGTGCTGAAGTATTGGCAGAAGTTACTTGTAAACATGAAGATGTACTTGGTGAATTCAGACGAAAAGTACTTGGCGACTCTTGATGAGAGGAACTTGGTGTAACTAATGCTCGTCGCTAATCCATAGCCTGATCTTCTGTTATACCAACGACTAGATAAAATAGTTTACTTGAATCCAATTTTTCAAAAAAACAAAAAATACTGGATTCAATACTCTCACGGTATCTGAGCTTGATAGAGGTTGTGTTCTAAAACGATCTAAATATTTCGTTAGCGCTAACCTATTTTCCAAGTACTATTATCACAAGTTGTAAAGCATTCAATTACCTTTTGAATTATATGTGTCGTCAGATAAAAAAAACATGCTTATGCTCGCTAGCAGCAACAATTACTGCAAATGTTACTTTTTCGCAATTTTGTGGGAACAGGCAATGGTTAACATAGAGACCACATTGGTTCTAACAGGTGCCAAATTTAAATTGTGGCCAATATGATACCCACTGCACATTATGAGTTAATTTATTTGTACTTTGGTCGAAGTTTGGGATCTCTCTCATTTCTAAGTAAGCTGTAATGTATGTGGTTAACATAGAGACCATTAACCTATAAAGGGATAAAGAGAGTCGAAAAAAAATCACTATTAATATTTTTCCATTTTTTTTTAATCAATAAATTTTTTAATTTGACAAGAGACTAGAGAAAAAAGTGAAGTTTTTCATAATTTAATTTTTATTAATAATAGTAATCATTTAATTTATTAAACAATAATGATACCTAAAATTACTTTACAGAAAACTATGAATCATTTACAAATTGTTAGAACTAAAGTCTACTACAGCTTTTTTTAAATGTTCACCATAATCAGGATGTTGTACATTGATTTTATACTTATTCCAGTATTTTATAAACTCGCGAAGGATCGACTCCCCAAGCCTCCTCAGACCATGTGCCCAACCCAGCACCTTTCAAAAATCTTATACAATCTTCCGTAGACAATCTTCGTTAGACTAATAGAAGCATTTTTGCGTGAAGATGATGAATTATTAGATTTTAATACTCGAATACTCTTGAGAACTGAAGAAACGACTTGTTCTTGAGTTTTCGGCGTAAATTTTTTTATAATATTGACGACATTTCCATGTCTTTCTGAATTCGTACATATATGTTTTTTTCTTTACCAACTCTTGTGAAACACATTTTGCCCAAAATAATTTTATTTTCGGTATCCTGGGCCCTTTCTTCCTTGTTGTTTTGTATTTCCCCTTCCTCGTGTTACCTTTCTTTAAATCTTGCTGTTGTGCATATTCTGCACGCACACACCTCATTTTGGATATTCCTAGTAGAGTTTGTAATAACATTTTCTTTTCAGTTAAAAACTTGATATTGCTTAGACTATATTTCGGATTACTAAATTTAACAAGCAATCTTTCCAATCTTGAAGTTATTACCATCATGCTATTGAGCACTGATTTTCTTCATGGTTCAATTTAAATCTTGCGTTTGTAGTTATTTTTATTTCAAAAACTTCTCTATAACCAATAGATACTAAACTGCTCGTCATAAAAATCGACGCACCTAGTTTTTTGGAAAATATTTGAAAGCTCGTTATTAGAAAATTACTGAATCGATTTTGAAAATCTTTGGAAATTCTGAATAGCTGATTCTTTGACTCTTATGTCTAATTTTGGGAATACGATATTTTGCACATAGCATTATACTACAGGGAAGAGATGTATTTTTTCCGAAATTTCAAGTTATTCCCATTCATGCGGCAGTTGAGTTTGATAGTCGTAATACCCCTCCCTAATATAAGTAAGGTAATCCCTCGGACCGTTTTCGAGATTTTGTGAATATCGCGGCTTACTACGATTATATGCCAATTTTTCGAAAATTGTCTTTATTTCCCAGTTTAGTCCAAAAAATGAGCAATTGTGGATTCTTTGACTTGCGTCTAATTTTAAGAATACGATATTGTGCACATAGCATTATACTACAGGGTGTAAAAAAAAAGGAAGTGTTTTTTCCAAAATTTCAAATCTCCATTCACAGGGCAGTTGAGCTTGATAGTCGTAATACCCCTTTCTAATAACAGTTAGGTTATCCCTCGGGACGTTTTCGAGATTTTGTGGATATCTTGGCTTACTACGATTATATGGCAATTTTTAGAAAATTCACGTTATTCTTCATTTTAGTCCAAAAAATGAGCAATAGTTGATTCTTTGACTCTTATGTCTAATTTTGGAAATATGATATTGTGCACGTAGCATGATACTACAGGGTGTAAAAAAAAGAGATGTTTTTTTCGAAATTCCAAATCCCCATTCACAGGGCAGTTGAGCTTGATAGTCCTAATACCCCTTCCTAATAACAGTTAGGTAATCCCTCGGGATGTTTTCGAGATTTTGTGGATATCTCGGCTAACTAAGATTATGGTATAGCAATTTTTCGAAAATTGTCGTTATTCTCCACTTAATTCCCAAATATATGCAAACTACTAAAGGTATACCTCGATCGATATATCGATTAGTTATCAACACATCGTATCCACAATTTGCATGTTCTTGTGCCCATCTTCTTCTAGCAGAAAAAAAGGGCAGGCAGCTCTTCGTCTTGCGTGGTATGCAACCTTAAATCCGTCATTTTATTTTTTTAAATGTGCTTTGCTGTTTGAAAAATGTTTTCATATTCGATGACAAAAATGACAAGAACAATTGAAAGGAGGAAACTCAAAACCAAGTATGCGCCATATTTTTTAAACTTTCATAGTCAACCGTTTGTAGAAAATTGCATGAATATAGCCTGCATAAGTTTACGAAAATAATTTTGTTTGGTTTGCGTTTTTATTTTGAATTCCACCGAAAAAAATTGCTTTTGTGTGAAGCATTTCACTTTTAATGATTCACGCAACGTACTTAAACTCAAAGCACGTGACCTACCTATGCTGTGTTAATACCTTCTGTAGTTTGCTCATTTTTGGGACTTAAGTGAAGAATAACGTGAATTTTCGAAAAATTGCCCTATAATCCAAGATATCCACCAAATCTCGAGAATGTCCCGAGGGATTATACCTGTTATTAGGAAGGAGTATTATGACTATCAAGATCAACTGCCCTGTGAATGGTGATTTGGAATATTGGAAAAATCATCTCTTTTTTTAACACCCTGTAGTATAATGCTATGTGCACAATATCGTATTCCCAAAATTAGACGTTAGTCAAAGAATTCACTATTACTCAACTTTTGGACAACTGGGTAATAACGACAATTTTCGAAAAATTGTGATATAATCGTAGTTAGCCAAGATATCCACAAAATCTCGAAAACGTCCCGAGGGATTACCTAACTGTTATTAGGAAGTGGTATTAGGACTATCAAGCTCAACTGCCCTGTGAATGGGGATTTGGAATTTTGGAAAAAAACATCTCTTTTCTTCTGTAGTATAATGCTATGTGCACAATATCTTATTTTCAAAATTAGATGGAAGTCAAAGAATCCACTATTGCTATATTTTTTAGACTAAACAGGGAAATAACGACAATTTTCGAAAAATTGGCATATAATCGTAGTAAGCCTCGATATTCACAAAATCTCGAAAACGTTCAAAAGGATTACCTTACTTAAATTAGGGAGAGGTATTACGACTATCAAAATCAACTGCCTCATGAATGGGAATAACTTGAAATTTCGGAAAAAATACATGTCTTCGTTTAACACCCTGTAGTATAATGCTATGTGCAAAATATCGTATTCCCAAAGTTAGACATAAGAGTCAAAGAATCAGCCATTTAGGATTTCCAAAGATTTTCAAAATCGATTCAGTAATTTTCCAATAACGAGCTTTCAAATATTTTCCAAAAAACTAGGTGCGTCGATTTTTATGACGAGCAGTTTATTAACTGTTACTGATAACAAATTACTGCGTATAAGTTGTTTTTTCGCTGAGGCATGACCTGCTTTGTTTAAAAAATTGCTTGGAGCTGTGTAAGCGTGGTAATTGCACGATTGCACCTTTTTTCTTGCAGCCGTATTTTGAATAGCTACAGAAATTAAAATGTAATTTAAACTAGAGATTCTCTAGTTTCATTCCGATCTTATCCTATTCACCCAACGGATATCCATTTTTGAGTGAGTATTGATTTATTTAATATATATTAAATAGATCAATACTCACTCAAAAATGAATCTACCAATTATATAGAATGACAATCATGTTATAAATCTAATTTAATTAAGCCGATATTCATTTTCTTGTTTTTTTTTAAATTCAGAAAATTGCAAAAAAATAAAAAAGAGGATTAGCTAGGATTTTAAAAAATATGGTTTTGGAGTGAGGAATATATGCATATTCCAAAAATACAATCCGCTTTGGTTGACATTTCGCAACGGCAAACCCCCTTCTAGTCTAAGAGTTTACCAAATTAAGGATTTAATTTAAAGGTTAAAATTTGAAAATATTTTTAGTGAAAAAGACCAAAAACTAAATGTACCCAATTAAAAATTAACTGCGATAACGTTAGATTAATTGTCCGTCAGCAACGTTTAATTCTGTATGTCCAAAGTGACCGCTGCGGCATCATCAGCGTGGGGAACTGGGGGGCACCGGTCGGCGGGAGGGGTCAGGAAGCAAGTCAGCAGATGACCTGATTGCAATAATTGCTCCCCGGTCGCCGCCCCCGCAGTCCTGTGGCCTAACCGCACGACCTAACATAACTATTACCGCCACTGCATCATGACTTTTCGAATTACCGTTATCAACTCGTGCAATTCCACTCGTTAATTTTTGATTTTGCGAAATTTGTACCCCGAATTGCCGACACTGCTGCCTTATTGTCTTATTGGGCGATTTCTTCGTTTTACTGCAGCTTTTAGAGCAATTATATGCATTGGGTTAAGCAAGTAACTGAATTTTAAATTGAGAATATTTTATTAAAATACATTGTATTTAAAAGTTAAAGTCTGAGTATGAGTATGAGTATGGGAACGTATGGCAGGCCCCGCTACTAATCTCCAGAGTTATTTACCCCCTTTCCGTTCTCCTGCGTATCCCGCCAAATCACAGCTTTACCTGTGTTTGTTGGATCCGAAGTTTTTACGCCGGCTGGTAGATCCACCCTAGGAGGTCGTGGAAGACATGGTTAAGGCCGCTCCACGGATTTTTGTCAGCTGGGTCGGGCCATACGTCCAGTTTGGGAAGGGTTTTTGGAGGACATTAAACTGACCCAAAACTAAGTACAATCCGGAATCCTCCTCAACCTGGGACTTAGTAATAACCCCTTTCAATTGGGATTCATGAATGGGGGTAGAAGTGTTATTACGCTGCTAGAACCTGTCCTTGTTGGTGTATTTCTGAACATCTCTGTCCGAGTCAGTATCAGGTTCCTGGTAACCTCTTTCGAATTGTTTGCCCCCCTGTGTGATACTGAGTCTTGTCTTCCGTACCCAAGTCCCCGGTAGCACACCGACGTCTGCCGACGTTTAAATGACGTCTTCTGATATCATTTCACTGTCATTTAAACGCCAGCAGACGTCAGTGCGCCACCTGGGGTGCCGACGGCCATGACACACCGTAAGTGCCCTCTGCCTTGGTGGATATTCCTCCTGCCGAGTGCCGGCTACCAACCTTGTATATTCTTTATTTATTTTATTGCTAAATTAGTGTGTATGCCGTTTTCATTTAATTTATATCTTTGCATTGTTACTTTTTTTTCCAAATTTAATTTAAAAATTTAAATATTAATATACAAAATAGATAAAGCCAGCCCTGTAGTGTATGTAATTGGAGTGCAACCATGTGGTCTGCATTGGCTATTAATAGGGTCGTTCTTCTTATCTTCTGTGTTCTTCTTGTATTGAGCTTGTATTTATTTGGCTTTGATGTATGGCCATAATCTTAAATGCATATACAATATTACTTATTACACACAACACTTATTTATGATCTAAATTTTTTGTCGTCTTGCTTGATATGGTTTATTTACTCTTACGCCTTTTTCAATTTAGTTGAGTTGTTTATGGTTTATATACTCTGAGCAAATGAGGTTGTTATTTAACACACACGGAAATGTTGTCTTATTTTTTAAAATTTAGTTTTTGAGACGATAAAAGAATTCTTAGTCAAACAATGAAATCTTGTACATTTTTGTAGTAGTAAAATTATATTCAAAAACTGTACGAGTTTACTTTAAAGACTGTAGGTATCATTCGACTTTTAAATTAACAATTATGCGCATTGGGCGTATTGAATGTACCAAAAACTGTTCATTTAATTTAAACTTGAACTAGTTTACTTTTCTCTGTGTTTCTGAAGCCAGATGACATTTGGCAACATTGCGAAATTCCGTATAAACATTTAACGATTATTCGATAAGACATGCAATTAGAAAAATTACTTAGCTTGATTATTAGGCTATAATCCTGATGCTTTGTCTTTCACGGGTTGTCCATTGTTACTTGACCTCGCCTAAAGGTTTTTGGCACACTTTGATTGTGGAAAATCTCTGATCCACGTGGACCGGTTGGCTTATCGTTGTGGCCTAGCCTTAATTACTTATTTACTTGCACACTTTTACGGCGTTAACCGGGGTCCTACCGCACTTTTCGCACTTGTTGCACTTTTCGCACTTGTTTTTTTATTTATATATATTAGGGTGTGCCAAAAAACCTCGATATTTTTTTTTCTTGCTCTCCACCCAAAATATCGTAGAATATGTCCGAACAAATATTCTGTTAAAAGCGGAGCTCATAATTTCAATTTTAAGAGGTCCTCCATCGAATCTGAAGTTTTGCCGCTTAAATAACAGAAAACTGACTTTTTTACCTTATTTATTCTTGCAACCTAGGAAGAATTTTTTTTTTCATAAAATCCATGACTAATTCTTACAAAGCATTAAATTTGGACAAAAAAATCTTATTAAGCTGAATTTCTATTTTCAATATTTGATTTTTTACAGAGCTTTAAATTTAAAGTTAATAATACAAAAATGATGACTTTATACGCCTGTAACTTTAAGAATATTGACGATACAAAAAATTTGCCTAAAACTTTTTTGTGGTCCATCAGACAAGCTAAAAAATTGCCATTTGACTTTTTCGTCTAACTTAAATAGTTTAGCTGAAAAAGGCAAAAAACGTAAAATTTTAAATTTAAAGCTCTGTAAAAAATCAAATAATGAAAATAAAAATTCGGCTTAATAAGATTTTTTCTTCCAAATTTAATGCTTTGTAAGATTTGGTCATGGTTTTTATGAAAAAATTTTTTTTTCCTAGGTTGCAAGAATAAATAAGGTAAAAAAGTCAGTTTTCTGTGTTATATAACAAAATATTTAAGCGGCAAAACTTCAGATTCGATGGAGGACCTCTTAAAATTGAAATTATGAGCTCCGCTTTTAACAGAATATTTGTTCGGACATATTCTACGATATTTTGGGTGGAGAGCAAGAAAAAAAATATATCGAGGTTTTTTGGCACACCCTAATATATATATTAATTTATTAATAATATTCTACGAGCAAACTAAGAGCTTGAATGATAAACAGCTAAAAATAAGTTTTGATGACATTATCTTTAAGAAGAAAAATATTAAAAAAAAATAAGAAAAATAATATATTAAGTAAAACACTTAATTTTTATTAGGGTCAGTTTAATTTTGCAAGGGTTCTTAACACAACATATAAAACAAATAAATTCTCGAAACCAAGCCATAATTCATTATGTCATTTTCTCCTTTTACTGGATATTTTAAACAAATTTGCATTTTGATTGATAGCAAGAGGTAAATCACTGATTTTTTTTAAATTAAAAATCGTATACTAATTATCCCAAGGGTAGCCATTCGCGAATAAGGAAAAATCAGAGCACGTCTATATAACGCTGAACGTTTTCTCGCTGATTTTATAGTGGTTTACCCAGCGATTAATAATTTCTTTGATATTAAGAAAATTTTAAAATGAAAAAAAGTAAAATAATAAACGCAAATATTAAAAATTGGTAAATTAAATATTGATGTGGAAAAATGATAATAAAATAAAAAGTTGACAAGCTAAAATAATTATAAGGTGCAAATATTACATCTAAACTATCTAAATCTACATCTTAAATTATATTAACCAAAATAGAAGCTAAAATGTTGACAATGTAAAATGATAACATATAAATTACAATCACAATAAACTGGCCACAAATTATAAAAGATACTGGCAGCTTCATGACAATTATATTAAATGACAAGTTTATTTAAGAAGTTAAGCTAAAGTATAGTATATAGAGTATAAGGAAGGTGTACCTGGCCCCATCAGCGTCATCATACATTGGTCTCCCAGGGTTATTTTTACCCCCTTTTGGTTCTTATACGACAGTGCCGATGGTTAAGACCCCTCCCGGAATTTTGTCGCCGGGCCGGTCTATACCCACGATTAGGCTAGTGGAGTTTGGGAGAAAGAGAGAAAATTTTTTGGTTTTTAGGGGACTGACCCAAAACTAAGTACAATCGGGAATCCTTCTGAACCAGGGATTTAGTAACTCCCACATTTAATTGGGGTTTATGATTGCGGCTTGGTTGGTAAATACGCTGTAGGGGCCTTCTTGAGGTACTTCTTGGTCTGCGTCCGTGGAGCTGAAAATTCGGAAACCGCTGTACACGATTAGTTTGCCTCACTGCGAAAACCGTTACTTGACTTTATTACCGAAAGCGAGTTGTTCGTGTTACCGCTCTGCCTTAGAGGAAGTTCAAGTGCACATTCCAAGTCTGACTTCAGAGAAGATTGAGCTATATTTGCAAATCTTTGTTTACTTAGGAACCGATGCACACAGTTTATTTTACCCCTTTGTGCGTTTGTCTATTAGATTATACGTACTTTATGGAGGTGACCACTTTGGTTTGGTTTTTGTAAACAAGCTTTGTAGGCGCCGAGTGTTTATTTATTAGTTTAAACGTGGTTTAGTGCTTTAGTCATGCGATTAATTAAATGTACTTATCAGCCTCTGTAGAAGTCCCTTAGTCCCTCGTTTCGCTTTTGTTTCCCATAGTGATATTCAGGTATGCATAAGAAGTGATAACGCTGGCAAGTGGTAAAGCCAGGTACGGGGGATTGTCAGTTATACACTTATTTGTATCCGTAATATTTTTCACTATATTACTGCACTTTTGGTTTGGTGGTCTATTATCGACTACTCTGAACGAAGGAACGAGTGGTACTAATAAGTTAAGCTAAAATGCCTACTATCAAATTAAAATTATTACAAGCTAAAATCACAACATAAACTGAGCTTAAAATGTAAGTAAAAAAATGAATAACCCAATAATTGGGTTAGTCATTTTTTTACAATAATTATTTACAATAACAACAAGCTTCAACAACAACATTAAGGGATTATAAATTAAGGATTTTTATTGATTTTTGTAGGTAGTAATAATTTGATTAAACGAACTCTAAAGTATGCAATAGTATATATACGGTTGTGTATACCAAGTTTGGAAACAAATGATTTTGCAAAAAAATTTGGAGATATTATTTTCAAAAACATCGACTTTCGATGTTTTGGGGTAAAAAGCAATATAAATTATTGTCCAAATAAAAATTCCTTTGTTCACTAAGCAGCTATTGTAATTAGGAACATATATAGGTCAATTCTGGGTTCTCTCGTAAAATTTCTGTAAATTCGTAAATCTATAGCTTACGGTGATCTGTAACTATAATGCTTATAGAATCGTAAAAGTGGCAATTCTGGGATGTTATCTGTAAATGTCTAATTTAAAGTAGTATAAACGAACTACTGCAACTTCACGCCTATTTACTTACGATCAAAATAACCTATATTTTTATATGTATTATTTGGTTTATCCACAGTTTATCGGTTTTCATTTATGTATCAGCATATAATATAATACAAAAAGTAAGAAATTTAAACTGGTTGAGGAATAAAATGAGGTAAGATAATTTTACATTTAAAAGAACATATAATATATAATGAATAAAATTGTTAGTGCATTGAGTGAAGAAGTCAATGAATGGTTAGTGGTAACGCAAAAGCAACAAAGAGAAAAAGATAAAAAAACACCACTCCTCAACAGTTGAACGATATTTGGATGCAATGGATGGAGATTATCCATTGGGCCAACCATGGCAGGATAAATTTGAGCAAGGAGCAGAAAATCAACAAAAACATTTTGAGACTATTAAAAACTATTTAGAAAATTATATAAAGCTGAAAGAGGAACAATTAGGATTTGAAATGAAAAAAATTAAATTTTTAAATCCAAATTTTGATATTTGACCTATTAATTTTTGAGTAATTAGAATATTTATTTATTTTGTTGTTTATTTCTTTTTTGACCGAGTAGGCTGTGGTTTATTTTTTTTAAGAATAGGTATTATTTTATTTTATTTTCATACCTATGTAAAATAAAAATATAAAGTTTCTGTATTAATACAATTATTGTTTTATTTAGTCAAAATTGAAATTATTTCTAATGTAGTTGGCCCAGGCTGCTTGTCCCAATTGATAAATATTACCATAATCATATCCACATTAACATTATTAAAAATATTCATGTTTTCAATCTTTAAAATAGCTTTACATAACCTAACAAAAACAAACTGTAACTAGCAACGATTGGGAAACCCCCGATCGTAAATATTTACGATTCTATAAGATTTTCTGTAAGCTACAGGAAGCGCAGAATTGCAAATTGTCTATAAGCTTATAGAAAGTTACAGATTTGCTTATAGATGCTTACAGATGTGCGCAGAATTGACCTAATAGTCCACATTTATCAGAAAATAAATAATTTATTTTGAATAAACAAGGAATCATTTACACCTGGGCCATAAAGAGTTTCTTTTGCACTTGTAGCAGCCTCAAGTATGTCGATTCGATGTTGCTTACGAGTAGGGTTGGGAAAATTTTACTTTTTGCTTGTACTTGAAATTTCACTTGAAATTTTCATGGCATTTATGAAATTTATTAAAATTTCCTAAATTTCTGAAATTTCCTGAAATTTATGAAATTTATTGAAACTTTCAATAAATTTCAATAACTTAAAGTGTAATATAATAATATTGAAATAAGCCCACTCGGGGACCATGGCAAATTGCCTCTCTTACCACCTACCCCTCTGTGGGCCCCTGACCACCAATAATATAAATAGTAAATACCTATGTTTACCAAAAATTTCTTGGGATTTCCTTTAAAAAAATTTTTAAAATTAAGATTGTGCCACTTTCATTGTTTTATATTTATATATATTTATTATTTTTATATATTTTAGTGAAATTTTCCGAAAATTTAAGAAACTTCATCAAAATTTTATAAGCCAAAGGCATTTTCTATCTTTCTTTCGATGCAATTATAGCAAAAGTAAAAGTTTAAATTAATCATGACTTTAAAAAAAATTAAAAGTCTGATTTAATTTTCAAATTAAATTGGTAACTGAATTAAATTATTTAAATTAATTTATGCATATAAGTCGTACAGCCTATAGTTATAACTAGACAAAAACGCTCAGACGCTTGATAACTCGTTCTTATTGGTCGATTCGGAATCTGTTGTAAATTATTATTAAAGGTCCCAGGGGAGGCCGCATGTGAAATTTATGCGAAATTTTCAGTAAATTGCGAAACTTTCAATGAAATTTCTGAAAGTTTCATAGACAATGTTGAAATTTTCGAATTGAAAATTTCATTTTAAGTTTTTAAAAATTTCACTTGTCCAACTAAATGAAATATTTCAAGTTTGAAAGTTTCAAAGTTGAAATTTTCATTTGAAAATTTCAACTGTCCCAACCCTACTTACGAGCCATCCTTTCATCTCTCTAACGAACTGATGGGTACGACTTCCACAAGGGCATCCCTAATGTCTCGAAAATCTCCATGTACCTCGTTGAAAATGCAGGCACTTGTGAAAACTGAAATTTCTACTGGCACTACACCTCCAGGAAGATTTATAGGGCTGATTTTCCAGATAGGTTGATTATAACTCTTTGTTATTCTGGTGAATCTTTCAAGCAATTCTTCCTTCGATAAATATTCATAGATCGGCTTAATGGCTGTCAAAACAGCTTCATACAGAGGCTGATACACATAATATTTGTTAATTTTAACCAAATATTAACCAGATTCTATGTTAATCCAGGTCCACATAACTTTATGTTAAGTTTACAATCAACTGTAATCTGTTAACTAATTGAATAAGTAGTTTGTAATTATAACAAACATTTTGTAAATTTAATAACAAAATCCCATATCAATAATTCAACAATAATTCTTGTAATTTTCAAAAAGGACCTTATTTTTACAAACCTTTTTGTAGACAAAGTAACAAAAGGATTTATTGAAAATTGGGAACTTAAATGAAAAGAATTTTTATAAGAAATGTTGCTTTATTAATCAATTTCCTAAACAAAAAAATTAACACATACCTACATAAGTGAACACAAAAATAACACTGATGTATTTCGTAACTTTAACTCACTTATCCCCTAATTTTAGTTTGAAAACCAGTGATGGCATCTTTTTTCGGATACTTCGCACACTCGTTAAATAGGTAGGAGAAATCCAAATAACAATAATAACCGATTTCTGGTTATATATTATAAACACTCTGGACAGTTGTTACAAACACAATACGAATTAAAATAAAGTAAGCAGAAACATAAGTTGCAGACGCTGAAGTCAGTTGAACTTGTTGATGCGTATTGTCAGACGGAAATGTTTTGATTGACTGCCTGAAATCACGGGTACTTTTTCAACGAAATAATTTGTTAAACATTAACTAAATAATCTGTAACCTTTGAAATGAACAAAATACTTACAAAATTGCATATTACCGTTACAAAACTTACGATAAAATATTTTCCCTTGTAAAAATAATTACAAACCCTGGTTTTCTACAAAAAATTATGTTAAAATTTTACAAAATAAAATTAACAATCTTCAAACTCATGTTAACAAATCTGTTTTTTATAACAGTGTAAGTGTGAGGAACATTGTTGCGGGTTGCCTTACACCAGGAGTCTTCGCCGGCCATTCATTTGCTATGATGTGGATGTTTGTCTGTTAAGCTGTAGTGGTAATGCGTTGCCCATAGATTTACTTAACTTAAGTTTTAGTGCTCGGCTCAATATAAAAAAACCGATTTTTTGACATACTTTAAAGGTATATAATAAGGCTGGGAATCGATTACGAATAATTCGAATATTCGATTATTCGAGTATTCGAATAGGGGTGGAAATCGATTATAAATTATTCGAATATTCGAATACTCGAATATTTCAATATTCGAATACTCGAATATTCGAATACTCGAATATTCGAATACTCGAATATTCGAATACTCGCATATTTGAATACTCGAATATTAAAACACTTTAAATAAGTATATACAGGGTGTTTCAATAAAAACTCCCAGGCCAATTATTTCGAAAACTAAAAGTGACATTTAAATTCTGTAAACGCCAGTTTTTAGCCTTTATGATTGGCTTCACAACTGTGTAAAAAATGTTTTTGAATAATACAAGATGTAGGTGGCGCCACAATGCAAAGAATTTTTTCGATGGCAGGTACTTTTAAATTAATTTTTGATCAAATTATGTCCCATACAAATTTTTGATAAATCCAATATAAAAGGTGATATTAGGGGTTACGTTTTTTTTTTAAATAATTTTAACGAGTATTTTAATTATAAATATTTTTAATATGCTTTAGCAAATGATCATTTAATTCTTTAATTATAGTGATAAAACGCTCGTGTAGCGCTAACTAGATTAAAATTATTACGTCCAGTGACGCCTCAGGGGGCCCCTTAACAAATAATATTGGCAAAAAATAATACGCCACTGAGTTTCTGGTAATTTTTATATTTTTTTCGGATTAAGCAACTAAAAATATCCTTTTTTTGTCTTATCTTGCTTCGTTTTCGAGAAATACAAATAAAACCATTTGGAAAACAAAAATCATTAAGAAACAAAACCATAAATTAGTAATACGCTATATTTTTTGCTGTTTAAAAACAAAGCTGAAACATTAAAACATAATAAAATAAAATTAAAGGATGTTTTAAATTTTATGAAAGAGTGGTGAAAAATTATAAAAAATTATTAAAGAAAATTAGAACAATACCAAAAACTAACTAATAAGTTCGAATGAGGTGTTCAAAATTATTGCCGTTTTTATACACACATATCAAATCGATATAATAATTCGGTTCTGCAAACTCTCAATAGTGTATTTTGATTAATAGAGGCTCTAGTAACATAGATTTTTTTGTACAGGTCAGCAATGTCTTCTATTGGTAGACTTCATTTTGTAAGCCGCCCCATAAATAAAAGTCAGTGGACCTTGCTGGCCATCTAAGATCCCGATTTGTGCTGATCACTTTTCCTGAAAACGTCATTTAGATGATTCATAAAGATATTGCTATTGTGTGCTGGGGCACCGTCTTGGTGAAACCACATAGTATTTACGTCAATTCCCAAATTTTTTAACAGCAAAGTGAGATCGTTTTGCAGAAATTGTAAATAACGAACTGAAGTTAAATGTTCATGGTACAAATAGGTCCCGACTATGTAACCATTTACAATACCGCACCAAACATTTACCCCAAATCGTGTTTAAAATTTAGTCTGTCATATCCAGTTAGGATTTTCCTGGGACCAGTAGTTACAATTATGTTTATTAATTATTCCATTATTGTGAAATCGGGATTCGTCACTCCACATAATTTGGTTTAATAAATTTGGATTTTCTTCCAAAAGAATATGAAAATGTGTCAAAAAGTTTAATCTGCGCTGGTTATATCCTTATTGTAGATGATGCACTAGATGAACCTTGTATGGAAAAAATATTTCCTTTTAGGAACTTACTGAAATATTAGTTTCATCTTTTAATTTTCGTAATGACGATTGTGGGTTATTTTTTACTGATTGGAGGACTAAAGCCACATTTTCGTCAGTCGTATCCCTCTTCCTTCTTGGAACCGTTTCCTTTTTAAAGCTACCATATGTAGCTAAGTTGCTACATAAAGCTACAAAAGATTTGCGATCTGGCGTTGGTCGCGATAGCAGCGCACAGCTTCTGAAGCATTTTAATGTCATTCTCCATAAACTAAAACCATGTATGTTCAATTTGTCTTGATTTGTATGGTGAACCATTTTTATTTTAGAAATGTAGAAATTGCAAATTCTTACACTGACACTAAGTAAAGAAAAATTTACTTGATGTTTCTAAAATTCATTTGTTTTTATTTAATGATTATTGCTTTCTAGAGATATGCGGTGAAATGGTTTTTATTTTATTTCTCGAAAACGAAGCAAGATATAAAAACAATTCAACAGACAAAAAAGGATATTTTTAGTTGAATAATCCGAAAAATATATAAAAATTACCAGACACTCAGTGGTGTATTATTTTTTGCCAATATTATTTGTTAAGGGGCCCCCTGAGACGTCACTGGACGTAATAATTTTAATCTTAGTTAGCGCTACACGAGCGTTTTATCACTAAAATTATCATTACCAGAATTAAATGAACATCTGCCAAAGGATATTAAAAATATTTATAATTAAAATACTCGTTAAAATTATTAAAAAAAAAAACTTGACCCCAAATATCTCCGTTCGTGTCGAATTTATCAAAAATTTGTATGGGACATAATTTGATCAAAAATTAATTTAAAAGTACCTGCCATCGAAAAAATTCTTTGCATTGTGGCGCCACCTACATCTTGTATTATTCAAAAACATTTTTTACACAGTTGTGAAGCCAATCATAGAGGCTAAAAACTGACGTTTACAGAATTTAAATGTCACTTTTAGTTTTCGAAATAATTGGCCTGGGAGTTTTTATTGAAACACCCTGTATAAGGGTGGTGCAAAAAAAACTTTTTTCGAATATGTTAATTTGTCATTTTTATTAAAAAAAATTAACAGCTCTCATCAAAAATTAGATGGCTTTTGAATTTTGAAAATTCCAAAAATAATCAAATTCGAAAAAAGCGATATATGTAGTCGCTTCGTTTTGGACAGTAGCAAAAAGGGGCCGTTCATTAATTACGTGAGGTGTTTAGGGGGGGGAGGGGGTCGAGCCAAACCTCACCAAATCTCACGTGGGGGGAGGGGGGTTCTCGGCAAATATCACGTAATTTTTTTTCCGAAAGAAAGAGTGTTAAATTGCGAGAAAACTGGGTTAAATTAAGTAAACAATTATAAGCAAATTGTTTTTTTAAATAAATCTAATGGAATCAAGCACAGATTAACTTATTTACATTAAAACCATGCATTTTAAAAAATCTCACGTGAAATTAAGGGGGGGGGAGAGGGGGTCGAGCAAACTCTCACGACATCTCACCAAGGGGAGGGGGGGGGTCGAAAAATCGCCAAAATTGTCTCACGTAATTAATGAACGGCCCCAAAGTAATCAGTAATTACTATATGTTTAATTGGAAATTCTCATATAACTTGTTTTGATGCTGTAGGTATCCACTTATTTTTGTGAAAACTAATTCTCGCTTAAGGTTTTTTTTAGTGTAATGAGCATGTAGCATTTTAAGGTAATGGGAACTTAAATTATGACAACCCTAATCTATTATTTTTTTCCTAAAATGCAGGCTTTATGTTGCAAATGTCACGTAAGTTACCGGTCTTCAACTGCAATATCCTAACATTGATGAATATTTTAACAAAATGGCTGTTAAAACAACTAATGTTAGTGCTTGATTAACTAAAAATAGACTTAAGATTGACGAAAAATTATTTTATCCGAAATCGGCAGTAAAGTAGAACTTTACTGCCGATTTATTTTAATTTACGATTGTTGATTAATTGAAATATTTTAATATTCCAATATTTAAAAATTCGATTATTTGAATATTTTAAAATGTACTCTATATTCGAATGTACGGGGACATGAATCACAGATTATAAAGACATGAATATTTGAATTATTCGAATTTACGAGAACACGAATATTCGAATAATTCGAATACTCGAATATTCGAATAATTCGAATACACGAATATTCGATTACTCGAATAATTCGAATATTCGAATAATTCGAGTATTTCAAATAATTTTTAAACGAGTATTCGAATTCCAAAAACTAACAAATTCCCAGCCTTAGTATATAACACAAGCTTGATAAAAATAAGCTATACTAAACACCTACAATTTTAATAGGTTAAGCTTGAATGATATATAAATGATAACAAGATAAAACCACAAGCTAAACTGACTAACGAAAGAAAATAAATTAATAGGAAGACAAGCTTCTTGACGACAAAATTAAATGAAAATAAGCTTATTTAAAAATAAGCTAAAATTATAATAAATAAAGTTTAAATAACATCAAACTTAAACTAACGAGCTTAAAATTTTAAGTAAAGAAAGTTTAATTAAAAAACCACTTCAATGCCCATATTCTTAAGTAGTAGGAAGCTAAAATTATATTAAGTTTAGAAAAATAAAGTTTATAGAAAGGATAACATGTTGAAATTAACAATTAAAAATAATTTACCAAAATAATTAGGGAATAATAAATATATTTTTTTAATTCCTGAGCTTTACCACACATCACAAAAATTTAGCATAGTCACTGGTAACACTTTTATATTTTGTATGGTCTTGTTAATATAACTTAGTTGTAACTTAATTGTAACCAACACACATACCTGCAGCGAGATTAACTGTGTACGAGGTGAAATTTTCGTTTTTTGAAACAAATATTTATTTATTGGTCTACATTAATGTTGTCCCCTTCAAAATAGTCCTCATTGGATATTATGCACATGTGCCAGCTCTTCTTCCAATACTCGAAACACTTCTAAAACTCGATCTTTGGAATAGCCTTTAGTTCTTTCAGCGATGCGCTTTTAATGTCATCTATGCTTGCAAAACGACGGGCCTTTAAGGTACTCTTTATTTTTGGGAACAGGAAAAAGTCAGACAGAGGCATGTCTAGCGAATATGGAGGCTGGGGCATCATTACAGTATTGTTTTTGGCCAAAAATTTTGTTCAAAGTTTAACAATTTTAGAACAAATTTTTCTGCCACGCGTTTTATACCCAAAACATTGGACAAAATTTCATGGGATGAGCCAATATACCAACATCATTAGCGACTTCTCTGATGGTTTATAACCATTTCTTCCACTTTTTTCATGTTTTTATCGGTTGTTAATGGGGACTGTTCAAAATTTCATGACCATTTTAACACCAAATTAACACCATACATGGTCTATATCGATACAAACCAAAATGGTGTTAAATGTTGTAAGCGTACACACCCCCCCCAGCAAAGAATCTGTAAAAGTTACACCCCAAGTGATAAATGAAATATAACACCACGGCAAATGTTATATTAAATTACGACAAATAAATAAAATAAATACTTACGGTAATAAAGCTCATTAATTTAGTAACCCAAGGTACTTGTAAGGTGTTGTATTCATGGGGAAAGTATTTAAAAGGGAAATAAAAATACAGTAAATAAAAGGCAATAAGTTACGTTTGAAATCAGGTCAAAAACCCGGAAGGCTCCCGTTTATTTTTTTTATTTAATATCTCTCATAAAACCTTCCAAAATGAGGGATTATGGGAGTGAGTTACACGTATAAAATATTTACAATTTATAACAAACAATAATGATATTTATTTGGACAGAGCAACAAAAATAACCGCAACCCAAACGACATTTAACTTAGTGAACTCTGAAAGAAAAGGACCTCCTACAACCGTTAAAACCACACAATATCTCCTTACTGCGACTACAACCCAAATATAAATAAATATATAAATAACATTAGATAAATAATACATCATACTAGAGCTTGGCTCTCGTTTTTCATTTTTAATTTTTATCTTCGCTTTTTGCTGATTTGTTTGTTTATTTGTTTGTTTGTTTGTTTGGTGAAAGTAGATTGAGTCTTAGTCTCTATTTTTGTATTTTAAATTTAACTTTATTCATCAAGCATTCCGTCTGCAATAGGCCTCCATCATCCAAATAAAGTTTTTGTATTATTATTTACTGTTGAATTTAAGTTTACTGTTACACGAAATTTTCATGTAATGTATTTAGAGTTCAGGCTCAATCAACTGTTGGAAAAGGAGTAAATAAAAATCGGCTTCGAGGTCATTCCAATTGAAGGTCCGCAATCGCCCGTTATGCCTCATTAGTCGGCAAACTTTAATAACTTAATAATTACCATAAAATACTAGGTAATAAATTGACCAAATCACAAAGGGCAATTTCTGCGTTGCGCATTCAGATGAATACAGACCTTTACACACCTCTTAAAATTTACAGGATAGAAATTCAAAATGGGCTTGTTGTGTCATGGACTCCACGGAAAGTGGATAAATCAAATGTCGTTATCGTACAATTACTGTTGCCACTCACTCCAAACGTAATACCAAATATTTAAAAATGACTGGTAAAATTCACTTAAATAATTACGGGACATAAATGTGAATCCGCGAGTACAATTTTATAAATCCCGTATTTAAGAAAATCGATATTAAATACACTTAATTTACACAGCGTTTACGTTAAATCCCCTTTTTGAAATATTTATTAAAATTAATTAAATAAACCCGAGTACCGTCCTGACATTTAGCTTAATTAAATCGAATACGGTCCTGCCTATTTTAATTGGATAAAATAGCCGTAAATTCTTGCTTATTTAATTTGATAAAATACACGCAAAAAACCCTGCATTTTATTAGATAAAATACACGTAAAAAACCCTGCCTTTTATTAGATAAATCAAGTACCATTTGTTTATAACTTAGAATCTAAATTATAATACGAAATACCAAATTTTAAACGTAAATTTTACAGCGTGGTTTGTTTCAAATGGCAGCCATTACAGCGTAATAGATCGAACGATAACGCCAAGTCAATTGATCGAATATTTATCTTTACACAAGGTATCTGTGTAAACTAATTATACCAAAATGCTCGGGAATATTTATACTACAATAATTTAGTTATTTAAAACGTACAAACCTACATTTTTAACCACTTTCCTGCACACACAATTTCGCAAAACCCTTGTCGCTGCTCGGCTCTGCTCCAATGCTCGAATTAATGTTCTCCCCTGCCCGTCACTTGCGTCTAGCATTCTTTTCCCCTACCTTTCCCCACTTAATCAGGAGAGTTTTTCTAACCAATGGCACGCTACCTTTTATATGTCACTTGTATTTCCGTTGCGCTAAATTTAAATGTTAGTTTTATTTACAGGGCTTTTTGAATGCATTTATTTTAAACAATTAGGATCGTAATAACCCACGGATTGTTTATTAGGGGGGGTATTTGCAGATCTCCTCAGACG
This sequence comes from Brassicogethes aeneus, assembly GCA_921294245.1. Taxonomy (NCBI): domain Eukaryota; kingdom Metazoa; phylum Arthropoda; class Insecta; order Coleoptera; family Nitidulidae; genus Brassicogethes; species Brassicogethes aeneus. The sequence continues at coordinate 54,723,820 of OV121134.1, forward strand.
CCCCCAAAGTGTTGATAAGGAACCAGCTTGGTGCAGATCCGAAAGTAACACTTTTAACCCCCCTTTTGAATTGGTATAATGAAAGTGTTTTGTGTGTGAGATGCAGCGTTAACAGGTCTACTGTTTTTACTGTAGGTCTACCGTTTTCCCTTAATATACCGTGCAACCGTATTTTACTAAAATTCTACCGTATTTCAAGAAACATTATGTTTTTAAATTCATAAAAATTTTGACAAAATTTCGTTACACAATTTTTCAAAATCGCTGAACGCGTGAAGTGCGTTTCAGTATTATTTAAATTCCCCAATTTGTGTCACGGGTTGTACGTTTTGTCAAATATCAGTTTGATTACCTCTAGCGTTGTAATATGAACAACACTTTTTTTTTTTCAAACGATATATTTTGAGTAAAGGATTTTAAAAAGCAAAATGTCAGGCATTTTTAATTTGTACTTGATTTTCCAACAAAATTTGTTACTTTAACCGGTGATTAAGTCTGAGAAGCAGGCTTTGGGATTTGGGAAGTTTTTGTGAAACCTGTGTAAATACTTGCGTGTTAACCAACTCGATGATTAGTTGTATCTGCTCCGGATCCAATAAGACGAAATTTCGCATTCCAGAACTCTGCATAATCACTTCTGGCGTTGGACCATTGATGTGCGGTTGTCCTTCCATAGCTGACGATGCCTTTCCAGAACCATTGGGGTCATTTTTACTACCAACATTCAAGGCTAAGTTTTGGGCTGCGTGTGCCTTGATTCCAGGACGTTGTACTGTAATGGGCGGTGTTTTCTCAACTCTAGGTGTGCTATGTACTACGTTCCCCATGAATGAACTTGATGCTTTCCCGGTGACGTTGTACTACTTCAAAATTTTTGAACGTCCAATGGTGATCCATCTCGATATGCAACCAGCCAAAGCAGCTCCTCAAAAAAAAAATAAAAAAAAAACAGAAAACAAAACAAAACAAAAACAAAAAAAAAAATCATAATCAAATGTGTCTCTCCATGAATACACCTTTACGAACCTCATCCTTTGCACAAGCAACAATCTGTACCGCCTAAGCAGTACGTTTTAGTGAAGGTAAAATAAACAATTTTTATAACAGTTTTACAAAACAAGTACGTAATGAGTTTCTTAACAAAGTCAGGTCCTACTAGTCAGTAATGTCAATATTGTTCTAGTTCGTGGTCAAACATACACACTTCAGGCGCCCCCACATTCGTTGGCAGATTCATTCAACAAGCATACAAAATTAAGAAACTCAAAACGTCAAAAAAAATTAAATTAAATTTTTCGTTAAATTATCCTGGTCATCCTGGTCACGGCACCAATCTGTAAGCGTACACACCCCCCCCAGCAAAGAATCTGTAAAAGTTACACCCCAAGTGATAAATGAAATATAACACCACGGCAAATGTTATATTAAATTACGACAAATAAATAAAATAAATACTTACGGTAATAAAGCTCATTAATTTAGTAACCCAAGGTACTTGTAAGGTGTTGTATTCATGGGGAAAGTATTTAAAAGGGAAATAAAAATACAGTAAATAAAAGGCAATAAGTTACGTTTGAACTCAGGTCAAAAACCCGGAAGGCTCCCGTTTATTTTTTTTATTTAATATCTCTCATAAAACCTTCCAAAATGAGGGATTATGGGAGTGAGTTACACGTATAAAATATTTACAATTTATAACAAACAATAATGATATTTATTTGGACAGAGCAACAAAAATAACCGCAACCCAAACGACATTTAACTTAGTGAACTCTGAAAGAAAAGGACCTCCTACAACCGTTAAAACCACACAATATCTCCTTACTGCGACTACAACCCAAATATAAATAAATATATAAATAACATTAGATAAATAATACATCATACTAGAGCTTGGCTCTCGTTTTTCATTTTTAATTTTTATCTTCGCTTTTTGCTGATTTGTTTGTTTATTTGTTTGTTTGTTTGTTTGGTGAAAGTAGATTGAGTCTTAGTCTCTATTTTTGTATTTTAAATTTAACTTTATTCATCAAGCATTCCGTCTGCAATAGGCCTCCATCATCCAAATAAAGTTTTTGTATTATTATTTACTGTTGAATTTAAGTTTACTGTTACACGAAATTTTCATGTAATGTATTTAGAGTTCAGGCTCAATCAACTGTTGGAAAAGGAGTAAATAAAAATCGGCTTCGAGGTCATTCCAATTGAAGGTCCGCAATCGCCCGTTATGCCTCATTAGTCGGCAAACTTTAATAACTTAATAATTACCATAAAATACTAGGTAATAAATTGACCAAATCACAAAGGGCAATTTCTGCGTTGCGCATTCAGATGAATACAGACCTTTACACACCTCTTAAAATTTACAGGATAGAAATTCAAAATGGGCTTGTTGTGTCATGGACTCCACGGAAAGTGGATAAATCAAATGTCGTTATCGTACAATTACTGTTGCCACTCACTCCAAACGTAATACCAAATATTTAAAAATGACTGGTAAAATTCACTTAAATAATTACGGGACATAAATGTGAATCCGCGAGTACAATTTTATAAATCCCGTATTTAAGAAAATCGATATTAAATACACTTAATTTACACAGCGTTTACGTTAAATCCCCTTTTTGAAATATTTATTAAAATTAATTAAATAAACCCGAGTACCGTCCTGACATTTAGCTTAATTAAATCGAATACGGTCCTGCCTATTTTAATTGGATAAAATAGCCGTAAATTCTTGCTTATTTAATTTGATAAAATACACGCAAAAAACCCTGCATTTTATTAGATAAAATACACGTAAAAAACCCTGCCTTTTATTAGATAAATCAAGTACCATTTGTTTATAACTTAGAATCTAAATTATAATACGAAATACCAAATTTTAAACGTAAATTTTACAGCGTGGTTTGTTTCAAATGGCAGCCATTACAGCGTAATAGATCGAACGATGACGCCAAGTCAATTGATCGAATATTTATCTTTACACAAGGTATCTGTGTAAACTAATTATACCAAAATGCTCGGGAATATTTATACTACAATAATTTAGTTATTTAAAACGTACAAACCTACATTTTTAACCACTTTCCTGCACACACAATTTCGCAAAACCCTTGTCGCTGCTCGGCTCTGCTCCAATGCTCGAATTAATGTTCTCCCCTGCCCGTCACTTGCGTCTAGCATTCTTTTCCCCTACCTTTCCCCACTTAATCAGGAGAGTTTTTCTAACCAATGGCACGCTACCTTTTATATGTCACTTGTATTTCCGTTGCGCTAAATTTAAATGTTAGTTTTATTTACAGGGCTTTTTGAATGCATTTATTTTAAACAATTAGGATCGTAATAACCCACGGATTGTTTATTAGGGGGGGTATTTGCAGATCTCCTCAATGTGGTTCGTTGGTCCGGTGTTAATTCAAATACTAAAATAGTGTTAATTTAACTTTCACACAGAAAAAAGGAAAGAAAAAGGGAAACAGGAAGTTCCTTGACGCAGTACTAGTATATTACCAGTGGTATTATTTCAGAAAATGGAACCTTCAACTCGCTAGAGATAATGTTTTTAGTGCGTTCCACTAACTTAAAATACTTCTAGTATTGACACCTATTTAAGGTCTCTTTAGTATCGAACAACTTGTAGTGTCACACCAAAGCAAAGGACTACCTGAGCTTATATATTCTTCATGTTAGTCAACAGAGGCGAGATTTAAGAACATCACGTGATCCACACCGCCTTTGCACTTCTCAAATATTTTTAGATAAACACCGTTTTGGTGTTTGCTGTATAACATTTTCAACCATAAATCATGGTGTTATATTAACACCACTTGGTGTTGGATTTTGACACCATTTTAAGATTACTCTTTACACCGCAGATATTTTAAACAGTGTGCTTGTGCGTTCGGGGCGTTCGTCATCTTGGAAACTCTTATACCACTTGTAAACTCTTGTTTCACTTATAGCAGACTCACTATAGGCCTTTGTTAACATTTCACAGAATTTATTTCATATTTTAAGCAAAATTGGATACAAATTCTTTGATCCATTTCTTTTAACGAACGAAAAATCGCCGAGCTGATAAAACACGCCTAACCTTAGCAGCTGCCATAGATAAAGTAAACAATGAAAACAGCTAAAGTTTTTATCATACTTCGGGGGCATGTATACCAACATAATAAAGAAAATTTTATGCAACCGGACCCTCAAACCCGCGAAATTTAACAATTCCCGTTATTTTCTGAACACACCTCGTACATAAAAGTATAATAATAATAATAATAATAATAGCAAACGGCTTATTTGAAAAACATTAAAAATGTAGTAATTCAATTTTTCATTCAACCAAATATAAAAATCTAATTAACTCGTTCATCTAACAACATACAGGTCACCTACCTATCACAAGCAATAAACGTAACGTAACGGTAATAAAGTATGTAACGGCCCAATAAAAATGGGCAAAGTAGGTCACCAGGTATGCAGATAAACGTTTAGGCTTCATAGTCAGTATCCCGAGTCGCCCTGCCTGCCGGCAATGCATGTACTCGCTGACTATGCAGTTTAAATCTGCCTGCTGCAATTGTGCCAATCAGATCGGACGACATAGACCGACTACGGGAGATGTTAATCTCACTCTCTTTACCTCCCCGCTCTTGCTACTCTGTTTCGTTTTAATTTTGTCCTGTTTTCTTTTTTATTTTCTAGTCGCTGTTTAAGGGGCACCTTAATGGTTTTATCAATTTACTATGAAGCTGAAGCATAATAATTTGTTCAACAGTCTCTTAAAAAAAGTCTCACACAATTTTGGAAAAGTTTAAGCTTGTTGGTCTAAATGTGGACCCAATGAATTAGGTTCATGACGGATATGACAATTAATCACAGGGTACATGTGGACGCGTAATCAGATCGTTGGAAATGTTGGTAAATGTGAACCAAGCTGTGAACAATTTCATGTATAATTTAATGATAAATGATATCATTATGAATAAAAGACCGTAAATTTGTTTATTTACGAACTGGTCACTATAACATATACCGTATTTTCCACAGACTGTGGTATTTTCATTTGAAATATATACATACAACCCGACCGCCCCTTTCCAGATGCCCCTCCCTAGATGCATTATAAACGGGTTGCCTCATGAGTCATGAGACTATTCAGTTATATTTTGCATTTGCTACACAGAGAAAAAGGATTACCTGAATAAAATAAATTTTGTTTTTTTCGATATCTACAAGAAGATATTTATTTCAAATAAATGCATTTTCTTAAATCAATAAATTACTTTTCTCTGTGTTGGCCATAAACCAGGTCAAGTACGAAACCATGTAATAATAATTATAATAATAATAATTGACGTCATATTTTTTACAATAATAGCTTAATTTTTAGCTGTGGGATTAATCAAATATAAATAATATTTATCTCGGAAAATAGTGCTAAAACTTTGTAATAAAATTGGTATTCTGCCAAAGCAAATCTTTGGATTTTCTAGATTGGAGTAATTTGATTAATTCGGTTAACCAAATGCATATGAATTAGTTCAAAATCTGCAGTAGGGAAAGAAGTCACCAGATAAAATAATATGGCGCAGTGTCCGCAATTTCATCCATATCAATTTTATTAACTTTTCTTTAATATTTACCGGATTTTGTAACGTTTAAATATTAAAAACATGCATTTAAAATTATCATGATTTTGATTGTCATAAATTTAGTTTTTTTAATTTAAAGTACCTAACTAGTTTCTTCATATTTTAGTTTGTCAATATTTTAACTTGTAATACAGGATATCCTTAGACCCTTTAAAATGACAGAAAATTGTTAAAAAATTATATCTTTATTATACAAAAGTTCAAACAATGGTTTCATTAGGAATTAATGTTTTAACTTTTGAGAAAATTAATTTTAGGATTTTTACTTGACAATACACATACGTTTGGCAACATGAGGTGCACCAATTGATTATCACAACAATTAATTTGTTAAATGATGTCAACAATCAATTAACAAATTATTTGTTGTGATAATTAATTGGTGCACCTCAGACTGCCAAGTGTATGCGTATTGCTAAATTAAATAAATAAACAAATAATAGCATAACAATGACACAAACACGCTGAAGCATTCTCAATACAAGATACATATTACAATAACAGTTAAAATTCAAAATTATATTGTCATAGCATTTCTGTTAGATACTGACCTGTATTTCTTTAGAAAGTATTGCAATATGTATCTTGCGTGGAGAATGCTTTTTACACTTTTTAATATTGTTGTTTGTTGTCATAATGAATAATAATTAAACTATTACTTTATTATGAGGCAATGTTGCCATTTAAAGAAAATGTGTATTCCATGTATCTATATTAACTTGTCGTTATTTTGGATTGTCATTATTATAGCTTTTTAACATTATAACTTATAGCTTGTTATCATTTTACTTTGTCAGCAATTTCTTGTTGTCATTTTCAAGTGGTAGAGCAGGGGATAATTTTTTATCTATCTGAACTTCGCCTAGATATGTAAATTTTGTAATATTAGAAACTTAAAAAATAAATATAGACATTTATTATTATTATTATTATTTTAGTTTGTTACCATTTTACCTTATCGGCATTTTAAATTGCTCATCAGCTTGTCATCATTTTAACTTGTGTTTTAGTTTTTCACAATTAAAGCTTTTCTAAACCCTACTCTCTAAAAATGAAATAGTCAAAATTCAACTATTTGAATTAGTACCAGCATTTTTTACTAATAAAATAGTCGATTTTTAAATAGTTATTTTTTATTACATAAATAGTTAAAGTTTGACTAATTTAAGATTATTCACCATCTTAGACTATTTCTGAAAGTTAAAAGTAACTAATTTTTTTAATCGTTTTCGGCCAAAAACAAAGTATTATTGGAATTAAATGCATATACCTAAGCTCCATGGTTAAATGACCAATAAAAACAAATAAAGATGCAAAAAGTTTAGCTCAAAACAGCAACACAAATAATATATTCAACTTTAAAATATTATGAACAATATTTATTGACAAAGAAAATAATAAGAGCGGCTGATAGCCAAATGGGTTTTGACAACAGCTTAACAAGCTTGACAGACCTAAGTTCAATCCCCGGCTGGGTCAAAACTTTTTTTAAATTTAAATGTACTAATTTGACTATTTCATTTAGTAGAATTTGACTAATTATTGGTGACTGCTTTTTCGCTGTGAGAATTAGTCAAATATGACTTATAATTGATTATTTTTGACTAATTCATTTTAAGAGAGTGCAATCTAAAATTGATTTTTATAAGAGCGGCTAATAGCCGAATGGGTTATGACAACAGCTTGACAATATTGACAAATGACAGACCTGAGTTCAATCCCCGACTGGGTCAAAACTTTTTTTTTAAATTTAAATCTACTAATTTGACAATTAAGTATTATTGCATTTTCGCTATAACAAGTCAAACATGACTTATAATTAGTTATTTTTGACTAATTCATTTTAAAAGAGTAGCTTGTCATCAATATTATTATCATCATTTTAGATTGTCGTCATTTTAACTTATCATCTGTGCTGGTCATTATTTAACCTTATCATCATTATATCTTTCGTGTCATTTTTTAACTTGGAAGCATGTTTGTTTGTCACCATTTTGGCTTGTAATCATATACACTTGTCAAAATTTTACCTTGTCAGCAATTATGCTTGTCATTATTTATGGTTGACATGAGGTCCGACATGACCCCGACATTCAATTTTTTGTTGATCCACTTTACAAGTTTTGGCTAACACGCTCACCGATCTCTGTATTCTCCCATCTAAATTTTAGTTTAGATTGGACATAAAAAATACCGGGTTTTTATGTATTTTTCTTAATTAATATTATTATTATTATTCTTATTATTGACCAATAAAAACCCTTTGATTAAAAAGATTAAATTTAAATTTTCTATTTAGCCGTTTTTTATTTGGGGTCCCCAGAGAGTTATGTTAGATGAAATGAGCTATATAGTATAACTATAGTAGTTACGGGTTAGGCTTATCGCCATTTAAGTTTATAATCATTTAAGCACGGTACAGTCTATGATTTTTACTAAATGAGTAAGAGCTTCTTAAAATTTATGTCAAACCGCCTATAAAATCAATATTTAAATTAACTAAAAACCAAATTCCATGGCACGTTGTCAAGATTCAGAGAAATTGTATTATGATTTTCATAAAACTTTTAATTAAAAGGCCCCAAAGTAAACCGTTTTGTAGTTTAAACTTTTAAATATTAATAGTAAAACTTTGCTTTTAATATATAATCGTTTATTCTGTCCTATTATCCTCTCTTAGTGTTGTATCAAATTAGCTCATTGGGCAAGTTTCCAAGGGTTATCTTGTAAATAATATGTTTTACCTACGTAAATTTTCACGTGATTTATGAAAAGGATGTGTTGTTTAGTTATTACCTTCACCGAAATTAATAATTAATATTATGCCGTACATTAATGAACAAACATTGCCCTTTATATTTAATTAAATGTACTTTATAGTATATTATGTATCAAGTTTTATAAACGCTATTTTAGTTGTGTTGTGTTGTGTTGTGTTTAATTAAGTGCCACCAAATCTCACCTCACTTTTTCTTAATTTATAATAAAGCCAACTTCAGCCCGTTACTAAAAAGCCCAAAGGCCACTGTGGCTAACTTCAGCCCTTGCCTTAAACCCATAAAGTCACAGGAGTAGATAATAGTATATTATGTATCAAGTTTTATAAACGCCATTTTAGACACGAATTAATGAGTGTCTAGAAAAGTTTATAAACGAGTTTCATACTCTACTTTTTCTACGACAAATACTAATTAATTTAAAAATATATTAAATCGAAATGTATCCCTTGAAAATGGATTAACAATAGTTTTTCACAGTGGAAGTAAAGAAAATAATTTTTGAACACTTCACGGTGGAGTCCGAGCACAAATTTAAGTTATATCTAGTTTACTGCCGGCGAAATTAAAAGGTCAGTACAATGTTTATATAAACTTTTTAAATATTGGCGTTAAGAAACTTTTTATTACTTTTGTATTTTTATAGTGAAATAAAAAAATAATTTTCACATATAGTATAATTTTACAAGAAAGGCACTTTATTCTAAAGATTGTATGACATTTTACAACTGTTAAATATTAGAAGCCAAAGGGTTAAAAAAAAAGGTTTTTAGCAAAAGGTGATTCAAACTAAACTTCGTTGACCAAAAAACTGCTCTGCTCACAGATAAGTGTAGTTTCTTAAGGTTATCGTAGAGACCACGTTGCATCCAACATTAAATTATATTATATTTTTAAATAAATAATTCGATATGTTGTTTTCTGCACCTAATTAGGATTGTTTTGTGCTTTAGTTTTTTATATATTTTGTGTTTTTCCACGTTGAAATATTTATTAACAATTATAATTCAATTTTTAATCTAAAACCAGGTAATTGAAAACAGACAATATCAGAATAAATCATATAAATTATCATAGAAATCATATAAATTATTTTTGGTGTTTACTTTTGACAAAAAAATTAATTACTTTTAGATACAATCTAATCCGCAACAAGTATGGCGTTGTTGTTTTTGTTAGACTCAGCACTTTCAGAATAATGTTATAGCACAGTTTCCTCATATTTAAATTTTCCTTTAAAATCGTGTAAAGAGTTGTTAACTCATTTCTAGTTTAGTTATCAGCAATTGTCTGTTTGTTTAGCAGTCGGTACTAAATTACTAGGTTTTTCACATTTTTTTTCTTTTTACCGTGATCTAAAATCCTCAACGTTTTAATTTTTCTAGGTTTCCAAGAGAATTTTCGTTGCTTGATTAAATTGTATACCAAATCGCACCTGTTCTTCCGATCGTCAAATTTTTACTAAACACATATAAACTTAGCCCAGTGTTGCCACGTTTTACGATAACTGCACTGGACGCTATAGCGTAAAATACAGTTTCTCAGCTTTACAGAGTCACATTTAATAAACTCTTATCTTTTATTATATACAGGGCCGTGCGCAGGATTTGCTCCTGCGGGGCCTATCAAATTTCATGAAAAATACTTAGTTTTTTTTTTAAATTCTGTAATAAAATTTTTTTAATGTAGATGTAATCATAATAAAGTTAAAAAAAAGTTGTTTACCTATTGAGATTATTTAAAACCAACAGTTTATATATAGGTAATAACACTTTTTTGACCAAATATTTCATATTTCTGATTTCTACGTGATTGAATTTTGTCTCACAATTTAATACTAAACGCTGAAAAGACTATAACAATGTTGTTTTGTTCGGAAAATCATTGTACTCGTTTGCTGGACTCTCTAAATTTGGCGTTACTTTAAATTATAAAAAAATTATAATAAAAAATAATCATTATAGAAAAATTGTAAATAAATTAATTAAAGCCAATTATGCGCGCCTAAAGGTTATATAATATATTATATTATTATATTATATTATGCTAATAAGTAATCTTTGAATATGCAGGTTTTTTTTTCATTGTTTTTTTTCACATATTAATTTTTTTTTTTTCAATACTAAACGCTGAAAAGACTATAACAATGTTGTTTTGTTCGGAAAATCATTGTACTCGTTTGCTGGACTCTCTAAATTTGGCGTTACTTTAAATTATAAAAAAATTATAATAAAAAATAATCATTATAGAAAAATTGTAAATAAATTAATTAAAGCCAATTATGCGCGCCTAAAGGTTATATAATATATTATATTATTATATTATATTATGCTAATAAGTAATCTTTGAATATGCAGGTTTTTTTTTCATTGTTTTTTTTTCACATATTAATTTTTTTTTTTCAAGATTAATCTCATTTGCCTAATTTTTCATGTTTCCAGTCCAGTTCATGGACTAAAATTAGCCACTAAATGACATTTAGTAAATGTTAATACAGTCTTGCGTTTTGCACGCGCCACCACCACCGAATTGACCAATAAGGGCGGCGCTTGTTTTGATTTGGTCCTAAAAAAAGTAACTACCTACCTATAATATTTTTGATTTAGCACTTGAATTTTCAAAAAGCTACCAAATACACTTTTTTCATAATTTCATGTAGAGTATGGACATTTTTTGTTTCAAAAAACAATAGCAAATTCCTGTAGAACATTTATTCATTGATGGTTAAGTCAGAACATTCCGTGGACCAAAAAAGAAAGCCAAAAAATTTCAAATTTCAAACGGTATTCCGTTAGGATTAAGCGTTGCACATTTCATATAAAAATCTAAAAACTAGAAAATTCAAGCTTCAAATTGCTTTTTTTTACGGCTCCAATACGACCATTTTTAACGAAGATTTTTTTTATCCTTTAATTTTTTCTATTAGTGTAGAAGTTTTACATTGCTATTGGTTTCATATGTGAAAACTACCAAATAATAAGAAATCAGATTTTTTAGTCTCGGTCAAAATTTTCAATAATGAAAAATGTAATATATTCTACATTTCACTTTATTATTAATATACATTTTACTCAAAATTTCATTTTAAAAAAATACTCCATTTTTGAAGATTGATGTTATTTATTGACAGAATATGCTTTATTGTAGCGGATTTGAAAAAAAAAACAAAAAAAAAACGGTTTTTTTCTAGTTTTTTTCATGTTTTTTTTCACATCTGAAAAAAAAAACCGTTTTTTTACATCTCTAGTTCTATCCATTTTTACTTATTTCCAAATAGTCCACTATACCTTTCTAAACAGAATTACTAACATTCACCTTTAAAAAGTCCAAAACAGCTATTGCAAATTTTTAACATCAAAACGTTTCTCCAGATTTCATTTAAACTTGTGCAATATTTATTTACTTATTCTATTTTTATTTATTATTATCTATTATGAAAACATCAGAGCCTTTGTATTTGAGGAAAAAACGTACTTTTAGAAGTGATTTGCCCGTATTAATATGCCGTTGCCCGGCATAATACCGCAATTTTTCAAAAATATTTTAGGTTTATAGCTAAACTGTATACGTAAACTGTAACGCTCATGCTAGTTTAAAAATATCACTTTTTTATTTATTTAAAAAGTTAATTAAAAACCAGAGTAGTTCCAATAATTATATTAATTTTATTTATTTTTCTTATATTCTTAGCTTAATAATATTTTGTAGTCGTTAATATTTCTTGTTATTATTACTATTATTATTATTTTGGCGAGATTGTAAATCTTGGGATCAATTGGCGGATCCACTCTGATTAAAATTTGATTTTACATATGATATTTAATTTTTTCTTCTAGTTACCAAACACCCTAGGGTGAAATACCATTTTACCATTAATATGCATACTAGGGTGGGCCAAAAAAAAACTTTTAATTTTTTTTCTTTAGGTACCATGAAAATATCGTCCAAGATGACGAAAAAAAAATTCTCCTAAAGTTTGAGCTCTTAATATTAATATTAAGAGGTGGCTCATCGCGATTTTTTATTTTCCATTTAAATAACACGGGAAAAAAACATTTTTTTGTTTGTAATTTTATTGCGATTTAACGAATTAGTGTGTTGTAAAAATCAATACATATTCTTGTAGGGAATTGAACGATCTACAAAAAAGATCTGATATGATTTTTTTCTTAGTCGACTCTTTTAAAAGATATTTGAGGTTAAAGTTCAACCTCAAATAGTAAATGATGACTTTTATAGTTTTCCATGCTCTATTACGAAATATTGGCTCAAAAACATGAAATATCATATTTTTCGTGAAGTTTATTGAGTGTTCTTTGGTAAAACAATACAATTTCTACGAAATATCAATAATCAATATCAATAATCAATAAAACGTTGATTTATTTATATCAACTGATTTAGCATATCAGTGGATATATAGTATTGTGCGAATTAATGTGAACATTAGGAATTCCTATATATTAGGGTGGGCCAAAAAAAAACTTTTAATTTTTTTTCTTTAGGTGCCATGAAAATATCGTCCAAGATGACGAAAAAAAATTCTCCTAAAGTTTGAGCTCTTAATATTAATATTAAGAGGTGGCTCATCGCGATTTTTTATTTTCCATTTAAATAACACGGGAAAAAAACATTTTTTTGTTTGTAATTTTATTGCGATTTAAAGAATTAGTGTGTTGTAAAAATCAATACATAGTCTTGTAGGGAATTGAACGATCTACAAAAAAGATCTGATATGATTTTTTGCATAGTCGACTCTTTTAAAAGATATTTGAGGTTAAAGTTCAACTTCAAATAGTAAATGATGACTTTTATAGTTTTTCACTAAATATTGTCTCAAAAACATGAAATATCATATTTTTCGTGAAGTTTATCGAGTGTTCTTCGGCAAAACAATACAATTTTTTATAAAATATCAATAATCGTTGAAAAAACGGTTTTTTCCTATATTTAATTTTTTTCAATCAAGTACTTATAGAAAAAAAAATTATTGATATTGATTATTGATATTTCGTAGAAATTGTATTGTTTTACCAAAGGACACTCGATAAACTTCACGAAAAATATGATATTTCATGTTTTTGAGCCAATATTTCGTAATAGAGCATGGAAAACTATAAAAGTCATCATTTACTATTTGAGGTTGAACTTTAACCTCAAATATCTTTTAAAAGAGTCGACTAAGCAAAAAATCATATCAGATCTTTTTTGTAGATCGTTCAATTCCCTACAAGAATATGTATTGATTTTTACAACACACTAATTCGTTAAATCGCAATAAAATTACAAACAAAAAAATGTTTTTTTCCCGTGTTATTTAAATGGAAAATAAAAAATCGCGATGAGCCACCTCTTAATATTAATATTAAGAGCTCAAACTTTAGGAGAATTTTTTTTTCGTCATCTTGGACGATATTTTCATGGTACCTAAAGAAAAAAAATTAAAAGTTTTTTTTTGGCCCACCCTAATGCATACCTTAGCTACAAATACCTCGCAAATTAATAAAAGCTTTGTTGGCATTATTTAAACAAACAAAACATCCAACAACAGTGTATTCTGTAGTGGAATGGGATTATCGAAGTTCGTACATTTAACTAACCGGCATTATCTTGTCATAATATTTTATGAACACATTCGCGTGTAACTGCATTTCATGATGATGGTTTTAATGACTGCATTAAACTTAGTACATTGAGCATGAATATAAAATTACTGTCCACTATATTACCGGATCTATGGCCCGTTTTAGATCAAATATTCCCGTGGACCGACAATATTTGCCGCAAATAAATGGCTTCAAAAATTATTGCCCATTCGGATCGAAATAAATAAAATGAATTTATTCGCCTGCATTAACTCGGTATGTGGCGAAATTTAATCTTTGCAATTTATAAATTTATGTTATCAATCATTTAGCGGTTGTTTCGAAGTTCGCCGACGCTGGACTAGTGGTTAGTGCTGCTGACTACAAGCCGGAGGTCGTGGGTTCGAATCCCACCAGGGGTATGGCTGTTTATTTGTGTTTGTCCTATTGTGTAATAGTCCTTCGGAGGGGACTTTAAGCCCGCGGTTCCTACACCTAACCCGCACAAGCCATTCAGTTGGCTTATGGGACTTCTTAAGAAGTAAGGGTGGAACTAAAAGAGCACTTTTGTATACTTTTTGTATACGTAACTGGATTATTTAAGGTGATTTTTCATTTGAGTCTAGACTTGCAATTGCAATTTTAACCTGCCGGTTGTGGCGGTTATCATATCAGAGTAGTTTGACCAATAAAGGTAATCAATAATTACATAAAAGCAAGGTAATCAACTATAAAAGCTTCCTGTACGAATACAAGGATTTTAAAATATTTCATCATCTAACAGGTTAGCGCTTATACACTGTTATAAAAATCAGATTTGTTAACGTGAGTTTGTAGTTTGTTAATATTTTTTGTAAAGTTTTAACATAATTCTTTGTAGAAAACAAGGGTTTGTAATTATTTTAACAAAGTAAAATATTTTACCGAAAGTTTTGTAAAGGTAATATGCATTTTGTAAGCATTTTGTTAATTTTAAAGGTTACAGATTATTTTGTTAATGCTTAACAAATTATTTCGTTAAAAAGTACGTGATTTCAGGCAGTCAATCAAATCATTTCCCATTTAAAATACGCATTAAGAAGTTTAACTAACTGTATGGTTCGGAACACAAACGTCCTTATATAGGTTTTGGAATCATTCACTGCGGTGAGACGAAAGTAAGTGGTGCCATCTACCGTCTTTTGACATGTTCTTTATGTTATATGTTTAAGGCGGTAGATGGCACCACTTACTTTCGACTCACCGCAGTGAATGATTTCAAAACCTTTATAAAGACGAGAAATCATAATTTCGTTTGTGTTTCGCACCACACAGCAACTCGGTACTGATGTTAATAAAGGGAAACAGCTGTTTATCGATGCTGGTGGGGAACACGAACGAAATTAAAGAAAAGCGGTTAATTACATCATTACGTGTTGTAGTAGTACTGATAAATTATATTGTACCAAATATCTTTATAATTTGATGATTTTAGAATTATGTTATTTAATTGTGTGTATGTTTTTTTGAGTTCATTTATTTAGGTATGTGATAATTTTTTTGTTTAGGAAATTGACTAAAAAAGCAACATTTCTTATCAAAATTATTTTCATTTAACGTGTAAAAATACAAAATTACAAGAATTATGGTTAAAATACATATTAACATAGGATTTTGTTATTAAATCTACAAAATGTTTGTTATATAATTACAATTACTACTTATTCAATTAGTTAACAGATTACAGTTGGTTGTAAACTTATCATAAAGTTATATGGACCTGTATTAACATAAAATGTAGTTAACATTTGGTTAAAATTAACAAATATTTTTTTACTGTGTATAACATACTAATTTTTATATAAACAATAGGAAATAAGGAAAATACATATAATTTCAATTAACTAATGTCTCATAGAAAACAAGTCGAATTAAAATGAGACTTGATAGCCATGTGTAATAAAAACTAAACCGACTGGCTCGCTCAGATCTGCAGTCTCGGCAGCGAACACTGAGCTCGGCTTTTTTGCCAAAAATGTCTTTCTATGATAATAATAATACTTTATTTATGCTTAAAACAATACAAAATTGTGTGCACAAGTCGGGAAAATAAATTAATAAATATATAATTATCAACTACACTAATTATAATTATAAATAAAAGAATAAATACAGGAAAATTCGTTGCATAATAAAATCAAGAATACAACAAATATAAACAAGCAAATAAAAGAATTAAAAAAATACAATTAAAAAATATTAATAATCAAAACACTACATGGCATCAATACATTACATTACTATCACAATATTCCAAAAACTCTTTTGTGCTATAAAAACAATGCTCTAACAAAAACAATTTTAAAGAATATTTTTCCAACTAGGTGGAATCTTGTTATAGAATATCACCGATTGGTATTTAAAAGACTGCTGTATTTTAGAAAGCCTGGATTTTGGCAGAGCTATCAAGCCTCTATTTCTAGTATCATGACCATGATGATCCTCCTGGCACTGATAGTCCTCAGTATAAGCATACAAGATAGAGTCCAAGTCCAAGTCCTAAATATTCAGATCTTTAAAAATTGGCCTACAGTGATCAGTATATCCAGCACCATAAATAGTTCTCACAGCTTGCTTCTGCAAAAGGAAAACTTTGTAAGCATTAGAATAATTTCCCCATGCCAAAGTAGCATAAGATAAATGGCTATGAAAAACAGCAAAATATGTCATTCTGAGTATACTTCTCGATAATAGACTGCGAAGTTGTCTGAGCAAATAGATGCTTTTTGACAACTTACCTAGTAAACTTAAAACATGTGCCTTAAAGTCCATTCTGCTATCCAGGTATATTCCCAAATATTTAATTGAAAGCTGATTATTAAAAAGCAAACCATTATCAGCAAACCAAAGTTTGGCATCACTTGCTGCAGTCAAGGACTCCTCTTCAAGACAAGCTTCATCCTTGCTTTTACATAAAATTGTTGTATCGTCCGCATACATAAAAACGGAAGCATTGTTTACAACAAAGTCATTCATAAAAATTATAAATAGCAAAGGCCCAAGAACAGAAACAGAAACCATAGTGCGTCGGTTTGTATTCGTTTTGGAGCAAGGACCGCTTGTAGGTGTAGGTGTAGGTGTATGAATAATGGCTCCTCGGTGCCGTAATTTACGTAATCTAAGTCAACATGCCGCCGCTGCCCATCCCCGACAGACGTAACACGGAACGGGGTGGCGAGCGTCATAAATCGCGAGCGTGATATTTTAATCTGTTTCGCTCGCGCATACTTGAATTTATATCTTTTTATTCGGTTTATCTTCCTACAGGGCCCGCCGCCGCCATTGTAATTAAGCTTGTTTACGATTATATATGCACGGTATGCACGGACAAAGTTAGTTACTCCGGCTTTGATTTGCGATTCCAGCGATTAATTGATACGAATTGCCCAATTCCGTTTCTAATGCTGAATTTAATTTACAAGCCAAATAACTACCTACGTAGTCACAGTCAGCCAGTTAAAAAGAAATTTGTTTAAAAATAAAAAGAGCTTTTTCATAAACTTTGGATCAGAATTACGTGTCCTTATTTTAACATTTATATAAAAATATAATTTTTATACTCACACCTTTAAAACGCCCATTATCGTACATGTTTCCATGACATTAAGTGATCTTTTAAATACACAAAAGTTGTGACTTTATAGCGTTTTAGTCACGGGCTGAATGTATTGATTAAGTTAGCAGTTGTCAAATGTCATACAATCGTAAACATAAAGTGCCTTTCTTGTAAAATAATACTAAATGTGAAAATTATTATCTAAATACAAAAATTCAAAAGTATTAAATACTTTCTCAACGCCAATATTTAAAAAGTTTGTATGAACATTGTACTTTGTACGTTGTTCAAATAATTTCAACGTTACCAAAGGAAATCACGTAAAACTCCTAGGTATCACAATAGACGATAAATTAGATTGGAAAGCGCATATTGAACAACTTGGCAAAAAACTTTCCAGTTCTATTTTCGTAATTAGGCATCTTAGTTATGATATAATTTTATGGGGCAATTCAGTGAATGCCATAAAAATCTTTAAATTGCAAAAACGAATGGTTAGAGTTTTAGTGAAGGCCAAAGCTAATGAACATTGTCGACCCATTTTTAAACATTTTCAAATCTTGCCGCTACCGTGCCTGTTTTTACTATATTCTTTAATGGAAATCCACAACACCAAATCTAGTCACATTTTAAGTCATAATATTCACAACTACAATATTAGAAACACAAATTTCTTAAGAACCTCACAGTTTAGGCTTACAAAAACTTTTAAAAATACCTTAAATGTCAATTTATACAATCACCTACCTCAAAAAATTAAGGAACTAACTTTAAATGGACACTAAAAAACATTTTATTAGAACAATGTTTTTATTCAATTAAGGAATATCTTGAACATGTTTTTTAACCCATACATAACGTTGTATTTTCTTTTAAACACTGTTGTTGTTTGTTTGTGTTATTTATACAATTTTTATTTATGAACAAAACATATGTATTTTTATTTACTATGTATTTACTTAATATTCTCTAATTCTACTTTTTTTTTGACCTGTCACAAACATATTGTAATATTGTAATGTTGACCAATAAATTTATTATTATTATTATTATTATTATTATTATTATTATTACTGACCTTTTAATTTCGCCGGCAGTAAACTATAAACTAAATTCGGGCTCGGACTCCACTGTAAAGTGCTCATTAAACAATTTCTTTACTTTCACTGTGTTGTTAATCCATTTTCAAGGAATACATTTCGATTTATAACCTTTATAATCTGCGTTTATAACACATACAAATTTGCCATTTGACGGTGAGACAAATTTTATTTTAACATCATCAACATTTTAAGATAATAATAAGTAAGGCTGGTAAGTTATCAGTGGTAACCGTGACCGGTCAACCGATTAACCGGTTTCGTAGAACCAAAAAACCGTTAAAGAACGTAACCGGTTTAACCATAACTGGTGTAACCGTAACCGGTTTAACCGTAATCGTGACCGATTAAAGCTGTCACCGGTTTAACAGTTACTGGTTTAACCGTAACTGAAACCGTGAACATAAACAAACGAGTCATAGTTTGAGCTCTTAGTAGGGATGCGCAAATTTCTTTAAACTTCTATATTGACATCAAATGATATATTGAAAACACAATATCGATGTAATTAAAATACCGAAGTGAAAATATCAATGTTGATAAAACTTGAAAATTTCAAAGTTTGTAAAAAAAACTTTTTTTATTAAAAAAATACAAACAAATATAAACATTCCAAAAGAAATAAGAAAATCTATAGCTTTTTCTTGTTTTCCAGTGCAGGCAACATGTTTCGGCGAAAAGAAACTGCTTGCTGTCTGAAAATGCTGATAAATTGATTTTTTTACATCAAAACTCAATAATAAGAGTGTTCTTTATTATTATTTTTTATTACTTAAACATTATTCAAGTTTAAAAAATATTTTAAAATAAATTATAGGGGTAAATCACTCGCATATATTAAATTTCTAGAAAACTATAAAAGATTATTTATTAAGTCATTGCTTTTACTCTGTACAAGAATACCTGGATACTGTGATATAATGTGACAATGTTTATTTCTCATGTATTGTATTGTACCTATTTTATTTATTATGTGATTTCGTACTTTATTATGTAATATATGTAATTTGTTATAGTTTAACACACTTGTACTGACTTGCCAAAAATGTACTTTTCATAAACGTGGCCAATAAAGATTGATTTAATTTGAAACATTATTCAAGTATAAAAAATATTTTAAAATAAATTAGTTATGTTTTTTAGTTTTTAGTTTTACCCACTGTAGTGGTTTTTTATTTTAAATAAATTTTAACAAAAGTAAAATTGGTGGTATTTTTACTATTCTAATTTCATTTTTCTTTGTGTAAGTATCTATTATTATATCTATATAGCATGGTTCTCACGGGTAAAGAAAGGTGAAAGGGTTAGTGAAGTGTTTTTTTTTTGTTAAAATATAACATAGGTTATACTTGAAATTAACAATTTGTAAATAAATTTAACAAAAACAAGAAGAAATTGTCCGTATACTAATATAATGTATTAACATTGAAACATTTTAAATAAACATAAAAACCTATAAATTTAAAACATTGTTTAAATTTATAGATTATAAATAAACATTTTATAATTTTGAAATATTTCATTTCTATTATATATATATTTTATTAATTTTACAGAGAATATGAATCATAAAAATAATAATATTTGAAATGGGTTTTTACGGACCCAATTTTTAATAAAATTTAAATAATCATAACATTTTGAAATCCTCTGTAAGTACTCCTGCATATTCATGGCATATTTTGTTTTCCTTTATGCCCCATATGAAGATCCGTGTCTTTATTGACCATAACTTAATAAAGTGTCTTTTTATTACGCGTAATATACGCTCAAATGTGCCGTTAAAACTCCATTTACACAAAGAGTAAATTAACTGAAATACTGCAAAGAAAAAACTATAAAATTCACACCTATCCTATCATAAAAAAAATATATTTTTCTCCTTCTATTATGGAATATCACCGTTACAATATCAATTTTTAATGTGAAATGAAATATAGGTATTCCTTAAAGTATTACAAAATGAATTATTCTATCATCGGATGACGGAATAAACACTGGTGGCGACATCTCTGTGTTTAATATCTAACAAATTTTAGACAAATCCAACCTCACTTTCTCTTAATTATAAAAAATTCCTAGTTATTTTTTATAACCGTAGAAAAAGAATAGTCTGGAACACGTTTGGAATTGCATATTCCTCTCTCGTAAAACCGTCAAACTCGCCTTCGGCTCGTGTGACAAACTTTTCACTCGAGCGGAATATGCCGTATTCCAAACTTGTTACAGAATATACTATTAGTTGGATATACAAAGTATTAAAATGTAAAATTACGTTGACTTGAGACTAGCTATTTACTCAAGCAATTTATCGTAAAGAAAATTAGGTAATTACATTTTATACAAAATATATTTTATTCAACTCCCATTTCATGTCTTAACAATAACGTGTGGGAGAAATTTTCGGGCTAAAGTTAGATTTTAGTAATTGACAGCTGACATATGTTATATAAAATATTAAATAAAATTGGCTTTAAACTCTTTGTGGTTGTTGAATAAAATATTGTGTACGACTATTGGTTTCTTCCACTAGTCACACATATATATACTATCTTCTAATCCCGTTGTTGAATATTGACTTTATTTGTTTTTTTTTTCATATGGGCATTCTACAAAATTCGGGAATTTTTATCCCGCCACACGTTATTAAATTAATATTTTATAATATGATGTTTATTATGCTTATAAGCTTATTACAAAATAATAAACAATATTTTAAAATAAATTTAATAACATTTTTGGTGGTTTTTACTCACAATTTTTAATTGGACAAAAATTCCCGAGTATTGTGGGATGCCCCATATACAATGATAACCCTTATAACTGCCCAGCCTAACAACGGGAATAATGAACTTATTATTTACGTTGTTAGGCATCAGTGATTGGCCGATTTCAATATTCAATGTGGTGTCGCTAAACTGTAAATTAAAAATAATTATTACTAACTACTAACTTAAATCGTAAACTGGTCATATTTGGTTTTGGCATTTTCTTAAGAATTTGTTAATATTTAATTAGAAAACTTTAGTACTTTATGTATAATTTTTATGTTTTAAATGTTATAAAAACCACTAATTATTGTGTTTTCTTCTTTTAAGGTAAACTCACCAATCAATTGTCGAAAATGAACATCAGAAGACAGATAAGTAGGTATAGGTTAAGGAGAACTAAAAAAAAACTCGCCAAATAAATTAAATGTTAAATGAACTAAGTAAATTATTTTTGAGGGAATAAATGCCAGAACGGTGTGTGGTGATTACGAAGTCGGTGGCCAGGTATGCGGATAATGGCGCCCCATCAGCTAGCGTGGCCGGCGCGTTTTACCAAAATATCCGTTTAATGTAGCTTTTTATTTAAAGTCACATTTAATTGTCAAATTTTATGTGGATTGTGAAGAGAAATTAATAAGGGTAATTTTAAAATTATAAAACTTTAAAAAAAGTAAAAAATAGAATAAAGCTTGATAAAAATGTTTAACTTAGTATGTATTGTTTCTATTTTTATATACAGTGGCATTATACTTCTATGGGCATTTTTATATTTGAAAAGCCGCGTCGGTTAAATTATAGAAAAGTTGCGTAGTTAGAAACCTATTAAAATTAAATTTAAAAATTGAAAAAAAGCCAAAAAT
This sequence comes from Brassicogethes aeneus, assembly GCA_921294245.1. Lineage (NCBI taxonomy): Eukaryota > Metazoa > Arthropoda > Insecta > Coleoptera > Nitidulidae > Brassicogethes > Brassicogethes aeneus. The sequence continues at coordinate 54,746,165 of OV121134.1, forward strand.
CCTCAAAATATTTAATAAAAACAAAAAATCTATCAAAAAAAGTCGTTTTTCCTGTGAATTTTAAAAAAAGTAAGTAAACATACACTAAGTGGCCGTTTAAATACACATTGACAAGTTGAGACTTTATGGCGTTTAAGTCACGGGCTGAAGTTAGTTGACATTTGTCAAATGTCATACAATCGTTAAAATAAAGTGCCCTTTTCGTGGAATAATAATGTGAAAATTATTTTATATTCTTTATTTAAAAATAAAAAGTATTATATAGTTTCTCAAGGCCAATCACCCACACAGCACACTACGTCCATTGTACGTCCATTATAGGTCCACGGAGTTTACGCTTTCCCATGTCCTTAGGATGTACCAGAAAAACGTCCATAGGATATCCATGGATGGACACAAGACACCCTGCTTAAAATACCCCATAGAGACCTATACAAAATAATCTATCGGGCGCTACCGGATTCAATATGTGCATTTGTCCATGTTTTTTTCCGGATACGGCCGGATAGAAAATGTATAGGAAATTACCTATAGGCACACCATAACTTTTACATTTTCCCTATTAAGAAAATAAATTAATAAAGAATATTTAGGGATATCCCTATAGAGATACCATAAAACATTTGACAAAATTTTATTAAAACCTATGGGGTCCTATGGGGGAAAAACTAATTTCTACATTTATGTGTATTTTCCCCATTGAAACCAATAGCAAATAAATCAAGGGTGGATATCCCTATAGAACAACCATAAATCGCAACTATGGGTCCTATACATATGTATGTATGTTTCTATAGGGTGTATCGGTATATACCGATACACCCTATAGAAACACCATACATTCCTATACAAATATCTATCGGTTTAAACAGGGTCTCTATAGGGTATTTTAAGCAGGGCAAGAAACAATAAGATGGATGTTCAAAGTAATTTAGGACTCCTGCGGTCGATAACGGCTACCATATTAAATAGTTACATTTTACAAAAATAGCAAACAAAAGAATTTTTACAATTTATTTTCACTTCAAAAATAACAAATGTTTTATTTGTTGTTAATTCTTAAAATTGTTTTGTTTGCAAACCATGACAGTTTGGTTAAATTAATTTACTATATAGTAACTATAATTTTATTTATATATATATAAATAAAATTATAGTTACTATATAGTAAATTAATTTATAAACACCTCAGAAATACCAAGTTACGAATTACACTTTATTAATAGGTTTGGTTTAAAAAAAGTCAGTCATGATTCAAATCGCATCATGGTAGTCAATGACATATTATTATTAAAGGCAATGTAATTATTTGTTTAGTGTTAAATATAAAATAAAACTTAATTAATTCACTATAATACCAATATATCAGTTATGGGGCCTATATCAAACTTATATGAATTTATAATGACATTGAATAGAAAATTTGTGCGCAAGCAGAATTTAAATTGAAATTTGCGAAAAAAAGTTAGTTTTCAGCCCGCCTTACCAGCCACCTACCCCCAAAATTAAGATTATTCAAAATAAAGTGGTGCAATTCATAATTCACTAAAGTTTATCGACAAAATTAAAAATTTATTTTAAAAATCCAAGACTTACAGAAGTATGAATTGCACCCCTTGAATAATCTTAATTGGGTGTAGGGGGCTGGTGAGGCGCGCTGAAAAACTAACTTTTTTTCGCAAACTTTAATTTATATTATGCTTGCGCAGAAATTGTCTATTCAATGTCATTATAAACTCATATATGTTTTAAATCCACCAGCCGCCACTGTCTAAACCTTTTTTATCCCAAATCCTATGTTTGTAATTTGATTAGAATAAACAAATGTATACATAACTCAGAATAAACAAGTAAACCAAAATTTTTCACAATTTGCGTTCCTAGGCTCATTTTGACATCATATGGAAGTCCACTTCCAACGTACATTGTATGTACATTTATTACATAACATGGACATCCTATAGTCTGCCAAAGTTACGTTATATGTACGTACATGGAACGTCCATATAATATTCTTGGACATGTCCAAGAATATTATATGGACGTATGCATACTATGCATAGTATCCATAGATATCCATTTGTACAGAGATGGATGTCCTATGGACACCATATGGACGACTTTGTGCTCTATGGGAAGTTTGTACTGACCTTTTGATTTTGCCGGCAGTAAACCAGTTCACCAACGTGAAGTGCCAATAAAAAATTCTCTTTACTTTTACTGTGAAAAACTCCTTCTATATCACCATATCATCATATAAAACGGTTGTTACTCCATTTTCTATGACTCGCTCTTGCCAATTTAAATTCGCGAGTAAAATGGCGTTTATTAAACTTTATACATGATATACTATTAAAATTTAAAATTATTGAAATCGGGCATTTATTACTTTTATAAAATTGCATATAATTCATATTTTTCTAATTGCGCGTATTTGTGTCTAGTCTAAAAAAATTTAATTTAGGTCATATTTTTTAGCTTTTAGCAAGTTTCAAGCTAAGAAGGTCAGGGGGGCCAAGGCTCACCTCACTCTTTAAAACTTTAAACCAATAAATTAAAGAAATATTTAATTTTTTAAATATTTAATCTTAAAAAAATTAAAAATCTTAAAAAACTAAATTTTTAGTTTTAAAATATTTATTTAATTCGTTGATTTTGAACATGCGCGCGAAATAAAATGCGGTTGTAGCGCCATCTATTAAACGCTTTTTCAAATGTTAATATTTTCTAAATTAATAATGTTATTTGTTATATTTTAATTCTATGGTTATTTGGTTTGAAAGTTATGCAAAAATTATTTGTTAAAAATAGTTAAAATTTAACAATTTAAAAAAAATTAAATTAAATGCAATACGACAAAATATTAACTTTATAGAATTACCATGGTGGATAAACAGGCAACCTGTATTTAAGTATTTTAAAATTATTACAGTTTGTATCGACAATATGGTGGTTTGAAAATTCGCACATGCGTAAAAACTTATTTAAGTTCATGTGTAGTTATCGTTTGTTAACGGAATTATAATTATATATATAAACAGAATATATTTAGGTAATTATTTTTTAAATGTTGTTTGTAAAAAAAATCTTAATAAGATATTATATATTATAAAATAGAATAAGATTTTTTAAACCAAAACTAATGAAATATTTTCTGTTTTTTACCAAAAATTGCAGATACAGGATGTATCTGCAATTTTTCGTAATTCTATAATATATAATATCTTATTAAGATGCTTTTAAAAAAATAGTTAAATAATACTTACCTAAATATTTTCTGTTTTTATATATAATATATCACAGGCAAAATAATCGATCCACACAAATTTTCGATGAATTTCAATCGCAAATAATTTTTTTATTTGATTTCGGATTTAAACAGTTATTAAAGAATATTGTAGATACAATAATGGAGAATCGCTCAAATTTAAAAAAAATTACTAAAAAAATAGACGTACGATTATAATATACAGGTTTAAACAAAAAGATGTTTTTACCATAAGTTTAAGACACTCTGTAGAGTGGCAAAACCGTATATTGTTCTAAATTTGGTTTTAATTATCAAGTCACATCTATTTTTAACAGTTTTGTTTTTGGTTCACCTTGATATATTTATTTTTGTGGAAAATATGGATTTTTTTAAAAGAACATTGCAATTTCCAATATTTTTCCTCTATAAAGAACTAAGGTTGCTATGGTCCATCCATAGCCTATGGAGGATGACAGTGACAGTTTTATTGAATCATCCCATACTTGGACATGTCATATACAGCTTTCAAAAGCTAATTGTTTTTTGTGAATTAATGTGTTAATTTTGAGGTGTCTTCTTACTTTTAAAAATGTTTCCGACTGATGTTGCCCTTTGTACTTTACTTCTTGTGAGGTTTAAAACACTTGCCACGTAATACTATGACCGTCCATCCTGGATTAAATTAAAGGCTCTGGCAACATCAGTCGGAGACATATCCATTTTTTAAAGTAAGAAGACCTCAAAATTTACACATTAATTTGCATAAAACAATTTGATAGCTTTTGAAAGCCGTGTATGACATGTCCAAGTATGGGATGATTCAACAAAACTGTCACTGTCATTCTTCATAGCCTATGGATGGACCATAGCAACCCTAGTTCTTCATACAGAAAAATATTGGAAATTGCAATGTTTTTTTCAAAAAATCCATATTTTCCACAAAAATAAATATATTGAGGTGAACCAAAAACAAAACTGTTAAGAATAGAATTCCGTTAACAAACGATAACTACATGTAGTGCACATGAACTTAAATAAGTTTTTACGCGTGTGCGAATTTGCAAAGAAGCATATTGTCGATAAAAACACAGCCATTTTTCTTACCTAATTCTTTTTTATTTGCTTATCTTATGTGACATAAGTTATGCCTGTCTATCGTATACACTCTTTACCTACCTGTCAAAAAATTTAATTAAAAAAATATTATGTAGGTATATAATGTGGGTTTAAAAGTATACTTTTAAACCCACATAGTATACTATGATAAACTAATTTAAAAATTACCTAAGGGTAATAATAAACTTTTTACTCATTGTAAAGGGGGCCCATTAAAATCGTTTGCGGGGCGGCCCACTCAGAATTTGTTACGCCACTGATCTAATTAAAGAAGTTAGTTTATTTATTTCTGACATTTAATTTCTCAGGAGTGTAAGGGATAAACGCCAAAATGTTTTATCGTCATTTATAACCGTTATAGGTATATACAAGGGATAGGTTGGGTGGGTGGGGGGTTATAGTTGTGTATAAGGCTTAAAATTTAGCCCCCTGACCCAACATACAGTTTACACTAAGTGTTCTAGGATAAAGCTTTTATGTATCTTTTATTTGAAGAGCTAAAAGGTAGTAGGTAAATTATAAAAAAGTTGCATGATAAGAAGTCTATTTAAAGGTTGAAAAAAAATCGCTGGTTTTCAAATATTTTGAAAAAAACTGAAAACCTGTCAAAACCAAAAATCGTTATGACTGTTATTTTTGAGAATTAAAAAATCCATCAACATTTAATCACATTTATCCACATTTGCATCCAATTTTTAACTTTTTCGCCTTTTAAATTTTGATTAATCACCATTGAAATTTTACATGGTTATAGATATAAAAAAAATAAGGAAAAAAAGATGTATAAAACTACTAAATGTATGAAAGCAAAAGATAGTGGTGAACTCAAAATATAGTACTGAATAAATTGGATTAAAATGTAAATTAATGTGTAATGGAAACATGTACGATAATTGGCGTTTTAAAGTTTGAAGTAGAAAAAAATGGTTTTACATTTATTTTCCTTTATGCTAATTTTTTAAGAAATAAAGGAATAAAAACGACTATTTTAACTTATTCTTTATTAAACTTTTATAAGTATAGATTTTTAAAATTTATTTTAATAATACTTGTAAATATATTCAATTTTTAATTTATTAATATATTTAAAAAAAACAAGGATTTACTTTTAACAAAACTAAATCTTTCATATTTAATTTTAAGTGGCGATTTATATTTCATATTATTTTTTTCTGTCAGAGCATGTCAAATGATTAATGGTAACGCCATGTTGCATGTGCGACAAGAATTAATTCGCAATTAAAATTTTTCTGTATTCTATATATTTTACTTAAAACTCTGAATTAGTTATATAAAAAATCTGTCGGCTTAGATTGTTGATTAAACGATTTATGAAAGAAAAATTATATAAGTTTATATTAGAATAAAATATCCGTGTTTGTTTTTCAAATATTTTTATTTGCATTTTAATTTTGCAGGTAAGATTTTGACACCCTGTGTAAATTATACAGCATGATAACCAATTTAAGGCTCTTGAGAATAACTTTAAGAACTGAAACAACGTCGTTAAAAGTTTTCATTGAAATAGCATGTAAGTAAATCTTGCTTTTTTTCGTTTGATTGAATAAAACTCTGGCCAACATTAATGGTTAAAGTTTGTTTTCCTATGAAATTGATGTTTTTTGCTGTTACTTGGGAAAAAGTACAAACATTTTTTTTAGGAAATTATGTCTTCTGCAAAAAAATCTAAATCAACATTTTAGGAGAAAATTATTTTGATTTTATCTTTAAATATTTTACAAATTTTAATTGTTTTTGTACCTAACAAATAAAATCATTAAAAAAACATGAATCTTGATGTTTTGCTAAAATTGTAAATTTGTATGCCTTTAATTTCGTATATCGGATAATAATTTTATAGATTCGACTTAAATGGCCTTTTTTGTAAAAAACTATTTCCTACATAAAAGGTATTTACTTTGTTTTCCCAAACTCAACCGTTTACAAGATTTTGTTAAAATTTTAAATTATATTTTACCTCTAAATAAAAATTTAAAAAAATTAAAATTTTATGCGAAATTCAATAAATAAAAGAAAGTTAAAAAAGCATTTTTTTTCATGTTACATCTCTAGTGACAATACATACCAGTCGAATGAGCGTTTTTTCACATTTTTGTTAATATCTCTGAAAATATTCATTTTAGTATGCTTGTATGTACTATTAATCAGTGGCGGCCCGTGACATTTCATTTTGGTGAGGCAGAGGGAGGGTTTCGCCCTCATTTAAAGGCGAACAAATTTTTTTAAACCCAACTTTAAAAAACTGACATCGCAGTTCACAACATATACTTAAAACTAAGTAAAAAACTTAAACTGTGGTGGGGAAGGAATCCTCTACTTTGTCAATAAAATATATTTTATTGTAAAAATGATGTTTATTTTAAATAAACCTTATTTTTGCCTAATTAATATTTCATTGTTCAGCAAGAACCAAGTTAAGGTCAACAATATCGGTACAATTTCTCACCGTAATATCCATAATGACTAAATTCACATAAATCACCAAGTTCAATAAACTAAACTCACAGAATAAACCACTTAGAATTATAAAATAGACAAACTCATAGAAAAAGAATAAACAAAATATTTCGTAAATAACCACAGATTAGTTCTTTAAACAGTTTAGAATTTTTAAACCAAAACAAACCTAAAGAAGGAATCTGTATTTATTTTATTGGTGATGGCTACAAGATGGCGATAGTGTTAAATATGTTTATTTTAAAATAGAAATATAATTTCGATTAAATCGATTTATTATAAGAAAAATAATACCATTTATTATTGAATTTTGAAAAACGTGTGAAGTATAATTTATCTAAAATTCCGCATTTCCTTGGATGTAGGGTTGCCTGCCTCGCGTATGCTAATACGAGAGAAGGAGACAACTATGATATCGCATTGTAATAGAACGAGCCAATCATCTAGCTAAAAATATTAGTTTAAATTTCGGTCGTTTAATTTAAATAATTTAAATGTTGCTGGGTATATATTCCACGTATAAAATCAATCAATTTTATTGACTATTTTACAATTCATGTAATCCAAATATTAAAAATTTATAGTACCTATATTATAGAAAGTAAAATATTTAAATTATACTTAATTTTTTAATTCTCTATGATGAGGCACTGCCTCACCTGCCTCCCCTGACGGACCGCCACTGCTATTAATAGAGAGTAATATTTCGCGTTGAATGGTGTAAAAATGATATAGTCGTTTTATTTAAAATAATAAATTTATTGACATTTAAAGTAGAGAAAAGTATACAAAAATACCACCCTACCTGAGATTTTGGAATACTAATGGCTACTGCTAGGGTACTCCTTTGTTAACGTGTTAACTCTTTAACAAAACAATAATTGTTGATAATACAGACATTTTAGTTATTCACTTAGTGACTTTTGGAAAAATTAAATATCTCAAAAACAATTAAAAATAGGAGAACGATTTAAAATGCAATAGCTACAATATTTTACGTAGAATTAAAAAATGTAATATTATTTATAGTTTTATTTAAAAAAAAAACAAAGTTACTGTCATTTCCGGTTCAACCGTGCGAAAATTTTCTAAATCAATATTAAATCCTGTTCCAACACATTTAAATTTTTTTGACATGTGAATATTATATATGGGGAACTTAGTTGGCGACCACACTACCTTTTCACTTTGAAAAATAACAATAATAGATTATAATGACTATTTCCCTCGTCTTAATTTCCACCAATCACAAACGCGCAATTTTGAATTACAAATGGTTTCTAGGTGAAAAAGCTGTATGACAGCTCCTGTCAGCAGTTTTTTCGAGCTTACCCGCGGCAAAACTTGACACCAAAAATTGCAATTTATATTTTAATTGTTAACTGTTACTCATGAAATAGTCTTGTCAAATACCATTCGGGCATCTAATTTTTCCTGTGAAAAAAATCGAAAAAACACAATGCTAAGTAATATTTTTTAACAAAAAGCATTCGTGCAGGTGCAAAAATCCTCCTCTTCGACTCGGATTTTTGTTGCCACCAGCACTCATGCTTTTTGTTAAAATATTACTTAGCAACGTGTTTTTTCGATTCTTTTCGGAAAAATTAAATGCCCTTATGATATTACTTAAGATAATTTCACTGACATTTCCAGTTTTTGATATGTTCAATCGCGATAAAAAAAACTGGGACAGTGAGGTTGCTGGTTCGAATTGTTCTTTGGACGGCGTTTGACTTCGGCATATTGATTGTTGATCTATTGAAATGCCGCAGCTGGGGGCAGCTCAAAGACTGTGATTCAAGCCAGACCGTATCAAAGCAACCCCACTGTCCCATGTTTAAGTAGGAATGAATTTCATGTCCTACAAATGGCCATGCAAAAGCGTCAATATCTACACCACTGCCTTGAAAAAAATTGTTGTAATTTTGAGCCCAATCAGTCGAACGGTTCATAGAACTATGAACTATAACTTTATAAGACAAAAACGATTTTTAGTATCTCATTATTTTCAATTTTTCGATGCATGTTTTCCTTAGAAATTCCTTTTGTTTTTTGATTCTCTACCGGCTGACAAAATTAAGATCATTTAACACATAAACCTCTTAATTTTTGAGTTACAGGGTGTTTTAAAAAAATTTGTTTTTTATCATAACTTTAATAACTTCCTAGATATTTTTATAAAATTTGGCACAAGCCTTCTAAGCATTAACAGTAAGTTTTTGATGTAGAAGATTTCTTTTACCATGGCGTCCGTACAGGATGTGGTCTAGATATTTTTGGAGAAATATTATGCACGCCACTGCTATTTTTTAAAATAAAAATTATTTTTTAAATCCTCATTCATTTTAGGGCAAATTTGATTTCTTGAGCATTTTTCGTACGACCAGCGGTTTTCGATGGAAAAAAAAAGCATTGAATGCGCATATTGAGAAAACAATGCCATGATTAAATAAACATTAAAATTAAATTAAATTATAAAATAATTTTAAAAGAAATAACATTAAATAACGTAAACAAAAATAATAACTATCTGAAAGAGGCACACCAAACTGCACGAACACCGGAAACCGAAGAAGCTTTTTTACATTTAGTGCATCAAAACCCCGAAATAAGTACTAGAAAAATTGGGAATATTTTAAATATTACTCATGTTCCAATGTGGAGAATTCTTCATAAATATTTGTTATATCCTTACCAAATTCAACGGGATTTTCCATTACGCTTAAATTTTTGCCAATGGTTTCTTCAAATGGATACCGACAATCCCCAATTTGACGCCAAAATTTTATTTACGGACGAAGCTAATTTTTCCAGGAACGCCATAAGAAATTTTCCCAACAATCATTTATGGACTGAAAAAAACCCGCATGCCATCACGGAATCCAACTACCAACAACAATTTTCTGTAAACGTATGGGCTGGAATTATTGGTGATTATTTACTTGGACCTTATTTTCTACCAGGCAGATTGAACGGAAATAGTTATCGCCAGTTTCTTGAACAGTTTACCAAATTTGCTAGACGACGTCCCTGCTTTTACCCGGCTTCATATGTAGTTTATGCACGATGGTGCTCCTCCCTATTTCAGTCTCCAGGCACGGGAATTTTTAAATCAACATTATAGAAATCGCTGGATAGGGCGCGGAGGAACACAATCGTGGCCACCTAGATCGCCAGACATAAACGGTCTAGATTTTTTCCTATGGGGACATCTTAAGGCGTTGGTTTACAGCACCCTAATGAATACTGAGGAGGAGTTGAGAAACCGCATAATAGTTTGTTGTGACACTATCAGAAATACTCCAGGAATTTTTCTAAGGGTACGAAACTCAATGAGGAGAAGAGCTGAAGCCACTTTCAACAGCTAATCTAAATTATTTTTGTTTTTGTTTACGTTATTTAATGTTAGTTCTTTTAAAATTACTTTATAATTAATTTAAATTTTAATGTTTATTTAATCATGGCTTTGTTTTCTCAATATGCGCATTAAATGCTTTTTATTTTTTTCATCGAAAACCGTTAGTCGTACGAAAAATGGTCAGGAAATCTAATTTGCCCTAAATTGAATGGGGATTTAAAAAATAATTTATATTTTGTAAAATAGCAGTGAAGTGCATAATATTTTTTCCAAAAATATCTAGACCACATCCTGTACGGACGCCACTGGCAAAAAAATCTTCTACATCAAAAACTTACTGTTAATGCTTAGAAGGCGTGTGCCAAATTTTATAAAAATATCTAGGAAGTTATTAAAGTTTTGATAAAAAACGATTTTTTTCTTAAAACTTTAACACCCTATAACTCAAAAATTATAGGTTTATTTGATTTTTTTTCTTAAAATTAACTAGAAGGTACTGTTAATGCTTAGAAGGCGTGTGCCAAATTTTATAAAAATATCTAGGAAGTTATTAAAGTTTTGATAAAAAACGATTTTTTTCTTAAAACTTTAACACCCTATAACTCAAAAACTATAGGTTTATTTGATTTTTTTTTCTTAAAATCAACTAAGGATTCACACCCTTAAGGTTCAGCATCTTATTCTGAAACACCCTGTATACATATTTACATTAATAAAATAATTCATTTTAATACAAAAACTTTTTGTAGTTAATTTAGGTTTAGATAATTTTGCCCTGTAAACCAACAAACTAATGAAAACTGCATAAAACAACCGGGCTTAGATATGTGTGTTTAGTAAACAGTATATATTATGAAACGCTGAGTTATGACCCTTCGCATCCTTTGATAAAGTCTCTTTGTAATATTTTGTATCCTGCGTTGTAAAATTTTTAATTAAAAGACAAATGTTGTGTCAGATAGGACATTGATAATGAAAACCGGGTGCTTGGGCAAACATGCGCCGCTGCAGTGTTACTATCAGAAATGATTTCAATAAATCCACCACGAATCTAGGCAAAGCAATAATGAATAATTATTATAGGTAATCAGACGAGTTACAGTCGTTTCAGATAATATGGTAATTATTATAGTTTATAATCTATAATTTAAATGGTAATATGCCAGAATAACAATTTATTTAAAGATTAGAAATTATATATTTCATTTAATTTTATTTAATTGACAATAATAACAATTTTATTATAAAGGTAGTAAAAAAGTGGTCAATTGCAAATTAAAACTTTACACACAAACTTCTTTTACACTTTATAATTAAAAAATTATAAATTTTACAATCCTAATTCTTAAAAACCTGATGTGTTGGAGCAATTCTGAAGTCATATTTAAATTTAGCGCAAAAAAACCTCTGGAAAAGTAATTACTTTATAAAAATTTCATTTAATTTTGTGGAAATATACTATGGAATTAAATTCGTTATTCAATGAGAAAACATTTTTATGGAAAACGCTAGGACACGTAAACTTTAGTTTTTTATTTCAAAACATTTTTTGCCCCCACTATTTTCTCCCACCATATTATGTACATTTATCTTAAATAACAATCCCACTTTTTTATCGAAAATTTATATTGCACATATTAAACATATTAAAAAACCAAACTTTTTATTTTAAAATTAATTAAAAATGTTCAAAATGTCTACTTCCTGACAATTAAGTAATCTACTGTGAAATTGTCCCCGCACTTAAAACCTCCGGTGTTATGTTTCTAATTATGTTTCTTAATTTATCTAATTAGCAGGTTGTACCCCAGGTTGTACCCTATTTTTTAGATTTCCCCATAGGAAAAAGTCAAAAGGTGTTACATCTGGTAATCTTGCTAGTCATTCTATGAAACATCTTCTTCCGATCCATCGGTGGAAAGGTGTTACTTTGATACAGAGGTATAAAATTCCAAACATAAAAATTATTTTTTCCCATGTTAATTAAATGGAAAACTAAAATAAAAACAGCGACCTCTTGTTGAGTTGGAACCCACATATTTGGTGAGGATTTTTTTTTATATTAAATACAAACTGTATTTATCCCACTGTGCATTTTGTGTCACTGTGCATTTTATACTCCCACCACCTGTTGTGGGGAGAGGGAAAAGCCGGCAACGAAGCCGGCGTAGACAAGACGAGAGCGTAACTTGTAGCTATGTAAAAAACCAATGTTTCTCTTTTTGATGATTATTACAAGTATTTTTCGAAATCAATAGTTTTATTTAACGTGAAAGGTGATAAAAGAAAACCAGCAACTATTAATAAACTACATGGTCCTTCGAGCCGGATAAAATTCATGGTATTGCGAGCAGGATGTCGAAATTACAACATAAACAGAGTGAGTCCTTTGTTCCAATTTTATTCATTGCTATTTTTGGCATTTTCTCGATTTGCTTACTACCATATTATTGCTTGTAGATTAAGTTTTGTATAGTGTATCATTACGATTGGGTACATGTCCTGTTACCTGTTTGCGTAGCGTATTTGTTTTATTTTTTAAACAACAAGAAAAGAAAAACAGGTAATTATTTTTAGTAGTTTTGCACATTCGTACCTATCTAAAACAATGTCGGAAGAGCTAGATAAACTAAAACGTAAACGAGGAAGTATCAAAGCAAAGGTTACAGTTTTCGGTAAATTCTTAGATTCGCTAGAAAATAAATACCCCGACAAAACATTACGGATGAGATCCTATTTAACGAGTTAGAAGAACGTCGTGAAAAGTTTTTACAGGTTCTAGACAATTTCGATGAAATACAAAGCGAAATTGAACAGATAAGTGACGTTGACACACATTTAAATGATCGGGAGTTATTTGATAACGAATTTTATGCAGCTAGTGCAAGGTCAAAGGCGCTTTGCAACGCAAGTATCGCACAGCACGTATACCGCGTGGGCGGCGATCCGCACGGTGATGCAGGCAGCGTTGTTTCCGGGAGATCTGTCGCCAATTTGCGCCTTGGTGTGGAGTCTAATATTAAGCTTCCAGTTATACAGCTTCCTAAATTTGACGGTAATTATGATAACTGGCTAGAATTTCGAGACTCTTTCGATTCTTTGATACACAAAAATGATAGCATTAGTGAAATACAAAAATTCCATTACTTACGCGCAAGTTTGTCACACGGAGCCTTGGAAATTATTGCAAGCCTTGAGTTTTCAAGTCCTAATTATTCCATAGCATGGGATCTAATCAACAAACGTTACAATAACACACGTATATTAATTCAAAATCATGTAAAAGCTTTACATAACATAGAAAAAATTACACACGAGTCGTCACATGCTCTTAGAAAAATTATGGACATTGTAAGCAAGCATCTCAGAGCATTAAAAATCTTGAAAGAGCCCACTGATAGCTGGGATACTCTTATCATATATTTAATTACTTTAAAACTAGATTCTGTCACTACTCGCGAATGGGAACAAAAAAAGGCTTCGTATGACAAACCAACATTGGAAAACTTGCAACAATTTCTAAAAGAGCGAGCCGATATTTTAGAATCTCTACAAAATAGTAATTCTGAAAGCAAACCTTTTAAACAAAATAAATCGGATTTTAAAACTAAGGCGTTTATGTCTACTCAAGCTAATTGTCCATTTTGCAAAAAAGAACACTATATCCAAGACTGCTCAGAGTTTCAAAAACTTAAAATTAACGATAGATTAGCCGAAGTAAAAAGGTTAAAGCTCTGTATTAACTGCTTTAGAAGTGGGCATATAATCAAGCAATGTCGCTCTAGCTCGTGTAAGGTTTGTAAAGGCCGGCATCATACGATGTTGCATATTTACGAGTCAAAAAACGATAAGCCAGAGGTAGCGCAGGCTGATTTAAAACAAGATAGTGTAGTCTGTTCCGCGAGAAATGTTCCTTGTTTTAATAATCAAGTTTTGTTATCCACTGTTTTAGTTCATGTTTTTGATAAACATAATAAAAAACATACAGCACGTGCACTACTGGACAGCGGCAGTCAAAGTAGTTTTATCAGCGCAAGTTTAACAAATAAATTAAGCTTAGATTTGTCAAATATTGAGATTAAAGTTTGTGGCTTAAACCAAACCGAGTCTAAAGTTAGGCATAAAACTATAGTACATATTCAATCTCGTTGTAATAATTTTACAAAAAAGGTTTCGTGTTTAGTGGTACCAGAAATTACCGGTTCTTTACCAAATTTCCATATAGATCCTAACACGCTAGAAATTCCCAAAAATATTTATCTCGCAGACCCAAATTTTTACATACCCGAGAGAATAGACCTGCTTCTAGGCGCTGACCATTTTTGGGAGGTCATGTGTGTAGGTCAAATAAAAACTTCAAACCACGGCACACTCTTACAAAAAAGCAAATTCGGGTGGATTGTGTCGGGTACAATCGGTTCTGCAAACGATTCACGAGTCGTTCGCTGCAATTTTTCCACAAATGTAGATATAGATAGACAATTGACACGTTTTTGGGAATTGGAGGAGGTTTCCACTAAACAAACATTTTCTCGCGAAGAAAAACAATGCGAAGTTCATTTTGTTAATACCGTGCAACGTAACGATAAGGGTCAATTTATAGTTACTCTTCCCCTAAAGGAAAATCCCGACGTGTTGGGGGACTCTTACGAAAACGCGAAATCACGTTTTTTATCTCTAGAACGCAAATTTAAAAATAATCATAGTTTCAAAACAGAATACACGAAATTTATTAATGAATACATCGCGTTAGGTCATATGGTTAAGGTCGGAGAAAATATCGATCAAAAGGTTTCTTATTACTTACCTCATCATGGGGTGGTAAAGCAGAGCAGTCTTACTACCAAATTACGCGTAGTCTTCGATGCTTCATGTGTTACCAGTACCGGGTACTCTCTTAACAATATACAAATGGTGGGCCCTACTATCCAACCTGACCTATTTTCGGCTTTGATTCGATTCAGGAAATATAATTACGTTATCGCGGGAGACATCGAAAAGATGTACAGAATGTGTCTTGTTAATCCTGATCAGCATTCATTGCAACGCATTTTATGGCGTGAAAGTCCCGAAAAGCCTTTGGGCATTTACGAATTAGTTACGGTCAGTTACGGAACTTCCTCAGCGTCGTTTTTGGCCATTAGGTGTTTATTTCAGATAGGTTTGGATTGTGCTCAAACATTTCCTGCAATTGCCGAAATCATCAAAAATCATTTTTACGTTGATGATTTTATCAGTGGAGCTAACACAGCAGAAGAAGCCGTTTTTGTGGCCAACACGGTCGCTGATATTTTGCGAAAGTATGGGTTTTCATTGCGCAAATGGGTTTCAAACTCTGCTCAAGTTTTGGAGGGAATTAATTGTCAGAATAATGCAAACTCTATTGACTTTGGTGCTCACGAAAGCACTAAAACGCTTGGTTTGGAATGGAATGCCAAATCTGATTCTTTAACTTACCATATAAACGATAATTTTAGAAAAAAGGTCACTAAACGAAGTATTTTGTCTGAATCCTCACAAATTTTTGATCCCTTGGGTTTGTTAAGTCCTTCCACTATAGTAGCAAAAATTTTACTGCAGGATTTATGGCTCGAAAAATTGTCCTGGGATGAGGGTCTTCCGAACTCTTTGCACACACGTTGGCTACAATTCCGTAACAGTTTAAATTCTTTTAACAATCTAAATATGAATCGGCAGGTAACCACCACTCATTTCAACAGTGTAGAAATTCACGGCTTTTCAGACGCCTCTGTAAAGGCATATGGCGCTTGCGTTTACGTTAGATGCAAGGATTTAGATGGCAAGTTTAGAGTATCACTTATTTGTGCCAAATCGAAAGTGGCGCCATTAAAAACACAAACCGTTCCGCGTTTGGAACTTATGGGAGCGCTTCTACTAGCTCAATTAGTTCAAAAGGTCATCACATGTATAGACTTGCCCATAGAGAGTAGCACATATTGGTGTGACTCAACAATAGTTCTCGGGTGGTTAAGGACTGCACCTAACCTTCTTCAGCCATTTATTGCAAATCGGGTAGCTAGGATACAGGAACTATCTGACGCATGCGATTGGCGCCACGTACCCACTTCCGATAACCCTGCCGATCACATATCTCGTGGTGTAATGCCTTCTGAGTTGTGCCTCTTAGACAATTATTGGCATGGCCCAGATTGGCTCAGTAGGGATCACTCTTATTGGCCTGTTTTACCTTCGTTAGACTTCGAGCTTCCCGAGAGGCGAAAGGGTATACAATCACATATGTGTAACATAGATTCGTACGCACAATTCGAAAAATATTCTGACCTTGGCAAGTTAGAGCGAATAGTTGCCTATTGTTTGCGATTCATAGAAAATTCTCAGAAACGGAAAGGCGAACGAGTTACCGGCCCGCTCAAAAGAGATGAAATCACAAACGCTTGCCTAAAACTCGCCAAACTCTCTCAGCTAGCCTCTTTCAGCAAAGAAATTGAAACTCTTGAACATAAATCAGAAATAAAGCTAAAAGGTTCAATTGCTAAATTATCACCATTTTTAGATAGTAACAAAATTATGAGGGTAGGCGGTAGATTGGCACATTCTAATTTTTCATATCAGAAAAAACACCCCATTTTAATAGCGGCCAAGCATTCATTTACAAAGCTTTTATTCAAAAAAGAGCATATTCGACTATTACACGCAGGCCCACAACAACTGCTATTTTCCTTGCGCGAACAGTTCTGGCCATTATCGGGGCGCAATTTAGCTAGAAAAACCGTTCACGAATGCATCCAATGTTTTAGAGCAAAGCCTCGCGATATTAACCTTATCATGGGTAACCTTCCAAAGAATCGGATAAATCCCGCTCCGCCCTTTTTCACAACCGGAGTTGATTACGCGGGGCCGTTCCTAGTGAAAGACAGGAGAGGTCGTGGCTGTAAAATAAATAAAGCTTATATTTCATTATTCGTTTGCTTCACAACCCGCGCTATTCATCTTGAATTGGTGTCAGATCTAACGAAAGAGGCATTCATAGCAGCTTTGCGTCGCTTCGTTGCAAGGCGCGGAAGACCGAATAAAATATACTCGGACAACGGCACAAACTTTATAGGAGCTAATTCTGAGCTAAAACAGTTAGGAGAATTTTTAAAAACTAATTCCGACGATCTAACTCAAGCAATAGAAAACGATGGCATCTCATGGTCGTTTATTCCTGCCCACTCTCCCCACTTCGGGGGACTGTGGGAAGCGGGCGTTAAGTCCACAAAATATCACTTAAGGCGAGTAGCAGGAAATGTATCCTTAACGTTTGAACACTTAAGCACTTTGCTCATACAAATCGAGGGAGTGCTCAATTCCCGTCCAATTTCTCCATTATCCAATGACCCTACCGATACTTCTCCATTGACCCCCTCACACTTTTTGATTGGTCGACCCATTACGTCACCAGCCAATCCCGACGTAACGAGCATCTCAACAAATAGATTGGATCACTACCAGCAGCTGCAAAAAATGCAGCAACATTTTTGGAAGAGGTGGTCTCTCGAATATATTTCGGAGTTGCAGCAGAAGCAAAAATGGTTAAAATCCGAAAAACCAAGTCTCAAAATCGGCGATTTAGCCATAGTTAAGGAGGACAACCAGCCGCCACTAAAGTGGAATTTGGGTCGAGTCACCAACCTGTTTCCAGGAAGCGACGGCGTGGCCCGGGTAGCAGAACTGAAGACATCAAATGGAACGATGAAGCGGTCATTCGCCAAGTTGTGTCCGCTACCTCTGCAATAGTGCAAAATCGACAAAAGTGAGTGCGTGAAAAATAGTGCCGTATTTCGCTGAAACGCAAAAACAATGACTATTCTATATATATTTTTTTGTTTCTTGTTTGTTACTGATATTTTCATCAAGTTTGCACAATATACTTTGTAATACAGTCCACATTTCAAATTATGTCACATTTTATCTTGATATTGAAAGGCATGGCCTTTCAAGGCCGGGGGAATGTATTTATCCCACTGTGCATTTTGTGTCACTGTGCATTTTATACTCCCACCACCTGTTGTGGGGAGAGGGAAAAGCCGGCAACGAAGCCGGCGTAGACAAGACGAGAGCGTAACTTGTAGCTATGTAAAAAACCAATGTTTCTCTTTTTGATGATTATTACAAGTATTTTTCGAAATCAATAGTTTTATTTAACGTGAAAGGTGATAAAAGAAAACCAGCAACTATTAATAAACTACACAAACATTTGAGAGAGTAAGAGAGAGAAAAAAATTAAATTTTATTTTTTGAAGCACCTTATATATATATATATATATATATATATATATATATATATATATATTAGACTGGGCCAAACAAAACAACTATTTTTTTTTTTAATAGTATATCGAAAATATGGTTTGGGGTGACAAAAAAAAATTATTGTGAAAGTTTGAGTCCATAATATTAATATTAACCCAGTAAACACATACACGTTTTTTAAACGTATTTAAAACGTGTGAAAGGTCAATAAAACGTTTTACGTGGAAAAAGCAACGGTTTGATATTGGTATAAATTTACACCAATTAATTTAAACGTTAAAACAACGTTAATTTAAATATGCTTTTTAATAGTGTCTAACTTTTACGTTACAATAACGTTGTATTAAGGTGTTCAGTCAACCATATATTTAAAGGTTTAATTTAAACGTTAAAACAACGTTAATTTAAATATGCTTTTTAATAGTGGCTAACTTTTACGTTACAATAACGTTGTATTGAGGTGTTCAGTCAACCATATATTTAAATGTTTAATTTAAACGTGAAAACAACGTTAATTTAAATATGCTTTTAATAGTGACTAACTTTTACGTTACAATAACGTTGTATTAAGGTGTTCAGTCAACCATATATTTAAATGTTTAATTTAAACGTTAAAACAACGTTAATTTAAATGTGCTTTTTAATAGTGGCTAACTTTTACGTTACAATAATGTATTAAGGTTTTCAATCAACCATACATTTAAATGTTTAAATTACGTTTCAACCCACAATTTTTTTTCACAAATATTAATGAGAAAATAACGTTTGAAGTAGTTATTTTATGAACTGTGCAGGCAGCTCTTTCTTTTAACATTTATACTATGTTATATTCAACACGCTCTATTAAAAACTTTTAAAAATACTTTTTATATATTTATTATGTGAAATTTTTGCTTAGTTTACACATGTAGACAATATGACTTCTTATTTAAATTCTGAAGGTATAAAATCTAAGAATTTTGTTTGTTAAAAAAATTAATTATGAATTAATGTTAAATGAATAATTTAACTTTTTCACTTTTACAAAAGTATATTTTTAAAACGTTAATAAAACGGTTTTTGTCAAATACAAATATACCTACTTTCATCCACATCGTTTTTTTCTAAAATGGGATAACTTGTTTAAAAATAATTTATAACGTTTAATATTTAATAAAAAAAATTTCTAATTACATTCTAAAGAATAGCATAAGTAATTCTATAGTCAATGGTCATACAGTAAGCTTTAGGCAGAACACTATACACATACACAAATGTTGCTTTAAGAAGTGCATTATTTTATTAACATTCTTTAAACTAGAGAGTTACTGTAATAGTTAAAAATAACGTACTTAATACGTTTAAACAAACGAGCTTAATACGTTAAAACAAACGTATTTAATACATTTAAACAAACGTACTTAATAAGTTTAAATAAACGTATTTATTACGTTTATACATAATCATATAAAACGCATAACTGAAAAACTCAATTTGATTGGCCGAATCCACATCATGTGATTGGCGCTGCCAATGGCAGGCTGCCATGCCATAGCTGTTCGCTACGTCAGTTTTCAATTTGATTTTGCTATCAAAAGGTGCATTTTTTTACATGTTTTCTGCTCGTAAGATTCGTCCTGCTTTTGGTAAGTACTTTAATGTTATTGTTTTAAAACATACACACTGTTAATATCACGCAGATTCATTGCTTTATTTCCTAATTTTCGGGGGAGTGTGATTTTGTTCTTATTATAATTTGTGCAGTGTCCTAGAATAATATGAGAGTTAATATGTTAATTTTAAAGACGTTTTCTACGTGTTTTCAATGTTTATTAAGTATAGTGGGGTAGGTAAATATTAACTTACATAAATTAACATTAAGTTAACATATGTTAAACTGATGTTAAACTGATTTGGATTAAACTCAATAGTCATAAATGTACAGATGTTAAAATTGTGGAAAGAGTCCATTATTTCCAAATTTAGGGGCGGTCGTGTATTTTTACTGTAAATTGGAATTAGGCGTGATTTTACTAGATAATTCTCTAGAAAATCACACTTAAGTCGGCTCGACAAGATACATTTGCTTTGGTTATAGATCTATTCAACAAGACCTGGTGAACGTATTGTAAATTAGTATTTTGAGAACACTCTTATTATACCGGGTGCGCTAAAAATACCGTTTTTTTTAATCAAATTTCAGCCCAACGATATTCTACAATACAAATTTTTGAATTTAATCTGTTGAACAACAAAGCCAGCTGAAAACAAGCTTTTTAAGCCATTTTTTTAATCTTATAGGGTTTTTCGAAAAATTAGTCTATTTTTCATCGTTTAACAAATTTCTTTTTTGTGTTTTAGAAGAACCTAAATTTTCCAGCGAACGATAAAAATGATTCACCTGAACACGACTGGAGATACCTCCAAAACCTTTCCTTCATTTAAAAAAATCATTGTCTACAACCTGTATTCATGTTGCAGTTAACGTTAAACGAACGTTTAATAAATACTTTGTAAAAACAAGTATTTTTGGAGTTTTATTTATTATAGAACTAACGTTAGAAAGGACATTAATATAAATTTAAATATAACGTATAGATAAACGTTATAAAAGAGGCAAAAACAATCATTAATTTACGTTATTAATAGACGTATATTAAACGTTCTAAATGTAACATTTCGAAACGTGTAATGATCGTTTTCTTAACACCAAAATTAAACGTTTATTTATTAGTATTGTTAAACGTTATAATCTGCGATATTTTAAAGTTGATTGTACGTTATAAATATACGTAAAAACAAAATGGTGTTACGGTTTAAAAAAACGTTTAATTAACGTATGTGTGTTTACTGGGAGAAGTCTATCATCGCAATTTTAATTTTTTTTTCCTCAGCAAGTTTTTGTCTTAGAACTCCCAAACCATTGAGTTTAACAAAATTAACTGAAAAACATTTTTTGAAGAAAATGGAATGCTCTACAAAAAAGTTAAAGTGAAATTTTTCGTCAGATGAACTGTTTCCTTAAAATCATGCCTTAAAAATTGGTATAGTTTTACATTTTGATCTTTAAAATTGGAATTTTGTAATTAATGTAAAAATCAGTACCCATAAAAAAACCAATAAATATTCTTATGGGAAATTAAATGCTTTACAAAAAAAGCCTCACAACATTTTTGGCTAAATTCACTCAATCAAAAGTTATTCAGGGTTAAAATTTCGTTTTGACTTCAAATTTAACCTTGAATAACTTTTGATTGAGTGAATTTAGCCAAAAATGTTAAGAGGCTTTTTTGTAAAGCATTTGATTTCCCATAAGAGAATATTCATCGCTTTTTTTCTAGGTACTGATTTTTACATGAAATACAAAATTCCAAAGTTAAAAGATCAAAATGTAAAACTATAACAATTTTATGATTTTAAGGAAACGGTTCATCTGACAGAAAATTTTGTTTTAACCTTTTTTGTAGAGAATTCAATTTTATTCAAAAAATATGTTTAGGTCAATTTTGTTAAACTCAATGGTTTGGGAGTTCTGAGGCAAAAACTTGCTGAGGAAAAAAAAATTAAAATTGCGCTGATAGACCTCTTAATATTAATATTATGGACTCAAACTTTCACAATAATTTTTTTTGTCACCCCAAACCATATTTTCAATATACTTAAAAAAAATAGTTGATTTTTTTGGCCCAGTCTAATATATACAGTATATATATATATATATATATATATATATAAGGGTGGATCACTTATGCAAGAATATCTTGTGAATTTATTTCTCATGGATTTAATTTTTTCTTTATTAGGGCGTGCATAAAATCAGCTAAATACGTTTTATTTAGCATGTAAATTAGATAAATCCCAATTAGCTTTGTGTATCAGATAAAAATAATAATCAAACGTAAAATAAAACGTTGTACTTAAATCATTAAAATGCTTTAATTAAACTGTTTTGATAAAAGGAAACGCAATCAAGATTATACGTTGTCTAAAAACTAATTTAGATAAAATAAAGCAATAGAGCAGAATGCAAAGTTAACATAAAGCAAGTTATCAATTAATTTCAGCTTTACCTTTATTAAATTGTGCTTTTAGTTGCACTTTGATATTCCCAACATAACAAATGTACTTTTATATGTTTATTGATTAACTGCTATATTTTAACCAGAATAAATTACATAAACTATTATTTACATGATACGTACAATAAATGACATTAGGCATCGAATTTGTGTACCCTCCCACAAAACACGGCCATGCTTTATTGTAACTGTTGTCAAGCATTTAGTTAATATCCAAATTAATTACTGATAAAAGCAAGATTTAATGCTTTGATCATATTTAATTTAACATAGGTATACAAAATTATTTAATATCCATTATGCTTAATTACATACACATAATCCAGCAACACTGAATATTTTGGATTATAAGCATTTAAACTAAATAATGTTTCATTTGTTTAATTCCAAAGTAAAATCGTACAATATTTTTAGTCAAAAACATATTTGCACAATTTGTGTTTTATCGGTAGCTTGTAAATTTAGTTTTACTTTTTTTAGTTTTTTGATAAATAGTTGATTTAAAAATTTACTTAACAGTCACTTTTTGCAGAAATTATTACCAAAGTAAAATTGGGGAATCATATGTAGGAATCTGCAGTTAATATAAACTTTGGCCCATGTTTTAACCAATCGCGATTATAATTAGTATACTAATAAGTTATTAGTTATTAGTTATTAGTAATAACAAATTATCTATTTTGCAAATAGTTACGACTCGGTCTCTTAAAATGAAATAGTTAAAATTCTACTATTTAAATAGTTATTTTTTTACTACGTAAATAGTTCAAGTTTGACTAATTTAAGATTAGTCACCATCTTTGACTATTTCTGAGAGTTAAACTAATTTCTTTAATCGTTTGCGGCCAACAACAAAGTATTATTTGAATTAAATGCATATAGACTCCATGGTTAAATGTCCCATAAAAACAAACAAAGATGCAAAAAGTTTAGCTCAAAACAGCAACACAAATAATATATTCAACTTTAAAATATTATGAACCTATTTATTGCCAAATAAAATTGATTATTATAAGAGCGGCTGATAGCCGAATGGGTTATGACAACAGTCTACTAATTTTACTAATTCATTCAGTAGAATTTGACTAATTATTAGTGACTGCTTTTTCGCTATGACAATTACTCAAATATGATTAGTTAATTTTAAGAGAGCGCAAGTCAGGGTATTTTATAAAATATATTTGATTGGATATATAATATTGAAAATTTGTTTGACTCTCGTACTTTTTTATATAAAAAATGTATAAATGTATTAAATAAAGTAGTGTTTAATTTGTTAGTTTTAAGTGCAAATAAGGAATACAGTTCCATGATTACAACAGGCATACAAAAAAGTTTAATTTTTATTTTATGTGAAAGTTTATTGAAAACTTAAATAATTATCTATAACTGTAATATTATAAACTCATGATTTTGTTTCAATATTCAAAGATATTTCAGGGATACGAAACTTACGCTTTGAGGAAAGCAGCTTATCATTTTATTTATATTATTATTTACTTTATAAAGGTGGTGGCAGCTCTATTTTTATTAATTCAATAAATATATTTTTAAATATCAATGCCCATTTATAATAATTAGATAATATTTGGGGTTGTTTCATTATTTTAGCATACCTAAATTAAAGTATAGTTATTTTCATTTTATTTATGTGTTTGTATTCAAACTTGAAAACAATTTAATTTCACGTATTTACCTCCAAATCCCGGGTACAGTAATCAATGACTGATTCATTACTGTTTCCATTAAACTTTTTTAATTTATACTTGTTAAGAGTTTTAAACCCAAAACATAATTTATTTCAAATATTGGTCGAGAATTGTTTATTTTAGGCTAATTTAATAAAAATGTAAATACAACGACTGCATTTTTAAACTGAATGTTTCAAATCCATTGTGTATAATTATTCCCATATTTTATGAACACTTATTAAAAAAATGAAAACTTAAATACAAAGCCTATTTAAAGAACATTAATTAGAATATTGTGGAAGATAAATGTTCATTTTAACTAATTAATTCTTATTTAGAAAATAGGATATATTTTATTTTTCGCAGTGAAAGTAAAGAAAATGTTTTATTGGCACTCCACGGTGAATTCTCCACCCGAAATTAAGTTAAATCTAGTTTACTGCCGGCGAAATTAAAAGGTCAGTAGAATGTTTATATAAAATTTTTAAATATTGGCGTTGAGAAACTATTTAATACTTTTATATTTTTGTATTAAGATAATTTTAACATTTACAAGATGGGCACTTTATTTTAACAATTGTATGACATTTAACAACTGTCAACTAACTTAAAACTAACTTCAGCTCGTGACTAAAAACCTGTTGATAACTTCAGCCCGTGACTAAAACGCAATAAAGCCACAACTTGTCAATGTTTATTTAAAAGGTCACTTAGTGTCATGGAAACATGTACGATAACACTATGTAACATAATATTTGTTTATCTGGATTTTATTACACAAATCGTAGTAGGCCATGCCCCCGATTACGTAACATATATTTGTTTTTTCAAACTGTCAAATTTTCAAAGATTTTCAGATCGTGTTGATGGCTTTGAGTGTCATTAGGGGACATCCATTAATTACGTGAGGCATTTTTCTGATCATTTAGACCCCTCCCTCCCCTTTGTGAGATTTGGTGAGATGTGGTAGACCCCCCCTATCCCTTACGGAAGATTTTGGCCATTAAACTTTGTTTGTGGACAACATGTAAAAAAAATTAATAATTTTTTTTTGTCAAAATTGGATTATAATACATATTTTTTAAACTCAAAAGTAAACGTGAGATTTTAAATGAAAGGTTTCCTTGATAACCACAAAAGAGAAAATTATACTGACCTTGTCAAAGTTTTATTAGGAAGTTTTAAAGAAATGGGATGCCGCATGTCGTTGAAAGTACCTACACTATTTGCATTTGCATCTTTACTTTTTTCGTGAAAATCTGGGAGATGTCAGCGAAGAACATGGAGAAAGATTCCATCAAGATATTCGGGTAACGGATAACAAGGAAAGTGGGATGAGACAATGATGGGTGACTGGAATCTACTTCGGGAAGAAAATGCATCATATAAAAAAAAGTCGTATTAATAGTTATTTATGTATTAAGGGCATAATAAGGTTTTTATGGTCCGAGGCGCTATTTCGAGCCCGAGCGCGTTAGCGCGAGGGCTAGAAAAGCGTCGTAGGACCATAAAAACCAGTTATGCCAGCAATGCATACAAAACTTTATGCACGATTAATATATTATTATTTTTAATATATTATTGTTTTTAAAGACGTTTACGTCAAAGAATTTTTGTTATAATTGTCATATTATAATGTCAACTGACATCAGTCAGTTTTAAAGTTTAAAGATGAATGAAATTGAGGAAGCAGCTGAAAAGGCGAAAAATTGCTGCCTGCTGCCGGAAAAATCAAAATCTTTATACGAAAAAACTTACTTCGAGTATATCAAATGGTGTAACATTGTTGTTTTTAATTTTTGACGTTTCATTATAGCCCGCTGGGTCATAATAACGCCCGCGGGCTATAAAAAGACGTTTACGTCAAAGAATTTTTGTTATAATTGTCATATTATAATGTCATCGTGCATAAAATTAATTTTTGAGCCAAGATTTAAAATCTATGTTAAGAAAATATTTTTCTAGATTGTATGTTTTGTTAAAATAATAACTTTGAGTTGAATTTCTTGCCATTTCTTGTCAATATTTTTTGATTAGGGTGTCCCGGGTTTAATGATCTTAATTTTGCCAGTCGGTAGAGAATCAAAAAACAAAACGAATTTTTAAGGAAAACATGTATCGAAAAATTGAAAATAAGTGAGATACAGATCTCCAAAGTTTGAAACTAAAAATCGTTTTTTTCCCATAACTTTTAAACCCTTTCACTAATTTGGCTGAAATTTTATGCATATAGTTGGGAAATACTGACTCACACAGAGAAAAGTAATCTCTTGATTTTACTATATCTGTCTTGACTCAAATAAATTATTTATTTCGATATGATACAAGAAGATATTTATTTGGTGGAAAACTTGGGTTTATTTGACTTTTTAAACTAATGGTTTGTTTAATACAAGTAAATATTTAGTTGACTTTTTATCTCAGGTTTAGTAGAATCTTACTTAAAGAAACAAAACATTTACTTGAAGTGAGTAATTCATTTTTTTAAATTAAATGTGAAGCTTTCTTAAAGAAACAAAATATTTACTTACATGAAGAAAACAATTTATTTCAGACAAATAATTAGTACCTTTTAATATTATAATTTCACGAAATATATAGTGATTGAACCAAACAAATGTTTGCTTGTTTTAATACTATGATTTATTTATTTTAATGTTGTTAATTACTTGATATTTGGTCGGGAAAATTAAATTAAAAAACGTTTATTCCAATATTTTTTATTTGAACAAAACAAGTGTACACAGGAAACAGGAAGTTCCTTGACGCATTACTAGTATATTACCAGTGGTATTATTCCAGAAAATGAAACCTTCAACTCGCTAGAGATAATGTTTTTAGTGCGTTCCACTAACTACTTCAAGTATTGACAGCTGTTTCCACCTATTTAAGGTCTCTTTAGTATCGAACAACTTGTAGTGTCACACCAAAGCAAACTATTACCTAAGTTTATATATTCTTCATGTAAGTCAACAGAGGCGAGATTTAAGAACATCACGTGATCCACAAAAATATAAATATTTATGGGTCAACTGGGTTTAATGAACTATTCCTTTTTTTCTGGGTAGGTGCACTTCTCAAATATTTTTAGATAAACACCGTTTTGGTGTTCATTTTCAACCCTAATTCATGGTGTTATATTAACACCACTTGGTGTTGGATTTTGACACCATTTTAGGATTACTCTTCACACCGTAGATATTTTAAACAGTGTAGGTACACAAAATTTTAATTAACTAAATCACTTTTACTTACCAACAAAACTAAAAAGCAAATGGGTTTTCTTTAAAGAATTCTTCCATACTATTAAACATAAGTACTGAAACACAAAACTATAACCGTTGATTAAACACCTCCTTCTCTTAAGTTAAGAGTCTTCACGCAAATGCTGCCGGCTGCTGGCTGCCGGCTGCCGGACAAGCGTCTTTGTCTTTGGAGGCAAATGCTCTAATTGGCTCCGCGAGTCACGTGGACATAAAAGCAAATAAATATGTATTTGTTTCAAGTAAATGTATTTTTGAAACAAACAAATCACTTGTTTACGTTAATTATATAACATACATTGTATCAATTCTATTATTTTGTTAAAATAAGATATTATATGCTTGTATTAACATTTGACAAAAATAAATCCATACAACCTATATCCAAACAATTTAATTAATTGCTCTAAATAAATATTTCTTTACAATTAATCACAATAATAAGTTGTTTTCAAGAAACTCATGATTTACAACCAAATAATAGTATTTTCTTATTGTAAACAAGAAGTTACTACGAATAAGACAATTTTACTTCATACAAGAAAAACTGTTTCAAATAAATGCATTTTCTTAAATCAAGAGATTACTTTTCTCTGTGCACGTACTGCTTATAACAATTCTTTTCAAGGCACTCCAGTGGCATAGATATTGAGGGTGTAGGTTTCCTTTTTCCGACCTATGTTTACGCCACTGACTTTTTTAAAATACTGACACTATTTTTAAATTCTGTGTTCAATTAGGGAAATAAAGTTACTACGGTAAATTTTTGATAAGACGCTTCGATACAAAAATATTCGAGTTTGAATGTTTGAAAAACATCTCCAGACACCCATGTGTAGGACATGGAATTCATACCTAGGTACTTGAAAATGGGTAATAAGTGTTCGCTTTACCATAGCATACATTTGAAAATTAATGACATTTCAGTAAACAGTGTTTGTTTGTACTTCAAAAGTTAAAAAGTTATGAGAAAAAAATATTTTTTTATTTAAAAAATCGGGGGTCTGTATCTCAGTTATTTTCAATTTTTCGATACATGTTTTCCTTGGAAATTCGTTTTGTTTTTTGATTCTCTACCGACTGGCAAAATTAAGATCATTAAACCTGGGACACCCTGTATAAATACCCCTTAAAAAATAAAAACTTATCACTAAATTTTTTAAATTAAATTAGAATAGTTTTTGGCACACAAATATTGATAATTTAACAAAAAAATCCAATAAACAAAACAAAAATCAAATTTTGTTACATAGTGTAATCTGCGTTTTAAAGTTGGGAGTAGAAAAAATAAAAAACTTTTATAATCCAGTAAAATAGGTAAAAATGTATATAAAAAATTTAAATATAGAACAACCAATAATGGACACTTCACCCCATGCGAATAATTCGAAAGTTAAAATATATAATAAAAAAGAGTTTCAAAGAGAGTTAAAAAAAACTTTCCGTAGCCGTTGTAACGATTTGGGCACGTGTACCTGACAACAATGTCAAACGAGGGGCGTTAGGCAACACAAAGTGTTGTACACACCTGAGAATGTACACACACACACACACAACACAACCCAGCTAAGCAAAATCGACTGTAAAGGCGTTGGCGGCAGTTTTGACCCAGGGAATTTTGCATGAATACTCAATCAGCAGGGCCTGTCAAGATGCAACCGGAATTTATCATTACGGCTCTTTGCCGCTGGTTTACATTCATAGCAGTGGTAGTGGCGTCGGACACGAAAGCCACAGCCTTGCACGATGATGTGCCACCAAAACTAACTATCTTATTTTATGCGACGATACATTATCGCCAAAAGTGTTTCAATTCTCGAAATTTTCGGCAAAATATCAAGAATTAGTCGGATTCTCCTAAAAATCCGTAAATAGAGGTTTTTGGGGTCGCTGATAACGAATCTGGAATCAGAATTTTAAAATTCAAAATGGTAGATCCAAAATGGCGGACATATTTGTCAAAAAATTGACGGAATAAACTGAAAATCACCATACAGGGGTTTTTGTGGTCGCTGATAATGAATCTGGAATCAGAATTCCAAAATTCAAAATGGTGGACCTCAAATGGCGAACATTTTTATCAAAAAATTATCGAAATTAATTAAAAACTTATAAGAGGTTCTTTTTAAAATCTAAATAAAACATCTTTTTATAAAATAGCTTAATTCAGTTTATTATAATTACATTTATATGATATTATTTAATACCTACATATATATTAAACAATCTCAGTCACTGGATTCGCTAAAAAAATTGTCAACACAAATAACCACAATTTAAAATTGACATTAACACACTTGAATGCGCATGCGGAGTTGTTTTAAAGCACCTACAAGAGGTGGGTTAAATATGTAAAATCGGTGTTAAATATCTTCACGAACGATTTACGCAAGTGAAAGTCTAGACACCGCTGTTGTAATAAACGTTTTAAGTTAAAACCGAGTGATTTGAGTAAACGTCATGAACGCAACCCAGAAATAAAAAAAAAATTATATTTTGTAAAGCAAAAACACAGATACGCGCGCGACGTAGGCTTAAAATCGCGAAGTTTTTTACCACAACCGTGCCTAAGCGCCCAATAACATGTAGTTTTAAAGAGCCGGGGGCGAGTTGGGGCAGATAATTTATTGATGGCTTGGTAGACAAAACTCTAAGCTATTCAACGGATCTTGAACTGATGCCTTACAATTCATTACAATTTTTGTAGCTCCATTGTTCTAAAAGCTCGATTCAAAGTTTGCGATTTTAACAGACCGATCTTGTCGGTTACAAAAACAAATATATATCTAAATTTTACATACATTGAAGATCACCCTTTATCAAACCGCATAACAATCGGACACACCAAACACAAGTTATTCACTTTTAAACAATAAACAATTTTCCGCAGCGATCGCGTCTAAAGTACCTTTAACTGAAAGCGTCAAGTTTAAACTGATGTAAAGACAAAATATACGTATTTTAAATAATTTTTTTTCAATACAGGATGGAGACAGGTATTAATTACCCTTCTAACTCAACATTTACCTGATAAAAAATGTCACTTTTTGAGGTTTTGCCGATATTTTAGAGAATTGAAACACTGTGCGCCATTATTAAATATAATCGCAGGATTGTAAAATTATATTTATTTTTTATGATTAGTTTTTTAATTGTTTTATATTTTAAATGACTTAAATTGCCTTTGTAAAAGTTTAATAACACTGGTTAAAAGCCACTTTGCTGCAGACTAATTTGGGCGATTGGAATTCAAAAATTACTCATCTCTTTTTAATTAGGATCATTTTTAGAATATCTCGCCTCTGTTGGCTTACCAATGCAGTATATAAGCTAAGGTAGTCCTTTGTTTTGGGTGTGTTCCACTAGTCCAAGTTGCCCGACACTGATGAGACCCAATATAGGTCGAAACAGCTGTCTGTCGGTATTTGAAGTTGGTGGAACACACTCAAAACAAAACAAAAATTGGCGAGGTGTAGGTTCAATTTTTTCTTATGAATATTACCAGTAATGAAGAAAGTTTCTTGAAGAAAATTGAATGTTTGCAATAACATTCAAATTGGTAAATATACGGTAAATATAGCGGCCATCAACAGGATATCGAGCCATGCAACGAAGACTATTGTAACTCAGTTTTGATTGTAGACTAGAGTAACTCAACTTAATATAGTTTTCGCCTGTAGCAATGTGGATTATTACACTTACTACACAGGGAAGTTGTTTACTGGTTGCCTATCGTTTCATGTCTGAGTTTCTGTAATCTTCCACCAAATAGAGCTTGAAAAAATCTGTTGATGCCATATAGTAAGTCAAAACCCACGTTTTTGAGTTACTATAGTCTTCGTTGCATGGGACGTCAGCATTAAGGTTTATTCATACGTGCCCAGGCACAATCTAGCGCTCGTGTATTGTTGACTGTTTGTAGCGGTGGGGGCTGTTTATTAAGATGGAATTATAAAATCATTGTTATAATCTCTACACTAACTAATTAGAAGTTTGTTACGAGCAAATTTTGATTAAATAGAGAGGAAACTAATGGAGTTTATTACAGTTAATAATGTATAATAGTATATCAAGTTTGATAAACGTCATTTCATACACGAATTTATGAGTGTATAGAAAAGTTTATAAACGAGGTGCATTAGGGTGGGCCGTTTCTATATAGGTGTTTTTGTTTTTTTAAATTTAAAAATCCAATAGGAGGGAAACGATGCGTCTTGTAAAAAGAAAAAACTCGTATATTTTATTATTTTTATTTTTTAAATTTTTGTGCCCTCTACAAAGGTGTTAATATAATAAAAAAATTAAACTTTATAAGAAGATTCACAAACAGTTTTATTGCAAAAAAAAATAGGTTTTACAACTAAAAATAACATTTGATACGTTTTATAACTAAAAATAACATTAACAAATGAAGGGTACCCGAGAATAACGATCAAAGTCACTTTTTAAGTTAAACTGAGATAAGCATGCCAACCTATAGGAAATTTTAAATACTACATTAATTCGAATTCGAACATTTCAAAAAAACGATCGTAGTTCCCAGAAATCAGGCTCTAAAATATGATATCTTTATGAAAAGCGATCAGAGACCCACCGACGAATTAGTGGTTATGTTTTCTATAAAACTATTATCTAAGATTATTTACATTAAAAAGGTTGGTTTATTTTGTTTTTTGTTTTAAACCTATTTTTTCTCTTAACGTTTAAACATGGACTTTGATCGTTATTCCCGTGCACCCTTCAAATATCTTAGACCATATTTTAAGCCACTTTATATTCTGCTTTGTGATGGAAATAAGGCATAATTTCACGTGATTTAACTCTTACACGAATAAATCCATCGCGTGACTTCTCGCCTATCACACAACTAGATGCCTCAGTTACTAGTTTCACACTTCTTTCGACTGCTTGAGTGTGAGATGGAAAACGCGAAATCTCCAAAGTATTATTCTCGATAAATAATTTAAGGTCTTCATCGGTGATGTTCGCTAAGACAGGAGGTGGTGTAACCTCAACATCCATCCAGTTTATTAGATCGGTATAATCAGAAGCATTAAAATTTAATTTAGGAACTTTAAATTCCCGAATTGTCTCTGAAGTGGACGTATTTCTAGCTTTTAAAATGTGCATAAGACCAAGATCTCGTATGGCTTTGCGCTCATCGGATATCATACTCAATATAATGTTCTCAGGATGAGCAAAGAACGCATTGCGTTGTATAACCGGATCTATTATCTTCTTCAAATTAATATTTAAGTACCGTGATAATTGTATGGTTTTAAATACATTTCGGGCACCATCTTTACATAAGGGATGCACTTTTATAAAAACAAGAATTATTAAGTTTTGTGACGGTTTTTCACAACTTATGTAAAATCGAAGGATTCGATTTGCTTTAGTCAACCACCTTGCATGTGATAGTTTTCCAGGTTGGGAATTGGCTAAATTTTGCGGGCATTGTCCAAAGGAAACAGCTTGACATATTTTGTACAAATACCGCTGGTCAGTACTTAGATCATCTGAATTTACTTCAGGCAAAAATCCAACAACGGGAATAAAATCTACCACAGGTCGCACCTCACAATTCTCAAGTTTTTTTCCAATTGGGCCCATATATTGTGATGGACCAGTTGTTCGGCCATCTAGGTGCTCAAATAAATGTCTTAAAGGTAACTCATTTGCATGTAACTGACAAATAAACCACTGAAGAGGTCTTTTTATTTGTAATTCTAAATATCTTATAGCACCATTTTTACAGCCGGTATTTACTACAGTGCCATCACAACCAATAACACGCATCTGATCGAAGCTTATATTATTTTTAACACAAAACTCATAAATACTCACTGCAATGGATTTTCCAGTGCCAGAAGTTGGGGACATATGCCCCACATAAATAGATCCCGGTTCCTCTATTATGGAAATATGCTCTTCTAAAATCCTTCTGCGGTGAAATTGCCCATCTTTCTTCTCTTGATATAATGTCTTATCTTTTCTACCATCGAAATAAATGCTTTTTATAAATACTTTAGAATCAGTGTGTGCTTTCCTTAGTAAACTACGGGCTTTTTCACGAGCTCTTCGAACTTTGTTTTTATCTATTACATTTAAAAGATTTTCTTTTGTCACCATACCAACATCTTGTAAAACCGCCGATGCAATTGCTGCTGCAGATCTGTCTGAAACTCCAAACCGATCGCAAGTTCTAGCTAATGTGGGAAGTTTAAGTTGATTTCTAGACGAAACACCAGATGTAATAGCAGAAGAAGCACAAGAATGATCTTGTTTAACTACTATTTTAGAACCAGACCCTCCTCTTTTAATTATGGCGCTAGATTTATCTTTGTTGTGTGTAAGTAAGTTGGAACTGGCGAGTCTTTGTACTTCCTTTTGTTTTCTTATTGTTAATTTTAAAATTCTTTTCGTTTCTTTAACATCAACAGATCCTAAGGCCATTTTTCTATTTAATCTTTGATCTTCTAAAAAGGCTCGTTTTTTAAATGGTATTTTACGAGATTTTTCACACGAACAGAAAGAAATTGGTTGGCACTTGCAAGAGGAAACATCAAACAATTTTTTTTCACATTTACCGAAGAAATCTGCTACTTTTAAATTATATTTTTCATTACGCCTGACTTGAGGAAACCTTAACAGTTTTAAATACTCCGTATAATGTTTTCGAATTATTTGCTCGATTCGTTCAAATGAAACGATTGGGATTGAGGTATTTTTCCAAATTTCTTGAATTTTTGAAACCACAATTTTTGAAATGTCTGAGAAACTTGGTTCTTTTCCGGAATATTTAATTTTAAGATTATACCTGACATATAAATAAAATTTTAGTACACCTTCAATGGTTGGCAAAACTTTCTCGTTCAGTTCTTTCGGATATCCCAAAATGGGACACTTCACTTTTTTTCTAG
Source organism: Brassicogethes aeneus (assembly GCA_921294245.1). NCBI lineage: Eukaryota > Metazoa > Arthropoda > Insecta > Coleoptera > Nitidulidae > Brassicogethes > Brassicogethes aeneus. The sequence goes on from OV121134.1 coordinate 54,780,579, forward strand.
TAAGTATTGTATTCTTTCCACTCATTTTAAATATAAAGAACTTTATAAAACTACGATAAACAAACAATTTATTACATGTTTCGATATTTACGCGATTATAAAACTACGATTTTAATTTAATAATATAAAACTACGATTAACAATTTATCATACGTTTTATAATTTACGCGTTTACTTTTTGACAGCTTTTAGACAGATTTTGGACATAACCATCAAATATTTTAGACAGATTTTGGACCTAACCATCAAATATTTTAGTAAGCTGCGTTGCAAAGAATTAATTTTGAGTATGAGGAAATACAACATTTTCGTTAATATGGAAAGCAATGTAGAGGGCGGAAGATTACCTTTAATATGATTCTTCTTTCTTACACACATTAGCTATATAAAAAGGTATATTTTGGCAGGTATTGCGTTTTTAAATTCCAGATTTTAATTTTTCGGCCCACCCTAAGGTGCATACTATACTTTATCTACGACAAATACTTATTATTATCTAAAAATGATTTAAATCAAAAATTTGTATAGAGCGCCATCTATGAAACAATAGGGGAATCTGTGTGTCACCGTCATGGCCACATTGACAAGTTGTAGCTTTATGGCGCTTTAGTCACAGGCTGAAGTTAGTTTTAAGTTAGTTGACAGTTGTTAAATGTCATACAATCGTTAAAATAAATTGCCTTTCTTGTAAAATAATACTAAATGTGAAAATTATTTTATTATTTCAATACAAAAATACAAGTATTAAATAGTTTCTCAACGCCAATATTTGAAAAGTTTATATGAACATTGTACTGACCTTTTAATTTCGCCGGAAGTAAACTCTAACTTAAATTCGGGCACGGACTCCACTGTAAAGTCCTCATAAAACATTTTCTTTACTTTCACTGTGAAAAACTGTCAATTTTTAAGAAATACATTTCGATTTATAGCCTATATAAAAATGTGACATTTGACGTTGACACACAGATTCCCCTATTGTTTCATAGATGGTATAAAGTATAGTATGCACCTCGTTTATAAACTTTTCTATTCACTCATTAATTTAAGCACTCGCTCGCAAGCTCGCTCGTGCCTAAATTAAATTCGTGTATAAAATGGCGTTTATCAAACTTGATACATAATATACTATTATCTACGACGAATAAAAGAATAATTTAAAGCCAATTTTATTTATTATATTTGACTGCTGACAGCTATTAAAAGAATTTAACCTTACCTTTTTCCATGTGTATTTCAGATAGCAGTAGATGCGTTGTTCATTTTATTTCCATAGCAACGGTTTTTATGGAGAATGGAATAGTATATTCTGTAACAAGTTTGGAATACAGCATATTCCGCTCGAGTGAAGAGTTTCTCACACGAGCCGAAGGCAAGTTTGACAGTTTCACGAGAGCGGAATATGCAATTCCAAACGTGTTTCAGACTATACATTTTTTACGTTTACAAAAAATACCATAGAAAAATAATTTAATTGGAATAAAGTGGCGTTGGATCGGTCTAAAATTTGTTAGATATTAAAAACAGAGATGTCGCCACGAGTGTTTATTCTGTCATCAGATGATAATATATTTCATTCTGTAACACTTTACAGAATATATGTCATTCCATAGATAAAAGTGATATTAGAAGAAGTCAAATTCCGTAATGGAGTAGAAAAAAAGTTTTAATTTTTGTTCAAATTAATATGTTATCCCTAATTATTAAAGTGTAATAAAAATATCAAATATTACTTGGATTGTAAAAAAGAATACATAAATTTTACATTTGTGACAAGATTCATTTTGATCCGTCCGGTATGTCAATTATTAAAATTATTTCTACTTTAATAAAATATTTCTTGCAATTTTTTTTATTTAATGTATAGCCTAATAAAAAAAAGAATATATTTGACAATTTTGATGCAAAAATAATATAAAATAAATTACCTACAATTTTTTTTATAAAAACAGTTTTGTGATTTGTGGTATAAGTTTGGTCTTTTGTAATAATGCAAAAGCCAAATAATGCTAATTAAAATTTTTTAATTAAACTGCTTTCAAACGATGAACTTTGCCGAATAAAAAAACGACAAGAGATTAATTTAAAAAGTTGTTTTAGAAAGTTAACTTTTGCGAGTATTTGCTAATTTTTTAAGTAAATTAATTAATCATTTGTAAAGTTTACTGGTGCTCTTTTACGCTCTGGTGGCTTTTTATTTTGTTTTATAATTTCGACAGAACTAAGGGGACTTAGTTGCTGGTAGTACAACTTTACTGTGTACACTCGAGACGGGATTTTATTTTTTCCGATGCTCAGGATAACAATGTATTGTGCACGCAACTCCTTAAACGCCCATTTTCAAAGCACTGATAAAAGGAAGTTCTACAACTTCCGAGTTGATCGAGATTATAATAAAGGGTGTTTGTAAATTTCAAGAATAAAAATCTTAGATAAACTTCGGCTTAACTTCCTTTATTCAATAGAACATTATTATTTTAAGTTTGCGGCTTCTGCTTTTCTATCTTACCACGAAAGATTTAATATTTTATATTTTTAATTTAATTTTTTAGAAAATATAGTATTTCAATTTATGGGTGATTCTACAAAAGTTGGGCAACTTTTGACCTCATTTTGTTTATATAGTTTTCGGAGAAAATTAAACAGTATTTTGTTATGAGAACATAGATAATATAATAAATATACTGTTCCAGACCGGGCCAGTCACTTTTTCAAACAGTTTCCGAAATATCTGTGTTTTCTAAATTTGAATGCAAGGGAAGTGACTAGTATACCAGGGTACAAATTAAACAGTATTTTGTTATGAGAACATAGATAATATAATAAATATACTGTTCCAGACCGGGCCAGTCACTTTTTCAAACAGTTTCTGAAATATCTGTGTTATATATATAATAATAATTTATTGGAAAATATAAGATTTATTGCAACTTTGAGCATATTATACATTAAATATCTTAAAATAAAATAATACCACACATCAGTGGCGGCTCGTGTATTTTGGGTATATCAATATCTCAATTATTAGATATGGGACCCTAACCAAATTTATATTTATAGTTTATAATGACATTAAATAAACAACTTCTGCGCAAGCAGAATTTAAATTGAAGTTTTGCGAAAAAAAGATAACCGAAACATCGAACATGGAACTGACGACACGGTATTGATGAATGGGATACAAATTTGAGATTATAATTCGGAATTAGTATTAAAATTTAGTATAGGATCTTTTTGGATGTGGTGAATATTTTTTTTTTATTCGTCAATATGAAAAATGTACTCAAAAACTGACATAGTGGGCCTTGTATTTTTTAAAAATATGGCGTTGATCCAAAAATACAGTTTATCTATTTTGCTTTCATAATGACTTCATTATAACACCGCTTTTGGTTCTTTAATGAGGTACTTTATTCCACCCAAAATTTTGATTTTATAGGTTGGCTACTGGTAAAATACAATTTTGAATACCTATAGGTTATAATATTTTTATGATTTGTTTTCTAGTACTTACGAGACTTTTCGTGCAATAAATTTTGTTTAACACCAAAGAAAATCCTTTTTTCTTCTTTAACAGCCGCTTATTGTAAATACTTATTGTAAATTAACGACGCCATAGCGAAAGAATGTGATAATGTTTGAAAGGTTAATGACCTTTCAAACTTCAAACTGTGATACCAACTATGTAAAGTAAAATTCCACCAAATTAAATATAAGGTATAAAATTAATTTGTTTTATAAAATGTTTGCAAAATAGATAAAATAGCATAAAGAACTCATGTCATAAGACCTTTTATCGCACTTGTCCATTATAAAACTCGCTCCTTCGTCGCTCGTTTTATAAATTGTCCGCGTGCGACAAAATGACGTCTTATGACATTAGTTCTTTAATATACTATTATAGATCAATCTACACTTCCGGTTAAAATAGCACAATACATAGATTTAACAGGGGTGAGTCGCAAAAAAATGGTTCACACTGTATATCGTTTTCGAATCAAATAACAGGACATTACTTATACGCACTAAAAATACAAATTTTCTGTTTTAATTACTATTTGATTGTATTATCAATTTAAAAGGAACATAACAAAAGTATGCAGAAACAATTACTAAAAATTAAACTAATATTTTGTCTGAACGAGTAGAAGGGTCGAGGAAACTACAGGGTCGAGGGCAATGGACAACCATGGCTATAATAAGATAAAGACAAAGGAAATTTGCCGACCACTTTAAAACGCTTATTTATGTTGGGCTTATCTAAATCCAATTGAAGTAAATGTTCTGTCTCGCGGTTTTAAAATTGCCTTTTTCTTCTCGAGCTAAAACAAATTTTTAACTTGTTAATACAATATTATTTTTGAGAAATTTAAATTTATCATGATAAAAATATTTAGATTAAAAAGTTGGTTTTTGCAATTTGGTTTAATTTAAACAAGTATCTTATATTCTTTGTTCTTTATTGGACTAGTGGCTTGGATTTTAAAACGAAATATGGAAATTTGGTTTAATTACATATTAATTATTTAGTATAGGGAAATACAATTTTAAAGATCCAAACAAATCGCCGTTGAAAATACGTCAAGGCGTATCTTGTTTCTTGTGGAAAAATATGTTAACCTTTATTACTCAATATTAACATTTTTGGTTGTGTTTTTCTACTCCCACCTTTAAAACGCCCTTTATAGTACATGCCCCAAGTAACATTTTTAGTTTTAATATGGTCTTCAAGAACGCTTTAAAATGTCATGTTACCATGACTAAGTTACCTTTTAAATACACATTGAAAAGTTGTGGCTCTATGGCGCTTTAGTCACGGGCTGAAGTTAGCAACAGATTTTTAGTCACGGGCTGAAGTTAGTTTTAAGTTAGTTGTCAAATGTCATACAATCGTTAAAATAAAGTGCCTTTCTTGTAAAGTAATGTGAAAATTATTTTATTATTTCAATACAAAAATACAAAAGTAGTTTCTCAACGCCAATATTTGAAAAGTTTATATGAACATTGTACTGATCTCTCCTTCGTCGCTCGTTTTATAAATTGTCCGCGTGCGACAAAATGACGTCTTATGACATTAGTTCTTTAATATACTATTATAGATCAATCTACACTTCCGGTTAAAATAGCACAATACATAGATTTAACAGGGGTGAGTCGCAAAAAAATGGTTCACACTGTATATCGTTTTCGAATCAAATAACAGGACATTACTTATACGCACTAAAAATACAAATTTTCTGTTTTAATTACTATTTGATTGTATTATCAATTTAAAAGGAACATAACAAAAGTATGCAGAAACAATTACTAAAAATTAAACTAATATTTTGTCTGAACGAGTAGAAGGGTCGAGGAAACTACAGGGTCGAGGGCAATGGACAACCATGGCTATAATAAGATAAAGACAAAGGAAATTTGCCGACTACTTTAAAACGCTTATTTATGTTGGGCTTATCTAAATCCAATTGAAGTAAATGTTCTGTCTCGCGGTTTTAAAATTGCCTTTTTCTTCTCGAGCTAAAACAAATTTTTAACTTGTTAATACAATATTATTTTTGAGAAATTTAAATTTATCATGATAAAAATATTTAGATTAAAAAGTTGGTTTTTGCAATTTGGTTTAATTTAAACAAGTATCTTATATTCTTTGTTCTTTATTGGACTAGTGGCTTGGATTTTAAAACGAAATATGGAAATTTGGTTTAATTACATATTAATTATTTAGTATAGGGAAATACAATTTTAAAGATCCAAACAAATCGCCGTTGAAAATACGTCAAGGCGTATCTTGTTTCTTGTGGAAAAATATGTTAACCTTTATTACTCAATATTAACATTTTTGGTTGTGTTTTTCTACTCCCACCTTTAAAACGCCCTTTATAGTACATGCCCCAAGTAACATTTTTAGTTTTAATATGGTCTTCAAGAACGCTTTAAAATGTCATGTTACCATGACTAAGTTACCTTTTAAATACACATTGAAAAGTTGTGGCTCTATGGCGCTTTAGTCACGGGCTGAAGTTAGCAACAGGTTTTTAGTCACGGGCTGAAGTTAGTTTTAAGTTAGTTGTCAAATGTCATACAATCGTTAAAATAAAGTGCCTTTCTTGTAAAGTAATGTGAAAATTATTTTATTATTTCAATACAAAAATACAAAAGTAGTTTCTCAACGCCAATATTTGAAAAGTTTATATGAACATTGTACTGATCTCTCCTTCGTCGCTCGTTTTATAAATTGTCCGCGTGCGACAAAATGACGTCTTATGACATTAGTTCTTTAATATACTATTATAGATCAATCTACACTTCCGGTTAAAATAGCACAATACATAGATTTAACAGGGGTGAGTCGCAAAAAAATGGTTCACACTGTATATCGTTTTCGAATCAAATAACAGGACATTACTTATACGCACTAAAAATACAAATTTTCTGTTTTAATTACTATTTGATTGTATTATCAATTTAAAAGGAACATAACAAAAGTATGCAGAAACAATTACTAAAAATTAAACTAATATTTTGTCTGAACGAGTAGAAGGGTCGAGGAAACTACAGGGTCGAGGGCAATGGACAACCATGGCTATAATAAGATAAAGACAAAGGAAATTTGCCGACCACTTTAAAACGCTTATTTATGTTGGGCTTATCTAAATCCAATTGAAGTAAATGTTCTGTCTCGCGGTTTTAAAATTGCCTTTTTCTTCTCGAGCTAAAACAAATTTTTAACTTGTTAATACAATATTATTTTTGAGAAATTTAAATTTATCATGATAAAAATATTTAGATTAAAAAGTTGGTTTTTGCAATTTGGTTTAATTTAAACAAGTATCTTATATTCTTTGTTCTTTATTGGACTAGTGGCTTGGATTTTAAAACGAAATATGGAAATTTGGTTTAATTACATATTAATTATTTAGTATAGGGAAATACAATTTTAAAGATCCAAACAAATCGCCGTTGAAAATACGTCAAGGCGTATCTTGTTTCTTGTGGAAAAATATGTTAACCTTTATTACTCAATATTAACATTTTTGGTTGTGTTTTTCTACTCCCACCTTTAAAACGCCCTTTATAGTACATGCCCCAAGTAACATTTTTAGTTTTAATATGGTCTTCAAGAACGCTTTAAAACAAAATTTTGTTTTAAAGCGTTCTTGAAGACCATAATAAAACTAAACATGTTACCATGACTAAGTTACCTTTTAAATACACATTGAAAAGTTGTGGCTCTATGGCGCTTTAGTCACGGGCTGAAGTTAGCAACAGGTTTTTAGTCACGGGCTGAAGTTAGTTTTAAGTTAGTTGTCAAATGTCATACAATCGTTAAAATAAAGTGCCTTTCTTGTAAAGTAATGTGAAAATTATTTTATTATTTTAATACAAAAATACAAAAGTAGTTTCTCAACGCCAATATTTGAAAAGTTTATATGAACATTGTACTGATCTTTTAATTTCGCCGGCAGTAAACTATAACTTAAATTCGGACACGGACTCCACTGTAAAGTGCTCATAAAACATTTTCTTTACTTTCACTTTGAAAAACTGTTAATTTTCAAGAAATACATTTCGATTTATAACCTTTATAGGTAATCTGTGTTTATAAAATAAAAACATTCGACATTTGACGGTGACACACAGATTCCCCTATTGTTTCATAGATGGCGCTCTATACAAATTTTTGATTTAAATCATTTTAAGATATTAATAAGTATTTGTCGTAGAAAAAGTATAGTATGCACCTTGTTTATAAACTTTTCTATACACTCATTAATTTAAGAACTCGCTCGCAAGCTCGCTCGTGCCTAATTAAATTCGTTTAAAAAATGGCGTTTATCAAACTTGATAAATGATATACTATTTTAACGGCAAAATGTCAATTAAGATAATATTTAATATATTAAGTTATTATCTTCAGCAAATTTTAAAATGTTAAAAAATGAGACACTCGTCAATTAGAATGTGCTTCATGGGTGATCCTTTGGAGAAATTTTTGCCCACATCAAAAAGTTAAATATTTGATGCGGAGCAAAAAATCGCAAAGTCAACGATTGGTGAAGGCTCTAGGTCTAAAAAGTAAACTCACCGTAGCAGTTTCTACAGAAAATTGGGGCAAGCATCTAAACCTGAGCGTAGCCCATTTTAAATGTGTAATATAGACATGGTAATTACTTTTCAACACGCAGTTTTTAATTTGTAATTTCGTTTCTATCAAAATATTCCTCTTGAGACTTGTCTATCCTATTGGAACGCCATTTGCAACTCCAGCTAGTACAGCGCTCGAACATACTGATACATACACGTGTTATTTGTTAATTCAACAATGGCTAGTAGTGTGTTTTTATTGTTCGTCAACGTTTTATTGCAATTTATTGGTATAATCATACTTTTAGTTTGTTTGTAGATAACTTTTATTTTTATCAACTTAATTATTCGTGTCCAAATCAGTAGTGTCTTGACGCTTGAAGTGTAAGCATATGCTCAAAGAAATCTCTCCTAAGCAGCGTATACGATACAAACGTAGTAACGTGATAACTGGTTAACGCCGTAAAATAATAAAAAATCAATCGATTCTAAACGTGATAACTGTCCCAAGTGCAAAAGAGTGCAAATCGTGTGTGGTACCTCCCCCTGGATTAAATCCTCAAGTGTTGGACCTGGTTAAAAGGTGTGAGTGAGACGATCAGTTCCAATGAAATTTACTGGGCTACCACACGTGCGGGGCATGCGAAATGGATCAATCCCAGCACCTAATAATCAAGCTAAGTTATTTTTCCAATTGCATGTCTTACCGTATATTCGCTAAATGTTTATAAAAGCATTTCACAATGTTTATATAAGCATTTCACAATGTTGCAAAAAGAAAATACTAAGAATTCTTTTTATTGTCTCAAAAACTAAATTTAAAAAAAAGAATAAGAACATTTCCGTAAGTTTAAATAAACATCCTCATTTTCTCATAGCAGACAAAGCATAAACAACCATCGAAAAAGGCGAAAGATAAATAAATAAATAAACCAAACAAGCAAGAAGACAAAAATATAACATAAACAAGGGTTGTGTTTGAAAAGCAGTGTTGCCAGATGTAAAAGTTGAAATTATCGAATTGGGTAAATAAAATTACTGAACTTTCGGAAAATTAAGTTACAATAATTGTAATAATTATGTTACAATAATTATTATAATTTAATTATAAAAAAAGTGAAAGAAGCAGGGTTGAAAATATTATCGAATTTTTAGAAAATAAAAAATTTGTTAAAAATATTAAACTAAACAAGGCACATTGCCTAATCCCTACAAAAAAACAATAATCATCGGCAACAAATAAAATAAAAAGTCAATTTTCCAAGGAAAAACCAAACAGCCGATCGCGGACACACACCAAAGTTGAACAGGGCAATAAAGCTGTCAACAAAACAATTCAAGAATAACAAACCGAGACCAAATAAACTTGACACTTAAGACATAACACATAATCTAAGAAAACATAAAAAAAGCACTCTAATCAATATCCATGGAATCTGTAAACACTTATTTCTTTGCGAGGGAGTTTATCATGTGTGCCGATTATCGTACCAGCGGCACACCTGCGCGCTAACTAAAGCAAACAGACAAAAATACGCAAACTTGAACGGAAGATCATTACACTACTAACGACAGACTTACCCGACTACCATCTACAACATCCCCGCGACCTGCTAATGGGAAAAACCATTACCAAAAGGGTAAGAGTAGCCCAATTAAAATACTGGGCCCACGTCACTCGTAGACAACGCAACAACATACTACAAGCCACCCTTAAACTAGATCTTAAAGACAAAAAAAGTCGGTAGACCATGCTTCACATTTCATGACACGTTAGCACAAAACATGCACTTTTCACAAATTAACAAGACCAGTTGGGAGCAACTAAGCAACAATAAAAATAAAATAAAAAAACAACCGACACACTTTACCAAGTTCAGGAACTATCCGACACGGACAATGACAATAATGAACAAGACGAAGACCTCGACTAGGAAACTACACCCCTGCAGCGTAATAACAACTCCCCAACTCCAAATAGTAATCCCAAATGTTTGGAGTAATACTAACCGACTGGTCTAGGGGGATTCCGCGTCGTACTTAGTTTTAAGTCGGCGTAATTGTCCCCCAAAAACCAACTCCCTCCCGTCCCTCATCCATACCCCACTGAGCGTATAGCATAGGCTCGGCGAACCCGGGAACGGCTATTATAACTATTCGCCTCTCGCTCTCGAGCCCCAAATAGGGGACAGTACGGAACGCAATGGACATTCGCACCCAGCAAACACGGGTGAAGCCGTGCAGTTGCTGGGGAAGAACAAAAATCGGCGTAAGTAAACATAGGCCTGTACGGGGTTCGAGAGTCAAGAGGAAATGGGGCTGGTTATACGTCTCTTATACTCATACTCATACTCACTCATTCGTGTCCAACAGGTTGGATGCAAGGACTAAATAAAGACAATCATGGATTTTGTACCGAAATGATCTATATACTCGACAATAACTTTTTATGCGGATACCCAAATTGTGTATTTGTAAGCGATTCCATTTGACGAAAAAGTATAGTGTTAACCTCGCGTGGAATCGCAATTACTTCATAAATTCCTATACTCGCCTATCGGCTCGCTCGGAAACTTTCATCATCGGGAGTAATCGCTATGATTCCACGCTCGGTAAACATTATGCTTTATATATTATACACTTTTTTGCTAATTGTATTATTTTGAAGTGTTCTACGAATATTAGTACCGTTTTCCTTACATTCTATCGCTTTAGAATAGTTTAGTGGATGATTGAATAAAAATGGTTATTTTAATAAAAATAATAATCATACTATAAACTTTATTGCCCAACAGTTTACACCAAAACAGGACATTCATATAATAAATCACAGAGGTTTACAGAAAAAAAATTACTTAAATGATATCTAAAACATCAGATATAAAGGTAATTTGGCTAGAGCATTAGTGCGAGCAAATGGACACTTAAAAGCTAATAAATCAGAACAATCTATTCAAAGAGTTTAATAAAGTAATGTGATCATACCCTTGCACAGGATAAAATTCATGAAATTTAAAGCTTAAACAAGCATATATGGGCGACCAGCCAACACTGGCGTACTCCAATTTACTTCGCACCAATGTAAAATACTATTTCTTTTTCAGCTAACATAAAGATGAATAAGTAATGGGTATTACCTCCCCTAACTCTAATTACAGCTTGCATTCTTCTGGGCATGCTTTTCAGAAGAGGCCAATCTAATGACGCAATCCCGACTTGCTCAAAGTGCTTGAGCCCTGTACCGGCTACATGTGGCCGAGCATTATCCTGCATCCATACAAATCTCTCATACTCAATAAAGCCGATATATGGTAAAACATGTTCTTCAATGACGTTTCGAAGGTACCCGTCTGCATCCATTATCAAATTAACATCAACACGCGCTGTGCGACTGATGCCACCCCATAGCATAATGGAACCTCCACCAAAGCTCACGGTTTGCACGTTTTTGAGTTCTTCTATAGACTCGATCACGTCCATCTGGCTTCCACAATTGTATGTAAAAGAATTCTGCTCCATGTATGTTCACCCCAATCAGCATGAGCTCGTGCAAACTGTAACCGGGTGGTTTTGTGATGTGGCAGAAGGCGAGGGACTAGCAGGACGTTTTGGATTTAAACCATCTTTCTAAAGTCTCCTTCTTACTGTTTTTACACTTACATTAAATTGCCTTGTGTACAATAATTAATGTTTTAGTTGCGGAGCTGTAAATGTGATGATTTTTGAAGCTTGGAGGCACATATCTGTCATGCCTTTGCGTCGTACACTTCTTACGTCCTTGTCCATGTCGTCTTCTGTATTCCCCAGTCTTTTCAAATCGTTGTAGAACACGAGGGACCGTCGATTAATGTATTCCCAGTATTAATGCAATATCTTCTTGCTTGCGACCCTCGTTAGCTATAGCTATAGAGTACCAATTTTAACAGCCTAATTCATTTAGAAGTGGTATTTTACTGATAAAAACTAGAAATGTCACTCTGATAATGTAAAACAAGAGATTATCATTCTGACTCACTATCAAATATCGCCCTTATTGTAAAATAAACAAATCTAAGCATGTTTGTATATCCACGTGTGTTATAACCAGGGACCGGATTTTAGGCAAAATGCCTTTTCGTTTCTATTTCAGGCATTTGTTTGAGACCTTGATATTAAACCTAAAAAATAAAGCGTTTGACACCCTTTTGTTTTTGCCTAAAAGCCTAAAATTGCGAAATTTTGATTTAGGGTCCTAAAAGGAAATTTTTATGAGCCTAAAATAGGCTCTTTTCATTTTTCAGAAAAAATATATTTTTCAAAGCGAAAAATCAAATTATTTTTAATTAGGCCCTGCTTTCTTGCTCTTATTTCGCCTAGACGGCCTTTGCGAGTACGAGGACCACAAATTACAAAACTAGTGAAAATCTAATGAAAAACGTAATTGTGTTTTTGTTACATCTAAATATTTATGGATAATATTAAGTTTGTAAAATAATGGTTAAGCATTATTAGTTACTTTTGTTTTTTTGCTCTTTTAGTTTCACCCTTACTTCTTAAGAAGTCCCATAAGCCAACTGAATGACTTGTGCGGGTTAGGGGTAGGAACGGACCGCGGGCTTAAAGTCCCATCCGAAAGACTATTACACAATAGGACAAACACAAATAAACAGCCATACCTCTGGTGGGATTTGAACCCACGACCTCCTGCTTGTAGTCAGCAGCACTAACCACTAGTCCACCGTCGGTTGTTTTCATAGGTTTTATTGTAATTTCCATATAATATATTATATATTACATATTATATAATATATTACATATTATGTATTACGTTGTGTTAACCTGTTCTGTTTGTTTATTATTGTTTTTGTGTTGCGTTAATTTGTTTTGTTTGTGTTTTAGTTTGTGTCGTGCCATTTGCATTTATTAAAATGCGGTGTGGCATATTTGGATGCAAGAAGAACCCTTTAAATAAAAACATTAAATTTAATCGATTCCCGAAAAACTTTGATTTTTGTAAACAGTGGTTAAATTCCATAAAAAGAATAGACAATATTAACGTTAAGACCGCTTCTGTTTCCTATAAACATTTTCTGGACAGTGACTTTAAGTTTAATTTAAAACACCAACTCTTAAACTACTGGTGTTTTAAATTAACGGTCTTAACATTAATATTGTCTATTCTTTTTATGGCATTTACCACTGTTTGCAAAAATATTTAAAGGGTTTTTTTTGGACTGGTTGTCCAAATTGCATACAAATATGCCACACCGCATTTTAATAAATGCAAATGGCACGAGACAAACAAAAACACAAACAAAACAAGTTTCAACCCAACACAAAAAAAATAATAAACAGACCTTTTTTTGAGGCAATGTTGTCATATAAAGGAAACATGACTCCCCTGTATCTTTTTAAATAATAAAGGAAGAATTTTTTAAACAATTTTCTGGAATTCCTGGGGGTCTGTAGATAATACACCTTCATTTTGTCGCACTAATTGTGGGACACCCTGTATAATTTTGACACAAGTTTTTTAATTTTATAAAAATTAATTAATAATTAACATCACTCGACAAAAATGCATCGCGTGAAATCGCAATTACTTCCTCAGTAAATTCCTTCACTCGCCTATTGGCTCGCTCGGAAACTTTCATCATCAGGAGTAATTGCTATGATTTGACACTCGGTATACAATATACTTTTATCTATAAATTTACAGTTGAATTTTTGTTCTGTGTTGCTGTGTTGAGCAAAATTTTTTAAATATTTGTTTGTTCATATGAGCCATTTAACAATGTAGGCTACATGCATTTCACGCTAACAATAGTTTGTTGTTGGCGGCAGTAATTAAAAACGACTAAGGAAATTAGTCAAACTACCTATTTAAATAGTAAAAAGTAACTAATTAAAAGTAAAAATTACTTTTTTATTAGTTAACAATGCTGTTACTAAGTAGTACTTCAAATATATTTATATATTATATTATTATTTTGACTATTTTATTTTAAGAAATTTAAATGTTAAAATTAATTTAATATGGATTTTTTAAAATATTTATAAGTAACAAAAAGGTTTAGTCTTTATCCGTTTAACATAGAGAATATGTGGAAATGCAATATTACAATATTTGTGAAAATATAACACATGATTAAATTCATATCGTTAACGATCCTCCATAAATATATACATACATACGCGTATACGTATACGTTTTTAAATAAACCACTACATTATTACATTTATTATACATACGTTTTATTTCCATCGGTTGATGTTTTATTTAAATTTATGTGACATATTGCATGACCTGCTTTGCGTAAGCGTCAAAAGAAATAAAAAATGCAATGGTATACATAGACTATTCGAAGAGGTGTATGAAAATAATAAATAATTAATATTTTAAAACATCCATATTTTATTCTTGACTTGCAAACCGTATTAATAATAAATTGCAGTTCACTCAATTATAATAAATTGAAAAAGCTTTGTGTCACCAATTAAATTTAATTTTTGATATAATAATAAATAACGGTACCCCATGAATATTCAAATAAATATGATATATAAAACATGCAGTTTTATTAAAGTATGTATATCAAATATTTTACAAAGTAATTACCAATGGAGCAATTAATTTTATTGAAATATAAATTGCAATCCACATGTAGCGATTACTTTTAGATTATTCTTTTGCAATATTTTTTATTACATTTTTTAATTACATTAGCCAGATTGTTTATTTTATTTTGTTTATGCGTTTATTTTGTACGAACTATTTAAATAAAAGCATTAATTAAATTAAGCTTATTTTAAATAAAATAAAAAAAAAACATTTTAACAGTAAAATTGAATTTATATATATTTTGAGGTATTTGAGGTGATGAATCAAATAATATCTTAGAATTGGTTTATCACATCAGGTTTTTAAATAATTTTAACACAAAAGTGGAAAAAACAGTTTTCCTCAATATACAGTGTTTGCCGTTTAAAACCGCAACATTATTTTCGAACTCTTTGACCGATTTTAATAAAAAAATTGGACAGTGTCCTCGATGAAAAATTTAAATTAAAACTTTTTCAAGGCCTGCTTAAATCTGCAAAATGGGTCAAAACTCAGAGATCTGATTTTTTTAAAAATGGCTATCGCATTTGATTTAGACGGGCCTCAAATACCTTTATACAAAGTACATACAGTAAACACACATACGTTAATTAAACGTTTTTTTTTAACCCATAACACCATTTAGTTTTTACGTATATTTTTAACGTACAATCAACTTATTATAACGTTTAACAATACTAATAAATAAACGTTTAATTTGGGCGTTAAGAAAACGATCATTACACGTTCGAAATGTTACATTTAAAACGTTTAATATACGTCTATTAATAACGTAAATTAAAGATTGTTTTTGCCTCATTTATAACTTTTATCTATACGTTATATTTAAATTCATATTAATGTCCTTTCTAACGTTAGTTCTATAATAAATATTTATTAAACGTTCGTTTAACGTTAACTGCAACATGAATACAGGGTGTTTAAAGGTTGTAGACAATGATTTTTTTAAATGAACGAAAGGTTTTGGAGGTATCTCCAGTCGTCTTTAGGTGAATCATTTTTATCGTTCGCTGGAAATTTTAGCTGTTTCTAAAACCCAAAAAATATTGTTAAACGATGAAAAATATATATCGAAAAACCCTATCAGTTTTTATGACTATTGTGTTTAATCTAAATCAATTTAATGTTAACTTAACATATTAACTCTCATATTATTCTAGGACGCACAAATTATAATAAGAACAAAATCACACTCCCCCAAAAATTAGGAAATAAAACAATGAATCTGCGTGATATTAACAGTGTGTATATTTTAAAACAATTACATTAAAGTACTTACCAAAAGCCGGACGAATCTTACGAGCAGAAATCACTTAAAAAATGCACCTTTTGATAGCAAAATCAAATTGAAAACTGACCTAGCGAGCAGCTATGGCAATGCAGCCTGCCATTGGCAGGCCCAATCACATGATGTGTATTCGGCCAATCAGATTGCGTTTTATATGGGCATGTATAAACGTATTAAGTACGTTTATTTAAACGTATTAAGTACCTTTGTTTAAACGTATTAAATAAGTTTGTTTAAACGTATTAAGTACGATATTTTTATCTATTACAGTAACTGTCTAGTTTAAAGAATGTTAATAAAATAATGCACTTTTTAAGGCAACATTTGTGGATGAGTATAGTGTTCTGCCTAAAGCTTACTGTATGACCATTGACTATAGAATTACTTATGCTTTTCTTTAGAATGTAATTTCTAAATTTTATTTAATATTGTTTATATAGGTATCTATGCATATTGTTTATGTATGTATACATGTTGCACCAATTTATTAAATTAGTTATCCCATTTTAGAGAAAAACGTTGTGGATAAAAGTTTATTTGTATTTGACAAAAACCGTTTTATTAATGTTATAAAAATACATTTTGAAAAAGTGAGAAAGTTAAATTATTCATTTAACATTCATTCATAATTCATTTTTTTAACGAACAAAATTCTTAGATTTTATACATTCAGATTTTAAAATAAGAAGTCATATTGTCTGCATGTGTAAACTAAGCAAAAATTTAGCCACTATTAAAAGCACATTTAAATTAACGTTGTTTTAACGTTTAAATTAAACATTTAAATATATGGTTGACTGAACACTTTAATACAACGTTATTGTAACGTAAAAGTTAGGCACTATTAAAAAGCATATTTAAATTAACGTTGTTTTAAAGTTTAAATTAATTGGTGTAAATTTATACCAACATCAAACCGTTGCGTTTTCTACGTAAAACGTTTTAAATACGTTTAAAAAACGTGTATGTGTTTACTGGGTCTATAGTCAACAAGCAAGAGAAAAATGGACGAAAAATTAGTTATACTGCCGTGCTAAGCAAAGAGGTGTACTGCAATATTAAGTAATAAGGTAATAAAAGTAAATAACAATACAAATTATCGTGTGCCCTTTATTACTTTATATTGCAGTTACCGCCTGTGTAGCAGTATATTTATGTTATCTTTAGGCCCATAAACCAACAGGCAAAAATTACGTCTAATCGTTTTTTTTTTATAAAAAAAGTCAAATTAGCAAAAAAAACATAAATAAGTAAAAAGATTTTTAAAAAATAGTAGAAAATGGTCACTGAAAAAAGATTAATAAGGATAATAATGGATTATAAATGGGATTAATAGGAATTAATAAGAATAATAATGCATTAGAAGAATGTCAAAATATTTAATATTATTGGTAAATAGTTTGGAAAAGAAAATATATAGAATAGAAAAATAAGGAAATTAAAATGGTTTGGACAGTACCAGTTGTAAAACTGTTTGGGTGAACTGTGATACAGTGTAATATTCGATAAATAAACAGATAAATCGAGATAAAAAAGTACAAAAAAGTAACAAAAAAACACCACACGGCTGAAGTAAAACTTGTTTTTTTTTAATTTTGTGCGATTTTTTTTCACCATTTTTAATTTTGTTTCACTGTGCAAATTTGTCCTACCATTTTAAAATGTATGCTAAAATGCAAATTTTGTTAAAATATTCTAATTCGACGCATGTCGTGAGCCGTTTCAGTTTCATTTTTCGTAACGGCAAATTTTGGTTTACCCATCCGCAAAAGTATCACTTAAAAAAATTATAAAAAGTCAAAAATTGTCCCGTTCCCGTCCCCATTCAATACCCAAGTCATAATAAATTTCATTAAAATTTGTTCATCTGTTAAATACTTCAAAAATGGCGAATGCCCCGGGATTAAATCTGAATTTTGGAGTTTCCCAATTTACCCCCTTGGAAATAGAATTTCGGAAAAATCCTTTTTTAGCGGTTAAACATGTCAATATAGGAGTGTTTAAAAATTTTAGCCCTTCATATCAAGGGGTTTGGCATCCGTGCAAAACCGGCTAAATCCATTTTATTCGGTTTTTGTTTTTTTTTTTTGATTTCGCATCTTTGGGTTCATTTCTATCGACAACCAAGATAATTCTGTTTAAATCCGACTATATCCATGTTAAAATCACATTTAGGAGCAAAATCGGTCAAATCCACGTTTTTATAGCAAACCCGGCTATATCCAATAAATAATAATATTGATATGTTTTTTATGTTTGCACTAAATTTATTTTGTTAATATTTTTGAATAATAAAGGTTTTTCTTCACTTTTTATTCGTTTTTTATTCGATTTTCGAGCAAAACCGGCTATTTACAAATTTTTTTTTGAAATTTTGGCCTTAATATAAAGTTTTTGAACGTATGTCTTATAAATCAAGTACCTACCACAAAGCCCACAAAACTCAAGTTTGTTTTTTCTTTTATCTGTAAAGGCCAGGAAACCGAGAGTTTTTGCCATTTTCCCAACATTTTATTAAAGTGGATATAGCAGGTTTTGCACGGATACTCCTCAATTAGTCAAAACTGACTATTATAGGTCATATTCCACTAATTGTCATAGCAAAAAAGTCAGTAATAATTAGTCAAATTCCACCAAATGAAGTAGTCAAATTAGTATTTGAAGGAGGGTTGTTTGACTCAAACGTGGTAAATTTGTTCCAAAAATGAATTATTTGGTCTGAATGTATGCTACTGTTTAGGCGAAAGATTGATTTTGTTTGTACTCTACTATTTGCCCCAAATTAAATTTTGTTTCAGAGAAACAAATTTTTTGCTTGTGTACAAAACTTTTTCAAAATATTTGCACCAAACTTATCTACATACTTCTATAAAATATAGTAACATTTTAATTTTAACGCAGATTTATAAAGATTTTGTGAAACTTATATTGTTGACGAGAAATAATAGTATATTTGTCCTAAACTTAAGGCATTTGAGGAAAATCTATTGTTTACCAACTGAAAATTGTTTAACAAGTTGTAATACCGGTAAAGAGGTACATTATATCACCGTCGTGTTCGCTCTTAAAACGATTGAGCATTTTTTTAAAGTTTTGTGGCTGGAAATGAGTGTTACAAGCATTTTGAACTCTATTGGATTTGAAGACCTAAGCGTCTTTGAAGGTACGTAAAATATTAGTCTCTTTGCTATGCTGAAGTATGTGTTTGATTGCTGAATTTATTGTGGGCCATTTGTGCTTAATAGTTTTTTAAAGAAGCTTTTGTAGAATGTCTAATTTGGGTGAAGATAGGTATTATTTAAACAAGTTCATTACCCATGCTCCATCCACTGATGAAAATAAAAGTTATTTTACATAAAATACATAATAATTAATGTAAATTAACGATAAATAAATGTAAATCACAATTATTATGCTTAAAATCGTAACCTTATAAAACTACATTTTTTGACGTTGTAAATTTAATATTTGTTTTGTGTTTAGGAAGCAGCAGAAATAGAAGAAACTGTAAAATCAATGACAAAACGCGTTGGATAAAGGTTTTCGTCTAAACCCATTCCTTATAATTTAGGGAAAGGCGCAATTTGATTTGGAAGACATTATATAGAGTTCGACGAAATAATACCAAATATTACTGATTGTTTAAATAGATTAAACAATTAATAATTATACATGTATGTAGGTACGAGTAATTAAAAATTAGGATTCTTTTTTTGTCAAAACTTTTTTAATTTTAATAAAAAATAATTTTTAATTTTAACGTTCTTTTTTTAATTACAACTTTATTTTATTAAATAAAACAAATTTATTAGGTACAAACTATTGTTTACCACAAATATCCTTTTATTTCCCTCAACCATTAAAAATCTATAAAGCAGAAAACCAGTTGCTTTTCTGAAATAGCCTTTTATTTCCCTCAAACATAACAAATTTGTTCAGAACAAGGTGTTATAATATAAATATTATTTCGCCCAAAATACATGTAAGTTTGATTCAAACCGATATCAGTTGTGACTTTTTAATAATAGTGTAAACAATTCAAACCCAGTATACATTCTGGACAAACTGTTATATATTCCGCCATATACAAAAGTGGTTTACATTTCCTGCAAAAGTAATACGTTTATATCAAATAAATTCTTTTTTCAGTATAGACTTAAATTTAAAATAGTTTTTGACCAAGCCGGGGTTTGAACTCGGGTCTATCTATCGGTTGCCAAGGGGATTCCTAATCGTTGGGCTACTGCTACTTTTATAAACTTTCCTTATGTTTGTCTATAAAAATTGTTAATAATATTTTAAAGTAAATTTTTTTTTTGTGTTGCTGTTTTGACCTTAACTTTATGCATTTTTGCGTTTAACCATGCATTAAACGCTAAAAATAATTTGTTGTTGGCCGCAAGAATTAAAAACAATTAAAGAAATTAGTTACTTTTTACCCTCAGAAACAGTAAAAATTTAGTGAATTATCTTAAATTAATCACACTTAACTAAACTGCGCACCACTTAATGTGTCGCGACCAAAAAGTTTGTTCTTTTTTAAAACGACATAACTTTTTTGTTTCTTGAACGATTTTAGTTTGGTCTGTAATGTCTGCTAGCTTAATCCTCTGGCAATTAATGCTATAGATATGAAGCTCACGGTTCTTCAAGTAAATTTCATACAGGGTGATATGTTAAACAGTGAAAAATTTCAATAACTTCATCCAAGCCCTGTTTGTAAAAAAATATTTTTGGCAACGAAAATATGATTTTTTTTACAAAAGAGTACATTTAAGGTTTTTTTTAAGCAATACTCTCAGTATTTTTAGGAACAAGAAGATGAAGAAAGATTGTTCCTTAAATAATTCTGAACAAGCGACAAGCAATAAACTTCCATTATTTTCAGAGGGCCTAAGCAAAGACCACTTTTTCAAAATAACATTTTGGTAAAAATTTGCAAAAACTAAACCTAAACCGATATTTACGTTCGTGACATGTTTTCTTCATAATTTTGACCTCCTGATTGTGATTCAGTTGTCAAATTTAAGTTTCAGATAAAACCAAAATCACCAAGAGTCAAGATTCGAAAACAATTCCCGGCTGTTAAATGTCTTAATAAAATACTATTGCTGGTTTTTACTGTTTTTTTACTGTGTTTTGCATCTTTAGCACGTTATTATCATGTCTCTGAATGATCAAATCGAGGATCAAATGATGAAAATTAGTTCTTGAAAACATTCAAAACGCATTATGAAGGATATTTTTGTTTTCTTCAGTTTGATTGTGTTTTTCAAAATTTCGAAGTTTTTTGCATAATTTATACCTAGCTACCTACATACCTACCCCTATCTTACCAAGGTTACTTCCATTCTTCCTTTAAAATTTATCGTTGATTTGGAGGTTAATTCCCGTAGCTGCATCAAAGTCTGGCATTGGCATTTTAACATTTAAGTTTAAATGACTAAAATGCCAATACCAGACTTTGCTGCAGCTACGGGAAGGTGTTAACTTCAAATCAACGGTTCGCAGAAGATTACACGAAACGGGAGGCAAGGAGGTGGAGGACTCACTTTTTGGCGTGGAATGGCGATGAATGCAAAGAGTGAATGCTGAGAGATTTGGAGATTTGGTTGTTAGTGATATCGTGGTCCCTTATGCTCAAAATGTTGCCAATAATTGGTGTTGGTGAACGACAATGCCCGTCCATTCCGTGCCAATATCATAAATAAGTATTTAAGGGACCACCATATTGAGAGAATGAATTGGTCACCTTTGTTTCCGGACATGAATACCATTGACCATATGTGGAGCAGGATGAAACTGAAGATTTAAGAGAGGGAAGGATGCAAGAAGGGTTAACGAAATATTACGGGTTAGGGGAGGGCCAACGAAATATTGAAAGTTATTATTGATATTGTTTCTTACATTTTTCTGTTGATTGTTGTAGTTTTGATAATGATTATATCTTCGCATCAAATTTTTCAAAATGAACAAACATATTTTTATTTAACTTTATTAACAATTAGGTAGGTACTTATCAGTGATAAGTTATCACTAGTGCGCAATGTAAATGAGGGTTATGTAACATTACCCTAAAAAAACAAAAAAAAATGAATCCCCAAATGGCATTTTAATCATAAATATGCAAGAAATACCCCAGCAAACGAATTGTATTAAGACATTTAACAGCCAGCCAGTTTTAGAATTTTGATTCTTGGTTAATTTGGTGTTACCGAAACTTGAATTTGACAACTGAATCACAATCAGGAGGTCAAAATTATAAATAAAACATGTCACGAACGTAAATATCGGTTCATGTTTAGTTTTCGTAAATTTTCACCAAAATGTCATTTGGAAAAAGTGGTATTTGCTTAGGCCCCTCTGAAAATAATGGAAGTTTGTTGCTTGTCGCTTGTTCAGAATTATTCAAGGAACAATCTTTCACCATATTATCTTCTTGTTCTTAAAAAGACTGAGTGTATTGCCTACCAAAAAGCCTTAAATGTATTCTTTTGGAAAAAAAATCATATTTTCGTTGCTAAGATTCCAATTCGAAAAATTTGAAAATCTTTTCAAGTTAAGACACAATACTTCATTATATCAAAGTAAAAACTAGAAAAAATATTTATTTTTTCAAACGGGGCTTGGATGAAGTTATTGAAATTTTTCACCGATTAACATATCACCCTGTAGGAAATTTACTTGAAGAACCTTGAGCTTCATATCCATAGCATGAATTACCAGAGGATGGGGCTAGCAGACATCACAGACCAAAATAAAATCGTTCAAGAATCAAAAAAGTTATGTCGTTTGGAAAAAGGACAAACTTTTTGGTCGCGACACATTGAGTAGTGCGCAGTTTATTTAAGTAGTAACAAATAACTATTTAAAAGTGAAAACGAACATTTTATTAGTAAACAATGCTGGTACTAATTCAAATAGTTAAAATTTGACTATTTCATTTTAAGTATAAGTATCTATATATAGATTAGTACTTTTAGTTCGTATGACGTGATGGAGCAATTATGCCCTCAATTTCCACAATAGGAAGCTAGATTAAATTTATGACACCCTATGAACCTCGTAGGCTTTTTTAACACATTAAATTTCAAAAAGGGGCTTTAGAAATTAGGAATTATTTTAATATATACGTACTTTGATGAACCCCATAGCGCGCCAGCTTGAAACTGCAACCCCATCATAAATATCCTAAATT
This sequence comes from Brassicogethes aeneus, assembly GCA_921294245.1. Classification (NCBI taxonomy): domain Eukaryota; kingdom Metazoa; phylum Arthropoda; class Insecta; order Coleoptera; family Nitidulidae; genus Brassicogethes; species Brassicogethes aeneus. Next base: position 54,803,751 of record OV121134.1, read on the forward strand.
ATATAAAAGTTAAGTGTTTATCTTTTAATATTCCTCATAAAAGGTTTATTTTTTAATGGTTTCGTTTTTTTACGAGGTCGCGAAACAATACAAACGTATATCCCTTATAATGCCAGTAGGTACAGGATGCAATAGCGGTTTTAATAACATCGTAACATTGATAAGTTACGATACAGTAAACTTGTGAGCACACAAAGATTTTTAATTAAAAATGTGCGCTAAATTTTATAATGCCCGCCATTTTCCACAACAAAGTATTTTGGATTGAAAAATTAACAGTTTAGTGGTCAAGTTATTGAACCAGGTCTATATTTTATTTTCTTTTTAAAAATTGTAAAATGTTTTCGTGATTAACAAAAAAATGTTAAGGGCCTTTGAACATAATTATCTTATGGTATTTTAAAACGTTAAAAATATTACAGAAGCCTAGTTTTACAAATTAAATATAAGCAAAAAAATTATCGAGCAATACAATTTTGAAATGTTTTATAAAATTATATACAAAATCTAAAAAAAAACATTAATAATTGAAATTTTAAATCGAAAATTAAATTCAAAATTAATTTAACTAATTAGCAGTATTTCATATAAAAAAATCAATTTAAACTTTTCAAATAGGTATTGGTATTGAAATAGATATTTGTTTTACAAGTGTTGAAAATCGACTTTTTCATGCGAGTGTTTAAGTTGCTCACGAGGCCGTTAGGCCGATTGTGCATTAACACGAGCTTGAAGCTTTTCTCAAAAGTGAAAAACAATGTTTTTTCTACGACCCTTTTATTTTTTATTATTTTCAAATACAAAACAAAATAACCTAAAAACGTGTTTGACACCTGTTAAAATTAATACTGTACTATCTTTTTCTTTCAATTTTTAATGTATAAGTTACTTAAAATTAATTCTCAATTTAAATAAAGGCACTAAAAATTAGAATTTATTATACAAACAAAATTAATTGTTGTTCGTCTGAATGTTAAACGATGCTGTCAATTTCTTTTCACACACACCTGTCACTTCTCACACAGAAATGTCTTTATACTTTACATTCGAGTTTTGCCTTGCCAATGAAAAGATTCATTTTCCAAGCAACGATGCCATTACGAAATGTGACCTTTACATAGTTTTTATACACTATTTTATACCTACTTTTTATTTTTGTATTAAGATAATAAATAATTTCCACATTATAATTTTACAAGAACTAATAAGTTAACTAACTTCATTCCGTGACTAAATACCTGTTGCTAACTTCAGCCCCGTGAATGGGCGATTTAAAGGTGGGAGTTTGGGGACGGAGTTTTGAAATTAAGTCACCAATTTTTGGAAAAAATTAATAAATTTTTAGGTTTGCCCTTATTTTAATTATTATTATTATTTAAATTTTTTTCGCAATTGATAAAAAATAAACCAAAAAATTTGGCCCAGATAAGTTTCAAAAGCAGAATAAACAAGTTTTTTAAACAAAATAAGTGTAAGATGTAACGCGTCAGCAGTGTTGCCGTTTCTACGGATAAATCCGTAAATGAACGGAGTTCAGTTGTGATCTTTAGACCTACGGATTCTTTTTTGTATGAGATTTTTTATGTGTAAACGTCCAAATTCGAAGAAAATTAAATAATTGTAAACTCCCATTACATTTAATGTACTCTCTTAAAATGAATTAGACAAAAATAACTAATTATAAGTCAAATGTGACTAATTGTCATAGCGAATAAGCAGTCACTAATAATTAGTCAAATTCTACTGAATGAAATAGTAAAATTAGTAGATTTAAATTTAAAAAAAGTTTTGACCCAGCCAAGGATTGAACTCAGGTCTGTCAATTGTCAAGCTTGTCAAGCTGTTGTCATAACCCATTCGGCTATCAGCCGCTCTTATAATAATCAATTTTATTTGGCAATAAATATTGTTTATAAAATTTTAAAGTTGAATATATTATTTGTTTTGCTGTTTTGAGCTAAACTTTTTGCATCTTTATTAAATAAATATTGTTTTTATGGGTCATTTAACCAGTGAGCTTAGGTACATGGGTGATTCTACAAAAGTTGGACAACTTTATATCATCAGTCAATAGAGTAGGTATTTTAATATTTTAATATATTACAAAAGATGCAGGTTTTTTTAACTTGTCCACCCAATTTTAATGTATTTTTTTAAAAGCACATTTGTAGAAAAACAATAAATATTCAAAACATCAGTACCTTGGCGTGTCACAACTACTGAATCAAATATTTGAGTGATTTAATTTTAAAATATATTCAATTTATCTTAAATTTTTCAATTTCACTACAAACTATAAAACATTAATTAATGTATTTTTCATATTTTATCATATATTCGAATAATAGCAATTTTTAAAAAATTGATAATCTTTGTACTCACTTTTACCCATCAGTTCTGTGTCCAATGTTAAAATTCATAATTTCTGCGAAATATTGAAGTTTAAATGCAAGTCCTCGTTTTAACTCAAGTGTTGGTAAAAAACTTACCTACAGAGCCCGCCCTTTGCACGACAGTCATCTTGAAAACAATGCAAGCGGCGAAGTTGTGGTGAATGCATGTATAGTTCCAGTGGAAATTTAAGTACTGTGGTAAGTAGTTATTTTCTTACGTATATATATTTCATTGTAATTTATATAAGGCTACATGTGATTTGTTAATAAGTAGCATCCACTAATAAAAAATATCAGTAAAATACTTAATTCCAAATTATAATCTCAAATTTGTATCCGTTTCGTCAGTTCCATGTTCGATGTTTCGGTTATCTTTTTTTTCGATAACTTAAATTTAAATTCTGCTTGCGCAAAACTTGTTTATTTAATGTCATTATAAACTCATATAAATTTGGTGTGGGTCTCATATCTAATAACTGAGATATCGGTATACCCAAACCCACCAGCCGCCACTGATGTGCGGTATTATTTGATTTTAAGATATTTAATGTATAATATGCTCAAAGTTGCGATAAATCTTATATTTTCCAATACATTTTGTATTTAATTAGTACCCTGGTATACTCGTCACTTCCCTTGCATTCAAATATAGAAAACACAGATATTTCAGAAACTGTTTGAAAAAGTGACTGGTCCGGTCTGGAACAGTATATTTATTATATTATCTATGTTCTCATAACAAAATACTATTTAATTTTCTCCGAAAACTATATAAACAAAAAGGTCAAAAGTTGCCCAACTTTTGTAGAATCACCCATATGCATTTAATTCAAATAATACTTTGTTGTTGGCCGCAAACGATTAAAGAAATAAGTAACTTTTAACTCTCAGAAATAGTCAAAGATATTGACTAATCTTAAATTATTCAAACTTTAACTATTTACGTAGTAAAAAATAACTCGTGAAAACGACTATTTTAATAGTAAAAAATGCTGGTACTAATTCAAATAGTAGAATTTTGACCATTTTATTTTTAAAGAGTATTTAAAACTGGGAAATTTAAAACTGCATGTTAAAATTAATGTTTCGGGAAATTTAAACCTGACTGAATTTGAAGAAAAATTTAAAAATGGTAGGATAAATTCATCCAGTATTATACATTTAAAAAATATTATTTGTTGGTAAAATAGTGCCAGCAATAATATTTTCTTTCTTCATATTTTCGCAATTTATAATAAAATAAAACATAAAAAAGTTTGCCTAGATGAACAAGTTTTTTTAAATTATAGTTTTTTCCGAATGGAATTTAAAAAAATATATTAATGGATTATAAATAGTAGTCAGACCTTTATTGTATAGTATTAAATAAATTTGTGATTTAAAAAAAAGTACCCAATAAAATATTTCTAAAAGTTGCTTGCCTATATTTTTTAATTTCCTATTGACTTGACTCTCTCGCCAGATTTAATTAAGAATTAGGATTCGTTGTTTTATTTTAGTATTTTACTTTAGTTTGGTGGTTTGTATGGAAAAGCTTTAACCTTCGTCCAAGTATTATACTGTTCGAGCGAAAAAGTTATAATAAAACCTGTTCGTCTGACATGTCAATCGGTAAAAATATGGGCGATAAAAATTTTTCGGCACATTTAACTTCAAGTGACTTCATATAAGTTGGCCGCTCTTATACGACGGGCGTCAAGTGGCTTTAGTATATACCCTGAAAGCTCCACACTGTCGTTTTACGACGCTTACAGCTCCTCCATTGCCGATGTCGCAGTTCATTTACCCCTTGTATATTGCCGAATCACATTTGCAAATATTTTCGCCGCATCAGGATACAGTAGAGATACAGAAAAAATACAAATTCGGTGCCTTGATTGATCCGTAAAAAAAGAACATGTCGATATTTTTTCGTGTTTCTTTTATGTGAACATCATTTTTGCATAATTCTTAGACGCGTCAAGGATTTTTCTTTTCTGTTGGTTTACATACATATGTATGCTTACGTTTGATCTTGAAATACGATAAAATTTGTACATTCTTCAAAAACCTTTTTTGTTTTTAAAATTATTTGTTTTTACATAAATACAAATATACCTACCTCTTAAAATTAAATAGTCAAAATTCTACTATTTGAATTAGTACCAGCATTTTTTACTAATAAAATAGTCGTTTTCACTTTTAAATAGTTATTTTTTACTACGTAAATAGTTAAAGTTTGACTAATTTATTATTAGTCACCATCTTTGACTATTTCTGAGAGTTAAAAGTAACAAATTTCTTTAATCGAAGCGGCCAACAACAAAGTATTATTTGAAATTAAATGCATATACCTAAGCTTCATGGTTAAATGAATAAAACAAATAAAGATGCAAAAAGTTTAGCCCAAAACAGCAACACAAATAATATATTCAACTTTAAAATATTATGAACAATATTAATTAACAAATAAAATTGATTTTTAAGAGCGGCTGATAGCCGAATGGGTTATGACAATAGCCCCAGCTGGGTTAAAAAAATTTTTAAATTTAAATGTACTAATTTGACTATTTCATTCTGTAGAATTTGACTAATTATTACTGACTGCTTTTTCGCCATGACAATTAGTCAAATATGACTTATATTTAGTTATTTTTGACTAATTGAAGCGTGGTAATTCAAAAGCTTCCAATTGCCGCTGCCGTGCAAAGCACAAATGTATTGAACAATATTAAGTAATTCATTAGTTACCACCTTTTGCTTAGCACTGCAGTGGCACTTAGACGCTTTTTAATTACCACGCTTCAATTCATTTTAAGAGAGTGGTTGGAATAAAACCTATTTTTTTTTCGGGACACACACGTGTTTTTCGATTACAAATTCTGATTAAATATGTACGTACGAGGTGTGTTCAGAAAACGTGAATAACGTGAAATGTAAAATTACGCGGGTTCCGAGGGTCCGGTTGTCATAAAATTTTCTTTATTATGTTGGTATACATGCCCCTGAAGTATGATAAAAACTTTTGCTGTTTTCATTGTTTACTTTGTCTGTGGCAGCCGCTAAGGTTAGACGTGTTTTATGAGCTCGGCGATTTTTTGTTCGTTAAAAGAAATGGATCAAAGAATTTGTATCCAATTTTGCTTAAAAAATGAAATAAATTTTGTGAAATGTTAACAAAGGCCGATAGTGAGTCTGCTATAAGTAAAACAAGAGTTTACAAGTGGTATAAGAGTTTCCAAGATGGCCGTGAAGACGTTGAAGATGACGAACGCCTCGAACGCACAAGCACATTAACAACCGATAAAAACATGGACAAAGTGGAAGAAATGGTTATAAACCATCATAGAAGTCGCTGATGATGTTGGTATATCGATTGGCTCATCTCATGAAATTTTTTCGAATGTTTTGGGTATGAAACGCGTGGCAGAAAAATTTGTTCTAAAATTGTTAAATTTTGAACAAAATTTTTGGCCAAAAACAATACTGTAATGATGCCCCAGTCTCCATATTCGCCAGACATGCCTCTGTCTGACATTTTCCTATTCCCAAAAATAAAGAGAACCTTAAAGGGCCGTCGTTTTGCAAGCATAAATGACATTAAAAGCGCATGGCTAAAAGTACTAGAGGCTATCCCAAAGATCGAGTTTTAGAAGTGTTTCGAGTATTGGAAGAAGAGCTGGCACATGTGCATAATATCCAATGGGGACTATTTTGAAGGCGACAACATTAATGTAGACGAATAAATGAAAACACCTCGTATATAAAATTTAAAAAGAAAAAACTTTTTTTAATTTGTTATTTTTTCTTAAAAAATGGTGCATTTTATCGATGATTACGATGATTTGTGTAAAAAACCAATACAGTACACTTCTAAATAAAAAATTAAATGTTGTTTTAATTTTTATAATAAGCATACAAAGTAAAGTAAGCATACAACATTTTATTATTTTATCTTAACAGTTTGGGAAATAATAAAAACCATTTTCAGGGGCGCCCCTTTAAGAGGCCTTAGGGTCCATTTTACCTGTTTATAAGAAGTTTTCTTCCTGTTCTTGTCTTTTGAAACCTCGTGTAGAGTATTGCACAATATTTCGGGTCAAAAATAAAAAGAAATAATAATGCTTAAACCATGTTTTAATTTTTTTAGGCTAAAACTAATCCAGCTATAAAAGTTAAAGCTATCAATTGATCCTCCCCTAAAGTGAATTATTAAACATAAATAAAGGTGTTCAACTGTTAAAAATTAAGCAAAAAAGCGGTAAAAGTAAAATAAAATTGAACCGAGCGGAAAAGCCGCATATTTTAGGAAGACCTTTTTAGAAACAAGAAAATTAAATCAAAAGGGTTATCGTTTATTAGGGGGCGAAAAGCTTTAAAAGCCATAAATCGTATACGCGTTAAATTTTAATAAATCCAGAATTTTAAAAAAAGTTTCCAAGTAAATAAACAATATTATTTCAGTAAAAGCACAAATTAATATTGATGCTAATATAATATGACTGACAATGTTTCCCATACGTAAAACTTCGTAAAAGATCATAAAACACGGCGGAAAAGGAGTCTTAGAGAAATAAAACGGCTATCTAAGGATCGAGCAGCTTGTGGCAAAGTAAATAAAAAAGATTGTCGAAAAAGGAAAAGGCGAACTACAAAATGTAGTAGTCCATGAAAGTGGACGTTTCACAAATACGCACTATGGGGGAAATCTTATATCTTGTAAACAAGTAAAATTTTTAATTATAATTATTATATAATCAGTCTATTTTTAAATTTATTATAATATATTTACCTTTTAAAATAGATTTAGCAAAAATTGTATTTAAGTAGAATAAAAATATAAATAAAAAGTGAATGTCAAAACCTAAAAAATTATGTCTAAATCAATTGTTTTTGAATTATGATTTTGTAATGGAAATAAAAAATAACGAATAAAATTCAGGCAATACAATAAATATTACCTATTAATTATTTTATTACATTGAATAATTATTTTAAATATAAATAATAAATAATATCACAATGCAACAGTACAAAAATATAAATAACTATTTAAATCATAGTGGATGTTGGATGAAAATCTTATAGGCAAATACAGATTACTCGTATATATGATATTTAATAATAAATTATTAATTTAGTTTAATGTGTTATACTATTATTTGTTTGTTATTTAACTAAAATGTGTTTTATTTCGTTTAATCATAAAAACAATTTTATTGAAATTAAACTATTTTTTCTAATCTCACCTTTAAAACGACAATTATCGTACATGTTTCCATTTAAAATACACATTGGCAAGTTGTGGCTTTATGGCGTTTTAGTCACGGGCTGAAGTTAGCAACAGGTTTTTAATCACGGGCTGAAGTTAGCTTTAAGTTAGTTGACAGTTGTCAAATGTCATACAATCGTTAAAATAAAGTGCCCTTCTTGTAAAATAATACTAAATGTGAAAATTATTTCATTATCGCAAAACAAAAAAACGCCAATATTTGAAAAGTTTATATGAACATTATACTGAGCTTTTAATTTCGTAAACTGGATATAACTTAAATTCGAGGTCGGATTCCACCGTGAAGTGCTCATAAAACATTTTCTTTACTTTCATTGTGAAAAACTGTTGTTAATCGATTTTCAAGGAATACATTTCGATTTATAACCTTTATAACAAATAACAATTTGACATTTGACGGTACCTAACACATATAACTATTGTTTTATAGATGGTGCTCTATACAAATATTAGATAAATAATAATAAGTATTTGTCGTAGAAAAAGTATAGTGTGCAACTCGTTTATAAACTTTTCTAGACACTCATTAATTTAAGCACGCGCTTACAAGCTCGCTTGTGCCTAAATTAAATTCGTGTCTAAAATGGCGTTTATGAAACTATATATTTTTTACTTCCTACTCCCTCCCTTAAAACGCCCATTATCGTACATGTTTCCATGACACTAAGTGATCATTTAAATACACATTGACAAGCTTTAAGTTAGTTAAGAGTTGTCAAATGTCATACAATCCATAAAATAAAGTGGCCTGAAATTATACTAAATGTGAAAACTATTGTATTGTTTGAATACAAAAATTCAAAAGTATTAATTAGTTTCTCAAAGACAATATTTAAAAAGTTAAAAAGTCTTATATAAGACTGTGGCGGGTGGTAAACTAGATTTAACTGATGCATTAAAAGCATTAAAAGTTTCTCCTCATAAAACATTTTCTATACTTTCACTGTAAAAAACTGCTTTTACATTTGATTTAATCTTTGAAACCTAGTCTATTTTTAAGGGATAAATTTCAATTACACAGAAAATTTGATATTTTCAGCCAGTAATACAGATTCCCTTTCTTACGGTTACTCAATTTTTGTACTCTCTAAAAGTGAAATAGTGAAATTTTAACTTTTTTGAACTAAACCTATTTCACATTTTGTACAGTGTAATTTCCACAAAATAAATTAGTGCAAAGAAATCGCTATATGAAAAAGTGAGTATTCACTAATTGCTAGTGGTATACTTATCACTGGGGCAAATAGTTAATATGCACTGTCAATCAGTGAAAATTCACTGTTTCATTTTTAGAGAGTATAGTACAAATATTTAATGTAAATCATTTTTAAATAATCATAAGTATTTGTCGTAGAAAAAGTATAATATAGTTTTTCTACTCCTACCTTTAAAACGCCATTTATCGTACATGTTTCCATGACACCAAGTGATCTTTTAAATTTACATTGACAAGTTGTGGCTTTATGGCGCTTTAGTCACGGGCTGAAATTAGCAACAGGTTTTTAGTCACGGGTTGAAGTTAGTTTTAAGTTGGTTGACAGTTGTCAAATGACATACAATCGTTAAAATAAAGTGCCTTTCTTGTAAAATAATACTAAATGTGAAAATTATTTTATTATCCCAATACAAAAATACAAAAGTATTAAATAGTTTTTCGCCGGCAGTAAACTACAACTTAAATTCGGGCACGGACTCCACTGTAAAGTCCTCATAAAACATTTTCTTTACTTTCACTGTGAAAAACTGTCAATTTTCAAGAAATACATTTCGATTTATAACCTTTATAATCTGTGTTTATAAAATATAAAAATATGACATTTGACGGTGACACACAGATTCCCCTATTGTTTCATAGATGGCACTCTATTAAATTTTTGATTTAAATCATTTTAAGATAATAATAAGTATTTGTCGTAGAAAAAGTATAGTATGCACTCCGTTTATAAACTTTTCTATACACTCATTAATTTAAATTAAATTTGTGTATAAAATGGCGTTTATTAAACTTGATACATAATATACCATTATTATATAATGCATTTTTAGTTTGATTTGTTGTTTAGGTAAACCTTTTTATAAGGAAACAACTTCTAGTTAAATGCAAACCAATAATTTCTTTTACACAATAAACTAAATTAATAATTAAATAGCTTACCTTTGTGACAATTACATAACAAAATACAACCATTTGTCTTAAACCTTTGATAGATTTTTTTTTTTTAATTATTACGAAGTACCTTCAGCATATCAAATGCAAATTTGCGTTTAAACGTTGCAAAATATTTCCTCTTTCAATGATTAGGTTACGCGTGAAAATGCGGTATAAATCTATAATTTATTTGTGTATTATATAGTTTTAATTTTAATTTAATTTTAATTCAGAAGGACAATTTTTACTTTTAAATGTGAATAAGTAAAATTTTAAGCGCATTCGCCATTTTTACCAATATACCTACGACTTTTTTTTTAAATGTTTAATAAAACAACATCTTACAAACTGCTGCACAATTTTACATCTGTTCACCCCATCGTAATAATAAAAGTTTCATTATGGTCTCTAAATACGGTCAACTGTTGTAAAACGTATCGTTCCGTGTAGTCGAAAGTTCCGACTCGGAACCGAGTCTCAGGATTTTTTATTACACTTATTAAGTGTATAGAACGGAAATTTATCGAAGGAAGAAATTGATTTAGGCGGGCTCGACTCCCAGATATACCTAAGCGACAGTTCTAGTAAATTAAGACGATAAACGTTGTCAACACTCGTTCTCCCTTGATCTTAATTTGAGAAATTGGGAACGGTAAAAATTTATTGTGTGGAATGTTTTCTGTTTTAAAATGTATGACCTTTTATCCAGTAAATAAACTAGTTTATTTTCTTTTATTATTAGCATTTCTTCCAAACTACACGGAGAGAAAAGTATAATGCTGATTACCATAATGATAATACCCTTTACTAATTTATATTACTTTTTGGGACAAATATCTTGTATATTGCCAGATACTAAGCATATTTAGTAATTTTTAAATATCCATGTATGTTAAAATATTATTATTTTCAACCAATTTTGTTTTTAATTCTTATTATAATTAGATTTTTTCCATTACTAATAAGTATAGTAAATTTTAAAATATTATGTTGCCATTTTAAATATAAAATATTTTATATTCGAATACCTATTTTTATGTTAACAATTAAAAATTTTAACATATTTATTGTACTTTTTAATATACAAAAATGTTATGAGAAAGAATTGAACCTACACCTCGACAAAGTTTTTTGTTTTTAGTGCGTTCCATCAACTTCAAATACCGACAGACAGGTGTTTTGACCTATATTGGGTATCATCAGTGTCGACACGACACTGTCGAGCAACTTGTAGTAGTGGTACACACCCAAAACAAAGAAAAACCTGAGCTTATATAACATGGTTGGTAAGCCAACAGAGGCGAGATGTAAGAATATCACGTGATCCACACTAACGACGCGTCGCGACGTGGCCTTTGCCGCAATCGGTACATACCATGCAACCAAGAAGGTTCAATTCTTTCTTATAAGTTTTACCAGTAATGGGTCAAAAAAGTTTATTAAAGAAAATAAGAAAATTGAATATTTAAAATGTCATGACTTACTATATTGTATAATATATTTAAATATATTGTTTATTTACCTTAAACATAAAAGTATCTTTATTTTTACTATATTTTTTATTAATGTGTAATATATTTTAATATTAGATGTACACCATACATTTGATTAAATCATATAGTAAATATTACTATTTGTAGATAGTAAAATCAATTTACTATACGAACATATTAAAAATTAAAATATATATTATACATTTATGATTTAGTAATATTGGTGTAATCTTTACTAAAATTTTATAATAAAAAATAGTATTTTGTATAACAATCTTAATATTGTATTGACGAATATATCATATTGTTTCCCTAAAAATTTGTTAAAGTGAATTTTACTATATTTTTTTATCATCTAAAATTTACTATACATTTCTCTCCGTGTATAAGGGTGTCCGTAATTTTCCAAATTGGCTTTGGTATTATATAAATTATTTGTTTAGTCCAAGATATTGAAACAAAAAATCCGATGTAGTATAACCCTGCCTTAATGACATTTTAATGATATTCATTTATATAATTTTTTATCTTTGGTATCATCTAAAATTTGGAGTCTAAATTATTTGTAACCAGTCTAAAAACTATTTTTTTTTAAATACGATACCTTTCATTTTTATTTATTTAATTAAAACTTAGACCTTCGATCATTCAAAGGGATGGTTTTACGAAAAAAAGGTACCTTTTCTGTCATATTTTTTTTTACAAAAATTTTTTTAAAACAAAAACTATTGCATGTCTATGAAATTTTATTGCATGATATCTAAATTATAAATGTTTGTGTTTCATATATATATGAAACTAGGACACAACGCGTAGCAACTTACTTATAAGAGCCAGATTTATCTTTGCTCATTGTTGCAATAATGCAATTCAGGATATGTCTGTAGGAATCAACGCGTCTATTTTTAATATTACATTTTTGTGCCTACTTTACCTTTAAACCAGCCTATTTTGCCCTCTTTGGTGCTTTTTTTTTAATTTTTAAGTGCCTAAATATCCTGTCTCTAATAATAAGTAGAAGTAAAGGAATTGAATGTTAAATTGCAATCAATCTTTATAATATATTCTATTAAATATTCATATACAAATATAAGTTATTTAAACACATTATAAGGCAATAATTAATTTATACCGCAGTATCAATTTCATTAAAATTTTAATTTGGTTATAAATCGCTTAATAATTTATAACCAAGCATAATAAATTACTTTTAATTTACTTCCGACTTTAATTACCCGAACAAATTTTATTAAATTTTTATTGCCAATTCACTTGGAAATTTTATTTTTCAATTCCTATTTAAAATTTAAGAATCAATCGACCAGAATGAGAGAAAATCGATAGGTTATGTAAATTTTTTAATAACTAATATTTTGCAAATTTAATAAATATCATTTTATGAAAAATCAATCTCAGAGTAAAATAGGTTTTACAAAATTTTTAATATTAATAAACTTTTATTATTTTTCATATTTGCAGAATATTTTTAACTAATATTTCAAGAATTACTTCTTTATGCTTTTTAATAATAAAGGAATACAGGGTTTCCCGAATTATTATAGAAAATTACACACAAAAGTTATGATGATTTAAATAAATTAAATTCTTTAACACAAACTTTTAACAATGCTCAGCTGCTTTACTTAAATTTTTTACGTAACAACCGCTATTTAAATTAGAAAAAAACATTTGACCTATTTTGACAAATTCTTTTAAAGAAGCCTGGATTTTTTTTAATGATATTGTCCAAATGTTGGCGATTTTCTCCCGAAACTCTTAAAGTCGGACTAAAATTTGCCATTACGCTCCGAAAGTTTATGGCTTTGTCAATAAACAAAATTGTCATTACTGGTGTGAAACGAACTCTAAAACAAAACGTCAAAGGCTTTTGCATAGCCCAGAAGTTACAGTTTGGGCCGCCATTTCAGCATCCGGAATAATTGGTGCGTTCTCTTTTAAGAAGATTGCGGGAACGCAATAACGGTGAATTCCGAACCTGCTAAAGGATTGGATCAAACAACCTGGTTTCAACAAGTCGGTAATATAAGTCATTCTTATCGTGTTTTTTATGGGTGATTCTACAAAAGTTGGACAATTTGATGTCATCAGTCAATAGAGTAGGTATTTTAATATTTTTTGTAAATATTTTAGTATATTACAAAAGATCCAGGTTTTCTTAACTTGTCCACCCAATTTTAATGTATTTTTTCAAAAGCACGTTAGTAGTTAGAAATATTCAAAACATCAGTACCTTGGCGTGTCACAACTCCTGAATCAAATATTTGAGTGATTTTATTTTAAAATATATTCAATTTATCTTAAATTTTTCAATTTCACTACAAACTATAAAACAATAAATAATGTATTTTTCATATTTTATCATAAATTCCACTAATAGCAATTTTTAAAAAATTGATAATCTTTGTAATCACTTTTACCCGTCACTTCTGTGTCCAATGTTAAAATTCAAAATTCCTGCGAAATTTTGAAGTTTAAACGTTAAGTCCTCGTTTTAACTAAAGTGTTGGTAAAAAATTAGTAAAAATAAAAAAAAAGTTATTTTCTTAGGTATATATATTTCATTGTAATTTATATTAGGCTACATGTGATTTGTTGATAAGTATCATCCACTAATAAAAAATATCAGTAAAATACTTAATTCCGAATTATAATCTCAAATTTGTATCAGTTTCGTCAGTTCCATGTCGTCAGTTCCATGTTCGATGTTTTGGTTATCTTTTTTTCGCAAACTTCAATTTAAATTCTGCTTGCGCAGAACTTGTTTATTTAATTTCATTATAAACTCATATAAATTTGGTGTGGGTCCCATATCTTATAATTATTATAATTATTATAATATATTATTATTATAATTATAATTGAGATATCGGTATACCCAAAATCCACCAGCCGCCACTCAATAACTCTTATATTTTCCAATAAATTATGTATTTAGTTAGTACCCTGGTATATTCGTCACTTCCCTTGTATTCAAATTTAGAAAACACAGATATTTCAGAAACTTTTTGAAAAAGTGACTGGCCCGGTCTGGAACAGTATATTTATTATATTATCTATGTGACTTTTTATGAAAAATCTTTTCGCGCTCGATAAAATTAACATTTATAATTTGTTGGTCTAAACCTGTCAATTGAGCGATTCGATTGAGTGTACATTATAGGAAAATGTTTTAAAGAAATAAATGGGATTTATTATACTTTAATAGTATATTATGTTTGATAAACGCCATTTAATTTAGGCACGAACGAGCTTGCGAGCGAGTGCTTAAATTAATGAGTGCCCAGAAAAGTTTATAAACGAGTTGCATACTATACTTTTTCTACGACAAATACTTATTATTATCTAAAAATGATTTAAATTAAGTATTTGTATAAAACAATAGGGGAATCTGTATTACCGTCAAATTTGTATGTGTTATAAACATAGATAATAAATCTAAATGTATACCTTGAAAATGGTTTAAACAACAGTTTTTCACACAGTATAAAATATTTCGGTGTAAAGTTACCAAATGGAGTAAAATCATTTTGTGTTACTATATACACTAAATTTGGTCAAAAATATTAAGTGTTTATTTTAAACTGTCTTTAAATTTATATATTATTTTAAATTCATTTTTCATAAACAAATGCCCTAGAATAAGATTAATTTTCATGATTTTCTTATTTAAATAATAGCACTAATGTAATTGTAAAGAAAAATGTATTTATTTGGATAAACTACATAATAAAATAATGTTGATAAAACGATCGATTAATGCTTCAAATAAATTAAAAACAAACAATTGAATTGATATTTTAATTGTATTTGAATAAGCTCGCTTATTTTGTAATAATATTTTTCATGCCTCTTTGGTAGCCAATATAAAAATGCCTAAAAGTCCGCTCTTTGTTAATTAATTTTAAGCTACATTTTAAAACCATTATTATTAGTGGAAATTTGAAAAAGAAAACCTGTAGTTTATATAGTTAATACAAATAACAATAGAAAAATATTTAAGAGATTTTACTGTATTGAATATAATATAAATAGCTTGAGGTTTTTTTAATAAAATCACGAGAGCAATGCTCCACAGCCATCTATAAATTAAATGGTATATAAATTTGATAGCTCATTATAAGGAGCTTGATAATTATCAATTCTAAACCACATTTAATATAAATAAAAATGGAAAAGCCTATTTGATAATTATAATAATGTAATAATTATAATTATAATTAATGTAATTTTAGATATTTTACGAGTAATTATGGAGTTTATCCAATAGGTATTTATTAGAATATATGTAGTTTAAATTTCAAAGTCAAAATGCTTTATTAATTTATACATGTTTAGATAAAGATTGTAATATCCAAAAAAATGTAAATATTTACGACACCCTTAGAATTTAACTTGGCAGTAAAATTTTCAAAATATTTGTTTGCTTTGAATAGGTAGTTTGATCATGGATCATTCTTCCACTTAACCCTAATATACATAATAATTTTATTTATAAAAAAACAAAAACAACAACATGGTAACTTAATTATAATAAGATATTTTGTAATACAAAAATAAAATCAAAATTATAAACAAAATAGTTTAATCAGGAAGAAGTCATAGTTCAAAATAATTTCTTAAAAAAAATTAAAATAAAAAAGAATAAATACATTATGCGTTTTGCTTCTTTATAGTTTTCAGAACAAAGCGAAAGGTGTCAATAGAAAATTTTGTATTTTTAAAACTTGACTGCAACGTGTTATAAGTCTGAACTGAGAGATAACTAAAAGATTTCTGAAACAAAGTGGTGTGGTTAGAGTAGATCCGTTACGTATACGTAACATATATGTTACGATCATGAGCTTCACTTTGATATTTTAAATTTTCTCTTAAATATTGTGGTATTGAGCTTTTTAGCCTTTTAAACACAAGACAAGAAAAATTAAGTCGATATACATTTTCCATATTTAACCACTTTAGACGTTTAAAATAAGAGGATATGTGATCAAATTTCCTAAAATTAAAAACAAACCTGCAGCAAGAATTTTACATCTTTTGAATTCGATCTTTAGTAACTTTATCTAAAAATGGGTAATAAACAGGTAAACAGTAATTAAATGTAGATAAAACAAGTGATTCGCAAAGTTGTTTTATGGTTTCTAAATTTAATACATCTCTGTTTGAGTATAACGTTTTGAGACACAGATATATCTATATATACTTTGTAAAAACTTATTTACATAATTTGTGAATTTGAAACTGTCATTAAAAGTTACACCCAAAATATAT
Source organism: Brassicogethes aeneus (assembly GCA_921294245.1). NCBI lineage: Eukaryota > Metazoa > Arthropoda > Insecta > Coleoptera > Nitidulidae > Brassicogethes > Brassicogethes aeneus. The sequence continues at coordinate 54,820,347 of OV121134.1, forward strand.
TTTTTTTAGTGCTTATTAAACAATTACGGTTAGGTTCAGAACAAAATAACAAAGACACTGTTTTTCCAGCATTTAATTTTAAATTGTGATTTTTTCATAGTTATAAATAGAATTTAGGTCTTTATTTATTTTTTCATTTGTATCTGTGGTGTCTTTAGTGTTAAGAATGTGAATGTAAACTGAATCATCTGCTTAGCCTTGTAAGTGCGCATCTACACAATCAAATATATCTGCAATGTGAATTAGGAATAACATTTTGTGTCTAGATTTCTGATTATCAATCATAACAATTTGGTATCGATCTGATAAATATAAATGAAAAAGTTCTACAGATGCATCATTAAAACCGTAATAGTGTAATTTTGCTCAAACTAAATCAGAATTAATCGTTTCGAAGGCTTTGGAGAAATAAAGCGATATTAAAACAGCGGCTGACTTTTTGTCAAATTTTTTTATCAACGTTTCAAATATATGTAATAAGGAAGTAGTAGTGCTGTGACCCTTTATAAAACCAAATTGTTGTTTGGGAAAAAGCTTATTCTGGGTAAACTAGTCAGTTACTTCATTTGCAATTATCTTTTCGAAAATTATGGATAGTATACAAAGGAGACTAATAGGTCTTAGATCAGTTTTTGGGGTAGGATTTGTATTTGTTGGCAAAGGGCAGATTAATGAACCTTTCCATTTCTTTGGAACATACTTTTGTTCAATGCAACAATTTATAATGTGTGTTAGATGAAATAATATAACTGGAAGGCAAAGTTTAACCAATTGTAAGGAAATGATATCCAAACCACTTGCATTTGATTTAACAGAAAATACAGCCTTTTTATCATCTTCAAAAGAAGCCAACTTAATAAAAAAAAATAGATTATTTTTGTATAAATTTGACCCATAATATCAAATGTTATCATTGCCATCGTCTGACTTTTTATAAAGATGTAAAATGATTATTTATTTTATTAGGATCTTTTAAACTTTGTTGTATATGAATAGATTTATTTTTAAAATTTATATTTAAAAGTTTAATTTTCTTTCACATATCTTTTTGAGATTTTGATTTCAAAGTATTTAAGTGTGCAGCCTTTTTTAGATTAAGTGATGCCTTTGAAAAGTTTCTTATTTGCTTATAACGTTCCGAATTTTATTACATTTAAGCAAAGCTTTACCTCTTTCTTTAAAATTTTTTTTTACATTTGGAGTTAAGCAGGGTGCTCGTGGTTTATAAGTCTGTTAGCAGATCGACTTTTTCATCAATATTGTTTAACACGTAGATGCTATTCCAAGGTATGTTATTTAGATCGTTATTACAATTTTACCGTTGTTGTTGCACAGGACGGAAAACGGAAATTAAACAACAGGTTGGAGATTTTTTAAATTTCATATATAGCCATTTTCAAAGCGAGATTTATCAGTGGGACTGCAGTCCAGTAATTATCATAAAATCTAGTGATACTTTTTTAATTAAAAGATACCGTCCAAAGTTAATAGTTTTAAAAATATTAGCACCATGATTTTTAATAAATAAATGACCACACCGAAAAACATAACGTAGTTGAGTTTGCCTAAATGTCATTTTTGAAAATGTTATTTCATCAAAAAACCTATTGGATTAATCTATATTTTGGTGTCAAAGCAATAGTCAGAGTTTGTCAAAGTTTATTTGTTCATTTGACAGTTAAAATATTGATTTAACATAAACTAATTTTTTGAATTAAGATGTTTATCCTATTTTGATTTAATAGCTGGAATTGGTTAAATCAAATACTGAAATTTTTAGGATTACCTAAAAAAACCATTAAATTAACGTTTAGTTGCTCTTTAAATCCAAAACATTAAATTTGTTCATTTAACAAATTGTAAATGTTACTTTAAAATTCGTCATTAGACAGTGTTGATCACGTGATGTTCTTACATCTCGCCTCAGTTGGCTTACGATAGGAGTATATAAGCTCAGGTAGCTGTTTGTTTTCGGTGTGTTCCACAGTGGAACTTCCACTACACCAAATTGCCCGACACTGTTTATCAGTGACTGATAAGACCCCCAATATAGGTCGAATCAGCTGTCTGTCGGTAGGTATTTGAAGTAGTTGGAACGTACTCAAAACAAAAATTCTTTCTCTTTATATTAATTCCAACATTAGAGCAAATTATTTTAATTTAACATTTTATTGGTGTTAAGTGAATATACTAAAAGGTTACCTGGACATTTCAAGAAATTTACCCATCTTAAAAATGTTAGCACAACCATTTTAGCAGATTAGAACAAATATTCTCATTTTGTTCATTTGACTAATATTTGTTGTTCAATTAAACAATACAATTTGACATTTTTAGATGGTTAAGTAAACGTGCAAAAACCATTGCTTTTATTTAAAGTTTGTGGTTTCAACAGCTTTTTTTCAGTGCATGTACGGTTTTTGTTAGAAATTTGTAACTTTTGAAGAGACTTACATTTTCTTTCTTTATTGTCATTAACTGTTTTATTTAAAAAATCGATTATAAAAAAATGTCAAAGTACAAGTTTACAAACCTTTTACAAGCATTGAAATTTTTTAACAAATTTAAATATAGAGAAAGAAAAAGCGTTAGAAGGAATTTTGAAAAGAAAATATAAATGCTAAACCAAGAGCTTTAGGCCACTATACCTATTTGGAGCCACTGCAAATGTACAATAGTTTTGTTGTATATATGTAAATATTGTGTTGGTAATTAGATTCGCGATTTAATATGGATAAGAGTGTCTGAATAATTTGCTAGGTTTTTTTATTTGCGAATATGAATAGGTAATGAATAAAAGCAATAGAAAAGACGAAGGGCTCCTTTTGGTTTAATAATTGAAAATTATATATTCAAATAAGGCGAGTTTTATTCATAAGCCATTCAAACCTGGAAGATTATGTTTTTCAGTGGCGTCTTTTGATCGACTGTTTTTCAATAGACATGGGCTTACGTGGCAATTTGTTATTCATGTCACAAATTGACCTTAAATGCAATTTGAAGGTGATAATTTATAACCACTTTCCTTTCAATGGGCCTCAATATATTCCCCATGTCAAAATATAATATTTCATGTTAATACGAAAATTGATTCCATTTATATAACACAATTCCTCAATTTTTTATGAAAAATGTGCCATGTGCACATATAGATAGTGTTTGAAGTAATATTTCTACTATCCATTCATTAAAATTAATGATCCATTATTAAGGGGTTTTATACGTTAAATTGTTTTTCACTTAAAAAAAATATTTTAATAAATAATAATTTTAAAGCTTTTTTGTCTTTTACAATATTTTAATTAGATACGCGAATTAGACGCAACAACAAGAGTTAATAAAAAAAAATGTTGATAATGCAACATTTTTTATACTTTCCAAAGATAAGATCCAAAAACTTGGGATTAAAAATCATATTCCTAAACCTTATATTGGAAAAATACAGAAATGACTTCTTCAATAATTTATCCACGCAATTAATAAACTTTCAAAGTGTATTTTTAAATACAATTCGAAAAAAGAAAACAATCTATGAATTAGCCACATATTTTAACAGATGTATTTTGAGCAGTCTTCCGGATATTTGTTGGTTGTTTCAACTTTTTTTAACATTACCTGTAACATTACCTGCTTCTACTGAAAAAACATTTTCAAAATTGAAGTTGATAAAAACATAGTACGTAGTACAATGAGCGAGGTGAGACTTAAGTCTAATTAGTGCTTTGGGTGTGATAGGTATTTAACATAAACCTGCTCATAAACTTGATTTAGAACTGTTGGTCGATATATTTTTAAAACAAAAACATCGCCGTTTTGGCAAATATACTAATGCTTCACTAGCACCAGACAGATTTTAGCGATGGTAATATTTTATACTTAAGGCACTGTATTTGTATTATTTGTGGCTTAGACACGTAGACATATTTTGTAATATAAATATATTATGTAATATATGAAATAAAGTCCCATTTATAAAATAAAATGTAAGACATGCCCAGTTTTTCTTTAAGTACGCCATAATACAGAATATTTTCCAGGTATATAGAAAAAGTAAATAAAATCTAAAGATTTATCAGAGTTTTTTTCTTACAATTTAGCATCTTAGATAAAATTCCAGTATTTCCAGATTTTATTGCCCATGTATAAATGTCCTGGAAAAATTCTTATCGCCGTCACTGCACTGGAACAATTTCCCGTACATCAGAAAACCAAGATTTTTTTTAAAGACTCATTATAAGAAGAACACTAGCAGATTCTTTGATTGCTATGGGTGCCTCTTTAAAAAATATATCGTTTATAAATATATATATATATATATATATATATATAAATTACTATATTAAAAGTATATATACTTCAAATGCAGTAATTTTATCTCGGTACGAAAATATTTAAATATATGACATGTATTTTTTGTATTTATATATCTTAAAATTAATTAAAATGTGCCTATTAAGTAACCATTAAGGTATTTTTTCTACTCCCACCTTTAAAACGCCCTTTATCGTACATGTTTCCATGACACTAAGTGACCTTTTAAATACACATTGACAAGTTGTGGCTTTATGTCGCTTTAGTCACGGGCTGTCAATTTTCAAGAAATACATTTCGATTTATAACCTTTATAATCTATGTTTATAAAATAAAAAGATTTGACATTTGTCTATTGTTTCATAGAAGGCGCTCTATACAAATTTTTGATTTAAATCATTTTAAGATAATAATAAGTATTTGTGATAGAAAAAGTATAGTATGCACCTCGTTTATAAACTTTTCTATACACTCATTAATTTAAGCACTCGCTCGCAAGCTCGCTCGTGACTAAATTAAATTCGTGTATAAAATGGCGTTTATCAAACTTGATATACATAATATACTATTATTGTGATTAAATAATTATTGCTGGTAATATTTCTTTATAAAGTGTATTAAATTAATACCTTATACCCCCTTAAAAGTTTTCCCAAAATGGTACAAATGCATTTTAGCATGAAAATAAATTAAGTGCAGAATTGGGTACTTTAGAGTCCAATTTGTTTTTAAATTTTCTCATTACGTGAAAATTGTTCGAGTTCTGCATGTTGATTAATGCAAACATTGAAATAAGTATCCAGATTTTTGTATATAGCAAAAACTTTAGTTAATAACTCCACGTCTCTTTTTTGCACTTGTACCCTTTTGCTTTTTACCCCTTCATATATAAGGTCGAGGATTCTCAAGCACCTTAAGCCAATTTTTAAATTTTGGCCACTTTTCGAATTGACGGACCCTCAGTGCCCCGGGTTAAAGCCATTTAAACAATATTAACTCATTTAAATCAAGATTAAAAGCATATCTAATTAAAAGTGAGTTTTACACTTTGAGTGAGTTTTGGTTAAGTTAATTTTCTGTTTGTTAATCTAAAGTTAGTTCGTTGATATTTTTGTGTATGTTTATATATTTATACATCTAATTTATATATTTTTACAACCGACGATTCCTATATTAATGTAATTAATGAAAGGAAAAAATAAAGATTATTATTATTATTATTATTATTATTATTATTATTATTATTATTATTATTATTATTATTATTATTATTATTATTATTATTATTATTATTATTATTATTATTATTATCCTAGCCACTGTGCCATATAAGAAATGCAGTTTATATAATGTATAACCTTGATCTAATAAATTCTTAAATATAATAAAAAACAAATTAATTCTTTTAACACAAAAATTATTTTATTTGAATTTAGTTCTCTTAAAAAAAATTCTAAAAATATCCTTTCTAATTTAATAAATAATCCAAACCTATTTTTCCATTATACCAAAATTATATAAAGAATTGCTTTATTACTTTAAGATTTCTTATGTATGCTGATGATTTAAAAATTTTCCATTCATATCAGTCAGTTCTGCTAAAGATGTATGCAATATTCAAAATGATTTAAACAATTTATATCACTATTGTAAAAATAATAGCCTTTATTTAAACTTTCAAAAATGCTATCACATAACATTTACTAGTAATAAAAGTTTGGTTCCATCTGCATATATGCTGTCAAACACCAATTTAACTACCGTTTCCTCAATCAAGGACTTGGGAATAGAACTATGGTTCTATTATTTGGAATCCTATGTATAATGTCTATATCGACAAAATCGAAAAAATACAAAATAAATTTTTAAATTACATAAATATTAAATATTACCCAGAAATGTTTGAACGATCAGCAGTACGAAAAAAACTTAATATTCTATCGCTGGTTAACTTTAGACGTTTGAGAGAGGTAGTGTTTTTGTACAAAATTGTTAATGGTTTAATAGACTGAAATGAAATTGTTAGTAACATTAAATTTACTGTTCCCCAATATAATACTAGATCTAGACATCTATTTTCATATGAACAATGTAATACTAATTACTATTTAAAGATATTAGGTATAAGAAATTGTAATGATTTGGTAAGCGATATAGATTTGGATTTATTTTCGGATAGTGTTACAAAACTTAAAAATCTTATAAAATGCCATTTTATTATTAAGCTTTGTTTACTAAATTTTATAATGTTTTTATAGTTTGTTTATATTTATTATTATAGGATCATTCATTGTAAATTTATTGGTGGGCACTTTGTTGGGTTCGTCCTGTTTTGCCCCATTTTGTAATAAATAAATAAATAAATAAATAAATTATATTTAATAAAGTGGGAGTCAACTAAGTCAATAAAAGGTGCAACAAAAATGCAATTAATTAGGCAAATCGCCTATCTAAAAGGTCCACCTGATTAAAAGTGTTCAATTCTCTTTTATTAGTCTGCTGCATTGGTATAGCTGCTCCAGCAGGACGGCCGGGTAATAAAGCAGTAGCAGATGGTTTTGTTGTTTTCACATTCGGGTCCAGTAATTCTAGATATCAAACGAAACGTCCAGTTTAATGAAAGGTCCCGATACAATGAGGGATTGATTGTCAAACGTATCGCGACACTGAACTAGAAGTGACACACAATTTACAAATTGTCGAGTTTTTTTGCTGTTGTTGCAGTTTTCCTCCTATGTTTTTAAAATGCCAAAGTAAAAGGTTTAAACAAACTATAAACAAATTTCTTCAAAACATATTAACAAATAGTTTTTGTTAACCAAAATGATGATTTTACCCATAATGAAATATTTTTCCATAAAAAATATAGCATGTTTAATGATGATTTAATTGATCTTTAAAACGGCCTCCATCCAGTTTTTGGAAAAAATTAAACAGTATTTTGTTATGAGAACATAGATAATATAATAAATATACTGTTCCAGACCGGGCCAGTCACTTTTTCAAACAGTTTCTGAAATATCTGTGTTTTCTAAATTTGAATGCAAGGGAAGTGACGAATACCTTGCAGGGAACTAATTAAATACATAATTTATTGGAAAATATAAGATTTATTGCAACTTTGAGCATATTATACATTAAATATCTTAAAATCAAATAATACCACACATCAGTGGCGGCTGGTGGATTTTGGGTATACCGATATCTCAAATATTAGATATGGGACCCACACCAAATTTATATGACTTTATAATGACATTTAAGAAACAATTAATTGAAGTTTGCGAAAAAAAGATAACCGATCGATAAATCGAACATGGACTGACGACACGGTACTGATGAATGGGATACAAATTTGAGATTATAATTCGGAATTAAGTATTATACTGATATTTTTTATTAGTGGATGCTACTTATCAACAAATTATATACATTACAATGAAATATATATAAGTAAGAAAATAACTACTCACCACAGTACTGAAATTTTGACTGGAACTATACGTGCATTCACCACAACTTCGCCGCTTGCATTGTTTTCAAGATGACTGTCGTGCAAAGGGCGGGCTCTGTAGGTAATTTTTTACCAACACTTGAGTTAAATCGAGGACTTGACGTATAAACTTTAATATTTCACAGGAATTTTAAATTTTAACATTGGACACAGAAATGTCGGGTAAAAGTGAGTACAAAGATTATCAATTTTTTAAAAATTGCTATTATTCAAATCTATGATAAAATATGAAAAATACATTATTTAATGTTTTATAGTTTGTAGTGAAATTGAAAAATTTAAGGATTCAAATAACTAGAAGTGCAAGCAAAAAGTTATCCAAGACTTGAAAATGGCAAATGAGATTTTGCCGAAACGTCGTCAAAATAACTACATCGGTCCTTTACAGAATCAACAAGTGCTAACGCGGAAAAATTCCCGAAAACCAAGTACAGCATATATACAAGGTGTTATGTAATTAATGTTATATATTAAAATGGGTTTACAGAATCAACAAGTGCTAACGCGGAAAAATTCCCGAAAACCAAGTACAGCATATATACAGGGTGTTATGTAATTAATGTTATATATTAAAATGGGTTGTTCATTAGGGTCCATAAAGAAGCCCCTGAAACTTTTTTTTTCTAAATTCCAAAGTCTAAAAATAATTTATAATAACCTTTATCCTACCAAAAAGTAGGCCACTGATCGACTAGGAACTTTAGGTTAATCTGGTGGATTTATTATGTTATGGTTGGTAACAACAGTGTTTCCAAAATCTCTCAAAAAAGTTGACAAACATTGTTTAAATTTAGCTTAATTACAAAAATGACAAAATTAACAATGCAAATTGTCAATTTGGCGTTTTTATTAATTGTTGGTTATGTCATTTTTGTACTGAAGGTAAATTCAAACAAAATCTGCCAACTTTTATGACAGAATATAGTGCATTTCTTTTAAATTTTAGGTTATGTTTTCAATTTGTAAATATCTAACTAAGGGAAGTGCTTTTGGATTTATTTATAACATTTAATTTGTGTATACACAAATTAAATGTTTAAAGTTTAACCTGTGAACTGGTCCCAATTTCATCTGAGTAAACAGAGAAAAAAACTGATGAAAAAATTAATTTTGTGGTTATGGATTTCAAATTTCAAAGGCACTAAATTTTCTAATCATTGCTTAAGCTAATAGCTGGATCAGTAAATAAATACAGAAGGGTATTAGAGCTTTAAGGGCATAAAACTTTTGTATTTATTGAGTTTTTATTTATTTTTTGCAAGAAAAATTTTTAGTAACAATTTTTTACATCTGGCAACGCATATGTGCTATATAGCTATAGCTACTTTGTTGGTTGGTATCTATGTACTCACAAAATACAAGTGTGCAGAGATAAACCAAGTGTATAACCAGTGGCGTATCACAAAAAATATAAAAAACTTCTAATGCATATTTTTTCTTTATCTTTGGAAAAATGTTTTTTTAAATATTTTTCCTTTATTCCTTATGTCAAAAGGTATTCAGTATTTTAATATATAACATTAATTACATAACACACTGTATATTGAGTACAATACAGAAAATAAGATACAAAATATACAAAAGGCCATCGACCAGGGTCCTTCAGCCTGACTCTTCATAATATTTTGTCCCATATGAAAGGCACTTTACTTACACAAAAAATAGTTTTTTTTTTAATATTTCCAAGGCATTCTTGATTTTTAAAAATTGAAATTAGATATGTTGAAAATGAATCTTTAACAAGCAGGGCGGAACCCCCGAAAATGAAAATTGATTTTTTATATGGATTTTACAAGAAACGTTTCACCTATCCGGGGACACATTACAAGATATTTTTCTCGTAACACGATCCCCTTCAAAATCCTTTTTGATTTTATTCAATATCCTTTTTTTGTTTCATAAATTAAGTATATATAAGTTTAAATTAATAAGATTGGTTTGGGTAAAGATGTTATTAATCGTTTCGATCATAAGTTTTAACTATCGGTTTTTTCTAGTAAAAGAGAAAATATAAGAAAACTGCGATATTTTACTTTTAAAAACATACATTTTCAGTTTTCAGTTTATTACCACCTGAAATTTTTTTTAATAATGATAAATTTATTCTTTTTGCATCAGGCCATCAATTTCTTACCCAAAAAAATGTTTCCGACAATTTTAATAGAAAAAACGGTATTTTTACTCCCCCTAATATAAAGTGATATTTTATCATTTATATTTTTGCTTTTACAATCTTCATACAGTTGTATTTATGTCGTTTGAAACTTGTATATTACACAACTAAACATTGTTCTCTTTAAATAATAAACATTATTTCATATATGAGATAGTTACAGTAGAACAAACAAAGAAGGTATACATTCCACTTTAAACCTAAAATATAATATGTACTTATAAGTTATTTATGGCTTGATATTCGTATTTTCTGTTACCCTACAATGCGGAAAACGCGAAAAGAATAATGCGAGTATCTACATTTTAAAGGTTTTTCCTGTATTTTTTAGACATCCTCTCACAAATTTAATCCATATATTAAAAAAGAAAACTTAATTTGAGATTTTATATTCACAGTGGGCACAACTTTATTTTAATAAATTATAATAAAATTTAAAAAAAATTTTGTTATGAAGTGTTTTAACCTAAAATATTCACTATTTTAAATAGGAAGAATACAAATTTTAGTTTTGAGGTTGCCATGGTAACCAAAAAAAACATAATTACTTTCATATTTTAACATTCCTTAGACTTGTTTGTAAAAAATGTGCAATCAGCTACAAAATAGTACGCTAAATCACAACGTACTTCTACTTCTACAAAATATGAGTATGTACGACAGGTCTATAAATTTTAACCAACATCCTATTATTAAAATTAAAATAAATCTTTTCGAAGGTATTTGATGTGTCGAATCCTACCTCATAATGGTTCCAACATGTCAGGTTTGAAATCAATTCTAACCCAAAATTAAAAAACGTGTTTTGTGAAGAAGTAATATTCCACTATTAGTTAATTACATAACAAAAATTGTCTTTTTAAATAACTTGTTATGTAATAAAACCCAAGCTCAAATGGTATTGTAGCTACTGAACTTATTCAGTATTCACCTGAAGACTACTGAAAAAGCCAATAAAAGTCCTTTATTTCATTCAACAAAATTTAATGTTATTATTTGGAACCTTCAAACAAACAATTTTATATTAGATACAAATTTAATTATAATATTTAAAGCTCAATAGACAAAAAAAAGGTTCGCCTTTAAAAGTGTCTGACCCATCGTAAGTTATTAAGTGAATTAAATTTAAATTTATGTTTTCCTGATTAAACAAATCCATTTATTTTTTCTTTCAGAGGATTGGTCGACGGCACGGATAGTGGAGGAGCCCGAATTTCTTACACCAATTCACAACTTGACAATTCCCGTGGGACGAGAGGCGATTTTATCCTGCACAGTCAGTAATCTTGGGAGATATAAGGTAAATTATTGAAACACGTTATATTAATTGTTTTGGGAGTTTCTTTTTATTGAATAGCCCGCAAAATATCCATTTAATGCAAAATAAATAAACAGCAGGATTTAGGGATTTTGAGGATATTTTTTTTATAAGAATAACAGTTGCCTACAAAGTTGCCATATATAAATCCTTATTAATCTGTTTGATAACACTGAAAGCACTCAATACGAATTAAGTAAATTATGTTTCCATTTTTATAATTTCACAAATCAATAGTACATTATCTAACAGGCAAAGAAGGCGCTTCTAAAAATTAAATAGTCAAAATTGTACTATTTAAATTAGTAACAGCATAGTTTACTAATAAGATAGACATTCCTTATCCTATCAGTTTTCAAGACTTTATTCTTATTTATTTAGTCTTATCATTATTCAAGCACACTAAAGTGCACCTATTAATTATTGATATTTAAAATTGTATTTTTACTTGAAAGTGATTTTAAGAACCAAAAATGAAAAAAGAGCAGGAAATGGAAGTGACAGAGAAAGATAAATGATACCAACATTTATGTCGTCGTTGTAAATTTGTTTTGTTTTTGTTGCGGTACCTTTACGACCAAGAAAAACCAACGCAATGTTTCAATACAAAATTTTATGAGATATACCTACTACTTTAATTTTGCAGGAATATTAAATGTACCTGATATACCATGTTTAATGAAAGATCAAACATTCAAAAATGCTCTCAAAGTTGACGAGCTTGTCGCATATGGTAGTGTTAAAGCTGTCATTGAAAATGTTGGTTCATATCGGGTCTAAAATTGGCGCCAATTCATTGAAAAAATGCTTTCCGTTTTGCAAAGAATTAGCGTTAATATGTCATTTTCTTTTTTTTTCATCCTGATAAATTTGCCGAACTGATGAACATGAAGAACGATTTCAAGAAGTAACTGCAAATCTAGAGCATTGGTAGATATCTATGGGTATAGCGGAACTTTTTCCAGAATCTTTCCACATATTTTAGACATTTTTTGTTTTTTTTTTTTTTTAAGACAAAACAAACAAATTCTTTTGCGATTATCCAAGTGAGTCCATGCATGGTTTTTTATTAGCTTCATTGCACTATATACTATAATCAATGCAAAAATAATTATTTATATCTAATTTATAAATAAATCTGCGACAAATTGAAAAAAAACGGTAAAATAACGCAAAGGTATTTTCAAACACGATTTCGACATGTGACATGTGACAAGTGACATATGTCAATAGTTCACTAGTCTAATGAATTGCACATTTTATGTAACAAATACATTAAAAGCTGTTAGTCATTATTTGGAGTTCACTAAATAAAATTCTCAAAAAATTGATTAAAAATCATTAATGTTTTTATAAAAATTGATTTATCTAAAAAAGTGAGAAGCGAGTTCAATTTATCCTGAAAAAAAATTGTCTTGTAAGTGATTTTTTCTCATAATATGAAAAAAAATCGGATACGTCTGAACCTTTCAATTAAAAGTTATTCAGGGACACCGTGATGTACCACGATGATGAGGATTAAGCACAATAATACTATACTACTATACGATATTTGATACGATTTAATAAATTTAAGGTAGAAAAAAGCAAAATTTAGCAATGCATTAAATTTCGAGGGCTTACTTTGGATAAAAAATACTGAAACTTGTTTACTTTGTTGCCCTTTCAATTTAATAATTAAAATAAACGACAAAAAATGTCAAATAATGGTTGTTTTTTTACATAAAATACATTAAAATTTTAGTTTTAGTATTTAAAATGTCATATTGTTAAGATAAATATCATCTATTTGCCGTATACCAATTACTTTAGTACATTCAAGATAAATTTAAGCCAAAATAATTTAATAAATAATTAAAATACCAACAAAAAACTTCCTAGAGAAAAACTAATGACATTTTTGAAATTAGCGGCCTAAAATTATTTAAACTAAGCTGGAGTACTTAATGTTAGGAAAAAAACTTTGTAAAACTATCATAGTGTATTGTTTAAGGATCAATACAAAATTGATATAAAACTCGTCAAAATACAAATATAAAAGTTTCTACAAATAATAAAACTGGTTTGAATGTATGTAATATATAAAAAGGCTGTTGTAAAAAATTATAAAAGCAGTGACAAAAAGTAAAATTTAAATAAATATAGTACAGAATAATAAATGTATACAAGAAACAACATTAAGTTAAAATTACTTACAAAAGAAAAATATTTGACATGGTGTAAAATGTTTTGTTTTTAAATTTAAGCTCAAACATTTTAAAATTATCACAGGTTTTTAATACCAACGGTAGTTTAATGCACAAATATTTGGGTGATTTTTCAAAAAGCGTTAGTGAATGAGAAGGAATTTTATAGCCCTCGCCATTTCTCGTTTTAAGGTATTTATTATTGAAATTGTTTTTTGTAAAAATATTCTCATTGTTAAAAAAAATACATGGAACTTGTGTAGATTAAAATAGAAAAAAACGTAAAAATATTTTTAGATTTAAAAACATTTTTAAAAGTTTTACGAGTTTTTAAATTGAATATAAGTCTAATTATTCTTTTTTGCATCACAAAAACACGTTTTATTGTTATTGCATTTCCCCACAAAATTATGTTGTAAGACAAATGTGGATAAACGAGTGCATAAAACATTTGCAAAAGAACCTCCGTAGAACTATTTAATTTCATTTTTAAGATGGCATAAAATGCGCTGCTAAGTTTTGAGCCTACAAAGTCAATGTGACACTCCCAATTTAGTTTGATCAATATTCAAACCCAGGAATTTTGTATTTTTTGATAGGTATATTGTTTTGGATTGGTTTAAAATAAGTTTGTTTTTGATGCACCAAGTGGATAGCTCTTGAGAAACTCTCTTTATTTGACTTGTTGTTTGATCAAGACTTTTGGAAAAGATGCTGGTATCATCTGCAAAGTTAATTACGTAAGCTTCGTGTATGTGCATAGTAGGGTGTCCGTTATTTACCAAGTTGATTTTTTTTCTTGTGACGCCCCATAAATTTTTAGTCTATCGTCTAAAAAAAAATTTCAGACCAAAATGAACTCTTAGTATTCATAATAAACCTTGCCCTAAAGACGATACATTTCCCATTCAAATTACATGGGATATTGACCCTTTTTCCAATTAATTTTTTTCCCAGGCAAAATGACTTACAGCAATGAGGCATATATATTCTTATACTAAATTGAACGCTCTACAAAAAAGGTATCTTATAATTTTTCGATTAAATCACTCGTTAAAAAGTTATTCGAGGTGAAAGTTAAACTCTGTGTAAATTTTCAGATTTTTTTTACTTTTACGGCAAAGTTATTATTATTTCGATGAAAGTTATTAGTTTATTTCTGAAAATAGATAATTCTGGTGGTTTTAGGATATACAATTTTTAAACCTGGAAAATAATAGACTGCATAGCAGGTAGCTGCTTCTAGTTTTAATCAATTTTTGAGACTTTATTTATAACACACAGTCAACTAATTTTTATTGAATTTCAAGTTTTGTATACTTTTATGAAATTTTCCTTTAATACAGTGAGTGACTCAAAATTACTCTTACAAGCATTCCCGCCAACACACGGAATTTTTATTGACGCAAGCACGCTAAAGCGCATTTAGTACCTTGACGGCGCTTTAAGTCCTTTTAGTATTGTATACAAATATCTCTGCATATTGTTGTGAATGTTGTGTCGTACATTAACAGTAGTTATTTATATAATAAAACTTGTTAATTATATACAAAAAAGAAAATTTAGAATTAGTGCAATTTTTAACATATAGGTAAATAAACACTTTAAAATTAAATTTATATTGAAAATCTCATTAGAATTAAAATTTTTCAAATAGTTCTAACCTATAAAAAATTTAGGTTTAATGGATCTAAGACAAAATATATTTTTGATTGGAAAAACAATAAGTTCAATTACTGACAAAAAGTTACCAACAAATAAAGAAGTTCTGCAACTACTGTACCATCACTCAAGAAATCGCAATAAATCTATTGATGACAGCTGTTTTATTTTTTTGGTTAAGATGTTTTTGCACATTTCTGTATTCTGCGTAGAGACTTTTTAATTTTGTTATGCAACGTGAATTAATTTGAGTTGAAATTACTGCTTCTCTCCAAATTCCTGTCACTTCACGTATAACGATTGAACAGCTGTCATCAATAGATTTATTGCGATTTCTCGAGTGATGGTACAGTAGTTGCAGAACTTCTTTATTTGTTTGTAACTTTTTGCCAGTAATTGAACTTATTGTTTTTCCAATCAAAAATATATTTTGTCTTAGATCCATTGAACCTATACCATGTTTTTTGTATATAATAAACAAGTTTTACCTATTATATAAATAACTACTGTTAATGTATGACACAACATTTACAACAATATGCAGAGATATTTGTATACAATACTAAAAGAACTTAAAGCGCCGACAAGGTACTAAATGGGCTTTAGCGCGCTTGCGTCAATAAAAATTCCGAGTGTTGACGGGAATGCTTGTAAGAGTAATTTTGAGTCACTTACTGTATTGAAGGAAAATTTCATTAAAGTATACAAAACTTGAAATTTAATAAAAATTAGTTGACTGTGTGTTATAAATAAAGTCTCAAAAATGATGAAAACTAGAACCAGCTACCTGTTATGCAGTCTATTATTATCCAGGTTTAAAAATTGTATACCCTAATACCACCAGAATGATCTATTTTCAGAAATAAACTAATAACTTTCATGGAAATAATAATAACTTTGCCGTAAAAGTAAAAAAAATCTGAAAATTTACACAGAGTTTAACTTTCACCTCGAATAACTTTTTAACGAGTGATTTAATCGAAATATTATAAGAAAACTTTTTTGTAGAGCGTTCAATTTACTATAAGAATATGTATGTCACATTGCTCTAAGTCATCTTACCTGGGGAAAAAATAATTAATTGAAAAAAGTGTCAAAATCCCATGTAATTTGAATGGGAAATGTATCGTCTTTAGGGCAAGGTTTATTATGAATATTAAGAGTTTATTTTGGTCTGAAATTTTTTTTTAGACAATAGACTAAAAATTTAGGGGGCGTCGCAAGAAAAAAAATCAACTTGGTAAATAACGGACACCCTAGTGCATAGGTACATCGTTTATGTATAAAAGAAATATTAAGGGACCAATTACCGATCCTTGGGCAACTCCATAATTAATTTTGTAGTCTTTTGAGATACTTTTATCAACCTTAATACTTCTTTCAGACAAAAACGATATCACCCAATCCAAAATATTTCCTCTTTTTCCCAACTTGTATGGTTTCATTTTAACAATTTCTCTGTCTATTACATCAAAGGCCTTGGTAAGGTGTGCCTTAGGAGTAATACAATAAAGCAAAGTTGCTTTGTGGCTGACACACAAATTGCTCCTAAGGACAGCAATATGATTCTCCTTTTTAGCCCTATGATGGTTTTATCGAAGCTTTATAGCTGCTGTTAAAGCAAATAGGTTTTAACTAAGCAAGGCAAATTACCCTTAAAGTAGTTTTGTATACCTTTAAATACAGCACAATGATTGCTGACGGTGCACCTCGGCTTTGATACCCACATTGGAATGGTTCTTTATTTATGTTTTTCCTATTGTGTATTAATCCTTCATAGGGGACTTTAAGCCCGTGGTCCGTTTCTACCCCTAAACCCCACACCTATTCTGCTACTTGGGTGTGGTCAAAAGTTACTTCTCCTTTATTTAGTCTTCTCTATCAGTATGTCAAACCATAATATTCTACAGAAAAAGAAGGTACTTGTAAGTTAAAAAATAATATTTTTTTAATGTTTAAAATAAGTGTTTCAAAAAATCTTGAACGGAAAACTTGAAATCAGAATATGAGCAAAATTATAAAGAAACCTTAGAAATTGTTTGCGCTATTTAAACAAAACTTTATTAAAGTTAAAACAGTTGAAATTTTAATTAATATTTAATACAGTTTTAAGCGGGCCAGTTAAACTTTAAACCCAGTGTAACAAATTATCGAAAGCATCCTTGGGGATTTTAGAATTGGAGAGTTTATACTTTGCAGCAACTATTTATTAAATTTCAAACAGCTTAACCTCGAAATCTTTGGTAGTTATTTTAGGTCTGGAAGTTTAACTTTTGGCTAAACTAGAACGCTTTATAAGCTACTTTGGGAATATTAATCGAAAAGTTCAATATACTTAAAATATTTGTTAGTGGAACCAGTGAAATAAAGTTAATTTACCAATGTGTATTTCCACGATCATTTACAAGAAAAAAACATTCTTATAAAAATCAAAAATTTTATCGGTAAAATTTTACCACTAGTGGTATCATATACGACTATTCCACTCATTACTTTATGAACCAATCAGATTTCAGAAAACGAGTGGTTTTTTCAGTTTTAAAGCGTTAAAACTACTATTTAGGTGACTATTTGCCTCGTCTTAATTTCCACCAATCACAAACGCGCAATTTATTACAAATGGTTTCTAGGTAAAAAAACTGTATGACAGCACCTGTCAGCAGTTTACCCGCGGCAAAACTTGACAGCTGTTGTCACCAAAAATTGCAATTTATATTTTAATTGTAAACTGTTACTCATAAAATAGTCTTGTCAAATACCATTCGGGCATCCAATTTTCCTGTGAAAAAAAATCGAAAAAACACAATGCTAAGTAATATTTTTTAACAGTTTTACCGCTGCAAAACTAAAAAACACTGGTTTTCTGAAATCTGATTTGTCCATAAAGTAATGAGTGGAATAGTCGCTTTTAAACAGTTCTAGTGTTCATGTTTTGTTAATTTTTAAATTCTCTGTATATATAATATAGGGTTTTTGGTAAATAATATGTAAACCTAAATAAATAAATAAATAAATAAATAAATAATATTTTTAAAGAATTGAAAAACTTTAATAAAGAAAAATATTGCACTATTTCGTTAATTTCAGTACATTTATATGAAATGAAATATATCTACTGGACAATAAAATATATGTAGAACATTAAACTGATTTCTAAAATTAATCTAAAGATTATAATATGATTATCTTTATTATTTTTTATAATAATTATTATTACAATTTTGTATTTTTTTTCTTCCCAATGTAACTACTGTAAGGTAATATAAATTAAAATTAAAAGAAGCCAACTGAATGGCTTGTGGGGTTTAGGGGTAGAAACGGACCACGGGCTTAAATTCCCCTATGAAGGATTAATACACAATAGGAAAAACACAAATAAAGAACCATTCCAATGTGGGTCAGCGGTCCTTGTGCTGTATTTAAAATATCGTTTTAGAAATTAAAAAAAATATCGCATAGGATGTATAGTGATTACGTCGAGATACATTTAAAAGCTTTTATGCTGATGGCTGTGAAGAAAAAAGGACTTAATGGTTTGGATAGTGACTTAATAATTAATAAACTAGCTAAAAACCGGTCTCTGTTGCGATAAACTTATTTCAGGACCTTTTTTCAGCCGAGATATGATCATAGTACCTAACCTTGTAAGTTACATATTATTTCTTCTATAGAAAGTTTCTATTAGAAACTCTCTTAAAAAATTGTCAAAATTCCAATATCTAAATTATTACCAGCATTGTTTACTAATAAAATAGTCGTCTTAAATTTAAAATAGTTATTTTTTACTACTTAAACAATTAAAGTTTGGCTAATTAAAGATCACCATCTTTAACTGTTTGTAAAAGTAAAAAGTAACTAATTTCCTTAATCGTTTTTAATTCTTGCGGCCAAAAATAAATTAAAATTATAATAAAATATATTTTTAGAGCTAAATGCATGTAGGCTCCAAAGTTAAATGGATCATCAAAAGAGACAAAGTTGCGAAAAGTTTAGGTCAAAACAGCAACATTAAAAAGATATTTAAAATAATATTAACAGTCACTTTTTTTATCTTAAATCTACTAATTTGACTATTTCATTCGGTAGAATTTGACTAATGAATGATGACCGCTTTTTCGCTATGACAATTAGTTAAATATGACTTATAATTAGTCAATTTTAAGAGAGTATACAGTGTAACCCATTTGTTTGCGACTCACCCCTGTAAAATCTTTATTTATTGTGCGATTTTAACCGGATTTGTTTTAAAGTGTAGATCTTGATAAACTGTATTTTTGGAGCAAAAGCCCAGTTTTTAAGAGAAATTTTTTAAGGTTTTTGCATTTTTTTCTTAAAAATTTTTAATAAAATTTAGTATAGGGTCGTTTTGAGGGGAGGTGAATCCAGTGCCCTGCTTAGATTTTGTTTAAAAAAAATTGCTTTAAAAATACAGTTTATCAAGATCTACACTTTAAAACAAATCCGGTTAACATCGCACAATAAATAAAGATTTTACAGTCGCAAACAAATGGGTCACACTGTATATACTCTCTTAAAATTGACCAATTGTCAAAAATGACTAATTATAAGTCATATTTAACTAATTATTGATAAATGTGGTTTTAATAATATATTATATATTATATTATACATATATTATATTGTGATGTTTTTTTAACAAATTTTGTTGCTTATGTAAATTACTTATTTGGAGTAAAAATGTATAGTAATACACTCCAGATAATGAGCATTATTCACTCGGATGATTTACGCCTCTCGCCTGATGGTTGACGCAACCGTATAATAATATACTATTATTTTTTAAACTCAAAAAATATTTTTTTTATAAAATAAAGACTGGTTATTTACCAGTTTCAGTTTTTTTATAATTATTGGTTAATAATCATGATTAGTTTGATAATATTTAATTTGACCTCAAAAAATGGTTTCCTAATAAAATAATTATAAACGAATATTTTGAAATTTAAACGGTATCTTGGATATTTCTACAAAGAATAAATTGCATTACATTTTTACAATAAAAGAATTATTATTTAAATTCAGGTTTTTTATACTAATATTCGTGGAATGTGTTTAAGCGTAGATCGCATAAATAATCCTGAGTTAACAGTAAATAGTGGAGTTCGCTCGGGCCGTGGACTGACTAGAGTATTAAACGAATGGCCCGTTTTTTTCCAGGAAAATATATTGAATGTCACATCTTGTTTTTTTTCTTTAACACGCTTATTTCAGTCTAAAATTTAGTACACCTGCGGCCATAGTAGCATGCCCCAAGAATCTGAGGTCCTAAACATAATCAAGTGAATGCTCTTTTACTTATTTTTTCGGTTTTTGTTTCCTATTGTTACTTTATATATAAGCTTGACATATTTTGGTATTTAAGTTCATTTAGCTCTTTTTAGCTCTTTTGCATGTTTTTTTCTTTAGACTCTATATATTATATATATTTTTTTAAATAAAATAATTAACTGAATTATCTTTAAAAATATACATTTATGATACTCGTACCAAAAAATATCAAATGTCAAATTATTATACACCGCCGTACAATAATGAAAATACATTAAAATTACATTTGAAGAGTGATTTTTAAAAAATCTTGTTTTTTCGTGTTAGCTCGACCTTTAAATGATATAGGATCACGCCAAATTTTCTTGAGGTCAAATTCTGACAAAAAAAGGATGTTAGAAAAAATAAAAACTTATATATATATATATTTATAAATATTTATTTGAAAGTTGTTCGGATACTCTCCTGAAATATATTTGTTTGTTATGCTATTTGACCTATTAATATTAACCCCTAAGTTTAGCACATTTTTGAATATTTTGTCTTTTTTTACTATTGATTATTGACTCTTTGTAATATTTCTTGCTCTTTAGTTGATTTTGTACTTTAAGCCCTGAAATAGTTAGGTTATTTTCGACAAATTTATTACATTAAATAATTATTAATAATTAATTTAATTTTTCTATTTACTATTCAAGTACCTACTTTATTTTAATCTTTTTTTATGTACTTGATATTTTGCATTAGCCTCTTTTACATTTTATGATAATAATTGATATAAATTATTTAGCTTGTTAATTATTTATATCAAAATATTTTACAATATTTTTATTTTTACAATCTACAAAATTTAATTTAATAGTAGGTATATTCTGTAACAAGTTTGGAATACGGCATTTTTCACGTTTAAAACTTACTTACCTAAAAAAAATAAAATGTCATGTGTTACTGGCAAATTTACCATTACCAACTATGTTTCCTAAAGTTTAAATTTCATATTAAATATAAAGGCAAAGGGTATACAAGGGCAAAAAAGAGAATTGGATTTATTAACTTTTAAAGTTTTTGCTATATACAAAAATCTGAATATTGTTTCAATATTGCTGTGTGCATTAATTAAGATGCAGAACTCGTACACTTTTCTCGATATGAGAAAATTAAAAAAAATGGACTAAACTACCCAATTCTGCACTTAACTTATTTTCATGCTAAAATGCACTTGTACCCTTTTGCTTCTTACCCCTTCATATGTATATGGGTGTGTTTATTAACGTTGCATTACAAAATAATCTTTTATAAGAAAAACACCAGCACAACATATAGATCTATAGACGCACAAAATGTAAGACACGCATAAATCAAGAAAACACACACAATGGCGATTAGCTTTGGCACTAAGGGTGGGGCAACACGATATTTGTTAAAATTTACACGATATTTATTAAATATGAGTTTATAACACATTAACGTGTAAATTAACAAGTGGTTACACGTTTTAGTGTTGATTCCCAATTTAGGAACATTCGTGTAAAGGTATTTACACGATTTTTACACCAAATTTACACAAAAATTTTAACACAAACAATTTACACAATGATATTTTTTGCAGTGTATTTGTAAATGTTTCTATTTTTTTCACTCAGTTGATTAAACACTCGCTCGCAGGCTTCGCCTGATTAAAATTATTTATACATAATATAGGTACTATTAAAATTAAATTTCCTATGCAAAGATAAGATGCATCAAATAAATAAACATATCAATAACAGGACGTTTTAATACAAATTCAAACTATAAAATTGATATTGTTTGCAGTGGCGCCAATTTCCCTAATTTGAAAGCAGAAATACAATCAGCAAAGTTCAATAATTTGACGTCATAATGTGAGCAAACATTTGGACTAACTTTACTTATTAATCTAAAAATAAATTGCATGCGTGACTAGGATTTAATTAACGTGTTGACTTTTAAAATACTACGGGTAGATACCGCGTTTCCACGAATCCAGCTAATTTAGACTTCCAGCAATAAATGTGTTATTACTATTTTTGACGTGCAATTAGGCGGGCAGGTAAAATGTAAATTGTGATCGTCACCGGCAAAGTTTATCAACTTTTAGGCTTTACCATTGTCATTAAAGTTTGCATTCGAAAGATACATACCTACAACTTTTCCGGATCGCAGTTAACAAAGTTTGTGCTACATTTATCAAATATAATGAAACACTGCAGTGTAAGGCTTAACAACATCCATTTTGTTTATTGATTTTGTTAACTTTTCTCGTACACGGTTTAATTTATTTTGCGTTTTTTGACTACATTAAATTTTAATGTTCTAAATATGTATAATTCTTTTTTACATATTTAGGAGTGGAATGGTATATATTTATGCTATAGCATATATATACTTTTCATAATTATAAAGTATAGGGTAAAATTTTATATACATATTTATTAGTGCCGCATAATATAAAAATAGTTACTTCAATATAAATACAGTTACAGAATATTTATATAATATACAGGGTGTATTATTTTATTTGTATGTGTGTACTTTTTTTTTCAAGTGAGCGCGTTTTGCAACGAAAAATAAATATTATTGATGTTTTAATTGTTTTTAAGTATCAGGAAAGCATATCGCAATAGTATATTAAAGAACTACTGTCATAAAACGTCATTTTGTCGCACACGGACAATTTATAAAACGAGCGACGAAGGAACGAGTTTTGTAATGGACGAGTGCGACAAAAGGTCTTATGACATGAGTTCCCAAGCAGCATTTTAAGTAAAAGCGTAGAGCTTTGAGACAATATTACTTATTTGAAGTAAATATTTTGTTAATTAACCTTAAAAATTTACTTTGAAGTAAAACTTTTTTTAAAGTTATTTTTAAAGTTTTATTTATGTTATTTTTAACTATTTTAATAACCCTTAAGTTTTAACACTTTAAAGTATTATGAGGGACGTAATTTTTACGAAAGAAAATTACTTATAAGTGTATTTCACCTAAAGGAAAGTTTAACGGTAATTTTACGTTAGAATTTTTACTTAATGGTAAATGTTAATCATAAGTCATAGTTTTACGATATTAAGACCACTTTATAACCGTACATAATTCCTATTCGCCTGGTATTTTTTAGGGTTATAAATACTATTAATATTGACTAAACAAGGAAAAATACGGGTCACCATCAGGTCACCATAATGAGTTTTTTAAGATGGCATCCATTACTTATCTAAACATTTATATAATATTTTTTCATAAATATTTTTCTAAAATATATATAATAAGAAAAGTTTTGGTTATTAAAAAATGATTAAAACTAAATGATTTTTAAAAGATTTTAAAATATTTTTTAGGTTTTAAGCTTTGTTGAATTTTTACCCAAGCAATAATTTTTCTTAAAACCGTAAAACATTTAGAGGGCATATAATCTTTAAGATGTATCGTGCCTATTTTGATCAATATAATAATTTGCGTTTGAGTTTTAATGAAAAATATTATTAGTTTTGACAATTTAAGTTATGTTTTTTAATTTTACTCTAGGGTGGCCTTTATTATTTTGTAAGTACAATTTTGTAAAATATAAATTAAAAGAACAAAGAAATTACGAATGTCAATGTTTTAGAAAGAGAGAGCAAACAGTTAGTAATTATAGCGTTATTTTTACGTAAATTTGTGGTATATATATTGTTTTTATTATGTTATTCTCTTAGTAGGTCAAAAAAGTTATTATGTAGGTAAAATAATAGTATATTAAAGAACTAATGTCATAAGACGTCATTTTGTCGCACGCGGACAATTTATAAAACGAGCGACGAAGGAGCGAGTTTTATAATGGACAAGTGCGACAAAAGGTCTTATGACATGAGTTCTTTATGCTATTTTATCTATTTTGCAAACATTTCATAAAACAAATTAATTTTATACCTTATATTTAATTTGGTTAAATTTTACTTTACATAGTTGGTATCATAGATAACAAAGTTTGAAGTTTGAAAGGTCATTAACCTTTCAAACATTATCACATTCTTTCGCTATGGCTGTTAAAGAAGAAAAAAGGATTTTCTTTGGTGTTAAACAAAATTTATTACACGAAAAGTCTCGTAAGTACTAGAAAACAAATCATAAAAATATTATAACCTATAGGTATTCAAAATTGTATTTTACCAGTAGCCAACCTATAAAATCAAAATTTTGGGTGGAATAAAGTACCTCATTAAAGAACCAAAAGCGGTGTTATAATGAAGTCATTATGAAACCAAAATAGATAAAGAAATAAACCATTCCCCAAATTTGGTAATCTTTCGTATCTAAACCGTTATAAAATCGTTTAGGTTAACCGCAAAAAAATACTTTAAGGTTGACTTAGTAGTAAATTTGTAGTTATTTAAACTTAAAATGCTGTTTGGGTTCTTTATGCTATTTTATCTATTTTGCAAAAACTATATAAAAAAATTAAATTTATACCTTAAATTTAATTTAGTCGAATTCTACTTTAGATAGTTGGTATCTCAGTCATTGGTTTGACAGTTAATGTCAAAATCGATTCGCCATGCCGTCCTTAATTTACTTATTTAAAATAAGCGGCTGTTAATGTTAAAGAAGAAAAAAGGAGTTTATTTGGTGTTAAACAAAATTTATTGCCAGAAGTCTCGAAAGTACTAGAAAAATCATAAAAATAATATAACCAATAGGCAAAATATTACGCTGATTAAAGTATAGCCAACCTATAAAATCAAAATTTTGGGTGGGAAAAAGTATCTCACTACAGCACTGAAAGCGGTGTTATAATTAAGTCTTTTTTTGCTTTACCGCAGGATAATTATTTGGTTTACAATATTTTTAAAATTACAAACAGTAACTAATCAGTAACTCGTCAGCACGTAATATAAAATATTTACCTAAATCAAAAATAAAATAAAATATGTACAAACACCCTTATCAGTAGGTACTCTAAAACTCCATTTCAATCATCTCCTTTAGAAGTTTCACATCAGTAGTAGTGTGCTTATAAAGGTGAGGCACACTAAATTTGTTATTATTTAAAGAGCTACGATCAGAAAGATTTATTTTAAAATTAAGAAAACAGCAATTCTCAAATATTTGAAAAGACTAAAAGCCTGACAAAACATAAAATCGTTATTCCTGTGGAGGTTTAAAAAAGTTTTGTTTGGTAATGATTACTAAAAAATGATTCTCAAACTCTTGTGTTTAAACCCATTTTTGAGTAACAATCATCATGTTTTGTTTTAATAATGGCCTACATAAACTATTTAGTAAGTTTGAAACAACGTTGAAGAGTTTGACTTTTTGTATTTAACCATGTAAAACTCCAATATGGCCATAGGAAACCAAGGATGGTGGTGGAAAATGTAGTGGGCCAAAAATATTAATTGTATAAAATAGTATATTATGTATCAAGTTTTATAAACGTCATTTTAGTTACGAGTTTTATTAAGCACGAGCGAAGCTTGCAAGCGAGTGTTTAATAAAAACGAGTGTCTAGATAAGTTTCTAAAACGAGTTGCATACTATACTTTATCTACGACGACCACAAAGAAGAATTTAAATCCAATTTTATTTGTTAAACATTTGACATTTGTCAAATGTCAATGGAATTAACCTCACTTTTCTCTAATTTATAATAAAGCCATCCATTACTTATCTAAACATTTATATAATATTTTTTCATAAATATTTTTCTAAAATATATATAATAAGAAAAGTTTTGGTTATTAAAAAATGATTAAAACTAAATGATTTTTAAAAGATTTTAAAATATTTTTTAGGTTTTAAGCTTTGTTGAATTTTTACCCAAGCAATAATTTTTCTTAAAACCGTAAAACATTTAGAGGGCATATAATCTTTAAGATGTATCGTGCCTATTTTGATCAATATAATAATTTGCGTTTGAGTTTTAATGAAAAATATTATTAGTTTTGACAATTTAAGTTATGTTTTTTAATTTTACTCTAGGGTGGCCTTTATTATTTTGTAAGTACAATTTTGTAAAATATAAATTAAAAGAACAAAGAAATTACGAATGTCAATGTTTTAGAAAGAGATAGCAAACAGTTACACTGAGAAAAAAATGGGACAAATAAACTGTTTACCTAATACTTTTATTTGTAGTGAATATATTGTTTATTACCTCTAAATAGTCGAAATAATAACGATAAATATACTTTAGTAAAACTTTATATGTCGGGAATAAAAATATATTTAGGATAAATAAACTGTACCCTTGTCCCATATTTAAATATTTTTTTTATTTGGGAGCAATAAACTTTTTTCTCCGTGTAGTAATTATAGCGTTATTTTTACGTAAATTTGTGGTATATATATTGTTTTTATTATGTTATTCTCTTAGTAGGTCAAAAAAGTTATTATGTAGGTAAAATAAAGAAATAAACCATTCCCCAAATTTGGTAATCTTTCGTATCTAAACCGTTATAAAATCGTTTAGGTTAAGCGCAAAAAATACTTTAACGTTGACTTAGTAGTAAATTTGTAGTTATTTAAACTTAAAATGCTGCTTGGGTTCTTTATGCTATTTTATCTATTTTGCAAAAACTATATAAAAAAATTAAATTTATACCTTAAATTTAATTTAGTCGAATTCTACTTTAGATAGTTGGTATCTCAGTCATTGGTTTGACAGTTAATGTCAAAATCGATTCGCCATGCCGTCCTTAATTTACTTATTTAAAATAAGCGGCTGTTAATGTTAAAGAAGAAAAAAGGATTTTATTTGGTGTTAAACAAAATTTATTGCCAGAAGTCTCGAAAGTACTAGAAAAATCATAAAAATATTATAACCAATAGGCAAAATATTACGCTGATTAAAGTATAGACAACCTATAAAATCAAAATTTTGGGTGGGAAAAAGTATCTCACTACAGCACTGAAAGCGGTGTTATAATTAAGTCTTTTTTTGCTTTACCGCAGGATAATTATTTGGTTTACAATATTTTTAAAATTACAAACAGTAACTAATCAGTAACTCGTCAGCACGTAATATAAAATATTTACCTAAATCAAAAATAAAATAAAATATGTACAAACACCCTTATCAGTAGGTACTCTAAAACTCCATTTCAATCATCTCCTTTAGAAGTTTCACATCAGTAGTAGTGTGCTTATAAAGGTGAGGCACACTAAATTTGTTATTATTTAAAGAGCTACGATCAGAAAGATTTATTTTAAAATTAAGAAAACAGCAATTCTCAAATATTTGAAAAGACTAAAAGCCTGACAAAACATAAAATCGTTATTCCTGTGGAGGTTTAAAAAAGTTTTGTTTGGTAATGATTACTAAAAAATGATCCTCAAACTCTTGTGTTTAAACCCATTTTTGAGTAACAATCATCATGTTTTGTTTTAATATTGGCCTACATAAACTATTTAGTAAGTTTGAAACAACGTTGAAGAGTTTGACTTTTTGTATTTAACCATGTAAAACTCCAATATGGCCATAGGAAAACCAAGGATGGTGGTGGAAAATGTAGTGGGCCAAAAATATTAATTGTATAAAATAGTATATTATGTATCAAGTTTTATAAACGTCATTTTAGTTACGAGTTTTATTAAGCACGAGCGAAGCTTGCAAGCGAGTGTTTAATAAAAACGAGTGTCTAGATAAGTT
The DNA here is from genome assembly GCA_921294245.1 of Brassicogethes aeneus. NCBI lineage: Eukaryota > Metazoa > Arthropoda > Insecta > Coleoptera > Nitidulidae > Brassicogethes > Brassicogethes aeneus. Next base: position 54,848,448 of record OV121134.1, read on the forward strand.
TTTAAAACGAGTTGCATACTATACTTTATCTACGACGACCACAAAGAAGAATTTAAATCCAATTTTATTTGTTAAACATTTGACATTTGTCAAATGTCAATGTAATTAACCTCACTTTTCTCTAATTTATAATAAAGCTAACTTCAGCCCGTGACTAAAATGCCCAAAAGCCACTATTGCTAACTTCAGACCGTGACTAAAACGCCATGCAGTCACAGCTCGTCAATGTAGGAGTAGATAAATGTAGTTAAATGTTTAAACTTCTTTTTTAAATTTAAAAATATAAAGAAGTTATAACGATTTTTGGTTTTGACAGGTTTTTATTTTTGTTTATTTTTTTAACGATATTCAAATGCAATTTTATTAGACTTGTAGTTATGCAAATTTTCAGATGCAAACGCCATTAATTGTCTACGACTGAATTTTTGCTTATGCGTTAACTTTACTATGCTTCTCTTCCACTAAAAATGAATTAGTCAAAAATGACTAGTTACTACACTCATTTTTGACTAATTTATTTTTAGAGATTAAGGATCTATAAAAATAAGTAAATATTATTTTCTCGCTACCTCAAAAGGCAGCGAATTTCCGTTGCGCTTGTCATGAAAAACAGTGCACATTTATTGTGGCGAAAGGCGGCGATGTTACTTCGCTCGTGCAGCAAACTTCAAACTCTTCAGAAATCATTTAAGTGATTAACCATTAATAATTTCAGGTGGAGACATAATACACGGTGTGCCTAAACGAAGTTTAAGTCAAAATGATATTTACCAAAATCCTAGCTGCTCCTCTTTTCGAAATTTTTTGAAAATGCATGATTTTTTTTCTAATTTTTGTTTATCTTAAAGTCTACCTTTGACAGAGTACACATTTGTACACCGATTTTTATAATATTGGAGTATATTGTTAAGGAGATTTGGAGAATACTTTTTTATACTGTGCACAATGTGCACTGCACATCATTTAATACATACAGGGTTAGCCAAAAATCGCTTCTCTTAATAAAGCAAAAGCGTAAATTCATGATTTTGGCATAACACGCAAAAAGATATATACCCACCCATGTTTTTTTAGATATTTTTATGTTTATCAGGCTACAAAATGGGATTCTTATTAAGACTTTATAAGAAAAATTGATTTTGAATAAAATTAAATTTTTTGGAGATAAATGTTTTTTGTGTATTAACTATGCTTTTTATATAAAAAAGTGATTACCCTGTATAAATCTAATGATGTGCTCAGTATGAAAACAGTATTCTCCAAGACTTGTTAACAATATATTCCAATATTATAAAAATCGGTGTACAAATGTGTACTCTGTCAAAGGTAAGATAAACAAAAATTAAAAAAAAAAGAATTTTAAAAAAATTTCGAAAATAGGAGCAGCTAGGATTTTGGTAAATATTATTTTAAAGTTACCAAAGGGTCCCGAACAAAAAACTGCAATCAATAAAAATCGGTGTACAAATGTGTACTCTGGCAAAGGTAGATTTTGCGATAAAAAAATAATTAATAAAATAAAAAAAGCAGTTAGAATTTTGGTAAATATCGTTTTTAAATCTCCAAAGAGTGCCGATCAAAAAACTTTAACCAGTTTTTCGTTCAAAATTGAAAACTACTAAAAAGCCTAAATTAAACAACATTTTAAATATTCTCTAAGCAATATTTTATTTAATTTTATTAAAAAACTATTTTTTTATAAAAGGTTAATAAGAATTCCATTTTGTAACCTGATAAACGTAGAATATCTAAAAAAAAAATGGGGATAAATCTTTTTTGCGTGTTATGCCAAAATCATAAATTTACGCTTTTGCTTTATTAAAAATAAGCGATTTTTGGCTCACCATGTATATATTAAATGATGTGAACAGTATTAAAAAGTATTCTTTAAGTCTCCTCAATAATATACTCTAATTTTATAAAAATCGGTGTACAAATGTGTACTGAAATAAACAAAAATTAAAAAAAAAATCATAAATTTTCAAAAAATTTCAAAAAGAGGAGCAGCTAGGATTTTGGTAAATATCATTTTTAAGTTACCAAAGGGTCCCGAACAAGAAACTGCAATCAGTTTTTGGAGGCATTTTTATGTGACTTAAACTTCGTTCAGGCACACCGTGTAGGTATATTGCAATGGATAATTCATAATTTAAATAATTAAATTGGATATAAAACCATATTATTTTTAGAAAGGTAGGTATAAGAAAAACTGTTGCAATTTAAAAAGAAAATTGTCATAACATTTATATTTTTTAGCATTTTTTATGCTGCTGAGGTTTATTAATTTTTGTTAAAACAAAAATCAAAGTAAAAACTAAGTTAACAGCAAATGTCGCTTTAAATCAAAAGAGGCTTGAAGGTTTTTAAACGTTTTTTTTTTGCTAGCCCGGCATTGCAAAACTCTTTGGTAAGTGCATCAGGCTGTCGTGTACGCCTTTTTTGTTGAACCCTAAAACAAATAATCGAGCCTTGAAAGTTTTAAGAGTGGCTGTTAATTATGTGACGTAAAAGTGTAACAAAGAGAGGAGATTTAAAGGAAAAAAGATGCCCCCTTTGGCCGCAACAATGGAAAGAGGAGAGTAAACTGTGTAAAAAGAAGCACAACACTAAAATGCACTTAGGGCTTCAATGGCGTCTGATTTAATACAATGCAGAACAAGTGGCGTTTGGGCTTCTAACGTATGTGTTGTGATTTATCGGGACTGTTCCCCCCGGGAGAGGTTGAGTCGCTTTCCATTTCTTGTTGTCAGGATATTTTATTGCCGCTCTTTTAGGCCGTTAAAGGCGCCTAAATGATTTCAACTTTTCACTTGTTAAACTTCAGATATCGATGGTTATTTGACAAAACCTCGTAAGCGACAATTTTGTTGAATTACTTTTTATTTTATCAAAGTGTCAGTTACGATAAGCTGCAGATGTTAACATAATAGTTATCCCAATTTTGGAATCTAATATTGGTCAGTTTGAATATTTTTATTATTGTAAGCGGCTCTTCTTTTTAATTTGTTACCGATTTATAACGTAAGCGCCTATATGTTCCCGACAAATAATCGTAAGCAACTCCGAGACATGGCGTTTGCGATTTAACATTATGTCGCTTACGATAATATTGTGCTCCCGCCTTGATCTATTAAGGCGTTATTCCCGCTCTAAACAGTTTATTCGTGAGTATACCTGCATCGTGGTTATTGCTACCAAGTTTTAAAACAATATTTTATTTGATCAAAAGCTTATAATTCCTTTTTTCATTGCATTATTAATGGTTATCCTAATTATAATGGTTTTTACGTAGTGTGGTTCGTTAAAAGTGTTTATTGTAGTAATTGTATGTTAACAATTGTTATAGCGTCAAATAATTTGACTCAAATTTATAACGGTTAGATCATGGTATCATGGGTTAGATCATGGAGCCTACACAAGGAGTCCGAACATCATGTAAATAAGAATCTTCCTAAGATAAGAGGGCGCTGGTGTTCCGTTTATTTTGAAACAATTGTTTAATTTGTACCAAAACGCTAGCATCGACAATCAGCGCCGCTGGTGGTAAAAAAAAGAAACTTAATTTGTACAACTTGTCAATTTCTCCTATTAAGTTCGGGCTCGTTGTGTACTACACAATGTGTAGGCTCCATAGTAGGGTGTCCGTTATTTGGGCGATGTGCGAATTTTTTTGCTCGCACCCCCCAAAAAGTTGTAGTTTGGGAAAAAAAAATTTTTGGTAATTTTTTTAGATTTTTATTTTTAAATTAACCCGTGCCGCAAGAGGGTTAAAGATTTAATTATTGTTAAAATATGATTAAATTTTGCCTTTCACTATAGGCTTACCACTCCACGATTTTTCAATGAAAAAAGTCTGTCGAGTGGTTTTCTTATAGTTCAAACACCGCGGTGCACCGCTGAACCCGAATCTGAAATTCGTTTTTTTTTTTCATTAATCGTTTTTTTAGAATAGCCTGTGTCGGGAGTAGGTAAAATCGCAAATCGGATGAAAAATGGGATTAGGCTCTTTTCACATTCAAAGTCCTGTAACGTCGCCAGTTTTCAATAAAAAAATCTGAAAATTGGTATACTTATGGTTTTGACATCGCTGAACTCGAATCTGACATTTTCATTGATGACAGCTGTCAAAATAGCTGTCAAAAATCCCAAAAAAACGGTTTTTTATTAAAAATGCCCATTTTATGGTTATTTCATGCGCTGAATCTGAATTTGATGCACTTTGAATTATTTATTTTCATAAAACCGAAATCCAAATCACTCAATAAAATGTACAAATGATTGAACTGTCAAATTTCAAGTTCCAAACATAATTTTACAGGGGCAAATGGGCATTTTTAATAAAAAATCGTTTTTGGGATTTTTGACAGCTATTTTGACAGCTGTCATCAATGAAAATGTCAGATTCGAGTTCAGCGATGTCAAAACCATAAGTATACCAATTTTCAGATTTTTTTATTGAAAACTGGCGACGTTACAGGACTTTGAATGTGAAAAGAGCCTAATCCCATTTTTCATCCGATTTGCGATTTCGTATGCCACAAAATTTAATGAAAATTTTAGATTTGATTTGATCTTACTTAAATATTTGAATTCTACATTAATAAAATAATGCCTTACCAGTTTTCAGATAAGTAACTTTAAAAATAAAGCTCCCACACAAAAAAAATCTCTCCTGTAAAATTTAGGTTTTGCCGCTTACGATGTTTTGTCCATGGAAATTACCATCGATATACAAGGGAAATGCAACAATTCGCTTAAAGTAGAGAAGAAAGAAAATTTTGCTCCAATATTTTATTATACAAGGTGTCCCTAAACTTAGTGGCATAAATTTAGGAGCAGATTAAGCAAGTCAAAATAAGACGAAAATCTAAATAAATATTTTTCCTAATTACGTATGTTTAAAAAATACAGGGTGATAAAGTGGTACTTATCATATCAGTTTTTTTTATATAACTTCTATTATGGTAGACTTGGAAAGGTGATATTTTGCGAACAGTCACTTAATACCAAAACACATATTCACACATAATTACAATTGTTGAACACAGTGTTGTAGAAACAGGGGTTGCTTAAGCTTATTGTCCCATATAAACTTTGAGGTTAGGTTTTTATAACATTTGATGCAATTTTTACTCACTTCGGCTACTATTAAAAAGGTGTACCTCTCAAACTTCGATAAAATAAACCGTTTTCGAGATATTCGAGATTACAATAATTGTTATATCGCATTCAAGGATTAAATATTTAATATATTCAATACTATTGAATATTGGTCCAATGTAGTTAATTATTATTTTACGGCCTAGGCCATAAATAAGCCAACTGGTCTAAATATTTTTAAATGCCTAAGCCATATAACACTATTTTTGTAAAAATTTAATATATTTGTACAATTAACACAATACAATTTAAAAAAACATGAATAATATTCATTGAATAAATAATTTAGTTTTTTATTTAAGAAAGGGTTTTTTTACAATAATACTTTTTTTGCAAAGAGTGACTACGTTATTTAAATAATTATAATCTTTTTAAACGTTTATGCAAACTTTTCTCTAATATTTTTTTTTGACAATACAAATCTGCTTTCACAACACACCATTTTTTAGAGTTTTACAACGTTTTACGCCCCTAAAGGTACTCCAATTATAAATATTTTATTTTTAATTTTATTAAAAAGTTTTTAGTTGTCATAAGTTAAATTTAGCCAATTTGGGAGTTTATTTCTTTGCGCAAAATGTTTTTTAATATTTCGTTGAATATTTGTCTATATATAGAGGTAAAATATATCAATTTTAATATATTTAATACCCACCTTACATACTACTAGGGTTTCTTTATAATTTGCATTTTTTGGGATTCTATGATTACCACGCTTTTAATTCCAAATTGAGGTAAACAATTGAAATGGGTGATTCTTCACAGGATTTAGTGGCGAAATGTTTATATGGAAGTTAGGGATATGTATTCTATATTTCAAGATACAGGGTGTTGATTTTATGTTCTTATTGTCAAAACTGCTGTGCTTCTCTAAAGAAGCAGTTACCTATTGTGTCTCTATAGATTAGATACTTTTATAAATGTACTCGACAAAGGCACAATAACTCAAGAATTCGTTCAAGCATTTTCCTGTTCACAGTTTGTGCCGCTGCCTTCTTGGAGGTTTTTCCTATAGTTTTAATTTTTACTTCCTCAAAAGTGACTAGTTGCTACAGTTATTAGTGGCTGCTTTTTACCGTGGTTAATGATTCACTTATACCATGGTATCCACAATATTTAATAGCTAATTCTTATGTGAAATTGTCCCCTGAATCCGAAAATATCGTCAAAAATTATTAAAGTAGATCAGTTTTTGAGATATAGTCAATTCCATATTATATTGAAAATTGACTATATCTCAAAAACTGTTCTACTTTTATAACTTTTGACGACATTTTCGGATTCAGGGGACAATTTTATATCTAAATTGACTGCTAAAGGTTCGGAATACAAATTGCTATTGACGAGAATTATTAGTGGCTGCTTTTTCACTACGACAATTCATCATTTTTGACTAATTCATTTTTAGAGAATAGCAATAATTATTATAAAAAATATTTTTTCCACTTACCTATTTCTAATGTTTAATCTATTATAAGGGTTTCTCTTTTTTTATTTTTAATACTATATGGGTGATATTTTTTGTAAATATTTTAGTATATTACAAAAGATCCAGGTTTTTTTAACTTGTTCACCCAATTTTAATGTATTTTTTCAAAAGCACGTTTGTAGAAAAACATAATAAATATTAAAAACATCAGTACCTTGGCGTGTCAACTCCTGAATCAAATATTTGAGGGATTTTATTTTAAAATATATTTAATTTATCTTAAATTTTTCAAATTCACTACAAACTATAAAACATTAAATAATGTATTGTTTATATTTTATCATAGATTCGAATAATAGCAATTTTTAAAAAATTGATAATCTTTGTACTCAATTTTACCCGTTTATAGACGACAGTCAGCTTGAAAACAATGCAAAACAATGAAGTTGTGGTGAATGCACGTATAGTTTTAGTCAAAATGTCAGTACTGTAATGAGTAGTTATTTTCTTACGTATATATATTTCATTGTAATTTATATAAGGCTATATGTGATTTGTTGATAAGTAGCATCATAAAAAATATCAGTAAAATACTTAATTCCTAATATTAATCTCAAATTTGTATCCCATTCATCAGTACCGTGTCGTCAGTTCCATGTTCGATGTTTGGTTATCTTTTTTTCGCAAACTTCAATTTAAATTCTGCTTGCGCAGAACTTGTTTATTTAATGTCATTATAAACTCATATAAATTTGGTGTGGGTCCCATATCTAATAATTGAGATATCGGTATACCTACCCTAAATCCACCAGCCGCCACTGATGTGTGGTATTATTTGATTTTAAAATATTTAATGTATAATATGCTCAAAGTTGCTATAAATTTTATATTTTCCAATAAATTATGTATTTAATTACTACCCTGGTATACTCGTGACTTCCCTTGCATTCAAATTTAGAAAACAAAGATATTTCAGAAACTGTTCTCATAACAAAATACTGTTTAATTTTCTCCGAACACTATATAAACAAAATGAGGTCAAAAGTTGCCCAACTTTTGTAGAATCACCCATATAATAATATAAAATTCTTTATCATTGTTTTTTTTTCAATTTTTTCTCCGAATTCTATCCATGATTTTTCGTTCAATTTTATTACCATTTTAAATTTTTTTAATTCGTTTTTTATAATATATAATTTAAATTAAATAAAAGCCAATACATTAATAGCAAGTACAAATACAATTTACTTCGTCATACAATAGAAAATCGGCTTAAAAATAAAGATAAATGTATAATTTATAATGACGGGTTTACAATTCATTTTTATTGCGTGCTCCAATTAAGTCAACAATTTCCTGATATTTTTGACAAATAAATAAACTCGTTAGGAAAACTGACAAAACACGAAACCCGAGCGACTACCCTGTTACACTACAGGCTGAATATTTTCTTATATATAAGAAAATATTCAGCCTGGATAACGACCTTGATCCTTTAAACGCGTCCTTAAATTTATAATTAAGCGTCGAATTTAAGGAGTTTAAAAAATATAGGAAATTAGATTTAGGATGTTTTTCTCATTTTAAACTATATAACCCCGAAATTTTACCATCTGCTACAAAAAAAGTCAATTAAAACATTGTTTTTCTCCTTTCAAATATATTTTAAGATAAAGACTTACTTTTGTTAATTATTGGGGCTAATTTAGGGTAAAGATAACAAATATGTCTAAGATAGTAAGATAATTAGTGGTTTGCTTGAACCTCTATTACTTATTTCCAAGATTAATTGCAACGTGTACCCCCATTTGTTTCAATCAAAGTTTAACCTGTAATTTGGGTGAGACGCATGCGATCCTGCGACGAAATTCCTCCTGCAGATTTTGTTTCGTAAACCACACAACTTCATTAAGGGGGAACTCTGACAAAGAACAATGATGTAAAAATAAAGAAAATCACAGGAGAAAATTATTTTTAATTAACTATTACACAGAAAAAACGCTTTGATATAGTCAATAACAATGCTATAATTGATTGTTTTTTCATTTCTCCAATAAAAGTTAAAGTTTATTCAATCAAATATGTTTGGAGCAATTGAGGGTAAGGGATTGATGTTATTACAAATATTATATTTAGCCCATAACAAAATTTAATCAAGTTAAAATTAATTGTTATAGTGTGAATGGCTCTTTAGATTTAAACCTAATGGAAATGTGTACTTCCTTGAAAATTATAGAAATAATTGCGTTAGTTTATCTGATCAAGGTAAAATTAACAATATTTAATTAAATATAACATTGATTTATATTAAAAGTTATAATGCTTCAACCAAAAATTAAAAACAAATGAAATAAGAATAGTCTTTGTTTCTTTTAATGATTTTTATTCCAATGGAAACTAAGGTAAAGTAAGTTATTACTGTCTTACAGTGAATAAAAATGTTTTCACTTGAAAAAATTATCATTCCCATTTTTTCAATGCAACCTATATTCAATTCAATGATTGCTAAAATTCAGACAAACGCGCCAGGGCATCCCCTGCCACACCACAGATCGGCAACCTGCAATCGCGTATAGCTATAGTTAAATGTGATTAACTGATTAATCGGTATTTCTGGTGACGCCAATTGATATAAGTGTATGGGTTATCTCTGGATGGGGTAATGTTTGTTTGTTATATTTGCTAATTTCTTGCCTTAAAATAGCTATTTTGCTTAAATGGACGAAGTTTTTATTTATTTATAAAAAAAAGTCTTATAGTCTTTTAGTACCATTATCGTTTTACAATAACCATGTGCCATGGCAGACAGATCCTGCACATCCAGTACAGTAACTGTTGCTAGTGATGGGTCAGCAACTTTCTTAGAGCCTAATATCACTAACACTTCTAGTGGGTTCCTAAAAGTTCCTACAGAAAACAGAACAGTTTCATTTTATGGATCGAAAAACCTATGTACACAAGACTACCAGAAGCAGTTTTCAGAATTCATTTTATTTAAAGTTCATATTAATGTATTATACAACTAATATTTGCAAAAGAATATACATATTTAAAGGAAGTAGAGCTTTGATTGCATTTAATGTAGCCGTACATTAGAAACCATATCTGTGTTTATGCCAATGATAGTTTTTCATTAAGATTCATTGTGGCTTCAATTAAATAAAAATTTAATTCAATAATTTCTTATGTTTTAACTAACTAAGTTTTAATACGGATTTAATAGAATCACAATTTAATTCAATGACTTCTTATGTTTGAACTAATTTTAAGCAGGTTTGCTCAAATAAAAGTAAGACAATCATTCATTTGATTTGAATTTAGGTAATGCAAATAGGGTACACCATTGGCTCAATGGTTAACCCATTCACAATATAATAGCTTTTTCTCTGTGTACGTATAAGAAACAACAAAATGTTTACGTTAAAAAATAATATAAAAAACCGTTTAGATCATTGAGAAGAGGAAGATAATAAATTTACAACACAAAATAGTTATAAATGTCATTACCTACAGATAATTCTGAAACATAATAAATTGCACACACATAAAATTCAACTTCTTCAAGACTTGCATGAAGATGATAATGACCGCCGTTTACGATTTGGTGAATTAATGTCCGAAACAATCATAAATACTCCCAAGTACCTTTTTAATGTTTGCTTTGCAGACGAATATTCATTTTTTGTCAATTGCACTGCCAATCGTCATAATTGTCGATATTGGTCCGATACGAATCCAAGGATTTTCCATGAGGTACATAATCAACATCCTCAGATATTAAAAGTTTGGGCTGATATTTTTGGTGATCGCATAATTGGACCATTTTTTTACCGCTAAATTTAAATCGAGCTACTTACTTAGACTTGGATAATGCCGTCAACCCAGGGCTGATCGAAATTATGGAAAACGACCAACGTTACCAAGAAGAAAAACCGATATTTCAGCAAGACTTGGCAGTACGAAAGTTTCTGACTGAAACGTTTCCTGGTAGGTGAATTGGTAGAAGGGGTGCTATCGAATGGCCCGCGAGATCACCCGATTTATCTATCCTTAATTTCTTTTTGTGGAGACATCTGAAATCCAAAATTTATGCCACCCAGTCTAATTTAAAGACATTATTTAAAACGTATAATTAATATAAGTAAAAGGTTTAAACAGAATTTTTTGATTGGTGGATCGGGAAAGTTTTTCCCAATCTAAATGCCTTAAAAATCACAGATGCCTTAAAATCAATTACTAGCCTAACAAATTTTTTTATCTATTTACTGCTTTATGCGCCCATAATAATAATTGGTTCAGTCAACTATTTTTGACCCTGTAACTTTGTGGACTAGTAAGATGATAAACATACCAAAAGTCCCCACTCTTAGGAGGTGGGGTCACGAGGAAGGTAAATTTTTTCGTTTCTTCTCTTTTTACCTGGAAACTATATATATATACTAGGGTGCTTTTTTTTCACGACCATTTTTATTTTTTCGCTCCCAACTCAAAATTTTGTTGAAAATGTTCAAAAAAAAACTCCCTGAAAATTTGAGCCTTTAATATTAAGTCAAAGTACACGACCAAAGCGTATAAAGATTTCCCATTTAAAATACATATAAACTTTGATTATTTTTGTTAAATATCTATATCTCAGCCGCATTTTATGCTATTGGATTGTTTCAAAAAAGGAATTTACTCGTAATCAAAAGTTCAACAAAAATGCTTTATGTGCCATAGCTGTTATCTGCACCTAGGATGGTACAGGTCACTAAATCTTATTTTAGTTAAAAATTATCATATTTTTGAAGATATTTTAAAAGTGACTGGATTCTTTGAAAAAATAAAAAGGACAAACTTGTAGAAAATTTAATTTTCTTTATAAAAGGTCTTATCAGTTAAATCGCTAAGATTGATATTTCTTGAGATATAAAGCGTTTACATTGACATTTTATGAAATTTTCAGGATTTTCGTACCAAACTTTTTATAAATGATGATTTTCAATTGTTTATCAGTACAATTTCATGTAATTACGTTTTTTCTACAGTCGGGTGATTGGAGAAAAATAAATAACTAAAACAATGCAGCATAATTATTAATAAAATAACATGTACGTAATACACCTCATTATAGGTTAGATATATCTTTTCTCTTTAAAGTTATGTTATTAATAATTATGCTTCATTGTTTGAGTTATTTATTTTTCTCTAATCACCCGACTGTAGAAAAAACGTAATTAGATGAAATTGTACTGATAAACAATTGAAAATCATCATTGATAAAAAGTTTGGTACGAAAATCCTAAAAATTTCATAAATTGTCAATGTAAACGCGTTATATCTAAACAAATATCAATCTTAGCGATTCAACTGATAAGGCCTTTTTTAAAGAAAATTAAATTTTCTACAAGTGTGTCCTTTACATTTTTTTAAAGAATCCAGTCACTTTTAAAATATCTTCAAAAATATGAGAATTTTTCACTAAAATAAGATTTAGTGCCCTGTACCATCCTAGGTGCAGATAACAGCTATGGCACATAAAGCATTTTTGTAGAACTTTTGTTTACGAGTAAATCGCTTTTTGAAACAATCCAAAGTTTATGTGTATTTTAAAAGGAAAATCTTTATACGCTTTGGTCGAGTACTTTGAGTTAATATTAAAGGCTCAAATTTTCAGGGAATTTTTTTTGGAACATTTTAAACAAAATTTTGTGTTGGGAGCGAAGAAATAAAAATAGTCGTGAAAAAAAAAGCACCTTAATATATACATATATTAAACATGAAGTTTGCTTAGCCTAAAATAAGAAATAACCTAAAATACGTTGGTAAAATTATTTGGCCAGTGTACAAATTAAAGGAAAAAAACTTCTTCGCTCACCTTCGTGGAACCCTGGCAATAGCGAGAGACCTTTTTTTATATTATGCATCCTGGATCACCAACTATCTATCAAATATGGTAAAGAAATATTACTTTAAGCTCAGCTCAAAAAGACTTACTACACACTGTGCAGCACAATCTTATGACATAAATAACTAATTTTTTACTTTTATTTTATAATATTGACATTAATTGTTTTTCCATATATAATGGTCAATATAACCGCCCCGCTCAACAACCTAACATCAATGATTGGCCAATTTCATTATTCACTGTGACCTAGACCAATCGGGTAGTTGCAAACTAGCTTATTCCAAAATCATCATAGTCGCCCCTGGTATCCTAAATAAAATATACAAATGTCAAAAAGTTGTAACCTCATGAAGTGCACTTTTAATTAATTCTCCTTTATTTCATTTGTAGTAAAAAACATAATATTACACTCGAGATAATGCTTATTATCTCTTATAAAATAATATACTATTTTAGCAGATTATTAAGAAAACGCAAAATATTTTAAAAGTATAACTTGAAGGGTCCTTTTGACTCCTTGAAGTAACTAAATTTCTTGGATAAGTATCCATAATTCAGGCATTTGGAAATACAAAAATGCAAGCAATAAATCAGCTAGTCCCACAATAAAGCAGTCTGAAAAGGCGATACAAGTAGAAACAATATAGCAACAGTAAATAGCGAAAGTTTCTCCTGCAGGCGAAGAGAAATACGACGCTTGTTCCATCCACTATCCGCACCACTCATACACGTAGAACCGTGGGGGCGCGATGGGGGTAGTCAACCCTTAAATTAGGGGGCACAGACTCCGTGGAAGGATGTACGATTGCGATCAGTGCCGGATTAAGAAAAGATGGCACCTTATTTTTTTTAGTTTTTTAAATAGGTATTTTAACAAAAATTTGTCTGTATTAAACTAACAGTATCAGTGAAAAAAAAACAAACAATCTACGATTTAGAGAAATGCAAAGTGCTTTTGTATATACAATATATCAAACAACTAATTTTCAGAAAACAAGATATTCAATTATTTATTCCCAGAATATAATACAATAAAATATGGTTCTGGATGCAACGTGATCTCTGCCAGATATTTTAATGAAACATCGCCCGAAAGCGCCAACGCGTTGCAACGTCAGAATGGCAAAATTAAAATGCCGGATATTAATATCTTATAACGCTTTATTCGCAAAATGCATTAAAAAACACGTAAATGCATAAACCATTTTATTATTTTAATAGATTCTGATATTTTTTTATTTTGGTAATCAATTTTATTCAATGGAGACCATTGTTTGAACACTGGTTGCTAATGGAATTTCCATTAATACCCTGCTGCTTTCCAAAATTGAAATAGTCAAAATTCTACTATTTGAATTAGTACCAGCATTTTTTACTAAAAAAATAGTCGTTATCACTTTTAAATATATATTTTTTACTACGTAGTTAAAGTATGACTAATGTAAGATTAGTCACCATCTTTGACTATTTCTGAGAGTTAAAAGTAACTAATTTCTTTAATCGTTTGCGGCTAACAACAAAGTTTATTTGAATTAAATGCATGGTTAAATGACCCATAAAAACAAATAAAGATGGAAAAATAATATATTCAACTTTAAAATATTATGAACAATATTTATTAACAAATAAAATTGATTTTTACAAGAGCGGCTGATAGCCGAATGGGTTATGACAACAGCTTGACAAGCTTGACAGACCTGAGTTCAATCCCCGGCTGGGTCAAAACTTTTTTTAAATTTAAATCTACTAATTTGACTATTTCATTCAGTAGAATTTGACTAATTATTAGTGACTGCTTTTTCGCTATGAGAATTAGTGAAATATGACTAATTTTTGACTAATTCATTTTAAGTGCAATCTAAAGTTGAAATTTATTCATTAACGGTTTAAATTGCCGTTTGCGATTAAAAAAAAACAAGGCACAACTTATTTCTTAAAAACGCCCAATTTGCGATAAAGCGCCCAATTTTTCATCACTGCATCGAATCGAGGTCACTGCGGTTACATAACAGTAAGGGCTTGAAGTTTTTCCGTAACGCCAAGTTTTGTTTTACCCCGTTCAGCAAAAACGTTTTACTTTAAAAATTTAAAAAAATACGTTAAATTGTTTATCAATGGCTTTAAAATGTAACGTTGCGAAAACGCAACATTGAAACAAAGGGTAAAATTTTTCAAATGTTGGAAAATAGAGGAGACGCCGTAGATCATGCAACCATTCTTATTTATCCAAGGTTTAACATTATGTGACGCAATTAGTAATACACATTGAAACATACAGGATAATAATCATATGATATTATATATATATATATATATATATATATATATATGTATAATAGGGTGGGCCGATTTTACATGTAATTTCTAAAATTAAAATTTTTTAAATTCTGAGTTTAAGAAATAGTTGCAAAATGTTTTTTTGATATCTTTATGTTTTGAACTGCCACAACGCGATGCAACGCCTCTAAAATTAAAAATAAATTTAAAAAAAAATTAAAATTCTGCAAAAGCGGAAAAGTTGTGAAATAAAATAGTAAACTATTTTCCTTTGATGTTTTTTTTATTTTTTAATGTTTTGAACTGCATGAAGTTACAAACTATCCTTTTTCTATGTTTTAAATCATGCAATTATTGAAAAGACGGCTTAAAATGGAAAATAAATATTTTTTATGATTTTCGTGTTTGACGTATGACAGTTAACAATTAAAATTATGCCCTCTTTTGTTTAAAAACAGGATTATAAATTTAATTAAATTTGTGTTGATGATAAAGTCATTTTTGTTTTCGTTTCTTTTCATAAATAATTATCATTCAAAACTTTTTTTGATCCTATTTTCTCCCAGATAATTTTTTTCATATTTAAAACGGTACTAAATTACATTAAGAACTTTCAAGGCCTTGTGGCAGTTTAATAAATGCATAACTTTTCCACCATTGCACAATTTGATAATTGAAAAATGGTAAAATAATAATGTAGGTATAATATCATTTTTGTTTCTGTAATAAAAATAACTGTTTGTATTCTACTTACGCACATGAGTAAAAAAAAATAAAATTTGATTTTGCACGACAAAAAAATAAAGTAAAACATTCCTCGTTACCATTACGACAAAACTTTAAATTTAGAAAAAAAGTAATAATTTTTACGATAGTTAAGGCAATAATTCATAATACATTTTAATAAAGAAAATGGTTCTTAGAAAAGACATGTACGAGGTGTGTTCAGAAAATAACGGGAATTGTTAAATTTCGCGGGTTCGGAGGGTCCGGTTCATATAAAATTTTATTTATTATGTTGCCCCCGAAGTATGAAAAAAACTTTAGCTGTTTTCATTGTTTACTTTGTCTGTAGCAGCTAAGGTTAGACGTGTTTTATGAGCTCGGCGATTTTTCGTTCGGTAAAAGAAATGGATCAAAGAATTTGTATCCAATTTTGCTTAAAAAATGAAATAAATTCTGTGAAATGTTAACAAAGGCATATAGTAAGTCTCCTATAGGTAAAACAAAAGTTTACAAGTGGTATAAGAGTTTCCAAGATGGCCGTGAAGACGTTGAAGACGTTGAAAATGACGAACGCCCCGAACGCACAAGCACATTAACAACCGATAAAAGCATGGAAAAAGTGGAAGAAATGGTTATAAACCATCAGAAAAGTCGCTGATGATGTTGGTATATCGATTGGCTCATCCCATGAAATTTTTTCGAATGTTTTGGGTATGAAGCGCGTGCCAGCAAAATTTGTTCTAAAATTTTTAAATTTTGAACAAAATTTTTGGCCAAAAACAATACTGTAATTATGCCCCAGCCTCCATATTCGCCAGACATGCCTCTGTCTGACTTTTTCCTATTCCCAAAAATAAAGAGAACCTTAAAGGGCCGTCCTTTTGCAAGCATAGATGACATTAAAAGCGCATCGCTGAAAGAACTAAAGGCTATCCCAAAGATCGAGTATTGGAAGAAGAGCTGGCACATGTGCATAATATCCAATGGGGACTATTTTGAAGGAGACGAATAAATAAATATTTGTTTCAAAAAACTAAAATTCCCGATATTTTCTGAACATACTTCGTATACATACTTATAAGTATTGTTTATAAAATATTAAAATCGATTAAACCGATTAGCTTGGATTGTTGGTAAAAAAAGAACATCATTGTAAATTTTTTACAAATTTTAATTTATTCCCAAATATTGTCGGGTTTTGTAATATATTATATTTTTATCTACTGCCTATTGATAAGCAGTGGCTTTAGGGCGTTTTAGTTACCGGGAAAAAGTGAGGTTAAATCCGTTAACAGTTGACAGATGTCAAATGTTTAACAGGTAAAATTGGCTTTAAATTCTGATTTGTGTTGGGTCTTAGATAAAATATAGTATGCAACTCGTTTTATAAACTCGTTTTTATTGAACACTCACAGGAAAGCTTCGCTCGTGCCCAATAAAACTCGTAACTAAAATGGCAATTATAAAACTTGATATATATGTATATACTATTAATATAACCTTTCACAATATTTTATTATTACATTGACAATACAATTCATTAATATTAGAACCAATAAAATGCCAGTATTCCATAGTGACGTATTTTATCACAGCGGCAATAATTTTTATCATCTTGTTTACACGTTACTAAGAATTTTGACACTTTTTTTGATTTAACATCTGTTGTCATTTAAATTCTGTATTTGATATATATCAATAAAATAATGAATTATAAACTCTAAAAGATCGATGGGTTGGTGTAAACGATAATGAAATTAAGGTAAGTTTGAATAAATAAGGTTTATTAAAGTCTTTTTATATTTTAAAGCACATTTTAATTTTAAATGTCAATCTGACAAATTTTTTAATTCCTAAAATTCATTATATTTTCTCACTAAATATAACTCGTGGTATGATTAATAATCGAAGATATTTACTCATTGAAACCGAAGCAGCACATTTCACTCGTCCTGCGGACTCGTGAAATCTGCAGCTCGGTTTCAATTCGAAAATATCATCGATGATAATCATACCACTTGTTATATTATGGGTGACAATACAATTCATTAATATTAGAACCAATAAAATGCCAGTATTCCATAGTGACGTATTTTATCACAGCGGCAATAATTTTTATCATCTTGTTTACACGTTACTATGAATTTTGACGTTTTTTTGATTTGACATTTGTTGTCATTTAAATTCTGTGTTTGATATATATCAATAAAATAATGAATTATAAACTCTAAAAGATCGATGTGTTGGTGTAAACGATAATGAAATTAAGGTAAGTTTGAATAAATAAGGTTTATTATAGTCTTTTTATATTTTAAAGCACATTTTAATTTTAAATGTCAATCTGACAATTTTTTAAATTAAGTTTAATTCATTGTATTTTCTCACTAAATATAACTCGTGGTATGATTAATAATCGAAGATATTTACTCATTGAAACCGAAGCAGCACATTTCACTCGTCCTGCGGACTCGTGAAATCTGCAGCTCGGTTTCAATTCGAAAATATCATCGATGATAATCATACCACTAGTTATATTATGGGTGACAATTAATATAAAAAACTATAAATGATATATGATTTTAGTCCCGGTCCCCTAAAATCCGGATCTGGCAGGCAGCCCTTGTGCCCAAACCTTTTGATGCCCAGTTTGGATTGAGTTTAAAAACACGGACTAATGGATTCATTCTTTTCCACTTTCGAGTAATGACCGGCATTATGCGAATTAAACTTTAACGAGGGCCCGTTTTTATTCTGCAGACTACTCTTTAGCGCTTTATTATACTTTGTTACTTCCTTTTATTTTTTACAACGTATGCCTGATGAAGTTTCGGTACAATCTCATGTACCATCTTTAGGTCTTATCTGCTAGGCTGCTGTAATTTACCAACAGAAACTAAAAATGGTGATAATTATAATAACTTTAAGAAATTTCTATTAACATATATTAAACAAAACGTGTATATGTAATGTATTTATGTATGTAAGAAAGTATAATAGCTTTAGCTAAATAAACGTTTATTTATTTATTTATGTTTAGTAAAGTTTTAGTGCATATTGCAATGTCCAAAACCTATTTTTTCAAAATTTTTCCACAATTAAATCCCAACCTTTTGTGCACTCATATTACTCGTTATATAAATTATTATAATTTAATCATAAAATATCCATAAAGTAAAAGGAGCAGGGTTGAAAAATTATTAAAATTAAAAAAAATTATATTACAATTCATAAAATATGCTAAAAAACAGTAAAACAAAATAAATTAATAAGTTAAAATTTGTACGCTTCTTATCCAAATATAACGTTTACATGTATAAATAAGTACATATATCTAACTATTATTTAAAACAGCATTAATTACAGGGGAAAAATAAGATTGTTCACAGCAGGAGAAATGAATATCATTATTTATTAATACATTTGGCGCATTATTAACCACTCGACAAGAAAACAACTTCTTAGTGTTTAAATTATTATTTAAACGTGTTTTATTACTTTAAAAAAGCTTTTATTTATTTTTATTGTTTTCACATATCTTCCTAACTAGTCATTTAAAAACAAAAAGCTGTAAAAAAACAATAATACATATTATTTAATTAAAAATGCAATAATTTTATTTTTATTGTGTTTTTACAATTTTATTTAAATATTTTTAGTTTATAAACTATATATATTTATATATAAGTATAATTAAAACACAGGTTTACAAATTTTTTTAATTACAAATTTTTTCAAAGGTTTTTGATTTTTTGACCTCAGAATTCACATTCACAGGTTTTCTAAATTCTAACCGAAAAGTGGAAACACGATTTTGTTTAAAAATGAAGATCATAATAACTTGTTACTCTATCTGAAAGTACTGTTCTTGACTTTTTAAATATCCTTTTTCCTCGAGTTAGGTTTTTTATTTATTTAGCCTTTTTGTAGCTTAACAATTTTTCATATTTTTTCCTATTAAAAAGAAGGTTTTTAAAAGTTGTTCTACTTTTAAACCATATTGTACATAAATGTTTTGGAGAAACACGGCATTTCAATTTTCCAACTAAGTACTACTTACGGGTAAGATTATTTCACATTATTTTTAAGCCAAACTTTAGGGTAGGTAACTTGTACTTTGTTAGTAGGTATCATGGCACGTTTATCGAAGCACACCTACTTTTGAGGGGGTATGCACATTATCCGCTCGAAAACTCGTTTGCGTGCAATCAAATGTACAACAAATAGAAAACAAATAAGCTATGGCGTGCAGCCATTTACATTATTAATAGAAATAGTTCAAGATAACCTATATTCAGGAAAACATATTTTCACTAATACCTGTTTGTTGGAGAAGCATGCTTATTTTTTATTTAAACAAGCTTTAATCCCATTTAGGTTTACACTCAACATTATTAGGAAAACCGGACTTTTAGGCACTTAAAATTTAGGAACAAAATAGACACAAAACATGACCTTTACAATGGATTTATTGCGGGAAAAGTTAATTGAAAATATTGAATAAAAACAACACTGCTTTAAACCATATTGTAAATGACCAATAGAACCCAATAAAAAATAACCAATTAATTCCAGTTGCATTCCTATTGGTAAGTTCCAATGAAGTCAGCAGCTTGGATTGGAAAATACCAATCCATGCTTAGGCTTATCTCTATTGCCAAACTCCAATAGAAATGCACATGGAATGAATTGGTAATTCATAGAGCCAAACCCATTCCAACCAATTAAAACCAATTAATATTTTTAAATTTGGATTAGAAAATACCTAGGTACCAGTTTATTTTTCATTCAAAAATAATTTTAGATCCCAGAAGAATAACCGGGTAAAAACCAGAATTCATTTTTCACAGAAGAGACAAAAAATTTATTGTTACTGAGTAATTTTATTTCTTTATTTTTTTTTGTGATATATGTATGTATTGATACATATAACTTACTATCCCAAAAAAAGTAACAAAAAATAAATAAAATTACTCGGTTATAATCATTTTTTTATCTTTCTTGCAAAGGATGTTTGTATACAAGGCATGGTCGAAGTCGATATTGTTTATGTCAATTTTTTTTATTTTGTCCGCTGTGACAACCATCGTCCCTAAACCTTACACATATAAACATTTTTTTAAGATATAAGTACACTACTATCACTAGGCACTTAACACAGAAATCGACTAATAAAAAAAACTTGTTTGTGTTGTTTTTTCTTTATGATGGCGTCTCAACCTCGTTGGTTTTGCGCAGCTACACGAGAGCCCTCTTGCGATATTTGTATTGTATTGGTAATAACCAATTGGCAGATTTTTCGAATCTTACACTGGGAATGCCCAATTAAATTCAATTGAAAATTACCTATAGGTAGCTTTATCCAATCGAAACCGTTAAAAAACAGTAGAATCCTAATTGGATTTTTCCATATTTGGTATTGGGAATAACCAATAAGCAGATTCCTTTTTCGAATCTTACACTGGAAATGCCCAATTGAATTTAATTGGAAATTACCCACCCAAGCAACAATTTTGGTCGAAATAACCTATTTTCGACCCCCTGTAAGGCAAATTCACGTTACAGTTACGTAATATTTTCGTAAGTGGGGAATAAAAAGTTAGTAAATTTAAGGTATTTTGGAAGTAGAAGAAGGCATTGTGACCAAGACTGTTATTGCAAAGCTGCCCAATTTTAAGTTGCTGTGACGTAAAATAGTGGTAATCTATAACCAATTATCAACCTGTAAGTCCTTTTAGTTCGATCCCACTCTCGGCTATTTTATCTCTGTCAAAATAATGCTAAAAATATAGGTACAAGTTAACAAACACTATTAGGACCATAAATATATCTTTAAAGTCCATTTTTAAAATGGATATTTTGAGTTACCTAAGGGCTAAATTACTGGGCGAGTTGAATTTTGTTGTCAAATATCCTTACTGTAGCGCTAAATAACAGAAGCGCCCTTGAAAATACTTAAGAAAAACATTTTTTTAAAATTTTTGTCAATTTGTAATTTTCCTTATTTTATTTTATGGAGCGCTGAAAAGGTGGTTTTTCAGTTCGTTAGTTTTTTTAAGTTGTATAGAGCCCAATTTTAGAAAAAAAATCTCAAACAGTGGTTAGATAAAATTATTTTTTCCTTTAATACTTTGGTGTAAACTGTTTTGGTTATCAGAAAAGATGGCGATTTCGACTTATTTAACTTAAAAACATAATTTCCCTATAATTTGAACCTGTAAAATAAATTTCCCTAATGTTCAGTTAAAATAACCTAAATTACTGCCTATGTAGTCGATATGTCTTAACAAGGGAATAAATATTGTGAGGTCTATTAGCAATTGCACAATAATGCCCTATTTTTAACCATAAATCTTATTTTCAACCATAAAGTAAATTAGTGCCCAGATTTCGACTTTGTAGGCCATTATCATAATTGCGCATGCGTATAATAAAACTGTCAACAGCTGTAGCACGCCTAGTTGCTCGTGTGTATATATACACACGAGCAACTAGGCGTGCTACAGCTGTTGACAGTTTTATTAACTATAGTTAACAATGGGAGACTATTTTAAAATAGTTGCTATAATATATTATAGCAACTATTTTAAAATAGAATAAATAAAAGAATGAACAAGTGTACTGTGGAATACAGTTTTATTAAGTGGGAAGAAGATGGTAACGTGAATTAATGATGATGTTTTTAGTAAGGTTCTGTCGTCTTTAGGCAAATCAAGACCACATGTGGTTGCAACCTCTAAGAATATTCAACAAATGCGTTGTGGCATCTAGGTTTATTTTATGAGACAACGCCCAATTAGTTAATTCTTCTATTAGATAAAGCTTTTTGCCTAACAGTTCTTCTTCCCTTTTGCTAAAATTATCTTCGCAAGAGATAAAATCAATTTGCCCTTCGTTAAAAGTGTTCCGATGTGTTTTCACAAAAAATATTTTCCGTACAAACTGATTTCTTGATAGTAAGTGGACCGGTTGAAACACTGGATAAGTTTACAGCATTATTAACATTCCTTTTCGTAATATTAAACATTTTTTCAACTTGCGATAATAGCTAGTAGTCAGCCTGTACGGCTTAAAACACTTTCGCGACATCTTGCTAGTTCCAGCGCTCACAACTCTAAATTCTAATTAAGTCCAAAGGACCTAAATGAGGTGGTAAATTCGACCTCTATATAACCGCATCGACTTAGAAGACCAATATTGTAGTAAGGTATATATAAATAGGTAAAACTTGGCCCGACTCCTGACCAAAACATGCCTTAACCAAAACTTCAGGCAATTAGGGTTAGAATTACTTAATTTGTATTTACGAATTTTGTACGAATAGTTGGTTGAAAATTGGTAAATTAATAGACTAACGGTTATCCCCTGTGATTTACCATTAAGGATATAAATACATATAGGTACACTCTTAGAAAAGACCTGGTATTTGTAACTAACGTATTATCGTTGGGGTAAAACTGTTGCAGAAAATAAAAATTTTTGTTTTTTGTAATCAGTACCTTTATATGTGTAACTGCTTGCATCATTACCTGAAAAGATTTAGTTTTGTTGTTGAGTATTATTTACTGCAAAAAGGCGATTAAGTTATTTTAACTGAAACTTTGTGTTGGCTAGAAGTATTGACAACATTATCTCAAAAAAATCATTTCGGCGGTATAATGTTTTTGTTGGACCAAATATTTAAGTAATATTCTCAACTGACTGAAATTAGTCCGTGGAACTAACGGTTCGGTTGTATAAACTATGCGTCACTTTTCACACAGCTAAGACACCAGCGGTGTGAAACAAAGTGTCAGTTGGGGATGTTGTCTCTGTAGGTTAATGCAACTGCAAACTCTGCATTTCGCGCGCGATTTGTCCAGCCCGGCGCGTGCTTTAATTTTAACCTGTAAACAAACGGTGTTGCACGCCGCGGCGTCCAGACTTCGGTGGTGTTTGTTCTTTTGTATTTGTGTATCAGCTCGTGTGTAGTGTATATTTTAGGTAAGAAACTAGTTTATTACAATGAGTCATTTGCCCCTGTAAATTCAGTGGCGACATACTTTTTAACTATTCATATATATAAGAATATATTCTTATGTGTTGGTTACTTATAGATATCTCGAACAAATAATATGGATTAGCGGACTGAAGTAGCAGATTTATTAGGAACATGGGGTTTGCCTGAATTGGTTCCAGTTTTTAAAGATTAGGTATTATTATTGCACTCCTTTAATTACACTATTGTAGTTTTGGGGTCCGAAAAAAAATCCAAAAATGTGAAAATGCCATTCCGACTGAAAATGGCCTCCTGAATCCAATGGTGCCACCAAAAGTCTCCATCACGTCGGAATTTCGAGAATTTTTTTGTTTTGTTTTGTTACAGCTCAAGTCGCATTTTTGGTATAGGGCCTATACTATAGGCACTCACACTCAAAATTTATCGAATGCTTACCCCTGTTATCATGCAAATATGTTACGTTGTACCTAAGAATCATTGTTAAGTTGTTAAACAAAGGCTTGCACTTCACGTAAACATCACGGTTTACTGAAGAAGTATAGTCAACTTTCATCTTAGTGTACCTATCTGTGTATATTTACCAAAGAATCCTTTTTGTTTTATTGTTAAAATATTTATAAATGTTTTCTTAGAGTAATTATTAATTTTTGTTATAATGTTTAAACCAAAATTTGGTGTTTTCAGATATATATAATAAATATTTATAAAACGGACGGGCATGAATTTCCTTTCTCTATTTTTTATAATATTTACACAAAAAGTGTTATATTTACTAAGCAGGTATGTACTGTGGAATAATATCAATTTGTTGTTGCTACTAATGCAAGCATTTAATATTAAATATAACTTAGTTACAGTACAAAACAAATTTATATTATATCAACTATTAAATTCTTTAAATGTACCTTTTTTCATGTAATTTCAATTAAAAAATAAATTCCTGCATGATACAATGTTTGTTGCGATAAATAGCAAGTGCAGTTGTTACAACTTAGACGCTGCTAAAATGACAGACTAATGTGATTGCATTAAATATCAATTATTTGTATGAAAAAAAAACTAATTTCGATGCACTTAAACTTGTTGGTTGGAGCTACCAATATTGGCTGTTCCGACAACAAACTGTAAAAACAAATTTGTATTAGTTCCCACAACATATTTTTTTGTTGTGCCTATTTTCACTAATAAAATTGGTTCTGGGAACTAAATTTTCATTGCAAATACCAGGTCTTTTCTAAGAGTGTAGATGAAGAGGGGTACATTAGGTAACTGGGACCAATTATTTTTACTATAAAGGCAGGGAAAATGTTGGTAACTAGTAATGGGTAACGTATCCATAATTGGACCAGGAAACAAAAATTTGAAGTCCGAGGGCTTTGAGGGAATATGTGCAAGCCAAAAAGAACCAGTTCTTTAGATATTTTTCGCCCACAAATAAATGTCGACCTCAAACACAAAAGTTTGGTTAAATTTTTGTAAATTTCAACCCTTTTAGGGCAATTTGGTGCTAGTATAGACACTATTCTACTTATTTTGTTGCTTGGGTATGGGTAGCTTTATCCAATCGAAACCAATAAAAAAACATTAGAATCCTAACTGGACTTTTCCATCATGGAAAATACCAGTAAAAACCAATTTCGGTTTTATATCGCGCCCAATTAAATCCAGTTAAGTCCAATTCAGACCCATTGTTGTTTCGCTACACGGTAGTTTTTTCAGAATAAGTACAAAGTTAAGTGACGGTATTTAAATTTATATTAACTAATTCAGGTATTTAAAAAGTACGTAAAGTACAAGAAAGGCACTTTATTTTAACGGTTGTATGACATTTGGCAACTGTCAACTAACTTAAAACTAACTTCAGCCCGTGACTAAAAACCTGTTGCTAACTTCAGCCCGTGACTAAAGCGCCATAAAGCCACAACTTGTCAATGTGTATTTAAAAGGTCACATGGAAACATGTACGATAAAGGGTGTTTTAAAGGTGGGAGTAGAAAAAATAGTTTTTTTCGTGATTTTGTCATTCCAGATAATATATTATTTAAATAAAACTCGTTTAAATATATATTTTCTTTGCAAATAGCTTACATTTTAATGTGTCCTTACGGTGCACGTCAAATAATAATTAGCATCTAATTAATAACTATATTTATAGCTATTAAACAGTTTGTGTGGTGTATATGTTTACATAAAGCAGTAAAATTAATGTTAAAAAGGCTATTTAATATCATTAAACACAATTTTATGTAAATCCTGGATAAGGAGTTTTTAAATTTTAAATTATTCAAACAAAATTAATTGAAACGTAATTAATTATGACAATTTAATTAGAATAAAATAAATCCAAATAAACTAAATATTAATATGTTAATTCAATCAGTATTAATCCATATGAAAAAATATATGTAGGTATATTAAAATAAATTCTATTTTTTGTAAAACATTTACTTGTTATGAAAGTCGAGTAAATTTATTGCTAATTTAACCAAAACCCAACCGGCTTTGGATAATCTAAATACGATACCAAACATACAAAACTAGGCAAAAATAAAAATAAAACAAACGTTTCGATGTATTTTTATTTAATACAAAGCAAATTTAAAATAAATCTGGTACAAAATCCAATTTATATGTACATTATTTGCATACATAAATTAAACAAAATGATTTACATATTAATTTTTAATGCGCCGCTCCCTCACTGTTTCGATAAATCATACAGATAATCGAATTGCGCCCTATAACACTTATACATAGTGGATTACAATGCCAAGTATAAATAATGTTTGATAACATTCGTGATGTAAATAAAAAGCGGCCAAGACTGTTTTTTTATTCGCTATTATTTGCGTTTGTTTAGTACCTACTAAAAAATACTATAAAACCAAAAGTTAAAACTTTTGGTTTTATAGTATTTTTTCTACTCCCACCTTTAAAACTCTTAAAACTTCTCGTATATGTTTTCATGACACTAAGTGACCTTTTAAATGTACATTGACAAGTTGTGGCTTTATGTCGGGCTAAAGTTTTAAGTTAGTTGACAGTTGTCAAATATCATTCAATCGTTAAAATAAAGTGCCCATCTTGTAAAATAATACTAAATTATTTTAATACAAAAATATTAAATAGTTTATCAACGCCAATATTTGAAAAGTTTTTATGAACCTTTTAATTTCGCCGGCAGTAAACTAGATTTAACTTAAATTTTGGGTGGAGTTCCCATAAAACATTATGTTCACTTTAACTGTAAAAAACTGTTGTTAGTGTATTTTCAAGGGGTAGGTAAATTTCGATTTACACATACAAATTTGATATTTTCACCGACGCGCCAGTAATACAGACTCCCATTTTTACGGTTACTCTATTTTTGTATATATGTCGCTCCATAAAAAAATTAAATTTAAATACTCATAAATTATAAAAATAAATAAGCTAATATGGCGTAAGGAATCTATAACAAAATTTTAAATAAATCGTAAATTCCTCCTTGAAAATGGACCAACAACCGTTTAAATCCGATATAGAATCAGTTTTTTACAGTAAAAGTTACCCGAAGTTACTAAAGCAGGGGCTTCGGCAACTACTAGTAATATACTTAGTTTGCTTCCGGCTAAATCAAAAGGCCAGTACAAACGTTCATTTAAGACAAAACGCGCCAAACCTGCCACATATCTGCCTCAAATTCAGCAATTTTTAAAAAACAATGGACCACCGTATAATCCTCATAGTTTTGATAAACAATACCGTGGAGAAAATATAATTAAAAAAATGTTATTTCCTAAAGGGTATTTCCACTGTAACGGGTGCGACACTGACACTGCGCTTTTTCATGATAATAAAGTGCACTGTTATAAAAATAAGATTTGTTAACATGAGTTTGTAGTTAGTTAATTTTATTTTATAAAATTTTTACAAAATTTTTTGTAAAGGTAAAATGCAATTTTGTAAGCATTTTGTTAATTTCAAAGGTTACAGATTAATTTGTTAATGTTTAACAAATTATTCCGTTGAAAAAGTACACGTGATTTCAGGCAGCCAATCAAAACATTTCCAAACACACTTATCAACAAGTTGTGTAAAGGGTGTTTATAATATTTAACGGTGACAGGAGTGTTTATAATGTTCTTATTGGTTTTCAAATTAAAATTAGGCGATATAATGAAGTTTAAGTAAACCAGTAAGTGTTTTAGTAGTACTGATAGTTATATTGTACCAAATTTCTATATCTGATGATTTCAGAATGGTGTGTTATTTAATTTTATGTATGTTATTTTTGTGTTCATTTATGTAAGTTTGTGTTAATTTTGTTTTATTTAGAAAATTGTTTAATAAATCAACATTTCTTATAACAAATTCTCTTTTTTTAAAGTTTCCAATTTACAACAAATACTTTTGATACTGGGTCTACATAAAAGTTTGTAAAAAATACAAGATTTATGGTTGAAATTGACATGGAATTTTGTTATTAAATCTACAAAATATCTGTAATAATTACAAACTACTTATTCAATCAGTTAACAGATTACAGTTGGTTGTAAACTTAACAAAAAGTTATGTGGACCTGGATTAACATTAAATCGGGTTATTATTTGGTTAAAATTAACAAATATTTTTTTACTGTGTGCTTATTCAGATATATACAAAAATAGTATAAAAAATTAGATAATCGAACAAAATGTAAATAAAAACTTGTATAGAAACCAGGCGAGCCATTATAAAATCGGAAAATGCGACCAAAGTTGATCCTGTAAAATTTTGGATGAAAGCATATATGTATATATATATAGTAAAAAATGTTTGTATAAAATTTGATTATTGTATACTTTATTTTTTAAAATTTTATCGAGTACTAAAACTCTTCCGTGTTTATTCTTAAAGTTAGCTTCTTAGAAATAGAATATACGAATATTTTAAGGTTATAAACGTCATTAAACTATTTAACTTCGGATATAGTTCAGACCAAAAAGTACCCACCACTTTGACATTGGAATATACATAATTGTGGTTAGAAAAAACATAAACATAGACATAAAAGTTATTATGCAAAGAAGAACAAATATATGCTACAAATAGACATAATAAAACGAGTACAAAGAAACAGAGAAACATCATGATGTTTCTCTGTTTCTTTGTACTCGTTTTATGCATGAACCTATAAATATGAACAGCAAACATTATCAAGAAATGAACTTAAACGAAAAAAAGAGGAAATTAAACATGCAATAAATAGTCAAAGCACCGGAAATACGGAATAACAGCTGAATTGATTTAATTCCATCTTACATTATACGTTAGGGTATTCTAAATCCTATTAAACAAAATATGGGAGGAACAAAAAGAAACATCCGCATGTGATAATTGAAGACAAATTACATATTTAAGCGCTGAAAGCAAGTTAATGACAAAAATAATAATAAATATATTTATTATTTTTTTGTCATTATTTTGCTCTATAGAATGAGAAAATTGTCAGATAGGAAAATACTAAAAAACCAAGCCGGCTTTGTGTTAATAGTATTTATTGAATAAATACATCGTACAATGTACGACGTACATTTATGGTAACCATATATGCAAACTAAGACTTATTTTAGAAGGAGTAGCTGAAAAAAATATTTTATCGATTTTGAGAAGGCATTTGATTGAGTTCCTAAAGATTTGTGTTTGTCCTATTGTGTAATAGTCCTTCGGAGGAGACTTTAAGCCCGCGGTCTGTTCCTACCCCTAACCCGCACAAGCCATTCAATTGGCTTATGGGACTTCTTAAGAAGTAAGGGTGGAACTAAAAGAGCACTTTTCCATATAAACTTTGTATATAAACTGTGTTAAAAATAGAAAATAGATGCTTTAAAAAGGGTAAATAGCAAAGATAAAACATAAAAGAAAACTTTATGAAGAAATTGGACTAGAAAAGGGAGTGTATCAAGGCTGTAGGATGTCATAATAATTATAGATTGGGTTATGGAAGCAACAGAAGATGTTGGAAGATCAAGAACTCGATAATGATATCTGCCTCCTGGCGATGAAAATTAACACAAAAAAGACAAAACTGCTACCAAATAAGGAAACAAAGCGCAACACAAAATGTTAAACCAGATTGTTTTTTTCTAATTTAATAGTAAAATTCTCGCTGGGTTTGTAAAAGTTGGCTCGAATTTTTTGGGTGTTTTTAAAGTGACCATGTTGGCAAAAATTCATCTTAATATTATTTAAAGTCCCTTATCGCGGTTTTCTATTTATTATTTTTTAAAATAACATGGAAAAAATTTTTAACTTTAAAATGGACTAAAATTATCAGAAAAGATATATTCTGGTCATTTATATTTTTATGGTAAATCTACTTGTTCAAAAGTTATTTAAGCTTAAATAGAATTTATGGTAAATAAAAGATTTCTTACTGTTTATAAAAAAAACTATCGTCATAGGATTTATTTGTAGATCATTTTATTTTTTATAAAATATGTTATTTTATAATTTTAAAACCAACAGTTACTGCTTTTTCAAATTAATATTTTTGGTTAGAATAACAATTAATTTCAAGAAAATAGCAATTTTATTGCAAAAAATTCATTAGAAAATAAAATGATCTACTAAAAAATAACTGATTATAAGTCATATTTGACTAATTGTCATAGCGAAAAAGCAGTCACTAATAACACTGTGCGACAAATTTTGACCTTACAATTTGAACTGGGATGAAATGTGGAAAAATCGAATCTATGCAACCCTCAAAACTAATATTTAAAGGGGTTTTGCTAGTTTAGCTCGAATAATGGAAATATACAGGGTGTTTCTTTTAACTTGAGACAGCTCAATATCTCGAGAAATACGCATTTCACGGAAAAATGTCTTAAATAAAAGGTTAATGTGACCAAAGGGGACATTATTTGGTGCTACCGATAGCCACCCCCTACCCCTCCTTAAGGGTGAAACTTTGGAAAATCAAATGGAATGACCCGGTTTTCACACAGTTTGGTAGTACATAAAAAAATGAATAACATTTATTTAAAAGTTTTTTTCAATTTATCAACAGATGGCGCTGTAATTCAAAATTTAAGAAAAAGGAGTTTCCTTGTAAAATGTATTATTTGAAACGTTTGAAAAACAAAAATTAACATTAAATCAACAATAGTCGGCTCTGAAAACAATTTATAACAAATGTTCGAAATGTCGTCCTTCCATTTCAACACATTTTTGAATGCGGGTAATGAATTCTGGCACACAACGCGCCAACATTCGGGCGGTATCGCATTCCATTTGACTTTCCAAAGTCACCCCCCGTTTCACCCTTAAGGAGGGGTAGGGGGGTGGCTAGCGGTAGCACCAAATAATGTCCCCTTTAGTCACATTAACCTTTTATTTAAGACATTTTTCCGCGAAATGCGTATTTCTCGAGATATTGAGCTGTCTTAAGTTAAAAGAAACACCCTGTATATCTCCATTATTCGAGCTAAACTGGTAAAACCCCTTAAAGGATTTTTTTGGGGGTTGCCTAGATTCGATTTTTTCAGATTTGATCCCAGTTCATTTTTTGTGTTGCACAGTGTAATTAGTCAAATTCAAGTAAATGAAATAGTCAAATTAGTAGATTTAAATTTAAAAAAAGTTTTGACCCAGCCGGATATTTAACTCAGGTCTGTAACTTGTCAAGCTTGTCAAGCTGTTGTCATAACTAAAGCCCGGATTTTAAGGCATTATGCTTATCGTTTAAATTACAAGCAAATTTACGTAAATTAAACAAATAAATAAATTATATAAAAAAAATTAATAGAGCATTCATTTATTATGCTTTTTTTGCTTTTTTTAAATGTTAATGCATATTTAAATTTTTATGCTTATTTAAACTTTTTTGAATATAATATTTGTTTTCATAATATATTATATAGTAAATACTCAGATTTTAATGTATAATTATTAATTAATAAACCAAAATATATATAAATTATCTTCTTTAGGTTTTAATTATAAGTAGGTTTAATTTTTCAGTGGCGGCATCTATGAGTTAAAGACTTAATTTAGTTAATAAAATTTGTATCACACTTTTGCGCCTTTGGGCCACCAAGAAGAAGAAGGAAAATAAATTTCAATTTATTTGAAAAGTAAGGTTATGTCAAAAAATAAATAAAATAAAAATTGTAGATCTTTTTATTATCTACAACTTATATATTTAACTTTTTTTGATCCGAGCTATAGTTTTCTTTTTATTAACAAAAAACCGTTTTTTTATGTGTCGCGCAATACAAATTAATGTTTTAACAATAGTAATAATAAAGGTACCATATTTTGAAAACATGTTTTTTATGTAAAATTTGACGGAGAATACGATAAAAATACTAAAAACTTAATACGAGGTGGGGGCCATTGTTAAAAATTGATTTAAACAATGAAATTGTTAATAACAATATGAATTTGTTAATAATATTTATTAAAAATATTTTTTTATCAAAATTCAGTCCTTTAGCTTTAAAATGAAAAAAAAAGAAGTTTGTAGCTCAAATATAACCAGAGTTATAAATTTTTGAAAATGAGTCTCCAAGCCAAAAAACTCGTTATTCTCAAATTTTCGATAGCTTGTATTATCGAAAATATGCGAGAGAAAAAAAATTCCTCGGACACGTATCTCTTATTTTTCGACATAGAATCCGTAAAAAAAGTTTCAGCCAAATCTGAGATGTGTCGGTCAAAAAGTGTTCGGTTTGTAAAAGAATTACCCATATACCGGAAGAAAGTACACTTCGAAGAAATTATCTCAGCTTAGTATACAACGAAACCATCCATGAAATCAAAGAATTAATTGGAAGTAACTATATTTGGTTTACAGTTGACGAAACCACTGATGCTTGTGGAAGATATATTGCAAATCTAATCATAGGAGTTCTTAATGAAGAGGTTCCAACCACGGGATATTTAATCTGTTCCAAGGAACTGGATGCCACAAATAACAACACAGTTTCGAGATTTATAAATGAAGCACTAATAAACTTTTACTTACCAGAATCAGTCCCCAGTGACAAAATTTTACTTATGCTATCGGAAGCTGCAGCTTATATGGTAAAAACCGCCTCAAATTCAAAAGTGTTTTATGGCAATCTAATTCATTGTACTTGCCTAGCTCATGGGTTAAATAGAGTCGCTGAAACCATAAGACAATAATTTCCTCTTGTTAATGAACTTATAAAAAAATGGTAAAAAAGTTTTCATTTAGGCTCCTTTGCGGCTGCAACTCTTTAAAGAACAACTACCTAATACTCCACTACCACCTGAACCAGTTTTGACGAGATGGGGAACTTGGTTAGATGCTGCATTATATTATGCAGATAATTTTGAAAATTTCAAAAAAATTATATTCGAACTGCCTGAGGCAGCAAGTAAGTCAATTAAAGACTGTCAAGTCGTTTTAATTGAAAAAGAATTAAAAAATAACTTAGCCTTTATTAAAAGTAACCTAAGTTTTGTGAGTAAGACAATAAAGCTCCTTGAGAAACAACAAATGTTACTGGTTTCATCTATCAAAACTATTAACAATTTCGAAGATGCCATTGACAATATTCCTGGACCAACCGGTGAAATATTAAAAAATAAGCTTAAGGATGTCTTGTCTAAAAATGAAGGCTTTCAAAAATTAAAACCAATAGCTATGGTTTTGGAAGGAAGTATTGTTTTGGACTTACAAATGCATCCAGCACTTATGACAAAATTTAAGCATGCGCCTATAACAAGTGTTGACGTGGAGAGAAGTTTTTCAGCTCACAAAAACATTTTAAGTTATAGCATTTAGTTATTGCTTCTTTCTACAGAAACTAATGTTTGGATATACTTTTATATTTTATTTTGTTATAAAAAAAATTGTTTATTTAGTATATTTTAATTTTTTAATGCTTATTTTTATGTTTAACGTATAGAAATTATTTACATTTAAAATGTTAATAAAGAATAAATTTGTTTAATTTTTTATGCATTTTATTGATTTTTAAGCACTTCTTATGCCTTTAAGATTTTTTAGCATTTTTTAAGCTTATTTTATGCCTTTTTTTAAAAAATTAACTGCTTTTTAAGCGCTTATTTCAGGTTTTTTTAAGCTTTTTAATCCGGGCTTTAGTCATAACCCATTCGGCTATCAGCCGCTCTTATAAAAATCAATTTTATTAGTCAATAAATATTGTTCATAATACTTTAAAGTTGAATATATTATTTGTGTTGCTGTTTTGAGCTAAACTTTTTGCATCTTTATTTGTTTTTATGGTTCATTTAACCATGGAGCTTAGGTATATGCATTTAATTCAAATAATACTTTGTTGTTGGCCGCAAACGATTAAAGAAATTAGTTACTTTTAACTCTTAGAAATAGTCAAAGATGGTGACTAATCTTAAATTAGTCAAACTTTAACTATTTACGTAGTAAAAAATAACTATTTAAAAGTGAAAACGACTATTTTATTAGTAAAAAATCCTGGTACTAATTCAAATAGTAGAATTTTGACTTTTTTAGAGAGTATTAAATATTACTTTAATATCAGTCAAAACAAAACGTCAAATTTGTTTTGTCTATTTCGATACTTCCAAAAGCTAGACACAGTTTACATTTACTATTACACTTTGATAAACAAAAACAGAAAAACGAGTTCTTAACACATTGTTAACATAAAAATTAAAAGGCTTGCAAAAATCCCTTATTTGATGCTTCAAAGAATTTCTTAGTAGCACTAAAAACTATGCATCTAAAAAATCTTAGTAGCATTAAAATAGGCAAAAGATATTATACATTTAAAAGTTTTACAATTAATATTGGACACCCTGTATAATAGGGTGGGTTGAAAACAAAATTTTTGTTTGGTTTTCTTAGCATGGGGTAGAATTTGTACCTTATAAAAAAAAATTAAAAAAAAATTTTTTTATTCAACATCTTGAGGTGGCCCACTCGTTTTTTAAATAAATATCAAATGGGTTAGTTCCAACGGAAAATTCTTTTTTTGTTCTAGAATCTGTAGGGCCAATTGGAAGTCAAAAGTTGAAAAAGTTTTTTTTCCATTGTTTTTGTAATTTAAGTAAAAAATTAAATAATAAAATTCACTTTCTTTTTTATTAGAATAAAAGTTGAGTGAAAAAAATCACATTCTACAGTTTTTACATGTTTTCCACGATTTTGGACCAAAAAAAGAATTTTCCGTTGGAACTACCCCATTTGATTAAATATTATTTAAAAAACGAGTGGGCCAAGATGTTGGGTAAAAAAATTTTTTCTTTTGAATTTTTTTTTTTTATAAGGTACAAATTCTAACCCCATGCTAAGAAAAAAACAAACATTTTGTTTTCAACCCACCCTACTGTATAATTCAAATACGGTCCTAAACAAATATTTTATAAATTTTTAAATTTGAAAATCGATATGTTAGCTCATTAAAAGTTAATTCTTCAATTAAAATCTGTTTAATAATACTTAAGGAACAACGTTATTGAGTTTTTCATTGCTAATGCTCATTGCTAAATCTTATACATTTCTTTTAATTGTATTTGTTTACAACATTTACAAAACAAATTAGCTTATTTTCCAGTTAACGTACTTCCTTTGAATAAAAGCGTAATTTCGCTTTGAATAATTAAGAATGGCGATAAAAGTTTTAAAGCTTGTGAAAAATGTATTTGGGTAATCACTTAAGCACACGAAATAAATTTCCGCATAAAGATGCGCGTCAATGTTTATATTTAAGTGTTTAGCTTTCTTCGCCTATCTACAACCGACACAGAAAATTAATTTAGTTATAAGCAAAAGCTATTATGTCTGCGGAAGCGGTAAAAAATGGAATAAACAATGAACCGTTATTGGAAAACACTCTGCTCTCTATATTAAAACGTCCCACAAAATCCCATCCCATTTTCGTTGGCAAAAACTGCCGAATGCGGGCCGTAGATTCACGTTTTTATACCTTGGTTCCGTACCCTTCTAGCCGGAGCTAAAGACCTTGATAGTTTTTATCAACTGCACTGCCAACTTTACTAAGTAGTCATTTATCATTGTAACAGTGCAACTTTTATATAATGCCGCGGTCTCTACAGCACCGTTGAAAAATGAGGCGCGCTCAAAAAGTTTTCCACCGTTTGTTATAATTATTATAGTTTTTAACGATATCAAACAGACGCATTATAGCATCGTTTACTAAAAACTTAATATTCATTAAAACTTTTTTTAAACACAACCGAAAAAAAAAATAAAAAATCAAAATTAAACAAAATAATTATAAAATTGTAAAATACTATTAAAGAAGCTTGAGATAAATTTATCAAAACGGCAGCTCCATCAAAAGAGAAAAATGTATCTTTTTTAGTTTGGTCTAGCCTTGTCTAGTCTTATATAGGAAAAAATCTCATTTACACACATCCCAAAAAGTTCATTGAAATTTATGATACATACTAACATAACGTTAGCAATTTGTATAATTTTTTGTTAGAAAAAACTTAGAAATTTGTTTAATTTCCTTCCGTTCTTTAAATAACAAAAAATTATACAATTAGTAATTTGTATAATTTATTGTCAGCAAACTAGATAAATTTGTAAAATTTATTTTTATTTACATAACACAAAAACATTTTCTTACCTTAGCAGTTTGTATAATTTATTGTTATTTAATTTATTTTTAGAATTGTAACGTTATTTACAAAACAAAAAATATACAATTATCCAACGTTAGCAACTTTTATAATTTATTGTTAAGAATCTACCGCTATTACATAATACAAAACCACGTTAGATACTCTCTAAAAATGAATTAGTCGGAAATGACTAATGTAATAGTTATTAGTGGCTGCTTTTTCACTTGTACCATGGTTAACCATAGAAAACCATGGTATCCCAAAAATTAACAGCCAATTCTTATGTAAAATTGTCCCCTGAATCCGAAAATACCGTAAAAAATTATTAAAGTGAAGCAGTTTTTGAGATATAGTCAATTCCATTTTAAATGGAAACTAATAACCATTATATTAGTCATTTTTGACTAACTAACCAAGCCCCATTCATGAACCCCAATTAAATGGGGTTATTACTAAATCCCTGGTTTAGTGGACTCGGTATTGTACTTAGTTTTGGATCAGCCTAATGTCTCTCAAAAAAAAATGTTTTCCCTTCTTGTCCCGCACGCCACTAGCCTAAATCGGTCGTATGGCCCGGTCCGGCGACAAAATTCCGGGAGTGGCCTTAACCATCGACACTGTCATCCACGGGGTGAAAATTCGGATCCACCTAACACAGGTAATGATGTGCAGTGGCGGGATAAGTAGGAGAACTGAAAGGGGGTAAAATAACCATGGGAGATCACTGTAAGGCGTTGCCCATGGAGCCAATACGTTCCTATACGCATACTCATACTCATATTGTAAGAAACCTAACGTTATTACAAATAAAAAACCATACAAGTATCTAACGTTAGCAATTTGTATAGTTTGTAGTTAACAAATCTTATGTTATAAATTTGTATAAATTATAATATTATTAACTATCGCCGACGGTGGTCTAGTGGTTAGTGCTGCTGACTACCAGCCGGAGGTCGTGGGTTCGAATCCCACCAGGGGTATGGCTGTTTATTTGTGTTTGTCCTGTTGTGTATTAGTCCTTCGGAGGGGACTTTAAGCCCGCGGTCCGTTCCTACCCCTAACCCCCACAAGCCATTCAGTTAGCTTATGGGACTTCTTAAGAAGTAAGGGTGGAACTAAACGAGCACTTTTGTATATAAAAGAGCACTTTTGTATTACATATTAAAATAGTACAATTATCTAACGTAAGCAACGTAGCAAATTTCTATAATTTATTTTTAAAATCCTAACGTTATTTAGAAAAGAAATACAATTATTTAACGTCAGGAATTTGTATAATTTATTGTTAGAAACCTAAAGTTATTTCATAACAAAAAAATATACAATTATAACGTTAGCAATTTGTATAATTTATTCTTACTATCTAAAAATGATTTAGTTTAAAATGACTAATTTAATGGATATTTGTGGCTGATTTATCACTTGTACCATGATTAACCATGGTATCCCAAAATTTACCAGCCAATTCTTATGTAAAATTGTCCCCCGAATCCAAAAATACCGTAAACAATTATGAAAGAGGAGCAGTTTTTGAGATAAATTCAATTCCATATTAAATGGAAAATTGACTATATCTCAAAAACTGTTTTACTTTTTTAACTTTTGGCGGTATTTTCGAATTCAGGGGACAATTTTACATAAGAATTGGCTGTTAAATTTTGGTATACCATGGTATTCCATGGTTAACCATGGTACAAGTGAAAAAGCAGCCACTAATAACTATTAAATTACCGTAAACACGGGTGGCTTTAGCTCACTTTCAAACTTAAGCGTAAAATTTTTGTGGTTTTAACAATCATAAACATTAAATTTTGTATACCAAAATTTGAGTCTTGAGTTGCTCTTTCATAATAACTATGTTATAATATTACATAGGGTTGAGTTTCAAAAATAAAAATTAAAAACTGGGTGTGCAAAGGGTTGCGGGTAACTTTGTCTCACAGTGAATTTTCCATATAAAATTAACTCAATAGGTATTTTATTTTATTTTTATTAGACACGTGTTAGCAGCGACATATATCTATTGCAAGGGATTACCGATATAAAAAATCGACCTGTACGAGTTAACCAAGGATCATCATTCCAAAGGATTGCGCATAATATAGAAATTGTAACGCGTGTATTTCTAAAAGTTTTGCACTGAAGCGATATATACAATTTTAAAGTGTAATACAAAAAAAGTTTATATACAAAAGTGCTCTTTTAGTTCCACCCTTACTTCTTAAGAAGTCCCATAAGCCAACTGAATGGCTTGTGCGGGTTAGGGGTAGGAACGGACCGCGGGCTTAAAGTCCCCTCCGAAGGACTAATATACAATAGGACAAACAATAAATAACAATAAATAAATCCCATTTCTTTCTTTAAAACACTGATTTTCCTGTAATATAAACTCAATAGAATCGCTCAATTGACAACAAATTATAAATGTTAATTTTATCGAGCGCGAAAAGATTTTTCATAAAAGGGTTAAAGCCCATATTTTATAGATTATGTTACAAATTTGTACTGGGGCTTATTCTAGAGTGGATATTTAATAGAATTATTTTTAAAAAATAATAAAAAAATTAAAATTGTTTTTAATTTTATTTATTTTGCATGAAATTATCCAACATTTGATATAATTATTATTAAAATTGCTTAAAAATTAACAAATTCACAGACTAACAATTGGTCTTAATTTTAAGAAAACTCAAATTAGCACGACTATATTTTGTGAATAATCGTCAAAAATTTCGAATAACATGTTCAACTCTCTTAAAATGAATTAGTCAAAAATAACTAATCATAAATCATATTTTACTAATTGACAGAACTCAGTTCTATCGCTTGTCAAGCTGTTGTTATAACCAATTCACTCATATAAAAATCAATTTTATTTGTCAATAAATATTGTTCATAATATTTTAAAGTTGAATATATTATTTGTGTTGCTGTTTTGAGCTAAACTTTTTGCATCTTTGTTTGTTTTTATGGGCCATTTAACCATGGAGCCTATAATACTTTGTTGTTGGCCGCAAACGATTAAAGAAATTAGTTACTTTTAACTCTCAGAAATAGTCAAAGATTGTGACTAATTTTAAATTATAATAATAATAATAATAATAATAAAACGACTTTATTTGATATAAAAAGTAATACATCAAAAGGGCGAAGTTTGATCATGGATCATTCTTCCACTTAACACCGTCTATACATAATGAATTTTTATTTATAAAAAAAAAATCAAAACAAAATAAAACTAATAATTAAAATAAAATATTGTGTAATACAAAAATAAAAATAAAAATCAAAATTATAAACAAAATAGTTTAATCAAGAACAAATCATAGTGAAAAATAGTTTCTTAACAAAAAAAATAATAAAATAAAATAAAAAAGAATAAATATATTATGCGTTTTGCTTCTCAAGGAATTCAGTTTTCAGAACAAAGCGAAAGGTATTAATAGATAGTTTTGTATTTTTAAAACTTGACTTCAACGTGTTATAAGTCTTAACTGAGAGATAACTGAAAGATTTCTGAAACAAAGCCGTGGTGTGGTGGGGCATGGTTAAAGTAGATCCGTTACGTATGTCACGATCATGGGCTTCACTTCGATACTTTAAATTTTCTCTTAAATATTGTGGTAATGAGGTTTTTAGCGTTTTAAACACAAGACAAGAAAAATTAAGTCGAAATACATTTTCCATATTTAACCACTTTAGACGTTTAAAATAGGGAGATATGTGGTCAAATTTTCTAACATTAAATACAAAACTGCAACAAGAATTTTGCATCTTTTGAATTAGATTTTTAGTCAAACTTTAACTATTTACGTAGTAAAAAATAACTATTTAAAAGTGAAAAAGACTATTTTATTAGTAAAAAATGTTGGTACTTATTCAAATAGTAGAATTTTGACTATTTCATTTTAAGAGAGAAAATAATTTGTGATTTTAAAATTATAAACCCATATCGGGAAATAATCTTGCCAAATATAATTCCAAATAAATTTCGTCTTTATATTTTTTTGTGTAAAAAGATTTTCCCAAATAGTTCGAAACTTCAATCGCCAAACATTAAATTAAATCTTGTTTTGACGCGGCTTTCCTAGGTGGCGCCCGTCACTGTTAGATATCATTCATTGTGGCTTCAATTAAATAACAATTTAATTCAACAATTTCTTATGTTTTAACCAACTAAGTTTTAATACGGATTTAATAAAATCACAATTTAATTCAATGACTTCTTATGTTTGAACTAATTTTAAGCAGGTTTGCACAAATAAAAGTAAGACAATCATTCATTTGATCATAGCTATAATTCAGGTATTGCAAATACAGTATACCATTTGCTCAATGGTTAACCCATTCACAATATAAAAGCTTTTTTTCTGTGTACAGATTTCCAAGTTAGAAATACTTCTGCGAGTTACTCTATTTTTTATAGATATCGTATTTAATTAAAATAATTTTTAGATAATAATAAGTATTTGTAGTGGAAAAGTATGTATTGAAAGTATATAGTATGCAACTCGGTTGTAAACATTAATTAAAATTCGGGACTAAAATGGCGTTTATTAAAGTTGATAGATAATATACTATTATCTAACTCTATGTTTTCATATTTTTTTAACAACTTACAATATATTATGTTAATATAAACTACGCTGTTTAAAAGTTTCACTATTTTATTTAAATATGACAATTGTTTCGCTACACAGTACTGGCCATTCCACGCTTAACGGATAGGACAGTTGCCGTGTTTTTATTTACAAAATAATAATGTTCTATTATATTACCAATGTCAAATTTTTATAAATAGTCCTAAACTAAAGCTTCGTAATAGTCCCGTCCGTTACGCTTTAAATTATTAATTTTTAAGGAATTAAACAGTCAATCACGATACCTAATTTTGCCAAATAAAAACCTTGTTAAACAGCTTTAGTTTAGGACTATTTATAAAAATTTGACATTGGTAATATAATAGAACAATATTATTTTGTAAATAAAAACACGGCAACTGTCCTATCCGTTAAGCGTGGAATGGCCCAGTAGCATTTTCAGATCGTGTACCGTGTAGCGAAACAATTGTCATATTTAAATAAAATAGTGAAACTTTTAAACAGTGTAGTTTATATTAACATAATTTCAACATAAAGTTTCATCAAGTAAAAGTCGAAACACTAACTAACAATATTTTGATTGCAAAATGTTCCAAAGTAGTAGGTAATTAATTAAAAATCATATAAAGTGCATAAAAAATAAAAGTTGAAATTAGTTTTCCCCAGAACTTGAAATTTATTTATATTTCTCATTATAACTTTATTATTAAAAGAGTGGTAGTTTTAAACTTTTACCATTATGGAATGGACATTAATAAATGTTACATTATAATATTATTAAATTTGATAACATTACTGCTTTTTTAAAGCATTTACAAAGACTTAATGGGTTGATGTAATGGGTTAATATTTTATGTTTTAGTTTTGTTTATTTAAGTATTTTATAAAAATATAAATATTAAATTATAAAAAAGTTCATGTTAAAAAAATATTAAATGCATTACATTTTTAATATATGTATAAAAACAACACTGTTTTAAAGTTGCACTATTTTACTTATGTTTTTAATGATTAACAATTGTTTCGCTACACAGTATCTTCTTCAGAATTAGTACATATTTTTATCAAGTGGCTGTATTTATATTAACAAATTGCAGGTAATTTGAGAAAATAAGTGTTGTATAAACATTACACCTAAAGGTATTAATAAAACTTACACAATTTTGGAAAAACTAAGGATTTGGAAAGTCCAATCTAATATAATTTTATATTATTAATAAATTTTATTTTTTAGTACTACAAGTATACATTCTAAAATAAATTTAACAAAGGCGAGCTGTTAGTTTCAATTTATATTTTTAATAAGTTTTATAAGAAACCTATCATAACTAAATATATATTTTATACTAATTAAGTTTGCTTTAATAAATGTCAGGGTGGCCACCGATTTGTCTTCCCTGATTTTTTTCCAGACAAAATGTGTTTTCTTTTTGGTTTCCTGACCCTCAATGATTTTTTCAACTGGACTTTGAGTGTTGGTTTTTAAAATTTTAAGTATGGGCCCATTCAAGTATTACGTAAGGAGTAATTTTGTAATTTTTAACCCCCCCCTTCCCTTTGTTAGCAAAAGTAAGTAAAGCTTATTAAAAATATACAAAATCATTATATCATTATGTAAACTTGAATTTATTTTTCTCTTGGTGGAAAATTATAATGATTAATTAAAAAACTAAACTTTTATTAAAGTTTATAAAATTCAAAAATATTAACAAAAAATAAATACTTCTTTATCAGTAAATGAAAAAGCATGCTTTTTCACTTTGAAATATGTAATTTTTCCCTGAATCCGAAAAGAATCCGAAAACTGTCCTACTTTTATAACTTTTAACGACATATGCATATTCGGATTCAGCAGACAATTTTACATAGGAATTGACTGCTAAATATACGAGATACAAATTGCTGTTGCATTTTTAACTAATTCATTTTTAGAGAGTAGTATTTTCTATCTGGTTCTTTTTCTTTAAGAAAATTTGACAAATTTGTGTACTTCGTTGCCGAAATCCTTTTTTAATGGCCCGCACTTTTTATGTGGCCTGTGACTGCTTGCAAATCAAACATTTGGCTTGAAACGGTTTTTATCAACAGGAACTATGATTTTTCAAAGTCTCTTACTGGTTAATTAATTAATTTATTAATTATGCTTTTACTGATTAATTAATTAGTTTATTGATTATGCTTACCATTTACAAAATAAAGAAATATTAATCACCCTAAACATAAAAATAGTTGGTTATAGTCTTAAAAGGTTATAGTGATAACTTATCACTGATAGGTCCTGCCATATTTTGAATAAATTAAATTTAAGTTACACTCGTTAACATAATTTTTTTTTGAATGAAAATTTTGTTGACCAGTTTTATTTAAAAATAACCAATTCCCTGACCGACTTAGGAATTCCCTGACTTTGTAGATTTTTTGCCAATTACCTGAAATTTCTAAAAAATTTATATTCTCTGACATTTCCAGGTTTTCCAGGTTTCCAGATGAGTGGCAACCCTGAATGTAGCCATGTTTAGTTATATTTTCAAATAGGTACTGATTTTATCCACAAATTTTATAGTTAATTTTTTGGAGACATAATTCTAATAGTTTACATCATATAACTTAAGTATACCCAAAAACTCAAATTGGACCAAATTATCCTAAAACTACAAAATGTACTTGTGTAATATAAGAGAAAAAATGATAAATGTTATGCATTTTCAATAAACCCGCGTGCCATTAGTTATTTTTATGGACAATTTATTTTAGAATTGATCAAATTTAGTGCACCTAGCAGGAACGCTGTAGTGGCCGTTCAGAACGTAAACAATGCGAAAAAAATTGATCGAGTTACTTGATAGAGTCGATACATTTTTATGATACACGAATATGTCCAGGGTTAATGTTCTTTTTTGATAAATTATTGCGGAACATTACCCACATCCATAAAGGTTTTTGCTTTAACATCGCGATTTCCAGTATCTTTTTAACGCGGTGTTTTTTTCGTTTTTCTACATCTGTCCGTAATGGCTGCATTTCCCATGGTTTTATTTCTCTCACAAATTGTCGATTACATTAAGATCTGCATCAATTAATTTTTACTGGGTTTTTACAAAATTAACAAATATTTTAATTTAATTAA
This sequence comes from Brassicogethes aeneus, assembly GCA_921294245.1. NCBI lineage: Eukaryota > Metazoa > Arthropoda > Insecta > Coleoptera > Nitidulidae > Brassicogethes > Brassicogethes aeneus. Next base: position 54,892,242 of record OV121134.1, read on the forward strand.
TTTTTAATAAAATACTCAATACACATGTTCATTTCTTTGTAGGTACTGTTTTATTATTTTACATTTTTGTTTGCGTGTAATACACGCCGTGTATAGTAGGTGCTTCAAAAAATATTTTTTTTTTTTCGCTCTTACCCTCTCAAATGTTTCTATTTAATATAAAAAAAATTCCTCACCAAATATGGGCGTTCCAGCTCAACTCTAATTTAATTAACATGGGAAAAAATATAGTATATTATAGTATAGTACATGTTTCCATGACACTAAGTGACCTTTTAAATACACATTGACAAGTTGTGGCTTAACGGCGCTTTAGTCACGGGCTGAAGTAAGCAACAGGTTTTTAGTCACGGGCTGAAGTTAGTTGACAGTTGTCAAATGTCATACAATCGTTAAAATAAAGTGCCTTTCTTGTAAAATAATACTAAATGTGAAAATTATTTTATTATCTCAATACAAAAATACAAAAATATTAAATATTTTCTCAACGCCAATATTTGAAAAGTTTATATGAAAATTGTACTGACCTTTTAATTTCGCCGCCAGTAAACTATAATTTAAATTCGCGCACGGACTCTAGTGTAAAGTCCTCATAAAACATTCCCTTTACTTTCACTGTGAAAAACTATCAATTTTCATAAATACATTTCGATTTATAACCTTTAAAATTGTTTTTATAAAATGTAAAAATGTGACATTTGACAGTTTCCCTTATTGTTTCATAGATGGCGCTCTATACAATTTTTTTAATGAAATCATTTTAAGATAATAATAAGTATTTGTCGTAGAAAAAGTATAGTATGCAACTCGTTTATAAACTTTTCTATACACTCGTTAACTTAAGCACTCGCTCGCAAGCTCGCTCGTGCCTAAATTAAATTCGTGTATAAAATGGCCTTTATCAAACTTGATACATAATATACTATTACGTTTGGAATTTTATACCTCTGTATCAAAGTAAATTATGGCAATGATCATTGCAGTTTCTTAAATAAAATGTAACGCTCTACAAAAAAAGACTAGAGTTATTTGAGGTCAAAGTTTGATTAACATCAAATTTTCTGTTTTTTTCTCAATTTTATGGTACAATTAGCAGACGAAGGAGGCAAAACAAGGCAGTGGGGGGGGGCAAAATTGCAAAATTTTTCGGTTTCTAAATTATTTGAAAATATATTGATTCACAAGTTCACACTTTTAATCTAAAATAATTATTCTGAGCCTGTAGAGCGAGAAAAAGGATGGCACAATTTTGTAGTTTGTTAATTTTATTTTGTAAAGTTTTAACATAATTTTTTATAGAAAAATATTTTATCGAGTTTTGTAAAGGCAATAGGCAATTTTGTAAGCATTTTGTTAATTTCAAAGGTTACAGAATATTTTGTTAGTGTTTAACAAATTGTTTCGTTGAAAAAGTACACGTGATTTCAATCAAAACATTTCCCACTGATAATACGCATCAACAAGTTCTGCTTACTTTATTCTAATTCATAACTTGTAATGTGTTATTAATAATAACTTATTATTGTTATTCGGATTCATTAAACCTATTTGACGTGTGTGCGAAGTATTAGAAAAAAGATGCCATCACTGGTTTTCAAACTGAAATTAGGGCATAAAGTGAAGTGGGTTTACGTTACGAAGTACATCAGTAAGTGTTCTAGTAGTACTGATAATTATATTGTACCAAATTTATTTATAAATTGATAGTTTCAGAATGGTGTGTTATTTAATTGTGCAGATGTGTATGTTATTTTTGTGTTGATTTAAATTGATTAATAAAACAACATTTCTTATCAAAATTCTTTTCATTTAAGTTCCCGATTGTAAAAATAAGGTTCTTTTAAAAAATTACAAAAACTATGAATGAATTATTGACAGGATTTTGTAATTAAATCTACAAAATGTTTGTTATAATTACAAACTACTTATTTAATTAGTTAACAGATTACAGTTGGTTGTAAAATTAACAAAAAGTTATGTGGACCTGGATTAACATAAAATCTGTTTATAATATTTGGTTAAAAATTAACACATTTTTTTACTCTGTATGTAAATTATTAAAGACGGTGTAAATACCTATTAAAATATAATTTTCTTAGCATTAATAACACACAATATAGCAAAGGAAACAGTGAAGACTAAAGCCAAGAAATACATAGACAATATTAATCGTAAAACTTTACAGCACAGCGGCGTAATTTAAAGGACATTTCGCTGGTGGATAGTTAGCGCACTCTAACTTAATTAGCTGTTACACCACTAATGCAAGTCAAATATGCAGTTCGTGTTTGAACACAGCAGGACCGGATCAAGAAAAGTAGGTAGATAAAAAACATCAATGGAATTCTTATTTATTATTTTTTTAAATTATCCATAAAATAGAACATTTACTCCATTGCAGTATTCCAGTTCATTAATTGAATTTGTTTTTAAATATACTGGTGATTCTACAAAAGTTGTTCAACTTTTGACCTTATTTTGTTTATATAGTTTTTGGAGAAAATTAAACAGTATTTTGTTATGAGAACATAGATAATATAATAAATATACCGTTCAAGACAGGGCCAGTCCCTTTTTCAAACAGTTTCTGAAATATCTCTTTTCTAAATTTAAATGCAAGGAAAGTGACGAGTATACCAAGGTACTAATTAAATACATAATTTATTGGAAAATATAAGATTTTGCAACTTTGAGCATATTATACATTAAATATCTTAAAATCAAATAATACCACACATCAGTGGCGGCTGGTGGATTTTGGGTAAACCAATATTTCAAATATTAGATATGGGACCCACACCAAATTTATATGAGTCTATAATGACATTAAATAAACAAGTTCCGCGCAAGCAGAATTTAAATTGAAGTTTCCGAAAAAAAGATAACCGAAACATCGAACATGGAACTGACGACACGGTACATCAATATGAATGGGATACAAATTTGAGATTATAATTCAAAATTAAGTATTTTACTGATATTTTTTATTAGTGGATGCTACTTATCAACAAATCACATATAGCTATATATAAATTACAATGAAATATATATACGTAAGAAAATAACTACACACCACAGTACTGAAATTTTGACTGGAACTATACTTGCATTCACCACAACTTCGCCGCTTGCATTGTTTTCAAGATGACTGTCGTGCAAAGGGCGGGCTCTGTAGGTAATTTTTAACCAACGCTTGAGTTAAAACGAGGACTTGACGTTTAAACTTCAATATTTCGCAGAAATTTTGAATTTTAACATTGGACACAGAACTGACGGGTAAAAGAGAGTACAAAGATTATCAATTTTTTAAATATTGCTATTATGATAAAATATGAAAAATACATTATTTAATGTTTTATAGTTTGTAGTGAAATTAAAAAATTTAAGATAAATTGAATATAGTATTTTAAAATAAAACCACTCAAATATTTGATTCAGGAGTTGTGACACGCCAAGGTACTGATGTTTTGAATACCTATTTATTATGTTTTTCTATAAACGTGCTTTTGAAAAAATACATTAAAATTGGGTGGACAAGTTAAAAAAACCTGGAACTTTTATAATATGGGGTTGTTTGGATCAATCGGAAAACCAGAATTTATACTATTTAATGTACCCATGCTCTTATTTGGAGTCAACATACACTTTTAGTGGCCTTTTTGTCATAGGTTTGCAGTAATTTTAAATTTTAAAGTAAATGTTATTATAAAATCACAGTTTCTCACATTCTTTAAAATCAGATTTTCTTCGTATCATTTACTGTTTTAAAATCATGAGAATTTTACATGTTGGAACAAAAATGTTACAACTATCACTACACTATTTTAGAACTTAGTAATAAATTCGTATTGTGTTAAAAATGCACCAACAAATATTTCCCTAATTAAAATTGTCAAATATAAGACAATGTTTTTAACCGGTTTAATAAATTTTAGCACGTTAAAATACTTGTATAACTAACTCATATCCCTTTACGCCTTAGTCTTTTGATTTTTTTGCTGAAGCCGACCCTGCATGGTCCACAGCAGCAGTCTCAGAACCTTGGATTCATATCAGGCTTGCATTGTCGTTCTACTCCTTCTTCTTCTAATTTCATTAGCATAATCTTTACTTATTGGAAGCTTAGTAAAAAAAACTCTAATTTGATTATTGTTTGAAATTTTAGTCAAAGAGTTGGATTTTGCTCAGCTTTAAGTTTATCTAATCAAGCCCTCCATTATTAAATTGGTTATAGAACATTGCAAATTTATCTTGAACTTAGTTTACGATAAATTATTATGCTATTATTAATTTGAACAAAACCTATTATATTAAACGCTTTATATAAATTTGGAAATAATTTATCATCGCACAGCATATTAAACGGTACATTATCACATTTAATAACGATATTAAATAAAATTTGTGGCATTCGCACTCTATATATTATCATGAATATGACCACATGTCTACTTGTTTTATATATAGTTCTATTATATCTAATACATTAAAGTAGGCCCGTGCGCAAGGGGGGGCTTGGGTGGCTATTTAAACCTTTTCATGAGAGGGTTTTAAACTATAAATTTTACTTAAAATATGAAAAATAACCTATATATACAAGGTGTCCCTAAACTTAGTGGCATAAATTTAGGAAAAGATTGAGTGTCAAAATAAGACGAAAACCTAAATAATAGTATATTATTATACAAGAGATAATGCAGGGTATTATTCACAAGGATAAGGTTCATCCGAATAAGTAATGCGCATTATTTCGAGTGTAATACTATGCTTTTTCTACTCCAATTAAGTAATTTACATTGATAACAAAATTTATTATAAGCTTAGAACCTTTTTCCCGCTTTCTAAGATCATTATAGTCGCCCCTCGTATATATAACCATAAAATCCAGTACAACCCTGACCTTTTAATTAGATAAAATATTATGTATATAGATAAGATATAATTATTATTGGATGGATAATATCTACACTTTAATATGAGACTTCAATAAACAATTAACTCATAAGCTGCGTTAATTTACAGGCCACGGATCTATGGCTACCAAACTCATATTCCAGGCTCGAATTTCGAGCAGTGGCATTTCAGAAACCGTCCCACCCTGTATATCATTAGTTTAAATTCTTTTTTAACCTATTTAATTATAGTCTGCTGATTATACCATATAATTTATATGGTAGACCGCAATTCCATTAAAATTTTTCCATTTAAATTCCATTGATTAATTAAATAACTAATTTACCAAAGCTGTGCACACAATACGTAAAAACAATTTATTGATTTTCGGGACAATAATGAACATATGTATTGTAGTCAAAATTAAATAATGGAAAATAAATAGTATACGAATTAATATGTAATATGCATTTTTTGTGTTCGTTTTCAAAGCAAAAAATATTTTATGTATGAAAGATTATAAAAACATTATTACTCGCATTCTGGTTTTAAAAAATCTGGTTTGGACCAATACTTTTTATATCTTAAGCGGTTTCGTGCTCACAGTTGAAATACGGTGACAACTAGGTCTTATGCGAAATCATTGCTATTTTGCGATTTAAATTCATCTACCTTACCACCATCTACAGATAGTGTAATAGTAATAAAATAGGGCTTTTATTATGCCAAAATTTAAAAACTATTCATAGAGGGCGACTTGCATTCATAAATTATATTTGTAGTAATTTTTTTCTTAGGACTTCTATCTTAAGGGGGGGTAATTACCCCCATTTCGTACTAGAATTTCAGAATAAAGCTTCCAGTACTTTTATTGTTCTCTGTGATCTGGCAACACTGGCGTGAAAAAGGACAGAACCCTTTTGATAGTATGTTTATACGGCAAAATGTACTTTGAAGGTCCAGGGCAACTTTTGCAGAAGATTTACATATGACTAGATGAATTTTTGGAAAAAAGCATTTTGGAAGTCTGCTCTAAATTTTGTTCGGTTGCACCGAAAAAAATAATGTAGTTGAGTTAACATTTGCCTAAATGTCATTTTTAAAAATGTTGTTTCAACAAAAAACCTATTGGATTAATCTATATTTTGGTGTTAAAGCAAAAGTCAGAGTTTGTCAAAGTTTATTTGTTCATTTGACAGTTTAAATATTAATTTAACATAAACTAATATTTTGAATTAAAATGTTTATCGTACTTTGATTTAATAGCTGGAATTTGTTGAATCAACTACTGAAATTTTTAGGATTACCTAAAAAAACTATTAAATTAACGTTTAGTTGCTCTTTAATCCAAAACTTTAAATTTGTTCATTTAACAAATTTAAAATGTTACTTTAAAATTTAAAATGTAAAATTTGCATTCATAAAATTGCCGAGAATGGCGCTTCGAACACTCACGCCACGTCATTAGACAATGACGTTTTCTTACATCTCGCCTTAGTTAGCTTACGATTAGGTGTATATAAGATGAGATATCTGTTTGTTTAAGGTGTGTTCCACAGTAGAACTTTCACTACACCATATTGCCCGACACTGTTAAGACCCTCAATACAGGGCGAAACAGTCTGTCGGTATTTGAAGTAGGTGGAACACATGATACAAAGATGTATCATGGGTGGAACACGCTCAAAACAAAAACTCTGGGCGAGGTGAAGTTTCAATTCTTTCTATTTATATATAATAATATATTATTTCCATAATTTTGTTTTGGATACCAACCTTTAAAGAATTTTACATTTTCAGAATGTTAATTTAACATTTTATTGGTGTTAAGTGAATATGCTAAAAAGGTTACCTGGACATTTCAAGAAATTTACCTTAACACCCTAAGAATGTTAAATTAACCAAATTAGCAGATTAGAACAAATATTCTTATTTTGTTCATTTGACTGTTATTTGTTGTTCAATTAAACAATACAATTTGACATTTTTAGATGGTTAAGTAAACGTGCAAAAACCATTGCTTGTATTTAAAGTGCATAAAGAGTTGAATTAATATTTTTTTTGTTGTTTCAACAGCTTATTTTTTTCAGTGTGGTGCAATAAATACATAATTTTTACAGATTTTTGGCTTAAATGCTTCTTTCTATAAAGTGTTTTACAAAGTTTTCATTGTAAATATATACATACATACAGGGGTACCTAATACCAGCATTTTATTTTATTTACAATTACATTTCCACTGCTTAATTAATTGAAATCTGCAAAAAATATTAATTTTAAATCATACCGAAGTTTTGTTACATAACAATGATCCACCTACGTTTATACTCCAAAGCTTTCAGTGCGAGCACACTGCTGCTGGGGATACACTCACAGGCAAAATAATCGATCCACACAAATTTTCGATTAATTTCAATCTCAAATAACTTTTTTATTTGATGTCCGATTTAAACGAATATTAAAGAATATTGTAGATAAATTATTGGACAATCGATCGCATTTTAAAAAATTACTAAAAAATACACGTACTATAATATACAGGTTTAAACAAAAATATGTTTTTTACCATAAGTTTAAGACACTCTGTAGAGTGGCAAAACCGTATATTGTTCTAAATTAAGTTTTAATTATCAAGTCACATCTATATAAACAGTTTTGTTTTTGGTTCAACTTGATCTATTTATTTTCGTGGAAAATATGGATTTTTTTTAAAAAACATTGCAATTTCCAATATTTTTCCTGTATGAAGAACTAAGGTTGCTATGGTCCATCCATAGGCTATGGAGAATGACAGTGACAGTTTTGTTGAATCATCCCATACTTGGACATGTCATACACGGCTTTCAAAAGCTATAAAATTGTTTTTTGAAAATTAATGTTTTAATTTTGAGGTGTCTTCTTACTTTAAAAAATGGATATGTTTTCGACTGATGTTGCCAGAGCCATTAATTTAATCCAGGATGAACGGTCACAGTATTACGTGGCAAGTGTTTTAAACGTAACAAGAAGTAAAGTACAAAGGGCAACATCAGTCGGAGACATTTTTAAAAGTAAGAAGACACCTCAAAAGTAACACATTAATTTACAAAAAATAATTTGATAGCTTTTGAAAGCTGTATATGACATGTCCAAGTATGGGATGATTCAACAAAACTGTCACTGTCATCCTCCATAGGCTATGGATTGACCATAGTAACCTTAGTTCTTCATACAGGAAAAATATTGGAAATTGCAATGTTTTTTTTTAAATCCATATTTTCCACGAAAATAAATATATCAAGTTGAACCAAAAACAAAACTGTTTAAATAGATGTGACTTGATAATTGAAACTTAATTTAGAACAATATACGGTTTTGCCACTCTACAGAGTGTCTTAAACTTATGGTAAAAAACATGTATATTATAAACGTACGTGTATTTTTTAGTAATTTTTAAAATGTGAGCGATTCTCCATGAATGTATCTACAATATTCTTTAATATTTGTTTAAGTCCGAAATAAAATAAAAAAGTTATTTGCAAATGAAATTCATCGAAAATTTGTGTGGATCGATTATTTTGCCTGTGAGTGTATTTTTAAACTAAAGGTCATGCATCTTGGTGAAAATTAATGTTTTTTGAGCAATATAACCAAATCTTTAAAAAAAAATGTTCCATATTCCACAACAATTGGTGATTATTAACAAAGTCATTAAGTCAAAAATGTAAGACTTCGAGGAAAGTTTAGTGATTTAATAATAATTATTGCAAGAAATGGCTCCGTAAATTGGGCGCTGGGATTGTGCGATTTAAAAACATTAGAGCTACAGAAAATCACAAGTTTAGAGCAATTATCCCACGACTCTTAATACCCCCGAAGCTGACATTCGACATCGTAATTGGTGTCGTAATCAGCTGCGCCGAGTGACTGGTGTGAACTAATCGTCCTGTATTAAGGCCGCGGTGGTCACATGATATTTTCTCTAAATTATAAATTTCATAAAACAAATTAATAATTAAAACCATTTGCCTTTTTTTTCAAACCAATTAGTTTTATACAACATCATAAAATTATATGGGTGATTCTACAAAAGTTGGACAACTTGATGTCATCAGTCAATAGAGTGGATATTTTAATATTTTTTGTAAATATTTTAGTGTATCACAAAAGATCCAGGTTTTTTTAACTTGTCCACCCAATTTTAATGTATTTTTACAAAAGCACGTTTGTAGAAAAACATAATAAATATTCAAAACATTAGTACCTTGGCGTGTCACAACTCCTGAATCAAATATTTGAGTGATTTTATTTTAAAATATATTCAATTTATCTTAAATTTTTCAATTTCACTACAAACCATAAAACATTAATTAATCATATTTTATCATATGTAGATTCGAATAATAGCAATTTTTTAAAAATTGATAATCTTTGTACTTACTTTTACACGTCAGTTCTGTGTCCAATGTTAAAATTCAAAATTCCTGCGAAATATGTGGTAAAAAAATTACCTACAGAGCCCGCCCTTTGCACGACAGTCATCTTGAAAACAAAGCAAGCGGCGAAGTTGTGGTGAATGCACGTATAGTTCCAGTCAAAATTTCAGTACTGTGGTGAGTAGTTATTTTCTTACGTATATTTCATTGTAATTTATATAAGGCTTTATGTGATTTGTTGATAAGTAGTATCCACTAATAAAAAATATCAGTAAAATACTTAATTCCGAATTATAATCTCAAATTTGTATCCCATTCACTAGTACCGTGTTGTCATTTCCATGTTCGATGTTTCGGTTATCTTTTTTTCGCAAACTTTAATGTAAATTTTGCTTGCGGTCCCATATCTAATAATTAAGATATCGGTATACCCAAAATCCACCAGCCGCCACTGATGTGTGGTATTATTTGATTTTAAGATATTTAATGTATAATATGCTTAAATTTGCAATAAATCTTATATTTTCCAATAAATTATGTATTTAATTAGTATCCTGGTATACTCGTCACTTTCCTTCCATTCAAATTTAGATATTTCATAAACTGTTTGAAAAAGTGACTGGCCCTGTCTGGAACAGTATATTTATTATATTATCTATGTTCTTATAACAAAATACTGTTTAATTTTCCCCGAAAACTATATAAACAAAATGAGGTCAAAAGTTGCCCAACTTTTGTAGAATTACCCATATACTAATTAAATTTTAAATATTGTTTAATTTGTTTTAGGTATGTTGATTTGTCAAATTCACAACTATCTCAAGGTAACAACTACACGGAAAAAATAAAACAGTAAACATTGATGCGCAGAACACTCAATACACAATGTCAACGTAAAAGTTAATGTCAATATATTATGTAAAATCATTCAATTTTTAATAAAACCCCACTATAAATATTAATTCCTATACTGTTTTATTTTCTCCGTGTACACATATTAAAATTATGCTGCTGCATGGGAAATTATCGCATCAATCGACTAATATTAAGTTGTTATTATTTCAATTTTAATTTATTAACATTTATATAGAATTATTATTAATGATCAAAAAACCTCAATTAAAAAAAAAAACCTTGGAAATAAATTTTCCCAAAAGTAAAAAGGTAATCATTTTCATTAAAATTAATTTTACGTACTTAGTTTTTATAAATGGCTGTATTTTTAATTTCGTCTAAATAGCATTAAATTTAATCAGTCAGGCTGAAAATTTAATCTCCGAGATAGGTATTAATATAAGATATTAAAATATAATTTGCTTTCATTTGATATATTTTTGCTCAAACTAAAAGGAATATTAAAACGGATGTAAGCATTTACATTAATTTAATGAAATCTAATAAAATAGGTTACAAAATAATTTCTGAACGTTAAGGATGTATTCAACAAAGAAACAATTAGGAACTTTTTGCTATCATATGTTGCTGTTTGTTTCACAGTAATGACACTTGTTGTTAGTTTCTAAAAAATTACGTACAAGACAAGTTCAAAATGCAAAAGGAAATAGGGGTGCCTACTCCCATTTTAGTAGAGAGGAACTAGTAGGTATTACCGTTTACAACTAAACATATTAAAAAAAGATAATGCAGTTTTCTTATAAACATACTGTCTTTACGGCCGCAATAAAAAGTTTTCATTCGATTTTTTGGCAAAGATTCCACTAGTTCCTTTGATGTTTAAAGCTCCGAACGGAAACACGAAACCCGAAGCAAGTTTCAGTAGAACATTTTAGGAAACAAGCAACAAAAATATAAATGTTTCTTATTGTTTCTTTGGTGTATGAACATATGCAAAAAATAAACTGCTTGTACAAAATTTGCAATCTTTAGAGAATTTGTCTTTGTAATTTATTGGTGGATATTTTATTTTCTTGTATTTATAAATTTGATATTCTAAAGTTCTTTCCTAATTTGGTTTTAATATTTATTTAAATATTTTCAGAAAGGTTTTTAAAAATTTAAACACACACTGAAAGAAATATATACTAAAGTTAAATAAAAAAATAATTAGGGCAAATATATTTTATGTTTCATATATAGACTACCACATACATTGCTAAAACAAATATATTCGTTTGGTTAGCAGCCTATTGCTGCCCTAGCAATATAAATGGTGTTTCTAGCAATATTTTTTTGCTGTAATTCACTTATAGTTTACATTTTATAGTAAGGGTAAGTTTATTTTTATTTAGATCTAACATATCTTCTTTACAATAAATGTATTACAAAATTTACCATACATTCATAATAAACAGTAGTATAAATGTGTAAAGCACTAGTATAAAATTTTTAGTATAAATTTGTATTTACTTTTAGCAACAAATTTCTTTCAGTGCAGTAAAAGAACCGTTAATATAAAATCTAAGAAAATGCCACAACTTTTCGTATCAAAAATCGAGGCATCTAATTGAGTTCCGCTTTATTTGAAATAGTAAATAAGAGGCAGTTTGTGAGATAAAACAGAAAAATTTGATATTTTTTTTTAAATACATAAAAGTTCTACTTAAAAAAACAGAAGAAACAACCCTCAATAAAAAAGTTAATGGACATTAATGAGAGTTGTCCAGTAGTGGGTATAATATCCGATTTTTTCGAAATTAATTTTTGAATAGCAAAAATATTAATCTATGAGGCAAAGGAAAAACATGTTTGGTTAACAATCGCACTTAAAATTTAAAGTAAAAAAAAATTGATACGTTAAATCTTAGTGGCATAGATTTGTTGCAGTTTTTTCAAACAGTAAATAAAAGTTAAATTTATAGTTTGTCTCTTATAGAAAATTAAACCGGAAATAAATGTCCCAATCTATGAATATTTAATGATATTTCGCAACAATAAATTTCTTCCTTCAACATTCAAAAGCCAAACTACGCAACATGATATAAGTATTTAAGTTAAAAATAGAGACTTTAATATAAATTTATTTTATAACGTAAAATGGCCGCAATGAAATATAGCCGTAATAAAATACAAAATCATAAAGAAAATTTATAAAGCCTTTTCATTTTAAAAATAATTTTAAAATAAAAATTCAGAAGCATGTATTAACTAACTAACGTACTTGTTCTTTCTAGTAATGTGTTCAGAGATCGATCAAATTGAAATTAACAGCTAGATGGCGTGCATCAAAAAATAGCATGATGGTAAAAAGTACGGCAAGCATCGAAGAGTTTTATTTACTTATTGAAGCAATCAATCTTGGAGAAAAAAATACATTAACATTTTTTTAAATATTGTTTATATAAAGTAAAGTCTAAAGTATTAAATGGAACATGCGGATATTGTAGATTAAAAAGTTTATGCCCCCACATAGAAAGGATTAACCTAATTTTTTGTACCGCCATTGCGTGGTTCATTTTACAAATTAAATAAATTTTAAATACACAATATATACGGCCTTCTTTGTTGGAAGCTGTATTTTTATTCGAGAATGTAACACTTTGGAACACAAATAGCAAAATTTAATAAATGTCGGTTTCTACCTTGAAAATCATCATCTCAGAATGGTTTAAACATGATTTCAGCAGCTAGCAGCTACCTGCAATACCGCACGTAAAACAATGACGTTAAAATAATCTCTTATATATTAGTTATTTTTTCTACACCCACCTTTAAAACGCCCATTATCATACATATTTCCAAGACACTGACCTCTTAAATACACATTGACAAGTTGTGGCTTTATGGTGTTTTAGTCACGGGCTGAAGTTAGCAACAGGTTGTTAGTCACGGGCTGAAGTGTCAAATGTATCAATCGTTAAAATCAAGTGCATTTATTGTAAAATAATATTAAATGTAAAAATTATTATATTATCTCAATAAAAAAATACATGTACCTATTAAATTAAAAACTGGATTTAACTGATTAACCATAAAAAATTTCGGGTGGAGTGTTGAAAGTATGGACACCTGCTCTTTAACTGATAAAAAATAATTGTGTACTGTCATTATAATTTGTCATATATTATATCACGAGAACTATGAATTTAATCGGTTAAACTAGGCTCATTAGTTTTTTGTTTGGTTTTTCTTGGAAAGTGTTGAATGCAAAATAAAATCACGAGACCGCGTAGCGGTCGAGGGGTTTTATTTTTAATTATTTTGCATGAAACTATTTTCCAAAAAGAAAAATCAAATAAAAAACTTACTGAGGATAGTTTGACAGATTAAATTTATAGGTTGAGTGATATACGTCTAGATTATTTCTCGAATTAAAGGAAACTATTTGAAAATTCATAAAATCTGACGTATGTGTCAAAATTTATAAATATTTTTTTAAAGAAAATTCCATTAATTTAAGGTATGTAATAAGTAATGATTGATATTTCGTAAACTAGACTTATTTTTTATTGTTTTTTAAAAAATGTTTGTTAAAACTTGTAAATAACACCATAAAATCGTAAACAAAAATCCAATATGGAGGCTAAAATTTAATCGCTGTTAAACAGTTCTAGTGATTTAATCGCTTATTTAAACGAAATTTATTCGAAAATTCAAGGCTTTTGTTTTGATTGGTTCATATTATAATGAGGGAAATAATCAATATAATTCTATTTAAAATAAATAGTTATATAGTGTTAATTACCTTTGCTATTATTTCATCAGGTTATGGGCCGTCCCAAGCCTGCTCTTTAAAGTTATCTTGGTGTTTTAAACGGTATTTAAAAAAAAAACTACAGATTGAATATTATATAAATATGGCTGGAAATAATTCATTGATGTCAATAGAGAAGCTAAAGGGTCGAATTGGGCAAGTTGGAGTTTTGCAGTCAAAGCATTCTTACAACATGAAGATTTGTATAGCTGTGTTTTGGAAGAATTAGATACTACCGACCCAAAATTAGTTAAACAAGACACAAAGGCCAAGTCAAAATTAATACCATTAGTTGACCCGATTTTATATGTACAATGTACATGTTATATGTACATTGTACATATTCAAGAAGCCAAAAATGCAAAACAGGTATGGGAAAATTTGGCAAAATCCAAAAATTGTTCACAAAATCGGAATTTTTTTGCAGATTTATACACAAGTGGATTCTAATTTTTGTTCATTATTATTTCTTTTTTAAGTTTCATCGGTTTTTGTTGTGTTGTGGTTTTAAAAGTGCTAGTCATTTTAAACGTATTTACAGCCATTTTGCAATACCTCAGCAATAGCAATTACATTGTTTTACAAAATTAAAAAAAAACTGCAACAGACCTGAGATATTTTTTTTCATGTTCAAGCACTCAAAAACTGTAATTATATTTAAGGACATGAAATTGCTTCATTCGCAGTGAAAAACCGATCATATGTGGTTTACTAGAAAAAATATTATTTATGACAATTTTGCAATTTTTGTTGTAAATGCGAAAATGAACATTGAACATGAAGATTAAACAATTTTTTAAGTCCAAATATATCAAAATGTCGTTATTAAATTTGCTACAGTTGGAGTTATCTTGGTCTTGATTTTCGTTCGTTGAATTTCGACGAAAATAAGGTTTTCGTTAGATTTGAGCTTTTCGACCATATCTTTTGAATAAATAGAAAATCAAAAAACATTTCTTACATTAATAACATACCAAACATTCAATACGGCTATTAATTTGTATACTGTTTAGACTGTTTTACCAATATAACAATAAAAAAAGGTCGAAATGGGACCAACGGAAGAAAACCAAAAATTTCTGTTACTTACTGAAAGTTTTTTTACTTTATTTCTTACGTCAACGTTGGTTAGATTCCAGGACCCGATTATAGGTTACATAAATGGGAAACCAACCTTAAAAAAGATCGTTAGAAAAAAGACAAAAAGTAAGTATACCAAGTTTGAACTTTGGGGAACTTCGGACATTACGATTGTCATAGCGAAAAAGCAGCCACCAATAATTCTCGTCAATAGCAATTTGTATTCCGAGCCTTTATCAGTCAATTTCCATGTTCCCTGAATCCGAAAATGTCGTCAAAAGTTAGAAAAGTAGAACAGTTTTTGATATAATATGGAATCTGCTCTACTTTAATATTTTTTTGACGGTATTTTCGGATTCAGGGGATAATTTTACATAAGAATTTGATGTAAATGTTGGGATACCATGGTATCCCATTGTTAACCATGGTATAAGTGAAACAGCAGCCACTAATAACTGTGGTAATTAGTAATTTTTGACTAATTCATTTTTGGAGAGTGGAGTTAGATAAACCGAAAATACCAGCTTTTGTAAAAGAACTTCATGGTTAATTTGATGAAAAATCCACACTCTCTAAAAATGAATTAGTCAAAAATTACTAGTTTTACAGATAATCTAAATTGATTGTACATGATTTATTTATAAAACCATACTGATCTTCACTTATTGGACGCTTGGTCAGAGAATACTCAAAATTATGAACTATGAATTCAATAACTCCACGTAACAATTTAATTTTTTTTTTAATTATCAGTAACTACTTTTGATACCTTTTAAATGAAATGACCTTGATCCTTTAACACTAAATAGAAAATGTTGAATGTAAGGCTAGTTTTCGTGTAAAGCAATATATCACTAGTTAAAATAATAGTAAACCGATAAAATATCTGTTAAACGTGTGTTTTATGGCACGTGAAACCCAGTTTACACGGCATTTGGCTTCGGAACAGCGATGTATCTTGAGTTGGGCACTAATTTCCTAATTCAATAAATGGCTTAAGAGGGATAGCGTCCAATAAAGAACGCGTTTGGGAATATCATTCGTAAATTAGACCAAGACTCATTTTCAATTGAAACACTACGAAACACGGACTTAGTTTGAGGCCGGATGTATCGGGAAATCGGCTTATCAGATTTACTCGACTTGCTTCAAGTTTTCATGTTTGAAACCTCCTGGTAGTGGTCTATACAGCGCGCAATAACGTTTGCCGTCATATAAAGGCAGGATTTCTGATGTGGGCTTTTGTATAAGTATAAGCAGTTATCCCCTGGTCCTTTCAACTACACATTATCCCGCCTTGTGGTTGATTGATTATGCATTTTGATCTTTATCACATTAAAAAACAGGAAAATCCATCAATTACCTTGGGTTTCTATACTTACATCTATTTTTAAGTGCTTTCTTAAATAAAAGCTTTTTTATTTAATATTGTGTTAATATTTGTGTTTAATATTGTGTTAATATTGTGTAATTTAGGTAAAAGGGTGATTATAAAATTGCATATGACAACAAAAATATTTCAGCTCGGTATCGCCATTTTGTGAGTAGCTTCTTTGATGACCATTTGGACCTATATGAAATATGCGCATTTGTCCATAAAATTTCAAAAATTACCAACAATGGCATTACTGCTGTACTATGGAGAAAGGCAGTAACTACAAAAAAATTCTAAATGCGTTTTCTTCTGCTATGATGAAGCTATTGACATTTTTTAACTAATATTTAAGTTTCCTTTGGTTTAAGTTTTATACATTATTTAATTCGGTGATAATTATCAATTGCGCACCATGGTCACTTTTTACCTTCCAGCATTAAATCCTTTAATTTAATGGATTATTGTACTATTTTTAATAAAAATACCGCATTTATCCATTATACCCATTATTTTATCAATTAATTTCATTTTTTTATCTGGACTGCGGCAACGTTGCAAATTTAGGGTTTTGGTTGGTAAATGCAGTTGTCAAGTTGGTCGCATTGATTAAAACAAATTAAGCTAGTTATAAATCTAATTGTGGTTATGTATAAATTATTGTAGGTTACATTGTGCAGTTGTCAATATAGGTTGCTTTACTGCCCAGAAGAGAAAGTATTCCTAGCGGATAATAATCTTCGCTTGGAAAAGAATTTATATAATAGAACTTAAAATTTTTGTGAACGTAAACGTTGTCCAATGGTAAATAATGTGTGATGTAATATTTATGAAACCAAATTCGTTACTTTTTTACTCCAAAAATGTCCATAAGGCAATGTACTTTTTCTTCCATTGTGGCATTTGGCATAATATCATCAAAATGAAGTTTTGCCCTCAAAAGGGCTTTTACATTCGAATTCGTTGCTATTATTTTTTGCATAATTATCTTTTTATTTATAATTGACAAGTAAATTATCAATAATAAATATTATTGTTTTTGACAGTGTCAAAGTATTTAATTAAATTCTTTAGCAGAAGTACAATTTTTAAATACTAAAAATACTAAGTCAAACTGGCATAAGCCACCAACCTAACAAAGTCCAGATAAAAAAAAATGAACGTATGTTTATGCTAATTTTCCGCAAAATCTTGTTTAGCAGTTATTGCCTTTCTCCATAGTTGGGCAACTAAAAATTATAGGGATATTTTTTTTTCGAGAATTCGAGTGTTCTTAATAAGAACTTCTTATATGACTTTTTTGAATCACCCTTGTAAGTAACTGATTGAAGATTGTCAACAACCTAAGCTGGATAAAACACAAAATATTTTGTGTAGTCCCAAGAGAATAATCCAATATTTTCAAATCATTATTTAATTCCAGTGCCTTTAACCTTTATCTTACTAAACAAAAAACATCAAAGATATTTTTTTTAATACAGGGCCGCCGTGATTTTTTGTTCCGATGTTCTTATTGGTAAGGTTTTAATATCTGTTTTTAATCCCATTAATGACAAATTTTCGATTACGCCATCTATTTTGGAAAAGTTAAAGCATAAAACGATGCCTACTTAGATATCTGGTAGATGGCTGCAAGAATTAAAAATCTACCTTATCAACAAAAATTTCCATACCAAAACAAAGTTTCATGCATGGGGTCTTATAAGACCGACTTTTTAATTACAAAGAACGAACGAATTCAATTGGTTTTTTAAAACAGTGCTGGCAGTATACGAACAATTAGTGTTTGTTGTTGATTTAAGTCTGAAAGGTAAGTTGAAATATTGCAAATAACATTGTAGTAAATTTTTTTAACCTACATAGTAGATTCGGGTATTCCCGTACGCCATTATGATAGTCCTTAAGACTATATTTGCGACTACTGTCAAGATTTGCAGCACTGAATATTTACTACACACAACATTTTTTATTTTGTTTTAATTTGTTGTGTGCTATTATTTATGTTTGTATACCAAATATATTGAATTTTTTACCTTTTTTAAATCTAGTTTATGCATGTACGGTAATACCCGCAATAGAGGTAATGCCAAACATGAACCGTTTTTTAAAATATACATTTCTGGATTAATATCAATGTATTTGTTTTCACCGGATATCACTACAGTGAACCTTACGCTACGCCCACAACAAAAATTTTGAAGCTATATCTTCCCAGGTGTATCTGTAATTAATTTTAATGGTTAGGTGTACGTCAATACCCGCCGTTCCCCTACTGGTACGATTTTGGACCAAATTAGTTAAGATAAACGTTTAGTCAATATCAAATATTTGTTTTTTATACAGTAATAATAGCAAGTGGGCCAAAGTCGTTTAAAGGCTATTATTTATAGTATTATAAGAACTATTAATCTTTCGAGTGAACTTTAATATCGAATGATATTTTAAAATCGAAGAGTAGTTATAACAAAAGATATGATAATAAAACATAAGTATAGTGGAATTAATGGTTTGGAAAAAACGTTTCAAGCTTTGTGCTTTGATAAATGGCGGATACTTTACCGCTTGACTAAGAACAGAAGAATTTTCATCTAATTTTATCGGATATAAATCATAATACAGAATTTATATTATTTTTACAAAAAAATAAAAATGGAGGGTAGGATTAGCATTTGGGGCACTTAAACATTCCCTGCGTATATTCCGGTTAATTACATTTAAAAGTAAATTCTATTCCGCCTAAAGTAATGCAATCGATATTTTTTCTGTTACATGTTCTCCAATGAAAACATCAATTTTTAATTGCAGAAAGGAATACTCACAACTAGAGATTACGATACGATAAAAGGTTAATTACTTTTAAGGAAACGTCGGTAGTCCTTGGAGATTTTTATCGAATAACAATTTACAGAATAATTACTTGGTATGATACAAAATTAATAATATAAATATATTTTTCTACTCCCACCTTTAAAACACCCATTATCGTACATGTTTCCATGATACTACACGGTGTGCCTGAACGAAGTTTGTCACATAAATAAAAATGCCGTTAAAAACTGATTGCAGTTTCTTGTTCGGGACCCTTTGGTGACTTAAAAATGATATTTACCAAAATCCTAGCTGCTCCTCTTTTCGAATTTTTTTGAAAATTCATGATTTTTTTTTAAATTTTTGTTTATTTCAAAGTCTACCTTTGACAGAGTACACATTTGTACACCGATTTTTATAAAATTAGAGTATATTATTAAGGAGACTTGGAGAATACTTTTTCATACTGTTCACATCATTTGATATATACAGGGTGAGCCAAAGTCGTTTATTTTTAATAAAGCAAAAGCGTCATGGTTTAGGAATAACACGCAAAAAAGATTTATCCCCATTTGTTTTAGATATTTTTACTTTTATCAGGTTACAAAATGGCATTATTATTAACCTTTTATAAAAAAATACATTTTTAATAAAACTAAATAAAATAACGCTTAGAGAATATTTAAAATGTTGTTTAATTCAGGCTTTTTAGTAGTTTTCAATTTTGAACAAGAAACCGGTTAAAGTTTTATGATCGGCACTCTTTGGAGACTTAAAAACGATATTTACCAAAATTCTAAGTGCTTTTTTTGAAATTTGTAAAAAATTCAATTTTTTTTTAAATATTTGTTTATTGAAAGTCTACCTTTGCCAGAGTACACATTTGTACACCGATTTTTATTTATTGCAGTTTCTTGTTCGGGACCCTTTGTTACTTAAAAATGATATTTACCAAAATCCTAGCTGCTCCTCTTTTCGAAATTTTTTGAAAATTCATGATTTTTAAAAAAAATTTGTTTATTTTAAAGTCTACCTTTGACAGAGTAAGCGTTTGTACACCGATTTTTTATAATATTGGAGTATATTGTTAACGAGACTTAAAGAATACTGTTTTCATACTGAGCACATCATTAGATTTATACAGTGTTAGCCAAAAATCACTTTTTTATATAGTAAAAAGCATAATGCACAAAAAAGATTTATCTCCAAAAAATGTTATTTTATTTAATTTTATTCAAAATCAATTATTCTTATAAAGTCTTAATAAGAATCCCATTTTGTAGCCTGATAAACATAAAAATATCTAAAAAATGGGTGGGTATATATCTTTTTTGCGTGTTTGCCAAAATCATGAATTTACGCTTTTCTTTATTAAAAGAAGCGATTTTTGGCTAACCCTGTATATATTAAATGACGTTCACAGTATAAAAAACAATTGATCGTTTAGGAATCAGAAGAAGTATATATGTATATTCATTTTACTCTTATCTTTTACCAACCCCCCCCAATGTACTTCAAGGTTCCGTTCAGGTTCCCTGCACTCCAGTGCAAAACAGTAAAATATACTTTTTCACAGTAAGTTTTACCATCCTCTTTTTCTCAGTGTATGCATGCGCATTATTTGTTTAAAGCATTTCACCTTTTGCATAAATCAATGATGACACGAGTTTAATCAGGAAAACTAAGTATAACGGCAGTTTATGACCGGATATAAATCAAACCTACATATAGCATTTTTTTAGCTGAAACGATCAAGTAAATTGTCGATAAATTATATTTTTTGTTTGTTTTTGTATACTAAAAAATGTTGTTGCAGAAATTTAATTAAATACTAAAATTTCTGGAATCGTTTTTTCATTAGTTAAAAAAATATTTATTTGTACCCTGTAGGTGTATGAATATGTACATATGACACAAATTGATGTTTTTTCTTTCATTCAAAAAATACCTTTATTCCACGCCTTTATAAAAAGGACACTTTATATTTAATTAAAAATGTTTTTTGTGTTTGTGTTGTGGCATAAAAAATATGAATATAGCTTTGATATGAAATGTTTTTAATTTGTTTGCCCACTGGATAAATATCAAACTAAATAAAAAAATATATTTTGGTTCATTAATGTCAAAGAATAGTTAAATTTAAACAACATACGCAGGATAAACAATTAATATTGGTAAAATATTAATAAAAGCAATGAATGCACTAATAAAATTTATTCGCTTGTAAACTACTACTTGAGCCATTATGGCTCAGCCATATGGATCCATTAAACAGTAAAACCGGTAGTAAAACTTAAGATTTATGGTCGAAAATTTAGTTATAGAGTACTTACGTAATAGTTATTGCATATACAGATTTTGTGGAAATTTTTTAAGTTTATTTCGAGTGAAATTACAAATCATATTTCTTTGAAAGTCCTAAAAATAACACAAAAATAAGTAATTTGAAAAAGAATTTTATTATAAAAAATATACATATATGTTAAAATAACCACGATCACAAGTTTAGCAACTATTTTCAAATTAACTCTGTAAACATTATTTTATTAGTTTGTTCAGGGTGTAAAAGCTAGTCCACAATTAAAATACAGAGTTTTTTATTATTTATACATAATATGTAATAAAATATTATTCGATGGTTTTTTAGTTTATAGTAAACATAAAAAAATCGAATAATAATGTTTACGAAATTTTTGGCCAAGCAGGCAAAAGATGCTTTTAAGGTAATAAAAGGCACTAAGCACAAATCAGCAGTCTCTGTGTTAGACTCAATAGCGGACGTTAAACTTGAGAGCCTCGGTCAAGTTGGTATCATTTAAGTACCTTCGTCAAAAGCCATAACATTTTCAATAATTGGTTAGGGCTTTCAAAGATCAATTCTTAAAATAAAGGCTAAAAATAAAGATGACACCTAGGAAGCGAAGGAAAGTTTTACTGGACATTTTTCAACAATCCGCATATAGGCAGATTATAAATATTGAAAATAAAAATCGTCTGATTTTTTTGGTTGTTTTTTTCTTGATTGGTTAATAAGCATCTACATTATGATTGAATCTTTCCAACCTTTTATTTAACTTGCTATGCCAGGATTCCAAACAGTTTGTAGTTCCATGTTTTTCCATTCAGCAATTCCACATATTCCTAATCGAGTCAGTTTCGAGTCCCTGCCCAAATTATATTTTTGCCCTAGTTACAAATCTTGAACCTTCCGCCGAATACTTTGATTGAATTGGAAATTGCAACGCCTTCAAAATAGTCTTGGGGAAATGTTTTTTACCAGATTAATCATGGGCCTTTCCAGGTCTACTTTGAATGTTCTCGACGATTCTTATATAAATTAATAACACTATGTAACATGCTATTTGTTTATCTGGATTTTATTACACAAATCGTAGTAGGCCATGACCCCGATTACGTACATATACATTTGTTTTTTCAAACTGTCAAATTTTCAACGAAAGCCTTCAGGTCGTGTTGATGGCTTTGAGTGTCATTATGGGACATCCATTAATTACGTGAACATTTTTCTGATAATTTGGAGCCCCCCTCCCCCTTGGTGAGATTTGGTGAGATGTGGTAAACCCCCCTATTCCTCACGAAAGATTTTGGTCATTAAAATTTTTTCGGCAACATGTAAAAAAAAAATGAATATTTTTTTTTAACAAATTTGTTTATTATACATACCTATTTTTTAAACTCAAAAGTTGACGTGAGATTTTAAATGAAAGGTTTCTTTGGTAACCACAAAAGTGAAAAATATTTTATTAGGAAGTTTTAAAAAATTGGGATGCTGTGTCGTTGAAAGTACACTATTTGCATTCGCATCTTAACTTTTTCCGTAAAAATCTGGGAGATGTCAGCAAAGAACATGAAGAAAGATTCCATCAAGAAATTCGGGCAATGGAAAAATGATAACAAGGGAAGTGGGATGCGACAATGATGGGTGACTATACTTCGGGAAGAAAATGCTTCATATAAAAGAAAAAGTCGTATTAAAATTCATTTTTGAGCCAAGATTTAAAATCTATGTTAAGAAAATATTTTTCTAGATTGTATGTTTTGTTAAAATAATAATAATAATAATTATTATTATTATTATTATCAGAATTATTCTGATTTGACTTTCCTGTCATTTCTTGTCAATAATTTTTGTTGTTTTTGATAAAACTGGGTTTCATTATATTATATAAATACCCCTTAAAAAAATAAAAACTTATCACTAAATTTTTAAAATTAAGTTAGAATAGTTTTTTGGCACACAAATATTAATAATTTAACAAAAAAATCCAATAAACAAAACGAAAATCAAATTTTGTTACATAGTGTAATTAATAAATTACTGTGCACATGTATAGTTTTAAGTCTAGTGTTAAAGTTTGTAGTTTTTTACATTTGGCAGTATGCTGTAAATAAATAGTGATTGTATTTTATTTTAATATAGTTGTTCATAGCATTGTTAAATACTATTAATTTTTAATATTACCCAAACAAATTTTTTTAAATTTTTATTTGGATAATTCTTTTTGTAGATTAATTAAAAAAAAATACTTCTCCTGCAGTTAGCCTTGGGACCCACATATCCTAAATCCGACTCTGCCCATTATGTACATTGTATACATTTTTATATATAAAAATGATCCACATTCTTTGTTCCAAGCATAAAGAATTTTTTTAAATTAATCATTAAGACTTTTAATGTAGCTTCTCTGAAAACAACCGATAAATTTTAATGACAAACATTATATTCTGTTATAATAAAGCATTAAAAATGGAACAAAACCGGACAAAACATGCATTTAGTTTAAAAGCAGTATTGTAAGAAACTTAATAGTGGCTTTATTGCTAGTTATACTCCAAATTATAGCATCTAATGGCTTTATCACTATTAACGCCAGTAGTGTTTATTTAATTTTTCTTTAACGGCCACTTTAAGGAAATTAATCGATCCAACAGATAAAACAAACTACTTAAAGCTAAAGCTAAAGCTAAAAACATTAGGTAAACCTAACAAATTTTTTAAAGCAAGTGTTTATATGTTTATATTTAATTTTATTTAAATAATCATTTGTTGGTTTTATAAACTTGTTAATTAAATAAATTAAATTAGTTAAACACGTAAAACTAAACCAAAGTCCTCGAAATAATACAATAGCCTTTATTTCATGCAAGGATAGTTTTAATTGGGTAGCCCTCACGTTACAGGTGTACCAATTTTCGACCCACTCAATTTATTATTGCCACGAATACTGTTTCATTTTAAACGAAATATTCGTTAATCTAAATGTCAATTTTCAAATAATACCACTTCTGTTTGCAAATAAAAATCCTTTAGGACAGGGTCATTTAATTTTTGTCATATTGGTAAATTAATCTTTGTATGCAAATTAATATAAATTGTTGGTTGTTTCGATCTTTACTTGATGAAACTCCATATTATTAATATACAAATAAAAGTTTCACTATTTTATTTATGTTTTTTAAAAATTAACAATTGTTTCGCTACACGATAGATTCTTCAGAATAATACAAATTTTTGGCGGAATTTATATTAGCTAATGCAGGTATTAAAAAAAAGGTTTTGTATAAACATTATACCTAAGGGCACAATTTTGGAAATACTATGGATTTGGAAAGTTTTAACTAATATAGTTTTACATTACCAATAAATATTATTTTTTGTACTACAGGTATACATTCTAAAATAAATTTAGCAAAGGAGAGTTGTTAATTTAAATTTGGTCATGAAGAACACTTTTTTCTTTAGTTAATTAATTTTCAAAGAAGATTTAGTTTGGTGCCTTTATTGGCTACATGTAAGATTCTAAAGTTATCGTCAAATTTGTGGTTCTCTTGTATTAAATGGTTAGCATATGAAGAGTCCTGTTTAAGGTATATATTGGATTTATTTTGTTCTTTAATTCGTGTATTAAAGTTTCGTCCAGTTTGGTCTTTATGTTTTGAGACAGTCTTTGCAAGTTTCTTGGTAAACGCCGGATATAGAGGATTTTGTTGTTTTGTCTTTGTTGTTTTTGATAAACTTACTAAGGTTGTTGTTAGTTTTAAATGCAACATTACTCTTGATTTTATTAAAGAAATTAGATGCATGTCTTATATTAGTACCTAGATAATATCTAAATATCTGATAAAAACAACACTGTTTCAAAGTTTCACTATTTATTTATGTTTTTAAAAATTAACAATTGTACATATTATGTATAAACAATTGTTAATTTTTAAAAAATATAAAAAAAAGGTAAGGTTTGAAACAGTGTTGTTTTTATTCATATATTAATTAATATAAATAATGCATATTAATTTAAAGTTAAATTCATATTCATATTAGACTATACTAGACAACCATTATGGTATGGGTTATGGGGTTAGACTACCCCTATAGGGTTATAGGGTTTTTTACTTTTCATTAAGAAAATTGTTTTCTTAAAACCTTTATTATGGCCAATATGTTAAGTAAAACCAATAGTTTACTAATAATTATATATCGAATCTGCGCCAGAAAAAATCTTCTATAATTGTCGGATATCTTTCGCCATTATTAGTAACAACCTTTATTGACCGTACTAAAAAGTGCCAAAGTCGCCATTTGCAACAACGAGGTATTTTTGGGGCTTCTTCTTTGGTTTCTTTTGTGCACGAGGCACACAAAATGTAGGCTTAATTGGTCTTGGAAACTATGTCCATTTTCACCAAAAACGTGTGTAAACTCCATGAGCTTCACCTATAGACAAGACCCCGCAAATTTGTCAAATCCTGAATCATCTACTCAATTCGTTGTACAAATCACAAAATACCTCGCTAAAAGGTCAAAGCTTGCGTTATTGTCCAAAAATACAGTTGTAATTCTATACCGGGACTCCAATCTTGTCCCTCCCAGGTCAAATAGTCATTTATATTTCACACTGTTTCATCGAGCATACTGCTCACTGCGAGAAAAAAACAGGTTCTTTTATGGGTTTATTATTTAATAAAGACGTCCACGGCCGTAACAATGCGTAAGGACAGCAAGGACCACTACTGCTATATGCAACAACCATTCTGGATGGAAAGTCATTTAGTCCTACCTGTTCCCGAGTCAAAATTAAGATCGTAATTTAAACCGTAAGTCTGACAATTTCCGTCTTAAACGGTTTTATATTCGACTAAAGATAACCAACTTATGACCTAAAACATGGCACATAAGTCCATTTTCCCGATTTTTCTGTTCTAATTACGTTTAAATTTAAACCAAAAATTTTATTAGAGGTTTAAATCGGTTTAAATCGGTTCAAATGAAGATTAATTCGGTTGTTCTAGTGCTAAGTTGGAGTAAACAGACTGAACAGGTTTTAAATCAGTTTTGGTAGGTCAAAGTAGGTTTAAATTACGATTTAAATTTTGACTCGGGTTATTTTTTTTTCTTATGTAACAACATTCTTACTTTTGATAAAAAAAGTTTAATGATTCCTTCTTGTGGGCATTATTACTAGGTGACCTAGTCGCTTCAAAGCAGAAACTTTTGAAAAAATTCTAGTACCTCAAAAAATCGTCCATTCGGTTATGTTTGATTACCGTTAGGTTTGGGATCGATTACTTTTAAAATTGCCCGAGTCAAAATTAAGATCGTAATTTAAACCTTAAGTCTGACAATTTCCGTCTTAAACGGTTTTATATTCGCCTAAAGATAACCAACTTATGACCTAAAACATGGCAGATAAGTCCATTTTCCCGATTTTTCGGTTCTAATTACGTTTAAATTTAAACCAAAAATTTTATTAGAGGTTTAAATCGGTTTAAATCGGTTCAAATGAAGATTAATTCGGTTGTTCTATTGCTAAACTGTTTTTGAAAGCAACGCTCAACTTTGCACAATGCGCATAGCAAAAGGACACATCATATAGGTGCGCAATGGGGTTTAACGTGTGCCTTATTTAGTACATAATCAAAGGTATTAGAGGTCAAATTCTGAAAAAATGCACGGTTAGCGAGTTATGAGCCAAAAAGCAAAAACACTCCCCGTTCGGGGAATACATAAAAAAATAACCCGACCCACCGAGTTTTCCTTCTACAATCTTTGTTTCCTGGACTAAAATATTATTTAGAAAGACTAATAACTGCGAGTTTTGCTATGATATTTTTAAAATTATTATTTTTATAATACACTATAATTTATTTCTATAATACATCGTAATTTTAATAAAATGTCATTGAAATAATAATTTAAAAACTGATTAAATTTTCTCCAGTATCTAAATCACTTAATTTACAAAGCGGCAAACAATTGTTAAGTTTCGGCCATCAATTTATATTAAGAACACGTAGAGTGTTAGAGATTAAATCGATTCCGACGGACCGGAGCTGACCGGAGCAGTCCGGGAGCGGACCAGACCGGACTGATGAGGTTACCGCAGTACCGTTGTTTGTGCTCGATGTGGTCGATCAAAATACACTATGGGTAATTTATTACATCATACTTTTTCGTTTTTTACCACAGATTTAGCCATCACCGCAAAAAAAAAACAATTTTATTTCGTTTTAACAAATGATTTTCTTTTTTTTCTGATTGAGTAAAAAAGTGAATTTATTGAAAGTTTACCTGGAAATCCTTAACATTTAAATCTAGGTAGTGAAGGGTTAACATAAGGTTTAGACTTTGAATAAAAAACCTCAAGAAGGAGTAAATGAAAATAGCTGACAGCACAGGGGGCTAACCAATTGGTCGCCACAAATGGCGGAATATCGTTTCCGCCAGCTATAACGTTGTAACGTTTCACTTTTTGTATGGGCTTATTTTATTTAAAATTATCAAAAATTTAACAGTAACTCTAATAGTTTTACCTGAACATAGTTTCTAACAATAAAATCCATGGTTTTGCTTAATATTTGTCTTTATTAGGACATTACGATCATTAATATTATTTGGTAGGTTATTGTTAATATTTCTTCATTATGATAGTTGAGCACTGGCTTTCTTAGTCATTGTGGTTATATATCGCAGGCGGTCGACCTGAAAATGAATATTTAGTAATATTTCAATGTTTAAACGTAGATTTTGTAGCATTACTTACCCAAAATAATTACTCGTTAGATTTCATCCGTGGAGGCCTGGCGGATTGTGTAAAACCTCGTTATGTGTTGTTAGTTTTGTTTTTCATCTAAAATCGGACATAGTTTTCACCATTTACATTTATTTTGGCTTTAAAATGTATTGTTTGGGATCAGCTGTCAATTGAAGGTTATAATTTAAACCGTTGGAGTTTCAAGGCCAAACGTAGTAAAGTGTGCCATCCCATTGACATTCGTAACATGTAGATAGACATTGGTCGTTTATTTATGGACATTTGCAGGGTTATCTTGGAATTCGTTACGTTACAATTATAGTAACTACTTTATATGACATATTAGTAATACGGATAATCCTAAATCCAACCTGGAGATTCAATCAATTGGAGTTACGCGTAATTCTACATTTTTCTATGTCAATGTGATTTTCAGTGGACGTAATTAGGTCATTTGCGCAAGCCACGCTTTGAAATTCCAAACCACTTCCTTTAACTATATTTCCGGCATCATCTTTGTGTTAACCGTGCAACCTGTAAGACCGAAGCCTGCATAATTTTGAAATATTAAGTGCTTTTGAGCCATCCAAGTAGTTTGGGATTAATCAAATTAAGCAGAAGAATAGAGGTGTGTTGAGGATTGTTGATTTTTGGTTTTGATTGTGGATTCCTCACACACAGCGGATTTATTCCGGATCACAAAGTTCTTACAGGGTAAGCCATCTTGGTTCTTTAGTTTTTTGTACTTGTCGTTACAATAGTATTTCTATTTAGTTTCACGGTTCCTCCAAAGCGCCACACTTAGACCGCACACACCATCGTGTCGAAACTTTTGTTGATTTAGTCAAGACACCAGCGTAAGTGGATTAATTCTGTCTGATGCCATGTGGTATATTTTTTTATGTACTTTTAGGGTCCAAATATATAGTATATAGTCCTGATTTCACCACCAGCTTTTACAGTCGGTGTAATCCAGCTACCCGACCATACTGATAAAATACCGATTTTGACCAACACCTTTTTCTGACCTGGGTGACCGCGACATTCCATACCGCGAAGGTAGTCCGGATCACCCTGTGTATATTCTCTGATGCGACGTTTGTGAGACGACAGGGGTACGACTGAGCCCGACGCCTGCCGCCTCACCTACCCCTATTGTGACGACACCACCGGCCACGACACCTACCCGATTTGACGTTACCACTAGACCATACCGGTAACCTAGACAGGTTGTCGCGGGAGTCACCGCACCAGGATATCGGTATCACTTATTTAGTTTATTGTTTTTTATATATGTTGCAAAACTCTTATTTTGTCCAAAGTAGGATCGCATTATTGTGTTACATTGTAGCAGCCCTAGCTGCATAGTTTATTTTAATTTAATTTACTAGCATTGTTAAATGTTGCCAAAGTTGGTATATAACTTTTATTTTTTTGGTTGAATATAGTTAAGTTCACGCTGTGAACCCTGTGATCACACGGTACATATTTTATATTATTTAAACGAGCGTAATAATATTAGTTAATATTTATTATAAGAATTTTGGTGCATATTTAGTTATTTCTTAAAAACTGTCAGTATATATTTTCTATTTGGAATTACAAAATATTGTGTTCAACAAATAAACAAGTGTTATCTGTTTTCTCGGTTTTTATTGTAACATTTGAATTGGTAACCGCCCTGCTGAAATATTTATTAAATCGAGTGGTGCCCACTTTTATATCTTATTTACCCACGCCCACGCAACCCCTGAGCTGGGCAATATTTCAGCAGAGCCGCAACGTAATTTGTAATTCGGTGGAACACCACTCTTATTTTCTTTCAATTTTTATAATTTTTACATTTAATTTTTTTTGACGTTGCAATTTGGCGCCCAACGTTTATAATAAGGCTTTCATTTATTGTAATACTGAAATAATTTATTTAATTATCAATTTTAATTTTCTATATTGGGCAAATTAATTGTAAAGTCAAACACACTTAACGCTTGTTTATTGTGTACCAATGTAATTATTAGTGCGATTGGGAGTTAAAGTTAATTCAAAATTATACTTAAATATTTGCAAATATATTCTTTCTTAGATTAAATGGGTGATACTTTTGTTAAGGGTCAATAATTTCTTGGTGAAACATATTATTGGCGCCTTAAGTTTTGAAAATATAGTGATTGCTGGAATCACTGGTTAGGGAATTAAATATTAATTACCTACGTGATTACTTTGAACCTAGGAAGGTTCATTTTGTTATCAATTTTTTTGTCTCGCAAAGTATTGCGCTTTAATATTCTTTTTGTTTCGCAAAGTATTGCGTTTAAAATTCTTTTTGTTTCGCAAAGTATTGCGCTTTAAAATTCTTTTTGTTTCGCAAGAAATTGCGCTTTATAGTTTGTTATTATATTGAGTATTATTATAGTGTTAATCACTAAGGCAAGTGTTGTAAAGTAGTTGTGTCCAAGTTAAGTCAAAATGAGTAGGAAGATAGAACCAACCAGATTAAACTCTGAACAGCTGAGTTACGAATTAACATTAAGAGGTTCAGCTACTGGTACTGTTGAAGAAATGAGGAAAAGTTTTGCAGGCGCACTTCGCTTGGAAAAACAAGGTAAACAAACAACCTACCCTAAGTATCCATTTAAGTATGAGGATGAAGTCAGAGCTATAGAGCCGTACTTAACAAAATTGGAAGAAGACGTAAAACTCTTTAATAAAGAACAAAAATCGGCTAAGTACCAGAAACTTCAATCAGTCATCAATCATCTACTAGGCAGAATAGATCGTCTTCCTGCCACTGAAGAAGAACAGAAACAAAATGCTTTACACAACGGCTGAACGTGTTAAAATTATTTTTATTTATGGTGCACAAAATCGTTGTGTTATACGAACTGCAGTGGCATTTAATGAACTACACACAAAAATGTTCGTCATAAATAATTAAGTTGTCAGCTATTTTTATTTACTCGCGAGGTATTTTGTGATTTGTTTAAGCAATTGAATGGATGTTTCAAGATTGAAATTTCCACATTGTCAAATGGCAGAGGAAGCTTGCTGAAGCCGTATACAAGCATATGGTGACATGGACTAGATTCCAAGCACCAAGGTTGAAAATAAAAAATTTAGAAAGAAAGAAGAAAGAAAGATTATTCACGTTGTTAGGCATTGCCGATTCAAATATTCACTAAAATTGAACCAATCAGTGTTTAAATTGGGAAAAAGTGAGGTTGGAACTGTCCAACAGATTTTTTTTAATTATACGACAGGCGACTATAATGATCTCTAATATTCGGGAGAAAGTAAGGTTATAATTAATATTGTTATTAATGAAAATTACTTAATAGGAGTTAAAAAAGTATTACACTCGGGATAATGCGCATTATTTCTCCTATAATAATATACTATTATAAACGCCATTTAAGTTATGAGTTTAATTATGGAGCGAGTTTATAATAAACGAACGAATTAAATACAATACAGTATTTTCGACGAACAAATTTATTTGCCTTTTTGACTGACATCTGACAACTGTCAATTGGTTGTAACCTCACTTTTTTCCCTCTGACATCTGTCAAACGGTTTTAACCTCACTTTTTCCATATTTTAACCAAATACACTGTCGCAAACTTCAGACACTGCTTTAAATTACTTTAATATATGTCTTGTCAATGTTGGAGTAGATCAAAAAATTAAATTTACCAAAAAAAGTAACTGAATAAAATTGCGTGATAATTCCGACACTTCTCACAAAAATGGATTGATAAAATCCAATGCAACTAAATTTATAGGTAACCAATGAAATTGCTTGAAATTTAACGAGGCTGTTAAATTTACTCTAAAATTTAACAGCTCCTGCTTTTAATATATATTGTGGGTTGTTTAAATTTACAGTCCTTTTATTGGCTGCTTATTTATTTATTTTTAAAGTTAATTTATGTGTTTTAAATGTTGTGTTAGTTATTTATGTTGGCAAAATAATTATTGATTGCATTCAACCAAAAATGTTACTTAAATGTTTCTAAAAATTTAAAAAAGTGATAAAGGACGTATACGTATAGGTTTACCCATTTTTGTGACAAAATTTTGAAAAAGTATAAATTTAAACTCAACTTAAACTGTTTAAAAAAATCAAAAATATCCCAAAACTTTTGTTTAAAACGAACCAAAACTATCACACAATGGAAAGGAAAAGGTCACTTAAGTTGTATTAGATCTTCTTAAAACTATAATATCTTTACAAAATGGTTGAATGTTCAATAAGATGATTAAAACTAAAAAAATATCATAGTCCTAAATAAATATCCATGCACTGAAAGAAATTTGTTGCTAAAAGTAAATACAAATTTATACTAAAAATTTTATACTAGTGCTTTACACATTTATACTACTGTTTATTATGAATGTATGGTAAATTTTGTAATACATTTATTGTAAAGAAGATATGTTAGATCTAAATAAAAATAAACTTACCCTTACTATAAAATGTAAACTATAAGTGAATTACAGCAAAAAAATATTGCTAGAAACACCATTTATATTGCTAGGGCAGCAATAGGCTGCTAACCAAACGAATATATTTGTTTTAGCAATGTATGTGGTAGTCTATATATGAAACATAAAATATATTTGCCCTAATTATTTTTTTATTTAACTTTAGTATATATTTCTTTCAGTGTGGTATTTTTGTCTTTACTTTTTACATTCGAAACCTTATGATTTATCTTAAAATTCCAAGGAAATAATTGTATTTTCTCTCGTTTTCCTCTACAATTTGCCGAACCTTTGGTCACTAATTCCCCCCTAATAAATCTCCCACCTGTCATAATGGTCCCCCACAATGTTTTTCGCTTGTCTTAATCTGTCATACAACATATTGCAACTTTCTTATCCGCGACATAAGTACAACATTAATCAAGGTTGTTGTGAAAATGTGGCGGCGGTTTTGTTTTGTTTTAGCGATAAATTTTCTCTAAATTATTCCCGTTTATAAAGAATGTTAAGAATCGATGCCAAAATCTGAACATCTGTTTGTATTTCGAGGGAGTTGTTTATTTTTTGTCAAATATTTGATTTTCTTTGACCAAAAGAATTTATGGATATAACGATTAGCATCGCCGGCAGTTTCGTGACTGGCACTGTAAAGTAAACAATTGAACTTCATTTGCACGTAAATTTTCAAGAATTCGTGACGAAGAAACGATATCGTTTATTGTACTTTATCTCTAGAAACCGGAGTTTTAGGCACTTGTAAAAATACCTTTATTATTAACCCTTAGTAACTCGCGTGTTTTTTTGTAACATACTAAATATGCAGTTTTTTAGGAAATAATAAAAGTAAAATATGGGCGAATTTTCGTTAAATGTACATATTGTATATAT
This sequence comes from Brassicogethes aeneus, assembly GCA_921294245.1. Taxonomy (NCBI): domain Eukaryota; kingdom Metazoa; phylum Arthropoda; class Insecta; order Coleoptera; family Nitidulidae; genus Brassicogethes; species Brassicogethes aeneus. Next base: position 54,925,884 of record OV121134.1, read on the forward strand.
ATTTTGTCCAGGCAAGTCAATTTAATCGATTTTTTTTCCTTTGTGATAGAACAGTGTAATAAAATGCAAAAAAATTCTATAAGTTTATAAATAACAAAAATAAACTTTAAAGAAATAAAACTTATAGGGTTAATCTGAAATGGGGAAGGAACACAAGGAAGAAATGAAACATTGTCCTCCTCCTAACGCATCTTCCTGAATGTTTTATGACACATTGCTTTTGACTTTTTCAAACGTTATTTTTCAGAAATACTGTTAAATGTAAATATCTTTAGGCATTTGTTTGGAATTTCTACTATGCTATAATACAAAATAAAAATAAAAAAGTTAACTTCTAAAACAAGAGTTGTATGTAGAGTTTTGTAAAAGACACCAAAATTGTACGCAAAAAAATCCTTTTAAAATATTTACAAAAAAATTCACACACTTTACACGTGCTCACTTGTTGTTGCCTAACTATCAAACATGTATGCCCTCTAAAAATAACACGGTAGTATCTCTATCTCGTGTCTCTATTTCGAAGCAGTCGGCATAGAAGACGACGTTAGGAAAAAGACAAGATTTTTGAATGTCAACTTTAATATTTTTTTCTGTTTAAACTACTTTATAGAAAACTATTTTATTTTTATATACGAATAAAAGAACTTTCCATTGTTCAGAAATAATTTATTTTTTCAGAGGAAAGCTGCAAAGAAGAAGAATATAATAATTTAAATTAAAAAATCGCCTCTGGGGACAGTTAGGTTACAGGACATTTCACCTAGTTTTTCTGCCATATACAGGGTGTCCGGGAAAAGGAGGTCAATCCGTTAACCATATATTCTTTGAGTTAAAACAATAAGACTTTCATAACAGGGTGAGAATTCATGAAACGGATCACTGTTTTCCCGACTTTGGAAATTACAAAAAACAATTATTGGGTTTTGTAGTACTCATTGATAGTAAAATATTCCCAAATTAAAAAAAAATATATATAAACAAATGTAAAAGTTATTTACTGTTACATGATTTTTCATATAATATTTATTAGAGTTCAGACTCAATCGACTGTTGGAAAAAGGAGAAAATAAATTATCGGGTTTGAGATCGTTTCAAATTGAATTGAGGGTTCGCAATTGTCTATTATGCCTCATTTGTCGGCAAACTTTAATAAATTAATAATTACCATAAAATATTAGGTAATAAAAATTACAAGTAACAAAGACATTATTTCACAAGGTCACTTTATTTTGATGATTTTGATGATATTTGTCAACTAAATTACAGTTTACTGCAGTTCGTGACCAAAACCCCATACAGTCACAGCTTGTGTATTTAAAAAAATATTTAACTGCGCAAAACGAGATAGATCCATAATATGATTTTGAGTTATTGGCGAAATACTAGTTGAATGAAATATAATCAAAAATAAATATTAAAAAGTGTTTTGCGCGATTGCCCCTCATTTAGGGTTATGGAAACGTAATAATAATAATAATAATAAAGTTTATTTTTTTCATAAATAAAGTACATTTACAAATTTGTTGTACAAGTATAAACTTAAATATTATGAAAAAAAACACAAGATTGTGCTCAAGAATATAGAAATAACCCTGACTACACACAAATTCCGTACAAATTACGTATAACTTATATACGGTATAAGATAATAGGCGTATTAAAGGTGAAAGTAGAAAAATTATTTATTTGTAAAGTTTTGGAAAAATTACGATTTTGCATGTAGTCTCCTAAAAGAACGAATAAGTCCATTTTACTAAAAAATAAACTTAATTCTGAATTTCGTGAAAAATCGAAGTACCTACCGTAATTTCGCGAAAACCTTGAATTTTGCATAACAAAAATTATGGACCCAACAAACTCATAAGTTTCATAAATCTGAGGGGTTAAGGGCTGGCTGACTTGGAACGTGGGATAACCCCCAAAAACAAAAAATGGCGTGTTTAATTAAATGGGTGTCTAGAAAAGTTTATAAACGAATTGCATACAATACTTTTTCTACGACAAATTCTAAATTATTATCTTAAAATGATTTAAATTAAATTTTTGTATAAAACAATAAAGCAACCATCTGTATTACCGAGGCGCCTGTAAATATGTCAAATTTTTATGTGTGTGTAAATCGAAATTTATCCCTTGAAAATGGACTAATCGCCATTTAAATCCGATATAGAAGCAGTTTTTCCCAGTGAAATTGAAGAAAATGTTTTATACGCGCTTTACGGTGGAGTCTCCACCCGAAATTTTTAAAGTTAAATCTAGTTTTCTGCCGGCGAAATTAAAAGGTCAGTAAAATGTTTAAATGAACTTTTTAAATATTGGCGTTAAGAAACTATTTAATACTTTTGTATTTTTGTATTGAGATAATAAAGTAGTTTTCACTCTTAGTATTAGAAGAACACTTTATTTTAAAGATTGTATGACATTTGACAACTGTCATTTAACTTTACTTAAAACTAACTTCAGCCCGTGACTAAAAGGCTATAAAGCCACAACTTGTCAATGTGTATTTAAAAGGTCACTTAGTGTCATAGAAACATGTACGATAATGGACGTTTTTAAGGTGGATGTAGAAAAAAACTTTTGTATAGATTTACAAATTAAATTACTGTTTTAAAATGATAAAATGAAAACTTTTTTCTTAAGAGAGTAAACAATTATCGCATCAAGACAGCGAATTTCTTTGCATTATTCAGCTTAAAGGTTGTTTTTGTTTGAAATTGAATTACAATTGCGAGCCAATCTATTTCGACTTGTTTGCTTTTTGCAATTACTCGGACCCATAAAAACTAGTTTAATTAAAACCTTGTTGTTTTATAATGCAGCTTAAATAAATAATTGTACGGAAAACAGACTTAAACGTTAAAAGTAACGTTTCACACCGACTTTAATTAGTTTATCCATCTAGCTTAAACTCAAGTTTAAATAAGTTTTCAGTGTTTCCTTATTAAACATTGAATTTCGGCTTTTTAGCTTTTTAGCGTTCCAGGAGGGATAAAGAGTGCCAAGTGGGCGCACGTTTTTCAAAAGTAATAATAATTACGTTTAATTAAAGTGTCCATGAGGCGACGAAACCGTTACGGTAATGGCGGTTTTAATGCATCAGAAAACATTATTAAATCTTTTTATTTCGCCATTTACGCAGAGTTTATTAAAATTTGTATTTAGAGAATATTAAATTCATTTTAATTTTTTATCAAGGAGCTGTACCTTTTTTCTTATAAACATACAAAAACTTAACGAGCTTATTAGAATAATTTAGCAATTAGTCAGTTAAATTTTCTTAAGTTAAAAAGCTGCTACAAGGTGTTTTAAAACATTTTTTTAATTGGATATTTTAGGTCTGACGTTTTTAAGTTATTTTCTTATTTTTAAATATTTTTTAAATAACACTATGTAACAAAATTTGATTTTTGTTTTGTTTATTGGATTTTTTTGTTAAATTATCAATATTTGTTTGTCAAAAAACTATTCTAACTTAATTTAAAAAATGTAGTGATAAGTTTTTATTTTTTTAAGGGGTATTTATATAATATAATTAAACCCAGTTTTATCAAAAAAAAAATATATTTACAAGAAATGGCAAGAAATTCAACTCAGAATTATTATTTTAACAAAACATACAATCTAGAAAAATATTTTCTTAACATAGATTTTAAATCTTGGCTTAAAAATGAATTTTAATACGACTTTTTCTTTTATATGATGCATTTTCTTTCCGAAGTAGATTCCAAACCCATCATTGTCGCATCCCACCATCTTTGTTATCATTTTTCCATTGCCAGAATATCTTGATGGAATCTTTCTTCATGTTCTTCGCTGACATCTCCCAGATTTTCAAGAAAAAAGTCAAGATGCGAATGAAAATAGTGTAGGTACTTTCAACGACATGCGGCATCCCATTTCTTTAAAACTTCCTAATAAAACTTTGACAAGGTCAGTATAATTTTCTCTTTTGTGGTAACCAAGGAAACCTTTCATTTAAAATCTCACGTTAACTTTTGAGTTTAAAAAATATGTATTATAATCCAAAAAAATGTTGTTGTTGTTGTCCACAAAGAAAGTTTAATGGCCAAAATCTTACGTGAGGGATAGTGAGGGTCTACCACAACTCACCAAACCTCACCAAGGGGAAGGGAGGGGTCTACATTATCAGAAAAATGCCTCACGTAATTAATGGATGTCCCCTAACGACACTCAAAGCCATCAACACGATCTGACGGCTGTCGTTGAAAATTTGACAGTTTGAAAAAACAAATTTATCTATTTTGGTTTCATAATGACTTCATTATAACACCGCTTTTGGTTCTTTAATGAGGTACTTTATTCCACCCAAAATTTTGATTTTATAGGTTGGCTACTGGTAAAATACAATTTTGAATACCTATAGGTTATAATATTTTTATGATTTGTTTTCTAGTACTTACGAGACTTTTCGTGCAATAAATTTTGTTTAACACCAAAGAAAATCCTTTTTCCAGCCGCTTATTGTAAATACTTATTGTAAATTAACGACGCCATAGCGAAAGAATGTGATAATGTTTGAAAGGTTAATGACCTTTTAAACTTCAAACTGAGATACCAACTATGTAAAGTAAAATTCGACCAAATTAAATTTAAGGTATAAAATTACATTCGGGTTTCGTTCTTCGAAGAGTGCACTTGGTTCATGACCTGTGACCCTGGAGGGACGAAATTGGAATCCCAGCACAAAAATACGCTGGTCAGTGTCATAAATATAAAATCTACAATAGATTTGTTAATGTACGAACAATTTCCACGATGGATGACTGAAATATTTAAAGAAAAGTCTGTGCATGTGCCATGTGGTTCATGGTTGGAATTGAAAAAAATAATGGAGTTTAGATGTTAAATGTATGGATCATGAATGTAACGTAATGTGTTTAGAAGGATGGTGAATAAATCTAATTTTGTGAATAAAGAAGTGAAAAAAGAAACTAAAAGTGACAAAAATAATAATAAATAAAATATAAAACCAAGAAGAAAAGGAGTAAGCTATAGGTTTTCCTAGACTCGCTTGCTCCAGTATAATTATACACATTTAAGCTGGCTAAATCCTGGATGGGAAAGGCCAAACCAAACAAAGAAGAAGAAGAAGGTATAAAATTAATTTGTTTTATGAAATGTTTGCAAAATAGATAAAATAGCATAAAGAACTCATGTCATAAGACCTTTTGTCGCACTTGTCCATTATAAAACTCGCTCCTTCGTCGCTCGTTTTATAAATTGTCCGCGTGCGACAAAATGACGTCTTATACTAGTATGTTACGTAATCGGGGGCATGGCCTACTACGATTTATGTAATAAAATCCAGATAAAAAAATATCATGTTACATAGTGTAATTAAATAATAAAAACTTTGTTCATCACACTGTCCGCTATTTTTAATCCTACTAAACTTTTTTCAGTTAAATCCATTTATTGACATTATTTTTAAGTTTATCTGAAGGATTTCCTAAATCCGGTCCACTTAAAGTTAAAAGCTTCAAAGACAAAAGTGTCAATAGTAAAGCGCTTTTCTGAAATTTTTTGACAAACAATGCCATGATTTTTTAATTCCTTTTTTATCGGTTGCGATTTCTAAATATCCGCTGTTTAATTTCATATTGCAGTAGTGAAAACTTGGATATAATTTATAGGTTTTGAATGAAACAGAATTCTAAAACTAAAATGAAATAACAAATAAGTAGCTCCTCAGTACTAATAAAGAAGGTGATAAAATGTCTACTTCGTCACAAACCGCCTAAATAAAAACAGCTTTGTTATAAAATACACTGGAGTTTAGCTTTGTAAACCATGTAGATTATAATAATAATAATAATAATAATAATAATAATAATAATAATAATAATAATAATAATAATAATAAATGTCTTTATTGATTATAAGAGATACAATCAATGGGCGAAGTTCAGCTTATACAAAGCATGTATTTGCTGCTCTTCCACTTAACTCTTCCTATACCTAAACCTAAGCTAAACTAACCTAATTAATTTTGGCCTAAATCCAATAAAAGTCCAATAAAACAGCTTTAATAAAAAAAAATAACACATAAAATAATTAATTTTAATTCCCCTTCAACTTAAATATCACCATTAATTATAAGTTTTAATCCAGATTTAAATTGTTTGCCCTTTAATTTTTTTAATTGTGTAGGTATCAAGTTGTACCATTTGGCAATGTTATAACTAAAACTTCTTTTAAACATGGCTGTTGAGTGCAAAGGTGTAGTTATGTTATATCGGTATGAGATGGTGCCGCTGCTGGCTATTGTTATTTTGCGCGTTTTAATTTAATTTTCTTTTTCATGTATAGTAAACCAATTTCTTTCTGTTAAATTAATGCAATGTTGTATGTGCATTTATTGTGACACTTAATTTTTTTTGTTTTAAAAATTGTCTCCTTCGTCACATGTCCCTTTTGTAACACTGCACTGCTACCGCTACGACACTGAACTTAAAAATTAGAGACTCTTTAAGAGAAACGTACTGCTGAGAGTAACATTAGAATTACCTTTAGTTTGCCTAAATAATAGTCACAATGGATATGAACATGTAAAATATTCATTTTTTTAGAGGTAGATGTGGCTAAAAAGTAGTAGTCCCATGGGATGCATTTAAATCATTTGTTGAATTTTAAAATCGTAATTTTCAATTATATATAATTGAAAATTACGATTTTAAAATTCAACAAATGATTTAAATGCATCCCACACTGAAAGAAATTTGTTGCTAAAAGTAAATACAAATTTATACTAAAAATTTTATACTAGTGCTTTACACATTTATACTACTGTTTATTATGAATGTATGTTAAATTTCGTATTACATTTATTGTAAAGAAGATATGTTAGATCTAAATAAAAATAAACTTACCCTTACTATAAAATGTAAACTATAAGTGAATTACAGCAAAAAAATATTGCTAGAAACACCATGGCATTTTTCTTAAAAGTTACAAACATAAATTGTATCAATCTTTAAAATATTTTATGCTGATTCGGTGAGGCGACAATATGATATGCTAAGATTTAGTATATTATTGTTTAGAATTTACATAATAAATCCACGCCAACCCAGAAGTTTCAGAACTGTTTGGTCAGTTTTAACACATTTATGCTTAAAGAAAATAGGTAAAATTTAACACATTTATATTGCTAGGGCAGCAATAGGCTGCTAACCAAACGAATATATTTGTTTTAGCAATGTATGTGGTAGTCCATATATGAAACATAAAATATATTTGCCCTAATTATTTTTTTATTTAATTTTAGTATATATTTCTTTCAGTGCATGTGAACTTCTAGTTTTAGGTGGTCTTATAAGACCACCTAAAACTAGAAGTTCACACAATACAGAACAAGATCAGACAAGATCAAAATATATTAAATTATTATAAGGCTATTGTGCGGCTATTATTTAGGAGGATGAGGTTTCCTTGCAAATCATCCGGTGTGTCTATTAAGCCTGCATAATCTCGAGTGTAATATTATACTTTTACTACTCCAATTAAATCATTTTAAAGTGAAACTTCTTTGGTGGCGTTATGATATTTGACGAGAGTGAATTGTGAAAAATGTAACGTTCCGACATTTCGTTACACGAGAGAGAAAAAAGATATAACGTAGAGAGAATAGAGTAGAGAGAATTTATTTTATTTAAAATTATAAGTTATAATGTCCTATAGTATACACATTGCAAGAGAAAATTGACATGATAAGCTGGTCAAAAGATCATTTTAAATGTTAAAAATAATAAACATAAACAATAAACATTCATTATTATATAATTCCCAATTACAATTTCCAAGTACCTACATTCTTTATGTTAATTAGTTACCTAATTATTTTATAAATTGTTAGACACGCAGCAGGTCGGGGTTGAGAAATATTTTTTTTTTTATTTTCTTTCTCTCTCAAAAATACTTAATTTTAGAAATTAGAAAAAAATTGTTTTTTATTGTCAAATTAAAATCTTTCGAAAAAACTTGCTGCCGTTTGGTTTTAAACATTTACAAAATAAATTGCAAATTTTATAATTTTTAAGTCGCGTTTATTGGAAAATGTACATTTGTGAAATAAACGACATTCTAGCACAAAATTACTTAAAAAAATAAAAATTGTTACCAAATGGTTTATTTCTAACAAAAATAAATCAAATAAACAATAAACAATTATATATAAATACGGTAGAGTAGCGAATATTCTACTGTTTTTATTATTTTATAATAATGCGGCTTATTTGTAATATGGCGGTGTAAAGCCGACAAAAGACAAAGGCGTGGCGCGCTCAAAGCATGCCGCTCTTCAGGCGCGTGTCGAAAGCAAATTCGCTTCTGTTTTTATGCCAAGGATATAAATTTATTTCAGATGAAATTAATCAATTAATCTCTCTCTATCTTACACACACACACCCAAACACACAACTAAAATTTCTCACATTCCCTAGTTTATAAGAAGTTTCACTTCTACCACGTGTACGATGCTGCACCTGATTTTTTTTCTACTCCCACCTTTAAAAACCCTAATATCGCACATTTTTTCATAACACTAAGTGACCTTTTAAATACACATTGACAAGTTGTGGCTTTATGGCGTTTTAGTCACGGGCTGAAGTTAGTTTTAAGTTAGTTGAAAGTTGTCAAATGTTATAAAATCGTTAAAATAAAGTGCCCTTCTTGTAAAGTAATACTAAATGTAATAATTATTTTATTTATGTGGACTTCCAGCCCCCATGTCGTTTTTAAAGTGAGGAGGATTTATATTTTAGTCCGCAAAATACACTAACACAAGGCTTATTCCTACCGAGCATTTGGACGTCAGGGACATGCGCAATAGTAAAATCTCAACCATCTTTTCCGTATTGCGCGTGCGTTTTTGGTATTGCGCATGTCCCTGACGTCCATTCAACAGTCCAAATGCTCGGTTTTGGTGGTTTTAAGCTTCCAGTCGATAATTTGGCGGATTGGGCACTTTTTGGTAGGGTGTAGCTGTTTTCTTCATCGCTGCTATCCATTTAAACCCAATTTTAAGAACTTCTTCGAAGAATGAAATCAAAACTAGTCATTAAAAATTAAAATATAGAAATATAGAATCCATTGTGCGAAAAGGGGGGATGTCAAAAAATTAGCTACAAATAAACTTGCAAAATTTGCATTTGGATTGGCACCATTTTGCATTTAATACAAAATAGTGCCAATCCAAACCCACAAAAAATTGATAAAAAAGTAAACAAGTTATTTTCAGTAAGATACACTGGATCAAGTCTTTATCACAGGTATCTGGATCAAAAGTTAGAAAAAAATGACAACAAAAACTATAGTTTTATAACCATGGCGGGATGATAACGACCATCCATACGTTATAAAACAGTTTTAAGTTAAATCTCAGCAGATCCTTTTTTTAAGTTAATGCCACAGGTATTATTAAAAAAAAGCAACTTTTTTATAATATTATAGGTTAGTAAACTTGCTCATAATGCTTTATTACATTGGAAGAACTAAGCAATTTTAACTTAGAGATACCTACAATATGAAACAAAAAATACGGCGACTTTAAAAAGTGTTACGAAAAATTTATTTTTTAAATAAAGACAAAAACAAGCCAAATTTTGCAAGAACCTTGATAAGCCTTGAGAAGCTGATAACTTGTGCCTATTGCAGAAATAGTTTCTTCTAGAATTGCATATATTGCAAGGCATAGTAAATCAAGTCTTCTGAAATGGTTTTGTACCTGTTTTGGTAAAAGAGCAAGCGTTGGCATGGCCAAAAAAATTAAATTAAATTTCAAAGCAGTATCATGGAGAAATAGTCGAGGGCAACGCATGTCGTACACTGTTCAAAATTTCATGACCAATTTAACACCAAATTAACACCATACGTGGTCTATATCGATACAAACCAAAATGGTGTTAAATAAGGTTCGTTGGTCCGGTGTCAATTCAAATACTAAAATGGTGTTAAATAAGGTTCGTTGGCGGTGTAAATTCAAATACTAAAATGGTGTTAATTTAACTTTCACACAGTATTAAAATAAATTTCACCTGGTGTAAATTGAACTCCTTTTCAGTGTTTAATATTAGGTGTTTGTGGTCAAATTATCATACTACACAGAAGAAAGGAAAAAAAAGGAAACAGGAAGTTCCTTGACGCATTACTAGTATATTACCAGTGGTATTATTCCAGAAAATGAAACCTTCAACTCGCTAGAGATAATGTTTTTAGTGCGTTCCACTAACCTAAAATACTTCAAGTATTGACAGCTGTTTCCACCTATTTAAGGTCTCTTTAGTATCGAACAACTTGTAGTGTCACACATACCCTGGGAACTCCCTTTAGTTCTGTTCAACGTCACCGAGCGCTACGATCGCCATTCGACCGCCACCTACCATTCAAAGTTTGAATTTCAAACAGTTTTTCTCAACGGCGACCGCCACCTACCATTCAAAGTTTGAATCATAGATAACAAAGCCTTTTGGTTTTTGGCATAGATAACAAAGCCTGGTTTTTGATTAGAATTTGACACTTATGTTCTGTGTTGACACGGTTTTTCTCAACGGCGGTTTTTCTATGGCGGTTAAGTATATTTACTTAGTAAATTTTATTAATTAATTGATAACAAAGATAACAAAGCCTGGTTTTTGATTAGGATTTGACACGGTTTTTCTCAACGGCGGTTAAGTATATTTACTTAGTAAATTTTACTAATTAATTGATTGCAAGATGGGTCGTGCGAGGGGACTTTTCACCGTCTGCTCAAGAACCATGAGGTATGTTTTTATGTTATAGTAGTTTATAAACAAATGTTTATTATATAATATATATTATTATTATATATTAAATATTTATTACAAAGTAGCTTAAGTAATTCTTATAAATTATTAAGTAAGTTGGGGGCTTAAGTATAAGTATTAGGGTGGGTTAAAAAAATATTTTTTTAGCATATTGTATATTGATTAATATTATGAATAAAAAAATAATAATAAGATTTCGTATTTTTATTACCTTAAACTAAAATATTATGTAATATCATTGACATTTATTAAAATTTATTCAAAAAAGCGCTATGTTCCCGCTTCTCCGCTTTTAGTTCAGTTCAACGTCACCGTGGCGTCCAAAGTTGCCGATCTAAAAGGCTTTGTTATCTATGGTGTCACACCAAAGCAAAGGATTACCTAAGTTTATATATTCTTCATGTAAGTCAACAGAGGCGAGATTTAAGAACATCACGTGATCCACAAAAATATAACTACTTATGGGTCAACTGGGTTAAATGAACTATTCTTTTTTTTCTGGGTAGGTGCACTTCTCAAATATTTTTAGATAAACACCGTTTTGGTGTTCATTTTCAATCCTAATTCATGGTGTTATATTAACACCATTTGGTGTTGGATTTTGACACCATTTTAGGATTACTTTTTACACCGCAGATATTTTAAACAGTGTATGATGCTAAAAAATAGTGACATTTTATTATCCAAAAATATCCTTAAAGAAAAAAGTCCCCTGACAGTGATGCATTTTATTTCATTTTTTAAATCATTGACAATGTACTTTTCAACAAAAACACCTGACCTTAATACTTTAATTTATAGATATAGAAGAATTCAAAAAAATGTTCACTTGTTAATTAACCATTTAGAAGAATGCCTTCCTTATGTACACTCCTCAGGAACCTGGTCTGAACAAGCAGGGGAGTCCGTTCATGGTGAATGTAGTAAGTATATCTTACTACATTCACCATAAACGGACTCCCCTGCTGGTTAATTAACAAGCGAGGGAAGGTAATATATATTACCTTCCCTCGCCTTTGTGAGGTCTGCTTTAATAAGTACTTATTTAAAATGAATCAAAGGAATTAAAACACGTGCTTTTACTGTAAAGGAATTGATACAGCTAAACACAAATTCTTAGCATTCCAAAAGGTAATTTCCTGAAAATATGTCCAAGTATATGCTAATGAAAATATTGGATAGTATAAGGTAGAAAAATACGTCCGCACAGTTTTACAGGAAAAATAAAAATATGAAAGAAAATGCCAGATAATACACATAAAAAAATCTAAAGTAGTACCAAGAACCGCGCTGTCATTGAATGTATTAAAATTGAAGCAATCTAAATTGTTATTTTCTCAATTAATTACTATTAAACCAAAATAGGAAAACATTTTGCCTAAAGAATTTATTGCGTTAAATATATACATAGTATACATACTATAGTAACGTTATTAAATAAATCAAATTAGTATTTAGTGCAATAACATTCTAACATTCTAACAATTAAATATCAATATAAATATCAATAGATTTAGGAGCGATAACTTTTGTTGTTAATTTAAAAACAGTAAACGATTATAAACCAAGTGCTAACTACCTATTGGTATTATAGGAACTGTTATTCAGGAATACGGATTACAAGATCCCATTGGTTTAATGGCTCACCCATTCATGCTATGCTAGCGTTTTTTCTGTGTAGCACTTTTACCATGTAATACCAACATGGTTCTGTGCCAATGAATAGGGAAGGTGTTAGTGGGTATTTTCATATCTAGGTCTAGGTCTCTCCGATATGGAAATATACATGTATACACTTTCCAAGAAATGTGCATAAATATCATTTCCTTCTCTTAAAAAAAGAAAAGATTAAAAAAAAAACTAGACAACACTAGATTAAAACAGGATTTTGTATACCTAATCTATACTCTCTAAAAATGAATTAGTCAAAAATGACTAATTTAATAGTTATTAGTGGCTGCTTTTTCACTTGTACTCTGGTTAACCATGGAATACCATGGTATTCAAAAATTTAACAGCTAATTATTATGTAAAATTGTCCCCTGAATCCGAAAATGTCGTCAAAAGTTAAAAAAGTGAAACAGTTTTTCAGATATAGTCAATTTTCCATTTAATATGGAATTGACTATATCCACTTTTATAATTTTTGACGGTATTTTCGGATTCAGGGGACAATTTTACATAAGAATTGGCTGTTAAATTTTTGGATACCATGGTATTCCATGGTTAACCATGGTGCAAGTGAAAAAGCAGCAACTTATAACTATCTGTGAACTAGTGATTTTTGACTAATTCATTTTTAGAGAGTAGATTATAAACCTCATGTTGTAAAAATGCAAACTATTTAAGTTAGCCATAAGATACATATACCTAACAGCAAAATAGTTCATTTCAGTCGGCTTAAAATGCCGAACACGGAAATAGGAAAAATTAAAAATAAAAATCAATCATCAATGTTTGTAAATATGCTGCGAAATACGGACGTGTCAAAAATTGAAGTCGAAGAAAGTTTGCCATTTACATACCGGAAATGATTTGTCTGGTGACGCGTTGGTATCTGCAGGATCCAGGAAATAACGTCTGAATTCAAAATCGCCCCGGCTTTAAAAATTGCCTTTTCGCATAGAAAAATATTTTACATTTACTATTCGTCAATAATTTTCATATCAATCGGACAGACATGAATAAATTGACATTTGAAAAACAGTCGACAAATTTTCACATTTGCAAAATCCAACACTCTTCTTTTAATAATTTCATACGTCACATTTCATTGGGTTGTTTTTATAAACACTGTTTTAAATAGAAGTTTTGATGTTTTGAATTTTATTTAACGTAATAAAACTGCAGGGATTTTTATTTGATTTGTATATAAAAGAGTTATAAATAATTTATCTGCAAATAAAAACAAACACATTAAAAGTTAAAATACAAAATTATAAATAAAACAATAAAACCACCAGACAAAGTAGACAAGTTTAAATATAAAAATTAACAAGCTTTAAACAAGTCACTAGCAATTTTAGTTCTATTTACATATTTATTTAAATGCAGCATCTTTTCCCAGAAAAGAAAATCTCATGTTGACTTGCTAAGTTAAAGTCCTTAAAACATTTTGTAGAAATAAATTCACCTCGCAGAGTTTTCGTTTTTAGTGCGTTCCATCAACTTCAAATACCGACAGCTGTTTCGACCTATATTGGGTCCCATCAGTTTCGGGCAACTTGGTGTAGTGGGACACACCCAAAACAAAATACTACCTGAGCTTAGATACTACTAAAGTATGCTAACAGAGGCGAGATGTAAGAACATTACGTATTCCACACCGTCTACTATGCAATGAATATTACCAGTAGTGGGTCAAAAAGGTTTCTTGAAGAAAATTAGAAAATTGAATGTATATATATACAGGGTGTAATGTTATTAATGTAATATATTAAAATACTGAATACCTTTCAAGGGCGTCGATAATTTTTCCTTTTTCATTTTAATGAAATTATGCCAAATGCCACAATGGAAGAAAAAGTACATCGCCTTATGGACACTTTTGGAGTAAAAAAAGTAAAGAATTTGGTTTTATAAATATTACATCACACATTATTTTTACATTATTCACCATTGGACAACATTTACGTTTACAAAAAAATTTAATTTCTTTTATATAAATTCTTTTCAAAGCGAAGATTATATATTATCCGCTAGGAATTCTCTTCTGGGCCGTAAAGCAACCTATATTTAACTACTTTTTTATATGATTTTACTCATCCAAGCACCACCAAAGCCAAATTAATTGCATTTTTAACTAGGAATTTCGACAACTCAACTTGACAACTGCACACTGTAACCTACAATAATTTATACATAACCACAATTAGATTTATAACTAGCTTAGTTTGTTTTAATCAATGCGACCAACTTGACAACTGTATTACCAACCAAAACCCTAAATTTGCAACGTTGCCGCAGTCCAGATAAAAAAATGAATTTTATAATTATTAATTGACAAATTGACAACAAATATAATATAATCTTGCTTGTTTGTTGTGTAATATTATATTGTCAGTTTTAATTGGTTTTTAAAAGCCATGAAAATATTCAATGTATGGAGAGCAAAATTATATCAATTTGATATTATCTACGTATTAGACAGAGAGGTCTTTAAATTTGTACCTGTGTAAATAAAACCACAATTTTAAGCGTCTGGATTGGTCTAAAATAAATTCTATTGAACTCACCGCTTTATTCTTAAATGATATTCTGTTGTAATTTTTTGCATTTTCTGAGAACATTTACCATAGTAATGTATATTTTTTTACACCATCAGAAAGTAGAGATTTCAACAAACAAAAAGCACACCGACTTTTTGAAAAAAGCTGATATTTTGACGCGAGAATTTTCGATTGAAAATTAGGGTGCTTTTTTGATAAGTCAAAATAAGGCGAAATAATAAATATTTCAAATCAAATAAATTACAGTGTATTTGGGACATAAAAAGGTAAGTTTTCACCAAATTTCGTGGGAAAAAATTTTTTTTTGAAAAAGATAAAAATAAAAAACCAAAAACTTGGTTTTTTGAATTTTTCCCATAAATTTTGAGGTTATGTAAAAAAATTGTGATTACAAAAGTTGTAGATCCTTTAATTACCTACAACTTTGCCATTTAACTTTTTTCCATAGGACTTGTAGTTTTGCCGGAAATCGAGATAAACCATTTTTTACCCTTAAAACCCCCCCCCACCCACTTCCCAAAGTCAGATCGCCCGTAATTTATTTTTCCTTTTATTTTTATTATATTCTTCTCCTTTTCCAATGGGTTTCATCCTACTGTTATTTTTTTTGGTTTCAAAAATTATCGACCCTGGTCTAATAAAACTCTAAAAATAAATAAACTGAAAAATTAAATTAAATGTTCGAACAAGCAATTATTAACGGTTCGTCGAATTGTTTCTCTGTTTGGTCTGGCCTCGAACATTCCCGCAAATAATCTTTGAATTTCTCGTTCAGAATTACCAGCAAAATGCCAGATTAAAATCTGAACTTTTTGTTCCAACGTGTACCTACATTTTTTAATTAAATAATCTTTTTTACTAAAATTACTACCTCTTGCTGGCACCAGTGGTGCCGCACCACTGCAGTTCTCGTTCTGATATCCTCGTGTCAAGCACGCTGCGAGGTGCGCGATGGGTATGCGTTGTCGTAGCCTGCCGGCTGGCCAATCAAATTCTATTTGGCGTTCTATCCTTGTTCTTTTCACGCGGGTATTAAACAGCCGTCCTTTCCAGTGTGGTCGGACTTGGAGTTGCAAGCACTGTATAATTATGTAAATACAAAAAAACGTATAGGGTTTGGACAACTTTGACAATTCAAGTGTGTTTGGCATTTTCTGTAACTTGTTATTAGGAAGTAGGATTTAAAATTTCAACATGGATCACCTTATTCTACCACAAGGTTTAGAAATTGGGGTAATAGGATTACTATTAGCGCGGTAAACCTATATTTACACAGGTATTTTTAAAATGCGTAATATTACAAATCGCGCGCTTTTGCCACATCCTACCTTACTAAAAAATGTGTTGTGTGGATTGTGGGGTTACTAATATTCCAACCTTCTTGATATTTTCTTACATTAATGTATAGCCCAGCAGGTGATATTTGATACTTTAAAGACCTTTTATATTAATTGACGTTTACTTTCCGAAACAGACAGCCCCTCAAAGACACTCAATAAAGGACAAGCAATAATAAGGAAAAGATAAACCGCCAATTCTAAAAAGTTTTAATATTTATTATAAGGAAATATTGATTCAAAGAAATAATGATGAAAAAGACTTTAAGATGGAAAAGGACTGATTTACTTTTAGAATGTTTTAAATAGGTACGTTTAAAAACTTTTCGGCTAAAATATTAAAACGACGTTTTAATATAAGGGAAATATTAGAAAAACTATTTTTTTTACTCCCACCTTTAAAACGCCCTTTATCGTACATGTTTCCATGACACTAAGTGACCTTTTAAATACACATTGACAAGTTGTGGCTTTATGGCGCTTTAGTCACGGGCTGAAGTTAGCAACAGGTTTTTAGTCACGAGCTGAAGTTAGTTTTAGGTTTGTTGACAGTTGTCAAATGTCATACAATCGTTAAAATAAAGTGCCTTTCTTGTAAAATAATACTTAATGTGAAAATTATTTTATTATCTCAATACAAAAATACAAAAGTATTAAATAGTTTCTCAACGCCTATATTTGAAAAGTTTATATGAACATTGTACTTACCTTTTAATTTCGCCGGTAGTAAACTGTAACTTAAATTCGGGCATGAACTCCACTGTAAAGTGCTCATAAAACATTTTCTTTACTTTCACTGTGAAAAACTGTCAATTTTCAAGAAATACATTTCGATTTATAACCTTTATAATGTGTTTATTAAATATAAAAATTTGACATTTGCCGGTGACACACAGATTCTCCTATTGTTTCATAGATGGCGCTCTATACAAATTTTTGATTTAAATCATTTTAAGATAATAATAAGTATTTGTCGTAGAAAAAGTATAGTATGCACCTCGTTTATAAACTTTTCTATACACTCATTAATTTAAGCACTCGCTCGCAAGCTCGCTCGTGCCTAAATTAAATTCGTGTATAATGGCGTTTATCAAACGATACATAATATACTATAATCTATAGCAAAATCACGCTTGAACTTAAACCATATAAAACTACTTTGGTTTTCTTCAAAGTTTTTTTTGTAAATTGGCTAAATCATTTGATATTTTTTATTAAATTAATTTACAAGGTAAAACTTTTGAGGCAGATAATTATGAAAAGTGTCCGCAATCTTGGATTCTTGTATTTTTTTAAGATTTGCAAGCGTATTTTTAATTTCTAGATAAAAAAAGGTATGTAAGAAATTTGAAAATAATTTAATTTACAATTTTCATATAATCAATAATGCTAAAAATATAAATTTCTAAAAATAAGCAAAAAATTGTGTAAACTTAGGAGAGAGGCGCAATTTTTTTTAACTTTTGGACCATTTTTATTAAGAATAACTGCACATTTTAATGTAAAAGTTGTAAAGGACTCAATTTCCAACAATTTTTTTATAAAGTTTTTCGTACGACGCGTTGCGACGCCACAGTGGGCCAAATTTTCTAAATAGAGGACAAAATTGAAATAAAACCATATTTTAAATACTGCTTCTTAAAGTATTGTTTTAGAAACGCCACAGTGGGCTAAATTTTCTAAATAGAGGACAAAATTGAAATAAAACCATATTTTAAATACTGCTTCTTAAAGTATTATTTTAGAAAGAGATCATGTCTGCATATTATATTGCATATTAATTTCAAACTAGCAGCGAGTCGGTTTTTTTAAATAGCCTATTTTCAACATTATTTCGTATTAACAGGGTTCATACTATTGAATTCGAATAAAATTTCCTGACTTTTCCAGTTTTTCAGAACTTTCCCAAGCTTTTTCCATAGACTGTGGAAGGTGTCAAAAATTAATATTGATATTCAGGCAAATAGGAAAAAACGAAAAAATAGAATTTATACTTTGCAGCTTTAATAACAGACCATAAAAACAAAAATAAATACATATAGCATAATTCATATTATGGTCTGTTATTAAAGCTGCAAAGTATAAATTCTATTTTTATATTATGTAATTCAAAAACAAAACTTGTTTTAGATCTTTTAAAATTTAACTTAATAGTTATAACAAAACATAGAGCATATTTCTCGTAAATAAAAACAAAACAAAATACAAAAATAAGTCAAATAACTATTTTAATTAAGTTTAAACTTTTTCTCTCAATTTTTGTAGACGTCTTGTTACGTATCAATAGACGTCTACAAATATTGAGAGAAAAAGTTCTGGAAAACAAAAAACAAAAATTAACTGAAGGAACCTTCAGTTAATTTTTGTTTTTTGTTTTCCAGAACCTTGATTTCCGTCATTAAACAATTTTTCACAATTACGAGGAAGACTTGTAATGCTACTTTGAATTTTGTCAAAGACAAACTGACAGTTACACGATTAGATAGTTTCAGTGAAGGCTGGTGGATTTTGGGTATACCAATATCTTAGTTAAATTGAACTTTGCGAAAAAAAGTTAGTTTTTTCTGTTGCCTCACCCGGCTCCAGGCCCCCATATTTGAGATAATTCAAATTAAAGTGGTGCAATTTATTATCTACTATAATTTATCAAAAAATTTAAAATTTTATTTAAAAAATCCAAATATTTGGATTTTTTAAATAAAATTTTAAATTTGTCGATAAATTATAGTAGATAATAAATTGCACCACTTAAATTTGAATTATCTCAAATAGGGGGGCCTGGAGGCGGGTGAGGCAACAGGAAAAACTAACTTTTTTCGAAAACTCCAATTTAAATTTAGTTTGAGCCGAACTTGTTTATTTAATGTCATTATAAACTATTATAAATTTGGTGTGGGTCCCATGTCTAATAACTGAGATATTGGTATACCCAAAATCCACCAGCCGCCACTGTAAACTATTATAAATTTGGTGGGCCCATGTCTAATAACTGAGATATTGGTATACATAAAATCCACCAGCCGCAACTGGGTAGTTTACATTAAAATTGCCCAAGCATTTCCTTTATATTAAATCATAATGTAGATTGTGTAGGTATAAAGTAAATATTATTTTATTTATTAATTAGTATTATTTACAGATAATTCCCTGACTTTTCGTTTTTCTTTAAATTCCCTGACTTTTTCATGACTTTTTAGACTCATTTTAAATTCCCTGACTTTTCCCGGATTTCCCGGTTTTCCCGGTCGCTACGAACCCTTAATTAATTAATTTAATAAAATCGATCTTCTGAAAAAGGCATTAAAAAGACTTTGAATCCCAATGTTTAAAATGCTTTAAGAAGGTTAAATAGTTTTACGTTAATGTCGGCTATTTTTTGAATTATTTTATTTAGTTCCTTTTTTCCATTTCGCGGAAATTATTCGGTGTCATAGGGGCCGTTCAAGTATTACGTAAGCACTCTAGGGGGGTGGGGGGGTCTTTGCTTTGCTTATTTTTGATGACAGGGGGGGTGGGGGGTTCTAGATGGTGATTACGTCAGCAGTAGTTATTTACTTTTTTACACATATGGCAACCCACACATTGTCTATGCTTGAAAACAAAAAGACCAATGTTTACGTAAGCATTGGAGGGGGGTAAGAGCTTTGATTACTTTTGCTGACAAGGGGGAGGGGGAGGGTTAATAATTGTAGTAAATCTGCTTACATAATACTTGAACGGCCCCATACTTAAAAATAGACATGCAAACTGTAACAACAAAATGTTTTGTCACGAAGTACCCATGGTTCTGTATGCCACTACAATACTTAAAGAACTTCATGGGCCTGAAATAGTGGGCTCCACTTCCTATAGGTCAGATGTCAGAAGACGCTAAAGAACCAGGAAAAAAAGACTTAAGAAAATTTATATATATATATATATATATATATATATATATTATGTATAATCTATCTATAATCTATAATATTATGAATTAATTAGAATATTCGTTATTATTATTATAATACACTCTCTAAAAATTAATTAGTAAACAATTACTAATTGCTATAGCGAAAACGCACCTACTAATAATTCTCGTCATCAGCAATATGTTTTCCTATGTAAAAAGTGTCGTTAAAAAATATAAAATAAAAAAAATAATAGTTCTTGAGATATAGTCAATTTTCAATAGGCTATATCTCAAAACTGGCTTGTTGCCAATTTAGTAAAGTAAGTATTTATTTTATTTGGGACACTTTCTTTTCCTAAACGTCCGCCATTTTAAATTTATTTCTTGAAATTGAAAAAACTTTTGGTATGCAAAATCAATAATCCCTTAATACACAAGTTTAAAACTATCAGTTTTCGAAAAAGCGTCCGCCACCTATGTAATTTAGCGACCAAAATAATTATTTAAAAAAAATCAACTGTACACTGAAAAAAATAAGCTGTTGAAACAACAAAAAAAATATTAATTCAACTCTTTATGCACTTTAAATACAAGCAATGGTTTTTGCACGTTTACTTAACCATCTAAAAATGTCAAATTGTATTGTTTAATTGAACAACAAATAACAGTCAAATGAACAAAATAAGAATATTTGTTCTAATCTGCTAATTTGGTTAATTTAACATTCTTAGGGTGTTAAGGTAAATTTCTTGAAATGTCCAGGTAACCTTTTTAGCATATTCACTTAACACCAATAAAATGTTAAATTAACATTCTGAAAATGTAAAATTCTTTAAAGGTTGGTATCCAAAACAAAATTATGGAAATAATATATTATTATATATAAATAGAAAGAATTGAAACTTCACCTCGCCCAGAGTTTTTGTTTTGAGCGTGTTCCACCCATGATACATCTTTGTATCATGTGTTCCACCTACTTCAAATACCGACAGTCTGTTTCGCCCTGTATTGAGGGTCTTAACAGTGTCGGGCAATATGGTGTAGTGAAAGTTCTACTGTGGAACACACCTTAAACAAACAGATATCTCATCTTATATACACCTAATCGTAAGCTAACTAAGGCGAGATGTAAGAAAACGTCATTGTCTAATGGCGTGAGTGTTCGAAGCGCCATTCTCGGCAATTTTATGAATGCAAATTTTACATTTTAAATTTTAAAGTAACATTTTAAATTTGTTAAATGAACAAATTTAAAGTTTTGGATTAAAGAGCAACTAAACGTTAATTTAATAGTTTTTTTAGGTAATCCTAAAAATTTCAGTAGTTGATTCAACAAATTCCAGCTATTAAATCAAAGTACGATAAACATTTTAATTCAAAATATTAGTTTATGTTAAATTAATATTTAAACTGTCAAATGAACAAATAAACTTTGACAAACTCTGACTTTTGCTTTAACACCAAAATATAGATTAATCCAATAGGTTTTTTGTTGAAACAACATTTTTAAAAATGACATTTAGGCAAATGTTAACTCAACTACATTATTTTTTTCGGTGTATAAGATAACGCATTATATTTTTGTCCACTTTTTTGATAACCTAGCGCACTGTGCGACGTGTAAATCACGACTGAAATTTGGAGAAATGTTTCACATTTTTTGCTTATTAGATAGGCCCACAAAAAAGCAAGTGAATAAGACCCTGATATTCATATATATTTTCGCCTGCTGAAACTAAATCTGAACACTGTTTAGACCCTACACGTCTGGATTTTTCCCCGGATTGGGTTGCCGTAAGAAAAATATTTTATTTTGCTCTTTTACAATAAAAAATGTTCTTGTTTAAAAAACAAGATTCCCATTTAAAATGTTTGAATCAAATGTACAGGGTCCTTAGAAACATAAACATTATTTAAGGGTAACCCGATACGGGGACACACTGTAAAAAAGAATACACTCTCTAAAAATGAATTAGTCAAAAATGACTAATTTAATAGTTATTATTGGCTGCTTTTTTACTTGTACCATGGTTAACCATGGAATACCATGGTATCCCAAAATTTAACAACAAATTCTTATGTAAACTTCAACTTTACTGAATTCAAAAATACCATCAAAAATTATGAAAGTGGAGTAGTTTTTGAGATTTCCATATTAAATGGAAAATTGACTATATCTCAAAAACTGTTTTACTTTTTTAACTTTTGACGACATTTTCGGATTCAGGGGACAATATTTATATATATATAATAGTTGGCTTATGGGACTTCTTAAGAAGTAAGGGTGGAACTAAAAGAGCACTTTTATATTGTATAAAAATCGGCTGTTAAATTTTGGGATACCATGGTATTCCATCGTTAACCATGGTACAAGTGAAAAAGCAGCCACTAATAACTATTAAAATGCATAGGAATATCATGCACTTATTCATGACGCATACCACACTTTTTTGTGACCTCTAAAATAAATAAATAAAATTAAATCAAAAAATAAAAAAAAATATTTTGCATTTAGACTAATTTGAATTGTGTTTTTTAAACGAAGCATTTTTATGTTTAATTAATTTCTGAACGCCCTGTACATTTGATTAAAAAAAATTCATTTTTTAAAGAAGAATCAAGTCGAAAGTTTTACCACAGCATAAATAATTTGTTTATGCTGTGGTTTTACCTCGTAATTTTGTTTTTTTCTTTAAATAAAATAACTTTTTTTGAGGTTAGGTTTGTGGGAATACCCACAAACCTAACCCCAAAAAATTTGTTAAAAGGACAAAACTATTATGGATAATTTAAATAAAATAACTTTAATTAATATTCTTAAAACAAGTTTTTAAAGAATAAAGATTACGTTACAATATAATGTTGGGCATGCAAGTCTTGTTTAGATTAAAAAGAGCCAGGCTGTCTCTAAAAGTCTAATTACCAGAAAACAAAAACGATATAAGAAGAGACATTAACACGAAAACAATTATCCTTAAAATTCCCCAACCTGGTCGGATCCCCCCCAAACAATGGAAAATAATTAAACGTAGTAGGCTGCTTAATTGCGGTACATGTAATTGGTTTAAATGCTTCAGACGAGCAGAAGGCATATTCTTGAAATCCTTTTTAAGATATGCGCCGTTGCCAGTGCCGGCTTTAGCAACTATGACCTTGAGTAGGATTTTTGTAGGAATTTTACTTTTTTAGATTTTGAAACTGTTTGCGAACATAATTTCGAACATATTTTTAGGGCTATATTCCGTATTTCATTTTATAATGGTGTTTTACTTTGGAAATAATCTCATGTATGATTTTTGTTTAAAATTTTGTTTATATAGTCAATAGTAATAATGTCTTAAAAGTCCCAAATGAAATCGTGCGAGCGCGAAATAATTTTTTAAGAATTTATAAGAAATTCAAAATAGTTTTATTTAAATTTAAATGTGTTTTAATCATTTTTATTCATTAAAAGAAATATTACATAAAAAATTTTAATTAATTAAAGTTTTAATGATTGATATTTTTAATATTTTATTTTTTATTTATAGTAAATAATTTTATATTTGTCCTTAACCTGCCATTTTTAGGAATTTAAGGAAAATACTAATACTAACCTGACAGAAATGTTTAATTAAAAAAAATGTATATACAAATTAAGACAATATTTAATTTATTTATTAATATTGAGCCAAACTTAATAAACGTGCATTTAAACAAGAATGTTAATTTTATAGTTTAAATAATATTCAGGGCCTTGATGTAACTCTCCTGTTAAGTGGTTCCGTTAAAATATCACCAGAAAAGATATAAGTTTTAGTTTGCGTTTTATTAGCTAACAAGCTGAGACGTTTCATTTAATTTAGTCTTGTTTACCCCACTACGTGTTTTCGGCTGCTCATCTTTACAATATCAAAGCAATCCATGACTTTCAAATCAATATTAACATATTCTAACCTCGAAATTTTAACAGCTGCTTCAGAGGTCCCATTAATTAAGATTAAGTTTTCCGTTAATTTTAAATTTAGCGCTAGGAAGAATTACCAATTTCTTTGTTGCTTCTAGGTTTTTATAAAAATACCTACAGGATTTTTAAAATATAAAAGTTAAAGATTTTTAAAATACGACTTTTTGCAGTATCAACGACGATTTTTAAAATATTGTTTATTTATTATTTATATATTTAGGTGACTCAGGGTACCCCATTGTGGGGACCGGTGAATCAGCTGCCACCGGGCGATGATGAGTAATCGAGAATAGTTATGCAAGATATGTTTTAGTAGTTTCAGTTGGGATTGCAATTTGCACACTGTAAGAAGACAGTTCACTTGCAATTGATTTGCATATTAAACATTTATATTGTAAGATAAATAGATTATTGTTTCCGAGATTTGTGAGTTTGATTTACTACCTTTGGATTACCACACCCATGGCAGCCAAATAGCATATTACTTTCATAGTACTAAATTAAAATTTCAAATATACATACATATGTATAGAAGCTTTAACAGCGGATCCTTTCAAGGAATTCTGGAGCCCTACAAAGCATAACTTCATAATATGAAAAAAAAAATTTTTTAACTCGACTGTAAATTTCCTCCTAACCTTGGTGGTACCTATATAAAAACATAAAATATGTATATTTATTAATGATGTATGATGTAGGTACTAATGTATATTAATATTGATTAAAATACACTCTTAGAAAAGACCTGGTATTTGCAATGAAAATTTAGTTCCCAGAACCAATTTTATTAGTGAAAATAGGCACAACAAAAAAATATGTTGTGGGAACTAATACAAATTTGTTTTTACAGTTTGTTGTCGGAACAGCCAATATTGGTAGCTCCAACCAACAAGTTTAAGTGCATCGAAATTAGTTTTTTTTTTCATACAAATAATTGATATTTAATGCAATCACATTAGTCCGTCATTTTAGCAGCGTCTAAGTTGTAACAACTGCACTTGCTATTTATCGCAACAAACATTGTATCATGCAGTAATTTATTTTTTAATTGAAATTACATGAAAAACAGTACATTTAAAGAATTTAATAGTTGATATAATATAAATTTGTTTTGTACTGTAACTAAGTTATATTTAATATTAAATGCTTGCATTAGTAGCAACAACAAATTGGTATTATTCCACAGTACATACCTGCTTAGTAAATATAACACTTTTTGTGTGAATATTATAAAAAATAGAGAAAGGAAATTTATGCCCGTTCGTTTTATAAATATTTATTATAAATTAAAAAATAACAATATAACTGAAAACACCAAATTTTGGTTTAAACATTATAACAAAAATTAATAATTACTCTAAGAAAACATTTATAAATATTTTAACAATAAAACAAAAACGATTCTTTGGTAAATATACACAGATAGGTACATTATGATGAAAGTTGACTATACTTCTTCAGTAAACCGTGATGTTTACGTGAAGTGCAAGCCTTTGTTTAACAACTTAACAATGATTCTTAGGTACAACGTAACATACTTGCATGATTACAGGGGTAAGCATTCGATAAATTTTGAGTGTGAGTGCCTATAGTATAGGCCCTATACCAAAAATGCGACTTGAGCTGTAACAAAACAAAACAAAAAAATTCTCGAAATTCCGACGTGATGGAGACTTTTGGTGGGCACCATTGGATTCAGGAGGCCATTTTCAGTCGGAATGGCATTTTCACATTTTTGGATTTTTTTTCGGACCCCAAAACTACAATAGTTTAATTAAAAGAGTGCAATAATAATACCTAACCTTTAAAACTGGAACCAATTCAGGTAAACCACATGTTCCTAATAAATCTGCTACTTCAGTCCGCTCATCCATATTATTTGTTCGAGATATCTATAATATAAAACCAACACATAAGAATATATTCTTATATATATGAATAGTTAAAAAGTATGTCGCCACTGAATTTACAGGGGCAAATGACTAATTGTAATAAACTAGTTTCTTACCTAAAATATACACTACACACGAGCTGATACACAAATACAAAAGAAAAACCCCACCGAAGTCTGGACGCCGCGGCGTGCAACACCGTTTGTTTACAGGTTAAAAGTAAAGCACGCGCCGGGCTGGACAAATCGCGCGCGAAATGCACAAAGTTTGCAGTTGCATTAACCTACAGAGACAACATCCCCAACTGACACTTTGTTTCACACCGCTGGTGTCTTAGCTGTGTGAAAAGTGACGCATAGTTTATACAACCGAACTGTTAGTTCCACGGACTAATTTCAGTCAATTGACAATGTTACTTAAATATTTGGCCCAACAAAAACATTTTACCGCCGAAATGATTTTTTTGAGATAATGTTGTCAATACTTCTAGCCAACACAAAGTTTCAGTTAAAATAACTTAATCGCCTATTTGCAGTAAATAATACTCAACAACAAAACTAAATCTTTTCAGGTAATGATGCAAGCAGTTACACATATAAAGGTACTGATTACAAAAAACAAAAAAATTTATTTTCTGCAACAGTTTTACCCCAACGATAATAAGTTAGTTACAAATACCAGGTCTTTTCTAAGAGTGTAGTAAAAAAGTTCTGGAATGAAAAAATAAATAAAATAAATATATAAACAAATAACATTAAATAAAAATCGTGTGTTTTTATTGGTACATTTGTTTACTTAACATGTTTTACTTATCCTATACAGGGTGTTCCTAAAAGCAATTTTAAAAATGTAGATAATAATTTGTATAATATTATTTTTATTATTTAATTATATACACTCACATTACAAATTGCACTTATAAATGAACTCCCTATAGCACCACACCCATTTTTATGTTGACCATTTTAACTTCATTTTGAAAAATATGCTTTCTTATGATTTAATGTTAATCGGCCATTTCAAGCGGGCGGACGGGACAAATCAGAAACCTGTTTTTATAAAAAAAAATTGTAGGAAATTTATTATATATTATTTTCGCATCAAAATTGACAAATATATTCTTCTTTTATTTGGCTATATAAAAAAAATCGCAAGAAATATTTTTTAAAAGTAGATAATTTCAATATTTGATAGGTGTTGACGGGACAAGATAAATCTTTTTTTTGTCCCGTCCACACCTTTCAATTATTAAAATTATCTCTACTTTTATAAAATATTTCTTGCGTTTTTTTATTTAATGTATAACCTAATAAAAGAAGAATATTTTTGACAATTTTGAAGCCAAAATATTCTATAATAATATTCTACAATTTTTTATAAAAACAGTTTTGTAATTTGTGCGTTTCGCGCGCTTAAAATGGCCGTAATACGTTGATATTTGTCAGCATTACAATTATTTTTTATTTATTATAATTTATTAAAATAAAATGTTCGTGCGATATCTTCTCCCGCCCTCTATCAGCCACTTGGTAGGATATTACTATTAAGAGTGGAAGATGATATTGTATAAACATGTTATTTTAAGGGAACATTCACAAGTATGAATACCTAGTAACTTGTTATTGCTATTACATAAAGAATTTTAACAAAACACTTTTATCACAGTATTTACTCCACCCTGATGGGCAAGTCTTGAAAACAGGGTGTATTACCATTGTTTTTATACTATTTTATTGATACAACATAAAATAGGCTGAACACCTATAAAAATTAATATTACATTTTCGGCATAAAACTATCTTTTATCTAATACCTAAAAAATTATTATATTTAAGAATCTGATCATTATTTTAAAAATAAAATATATTTAATATATTATATATATTTAATTTTATTGGGGTCATTTAATAACAAAGTGCCAATTATATTGCTCAATACTTTTGCTTTTTAATTTATATTCTCATTAAATACTAAACTAATAATAATACTATTTTTTTTTAACTTTTACCTCGATAACACTTCCCTTTAGAGCTTAAATATAAAACCCTATTTAAAATATGAAACCTTTAAAAATTTAAGGATTGGCCCTCTGTTACTCAATATAATGTCTCGGCAACCTTCATAACTTAAAGCATCTTTCATTACGAAGCCTAAAATAAAGTATTCATGTAACCTTTATGAGTAACATTTGAATTTAAGCTAGCCCCTCTTGCTTGAAGGCTCTAACTCAAATTCCCAAAGCACAAAAATAAACCTCACTAAGTAAAAATATGAACCTTTAAAACCCATGAAGTAAAAAAACTATAACTCCAACAATTTAATGTTTTCCTTCAACTTTAACATATGGAGGTTATAATATAATTTTGAATACTTACCTTTATTAATTCAATTAGGATAAACCAACATAAAAAGGCAAGTTGTGTAAACAAGTAATTCGTTATATTTTTAATCAAGCATTTTGATTTGTTAAAAGTTGGTGTGGTTTATTCCTTTTTTTTTCGACACAACACAATTATTTACAGTTTCACATTTTTAAGACACTTATTGCTCTAGCAACCCCTCATAATATAAAGAACCTGAAATAAGAAACCATAATAAACTTGTGTTTTGAAGGCCCAACTTGATTCAATTTACTTGAAGGCTAAAATTAAATAAAAATGTGTAAAAAACTATGTAAAAAATTGTAAAATGCGTCGTATTACCTAATTTTTGTCACATAAATGCAACTTGTGCTTAATTATGATCAGAAATATTTTTATTTATTTCAATTATAATTGAGGACCCTATAGGGTCTATAGAAGCCAAGGGATACAAGTGATTTTTGAATTTTGACTTCAAATTACAAGTGTTTTTTAACTTTAAACATGATTATCTTAAAACTAAACAAAATGTACTTATACCCCTTGGCTTCTAGGGTCCTTAATATAGGTTATGTCAGCACAATATACGTAGGGTGGACATGGTTGCCAACATAAAAATAATACTAGTTATATGCTGCAAAGCAAAGCGAATTACCATATACTTAGACAAAATAAATAAAAATAAACGATAAAATAAAGTAAAGAAAATAAAAAATATTAAAAAATAATATTTATTTATCAAAGGCCTCATATCTCATTCTGTGGAGGTATAACAGAGATACGACCCTGACTCAAAAGTTTTGAGTCAAAACTTACTTCCAAATCGTGTTACCACCTCTAACAGATTGAGCAAAAATTACTGTTTTAACGGACCCGTTAAGTTACATCAAGCCCCCGATTGTCTCTTATTTGTAACTTCTATGAAGCAATGATAACATTCCAATATTTTTACCAAACAATCATAATGGAACAAAAAAAAAATTACAATAATTATTTATACATTTAATATTCTTTGCTAATGAATTTCTCTGGAGAGTATTTTAAAAGGTATTTAATTCATTTTTAACCAAATCTGATTTTGTCGCAACATCTATTTTTAAATCCGGCACTGCGTCTTCTCCCCCGTTCATCTTCTTATATATCTCTTTGAATTCTGAATACAAAGCATCTTATTACACTCTTATATAAGCAGAATCGGCTACTAACAACAATTCAAGCAGAAATTCTCTATTAAATGGCACATGAACGAGTTATTTCTTTGTCTAAGACTAATATGCATTGCAAATCGCAGCCCGAATTTTCCGACCCAACTTTTCTTTAATAACAATCTCGGATTTCAGACAATGGATTTATCATATTTTAATATTATAGCCGGGTTTAATGATGTACTTTAAACTATAATCGTTTTATTTTATGTCTGCGGATTTGAAAAATCTTAAAACTATAAGGAAACAATAAAAAAGTAGTAATGATTTCACCATTGCAAATTGGTGTCATTTTTTTCTTTTAACTAAAATGGTGAAAACAAAAAAAACAATTAAACGTTGGGTTTCCGAAGTAAGTATTTACAATAAATATTTTTTTTTAAAGGAACACCCTATATATTTTTTACATATTTTGAAATACAATTTAATTTTAAACAAAAAATATTATTGCATAACTACCCTAAACTCAAAAATTAACAATTAATAAGCACTTTATGTTCTTGTTTGTTTTGCTAGTAAGTGACTGTTCGCAAAATATCACCTTTCCAAGTCTACCATAGTAGAAGTTATATTAAAAAAACTGATATGATAAGTAACACTTTATCACCCTTTGTCTTTTAAACATACGTAATTAGGAAAAATATTTATTTAGATTTTCGTCTTATTTTGACTTGCTTAATCTGCTCCTAAATTTATGCCACTAAGCACTTGTATATATACAAGGACTGAAAGGTATATGATAAAAAAATTTTATTTGAAAAAACTACAATGTGACGGTCAGGTCAAAAACTCCCGAGGCTCATGGAATGCCCTTTTTAGTTTTTTCAATTAAAAAATAAAATTTGTTATCACAATATACCTTTTAATCCTTATAAATAATGCGATACAACAATTATTGTAATCTCGAATATCTCGGAAACGGTTTATTTTATCGAAGTTCGAGAGGTACACCTTTTTAATGTTAGCCGAACTGTGTAATCGAAAAATTGCATCTAATGTTATAAAAACCTAACCTCAAAGTTTGTATGGGACAATAAGCTTAAAGCAACCCCCGTTTCTCCGACAGTGTTCACTAAAACAATTGTAATTATATGTGATTATGTGTTTTGGTAGTAAGTGACTGTTCGCAAGATATCACCTTTCCAAGACTACCATAGTAGAAGTTATATTAAAAAAACTAATATAAGTAACACTTTATCACCCTGTATCTTGAAAACATAAGTAATTAGGAAAAATATTTATTTAGGTTAACCTAATTTTCGTCTTATTTTGACTTGCTCATTTTGTTCCTAACTTTGTGCCAATAAGTTTAGGGACTCCTTGTATAAATATAATTCCTTTAACAAACGATAACTGCACATGAACTTAAATAAGTTTTTACGCGTGTGCGAATTTGCAAAGAAGCATATTGTCGATAAAAACACAGCCATTTTTCTTACCTAATTCTTTTTTATTTGCTTATCTTATGTGACTTAAGTTATGCCTGTCTATCGTATAGACTCTTTACCTACCTGTCAAAAATTGTAATTAAAAAAATATTATGTAGGTATATAATGTGGGTTTAAAAGTACTATGATGAACTAATTTAAAAATTACCTAAGGGTAATAATAAACTTTTTAATCATTGTAAAGGGGGCCCATTAAAATCGTTTGCGGGGGGCCAACTCAGAATTTGTTACGCCACTGGTTTTACAGTTTTAATTTATAAGAAAATAAAATAGGTATGAAATTAAAAAATTAATTAATTAATGACTCCGCCAAACTGGCTATTAATTTATTAAAAAATATTTTATTTAAATTTTAAGACAAAAGCATTAATTGTTATAAAGAATATCAAAAATCGTAATTTTTGTTTAACATATTAGATTGAATACCAAGAATTTAAAGGCTGGCTTTTGCCTGTAAAATTTCTACCGAGGTCTATTTTTTCTAGCGGTTAAATGTCGGTAAAGATCAAAGAAATTTCTGCGGCCTGTGCGGCTTTTCTCTATTTTTATAGGGTAAAACGTGAATTGTAATACCTCCTCTGTAATTTGTATTCCATTTCGCAATTTTTGGTTTAATTAAGCAAATTAAACAAAATCTAATACACTAATATGATTAAAAAAAGCTTTTTGTAGTACATTTGCTAGGTACTAACCCATAAACATTTCTTCTTAATGTTTCTAAAAGTTCACATCCACTGTACAAGTTTTTCCTTAAACTACATATGGGTGATTCTACAAAAGTTGGGCAACTTTTGACCTCATTTTGTTTATATAGTTTTCGGAGAAAATTAAACAGTATTTTGTTATGAGAACATAGATAATATAATAAATATACTGTTCCAGACCGGGCCAGTCACTTTTTCAAACAGTTTCTGAAATGAAATAAAAAGGATTTTTCTTTTTTGTATGATCGTGTATTGTGAAAGTTTTAATTTGCAGAGCGCTTTCGGCCTTAAGCCGTCTTCAGTGCTTCAACTGATAAGTAAAACAGGAATTAGATTAAGTAACATTGAATTTTTAAAAAACTTACTTGTCAGTTGACAGGAGTATATGTCTATGTTCATTTTTATTTACAGCTACTCAAAATAGTACTATACATATAACCCACAGATATGCTTATATTGTACAAAAATCTTCATGTCGTGTGTTTAAAATTACACTAGGTTAGGTGTTTTTGATGACAGATGATCAATTTCCCGCTTTTATTGACCGTAAATATAGACAAAAATTAGCAAACTTTTCTGTAAACAACAGATTCCTTTACAGAAAAGTTTGCTAATTTTTGTCTATATTTACGGTCAATAAAAGCGGGAAATTGATCATCTGTCATCAAAAACACCTAACCTAGTGTAATTTTAAACACACGACATGAAGATTTTTGTACAATATAAGCATATCTGTGGGTTATATGTATAGTACTATTTTGAGTAGCTGTAAATAAAAATGAACATAGACATATACTCCTGTCAACTGACAAGTAAGTTTTTTAAAAATTCAATGTTACTTAATCTAATTCCTGTTTTACTTATCAGTTGAAGCACTGAAGACGGCTTAAGGCCGAAAGCGCTCTGCAAATTAAAACTTTCACAATACACGATCATACAAAAAAGAAAAATCCTTTTTATTTCAAAGAATAACGTGTACTCAGTCACACCTCCATTTAGTTTCTGAAATATCTGTGTTTTCTAAATTTGAATGAAAGGGAAGTGACGAGTATACTAGGGTACTAATTAAATAAATAATTTATTGGAAAATATAAGATTTAGTGCAACTTTGAGCATATTATACATTAAATATCTTAAAATCAAATAATACCATACATCAGTGGCGGCTGGTGGATTTTGGGCATACCGATATCTCAATTATTAATTATGGGACCCACACCAAATTTATATGAGTTTATATTGACAATAAATAAACAAGTTCTGCGCAAGCAGAATTTAAATTGAAGTTTTCGAAATAAAGATAACTGAAAAATCGAACATGGAACTGATGAATGGGATACAAATTTGAGATTATAATTCGAAATTAATTAAAATTGCTATTATTTGAATCTATGATAAAATATGAAAAATACATTATAGTTTGTAGTGAAATTGAAAAATTTAAGATAAATTGAATATATTTTAAAATAAAATCACTCAAATATTTGATTCAGGAGTTGTGACACGCCAAGGTACTGATGTTTTGAATATTTATTATGTTTTTCTACAAACGTGTTTTTGAAAATAAAATTGGGTGGACAAGTTAAAAAAACCTGGATCTTTTATAACATACCAGAATATTTACAAAAAATATTAAAATACTCTACTCTATTCACTGATGACATCAAGTTGTCCAACTTTTGTAGAATCACCCATATAGACCTATAGGGCCGTACCCAATATCTGAGTTTTCTTTTATTTGGATCGCCAGTAATAAGTTTTAGAGCCAAATACCATAGTAGAATAGTCGTTGACAAGAAGAAATAACTAACCGACAAAGCCACTTTGATGGAGTCGTATAATACGACTCGTATTTAGTTCAGCTGTAAGTCGCGAAAAGACCTAACGTGCATCTGGCATGAGCCAGTTTGGTCCCGGTTTAAAATAGATAAAATATTGTTACTTGTCTGCAAAATTTGAAGAAATTAATACAGTAAAAATCATAAAAATATAAATAGGTTAATTTAAAAACTGTTTTTTTATTTACTTTTGGCTTATTGTTTATGATATGCTTTAGGTTTCCAGGGGCGTTATATGTATAAATGGTTTTCCGGGATCTGATCCGTGTTGTCGGTTTTTGGTTTTTAAAAGAACCGTATGTCTGGCGACGTTTCGGTACAATCTCATGTACCATCTTCAGGTCTTCTCTGCTGGACTGCTATTACTGCTCTGCTGAGATTTAGACGTATATATATATATATATATATAAATATATATATGTATATAATATATATATACCATATAAATCTTTATATATAAATCGTCTTCCAGCGGGTTACGCTACAAATGAAAAAAAAATGTTGGTAAATTTTACAAAACACTTTAATTTGGTTCACATTTTCCATTTTTTAAGAAAAAAAAATAAACAACTTTTTCAAAATATGTCAAATGACAGACCAGAATTTTGTAAAAAGTATTAAGTTTAATTTTACCAAACTATTTTTCATTTAGTTTGAAGTTTTAATAAATTTAAGTAAATAGTTTCATTATTACATTTAAAATTGTTTACCAATAAAAGAAAAAAAAATATCTGTTATTTTTTAATTTGTTTATAAGAATTTAAATTAAATTTATCAATAGTTAGGAGGGAAGTTTAAAGTGCACTTTTTGTTGCAATTAAAAGTGTATATTTTTGTATTTTATAAACTTATTGATTACTTTGGTTATCGTCTTTTAAAGTATGGCAGAATAATATAATACCCTAATGTTTCACAATTAATAACAAACTTTATTTTTCTTACTTTCACAAAGTTTTAAAACGTGAAAAAACATACTTTCATTTTTTATCTTATATATTTCATTGTGTAGATGTAAGGAAAATTCGATACTTTAAAATTTTTTTGTTGGTGATATTCTGGTGATATAAACTGTTACCTGTATAATATAAAGTGTATATTATAAATAACTAGTAAATCGTTAAATCTTAAACTAAACTATTCCAGAAATTAAAAAAATGAATATGTGACGAGCTCCGAAAACGAAAAAATGATTTACAAGATGATTGATTTAAGTTGAATGGAACAAGAACTCCAATAATAATTTGTTTAACTTAAAAATTAACAATGCTACGAACGCCTTTGCTGCGCGAACATTAATCGCCTCTCCTTTAAAATTTTAGTTTTGGTTCGTGTTCTTGGAGCGCGTCACATATACACACAACAAATTAATAATTAAAAAGAGTCGTTCTTGTATTAAAAGTAATATTATTAAACCACCTATTACATTTTGAAAAACTGCTTTTCTAAACTGGCACGTAGAAAATGGAATCCGCCAAATAAACAATTACTTTTAATTCAAACCGGAATTTTCAAATAAAACATTATCTTAGGAGAGTGCATGTATTCCATGTAACAAAACCAGCATGAAAGTGGAATTGTTTGTAATTTGCTGCCACACGATCAACTCTGGTATGTGATATTTTTAAATAAAAAGCTGCAAAGAACAAAATTTACTGATTCCCTGGAGATTCCTCCCGTATGAAATATATTAAATCCTTATGCTGCTTTTTATTTTTGTTTTATTAAAATAAAGTTTTTTTATTTCAAAATACTCCGGATTAAAATAAGAAAATCACCGACCTATATATTGTTTCAGATAAAATACAAAAGATGGGTTAATTTAGCGATAAAATTTAAAACACAATTTTTTTTAAATTTTTATTATGTTTTATTTTTTTTGTGAACAATGCTCAAATTATACTGTGGCGGATCTTGATTTTGGCTCCCTACCCAGTAAGTATAGGTTTCAGTAAAATGAACATTACAGAAAATCAAAAGGTTTTATTTATTTTTTGAATCATAAAACATACAAACATAAAAATAAACACATTTTAATATTCTTACGTTAAATAAAATTAAAACTATTTAAAAAAATAATTATTATTTTATTATAAAAACACTGCTACGACTAAAATGTTGTTATCCCAAGCACGTGTTATCAACTAAAGAATACCACTAAAAATAAATTTAAAATTGCTGATTGATTTGGTTCCACCCTTACTTAATAACCATATCAATGTGGGACTCGAACCCACGATGTCTCGGCTTGTAGTTAGCAGCAAATTTGCAACTTGAAACAGAAAATTTAAAACATTTATTTAAACAATCATAGTAACATAACTAACATAATATATTATATATTACAGTATCAGCAGCGCTGACCACTACTTCACCGTTGGCAGTGGTTTGATTACACTTTTTAACTTGGATAATAATACTGCAAAATATTTTTAAATTAAAACAAACTACCTATTCAAATTTTACCTTATAATAGTGTAAAATTAAAAGTTACCATACAATAGTATATTATGTATTAAGTTTTATAAACCCCATTTAAGTCACGATTTTAATTTAGGCACGAGCAAGCTTGCGAGCGAATGAGCCTAGAAAAGTTTATAAACGAATTGCATATATGCATATATGCAATTCGTTTATAAACTTTTCTAGGCTCATTCGCTCGCAAGCTTGCTCGTGCCTAAATTACTATACTATACTTTTTCTACGACAAATACTTAATATTATCTAAAAACATAAATAGGAAAATAAAGTAACCATCCCAATAAACATTTTTGCCGCAATTTTTACCATTAATATTGCCAGTTTTTATTTTTCTTAAACTTAACAATTATTGATACTTTTAAAAATTAAAATATGATTAGGTATGTTAAGAAACTATGTTATGCTTTGATTTTTTTATGACTATAATTGCAAAATATTATTACAAAGTATTAAAAATTCTTACACGGGAAATGTTAAAGGTACAAAAAGTGACAGTTGTATTTATTGAAAATCCAGTTAGAATTTCTAACTTGTAAATCTACCTGCGTAAAAGTCTCAAATTTTTCTGCGTAAATCAAAATTTATCCCTTGAAAATAGAGTAACAATTAATATAGAAGCAGTTGTTCACTGTAAAAGAGAAGATAATGTTTTATGGGCACTGTACGCAATATTTTTAACGCTTTGTCAGTCAAATCTAGTAAACTGCACTACTACTATAATCTTTTCAAATATTAGCCTCAAGAAACTATTTAATGTTCACATTTAGTATTATTTTACAACAAAGGAACTTTATTTTAACCATTATATAACATTTGTCAACTGTTAACTAACTTAAAACTAACTTCAGCCCGTGACTAAAAGGCCATAAAGCCACAACTTGTCAATGTGGTAATCTTTTATAAAATAAATGAAGATATAAAAAAAATATTACTTGTACCCCTTGGATTCTAGGGTCCTCATATGTATTATGTGGTCTATGTTTATCTTAATTTGTGTCTATGCTTTACCCATTGAGTAGTTGTGTATATGCATTATAATTTCAACGAGATCTGCTTCAACTGGCTTCTTGGAAAGTCCTATTTAAGTTTTCTACAGTACGACTTCCTCGTGTATTAGATTGCCTCCGAGTTCAATTTTACTATTTAGGAGAGGGCAAGACTAGGCCAGTGAATTACAAACAGACGTGTGAAGTAGTTTTACTGTTTGGCAGCATTCTACACAGCAAATTTATTCATATTTGATGAAAATATCAAAACTGTATGAACGATAATATCGTTACGATATTATTGTTGCTGCGAAAGACGCTCTGACCAAAATAAAAAAAACGTTAAATACAAAGTTTTCCTACGAAAGCAAATACGTTTTTTCAAGTTGCATGTGCACTACAGCAGGGAAGAATAAAAAAATATTGCAAAGAAAACGAAAAAAAGTTCAAAAATAAATATGCAGAAAGGTGAAGTAAGTATTTATGGGGCAATTTTATAAACATCTTGTAACCTTATTTGTTATGTCCTGATGTTATAACATTATAAATTATGACAAAATTGTTTATTTTAATAAGGCATTTGCAAACTAGAATCAGTCGGGCATTGGGTGAAGAAAAGACAAACTTTGGTATTGTTCAGTGGGCGCCAGAAGCTTAGGCTAAATAAAATGACTTATGTGGGTCATTTTATAAACACGTATTACCAAGTGATAGTGAATAAAAATC
Source organism: Brassicogethes aeneus (assembly GCA_921294245.1). Taxonomy (NCBI): domain Eukaryota; kingdom Metazoa; phylum Arthropoda; class Insecta; order Coleoptera; family Nitidulidae; genus Brassicogethes; species Brassicogethes aeneus. Next base: position 54,963,730 of record OV121134.1, read on the forward strand.
ATTTTAAGTATTTTTTTTACCAAAAACTAAAAAAAGTAACGAAATAGGTATCACAACGGACAGGGTTACACAAAGGACTTAATCAGATAACGTAAAAAAGAAAGTATATAGGGTGATACGATTTTAGAGTAATGCATAAACTAAATCCCTTGTAGTGGTGCTCACTTGCAGAATAACAACTTAGATTTCTAAATTGTAGACACCTTTTTCTTTGACTATAAGCTGGTGAAGGTCCCTTTTAGTACTTTTATATTGCGTGGAATTTTTCCTTGGATGTAATCTATATCATGAGCTGTAATTACAAATAATTTTAAATTTGTTAATCATAAACTACTTTTAATAAAAGCGACGGTAAATATCCACTTTGTTGTCGAAAAATTCTATTGCATTACCCTAAATTCCATTGCGTTACCATAAGGTAACATAGTGGACTCGGTAACGCAGTGGACAAAAAAACAAAAAAACCATATTTAAAAAATAATAATAAGACATTTTTTTGAGTAACTTAGCGGATAAACAATTATTACATTCGCGTTACCCGCACCTGTTTCAACCGATATCTTCTTCCTGATTGAATAAATAAATTCAGCTGGTTAATGTGTACGTCCGAACAACATTTGTTGATCACTTGAGTACCAAAAAAGTTGCCATATATATGTTTTTTTAATATTCTATCGGTAACGCGACGGACGTAACGCAACGTAAAAAATGTCTGGGAAATGAGTCAAATTTAAAAAAAGTAGATTAAAATTAATTATTTTATATATAAAGTGTTTACTGTATTAACTAAGGATGTTATGGATTGCTATAAAGCAACACAAAGTTCTGGTTTAAAAAAAAACATGTATGTAAGTTTTATAAAACGCTAATGGGACATGCGAAAATGTGTGTTTCACAAGTTTCAAAATTAAAAAAAAATTATTCTGAAATAACTAAGAGCTTGTTACACTGTTCAAAATTTCATGACCATTTTAACACCAAATTAACACCAAACATGGTCTATATCGATACAAACCAAAATGGTGTTAAATAAGGTTCGTTGTTCCGGTGTAAATTCAAATACTAAAATGGTGTTAATTTAACTTTCACACAGTATTAAAATAAATTTTACTTGGTGTAAATTGAACTCCTTTTCAGTGTTAAATATTATGTGTTTGTGGACAAATTAAATCATACTACACAGAAAAAAGGAAAAAAAAGGAAACAGGAAGTTCCTTGACGCATTACTAGTATATTACCAGTGGTATTATTCCAGAAAATGGAACCTTCAACTCGCTAGAGATAATGTTTTTAGTGCGTTGCACTAACTTAAAATACTTCAAGTATTGACAACTGTTTCCACCTATTTAAGGTCTCTTTAGTATCGAACAACTTGTAGTGTCACACCAAAGCAAAGGATTACCTGAGTTTATATATTCTTCATGTAAGTCAACAGAGGCGAGATTTAAGAACATCACGTGATCCACACCGCCTTTGCCGCGATTGATACACATTTTCAACCATAATTCATGGTGTTATATTAACACCACTTGGTGTTGGATTTTGACACCATTTTAAGATTACTTTTTACACCACAGATATTTTAAACAGTGTAGGCTTTCACTTGGTTTTTAAATCAATAAGATCCGATAATTTTTAACGAAGTAATTGGAATTCAAACTTACGGACAGCGGAAGGCGGGTGTTTTTTGAAAACGACCCATGTATACATTAAGCTTCAAAGTGTATAAGTGGACAATGTGTACATTAAATCGTCATATTCCCGCGATAGTTACTAACATTTTATTATTGAGCTTAAAGATACAATAAATTAGTAAATAAATATATCTATTCCATCAGTTTATAAACTATAGTAATTTTAAACCATGCAAAAACGACCATTTATAATATTTTAGGCATCTAAAGATATGGTAAATTTGTAAAGTTAGGTACAATTTGTTAACATTTTTACAAAATGTATGTTAGTGATTTTTGGCAGGAATGTGACGAAATATAACTTGGTACTTAAATAAATACTAATATTGAAGGTTTGGTATGGTATTATGGCAACAAAAGCAATAAAACTTCTCTATGATCTACAGTCCTTTATTAAAAAAAAAGGGTTTTAAAAGTAAAATAAATGTTATTTTTTATAAGTTATAACTTTGCATTTTTTTACCAAAATTTTGCTTCTCATACATTTTGAGAAATCATTCTATAAAATATATAAATTTCAAGCAACATCTTGAATTCACTGCATATTCCCTTATATGCAACAACGTTCCAATAACCTTTCGCCTTGCACGAACAAACTCGTCTCCCTAAAACATAACAGCAGTCATGCAGTCCTTATTATTATTTTGCGCGACTTCTTCCTTACTCCTAATAAAAGTAACAAACGTTCCGTTGTTGTTGCAGGTCGCGTGGGTGCGAGCCGAAGATCAGACGATTCTCAGTCTGCACACGAAAGTCGTCACTCACAACAGCCGCATCAGCGTCACACACGACAATCTGCGCACGTGGCAGCTCAGGATCAGACAGCTCAAGGAGTCGGATCGCGGATGCTACATGTGTCAAATTAACACCAGCGTAATGAAGATTCAGAAAGGTTGCCTGGATGTTTACGGTGAGTGTCTTCTTCTCTCCAATCGAAGTGGAGTTCTTGTTATCAAGCTCATTAGAATTAGAGACTTTTATTGTCAAATGCACAGTTACAAAAGTTTAAATGTTAAATAATAAAATAAATAATAATAATAATAATATCGTTTATTTTTAAAAATTTGCACATTAAATTACAAGAAAAAACACAATAATATGTACAAAAAAGAAAAAAGTCAAAAAATACATAAATAAACAAATCATGAAAGGAGTATGGTTCCAGATCACAAAAATAGTTAAACAATTCCTTCTTAAGTAAATTTAGGTAGTTAATTTCCTTGACATTAGCAGGTAGACTATTAAATACTTTTATACATGCATAAAAACAGCCTTTTTCGTATATTGATTGAACCTATGATAAGGGTAATAAAAATAATTGTGTCTTGTGCTTAAAGATTTTAGATCTTGAAATAAAAATTTATTTTTGTACATAAATAAGACAAGTTCACAAGCATAAAGACCATAAATGGTTAAGATTTTGTTTGTTTTAAAAATACCTCTGCATGATTCCTAGTTCCAACATTGTGCGCAAGACCTTCTTTTGTATTACAAAAATATCTCCAACGTTAGTACTTTGGCCCCAGAAAATGATAGCATATCTCAACAAGGATTGAATATTTGCAAAATACAATGTTTTTAAGGTTTGAAAGTCTACATACGATCGAATTACTCTAAAGGAGTAATATGTTTTATAAAGATTTTTGCAAAGTTGTTCAACATGTACCTTCCAGTTTAAATTTTTATCAATGTGAACTCCCAAAAACTTTGTATTTTTTGCTAAATCAATGGTTGTGTCAAAAATTTTTATTGTATTTATACTTTCAAACCTTGACTTTATAATATTATAATAAATACACTGGGTTTTATCCTTGTTAAGTATGAATCCATTCTCGGCGAACCAACTCTCAACAACCCCAGTGAAGAGTCTTATTTCGGATATTAGTACTTCCGCTTTATTTGACCTAACAAGTAAATTTGTATCGTCAGCAAAATTTATAAGACTTTGAGTTTGCTTTGTAACTGTACAATTTAAATCATTTAAATATATTACAAACATAATAGGACCAATAACACTGCCTTGAGGTTCCAACTTCAATGGTTTGAGGATTTGAAATGACAGATTGACCATCCTTTTCAATCAAGACCCGTTGGCTTCTATTTGAGAGGTATGACTGCATCCACAGCAGTGCATTTCCTCTCACTCCATATTTCTCAAGTTTATTTAAATATAGTTTATGATTAAGACAATCATAGGCTTTTGATAGATCTAGAAATATACCCATACAGTGATCATTTTTGTCAAAACTAGATAATATTTCGTGAGTGAAGTTGTGCACTGCAGTTTAAAATATTCGTAAATTGTGATGCTAACAAGCTAACATTAAGAATAAACACGAAAGAGTTTCAATACTCGATTAAATATTCAAATGTTGCACCCGTTACATTTTAAGAAAATTTTAGAAAATAAAGTATACAATAATACAAAATAGGTGATTGTTTAAGGTTACTATTCAACTTTCACTAACTATATAACTATTTGCTTATATACAAAATTTTGGACGCACCCTTTACACGATTCATGACGTTATAAAGGGTTTTCTATAGAAAACCCTTTATAACGATAATTTTTTTAAATTTTTTGTATTTTTTTATTTTTGGGTTTTTCCATTGTAAAGGATGCTACACTGACACTGCGTTGTGTCAGTGTAGCACCCGTTAAGCCTGAATTATAGATTGCCTTCCTTCCTTCCTCCCGTAGAAGATGAACATTACGTAATTGTCACCATTAACATTTTCCGTGTAGGAATTTTTAATACTTTCTGATAATATTTTGCAATTATAGCAATAAAAAAAATCAAAGAATAAAATATTTTCTTAACAAAATCATATTTTGAAGTTATTTTAATATTTTTAAGTTTAATTAAAATTAATAACGGGCAATGTTAATGGTGACAATTACGTCAAAAATGTTTATTTAAATCGTGGTGCCAGTTATAAATTCCCGTACCGTAAGGACGGCATTCCTTCCTCCCGTAGAAATTTTTAAGTTTTATCTTTCACCGTAAAGGTCTTTGACATGACAAATCACAGTGCTTGTTATGGACATGCGCTGTAGGGTCACAGCGCGTAGGCACAAAATATTTAAAAATACATGATTGTTTAGTATTATTTAAGATTGGTGTTCAGTTTATTAAATAATTTGTGTCTCTAAATAGGTAGGATATTTAGATATTATTTATGATCAATGTCTTTCATTTTTAGAAACGTTGCTTTGTAAAACCCCGTAGTTTCCCGGTCTTGGTAAAGTGGGCGAGTCTTCCAACGTCTTGTTCGATGTTTTTTTTTCATTATAATGCCCTACTATGGAGAAAGGCAGTAACTACAAATGCGTTTTCTTGTGCTATGATAAAGCTATGGACATTTTGTATCTTAATTCAACAAAGAAATGCAGTAAACTATCTTTTAAGTTAAATAAATCAGTTAAATACCTACTGCTTTTTATAAAAATGTAGATTATGCTAATTTCCTACAAATTTCTTGTTAAGCAGTTACTGCCTTTCTTCATAGTTGGGCAGTATACAACAAGCTGATTATCTTTCATATTTACACACAATGGGTAAAACGCAGAATATAATCAAAAACAAATGTCAACCATTTTAGGTGTCATCGCGCATAGTTACGGAATTTTACACGTAAATCTATAAATTGAAGGAGGAAGGAAGGAAGGCAATCTATAATTCAGGCTTTACAATGGAAATACCCAAAAATTAAAAAAAACAAAAAATTTAAAAAAATTATCGTTGTACTGTTGTTGAGATAATTCATGTCTGAAGTAAAAAATGATGGTACGGAAATATTCATGAGCCAATTCCATTTTTTAACTGAATGATTTTTTAAGTCAATGTAAACGACACAAATTGCGCCTGAACGTCAAAACGTTTTGAGTAAGAAAACCGACCAAAAGGTCAAATTTATTGATAGAGACATCCGTTATCAGAAGGCATCAGCAGGATCGCCAATTCCCGAAATATCTACAAGATGATAAAATATTATTTGATCGTCGACAGAGATCGCCAGTGAATTAATTTTGGGAGACGATAATGGAATTTTACTAAAATTACAATGTTTTTTTCTATAGACTAAATATGGACGCGTTTAGTAACAATAACCATTGATCACAACACACCACTGGCGGATTCATGAAGGTGAGGCCCATGAACCGCTATATGGCACCGCAGGCAATTTTTTTTGAAATTTTCAAAGTCTCGCGTTTTTGGAGCACTTCAGAATCTAAATAATAAAAATATATTATTTAAAAATATGTTCTTTCACGAGAAGAATTTTCAAAATTTAGCTAGAATAATACAAAAAGTGCGGGACGAAGTGGGATTTTTATTTATTCCTTCAGCAGGTTTCCACATTACCCAGGTGGTACTGCTCATTTTTACCTATCTTACAATAATTATTTTTAGATTAATAAAAGCACAACCTCACAACAACAAAATAATAATGTACAAGCACAGTAGGTATATGAAACTCAACGATTTAACACTGAACTATAAAAAACATGAATATTTTTATTTATATTTTTTGTGATTTTTACTGTGGTATTTGCGTGTTAATATAATAGAATATTAAAATAAAAATGATGTTTTATAATTATTTAAATTATTTTTACATGAATTCATAACACAATAATGTATTTTACGCTTGCATTTTTATCACCACTTTCCATTTTAACGCAAGGCAAAGATAGAAATTTTGTTTTCTATAGCATTCCCCGCCCAGTCTTTTACAACGGCTGATAAGCTTGCCGCACAGATATCAGTACTGACTCTGCTGTCTTCCATATACTGTGCTACAAGCCCAACTTTGTGGGCCTCAATGTTTACAAAAATTCGCGTATTATCTCCGCCTTGCGGGGGTGCCGGCGGAACCGTGCAGCGGTGGGGAGCATCAAGTTGTATCGGAAATGTGAGACGTATAATATACGTCTCACATTTCCGTCGTATATGAAGCGCAAATTTATGGGATTACTATTTCCCTATTAAGCGGTCGGGCAGAATTAAAGTTGGAAGGGGTGCGCTAAATTTAAAGGAAATATTTTAAACTTTAATGGTTATTCTATGTTTTGATACTTTGAATGACTGGAAATTAGTTTTAAAACGTTTTATATTTAAATAAGTAATGTATCGAAAGTTTCAAATTATATTATAATAATTATTGTAACATGTGAGGCCCGGCCTCAGTTGCTTTATACGACGAGCCGCCACTGCAACACACTAACCATTAATGCTCAGAACACTAATCACCTTAATATACAATGTTAATGTCAGTGTCAGTGTACCATTTAAAATAATACAATTTCTAATAAAATTTCATAAAATAAATTCTAATAAGTTCTTGAGTTTTTGATCAAAACTATTTATATATTTTAACAAGAACTGATATAAATCTTAATTTTATAAATTGTTGTTTGAAGATTTAGTTATATTTTTGTATTCGACAAAGTTTCAATAAATTGTAAAATTTTCGAGTAAAAGTAATTTTTGATGCTTAGTTTAAAAAAAGTAAAAAAGTATAAATATAAAATAAAAACAAGCTAACCTGCTCACAATAAAATAATATAATAATATAATAATAAAATATCAAAATAACACCGAATATACTTGTTTTGCATAATTTATCATTTATTACAATGGATTTAGCGAAATTTGATTTAATTTTTAAATGATGCTTATGAATATAAAATTTATTTGTCAGGGTTTTTAATTGATAATACCAGATTAAAAAACATGAAATTGATAATCCAATAATCGTATTAAAATGAATATTTTATGAAATTTTAAAATAGAATCTCATTTAGCGAAGTGTTTATTATTCAAAATATAATTCATCAAATTAACAAACAAACATAATAAAATCATAAAAATTATGATCGAAATGTTTAACTTAATAAAAAAATAAAGAATTGCATTCCAAAATGTCAAATATTTAATATAAGCCTTAATCAATGATAAGGTAGGTTATTGGGCCCTGGGCCTGTTGGATACGAATAAATAAATAAATAAATAAATAAATATTAGGGTGTTTCAAAAAAAATTAAAATTATTTTTTTTTTCTAATGGTGTTGAAAAAATTTTGGCGCATATTTATGCCCTTAATATTAATATTAAGGTTTGCCTCAATTCATTTGTAGTTTTTCCATTTCAATAACACGGAAATTTTTATTTTTTTAATTTTGAATTCTTATAACTTTGGAATGGTTTGTTTTCGAAACACCCAAGGTCAAAGTTCTTCAGATCAACCGTTTCAAAGATATCAGCGATCAAAAATAACACTAATGAAAAATTTCAAATATTTTCAAATAAAATACAAAAATAGTATCATATGCCATATTTATATTATTAACGAGTTTTTAAAAAACTATTTTTATTGTTTATAGCTTTACAGTAAATCAAAGAGTGTTTTAAATTGTGTAGAACAAGTACTTTTATATGTTCGTATGCTGAGCCTGCTGGTTGGGTTTCAGTCAGCATATTCGTGGAAATTCTTTAACATAATTTATACATATATATATATATACATATATATATATATATATATATATATATATATATATATATATATATATATATATACATCCCTAATACAATATTGCGTCATTACAATTCGCGACCTTATTGCGTCTACTAGAAATACGGTATTTAGCGAAAATATAGAAGAGTATATTGGCGTACTTTTTTTTGCTGATTCCAAAAATCTGGTCAGATTTTTTTTATCTTAAAAAATAAGATATACACTTTTTTTTCAAAAGTCACTACATTATCAACTCATTTTAATCTTGATATAATATTGCGTCACGTGTATATTTCATTTTAAATTTTATATGGCTTGTACAGACTTTATTGCGTCCTACAGTGTTGCCAAATTGTAATGACGCAATATTGTACTAAGGATGTATATTTATGTATATGTATATATATATATACATATCCGTAATACAATATTGCGTCATTACATTTTGCGACCTTATTGCGTCTCCTAGAAATACGGTATTTAGCGAGTCAACTTTAATAAGATATAAATGAATTTTTAACATGTGATTTTTCTTCTATGTAATTTTTAATATTGATATTTTGCATGTTTATAAAATAATGTCTGTATTAGGAATGTGAGGTTTAAAAAGTTTTAATTAATTTTATATTAAATTTTAAATATCCCTATTATTTTTTAAACCTTCAAGGTTTTAGTTTCTATTTTTTTCTTGCTATACATTTTAACATTAATAATTACCATTAATATTATAGTAATAATTACTATAGTAATTCTTTTTGAAGGGTATATTTGTTCGTATTCTTAATGAAAAATAGCATACTTACTTTACTAAGAGAAATAGTAAAGAAAAGTATTATATTAATCAATGCTTTTTCATGACACTAGCAGCATAAATTCGACTTTCGCTTAAAATAAGTTCTTTAATAATTAATATTATTAATTAAGCCAATTATTGTCTTTAGTTTGGTATATTTTAGTTTATGAATTAACTTAAATATTAACAATTTTTCTCTCTTAAAGGGAAGCGAAAGTCGAATTTTCATTTTGTCATAAAAAATAGTGTACATATTTCGTGGTAAAAGGCGGCGATTTCTAAATAGTGTGTTCTACATTCGCCTCGCTCGTGCAGCAAAGCTCACGATTGGTCATAGAAAACCGCATAATAGTTTTCTAGTGTATCTCGAGTCCGGCAAATTTCGATACATTTTCTGATTTATACAAGATCTCATCTGAAAACTCCTCCAAATCATCGGAGTCGTCGAGTTCCATCACGATAGATTCGGAGGATGATACAGTGCTTGTGCTACTAGCTTGATCCATGCATAGCTTCTGTTTATAGTCAAGGTCGACTTGGAATTTTTGCAAGGTGTTTTCTTCGGTGTTTTCCTTGTACCGCCTATAAATCTTTTTAATCGGCCAGTACTTACTCTACCGTCGGACTGATCTAAAAGCCAGCAGTACGATGATTTTTTAATAATTGAATACATAATATTATATAGGTACGGTGTTTTTCCGATACACTGTGCACTTTTTTAGAAAAGTCTTTTAAACTTATATAACTCGTTTCCAAAGTATCACATTCGCGATCTTCATTAGAAATCTCGTTTCAAATTAAGTCCATAACTTCATCCATAACTTTATCGTCCTCATTACTAATATTTGTTTTTGCCAATTTTCTTCGGGGTTTTCGACAATTTCAGCGTTTTCTTCGTCGGCGTCTTCATTATCCTGTGTAATTTCAATATTTTGTTTCCGTCTTATTAACGGTACCTACCTGCGTATATTTCCAATCGTTTTCTTTTGCATTAATTCCAAGATGTTTCATGTCCTCTATGACATTTTGTAGAGGTTTTTTAACTGTAGATTTGATATCCAAATTTAAAATTTCTTCTTCACGTAAAAGTAAAAGTCCCCCTCAGATCGTTTATGGTATCAGTTGTCTTAATTCTCTCAATTCGGTTTAGTATATCCTTTATACTAAAATGTATTATTGTTGAATACGTAGAAGTCATGGATCTGGCAGCCCGAAATAAGGATTCACATGCTTGGCTACCAAAAATGCCAGTGATGAACATATCTGGTTTTAACTCACCGCTGTTAAGCTTCAGTATTAGTTTAATCAAAGCATGGGCGTTTCGATGCAAAGGTTACAATTACTGGTCAAAAAGTTGTCTGTTATTTTATATTCATTTTGTTCTTTAACACAGGCTTTCCAGATTCTTACTAGTAAAAAATACAACATACCAGATGCGATATAATCTAGTATGCAACACAGAATTTAAGAACGACGCGTCGCGACGATTCGATGTAGTACATTAGGTTGAGATACGCCACGCTCTATTTAATTTGTGGAATTTCCTTATTCAGTCGTTCAATTACTATCAAACTGCACATTTTTTCTGCGGATGCAAAATTCATCTTGTCTTCACTTTTGAGATCCGAATCTGTCAGGAGATGTTTGTCTTTTTGAAACTTTAAAATTAATTCCCTGAGATGACCAGAGAAGACAGTGTATTTCCCAATTGGCAGATGTATTCCTGGTTTTAGGAAACGAGTACTATTTTTTGTTAAAATATGGGTGGTGTGCTGTACACAACATTCTTTATTTTTTTCAATGCTGCAGTGGTACTACTCCCAATCTGGAACTGGCAAAGAATGGAGTAGCTCTGTAACTTCCGGTTTCTTTGTTTTTTTCTTTATATTCAAGTGCTAAACGAGACATCAATTTTCTTCTAATTTCTTTCTAATTCCCCACTAATTCCACTATTTGCTTACTAATTTACCGAGTAATTCCCCAAATTCCTCTAATTCCTTACTAATTCCTACAGATTGTACCCCAAAATTCCCCTGCGGTTTACCCCTCGGGGTAAACCGCAAAAGAAAATGTGTACACTAATTCCCAGGATTGCTACTAATTCCTCTATTTCCTTACTAATTCCCCTTATATAATATAATTCCATTTTAATTTAAAAAATACCTAGTAATTCCTCTATAGAGGAATTATAATTCCCTACTAATTACCCTAATTTTACTAATTTCCAAGTTGATTCCCTACTTATTGACCAAATCTATTGTGTAAACTAGGCCACAAAAAGTTGTACAATTTTAGTACAAAAATTTCAGTGAACATAAAAAAATCACTAAATTCAAAAAATTCCCGGGAACTTTTATTTTTTTGAGGGTTCATTGTCATTGTAAGAAGGGTACACAAATAAGCTGTTTTTTTTCAAATTTTTAAAAACAAATTTAGCCGCGCCCCCGGGGGGTTGAAATTCCTCAAAATTCAATAAAAATATTTTTTAAGTTAATTTTTGAATTTGGCATATTAAAAAATATTAGGTATTAACTTACTTAAGACACACAAAAAAAAATATTTATATATTTTAATTTTACGCCGCGCACCACGGCTTTTTATTTAATCGAAGAGCTGCATATTAGAACTTTAAAAGCTTTGGGGAGGGGCTTAAAATTAAAATATATTAACAAGATTTTTTTTGTGTTACTAGTGAGTTAATACCTTATAGGTTTTTAATATGCCAAATTCAAAATGTAAGTTAAAAAAAAAATTAAAAACATTCAATCCCCCGGGGGCGCGGCAAAAATTAGAAATTCGATAGGCTGGGCTCAAATAATTATTTTTGGAAATCTCACTTAGTTAAAAAAAAGTTGTGAGAAGGGTATTTGTATAAGCTGTTTTTTTTTAATTTTTAAAAATAATTTTTGCCACGCCCCCGGGGGATTGAATGTTTTTAAAATTATAATGTCTTATAAGACATTTTTTTTTAACTAACATTGTGTGGTATTATTTGATTTTAAGATATACATGTATTTAATTATGCCTGAACATAGAGATGATGGACGGGGTGACATTCCATAGACCGCTCAACATTCGAGTTTCGAAACTACTTATTTTACTTGCTACTGCATTGTTTAATGATATTATTATGATTAATTTTGTTTAGTAATGTTATTATTATAATATGATGTAATATTATTATTATTACAATAATTAAAATTATAATAATTATTATTATAAGACATTTAAATTTGTATTGTGTTTTTGTTATTTTGTGTAAAAACTGTAATAAATCTACTAAAGATACTAAAGAAAAAATATCAAAATTTCCTAAAAACTATTTTTTTTAATCCGCCCATAAATAATTTACATAAAAAGTTTTATTTCAAAACAAAGTTTGATAATTCAAAAACAAAAGCTCAATTGAAAAATATTTATTAGAAAGCCTAATTTAGATTGTCAATTTTTAGTAGAAACACCCTGTATTTATAACATTGATGTATTACTTTTTTTTAAATTTTTTTAAATTACCTGTTAATAACATAAAACACATTGTAGTTATTTACATTGATATTAACCTTTTTTTAAGTACATGAAACATGAAAAACTTTTATTATTTTTGAAATAGTAAAATTAACAGAAAAACGATGATCATTTTTTTACGATTATAAGCGTAAAAAATGATAATCGTTTTTCTGCCTTTAAATCTGCATCTGCATATATAATTTAAAAAATACATTGTCACAAAACAATTTTATCTTACAATTAGTTTTAATAAATCCACCGTCATAATTGTAAATTTCATAAAACTCGACGCGCGCCCCAAGATTATAATATGATTACATTACGAAAGGACAACTGTCTCTAGTGTGACGTCACACGGTGCGAGAGAAACAGCGCTACCATTCGCAACAGTATCGTGATTTTAATTCAAATATTAAAATCATAGGCGAGACGTTGCCAAATTGTGCGACGCAACAACATACAGTATTTAAAAACACGTATATTGAAAAACGTATATTATCGCAACGCCCTCATCGTCAAATGGGTTGAACTAAATATACAAATGTTTTCCATTTTTAGTATGTTGCTGCACACATTTTGTGTTCAAATTTTTCTAAATATTTAAAAAACGCAGGGTCGGACATAAAAAATTTTTGGACACAAAAATTGGGCATTAAATTCTACACAGATCTGTATTAGCAAGAATCTTAGAAAGTGCTGGGATTAAGTAAATTTTAAGAAATAAGCGCTTGACATTAGTGCGTCAGATATACTGACGCAGTAAGGTCGTTGACGCAATAAGAATAGGGATTTTATAAATGTATGGACGCAGCAATGATAGAATTTTGTATATATATATATATATACATAATACATATATATATTTATACATAATACATAATGTATATACAGGGTGTTTCAAATATGTATATATATATATATATATATATATATACATATAAAAAAAAAGTTTACAGTCTCAGGTTAACAGAATTAAAGTGATTTTACATAAAAAATAATATAAATATAGCATATGATATTTTTTTGTATTTTATTTGAAAATATTTGAAATTTTTTATTAGTGTTATTTTTGATCGCTGATATCTTTGAAAGGGTTGATCTGAAGAACTTTGACCTTCAGATGTTTTTTGTAGAGCGTGAATTTGTCTATAACTCAACAAACAAGCCGTTCCAAAGTTATAAGAATTCAAAATTAAAAAAATAAAAATTCTTGTATTATTGAAATGGAAAAACAAAAAATGAATTGAGGCAAACCTTAATATTAATATTAAGGGCTCAAATAGGCGCCAACATTTTTGTTTTTTAATGTACTATTAATTTTTCAACACCATTGGAAAAAAAAATAATTATTAATTTTTTTGAAACACCCTAATAAATATAACAATATTTTTTTAACACCCTCGGGCTAAAGTTATCTTGTAAGTTAAAATTAAAAATAAGTTAAAGGTTAAAGGTTAAAACTACTTGGCAGTTGTCAGATGTCCGATTAAATATTAAATAAAATTTATTTTAAATTTCTTGTGGTGTGGTGTAATTCCCCACGCGTGTAACCAAACTTCACTCTCGAGGAATCTTCTCTTTCTCTCACTACTCGCACAATATACTATTTGAGTACATTAGATGCAAAACTCGGTTTTTGCAAATTTTTAAAAAATATAAATTTTATCCTTGTTATGTACATTACTGCACTGCCCACAGCATACCTAAGTAAAGCAGATGCCTAAGTTAATATTTGTAGAATAAAATATATTTAAAAACTTAACGCAGATGCAAAACTGGGTATTTGTTTCTTCCTGTCGGATACAAAACTTGGTATATCACGTCGCTAGTATACGCATTACGTGACGATATAACAATAACCTGATTAATTGTTATTTTTTGGTATTTGCACTTTTCACTTGCAAAACTGGGTCTATGAACGAGGAAGATTCAAAACTATGTTTTTAAATCTTTTGATTTCAATTATTTACTAAACTACCTAATTTTAAAGGATTTTTTTTTACTTTTTTGAATAAAAATGATGCAAAAGCACGTCTATACAATTTTTGCATTTTTTTTAAATGATCTTATGAGCGTTTTTTCATGTTTTTCTTAAAATCACTTATCCTGCAAATACAGAGTTGTGCATCTAATGTACTCATTTATCGATAGAGTCCCACAGACATACAATACTTTACCACTTTTATTGCCAAAATCAGAACATATCTTTTCTGCGTCAAGTTTTTGAGAAATTCTAACCCAAAACGCGCTTTTTTTACATCACGATATATATTTTCTTTACAAAACTTTTTATGCAATCCCAAAGTACTACTTTTTTTTAAACCTAAAAGTTTAGGCTTGGCAAAATAATACAAAAAATATTGAAGAAAGTAATAATATTAAGTATTAATTGTTTAACAAAAAACTCTTTATCATCTTGATTAATCCGATTTAGGGATAAACTAAAAGCCGTTTTAACAGAAAATTACTCAATTCGTTACAGCAACATCGACCGGCAACATCTAAAACTTCGAGCTTCGTTAAAAGCCGGCCTACGTTCTTAACGCAAAGGGCCGAACAACTTAACTAATAATTGAGCACTGTTTATGTTTCTTTGGGTTGGCAACTTTTGCTCGTAAAAAGTACTCGACTGGAAAATTTAATTGAGATACCCTTGTTTATCTTACTTAATTGTCAAATGTACAAATTGTCAAATAGATTTTTATATGAATATTTATACAATGATGAAGTGTTCACTTTTCTCATTAATAATTCTTCTATAGAATTCTTATAGAGGGTCCAATATATTTGTTCTAATTATAAGTACCCATATTCCCGGACAGTGTAATTTGCATTGCATTCATTACTGTTGCGGTTTAGTCAATCTTCTAAAAGATTCAGGCTGGGTGGCATACATTTTGTATTTTAGATGTCCCCACAAAAAGAAATCAAGAGGAGATAAATCCGGTGATCTCGTGTGCCATTCGATAGCACCCCTTCTCCCAATCCATCTACTGCCGTACAGGTAATGCTGGTTTTCGGATTGTCTTCCTGGTAACTTTAGTCGTTTTCCGTTACTTTAGTCGTTTTCCGTAATTTCGATCAGGGCTGGGTTGACGGCATTCTCCAACAAGTCAAAGTATGTAACTTCATTTAAATTTAGAAAAATGGTCCAAAAATACCAGCCCAAACGATTAATTTCTAAGAATGTTGACAATGACATTGCCACATTGAGAAAAAATGAACATTCGTCTGAGAACAAAACATTAACAAGGTAAAAAAAATAAAATAAAGAAACATATAGAATGGAAAAATATTATAAAATTAATAAATATGAACGAAAATAAAAAAAATCTACCTATATAGAAATTTTTTATCAAGGACCTGTAACAGACTCATTAATTAAAATTCTAACAAAATATACTCTAAAAGCAGCCATAAAAACAAATAATACAACATATAACTTAAAAATACAAAACAACAAACAGACATATTCGAAAAAACGGAGTATACAAATTAACCTGTAACGATTGCAAATCCGTATATATAGAAGAAACAGGAAGAAATTTTAAAACTAGGATAAAAGAACACATAAATAATAATAATCACAATTCTAATTTTGGCAACCATTTAAAAGAAACAGTACACCACTTTAACATAAAAACAAATACAACAATTATGTGCATACAGAAAAAAATCACAAACTAACACTTCTGGAAGCATATGAAATCTATGAAAAAAATAAAAACAAGGAAGTACAGTTCCTAAATGAACAAGTAAACCTATTTTACACACCTATATTTAAACACTTATAAATGACTTTACGTTAAAAGTACCTATAAATATTTAAAGAAAAAACAACACCGCACTACACTAACAACAGATATCCCAACATAACCCTAATATTCCTAATCGTGTTTTCAATTATTTATAATTTATTTGTTCGGTCTGAAATGACTTTGATATTTCTTACCTATATAGGGTGGCCCAAAAAAAAATATCTTTTTTTTTCTCGTCTCTTGTAAAAATATGTTAGTTTATCATGCTGTAAGAGCCCTGTCAAAATATCAGCTCGATTAAAAAAATTTTAGGGGTCGCTCAAGATTTTTTAAAATTTTCAAAATCGTAAAAAATTGAATTTTTGTTTTATTTTAATTTTTTTTCTTGTCTCGATATTACTTTTTTGGGAGAAAATAATAAAAATTTTGAAAATATCAAATCAATATTTTAATTTCTAAAGGTCGCTAAAAGTTCGTTGGTATTTATATTCAGAGGTCGCTCGAAAACATTCAAAATACTCTACTTTGAAAGTTAAAAAAATCTTAAGCGACCTTTAGAAATCAAAATATCCATTTGAAATTTTTAGAATCATTATTATTTTTAAATTAAAAAATAATATCGGAACGAGAAAAAAAATTAAAATAAAAAAAAAATCCAATTTTTGACGATTTTGGAAATTTTTAAAAATCTTGAGCGACCCCTTAAAACATGACAAACCAACATATTTTCACAAGAGACAAGAGAAAAAAAATATTCTTATTTTTTTGGGCCACCCTAATATACATACATATAATATTAATCTGTATATTTTATTTATATGACGTGTAAGTATAATTTTTAGATCTAAACCATAATTCTGTTTTTAAAACTATATTTCTGTAGAAACCCTGAGGATGACTATAATAGTCGAAACTAGTCGGTTTTGAAAATAAAAAATTCTACAAGCAGGGAAGTGCCTTATTCATTTAGAAGAATCTCCTTAATATATAAACATACCACTGCTTAAATGAATTACATAATAAAACAAATTAACAAGGTAGTTGGTATAATTATTTCGGAAATTATTTTACAAAATTGTAAACGGCGGTACTTATCATCTTCATGAAATTCACTTTCTTCGTAATAGAATAAACAATTTTTTATCGAATCGAAAAAAAAATAAAAGCACGTAAATAACGAACTATCCACATCAACTACTTTACTGAAGATAAACTCGATTTGTTGAAATTTGTAAATAAGCGGTCCAGCAAAAAGTTCGGAATTCCATTACTCGGCGACGCGTTGCTCAAATTTAAAAAAACGAAGGACCATTTTAAAGCAAGTGTATTGTCCTTTCAAAAGATATATCACAACATACCCAATTTGAAAACATAATGGTGAATGCCTAAAGCCCTGCTAAGGGGTTGAATTTACAGTGATGAAATTATTGTGTAAACACTTTTTTTAATTTTCACACACAAAGCCGTAAACCTTGCTGATCTGTTTGTTTTCGAGGGCCACGCTGTATAGGTTTTATATATAACGTGTAATTTGAAATGCCATTAAAAAAATATTATAAATTGTTATAAAACGTATAAGTAATAAACAAAAATATTTTATAGTAAAGATAAAATAAAAACGAAATACAAAACTTTCACTGTACATATGGATAAATATCCATCATAAAATTATTAGGAAAGCCGTATATATAAGATATGGATAAATAAAGATATAAATAAAATCCAGCTTTCATACTTTAAAAAGTTATTTTTTATAAAAATAAAAGACCCAGGTGAAATTAAGTGGTTAAAAGAAACAATTCGTAGATTATAAGATATTTGAAAAGAGTGTTTTGTTTTAATTAAAAATAAAAAATCCCCAAAAAAGGTGTTAATTTAAACATACATATCTTTTCAGAAGAAAGAATTGCACCTACACCGTTTTTTGTTTTCGACTTTAAAGGGACATGCTCGTCACGTCCACACGACCCACGACATGATTCAATTCGATTGTATATCGATTTAAAATAGTATGGCCGAACTTTTTTATAACTACTATATTTTTTTCTTTAAATGACCGTGTTCAAATTTACCATTGTCATAGCAACTGGCTTTTGTTAAAGTACAGCAGCTACAGAAAAAAAATATTGCACTTGATTTACAAAACCGTAAGATAAACATTTATAGACATTTTAAACAAATAAATAATAGTAGATTATGTCATAAGGAGTAGAAGTGACTCTTTTTGTGGTGAGTACAGAGATTGACGGCCGAAGCGTAGCTTTTTCTATGGCTGAGGCAGGCAACTGTACGATGCACAAAAAGAGCTTCTACTCCAAATAACATATACTATTCCTTTCAAGGGCGTAATATAAATAGGATAAGCAATAGAATTATTTTATATACTTAAATTTACATTAAATGTACAATTACACGCACTGCAGCTCTTCAATTAAATCACTCATGAGGGATAAAATTTTGGCTAAAAGCATTAGAAAGTATTGATAAAAACTAAAAAAACTTATAATCCTTACTTACAATGCCGATAAATATCCTAAACTAAAAATAAATACTGCTCTATCAAAATGCTGCACTTGAATTAATTTTGTCGTACTGATTATTTGGATTTCCGACATTGGCGACTCGTCTATCATAATATTATACTAATAAACTAGTTGTTCTTTATATCGTTCAATTAAAATTTAATAAATAATCACTAAATATTCCGTGCGATTATAATTAATATATTAATTAATTAATTAATGTATACATCGTGATTGCTTTGTATGAAATGCTAAATTATTTTATTATTTGACACCTATGAACTTACTTCTATTCCTAGGCTTTTTTGAGTTTTTTGTCTACCGCTAATGAAAAAGACGCACTTCAACTATCTCTATACATGCATATGTTTTTTAATTTAGGAGATACCTGAAACCCATGTAAAGCAGTAAATGTCAGTGAAGCAAAAATCACATTCGCAAATTAAAAGCATTTCGACATGTTATCATTTTCAATAACAGTCGGGTTTAAATTATGATGGCATTTCATTTTTTCGGTCCATTATTATTCGTGCATTTAAATTTAAAATATTTAGCATTTTTTCCAAAACAATGCGAGTGAAAATTTTTTGATCGATTAATTCCCGGAAATATGTCATAAAAATGACACATTTTATTGTTCATAATTTTCATTTATGGATGTAGAACGTAAAACACAAATATGCCATGAAATTTTTACGTGAGTATTTAAAACTTTTTAATTATTTGGTAATAAAGCTGGATTGCGTTTATTGGGAGAAAAACATCATTTTAATTTTCCATATTAATTTTTTATCGATTTGAATTTATTAAATTGTAATTTAAAAGTTTTAAATAAGTTGTATTGATTGGATTAATGATATAAGTTTATAGATTAAAGTTTAAGGATTTTAAACTTTTAAACATAATAATAAAGTAGTCAAACATAATTATAATTGGTTATTTAAATCCCATTCAAAAGGTAAATACTTGTAGATTTAAAATAACTTGAATATACAGCATTATATCTGATATTGCAGTACGGCCATTCCACGCGTAACAGATGGGACAGTTGCAAGTTTTTATTTACAAAATAACATTGTTTTATTATATTACTAATGTCAAATTTTTATAAATAGTTCTAAACAAAAGCTGTTTAACAAGGTTTTTATTTGGCAAAAGTAAGTATCGTGGTTGACCGTTTAATTCCTTAAAAATTAATTTTTTTATTCAAAAACACTACTAGTACTGTTTTTGAATAAAAAAAAAATATTTTTTAAGGAATTAAACATACATATCGTGGATACCTACTTTTGCCAAATAAAAACCTTGATAAACAGCTTTTGTTTAGAACTATTTATAAAAAAAAATATTTTTAAGGAATTAAACATACAACCACGATACCTACTTTTGCCAAATAAAAACCTTGATAAACAGGTTTTGTTTAGAACTATTTATAAAAATTTGACATTAGTAATATAATACACCAATATTATTTTGTAAATAAAAACTTGAAACTGTCCCATCCGTTACGCGTGGAATGGCCGAATATTGTGAGATTTATAATGTTTGTTTTAAGCAAAATAAATGAATTCTGCTTCAAATTCTTACTGCATTCACTATCACTAGATTTGTCCACCATTGACTTCTCTGCATCCGAAAAAAAAGGAATTGGCTCTCTATAAAAGAATGACGCCGAACGAGGATGCCATTTTTGAAACATGCCTATGCTCATGTTAAAAAATAAAAATAAATCCACCCAAATAATGTGTTTTTTCATTGTTTGGCCTTATTGACAAAAACTGTTACCCATAACATTTTAAAACAGTAAAAAATGTATTGTTTAACATAACACAATGAATCGTGATTCCTATTTTGATTGCATTGTGAATGGAATTAATTAAAAAATAATTTCCCCAAATTAAATAACTCAAAATAATATCGTGGCAATTTTCGTGTCCAAATTCAACAAAACAAATCGTGTTCAAGAAAGGCCGACAAATTTAGGAGCCTTGTCGCATAGCGAAGTCGCAATGGCAACTATTTTCGTTAATTATGTGTATAAATTTCATCCCTTACTGATTGCGTGACACTTTAATTATCACTTGGATTCTAGGCTAAAATAATCAATGGAAGCAGTAGTTTTATTTGCATTATAGGAAAAAGAATTTATATTGTTTTTTTGTTTGATGTTTAACAGTTTATATTTTATTTTAGCAAGTTACATTTCAAGGGATCAAACCATAGAGGCAAATAAACATTTTGCAGGAGAAGATAAAAACGTTTTAAATTTTGTAAATATTTAGTAGTATTTTTAGACCCAAGTTACTTATGGGTGATTCTACAAAAGTTGGGCAACTTTTGATCTCATTTTGTTTATATAGTTTTCGTAAAAAATTAAACAGTATTTTGTTATGAGAACATAGATAATATAATAAATATACTGTTCCAGCCACTTTTTCAAACAGTTTCTGAAATATCTGTTTTCTAAATTTGAATTCAAGGGAAGTGACGAGTATACCAGGGTACTAATTAAATACATAATTTATTGAAAAATATAAGATTTATTGCAACTTTGAGCATATTATACATTAAATATCTTAAAATCAAATAATACCACACATCAGTGGCGGCTGGTGGATTTTAGGTATACCGATATCTCAATTACACCAAATTTATATGAGTTTATAATGACATTAAATAAACAAGTTCTGCGCAAGCAGAATTTAAATTGAAGTTTGCAAAAAAACATCGAACATGGAACTGACGACACGGTACTGATGAATGGGATACAAATTTGTGATTATAATTCGGAATTAAGTATTTTACTGATATTTTTTATTAATGGATGCTACTTATCAACAAATCACATATAGCCTTATATAAATTACAATGAAATATATATATACGTCAGAATTTTGACTGAAAGTATACGTGCATTCACCACAACTTCGCCGCTTGCATTGTTTTCAAGATGACTGTCGTGCAAAGGGCGGGCTCTGTAGGTAATTTTTTACCAACACTTGAGTTAAAACGAGGACTTGACATTTAAACTTTAATATTTCGCAGGAATTTTGAATTTTAACATTGGGCACAGAACTGACGGGTAAAAGTGAGTACAAAGATTATCAATTTTTTAAAAATTGCTATTATTCGAATCTATGATAAAATATGAAAAATACATTATTTAATGTTTTATAGTTTGTAGTGAAATTAAAAAATTTAAGATACATTGAATATATTTTAAAATAAAACCACTCAAATATTTGATTCAGGAGTTGTGACACGCCAATGTACTGATGTTTTAAATATTTATTATGTTTTCCTACAAACGTGCTTTTGATAAAATACATTAAAATTGGGTGGGCAAGTTAAAAAAACCTGGATCTTTTGTAATATACTAAAATATTTACAAAAAATATTAAAATACCTACTCTATTGACTGATGACATCAAGTTGTCCAACTTTTGTAGAATCACCCTTATATAGGTATATACCTTTGTTATTCTCAAGATTATCCAGATTAAATTGGTAATGGTTTTTTCGTAAGTAATATAAGGGCATCTAATTTTTCCGAAAAAAATCGAAAAAACACGTTGCTAAGTAATATTTTAACAAGAAGCATGAGTGCTGGTGGCAACAAAACTCCGAGTCGAAGACGAGGATTTTTACACCTGCACGAATACATTTTGTTAAAAAAGATTACTTAGCATTGTGTTTTTTCGATTTTTTCACAGGAAAAATTAGATGCCCGAATGGTATTTAACAAGACTATTTCATGAGTAACATACATATATTCTGCATACACATAGCTTACAAAACATACTACTTATTATACATGCATACATAATAAATACGTAGGTATTAATTTGAAAACTGAAAAATGGTTAATTTATTTAATCACAAAATACTACAAACTTAATTATTTATGGTACAATAAAAATATAAATTGCAATTTTTGGTGACACCAGCTGTCAAGTTTTGCCGCGGGTAAACTCGAAAAAACTGCTGACAGGTGCTGTCATACAGTTTTTCCACCTAGAAACCATTTGTAATTTAAAATTGCGCGTTTTTGATTAGTTAAATTAGGACGAGGGAAATAGTCGATATTATATAGCATGTTTTCATTATCCAGGGAAAAGTGCATACAATTTCTGTAAAAATACTATAATATTTGTTTGACTAAAATTTTTCAAATATTTGTAGGGTTAACAAAATTACAATTCTAAATAAAAATACGTAGGTTTGTTTCTTGTTTGAAATTTGAAAAATTTGATAGGACTGGAAAAACTTGAAAGAAGACAAAAAGGTAACCCTTCACATGGTACTTTGTCCTAAAGGAGGATTGTAAATCTGGGCTTGCAATATGTACACTGTACAGTACTAAAAGAAGCAGTGAAATAGTATTTTATTTTATGCTAATAATTTTTAGTAATATATCACGGTCGATGGTAGGTTAGACGTTTATGAAGAACGTCAAAAGATATCGAATTGAAATTTTTATAGCAATTATAAACTATTGTTCTAAATTATTTTTAACAAAATTCTTCTTACGGTTTTAACGGAAGCGATATTAACTTTGTTATTTTAAATGGATTATCACAGTTTTTTTACATTTTTAAATTCTTATCATCATTCCTTATAAAATGGCTACATCATGTCCTATACCTAAACTTAATAGTTACCTATCGAGTTATTATTTTTTTTGGTAAAATTCACTCTCAACAAAAAAAGCTTATATTTTTTTTATTATTATAATAATAACACATAGGTTTACTGATATTCGGTTGGATTTATTGGAATCCTAAGGCATTGTTTTAAAGATTCCATGTAATTTATTGTATAACTTCTTAAAAGATACTTAAAAAAAACAATGTGAATGTACTTTTTTATTTTCAATGGAACTCCCTGTATATTTTACATAATTAAATATGAGGTTATAATACCTTTCATTAATATAACTATTCCTCAAGTAGCAAAATGTTTTTTTTAAGGTATACAAGGGCTCCCTAAAACTACTCTTAAGGGTAATTTACATTGTTTAGTTAAAACCTGGTTAAGAAAAATTATAGTATTTTAAATATCTTTGATAGTAAAAAGTTAAATACCTAAATCCATTAAATGAATCCTTAAATTATATTCAATTTGGTGCTACTTTGAACTCACAGACCAAATATATTTCAGGTAATGTTTAATTAGCGATCTAGAATTTGTACCGCCACAAAGTAACAATGCAGCGCTAATATGTAAATATGTCGGGAATATCTAGGCGGAAGGTTAACCAATAAGGACAATACCCGCAAGTTATGTAAATGTCTGTTGCAAATAAGTGGAATTAATTAGAGTTTGAGATACCTTCGTTATAATTCGCATGGAATGATGGGCTGTCTGTGCTTCGTCACGCTTCGATAGTTCTGCGCCAATATAAGACGCAAGTTTCCTTCGAGAGATGAGAGGAGACGATATGTCAATAAAAACTTCAATCACGTTTGGGTATTGCATGAGCCACTGTGCCTCTCTCTGCATGTGACAGCAGCTGTTTGTACCAGAAAGTTTCGGCTTCGTCTGCTCGTCACTTTCCTTCTTCCTCGATAGCAAAAAACATAGTTTATAAACTGCAACAGACAATGACCGATCAATATACACCCCCAGTTTGTACCCTATTCTCTACTATAATATCCAATTTTTAACAAGAACAAAAAATTAGTGTACCTATTCGAATTATAGAGAAAATCATTAAATTTTGTAAAAATAGTTGATAGTCAGAGCTGGGAGTATCTTGGAAAAAAATATACTTGAAAGTAACTTAGATACTTAAAGTATCTAAGATACTTTTTATATTGGACAGAAAGTATCTTTAACTAAGTTACTTTGGAAAAGTATCTTGTAACTTGTATCTAAAAAAGTATCTAAGTTACTCGGTAAAGTAACTCAGATACATTCAAGTAACTTAAATACTTTAAAGTAACTAAGATACTTTTTAAAGTAACTTAGATACTTTATAGAGAAAATTGGGGGAATTCCAGAATGATTCAAAGTAATTACCTAACCTGCAACTTGTTGAATTTTCATAATTTTATAGTTTTTATTCATACTTGAAAGTAACTTAGTTACTCAAAAGGATCTTAGTTACTTAAAAGTATCTTAGTTAGGTTTTTTTGTATATACTCAAAAGTATCTTAGATACTTTCATATAGTATCTTAGATACTTTCGGATAGTATCTTAGATACTTTTTAAAGTATCTTGTAACTAAAGATACTTTTAACCCAAAGTATCTAGTTAGCAGAGGTAACCAAGTCATTTTGTTTAAAGTATCTTGGAAAAGAAACTAGATACTTTTCAGAAGTAACTTTCCCAGCTCTGGTGGTAGTTTACCATATAAATATTAAAAAATAATAAAACAAAAAATATTTTTTTCTACTCCCACCTTTAAAACGCCCTTTATCGAACATGTTTCCATGACACTAAGTGACCTTTTAAATACACATTGACAAGTTGTGGCTTTATGGCGCTTTCGTCAGGGGCTGAAGTTAGCAACAGGTTTTAGTCACGGGCTGAAGTTAGTTTTAAGTTAGTTGACAGTTGTCAAATGTCATACAATCGTTAAAATAAAGTTCCTTTCTTGTAAAATAATACTAAATGTGAAAATTATTTTATTATATCAATACAAAAATACAAAAGTATTAAATAATTTTTTAACGCCAATATTTAAAAAGTTTATATGAACATTGTACTGACCTTTTAATTTCGCCGGCAGTAAACTATAACTTAAATTCGGACACGGACTCCACTGTAAAGTGCTCATAAAACATTTTCTTTACTTTCACTGTGAAAAACTGTCAATTTGCAAGAAATACATTTCGATTTATAACCTTTATAAACTGTGTTTATAAAATAAAAAATGACATTTGACGGTGTCACACAGATTCCCCTATTGTTTCATAGATGGCGCTCTATACAAATTTTAAGATAATAATAAGTATTTGTCGTATACGACTATAGAAAAAGTATAGTATCCACCTCGTTTATAAACTTTTCTATAGATATATACAATCATTAATTTAAGCACTCGCTCGCAAGCTCGCTCGTGCCTAAATTAAATTCGTGTATAAAATGGCGTTTATCAAACTTGATACATAATATACTATTAAAATTATAGAATGCTTAAAGAT
Organism: Brassicogethes aeneus; assembly: GCA_921294245.1. Taxonomy (NCBI): domain Eukaryota; kingdom Metazoa; phylum Arthropoda; class Insecta; order Coleoptera; family Nitidulidae; genus Brassicogethes; species Brassicogethes aeneus. Next base: position 54,989,675 of record OV121134.1, read on the forward strand.
GAAAGTTTATTGGTTTTTAATCATAAATTAAAAATAAATATATATAGTTTTACTATTAATATTTTTGTACATTTTTAATGTAGGGATTATGTTTAAGACAATATTCGCAATTTTATACGTAAGTCCAAATTATATCCCGTACATTTCAAATTTTACTCCTAAATATTATTATTTAAATTGGGTAAATAAGAATTCATCCTAAATTCAATTTTTATAAATTCAATTTTTATTTAAATATTTTAACATAAATTTGTAGGGTGCATAATTTATTTTTATGTGGTTTGTTGATTTATTTTATTTTGTATCTAATAGGCAGATAAATTGAAAAAATAAGTGGATAAAGGTGTTTTATCACATTTTTAATAATAAGGGACATACAACTTTATAATTTTAATTTAATATTTTTAAAAATAAAGGTTAAACATTAAATAAAGTTAACGTTTTTATTTAAAACTAAGCTTTAAATAAAAATTTCAGTGTTTTTGTCCTTTATTATTAAAAATACTAGATAACACATAGGACTTTTATTTAAGGGGTTTAATAATAAACTTGCTTTTCGTATATTCGTATTTGTTATTGGATTTTATACTTGGTTGAAATTTGCTGCATTTTCCTCAAAACCCAGTCACTATTAAAAAGGACATTTGTAAAAGTCTGTGCCATTCAGACAAAGGGATCTTTTAAATTTAGTGAATTTTTTATTTATTCCATTAAACTTTTATCCAACTTAAAATTAAATGTAATTAAAAATATGCAGTTCACTAAATTCTTTTAAGGCACAGCGTTTAACTAATTTTAGTTTCTTTAACTTTAATTGCGATTTTTACGGTAAGATTTTAATTAAAGTTTGTTTTATGATACTTATCTATATAACTAGTATGATAAATACAGGGTGTACCTAAAATACTGTTACAAACTTCGAGGGTAGATTTTCCATGATTTGTAGTTTTGTTTTATAAATCACGTGCATGGAGTTTGGCCAAACATTTCATTACAACCTGTGTAAAAAGTTTATAGAGGTATCTCGCAATGTAAATTGTTAGTTATTAAAAATTAACTGAATTAATCCGGCACTGCGCAACTTTTATAAACTGCTAAACTATTTTAATTAAAACAGTAAACAGCAAGCATAAAATTAATCGCTTTCTATGTAGTGTGAATTTAAATAGAAGAAAATTTATTATTTTATTTTTAGTGGGTGTTTCTGTGTAAATTTACAATTGTAGCAAAAACGTTCATTGTACACATCACTAATTCTCATTATGGTTTGGTACGAAATTTATGATAATTTTATTTTTCATTGAATAACGCCGAAAAATTTACGTGTGTAATTGCAGGCACTAAATTTGTTTAATTAACATCATAATTTTGTTGATTATACAATAAATTACTCGCATTTAAATTAATGCCGTATTTATATTCACGAAATTACTGGATTAAAATTAAAAATTTAACTACCAAAATAAATACCAAAATCTTAATTTAATTGCAGTTTATTTTACATTCACGTTAGTCATATAATTATAATTTCTGATGCACCTATAGTTTCAATTCAGTTAAAGGTAAAATGATTATCTTATGCAAATGAAGAATAGAAATATACGAGGATCGTGCAGGTATTTTACGATAGACAATGACTAATAGCCAATAAAATTAAATTATATATTCAGAATGCTTGAATATATTATGTTACCCCTTTATAATACTAAATATCTGGACTTATACGGATAATGTGCTCTGTTTAATCAATATTTGCAAAACAGGATTATTTACAATTGGAAATAATTTCCTTGATTTAATGTAAAGAGTGACCGCTTTAAAACAACACTTTTGTAATAAAATAATTTTCACATTTAGTATTATTTTACAAGAAAGGCACTTTATTTTAAAGATTGTATGACATTTGACAACTATCAACTAACTTAAAACTAACTTCAGCCCGTGACTAAAAACCTGTTGCTAACTTTAGCCCGTGACTAAAGCGTCGTAGCCACAACTTGTCAATGTGTATATAAAAGGTCAATTAGTGTCATGGAAACATGTACGATAAAGGGCGTTTCAAAGGTGGGAGTAGAAAACAACAATTGGGTTATGTTCGAATTTTGCAATGTGTTTTGTTACAAGTACCTAAATTTGCATTAGAAGGTATGAGAAACGAAAATTACGGCTTTATGCCTCTGAAAAGAACAAAAAAATTTTGTTAAAGTTGGTGAAAATTTTGTTCGAGTATTTGTTCTTGTAAGAGCTTAATTAAGTATATTTGGTTGCATAGTATGTACCGATTGCAGCAAAGGCCACGTCGTTTGACGGTGTGGATCACCTGATGTTCTTACATCTCGCCTCTGTTGACTTAACAACCGAGCATATAAGCTGAGGGAGTAATTTGTTTTGATTGTGTTCCACTACACCAAGTTGCCCGACACTGATGAGACCCAATAAAGGTCGAAACAGCTGTCTGTCGGTATTTGAAGTTGGTGGAACGCATTCAAAACAAAAAACTTTGGCGAGGTGTAAGTTCAATTTTTTCTTATATTCTTATGAATATTACCAGTGATGGGTCAAGAAAGTTTCTTAAAGAAACTAAGAAAATTGAATGTTTATATTTTAATTATTATAATTATATTATAGTTATAGGAATACTAGACCTGTTTATAAAAGGCAATGCTCTTTTACCTATTCTTTTACAGGTACCGATAACACCTTTTTAGGCATTTAAGCAAATGAAAAAAACATTTAAAATTATATAAATATAAAAAAAAATAAGAAACAAACTCTAGAGGATTGCATATGTTAGTTAATGCTTGATATACATAAATTATGGCTTCATAATACACTTTTTTAATCAAAAGGAGGGGCTATACTCAAAAATTGCATGTCCAGAAAAATTGGGCTATAAAATGTGTGGGAGGTGGAGTCTCGAAATTTTTTGTAGCATGCATATAGTTTACCCTTGCCTGCCCCCCTGAACAAAACCCTTGCTGGAAATGGGCCAAGAAAAGTTAAATTAATCCCAATGAACAAAATTTGGCATGCCTTATACACTTTCTTGTTTAAATAATTTATATTGAAAAATAAATGTATATAATTTTAAAATTTAATTGTTGCAGTCCTAGTCCAGATTTTTTTGCCCAGTGTATTTTATTTTAAAAATAAAAATATTGTTTTAAAGCATATTTTTAATTATTTGTTAAATAAATACTATAAATAATATCAATAAATCAATTTGAACCAAAACTATAAAAACATAGTTTCATACACTGCCTGTTTTTGCTTTCTAGCCAAAACATTTGCTTTTACCTACAGGGTGTAAGTAAAGTGACAAATTGGTGAAATTACACATGTAACTATTAAACTATACACTCTAAAAATAAATTAGTTAAAAATGACTAATTTAAAAGTTATTAGTGGCTGCTTTTTTACACTAGACGTTAGACGTAGTCGGATACTTAGCTCCCGATGCGTTCTTCTTCTTCTTCTCCTTGAATCTGAAATTCATAGGTTATGTAATTGTATTCAGATTATGTAATTGTATTCAGATTCTGAATACAATTACATAACCTATGTTGTTTGGATTGTGGGTTAGGCAATCATAAAATTATTTAGTTGTTTGCATTATTTTAATTTTGTGATTTTTATTTAAATATTATCCGAAAGTAAAGGTATTTTATAAGTATTATTTTTATTAACATGTACATAACTATATTTTTATTTTTTTTTCTAGCTGAAATAAAAATGAATTTATGTGCAGATTGTGGAAAAACATTTACAAAATTAAAAAATTTACGAAGACATTCAGTTAAGTTTCATCCTAATAGAGAGAAGGAAATGGCTCTGTATAAGAACTTAAATTATAAATGTTCAAACTGTAATAGACAGTTTTCTACTGAAAAAAATCTTAAGTCGCATAATAGTAGAATGCATATTGGTACCTCAGTACCATATAAATTGAAATGTCCATTATGCAACGAAGACATATCTAGAAAATGCTTTGAAGCACATATCAATAATTCTCATAACCTGCACTTAACAGTGGAAAACTTACAATTCTCTTCTTTTGGAGAGTTTTCTACATGGAAAAGTACTTTGGAAACAGATTCTTCTACACATTATATAAAGAAAACTGGTAATAAACGAACCGCTGACGGTTCCGAAAAAATAGCTTTTTATTGTCACCGTTCTGGTTATTTTAATCCAAATGGAAAAGGCTTAAGGTCAATTAAAATTCAAGGCACGAAGAAGATTAATAGTTATTGCCCATCAAGTATTTATGTAACGGTATATAATGAAGAAAAATACAAAGTTAGATTTGTAAAAACTCATTTAGGCCATGAATACGAGTTATCTCATTTAACATTAACTAAATCTGACCGAGAGGCACTGGCAGCTAAAATAGCCACCAAAATACCAATTGAGGATATTCTTGACGAGGTTAATTGATTTAATTTGTTTTACTTAGCAGGTGGCTTTTTTAAATATGCCTCTACTACTTATTGGTGCTTGGTGATTCCCTAGCACCCCCCTAAGACTCAAAAACTTCATCCCTAAATCGTAACTGTTTATTTTTTAGGAGTGATTTGGAGGTTTACTAAAAACAATTTTTTTAAATGATCCAAAATGTATTTTCTTGTAGGGCTTCCTTTCCAGAAACAAGCGATCAAACAAATTCTCTCCCAAATGAACAGTTACAATTAACAAATAAAGTTTTCTTGTCTCAGGGGGTGCTAAGGAATCACTGAGCACCAATGAGTTGTTGGGTAATGGTAGGAAAACTTTTTGTTCTTCCCAGCACCCTGTCACTGTTGTTTGTATTTACCTACTAATATTTTAATTTTTTTTCTCCAAAATTAAAATAAAGACAAATCTATGCCTTTGCTTGTACTTAAAGATAAAAATTGTTTTTTTATGTTTTATTTAGATTCAATGTGTTCTTAATAGCTACAAATGTATATATTTTCTAAATGTATGTATTTTATTTTAGATTCGCGATTCAATTTCTGATGAAGAATTGAAACGAATACATTTAGTTACAAAACAAGACCTAAGAAATATTGAAAGGGCTTATAATTTAAATGGACATGTTAGTCGTCACAAAAATGATGCAGTTAGTATAGATATGTTAGTTAGGGAAATGCAAGACCAAGTTCTATTTTATAAGGCTCAAGATACATTATCTGAAGATTTTCCTGAATTAAGATCTGAGGATTTCATGTTAATAATTATGAACGAGCTTCAATGTGAAATGTTAAAGAAATTTTCAAGTGATTGCATTTGCATGGACGGAACACATGGTCTAAATGCATACGGTTTTGAACTGATAACTATAATGGTAATAGATGATATGAGACAAGGGTTACCCTGTTCATTTCTTATAACAAATCGTTCAGACAAAACCGCTTTAAATATATTTTTTTCAACCATTAAAAAGACTACCGGTACCTTAAGCCCAAAAGTATTTATGACGGATATGGCCGAATCGTTTTTCAATGCCTGGGTACTGTCTATGGGCGTTCCTGAAAAACGATTATTTTGTACGTGGCACGTAGATCGTGCTTGGAGGAAGCAGTTGTCAAAAGTAAAGTCAAAGGAAAAACAGATAGAAGTATACCATCTACTTAGGACACTGTTGCAGGAGACGAACCACGAAACGTTTAGAACTTTACTTGAAGAAGGTTTAAGAAAATTGTTAAATGATCCCGATAGCCATGATTTTGGTTGTTATTTTAGGGATAACTATTTGAAAAATATTGAAAATTGGGCTTATTGTTTTAGGGTTCATTGTGGACTCAATACGAACATGCATATAGAACGTATGCACAAAACGATAAAATACATTTATTTACAAGGGAGACATATTAAGAGACTAGATAAATGTATTCATGTTTTAATGAAGTTTATTAAAGATAAGTTCTTTGATAGACTAATTATGTTGCATAAGGGAAAGGTAACCAGTAAAATAAGAGATCTGCGTAAAAGACATCTTCAAAGTTTAACCCTTGTTACAAAGGACGTTGTCCAAAGCGAAAATGGTCATGGTTGGTACGTAAATTCCTCAAGAACGTCTATGGAACAATATTTTGTCGAACTAAAAGATAATCAATGCTCTTGTAAAATTGTTTGCACAGATTGCAGTTGTTGTATACACCGTTATGTCTGTTCCTGCTTAGATAATTCTATTAAATGGAACCTATGTAAACACATTCATTTAGTATGCCGATTTCTTAAAGAGAATCACCAAAGTGTATGTCATGTTATGGATAACGACGGCGTTGATGACAGAGACGAAAGTTCAGGAAATTTAGAAATTGTTATAACCCAAAATGCGGAAGAAATGGAACAATCCCGAAAGCTGGTTTCACATTTGACAAAAAAGAAATCCTGCGAAATTTCCATCAAAAAACAAAAAGATAATTTAATTCAAGACTTAAACCAACTACTTAACAGCATAGAGACACAAGAAGAACTAGATTTAATAAAAGACTCGATTAGTTCCGTGAAACCAAAATTGAATGCAATTCGTTTAATTCAAAACAAAGATCATCAATTTATAGAAAAAAATTCTGAATCAAACAATAAAAAAATCAATCCGCAAATGCGGTTCATTAACAAGAAATCAAGAAAAATAAAAAAAAGAGATAAAAATCGCATAACGAAGCCTGATACAGAGGAATCTGTAAACATTGCCTTATCTTTAGTTTTAAATAAGAACATTTAATTGCAATACATACATATATCTTTTATATTTTAATATCGTCGGCTTCACCAGCAATCCACGTAACTTCCAAATCAGTTATTATTATAATAGAGGAGACAAAAATATTTTTTTGACTCCCATTTCATTTCACTTTAACCGGTGGGCAAAATAGCATTTCGCCCACGGGCTGAAGTTGACTTTAATTTAAATTTGAAAAAAATATATAGGTAAGTAAGAATTTAAAGTCAATTTTATTTCATATTTTATCTGACATATTATTACATCTGACATATTATGTCAGATGTATTTACATTACATCTGACATAATCAGCGGTTTTAGCGTTGTTGGGCAAAAAATGGAATTACTTGGATTGCTTGTGAAGCCGACAATTACATATTACATTGTAAAATTTGTTTTTTTTATTTTCTCTAACACTTGTTTCAAAAGCCAATAAAACAAAGTTTTTAAAAAATGGACTTTATTTATTTAGGTTGCCTTAAGTTAAAAGTATAATTTAATTTAATTTTTAATTTATATGTGCTTAAATAAAGTGAAATGTCCATTATGTAACGAATACATCTCTAGAATATGTTTTGAATTCAAAACATATTCTAGTGCTAAAGAACCAATATGCATTCTACTATTATGTGACTCAATATAAAACTATCTATTACAGTTTGAACATTTTTAATTTAAAATCTTATACATAGCTATTTCCATCTCTTTACCAGAATGAAATTTAACTGTTTGTTGTCGTAAATTTTTTAATTTTGTAAATGTTTTTTTACAATTCACATAAATTCATTCTTAGTTCAGCTGAAAAAAAATTAAAATATAATTATATGTTAATAAAAATACTATAAAATTCCTTTACTTGATAAGGCTTCAATAAAAATCATCTTCTTTGACTCTTTCTCAAGAGAGTCTGTTCTCTTACTGACACAGATACAAGTTTTAAAGTGGACCACTTTCAGTATAACTTCCTAGTCGATATAAATTCCTCTATTCCCTTATAAAGGGGCCAATCGATGGATATTATCGAGAAATACAGGTAGGTACATATATCTCTATACCAGGAATCCAACCATTAGCTTAGTATATTAAACCACTTCTTATAGGTACATTAAATAATCAAATTTTCATCATCTTTAGCTTCTTTATAAACAATTTCGTTTGTAAAATTCGCTTATAACTATTATTTACTTTTTCCTCCTATAGCTTCTCATCATTTCATCTTTAATACTTTTTCTACGCACGGACATACATTTAAATTTTAAATATTATAATAATTATAATGCAAACAGGCTAAATAAAATTATGTCTATAACCTAAAAATACGACGTCTTTAACCTCAATAAAATTACAAAACAATATCCGCGCGCACCGACCCGTTGCCATGGCATCGGGAGCCAAAGTATCCGACTACGCCTAACGTCTAGTCTTTTTTACTTGTACCATGGTTAACTATGAAATACCATAGTATCCCAAAATTTAACAGCCAATTCTTATGTAAAATTGTCCACTAAATCTGAAAATGTCGTCAAAAGTAGAACAGTTTTTGAGATATAGTCAATTTTCCATTTAATATGGAATTGACGATATCTTAAAAGCTGCTTTCATAATTTTTTACGGTATTTTCGGATTCAGGGGACAATTTTACATATGAATTTTGGGATTCCATGGTTAACCATGGCACAAGTAAAAAAGCAGCCACTAATAACTATTAAATTAGTCATTTTTGACTAATTCATTTTTAGAGAGTATATATATATATATATATATATATATATATATATATATATATGGTGTGTTTGACGAGGAAGCTCAATTATACAGTCCACTGCATAGCAAATGTATTTGCTTTTGAGAACCACGAAGACCCCTCATTTTGACCATTAAACCAATCCAGAAACCACCGCTCCCGCCGCAAATTAAAACAAATAAAAAAATCAACAAAATAGTAAAAAAATAGCCTTTATTCGTCCCCGGGTGTCAAACTATATTAATTTCAAATTTCATCAAAATCGGTTCAGCAGTAAAAGCGTAAAAGACACAAAGTAGTACAGACTACAGGATGGATTATTTGTACAATTTTTTATAGTTGAATGAGTTTTTTTAAATTTATTTACAGTTTCTAAAAGTTATTATTTATAAGTATTTTATACAGGGTGTCTCAAACAATTGCACCTAAGTTGGTTAGCTAAGTTACTTTTCTCATTCTTAAAACGACGTATAGCTAAGGGGTAGTAAGTATTAGCAACAAAGTTGTATTACGTAGTAATCTCGGATGACGATGGGATCCAATCATGACAAAAAATTCCTGCCAAACACCGCCAATTTTTTTAGTCCTTAATCTAAATCTTAGAATTTAATTTTTTTTAAACATAGGTACACCATATTTATATTTAAACACTTTTAAAAAATAGGCTTGAATTAAGATTTTATGTTTATATCAAATAAAAGTACATACGATAAGGAAGGTGTATTTTTTATAGTTGGTCAAAAAACTTTAAATCATCATACCATTGTTATAATTTTTTGTTTTTGAAAAGTCATTGGAAAATTGTTTTGTATAATAATTTTCATATTGACACTCATAAGTCTATATAGAAAGACTTAAGAATAATATATTATAGTATATTAGTATACAAGTTTAAAAGTCAAATTATTATAAACCTTTGTACAAAAATAAAGCTAAAATGTCATCGTGTACGTTAAACCTAACCCAACACGTCGGCGAAAGCTTATTAATTGATTTACACAATATACAGTGAAATGTATACTATATTATATATTATGTATGTAAAATATGAGCTCTTTCCGCGTGGTCTATAATAATAAATCCTTTCATATAATTAAATATTAATAAATAATAAAAATATAGAAAATAAAATTCAATTTGTAAACTAATATAACTCTAAAACAATTTTTTTTTAAATTTTTTTGAGACTATACAATGGTATAATCGGCAACAAATGACGAAAATGTTCAAATGGTCGAAGCGAGTGTAGCAAGAATTCGAGTTCATAATCGACCTTTCTTCACAAGTTTCACATATTATTTTATACCATAATCAAATAAAAAATTAAATAAAAATTAATACTTTATTAACGAATCTTAGTGTGAACTAACCTTTAAGGTATTATTGACAGATGCGTTTTGGTTTTAAGGTTAAGTTTTCTAACAATGTTTTGTTTGTTTATTTGTCTTTAAATTGTATTGCTAATTTAATGTAATATGTGAACAATGTTTAAAATTATATGTTTGTAAGTATGTAACATAGCTGTAATGTATTATTTACAATTGGTTTTATCTTTTATTCTTCCACTAGTGGAAAAATATTTTCATAATTTAACTTTAGTAACAATAGTTTTGTTTATTATTAAGAGTGAGATAAAAATATTGTACAATAAAAATAATTAATTTTTAAATAAACTGTTTGGATAAAATAAACTTCAAAATAAATCACTGGACCTGAAATAACATTTTTATGAATGTGACAGCATATCTAGTTTATGTAAACAATAAAGAAATTTAGCATACTTAGGGCCAGTTTAACGTAAGCATAAACAAGGGTAGACGCTGGCAAAGTGCTGTATATAATAAAACGTGGTTTTGGAGTTGTCGCGCAATATACACGAGACAAGAGCTCGGTCCAGCATGATACATGTATGATATATGGTCTTAAGAACTGAGCTTTGCATTGTAAAATGTTAAATTTAATTAAATTTAGTTCGCAAGTTGTTCTTTCAGAATTTAATATTTAACATAATTATGTTATTTATGTATTATATAACTTTAATTGACCTTTAAATAGCATATTATGGAATGAGCTTTTATTGATCGCCATTAAGACACAAGTATTAAAGTATTATTGTAGTAATGATTCTAATGTCTAAGTAGCTATTATGTGAGTTGCATACACTATTTTTATAAGACTAGTTATAATGATGAAAAATATAGTGTGACTTTCTAGCGTTTTCGTCACAGTCTACAGTTAGCAGCAGTGGCTTTGGGGGTTTTTAGTCAGGGTCTGAAGTTAGATTTAAGTTCGTTGACTGTTGTCAAATGTCATACAATCATCAAAATAAAGTTGCTCCTCTTGTAAAATAATACTGTAATGTTGAAATTATTTTATTATCTCAATTTAAAAAAAATATAGAAGTTCCCGATGCCGCAGCTTTAACAATTTTGGATGAAATACCCAAAAGAACATCCTTTCACTGTAAAAATCTGCTTCTATATCAGATTAAAAAGGTTGTTAGTCTATTTTAATTTTTAAATAAAACTGATACAGATATTTTGAAAGCTGGAAAAGCAGATTTCTAAGAATATTTGTTACTCTATTTTTGTATAGATGTCGCTTTATATAAATATTTTAATTTATAACTAAAAAAATACTTTTGATAATATGGTAGACGTAGAAAATACTTGATTGCAAGCTTCACTCGTGCATAATTAAAATTCGTTTCTAAAACGGCGTTTATCAAACTACATAATAAAAATATGACAGATATAATAGTATATTATACTATTTATTCTGTCGGATTTTTATACAACACTATTAACACTATTTAATATTGATTGCATATAATCTTGTATTTTTATAAATAATATTTATCATAATAAACCTCAGTATACAGTGCTACAAGTATAAAATGTCTAGTAAATTAAGTAAATAGGAGTAGAAAATAGTTTATTAGGTATCAACTTTAATAAACGCAATTTTAGTCACGAATACTCCCACCTTTAAAACGCCCATTATCATACATGTTTCCATGACTCCAAGTGACCTTTTAAATACACATGGAAAAGTTGTGGCTTTATGGTGTTTTAGTCATGGGCTGAAGTTGGAAACAGGTTTTTAGTCACGGGCTGAAGTTAGTATTAATTTAGTTGACAGTTGTGACAGTTGTCAAATGTCATACAATCGTTAAAATAAAGTGCCTTTCTTGTAAAATAAAACTAAATGTGAAAATTATTTTACTTTTTAAAAACAAAATTATTAAATAGTTTTGCAACGCCAATATTTGTAAAGTTTATATAAACATTGTACTGACCTTTTAATTTCGCCGGCAGTAAAGTATAACTCTAATTTGGGCTCGGACTCCACTGTAAAGTGCTCATAAAACATTTTCTTTACTTTTACTGTATTGTTAATCCATTTTTAAGGAATACATTTCGATTTATAACCTTTATAATCTGTGTTTATAACACATAAAAATTTGACATTTGACGGTAGTACAGATTCCCCTATTGTTTTATAGATGGCGCTCTATACAAATATTTGATTTAAATCATTTTAAGATAATAATAAGTATTTGTCGTAGAAAAAGTATGGTATGCACATCGTTTATAAACTTTTCTATACACTCATTAATTTAATTAAATTCGTGTATAAAATGGCGTTTATCAAACTTGATACATAATATACAGTTGTATTCATTAAAAAAGCGTACAAGAATTAGAATGAGAGAAAACTGTCAACATTATTGCGTAAAACCGGCTTTCCACTGACTTAAGTCACTATAACTGACAGTAGAAAATAAAAATGCCTCGTCAGTTAAAAAGGCTCAAATAGTATCAAGAATCGAAGAAGAATGGTCAATTCGTACCGTGGTATAATAGAAATAAAAAATCTATATTAAAAATTAATAATTTTTGTAATATTATTTAATTAACCTACGACGTCAATGCTCTTTATAACCTATAGTAATTATTTTAATGACTTATGTCAGTGATAAGCCGGTTTTAAGCAATAATATTATTTTGACAGATTTCTCTCATTCTAATTCTTGTACGCTTTTTTATTGAATACAACTGTACTATTGTGTTGGGTAAAAAAAATTTTTACATTTAATATTATTTCACTTTTTTTAACGATTGGATGTGTAACAGGGAGAAAGTTCGAAAAAAACCGTTAAAATAATTCTGGGAAAAACAAGAAATTGAGAGTTTCTTAGAAAAGTTTAGAAAGCTTTAACATGTGCAAAAGAAGCAATTTTGAAAAGGATTTTAAATGTAAAGTCAAAAACAAAATTATATGGTCGGGTTAAAAGAAAATTCCCCTCGAGGCCATAAAGCCATAAATCCATATTGCAGACTATCTGTATTTTGCCAAAGCCGCCAAACATATGGCAGCAACACTTTTTTTTAAACGAAGCATTTTAAGAACTAGATGAAACGCGTTAAAAATATAATGAAATTAATATAATTAAAGAAAGTAACGAATTGATTCAGTTGAAAACTAAACTTAGAAAAATGGAGATGATAGATTAGAAATAGGAGATTATAGACTAGAAATAAGACGTAAGATTAGGTAGATTGTATTGTGAATATGAAAGCGTGGCTGCTTATTAAAAGATAAGTCTCGATCAGCCAATATAAATTAAGGGTAGATGGATAAAAATCCTAAGCATGGTTTGAACCAAGGAAATGCCCAATAAAATCAAACTCAGTTAATGTGATTTAATAACCAGATATAAAAACAGTCGATTCAATCATTAGGCAACCTTGGTTACTTTTAAATCATCGTAAGATTATTATCAAATCTAGTAAATTATAGTTTATCTTGAAGTTGGCGACAATGGCGAAAACTCCGCCCAATGCCTAGTAAAATTCCCACCTTGTTTGTTCCCGACCTTTCACATAGCCGAGTTTCCGACTTAAGTCAAAGGGTAACGCCTCCTCCCTTAAGAATTACTGAATCGCTTAGATTAAAACCAATAACCTTTCGCCCTTTTCGGTTGGTATGAGATTTTATGACCTTTTGAACCAGTCAATTTTCTATGACCCTTGCGGGGGGGGAGTTGCCACGATTTTGACCAATGGTCTTTAAGAATTAATCCCTTCCAATTTTTTCGTAAATTAGTCTATAAAAAACCAACACGACCTTTGAATCGTCAGTTCTTATCTAAATTTTATCGCGCTTTCCACATCGGTCGTAGATCCTCGCCAACTTCATTTGATTCAGTGTAAGGTATTTATAGTAATTATTATATTTCAAACCAACTTGTTTGTATTAGATTCACTCCGAATAGTTTTGTTTAATTATAGTTACTTACTCTTTAGAGTAACTCGCACCGCGCATTTGCTTAGTTAATTATTTGTTACATTTTCCTTTAGTTTACTTTTAGTTAAATTTCTTAATCTAGAGTTCTAATTTTGAGTAACTCGCACCGCGCATTTGCTTAGTTAATTATTTGTTCCATTTTCCTTTAGTTTACTTTTAGTTAAATTTCTTAATCTAGAGTTCTAATTTGTTTTGTAAACTAGTTCTTGTAAATTAAATCTCTGGAGTAACTTTAATTATCTCTTTTTAATTTTATTTAACTTAATTTTACTTGTTTATATCTTTTCATTTTTATTGTTAACTCTTTGTTTGTTAATATATTTATATGGTTTGAAATATCGCTTTATTGCTCTACCTGTTGCATAAGAAATAGCCCTGAATCAAGTTAAGTCGAAAGTAAGTATATAGTGAACGGTAATCGTGTATGAAGTTTTCCGCGCGGTTCGCGAGTGAGTTAAGTGTGTCAATATACATATAGGAGTACTTCGCCTTCGACTCGTCTCACCGACATCCTCCAGCCGAAGCCACGTCGATCTTCACCGGATTAAAAGGTCAGATTAGATTAGTAATTTGTAACGGGTTCCATACACCCAAAAGCTCCCGTAGGCCAACCAAAGAATAGGTAGTAAAAGTATAGCAACCACAAGCACGCGACACAAAAACCCCCGTTACAAACTGGTGTCAGATGTGTCTCCTAAATTTTTCAAAACAAATTTCTCTTGCATTAATTATTTGATTGTGTATAGGTGTTTATAGAATTAAATATTAATGTTATTTTTTTTCATACATGTAAACATTAATAAAATAGATTAAATAGAGACACCTGGTACAAGTGCGTAGTTTACGTAGTTCTAATTTCTCATAATAAGGGCTGATTTACTTAATAAATAAGTTTATTCGTTTTTATTTTTGAGATACCGTCATAAATAAAGTAATAAAATTTGTCGAAAAAGCAGGTACTTTAGTTAAGAAAATAGATTAAAAAGAAGCGTGTAAAAGAGTCGGTGATAGGAGTAATAATCGTAAAAGTACCTGACTTTAAATTAGTTAAAAAACGTAATCTTATGACAGAAAAAAGGGGCTCAAATTAACAAATGCGGATAAATTATAGATAAATCTCCGGCAAATAATTAAGTCACTCAGTAATTTTTGTCGTTATTATTTTTGTAAATCAATTTCAATAAACTGTTTAAGAAATTAGATAATTTATTGGAATTATTTGCATTAACTTAGAGTGTTTGTGTGAAAGTGCTATTGTTGATTCAACCTAAGCAATGCATTTTTATCACAAAAGGTAATTAGGAGACAGACACATGATTGTAATTTTATTGCAGGTGCAGCAGTGGACCTGGCGGCTGTAAAACGAATATTATAAAATTTGTGTATAACCTTGAGAAATCTGTCTGTTTCAGGAATTAATTGGTTTATTTAATTACGAGTTCAATTAATCTAATAATTTTCATTTTTTAACATTTGACTTTGTACATTTTAATATTAGTTTGTCTGTCTCCCTAATTAAGTATAGGTCTAGGTTGTTAGGTAATTTTTTTTCTTGTAATTAAGGTACTTAGGTTGTACTGGTAATCCATCTTTTTGTTAAAACGTATACGTCTCCCAAATAGTAGGATAAAAAAGTGTAGAAAAGAAATCTAATTACGTGGTGCTTCGTTAATTAGATTTGGATCTCGATTTTCACCGCAAAAAAGTCGTACACAACGGAGACCTGTGACGCGAGTGGGTCGCACAGGGACCACTAGACAGAAATATTATTTCTTGTGCCAATTAGGTCGTTTTATATCTTCACCGAAATATTTCCATAAACGCGATACTTCTAATTTATAGCTATTGTCCCATAATTTCCTTGAATTTTTCTTTCATTAGACCAATTCGTTAGTTTTGTTTGGTAATTACTCATTAATTAATATTATATTAATATATCCAAGATGAATAATACAGGAAACCAAGAACCATCTGAAGATTTAAATTCAACGAATTCAAATTTAAATCAAAGTAATCTACCAAATAATGTTAATATGGAACATCTTTCATATATAGTTCAAAAATTAACACTAGGTTCAACTTTGAGTTTGGTGGACGAATATAAAGGAGGACCAGATTACGACCACTTTGTTAATACAATGAAACAAATAGGCGAACAAAATAAGTGGTCAGACAAGGAAATTATAAGAGCTATGGAATATAAATTAAAAGATACAGCAAAATCGTACTATTTTGCGCTTAGAGACGAGGACAAACCAGCATCGGTAGAAGGTATAAGAAAATGGTTAAAGAGCGTGTTCGGTAAAAGGACTAATTTTCAAAAAGCCAAGATGGAGCTTGCAACTTCTAAAAGAAAACCGGACGAAACCTTAGGTGCGTTCGCACAAAGGTTAAAAATGACAGCCAATAATATCTTTCCCAAGGAAATCACGAATGAACAGAGAATTTACAGAGATGCACTAATTGCAGAACAATTTGTAAACGGGTTAGACACACGTTTAACCAACGAGATTTTAGCGGTGGGTGTTTTTCTCAAGCTAGAAGACGCCCTTGAAGTAGCACAAAAGAAAGAAAACATTGTAGACAGGCTAAAACTTAGCCAGCCAGAGGATCTGGACGTGGTAGCCACAATACGAGCATTACTCGTAGACAAGGAAAATTGCACAGGAAATAATATTGAAACAAAGGATTCAACTAATAATAAAGACTGTAGGGAAATTGTAAGATACAACAAAAATCGCCGTAACTACGATAGCGAAGAGGACGATAATTATAATCACAACCGTAGACGTGATAGTAGAGATCACGGTTACGACAGAAATACCCGCTTTGATAGATATAGCAGTCGTGATCAAAGTTATGGGAGCAACGAGCGTAATAGGAGTCGCGAGAGAAGCGGCCGAGAGCAAAGCCAAGAAAGGTATGCCCGTGATCGTAGTTACGATAGGAACAATCGCGGTTATGATAGAAGTAATTTCGATCGTGGTGTTGCAAGTGGAAGCCGGGATTTCAATTATGACAGGAGTGACCGCGATTTTGTTTACGAAAGGAATTTCCAACGATCGAATTTTGAAAATAATAGCCCAAGAAGAAACGATTATCGAAACAACCCGCAGAGAAGACAAAATACCAATGATGAACCGCTACCAAAATTTAAATACATGACTAACAGGTGTATAAAATGCGGTATTTATGGACATTGGAGACATCAATGTAGAAACAATAAAATAAGATTTTGTTTTAACTGCGGCAGCCGTAGGCACCTGTTCGATGATTGTTCTTTAAACTGGACCTTAGCCTCGTTGACAATAAGAAGATAACACTAACGATTTTAAAATTAAACCCAGAAAATTCCAAATATGTTGTACTGTACATAGATAAACAACAATCGACGTGGCTTTTAGACACGGGAGCAAGTATAAGTCTAATTAAAGCCGGGATTGTTGCTAATCTCAATTTACCTATACAAGACGACAACCATGTAATCACCGATATTTCTGGTAGACAATTAAATAAAACGGGAAGTTGCAACGTAAAGCTAAAGTTACACAAAATGGGCCGTAAGGAAATAAACCACACTTTTATCATATGCGACGACAACTTAAATTTCCCCACAGACGGTTTAATAGGAATGGATCTTTTGGAGTTAAACACGCCTCAAATTTGCTTTGCAAGTGGCAGGCTAATGCTATGTGGATCTGATTTACCTCTGCTAGACACAGCACGGTTAGATCGAATGGTTACTATTAAAAGTAATTCAGCAGAAGAAAAAAACTGCAGACGTGTAGGCAGTCGGCTTGGAGGGCAGGATGTAAACCGACTTAAAAGTTCTTCTGGAGTGTCAACAATAGAAAATTTGATTATAAATAGCCCAAAAGAATCTAACCACAACCAAAGGATAATAAAGAAAGTTCAATTTCAGGAAATAGACAATGGTACGGATCTGATCAATCCTAAAACCAATACAAATGGTTTTAGCTCCAAGCAACCAAATGTAGTCGGATTGACTGAAAATTTAATTATACCGGCAAACCATGGTTGCAATGTCAGTGTTAGAGTAAGTAAGCGCTTACCCTCTGGCACAATGATTTGTGAACCAATCAAAAACATAGCCTCAGGAATTTTTACTGAGCAAACAATAGTTAATTTACCAAATCCATTAAACAATGACAATAGAGAAATTGTGGTTAGAATTCTAAATGTTATTATAAAAATGACACTTTCGACTAGGTGTGTTTGTGAAGAGTATATTATAAAGAAGAATAACAAATTGCCGATCGGTCACAGCCCAAGAGAGAATAAGGAGAGAAATAAAGAAAAAGCGGACAAGGAATACGTGGTTAGAGTTTCTAGCAGTAGGGAGTTGTGTATTTTAGGATTAAGTGAATTATTAAAAGAGTATAAAGACATTTTTGCCGTGTCAGGTAAACCGCTGAAGTTCACACATGGAGTGAGACATGAAATCGAGATGTTAGAGTCTTATGGTCCGATAAGAAAAGCACCCTACAGAGTACCAGTAGCGAAAAAGAAAATTATGGAGGAGAAAATTAACGCGATGTTAAAAGACGAGATAATTCGTCCGAGTTCGAGCCCATGGAGTGCTCCTGTAGTATTGATAGAAAAGAAAACAGAGACAGGAGATATAGATTATAGGTTTTGTATAGATTACAGGGCGTTAAATGCAGTAACAAAGAGGGATTATTTTCCAATTCCAAACATCCATGAAACAATAGATTCGCTAGGCGGGGCCGAACTATTTAGTAAATTAGACTTAAAATCAGGTTATTGGCAGGTAGAAGTGCATCCCAAAGACAGAGAAAAAACAGCGTTTTCAGTACCGTGGGGTCATTATGAGTGTAATAGAATGCCGTTTGGTCTTGTAAACGCACCCTCCACTTGGCAAAGGTTAATGTATTCAGTACTAACAGGATTAACAGGTGTTCATTGTTTTGTGTACCTAGATGACATTATTGTTTTTTCGAAAAATAATGCCGAAGAACACATAAATAAACTTCGAATGATTTTTGATCGTCTAAGAGAGTATGGGTTAACTTTAAATAACCAAAAGTGTGAGTTTCTTAAGGAGGAAGTTAAATATCTTGGCCACATTATTTCCATACACGGAGTTAAGCCCGATCCAAGTAAAATTTCTGCTATAAACAATTTTCCAGTCCCTAAAAATGTAACCGAAATCCAATCTTTCCTAGGTATAACAGGTTATTATAGGAGGTTTGTCGAAAATTTTTCCGCAATTGCTTATCCATTAACCCAATTAACAAAAAAGAATGTAAAATTTCATTGGTCAGATAAGTGTCAGTCTTCTTTCGAGTCACTAAAAAACTGTCTTCTTAGGGAACCAATTCTCAAATACCCCGATTTAAATAAACAATTTATTCTCCTAACTGATGCTTCTTCATATGCATTAGGAGCTATATTATGCCAAATTCACAACGGTAAAGAACTTCCAATCGCTTATGCTAGTAGACAACTTTCCAAGGCGGAAAGTAACTATTCCACCACCGAGCGCGAATGCTTAGCTTTAATTTGGGGAATTAAACAATACAGAATTTATTTATATGGTAATGATTTCATTGTTTACAGTGATCATCAACCACTTAAATGGTTAATGTCTGTTAAGGACCCAAGCAATAGACTAATGCGTTGGTCGCTCTCATTGTCCGAGTATAGTTTTAAAGTTGTTTATCGCCCAGGGAAAAATCATTCGAATGTAGACGCGTTGTCCAGAATAAGGTCGGTTAGGCTACTAAATACTAGAGAGATATGGGACCCAATGTGGAGTCGCGAAGAAGTTAAGAAACTGCAAGAAACAGATCCGAGCCTTAAATCAATTTTTAAGGCATTAATTACAGGTAAAGGTAATAATTATTACCTAGATATCGACGGGTTATTATACAAGATATCTAACGATAAACGATACGAAGATATGTTAGTGGCTCCAGTAACAATGATTCCCTCCATTATGAAAGCATATCATGATCTACCACTATCAGGTCACATGGGAACAGATAAAACAATAGAAAGGGTTAACAAACATTTTTATTGGCCAAAAATGGCAGATGACATAAAAAATTACGTCAAAGCGTGTATACCATGCGCCAAAAGGAAAACTTCACCGCATATTAAACCAACACTTCTTCAAAAGTTTAATATACCGCCTAGACCTTTCTATAGAATAGCTATGGATGTAGTGGGGCCATTACCTGTAACGGATCAACATAATAGATACATACTAACTATTCAAGATGCATTAACTAAGTATGTAGAAGCTTTTCCAATGAAAGACCAAACAGCAGATACGGTAGCTAGAACATTCATAACAGGTATAATTTTGAGGCATGGAACGCCAAAACAACTGCTTACCGATTTAGGTACTAATTTCACCTCAAAATTATTTGAAAAAATGTGTACAATTTTAAAAATTAAACATCTAAAAACAACTGCATATAGACCACAATGCAATGGAGCGTTAGAAAGATTTCATAGAACGCTAAAAGATTTACTGTCGCACTATATTCAGCCAAATCACAGAGATTGGGATATTTGGCTACCTTATGCTGTAGCGTCATATTGTTCGTCGACTCATAACGCTACAGGGGAAAGTCCTTTCTTTTTAATGTTTGGTCGGGATATGGATTATCCATACGACGAAATGTTTAAACCGCTGCAAGTTAAGTATGATAGTGATGAAAATTATGTCTCAGAGTTTTTAAATAGAATGAAGATAGCGCATAAGAATGCCATTGCAATGATAGAGAGTAATACGGAAAAAGTCCATGACGTATTCAATATAAAAGCTAAGTTGCACACCTTCGAAGTGGGAGATAGAGTATACGTATTTGACCCAGCAGATAAAAGTGGAGTAAGTAGAAAATTAACAAAGAGATGGAAAGGACCATATAGAATAGTTAAATTAAATAATGTGACTGCGGAAGTACAAGAAATACATGGAAATAAATTTGACAAAGTACATGTTAACAGGTTGAAATTATGTCTTGCCACCGAAGATCAAATTAATCAACTAGGTAATACACCTATGAAGGCAAGAAGACCAAGTGAGTTAAATTACCCAATGATAAGTTTATACACAGAAGAACAACCCAAGGAAACACGCGAGCAACCAATAAGTAATAAGCCGGAAGTGCAGAGGCCCAGAGCAGGAAATTTCCCAGGAAGAGACAACGGAGTCTCTTCCGAAACAACTACTAATTCAAATTTACTTTCCAGCGAATATTATCCTGCAGGTCCTAGTCATCAAGGAAGTTCATCAAAGTTGGTACCATTGACCATTCCAACTGCCACTTTAGACTTCTCCATGACGACTCCAAAAGCCAAAGCAAAGTCAACCGATAAACATCCAATGGTTTTGAGAAGCAGAGGGATAGCAGAAAATCTACCGTGGATCGATAATAAGAGAAGAATATGATTATCGTTATTCTAAATTAATCAAAAGATTTATTTCGTTTTTTTTTGGAATGTTTTAGACGTATTTTTCAATTCTAATGTTATTATCCATGAAAGCCATCAATAGAAAAATCAAGATGACATTGCCAGGACCCCACAAAATCCGAGCCAGCCCAGAAGTGTCCATAGCTACAAGAGATGCAACCAACTCGTACCATCAGAGAATTCAGCATTCCATATGACTGCTTAATAAAACGAAGCAGTCACCACCTCAATCAAAGATGCACTTTCATGTTAGCGCGTTTGCCAACAGTCTCGGCAAGTACGCGCATCCATTGGACAAGAGATATGTGTTAACCACCACACACATACTTCATGAAGTTGCAGCAACAAGGGACCAAGAAGAACTATGAAAACTATCATCAGTGTAATACTAGCAGAAAACCACAAAGATCAAGCAGGAAGATCAGAGTTAGCAGCAGGAAAACTAGTATAACCAAAGTATCATCCACATCGTCACCACCGAGTACAAAACCAGCAGTAAGGAAGAAATATGAAACCGAAGGAAATTAAAGTAAAACGAAAAATCATCTGAAACAAGAAGAAAGAAGAGAAGAAAAAACATAAGTTCCCGTGAAGAAAATGATATTAGTTTTAGTCAGGACAATTAAGTGTTTTAGCGTAGGAAACTTAGTTTTTTAACGAATCAATTTGTTATGTTGTTCTCGGTTGTATTTTAAATTGATTCGTTTAAAAAGGGGGGAGTGATGTAACAGGGAGAAAGTTCGAAAAAAACCGTTAAAATAATTCTGGGAAAAACAAGAAATTGAGAGTTTCTTAGAAAAGTTTAGAAAGCTTTAACATGTGCAAAAGAAGCAATTTTGAAAAGGATTTTAAATGTAAAGTCAAAAACAAAATTATATGGTCGGGTTAAAAGAAAATTCCCCTCGAGGCCATAAAGCCATAAATCCATATTGCAGACTATCTGTATTTTGCCAAAGCCGCCAAACATATGGCAGCAACACTTTTTTTTAAACGAAGCATTTTAAGAACTAGATGAAACGCGTTAAAAATATAATGAAATTAATATAATTAAAGAAAGTAACGAATTGATTCAGTTGAAAACTAAACTTAGAAAAATGGAGATGATAGATTAGAAATAGGAGATTATAGACTAGAAATAAGACGTAAGATTAGGTAGATTGTATTGTGAATATGAAAGCGTGGCTGCTTATTAAAAGATAAGTCTCGATCAGCCAATATAAATTAAGGGTAGATGGATAAAAATCCTAAGCATGGTTTGAACCAAGGAAATGCCCAATAAAATCAAACTCAGTTAATGTGATTTAATAACCAGATATAAAAACAGTCGATTCAATCATTAGGCAACCTTGGTTACTTTTAAATCATCGTAAGATTATTATCAAATCTAGTAAATTATAGTTTATCTTGAAGTTGGCGACAATGGCGAAAACTCCGCCCAATGCCTAGTAAAATTCCCACCTTGTTTGTTCCCGACCTTTCACATAGCCGAGTTTCCGACTTAAGTCAAAGGGTAACGCCTCCTCCCTTAAGAATTACTGAATCGCTTAGATTAAAACCAATAACCTTTCGCCCTTTTCGGTTGGTATGAGATTTTATGACCTTTTGAACCAGTCAATTTTCTATGACCCTTGCGGGGGGGGAGTTGCCACGATTTTGACCAATGGTCTTTAAGAATTAATCCCTTCCAATTTTTTCGTAAATTAGTCTATAAAAAACCAACACGACCTTTGAATCGTCAGTTCTTATCTAAATTTTATCGCGCTTTCCACATCGGTCGTAGATCCTCGCCAACTTCATTTGATTCAGTGTAAGGTATTTATAGTAATTATTATATTTCAAACCAACTTGTTTGTATTAGATTCACTCCGAATAGTTTTGTTTAATTATAGTTACTTACTCTTTAGAGTAACTCGCACCGCGCATTTGCTTAGTTAATTATTTGTTACATTTTCCTTTAGTTTACTTTTAGTTAAATTTCTTAATCTAGAGTTCTAATTTTGAGTAACTCGCACCGCGCATTTGCTTAGTTAATTATTTGTTCCATTTTCCTTTAGTTTACTTTTAGTTAAATTTCTTAATCTAGAGTTCTAATTTGTTTTGTAAACTAGTTCTTGTAAATTAAATCTCTGGAGTAACTTTAATTATCTCTTTTTAATTTTATTTAACTTAATTTTACTTGTTTATATCTTTTCATTTTTATTGTTAACTCTTTGTTTGTTAATATATTTATATGGTTTGAAATATCGCTTTATTGCTCTACCTGTTGCATAAGAAATAGCCCTGAATCAAGTTAAGTCGAAAGTAAGTATATAGTGAACGGTAATCGTGTATGAAGTTTTCCGCGCGGTTCGCGAGTGAGTTAAGTGTGTCAATATACATATAGGAGTACTTCGCCTTCGACTCGTCTCACCGACATCCTCCAGCCGAAGCCACGTCGATCTTCACCGGATTAAAAGGTCAGATTAGATTAGTAATTTGTAACGGGTTCCATACACCCAAAAGCTCCCGTAGGCCAACCAAAGAATAGGTAGTAAAAGTATAGCAACCACAAGCACGCGACACAAAAACCCCCGTTACAGATGACATTTGACGTCAACTAACCTAAAGTTAACTTCACTTGACTAAAAACCTGTAGCTAACTTCAGCCCGTAAAGCGCATAAAGCCATAGCTTTTTAATGTGTATTTAAAATATTACCCAGTGTTATGGAAACATGTACGATAATGGGCGTTTTAAAGGTGGGAGTAAAATAATAAAATAAAAATGGTGAATGCCCTTATAAGATATACGTATTCCGGCGCATTCGCCATTTTTGCCATTGATTTTTTAGGCTAAACCTAAAGCTAACTAATAGTATATAGTATAGTTAGTAACTATACTATATAGTGAACCTAGTTTTAAAGGTTAATAACATTATAAATTAAAATTTATAAGTGATAATCCTTAAATCACAAACTTATATTAAATAATAAAATAAAATGGTATAAAATAAAACAGTACTTTGGATCAATATTATCTTTTAACAAATAAAACCAATTAAAAAAGTAACTGTAGAGGGTGGTCTCCAGTTTATATCATTAGTTAAAAGTAAACTTATAGGTAACGAAAAATTCAGATATAATTAACTTAAATTGATATGCATTTTTTCTGGTTCATGTAGTATTTGTCTTAATTAAACTTTTTTCATGTAGTTTAATTAAAGTTGATGTTTTGATAAAAAAAACATAAAAAGTAGATACAAGACCAATAAATCTAATTTAATTATTAAATTTAACCAGCAATGCGTTGATGTTGCAAACATTGTCAGCCGGTATAATAATAAAAGTATGGTATGGTTGGTAAAATTATGTTGATATAAATTGAATATTTAACATTATTTCAAAAAATACTAAAAAAAGTTAGTTTGTTTTACTTATAAAACTAAAATTTGTGCAAAGTAATTTCACGAAAGCATTTTCCAGTTACAATTTTAATTAACTAAACTAGAAGTAGGTAAGTCGAGAAACTTGACAACAAACGAAATTTTATATAAAACTTGACAAATAAGGACTTCTAAAGATACGAAAGTATAAACAAAAAAACAAAAATATTGTTTACAGTGGTTTCCGGTCGACCACAAAGCAAAGGTTTATAGTTGCTCAAAGCGTGGAATACTTTCTTTGAAATACTCTACCAGGAAAAATACATTTTTTACTTTATGTGAATCATATCATAAACATTAATTTTAAAAACTATGCTTCGCTTTTTAGGTTAATAATATAATGTTTTTTATTTTTTACATGAAACATTATCCAATTTTACCTTAAAAAAGCTTTAAATTGTTTTGAGTCATAAGACATTTTTAAAGTCAAAAATAATTTGGAAAGTAATTAATAATTTCGAAATAATGTAAATTATATAAGCATTAAGTATTACTAAAATATTGTATTTTACTATAGTTTTTTTCTTTGTTTCAGGTAAGAAAAATGTCCTGCACATTAGGTGGCAGATAAATTACGGTAAAACTAACATAAAACTTTTTTATTTCATGCTGGTAAACGTATTTTATTTTTAAAAAACACGCAATTGCAGTTAATTAACTTATCTGGAAAACAGCGATTTTTCTGTTTTTATAATCAAATGTGATTTGTTTTCCGTTTAAATGGAATAATTTACAAGCACATCAAAATTTCATTACTATAGGGTTTACTGGCTTTTATGTTTAATTAAAAATTTAAAAATAAATTATTTTAAAAGTATTAAATATATTCAATTC
Source organism: Brassicogethes aeneus (assembly GCA_921294245.1). Lineage (NCBI taxonomy): Eukaryota > Metazoa > Arthropoda > Insecta > Coleoptera > Nitidulidae > Brassicogethes > Brassicogethes aeneus. The sequence goes on from OV121134.1 coordinate 55,015,160, forward strand.
TTTTATAAATATGTATAAGTTTTTAATACTTTTTTAAATTGCCTTTCTAAAACAAATTAAACAAAAATTTAAAATTGCTTTACATAGACATTATTGCGTATTGATTTTTTCTTACACAGACTATAGACTAATTTCATATTTTTTACTCTTTGAAAAATAAGTACTTTTTCTACACCCACCTTTAAAACGCCCTTTATCGTACATGTTTCCATGACAATAAGAGTGATATTTTAAATGCACATTGTGGCTTTATGGCGTTTAAGTCACGGAGTGACTTATAAAATAATTACAAAAATAATAATATTATATTATGAATCAAGTTTCATAAACGCCATTTTTGTTACGAGTTTAATTAGGAACGAGCAAAGCTTGCGAGCGAGTGTTTAATAAAAACGAGTGTCTGGAGAAGTTTATAAAACAAGTTGCATACTATACTTTGTCTACGACGAACACAAAGAAGAATTTAAAGCAAATTTTATTTGTTAAAAATTTTACATCTGTCAACTGTCAACGGATTTAACTTCGCTTTTTTTCAATTTATAATAAAGCTAACTTCAGCCCGTAACTAAAACGCCATAAAGTAACAGCTTATCAATGGGGGAGTATTAAATAGTTTTTTAACGCTGATACCTATTTAAAAAGTTTATATGTAAGTTTGTACTGACCTTTTGATTTCGTCCGCAGTAAACCAGATTTAACTAATAAAGCATTACAATTTTTCTGTGAAAAACTGCTTCTACATCAGATTTAAGCGGTTGTTAGTCAATTTCCAAGGGATAAATTTCGATTTACACGTACAAATTTGTTATTTTAATCGACGCGCTGGTAATAAAGATTCCCAAGTTAGAAATACTTACGCGAGTTACTTTATTTTTTAAAAGATGTCGGTCTTTACAAATATTTAATTTAAATCATTTTTATATAAGTATTTGTCGTAGAAAAAGTACAGTATGCAACTTTTATAGGCACTTATTTAATAAAACACTCGCTCGCAAGCTCGCTCCTGCCTAATTTAAATTCGTGACTAAAATGGCGTTTATCAAACATAAATACATATTATGAGCACAATTACTCCAAAGAACTTATTTAAAGAATTTACTTTTTAGACAATTAAATAACGAGTTTGTTTTCCGTCTACAAATCGTGATAAATTTATTATTAGTTAATTACACTTGTTATTTCGGTAGAGCAGAGTTGCCAACATAAAAACACAGTAATAAAACAAATTAAATTATATGGATTAATTTTGTTTACTTACTAAAATTTTTAGGTTTAAGATAATTTAAATTTAATTTCTATTTTTTTACTTTAACATTTTAGCCAAATAATAATACAGGAATAGGTACAAAAAAATATTTTATTTTCAAGCATTCTAGAATATAAGCTTTATTATTGTCAATGCTCACTACGAATTATTATCTCCTAGTCTTTAAAAATAATTAAGACCAATCTGGTGAAGTTTTTTAGATCCCAGTATGTAAAAAACCCATAAGGACCAATAAAAAAATTCGTTAACCCACTTTATACTTTTAATATTTGTTATTATAATTTTAAGTACGTTTTATGTATCTTTAAACAAATAAAACTGTGAATATAATAGTTATTTACGATATAAGTGGGATAAGAGCTTTATTAACGTACGCATGCGAAATTTGCCCAACGAGTGCGTAGCACGAGTTGGGCAATCGCAAAAGTACGTTAATAAAGCGTTATCACACGTATATTGTACAAATTTTTATCTACGCCTCTAAATGAAAAAATAAACGGTAATTATTTTTTTTTTAAGACTTAATTTAGGGTTATTTTGACATTTTGACTTTTTTATTTGATTGGTTAAAAGCAGAGAAAAACGCGTGCGTTAATGAACTTCTTATCTCACTCAAAATGAGTGGGATAAGAAGTTCTTATCCCACTGGCGTAGATAAAATATTGTATGCCATTCGTCTAAGAGGTGACTTCTTGTTTAATATAGCATTTTAGTAGGTTAAATAATTGCTTATATACAGGGTGTCCCAAAAATAATGTGCAATACTCTACAATCGAATTTTAGGCCCAAAAATAGGAAGAAAACTTTATATAAACATAGGCAAATGGCCCCTAAGGGACCTACAACTTCTTAAAGGGGCGCCCCTAAAAATGTTTTACTATTATTTCTGAAACGGTTTAAAATATAATAATGTATTTTCGGGAGACATTTTATTAATATTTTTTGTTATAATATATTAAAATAAAAAAGAAATGCTTGTTATGTAATGTGTCATTTTATTTTTATTCGAAAATGGTGCATTTTATTTGATATTGATATTCAACAAGAGTACTTTTTTCACGTAAAAAACTAAATAGACAATAAAAACCTACACTTTAGGCCGTTTTAGGCCTATCAATAAAAATAAAACAAAACTATCCCTTAATATGAAATACATAATAAAAATTATAACACAAACTCTTGCAAACAATTGCCCGTATGAATAAAGAAAAGGGAAATATTTTAATAATCAGGCGACGCTGAACAAAAAATATAAACAAATACAAACAAAAGCACGATACGTTGATTCCAACGGTTGTAAAACATATACTTACTGGTAAGTATGTTGTCAAAGTTGGCTTTAGCCATCTATTGTCTTTATAGAAAAACCATTGAGTAAGATGGAAAAACTATTTACCACCTGTAAATTGTGGAGAGTTATTTAGATGGCGACAAAACTGTTAAAAGGTCTGAAATTACCATATTTGGAAATTACAGTAAAACCTATGAAACAAAGTAAATAATAATTTTCAACCATTATTTTACAAACTGAATATTATCCACAATTATTTATAATAAATATTTAGATAGCAAAACACAATTACTTTTTTTCTTAGGTTTTCACTAGTTTTGTGGTTTGTGGTCCTCCTACTAGCCAAAATGTCCTTTTAGGACAATAAATCAAAATTTCGCCATTTTAGGCTTGTAGGCAAAAACAAAGGGATGTCAAACGCTTTATTTTTTTAAGTTTAGGATTAATTTCAAGGTCTCAAATAAATGCCTAAAATAGAAACATAAAGGCATTTTGCCTAAAATCCGGTCCTTGGTTATAACAAAAGTAGGGTAATTACAAGTTTATTAAAATGATCTCAAAATATTTGAAAAAACTTAAAACCAAAATCGTTGTAATTACAACTGAAGTTATTCATGGTATGTAATCATACATGTATATGTATATGCATATTTATCCACATTTCCATCCAATTTTAAGTTACCATCACCACCAAAAAATGGTGATGATAACTCAAAATCTAGAGGATGAAAATATATCTAAATTTGTATTTGTACATATAAAACTAACTTTGTTTTTAAAATTCACACTATTTTTGACTTGTAAAGTAAATAAAAAAAAACACATACATTTTGTATCTATGTATCTATGATAGAAGAGAACTTGGTGCACCCTGTAATGGATATGTTGAATTGATTTGTAAATTTATTTTTGTTTTAATTATAGATAAATACTGGTCCACACAAACGGATTGACCTTTTAAAATGTTAACATACACACCTTTTGTTCTTTTTGTATGTGTGACATCCAAGTATTTAAATGAAAGTGATAAAACTGTCACGGGCTTAACATGGGTTTATTTAGGGTTAGTTCCATTGTTTGAAAGCCGTTTACAGAATTAATTTAAGATAAAAACACAGGATGGTATTTAATTTTTAACAATCCTATTACAGAGGTTTTGTTTTGGTTTTGTTTTTCTTGGACTACTGTGAGATTCTCTAATTTAAACCTCTCGAGAAAGGATTTGTCCTTATTTCTGTCACGCCATTTCTTACTTATTGTTTTACAGACTGTAATGATTTTCTCATTAGGAGTTCTCAAGTATATTCATTGTAATCCAATTAGCCTTTTCACTTTGTAATTCTAAACTTATTTATAAAAAGATGAATGTGATTTTTTATTTCTAGAATTTAATTGATTTATTTGACATTTACTACCGATTTTTCGTTATAGTTACTAACGAATAAAAAGGCAGCATTGCACCATTACTTCTTCAATATCAAATTGTGCCATGAGAAATTGACAAAAATAAAATTTAATATTTTGACAGTGTAAAGTTTTTGTTTACTTAAATTTGATTACTTTGGAGTAAAGTCGTCGAAAATATGCGACAGTGAGAGTAAAATTCCAAATTTATTTCCACCAGAAATTGCAAATATTTTCTTAAGCATTGGGTAGTAGAAAATAGTATATTATACAGGGTGTTCCAATAAAAACTCCCAGGCCAATTATTTCGAAAACTAAAAGTGACATTTAATTTCTGTAAACGCCAGTTTTTAGCCTCTATGATTGGCTTCACAACTGTGTAAAAAATGTGTTTGAATAATGCAAGATGTAGGTGGCGCCACTGTGCAAAGAATTTTTTCGATGGCAGGTACTTTTAAATTAATTTTTGATCAAATTATGTCCCATACAAATTTTTGATAAATCCGACATGATCGGAGATATTTGGGGTTAAGTTTTTTTTTTAATAATTTTAAAGAGTATTTTAATTATAAATATTTATAATATCCTTTAGCAGATGTTCATTTAATTCTGGTAATGATAATTTTAGTGATTTTAGCTCTAACTAGATTAAAATTATTATGTCCAGTGACGTCTCTGGGGGCCCCTTAACAAATATTATTGGCAAAAAATAATACCCCACTGATTTTCTGGTAATTTTTATATTTTTTTCGGAATAAGCAACTAAAAATATCCTTTTTCTGTCTGTTGAATTGCTTCGTTTTCGAGAAATAAAATAAAACCATTTCACTGCATATCTCTGGAAAACAATAGTCATTAAATAAAAACAAATGAATGTTAGAAACATCAAGTAAATTTTTCTTCACTTTACTTAATGTCAGTGTCAATGTAAGCAATTTCTACATTTCTAAAATAAAAATGGTTCACCATACAAATCAAAACAAATTGAACATGGTTTTAGTTTATGGAGAATGCCATCAAAATGCTTCAGAAGCTGTACGCTGCTATCGAGCTCGTTTTCCAGAAAGACCAACGCCCGATCGCAAATCTTTTGTAGCTTTGTGTACCAACTTAGCTACATATGGTAGTTTTAAAAAGGGAAAGGTTCCAAGAAGGAAGAGGGTTACGACTGAGGAAAATGTAGCTTTAGTTCTCCAAACAGTAGAAAATAGCCCACAAACGTCATTACGAAAATTAAAAGATGAAACTAATATTTCAAGTTCGTGTCGCAGAATCCTAAAAGGAAATAAGTTTTTTCCATACAAGGTTCATTTAGTGCATCATCTACAACCAGGAGATAACCAGCGCAGATTAAACTTTTTGGCACATTTTCATATTCTTTTGGAAGAAAATCCAAATTTATTAAACAAAATTATGTGGAGTGACGAATCACAATAATGGAGTAATTAATAAACATAATTGTCGCTACTGGTCCCAGGAAAATCCTAACTGGTTGCGACAGACTAAATTTCAAACCCGATTTGGGGTAAATGTTTGGTGCGGTATTGTAAATGGTTACATAGTCGGGCCCTATTTGTACCATGAAAATTTAACTTCAGTTTGTTATTTACAATTTCTGCAAACCGATCTCCCTTTGCTGTTACAAAATTTAGGAATTAACGTAAATACTATGTGGTTTCATCAAGACGGTGCCCCAGCACACAATAGCAATTTCGTAATAAATCATCTAAATGTGACGTTTCCAGGAAAAGTGATCAGCACAAATGGGGATCTTAGATGGCCAGCAAGGTCCCCTGATCTTACCCCGATGGACTTTAATTTATGGGGCTGCTTACAAAATGATGTCTACAAGGAACCAATAGAAGACATGGCTGACCTTTACAACAAAATGTATGCTTCTATAGCCGCTATTAATCGATATACACTATTGAGAGTTTGCAGAAGCGAATTATTATATCGATTTGCTATGCGTTTGTATGAAAACGGCAATAATTTTGAACACCTCATTCGACCTCATTAGTTAGTTTTTGGTATTGTTCTAATTTTCATTAATAATTTTGTATAATTTCCCACCAGTTCTTTTATAAAATTTAAAAAATCCTTTTATTTTATTATGTTTTAATGTTTTACCTTTGTTTTTCAAACAAAAAATATAGCGTATTATTATTATTATTATTTATGGTTTTGTTTTTCAAATGGTTTTATTTTTATTTCTCGAAAACAAAGTAAGATATAAAAACAATTCCACAGACAAAAAAAGGATATTTTAGTTGCTTATTCCGAAAAATATATTAAAATTACGTATTATTTTTTTCCAATAATATTTGTTAAAGGGCCCCCTGAGACGTCACTGGACTTAATATTTTTAATCTAGTTAGCGCTATACGAGCGTTTTATCACCAAAATTATCATTACCAAAATTAAATTAACATTCTGCTAAAGAATATTAAAAATATTTCTAATTAAAATACTCTTTAAAATTATAAAAAAAAGTTAACCTCAAATATCTCCGTTCATGTCGGATTTATCAAAAATTTGTATGGGACATAATTTGATCAAAAATTAATTTAAAAGTACCTGCCATCGAAAAAAATTTTTGCACAGTGGCGCCACCTACATCTTGCATTATTCAAACACATTTTTTACACAGTTGTGAAGCCAATCATAGAGGCTAAAAACTGGCGTTTACAGAAATTAAATGTCACTTTTAGTTTTCGAAATAATTGGCCTGGGAGTTTTTATTGAAACACCCTGTATATTAAATTTGATAAACGCCATTTTAGTCACAAATTTAATCTAGGCACGAGCTTAATTAAATGAGTTGCATACTATACTTTTTCTAGTACAAATACTTAATATTATATAAAAAATTATTTAAATTGAATATTTGTATAAAACGACATCTATAAGAAAATAAAGTAACCATCCCAAGAAACATTATTGACGTTATTTTCACCATATTACAAAAGTATAGGTACACAATAGTCCATTATAGACAAGGCAGAGAAAATGTATAGACAATAGTACATTATAGACCAGGCGGAGAATTTCCGGTAAGTGGTGCGGTTGATATTGTTACTTGTAACCTATACTTTTTGGAAATAAAAAATGAAATAGACTTAATGGCTTTGATAATGGACCTATTATTTAAGATACTTTTTCGAGACATTACATGAAACGAAGGGGAAAATATTATAAACCATGGACTCATCTCAATAATATTCTTTCAAGTCATAAAAAATGCTTGTATATATTTGGTTTATATCATTTTTACATAGATAATAATATTTAGTATCGTCCGGTGTTCCTCAGGGGTCCAATCTTGGCCCATTATTATTTCTCCTCTTTATTAACGACCTTATATTTACCCTGCCCGATAATAAGTGGCTTTTTGCGGATGATCTTAAAATATATCGAACAGTATACGATTCGAATGATTGTTTAAGGATACAAAATACCCTTGATTTGATTTATTGCTGGTGTATTCAATCTAAACTTATGTTAAATTTATTAAAATGTTTAGTACACTAAGAAAAAAAACTTTATTCAGTTTAATTATTCCATTAATGACATTTTACTTGAGCGAAAGACTAAAGAAAAAGACCTGGGCATAACCTTTGATAATGAACTATCTTTTAATCTATGTAAGAATAAAAAAGAATATCCATTTTTATTAAGTTCTTCAAAATTCTTAGTGTTAAGATTTAACTCAAGAAACTCTGATACTTTTTATCTTCTAGCACCAAGAACACAATAGTACCCTATCAAATATTATTGAATTTTTTTTTGTCAGATTTTAATTTATCTGATAGACTGAGCCAAAAAAATCGACAATTTTTTTTTCTGGAAAGTATATCGAAAATATTGTTTGGGGTGACAAAAAAAATTATGGTGAAAGTTTGAGTCCATAATATTAATATTAAGAGGTCTATCATCGCAATTTTAGATTTTTTTTCCTGAGCGAGTTTTTGTATCAGAACTCCCAAATCATTGAGTTTAACAAAATTGACAAGAATATTTTTTGAAGAAAATTGAATGCTCTGCAAAAAAGGTTTGATTGGAATTTCTCGTCAGATGAACCCTTTTCTTACAATCATGCCTTAAAAATTGGTATAGCTTTACAATTTGATCTTAACTTTGGAATTTTGTAATTCAAGTAAAAATCAGTTTCCTGAAAAAAAACGATAAATATTCTTATGGGAAATCAAATGCTCTACAAAAAAAGTCTTATCATTTTTGGATAAATTTACTCCATCAAAAGTTATTCAAGGTTAACTTTGAAGTCAAAACGAAATTTTAACCTTGAATAACTTTTGATTGAGCGAATTTAGCCAAAAATGTTAAGAGACTTTTTTTGTAAAGCATTTGATTTCCCATAAGAATATTTTCGGTTTTTTATGGGTACTGATTTTTACATGAATGAAAACTCCAATTTAAAAGATCAAAATGTAAAACTATACCAATTTTTAAGGCATGATTTTAAGGAAACGGTTCATCTGACGTAAAATTTCACTTTAATCTTTTTTGTAGAGCATTTAATTTTCTTAAAAAAATATTTTTAAGTCAATTTTGTTAAACTCAGTGGTTTGGGAGTTCTGTGCCTAAAACTTGCTGAGGAAAAAAAAATAGAATTGCGATGATAGACCTCTTAATATTAATATTATGGACTCAAACTTTCACAATAATTTTTTTTGTCACCCCAAACCATATTTTCGATATACTTTTCAAAAAAAAAATAGTTGATTTTTTTGGCCCAGTGTATTGTTCATTGTTTATTTTACTGTACTGTTAATAAAATTTCCTGTTATTGGGTGTATTCCTGTTGGAAATAAATTATTATTATTATTAGTTTGTTTTTAATATTTTATTCAAAAAAATTTTGAAGTTTAAAGTTTTTTGTAAGTAAGATAACATTTTGATGTTTTCCCCTCTTTTTCCTGATTCATGCCAACGTGCAACGTTGCAATACATGGACAGAGAATAGTGGGAGAAAATTGATCGCGCGTTTCCTGCAACAGGGCGAAGGCGCCGGCAGATCAGAGCCGGCTGATTAAAGTTTCCTTGTACGACTATTGTTTATTTATCCTTATCGAAATAGGAAACGAACTCACGTTTCGGCCGTTATTAATTACGTCATTAAACGGATTTGGCGCCCCCTTTCGGCCCAAACATAAGTCGTCTATTTATTGCGCGCTATCCGCTCGCACACGAGAACTGTTCCCTATCTGCTTTCGTATGATGCATGGTTTGCGATCCTTTCAAAAACTTTGGTTATTAGTTTTGTAATGTATTGTGTCCCTGCGTTTGGTACTTCCTACAGGATATGTCGACGAACAATCATTAGCAGATAAATCGAATGTTAAACACAATTAATCCTCGTAATATAATCCTTGAATATTAAACCACAGGTCAGACCAAATTCTAATAAGACTTACCAAAGTGGAATATGTAGAAACCTAATATGTATTAAATATAATAGGAAGTTTTAAAAAATTTAGAAATAATTATTAAAATGATAAAAGGGTCATCTTACACCGTTTTTAAAAATACTACGTTTTTATGTTATGTCAATAGAAACTTTCTATTAGAAAGTGAATCTTTTCTGTACGATCAAGTTATTTCCATTTCCAATTAATTATGATTCATAGTTTATAAAGTACCAAGAACTTAGATCATAATAAAAAAATCTGACGGTTAGTTTTTTATTTGAAGTTTATACAAACATTATGCACTTAAAATTGTAAAAATAATACATTTATATATTGGTAAAGTGATTAAATAACTTCGCCCATTGATTTTATTTTATAATCCTTAATAGTATATTTTTTTACAGATATGTAGTACCTATAGTATAATATAGTGAAAAAAGTGAATTTCCGACGCTGAATTTAATTTAATTCAATTTAAGTTGAGGTTTGCTACTTTTTTCAAATGTATATATTTTTCAACAAAAATAATTCAATTTTTCCCAAAAAAGACATATTTTTAAGGCCTGGTTTTTTCCCAATTTTTTAGTTTTTTTTTTAAATACTTTAAAACCCTAGTATATGTATAAATATTCCAGGACCCAGCTTTACCACAAAATATAAACTGATTAAAATAATACCCCGGAGATTTCAAGTTTCTAAAGAATAATCTGCTGTAAAAAAAACAAAATATAAAGTCAAAACTAAAAAAGATTTTTAATATCTTGGTCTCGGGAGCCCCTATCTGCAATCCATCAGGAATTAGAAAAAAGGTTATAATTACATTAAATAATGGTTAATCTTAGACTGCCATGAGTGGGCTCCTTAAGTTCAAATCCAGTGTGTATTAAAACTAATAGATAAACTTAAATAAAACAAGTGCCAAACCCCGCCCACTGTGGTAGGGATACGTCAAGTCGAAAATTTATGGATTTGAAGAGCTCAGGGCTAATAATCTCGATGAATAAAGGGTGCAAATCTTTAATACATTGGGAGATATTAGTCCTGAAATGCTGTGCACAGGAATTTTTATGATAGGCTAGGGTATTGTTTAACTGCTGCTGGTGGTCTATTTGAACATTTAATTTAGAAAAAAAGTTATTTTCGTTATTTTAGAATTATTTTTGTTTGAGAATTTAAAGGTTTTATTTTTATCGAATTCGTTTGTTTTGTTTTAATGCATTTCTGCAAACAAAAACTAAGTATTGCTTAAAATCCATTAAATGAAATGTATTTCTTAAAAACCATACACATTTCCCTACGACAGCGTCGAAGCTACTGAACAAACACAGTAGATCAAACTACATGCCCTTGTATCTGGCTGCATGCCGCGTTGTTGCCATATGCCATTATTGTTTCCTAAAAGGGTTGTTTTTCTTATTTTTTAATATTAAAAGTAAGAAAATTAACTAAATCAAATTATTTTTGATATATTATTAATTTTTTTGTTATTTTTAAAGTTTCAAACAAATAAAATTGAACTATTTATTAACTAATTATAATCGTTCTCTTCTGATTTAAAACAACCTGGCAACTATGGTTTGTAATTACTAGGGATGGGATTTTAGTTATTTTACCTTTTTTTAACCGATGTAACTATTTGAAAACCAATAATGCCAAAATGTGTTTTAAAAGATTTTCTTTTATATGAACCTAACTTGTTTTCACCTTTTTTTCATTTTTTGGAGGTTTTTGCTTTTAACTACCTTTTTTATACTTTTGTTACCTATTTTATTTAACTTTTTTTCACCTTTTTTACCTTTTTTGGAAGTTTTTGCTTTAAACTACCTTTTTATACTTTTGTTACATATTTTTTAATTTGTCGTTTATTTTCACATATTTGTTACCTATTTTTACGTATTTTTACTTATTTTATTTTTTTTGTTCTTTTTAAAATTTGCGCCAATATTTTATCCAGGGCGTGCAACTAAACGGTATAGAATTTTTTCTTATGGTTACAGACTGTAACAGTAAATTTCTTTACAGTTACTTTCTTTGTAGTGACTCACTACTAGTGAGCTTATGTTCTGTCATAGAACTTCTGTGTAGTGAGTGTCACTCAGTAAAACACAGTTTATTGCACAGAAATAGTTTATTGTGGGTATGTTCTGTGTTTGGGTATGCGGCTAAACAAAATTATAAACGAAACTTAAACTTTTAATGCCTAAAATGCTGTTTTTTTAACCTAAAATGCTTTTTTTTAGTACCTTTTTAGTTACCTATTTTTCGGTTTTTAGTACCTAAATATCCCATCCCTAGTAATTACTAATGGCTTGGTTTAAACCACGCCCAATTAAAGTTTGTTTCTTTTTCTCTGATCAAAATATAATTTGTCATCCTTGTCTCCAGCCTTACTTACTTGATTCTATACAGTCTGTATAAGTATACCTACTTATAAGTTCACTGGAAAAAGCTTGTAATCAATTTTCATATCCCTGATTACATTAAGAGTGTTGCAAAGGACTTGCTAAGAGGATCTACTAACAAATTTAAAATAACAAAACATTAATTTTATTTTACCGCCCCGGGCCCCCGACGGGTTTAGTCCGCCATTGCCAACTATAGTTGTGGATGGTATACCATCCACTTTTAGTGAAAATATTGTGAAAACATCAAAGATACCACCAATACAAGCATATTAATTAAAGTAATTAAAAACTAAACAAAATTTAATATTGAATATACTACTATAACAAGCAGGATAAAACTACACCAGAAAAATTTAGTTTGTTTTTTTGTAGGCCTAGGTTAAAAAGAGCATTTAATGATCTAATAAATTTCCTAACAAATATAAATTAAAAGTAAATATGAATATGCTTTGTGTGGAAAATGGAAAATAAAGTTTATTCGTAAAAAAAAATATTAAATTATAAATAAAATGGGATTTCATCTACACAGAAGGAAAATAAGCTCGTAGCGTATGTTAAAAAACATATTTAAATAATTTTATTCAAAAAAACAAAATTCTACAGGTATTTAAAATATTGCTTTTAGGTTTAAGCCTTTGTTTAAGTTTCCTTTTAAAAAACATAATACCTAAATAAGAAAAAATATTTTAATTTCGGATTTATTTGTACAGAATAAGTTCAGTTCGTTAATTAGCATACGATATAAAACAACAATGCTTAATTTTGCAGACTTATATTTGGTACCTACACAGCAATAAATATAATTTACAAGCAGACAAGTTAAATAAAAACAATAAAACCTCATGGCTAAGAAAAGAAACTGCGCAATAACAATAAACTAAGAAAAATGATGTTGAACTCTCTCAGCCACTGGATGGTATTCTATATATAGAAAAATCATGAAACATACATCAACTCTCCTGTCCACTAGTAATTATATTTTTATACATCCAATTTAATGTCTCTAAGGACTAAGTATTATGGAAGTTATAAATCATGGTTGCCCCTTAATTAAATTGTTATATTTACTACCATGGGCGTCGCCAATGAGGGCAGCTGTCCTCCCCAAAGACAAAAAATTTAATAAAATGCAAGTAATTAACGTTTCTTTAAATCGCAGAACAAGGAAATATTTTGACGAAACAATTTTAAATATGCTTTTTAACCATATTGGGTAAAAAAAAACATTCAAATCCATTTAATTAAACGTATTTAAACCGATTAAGTATTTTTTTAATTAACAAAAAAGGATTAACAGGCCACTTTGATTTAACTTCAAGATTTTCTTTTAATACGTTAAACTGCAGTCTTTTACTTTTTATTTCGTGTTTTTTTGCATAATTACCTTTTTAAAAAGTTTTTAATGGATTTGACACATTTTTAATAAAAAAAATTAACGACCGTCCCGAATCAGCTTTTACCAAAATTTAAATTTCCGGTAAACGGACACAATACAGACAATTTATCTGGAATAAATAAAAAAAAATATGGGTTATAAAATAACCTTAAGTTTAGGCTTCAAATTAACATTTGACAGCCCTGATAGAATAAGGTTTATTTTTTACAAAAGAGGAGCAAAATGATTGATCTTGACCTTGAGGTCTCTTTTAAGGCTTGCAAGTCTCTCTGTAAGAAACACAACTTTTAAAACGATTATTAATCTGTATAAACCGAAAGCACAATAATTGTAAACAACAAAAATGGCCGCCATTGAATGATGTTTAGTGTTGCAGTAATTTTTAATAATTTAATTTTACTACGAGATCGAACAGACCATGTTGTGTGGATTGTGCCATAAGCTATATTTGTTAACCATCCTGTAGGTATACAAATGTAATACATGAGTAGGTTCAGGTTAAAAACACTTTTTTAATAAAATAGAAGTTATTTTTTCTACTCCCACCTTTAAAACACCCTTTATCGTACATGTTTCCATGACACTAAGTGACCTTTTAAATACACATTGATAAGTTGTGACTTTATGGCGCTTTAGTCACGGGCCGAAGTTAGCAACAGGTTTTTAGTCACGGGCTGAAGCTGTCCTCCCCAAAGACAAAAAATTTAATAAAATGCAAGTAATTAACGTTTCTTTAAATCGCAGAACAAGGAAATATTTTGACGAAACAATTTTAAATATGCTTTTTAACCATATTGGGTAAAAAAAAACATTCAAATCCATTTAATTAAACGTATTTAAACCGATTAAGTATTTTTTTAATTAACAAAAAAGGATTAACAGGCCACTTTGATTTAACTTCAAGATTTTCTTTTAATACGTTAAACTGCAGTCTTTTACTTTTTATTTCGTGTTTTTTTGCATAATTACCTTTTTAAAAAGTTTTTAATGGATTTGACACATTTTTAATAAAAAAAATTAACGACCGTCCCGAATCAGCTTTTACCAAAATTTAAATTTCCGGTAAACGGACACAATACAGACAATTTATCTGGAATAAATAAAAAAAAATATGGGTTATAAAATAACCTTAAGTTTAGGCTTCAAATTAACATTTGACAGCCCTGATAGAATAAGGTTTATTTTTTACAAAAGAGGAGCAAAATGATTGATCTTGACCTTGAGGTCTCTTTTAAGGCTTGCAAGTCTCTCTGTAAGAAACACAACGTTTAAAACGATTATTAATCTGTATAAACCGAAAGCACAATAATTGTAAACAACAAAAATGGCCGCCATTGAATGATGTTTAGTGTTGCAGTAATTTTTAATAATTTAATTTTACTACGAGATCGAACAGACCATGTCGTGTGGATTGTGCCATAAGCTATATTTGTTAACCATCCTGTAGGTATACAAATGTAATACATGAGTAGGTTCAGGTTAAAAACACTTTTTTAATAAAATAGAAGTTATTTTTTCTACTCCCACCTTTAAAACACCCTTTATCGTACATGTTTCCATGACACTAAGTGACCTTTTAAATACACATTGATAAGTTGTGACTTTATGGCGCTTTAGTCACGGGCCGAAGTTAGCAACAGGTTTTTAGTCACGGGCTGAAGTTAGTTTTAAGTTAGTTGACAGTTGTCAAATGTCATACAATCGTTAAAATAAAGTGCCTTTCTTGTAAAATAATACTAAATGTGAAAATTATTTTATTATCTCAATACAAAAATACAAAAGTATTCAATAGTTTCTCAACGCCAATATTTGAAAAGTTTTTATGAACATTGTACTAACCTTTTAATTTCCCCGGCAGTAAACTATAACTTAAATTCGGACACGGACTCCCCTGTAAAGTGCTCATAAAACATTTTCTTTACTTTCACTGTGAAAAACTGTCAATTTTCAAGAAATACATTTCGATTTATAACCTTTATAATTGTGTTTATAAAGTATATAAAAATTTGACATTTGACGATGACACGCAGATTCCCCTATTGTTTCATACATGGCACTCTATACAAATTTTTGATTTAAATCATTTTAAGATAATAATAACTATTTGTCGTAAAAAAAGTAAAGTAAGCACCTCGTTTATAAACTTTTCTATAAAATGGCGTTTATCAAACTTGATACATTATATAATATTAATCCTTTGTTATCCTTTTCTTGTGTATTGTTTAACTTAACTTTTAAAAATTATATATTGTTTCAACCAACAAAGGAATAAAATTTTATATTTTATTAAACATACGTTTACTTCCTGCTGAAAGAACTTTTTGTTGGTCACATTGTTTAACCTATAACCTATTAACTAACTTTTTAATAACGTTTAGTTTAATTATAAGTTTTCTGACAATAAAAATACCTGTTTAAAAACCTTATTTTAATTCTCTATATACATTTTTCTTTAAATAAGTTGTTATGCGAATATGATTAGCTGAATCCCTACAGGCTTACATAAAATTATTTTCTTACTATTTTTCATGCATATTACTTCAAATTTAAACATTATAAATGTAAATTTTTGAAATATTCTTTTATAAAATTTTAATATTTTATAAATTTAATTTTACTTGGGCTTTCAAAGACGGCAGACGCGCGCGTGCGGCTTCCGCAAGCGAAACTAGCCTAAGGTAAATCAGTTTAAAAACAATAATCCCCATGATCCGGGCATAATTATGAAAAAAGCGATAGTCACAAGTACCATCCTCACAGTGGCGTGCATACAATGAAAGCACAAATGCATTTGACAATTTTTATATTTTCCCATTAAATTTTAATTCCAAAAAATAAATTATAATTTTATTAAAAAGAATAAAGAAAATTTAAAAGTTTTTCTTAATAGCCAATTAAAATATTAATTATATCAAAGAAAAACAAACAAAAAGTGAATTCCACTGCAGTGGATTTACCGTTGCCAAAATGTGCTATGTTTAATAAGTACAGGCTACATTAATACAGAGTTTGGTTAAAAAGCTTTATTATTTGATAAAATTTATATCTATTAAATATGCATTTTTATAAGAAACTAAAACCCGACAAGACAACCGTTGGTGTCTGGTACCACCTTACCACCATCTAGTGTAATATTAATAAAAGAAGGCTTTTATTATGCAACACTTTAAAAACTGTTTATAGAGGGCGACCCCAAGCAACAATTTAAGTATTTGTTACGTATATGGGACTATTAAAGAAACTTTAAAGCGTTTTGCGACAGTCGCCGGTCTCTTTATATTACTCTTTCATTACTAAGTTACGACTAAAGTGGGGAACAATTATTGAGTTCCAAAAAGGTAGCAGATAAGTCACTAGCTATAAACCCTGCTACTATTTGGAACGTAGCTGCTACGTTACTAGAACGTTTCAATATCGTTGCTAAAGCGTTATAATTACTTTTATCTACAACTGTCATGTAATGACTATGGTTTGACACCCCTTGAAATGTCATAATAACTTTTATTATCGCACTAGTGCTTTTTTAAATTTATTACCGGACTAGTGTGTTAATATCTTAAATTAAGCTCAAGTTATAAAATTATATGAAAACTCATTTATTATAAACATTAACAGTAAAATCTTTACAATTAGATAAATTAATTCCAGATGCTGACATGCCTTACAATTTGCTGGAAATATTTTGAGTATGAACGTAGTTTGTGGATGTTGATGGAGTATCTTTAGATGTTGAGGCGATATTCTCCGTTTCCGGGAAAACATCCTCGCTAGCCCCTAGAATTTTCACAGCCGTTCGTTTCTTATAGCTTGCCTAATGCATTCCCTGCTCTATATCCCACAAAAAATCGTGCATGGTCGCAGTCTTTAGGTCTTAAATTAATGTATTTTCTGACCACTTCTACTAGATTCACACCCTCAATATTTCCAGATGTTACAAAAAATTCTCTAGAGACTTTTGTTTTGGTATTTGGGATTATGATTTGAAAGCATACTCCTTCGTCATTCACATTTTCTACAAGCAAATTTGTAATTTCTTCCCGCCGACACGCGCCAATTATTAAAATAACCTAAAATAATTATTGCATTTTTTTCCCAAAATAATATTTCTGATTTACCTTCATGCATAGAAATTTCTCTTCTCCAGCACAAAAATTTAGTTATTTCTTTCTTTGTTAATACCTTGGACTTTTTAGGTTTATACCCATCGGATTTTTTGTTTCAGGAATGCAATTAAATTTACATAATTTTTGATTTCGACATTCTGCTTAATTGAAATTTCTGTTTTTAACATCGAGAAATGAGGGCTTCTGTGTTTTGCTTAATTCATTGAAATATACTAATAATCCTTTCTCGCTTGTCAAGTTGATTATCTTTTTTTCATTGCACCATTTTTCGTACCGATCAAAAGCTTCTTTATATTTCTTTCGTGATTTAGCTAGCACCAGATCCGAAACAACATTAAAAGCTTCCATTTCAATATCAGATGGCAGATCATCGCTTGAACTCATTTTTAAATGTGAAATGTTCACATTTTGATTGTTGCTAAGGTAATATAAATTCTTATTACCTGCATCCTGTATTCAATTTTTAAACATTTTATTTTTACTCAAATATTTAATAAAATAATAATAGTTATAGTTGTAGATAAAATGTTGTACGTATTAACGCACTTATGTGATTACACCACTCGGCCTACGGCCTCGTCGTTCTCATGCGTGCGTTAATAATATCCATATCCTACTTGTTACGTAAATAACTATTATTTATTTGTTTTTACTTCTATATTAACTGTCTTTGTCAAACTTATATTAGATTATACTATCCCTCCTTTTTTAAATGGAACCACTACGGACTTGGCTTTTCAATGTCGTCGTTTATTAAATATTTAGGTACTGGTAGTTTATAACTTCCAGAATAACAATATAATGTTTAATTAGGCAGGTAAATTAATAAACCCTTTAAATTTTACTGTTGAACTTATGAAATTAGTTTTTGGTAAAATAAAGTTGCAAAGTCTTCTTGGGGGCAACCAAGTTTTACTTAAATGTTTATTACTTTATAGTAACCATTTAAGGAAAGAATTAAGTTTCTGTTACAAAATATTGCTATTTAAAAGTTGGAATTACTTTTAAGTAAAAATTAAAGTAGCTGTTTAGTATACTTAACTAATTTAAAGTTATCACCACTTTGGTAATGGTTTTTGGAACCAAAAATGCTGCTTGGCATTCATAAATTATATTATTGTAATAATTTTTTTCTTAGGACTTCTATCTTGGAGGAGGTAATTACCCCCCATCACCCCCCTCCCCCTTATCGACGCCCTTGTGTATATATATATATTGCCTTTTTAACAAATTCTTTCAAAATACAACATTAATAAAAATAGAAATCAACGCGTTACAATTTTTAACACCGCATTTATTTTAATTAATATTTTCCCAATTATCTCCCTTTTCCACTGCACTAAAACTAACGATTTTATTATTTAAGAACCCAATTAAAGTCCCTAGTCAAAATTTAAGTACGTAATAATTTCTAAGAATTAGATTTTATTTTTGCACTCAGGAATGTTCTGCTTTTATACTTAAAATATTCGATAAATCGGCATTTCCAACCAAAGCTCAATTAAAACGGCAATTTAATTATAAAAGCTTTTATAGTAGTAAACCCGTTTCGAGCCATTGTTTTAATTGCGAACTTGCTATTATGACAGACAAACTAATAATTCAGTTAACGTTGTAAAATCGATTGAAGAATATATTTATTTAAATGGGTCCCTACTTAACTATTATGCTTGCTTTTCCTGCTAGCAAAATAAATCCATATTATTTATTTTAGAATTTATCATAAATAATTTTAATACTAAATTTTTGAATAAAAATGTTTATACCTACAATTTTAAAATTACAGTGTTTGTATTCAATTATGTATATCGTCGTTATGAGTGCAAAATTTTTTAAGTTTACATTAGGATTACTTTTTTTTTAATTTCATGTTTTTTCGCAAATTTAATTTAGCAGTAAAATAAAATTTAAAATTTTAGCAAAACCTTGAAACGTTTGCTTTACGAAAAAAAGTAAATACATTTTTTCTTCATTACAACATTTGCATAAACCAGTACTAAACCAACCGGGGATGAGACCAGATGTGTGAGCTAGAGCGCTCTTAAAGAAACATAAAAATCGCTCATATACAGTAGTTCAAGAAAAATACGGCGTCAAATAGTGCCACGAGTTATACTACCTGTGCATGTGAAATCAGTGTACCTGTTCTTCAAAGTCTTGATAGAAACATTAAATAGTTTCTCAAAAAGCAATCTCTCAACAAGTGAATACACGAAAGTAGTTAAGTGACACGGGACTGATCAAGAAATCACCTATTTAAAGAAGAAACGAGGCTAACCAAGAGTGAAAGGGGTCACCATCTGCAAAATTGGACAAGTATTAATGCATGACCTAATACGCAAATCTGTAACAAAAACCTGGCAATAACCAATCATTATTATCGAAAACAGTTTAACAGCCCATTTCACTTAGAAAATAATACAGTTATTAACAATATAAAGTGGCTTTGATAAAAAGGTGCAAACTGACATAATCTAATTTTTTCTTCAATAGATGGCGGAATTTTACCACTGGCTACAGTGTATTTTCGTACTTATATTGCTTTTCTACAAAATTAATTTAATTTAATAATTAATAACAAAATTAAATAATGTTCTCATTTTACTCAAAAAAACTTAATGCTTTTATTTCTAAATATTATACAGTGTCGTCAAATGATCCACAAATTTGATTGCCCCACCAAAGGTTTTAACAATCGTTTTTAAAAAAGTTATTAGTATACCTAGTCAAAGTTAAATTAATTTCAATTTTTTTATAATTAAAAAAGACATTTTATACATGTCTAAATTACATTTGGTAAAAAAAATTTGATACCTATAGGTATAGTTTTATATAATAATAGTACACTTTGAAATAATAAAAGTTAGGTAAATTAGGTATATACCTAAACACTTAAATTAAATTATTCCAGGTTAAAATAATAAATGTTAACATGACTGCAATAATATGATAAATTAAAATTTTGACATTTCAAATTATTGTAAAAATGATTTATGTAGTTTGTGTGTTTTATCTACAACAATATTTTTTTTTGGATTTGTGGGTGTTTTGCAAGGCTAACCGTAGAAACACCTACTTTATCGTCCCAAGGGATACGGTAAAATTCAACTTTATCGTAGTGTAGTAATAAAATATATATAGGGAAAAAATACCTACCTACGTATGTAAATAAAAATATGTACAAATTTTGTATGGTTTTACAAATTACAATCTTAAATTTGGTGTAACTTTTTAAGCATTTTTGTATAAAGTTGTGTTCCATAATATGGATTATTATATTAAGGTAATATTAAGTCTGCACAGAAAAAAATCTAACATAGTACCAAGAACAGCGCTGTCATTATATGCATTAAAATTGAAGCAATCTAAATTGTTATTTGCTCAATTAATTACTATTAAACCAAAATAGGGAAATATTTTGCCTAAATGTCAAGGATTTTATTAAGTTAAATGTATACATATACATACAATAATAACGTTATTAAATAAATCAAATTAGTATTTAATGCAATAACATTCTAACATTCTAACAAATAAATATCAATATGAATATCAATAGATTTAGGAGCGATAACTTTTGTTATTAATTTAAAAACAGTAAACGATTATAAACCAAGTGCTAACTACCTATTGGTATTATAGGAACTGTTATTCAGGAATACGGATTACAAGATCCCATTGATTTAATGGCTCACCCATTTACGCTATGCTAGCGTTTTTTCTGTGTGGACAAACATTTTTATTAACACCCACTATTTTTTATATTTTTCATAGCCATTATATTTTTTATAACAACCATATTTAAATATATAATTACATTATTATTCATACGTTTTTTTTAATTGGGTATTAAGTAGGTATAATAATTTTTACCTTATAAAGTCTCATCCCCGGTATACCCAATTATGTTTCAAAACCATCGGTGTAATTGCCATTCGTCAATTATACAATGTAAAGCCGATCTATCATCCCGTTGTCCGTCTCTCTCCCGAATATGCTTGCGGTTCCCGTAGGAATTAAACTGACATTGTAATTATGATTGTTGGAATATGCATGCGTCAACACCTCTATGTCAACATATATATGTCCAATAAGGTTGAGCATGAAACCAACGGCAATATTAACCTAACAATCTAGCACACCTAAGCAAACATTTTTAACATAATATTACACGTGTATGGCCAATAACAGGGAACAGGCTAAGGAATATTTATAATGGCCAAGGACTTAAAAAACCCATGATAAAATATACTTAAAACCCTGAATATGTAAGCCTCCTAAAGTAAAGTTTAAGTTAAATTTGAATTCATTCTTTCTATAGGATATAAGGATATTGCAATAGATGATTTTGGATAGATTTTCCATAAAAAAAAACATATTTTGGGTAAAAATAATTAAAAATAAATAATTTTACAACAAAACTAAAGGTTCAAATTTTGAGAGAAAAAATATTATTTTTAAAAAGATATCATAGAACAGTATTTAGCGATTTTAATTTATTATTTTCGCTTTCGTTGGCTAGAGTAAGTTTTTGTGTTTAACAGAAAACTCAATAAATATTGCAAATATTACAAAAACTACCCGTAATAGTATGGTTTATAATTATGATTTTCCTTTTTGTTAAAACGGTTCTGGATACGTAAATACTAAGTTATAGATAGTAAGTAAGCAAAAAGCCATAATGGTCTCGGTTTCAATGTACCATTTTGACCAGAAATCAGTTTTAACGTTCATGCGCTTCACGAAGCCACCCACCCACAGACATGTGAATTTTGAAATCTTGAATCATCCACTAATTCTCGTGTACAAATCACAAAATACCTCTCTAAAAGGTCAAAGATTACGATATTGTCCAAAGATACAGGAATATTTCTATTCCCGGGATTTAATTTTGTCCCTCCTGGGTCAAAGTCAGCTATTTTCCAAACTTTTTCATCGAGCGGTACACACGAAAGACAAAATCGAACCAATTAATAAAAACAAACAAAAGTAATTGATAGGTTTGTTTCGTAGAAGATTCCCAGTGTCTAAAACCGTCAGATAGGACTTTGGGCAGGCTAAACCAAACTCGACTGACTGCTTTTATTGGCGCGGCCATATATCTTTTGCAAATTTGACTATTTGTTTTATTTGTCGTGTTAAGTGAGGTTATCAAACCGTTCCAACCTAGGCGATTTCATGATTATATACATCGTTTAAACTACAAACCTCATATTGCTAATATTACTACTTTACCCGCTAAATGTAAAAATATCATTTTTTTTAGAATTTATACGTTTCAACATTAATAAAAAAGAAAGAGTAGAATTTACAAACTGGAATTTACAAACTGTAAGATTCTTTGTAGATAATTTAATGCTAAAAAAAGACCAGTGATTGTTTACCAAAAAAAAGTTCTATATAGCATACAGGAGAAATAAATGTTAAAAAACTTTAAAAATTAATATTAAGAGCTCAAATTTTGACAGAATTTTTTTTTGGCATAAGTGACGAGAATATCATATGAATTTGAAGGAAAAAAAATATTGCCTTATTTTGAAACACCCTAATATTTTTTTTTGGCATAAGTGACGAGAATATCATATGAATTTGAAGGAAAAAAAATATTGCCTTATTTTGAAACACCCTAATATATATATATTAGGGTGTCCCAAAAAAAAGAATATTTTTTTTCTTCTCGTCTCTTGTAAAAATATGTTGGTTTGTCATGTTTTAAGAGCCCTGTCAAAATCAGCACCATTAAAAAAATTTTAGGGGTCGCTCAAGATTTTTAAAAATTACCAAAATCGTCAAAAATTGGATTTTTTTTAATTTAAATTTTTTTTCTCGTTCCGATATTATTTTTTAATTTAAAAATAATAATGATACTGAAAATTTCAAATCGATATTTTAATTTCTAAAGGTCGCTCAAGATTTTTTTAACTTTCAAAGTAGAGTATTTTGAATGTTTTCGAGCGACCTCTGAATATAAATATCAACGAACTTTTAGCGACCTTTAGAAATCAAAATATTGATTTGAAATTCACAGAATTTTTATTATTTTCAACCTAAAAAATAATATCGAGACGAGAAAAAGAATTAAAATAAAACAAAAATTCAATTTTTGACGATTTTGAAAATTTTTAAAAATCTTGAGCGAACCCTACAAAATTTTTAATCGAGCTGATATTTTGAAAGGGATCTTACAGCATGATAAACTAACATATTTTTACAAGAGACAAGAAAAAAAAATATATTATTTTTTTTTGGGACACCCTAATATATATATATATTTATGCATACCGACACATTTTATTTAGGTATGTCAAAAAATACAAATAATTACTTTGTCCTATAGCCCATTATCAAAAACCAGTTTCACATTTCAAGACCTACACACAGTAACAATAAAACGAATGTCGCTAAAATGACAAAATAAGAGAAATGTTCTCCATCCTGTCGATACTATGCCCCTTTTATTGTCGATGTTTTCGAATGCGGTATCGGATTGTTTAGGGGGCGTTGGCACATCCATACAGTATATCGTCATTTTCATCACAAAGCTTTTGTTCTCCAAACAACAAAGATCTGATTGCGCCAAGAATGTTTTACACATCTGTGCTTGTGTACTGAAATTGTCAATACGAGAGACGTACGTATATGGATTACACTTCTCTTTTGATGTTTTATTGTCTACACTTTGGGGAGCTAATGACTTGTTTTTTAGGTACGGATTTATGTATTATTATTGTTTTTACATTTCAATATTGTTAGATGAGGATGGTAATATGATTTTATTTGCCTTTAAAAATTGTTGTGTGGTGTAGAAAGAAAAATATAAATTTCAGGACCAAATTTTAATAAATATTTCATTAGAAAAATAGCAGATGACAACGATACAGGGTGGTTCTACACAATATTTTCTCACAAAAATGCATTTTAAACCATAAAACTAATTTTTTAAATAAAATTGCTCTAAAAACGCTTTTTATAATGGTATAAAACATTTTTACTATAAACATTCAATTTTCTTAGTTTCTTTAAGAAACTTTCTTGACCCATTACTGGTAATATTCATAAGAAAGAATTGAACCTACACCTCGACAAAGTTTTTTGTTTTGAGTGCGTTCCACCAACTTCAAATACCGACAGACAGCTGTTTCGACCTATATTGGGTCTCATCAGTGTCGGGCAACTTGGTGTGGTGGAACACACCCAAAAAAAGGACTACCTTAGCTTATATACTGCGTTGGTAAAAGGTGTGGATCACGTGATGTTGATTTAAAAGTGTTTCTTCAGATATATCAAGATACGTTAATAATATACAAAAATAGTATAAAAAATTAGATATTTAACTCAAACAAAATGTCAATAAAAACTTGTATAGAAAACCTTTTATAACTTCATGAATCGCGTAACGGGCGCGACATTAGAAAATAGGCAAATGCCATGGCTTCCAAAGTTCATCCTGTAAAATTTTGGATGAAGGCATATTTACTGTAAACTTGAATAGTAACCACAAACAAGCCATATTTTAAAAGCAAAAATATTGTATATTTTATTTTCTAAAATTTTCTGAAAATGTAGCGGGTACGACATTTGAACTTTTTATCGAGTATTGAAACTCTTCCGTGTTTAATAAAGTCAAATAGTTTAATTGCGACGTAATTTATAACCTTAAAATATTCGTACATTGTAATGCTAAAAAGCTAACTTTAAGAATAAACACTGTTTATTCTTAAAGTTAGCTTTTTAGCATTACAATGTACGAATATTTTAAGGTTATAAATTACGTCGCAATTAAACTATTTGACTCCAAATAGCTTTTAAATTAGCTAAAGGCCAAAAATTTTGAAGAAGAAGAAGAAACTATTTGACTTCAGATATAGTTTTTGTTTTGTTAAATAACACATCTGATTTTTTGTAAAGGTGGGGTAAGGTTTCGTGGAGTTTTTGTACATTTTTTGTGTATACAAAATTGCTAATCTCATTGGAAAAACTAAACAATAAAACATTTTTTTCTACTCCCACCTTTAAAACGCCCTTTATCGTACACGTTTCCATGAAACTAAGTGACCTTTTAAATACACATTGACAAGTTGTGGCTTTATGGCGCTTTAGTCACGGGCTGAAGTTAGAAACAGGTTTTTAGTCACGGGCTGAAGTTAGTTTTAAGTTAGTTGACAGTTGTCAAATGTCATACAATCGTTAAAATAAAGTGCCTTTCTTGTAAAATAATACCAAATGTGAAAATTATTTTATTATCTCAATACAAAAATACAAAAGTATTAAATAGTTTCTTAACGCCAATATTTGAACAGTTTATATGAGCATTTTAATTTCGCCGGCAGTAAACTATCACTTAAATTCGGGCACGGACTCCACTGTAAAGTCCTCATAAAACATTTTCTTTACTTTCACTGTGAAAAACTGTAAATTTTCAAGAATTACATTTCGATTTATAACCTTTATAATCTTTATAATCTGTGTTTAAAAATGTGACATTTGACGGTGACACACATATTCCCCTATTGTTTCATAGATGGCGCTCTATACAAATTTTTGATTTAAATCATTTTAAGATAATAATAAGTATTTGTCGTAGAAAAAGTATAGTATGCACCTCGTTTATAAACTTTTCTATACACTCATTAATTTAACCACTCGCTCGCAAGCTCGCTCGTGCCTAAATTAAATTCGTGTATAAAATGGCGTTTATCTTTAGAAAATTATAGTCGAGTTCATGTTAACAATTTTGCGTTTTTTTTACTTACGCGTTAAAATTTCCCGAAAATGGTGATGGTCTAATTCGTATTCGGAACGTACAAAACCATAAAAAAATATTTTCAATTTTTTTTTGTAATTTTGCAAACTTGTGTTTTTAATTAATGCCATTTTCCTGCAAATTTAATTAGTATCAAATTTTAAAAACGCCATTTTAGTCACGAATTTAATTTAGTGCATAATTAAATTAGTGTCTAGAAAAGTTTATAAACGAGTTGAATACTCTACTTTATCGACAAATACGAAAAATACTTATTATAACCTAAAAATGATTTAAATTAAATATTTGTATAGATCGACACCTATACATATTTAGAGTAACCGTTAAATCGAAATGTATCCCTTGAAAATGGCCTGACAACAGTTTTTTACAGTGAAAGTGAAGAACATGTTTTATGGGCACTCCACGGTGACTCCACCCGAAATTAAGTTAAATCTAGTTTACTGTCATGGAAACATGTTCGATAATGGGCGGTAGTAGAAAAAACCCATTACAGCGAGCTTAAAATCAAACAACCTGTTATTTAACTTCACAGTGTTGTACATGTGCGAATATGTTTAATTCCCTTAAAATAACAAACCGATAATTGGTTTCAAACTTATTATTACTTCAATTATTTCAATTTAAAAAGAACATCCGCAATTTTGTAAAAAAACATTGTTAAGTGCAGGAAGAAAAGGGGCAAAATAATTGAAACCGCACAATCCAATTTGGACTGAAAGAAAAATAGAGAACATCCTTGAACAAGCCCGGCAGTCTAAACAAACGTAAAAATGTGCCATGTAAATGACAAACGAATAAAATATACGTACACACCAAAAAGACAATTAAACTTTCCGTTGCGAAATAAGTGTTATAAATCCTAGATGCCGTAATTTAACGCCGTGTTAATTATAAAGTCTGCTCTCTTAATATAAACGGGCGGAAGTTTGGAATGGATGCAAAGAGTTGCTAGAAGGCTGAAAGAAGAAACTAACACAAGTGAAATATAACGAATACACTCGCTAGTAAATAAGGGAGGAGCGAAAAGAGCAGTAACACAGACTGTGCCGACTGGCTAATGAACGTAACATCTTCTAATTAGGCAGGGTACATGCTCTTTCTGCGCCACGTTTAAATTCTAAATGGTTTTAATAACAAACGTCATCTACACGTAAAAGTGTTATTCGACTTCGTTTAGACATTTTCTACCTGTATTATAATGAGATCCATTATTATACAAATTTTATCTACTTCTTTATTGAGAAGCTGTGACCCTAGACCATGTCGAATGTCGGGACAGTATTATAATATTTAGCCAAGTCAAGAGAGGGCGCGGATTTTATAATATTTTGACGTTTTTGACCTTTTTGACGTTTAATTATATCCGTAGTTATCGCATTTTTGTAAGATTTTTTGTATTTGTGTGTTTTTATTGTGTATTGTTTCTAAGGTTTGTATTATAATAATAATTTATAAACGACACTTTGACCGAATCATAATCTTTCAGATGGTAGGCATGTATTGTTTAATAAAATTTATGGATTTAACAGTATTCTTCAATTTCAAAATAATGAATAATGAGACAGTTACTTTTGGTAGACTATCATAAATGCAAAAAACAATGTTTCTTACCATATATTAATGGTACTTTTGGGAATAAGTATGATAATGATTCAACGAGTTTTACAAATTAAAAAAATCAGAGATTTTACAAATGAATACGAAATACGTTTACATTGTTTTACATTTACATACATTTGTTTTCCTCATTGCTTTTCCATAAATCTGCGAATTTCTTTAGTTTATAAAAGTTGCTTGAGAATTAATAAACAGCATAACCACAGAAGTACCTTAACTACATGGTTTTCTACCAAGTTATAGTTTTCGTTACTAATTCAATTTAAAATCTAGCCACAAGTTAGATTTTAAATATAGCGCCATTAAAGTAACCAATTAATTATACGTTGATTTTCCACCAATTAAAAGCTATGTTGGCAACAGTTGCCTGTAAACACGTAATTTAATTTTTAGCCAAGTTCAGAGAGGGCGCTTCATTTGGCTCCAAACTATATACTCTTTAAGATAGTCATCTATTGGTTTGGTTTAGGGCTGTGACTTAATGTCGTTTTAGACACAGGCTGAAGTTAGAAACAGTGGCTTTTAAGCTTTTGAGTGAAGTTAGCTTTATTATAAATTTGAAAACAGTGAGGCTTAATTCGGATGTCAGTGGACAGATATCAAAAGCTTTGCTCGTGCTTAATTAAACTCGTAACTAAAATGTCGTTTATAAAACTTGATACATAATATAAATAGATTTTTCTACTCCTATTACGGAATTTGACCCTTCTAATATCACTTTTATCTATGGAATGACATATATTCCGTAAAGTGTTACAGAATGAAATATTCTATCTGATGACAGAATAAGCACTCGTGGCGACATCTCTATTTTTAATGTCTAACAAATTTTAGACCGATCCAACCTCACTTTCTTCCAATTAAATTATTTTTCTATGGTATTTTTTATAAACGTAGAAAAAGTATAGTCTGAAACACGTTTGGAATAGCATATTCCGCTCTCGTGAAACCGTCAGACTCGCCTTCGGCTCGTGTGACAAACTCTTCACTCGAGCGGAATATGCTGTATTCCAAACTTGTTACATCACATTACATATTAGTATAGAATTGAAATGAATGCTAAACAAGGCAATATTAACCAATAAAAATGCGATACTCGGTAATATTCTGTCAATATCAAGTATTGCCATCTCACAAATCCAATATTTATGATAATTATTTATATTTTTAATTTACTATTTGAAGTTAAAATAAGTGAAATTAAAAATTTAACCCAGCTAGAAACTGTAACAGAAAGCAAAAGGTACGAAACATTTCAGAATTAAATTTATTATGATAGTCGTAGAAAAAATAGTGTATGCAACCACCATGTAATGGGCTATTAAAACTCTCGCACTTATTATGACATTCACCTTTGGCTCATGTCATAATTCTCATGCTCTTGTCTTAATAGCCATCATTAAATGGTCGTTGCATTATACACTATTGTATTATATTTTTTGAAATTAAAAAAAGTTTCCCTGCGGTCTTCTCTACTCTACCTATTATTATATTTGCAGTCAAATGCATTTAGTGTTTGCGCATTTAAATAAATACTAATTAATACCAATTAATAATAATAATAATAATGATAATAATAATAATAATTTATTAATCACAGAATTACAACAGAAAATGGTAAATATGATAAATTAAATGTATATCAAACATAAACATGACACGTTTCTACTTTAAAAAACAATGGAGACTATCTTTTCCTTAAATTCTTCTATGGTGTAACATTATGCAGACTGCAAAAAAGATTTTATGATTTTTTTAAATTCATTAAAAGGTTTTTCTCTTAAACCATTTGGCAAATTATTATAGAGGCGAATTCCTACGAAGTAAGGAGACTTTTCATATTTTGCATGCCAATGCATTTCAATGGGGATTTTTTCTTTAGATCTGGTGCTGTAGTGACACTTATTTTTATTCATTAGTTCCATTTTATTGTTATGTACCAGACAAAGAAGTTTGTATATATAGACACTTATAAAAGATAAAATTCCATAATTTTTAAAATAACATCTACAAGAATCTAGTTTCTTCCGATTAAAAATAACCCTAATGGCATATTTTTGCAAGATAAAAATTCTATTACTATTTTTAGCAAGACCTCAGGATAAAATATTAAAACTTAAAATACTATAAATGTTTGAAAAATACACATTAAGAAGAGCTGAAGTATTTAATTTGTCCCTTAGGCTATATAATTGATAGATGGATTTTTTTTAGTTTCATAGCTATATAATCAATGTTTTCATCCCATGTAAAGGATTTATCTATTATCATTCCCAAAAATTTGGAGGAATTCGAGAAGTTAAAAAGTTGATTATTGATTTGAATTTCTTTCTTAACACGTTAAACGCCACGGCGTTATTGGTGATTTTGTTTACTGGGCCAAGTTGATATTTTACTTGTATCATTTTAAAAAATAAAATCGTCAAAATACAGATTAAAAAATAAATAATTAAAAAATTCTTGTATCTTCGTCAGCCGTCAGGGCCAAGCGGTCCTATGCATGCTTTAAAATACCTTATACGAGCGGTCCGCTGGCCAGAAAATCATGTTAAACTGTTAAACAAAAAATTGACAGGCGGTCCCTAGGGACCGCCGTGGCCTGGATGGAAAAACTATTAGCGGTCCCCTGGGACCGCCGTGGCCGTTAACGTGTTAAGATTACCATAGGAGAATTGGATCAACACAGTTTTTTTACATTAATTATTAATCTGTTTTTAACACCAGTTGCTAAATTCTGTCATCACAGTTTGAATTAAATTAGCAATTTCACTTTCAGTTTTGCCATATACAACAATAGTTACATCATCAATACACACAAACAGTTTTCCCACACAATGTTGTGCGTTTTACGATATAGGTACACAAGATCACTTTACAAGTAAATAATAAAAGAAAATATTGCAAGACCGAGAAGTGAAAAAGCGATTGAGATATAGGCGAATGTATAAGAGAGAGATATTGCAAGAAAAAAATCTAGCCATCGTTCTACAATATATTTCCATCTTTGTCATTTCAGGTAAAAAACGTATGCAGTCTTCCTAAAATAAAAAACAAATATAACATAACCAATTGCGTAAACAGTTCAAACCTTTTTACTTGTTATAAAACCATTAGCAGCGTATTGTAGCATAAAGTTCTTAAAATAAGTCGCGCGTCTAGTATGTACTTTACTGCGATATTCGAACGACTAAATTGACTTAAGAAATTATGAACATAACCTGCAAACACTTAAAAGTTAAGCCATAACATTTTTCGATATTACGATCATAACATTAAATTTGTTTTTTAGATTTTATCACTTTTGACAAATATATGTAGTGAAACGAAATCTAGAGAAAAAATATAGTTTTATTTCAATAAATTTAAACGTACATACATAGAGGGTCAATTTTCTATAAGAATGGTTATTGCTAAGCACATATTTTAATCTCTTTGGAAGAGTCCTAAATAATTATTAAGCTTTAAATTTGAAGCCAAGGAGTCCAATTTTATTAAAAAGGGCCAATAAACCATAAAAAAGCAGTTAGGATATACACAATTTAAAAAATGTGCTTCATTTTCTTATCCCGCAACTGCACAGTGTTTATTGGATCCGAATTTTTACGCCGGCTGGTAGATCGAGGTCGTGGATGGCAATGTCGATGGTTAACGCCACTCGGATTTTTGTCGCCGGGTCCGGCCATACGCCCAGTTTTGGCTAGTGAAGAGCGGGACAAGGAGGGTAAATGTTGGTTTTTGGAGGACATTGAACTGACCCAAAACTAAGTACAATCTGGAATCATCCTAAACCGGGGCTTTAGTAATAACCCCGTTCAATTGGGATTCATGAATGGGGGTAGAAGTGTTGGTACGCTGCTAGAACCTGTCCTTGTTGGTGTACTTCTGAACGTCTTTGTACGAGTCGGTTTCCGGTTCCTGGTAACCTCCTTAGAATTGTATGTCCCCCTGTGAGGTACTGAATCTTGTACCGAAGTGTAGTGTATTATACCATTTACCATTTAAATTTAAATCTTTGCATTCTTACTTTATTTATCAAATTTAATTTAAAAATTAATCTTATAAATATTAATATACAAAATAGATAAAGCCAGCCCTGTAGTGTACGTAATTTGGAATACGGCCCTATTGGCAGGCATTGGCAGTTTAATAGAGAGAATCGCTCTTCTTATCTTCTGTGATGTTATGTTTACGTGCTCGTTTACTTTTCAGACTTTTGTTTATTTTAAACTTTAATTTATTTAATCTTATAAATGTTAGTGTAACACGATATTTGCTTTTTTAACACCCTAATGCCTATAACATATCTTATCTTGTTAAATACTTAACAACCCCGCGGATTAGGCAGCAAAATCAGATACTGAATTAATTTATTTTAGATTTTCTATTTAAAACAATGTTTTAAATGAACAAAAAATTAATTTAATAAAAGCAATTTTACAAAGTTATCAGAACTATTATATGCAAAATGCAGAGTAATGTAAAACCTTTTATAGAAATTTTATTTATAATTAGGTAAAACAAGCTTAAAATTTAATTAAAATATTCATAAAATAAATATATTTCCGAAATGTATGAACAATTGGTTTATAATTTAATCCTTTTAAATCAAAATCAATTAAGTTAAAAATTAATTATACATTGCATATACATAGTTCATAATTTAATAAAATGGTCGATAATAATTATAAATTTATGCAATGTATGCCGGCCACATGACACGATATTTAAATTTGACTGTGGACTATCCACAAGCTTGCAAATAATAACTAAAGCACATGTATAAATGATGATGCAGCTCCCGATTTTACAACAAAGTTCGTGAGCACGGAAAACCGCGGCACATTGGGACAAATAACCAAAAGCGATTATATTTTAAATCAATGAATTCGTTTTAAAATTAAGATGTAGGTAACAAATGATACATACATTTTATTTTGGATGTTGAACAGAATAGATTATAAGAAAAACATGTAAACATTCAATTTTTTTAGTTTCTTTAAGAAACTTTCTTGACCCATTACTGGTAATATTCATAAGAAAAAAATTGAACCTATAGGTGTATACACCTCGCCAAAGTTTTTTGTTTTTTTTTGCGTTCCACCAAATTCAAATACCAACAGACAGCTGTTTCGACCTATATTATAATAACATGTTATTATTAAGTTTATAAAAATACCAGATATTTTTTATTTAAATATTAATAGTAGCCTTATCTACTATTATTTACTACTTTAATAGTAGCTTTATCTAAAGACTATATTTGTTATAAATTAAATGAAAAATTACAATTAATTTAATATAACCAGTGTTAAGTGTTGCTTTTTGAAGTTTGTAAAACAAATGATGTCTTTGAGAAAGAAAACAGTAACCATTGCGCAGAACACTAATTTGGTCATTTTACTATGTAAATATTTAAAACATATATGTACATATTAATAAAATGGACATGTCCAATGTTGTGAATTGTAAGTAAAGCATGCCATTTGTGAGCCATACTGTCAGTTTGTTTTGTTTTTTTGCTTGAAAAGAAATTAAAAATGTCGATTTAAATATTAAAATACAATGGTGGTTTGTTCTACATTGGGTTGTAAAAATTATACAAGTTAAAGTGACAAGAAAGAGAATACCCTTAAAAATCTATAATTATAATAAAAACTCAATATTCACTTTTTAAGGTAGTGTTTAAGGATTTTTATAAATAAATAACAGTAGACCTTCACAGCAAATTTAGCGGTGCCAATATAGTAAAAATAAAACGTTGTACTTTAATTAAAACTAAATTAAAAAAATTATTAGTATCAATATAAATTGTTAAGTTGTTATTATAATGGCAAAATTAAGATTTAAAATGTCGCCTTTTTGTGTTTCTTAAGTTGCCAGCACGAAATTTGAAATGGCGATTACTACGTAAATAGTTAAAGTTTGACTAATTAAAGATTAGTCACCATCTTTGACTATTTCTGAGAGTTAAAAGTAACTAATTTCTTTAATCGTTTGCGGCCAACAACAAAGTATTATTTGAATTAAATGCATATACCTAGGCTCCATGGTTAAATGCCCATAAAAACAAATTGAGATGTAAAAAGTTTAGCTCAAAATAGCAACACAAATAATATATTAAACTTTAAAATATTATGAACAATATTTATTGACAAATAAAATTGATTTTTATAAGAGCGGCTGATTGCCAAACAGCTTGACAAGCTTGACAAGTAACAGACCTGAGTTCAATCTCCGGCTGGGTCAAAACTTTTTTTAAATTTAAATCTACTAATGTGACTATTTCATTCAGTAGAATTTGACTAAGAATTAGTGACTGCTTTTTCGCTATGACAATTAGTCAAATATGACTAATTCATTTTAAGAGAGACACTTGTGCAAAAGTTTTATTTTCCAAAGATTTTCCGTATATTATTTTTAAACTGGGGAAACAAAATATATAGTTTTTTCTTAAATCTCATGAGCGAGCTTGTAGGATACAAAATACAATGTATGAAAACTAACTTTAAAAAATATTTTCGTGCAATATTCTGCACATTTAAAAGATTTCAAATGGTATATTCTGCGCATCAATGGTTACTGATTTTTTTCTTCGTGCACGAAAAAAATAATCGGTACAGGCTACCGATTGGCAATCGGTAGCAGCTACCGATTGCCAATTGGTAGACTCTACCGAAAAAATCGGTAGACTCTACCGAAAAAATCGGTAGTCTCTACCGAAAAAAGTAGTAGTAGCTACCGATTATTTTTCGGTAGAGTCTACCGATTTTTTCGGTAGAGTCTACCGATTTTTTCGGTAGCCGTAACCGAGAAAATCCGCATCGATGCGCTGTTAGAAAATTAAAAAAAAATATTAATACTTAAAAATATTAACATTTAAAAATAATATTAAACATTATTCAAGTTAATAAAAATTACTCTTTTCAGTCAAACATTTTGAGATGGTATTCATTGTTATTATTAAAAAATGCTAAAATCAATTTTGGTCTTATAAAACGGCAACATTTATTTAATATTAGCAAGTATTTCGACAATATCAGTGAAGATTAAATACTATGCTACAACCATGTAACTTTAAGTGGTCAAAAATATCAGAAAGGTTTGGTTGTTTTAGTTGAGATTGATGATAATAACGATCCAGTCTTCGGAAAAATTAATGAAATAGTCAGTGTAAATAATTGTATATATTTTCTCATGTTCTCGATTAAAACATTGTATTTTGATCAACACTATCATGCTTATTGCGTTGAAATTGATTATAAATCAAGTATGACAAAGAATAAGAGCAAATTACCAAATTAAGAACCTTGTTTATTAATACAATCTCTACTTTGTAGCCACCAGACATTTAATTTAATATTCATTTAGAATTGTAAAAAATTTAATAAAAATTACTCCTCATTTTTAATATTTTTGTATTTCAAATTTATTTATACCTCAAAAAAAAAATACTATTTTCTATTTAATAAAAAGCGAGTATTTAACTTCTCGCTAAAAAAATACAAAAATTTTCAAAAATTGGTAATCGATTTTTTCGGTAGCCTGCACCGAAAAAATCGGTAGACTCTACCGAAAATAATCGTTAGCTGCTACCGATAAAAATCGGTTGAGGGAACCGATTTTTTTTCGGTAAAGACTACCGATTTTATCGGTAGAGTCTACCGATTTTTTCGGTAGAGTCTACCGATTTTTTCGGTAGAGTCTACCGATTGGCAATCGGTAGCTGCTACCGATTGCCAATCGGTAGCAGCTTACAACAAACCCCTACACACATTTTCCGCCATTTTAAAACTTATTAACGGAAAGAAAAATCCATGACAAAATATAGAAACTGTATAAAAATAAATCACAATTGTAGCTTTATTTTCAGATTTAAATCACAATTGTAGCTTTATTTTCAGATTTAAATGTTTGTAAAGTAACATTAAAAAATTACAAATTTAAATTGTTGTCAGTTCTACATATTCAGTCGATAAGCATAAAGTGGCCGTAATTTGTATTATGAGTAAAACATAGATTGATCTCTAACAGTTCGTTTAGGAACATGAAAGTTCAGTTTGCTAAGTAAATAGGGACAATTTATGTAAGAGTTATTTAATTTAAATAAAAATATAAGTTCATTTTCTAGTATTCTACATTCAAGCGTTTTAAGGTTTAATTAATTGGTGTCTTAACTGAGGGTAAACCAAATTATCTGTAGGTATAGGTGCCTTAAAGGCACAATATCTTATAAATTTATTTTGAACATTTTCCACTTTATTTATATGTATACATATAAATAAACTGGAAAATGTTATACATATGATAATCAGGCGACCATATAATATTAGCATATCACAGGATACTTCTGACGAACTACTTTAATACATTTAAAACAAAAATCTATAGTTGATCTTTTAGCACATTCCAACATTTTTAATGCCCTATTTTTTATGACATCAATATGGTACCTAATTAAATGAAATTTTAACATCAAAATACACACCCAAATCTTTAATACAATTCACAGACTCTAATTCAACGTGACATATGGAAATAGAATGCTCTGTTTTAATAGGGAGAACCGCATACCTACACACAGAAATGTTTAACTGCATACAATTAATTTTACACCAATTTCTTAGAACATTTTAATCGGATTGTACATTAAGACGTTAATAGTCGTTAATACAGTTAATTGTGAATAAAGATTTAAATCATCTGCAAATAATAAACACTTAAAATATTTTTCATTACTGCATATATCATTAATATAACAATTGAATAACAAAGGAGACATGTCTGCAGATGATCTCCTAGGAGCTTGTGGAACTCCAGAGGTACTTTGTCGAACGCCTTCGAGAAGTTGGGATAGACTGCATCGATTTGCCCCTGATTCTACAAGATATTCAATAAGTCCTCTACACTGCTAAATTGGTTACAGTTGTTTCTCTATAATAAAATGCTTAAAGATAGGCGTAAATTTTGAAGTTACAATTTTATCAAATAATTTTGGTTTAAAATAGTTGAAGGTATTTCATTAGCTCCTACACTAATATACCTTTTTAATTTACACAGTTCATTAAAAACTTCATATTCAGTAACTTTTCAATTATTAAGATCAACACATGTATTATAATTAAAAACAGGTACAATCACAATCCACACAACAAGGTCTGTTCTATATCGTACTAAAAATACAAAAAATCACTACAACACTGCACAGTTTAACGGCGGCCATTTTTGTTGTTTACAATTTTTGTGCTTGGGTTTGTGCTCTGTTTATACAGATTAATAATCGTTTTAAACGTTGTGTTTCTTATAGTAAGCCTTAAAAGAGTCCTTAAAGTGCTAAGAACAACCATTTTACTCCTCTATTGTAAAAAATAAACTTTATTCTATCAGGGCTGTCATAAAACTGTCAAATGTCAATTTTAAGGTTAAATTATAACCCACAAATTAACCTTCACAGCCCTGATAGAATAAGGTATATTTATTATAAAAGAGGAGTAAAATGGTTGTCCTTAGCACTTAAAGGCCTTATTTGAGGCTTACAAGTGCCTCTGTAAGAAACACAACGTTTAAAACAATTATTAAACAGCACAAACCCAAAGCACAAGAATTGTAAACAACAAAAATGGCCGCCGTAAAACTCTGTGCAGTGTTGCAGTGATTTTTAGAATTTCTAGCATGAGATAGAACAGACCTTGTTGTGTAGATTGTGGGTACAATTATGTTATACAGAACCAAAAAAGTCTACAAAATAGTTATAACTAATACTTATCACTAGTGCACTGTTATAACACATTTCTTTGGGAAGCGCATTGTCAGTCTGTTTTGTATTTAAATACTTCAAAAAATATTTTGGATTTGTGCATATATTGCTTTCAACTTTGTTTATACAATTTACATATCACTCATTAGACATAGTTTCACATAAGATTATAAATTACTAAATGCATTATAATTTTCAAATAAGGGATACATTTTATAGTTTTTGTGGGATTTTTTACAAATTACAGCGTCTAACTCTTTTGAGAACTAAATTGAAAATTTTTGACGTTGACGTTTCTTTGGAACATACAAATCAATTAAAATGGATAATAAACTGAAGCTACGCATATATTAATATCCTTACTGAAAAATATTACATTCCAATCGATAAGCGCAAAATACAGATAGCAGGGTATTTCATTTGAAATGTCAGTATAATTATCTATGCTGGCATTGAAGACTAAATCAAGAAATTTATTAATTGCATTAGGTATCATGTTTACTTGAAATAAATTGTGCAAAGGTTATTTTATAACCCATAAATTAACCTTCAAATTGACATTTGACAGTCCTGATAGAATAATGTTTATTTTTTACAAAAGGGGAGTAAAATGCACTAACCCCCCCGCCCACCCAACCAATCCCTTGTCTATGGTAAAATGATTGTTCTTACCACTTTGAGGTCTCTTTTAAAGCTTGCAAGTCTCTCTGTAAGAAAACACAACGTTTAAAACGATTATTAATCTGTACAAACCCAAAGCACAAGAATTGAGAAATTCAGTAATTTATGTTCTTAAACATGTATAGGTTTACTAAATATTATAAAAACATTATTTATTATACATTTTTAATAATATTAATTTTTTTTCTGGCAAACATTTTAATGAAAATTGCTTCAGTCATGCTAAAATTTCTAAAATTCTGAAAATCAGCTAAATCCCTGTAATTCTTAAAAAATTTAGTGAAAAATACTGTGTTTAAGATATTTTTTCTACTCCCACCTTTAAAACGCCCTTTATCGTACATGTTTCCATGAAACTAAGTGCCCTTTTAAATACACATTGACAAGTTGTGGCTTTAGTCACTGGCTGAAGTTAGCAACAGGTTTTTAGTCACGGGCTGAAGTTAGTTTTAAGTTAGTTGACAGTTGTCAAATGTCATACAATCGTTAAAATAAAGTGCCTTTCTTGTAAAATAATACTAAATGTGAAAATTATTTTATTATCTCAATAAAAAATACAAAAGTATTAAATAGTTTCTCAACGCCAATATTTGAATAGTTTATATGAACATTGTACTGACCTTTTAATTTCGCCGGCAGTAAACTATAACTTAAATTCGGGCACGGACTTCACTGTAAAGTGCTCATAAAGTATTTTCTTTACTTTCACTGTGAAAAACTGTCAATTTTCAAGAAATACATTTCGATTTATATCCTTTATAATCTGTGTTTATAAAATTTGACATTTGACGGTGACACACAGATTCCCCTATTGTTTCATAGATGGCGCTCTAGACAAATTTTTGATTTAAATCATTTTAAGATAATACTATTTGTCGTAGAAAAAGTATAGTATGCACCTCGTTTATAAACTTTTCTATACACTCATTAATTTAAGGACTCGCTCGCAAGCTCGCTCGTGCCTAAATTAAATTCGTGTATAAAATGGCGTTTATCAAACTTAATACATAATATACTATTTTCTACTCCCACTTTTAAAACGCTCACGCTGACCTTTTAAATACACACTAAGTTAAGGCTTTATGGCGTTTTAGTCACGGGCTAAAGTTAGCAACAGGTTTTAGTCACTGGCTGAAGTTATTTTTAAGTTTTAAGTTTTAAGACACTTGTCAAATATCACACAATCGTTTCTTGTAAAATAATACTAAATGTTAAAATTATTTTATTATCTTAATACAAAAATACAAAAGTATTAAAGAGTTTCTCAACGCCAATATTTGAAAAGTTTATATATACAGACCTTTTGACCGGCAGTAGACCTTTTGACCGGCAGTAAACTAGATTTAAATGATTTATTGTAATGATTCCAGCGTGGAGTACATATAAAACATTATCTTTAATTTCACTGTAAAAAACTGCTTCTATATGGATTAAGTCAGTGGCGGCTCGTCAGGGTAGGCCTCTGAGGCCGCGCCTCACCCTTAAAATGAAGCAACGAACGACTTTTTGTATTTATATTTTTGCCTATTACAAGTGTATTTTTACAACAGTTCTACCCAATAAAAAGTAAAAAACCAATCAATAATATTAAGCGTAAATAAAAATCCAGGCGCAAAGCGCGTCAAGTTAACGTGCATCGTTGAGAGTCGCTTGGACAGAGGCGAAATTTTCACAGCCTCGGAAGCTCCCATTTACGTCTTGAAAGCGAAAATGACTCACCAACAAAAATATCGCCGTAAGTTCGCGAATAAACACCGTAGATGCGTTTGTTCTGATTGGTGGTCCGTTTATGGTGGGATGCCAGCGGAGACAAAGAAGGTTGCCAGTCTTCTCTTAGCGTTTGTAGAGCACGTTATTGTTTTGATTCAGATTAAATTATTTAAAACTTTTGGCTGATCTTTTATAGTTTTTATCTCGATTAGTAAAATTTCTTATTTAATTATTGTAGGGAACACACTAAGGTAGATTTAGCAGTTTTTATTAAGCAAATTTTATATTTTGAAATAATAGATTGCATAATTCTTCAATTAGAGACGCGGTTTGAAAATTAAGAATTACTTTTAAATCTCACTGCAGACCCACAATTTTACGACCAAATAATAGATAAATTTTCAATCTTAAAAGATAGACGTATAGTATTTTATATTTTTTAATACTTAGGTAGGGGTCGACTTTTTAGTTTTATTTTTATTTTTTGATTAATTTATTTATTTTTAACTTTTTTAAGACTATTTTTTAAGTTTAAGATTAAAACTAGTCTTTGATGTGATATTTTGTTTGTTTTGTTTTTTAGAGTTTATTTTTTGGTTTAGTAGTGCTATCGGCTCCATTTTAAAAAAGGTCAACGCGTCGGAGAATAATACCTCCCGGGTGACGTGGAAATTTATTCGTATTTAGACAAAATTAACCTTATGTAGCCTCACCCTCCTGTACACCCACGAGCCGCTACTGGATTAAGTTAGTTCATTTTCAAGTGGTTAATTTCGATTAACACGTAAAAATTTGACATTTGACATCCCACTCAGAACACAAGTTAGAATGGTTAATCTATTGTTTTATAGATGTCGCTCTATACAAATATTACATTTAAATCATTTTTAGATAATAAGTATTTGCCGTAGAAAAATTATAGTATGCAACTCGTTTATAAACTTTTCTAGACATTTAGTTAGGTAAGCACTCGCTCGCAAAATCGCTCGTGCCTAAATTAAATTCGTGACTAAAATGGCGTTTATCAAACTTGATTCATAATATACTATTAACTCGTTGAGGTCTTTGGGGTACGCTTTAATTGTGTTAATTACATGAAAAAAACATGCTTAAAATTAAGGTACAATATTTTTATTTCGTCCCAATATGCGTGCAGCAGCAACAAACAACATTATAAATGATGATGATGTTTGCGAGTCATAATCAGTCAAAATATGCCCGGTACCTAAATGCAAAATACACGTACGTGTGATGTTGTTTATATCATAACCCCGCACCTGATTTATATGAATTAATTTGTAACGATATTTTGTCACGCATTTGTTATGGCTTCCGAGGGATTTAATCATGCTGTTTGATATATCCTGTATAATATTAATACGTAATATGTAGGTGGGCAAATATACACCTACATTATGCAACGTTTGTTGCCTGCAGGCTGCATTTAATC
Source organism: Brassicogethes aeneus (assembly GCA_921294245.1). Classification (NCBI taxonomy): domain Eukaryota; kingdom Metazoa; phylum Arthropoda; class Insecta; order Coleoptera; family Nitidulidae; genus Brassicogethes; species Brassicogethes aeneus. The sequence goes on from OV121134.1 coordinate 55,056,455, forward strand.
GGATTTTAATTGTAATTAAAGACTTTTTTAATAAAACTACAACTTCGACTTTTAACAAAAAAAAAAAGATTTTATTGCGTTAAAAGCAGTGTTTTTTATAAATGTATATAATTTAATTTTTTGAAGTTTAATTAGAACCCATAGCTACACTGAAAGAAATACTAGGGTTAATAATTAATAAATATTTATTTGAGACGTTTTTATTTATAATAAATACAGCTAATTTGCTGTAAATCAATTTTTATAAATGTATATAATGTAATTTTTTAAAGTTTAATTAGGACCCATAGCTACACTGAAAGAAATACTAGGGTTAATAATTAATAAATATTTATTTGAGACTTTTTATTTATAATAAATACAGCTAATTTGCTGTAAATAAATTTTATTTACAAACAATATATTCTGAAATTTAATTTATTTTTTATAAAAAAAATATTTATTTGGGTAGAATTTATTTCTTATTAATATACTAAATTTGTGTCAAATAAAATCGATTATTAATTTATTGTAAAAATACGTTATATTCTTATTTAGTTAACAGTTTATTAATAATAAATATTGTTTATTAATAGTTGCCAAATTTTTATTTCGGAAATAATGATTATTATAAAAAAGTCACATTTTCTAACTATTAAATCATACTGTTTGTAAGAAATATGATATATAAATAATTAACAAATGGAATATCGTAACGCGTCGTTTTACCTCGGACGATTCACTTCACTTTAAAATGTCACATAGTGGGTGGTTCATCTTTGCTGATAAAGGTAGTGGTGGTTTGTGATCTGTTTGTGCTTTTGCATCATTTTTCATATAATAAGGAAATTTGTATTGCTTATAAACTGTTGCAGTGATTGTGTATAATAATATTTTTCTATGGTGTTGAATGCTAACAAAACAAAAATAGGTCCTTAAACATGGATGTTGACATGGACATAATAGATTCTAAACTGTTATACGGTTTAGAAGATCTGGCTAATACTTTTAAAGGTAAGTTTAAATAATAATTGATGCCTTGTTATTTCGTATATTTTGTATTGGCTGAATTTTGTAGCAGTTTGTTTCAAGATGTTTCCACGTGTTGACTATCCCATGGGATGCATTAATAATAAATAAAGTATATTTACTATAAATAAATTCACTTGTTAATTATTAATCAGATGGAGTAGATTCTTTTGAAGTATTAGCAGATATCCTGTGACGATGCTATGAATATAGTTTTAAAGGTTATATTATTATTATTTATATCTTTATTTTTTTAAGTTTATTTTTTTAATAATAGGTCTATGAATATAATTTACAAGTTTTAAAATATTGGATTTTATAAAATATATAAATATAGGTATATATTAGGGTGGGTCAAAAACAGTGTAGAGTCTACACCTCTAGAGAATTCTCACCAAACATGAGCTCTTAATTTTGATAACAAGGTCCTCCGCTTTACAATTTTCCATTTTTTCCTCAGTATTAGAAACAAAAATTTATATCTCTTCGACAACTGTTCGTTAAAAAATAATAAATTTGTATAAATTTTTGTAAAACTCAAAAATTAAATTGAAATTTTTCGAATTATTCATCAAAAACTGTTAAAATTAGTATGCATTGAAGTTTGACGCTTAATTTAATCGACAAATCATAAGAGACCATTTTTGTAGAGCAGTTAATTTCATACAAAACTATGAGTTGCGCGATTCATAAAAGATTTTTGTAAGCGAGTTATAAAACTCATAAGCAAAACAGAAATTTCTCTTAAAATAATTAAATATTAACCTTCGATATCTTTTTAACGGTGAGGTTTACGAAAAAATTGTAGGAGACCTTTTTTGTAGAGCGTTCGATTTCCTACAAGAATATGAGGAGAGTTATTTTTTAACGAACAGTTGTCGAAGAGATATGAATTTTTGTTTCTAATACTGAGGAAAAAATGGAAAATTGTAAAGCGGAGGACCTTGTTATCAAAATTAAGAGCTCATGTTTGGTGAGAATTCTCTAGAGGACTCTACACTGTAGAGTACAAAGTAAAAAAAAAATAGTCGGTGTTTTTGACCCACCCTAATATTTACCTATATTTATATATTTTATAAAATCCAATATTTTAAAACTTGTAAATTATATGTTGTCTTTAAGAACCAGGTCGATACTTTTCACGAACTTAAAAGCTTAGGCATATGGAAAGCAATTGCATATTTTACAATGTCTTGAGCTGGCTGAGCAAAATAATGGTCATTTTTTGATTAAGCACCCTACACGGCAGCAAACAAAAAAATGTATTGTTTGGGCCATCATTATTATCATTATTAATTAAAAAACATAATCCTTTACGTAGAAAATGCAATCAGCCGGCAAGATTTCTTAAAAACTACAGCAACAAATTAAAAAATATTCTATTTATTTAAAGGTTAAATAACTCTTATTCTTTTACTTTGGAATTCCCAAACAATAATATAAAATTTTTTAACAACAAAAAATATTTCTCAAAACTATGAAACTGATAAATTTGACAATTTTATTAATATATACTACTTTATTAAAAGTAAAAAGTAAGGTTAGATATTAGGCTGGTTCAAAAAAATCAACTATTTTTTTTTCCTGAAATTTCTCACTGAAATATGTTCACGGTACCAAAAAAAGACACCTGTAAAAAGTTTTTTACTAAAAACCGGAGCTCTTAATTTTAATATTTAGAGGACGCGCATCGAGAATTTCCATTTCCCATTTAAATAACATGGGAAATTTTGTTTTGTTTATTTATAATTTTCTAGCTCACAAATTAATTAACAGATTTTTAAGATATATTCTTGTGGGAAATTGCTCTACAAAAAATGTTTCCTATCATTTTTCGATAAACCAACGAGTTCAAAAGTTAAATTTCATAATTGCATTTTTTACTTCAATTTTAGGCAAATTCCTAGTTAGTTATTATCAAATATAAAAAAATCATTCAAAAATCTAAATTATTATTATTATTATTATCAAATATAATAAAAATCAAAATTACTATGTTCAATAAGCACTGAAACACCTACTATTTTAAGAATTAATTACATTTTTTTTTGATCGATTAAAATCCTTTTTAATGAATTCTTTCCAGAAATAGTAGGTGTTTCAGTGGAATTAATTTAAAAGGCTTATTGAACACGGTAATTTTGATTTTTTGAATGATTTTTTTTATATTTGATAATAACTAACTAATAAATTTGCCTAAAAAAAGTAAAAAATGCAATTATGATATAAATTTTACTTCGACTTTGAATATATTTTGACCTCGTTGGTTTATCGAAAAATGATAGGAGACATTTTTTGTAAAGCGTTCAATTTCCCACAAGAATATATATCGCGCATAAAAATTTGCTAATTAGTTTGTGAGCTAGAAAATTATAAAGAAACAAAACAAAATTTCCCATGTTATTTAAATGGGAAATAGAAATTTTCGATGCGCGACCTATAAAAATATAAATAGGTATATAAAATATATAAAATATAAATTATATAAATATTTATATAAAAATTAAGAGCTCCGGTTTTCACAGGTGTCTTTTTTGGTTACCGTGAAAAAATTTCAGTGCAAAATTTTAGAAGAAAAAAAATTGTTGATTTTTTTTAACCAGCCTAATCTAATTGATATATTTAACAGAAGCAGAGACATATGTCAGCTTATTTTGTTTAGTATTTTTGTTACATTGTTACATCCGTTGTAGCTTATTTTTGACACCTGTTACTTGAATCTTCAATTTGACATGTGTCACCTGAAAAACGACCAGTCACATTAAAGTTTAAGAATTTTTTTTTAGCTCCTAGGCGAAAAGCAAATATGAAATTTATATATCTATAATAGTAGTGGTATATTACAAAAAATATGCCCCACCTTGGAAATTATTGTGGAACCTTCAAAATTGTGATTTGTGGTTATCCTAACTTATAAATAATCTATACAAAATTTAAAAAAAATGCAAAGAGGTAAGGTAAACTTTTTTCATTATTGTGTTTCCTTTGACTTGGAATAACCCGAGAGTTAAGATGCATCCAGTAGTCAATACGGAAGTTTTAACCCTAGAGCGGGCGCGTCCTATAATGTTTCATGAGTGGGCGCGTGGTGCTAATATGCTACCAGCTGTAAATTATAGTTTTATATTGTTTTAGCAGTAAATACTATAAATAAAGTCTAAATAATTAATTTTATATGTTTATTAAACATTTAAATATTATATCTATTAAACATTTATATAATATATTTATATTTTACAAAAATAAAAAAGTTAGTCATCTTCATCATTTTGAACTAAATATGTTTTAATTTTGTAACACAGAATTGTACTTTCACTATGCTCTTCACAAACGAAATTATCACATTTGTCACAAAATACTATTTTGTGACCAAAGTGATTTTGAAAATAGTACAACGTCCCCGCTTTTTTCTTCGTTCACCTTGTTTTTTTATTACTTCTACAGGTTTGTAACGCTTTAGAAATAATTAAATATGTGAAGGTAAAACCGAATTTTAGACCTTTTGCCCTAAAATAAAGTAAATAGAATAAAATACCTACACATTTTTGGTAAGCTAATAATAATAATAATTACAGTTATTATTATATTTATAAATGTGTTAGGAATGCCAATAATAATAATAATAATATTATTCAGAAACTCGTAAATGATATTTTTTAGCAATATTAAACTAGTAACAACAGAAAAAATAGCACAATTAAAAAAGAATCAACTAAAAATATACTTACATCATTAGGCGCGTGGTAGCAAAATTGCTCCAATTAAATTTAAACCGCTGTAGACAAACACACTAACAAAATTTAAACCAAAAAAACTTAATTAACCCTTTGTCATCAATATCTAGGAAGATACTAAGCAATATAAAACAAATAAAACACTTGTTCATGCCTCACGCCCTTATTAAGTATTATTGGTAGCACATTTGCACCAACGCGCCCGCTCGAGGGTTAAAATCAGAAATGATCAAACAGAAAGATGTAGTCGTTTCCTTCGTTGAGTCGATCTATTGTTATTTGATTGATAACTTTACTAAATGTTTTTTACTTAAAAAACAGGAATAATTATTTTTCCTATATTTTAATAACATATATGTTATTAAAATAAAAAATATTTGAAATTTGATGAGAAATCTCCATAATTAAGAATAATTTAATTAATTAATTTAATCTTCAAGCGTTCTTTAATTTAAACTTTATTATTGTCCATTCACATTACTAAAGGAACTGATTAAAGCCTAGCCCGTAATTCGGGCCAATCGTATTTTTACCTTTTACCAGATATAAATAAACTTACTTTCTAATAATTATTATTATTATTTTAAGTTTTATTTATCGTTTAACAGTGAAAATTATGCCTTAAAGATAAAATGTTGTATGCCATGCGGCTGAGAATTTTCTTTCTGTGCTTCGCTCAATTGTAGGCCTTCGCTACGCGTCGCCCTTTAAAGTTTGAGCTCAGCACAAAAAGACTCACTTCTAACCTACTGACATAAATACATACTATCTTCAAATAAAAAACCTCCTGGGCTTTAAAAATAATTTAGACCAATGATCGAGTAAAGTTTGGACCAATAAAAAGGTTCTACTGTCAGATCTAATCTAACCTTACTTTTTTACTTTCACGAGACATCTTGCAGTCAAACAAACGCGTCCAGTGAAAAGGTATGAGAATAAAACCATTAAAAAGTTACGAAATATTATAAAACCTTTTGATGAGGAAATTTCGAAAGTAACCATAATTAATTTAGTAATAAAATGAAGTCGTGATAAAAGTTAACTTATTGCCTACCGAAAAACTTAAATTGACAAAAAATTAGGGCACTAATTTCTCGACGCGGAATTAACCCCAATTTCATCCTTGCACTAGGCTGTGTGTGCCCGGCAATTAAGATTATTTAAATCCCGGTTAAAAATTTCTTGCAATTTGTTTCAGCTAAACGCAAAAATTACGTTATCTAAAACGGCAATTATACCCGTGAGACCGAATTTGCGGCGCACATTTAAACCTTAATTAGTAGGGTCGAGTTCGGTCAGATAAGCCATTTTTTCATAGGCCATTTGTTTTATTTACCCTTCTACAAGTTGCTAAAAAGGTGCCTACTTTTTTGGACAGTTTTTGAACTACCTTTGTATTTTTTTATGAAACGCCTACAAAAGCTGTTCTTTAATAAGTTTTGACTAAACAGACTATACACAAATGGGTATTCCTATAGGTATTACCATGATTTTTTAAAATAACTTAATATAAGGGTGATTCTACAAAAGTTGGACAACTTGATGTCATCAGTCAATAGTGTAGGTTTTTAATATTTTTTGTAAATATTTTAGTATATTACAAAAGATCTAGGTTTTTTTTACCTTGTCCACCCAATTTTAATTTATTTTTTCAAAAGCACGTTTGTAAGAAAAACATAATTAATATTCAAAACATCAGTACCTTGGCGTGTCACAACTCCTGAATCAAATATTTGATTTTATTTTAAAATATATTCAATTTATCTTAAATTTTTCAATTTCACTACAAACTATAAAACAATAAATAATGTATTTTTTATATTTTATCATAGATTCAAATAATAACAATTTTTAAAAAATTGATAATCTTTACTCACTTTTACACGTCAGTTCTGTGTCCAATGTTAAAATTCAAAATTCCTGCGAAATATTGAAGTTTAAACGTCAAGTCCTCGTTTTAACTCAAGTGTTAAAAAATTACCTACATAGCCCGCCCTTTGCACGACAGTCATCTTGAAAACAATGCAAGCGGCGAAGTTGTGGTGAATGCACGCATAGTTCCAGTCAAAATTTCAGTAGTGTGGTGAGTAATTATTTTCTTACGTATATATATTTCATTGTAATTTATATAAGGCTACATGTGATTTGTTGATAAGTAGCATCCACTAATAAAAAATATAAGTAAAATACTTAATTCCGAATTATAATCTCAAATTTGTATCCGTTTCGTCAGTTCCATGTTCGATGTTTCGGTTATCTTTTTTTCGCAAACTTCAATTTAAATTCTGCTTGCGCAGAACTTGTTTATTTAATGCCATTATATAAATTTGGTGTGGATCCCATATCTAATATATTAGAGTGTGCCCCAAGATTAGTTAGGTTGACCAAAAATGTCACAAGAAACGGAAAGTGGGGTGTTATTCTTTAATGTTTAGGCAACTTAAAACTGCAAAAATTAAAATCTGGTCTGATCCTTATTTTGAAATATTTGATTTTTTCTAAAAGACACCGTGTAATATTAAGGTTTAAGGCATTTCAACTTTAAAATGCACTTTAGATTAAGTTTAAACTACAAAATGCATATAAAAATCAAGTCGCCTATGGTGTCATATTATTGCAAAAACAATTGCTTCTTTTTGAGACATCGCTTCTGTCAAATAGCGCTATTGCTAGCAGCGTGCTTGTCAAAAATGTTTTGGCGTCCTTACAATTATTATTAAAAATATAAATAATAATTTAGTAATAAAAATAAAATAATATAATAAATAATGAAAATCGCAGAAAAGTGTGTGGATGTTGTGGCAGCAAAATAATTTTTGGAAATAAACCCGTCAGCCAGTTCTGTATAACAAGTAAGTTAGAAAGCTTAATTAAAGTGTGGATAAATAAGGATTTTGATGTAAAAAACGAAAAGTGCCCAAACTCTATTTGTGGATCTTGCAGATTAACTTTGTTGGAAAGAGATAAAAATAATTTTTGCCATGTCCATTTAATTTTGCTTCTGTTATATTACAAAAAGAGACACGCCAAAATACACTCACATGTGAGTGCCAAATATATCTGTGTGCTAGGAAAAAAACCCACATTTCAGTCACAAAAGGAAGGGGTCGTTCAAGACATTTTGAAGAAAATAACTGTCCAGTTCGTAAAACAGAAAAAATATCGGTTTCTACATGCAAATTTTGTTTTAAAAGGTTGGGCAAAGGTATAAGGCACATTTGCAACTACACTCAGGCACGTGAAAATATAAAAAAATCAATAGAAACATTGCCAATAAAAACAGGAACAAGTGTTTAGTTCTACAATTAAGCGTTTGCGCTCTAAGCAAACAGGTAGCAACATTTCAAACCAGAACTCTTCTCAAAATAATTTTGAAATAAAACTATCAACTGGAGGTAAACAGGCTAAAATAATAATTAATCCTGTCAATAAAAAAAAGTTGAGTTTTGGCAAGATAGACTGAATCAATATCAAATTCACAGTGGTTCAAGTTCAAATCAAATGAGAATTTTGACCAACTTTTTAAGGTCCAATGCCGGAAAAAAATCAGTGCCTAAAAACTACAGAAATAGCGTTAAAGAAAAATCACAAATTTTGCAGTCTATTTACCAAAGCGGAACTTATGAATTTGAGATTGACCATGGCAGAAAAGAAAAAAGACCGGCAATTTGGGCAGATGCAGAAGAGCTGGTGAATATGGTTATTGAAGAAAGAAGACATATAGGAAAGATCAAGATCATGGCAGATGGTGGGCAAGGATTTTTAAAAATTTGTTTATCTCTCATTTCAGAGAATTACTGCCCAGAAGCAAACAAAATTTTAATAGATGAAGAAAAAGAAAATGAATGTTTAAAAAAAATAACTACGTATGAAGAAGGTGGAACGGTTTCAAAAATTGCAAAGATTACTGGTGTTTACAAAGTAATTTTACTTTGTATTGTCCCTCAAATAAAAGAAACCTATCAAAATATAAAACGTCTTATGGAGCTAATTAAAATTAATAAAATTTCGTTTATTTTTGTATCTGACTTAAAAGTCGTTTTATTAGTCAATGGATTGCAAACTGCCACCTCCTCCTATCCATGTCCATTTTGTCTTGTCGTCTGCAAAAATTACGTTCACAAATTGTAACAGAGCAACAACAAAAAAGTGAAAGTACCTGTAGAACTTATGGAAATCTAAAACAACATTATGAAAAATTTTGCTACTCTTTAGACAAAAATAGGAAAAATGCAAAAAATTATTGCAGTGTGATAAATTGCTCTTTGTTTCAAGAAGAGGACTTAAAAAAAGTTTTGGAAAAATGTGTGATTCCCGAACTCCATATTTTACAAGGATTCGTTAATCATATCTTTTGGGATGGTTTAGTTCCCATTTTAGGAAAAGATGAAGCGCTTAAATGGCCAAAAAAACTAAATTTAAAAGTTATCAAGGCGACTTATTTGAAGGCAATGACGACGGTGGACGAGTGGTTAGTGCTACTGACTACAAGCCGGAGGTCGTGGGTTCGAATCCCACCAGGGGTATGGCTGTTTATTTGTGTTTGTCCTATTGTGTAATAGTCCTTCGGAGGGGACTTTAAGCCCGCGGTCCGTTCCTACACCTAACCCGCACAAGCCATTCAGTTGGCTTATGGACTTCTTAAGAAGTAAGGGTGGAACTAAAAGAGCACTTTTGTATATAATGCATGCCGAAAACTTTTTAATGGTGAAAAAACTGCACTACACCTTGTACCAATTATTGAATCGCAAAAGCCTTTGATAAAATTGTCGAAATGTGCTTTTCTTCAAAAAGAAAGAGTAGCTTTGATGAAATTTTAAAATCCATAGATAGACTGAAAAAAACATATGCGGCAACAAATCTTTCATATACATTAAAAATCATATACTTAATCATAGAACATCTTGAAGAATGCTTGAGACATCTGGATAACTCGGAGGGTCTGGTGCTATGGTCGGAGCAGCCAGGGGAGTCACTTCACCGAGAATTTATAAAAACTTGGAAAAAGTACAAAATTAATGACATCGATAATCCGAATTATGAAAGAAATTTGGCCAAGGCAGTAGTCGAATTTTCATCATTACATTTATAAATAGCTTTTGTTGATTATTTTGTTGTTCTTGATTTTGATTGCTTTGTAAATTTATAAATTACTTTTAATTTTCTTCATTAAAAACTATTTTAAAATTAATATTGGTTTGGTTTTTTTATAAAAATATTTTTATTTTTTTATGCGTCTTAGCCGGGCGTAAATATGTTCCAATTATTTTAATTTACAGTCCTCTAAAAAACGGTACTGAATTTATTTTTAAACATTTTCACAATAATTCTAATAACTTTATTTATTTACCTTTAAGTTATACAATAAAAACAGATATAGAAAAAAATAAAATGGATGCCCATATTTAACACATAACAAGGTAAAAAAAAGTAAAAGGAAGAAATACAAAAAACTAAAATTTTTTTATAAAAGGATCAGCTCTGATTTTGTTTCATATAGTTTTAAATAACAAATATAACCAAGAATCAAACCTTACTCTCAGTTTTCTGTGACATTTTTGTTTAACTTAAATATCATTGGGGCACACTGTGAATAATTGAGATATCGGTATACCCAAAATCCTATGTTACAAGGAACGATTACGCCATAAACGGAGTTTCGTTTCTATATACGAGTCCCTGATTTAAAGTATTTATTAACAAAATATATTTATATTCAATCAGTTCATGGCTTAAGCACTTAAAAATGATTTAGACCAATCGGTTATTTATGGCCAAGGCCGTAAAAATGTATTATGTACTTTAGACCAATAAAAAAATTCGACTTCTGTCAGATCTATCTAACATCACTTTCTACTTTTAATAATTGTAACTTTTATGTACGAGGTGTGTTTAGAAAATAACGGGAATTGTTAAATTTCGCGGGTTCGGAGGGTCCGGTTGTCATAAATTTATTTTTATTATCTTGGTATACATGCCCCCGAAGTATGATAAAAACTTTAGCTGTTTTCATTGTTTACTTTATCTGTGGCAGCCGCTAAGGTTAGACGTGTTTTATGAGCGATTTTTCGTTCGTTAAAAGAAATGGATCAAAGAATTTGTATCCAATTTTGCTTAAAAAATTAAATAAATTCTGTGAAATGTTAACAAAGGCCTATAGTGAGTCTGCTATAAGTAAAACAAGAGTTTACAAGTGCTATAAGAGTTTCCAAGATGGCCGTGAAGACGTTGAATATGACGAACGCCTCGAACTCACAAGCACATTAACAACCGATAAAAACATGGAAAAAGTGAAAGAAATGGTTATAAACCATCAGAGAAGTCGCTGATGATGTTGGTATATCAATTGGCTCATCTCATAAAATTTTTTCGAATGTTTTGGGTATGAAACGCTTGGCAGCAAAATTTGTTCTAAAATTGTGCCTCTGTCTGACTTTTTCCTATTTCCAAAAATAAAGAGAACCTTAAAGGGCCGTCGTTTTGCAAGCATTCACAGAAAAAAATCTATATATAACATAGTACCAAGAACAGCGCTGTCATTAAAATTGAAGCAATCTAAATTGTTATTTGCTCAATTAATTACTATTAAACCAAAATAGGGAAATATTTTGCCTAAATGTCAAAGAATTTATTGCGTTAAATGTATACATAGTATACATACAATAGTAACGTTATTAAATAAATTAAATTAGTATTTAATGCAATAACATTCTACCATTCTAACAAATAAATATCAATATGAATATCAATAGATTTAGGAGCGATAACTTTTGTTGTTAATTTAAAAACAGTAAACGATTATAAACCAAACTACCTATTGGTATTATATTGGTATTATAGGAACTGTTATTCAGGAATACGGATTACAAGAGCCCATTGGTTTAATGGCTCACCCATTCATGCTATGCTAGCTTTTTTTCTGTGTAGATGACATTAAAAGCGCATCGCTGAAAGAACTAAAGCCTATCCCAAAGATCGAGTTTTAGAAGTGTTTCGAGTATTGGAAGAAGAGCTGGCACATGTGCATAATATCCAATGGGGACTATTTTGAAGGCGACAACATTAATGTAGACGAATAAATAAATATTTGTTTCAAAAAACGAAAATTTCCGATATTTTCTGAACACACCTCGTATGGGTATGGGTTTATCAGTCTCTGGTTAGGTTCCAGTTAGTCTATATTACAGTTAAATTCTTTATCGATTGTTGTGAGAACAATGGTATGCATGGAAATTATCTGCTAGATAACTAACTGCAACTTTAACTGGACATTGATAAACCGGCCCTTAACAAATAAAACTGCCTTGAAAGTAATATGTTGTATTTAATTCGACCAATAAGTGCCCTTTGCTTAATTGTAGGTGTGCGCTACTCCTAATGACATAAATAACTATTAAATAAATCGGGTGTAAGTTAAACGATTTTGAAAAAAATTACAATATTAATGAAATTTTCTCCCTTAAAAATGATTCTAATGCATAAATAAAAACAGCAATGAGGCCTTCCAATTACAAATTTAATGGTTTACGTCTAGGATATAAATGGTGTTTTAAATTGTGTCTGGCGAAAAAAAGTAAATAATATAAAATAAAAGAGGAGCGGAAATTTTAAAATAATTCTGCACACAGAAGTGTTGCAAGCGGGCAAATTTAATTTCAAAACACGTAATTCCTTAATCTAATACAATGTATTTATTGTTTGGATTGCGTTTGTTTTACAAACATTTGTTGTCTTATACACGTTTTATGCATTATACAAAGTTCACACAATAAAGATTCAGAAGGTAAATCTAAATGAATTATTTTTAAAAGATTTAATTTTGGCTAAAATTATACAATAGAGCAAAACGTACAAACGCAGAAGAAATTACATATCTGTATCTACTTATATTATATAATATTGGATTTTTTCAACATTATAAATTCCCTGCCTAACAACGGGAATAATAAACTCATTACTCACGTTGTTGTTAGGCTTCGATTGGCTGATTTCAATATTCACTGTGATTTGAACCAATCTGGTTTTAAATTGGGAGACGTTTATAAAAAGGAGGATATTTATTTTTTTTAATTATTTAATTATCTACTTATTGGAGTAGATAATAGTATATTATGTATCAGGTTTAAATTAATGAGTGTATATAAAAGTTTATAAACGAGGTGCATATTACAGGGCTCCCACACCTCCTAAAATTCATTCCTAAAATTTGGCTTAAATCTTAAAAACCCCTAAAATTCTCCTAAAATTGCCATCAATCTCCTAAAACTCCTAAAAAATAAATATAAGTAGGCCAACTTGACTGCGTTTAATTAAGGTAGTTGTGCTAAAAAATTTCTTTTTAAAAAGTAATTTAAAAAAGGGTTCCAGTTTATTAAATTCTTTTTAAAATGATATAGGTATCACAACCTACATTTTTTACAAACAACAAAATATGCCATAAAACAAAATCCATGTAGTAGCTTCTAGACTTCTACAAAATTGTCATTTTTAGCCATATTTCGTTAATTTTTGACAAAAATATACCGTGTTATATATCAAACAAAAGGACTTTTAATTTTCTTTTAAATGATAGCTAAAATAGTAAACAATCTAAAGAATGTTTTGCTGTATCATGCACTTTATATTTTTTCTATTATGAGATTTTTTAGTAACAATAACATTACAATTATTGTTAGTTTTTAACTAAACTATTAAATTTTTTTTTCAAAATTTAAATATATTATCATTAAACTTTGGCCTACTTTTTTAGCCATATCTATCGACGCTTTTTTTTTAAATAAAATTAAAAGTGTGGTGAAATTTCTACTTGTAGAAAAGTAGTAATTTTACCTCACTTTTCATTTTATTAAAAAAAAAACTCGTCGAGCGATTTGGCTAAAAAACTAGTCAATATAACTTATTTGTACAAAAGAAGTGATATTTATTTATATTTTTGTTAAAAAGAATTACTTATTTTTTTCTTATTTTTTATGTACAGTGTAGAGTTTTTTATTTTATTAAATAAATTCATTTGCATACTTTTTTCTCCTAAAATTCTCCAAAAAACCTCCTAAATTCCTAAATAAAATTTGTAATTTAACCGTGGGAGCCCTGATATTATACTTTTACTACGACAAATGCTTATTATTATCTTAAAATGATTTAAATCAAATATTTGTATAGAGCGCCATCTATGAAACAATAGGGGAATCTGTGTGCCACCGTCAAATGTCAAATTTTTATATTTTATAAACACAGATTATAAAGGTTATAAATCGTATTCCTTGAAAATGAACAGTTTTTCACAGTAAAAGTAAAGAAAATGTTTTTTCTACTCCCACCTTTAAAACGACCTTTATCGTACATGTTTCCATGACACTAAGTGACCTTTTAAATACACATTGACAAGTTGTGGCTTTACGGCGCTTTAGTTACGGGCTGAAGTTAGCAACAGATTTTTAGTCACGGGCTGAAGTTAGTTTTAAGTTAGTTGACATTTGTCAAATGTCATACAATCGTTAAAATAAAGTGCCTTTCTTGTAAAATAATACTAAATGTGAAAATTATTTTATTATCTCAATACAAAAATACAAAAATATTAAATAGTTTCTCATCGCCAATATTTGAAAAGTTTATATGAACATTGTACCTACTGACCTTTTAATTTTTAATTAATTATTATTAATATACTATTATATACTGGTATACTAATTATGTGTGTCGTAAGGCTAAGAAATAAGTGTTTTGTACTAAAATCAAAGTTTAAAGGCTGACGCTTAGCGGAGTCCTAAAATTGACTTTCCAGCCGAATGGCATACAACATACAAGGTATACTTTTGTTTGTTAAACGATATATAAAACGTACAATTATAATAATTATAATTAATAAAAGCAGAAATTACAATTATAATAATTAATAAAAGCAGAAATTACTTTACCCGATTGCTATAAAATTTACACCAGGTAAAGTCTAAAAACTAAAGTATTAAGACTTTAAGTGTAGACCAATCTTCTATGTCCTAGTTAGTAAAAACCTTCTAGGCTGTAAAAATAATAATTTTATTTACTGTCTAGGAGGTTTTTCAGTTAAAGACAATAGTAGATAATGGACCGGGCGGGAAAAGTTCATATTATAGCCGAGCATACATTTCACTGCCGAGGGCCAGCCGAGGAAGTAGATTGTGTGCATGTCAAAATACAAAAATAAAAAAATAGTGTAATTAATTTGTAAACCAGTTTAATTAGTATGAGTATGAGTATAAGAGACGTATAACCGGCCCCATTGCCTCATCACTCCCGGACCCCGTACCCTATGTTTACTTACGCCGATTTTTGTTCGCCCCCAGCAACTGCACGGCTTCACCCGTGTTTGCAGGGTGTGAATGTCCATTGCGTTTCGTACTGTCCCCTATTTGGGACCCGAGAGCAAAATGCCAATAGTTTTAATAGCCATTCCCGGGTTCGCCGAGCCGATGCTATATAGGGTATAAAGGAGGAAGGATGGGAGGGATAGACATTTGTTGGTGTTTGGGGGACAATTACGTCGACTTAAATCTAAGTACGACGCGGAATCTCCCTAGACCAGGCAATTAGTATTACTCCAAACATTTGGGATTACTATTTGGAGTTGGGGAGTTGTTATTTCGCTGCAGGGGTATAGTTTTCGAGTCGTGGTCTATGTTTTCTTCGTTATTGTTATTGTCCTGGTCAGATTGTTCCTGCACTTGGTAAAGTGTGTCAGTTGTTTTATGTATTCAGCCATGACGGACGCTACCATTTGACCAAAATCTTGTCAAATATTTAAAAAAAAATGCGTAAAACTAAAACTAATTTTAAAGCTAATATTAAAAATTGAAAGTGGAGATGAGGTAAATAAAATAACATATAAAATAATTATCTGACATTTAGGGATTCCAAGATTTTACTTTTTAAACTTAGATGACGGACGCTACAAAAAATGGAAGTGGAATAAATTTATTTTATGTTTCACCTGAATATTAGCAAATTGATAAGGGATTAAATTTAAACTTTATTATAATATATTAAGCATTTGACTAGATAAATGTATTTTATTTTTATTTTGTATTTAGTTTAATAGATAATTTATAAGTACATGAAATATGTGATGATGGACGCTACATGACGGACGCTACAATACAACACACGATTCGTAACTGGAATTTCTTGTTTGAGCGGTTTGCAACGAATTGGAGCTTAATTTCATAAAAAAAGTGTTTTGATTGGATAAAAGGAATCATCTTAACATTACCCCACCTTTTATCCAGCATCTATCTATCTCTTTTATATTTTCAACATCCTCAGCACTAACATATATTAAGTTAATAGTAGATAATTGCCCTTTGGCACGTTCAAAGAAGTCATGGGCATTTGACAGCTCAATATTTTTACTTCTTACGTCTCGCCAAACCGTCCTTTTTACCACGCCTCACAGCACCCTTTCCGTGACTACTGTCAAAAAAGTTCCATTCAACACTAGGCAGGTTGAACTCTACATCATTTTAACACAAATTTAAAAGAGTATATTTATTTTTAAATTGGGCAGCGCTGCCGTCTGAAAAGATCACTGTTTTGCATAAATGTTGTAATAGATGGGAATAATTAAAAATTTCTTGAAGAAATACATAAACTGCGTACTTGTCATGTCCCATGTAGTCGCTTATAATGGCAATAGAAAAGGTCTGCTGTGGTGTCCAGACAACACAAGTAAATATTGTTACTTGTTTTTGAGACCAGTGTGCCGATTGAATTTTATTTTGAGACACTAGCGAGTAGTTCTCAGCAAAGTCAATTTGCACTACAAGAACTTTATCTTCGGCAAGATGAACCTTTTGTTCATCAAAATACCGTTCTTGCACCCTTTTAACAAAACAGTGAATTTTAAACAATTTAAGTCGTCTCTCTAGCGTTTTGATCACTGAAAAAAGCGTAGCTTCTGTAACTTGGACCTTATTATCTTTTCACTGCTTGTACTTAACAAGTATGTCGTCCAAATCCAAAAATATTTAACTGGAATCAAAGCATGTGAAATGTCATAATCGCAATTCTCACAAGTTTTTGTCATACACTGTTCTTCATCTATATTGCAACACATTTGTTTCAGGAAATCAGTATTGCTTTTCGGAAACTTCAAAATATTATTTTGTATTGCCTCAATTAAAAAATTAAAATTCGCGTGATAGCGACATACACACACGTTATGCGGCATTTGTGATGATAACAGAACGTTCTTGGGGCGCAACTGGTAAAATTTAGTAATCTGAATATTTGTATCTGGGAATTCTTGCTTAAATAGTGCAAATGCCTCCTTAATCGTCATTATAAGATGTCTTTTTTGTAAAGATTCTCTCTTACCAGTAATTGGATTTTTGACACTTTTTGTGTCTCTTTCCTGGGGCCTGTCTGCTAACATCATCACGTAGGTAAAAAATATTGACAAGTCTAACATCTTCAGTAGATGTAGTAAGTCCATGAATTATTGTGGGCTTCTCGTCACGCAACTTTTCGGGGATAGTTTGTAAAGCTAACTTCTGCACTACAATTTTTCTTTTACGAGGACTTCCTGGTAACATATTTTTTAACTTTTTTAAAGCTTTACCCAACGTTTGAGGACATCTGTAAGGACTATAAGACTGCTCAATATTTTGTCTCATTTGTTTAATCTTTGATCTGTAAAGCCTCATTCTTTCAGTAACTTTTAATTTCTCAATTTTTCGTAAATGACTATCAAACTGCAACTTTTCTTTTTTCTTTACTCTTTCAACTTTTTTTCTTTCGGCATCTTTTTTTAAAAGTGCAATTCTTGTAATTTCGTCACTTTTAATTTTTTCTCGATAACTTTGCGCGGCAATTCTTTGTTTAATGCGCTTTTCCTTTTGATCTGTAAAAAATATTCCACCGTTATAAAAATCCCTCGAAAAATCTTTAAACAAGGTTAGAATGAGCATTTGTGTGTTTTTAATTTAGTCTAATTTAATCGTAAAACAAGATAAATGAAAAATCTTAAAAAATATTACTTAAACATTAAAAAAAAAAATTGATTCTTGACATAATTAAAAAAGCTTAATATACTGACAAGAGGCAAAATGTGTGTTTTTAAAAATAAATAGTTTAGTCAAAAATTATTTATCTTTATTAAGAAATATTAAGTATTACATCTTTTTGATGACGGACGCTACACTAACAACATAAAATAAATAAAGTTAATAAAAAAATACTACTTATAAGGATACCCATTTTGATTTACAAAATCGTCACCAAACACTCTGATAATTAATATTTTAACTAAATAAATATTTTATGTTTTGATTCATTTTGTTAGGATGCGTTCGCATTAAGTAAAATATTGTTTTAAGGGCCTAATAATGGAAAATATATTATTTTTTTATTAGATATGTAAAATATAAATTTAGACTACGTGCACAATATTTCAAATTAAAGGTATTGCATATAAACAATTTTAAATTGTGCTCCTTAGTTTCAATATGTCTGGAATGGCTGTATTATATTTAAATACATTACTTTGGAATTTGGAATTTTGGTCTTGGACGTATGGTCTAATGTCTCTAAGTTTGTCCTAGTCTGTGTCCCCAGGCAGTTTACGTTGTGTTTTTCAAACAATTTGTTGTCTATAATGTTAATTGTAGATTCCCCCTTTTTCTTGTTTAATTATTGTAGTTTAATTAGTAGAAACTAAAATCGTATAATCTAAAAGTATATAGATTTAGAATCTATAGGTAATGACTAATATTTTGATTTTTATTATAAATATTTAATGTGTTCACAATTTATTAAAAATAATTTATTTGAAATATTGTTATTTTTGTTACAGGTAAGAGCACATCGAGAGAAAAAAATAAAGTGTGAGTAATTACCAAACATTTCTGAGACCTTATAGTTTAAAGATAGTTAATAACTACCTCATTTAGTACAGTCAATCTGTAATAATTTTCGGTAAAAATTTACCATAGTAATTTTTTTAGCATGATAATTTTTGGGCTTATAACGTAAAAACTCAATTTTTCTTTGATTTAATCTTTCTTGAAAATGGTAAGTAAATTTTGTGAACGAAAAATGTAGGGGAAATTGTTTCCTGGGTCGATGCTCTAGGACAAACATTTAAAAGTAGGCTTTTTTATTAGCCCCAAACGGTTCATGCAAAAAAATAACTATGCACAATTTTTTCCGAAAACAGCGTTTTTTTCCCGAAATATTGACTTCACAAATAATTGATTTTTTATTTTTTTCCAAAAAAAATTAACTAACTAATTTTTGTAAGGAAAATCTAAAAATTAGCCAAAGATATTTATTGAATTTGTATATCGTGACTAAAAACATTGTCTTTTATAAGAAATACCGACTAAGGTTTAAATAAAACAATACGATCTTCTACTGTTTCACGACTTTAGCATAATTAATTTGCGTCGCACATCGTCAGGTTGGAAATAATCCTGATTACACTTGAATCTAATAAATATCGTTGCTTCTACTAATTAAAATTATTTTCCTGTTTTTGCATCCTTTTGTTGATTAGGCATCGTTTGATCTTCCTTTATTAATTATAATCCATTCAACATGCCAAGGGATTATTAATAATGTTCTCTAAGAGGGATACCTAAAAGTTTCAAAACTTAATTTTTATTATTTTATTTAAAGAGTTTTTAATTTATATTATTATTAAATTTTTTTTACAGTTTGGCCATTTTTCCTCTGAAAAAATTTCAAACTATTAGACTTAATTTGGTGCAATTACATTTTTTATGTATAAAAATTGTTATTATTATTTATATATGTATATATATATTATATATATACTATATGTATATTGGGGTGGTCGTTTAAAATTAAATATAAAAAACGCCCCCTAAAAAGATTCGTTTTGATGAAAAAACACTGGGATTTTTTTTTTATTAAAAACAACACGTGCCTCAAGACGATCTAAGTTAATTTTTTGGTAATCATGTCTTTTATGAAAATATGGAATAATAATTTTTTTGAGATCTAGATATTAAAATTACGTTTGTACTAATTTAGTTTTAAAATAAAAATATCAATTTGAACATCTTTCATTTTTTTATTTAATAGACCAAATCAACTGGGAAAAATTTTGAATTTAAATTTTTGTCCATTGTTATTTCGATTAATTATTGTTTTTTTATTGATTTGGGTTCTATAATTATTTATATTTCGAATAAAATTTTATTTTTCATAAAAAATTCCCAAAAGGCACGTGTTTTTTTTAATTGAACAAAAATAAAAATTCCTAGTGTTTTTTCATTAAAACGAAGCTTTTTAGGGGTCGTCGCAAAAAATTACGACCACCCTAATATATATACCGGGTGTATCTAAGAATAGGCGCACCCCTGTAACTTTTTTATTTATAAAGATAGACACTTGAAATTTAGCATGGTTAATTAGGATATAAAATGCCACTTAATAGAGTACAAAATGAATTTTTTGAACTTCCGGTTTCGCCGGAAATGATACCAACTTTCGATTTTTAAATGGAATGCCCTATATATTTTTAGATATTTGGAATCCTGAGAAAATTCTGAGTCAGGCAGAATCCTCAAATGGACCTTTTGACGTTTCGTCATCAGAAAATCTATCATCATAAAGATCAATCTAGAGTGCTTTGAACTATTTGAGAAAAACGAATTTTGACAAGTTTAGACTGCTGGGAATAGCTGAATACAACCAGGGCCGTCTTTAACCTATTGGAGGCCCTGGGCATGTTAGGATAATGGGGCCCCTATGACTTTGACAGAACACTATTTTGTTAGAATAGACAAAGAAAGTAGATAAACAAGGTTAAATATTACTTTTTATTAACAATCACATGAAACGAATAGATAAATGATATTACATATTACTATATTAAGTCCACAAAAGTAACTTTTTTAACATTTACAGATTAGTTCTTAAAAATCTATGCTCTTTAAAGAGGAACCCTTCTAGATTTGCAAAAGATGGGCAAAATCGTTAATCACTTCTTCAAAATCTATGCTTTTTAGCACATCAGATTCTATGGACATCAGCGACAAACTGGTTAATCTCTCTTGAAGCATTGTACTTCTTAATTCATTTTTAATTCTTTTTAATTTGGAGAAGGAGCGCTCTCCACTGCAGTTAGTTACCATCATGCTTAAAAGGATTTTCAATGCGATTTATACATTTGGAAATGTGTCTTCAATTTTATTTTCTTTCAAAAGTTGATATATTTTTAATATACAATCCTTATTTTCACTGTCATCAATTTTAAGTATTTTGTTATTGATTGATCGCCAGTTATCGACAGACATTGTATATTTTGAAACCAAACCCAATATATTGGGTTTAAGTTCAAATTAATTTAGGGAAATTCTGTTTCAAAACTGAAAAGTGTAAGGTATTGTAAGGGTTCAGTATTTTAATACGTTCTACAAATTTATTTTTGAATAAGTTTGGAATTTTAAATTGTGTGGTAAAATGTAAAAATCGTTGCAACAGAGGTAAAAAAAAAACGAACGGTTAGGTAGAGAAATTACAAAGTGTCGTGACCGAAATTTTGCCTGAAATGGGAAAAATCTGTTTACCAGATGAGACGAAAAGGACATCGAAACTTGATAAGGGAAGAAAATAAAGGGGCAGAACGTTCTCCGAAGTCTTAGAGAACGCATCGTTTTCGTGAATCTTTGCTAAAACCATAATTATTGTAAAATTCTGTGTAAACAATTGTTACGAGTGTTTGTGTATTCTCCCAGGTTAGTTCATAATTTTAGTAGCCCAATTATGTAGTAAAGTCCACTAAACGTAGAACGATTTTGATTTAAATAAACTGAGCATTAGTTATTTTGCACTACTACGTTTAGTGAATGTTACTCGTTATTAACACCTTTTGTTTTAGCTATTTTTATAGAATGTTTTACCTTTTAAGTTTACTGCTAAATGTAAAAATTTATATTCCTTTCGTTTATTGTCTTAGGCTTAATTTAGTTGTATACTACTCAAATGTTTAGACCCTTCCTCAACACGATTATGCATATTTTTGCGGTAATTTTAAAACAAATATCAGTGTAATACAGGACGTTTCGTTGCTTAAAAGGGAGTATTGACCGTTAATTTTAAACTTTGAATGCTCCTTTTTCTTAGTACGTAGTTGGCAGTAGATACTAAAATACTCTCCTCCGTGAGGGGTAACTGGTCACCTAGGTTCTCTAGGTGGCATCGCAACTTTTACCCCGAAACTGCATCTTTACGCGAGTTGTTTCCAGTGCGGACCTCGTTCTCCACAGGGCAACGTTAACGTTGACAGACTAGCAGTTAACTGCCCTGTTAAACTAACAAAGTTTTTCCTATTTTTTTTGAACCCGTAGGGGTAGATAGTGTAACGAGCGTCGTGTCATTCCATTTGATTTGCATAAACTTTTTAAGAAACCATGCCTAATCGTGTAATCCTTTGCTACTTCATAGCCGAACAGGGTTTTTTCTCAAGCTCTTTTTCCCTGGTCGTATCTCCCTAAGAGCCACCCCTTGTGTTTTTTTTGTTTGTAAAGTAAATTAAATTGGGGTAAACTAAACACTGTATTTTATTTTTTGTATACCTAAGTCTCCCAAGTATGATTCTTAAAGCAATGTATTCAATAAAACACGTAAGTAAACACAACGTAGAGGTCCAAATTTTGATAAGACGATCACGAGCCATAGTCACAAAATAGTTCATTTATTAATTTTTTATAAAACTTGTTTTGACGAACCTGGTGTAAGGAGAAATCTTTACATTTTTGGTGCCGTGACCAGGATACATTGCAAAAGGAATCACTTTGTGGAGAACTAGGCTTATTACAGCACCGGATTGTCTCTAGGTTTTATGTCTGGGGGCTAGGAATTTCCTAAGTCCGGCGCTGTACTTTGTTTATAAAATTCTAATTCATTTGATATTTTTTTCGGTAAAACTTATGACGGGAAGCGTATGCAACAATTTAAGGAATACTAACGAGGAAAGCAAAAGCAAAACCGTCAACAAAAGTTAAGGATATTCAAGAAGAAGGGCAAAAGTTGATTCTAAAACAAAAAAACTCCTCATTGGCCTTTAAAGAATGGAGCTGTACAGGATAAAAATAAAAACAATGCAGCCATCGAAAACTTAAGGTTTAACTTGGTGGAAAACAGGAAATGGGTGACCCAATTTAAATATAAAAATGAGATACAATAATTTTTCTTTCAGCGATTAATTTTTTCATTTTGTTTAAAGAATAGGGGCGAAATATACCGAGTGTTGTTTAAGATGTGGCCCAAACTCGGTTACCTGTAAATGGGACATATGTCGGTGCCACACATACACCCGTGATTCGCCAAATTAGTGAGAGGAACCGGTTTCGATGCCATGGTAAACCCCCCTTGCGGGTGCCACAGTGGGTAAAACAAGAAACAGTTGTGTGACTGAAGCTCCTTTGCAGTCAATTATTTGGAAGAAGTAGTGGTTTCTTTCATAAAGCCAGCTGCTTACTCTTGTTGTCTGTTGTCCAGCAACTTGGTTCTACTGTAGCTAAAACTTCTTTTGAAGCTAGCTACAAAACATCGCAGGGCGCAGCTGAATCACTGATAGTGGCAGCTGAACAAAGTAGTAAGGGCGCAGCTGAATCACTTATAGTGGCAGCTGAGTAAAGTACTAGGGGCGCAGCTGGGTCTTCCTTGAAGACAGTTTTGGGGTGAACTATCGGTTTGCGGGTTTGAAACGACTAGTTAAACATCTTTTGGTGTAACTAAAAGCAGAAGTTTAGGTTAAAACCTACTCTATTATTTTTCAGGCTTATTGTATTTTGTTGCTAAATTTATTTTTATTTTTGACTTCATCATGTTTTAATGCTTTTTATTTTTTATACAACAATTTTAATTTAATGAGGGTCTAATGTTTAACGAGGAATATTTGTTGACCTGTTGACCAAAGGTGAAATGTTTTTGACACGTGAGCAACTGACAAAATTGGAGGATCGGGAAATTTAAGCGTAGTCAACATGATGGTGCCAAATATGTTGGTGATGATGTTCAGGATAATAATGAAGCCGGCAAGGACGTAGATGACTGTCAATCCTTAAGAATGATTTAGTTTTGATCAGGTGTGTCATGTTTATTTTTATTTTATATTTTTGGACTTCCTTTCTTATATCGTAAGATTTTACTCATGAACTGACGAACTAATATTACTAACTCTATTAACAATTGACATTTGACTCTGACACACGACTTTATATTGTTATATTTTTTTTCTGTTTGTTTATTTTATTTTATCCTATTTACATTTACTGATTAGTCTTTCTGTTATTTTTCATGTACGTTAAATGGATTTGATGTGAGCTTTGATGGAGTTAGTCATGGTGTATCTGAGCAGGGACGGACTTAGGCCGAAGGACAGTTGTGAACAGGGGCGTACTCAACTTAAAAGAATAACAGGGATGTTAAAAGTTTGACAAGCTGTCCAACGCCATTTGCCAACCTTTTAAAGGGGCGTCTGTAAGGGTTCAGTATTTTAATACGTTCTACAAATTTATTTTTGAATAAGTTTGGAATTTTAAATTGTGTGGTAAAATGTAAAAATCGTTGCAACAGAGGTAAAAAAAAAACGAACGGTTAGGTAGAGAAATTACAAAGTGTCGAAATTTTGCCTGAAATGGGAAAAATCTGTTTACCAGATGAGACGAAAAGGACATCGAAACTTGATAAGGGAAGAAAATAAAGGGGCAGAACGTTCTCCGAAGTCTTAGAGAACGCATCGTTTTCGTGAATCTTTGCTAAAACCATAATTATTGTAAAATTCTGTGTAAACAATTGTTACGAGTGTTTGTGTATTCTCCCAGGTTAGTTCATAATTTTAGTAGCCCAATTATGTAGTAAAGTCCACTAAACGTAGAACGATTTTGATTTAAATAAACTGAGCATTAGTTATTTTGCACTACTACGTTTAGTGAATGTTACTCGTTATTAACACCTTTTGTTTTAGCTATTTTTATAGAATGTTTTACCTTTTAAGTTTACTGCTAAATGTAAAAATTTATATTCCTTTCGTTTATTGTCTTAGGCTTAATTTAGTTGTATACTACTCAAATGTTTAGACCCTTCCTCAACACGATTATGCATATTTTTGCGGTAATTTTAAAACAAATATCAGTGTAATACAGGACGTTTCGTTGCTTAAAAGGGAGTATTGACCGTTAATTTTAAACTTTGAATGCTCCTTTTTCTTAGTACGTAGTTGGCAGTAGATACTAAAATACTCTCCTCCGTGAGGGGTAACTGGTCACCTAGGTTCTCTAGGTGGCATCGCAACTTTTACCCCGAAACTGCATCTTTACGCGAGTTGTTTCCAGTGCGGACCTCGTTCTCCACAGGGCAACGTTAACGTTGACAGACTAGCAGTTAACTGCCCTGTTAAACTAACAAAGTTTTTCCTATTTTTTTTGAACCCGTAGGGGTAGATAGTGTAACGAGCGTCGTGTCATTCCATTTGATTTGCATAAACTTTTTAAGAAACCATGCCTAATCGTGTAATCCTTTGCTACTTCATAGCCGAACAGGGTTTTTTCTCAAGCTCTTTTTCCCTGGTCGTATCTCCCTAAGAGCCACCCCTTGTGTTTTTTTTGTTTGTAAAGTAAATTAAATTGGGGTAAACTAAACACTGTATTTTATTTTTTGTATACCTAAGTCTCCCAAGTATGATTCTTAAAGCAATGTATTCAATAAAACACGTAAGTAAACACAACGTAGAGGTCCAAATTTTGATAAGACGATCACGAGCCATAGTCACAAAATAGTTCATTTATTAATTTTTTATAAAACTTGTTTTGACGAACCTGGTGTAAGGAGAAATCTTTACAGTATACATACTTCCTTTTTCTATAAGCAGTTGATTTATAAGTATACTTACTTGTAAAAAAGGGACTCTAGATTGTGAATTTACTTACATTGATATAACATTATTTTAAAATTAGTTAGGTAAAAGATACACAAGTATTAATTTTTAAACCCCCAATTTAATTCAAGCATATTTGGTACAAATAAAATTATAAATAATAATACAAGTTATAAAAACAAACATAAAATAAACCATATGCAAATATGTATACATATTTGCATATGTAGTGTATACACTTAAAAACATGATTCTATTAATAGGATATTTTATAAATAAATAATAAAGAATAAATAAAGAAAAACAATATTTTACTGATTTTTAAATAAAATAAGCTTATGTAGTTTTTGTCTAACATATTGTAAACTATGTTAATTTAAATAAAGGAAATTAGACTATGATTTAAAATAAGCTTTAATTACTATTTAGAATAAAACAATCAAACAAAAACTAAAGTCTAGTGTATCTAACGAAAGGTTCTAATTGAATGCCCTGCTTTTCTTAAAAACGTATATTCGACACTTGCCGACGTCGCCCGCCTCTCTGCCAGACATAAACAAACAAATAACTTCGGAGGGCCATAAATTGTGGTCCTAATCGACGTGTTGACAACGTCTTGCAAACAAGGGATGCATTCATATGGCTACAGTCGGCTAACCTGACAAATCTTCACGTCCTCGTGAAGAATAACCTGTAACACACACAAAAAAAAACAATTAGCCTACTTTTAGTCAGAAAACGAAATTATTCGTTAGAGGAACTGCTATCGTCTGACGATACTTTCGTAACGAACAATTTCATTTGGTCAGAGGGACGAATCCCCGTATAAACTGTTCTCGAACGTTTCGAGCCAGGCAACTCTGCAACCACGTAACGGTCATTATCGAGTACTTTCGTAACGACAAAGGGACCTTTGTACTTAGGTTCAAGCTTTCTGCTATGACCATCATTAGAGCCCTTAGCCCTTCGGACAAGCACATGTTGTCCAACTCCAAACGTAATTGGAGAAGCATGCTTTTTATCGTAATACGTCTTTTGGTACCTTTGCTTATCTTTTATCTTTTCAGAGACCTCAACTCTGAAAGTTTCTAAATCTGGACGTTCGTTATCGTCGCAGACCTCAGCCGTCAAAAAGGCATCGTTAACTCCTCTAGGACGGTATCCTAAAAATAATTCATAGGGACTTTTCCCTGTGGTGGGATTAACCGTCGAATTAATTCCCCATTTTACAGCTGCTACTGCCTCGTCCCAACGATTTTCGTCGTTAGTTGAAGCCATAATCGCCGAAAGAATGGAACGATTCATTCGTTCTACCTGACCGTTGGCGCGAGGGGTTGCGGTGGCACACAACACTTGTTTAACACCTAAAGTTAAACAGTATTCTTTAAAATTCTTGCTTGTAAAAGCCGTGCCACGGTCGCAGATAAATCTGCGGGGAACCCCGAACATTTCTATTACCTCATCTAGAAATTTCAATACAGGGCCGGTTTTTGTATTAGGAACCGCCTTTAAAAATACAAATTTGGTAAAGCCGTCAACTGCTACTATAAGATACGAGTTTTTCCTAATACTATTTATGAATGGGCCTACATGATCCAAATGTAATGTATCCATAGGTCTAGGCTGTTTTTCTATAGGATTTAGACTACCGGGAACTTTACCAGAAGGGGTTTTATTATAAAGACAGCCCAAACAAGAATTAATGTAATTTTTAACATATCGGCGCATCGACGGAAACCAATATCTTGAACTTATCGATTCCACAGTTTTATCTACTGCAAAATGACCGGCATCATCATGGTAGTACATAAGTATTCTTCGTCGAGCTGTTCTTGGAATAACCCATCTTTTTCCGTTCTCTGTTTTTCGATAAAGTCGTCTATCTCTTAAACAATAATCCTTATGGATCCTTCGTTCATCGTTATCTTTAGGTTCTCTTAACAAAATATCTATAATGTTTTTACATGTGTTGTCTTGGAGTTGTGCTGAAAGCACCCAGTCATCCTCCTCAATATTTACAATCATTACGTCAAGTGATTGATCCGTAGGTATAATGGTACTTCGGCTCAATGCGTCTACATGGCTTATTTTAGTTCCGGCACGGTATTCGATATCAAAGTCAAACTCTTGAATTGATAACCACCATCTAGCGATACGGGGAACTAAGTCTCGTTTCATAAGGGTGTGACGTAGTGAGTTACAGTCGGTAACAATTTTGAACTTTATACCAATTAAATATATCCTGAACTTCTTTAGAGCGCATACAGCGGCTAAAGTTTCAAGCTCATAAGAGTGGTATTGTTGCTCTTCTTTGGTGGTGGCTCTACTAAAATATTGCACTGGTTTAAGAATATTATCCTTTTGCCGTTGTAAAAGGATTCCCCCTAGCCCAACCTTACTGGCGTCACAATGTACTTCCGTTTCCGCTTCTCTGTTATAAATGGCCAGAATGGGCCGTTCTACTAGCTTCTTTTTTAAATTGTC
Source organism: Brassicogethes aeneus (assembly GCA_921294245.1). Lineage (NCBI taxonomy): Eukaryota > Metazoa > Arthropoda > Insecta > Coleoptera > Nitidulidae > Brassicogethes > Brassicogethes aeneus. The sequence continues at coordinate 55,084,565 of OV121134.1, forward strand.
AAACGTACTCTGCTGTTGTTCTTCCCATACAAAGGGAGTGTTTTTGCATGTTAGCTTAGTTAAAGGCTTAGCGATGGCGGCGAATCCTTCGATAAATTTTCTAAAATAACTGGCAAGTCCTAAAAATCGCCTAACTTCGTGAACATCCTTGGGTGCTGCAAAATCTGCTACGGCTTTTATTTTATCGCGACCAGGTCTAATACCCCCTCCAGTTATTTCGTGACCTAGGTATTCAATTTTAGACTGAAGAAAATGGCACTTATTAAATCTTAATGTCAATCCAGCATCTCTAAAAAGATTTAGGACATTTTCGAGCCGTTCCATGCCTTGTTCTAGAGACACTGACGGTATAAGTACATCATCAAGATATGCCATCGCACTGTCAAAGCGTAAAGGACCTAATATTTTATTCATAGCCCTTTGGAAGACTGCTGGTGCATTTACCAACCCAAAAGGCATCCTTAAATATTCGTAATGGCCATCTGGAGTTACAAAAGCAGTTTTCGATATGGAACTTTCTTCCATCGGGATTTGATGATACCCAGAGGCGAGGTCTAATGTTGTATAATAAGAATTTCCTTCTAGATTATCTAGAAGGTCATCAATTCGTGGCAGTGGGTATTTATTTTTAATAGTTTTGCGATTTATGGCCCTATAATCTATGCACATTCTTTCTTCGCCGTTCTTTTTCTTTACTAACAATATAGGACTAGCATAAGGAGACTCTGACTCTTGAACTATACCATGATCAATAAGGTCTTGGACTATTGTGCGGACTTTTTCGCGTTTTGTGAAAGGCATACGGTAAGGGCGATACGTTACTGGTTCACTATCGGATAGTGAGATCGACATTTCTGTTACGTTCGTTTTACCAACCTCCCCTAAGTTTGTAGCAAAACAATCCCTATATTCGTTAATTAATTTAAGTAATTTAGAACGTGTAATGCTGTCTAGTTCTAAATTAGTTTGTCTTTCGATATCTAATAATGTAAAAAGTGGCAAATCAGCAATATTTGTTGTTAAGCAAGTTTTAGATGGTATTTTCGAATCTGCATTACATGTATAGCCTCTGGCAAGTACCCTGCCTTTTTCATAACAAACAGGCTTATCGGATATATTGGCAACAGGGATGCTACTACTATTATTCATATTTATAACGCACGGTAAAATAATGTGAAAATTATTATTCCAATTTCGATACTTTAGGTCTACAAAAACATCCCTAACGTTTTCATGTCTAATTAGCGAAATATGACCTATAAAATTCGGTGGGATAATAGCAGTTTCCTCGACACATAAATCAATTTTCTTAGATAAAAAGTCATCGATATTGGTGATATTGACGTTATTTTGATTAAAAAGTCGGACCTGGTGACCCCTAACTAAAACTGTGACATTATCATTATTTAAAAATGGCTGGCCTATAATAATAGGAACATCCTGTACATTATCAGGTACCACGAGTGCGTCTACGGTAGCAAAAGCTAAATCAACATTTAATTTTATTGTAACCTTTGAACGTGCTACAACAGAACCTCCTGCATAACCACACAAACGTACTAGTGTAGGTTCACCCTGTAAATTTAATTTACGCGCATCCGATTCACGAATTGTGACTGCGGCACAACCTGAATCTACAAAGCCCCGTATAGGTTCATCGTTGATTATACAATCAATAAAATAACAAGTACTAGACAACTGATTATTTGACAATATTAAAATTGGTTTCGACTCACCCTTATTTTGTCGATCAGCTGGTCGTTTTCCCACATTTACAGTGCAACGATCGGCCTCGTGTCCTAACAGATGGCATTTTGAACAACTAACACGTGGTTTCGGACACTTTGACTGAAAATGACCTTTCATTTTACAGTTAAAGCATCTCACATTTAAAACATCTGATTTTGCGTACGGTTTACTATTACGTGCAAGTGAATGACGTAAATCCACTTTTGGGGGTCGCCTTATCGAACCCTCTGTCTTTTGTGTCGATACTTCAATGGTACTTTCCTCACGTAACATTGATAAATATCCTTCAAAAAGTTTCTCTGGTTTGTCATAACGACCCGCACGAGCAGCATTTTGAATAGCGGCATTTGGAATACCATCTATTATGCATGAAACTGCATTCTTTCCTGTTACTTGACAAGTTCTTAATAATTCCATCTTGCCGAAATAATATGCTGTCATTGTTTCAGTTAACAGTTTTTCTCTGTTTAACATTTTCCTAAGGGCCTTAGCGTAATCGACATGGTCGGGAAAAGTCTTGGCAACTAAAACTTTCCATTCGGGCCAGGTATGTCGTATCGAACTTAAACTGTGATACCAAGATTTCGCCATTCCAGAAAATCGAGCTTGCATGTGGTAAATTGTCGTTACTTCGTCCCAATCGTTAATTTGTTTAAGCTCCTCAATTTTCTCTAGCCACTTAACGGCGGACATATTTTCATTTTCGGGACAAAATTCAGGAATACAATCACTCTTTACTGCTAACCTACGATTTCCGGAATTGTGATTTTGATTCGACATTCCCGCTATTATGGTTTCCAGTTGTTTTATCCTGGCCTCGTATGTATCGCTCGAACTTCGTTGGCTGGACCTAGTATTTTCTTCAATATCGCTTTTGTTTGATACGTAACTCAAACCGCGAGATGTGCTTGATGCTACCTTTTCTCGCGACGTGCGTAACTGTCGCTTGCGTGTACCGGCTCCTTCCTTAGAGGGTGGCCTATTGTCTCGTCTCGGTGGAGTATAGCCCCGTTCAGATCGCGTACGTCTGTATCTGTTATCAGTAGAGCTTGACGATTCGCTGCTGGAATCACTACTCGAAGAGCTAGAGCTACGAGGGCGACAACGTCGTTTTCCTTTGCCCATCGTTTCTCTTTTTGTTTTACACTCACGTAACTTAACACTAATCACTAAATAATTAACTTAACTAAAACACAGGTAACCGTAAATTCACGTAAGTTTACCCCGCACCTGAACTGTAAACTATGTTAATTTAAATAAAGGAAATTAGACTATGATTTAAAATAAGCTTTAATTACTATTTAGAATAAAACAATCAAACAAAAACTAAAGTCTAGTGTATCTAACGAAAGGTTCTAATTGAATGCCCTGCTTTTCTTAAAAACGTATATTCGACACTTGCCGACGTCGCCCGCCTCTCTGCCAGACATAAACAAACAAATAACTTCGGAGGGCCATAAATTGTGGTCCTAATCGACGTGTTGACAACGTCTTGCAAACAAGGGATGCATTCATATGGCTACAATATTCTGGTTTTTCAGAAGCCTTTTTACCTTCCCAATTTAGTCTGGAATCTCGAGCTTAAAAATATAGCAATAATTTTTTTAATCAGAAGAATTCTATGATTGTCCAATATATCTTGGTTCTTTATATGATCAATCATTGCAGAATTTGAAAATATATTTTCAAATTCAGTATACTGACTGTACATTATACAATACTTTATTACTTATATACATAGCACTATTTTTAAATTTAAATTTATTTGACATTTGTCTAGTTAATTTTTCAGTTTCTTGACAAATTAAAACTACATTGTATTTGATCTAAGGGGGGCCCCTGTCGATCCCGGGGCCCTGGGCACTTGCCCAAAGTGCCCAATGGGAAAGAGGGGTCTGAATACAACTTTTCAAGGCAAGTTCAATTTTTCAGGCATTGTGTGAATCCATTAGAAGAAAATAAGATAGATAAGAGTGTATGACTCAGAATTTTCTCAGGATTCCAAATATGTAAAAATATATAGGGCATTCCATTTAAAAATCGAAAGTTGATATCATTTCCGTCGAAACCTGAGGTTCAAAAAATTCATTTTGTACTCTTATAAGCGGCATTTTATATCCTAATTAACCATGCTAAATTTTATTTGTCCATCTTTATAAATAAAAAAGTTACAGTGGTGCGCCTATTCTCAGATACACCCGGTATTGGGGTCAATAACTCATATACAATGATTTTCAAAAATAACCGTGTATAATAAAATCTTCCAATAATGAGTTAGATTAGATTAAAGTTATTAGAATTATTTCATCAAAAATTACCTGAAATGTCAGATAAGGTTTTGACCATTGTCTTGTTAACACAGTAGCTTTCTTAATTAATTTGTTTTGGTTTAATACATTTTCCATTAGTGACATGCAGTTTCATCAAGTAAAAGTCGAAACAATAAAATATGATATAATTATACACGGAAAAAATCAATACTAGGCAATAGAAGAAGATTAAAATATTTATTAACCTTTTTAACATAATTTAATATTATTTTATAATTTTACTTTTATACTATCTACTTAAAGTTAAAAAAATCTATTTTATTTAGGATTTATATCAATGCGTTAAAATTGTAAAATATTGCTCTATAAATAAGATTAATAAAGTGACCATAAAACGTGTTCTTATTGGCTGTCAACTTTTAACGACTATATTATTATTTCAGTAAAAATATAAATTTAAAAAACAATCAATTTTCCTGTAATAAACGTTTAATATAATTACCTAGACTCTCATAAAAATGTTTATGTTGACGTTATTTTTTAAATGGCTATCTTATGAAAAATACTTTGATAATTTAATAATTTACAAGTAAAAAAAAATTCAAAAAAAATTGAAAAACTCCTCGTTTATGAAAACATTTGATACATTATTTCGAGTAATTGCGTCCTTTGAAGCGTACATGAAATTATTATCACGTTTAATAAAAAAAGCTTATGCTTTCAAACATTGCTACAGAAAAAAGAAAATAAATTATAAAATATTGTATTACATGTTATCAGCTTCTTATGCCTATATATCTTTTTGCTTTTATTTAATAAAAAAACACGTTCCATCAATTTATATGTGTAAAAACGTATGTCCACTAATGATAATGTCATGTTTAAATGATTGATACAGCCTGGAATGATAAGTAATTTGTTTTTGCGATATAATGTGTCCATATAGCCTTTTCATATTTACTTTAATTTCCCCATATTTCATTTAAATTATCAAAGGAAAAACATTTAATTATACTATCAGTAATTAATTAAAAATATGACCAAAATTTTGGGTAATTTAAATTTAAGTTTTAATAACAGATTTAATAAAGCGGGGCAAATAAAAGTCTCCATTACTTCATTAAATCATGTCCTTTAATTGTACTCGTACATCACCGGTGTTTAATAGTACCTATATTATGTATTAAATTTGATAAACGCAATTTTAGTTACGAATTTTAATTAGGCACGAGGGAGCTTTCAAGCTAGTTTTTAATAAAATGAGTGTCAGAAAAGTTAATAACTATACTTTTTCCACGAAAAATATTATTAGGTATAAAAAATAATTTATTAGCAATTAATTTAAATATTTGTATAGAGCGACATCTATATACGAGGTGTGTTCAGAAAATAACGGGAATTGTTAAATTTCGCGGGTTCGGAGGGTCCGGTTGTCATAAAATTTTCTTTATTATGTTGGTATACATGCCCCCGAAGTATAATAAAAACTTTAGCTGTTTTCATTGTTTACTTTTTCCGTGGCAGCCGCTAAGGTTAGACGTGTTTTATGAGCTCGGCGATTTTTCGTTCGTTAAAAGAAATGGATCAAAGAATTTGTATCCAATTTTGCTTAAAAAATGAAATAAATTCTGTGAAATGTTAACAAAGGCCTATAGTGAGTCTGCTATAAGTAAAACAAGAGTTTACAAGAGTTTCCAAGATGGCCGTGAAGACGTTGAAGATCACGAACGCCCCGAACGCACAAGCACATTAACAACCGATAAAAACATGGAAAAAGTGGAAGGAATGGTTATAAACCATCAGAGAAGTCGCTGATGATTTTGGAATATCGATTGGCTCATCCCATGAAGTTTTTTCGAATGTTTTGGGTATGAAACGCGTGGCAGCAAAATTTGTTAAATTTTTAACAAAATTTTTGGCCAATCAATACTGTAATGATGCCCCAGCCTCCATATTCGCCAGACATATCTCTGTCTGACTTTTTCCTATTCCCAAAAATAAAGAGAACCTTAAAGGGCCGTCGTTTTGTAAGCATAGATGACATTAAAAGCGCATCGCTGAAAGAACTAAAGTCTATTCCAAAGATCGAGTTTTAGAAGTGTTTCGAAAATTGGAAGAAGAGCTGGCATATGTGCATAATATCCAATGGGAACTATTTTGAAGGCGACAACATTAATGTAGACGAATAAATAAATATTTGTTTCAAAAAACGAAAATTGGAGTAACCTGTGATTCTGTTTTGCCGGCTTTTAAAATGACCGTGTTAGTTCTAGATCTCTTAAAATGGACTAACAACCATTTAAATCTGATTTAGAAGCAGTTTGTTTACAGTGAAAGTGTAGAGAATGTGTTACTCTACCCGAAAAATCAAAAGTTCAGTAAAAACTTGAACATAAACCTTTCAAAGATTGGCGTGAAGAAACTGTTTAATAATTTAGTATTTTTTTAATAAGATAATAAAATAATTTTCACATTTACTATTATTTTATACGAAGAGCAGTTCATTTTATTAATTGTATGAAATTTGATAACTATTAACTAACTTGTGACTAAAAACTTTTTGCTAAATTTAGCCCGGGTCTAAAACTCCATAAACTCACAGCGTGTTAATGTTTATTTAAAAAATCAGTGTCTTGGAAACATGTACGATAATGGACCTTTTAAAGGTGGGAGTAGAAAATAGTAAAAGTAAAATACATATTTTTAAATGGTAGAATTTTATACACAAACTTGTCATTAATATTTTACACTTAAAATTTTATTGGAATAATCTTTCAAAGCGGCTTTGTACTTTTAACTTTATTTGCGAAACTTACTTTAAAACGTTTCTGTCTTTGTAAAAATATTATCCTTAGAAACACTATTATTCTGCACAGAGTAAATGTAAAAAGTTCTTTGTGTTTTTATTGTGCATTATCCTACGAAGCCGTTTTAATTGTAGATGTTTATATTTATTCAACTAAGGGTGCGTTCACGAAACACTTTATAAGTAAATATTACAAAAAGGTATTCAGGGTTGCCACCGATTTGTCTAAACCAAATTCCCTGACTTTTCCAGGAATTTCCTGACCTTCCCTGATTTTTTTCCAGACAAAATGTGTTTTTGTTTGGTTTCCTGGCCCTCAATGCTTTTTTTAACTGGACTTTGAGTGTTGGTTTTTAAAATTTTAAGTATGGGGCCATTCAAGTATTACGTAAGCAGTAATTTTGTAATTTTTAACCCCCCTTTCCTTTGTCCTTTTAGTTGGATATTGATAAACCGGGTTTTGTATATACTCTTTTATCTATTCCTATTGCATAATTTCCAAGAATAATGATAAACATTAAATTCCCAACAACTTGAATAATAAACTCATTATTCACGTTGTTCGGCATCAGTGATTGGTGGATTTTAATATTCACTGTGATTTGATCCAATAGGGTTTTAAATTGAAAGAAAGCTACTATAATAACATTTAAAATTGACGCATTATTTAAAAGGATTAAAAGGTATATGATAACAAATTTTATTTTTTAATTAAAAAACTAAAAAGGGCATTTCATGCCTCGGGACTTTTTGCCCTGACCGTCACATTAAAAGAAATTGTAGTTTTTTCAATTAAAAAATTTGTTATCATATACCGAATTTTATAAAAAAAATTAATAACTCAAAAACTATTAAGTTTAAGTATAGGACATGGTATAGCCATTTTATAAGGAATGATAGTAGGAATTTAAAAATGTAAAAAAAATATGATGATCCATTTAAAATAACAAAGTTGATATCACTTCCGTTAAAACCGGAAGAGGAATTTTGTTCAAAATAATTTAGAAAAATAGTTTTAATGATATTATAATTGCTATAAAAATTTCAATTCGATATCTTTTGCCGTTCTCCATAAACGTCTAACCTACCATCGACCGTGATACACCCTGTATATATATATATATATATATATATATAATATAAGTTTTATACACGTTAATACGGTTCGAAAATAAATAAATATATATATATATATATATATATATATATTTATATATATTTATTTATTTATTTTCGAACCATATTAACTGGTATAAAACTTATATTTTAATATATATATATATGGACATATATGCAAAATTTTAGTAAATTTTACTTATATCTTGTTTTTTTCTGCAAAACATTTTATATATCGAATGAAATAATTATGAAACATATATGGCGCCTCATATACTATATTTATTATATAGTTTAATAAGATTAATGCATCATGAAAAAAAAAAACAATTTATAAATATTTGGTTTTTTGATTGTAGGCCAAAATTTTATATTTAATATTTTTTTGTTTATCGTTTCGCCAGTCAATATTGAATTTAATGCACAAAAACCCATAAAAAATAATAAACTATTTTTCAGAGCTGTCAGGCTGAAAAATGAGCTTGTACCTGTACGGAATATTAAATCGATATTTATAATTGAAAATATAAAATATTATAAATTTATGTGTAGAATTTCCGTGAGCAAACATTCTTTAAACATCTGTCCGATGATTAATAGGGCAAAAATGGCGCCCGTGAAAAATCGAGAGCTGTTTATTGATGATAGTAAATGTCAAAGGACGACAATTTATATTTTCTTCCGGCCGAAACAGCCCGCCTTAGCGGAAATATAAAATTGTACAGATGAGATGGAAACATATTCTTTTTATTTTTTATTTTCCCCAACCGTTACGTTACGCTTACGGCTCGAATTCACTAACTCTTATTTGTATGTGTTTATTATAAGCTTAAAGAAGAAAAGTCGCCTTTGAAAAAATCTATTTTATTTTATTGTGTTCCACTACACCAAGTTGCCCGACACTGATGAGACCCAATAAAGGTCGAAACAGCTGTCTGTCGGTATTTGAAGTTGGTGGAACGCATTCAAAACAAAAAAACTTTGGCGAGGTGTAGGTTCAATTTTTTCTTATGAATATTACCAGTGATGGGTCAAGAAAGTTTCTTAAAGAAACTAAGAAAATTGAATGTTTATTTTACAGTACATTTTTGTTTGTTTAAAGTTTTAGCAAGACATGGTGATATGATGACCATGTATCATATTATTCTTCCACAATTTTAGCAACGGTTCAAACTTACTATCGAAATACGAGTTCTGTTTTATCTACTCGAAGACCACTTTGCACAGGCGCATTTTTGGCTAAATGGTTTCGTTAATAGGCAAAATAGGTATTATTGGAGTAAATACAATCCATAACCGATATACGAGGCCCCTTTGCATCAGCAGGGAATCTATTTTATACGATCTGGGCAATGACTTTTTTGAGTGTTATTTATTAATCTTTTAATGCATTTAAAACTGAATGTTTAACTGTAAAAAATATTTAGTTTCGAGAATAATGTGAAATTCAAATCTGCAGTCGTAAAATAAAATTTGATTAGTTTTGTGTTAGTTCTTCAATGCGAATGGAGCTCGATATCTTGCTAATACAATTATTTTCATTGATACCGGATTTTCAGAGCAGAACTTGTTTACGCGGCTCTCATTTTTCCTTCTCTCTTTTTGTTAACGAAATTTAAGGATAAAAAATAAATGTTTCTTTTGTTTCAACATATCATCCGTTAAAAATACTTTTTTTCAGGCAATGTTTTATAATAATTTCTTTTAAGCCAATTTGCGTTTGTGAAGTTTTGAACCGAGAAAAAATAATCGTGTTTCTTACTTCGAAAAACGTACATTTAAATAGACGGGTCTTATAATTATGTTAAGTTACGTAGAAAGGAATCATTTTGCCCGTGAAAAACTGTTAAAAGAGGTATTTTATGTTTAGGTTTTAAGACAAGGTTAGTTTGGTATTTAAATTTTGTATTTTATATTCATTTAATTACAGTCTTTATAAAGATAAAGTATACTTTAAAGAAAATTAAATAGGAAATCAAAAATTTTAGTTAAACAAAGGAATATTCATTTGATTACAGCATTTTCCGACCAATGACTAAGCTTTCCGAGGAATGACGCATTACGCTCATGAGCATTGCAATGACTACAATATATACATTATTAAAAAACCTTAATATTTCACCAACTGTTTTAAAGTTTATTTATATATCTGGATTTTTTGACATTTCGTCGGTTCAATATATCATGGTTGTATTTAAAATTTTTGAAGATTTGGAGTTTTGAATGTTCATTATTTATAAACTTTGGACCAATCAAAATATTCGACTGCTGTATAGCATAACCTTACTTTTAATAATTATTACTATAATTGTTTTATGTACCGCTGCAAGTCATTTGGCCAATAAGTGTCCCTTTGTGCTGAGCTCAATTGTTTAAATATTGAGCTCAGCACAAAAAGACTTACTTCTTGACCTTATATATAACATAAATGACTATTACATTGCTATGCAGGCCCGTTCCTGGGGTGTCTGGCGCCTAAGTGCAACAGTCTTTGGTGCGCCCATTTTATATTTAAATATAATACGCTAAAAAAGCATCGCTAGTGGCGCCTCCACTCGGCCATCGTAACAAAACTACAACTTTTAATAATCAGCTGTCAAACGCTTATGTTACAAACAAATGTTTTTGAGAATAAAGCCGGAAAATGTTAAAAAATATCGAAAAAAAACCGTGGCACAATTGTATTTCGAGAGGAAAGCCTGGGTTGAGTTTTTAACGGTTTTTCAATAAACAGTGTTACAATCCGAATGAAGAAATAAATTTCTTACGGTCCCTGTAAATATAAATTGTATCTATTAGACACAATATATACACATTTTAGTAATGATTAACGTGAAAAGTGTAAACATTTCAATTCAGTAAAAATCGTCAAACAAATAAGTCGTCTAAATTCAAACAGCATTTAGCATTATTAAAAGCGTTCATTGAGAAAGTCTCCAATCAACTGAAGAATACCTTTATATTATGTATTATATATAGTATTATGTATTGTATATAATATTATGTATTATATATAATATTATGTATTATATATAATATTATGTGTTATATATAATATTATGTTGCCATGAATGCGTAGGCATATTTTGTTGTTTAAAATGCAGTTGTCGGCGTATTTTGGAGCACTCAAATATAAAAATGTTCGATTTTAAGGTTATGTTTGTGCAACAATTATTTTTTACTAATTTCTTTAAAATGTCTAAACTTAAATATAAATCATATTAGGTTTAGTTATCATTAGTATATTCTGCACCAACAAATGAACTTACTGAATTGGATCCTTTGGCAAAACATGAAAATTTTATTTACAATTAAAAACACAATGATCCCTTAGATAAAATACACACACTAACGTAACTATATATAATCATATAAGCGTTGAGTTTCTTAATCAATGATATAAGAAATAATCAATCAAAATCGAGTACTAAACCAGTTTTTTAGTTTTTCCTTGCAACTTAAAACACAAATGAGGAGCATCCGTGCAAAACCGGCTAAATCCATTTTATTCAGTTTTTGTTTTTTTTTATTTCGCATCTTTGGGTTCATTTCTATCGACAACCAAGATAATTCTGTTTAAATCCGACTAAATCCATGTTAAAATCACATTTAAAAGGTAGCTTTAGGAGCAAAACCGGCCAAATCCACGTTTTTATAGCAAACCCGGCTATATCCAATAAATAATAATATGTGGCTTGGATATGTCGATACTACTACTAAAATTTGTTCTGTTTTTTCATGTTTGCACTAAATTTATTTTGTAAATATTTTTGAATAATAAAGGTTTTTTTCACATTTTATTCGTTTTTTATTCGGTTTTCGAGCAAAACCGGCTATATACAAAACATTTTTTAAAATTTTGGCCTTAATATAAAGTTTTTGAAAACGAAAGTATGTCTTATAAATCAAGTACCACAAAGCCCACAAAACTCAAGTTCGCTTTTTCTTTTATTTGTAAAGTCCAGGAAACCAAGAGTTTTTGCCATTTTCTCAACATTTTATTAAAGTGGATATAGCCGGTTTTGCACGGATGCTCCTCAAATAACGTGCGCGATTTAGCTGTGCAATTGAACAAAATTTGTCGAGTAAAAATTCTGTCTTCCTCTTGTTTGTGAAAAAACTACCTATTTATTTAAAAATGATGCGAAGTTCGTATTGTTGACAATTCTTAAATTCACACAATGCTATCGAACTCCACCAGATGGCGCGCGCGTTGCAAAAACCCGATAATTGGCAAACTGGCAATATGTAATTGAAAATATAAAAAAAACTGCTGAAATTAACCATAAAATATATTTATTAAATTACCAAACAAACAAAATCCCAAAAAATACAACTGATTTTAGTGACGTACTCTCTAAAAATGTCTAGTTTACAAAGTGTAAAAGCAGTCACTAATAACTGTAGTCCACAGTAACTTGTATCCCGGACAAATATCATCTTGATATTATGTAAAACTGTCCCCTGAATCCGAAAAGACCGTAAAAAATTATGAAAGTAGAGCCGTTTTTGAGATATAGTCAATTCCATATTATATGGAAAATTTACTATATCTCAAAAACCATTCTACTTTTATGACTTTTGACTACATTTTCGGATTTAGCGGACAATTTTACATAGGAGTTAATAATAATATTAATAATAGGTATTTATTGCCCAACAGTACTCTCTAAAAATGAAACAGTGGATTTTCACTGATTGACAGTGCATATTAACTATTTGCCGCAGTGATAAGTATACCACTAGAAATTAGTGAATACTCACTTTTTCATGTAGCGATTTCTTTGCACTAATTTATTTAGTGAAAATTACACTGTACAAATTAGTAAAATAGGTTTATTTCAAAAAAGTTCCGGAAAAGTAGTGATAATAAAAAACACTAATTTGGAGAAGTTAAAATTTCACTAATTTATATTGAAAAACACTAATTTTACAGTGAATAATAACTCACTGACGGAAATAGTGAAAATTTCACTGTTTCACTTTTAGAGAGTACATACCATAAATGGACATTCATATAATAGTGTTTACTTATAGTCCAGTCATCTAGGCATTTCACCTCGGAATCTAACGGAATAAGCTGAATTTTTGTACAAACCTTTATTTTAGCATTACAAATGTTGTCTCAAAAGTCACATATGAAAACGTGTGAGCGGTCTTAGATATTCAAGGTCAAAGGTCGCAAAAATCAATTTTTTGAGAATATCTCCTTTTCTCTGCCTCCTATCGTATTTGCATTTATTATACAAGTTGTAGAGAATAAAATTCTCTAGAAATTTTGTTTAAAACATTTTTTTATACGTCTAATCGTTTTTGAGATAGAGGGCGCAGAGTGTGGAGCGCTCAGCCATACGTACCTTTAGCGCAAGGTAAATCATGAATCCCAATCTATTATACCGTTTTTTTAATTAATTATTTATTAAATATTACTTAAATAACAATTTAAAACCTTATACTTATTTTTATATATTTTTTTAAAACAGATAGTCATTAAATATTACTTACTTTTGACATACAAATAATTAAATAATGAAGTGAATCATTCTAAATATATTCTAATGTTATTCTAATTAATGATAAATGCATTTTAAGAAGAAAATACATTAAATGAATTTGCCTTGAATATGTCTCTGGTCATCTCTTGGATCCAGATATTACTTTTAAAATAACAGACCTGGAAATACTATAGTGGGCTTGCTATAAATAAAAAGGTTAGGTATACCTATATTTAAGCAAGTTGTGACCCTAGGTATAGGTCTAGGGTTGTGACAGATAATATTCGTAATATTTTAAAGGTTAACATGGCTGATTTGTGTTTAATTTGTAATAAGTTACTTTCTGAAGGTGATTCTGCGACTTTTGTGCGCGGTATAAAGACTTTAAAAGAAGCAATTACTGAGAGAAATAAACATAAACTACCTACATACTTTGACTTCTGTGAACGTTCATATTGAGTGTCGAAAATTGTACGCTATAGCGTACTACTATAGTAAAATTGCAGCAGCAAAACGTCGCCTTGAAGAGACTGGACCTTCAACGTCATCGACTGTACCTCGTAAAAAAGGGAATGATGTGTTTGATTTTAAAATATTTTGCTTATTTTGTGGTGAAGTCGCAGATGAGGCAACAAAGGCAAAAAAATCTACAAAGTACAAACGCGTTATAAGTAAGTTTTTGAAGATATGACAATTAATGATAACGAGGAGAGTGATGATGAGAATGAGTCTGAAATTGCTGGCCAACCTGAAGAAGATGAGGATGAAGAAGATAAAGATTAATAATAATAATAATATTGATATAAATAAAAACATTTTTTCCTACTACGATCCAATTATCCTTCATTAAAATTAAATTAAAATATAAGATATATATGAAGATAAAATATATTTGATTTAAAAGAAATATAAATATAAGAATAGGGTATTAAATTTTTATTTTAGTAATATTTATTATATTATTAATTAAAAAAACGGTATAATAGATTGGGATTCACGATTTACCTTGCGCTAAAGGTACGTATGGCCGAGCGCTCCACACTGCGCCCTCTATCTCAAAAACAATTCGACGTATAAAAAAATTTTGTAAACAAAATTTGTAGAGAATTTCATTCTCTACAACTTTTATAATAAATGCGAATACGATAGGAGGCAGAGAAAACGAGATATTCTTAAAAAACTGATTTTTGCGACCTTTTACCTTGAATATCTAAGGCCGCTCACGCGTTGGCATATGTGACTTTTGAGACAACATTTGTAATGCTAAAATAAAGGTTTTCACAAAAATTCAGCTTATTCCGTTAGATTCCGAGGTTGATCCCTTTTTTTGACTAAGATGACTGTACTATTACAAATACTAGCTTATAAATAAATAATACAAATAAGTTAAAAACAATATATAAATAATTAAAAATATAAATAGTAAACAATTTTTACAATTAACAATATAAAACACTAGGATAAACAATTTTTTATAAAGCTTAAGGAAGAAAAATTTATATCACAGGAAGTAGAAATAAAATTGAATATAGGTATTGCACATAACATATAAAGGAGATTTTTTAAGTGTGTTTGTACGAGCAAAGGGACATCTAAACGTTATACATTGTCGGCTATTACAACGAGGAATATTAAAGCACAATTGACCCAACAAATCCATGCAATCGATCTGATCATGAAGAAGTTTATACAAAAAAGTTATTGAAATAATTTTTCTTCTCAATTCCAAAGACAATGCATTAAAAGTCTCTAACAGAACTAAATGATCAGAACCCTGTGGTGGATAAAAATTGAATATTCTAAAGTTAAGAATTTTTAGGAATTTACGCTGTACATTCTCAAGGTTTGTTATGTGATAGGCATATATTGGAGACCAAACCACGCTGGCATACAAGTACTCAAGTTTGCTGCGCACTAACGAATAATATAGTAATTTAACGGACTGAGAAGAAAAACCTTTGGTATTTCTAAAAATAAATCCAAGGGTCATTGTTGCAGATTTTATATTTGTGTTAATGTGAGTTACAAAGCTTAACTGTTGATCAAAAATAACACCCAAGTCTTTCATTATAGAAACTTTATCCAAGGGAATATCATTAATGCTATATTCAAAAATAATTGGATTTCGTTTTCTGGTATAGCGCATAATCTTACATTTAGATATATTCAACTTTAAACGATTACTAAGACACCACTGGTTTAAAGTATTTAAATCATTTTGAAGTTCAAAGCACTCATTTAAGTTTTGTATACCTTTAAAAAATTTTAAATCATTCGCATATAAAAGCTTGGAGCAACTTAAATTTAATGGCAAGTCATTAATAAAAATAACAAAAAGAATGGGTCCTAAATTAGATCCTTGCGGCACCCCTGAACAAGAGGCAAACCACTCGGAACAGTAACCATTAACAATGACATATTGTTGCCTATTAGTAAGGTATGATTGAAAAAGTTTAATAAGCATATCATCAAAACCCATCCGCCTTAATTTATTTAATAAAATAAAATGGTCTATTTGGTCAAAAGCCTTTTGAAAATCGGTATAGATAACATCCAATTGGCCATTGCTATCAATCGTTTGACTAGCATGTTGTGTAAATGAAACCAAGTTACTTGTGATAAATCGTTTTGTAATAAAACCATGTTGAAAAGGGGACAACATATTTTTTATTTGATAAAAAATTTTTGTATTTATTATTGTTTCGAGTATTTTAGCAAAATTACATAAAATTGATATTGGTCGGTAGTTGACAATAAGCGAGTTATCACCTCGTTTTAATACTGGTATGATTTTAGAAATCTTCCACATGTCTGGAAACAACCCAGATTTTAAAATTTTATTAAAAATAATCAAGAGGGGATTAACCAGGGCTCCAGAGCAATCCCTAACAAAAAAACTTGGTATATTATCAAACCCAGATGTCATTTTATTTTTCAACTTTTTTATTGCCCTGTATATGTCTTCAACATCAATTGCGAATAAAGAGACGTGATTATTAGTAAATACAAAGTTGTTATCATTAAATGGAACCGAATCTATATAAACGCTATTAAAAAACTGCGCGAAACTATCAACTATTTCTTTAGGTTTATCGTATTCAATATTATTAAGATTAACTTTACTCGGAATTCGGGATTGTCCTTTTTTTGAATTGACAAATGACCAGAACGATGCAGGATCATTTTGTAAATTAAGCTAAATATTATTTAAATAATGTTTATAAGATATAGATATTTCATTTTTAATTATTTGGCGAGTTTCCTTAAACAAGGTTAAATATATTTATTTACTTGTTTTTTTGTATTTTTTGTGATAATGCAGTTTCTTGTTTATGTTTTGAATTATTGATTTATTAAACCACGGTGGATATGTTTGTTTATTATGAATATAGGTTTTATTAGGTACATAATTATCGAAGAGACTGTAAAGTTTAGTATACAAAGACTCACACGAACTGTTTATGTCATCAAATGAGTTTAAATATGACCAATCTATCTGTAAAAGATCATTATACAAAAGTGGAAAATTCGCCTTTCTAAAATTGTAAATTTTACTCTCAGTATTATTATAAAAGTTTGTATTAAATAATTTTGTTTTTACGTTTATTGCCAATGTAGGATGATAATCATCACCTTTAACAAAAGGGTACTGCTCCAATTCAACCTCACAATTACAATTAGTAAATACAAGATCCAAGGAGTTGACTGCTAATTGTCCGGGATACAAGTTTCTGTTGATGATAATTATTCGTGGCTGCTTTTTCGCTATGGCAATTAGTCATTTTTGACTTATTCATTTTTAGAGAGTACGTAAGCTCGTTACAAAGTCAAATTTTGCTACCGTCAACTGCAACTATCAAACAAATACTAAAAATATTATGAAAATTTATTTCTTTCTATTATGAAAATTTCTCTCCTTATTTTGATACTCGTATAAAAAAAAATTAAGCCGCCAATAACAAAGCGGCAAAAGGCGCTTTATAGCGGCCGAAAAACCGAGCGGAAAAAGCCTTTAATGCGGACGCGACGCACTGAAAGGCGGTAACCTTTATCCTATGCTGCCCTACTATGGAGAAAGGCAGTAACTGCAAAAAAATGCAAAATGCGTTTTCTTGTGCTATGGTAAAGCTATGGACATTTTGTAACCGAATTCAACACAGAAATGCAGTCAAATATCTCATAAGTTAAAAAAATCAATTAAATACCTACTGCTTTTTATAAGACTGTAGTTTATACTAATTTTCCACAAATTTCTTGTTTAGCAGTTACTGCCTTTCTCCATAGTAGGGCAGTATGTACATATTATGTTTAAGTATTTGTTTATCTTCAAGAATGTTTATCGTTACAAAGTACTGATTGACTCTTTGATTTTGCGCCCCCAAAATGTTGCGCCTGCGTGCGTGCACGCACTGCACGCTCGCCTGTTGCTATGCTCCAGTGGAGCAGCTCCACACGACGACATTACTGTCTGTCTTATTTTAAAGCATAAAAATGATATTTTTATATACGATAACCTTGTAGCAATAAAAATTTGAAAAAGTCTCATACTTAGAACCATGTAGTATTAAAGTGACTATTTGACATTTTACCGTTAAATTTTGTTAAAGAGACTAAAACTGATCCAGCGTTTACTATGATTGTTTTAATTACAAAACGTTTATATCCGCGTGATCGAAATTCAATCGTAGCCAACGTGATGGATAATATTCAATGGATATCTAGGAAACAAAAGCATTAGCCCTTTGACATTATAGCGTAACATATTAAATTCAATAGATACCGTTGTTGCCCGGTGTAAAATGCATCGTACCGTTGCACACGGTGAATTTGAATCTGCTGCGATACGAGGTATGCAAATGGAGAATGAAATACGACTATAAGTATCTCTTATCTTTTATCGAATGTCGCGTTGCACTCTGTACCGCGGCACATTTAAATAAATCACAAAACCTGGGTCGGCATATTTATAATGCCAAGGTTTAATTAAATTATACACTTTTTGTTTCGTTATTTTTTATAAAAATTAAAAATGTTAAAAAGTTAATTTATGACATTTTGTGACATTATAATAATAAACAGTCCCACAACAAAAGTCTACGGAACAGTAATCCACTTCCAAATAATAATTATAATTAATGAGAAGAATATTTGATCACTATAGTGCCCGACACCACTCATCGATGTCACAAAAATAACTGTTGTCAAAGTACTTACCTAGTGAAGTTTTATTAGAAATTTTATGATTTTTAATTCTAATTGACACTGTCTACTCACTCTCTATGCAAAAAATCACATCGACGATGGCAACATTTTGCTCTGTTGCTGTTTAAAAGTTTAAAAGAATAACATGCACAATATTAAAGATAAGGATTGTCACATAATAATATTTTTTGAATGGCCTTACCAGTGGGTGGTTAATAATAATTATTATTCAATTGAACGTGCTGCAACATGGGTATAACTCAATGTATGTTGATTTACCGCAAATCATTTTGCAAATTAATTTTCTGTTTAATTCGAAAACATACAATTCGAACACGTAAATTTTGATACGCCAATACCGATGTAGGCCCAAACTGCACATGATTTTGTACCAATATTAGGTTTTGCTAACTTTGTTGTTACTTAACCGAACGTTAATTAACGTTGTTAAATAATTAAAACGGAACAAACTTTGGTTCCAAAGTAGTTTTTTCTAAAATACCTCAAAATTCGACATCAAGTTTTAGTATATTATTTTTAGTGACACACTTACTTTACATTACTGCCGTGCTAAACACAGTAACTAAAGGGTGTATCAATAAGAGCGCAAGATTTGAATTTCGCCTCATTTTGGCAACCATGATGTCACATGATTAATGACATGACAGATTGATAGGAGACAGATGGAAGTTTGTAAATATGGAGCATTACACGATAGAACAACCCGTCCTGATTGTTAAACACTATTATCAAAATGATAAAAGTTTCATTGCCACGAATCGTAAAGGGCGTCCAATATTTTTTCGAAATAATGTTCCTAATTCACCTACTGTGAAAAAAATAATCGAAAAATTTGAAAGCACTGCTTCTGTTAGTGATGTGAAACACACGACACGAGCTCTTTCAGAACAAAATATCGCAGCAGTTCGCGAGAGTGTGGCCGAGAGTCCAGAGACGTCGATTTGCCATCGTGCACAAGAATTGGACATTACAAAAGCCACTCTTCAGCAAATTCTTACTTAAGATTTGCATCTTCATGCCTACAAAGTCCAATTGACTCAACAACTCCAGCCAAAAGACCATGAACAGCGAAGAGAGTTCACCAATTGGATCCTTGAGCAGCAAGAAGTGAATGCCGATTTTGCGGACAAAATCATTTTCAGTGATGAGGCCCATTTTCACCACTATTTAACACCGTTGGACTTTTGGCTGTGGGGTTATTTGAAGTCACAAGTTTATGCCAACAAGCCCGCCACCATCGAAGCCTTAAAAGCAGAAATTATACGCTCTATCAACGAAATACCGCCACATGTATTCAATAATGTTATTGCAAATTTTGCCAAAAGAATACGCTTGTGCCAGTTAAGCCGTGGTGGCCATTTACCAGATGTGTTATTTTATACATAATTTCCAAATGTGTACTTTATAAATCAATAAATATTTCAATGCTTTAATACTTAAAACCATGTTTTACTAAACTTTGAAATCTTGCGCTCTTATTGATACACCCTTATTATATAAAGTTATAAAGGACGTAAGTAACAATTAAAAATATCTTATATCCTTAATTAATCGCTTTTGCTTCAGGATAATCCCTACTCACACTTCATAGCTTGTTTTTAAATACACTGCGTAGTAAAAAAATTCTGACTCTAAAACGCCTTTACCAATCTTTTTGATATTTTTTATAAAAATTCTTTAACTTATATATCAGTTTATGTGTTTAAGGGTTTTTCGAGAAAATATGAAAGAACGTATTTTTGTTAGTATATCTTGAAAATTTTGTACAAATCAAACGAACAGTAACGAAGATACATCGCTTCAAATTCGGTAAAAATTACACCTTTTTGATTATTTTGCTGAAAAGTGGTCATTTTTGACGACTTTGAAGCGCTGTATTTTTGTTACTGTTTGTTTGATTTGGACAAAATTTTTAGGGTATACTAACAAAAATACGGTTTTTCACATTTACTTAAAAAAAATTCCCTTAAAGTTATTTTTCGAACGTTTTTTTATTATGAAATAAAAGGTCTTTAAGAATATTTTCTCGAAAAACCCTTAAACACGTAAACTGAGATATAAGTAAAAGTATTTTTATCCAAAATTTTATAAAGATTGGTAAAGGCGTTTTAGAGTCAGAATTTTTTTTTGCCTTGTAGCACCAGTCAGTGGGGGCTTAGCCCTCTTAAGAATTTTAACTTTTACTTCAATAATTTTATTTAATTATGTAACCATTATATTTCGACTAAATAGTAATCAATTAGTGAAATTGTAATCAAATTTATAATCAAAATTATTATTACAATGAAGTTATAAATGAAAATACTGAACCGCGCGCTTTATATTTGGACTTTATATACAGTGTGTCCGTAAAGTCAAAGACCATGAGATTATTTTGAAAACAGTAATTTTTTTTAAAAAACGGTGTCACACATCAACTTTGTTATTTTTCTAGCAATATTTTAGCCTATGTTATGCAACAAAAATAAAGGGTTGTAATTAAAAAAAAACTGACTTTGATTGTGGCGCCGCTACTACATAGGCGAAAATATTGCTAAACAAATAACAAAAACATGCTTCAGCGTTTTCTTTTAAATTACCGCTTTTAAAATAATCTTACTTTACGAATTTTTAAGTTGGATAATTGTCTTTTCTTGTAGCGCCACAAACTTACAACACAAGCGTACAGTTACGGAAAAAAGTAATTTCCATTTGAAGGCTCCATTGTAATTGTTCGGAGGCATTCGGAAATAGTCAACATCTGCCTTTTAGTATTTATTTAAAAATATGTCTATATTTAGAATTTACTACCTGCTCGTATTGAATTAATTATTTTTGGTGTATTACATATTTACTTAACTGTGTTTTTAGTAAATCGTTAATTTTTTGATATATTTTTGTATAGTTTAATAAACATTTATTCAATGAAAAAACTTTTAATAAGAACTTTTTAGGCAATAAATATTATTACCAAGTTGTAGTTTTTTAAAATTTACTTTACATTTTTAAGAACTAGCAATGATTAAATTCTATATCATAGGAATAAAAAACACATTTTATTGTTTGTTGCACGTTTATGTGTTAAAATTAAAAACTAAATATACTAGGATTTAAAAAAACATTTGATATAATTATAATAAAAAAAGTTAACATACCTATAAAACTAACATACATATAAAACATATAAACTAAAATATATGAGGCGCCGTTTGTCCGTAAATTATTTTTGCTATATATAAGAATATTTTTTATATATAAACTTTAAATTTCCTATATATATATATAGAAACTTTTTAGTTCAGATAATGTCGCTTGAGAATGAGGGCGATTTGTGGTAATCAACTAAAAAGCACTGTTGCCAGAGTGTGCCAACGCAAAGTGTTGGTCAGTGTTTCCAACATAACGTTTCGCCAGATCTGGCAGATTTTAATAAAGGTCGAGGGAAAAAAGATACTCTTAGTAAGAGTCTCTTACGGCTGACGGATTTTTTAACGGAAACTTGAACATAATATCGAATGGTATTTGTCATAAGATTTGTACCTATATAATTTAATTTGTAAGAGTCCAAGTTTAAAAAAAAAATTCTTTGTTTTTTTATAAATTGACAAGAGAAGCAAAACTTTAAAATATATATTATATAAAATTTATATATTTAATATATAAATATTATAAAACTATAAAATATATATTATATATTTCTTCATATTTATTTATTGCTCTTTTATTATATGTAGGTTAATGTGTATTTTTATTTGTGTTTATTTTTATTGAAATATTATTTTAATAAAAATAAACACAATTATAATCGTTAACCTATAATAATAAAACAATAAATAAATATGGGGAAATATTTAATATATATTTTATAGAAAGAACTTTTTAATTAAACATACCTACCCAACAAGTAGTATACCGCGTGTCGAGTCGTTAGGCGAGAGATGTAATTCATCCAAATAAATAATGCGCATTATTTCGAGTGTAATACTATGCTTTTTCTATCCAATTAAATAATTTTCATTGCTAACAAAATTTATTATAACCTCACTTTTCCCCGATTTTAAAGATCATTATAGTCGCCCCTCGTATATATAAACAAATCTAACATCTGTTAACCATAATTTTTTTTCAATTTAAAACCCGATTGGTTCAAATAACAGTGAATATTGAAATAAGCCAATCACTGCAGCATCATGATGCCTAACAACGTTAATAATGAGTTCATTATTCACGTTGTTAGAGCGGGCGGTTATATTGGTTAACATTATTTACGAAAAAAAAACAATTAATGTCAATAATATGCAATAGAAGTAGGCTTTAATTTACATAGTAAGAATAAATATTTTTCTTGCTACCCGGCAGAAAATACGTTGTTTCGTCCCCGATTCCACGGCAGAAAGTTTACGTTTTATGCATTGGTCAAGGCTATACGTATTTTCGGCCGATGTAGTAAGAAAAGTTTCATTTCCTCCCGCTACCATGACAACGCTACAGTTTGATTGATTTTGAATGTAAACGTCAGAATTAAATTAAACGTCAGATTTTAATTTTGACACAAGTTTTTTATACACATTTAATTTTTTCCCGTATTTTCTGCCGGGTAGCAAGAAAAATAGTATATGTAATGTAATGTAATATACTATTAATTCAAATTGCCCAGGTAACAAAAAATCACATAAAAAGGTAAATCAATTTTTTTATGTATACATTAAAGAGGGTTATTAACAATTTTATTTGCAAAATTATGCAAAAGTTTATAACTATTTTAGTATTAAATGTCTATATTTCATTTTCATTAATAACAACTTATTAAATAATATATAGTTTATTTAATAAGTTATAGAACATATATTATATTTAAATTATTTCAAAATCAATGTTATTCCTTAAATATTTAATTATTGCATAAAAGCTTAAAATTTAAATGAAATGTGCGTAGAAAGAATGGTAAATAGCAGGTAGGTAGAATTATTGACTTTAAAAATAAATATGTTAATTTTATTAGCAAAACTCGAATGCCTCCGAACAATTACAATGGAGCATTCAAATGGACATTACTTTTTTCCGTAACTGTACATTCGTAAGAGCATCTCTAAAGCAATCATATTGAGTACTAGAATGGTTTCGAGGATTGAAAGAATCGCTTTTTGAATTGTTTTTTTACATAAAATCGTTTTAATTTAAGTTTAAATAAATATGTATACGACTGCAAATAAAAAGTAAAGGTTCTAGGTAGCAACTTTTTTAGGTATATATATATTTTGTAATGTAAGTAAACGAAAATAATAATTTATTTTTATAATCCTGAATCAAGCTTTGCTGACCGGATAAATATCCGGTTTTATCCCAAATATGCGGTTTCATATCATATTTAAGTATGGATATAATGTGGGTTTTGCGGTATTTTTTAATTTTAAAAATGAAAATAACAATAATCCAGGCCGGCCAAACCCTATATTTTAACTTGTTTATGGATGACATCGGCGGAAGTTTTATCTTTAATAAAGGAAAAACACAACCACGTCGAGTAATGCTTAAATTTTAATAAGTTAATTTTATATTTTCAGGGAAATAACGCGGCTAGGTAATATGAGGCTGATTAAATTTTTACGAGATGTTAAACTAAAAAGTTGTTGCTGACAATGTAATATATTAAAAGGAACCTCTTTAAAAAATTTTAATTACAATGAAAAATAAAAAAATATGAAATAAAAATAGAAGGACGCCTATTTACTTGCAAAAAGGCTAACGCAAATGTTCCAAGACCTCAAACTTCCAAGACATAGGCGTTCATGAATGACAATTTGGCAACACACTTAATGATAACTGCCGTTAATTAGATCGGGTACAAATATTGGACCCATAAGATTGTGGCCAAATATGCCAGCACAAACTTTGATTAAACACCGATTCTTGAACCCCCTTTGGTGCATAACATGGGGATTCTTAAGAGCCCAATAATGACTTGTATGCATAATGAAAAACCCGTCACGGGTAAACGTCGATTCGTCTGTCCACATTATTTACATTCCAAAATATTCATTATCTTTATTCTTTACAATAACCACCGACTAAAGTTCATTCTGAGTAGGTAGTCTTATTCCCTTGAGACTTGCACTAGTGTAATTAGGGTCGAAAAAATTTCACTTTTTGCTTGTACTTGAAATTTCACTTGAAATTTTCATGACATTTATGAAATTTATCAAAATTTTCTAAATTTCTAAAATTTCATGAAATTTATGAAATTTATTATAACTTTCAATAAATTTCAATCACTTTAAGTATTATATATATATATTGAAATAAGCCCACTCGGGGACCATGGCAAATTGCCTCTCCTACCTCCTACCCCTGTGGGCCCCTGACCACCAGTAATATAAATAGTAAATACCTATGTTTACCACAAATTTCTTGAGATTTCCTTTTAAAATTACTAAAACTATAGAGATATCTATATAGCACTTTTTGGTAAGGTAACGATATTTTGCCACTTTCATTGTTTTATATTTACATATATTTATTATTTTTATATATTTCTCTAAAATTTTACGAAAATTGAAGAAACTTCATCAAAATTTTATGAGCCAAAGGCATTTTTCATCCGTTTTCCGATGCAATTATAGCAAAAGTAAAGGTTTAAATTAATCATGACTTTTAAAAAAAATTTAAAGTCTGATTTAATTTACAAATTAAATTGATAACTGAATTAAATTATTTAAATTAATTTATGCATATAAGTAACAATAATTACTTATAGTGGATTCAAATCCAAGCCGAACTAAACAAAATCGCCCAGACGCTTGATAACTCGTTCTTATTGGACGATCTGTTGTAAATTATTATTAAAGGTCCCAGGGGAGGCCGCACGTGAAATTTATGCGAAATTTTCAGTAAATTGCGAAACTTCTAAAAGTTTCACAGGCAATTGTTTGGATGGAAAATTTCATTTGAAATTTTTAAAAATTTCACTTTTCCAACTAAATGAAATATTTCAAGTTTGAAACTTTCAAAGTTTAAATTTTCATTTGAAAATTTCAACTTTCCCAACCCTAAGTGTAATGAAAGGAAATTGACGCGGTCTCCCTTTAGGATAAATACCCCCGAATACTTGCAAGAGGATTTTCCCTATTCGTATCTAGAACCGTTTCTCCTGCTTGTGAAGTTCTTTATGCTTGGTCTCCCAGGAAGATCTACAAAAGCGTCCACTTTACCTGTCTCTCGCATACGCTGGTCCAACCTTGTAAGGATGGTGGTGATTGGGATATCGACATAGCGAGCTTTGGGTTTGTGCTGTTTAAACAGAATAATAATAGTTTTAAACGTTATGTTTTTAACAGAGGCACTTGAAAGCCTCAAATGAGGCCTTAAAGTGCCAAGGACAACCATTTTACTTCTCTTTTGTAAAAAATAAACCTTATTCTGGTTGTGTTCCGTAATTTACTGCCATTACTATCAGTAATTTTACTGTCAGTAGCGAAAAAAGACCGTTCCGTAATTTATTCAGTACTGACGCAATTGTAAAATTGGAACGCGCCTCAGTAGCAGCAGAAAGTGACAATGGTTACGCAAGGTTATGATTTGCAATTTACTGACATTTGACAAACTTTACTTTCGGCACAGCAGAGAACATAAATAAAAAATAAATATAACAGTTATAAGAAATATAAACTTTTGTTTATGGCAGAGAAATATGGAAAATAAAATGTTATCGTCGTCCGCGTCGAAAAATGTATATAGGAATAGGAAATATACACAATACGCCAAATACCAAAAAATACTAAAATTCGTACGCTAAATACAAATGTATAACATTTTCTAGGTACTACCTAGTAGGTAGTTTAATATTCTGGGTCTTCGTACACGGAGAGAAAAATTTTGCCAAAATAACTATCCAAAGTATTGTTAAATGACGTATCGTGAATTTAGTCAACTGTTTTATTAAACTGAGGATCTGTATAGCTAATTTAGCCATACAAATACTCAGTTTAATAAAACACTTGACTAAATTCACGATACGTCATTTAACAATACTTTGGATAGTTATTTTAGCAAAATTTTTCTCTCCGTGTATGCGTATACTAAAGTCCCCGGCGATCCTGCCATCCTCCTTTAATTATTAATTCGTGTCCTTCATCACTGCTGCTTGTACTTCCAAGAAATATTTTATAAATACATATTGAAATAATTATTCCTATAGGTATTCACCAAATACCATTATATCCTTCACTTTATTTGACAGCTATTTTTTATGTTTAAAAGCTTGGTTATGTGTTTTACTTGAGCCACAGCACCTCTCTGTCACCAGTTGTTTCAGTAAAATTAATCTGCCGTAAATTTATAAAAGGGTAGTATTTACCACTGAGCTCAGTAACTGAAAGTGGATTTCGGAATGCGTTTTTAGTACTGACAGTAAATTACGGAACATAACCTCTATCATGGCTGTCAAATGCCAATTTGCAGGTTAATTTGTGGGTTATAAATTAACCTTAAAAAAAGGAGTAAAATGGTTTTCCTTAGCACTTTTAGGCCTCATTTGGGGCTTCAAGTGCCTCTCTAAATAAACACAACGTTTAAAACGATTATTACGTCACATTGATTGAAATAATTTAGGTTAATAATTTGTCAGTGTAAAGCTAATATATTATAGTGGTGTAAAGCTAATATATTATAGTGGCTATGTTCCGTAATTTACTGTCAGTACTGTCGGTACTGAAAACGCATTCCGAAATCCATTTTCAGTTACTGAGCTCAGTGGTAAATACTACCCTTTTATAAATGTACGGCAGATTAATTTTACTGAAACAACTGGGGACAGAGAGGTGCTGTGGCTCCAGTAAAACATATAACCAAACTTTTAAACAAAAAATTGCTGTCAAATAAAGTGCAGCAGTGACGAAGGCAGGTCGGCGGGGAGTACGCATACGAAGACCCAGAATATGAAACTACCTACTATAGTACTACCTATAGGTAGTACCTAGAAAATGTTATATATTTGTATTCAGCGGACGAATTTAAGCTTAAATTATAAGAGTAATTTTTGGTATTTGGCTTATTGTTGTGGTGTCAGTGAAATTTTATATTTCCTATTCCTATATACATTTTTTGACGCGGACGACGATAACATTAAATTTTCCATATTTCTCTGCCATAAACCAAACACTATATTTCTTATAACTGTTATATTTATTTTTTATTTATGTTATCTGCTGTACCGAAAGTAAAGTTTGTCAATTGTCAGTAAATCACAAATCATAACCTTGCGTAACCATTGCCACTTTCTGCTGCTACTGAGGCGCGTTCCAATTTCACTGTGCGTCAGTAGGTACTGAATAAATTACAGAACGGTCCTTTTCCGCTACTGACAGTAAAATTACTAACAGTAATGGCAGTAAATTACGGAACACAGTCAGTGTCTTATTTTTTTTTAATAATGCATTTTATGTATATTTTGTGTCCTGATAAACACAAAAAATACAAAATTAGCTTGACACTGACAGAAAATTAACCTAAATTATTTATATCAGTCCCGTGGAGGACAAAAGGAAATGGGCTAATGGGAGTTGTTTTTATACTTAATGTATAAAATGGGTACCAACTTGCAAAAACAAAATTTACTTTGTCATTTTATTACATTAAAAATAAAGCAACACAAAACATGCAGTATGTTAAATGAAGCGAAAGTCTCGAGAAGAGCAGAAAAAAAGATAAGAAAACCATTAGGTATAAGGATTGTCTAGTTATTTAAAAAAAAAACTTAAAATAAATAACAAAATAAAATTGTGTTTTTTTTAATAATTTACTTAAATTATGGTAGACAGAAAATAAACTAAATATCCCTAAATAATCACGTGTTCGTAATCCAGTATTGCCATATCTGCAAGACAAAAATTACAGATTGATTTTGGTGGTATACAGTCAACATTATCATTTACTTCTACAGGCATAAGTGGATACGAGAAAAAAATTCATTAATTTTTCGATGTCACGTTAGAAGATATGAGAAATCCCAAGTAATATTCTTATTATAGTCTTCAAGAACGCTTTAAAACAATATTTTGTTTTAAAGCGTTCTTGAAGACCATAATAAAACAAAATGTTTCTTGGGATGAGACATGGGCTGTATAGGGATACAAAGTTTATATACAAAAGTGCTCTTTTAGTTCCACCCTTACTTCCTAAGAAGTCCCAGAAGCCAACTGAATGGCTTGATCGGGTAAGGGGTAGCAACGGACCGCGGGCTTAAAGCCATACCCCTGGTGGGATTCGAACCCACGACCTCTCGGCTTGTAGTCAGCAGCACTAACCACTAGTTCACCGACGCGACGGTTGATGTATTTAATTAACGTATATCTTTTAACATGACAATAAGATTTTTTTCTCGTATGCACTTAAATTTTATATTCAGAATCTGTAGAATTGGCATATACATTTTTGTCAACATTCACAACATAGTTTAGAAATAATAAACGATAATATCCCGTGTGGTCTAAGCAACTTTAATAATTTTTTACTCGGAAACCAGGCGGTCAATTTTTCTTAAAATAGGCATAAATTGCATAGCTGAAGCGGGCAAAAATGCAACGCAAACATTTAAATATCTTTAGAAGACTGTATCTCGTGTAAGGAAACAAGCAGAAAATTTTCGTTTTCATTTTTGTGCTCAGTTAACCTCCATTACCACATAGGAGATGGTCCATCACTTTTGAATAACCCTATATATAATATAATATTTCAAACTACTGCGTGCCCAACGGCCATGGAGTTTAGATTTAGCAAGTTTTATGTGTCTTCTTGCATATATGTTTCACCATTGTTAATATATAATATATATTGTGCTGTTTTATATAAAATATTACAGAGTAAACGTTAATTTTACTATTACCCTGGAATCATTTTTATTTAAGTGGTTAAAAAAAACTACATGATGCGATTAATTTAACTATTATTTTGTCACCATTTAAAAAAGCATACGTGTTAAGCTCGGTGTGAAGGTCATTATACTATATGCACCTTAAATAAAGTTAAAATTATTAAAAAAAAACTAAACTGTTATGAGTACCATAGAGTAGAACATTTCGCACATGGGCGACAACAGTGTCATAAGTCGAAAAAATTGAATTTTGGGGTTTTTAGTGCAATAAGTGTAAAATTACTCATAGTTTATGCTACAACAGTGGCAAAAAGATATTTTTGAAATTAATCCTTAGATGGAGACTTTGTATAATCACTATCATAATTTTCATCAACAGTGTCATAAGTAAGCAGAGCTGTTCCGAGTACAAGAAAAAAGTACTCGAGTAAAAGTACAAGTACTTTGAAAAAAATGTACTTGAGTACAAAGTACAAAAAAATCCAAAAGTACTCACGAGAACAAGTACAAAGTGCTTTTTCCAAAACTCTTAAAATGTAATTTAGGTTTTAGTATCTAGCAAAAAAAGTTATTAAACAAAATATAAGGTTTAGGTCACTATGGGCCCCATAGTATGTAGTAGATAATTACTAAATTCCTGGTTGAGGGGGACTCCGGATTGTACTTAAAAACAAAAATGTTTTTCATCCTTGTCTGCCCTCCACTAGCCTAAAATCGGGCGTATGGCCCGGCGACAAAATTCCGGGAGTGGCCTTAAGCATCGACACTGTCATCCACGACCTCCTAGGCGAAATTTACCAGCCGGGGTAAAAATTCTGATTCACCAAACACAGGCAATGCTGTGCAGTGGCGGGAAATCAGAATAAGGCGTCCAGTCATATAAAGTTATAAAGTTATAAAGTGCTCTTTTAGTTCCACCCTTACATCCAAACTAAGATGTCCCATAAGCCAACTGAATGGCTTGTGCGGGTTAGGGGTAGGAACGGACCGACGGCTTAAAGTCCCCTCCGAAGGACTATACATACATTCCTCATATTCATAATCAACAATAAAATAATGAATAATTTAAAAATTGATCAACACATTTTTAGCAATACAGACATATCTGCAAAATTCTTGCATATATTTTCAGCAACATAGACATATCTTCAAAATTGATGCACACCTTCTACGGCAACACAGACATACAAATAGCTCTTATTCAAAAAGAGTATTTTTTAAAATCTAATTTTTAACTGGCTCAGAATCTTAGTGTGGTTCCTCCTTTGCAAAGAAAATACTGTAAGTTTATATAGTTTTAAATTACAAATATGTTAGAATTTAGTTATTCAAAAATCTTTGACGGTCATTATCTCGGAATTAAGGTTTTACTACTTATGACACTGTTGTCGCCCATGTGCGATTTCTCGATGCACACATACACCGATAAATCCTTAAAGTCGGAAAACAACCTAGATAGCAAGTTAAGCGGATTTGGAATCGAGCGCGCTTCGCTTGTATACATTCATCCTGGTTAAAAGGTTGATGTCAAGGAAAGTGCAGTTAAAGGAAGACGTTCCTGATAGTGCACACTCGTTATAGTGATCGGATTGTCGCACTAAGCTCGCTGACATCAGCCGAGATTATGAAGCTACATAACTGAGAACACGGCAAAGCACTTTACCTGCGAGCGCACTTCAGGTCTTCGCCGCCAGCTTTATCAAGATTGGTGCACTTTTTAAGTAATTGGAGATTTTTTCGATACACTTTGCCAGTAATCCGCATCAACATGTCATAAACCAATTAAAGCCCTGCGGAACGCAACAAAACGTTTTACTGTACACAGTAAAATTGTATACAATTTTAACATTATAGTCACCTATAGGTGACTATAATGTTAAAATATTATTAATAATAATTAATTAATTAATAATAATATTATAAAAGATGACTAAAAATGTTTTATGTTGGTATACATGCCCCCGAAGTATGATAAAAACTTTACCTGTTTTTATTGTTTACTTTGTCTGTGGCAGCCGCTAAGGTTAGACGTGTTTTATGAGCTCGGCGATTTTTCGTTCGCTAAAAGAAATGGATCAAAGAATTTGTATCCAATTCTGCTTAAAAAATGAAATAAATTCTGTGAAATGTTAACAAAGGCCTATAGTAAGTCTGCTATAAGTAAAACAAGAGTTTACAAGTGGTATAAGAGTTTCCAATATGGCCATGAAGACGTTGAAGATGACGAACGCCTTGAACTCTCAAGCACATTAACAACCGATAAAAACATGGAAAAAGTGGAAGAAATGGTTATAAACCAACAGAGAAGTCGCTGATGATGTTGGTATATCGATTGGCTCATCCCATGACATTTTTTCGAATGTTTTGGGTATGAAACGCGTGGCAGCAAAATTTGTTCTAAAATTGTTAAATTTTGAACAAAATTTTTGGCCAAAAACAATACTGTAATGATGCCCCAGCCTCCATGTTCGCCAGACATGCCTCTGTCTGACTTTTTCCTATTCCCAAAAATAAAGAGAACCTTAAAGGGCCGTCTTTTTGCAAGCATAGATGATATTAAAAGCGCATCGCTGAAAGAACGAGTTTTAGAAGTGTTTCGAGTATTGGAAGAAGAGCTGGCACATGTGCATAATATCCAATGGGGACTATTTTGAAGGCAACAACATTAATGTAGACAAATAAATAAATATTTGTTTCAAAAAACGAAAATTCCCGATATTTTCTGAACACACCTCGTACATGTTACCGGCAATGTAAAAATCTGTAAATGTGCGAAATGTGTAGATACTCTGCAAACTGACCAAATTACCGGACATTGTGCAAAATCACTTCCATTTTGGACAATCTGCAAATTTACTACGCTATTTTAGGCAATCTGCAAAATGTCTGATGCGATAGTCAATCTGGGGATTAAAGGTTTATACTCCTCGAAATTACTAGGCTACATCCATTAATAATAATAATAATAATATTAATAATATTGCCTTTATTAATAGAAAAAGGGGGAATGGATCTATCAAAATCTCACCAAATCTCATTTTAAGTATCATTTAAAATCTCATCTTTTGATTTTTATATATATTATATATATAAATTTAAAGGGATCAAAATAATAGAACAAGACTAACTTGGTTTAAATTGTGAAAGAAACCGACAAAAAACTGCTTAACGCATTTTTATACGTTTAAATTCTTTATTAATTTCACTTCTTACGATATAAACCATAAGGGTCTTGAATATATTTTTTACATTCTTCTTCTTTAAACTCCAATTAGCTAATTAAATACTTCATTATAATGTATATAATATACAAGGTGTCCCTAAACTTATTGGCATAAATTTGGGAAAAGATTGAACAAGTTAAAATAAGACGAAAACCCAAATAAATATTTTTCCTAATTACTTAAGTTTCCAAGATACAGGGTGATAAATTGTTACTTATATATTAGTTTTTTTAATATAACATCTACTATGGCAGTAACGGGAAGGTAATATTTTGCGAACAGTCACTTACTACCAAACACATATTCACACATAATTATAATTGTTTGAGTGAACACAGTGTCGTAGAAACGGGGGTTGTTTTAAGCTTATTGTCCCATACAAACTTTGAGGTTAGGTTTTTGTAACATTTGATGCAATTTTTTTGATTAAACAGTTCGGCTACCATTAATAAGGGGTACCTCTTAAACTTCGATAAAATAAACCGTTTCCGAGATATTCGAGATTACAATAATTGTTATATCGTACCTATATGATAACAAATTTTATTTTTTAATTGAAAAAACTAAAAAGGGCATTCCATGAGCCTCGGGACTTTTTGCCCTAATTTTATCGAAGTTTGAGAGGTACACCTTTTTAATAATAGCCGAACTGAGTAATCGAAAAATTGCAATAAATGGTATAAAAACCTAACCTCAAAGTTTGTATGAGACAATAAGCTTAACCAACCCCTGTTTCTACGACACTGTGTTCACTCGAACAATTGTAATTATGTGTGAATATGTGTTTTGCTAGTAAGTGACTGTTCGCAAAATATCACCTTTCCAAGTCTACCATAGTAAAAGTTAGTTATTAAAAAAACTGATATCATAAGTAACCCTTTATCACCCTGTATCTTTTAAACATACGTAATTAGGAAAAATATTTATTTAGATTTTCGTCTTATTTTCACTTGCTTAATCTGCTTCTAAATTTATGCCACTAAGTTTAGGGACACCTTGTATATGGAAAATTGACTATATCTCAAAAACTTACTTTTCTGACTTTTGACGACATTTTCGGATTCAGGGGACAATTTTACATGAAAATTGACTGATAAATGTCATTTGTGACTCATTTTTAGAGAGTAGTCAATCCCTGGATTGACTATCACATCATACATTTTGCAGATTGCCCAAAATGGTAGTGATTTTGCACGATGTCTGATAAATTGGTCGGTTTGCAGAGTATCTAGACATTTGGCACATTGCCGGATTTTTTACTTTGCCGGTAACATATACATATCAGGTACACAGCGTTGCCATTTTTAAAACTTAATAACGAAAACACAACTTGTTAGATACAAAAAATATTTTTGTAGAATATATATATATATATATATATATATATATATATATATATATATATATTTATATATATATATATATATATATATATTATTTTAAAAGTATAATAAAATAAGTACATAAACATTTCAACATGTAGCAAGACAATGAAATATTTTAAGACTCGTACTTAATTAACTACGACTGACTTCTAAGCATATATTTAATCAAGTAGGTATATCGTGAGACGTAAAGGGTTAAAACACGGAATATTTGATTATGTCTCGAAAGTTTTCAACTAAAGTAGGCTACTCCCCTGCTAAAATATCGACTAGTCGATATGCCTTTTGTAGCCCGCCATTGTTTTCGAAAAATAATTATAAGCACTTTATTAGGTTCTATGTTAGCGAGAATCATTACACAGTTGTTTGCCCCGGCAAGGCACTCGTCAAGTTTCACACAATTCGTCTACAAACTTTGCATTGACTAGGTAAATACACCTTACTTATTTTAATTCTTAAGTACCTAAGCATAACTAACTTCGGCCTTTGTTAATGCTGTAGAGAATGAATTATTGGTATGTATTCAAGACATCCCACTACTCGATTATTATCAGTACGTAAATATACTTTATCCGAAATCGGCAGTAAAGTAGTCAACAATCGGCAGTAAAGTAAAAGAAATCGGCAGTAAAGTGGAACTTTACTGCCGATTTTATAAGAGTATTGTACACAGTAAAAAAAGTAGTGAAGATATTTAACTCTAGTAAACTCTAAAAACATTCTATATGCGACGACTTTTTTTAGAGCTATATATTCACACTGATGATAGTGTAATAATTTTTATTTATAGGGTAAATATTATAACCGTATTTAGTGTTACATTTAATTTACTAGTGCATAAATTTAACACTACTGTGTGTTAAGGGTACTCTGGGTAGTGACCCGGGAAAAAATTGTTTTGTTAATTAGAGTATTATTTTACACTATTTTTATAACATTTAGACTCTTATTAATGAGAATCTTTTAGAGTAAATAAACTACTATATTTTTAGTTAATATGTATACCTTTTTTAGTCTGATTAGTAAACTTTACATTCAAATCGAGTAAAAATTACTCTATCCTTAGTTGCTATAAAGAGAGGAAAATTAAAAACATATATTTAAATTCAAAAGTATATGAGTATGAGTATGAGTATAAGAGACGTATAACCAGCCCCATTTCCTCTTGACTCTCGAACCCCGTACAGGCCTATGTTTACTTACGCCGATTTTTGTTCTTCCCCAGCAACTGCACGGCTTCACCCGTGTTTGCTGGGTGCGAATGTCCATTGCGTTACGTACTGTCCCCTATTTGGGGCTCGAGAGCGAGAGGCGAATAGTTATAATAGCCATTCCCGGGTTCGCCGAGCCTATGCTATACGCTCGGTGGGGTATGGATGAGGGACGGGAGGGAGTTGGTTTTTGGGGGACAATTACGCCGACTTAAAACTAAGTACGACGCGGAATCCCCCTAGACCAGTCGATTAGTATTACTCCAAACATTTGGGATCACTATTTGGAGTTGGGGAGTTGTTATTTCGCTGCAGGGGTGTAGTTTCCTAGTCGATGTCTTTGTCTTGTTCGTTATTGTCATTGTCCGTGTCCTGGTCAGATAGTTCCTGCCCTTGGTAAAGTGTGTCAGTTGTATTTAATAATTTTTGTCCCAAGCACGTTTTGTGGTAGAGTTCCGTCTTTGTTTATCAAATTCCAAAGCATTGCATTTATTCACTAGTCAAACAAATCACAAGCGCGATTATTCTGTTGTCTAATGTTTACAAACTCGAGTTTGGCTATTAGGCCCTTTTTTTAATGTGTTAGAATTTTGTTCAATGTTAGTTTACTCTGTCAGTCCAGTGTTTATTTTCCGGCTCGATTGGGACCGCCTTACGCATTTGCTGTTGACAGACTTATTGCCCCACGCTGCGTGCCCTTCTTAGGTTTTAAAGATATCCCAATAAACACTTTAACGATACCTATCCCCACTAACATTGCCCGTGTAAGAATTTTTAACACTTTTTAATACAATTTTGCAATGATAGTAATTAAAACAAAACAATTGTTTAAAGAGTAAAATATGTTCTTAACATAATCATTTTTAAAGTCATTTTAACATTTTCAAGTAAAATAAATGTTATGTTTAATGAAATGAATACGGGCAATGTTAATGGTGTCAAATAACGGAAAATGCTTGTTGGGATCTGCCGTATTTATATT
This sequence comes from Brassicogethes aeneus, assembly GCA_921294245.1. Classification (NCBI taxonomy): domain Eukaryota; kingdom Metazoa; phylum Arthropoda; class Insecta; order Coleoptera; family Nitidulidae; genus Brassicogethes; species Brassicogethes aeneus. The sequence continues at coordinate 55,120,872 of OV121134.1, forward strand.
GCAGATTTGTATCAGGTCATGCATACTCTTAAAGTAAAACTTATCAGATTTTTCCCCTTGCGGATGGCCACCTCCCCTCTTCTCCGACCTCCCCCGTCCGTCCAGTGATAAGCCTCCAATGACAGGTGGCACCCAAGTCATTCATATCACCCAACACTCCGCTCCTCAATGACCGTTACACCATTTTAGCTTGCACTCCATGAAAATGTTTGTTTCACTTATCAGTTCGCACCCCTTTTTTTTTTAAATTATTGTTGGTTTCATCTTTAAACTTTTACGTTTCAAGAGATCTCCCGCACGCGAGTCGCGAGCATTGCTGTTTGTAAGTTTCAAGAGCGCGACGGCAAGATGTAAGATGCGACTAACTTTGACGAACACTCGAACGTGACTGTATTTAAATTCAAAAGTATATTTTGTAAAAAATAACAATAATAAAAAAAATCATATAACTAATTTTAACATAAAAATAAAAATAATGTATAATTAAAATATTTAAATTAACTCGAACAAATGTTTCTTTCAATGCATTCATTTTGAATGGGATTTGTATATAAATGGCTCGTTTCTGTTATTATCGGTTTTTAGACATACTGCCCAATCACATTTCAAGTTTTTAAAATAAAATATCTTTAATATAAATAATAAAAAATAATGTACCTATTTTATACGTATTATGCAGCGGCACCCACGCACAACCGAACCATTAAACATCCCTTGGAAACAGCACTAAACTGGTTTACAAATTTATAGACGCTTTGCAATCCCCACCACAAATAATAACCCTAATAGTGTAGATTTAACTCTTTTTAGTGTAAAACTATACTCGCTTACTGTTTACTTTACTCTAATCCAAAACAATAATACACTAGCAAGAGGAAAACTAGGGGAATTTCCAAACGTATGAATTCTTTTGCCCAAAAGTTTGTATTAAAATGGAAGCCACTGTGCCAGTAAACGATGGTCATAGAAGTAGGTTCTACAAATGGTTGAAATATAATTGCGTCTGATATATGCCAAATTTAAAAAAATATTTTAATTCAGAAATATTTTTGGAATTTTTTTAAAGCATTTTCCAAAACTGTTTTATAAATTTAAAGAAACACATTATAGAACGTCATTTTCTAATAAAAAAATATTTTTTTAATTTGCTGCAAAAATAATTGTCCAATTTTTTAAAAAGTCCTATAAAATTTGTTATTGTCAAAATTTTAGAAGATTTTTACACAGTTACTTGCCAATGCGTAGACCTCTTAGTATTTAACATTAATCGTTGTCTGCTTAGCTTTAATTGTAAAATGATATTAAACAAATAATGTTATAAAATATAGAAAAGTGACTAGATATGAATTATCAGCATATCTCTAAAACAAACAAATGAAGACTAAAAACAAGGTTATTTACAGGGTGTCCCACAATTAGTGCGACAAAATGAAGGTGTATTATCTACAGACCCCCAGGAATTCCAGAAAATTGTTTAAAAAAATTCTTCCTTCATTATTTAAAAAGATACAGAGGAGTCATATTTTCTTTATATGGCAACATTGCCTCAAACATTGTTGTTTGTTGTGATGATGATTAAAAATTAAACTATTACTTTGTTATGAGGCAATGTTGCCATACAAAGAAAACATGACTCCCCTGTATCTTTTTAAATAATGAAGTAAAAATTTTTTAAACAATTTTCTGGAATTCCTGGGGGTCTGTAGATAATACATCTACATTTTGTCGCACTAATTGTGGGACACCCTGTATATATATATATATATATATATATACATGGTGTTATGTAATTAATGTTATATATTAAAATACTGAATACCTTTTGACATAAGGAATAAAGGAAAAATATTTAAAAAAACATTTTTCCAAAGATAAAGAAAAAATATGCATTAGAAGTTTTTTATATTTTTTGTGATACGCCACTGGTTACACACTTGTTTATCTCTGCACACCAGTATTTTGTGAGTACATAGATACCAGATTAACCTAAAGTTCCTAGTCGATCAGTGGCGTACTTTTTGGTAGGATAAAGGTTATTATAAATTATTTTTAGACTTTGGAATTTAGAAAAAAAAAGTTTCAGGTGCTTCTTTATGGACCCTAAAGAACAACCCATTTTAATATATAACATTAATTACATAACACCCTGTATATATATATCATCAATCTGATTCGTTCACTTTAGGATCACACCAATTTCATCTAGTCATCCCGGCATACGTTGTGTTGCCGTTGTGTCAGAAGTTTTTTATTTTATAGAAAACCAAAAGAGACATCAATCTTAATTTTTAGTTGCAGCCATAGTGCGATGTGCTCTATTTTTCTAAAATATTTTCAATGCGCTGTCATTTCCGACAGTAACTTTTTCCTTCAAAGTGTAACCCTATAAATATTATTGCATTTTTTAATTTTCTTCTTTATAGGTTTTCAACATAAAAAGGCGGGAACATCAACATAAACCAATTGAAACCCCTTACAACGTATATACGCATAAATATGCGTATCAATTTGCTTTAAACATTATTTAGGACCTCAAGAGATAAAATTTCCCTTTTCCACATCTGTCAGAGTACGTTTTTGATCAAATGTTTTGCTTTGGCTTTGGAAAATCTAAATTGTTTATTGTTAAATATAAAAATACCGATAATAGGTATGTCTAACTTGGAATTTGTTTAAAAGGTTTAATTTACAAATTAATTCAAATTAATTAAGGAATGAATATAAATAGGACCTTTCGTACGAAAATCTTAAACTTTTTAATATAAAAACAGAAAAGGGCATTTAAAAGGACTAAAACAAATTACGGTTAAACGATAACCCTTAACGTAATTACCTACAATCGAGGAAACTATGCAGATTAGGGTTGTATTTATGAAGTTGCATATGTCGTGGACGATTAGTCCCTACTATTTTTCCGGAACGAGTTAAAAGAGAGAGAGGAAGAAAGATCGGGAGGTGAGAAGCGGTTTTAATTTGCATTTTATCCGGTGTTGATAACCAGTGTCGTGCTATAACATAATAATATAATATTATATAATGTAATAAAATATTGCAAATTCGACTTTTATTTTGAAAATTCATAAAATTAAACAACATACAAAGTAAAAAAATGTTTGTTAATTTTAACCAAATATAATCCAGGTCCACATAACTTTATGTTAAGTTTACAACCAACTGTAATCTGTTGTAATTATAACAAACGTTTTGTAGAACAAAATCTTATATCAATAATTCAAGAAACCATTTTGTAGACCATGTAACAAAAATATTTGTTGGAAATTGGGGACTTAAATGAAAATAATTTTTATAAGAAATGTTGCTTTATTAATCAATTTCCTAAACAAAAAAATTAACACATGAGTACTTAAATTAATAAACACAATACACTCAATAATATAACACAACATACTGAAATCATCAAATTATCATCAAATTATAAAGAAATTTGGTAAAATATAATTATCAGTAGGGATGGGATATTTAGGTACTAAAAACTGAAAAATAGGTAACTAAAAAGGTACTAAAAAAAAGCATTTTAGGTTAAAAAAACAGCATTTTAGGTAAAAAAAATCATTAAAAGTTTAAGTTTCGTTTATAATTTTGTTTAGCCGCATACCCAAACACAGAACATACCCACAATAAACTATTTCTATGCAATAAACTGTGTTTTACTGAGTGACACTCACTACACAGAAGTTCTATGACAGAACATAAGCTCACTAGTAGTGAGTAACTACAAAGAAGGTAACTGTAAAGAAAGTTACTGTTACAGTCTGTAACCATAAGAAAAAATTCTATACCGTTGAGTTGCACGCCCTGGATAAAATATAAAAGAAAATCTTTTAAAACACATTTTGGCATTATTGGTTTTCAAATAGTTACATCGGTTAAAAAAAGGTAAAATAACTAAAATCCCATCCCTAATTATCAGTACTACTACAACATTTACTGATGTTTAACCCACTTCAGTGTATCCCCTAATTTCAGTTTGAATCCGAATAACAATAATAACAGATTTCTCGTAATATATTATAAACACTGGACAGTTGTTACGAACACGTTACGAATTGGAATAAAGTAAGCAAAAACATAAGTTGCTGACGCTGAATTCAGTTGAACTTTTTGATGCGTATTGTCAGTGGGAAATGTTTTGATTGACTGTCCGAAATCACGAGTACTTTTTCAACGAAATAATTTGTTAAACATTAACAATCTGTAACCTTTAAAATTAACAAAAAGCTCACAAAATTCCATATTACCTTCACAAAACTTTGGGTAGGCGATCTGCAGGCAAGGTTATGGCTTTAGTTTTTTGGAAGGAGTTACAATTAATGGCGTTTATACGATCTCATCTCAAGACAATGCACATTCACACATCCGTTATCGCGATGGCCAAAATCAATAAGTTAAAGTTTGAATTGCTCTTTCCTTTTTGTTTCCGAAACTCGGTGGTAAAAGATTTGCCAACAATAAAGAGGTAGAGTATGCAGTTGATGACTGTTTTGAGAATCTCGGCAATTCTCACTATAAACAGAATTTTTTAAAATTTTAGAAATAAACACTGCTGTTGCGGTATACGACTCATTTCTTCAATAAGGAAATAATTACAGTTTTCCACCTTTTATTGTGTTAAGCCCCCCTGAATTCAATAAAAAAATTATAAATTTTTCTTTAGAATTGGCCCTAGGAAAACCCCATTAGTTAATATAAATTGTTTAATTTTTTTCCTAAATTAGTGCTTACTCTCTTAAAATGAATTAGGTAGTCAAAAATAAATAATTATAAGTCATATTTGACTAATTGTTATAGCGAAAAAGCAGTCACTAATATTTAGTCAAATTCTACTGAAGGAAATAGTCAAATTACTAGATTTAATTTTAAAAAAAGTTTTGACCCCGCCGGGGATTGAACTCGGGTCTGTCACTTGTCAATCTTGTCAAGCTGTTATCATAACCCATTTGGCTATCAGTCGCTCTTATAAAATTTAATTTTATTTGTCAATAAATATTGTTCATAATATTTTAAAGTTGAATATATTATTTGTGTTGCTGTTTTGAGCCAAACTTTTTGCATCTTTATTTGTTTTTATGGGTCATTTAACCATGGAGCCTAGGTATATGCATTTAATTCAAATAATACCTTGTTGTTGGCCGCTAAAGATTAAAGAAATAAGTTACTTTTAACTCTCAGAAATAGTCAAAGATGGTGACTAATCTTAAATTAGTCAAACTTTAACTATTTTCGTAGTAAAAAATAACTATTTTAAATTGAAAACGACTATTTTATTAGTAAAAAATGCTGGTACTAATTCAAATAAAGGGTGATTTTTTTAAGAGCGTCCGAACTTCTGACAAGTGTCGCTGTCAAACAAACTGTCAATTTTCATGCATCTAGAAACTAAGTTACTCAGTATAGTCTGACAAATCATCATGGAACGTTTAACGCTTGCAAATTGTCGAAATTTACCATCAAAACCATTGTTTTGTGCGCCAAACTTATCGTGCTCTTCGTGAATTTTATGGTATACATACGCTCAATCGAGCAATGAATTCGCCGAATTATCAAGAAATTTCGAAAGAATTTCGAGCTGTTAGATATTAAAATAAAGACAAGAACAAAAACAGTGCGTTTCCAAGAAAATATCATCGCTGTTGCCGACAGTGATGAGAAAGACCCAAATTTGTGAATTCGTCGACGTTCGCAGAAAGTTGGGATTTGTTATTGGACTACGTGGGAAATTTTGAGGAAATATCTTTATTTTCTTTGTGGTAATGTTAAATCTTTGGTAAATGTAAATAAACCAGCAACTATTCAAGACTTGAAAGCTAACATAAATCGGACAATTGCGTAAATAAGACCTAAATTGCTTAATAAAAATGGTCGGAAATTGGATTAATTGAATTCGCTTTGTTACAAGTAGCCGCGGAGGACATTTGTCCGAAATTATTTTTAAACAATAATGTCATTGAATGTTATTTCATATAAAATAAATATTTTTAAGATATTTAATTTGGTTGTTATTTAATTTGAATTTAAAGTTCGGACACTCTAAAAAAATCACCCTTTAGTAGAATTTTGACTATTTCATTTTTAGAGAGTGATTTTTGTGCATTGCAATGTATTCCTAGTTACGGCACTGTTGACGACGCGTCGGCCGGCTGCGGTCGTACGGACACAAAACTAATTGCTTCTTGGGCAACGTGCCTCGGCAGGGCGGCTCGACGGGTATCCGTGCAAAGTGGCCTTCTCTCTGCGGCCGCCGCAGGATCCCCCACATCAACCTACTTACGACCATTACGCGCGTCGACAATTACCGAAGGGGTAAAAACCCGGATACGTTTCGTCCCTTTCTCTCCAAGCATGGCTATTTCGCGCCCCTTATGCCAACAAATTACGCACGTATAATACGTGATAATGCCCTCTTGAGCTATAGCTGTATACATCATCATCATCCATAAACGCTTAACCAACATCAAAATATTGCTTATCTTTTTCTAAATATATTAAAGAACTTTTACATTTTAATTGCAAAACATTTGAGACAATTTACATTTTCCTCTACGGCTTACTTTCCAAGACAATATTCATTTTTAGTATAGTATAGTATAGTACTAATAATAATAATAATCTTTATTCATGACAGAAGTTTTACAGTGCTTAACTACAAAACATATTGGACTAGTCAAAATAAAACAATGTACGAGGTGTGTTCAGAAAATATCGGGAACTTTCGTTTTTTGAAACAAATATTTATTTATTCGTCTACATTTATGTTGTCGCCTTCAAAATAGTCCCCATTGGATATTATGCACATGTGCCAGCTCTTCTTCCAATACTCGAAACACTGCTTGCAAAACGACGGCCCTTTAAGGTTCTCTTTATTTTTGGGAATAGGAAAAAGTCAGAGGCTGGGGAATCATTACAGTATTGTTTTTGGCCAAAAATTTTGTTCAAAATTTAACAATGTTAGAACAAATTTTGCTGCCACCCGTTTCATACCCAAACATTCGAAAAAATTTTATGGGATGAGCCAATCGATATACCAACATCATCAGCGACTTCTCTGGTTTATAACCATTTCTTCCACTTTTTCCATGTTTTTATCGGTTGTTAATGTGCTTGTGCGTTCGGGGCGTTCGTCATCTTCAACATCTTCACGGCCATCTTGGAAACTCTTATACCACTTGTAAACTCTTGTTTTACTTTAGGCCTTTGTTAACATTTCACAGAATTTATTTCATTTTTGAAGCAAAATTGGATACAAATTCTTTGATCCATTTCTTTTAACGAACGAAAAATCGCCGAGCTGATAAAACACGCCTAACCTTAACGGCTGCCACAGATAAAGTAAACAATGAAAACAGCTAAAGTTTTTATCAAACTTCGGGAGCATGTATACCAACATAATAAAGAAAATTTTATGACAACCGGACCTTATAAACCCGCGAAATTTAACAATTCCCGTTATTTTCTGAACACACCTCGTATATGAATAAATAATTTAAAAAATCCACTAAGGTATAAGAAATAAATAACATATAAATAAATATAAATATGAATATAAAAACAAAAAATTCATTAAAAAAATATTTCACTTAATAAAAAACTTTATTCCAGAATATTTTTTGTAAAGTCTTTTTAAAATTTGATTGTTTTTATTTACTTTATATTTATTTTATTCCCATATATACAATGTATATTATACATACTATATGTAATGTTTAGGCTACTGAAAGCCTTTGTAAAGGAAGCACTAAGTTATTATTAGTTCTTGTAAAATATTAATGCATGTTATTTTGTTCTTAAAAATTACTTTTGTTTTCTGCAATGTATAAAAGTAAAATCTTATATTTTACAAACAATGATTTACATGAAAATGTTAAATATTTATTGTCCATGCACCTTAACATTTTTTTCTGTGTGATAAAAGCTTTATTAAATGGTCTGAACTTCCCCAAATATAAGTCCATACACTAAATGTGATTGCACAACTCCAAAATATAATAATCTCAAAATTAAATATGAAATTGATTTTCTTAAAGATCTTATTAAGTAACATGCGGAACTAATCTTCCTATTCAAATTGTTAACTTCCAAGTTAAATTTCTATCCAAGTGTAATCCCAAAAATCTTATTCGATCCACTGACAGTAGCGTAACTAGGGGGGGGGGCGGGGGGGGGGCGGTCCGCCCCGGGCGGCACTTCTTGGGGCGGCAAAAATCGTGTGAGAAAATGCGAAAAAAACTGGAAGACAGAATATAAAAATAAAAAAAATATTTGATAATTAAATATTCTCTTTTGAAATAATATAATTCAAATTCCAATAAATTTGAGATTTATACAATTACTCCCAAAATATTCCAAATCAAATAAAGCTAGCAAAAAATAGAAACAAGACCGGTATTCTAAATATTTAAACTTTTTTATTTATTTTTTACTCAGGTTTAAGTTTTTTTGTAGGTACTTTTACATAAGGTTGAGAATTTATCTCTTTGTTTTTTTCATATAAATTATGTTAAAGCACATTTTATTTGTTGTTTTTCTTTACCTATAGGTCTAAGAATTTTTGTTTGTTTTTAATTCTTAAAATATTACAATTTAATGTTATATATATATATGTTATATATATAATTATATATTTTTAATTTTGCGTACGGTCCTCAAAACTGACTCCTAACCTAACCTCTCTCCCCCCCCCCAAAAAAAACATGAGGGCGACAGCCACTGCTGCCCCGGGCGGCACTTTTTCTAGTTACGCCGCTGTCCACTGATTGTATAGATTTACCATCGAAAGATACAAACATATCATATATTGGTGTTACATACTTGGGCAGAAATCGCATGTAAAATGTTTTACTTTTGTTTACACCACTCATTAAAATAAATCATTTGAGTAAGACGATGCTTCTAAAAAATTATATAATTTTATAATTTGTGTGGTCCGCATACAAAGATAATCTTTGCTTATTAGTATTACATGTATTTAAATCATTAACAAACAACACTTTGGAACTTGCTGACTTTTCGTTATTTACTACAACAATTTTTGATCAATTAAGTATTTGAGTTTCCTTAAAATTATACAAGGGTTAATTGTTTTCTTAAAAAATAATTGGTAATTTGGGAGAAAGTAAGGTTAGAACCATCTAACAGTTATTAAATTTCATGATACTAGAGAAAGTAAGGTTAGAACCGTCTGACATATGGCAGATTTTATGGTAGTATACAAGGGGGGACTATTAATTTTGAAGTAAGCTAGTTGCCAACTATTAACACATTTTGTTATTTTTTAATATTCTTTAATAAAATTTAAGAAAAGTATACAGATTTCTGAAAAAGCTACTGTGTAGCGAAACAATTGTTAATCGTTTAAAAACAAATAAAATGTTGAAACTTTAAAACAGTGTTGTTTTTATTCATATATTAATTATTTATATTTGATTTTGTTTTAAAGTTTAAAATTTAAACTGGGAGTATTTCTACTAATTCTAAGTAAATTTATTATATTTTTATGTAATTTAGATCTTTTCGTTAAATTGTTTGAAAATTTGTATAAAGTTACATTTTTTAAAACCATTTTATCAGGCAATATTTATATATTTTATAAATTTATAGCACATAAATACACTTCTAACTCCATGGCATACAACAATTTATCTTCAAAGCATATTTTGTTGAACGATCTAAAACCTACAATATTAATAATTATTATTTATTTATTAATATAAATGGTTTTTTTACAGACTAGGAGGTAAACAAAACTTTACCCGATTGCTCTTAAATATTTTTACAGCTTGGGTGATTATACAACGCTTAAAAATATACAAAATTACAGTATTTTAAATTGTAGATATTAGTAATTTTTGTACTTGCTAAACAGAGCATTATTTGCTCTTATTTAACAAAACCTGCATTTATATGAAGGTAAATTAGAAATGTAAATAATTTGAATGCAAATGCGCCCCATTTCCAAATATAAATATTTGATTTAATGTCGGTGTTAATTGCATAACAATATATTAATTAATAAAATGAAACCAAATTACCATGTAAATTACAAACCGATGCAAAAATGATTCGATCGATTTCTAAAATAATTGACACGGTCTATATTATTATAGTATGACATAGGTTTGTTTTTATAGTAAATAGGAAATTAAATAATTAAAAGCACGTAATTAGTTTGTTTGACTATTGTTTATTTATTAATTAATTAGGTACCACACTCAGGGGCGACACTAGCATGTTTTTGAGGTGGTTCGAGATCTTATTGTAACGCCCCCAATATGCAATTGCCTATTAAAACTACTAGGTAATAACCAATAATTTTTAAAATACCACACGTTTCACAAAGCTTAAATACTTGGCCAAACTTTACAAACATAATGTATGGAAGAAAAAGGTGTCCAAAAATGACAATTTCAAAAGTGTCAAAATTCGTGATAACTGTAATGCAAACATGAACATCCCACTTGTTGTCGAAATATGAATAAAACGCTTATATTTGACTAAAATTATCTTCTTAAATTTTATTATTGCCAAAGTTTTAGTAAAATATATTTTTTCTACTCCTATTACGGAATATGACCGTTCTAACATCACTTTTTAATGTCATAGAATGAATAATTCATAATAATTAATAATTATTATTCTATCATCAGATGACGGAATAAACACTGCAGTGGCTGTGTTTATTATCTAACAACTTTTAGAACGATCCAACCTCACTTTCTCCCAATTAAATTAATTTTCTAGGGAATTTTTTGGAAACGTAGAAAAGTATAGTCTGAAACACATTTGGAATTGCAAATTTGCAATATGCCATATTCCAAACTTTTTACAGAATATACATACTTACTATCACAATCCACACAACAAAGTCTGTTCGATCTTTATTCGCGCATGTTAAAAATCACGAAATTAGGCATACATTCATACTTTAGTCGCCATTTTCATTGTTTACAATTTCATTGTTTGCAATTATTGTGCTGTTTATGCGGATTTGTAATAGTTGTTTAGTTTTTTTCTTTATTATTGTGTATTTTAGTGTAGTAAGAACCAGATACAACTATTTTTACTTCCTAAAAATACATTATTGATGTCAATAATTAATTTCTGAAATTTATTGATTAAAATACTCTTGTCAAATATCAGTTTACTTTAAAACTAAATAAAACTATTTAAATGTAATAATTAATTTCTGAAATTCATTGATTAAAAAACTTTTCTGAAATTTCAGTTTACTTTAAAACTAAATAACTATTTTTATTTCCTAAATAATAATTTATAAAAAGATTAATCCTTTTGTCAAATCTTTTAATGTTAAAAAACATTTGCAGTTTAAACTTAAAAAAAACTTTGTTTACTTCTTCCATACCTGTGTTATACAGAATTACTATTTTGGGTAATTTAAATTAACGGCGGCAAATAAATCAAATATGGCGGTAGTCGTATGTGCGCATAACAGTACCGATTTTCGTTCGTATTTTAAGGAGATTAAACAGACCTTGTTGTGTATACCTTGTGCATACTATTATCTTCAAGCGTTCTATAATTTAAGCTTTTAAAGTATTCGAATCAAGTAAAGTTTTTAACTCAATTAAGGCCCGTTATTTCCAATGCGAGTAAACTTTCGTGTTAGTAAACCTAGGATTAACTTAAATTCGAAGTTAACTTGAAGTTATGTTTTTATGGATTTTTCCAAAGATTTTGCTACCCGAGTTTAGTAACTCTAAATTAAGAAGTTTATCTTTATGTTGGTATCCGTGATTCTATTATTAATATATGGATTTTATTTTCAATTTTTGAAACCATCTATGGACGGTCTGATAGAGTGAGTTTTTAAAGGTGTCTACGCATTGCGTTGTTTATTTGGTTGGATTAGATAGTTTGAATGTTTGGGTAAAGTATTATCAGCTAAAATGAGTGAGATTGAGAAAAAAGAGTCCAGATCGAGACCAACCAATTTTAGTAAAACAGAAGATCAGTTGCTGCTTAATCTGGTTTTGAACGATAAGCACGAGCCCTGTTCGAGTATTACGAGATAAAAAGGCTTAATAAATAAGTATAAAAAACATCGAAAGTCAAAATAATGTCAAACAGGAACAGTATAAGACAAACTGGGGGATGTCCGGTAAAATTTAAGATACGGACGAAATAGACAAAACATTGGAAGAAATATTAGGTGATCAAATATATGGTTTAACTTCCCTTTTTAATTGCGATCAAGATGAGTCAGTCCTCATAAAGAACATGGAAAATGAACTCACTAATTTGTCGATAGCGATGGGATGGTCAACACAGATGGGAGAGCAGGAGAAGCCAACAACTGGACAGAATACACCCCCAAAATGTTGAAAGAACCAGTTAACAGTAAATTAATAGAACAGGGAAAAGAAGACAAGGACAAGCATTTAAATAACTACTTTTCGAACAATTAACTCAAGAAAAACTAAGTTTTCTTGGGTTTCTTAGGGAAAAGTTAACAGAAGAACATGAATTAAAAATAAAAATTTTACAAAAAAATGGAGATATTAATGAAGGAAAATTAATTATTGTTAGATCATTTATTATTGTTTGTCGTTACTATTTCTTTATTTAGAATTATAATATTTGATTAGCTGTGTTCCTAATAAACCAACATTTAGTTAAGTTAATTCACAATTTCCAGGTTAACTTGTACCTGAGCTTCGAGTTAATTGAAACGCGAGTTAACTCAAAAATTAGACTAATCCAGATATTGAAATATAGATTTTTAAATTTAACTTTAAGTTAAGATGTAACTCGCACTTAACTCGCAATGGAAATAACAGATAACTTAACAGACGTAGGTTTCTTAAGTTAAGTTAAGTTACGCATATTAAGTGGATGTGAATGAGCTTTAAGCGTTTATGTATTTTTCTGAACACTTTCTGTGGCAAATTCAGAGAAGCACTGTAAGGGCATGTTTTTAGCCAAAAAAATAGGTAACGTAGTGCCCTTCCTCAGTATTTCCTAGATTTAATTTCGTGCGACATCGATCTATTTAATTCCAAAATAGAAATTAACTTAAATGTAACGTACGACGTGGGTTTAAATTGATTTAGAAAAATGACTATGACTGAAAAAATACTATCAAAAGGGATGTTTTTGTGATCAAGATTGGAGACAAATAAACACTGAAAGAGTTTTAACAAAAAAAAAGTTTTGTTTAGCTTTTTTTATTAGCAAAAACTTACATAAATACTAATTGAAAAGATGGTAGAGAGTGCTGAAAGCTTTCGTTTACTGGGCCACCGCTATGGCTGTATCCTGCTGCCTATAAAGTGGTAGAAGTCAGTTTTCGACACCACATGGCTACCCGGCACTTAATCTGTGCCTGGTGTTGAACACACGAAATCTTACAATTTGGACTCCATCTGACAATAAAATATAACATAAAATATAATTGAATCATGTTTTTTCTGTATTTGACATAATATTCTGCAGGTAATTGAAATTTCTATTTTCATTTTGTTTCAACTTCGTTCTAGATAACAATGATAAAATATCTCTAGGTAAAGTAATTTAATATTTTATTCTGGAGCCATAAATATAAAACCCATTTTTTAACCTAAACATGAAAAAGTAGAGTTCAAAAATGTCGTTGCGCACCTAATCCAAAATGATTTAGCGGCAGCAAAGTAATCCTTTATTCCCTTGCCTCCACGGACATGTATAAATGTATGGAAATGAACGTAAAATCTCGAAATAAATTTCACTTTTCTACCTTTTTTCTCCAGATGAAATATGCTTATATATGGCCAGTTGAGCATTTATATATTGGCCTGCATTTTTATGCCTTACGCGGGATGAAATTCAATCTTAACGCCTAAACACACTTTTTTCTTAAGGGTTGTTTTATTGTAAATATAAAATTTTACATTTCGCAAGGTTTTTTAATAAAAAAATTATAATTTAATTTTAGTTCGCCTTTCTTTTTGGCTGTATTGAAAAAACAAACTATACTATTAAAAAATGCAATTGTGGTTATGTTATAGTAATCATAATTTTTATAGTTTGTTAAATAGGGTAATTGTTTAGTTATTTAATTTTCTTAGGCTTGGTGTTAATTTTATGCTTATTAATTTAAATATGGTAAATGCTGTATTTAAATGTCAATAGATAGAATGTTTATTGTTTTTAACAATTAAACCTGACGTAGAGAATTGCCCACTAGGGTGTCCCTTATTTTTATTTTTTTAACGCATACCCTCTAATTATATTTAGTACTTGTTTATATACTCCCAGTAAAAATTTCAGCTCATTCTATAAACAGGAACCCGTGCCGACTTGCATCTGAACCCTCCATTAGCCAACGTTAGGCGCGCGGTATTTTGTATCACGGTTGGCCGCTAGGTCTTCGATCTTAAGTCATTTTGTGTTTGTTAATATTGACCCTTATATTATAAATTATTAAAAAATGTTAAAATATAGTTTTATTTATGTGTATACTTTAATAAAAATGAATATTTTTACAGGAAGTGGCTAGTTACCCGGAAGTGTCGCGACATGTCGGGTGAATAGGCTGTAAAACTAATTACCCGAAATTCTTTTTTTTATTATATCTGAATGACCATTAAAAAATAACCAAAAAAAAAATTTAGTTGATTTTATCCCTTAAATATTTTAATATACTAATTAGTATTGCTAAAATATACTGTTATATGAAATTTCAGCTTTTTATAAGCATTTCTTTTCTTGATGTCCTCCCAAAAATATTTCAGACAGTTCAATAAGTTTTCGGTAGTCATCTCTCACAATAGACTCTTTTAGTTATTTAGAGTAAAACCCATTAAGTTTATCAATTTCAGAGTTTACGGCCTATTCACTTCCGGGTAACTAGCCACTCTCTGTGAAAATATACATTTTTATAAAAGTATACACATAAATAAAACTATATTTTAACATTTGTCAATAATTTATAATATAAGGGTCACAAATAACAAACACAAAATAACTTACGATCGAAGACCTCGCGACCAACCGTGTTACAAAATACCGCGCGCCTAACGTTGGCTAACGGAGGGTTCAGATGCAAGTCGGCACGGGTTCCCGTTTATAGAATGAGCTGAAATTTTTACTGGGAGTATATAAACACGTAATAAATATAATTAGAGGGTATGCGTTAAAAAAATAAAAATAAGGGACACCCTATTGCCCACTAAAGACCAGCTTATCATGTCAATAATTTATAATTTTAAATAAAAGAAATTTATTTATGTAAAAACGCTCAAAATACACACTAGCAAATGCAAAACAAAACTGAATCCTCGCCTACGCCGGCAATCTGCTTACAATGCATCTGGGAAGGGGCATCTGGGGAGGGGCGATCGGATTCACTCGGGTTCACTCGTCCTTCTCTCTACGTTATATCTTTTTTCTCTCTCGTGTAACGAAATTTAGCAACGTTACATTTTTTCCAATTCACTCCCCATTCTCGTCAAATATTAGAACGCTACCAAAGAAGTTTCACTTCAAAAATAGTGTGTAATTTTTTCTTTAAAATATTAATATTTTTACAAGATAAAATAACAATTAACATATTATTCCCTGATAAGCAAAGGCTTGAGAGACTGACAATCTGGAATAAGGCAAATATAGGTTTTTATTACCTCTTGTACCGTAACTATGCATATCCTTTGTTTGTAAAATAAACCTTTGTTTTCTTCAATGTAAATAATTAAATTGTAAATATGTATATAAACAGGGTAGTATTAAAAATGAATATTTTTTAAATAACGGTTTGGATGGACTTTTTACACCAAAGTACATTAATCTTAATACAGGAAAGGAGACGTGTCTCTTATTATTATTATTATCTTATTAAAAAACATAAGGAGCTTAATCTCTTACATAAAGAATTTATATGTGGTTCCCAAGTCAATTTTGTGTCCAATGTTATACCTAAGAATTTTACTGTATCGCGTGCTAAAATTGATAAACTATTATGTTTATGTATAGGCTAAAATCAAGCCTTGCATTCTTTGGAAAAAATTGCATAAAGTTTGTTTTATTAACATTTAATAGTATGCCATTGTATATAACATTTTTCTTCTTCTTCTTTAAGCAATTGCTTTGTTAGGCTTTTCCCTTCCGGGATTTGGCCAGCTGAATCTTCTAAGAGGAACTGGAGCAAGCGAGTCTAGGATAACCTATAGCTTCTCCTTTTCTTCTTGATTATATATTTTATTCTTTTGAAATTATTACTTTAATGTTCTTTTTAGTTCATTTCTATATCGATCTTATTTATTTGAACATTTCAGTTCATTCTTAACACATCTTCTTAATACACTTTAAAATTTTAAACATGAACAAAATCGGAACTCGCGCAGCGAAAGTCACTTTAAATATTCTAAACACAAACAAAATCACGATGTAATCAAGTCCAATGTAAAAAAAAATAAAAAACCGACCATGCTCTACATGACTGTTTGCTCATCTATAGTCAATCTTCTAATACTTCGACCATCCTTTGTGGAAATCTTTTGGGTCTTCACCAATCCAATGTAGATTCTGTAGTTTAAGCACTAATTAGCTTATTTTTGTGCTGTGGGTCGCATATTGTCCTCTCAAGGACACTTGTTACTTGCAGAACTGTATATAACATTTTATCTGACGGTGGTCGAGTGGTTAGTGCAGCTGACTACAAGCCGGAGGTCGTGGGTTCGAATCCCACCAGGGGTATGGCTGTTTATTTGTGTTGTCCTATTGTGTAATAGTCCTTCGGAGGGGACTTTAAGCCCGCGGTCCGTTCCTACCCCTAACCCGCACAAGCCATTCAGTTGGCTTATGGGACTTCTTAAGAAGTAAGGGTGGAACTAAAAGAGCACTTTTGACTTTTGACTTTTGATCTTCAACGTGAGGTTGGATAGTTCAGTGCTGTCAACTGTTATTGAATTTTTTTATTGGTCCTAACGGGTTTGTTACAGACTAGGATGTAAAAAACTTTACATGATTGGTCTAAATTATTTTTACAGCGTAGGAGATAATCAGATACTTTGGTAGTAAGCGTTGACAATAATAAAGCTTATAATTATAGAACGATTTAAAATAAAATCAATTAAATTGCTATTAAATGAAATACCTACTAATTACTTAAAATAATGCCTAAAAATCGAGTGTTTTTTGAGGAGAACTTCAATTAAGCGATGCACAAAAATACACTTCTCAGCCGAATGGCATACAACTATTTGTCTTCAATGCACAATTTTATTTGTTAAACTATACATAAAACGGACAATAATAATAATAATTAATAAAAGAAGAAAGGTTGGGTACTGCATATTTTTTATAAAATATTTAAATTTATTGATTAAATTATTTCAGAAAAATCATGTCACAATAAATTACTCTAAACAAAATCCTATAAAAATAATAGGTAATAAATTTGCTTTAAAAATAAACATTGCGATATCTTTGTAAATTTTTGCATGTCAATAAATTTGTATTGCTTATAAATCTCGTAGAGCCATTACTCTTTTCATTGTTATCTGCAGGGCAGAAATAAAAAATAAAACTGTACAATAATCATGAAACAATCGTTCATCGCCAAAATCATATCGGATTATATGCGCTAGAGTGCGCCACGGGCTCGTTTCTTTTATTTAATTTCAGGTTTTATACTGCCAAAATAACTACTCAAAACGAATTAAGGACCACTTTTTAAATTACATGTATCTTTTTTAACTTTTAAGCAACCCTTGTATATTTTTATATGCTTGTACTCATATTATGTATAATTTATTTTATGTAAACAAACATTTTTTGTTTTCATAACTTTTTGTAGAAATGCGATTTGTTTAAAAAACAGTGCATTTTAACATTTATTGTAAGTCATTTTAGTCGTTGTTGTGTATTGTGATAAGTTCAATAATTAATTAAAATGAATGTTGATGCTTTAGGAAGGCCTCTTCATCAAAGGAGGCATTTAAATCAGGCTGAAGTAGTGACAGCGGTTACTTTATTTCAAGAAGGACATTCGGTTAGAAGTATTGCCCGAAGACTTCAAACAAGTCATTTGGTAATTTCTAGACTTCTTAGCAGACATAGAGAATTTGGTTTTATCACTAGAAGACCTTATCCGGCAAGAGAACGAGTCACAAACCCATGTGAGGACCGTAATTTGGTAAGGTTAGCCACCCAAAACCGAGCCAGAACAGCAAGAAACATTGCTGATTTACATTTTGACGCCAGCGAAAGGCGAATATCCACTCAGACAGTTAGAAATAGACTTCATGAAGCCCATCTACGTTCCAGAGTCCGAGCTGTTAGGCCCCAGTTAACCCGTGCGCACCGAAGAGCTCGATTAACTTTTTCTCGAAATCATATCAATTGGGATATGGATCAGTGGGGACACGTGCTCTTTTCAGATGAGTCTAGATTTCGACTTAGCCACAACGATGCACGTGTACGAGCATGGAGGCGTAGAGGTGAGCGTTATTTAGATTCAACTGTAACAGAAACTGTTCATTTTGGAGGTGGCTCACTTATGGTCTGGGGAGGTATAACTTTAACGGGGCGTACAGGTTTGCATATCTGTAGGGATGGTGTGGTAAATGCTCATAGGTATTTGGAAGATATTGTAGAACCCTATATAGTCCCATTTGCCGCAGAAGAAGGTCCACAGTTTATTCTACAGCATGACAATGCGAGGCCCCACACTGCTCGTATTGTCACACAATATCTTGAGGAGAATAATATCGAAGTTTTAGAGTGGCCCGCAAACTCCCCGGATCTAAACCTATTGAGCATCTCTGGGATGTTCTTCAGAGAAGGATAAGGGATCGTCCGGCACCAGAAAATTTGGAACAGCTTGGAGAAATGCTTCAAGAGGAATGGAACAATATTTCCAGAGAAGTAATCAGAAATTTAGTGGAATCGATGCCTAGACGATGTGAAGAAGTTCGGCTAGCCAGAGGAGGACACACACATTACTAATTTTGTTGAAAATATTATTTATAGTTTATTTAAAAAAAAAAACATTTGTGAAAAATTAAAGTTTTATTTTCCAAGCGTTTATTTTTTATTTGATTTATAAAATATATACTCCATTTAAAACCCTAATGTTTTTCAGAACTAACAGCAGTTACAGAATGTAAAAAAAAGTTTTTGATTAAAAGTTATAAACAAGTTTAAAAGTGGTCCTTAATTCGTTTTGAGTAGTTTACTACATATTTAAAAGGTATTTAATATTTTTTATTTTGAACACAATTTATATATGTTTAATTAGGTTTTTTCGGGGCTTAGCGGCGGGGAGTGAAGGGCGGTGTCACGTCAACACCCTTAACTTTTTTAGAGTGGTATTTTCAAGATTCTCATATTATATTTCAATACTTTATTGGAACAATTTTTAAAAATATACCCAACACTAAAATGATGATAGGGGCAGAAAAAATATTCAAACAAAACATAATCTGGTGAAACTGCGTAGTATACGTTAGTGCGCCAATCCCGCAAATCCCGGACTGACGCATCCTAGGCTAGGCATGCGCATTTTAAAATTGTACGTAAGATGCGCATGATAAGTTTAAAATTCGCATGCCTAGAATGTCCGAACTAGTTTGGGATTAATACCGCGAATAAAGCTAATACAATATATCATAGTACCAATTAAAAATAAAACCTTAAAAACCTTATAAACATGACAGGACAAAGCCTCTATATAGGTATACCTTTATTAATAAATAATTATGTAATAGTATATTATGTTTTAAGTTTGATAAAGGCCATTTTAGACACACAGAGCTTAATTAAATGAGTATTTAAAAAAGTTTATAAGCTATACTTTTTCTACGACAAATACTTATTATCTTAAAATTATTTAAATTAAATATTTCTATAGAGCGACATCTATAAAACAATAAAGTAACCAACTTGGGAATTTGTATTATATTAAATGTCTTATTTTTATGTGTAAATTAAAATGTATCCCATGAAAATGGACCGTTTAATCCGAAATTAAGTTGAATCTAGTTTACTGCCAGGGAAATTAAAAGGTCAGTACAAGTTCATAAAACTTTTTAAATATCGGCATTGAGAAATTATTTAATACTTTTGTATTTTTGGATTAAGATAATAAAATAATTTCCATTTTATTATTTTACAAGAAGGGCACTTTATTTTAAAGATTGTATGACATTTGGCATCTGTCAGCTAACTTAAAACTAACTTCAGCCCGTGACTAAAGCGCCATAAAGCCACAACTTGTCAATGTGTATTTAAAAGATCACTTGGTGCCATGGCAACATGTACGATAATGGGCGATTTAAAGGAGGGAGTAAAAAAAAATAAAGTGCCATGGCAACATTTACGATAATTATCGTAAATTAATGGGCGTTTTAAAGGTGGGAGTAGAGAATTTAATCCCTTGTTATTTATTATTAAATCTTCAATTTGTAATAAAAAAATCGGATCAAAATAGCACTTTTTTTAATTTTTGATCATTGAAAACCAAACATATACATATATCGGGTGATTCATTTAGACCTTTGATTTTAAATTCTAAATAAAATGCATAAAATGGAATTGGATGGCGGAATCTTTATTATGACCTAAAAGAACAATCTTTGACATTTATTTTTTGAAAATAATTTCATTTAAATGCTGGCCGGGACTACGGCGTACGTGGTCCATTCGGAAGGTCCAATTTTCGATCACTCTTTCTAGCATTGCGACCGGTATCTGCCCAATTAGGCGAGTAATGTTGACTTCTTAGTCCTAAATCGTAGCTGGATTATCGACGAAGACTTTTAATTTAAGAAGACGGAGCTACGGCACACACAGCGCGCGAAACAATAGCTTTATTGAGAAATCATTACTCGGGTAATTGGGCAGATACCGGTCGCAATGCTAGAAAGAGTGATGGAAAATTGGACCTTCCGAATGGACCACACTGTACGCGGCCAGCATTTAAATGAAATTATTTAAAAAAAAAAAAATGTCAAAGATCGTTCTTTCAGGTCATAATAAAGATTCGGCAATCCAACTCCATTTTATGCGTTTTTATTTAGAATTTAAAAAAAAGGTCTAAATGAATCACCCTTTATATATAGTATATACTAGGGTGCTTCAAAAAATAAAATTTAAATTTTTTATTCGGTCTTAATATAAAAAAAAATTCCTCACCAAATATAGGCCTTCCAGATCAACTCTAAGAGGTCGCTGTTTTTATTTTAGTTTCCCATTTAATTAACATGGAAAAAATAGTTATTCATGTCATTAGGTTAAGAAGTAAGGCTTTTTGTGCTAAGCTCAAGGTTTGAAGGCCGACGCGTAGCGGAGGCCTACAATTGAGCGAAGCACAAAAAGGCACTTCTTGGCCGAATGGCATACAACATTTTATCTTCAAAGCACTTTATATAGGTCAATTTAATTCAACATCAAAGCGTCCTAACCTCACTTTTTTAGAATCTCATTTATTTATTAGCTTAAGATTACATTAAATGTACAATAATTATTATTGCTTTTAGAAGCAGTAATAGTTTGACTAGGTATTGTGTGCAACATGATTTAAGTAGAAATAGATTTTTGCTAATACATTGAATTCAATTAATTGTTTAATAAATAGGTAGGTATCTAATTTCAATTTGTTTGGATTTTTATTTTAAAAATAGGTAGTTTGGAATGTTTAAGCATTTAATTTCACTAAAAACTTAAAGCAAATTAAAACTTAAAGATAATTTAAGTCGTAGAAAAAGAATCGTGCGTTTTTTTGGTTGCCTAACCTCACTTTTTGTTTTATTATTCATATTTAATTTTACAATAATTTATTGAAAAATATTAAACATTAACAGTAAAACAAACAAATTAGTGCTTATTATAAATAAATTAAACCAGTTTAGTACATTAATTTCTTAGAAAAGGATTAATTTGTCAAAACAATACCCCTAGCGAGAAAAAATCGAACTAATTACTTGTCTCATAAAAATTTTTATCGGCCTAGGCCATAACATCGAATGTGGACAACAATAATTTTTAAATTATAGACCGCGTGGAGATAAATAATTTTATGTTTGGAATTTTATACCTCTGTATCAAAGTAACTCATTGCAGTACTTATATAAAATGTAACGCTCTAAAAAAAAGCTCTCTTATTATTTATCGATAAATTGATTTCTTCTAGAGTTATTCGAGGTCAAAGTTTAATTAACATAAAATTTTCTGGTTTTTTTAATTTTATGGTACAATTAGCAGACGGGAGGTGAAAGGGGGCAAAACAATGCAGTGGGGGGGGGGCAAAATGGGGTACCCAAAAAATTTTGTAAAAAAAAATTTTTTTAGATTGTTTTTTTCGGTTTTTAAGTTATTTGAAAATTTACTCACAAGTTCACGCTTTTAATTGAAAATAATTATTATGAGCCTGTAGAGCGAGAAAAAGGATGGTACAATTTTGGAAAACTTTTCATATGTTCATTTTTTGGGTACCCCATTTTGCCTCCCCCCCCCCGCTGCCTTGTTTTGCCCCCTTTTACCTCCTGTCTGCTACCATAAAATTAAAAAAAACAGAAAATTTGATGTTATCAAACTTTGACCTCGAATAACTCTAGAAGAAATCAATTTATCGAGAGCTTTTTTGTAGAGCGTTACATTTTATATAAGAAACTGCAATGATCATTGCCATAAGTTACTTTGATACAGAGGTATAAAATTCCAAACATAAAATTATTTTTTCCCATGTTAATTAAATGCGACCTCTTAGAGTTGAGCTGAGACGCCCATATTTGGTGAGGATTTTTTTTATAATTAATGGAAACATTTGAGAGCGAAAAAAAAATTATTTTTTGAAGCACCCTGGTATATACTTAACAAAGTGTATAATTATAAAAAAAATATTTTACTACGACATAAAAATACTTTGGTATATAATATTATGTTAAAATTAAGAAGAAGTGGCTGAGGACCTGTTTCGGCCGATTATCAAATATTGACCCAGGATTATAATAGTTATTTATGTTAACTAATTTATATAGACTAATTTCTTAGCCTTATAACTTATAAGGCTAAGAAATTAGTCTTTTTGTGCTTAGCGGAGTCCTACAATGGAGCGAAGCATAAAAAGACACGTCTCAGCAGTATGGCATACCACATTTTATCTTTAAGGCACAGTTTTATTAAAAAAATCTAAAATGTTTATAATATGTTTTAAAAAATCATTTTTATACTTTAAAATTATTTATTTTTAATATTTTTACTATTTAATAAAATATAATCACCATATCTTTTACAATAGTTTAAAAATTCTCAAAAAATTGCATTTTAAAATATAAAAATGATTTTATGAAATAATGTTAAATTTTGTACTTAAACTGTTTGTTATCTCATCGATTCAATTATAATAACAATTATTAAAAGTGACGTTAGATTGCTCAGAGCTTTCATCAGTAATCAAATTTATGATTGGTCCTAACGGGTTTTTACAGACTAGGAAGGAGAAAACTTTACCTTATTGGTCTAAATTATTCTCACAGCCCAAGATTTAATCGAAACTTAGTAGGTAGTGACAATAAATAAAGCTTAAATTATAGAACGCTTAAAAATAAATTAATTTTTCCACTTGGCATTTGCGAAAGTTTCACTAGCTGCCAACTAATTTCGACTGCAGCTGCAGCTAGAGCTAATCGATTAGAATATAATAGACCAAAAGGTTTACTCATATATTTTGGAAATACTTGATACTTCTAAAGAAAATTTGATGGTCACTAAAATTCTGTAGTCAGAAAAAAAACATTACCCAAAGAAAAATGCGAATTGGATGATTTTTTAAATTTTGTTATTCGTTCGTTAATTGTCTAAATGCCGAACTAACAAATTTTGCATTTTCGAATGATTCGAGCGTCAATAAAATTTATATTAAACAGGAAAAAAATTACGATTTTCGTATAATGGATTATTCTTTAATATATGAATGAAAACAACACTGTTTTAAGTTTCACTATTTTATTTATGTTTTTTAAATAATTAACAATTGTTTCGCTACACAGAGGCTTCTCCTTATTCTTATTTTTTGTATGAAACAATATTTTAAAATAATAAATCAATTAATTTGGTCGGTGAATATTTAAGGTGAGAATTCGATTTGCGTCTCTCTATGTCCTTGGTGCACGGACGTTTGGTGCTTTGGTGGTACAAGGACTATTTTGGGACATTTTCATCACAATTTTGAATTTTGATATATTTTCAATATTTTGCCTATTTTTAATAAAGTTGCTGCTTTGTTTCTTTTACTTCGCGGTCATTTCCTAGTATTCCGCTTCCTGTCTTACAATAGCGTTATTAAAATCGCCTATCTTTATACGTTTTATTTTCATATTTGTCTGTTGGCAACATCGCGCTATATTTAATTTTGAGGAAAAAACGAAAAGCCCAAAAACGTTTTGTTTATTACAGGATAATTTGGTACATTTTAAAAGTGTAATTTGGTATTTTATCTTTCCAACCACTGGCAACACTGAGTAACCGTTGATACGCAAAACAGTAATCCAGTCAGTATACTATTTAAAATAATATTTAAGGTGTAGAATATTTCTCACTTTATTTCATGCAGTACTCACTGAGGTGACAAAATGAACTATTAATCTTGTCAAAGTATACTTTGATTATAATCTCTAATTCCCAATGTATAATATTTTCTGAGCGCATTGTATATTTTAATATTTTTTTTGAATAATATGTAATTTTTATCCTTCACTGTAAAAAAACAAATTTGCAGTTGACCAAACACTGTTTTCTCAAACTAGAACCAGAAAAGCAACTTTAATAAATAAACGATTGTCCCTAATCAATTAAAACATTTTATAATTGATAGCAAACCAAAATGTTTGCTCGTTTTCAAACATCCTTATCGACCATTACCGTTTTTAAACGGTTTACGCTTAAAAACAGTCCCATGTACGCTACAACTTTATTGCAGTTTTTCCTTCGAATTTTCGACGTTTTATTAGTTACGCTTTATAAAACAGGCCAAATTGTTTGTTTTTGTACTGCCAAAGCGTAAATTTTGCAAGCAAAAGGGAAGCTTACTGAACGTTGTTATTAATTTTTTAATTGGATGCGAAAAAGCTTTGTTGGAAATTAATTGGTTTAATTATTAATTCATAGACTTAAAACATTAGGTAAAGCCTGGTTCTTTAGATTCCTAAAGTAAAACAATATTTTTACAGGAAGTAACTTTAATTGTAAGAATATGAAATATTGCCTTAAAAAACTAAAAAATAAAACAAAATAAAAAAATTATAATGATAAACCAAACAACCACTACATAATCACTACACTTCAGACCGGAAGCCAATTATAGGTGGAAGTAGTGTGTATATATCTGGATTCGTGTATATAAAGATATGTTAGAAACTTTATCTATATTAACTTCCACATTGACGAGCTGTGACTTTATGGCGTTTTAGTCACGGGCTGAAGTTAACAACAGTGGCTTTTGGGCATTTTATTCACGGGCTGAAGTTGGCTTTATTATAAATTGGGGAAATCCGTTTACATTTAACAGATGTCAAATGTTTTACAAATAAAATTGGCATTAAATTGTTCTTTGTGTTAGTCGTAGATAAAGTAATAAAAGTTTTTATTAAACACTCGCTTGCAAGCTTCGCTCATGCATAATGAAACTCGTAACCAAAATGGCATTCATAAAACTTGGTACATAAAATACTATTATTCTACATTGGCAAGCTGTAACTTTAAGGCGTTTTAGTCACGGGCTCAAGTTACAGTGGCGGCTGTTGGATTTTGGGTATACCGATATCTCAATTATTGAAAATTGGACCCACACCAAATTTATAATGACATTAAATAAACAAGTTCTGCGCAAGCAGAATTTAAATTAAAGTTTGCGAAAAAAAGATAACTTTTTGCTCGTCCGTACCGGCCGCGGCCCCATGGCGCCCCCAATAAATATAATATAGATTTAATTGGTGCAATTTATCATTTACCATAATTTATCGACAAATTTCAAATTTCATTGAAAAAATCCAAATTTTACCGATTTTATACCATTTTAAATTTTTAATATTTTTTTTCAAAGAAATAATAAAAGGATATAAAATCTGTAAGATTTGGATTTTTTAAATAAAATTTGAAATTTGTCGATAAACTATGGTAAATATTAATATCTAAAATGGAGTTTATAAAACTTGATACATTATATACTATTTTCTACTTCCATCTTTAAAACCCAAATTATCGTACATGTTTCCATGACACTAAGTGATCTTTTAAATACACATTGACAAGCTATGGCTTTATGGGGTTTTAGTCACAGGCTAAAGTTAGCAATAGGATTTTAGTCACGGACTAAGCTTTAACTTAGTTGACGGTTGTCAAATGTCATACAATTGTTAAAATAAATTAAATTAAAAATAAATGTAAAAATGATTGTATTATCTCAAATTGAGATTCTCAATACAACAATACAAAAGTATTAAATAGTCTCTCAACGCCAATATTTGAAAGGTTTATATGCTTATATAATACTGTGTCCGGCAGTAAACTAGATTTAACTGATAAAGCATTAAAAGTTTCGTGTGAATACTCCACCGTGGAGTGCCCATAAAACGGTTTCTATACGGTTGTCAAGGGATAAATTTTTTATTTAAACAGAAAAATTTGACAGCCAGAAATACAGATGTCGCTCTAAATAAATATTTAATTTAAATCATTTTTTAGATATTGTCGTAGAAATAGTATAGTAAGCAACTCGTTTATAAACTTTTATAGACAATCACAAGCTCGCTCGTGCCTAATTTAAAATCGTGACTAAAATGGCGTTTATCAAACTTGATACATAATTTAATCTGGAAAATTACTAGTTCCTAACTATTACTTTGAAAATAAAATTACTAAGCTTAAAAATGCTGCTTAACTGTCATAAACATATACGATTATAATTGTATTTCGACTAAATCCAATATCTATAAACATTGGATTTAATCGAAATACATATTCCCAGTTTATGTTTACAATGTTTTAAAAGTAATCTTTGTTAAATAACTTTTTTTTCTAAAGAATAGGGGGTTTATAAAACTATTTTTTACCAAAACTAAAAACACAATTATGGATAACATTTCTTCTACACAGGGTGTTCATCCAAGACACAAAATATAAAGAAAACTTCATAAGAACATGGGGTCCATTTTATTATTTTCTTAAAAATTTATTTACACTGACATTTTTCATCGAATCTGTGGTTATGGTAATTACCCAAAATTTGTACAAAACTCTTTAATAGGAACACAACACTATACTTTCTCAATCGTTGAACAATATACTTCTAAAGCTATATATATATCAAATTAAAATTTGTACCTACTTGTTTAACAAAGATAAACATCGGGTAGATAATGTTATTTAATAATGACTTTAAATTTAATTATTAAAGCTACCTAATTTAGGTAGAAATTTCGATGTTAAGCCCTTGAAAATAAATATGCTTATAAGATATTGAGCTGAGCAATTACTTATCAGGACAGTTTAAGTCCAAGGGGTGCGCGACTTCTAAGTTATGCCTTTGTCACAGATTATTTATTTTTTGTGTCATTTAGTAAAATTAGCTTCGCAACAATGGAGCAATCAAGGTTCAAGTTTTCGCAATTTATTTTAAGATATAAAAGGTCTGCTTCTCATAATTTTTTAGATGTCTGCTTGATTTAATTGTACTTGGAAGCAATTTGTTTTAATTTTCGTATTTTTTGTGCTCTATAAAGTCGAACTACTACTACATACCATTATAATTATTTTTTGTTTTTTTAAAGTTGTAACAATCTTAAAATTTTTACTCATGGCCAACTGTTTAAAAAATTTTATTACACAGTAAAAAAAAGCTTCACACTAGGCTTCACTATTGAACACTAGTTATAGCTTGAGTAGTTCCACTTTATTAGAGTTTAAATTTTTACCAATATAGTGTGAATTTTAGTGTTGTTTTAACTCTAGAGGTTGTACTCTTCTAGTGTAACACATTTAACACAGTTCGTGCGACTTTATACACTATTTGATTGAAAATTACTACACTAACCGTGTTCGGTAGCTCTCTAAAATTGTTCACATTGACGCTAAATTATTTGCATTTATTTCACTTTTAGTGTGAATGTTATTCCTAATAGTGCTGGAAATTTAATCCTAACACTAAAAGATTTAAAAATTGTATATATGAGAGATAGAGGGAAGGTTTAATTTAGATAAAACTTAATATATATACTATAGTAAACTATAGTTTACTAGATAGTAACGAAATTTTCACCACCTAGTAGGTATTTACTCGTTTGACATATTTTAGATGATTTATTATCATTTGTGTCATTTAAAACCTCTTGGGGGGTTATTTTAAGTATAAAATTAATAACATTTTTAAGTTTTTATATTTAATCCAATCATAGAAATGAAAACGTATAATTTGTCCGCAGCAAATTGTAATGTGTGTGCTTGGTTCACAAATTGATGACGCAACGGAAAACATTCGCTGCGGTGACTAGTCAATGTTAACAGTAAATTATTAATTTAGTTTAAGGTGTATAGCCGAATAAATTATTATTTGTGTTGTATTTGACTAAATTTTGTTTTATCATAAAACTTTTAAGCATAAAACATTTCTCTTAAAATCAAACTAAAAATGCAAAGTTTAGTTTTAGAATAATTATTTGTTTAAACGCTTTTATAAGAAAACACTCTTTAGTAGAGAATTATTATTTGTCTAAACGTTTTTATAAGAAAACACTTTTTAGTTAAATGCAAGTTCGACTATTAGAGCGAATTATACCCCTTCTGTATACATCAAAAATGAAAATACAGTATAGTAAGATTAAGGATGTCTGAACGTAGGCAACCCAGATTACACATGGAATATTATTTTTATTTTGTAATATTGTTGACAAATTAAATGATTTTCAAACATATCCAAATAGATATACCAATAATACTATTTATTCGACTATACACCGAAAACAAATATTACGCCAAAATTTTCAATGTTGCAGTTCTGCAAAACAATATTTTTTGCACGACTGCAATAATAATATAATTATTACCCAATTTTATTGTTTTGAATTGCGATTAAATGACATTTCTCTTGCACAGGATGGACGTTGATATAAACGTTTATTAAACAGTAGCTCAAATGAACCATTAATCATGTAATATTTAAATGCTGTTTATGTCATAAATATACAAGTGCGGTATGTTAGGCAAAATTACACTTCACCACAAACAACTAGCGTATTATTGGTGCAGTTTCATGCTAAATATACGATTATTTATTGCTTCTACGATAATTTATTACGCGGGTTTGCACCGTCTGTTATGACGGTTTTTATTAATTATATGCAGAGCTTGACAAAAATAGGACAAAATAAGTAATAAAATTAAAAAAATAATAGGTATAACATTGAACAGATTTTAGGTTACAGTAAGAGTTAACTTTTAAAATTGTTTTGTATGTTCTAAAAAATAAAATGGGCAAATAGGTAATTGTTTTGTTTGCAAATATTTTTATGTAAGATTAACAACAAGCGTATAATAATGTTTATATTATAACACTCATAAGTCTATATAGAAAGACTATTAATACTAGTTCAAAATTCAAATTAATATAAACCGCAGCACAAAAATAAAGCAAACATTTCATCACCTTAAAAATATAATTGATTAAATCTTAAAGAAATATTTAATTAAACGCTAGTACATAAAATACGGCGGCAAAAGCTTATTAAATGCCTCGCACACAATGTACTGCCATTGTACAAATCTAAATTTATACTGTGCTTAAGGTGACAGTGCACTATTACAGCCGACTGAACATTAAACAATGAAGATGTCAGTGAAAAATAATTTATTTAATATACCTAGGCATTTTTATTTTCTTAACATGTGGGTAATATGTTTTTTGCTTACACATGTCGTCGCCAATAGGGGCCCCCCTCTAGCTCTAGCTATATTAAAATATTAAATAAGGTACACGAAAATAGTTTGAAACAAAAAACTTAATTAACACAAAAACACTCCAAAAACTAATCGTATCATATTGAATATCTAATATTATATACC
Source organism: Brassicogethes aeneus (assembly GCA_921294245.1). NCBI lineage: Eukaryota > Metazoa > Arthropoda > Insecta > Coleoptera > Nitidulidae > Brassicogethes > Brassicogethes aeneus. The sequence goes on from OV121134.1 coordinate 55,150,935, forward strand.
TATTAACATATTAGAATTTACTTACTTTTACCTCAAATTTTATAACGAAAATTTGCTAATAACACTGTAGGGAGGTGAAAATATCACAGCTAAACGCTCGGACACGTAAACCTAATTTTTGGTCGTAGATTACAAATCCGTGCTTGGTTTAGCTGTATCAGGTCAAAATTCAAAGATAATGGAAACACCCTGTATACATTTAAAGACCCTGTATATTTTTTTAAATTAAATTTGGCGGGACCCACACATCAGTTCCAAATTTAAAAAATAAAAAAGATACACGTGTCCCTAAGGGTTTTTCTTAGATAATTTTTTTTATTGAGTATAATTGAGGATATTATATTAAATGAAATAAAAAGCATAAAACTGTTGGCACAAGAGGTGAATTATATTATTTTACAGCTAAACCGAGCACGGATTTGGAATCTACGACCAAAAATTATGTTTACGTGTCTGAGCGTTTAGCTATGATATTTCAAAAGCTACCTACAGTTTAATAGCTTATAAATAAAACGTATAACGTAGGTATAAATAAAATCACATCACTTTTAGTGACAGCAGACTGACAGACGACAGTAAACAACAGAATTGCGCCTTTTCGGTGCAGGGCTACCAAATCTGTTTGCAGCCCCGCGCATCTAAATTGTTAAAAAATCGTATCTCTCTCCCTTGTCTCTGGTATAAAATGTTTAACTTTCAAAAATGGCGAATGCGCCGGGATTAATAAATAAAACCTGGCCCAAAACTTCCAGTAAAATTGTAAGTTTATTCAAACAAGAGGACATTACTAAATTATCATTACTCAGGTACACTATTTCCGCATTACCAGCTGACATATTGAAAAATGTTTACCGAGTTCGGTTCGCTCTGAATACACAACCGACGAATGTTATTTTTGTGTTCGATCGTTCATCAAATACAGCAAAGTGAGTCAGTCGGACTCCCTGACACCAACAATTATAAATTTTATCATCAATTAAACTGTGCGACAAAAAAATAGCCGGGTTGGGACTGGAAAAAAAGGATACGTGTTTCCGAATTTTTTAAAATTTTATTTTTAAAATTTTTTTTTAAATATTACAATTAGTAATTAAACGTAAAAGTAACCTAAACCTCTTTATAATTTTAAGAATCCAACAAATTATGATAAATATTTTACAAAACTACTACATTGAAACTTTCCTAACTCGAATTATTTTTTAAGTTGAATTTATTTTAACACTAATTTTACATGGTCTTTTTTATCTCTCTATGTCAAATTTTTATAGCTCGAATATTTCTAGAAAACTTTCTAGAAAGTGTAACAAAAATTTAGAGCACAAAAAAATACAAACCAGTATTTTTCAATTGTAATTATTAGGGCTGTACAATTTACCCGGTTAAGCCGGCTAAAAAGTTAGCTAAGTTAATTAGCTAGCTAACTGATCAGCTTAGCTAATTTAACCGTTTAACTAAATTAGCTTAACCGGTTAATCTAGCTTAGCTCGGCTAATTAGCTAACGGCTAACCGGCTAATTTTTTATGCTATTTAATGATTTAATTAATTTAAAAGCCATTTTTATAAATAAAAATAAAATGTAAAATATTATTAAACCTAATAAATTACTCTATTATTGTTTGTCATAAAAGCACCATCAATATTTTTTTAACCTGTCCGGAAATAAGAAATCATTATATAGCTTAAAAAAAATAGCCGTTTAGCCGGTTAGCCTTTAGCTAATTAGCTGAGCTAAGCTAGATTAACCGGTTAAGCCGCCAGCTAATTAGCTAAGCTAATTTAGTTAACCGGTTAACCAAGCTAGCTAGCTAATTAACTTTTTTTAAGCCGGCTTAACCGGCTAAATTGTACAGCCCCAGTATTTATACAACTATATACTATATACTATGTATACTACTATATTGTGCTTGTCCATTTATTCATATGTAATGAGCCCTTCCATATCAAATCTACCAGACAAGGTCGTTATTTTTAACAAATTTTTTTTACAGTTTCTCTACCAAAATCGATGAGACCCGTATTTTTTCTTTTTGCTTAAATTTGTTTTGTTCACCCGTAGGAAATTTTTGAAAAATGGACAGAAACATCGATTTTTCTCTTTTACGAGTGACATTTTTTATTGAAAATGCGATAACTTGGCTAAAAATGTTTAGATCGTTACAATTTTACCAAAAAAATTAATTTACTCAATTTTTTTTATTGTTTTTTCTAAAAAAGGCAAAACAAATTGAGGTCAAAATTTTGACCTTGCCACATTTTTTTTACTTCATATTTTTTTAGTTTGAAGTTAATAATAGGAGCAACTTTTTACCAAAAGTCCCGATTTTGCTAAATTCGTCGTTTCGGAATTGTCATTTTCTAGTAAATTCGTGGTTTATCATTTTATCTGGAGTGACCTTTTTAAAGTGTAATTTAGAACTTTTTGACATATCTAACATATTTTTGTCACAAATGGTCTTAACTTTTTATTTTATAATGAAACACCGTATGCATTTTTACATATTTCGATACAAAATAAAATTCTGAATACAATTTTTGACAGGTCAAATCATTTTTTGATTAAATTTTATTTCTATATCTACAGTGCTTTGAATTGACTTTTCTGCTTCATGTTGGTACAAGTAGGCTGTAAAAAATACAATTTTATTCTTTTTCTGCAAAGCTGGTTTTTATGAGCTTTCAAAAATTGAAAAACCATACTTTATCCCAAAACTAGTTTTTTTTAATCAAAGAGGGTGGTTCGTTGGTCATAAACAAAATACACTTTTTTAAAATTTGATACCAAAAACTAATTAATTTTTTAATAATATCGTTTTCAAACTCTTAATTAAATTTGTATGTTTATGAGGTTTTAAAGTGTGTACAGAATTTAATAAATTAAGAAGGATTTGAAACCTTTGCGTTTAAAAGAAGTATCAGATTTGACAGTTCGTTAGTTTCTTTTGCTGGTAAGTAAATATTAACATTTTATTTTACTATGAGAAGATACCTACGCTAAAACTTTTTATAAAATAAAATAAAAATAATAAATGAGGTGGTTAGAATCAAAGGGGTGTAAGTAGTTGCTTAAATCTACTAAAATCTACTAAAAAAAAATCATTCAAATATTTTAAAAAGTTATATCTAACCGTGGCCATTGTAGGGAATACCTTGCAATAAATAAAAAATCGAAATATTAAATCAAACATAATTAACATGCGCATTAGTTTCTGGACCTTTTAGGTTTAATACATATTTTCCTTCCTGATAGTGCCTCAGTCAAAAAGAGTTTTGCGACTGCCTCACTCATATCTGTTAATATACCAAAATTTTTCGGAATTTTTTGTGTTCTACATTTCTTTGAAATCTCGTTTTTATAAGTTTCTTGTGCATTAAATTCATTACTTTTAAGTATATAATACTTTATTTTTATTATTTTAACCATAATTAAATTTTTACATTCTTTAAAAGTAACACATTCAAAAATATTATAAAGTTTCCTCTAAAATCCTTAATAATCTAAGAGCACCAGAAGTGAAGTGAAACCAGAAGTGACAAAAATATGTTAAATAAGTCAAAAAGTTCTAAATTACAATTTTTAAAGGTCACCCCAGTTAAATAAAATAAAATACCAAATTTTTGCGATGAACCACGAATTTACTATAAAATGGCATTTTCGTTAAACAATTATAATTCCGAAACGACCTTTTAAAAAAATTGTGTGAATTCACTTAATTTTTTTATATTTTTTGTATATAGTAAACATTTACAATGTAAAAAAAAATTGTACGATCGAAACGTTTTTGGCCTAGTTATCGCATTTTCAATCAAAAACGTAGAAAGGACAAGGCCAAGTTATTTTTTCAAAAATTTCCTACGGGTGAACAAAACAAATTTAAGCAAAAAGAAAAAATACGGGTCTTATCGATTTCGGTAAAAAACTGTAAAAAAAATGTTATTGAAAAATAATAATTTTTGCTTGGTCGATTTGAGATGGAAAGACACTAATGCAATGCAGGAAAGAAATCTGCATTTAGCCGAGATACCATTTTTTCAGGAGTGTCTAAAAAGTTAAAAATACTGTTCGAAGTGTACATTAAATATATTTTTCTACTCCCACCTTTATAACGCCTATTATCGTACATGTTTCCATGACACTAAGTGACCTTTTAAATACACATTGAAAAGTTGTGGCTTTATGGCGTTTTAGTCAGGGGCTGAAGTTAGTATTAATTTAGTTGACAGTTGTCAAATGTTATACAATCGTTAAAATAAAGTGCCTTTCTTGTAAAATAAAACTAAATGTGAAAATTATTTTATTATCTCAATACAAAAATACAAAGTATTAAACGCCAATATTTGAAAAGTTTATATGAACATTGCACTGACTTTTTAATTTCGCCGGCAGTAAACTATAACTTAAATTCGGGCTCGGACTCCATTGTAAAGTGCTCATAAAATATTTTATTTACTTTCACTGAAAAAGTTTAAACTGTCCATTTTCAAGGAATACATTTCGATTTATAACCTTTATAATCTGTGTTTATAAAACATAAAAATTTGACATTTGACGGCGACACATATTCCCCTATTGTTTCATAGATGGCGCTCTATACAAATATTTGATTTATATCATTTTAAGATAATAATAAGTATTTGTCGTAAAAAAGTATAGTATGCACCTTGTTTATAAACTTTTCTAAACACTCATTAATTTAAGCCTAAATTAAATTCGTGTATAAAATGGCGTTTATTAAACTTGATACATAATATACTATTTTATTTCCACCTTCTTAGTAAATGACATTTTATAGGTTAATTTTGTTGTTTTTGTATCCAAGTAAACGATATATATTATGGGAACAGACCTGTAATATTTTACAGACTTGTATAAAAGACCTGTAAAGTTTTACAGGCTTGTAGAAAAGCAATTTATGAAATGAAATTTGACATATTAATTAAAATTTTAAATTTAAATTTGAAAATCTATTTATCTTCAATAGCTGACAGAATATTGTCGGGTATTGCATAAAGGTTAAAAATGTTAAATAAACGAATTAAAGTATGGGAATAGAGATTTAGTCAAATTTTAATAAGGCACGAGCGAACCTTGCGAGCAGGTGTTTGATAAAATTAGACATTAGACTTTTCTGGCGGTAGTGGTTGACAGTAGTTTGTTTTGGTTTTCCGAATCGAATATCACTATTCGATTTGACTCGAACACTATTCGCACACCCATAATTATTATGCATCCCATAGTGGGAAAGTGAATTAGAATTATTAACATTTAATTAACCAGCGTGAAGTGTGCAGACATATTATGCTAAACCGCATCGCAAAATTCTTTAGCGCTCATTTTGAGTCAAGTATACTTAGCCTGTACAAAGGATATGCCAGACAAAATGTAAACAATGAGTGCTGAAGGGTTCATATTGAGTATTATGATAAAATTTGCAACTGAGAAACATAAATTAAAACAGTTTATTATCACGAAAAGCTAAGAAGTGCCGCTGGATTATCATTTATAGTTAAGTAGGTGTGATTTTGTTACTAAGATTATAAAATGGCTAATCAAGCACAACAAAAGGAACATTTCAATTTTATACAATGTATTTTTTTAAGTGGAAAAAACTTGTGGATTCATTTTAATAACGGCAATTTTGCACATTAACAAAGCCATTTAGCCAAAAATGAGCCTTAGCGGAAAATGGGATTTTTTTTTTGAATTGCATTTTCACCCATAATATAACAAGTGGTATGATTATCATCGATGATATTTTCGAATTGAAACCGAGCTGCAGATTTCACGAGTCCGCAGGACGAGTGAAATGTGCTTCTTCGGTTTCAATGAGTAAATATCATCGATAATTAATCATACCACGAGTTATATTTAGTGAGAAAATATAATGAATTTTAGGATTTAACGAATAGTCAGTTTGACATTTGAAATTAAAATGTGCTTTAAAATATAAAAAGACTTTAATAAACCTTATTTATTCAAACTTACCTTAATTTTATTATCGTTTACACCAACCCATCGATCTTTTACACTGAAAAAAGTCAGTATTAATTTTTAAGTTGTAGGTGAATTTGAGGCCAACCTTTTATTATTTAAAACACTGTCTATAAAAGTTAAGAACCGTAATTAATTTAATGAAACATTCAATATTATTATAATAAGTGTTTCCTAGCATTTAAATCGTAGAGCATTTGGGTACATGAATTTAATGTAACCCTACGTGTCTTTATTATTAAGACAATTTTCTTTAGGGTAAATATATAAACATTTATTTATATTGGAAGTACTTGTTTCTTTATTGTTATGAATTCAGGGATTTTATTAAATAATCAAGCTATTATTGTTATAGGTTATATAGGGATAAAACTATAATGCACAATGAATTTATTTTAACGTTAGTATTCGTTGTTTACATTCCTTGCAAGCATCAGAAAGAAATCATAACCTAAGTTTATTAAGTTGGTATTGCGTACGTTTTGTCGGTTTTATAGAACAGTTTTTTGTGTTTATGGTAGAGAAAAAATGTCATGTAAGGAGCTACTGGAGGGTTTAGGTCTTGTGCGCCTTATTCCCAAATTCGAAGGTAAGTGATTAGACCTCATGTAAATTAATTTCAATTATTTGGTAGGTACCTATACTCATATTTTATAGATACCAAATAATATAAAAGTTAAATATTAATTAGTTTACTGTGGGAAAGGTACATTTGAAGGGGTTAGAATAAAAAGGGTATAAGTAACATTTTCATTTTTTGGAGATATTTGAAGTTAAAGTTATGTTACCATAAAAAAGTGAGGAATTTTGTTTAGAAATGTTTTTCTACTGGATAATAGAGGTCCCTAGAAGTATGAAAATTACTTAAATCCTTTTCATTTCGATACGTCGGAACCTTATCTTTCACAAAACGAACTTATCTCCTAAATTAAAGAAATTGCATTTATACCCTTTCTATTCTAACCCCTTCATTTGTGATAGGTGACTCTTTGTTATTATTTAGAAGAAGCCATTACGCTTGAATTGCTGCTAGTCCTCGACTCGCAAAGTGTTTGCCAACTTATTTCTAAATTAGGAGAGAGATTTGCAGTCATCAAAAAATTACAGAGTTACGAGATAAGCAGGAGCAATTAATGATCTTTTATCAGCATCAAAAGGTAGTATTTTTGTTAACTGTTTTAAAGATGTAGTCAGAGTCGTTCGGCATCGGCCGTATGCGACAGTATTAAATTTCGGCCGATCACGGTGCTCTGACCACAGCCTAAGAGTATTTATTTAGTCCATTTTGTATTTTTATATTCCATAAAATAGGATATAATAAAATTGTTTAAAAATATTATATGCACATTTTATTTCTCATCAATCAAACAAAAAGTATGAAATTCAGGCTATACATTAGTTTACATTAGTCATATTCTTTAGTGGAAATGCAAACCGGTGCCAAATCAGCGGATTTTGAGATTTTGTTAGGTATTTATGTGGTCTGTACTTTTGTATCAATAAACGTTTTTTTGTTTACTTAAAATTATTCAAGTGCTAACAATTTTGATAAAACAAAAAAAAGTACACTGAAAAAAGTCAGTATTAATTTTTAAGTTGTAGGTGAATTTGAGGCCAACCTTTTATTATTTAAAACACTGTCTATAAAAGTTAAGAACCGTAATTAATTTAATGAAACATTCAATATTATTATAATAAGTGTTTCCTAGCATTTAACTCGTAGAGCATTTGGGTACATGAATTTAATGTAACCCTGCGTGTCTTTATTATTAAGACAATTTTCTTTAGGGTAAATATATAAACATTTATTTTATATTGGAAGTACTTGTTTCTTTATTGTTATGAATTCAGGGATTTTATTAAATAATCAAGCTATTATTGTTATAGGTTATATAGGGATAAAACTAATGCACAATGAATTTATTTTAACGTTAGTATTCGTTGTTTACATTCCTTGCAAGCATCAGACAGAAATCATAACCTAAGTTTATTAAGTTGGTATTGCGTCATTGGTACGAGAGCCTCTATGCAGATACTTTGTACGTTTTGTCTGTTTTATAGAACAGTTTTTTGTGTTTATGGTAGAGAAAAAATGTCATGTAAGGAGCTACTGGAGGGTTTAGGTCTTGTGCACCTTATTCCCAAGTTCGAAGGTAAGTGATTAGAACTCATGTAAATTAATTTCAATTATTTGGTAGGTACCTATACTCATATTTTATAGATACCAAATAATATAAAAGTTAAATATTAATTTGTTTACTGTGGGAAAGGTACAGTTATGATAGGTGACTCTTTGTTATTATTTAGAAGAAGCCATTACGCTTGAATTGCTGCTAGTCCTCGACTCGCAAAGTGTTTGCCAACTTATTTCTAAATTATAATAGGAGAGAGATTTGCAGTCATCAAAAAATTACAGAGTTACGAGATAAGCAGGAGCAATTAATGATCTTTTATCAGCATCAAAATGTAGTATTTTTGTTAAATGTTTTAAATATGTAGTCAGAGTCGTTCGGCATCGGCCGTATGCTACAGTATTAAATTTCGGCCGATCACGGTGCTCTGACCACAGCCTAAGAGTATTTATTTAGTCCATTTTGTATTTTTATATTCCATAAAATAGGATGTAATAAAATTGTTTAAAAATATTATATGCACATTTTATTTCTCATCAATCAAACAAAAAGTATGAAATTCAGGCTATACATTAGTTTACATTAGTCATATTCTTTAGTGGAAATGCAAACCGGTGCCAAATCAGCGGATTTTGAGATTTTGTTAGGTATTTATGTGGTCTGTACTTTTGTATCAATAAACGTTTTTTTGTTTACTTAAAATTATTCAAGTGCTAACAATTTTGATAAAACAAAAAAAAAGTAATACCCAAGTACATGTGACATGTAACATGTCTGCAGATCAAAACAAAATCTCGCAATCCGCTAATTTGGTACTTAGTTTTGCATTTTCACTCTAGAATTATGCCTTAACATTAAGGTCATCGTTATTACTGAAGTACATATTACCTAAAAATGCTGTTTGCTATCAGGCTCCAAGCAATAAATAATAAGACATTGTTTTAACAACAAATACATTTAATGTGTTTCAAAAATAAGCATATTCTATATGTTAAGGCAACCCGATGTTTACTTAAAGTAATGATGCAGTTAAAAATAAGTCAACTAACTTTCAGTATTTCAAATCCTTCATGCCTTTATATTAAATGCACGTTTCTTAGGCCATATCCGAACCCGTAACTACTTTACCACAAATGCATAGCGTTTATATTTAATGCTAAGTTTTTTCAGTGTAATACCCAAGTACATGTGACATGTAACATGTCTGCAGATCAAAACAAAATCTCGCAATCCGCTAATTTGGTACTTAGTTTTGCATTTTCACTCTAGAATTATGCCTTAACATTAAGGTCATCGTTATTACTGAAGAACATATTACCTAAAAATGCTGTTTGCTATCAGGCTCCAAGCAATAAATAATAAGACATTGTTTTAAAAACAAATCCATTTAATGTGTTTCAAAAATAAGCATATTCTATATGTTAAGGCAACCCGATGTTTACTTAAAGTAATGATGCAGTTAAAAATAGGTCAACTAACTTTCAGTATTTCAAATCCACCATGCCTTTATATCAAATGCACGTTTCTTAGGCCATAACTACTTTACCACAAATGCATAGCGTTTATATTTAATGCTAAGTTTTTTCAGTGTAGACTTAAAACTTTTAAACTTATAATTCATTATTTTAATCATTTAACAAACACAGTATTTAAATGTCAACAAATGTCAAATCAAGAAAAGTGTCAAAATCCTTAGAAACGTGTAAACAAGGTGATAAAAAATATTGTCGCTGTGATAAAATGCGTAACCATGGAATACTGGCATTTTATTGGTTCTAATTATAATGAATTTTATTGTCAGTAGATTAAACAGATCTAAAAGGTCAATAATAATTACATTTTTTTTTAAATATAGTCGCCAAAATGTATGACTTCCCTATTGTTAAACCCTTTGTTATACTCTTACAGATTTGTTTACGCACTAAATAAAATACCATGGTATAATGCAATATTTTCTATAAAAAATGTTAATTTAGTATGTAAAATAGATTAACAGGTTTTTCATTATAAATTATAAAATACATTTGTTCCTTATTTAATTCTTCTTATCATTATTTATTAAACCGAAATGTAATATAACTATTAAGTCACAGACTTGAGGAGGGTTATAAACACGGAAGGAAAACACGTTGATAACATAATTTCAGCGTCTCATTTTACAGCTTACATAAGTAATACTGCCAGAGACCAGCTGTTAAGCAGCTGTAAAATTTCTAAAATTTTCATGAGAATTGTGTCCCGGCACTGCAACTTTAATTAGTTTTCTTTTTCTACTCCCCCCTTTACATGTTTCCATGACACTAATTGACCTTTTAAATACACCTTTACAAGTTGTGGCTTTATGGCGTTTTAGTCACGGGTATAGCAACAAGTTTTAGTCACGGTCTGAAGTTAGTTTATAGTTGGCTGACAGTTGTCAAATCTCCTACAATCGTTAAAAAATCAAACATAACGTAAAAAACGACCAATATCCTTTTGGTCATTTGTTTAAAGTAAAAAAGGGTGTACTAGAATACATATATGCATTATAATGGAAACTAAACCACCAATCCTGAAGATATTAAAAATATATTTGCTATCAATTTTTCAAGTGTATATCATTTACCGAATTTAAATAATAATAAAGTGGATCCAATAACTGAAACTGAAATTTTAAATGCAGTAAAAAAGCTAAACAAATTTACTAGCGGAGTTGATTATATTCCAAGCTATATTGCTAAGGATTGCAGCCTTGGACTATTGAAACCCTTACTGTATCTATTTAAACTAATTGTACGTACCGGTAAATTTTCCAAAATTTGGAAAATTTAAAAAATTGTTCCGATCTTCAAATCCGGTGATTCTTCTAACGTACAAAACTATAGGCAATCCTTTGTAATTTTGCAAAATTGTTCGAGAGTATTATTTATAAAAGATATACTTTCAATTAATTCATATAATATCAAATCAACAACATTGTCTTGTTGAAAACGGTCAACGCTTTCCAATTTAACATTGTTTACACAGTTTGCCAGTAATGTACTTGATAATCATGGACAAGTGTATGTAATCTATACAGATTTTCAGAAAGCCTTTGACCAAATAAATCATAATAGACTTAAGATCAAATTAAAAAAAATCGGATTTTCTGACCATTTAATAATTTTTTTCATTTCTTATTTAACAGATAGAAAGTATGTTTCTTACAATGAGTTTTATTCTAAACCGTTTACTCCAACATCCGGTGTTCCACAAGGATCCAATCTAGGACCACTAGTTTTTTTATCTTCATCAACGACCTAACAGACATTTTAACAGTTTTCAATAATTTAATTATTTACTATTAAATTTTGCCGATGATCTAAAACTCTACTTAGAAATGAAAACTATTGATGATTGCATTAAGCTGCAAAATAATTTGAATAGTCTATATAATTGGTGTATCAAAAATAACATTCATTTAAAAATCAATAAATACAAGAATATGATATATACCATGATACTAAATATATGTAGTATCATGATATATACAAAGAAAAAGCATTGTATTATATAATTATAATTATAAAATGAACAATACACGTTTAAAACAAGTTACAGAATTTAAAGGTCTCGCCAGGCGAGAGACGCAAATTATCCCAGTGAATAATGCGCATAATCTTGAGTGTGATACTATATTTTTTATTTTAATTAAATACTTTTAAAAATTAAAAATTTATTGAAACATCTCTCAGAGGGGTTTAACCTCACTTTTACCCGAGTTTTTTTTAATTTTAATATAACTTTCGTTAAGAAATTTTAATTTATAGACCAATTTAAGATAACTACATTTAATTGCAAATGGTAAAGTTCAGTGCGCCACCTCTTAAATTATTATAATAAATAAAAACAAAAATGTTTAAAATTTAAAGTAAAATTATAATAAAATGTATTTTTGTTTTTTGCTATTTGCACCTGCATATCTAAATTTTGAATAAAAAACATAAAAAAACAATTTTAGAAATTTTAAGGTTAAAACCTTAAAAGCTCAAAACACTTCTGTCAAGTCGACAATGTCCAAAATAGAATCAATCTTTATGATCTGTGATTACAATAAACTAAAGGTCACATTCTACATATGTGTTAATTTTTTATTAGTTTTTATCAAATACTTGTTCTTAATCGACAATTTTCTACACTAGTTGCACAATATACTATTATTCTTAGCTTTCTTCAAAAATCAAGGTAGGATTGGATGAAACTGTTACTCTGTTTTTTAAACAATATTGTAAAAAAGAAAAATTCAACACAAGTAATATAATTTTAGAATCTTCTTTAATTTTTGTTATTTTATTGTTTTAGTGCCTCCAGATATCGTTAACGACGACACCAGCGCCGATTTGTCGGTGTCAGAGGGCGAAAACGCCACCCTGTGGTGCAGGGCAACCGGTCATCCAATCCCCAGGATCGCCTGGAGACGCGAGGACGGCCAACCCATTATCCTACGCAAAGGAGCACGAGATGCCGTAAAAGGTACGCAAAAAATCACCCTTATTATCCTTGATAACGGACACAGATATTCGGACAGCAGTGTGTTATTTGTCTTGGCTTTATTGCATACGATCCCTAAAAATCTTCACACATCACATAAAAAATTTTTTTTATACCTACTTGAATATTATTAAAATGAAAGTAGTACTCTCTTAAAATGAAATAGTCAAAATTCTACCATTTAAATTAATACCAGGCTTTTTTACTAATAAAATAGTTTCACTAATAAGATACCATCTTTAAATGTTTCTGAAAGTAAAAAGTAAATAATTTCTTTAATTGTTTTTAATTCTTGCGGCCAACAACATATTATTGTTAGAGTTAAATGAATGTAGTAAAAAAATTCAGATTTAAAATATTATTATAAACAAATATAACTAATTTTTATAAAAGTAGCAGTGGCGCAGCGGTTAGACATCCTCTTGACAAGCGAGAAACCCGAGTTAAATTTAAATCTACTAATTCGACTATTTTATTCGGTATAATTTGACTAATTCATTTTAAGAGATTAACGGTAAAATTTTGTAATAAAAAAATATTATAATATAAAAATTTACTTTGGTGTTCGTCGTAGAAAAAGCACAAATTTAATAAACTTCTCTTAAAACTCGTTTATTAACTTGTTTGCAAGCTTCGCTAGTGCCTAGTTAAAATTCGTGACTAAAATGGCGTTTATCAAACTTTATTCATAATATAATATAGTATAATATATTATCGCCCTCGGTGGTGTAGTAGTTAGCACTATAATAGTTATTTACGTGTCAAGCTTTGTAAATGAATCTTTACGGGCGAGCTGAAAGTAACCAATCAAAAGATATTCGCATTGGAATGTCAGTGCATACTGCTATTGATATGCGAATATCTTTTGATTGGTTAGAGTAATCGATAAATCCTAAGAGACCTTTTTTGTAGAGCGTTCAATTTCCAATAGACAAAGTAAAATCTCAATTGTCGATAATTTTTTTTCAGTAAGTTACAAAATTCAGAACAGAAAAGTTATCTTTCTTAAAATTCTTCAATATTTGACCTTGAATATCTCTTTAATAGTTAGATTGATCAAAAAAGTATAAGAGATATTTTTTGTAGAACATTTAATTTTCTACAAATAACTTCTTTAGAGTTTTGCTGTATGATTAACGAATGATGAGATATGAATTTTTGTAGGAGACTAAGAAAAATATGCAAAACTGTAATGAGGCGGATCTTCCCATCAAAGTTAAGAGCTCATCGTTGCTAAGCATGTTTTGAAGGTGCCCAGAAACCGATTTTTCAGTGGCAGAAATCAAAATAAAAATAGTCGATTTTTTTGACCCACCCTAATGTATATATACATTAATATGAATAAATATTTTTGATTTGATTTGATTTGCGGACTACAAGCCGAGAGGTCGTGGGTTCGAATCCCACCAGGGGTATGGCTGTGTATTTGTATTTGTGTTTGTCATTTAAAGGCCTGTTGAAGGCACATTAAAAATAATAAAATAAAAAAATATATATTTACTAATATACGAAAAAACGCACAATAAATGTATAAGACAAAATTACTACCTACATATTTTAAAACGATGGTTAGCACTCTTCTTAATTTCCAAAAAGGTTTGATAAGATCGACATTAATTTTTCCAGTTTAACTTAATTTTTAAAATATGATTTAATTGTATTAAAAAATGCGTAATTAAGCAAAAAAAATGGTATATGATATATACAATATATTATGAATATTTTTTTACCTATTTATTGAGTTTTATAATAAAACGTCAATATGTTTAGTAGAAAACGATTTGTAAAAATAATTATAATTTTTCACAAAAATAATTTGTATACTTAATAACTGATTTTATTATTGGAACCTCGTTCAAAATCAGTTACTTTTTTATAATACAATATTGTATATTTTAAATAATTAATATTTTTATCATGTAACAAAGTAACGTTTAAAATTCACCAAAATTAATACTTTAAATCAGAAAACCAGTTGTGTCGCAAACTATAATCAAATTATTACTTTTCTCATAGCATAAGCTATTCTGATATACATTTCCAAAGAACAATAAAAGCATCCGTGGCAAAAAAGGCGACGATTTCGCAACATGAAATTTTAATGCAGAAGAAACTTCAATTTCAACTTTAATGTCTTTTTCTGGTATGTGTTGCCCTGGATTATATAATCAACGTTATAACTTGGAAATTTCAAACTTTATAGTGCAAAAACTATGGAAGATCTTGGCTGGGTTAATCCCTAATGATACAATCCACTCAACTACTTTATTTCTCGATGGTGTTAATTGATTTTTTTTTCTCATTTTTGCAGTTGAAAGTTACAATGGGACCAACCTGCATTTTTGGAGATTGGATCGCAAGCAAATGGGCGCCTATTTGTGCATTGCAAGCAACGATGTTCCACCAGCGGTCAGCAAAAGAATAGCATTAAATGTCAATTGTAAGTATTGAATTTTTATATATTTTTTTTAATATTTTTATAATTATGGTATTAACATATAAAATTAACTTAAATTAATTTGTTAAAATACGATAAATTAGTTGTAAATGTAAACATTTTACAAAACAAATGAATAAATAATGTTTATCTACTCCTATTGCATAATTTTGGTGTTTTTCCGTGAATATTGTTAAGCATGCCTAACGTGAATAATAAACTCAGTATTCACGTTGTTAGGCATCAGTGATTGGCCGATTTCAGTATTCACTGTGATTTAAACCAATCGAGTTTTAAATTGGAAGAAGGCGACTATATTAACATTTAAAATTGGTAAAAAGTAAGGTTAACCATTTGACAGATGTCAGATTTGATTTATTTATTGGAGTAGATACAGTATAGTATTTCACTCGAGATATTCGCAATATTCACTTGGATGATTTAGGTCTTTCGTCTGGCGACTCGAGACGTAAACCTCATCCTCGTGAATATTAGCCTGCATTATTTCTCGTATAATAATATACTATTTTAAAATAAATTTTTGGTTAAATTTTATTACTCAATTATTAGTATTATTATTGCCAATAAAATATTATAATATTAGACATTAATAACACTGTGATACAAAATTAAGGTTTGCGAAAGGGAATGGAATAAAACCATAAGCAAATGAAAGTTAATACTTTCCACAAGAAAACCCTATCAGGGTTTTTTTATATCACGTCTCAGTTTTTTTTTTGTACGCATTTAATGATGGTAAATTTTTTGACACCCTATAGGAAAAACATAAGTAAAACTATGTTAATTATTCAAAATAATTTTGTCAATTTGATCGAGGAATCTATTTGTGATGTTAATTTTTACCAAAGACCCTCAGAAGAGGACGCTATCAAAAAATTGTTACTAATTTTTACTATTTTTGAAGGTAAGAAATCCATTTTTGTCATCGGTTTGTTGTAAAATATACCCTAGGTGATATTCGAAAGCAATTTTTAATATTTTGGATTTATTAGTATAGAAAACTTGTTTTTTAAGAAAAAATAGCATTTTTACTTCTTAACTAAACATTATTAAATTCGCTATTTTATTTTTATTTAAAAACTATCACTGCTGTAACCGGCAGTAACACGAGTTTAAGTACCAGAAGTTCCAGCTGTTCATCCAAAAATTGATAAAAATGCAAAATATAATTAATATAATCAAAAATACCATGTTTTAGTATAAAAATTAAAAAAATACCTGAATTATACCACAACATTGGAACACCAAATTTCATTGACTTCTTTTTCTTTTGTGATCATTTAATTAAATTGTTATTACAAGTTCTGCAAACTTTTCAACATATTCAATTATATGTATACCGTAATATTGTAGGTACATTTTTTTACATTTTTATATTTTGGAACTAAGTTTTGTTTTATATTATATTGTCCTTTAAATAAAAAAAATAATTTAATTAAATATATTAATTAAGAAAAACATTTGATGTTGCTGTCACTGATTTACTATATAGTACATAATATTATGTGTTTTTAAGTAAACAAATCAATTTTACCTTTAAACAATCTCGTTTTTGCTACAAAAACTGCAATTTTTTGTAGTAATAATATTTTTTCAAAAGGGCGAATACGCCGAAATACTTTTTTTTTGTTTTTATCAAAACAGGAAAATGGCATATTCGCCCTTTTGCAAAAATACCATCGATATATTACAATATATTGCCACAAAAAAATGTAGTTTTTGTATACAAGTATTGTGTTTTGATTAAAGCATTAAAATGCCCAATTTTCTAGTAAAAATGCTCTTTACTTGGAATGGATTCCTCGACTATATTGCCAGAATAATTTTAAAAAATTAAAATTGTTTTACTTATTTTTTTCCTATTATAGGGTGTCCAAAAATCTACCAACTTTAAATGCGTATAATAAAAAACTGAGACGCGTTTAAAAAAAAACCTCATAGGGTTTTTTTGTAGAAGCTATTACCTTTCATTTGCTTTTGGTTTCATCCCATTCCCTTTTGCACTGTTGCACTGTGTAATACGAAACGGTATTTTTTTTACAAAATTTAAGAGGAAAGAAGGTTTAATTAAAATTAAAAAAAAAGATTAAAATATACATATTATTGTTTGAACGAAACATCAACTCCACACAGCGTAATAGTGTTTGAGTAGAAATAAATTTATTATTTAATTTTTAAAATTAATTTTATCCGAAATCGGCAGTAAAGTAGTCAACAATCGGCAGTAAAGTAAAAGAAATCGGCAGTAAAATAGAACTTTACTGCCGATTTAATACTAGTATTGTATACTCATTTTTCAAATATGAGTAAAAAAGTACGAGTACTTTTTTACTCATAAGTATTTTTTATTGGAAGTACTCGTACTTACAAACCAAATTCAATGTACTCGTAAAAAACACTCGTGGAATTCACCAGTAATGTATACGAGTATTTCCGTTTATAATATCGATGATTTTTTGCCAAAATATCGTAAGCAGGTTTTATAACAAGTAAATAGGTAAAATTATAAACCATTTTATGTACATAATGTTTAAAATAAATAATTTTATAAATTTGTATTTGTATTATTATAGCTCAGGACCAAAGTTTGTATGTAATGTAATGTAATGTACACTCTCTAAAAATTAATTAGTCGAAAATAACTAATTACCACAGTTATTAGTGGAAATTAGTGAAAAATTAAAAAATTATGAAAGTGGAGGAGTTTTTGAGATATAGTCAATTCAATATTATATGAAAAATGGACTATATCTCAAAAAATGTTCTACTTTTCTAACTTTTGAGGACATTTTCGGATTCAGCGAACAATTTTATATGGAAATTGACTGCTAAATGTTAAAAAAACAAATTGCTATTGACGAGAATTATTAGTGGCTTCTTTTTCGCTATGACAATTAGTCATTTTTGACAAACCAATTTTTAGAGAGTACTCGTACTTTTTCTCGTGTTTTCACGATTACTACTCGTAACCGTAACCTCTCTTTACAAATGTACTTACGAGTAGAGTACTTACTAGTAAATATTTTAAATACTCGTACTTAAAATTTTACGAATACTTTTTTTAGTACTCGTGCTAAGCAGCTCTGATTGCATACTATGCAACCCATTATAGATTTTAAGATGTGTCTACTGCTCCTTAGCAGCAACAAAATAATATTTAAAAAAAGCACCGTTGCGGAGGTCGATTGGAACCTTTCATAAAATGTTGTTTAATAAAAATAATAAGTTAATTTTATTAATTAAAATAAAATATCGCCGCGGCGCACAGACGAGTATGTGGCCTATAGTCTATAAGTCGATTAAAATTCAAAAATAACAAAATGTCAAATTCCGGCAAGTAGCAGTTACCAGGCGTACGCTTAATGTCCATAGAATAATAGGTGGCCATGCTTATTTACTTAGCGTCACTTTACTCCGCGTTATCAGATGTCATTTAAGCGCTTTGGTGATTCCAAGTATTTATACTAAGTAAATATCTAAAAAATACTGTGAAGTTTTAGTGTTTTTAAGCTGTGTTAAATGAATTTTGGTTGTTTTTATGATGGATGTTGTAGAATCAGGTATGTACAACTAAAATTATAATCTTATTTTACAATTAAATCATAACATTATTTCTTTTGACATTTGTTAAATAATTGATTTTCTACCTTGTTTTTTCTATTTTTTATATGTTAAAAGACTATTTTGTTATACTTCCGGACCTTTCCAGGATCTAATTTTGAATAAATCTTTAAATTTTATTTGTTAACTTAACATGTTTTAATAAATCAGCTGCCAGAAATTGCCAAAAATATCAATGCGGCAAATAAAACTCGGGTTGTGATTGGGCAAGCTAAACTTTTTGCCATATTATTATTAATCTAAGCTTTTCTTTGTTATAGGCTCCTCCATTTCAAAGACTCGACAAAGCATCTATCGTATGACACAGGAATTTAAAAAAAATGATTTTTCAAAAAAGTTAGATTTAGTAGAGAATCAAATTTTAAATCAAATTACTTTTCCAAGAGAGCAAACACAACAATTTATAAAAAAGTTTTCGCGACTTAAGTCTGAAATGAAATCAAAATGGCAGACTTCCAAACGGACAGAAAAAGTATTTTTACAAAAAAATTATGATTGGTTGCAAGGCACTCTCGATATACCATTTAAATATACATTAAATGCAGGTCGTCCGAAGAAAGCCTTTAAAAAATTAAGTGATTGTAGTAAACGTCGTAAAACAGAACACCTGAGAACGGAAATTCAGACAGAAGCTCTCCTTTATGCTGCTCAAATGGGACTTCGAGAATCTGGAAATGTTAGTGTAGCACACGTGGTTAAGGATATTATGTCATCACCGACACGTGGTAATAAATATCGAGATGCCTTTAAAAAGAGCGCTACTACAGAGTCAAAAGTTATACAATTAACGCCTACACAAGCCTTATCTATGCTTGTTAAAGCTTCTTTGACTAGAAGACAATACGAAATTATAAGAGAAAGTTCAAAGAAACTATACCCCTGCTACTCCATTCTTCAAAAAACAAAACAAGATTGCTACCCAGATGCTGAAGCTTACCGGGTCACTGAAACATGTGCAGAAATTAAATTACAGGCATTTCTAAACCATACAGCCACGCGATTAATAATGTATATGGAAGAAGTTCTTACATCATTAACACAAAATGAATTAATGTCCTTAGAGCTCAGTTATAAATGGGGTTGTGATGGCTCCTAGCAGGCCCAATATAAACAAAGGTTTACTAACAGTAGTGACTCTGATGCAAATATTTTTCAGTCGTCACTGGTACCTCTTTAGCTTCTTTGTAAGACTAATAAGAAAGTAATTTGAAATAATCTATCACCCTCTTCACCATGCTTTTGCAGACCAATGCGGATCAGGTTCATTCACGAAACAAAGGATGTAACAAATGAGGAAATAAATTATCAGAAAGACCAAATTAAACATTTAACAGGGACCAAAATAACTGTTGGATCTGTAGAAGTGATTGTAAATCATAAAATGTTATTTACCATGGTAGATGGTAAAGTCTGCAATGCAGCTACAAATACAAACTCAACCATGCGATGCTATATTTGCAAATCTACCTCAAAGGAATTTAATATCTTGTCCAAATTTGAAGAAGTATCTATAGACACGAAGCATTTAGAATTTGGTTTATCTATTTTGCATGCAAGAATAAGATTTTTAGAAACATTACTGTTTTTTTCATATAAAATTACAATAAAAAAGTGGCAAATTAGAACGGAAGCTGAAAAGACTATTGTTAAAGAAAGAAAGAAACTTATTCAAGATAAATTTAAAAATGAGCTTGGACTAATAGTAGATGTACCTAAGGCTAATTACGGCAACAACAATGATGGCAACACCAGCAGAAGGTTCTTTGCTAATGCTAAAACGTCCGCAAAAATTACAGATATAGACAGAACTTTATTGGAAAGATTTGCTACTGTTCTGGAAGTAATATCTAGTGGGCACAATATTAACGTAGACAAATTTGCTGTGTACTGCCGAGATAGGCCAAGCTTTACGTTAAATTGTATTCGTGGCATCCGATGTCGCCAACCGTCCATAAGATATTAATACATGGCCCAATAATAATCCAACATGCGCTTTTGCCTATAGGATCCCTATCGGAAGACGCAGCAGAGGCCCGGAATAAAAATTTCAGAGAATACAGGGAAAAATATTCAAGAAAATTTAGTCGGATTCAGTGCAACAAGGATGTTATAAATAGGCTTTTGATAACGTCAGATCCATTCTTAAGCAGCATTAGGCCGAAACCTCCAAAAAAATCTAAACCATTTAAGCCAGAAACTATAGATATGTTGCTTTCGTGGGAGGCCTATGCTCACACTGAAGATGACGCTGAAGCCGAAAGACATTCAGATGAAGCTTCAGATAACGAAGAATGGGATGCGTCATAATCTGAAGAATTAATTATTTTTGGGAAAATTATTCTTATTACTATTAATATTTTACTATTTTTAACTCATATGTTCATTTTTGTAAATATTTAATTTATAAAGAATGAAAATAAAACAAATAAAACATACAAATAATTTTGATCGACTTTTTGGGTCAAATACTACACTGTGCGGCGGGCAAATATAACATAACGGTCGCAACAAACAGTATACGTAGACACTTCCTACATTCAAATGACATTTGATTTGATCATCAAATGACATTTGATTTTATTAATATTAATTATTAGTATTATTAAATGCGATTTTGGATAAAATTTAATATGCACCTCGGCATTAAAGTCATTTTTTTTAAATACGACTTTACTGCCTTGATACATAAATATCTATTACCAGACAATACTTTATCGTCAAAATTTGTCAAAAAAATATGGTTTAATATTAACTTATTCTTTGAGATACGGGGTTTAAAAAAATATTTATTTAAAATAATATACTATAAATCAGTAATTGATTAATAATATTATTAATAATAGAAGTTAATATTATTAATAATAATAATAATTATAAAAAATTACTCTTAAACTTTGCATATAATTGTTTTATATTACCTAATTTTTAATTATTTTATTCATAACACAGGTCCCTAAAACATACATCATTTAATTAACACTAGTTGTAAATTTTTGCAAAATTTTTAATTAGGTATTTTAAAATTAAAATGTTACTCGTTAAATGCAAAACCCGACAATTGCATTTAGTAAAAGTACAAGATATAAAATTTGTATTTAATTATTTATTGTTGGCTTAAATACGTACTCTCTTAAAAAGAATTAGTCAAAAATAAATAATTATAAGTCATATTTGACTAATTGTCATGTAGCTATAGCTAAAAAGCAGTCAGTTATATCACAATAATTATAATAAGTCAAATTATACTGAATGAAATAGTCAAATTAGTATATTTAAATTTTAAAAAAGTTTTGACCCAGCCGGGGATTGAACTCAGGTATGTCACTTGTCCAGCTTGTCAAGCTGTTGTCATAACCCATTCGCCATCAGCCGCTCTTATAAAAATAATTTTATTTGTCAATAAACATTGTTCTTAATATTTTAAAGTTGAATATATTATTTGTGTTGCTGTTTTGAACTAAACTTTTTGCATATTTATTTGTTTTTAACCATGGAGCTTAGGTATATGCATTTAATTCAAATAATATTTTGTTGTTGGCCGCAAACGATTAAAGAAATTAGTTACTCTTAACTCTCAGAAATAGTCAAAATTGGTGACTAATCTTAAATTAGTCAAACTTTAACTATTTACGTAGTAAAAAATAACTATTCAAAACTGAAAACGACTATTTTATTAGTAAAAAATGCTGGTACTAATTCAAAAAGTAGAATTTTGACTATTTCATTTTTAGAGAGTATATTTCGTCTTTTACTATTTAAAATAGCAAATATCGGGTTTTACATGAAATGTCCAAAAATCAATATTTATTATTTTTAAATAAATTCAGGATTCATATTAACAATTATTAACGGTTGCTATGGTAACACGTCAACCCCATTTAAAACACCCAGTATCGTACATGTTTCCATGAAGTGATTTTTTAAATATACATTTACATTATACATATACGATTAAATCCCATGACTAAATTTTAGTCATGGGCTAAAGCAGCAGTGGCTTTCATGCTTTATGGTTACGGGCTGAAATTAGTAGCAGTTTTTCAAATGTCATACAATCGTCAAAATAAAGCGACTAGAGAAGCTCGGTCTTGGCTCTTGTGAAGCGCGCATCGCTTATAAAACAGTGTGAAATATAAATGAATATATGATAATATTGAGTAATTTATATAAAATTATATTTGAAGGTACACGTGGTTGGTCCACAAGAAGTAAATAAAAATACCAAGAAGAAGAAAGCGAGTAGAAAGTGAGGTTAAAGTTTAAGTGTAGAGTTCTTTATAAAAAACTATTTATGTAACTACGTTACAAATATTTACTAAAATCTTTGAATTAAAATGATTAAAATGTAAAATGTGCGTCAAAAGCAAGTTAAATTAAAGTTGTCCGATTGTTATCCGGTCGAATCCCCCTCTGTACAAGTCCGATAAATGAGTAGATATAGCAGAGAACAAAGTTGGCGGACTTAGTCCGGATTAGAAGAGTGCTCGACTGCACAATTCAACTATCGACTCGACTGTTTGAGCTCGGGGTTTTAGAAGATCCGAAATGTAAGTTTGCGTTATTTAATTAACTTGTTAAACGAACTAGTAATTACTTTCTGACAAAACATGATACACGCCAACGGTGTTGCACACAAACGTGCGCAATTATGACTTTGATGTAATTTTCCGACTAGCTTCAAACTGTTAACTAGGCAATTAAATGGAAAATTATTAAAACCGACGCGACGCCTAATTGGTTTTATTATTTGGAAACGCAAATAGAGATAAATTAATAAAGGCATTTCTTCGACAATATAAACCATTTAAGAATTGTTCACAACAAATTTTTAATTATGTCAAATTTGTATAACAAAATCATAATATAGACAAAACTTGTTTTTATATTTTTATAACAGTACCTACTATGGAGTTAATTTCATAATTTTTATGTTTTACCTAAAGTTTGTTATTTATTTTTTTTAATTTCTTCAAAACTTGTGAAGTAGTATAACCATTAGGTTGATTCATTTTGAAGATTCCGTAAAAGTTTCAGCCCTTAATCTTAGTATCTATATCTAACTTTACTAAATTTTTATAACAAAATCATTAAAGTACATTTAACAAAACTAATTTTTCGTATATTGTTATTATAACTGGTCAATTTTATACCTGTTAATATTATAGTTAGGTAGTATTATTTTTATGATCAATTGTATACCTATTTATTTTATAGTCCTAGGATGACATTATAATGTTACAAATAATGTCCATCCTTGATTGGCTGTCAACCCCAAGGGCGGGCATAACTGTTTGCCTACGGCGCAACAGCCACTTTAAGGGAGTATAACTTTCACTTCTTGCACATATTTTAAGAGTCAATATTAAGCAGTCGTAAGATTAACATGTTCGCTTTAGGATCAGCAGATCTTTGGGCAACATTTTGTAATGTACATAGTTAATAAAGTTGTGTTATTTTAAGTAAGTGAGTGTTTCAATCAAATTGCACAATCAACAATAATTTGTGATCCGTCGAGGATCTATTTTACAACATCATTTATGGTTCATCAAGCCAGGTTAATTCACAACAATTAACGTCACAACAATTTACAACAATAACCATAAGTTATAATTAAATGAACCATATTTTGCATAACAAATCTATATTGTTAGGTATTACAATATATTTTCCTAGAGTGTATTTAAAAGGTTACTTAGTGTCATGGAAACATGTACGATAATGGGCGTTTATTAGTTATTAGTATCCTACCAACAATGTCAAAGATTTTGGAAAAACTTATATACCAACAAATAAGAAATCATTTGGATACTTTTAACATTTTACCACCCATTCAATCAGGTTTTAGATCTAGATACAGTTGTACAACAGCACTTTTAAAAGTAACTGGCAGCTCTCATTTTGTTGGATTATTCCAAAGCCTTCGACTTAATTAACCATAAATTATTACTTGCAATTTTAAAATATATTGGCTTTGGTTATACTTCAGTAATTTTTTTAAAGATGTATTTGAGTGACAGGCAGCAATGCGTCAGGATAAAAAATAATATTTCGACTCCTGTTGAAATCAAATGTGGAGTACCGCAAGGCTCGATCTTAGGCCCCCTTCTGTTTGCTATATACACATCACAATTAGTAAAATGCATTAAAAACTGCTACACAGTAAAAAAAGTAGTGAAGATATTTAACTCTAGTAAACTCTAAAAACATTCTATATGCGACGACTTTTTTTAGAGTTATATATTCACACTGATGATAGAGTTATATATTCACACTGATGATAGTACACTAGTGTAATAATTTATATTTCTAGGGTAAATATTATAACGGTATTTAGTGTTACATTTAATTTACTAGTGCATAAATTTAACACTACTGTGTGTTAAGGGTACTCTGGGTAGTGACCCGGGAAAAAATAGTTTTGTTATAACATTATAATTAGAGTATTATTTTACACTATTTTTATAACATTTAGACTCTTATTAATGAGTTATTTAATCTTTTAGAGTAAACAAACTACTCTATTTTTAGTTAATATGCATACCTTTTTTACTCTGATTAGTAAACTTTACATTCAAATCGAGTAAAAATTACTCTATCCTTAGTTGCTATAAAGAGAGGGAAATTAAAAACATATATTTAAATTCAAAAGTATATTTTGTGAAAAATAACAAAAATAAAAAATCAAATAACTAATGTTAACATAAAAATAAAAACAATGTATAATTAAAATATTTAAATTAACTCGAACAAATGTTTCTTTTAAATCAATGCATCCATTTTGAATGGGATTTGTATATAATTGGCTCGTTTCTGTTATTATAGGTTTTTAGACATAATGCCTAATCACATTTCAAGTTTTTACAATAAAATATCTTTAATATAAATAATAAGAAATAATGTACCTATTTTATACGTATTATGCAGCGGCACCCACGCACAAGCGAACCAATAAACAGCCCTTGCAAGGGGGACAGCACTAAACTAGTTTACAAATTTATAGACGCTTTGCAATCCACACCACAAATAATAACCCTAATAGTGTAGATTTAACTCTTTTTAGTGTAAAACTATACTCGCTTACAGTTTACTTTACTCTAATCCAAAACAATAATACACTAGCAAGAGGAAAACTAGGGAAATTTTAACGCCAATAGCGGTTGTAAAATACTAATTTATAGTGTAAATGTGTAACCTTTTACAAAGTCTAAATTAACACTAATGCGATTGTATTAGACATTCGAGTAAAAAATATAATATTTTTAGAGTTACGTTTTTATTACACTGTCAAATAATGTAATATAGAGTTATGTAGAGTAATATTAAGCTATAGAGTTAAATAATTGGTGCATTTTACACTGAATATCAACTCTAAAATATTTACCAACTACACTAGCTACTTTACTCGATCCATATTTTTTACTGTGTATGTTCACTTGTATGCCGATGACACACAATTGTATTTTCCTTTTAAGTGTGAAGACATATATGTGAAATTACAGGAATAATAAATAAAGATCTTGAAAATTTAAGTTTGGAGTCGTCAGCACACTCTCTCCAAATAAATCCCCAAAAGTCTAAAGTTATAGTTTTTAGCAAACGAGGAAATGTACCCAGTATTATAATACTATAGCTTAACTATTAATGGGCAGAAAATTGAGCAGGTTAATAAGGAAAAAAACCTTGGTGTTATTTTTGACTCAAATCTTAGGTTTTCTGAACATGTTTCAAATTGCGTCAAAAAGGCTTTTTATAACTATAAATATATATCCACAAAGACATTTATTAAATACTAATATTAAAAAACTTTTATGTGATTCAATGGTACTTTCGCATTTTAACTACTGTGATGCCCTTTATGGTTTTTGTCTTACAAAAATTGATGAAAGACGAATACAAAGACTACAAAACTCGTGTGTTCGCTTAATATGTGGTGTAAGTAGGAGACTTTCAGTAAAAAACAAATTTTGTGAAATAGGCTGGTTAAACATGTCAGAGAGAAGACTGTTACACTCTCTTGTATTATTCAATAACGTTGTCACTTATAAATGCCCACCATACTTGTATAACAAAATAAAATTTCGAACTGATGTTCACACTTTAAATATTAGAAACAGACTTAACTTAACGATCCCTCGTCATAAATCAGCTATTTTTCAAAGGAGTTACTCATACAATATTGCCAAATGGTACAATTTGCTTCCTGATAGTGTAAAGAATAGTAAATCCACAGCTTTTAAGAAAAATGTAAAAAAAATGTTATTGGATGGCTTCCTAAATTATAATTAATTTTTGGTCTGTTTTGTTCACTTATTTTTTATAAGCTACCAAAAATGCATGTACATAGGTATATGTGTTTTTTTTTGTTTTTTTTATATAAAATTAAATATTTATTTGCTAAAATAAGTATGTATCTTAACGGTTAAGTGGAAGAACAGATGTTTTCTTTTAAACACGCTGAACTTCGCCGTTTGAAATTGTAAAAGGTTTCAATAAAGACTTATATTATTATTATTATTATTATTACAATATATTTTCTTAGAGTGTATTTAAAAGGTTACTTAGTGTCATGGAAACATGTACGATAATGGGCGTTTTAAAGGTGGGAGTAGAAAAAACTATTTTTGTAGGAAATCAAATTTCCGATTAACCCCCCCACACCTTTGTCGCAAATGGTCACCTTTTGCAAGACCCCTTGCCCCCCCTAGGGCGTGACGTCCTTTATGGACGACCCCTTGAACCCCTGAAATATTCGACTAATTTTAAATTTTACACTGCGTTCAATTAATTAATTTAAAAGCGTAAAATATTGCATAGTATACTACTTAAAAACAAACTAAAGTTGAACTTACATTTCATCCAGCGTACAATAACATAATAGAATCTTAAACGTAGTTTTAATTTCGAAATTACCTTTAATAGTTCTTTATGAAGTCTACACAAAATTAAATTACCTCATTTATTTACAATCTACCCTTTCCCTGCATCGTCTCTTGACTTATATCTTATGATTTTACAACTATTCCCGTTGTTACTTTCAAAGTTTCCTAAGAAACTTTTTAAGTGCTTTGTACTTCCTTTATCTGTACAAAGAAGTTTATATACGGGGTAAGTATTTATGCTTGGGTAAAGTTATATTATACGTGGGTATTAATACATAATTTTGGTAAAAGTTTTTAATCCGCTAAATCTATATTTCACCACTTATGTGAAAACCATTTTTGTTTATACCATGTCGTTGGGTTGCTATTTATATTATATTCATAGTTCAATATTTTTTCATTTGATTAAACCAATTTTGTTCACAAGCAGAGATCCAAGATTCGTCACTTGTATAGATATTACAAAAACCATCATGAGCCTTTTTTTAATAATTGTCAAATTATGCAGAATCAACGCAAACAAATCTTTTTGAAATCCAAAATTTCAGACGATAAAGATAATTTTGCAATTCAGTTCGCTGTTTTCTGGGACAACGCTTTGGGAGGACCTTCACAAAATTTGACCTCCAATAACCTACGGCCACGATTCAATTCTCAAAAACAGCGATTACAGTCTTGAGATGGTGTTTCATCGCCATATAAAAAATTAGTTCATTAGGTTCAGTGTTGTTGAGTTTATTCACGTCAAAACTTGTGTAAAATAATCATATACACTGAAAGAAATATATGTTTGTTTTAGCATGTATGTATGTATGTGGACTACCACATAAAATATATTTACCTTAACCATTTTTATATTTAGTTTTAACATAATATGGTTAAGGCAAATATAAAAATGGTTAAGGTAAATATATTTTATGTTTCATATATGGACTACCACATACATTGCTAAAACAAACATATATTTCTTTCAGTGTATTATATCACGAGATCTCGAGAACTATGAATTTAATCGGTTAAACTAGGCTCAGTAGTTTTTTGTTTGGTTTTTGTTGGAAAATGTTGAATGCAAAATAATTTAATAAAATCACGAGACCGCGAAGCGGTCGAGGGGTTTTATTTTTAATTATTTTGCATGAAACTATTTTCCAAAAAGAAAAATCAAATAACAAACTTATACTGAGCATAGTTTGACAGATTAAATTTGTAGGTTGAGTGATATACGTCTAGATTATTTCTCGAATTAAAGGAACCTATTTGACAATTCATAAAATCTGACGTATGTGTCAAAATTTATAAATATTTTTTTAAAGAAAATTCCATTAATTTAAGGTATGTAATAAGTAATAATTGATATTTCGTAAACTAGATAACTTATTTTTTATTGTTTTTTTAAAAATGTTTGTTAAAACTTGTAAATAACACCATAAAATCTTAAACAAAAATCCAATATGGAGGCTAAAATTTAATCGCTGTTAAATAGTTCTAGTGATTTAATCGCTTATTTAAACGAAATTTATTCGAAAATTCAAGGCTTTTGATTGGTTCATATTATAATGAGGGAAATAATCGCTGTTAATAGTTCTAGTGATTTAATTGCTTATTTAAACGAAATTTATTAGAATATTCAAGGCTTTTGATTGGTTCATATTATAATGAGGGAAATAATCAAAGGAAAATTAGGAGATTATTTAAGTCACTGTCACATACAAAAATAGTGCTCGTACGACAAAACGCCTCCTACGTTTTCATATTTAACGTAGCAATGTGGGAGTAGATAATAGTATAGTATGTATCAAGTTCGATGCTTGCGAGTGAGTGTTTAATTAAATAGGTTTCTAAAAATTATAAACGAGTTGCATACCATACTTTTTACGACAAATACTTATTATTATAGTCTACATGGGTGCACGTCATTAACGTTTTTTTTTTCATAATTTCGTAAAAAAACGTTTAAAAACAGGAAAATATTTACAGTGTAACCATCATTTTGACAGTTACCCGTTTATTTTATTTAATTAGTTTCGTCTACAACGGTATAGTTGTTAAGTACATTATTAAGGATATTTGTTTAGTTGCCTCTTTCCAAAAGAATTTAATTACTTAGTTCTAATGGGTTCCATTTACAGACTCGGATGGAGCGTTGCCTAATGTATGCTAACAGTGTTTAGTTTTATTTATGCTAATGAATGCTAACAGTGTTTTAGTTTTAGTTTTAATAATGTTTTCTTTATTGTTTCCCAACTTTGATTTTAATAATATGCAACCCAGAACACTCCAGTGAATTTTGGTTGTATTTGTCGGATTGGATCCGATAATTTTCTGGAGAATCTTCTACGCACTTAACAAGGTTTCGGCTTTCTTTTCCGTTTGATTACTGGTGCTGTTTGGTTAGGAGTAACCTTTGTGCTTAGAATTTGGATAGAATTTCAAAGATGCGTAGTATTTCTCCTGGTCTAATGGCGCAGTGCCGGATAAAGCAGTAATTGTGTCGTACGAAAACTCAGGGTGGTCGTGTGAGTTCATTTTGTTTCTTGTTGACCCAGTGTCCATGAGGTCGAAATGGTTTTTATGTTGAAAAGGGGTTTTAAGTACAGGCTTTTAAATACATGCTATTAAGTAAGGATATTTACGTGGGAGTTTTTTTTATGAGGTTTTTTACCCTGAAGTTGTTTTGATATTGGCAAGCTTCTTATGTTATCAAAAGGCCATCCTGTAAATTCTGACATGTTAGGAAAACAATTTGGAACCCCATACTACCAAAGCCCCAACTACTATCAGGTCGTATTAAGTTTAGTTATGCTATTTAAGGTTCGCTACACTCTGCCAACTTTTCGTGTTATGGTGGTTTAAAGAAATTTTAACTTATTATTTGTATTCATATCATAACAACTCATTATTTGTTTTTATATCATCAGTGATTGTCGGTTAGTGGTCGTGGTTGAGTTATCTGAGTTATTACGACTCAGGAGGTTGATAACTTAATGACGTCTAACTCTCCGATAGTGGGTCCAGGATTCCCTGGATACCTACACTTTTAAATTGGTAACAATACGCATATGAATAATATTTTTAAACGCAATTTTAACGGCAGTAACTTTTCAGTCTAAAGTTGGTAAAGCTAATAACGTCATTACACCGCATACACATGCAGATTTGGCCGCGACTATATCTAAACAAGATTTAAATTAAATATTTGTGTAGAGTGACATCTATAAAACAATAGAATAACAATTCTAACTTTAAGGTTAGAAACTTGGGAATCTGTATTACCGGCGCGCCGGTCAGAATGTTAAATTATTATGTGTTCATCGAAATGTATTCCTTGAAAATTAACTAACCACCGGTTAAATCCGATTTCAAAGTAAAAGTGAAGATATTGTTTTATGGGCACACCACGGTGAAGTCTCCACCCGAAATTTTTAATGGTTAATCAGTTAAATCTAGTTTACTGCCGGCGAAATAAAAAAAAAGTACAACGTAGTGTATTCAAAAAACGTAACTATAGTTGGGTATATACAAAGTTATACAGGGTGTCCCAGAATATGTGGGCAATCACCCGGATTTAGATAGAATCCATAAAAATAATATGACAAGTTCCTATAATTTTTTTTTACTACAGCTCCCCCTACGGAGATACTGGCCCCTAACGGACGCCGCTGAAAAGAAGAAAAACTTTGTAAAAATAAAGGCAAAAAACATTATTGTACAAAAACATTTTTTTTTTCGTAAACAGTACATTTTATCGATGTCGATCAGGAGTACCTTTTTTAGTTTAAGGTTTAAGCTAACCAAAAATATTATTGTTGTGCCTTTATACCACAGGGTATTAAAAAAAATAGCATTACTCTGTTAGAGATAATCCGTCCCTGGCAAACCAAATAAGCCGAATGTGATTAAAAGTGCCCATTTTAAGGAAACTTTCCTAGTAACCAACATATTAGAAAAATATTAAATTCCACGTAGTACTGATCAAAAGTTATTTAAAAACAAACTATTTTCAGGGGGCCGTAGGAAAAAAAAATATACCAACTTGTCATATTGTCTGTTCGTCCTGCCCTCAATCCCACTGACTTGTTTTAAAGCTCTTCTTATAAACTTGTAGAGATTAATTTTTTTTACCGAAATTACATTTTTCTGCCGAGGACTCTTGAAATTAAAAAACAAATGAAAATACATATAGCTACATATAAAATAAAATTATAATTTTATAATAATTAGGAACAGTACCTACTATCTTTTTTTAAATCTGCAGCTCTGACGTAAAATTACAATTTCACGTGAGCGGCGCCAGATTGTATCAGTGTTTATAATAGCAGTATGAATTGGTATTATCCAACCCATAATTGAAATTCAAATTGTTATACGAACAATCCATACATGTTAACCAAACATTCTGTATTATTGGAGATTATTAATTATTAAAAAATGGTATTAGGTACTCAATGAACCTATTGAACTATTGAAACCAAAGGTGTAGGTTCAATTTTATGAATATTACCAGTGATGGGTCAAGAAAGTTTCTTAAAGAAACTAAGAAAATTGAATGTAAACCTCTTTTTTTATTTTAGTATTAAACAATATACAGGGTGCACCAAGTATCCTTCTATGTAATACATAGTATGTATAGGTATCTTTTTTATTTTAAGAGCTAAAAGGTCAAATAAATTATACAAAAGTTGAGTAATTACTAATTACAAATATATTAAAATTACATTTAAAAATTGGAAAAAAACAGCGATTCTCTATAAATAAATTAAAACAAAAAACCTGGTAAAAAAAATCGTTATAACTTCTTTATTTCTGTGAATTTTACATTCTACATTTTCATCCAATTTTATTCGCCTACTGGATTACGAGATTCCACCACCATCGTTTGTTTTTCCTATGGCCGCCTTATTGAAATTTTACATGGTTAGATGAAAAAAAATCAAGGAATCCAACTATGTATCAAACTACATAAGTAATGACGGTCCGTATAAAAAAAGATAGTGATGGTAACCCAAAATATAGTAGCAAAGAAATTGGATGGAAATGTAGATTAATTACACGTAAAACTTACTTTGTTTTAAAATTTGGAATTGTACTAATAAAACACAATATGCAAAATGTATCCAACTTTCTATTGTTGAAATTAGACCTTTCAGAATATTTTTGAGGCGTTTAATTCGAATCAGCCTCGGAATTGCCCCATCGGGTTAGATTTTTAAGAACATAAGTATAATTTAAAAGAAGAAAACAAAACAAAACACATAAAATCTAAAAGTACCAGTACTCTTCTTCTTTAAAATACATTTTAAATGTTTATATATTTTCTTCTCTTCGAGAAATTTATGATTAAAACGAGGAATTATATCTTCACCTAAACCAAACTGTGTTAAAATTTGAGTCCAGTAATTAAGATTTTTATTAATTTTGTGCAAGCGTTTACCGTTTTTAGTGGTTTCTGAAATAATTACATTTCTATCACATTAAAAAAACATTAAAGTTACACCTATTATTTGAAAAACCAATATATAAAATGTTTAAACAACAAAAGGGATTTTGATCCCACTAAGGGTTTTTTACATAATAAAATCAATCAAGCACCACGAAACAAATAGTTATTACAACTGTTCTTAGACGAATTGAATGGCTTACAAATTGATGTAATGAAGTTCTATAGAATTTGAATGGAGGTTTGCGAAACAATGGCGTCTGACGTAGGTATCTTCATTAGCTAGTCTCTGCAGTGGGAGTTGGTATAAGTAAAACAACTCGGACATGAGAATTAACACATGGTCATAAAGTAATTAGGAAGTTATCCGAAACAGAAATTGTCCGACGATAGCACTGCCATTCAGCCTTTGCCTTTAGTTTGTACCAAATTTAGGGGGATTTAAGGATTTCGAGGGTTTCTGATATCAAACGCAAATTTAAATGTCTAAAATTTAATTTTAAGGTTGTTGTTGCTGTATTTTTTGCTGCTTTACTGTTAAAAATGTTTATGTCTTATTGCTTTTTTTAAATGTTAAAAAATATTAAATCGAAACTCTTAAAATAGTTTAAAAAATAGTTAAAGTGCAGAAGACATAGATAAATAGTTAAAATGCAAAAGACATAGAATAGAAGGTTACACGCGCATGTCACCTTCTGGAGTCAGTAAACCGGTTATCTTCCGTGTATTATTTAATATTTTATGTATTTATTTGTAAATACATATGGGTGATTCTACAAAAGTTGAAAAACTTGATGTCATCAGTCAATAGAGTAGGTATTTTAATATTTTTTGTAAATATTTTAGTATATTACAAAAGATCCAGGTTTTTTTAACTTGTCCATCCAATTTTAATCTATTTTTTCAAAAGCACGTTTGTAGAAAAACATAATATATATTCAAAACATCAGTACCTTGGCGTGTCACAACTCCTGAATTAAATATTTAAGTGATTGTATTTTAAAATATATTCAATTTATCTTAAATTTTTAATTTCACTACAAACTATAAAACATTAAATAATGTATTATTCACATTTTATCATAGATTCAAATAATAGCATTTTTTAAAAAATGATAATCTTTGTACTCACTTTTACCCGTCAGTTCTGTGTCCAATGTTAAAATTCAAAATTCCTGCGAAATATTGAAGTTTAAACGTCAAGTCTTCGTTTTAACTCAAGTGTTGGTAAAAAATTACCTACAGAGCCCGCCCTTTGCACGACAGTCATCTTGAAAACAATGCAAGCGGCGAAGTTGTGGTGAATGCACGTATAGTTCCAGTCAAAATTTCAGTACTGTGGTGAGTAGTTATTTTCTTACGTATATATATTTCATTGTAATTTATATAAGGCTATATCTGATTTGTTGATAAGTAGCATCCACTAATAAAAAATATCAGTAAAATACTTAATAATTCCGAATTATAATCTTAAATTTGTATCCCATTCATCAGTACCGTGTCGTCAGTTCCATGTTCGATGTTTCGGTTATCTTTTTTCGCAATTTAAATTCTGCTTGCGCAGAACTTGTTTATTTAATGTCATAAACTCTTATAAATTTGGTGTGGGTCCCATATCTAATAACTAAGATATCGGTATACACAAAATCCACCAGCTGCCACTGATGTGTGGTATTATTTGATTTTAAGCTATTTAATGTATAATTTGCTCAAAGTTGCAATAAATCTTATATTTTCCAATAAATTATGTATTTAATTAGTACCCTGATATACTCGTCACTTCCCTTCCCAAATTTAGAAAACACAGATATTTCAGAAACTGTTTGAAAAAGTGACTGGCCCGGTCTGTAACAGTATATTTATTATATTATCTATGTTCTCATAACAAAATACTGTTTAATTTTCTCCGAAAACTATATAAACAAAATGAGGTCAAAAGTTACCCAACTTTTGTAGAATCACCCATACAGGGTGAGTTTTAAGTTGACGCGTTCCTTTTAACAGCGTGTAGAAATCAGATAAACAAATAAATATTTTAAGTAACTTTTTTATCAAAACTAAAAAATAAGAGAGTTATAGGCCTTCCAAGTTTAATTAAATTTTGAGCCGGTCCTGGCTATTGTTAACAAAAAACATAACCATAAAAATAAAAATAACAAAAGAAACAATGCAAAATGTCATATATGACAACAAACATAACCATTTAAATCAAAATGACATTTAGCAATGAAAAATGTCAGTTTTTTTGTGCCTCAATTATTGTTAAAAATAGTTCATAATTATAGCAATAATGAATTAGTGGAAATGTTACTAATTTATGGAGAGTGTCGTCAAAATGCAAATGCTGCAACTTAAGCAAATAATGACATTTTTTATTGCATAATGTCAATTTGAATTAAATGGTTGTTTGTTGTCAAATATATGACATTTTGCAATGTTTATTTTGATATTTTTATAGTTATGTTTTTCGTTAACAATAGCCAGGACCGGCTTAAAATTTTATTAAACTTTGATGGGCTATAACTTTTTTATTTTTGAGTTGTGATAAAAAAGTTACTTAAAATATTTATTTGTCTAGCTGATTTCTACACACTGTTAAAAGGAACGCGTCAACTTAAAACTCACCCTAGGGTGTATGTATTGTAAGGGTCCTTTACTTTCTATAAAAAGTGGTTTCTATCAAAAGTAATTAATCAAAACACATTACGACAAATAATATAGTACATTTGTGTAAATAAATGCATTTTCAATATAATATTTGGATAGAGTTTATCGAAAAGGAATCAAACGCCTAAAACTTTTTTTGGGGTAAACAAAATTGCAAAATAACTCACTTTTAATGCGGCTCAAAAAATTAATAATGATTTGGGAACCCTCCAAATGATGATCAACGCCCTGAGCACTTTTAAAAATGAGTAATTTTACAAAAATGTTTACCAAGCCCAGAAAAAGTTTTTGGCGCTTGGCTCCTTTTCGATAATCGCTGTCCATTTGTTCCTATTTTTGAATTGAATTGGCGTTTTTTCATAGTAAACATATTTTGTTACAAGGTTCTAAAACTTAAAACTGAGATTAAAGCAACCCACGTCAGGTATAATTTATGTAAAACTTTTTTATGCAATGTTCGGTAAAAGATGTAAAGCAACTCGAAAGAAGGATCGTAATTTGTTGCGATAAAAGTTTTTAAACAGATTGAAAAGTTTAGACATAAGCGGCTTTAAATGAATAAAATAAAATTACAATGTAAAAAGTTGGTCCTCACTGTAACGTTATACAAACTTGTGATTTTAAACATAAAATAAGTTTGCTTTATTGGAGCTGTGTGTGCAGTATTATGACATTACAGGTTTTTTTTGGGAACATGTAAGTTTTTATAACATATAATATTGTTTTTTACTCCCACCTTTAAAACGCCCTTTATCGTACATGTTTTCATGACACTAAGTGACCTTTCAAATACACATTGACAAGTTGTGGCTTTATGGCGCTTTAGTCACGGGCTGAAGTTAGTTTTAAGTTAGTTGACAGTTGTAAAATGTCATACAATCGTTAAAATAAAGTGCCTTTCTTGTAAAATAATACTAAATGTGAAAATTATTTTATTATCTCAATACAAAAATACAAAAGTGTTAAATAGTTTCTCAACGCCAATATATGAAAAGTTTATATGAACATTGTACTGACCTTTTAATTTCGCCGGCAGTAAACTATAACTTAAATTCGGGCACAGACTCCACTGTAAAGTCCTCATAAAACATTTTCTTTACTTTCACTGTAAAAAACTGTCAATTTTCAAGAAATACATTTCGATTTATAACCTTTATAATCTGTGTTTATAAAATATAAAAATGTGACATTTGACGGTGACACACAGATTCCCCTATTGTTTCATAGATGGCGTTCTATAAAAATTTTTGATTTAAATCATTTTAAGATAATAATAAGTATTTGTCGTAGAAAAAGTATAGTATGCACCTAGTTTATAAACTTTTCTATACACTCATTAATTTAAGCCTAAATTAAATTCGTTTATAAAATAGCGTTTATCAAACTTGATACATAATATACTATTATCTACTACTGCTTATTGTATACCTATATTGTTACCCCGTATAACCGTCGCGCCCAGCAAAGGGAATAATGAACTCATTATTCTGGTTAAGTTCCAGTAACTGCCGTACTTTGGCAAAACCTAGTACCTAACTATGATTTTTTTTAACTTTTCAGGACAGCGTATTTTTTAAAATTGCATAGCCTTTCTTTGCAACAAAATATTTAAAATATCTAATGATCAATTCCTACATAATTTTTAACGAGGAATTTGAAAAAATTAAAAAGTTATCAAAAAAATAAGTAGTTTGTTTACAAATATGAGTTACTAATTTTTTTATATAAGTAATTATGCAAAAGCTGGCCATATCAATTACTATAGTAATAAAAACTATAGTTACTGTATTTTTTAAATGTTTTTAATGATTGAGTAAAATATAGTAAATCGATTATAAATATAAAGGTAAAATAAATAATTATTTAGGTTTTTTACCATTTTATTTAGTGAAAATACAATTAAAAAAAATATTATATTAAGTAAAATTGAACATATTATGGTAAGTAAATCCAGAACAATTGTTTTCTTTAATCTAAAGGGTGTATCAATAAGAGCGCAAGATTTCAAAGTTTAGTAAAACATGGTTTTAAGTATTAAAGCACTGAAATATTTATTGATTTATAAAGTACACATTTAGAAATTATGTATAAAATAACACATCTGGTAAATGGCCACCACAGCTTAACTGGCACAAGCGTATTCTTTTGGCAAAATTTGCAATAACATTATTGAATACATGTGGCGGTATTTCGTTGATAGAGCGTCTAATTTCTGCTTTTAAGGCTTCGATGGTGGCGGGCTTGTTGGCATAAACTTGTGACTTCAAATAACCCCACAGCCCAAAGTCCAAGGGTGTTAATTATTGGTGAAAATGGGCCTCATCACTGAAAATGATTTTGTCCGCAAAATCGGCATTCACTTCTTGCTGCTCAAGGATCCAATTGGTGAACTCTCTTCGCTGTTCATGGTGTTTTGGCTGGAGTTGTTGAGTCAATTGGACTTTATAGGCATGAAGATGCAAATCTTAAGTAAGAATTCGCTGAAGAGTGGCTTTTGTAATGTCCAATTCTTGTGCACGATGGCAAATCGACGTCTCTGGACTCTCGGCCACACTCTCGCGAACTGCAGCGATATTTTGTTCTGAACGACCTCTACGAGCTCGTGTCGTGTGTTTCACATCACTAGATGAATTAGGAACATTATTTCGAAAAAATATTGGACGCCCTTTACGAATCCTGGCAATCAAACTTTCATCATTTTGATAATAGTGTTTAACAATCAGGACGGATTGTTCTATCCTGTAATGCTCCATATTTACTAACTCCCATCTGTCTCCTATCAATCTATCATGTCATTAATCATGTGACATCATGGTTGCCAAACTGAGGTGAAATTCAAATCTTGCGTTCTTATTGATACACCCTTTATAAATAAGGGACAAAGAGTCTTTAACATTGTTAATTTCTTTTTAGTTTTTAACCCCAATGGTTCCAAATACGGTGCCACTGGTAGCTTAACTTCAAATTTGTTCTTCTGGGCATATTTGGAACTTTCTTAATAATAAATAAATTCTTAATAAATTCCATATCGATTGTTGTGGAAACAATGGAATCCTTGCAACTTTAACCGGACATTAATAAACCGGCCCTTAATAATGTAAAAAGTACCAAAGACATTTATAATTATTATTATTATTATTATTACTATTATTATTATTATAGATGTCAGATTGTATTTATTTATTTTTAAAATCATTTAAATATCTACCCATTGGAGTAGATAAAGTATAATCATCTTCACTCAACGGCATTATCTCTCGTGTAATAATATATTATTATTTTTAATCGGCCTATTAATTATTGTTGCTAACACTCGAGACTAAAGTGATTGAAAATAAAATAGGCACATACAATGAATTTAGTCCAATCGGGTGGTTGCCAACTACTTTATAAGGGTTGTAATTGAATGGTGTTATGCAAAAGGGAACCATCACTCATAATAAAAAAGCGGGATAAATGTAATAACGTGATGGGGCCATGTGGGGCCACCTTTTGAAAATATTTTAAAGAAATAAAACATGCGGAAAAATACTGAATTAAAATATTCAAAATAATATAGAACTCTGCAATCAATGTTTTTAAATCTCAACAAACCTTTAAGCTGCATGGTTGTACCAACTTTCCCTTAAATATTGAAATTGTGAAAGGTTATACTGCGCCAAGCGGCTTGGTTAACGCTACTTTTGACTAAACGCAATATATTTATACTGCAACAAGGATCCATGCTACTTGGATCTCGTCAATATTTCCAAAAAAAATAAGAGAAGATCAGGAGGATATCAGAGCTAAAATTAAAAGATTTAAAATCTATTTATCATCAAACTCCAAATTATGGTTTCCATGTTATAATAAAAAAATAGGCAATAACTATCAGTTTTATTTAGTCTACAAGGGACCAACCAACAAATTTACTTATTTTATTGAAAATAATGAAAAAAATATTATAAGAAATAAAAATTTAGTACTAAATTAGCGATTTGGAAATAAACGTTGAATCTATAATTAAGACCACTGCAGTAATGAAGGAACCACGTAATTTTTCGGACGCTATTATCTTAGTTTTGCAATTGGGGGTTGGTTCCCTGTTGCATAACACCATTCAATTCATCCTTGACCGAGTTTGGACCATGGTCTACTCCTCGTCGAAAAGTTTGTAACCTAGGTTATACACAGTAAAAAAATATTTGTTAATTTTAATCAGATTTTATGTTAACCCAGTTCACATAATTTTATGTTAAGTTGTCAACTGTAATCTGTTTTAAATAAAAATAACAAACTACAAACTCATATTAACAAATCTAATTTTTATAACAGTGTACCTACGTAAAAATCAATTAATAATTATAAAAACATGTTGATAATTAAAATAGATAATTAATAGTTAGATATTTATATTATTTGGACAAAAAGTCAGTCTTCTTAAGCTCAAAGTTACTCAGTTGAGCGAAGCACAAAAAGACTCGTTTGGCCGAATAACATAAGCACCTACATTTTATTTATAATTGGTCTATAAATGAAGTTAAACGATAAATAAAACCTAAAATTATTAAAAGTAAAAAGTTAGGTTAGATATATCTGACATCGAATTTCATGATTGCAATCGTATAGGACGATTAGTTTTCAAGTTATCAAGCATTTAAGTTTATTTTAACTTGGACAGACAAGAATAGCGATATCACTTCTCCCTTGCATCCTACTGTGGTCAGGAACCAGCAAAAAATCAATTAAATACCTACTTTTTTTATATAAAAATGTAGTTTATGCTAATTTTTAACAATATTCTTGTTTCTTTTGCCTTTTTCCATAGGTAGGGTAGAATATTGGGTCATTGTTTGTTTACTCTAACTATAAATATAACTGTTTATTTTCAAAACTTTTAAATCTTTTGGGACATTACTTTTAATGTAAAATTATTACACAGTTCATACAGCCTTACTTATTATTTTAACCTATACAGATTTTTAATTCTATTTCTATTTTATTAAAAATCATTTTACTTAATTGTTTCCGGTTAAACCGGAAGTGGCATTTTATTCAAAATATTTTATAAAAATAGGCAATGGACCACGAACGTGAAACACCCTGTATTTTGTAAATGTGCAACATTTTAAACTATACTACCCAGTAAAAAAATATTTGTTAATTTTAACCAAATATTAACCAGATTTTATGTTAATCCAGGTCCACATAACTTTTTGTTAAGTTTACAACCAACTGTAATCAGTGCCGGTTTAACAGGGGTTTTTTGGGGACTATAGCACCGGGCGGTAAATATTTTTGGGGCGGTACCGCGTACCGCCCATAATTTTTTAAAAAAATACTTAATCATTAGAATTTAGAAAAAAAATTATTGCGACACTGCGTCGGCGGATACAACGGATACAAATGAGAAAAATGTTGTTAGAGTTGAAGCAGCTTCTCCATCAGAAAAATTTATTGGAAACGGAATAATTTTAACTTTTTGGATAGACGTTTTGCAAAGGGTTAATGAAACCAATAAAGCAGTCCAAAAACAAAATATGGATTTAAGCACAAATGCTCATCTTTTGTCATTTTTAGTTGAGAACTTTGATTTTTTACGTGATCATTTTGATCATTACGAGGAAATTAACAGGAAACGAAAATTATGCTCAGAAGCGGATAATTATAAGAAAATTACAATTTGAAGAAAATAATTCAGATGCAAGTTTAAGCAAAAAAGAAACAATGCGAACAATTTGTTTTATTTTAATAATTGACAATCTATAATCCGAAATCATTTGATAGCTAGAAATCTGGCACAAACAAATTTGAATTTTTGTTTAATCTAAATGCATAAATCTTCGTGGATGATTTGGATGAATTTTTTCCTCAAAAATGTGTCCAACTCAAGAAACTGGTAACTTCCCTTTCGGAAATAAAAATAGAAACTCCATTGGAATTAGTATAAGTTTTATACGAATATAAATTAATATCTTCATTTCCGAATATTAATATTTATCTGCGAGTTTTTTTTTATAATGGTTTCAAATGCAATTGGTGAACAATCTTTCTCTACTCTAAAAAGGGTAGAGAACTACCTAAGAAATAAAATTCCCCAAGAAAGATTTAACTCCTTAGCAATTCTGTCCATTTATCAAGACCTGCTAGATGAAATAAATGTAAAGTGTTATAAAACAATTTGGTACTATAAAGACTTGAAAACAACCTTTTAATTATTAGTATTAGGATTTCTCAATATTTATTTAAACCAAAGAATAATGTTTTATTTATTTATAACTTTTGATTAGTTTTTATTAGTTAGTATTGTTTATATAAACCAAATAATGTTTTATTTTTTAGTTAGTGCTTTTGATTAGTTTTTATAATTTGTTTATAAAGGCTCATTTTATATTTTATAGGATACTAAGTTTACTGTTAGATACCAGCCTAACCAACCTAATCTTCCACTTGACGTGAGAAAGTAAGACTTAAAAATTTAAAAATGTTTTTTAAAAAAGTAATATTTTTAAGCATTGGGCGTTGTGTTTGTGCCAGAACCGGGCGGCGAACTAACTTAAACCGGCACTGACTGTAATCTGTTAACTGATTGAATAAGTAGTTTGTAATTATTACAGATATTTTCTAGATTTAATAACAAAATTCCATGTCAATTTCAACCATAATTCTTGTATTTTTACAAACTTTTATGTAGACCCAGTATCAAAAGTATTTTTTTTAAATTGGGAACTTTAAAAAAGAGAATTTGTTATAAGAAATGTTTTTTATTAAACAATTTTTTAAATAAAACATAATTACCACATACCTACATAAATGAACACAAAAAAACATACCTACACAAAATTAAATAACACACCATTCTGAAATCATCAGATTATATACATCAGAGAAATTTGGTACAAAGTGCTTAAAAAAGTATCAAAATATTAAATAAAAAGCTCTTAAAATTAAAAAGCATAAAATTTGCCAAAAAAGCACAAAATAAGCAAGTTAATTAAAAATAATTAATATATAGAGGCAAAAAAGTTGTAATAATCTTAATATTGGTGTTTATTATTTAAATGATACATTTTATTATTTTTACATTATATCTATTATTAAGACCTAAAGGAATGTATAACTAGATGTTTCTCCAAATTTTCTATAGTAAAATTATGTCTTCTGTCTGTTAAAATGTTTTTGCATGCAGAAAAACTTCGCTCCACATCCACACTGGTTATTGGTGCATATTTAAATTTCGGGATAATGGCTGGATCCATTTCAAAATCGGAATCTTGCCCACCAATTAAAATAGATATTTTTTTCAATGTTTGGAACCCTGAATTTTTCGAGAGAGTCTGGACCAAATTTTGTTTGACCAATAGATCCTGGAATAGTATTTACTGCAGCTTCAAAACTTTTAATAACATTGACGGATTCCAATAAAGGTAGCTGTTGTTTTTCCAATAGCTGAATACTCTGACTTACAAATTTAAAATGACTTTTAATAAAAGCTAAATTGTGTGCAAGTTCAGGTATTTTTACAACTTCCTGACATTCTTGAACTGCTTTGCTTTCTGTGCCTTCAAATTCAAGTAACAATCTCTTAAATTCTGTAAAATTATCGGCATAGTACATGGCAGCATCTAGCCAAGTTCCCCATCTTGTTACAATTGGTTCTGGAGGTAATGGAACATCAGGCAATCTCTCTTTAAAAAATTGTACTCTCAATGGAGCTTTTATGAATATTTTTTTGCCATTTTTTATTAATGTGTTGACCAACGAATACTGCAATCTTATAGTTTCTGCT
This sequence comes from Brassicogethes aeneus, assembly GCA_921294245.1. Classification (NCBI taxonomy): domain Eukaryota; kingdom Metazoa; phylum Arthropoda; class Insecta; order Coleoptera; family Nitidulidae; genus Brassicogethes; species Brassicogethes aeneus. Next base: position 55,194,396 of record OV121134.1, read on the forward strand.
ATGCGGTTAAGCCCATGAGCTAAGCAGGTACAATGTATTAAATTATAGTAAAAAACCTTTAAATTTGATGCAGTTTTTATCATGTATGCTGCAGCATCCGAAAGCATCAATAGAATTTTTTCATTCGGAACCACCTCGAGCAAAAAAAACTTGTTTAATTCCTCAAGAACAAATCTAGAAACAGTGTTATTATTCGTTTTTGTTAATTCTGTGACGATATCTTCATTTAAGACTCCTATAATTAAGTTGGCTATATATCTTCCAAATGTGTCAGTTGTTTCATCTACAGCAAACCATATATAATTATTTGCTATCTTCTTTTTAATTTGCTGCATTGTTTCGTCATAAACTGGAGAAACATAATTTTTACGAAGAGTACTTTCATCTGGAATGTTTTTTTTTGCAATATTTCTGTAGAAATTGTCTAAAAGAACTATTCTGTAATTTATTTAATGGAATATCCGATTTAACCATAGCACTACACAAGTCAAAATTAAATTGTTTTTGTTCATTTAAACCAGCAGTTAACTAGTTGAAGCTATTGAAGTCAAAATAGTCTGTTGTCTATTTTTATTTTCTTTTAACTTATTTAAGAGCTCCTTATGGCGTTCTGTTTGTAAATGTTGAGTTACATCGTACTTTTTCTTGCAAATGATCTGCAATAAATTAAACATATTCCACTATCATATTCTGCTACTTACTTTACAGACAGTATAAATAGATATTTTGGTATATAGGGTTTCCCAAAAGAGCGTGGCAGTTTTTTTTAATGGAACACCCTGCATTTTTATCTTAAAATCAAAGATTCTTTGATGGGTTTATCTTAAACGGTTCTCGAGATATGAATTTTTAAACTTCCCATAAAACAAAGCAATCAAATGATTTCATTTTAAATTTAAATCCCAATAAAATGTAAACACTGTTTTCATGGAATGTTTAAACATTCATATCTTCAGAACCGTTTAAGATAAACCCATCAATGTGGTATTTTTTGAATCGGAAGGAAAGGATCTTTTATTCCAAGATAAAAAATACTACCATCCATTAAAAAAAATTCGACGTGTTCGAGCATTTTTTTTAACTCTTTTTTATCCTCTTAATTTTGAATAAATTTATTCCATACTTTATGACCACCCTGTTTAAGACATAAATAAATTATATACATTATTTAGAAATGGGTTAAATATGTTCTTAAAAAATCAAGCTATATTTCTAATAAAAAATGGTCTCATTAAGAGGTTCAAGAAAAAATTGAGGTTAAAATTTGATTAGGTAATTTTTTTCTGCCCGCTTAATTTTGAAATCCTGTATAAGATTATATTTAAAAAAGATAATCCCATACTAGATTGATTAAAATAAAAAAACACTATCTAGGCGGCTTTTTATTGAAAGGAAACCATTACAGTATTGGGTTGAGAAAGTAGAATGTAAAGTCGAATAATATTTTAGAAATTAAAAGTTGTATTTTATTCAATTTATTTTATTTCATCCTTAAAATTTTCATTTATATTCAAAAAGGAAATCTCTTCAAAACCATAAAATAAAATCAGTAATTTTTAACAATAAATAAATACTATAATTTTACTTACAGTTTTAGAACATGCTTGACAAAAGACCTTTTTATTGTCAATTTTTAGTTCCTTGTGACCACTAATCCACTCTTCAATGGTTGGCTTTTGTTTTGGCATGGTCTAAATAATTACCACGTACAGCAAATAAAGCGCAAGCACAATAATAGAACCCCGTAACGTATCGTGTATCTTAACTAAACATTAAAAAGCAGGGCATAAAACTTCGGGGAATTACCCGGGGATTCCCGCGATGCCTGGTGCTGATGATTAAAAAAAATGTATAAAAATATGGAAAAAAGTTTAAATAAGCACGAAATCGAAAAAAACATAAAACCTTAAAAAAAGCAAAAAAAAGCATTAAAAAACACTGCAATTTACTTAGTTTTGCGTAAATTCGTGTACAAATTAATTAGCTCTTGGTTGCTTATAAAATTCAGCAATAAGCATCATGCTTAAAATCCGGTCTTTAAATATAACTATCAGTACTACTAAAACGCTTACTGATTTACTTTAACTTCACTATATCGCCTAATTTTAATTTGAACACCAATAATGACATTATAAACACTCCTGTCACCATTAAATGTTGACGCTGACACAACTTGTTAATAAGTGTGGTGTGCTTGGAAATGTTTTGATTGGCTGCCTGAAATCACGTGTAGTTTTTTAACGAAATAATTTGTTAAACATTAACAAAATAATCTGTAACCTTTGAAATTAACAAAATGCTTACAAAATTGCTTTTACCTTTACAAAACTTTCGGTAAAATATTTTCCTTTGTTAAAATAATTACAAACCCAGGTTGTATACAAAAAAATTTGTAAACTACAACCTCATGTTAACAAATCTTATTTTTTTAACAGTGTAGCTGTTATCAAAGCTGTTATACGTATTATGTGCCGAATACCGTGAATAGCATTTTATTGGATCACAATTAAAAAAAAATGACGTGATCTGAAAAAACGCCGAGGCACGGGTATGATTTTTTTAAGTCTATTTTCAAAATAGGAATTTTTCATGGGAGTAAAAAAAATCAAATTTTGTCGTACTATATTTAATTTTTAGAAAAATGCTTTTTCATATAATTACTATTTGCTTAAAAAATTTGTATTAACATCGTCCATAAACCTAATAACTTTCGGCAAAGTCACTTTTTCCAACAATTTAAAACTCGAATCTTATTTTAATTGTAGTGCCGACGCGGCGCCATAAATTTTCGTTGTTCAATGGCCGTATAACGTTGCTATCCGAAATGAACAATAAACCAATTTCGATACCTCTAAAGTAATATTTATAATTCATCCCACGTTTTCGATTGTTTTTCTTTTTTCGACGGCTACCCGAAATCTGTGCCTAAGTTCTCTCAATGGTGCCAACTGCCATAAATAAAAAACTTCCACTTTCAGCGGAGAATTGTTTGTTCACTGACCATATCGTCACCTTAAAGCTGCGCTAACTAAATACGTTTTAAAAGGTGTTTTAAAAAGTTTTTATGGCTGGTCAAATTTATTGTTTATGCCATTGTTTTTTAATTCAATTATATCCCAGTTTAATAAGAGACGTTGATTTATTATATCAACTGATTTAGCATATCAGTGGATATAGGTTTTTGCACAACATGGCAACGCAGTATTTTTCTTTAAAAACTGTTGTTTTATAAAATAAATTGGGTAGTTATCTTTCAACGTTTATATTTTCCCTAAAAAAGTAGATTTCTATACATTGACATTTTAAATTAGACATAAAACAATTAAAATTTCATCAAGATTTATAAGCACTTATTAGTTTGTTTTACTGTTAATGTTTAATATTTTTCATTAAATTATTGTAAAATTAAATATGAATAATAAAACAAAAAGTGAGGTTGGGCAACCAAGAAAACCCACGATTCTTTATCTACGATTTAAATTATCTTTAAGTTTTAATTTGCTTTAAGTTTTCAGTGAAATTAAATGTTAAACACAGCTTAAACATTCCAAACTACCTATTTTTTAAATAAAAATCCAAACAAATTAAAATAAGATACCTACCTACCTATTTATTAAACAATTAATTGAATTCAATGTAATAGCAAAAATCCATTTCTACTTAATTCATGTTGCTAGGTATTGTCAAACTATTACTGCTTCTAAAAGCAATAATAATTATTGTACATTTAATGTAATCTTTAGCTAATAGATAAATGAGATTCTAAAAAGTGAGGTTAGGCCGCTTTGATGTTGAATTAAATTGACCTATATAAAGTGCTTTGAAGATAAAATGTTGTATGCCATTCGGCCAAGAACTGCCTTTTTGTGCTTCGCTCAATTGTAGGCCTCCGCTACGCGTCGGCCGTCAAACCTTGAGCTTAGCACAAAAAGCCTTACTTCTTAACCTAATGACATAAATAACTATTATGTATATTTTTAATATTACATTTAAAAATGTATCACTCTTATAATGTAATAAACACATTTAAGTAAGTATGTAAGATAACCTACAAATCTTTCCTGTCATTTAAAATTTGCTATGTTGCCAAATTGGTTTAAACTTAAATTAGTGGATATAAATAAATCAACGTTTCTGCATACGGCCCTAAGAATAAAAATTTAAAATGTTGAGAGTTTTCTAGGACTTATATTATAATATAAAGGTATCAAGTTTACAAAATAAATTATTCAAATTTGGTATAAAAATTTCAAAACATTAGACATATGAATGGGAACAAACATTTGGTGTAAAATTTTGTTTAAACTATCCAATAGCATTAACCTAACCTGCGTGTTTTTAGAAACATAAAATATTCAATGTTAGACTCCCTAAACATTAAGAAAGACGAAAAGCAGTCAGTTCGTAGCATGCAGCAGCCTTATTTGTTATCAATAGTTTTTCGATAATCGATCGAGTTAATGGAACATTTAATGACTGTACTCTTAAAAATGTATCTAAAGCCATTATTTAGAGTTTGGATTAAAACTTTGCAATATCCTGATGAATGTGCCCATCAGATTACTAAATTGTTTCAAACTTGTCGGAATATGTATTCTGCCACAGCATACCACAAATTTAAATGGGGACAAGCTGGATTATCAAATTTATTAGATTTTCTACTGCATTTAAATTAATGGTCCTTTTATATCTATAAACTTTATACTCGGTAGAATGGTCAACCAATAAAACAGTGCGATAAATTAGGTCAAATTAAAGAGATACCTTAGTACAAAGTCTTTTGATTTTTGCACAGTTTGAATTTGTTCAAAATCATAAATTCTCGTAATTTGTTAATTTAAAAAACATATTTTTTTATTTAATAGTATATTTTGTATCAAGTAACTTGATTCAAGTTTGATAAACGGTATTTAAGTCACGAATTTTAAAATTAATTAATTTATTAAACACGAGCGAAAAAAGTTTATAAACGAGTTGCATACTATACTTTTTCTACGACATTTATGATAAAAATGAATTAATTGAAATATTTGTATAGAGCGACATCTATTAAACAATAGAGTAACTCGCGTAACAATTTCTAACTCGGAAATCTGTATTACCGACGCACCAGTTAAAATGTCAAATTTGTATGTGGAAATCGAAATTTATCCCTTGAAAATGGACTAATAACCGTTTAATTGATTATATAGAAGCGTTTAGTCTCGAGCTAAAGTAAGCAACAGGTTTTTAGTCACGGGCTGAAATTATTTGAGAAGAAATCGTCAAAATAAGGTTCCCTTCTTGTGAAAATTATTTCATTATCTCAATACAAAAATACGGCTCTATTAAACAGTTTGTTCACTCCAATCTTTGAAAGGTTTTTATGCATGTTTCTACTGACCTTTTAATTTCGCCTGCAGTATTTGCCAAGGCATTAAAAATTTCTGGTAGAGTACCCATAACACATCCTCTTTACTTTTACTGTAAAAAAACTGCTTCTATATCGGATTAAAACGATTGTTAGTCCATTTTAAGTGATATCTTTCGATCTTAATGGAAAAAATTGAAAGCCGGCAAAACAGATTCACAGGTTAGGTACTCTATTTTTGTATAGATGTCGCTCTATAGGTACAAATATTTAAATTAATTAATAATAAATTATTTGTATACCTATATACAGGGTGTTATGTAATTAATGTTATATATTAAAATACTGAATACCTTTTGACATAAGGAATAAAGGAAAAATATTTAAAAAAACATTTTTCCAAAGATAAAGAAAAAATATGCATTGGAAGTTTTTTATATTTTTTGTGATACGCCACTGGTTACACACTTGTTTATCTCTGCACACCTGTATTTTGTGGGTACATAGATACCAACCAACAAAGTAGCTATGCGTTGCCAGATGTAAAAAATTGTTACTAAAAATTTTTCTTGCAAAAAATAAATAAAAACTCAATAAATACAAAAAGTTTTATGCCCTTAAAGCTCTAATACCCTTCTGTATTTATTTACTGATCCAGCTATTAGCTTAAGCAATGATTAGAAAATTTAGTACCTTTGAAATTTGAAATCCATAACCACAAAATTAATTTTTTCTCAGTTTTTTTCTCTGTTTACTCAGATGAAATTGGGACCAGTTCACAGGTTAAACTTTAAACATTTAATTTGTGTAAATAAATCCAAAAGCACTTCCCTTAGTTACAATTTGAAAACACAACCTAAAATTTAAAAGAAATGCACTAGATTCTGTCATAAAAGTTGGCAGATTTTGTTTGAATTTACCTTCAGTACAAAAATGACATAACCAACAATTAATAAAAACGCCAAATTGACAATTTGCATTGTTAATTTTGTCATTTTTGTAATTAAGCTAAATTTAAACAATGTTTGTCAACTTTTTTGAGAGATTTTGGAAACACTGTTACCAACCATAACATAATAAATCCACCAGATTAACCTAAAGTTCCTAGTCGATCAGTGGCGTACTTTTTGGTAGGATAAAGGTTATTATAAATTATTTTTAGACTTTGGAATTTAGAAAAAAAAAGTTTCAGGTGCTTCTTTATGGACCCTAAGGAACAACCCATTTTAATATATAACATTAATTACATAACACCCTGTATATAATAATATTTTTTGTAGAAAAAGTTGCATATATACAATTTGTATACGATATATACAGGGTGTTTTAAAAAACAGGCGCCAATGCTCGGCCGGAGATTCGTCATCCAAAAATAAGCATAAAAGTTCAAATAAACGTAGGTCCGGAAATGCTTAGTTTAAAACATTAAAAAAACAGATTTTTTAAATATTTTAAATTTTATTTAAATTTCGCAACCTGGTCAATTACATTGTCGTCCCGGAAGGCACCTTAACGAATATTTATGACAAAAAAATGTACGCCCCTGACCTTTTTCTATATTTTGTTATGATTAAGGCAGTAAAATACAACATTTTTGTCTCTTAAGTTGTTTTTGTATGTTACCTCGTTTTAGACAGAAAAAAATAAATTTGCATGAAATTTGACAAAACGCATCTTAGTTTGCACCTTTTTCAAATTGAACAAAAACTACCTACCTTATTGTTTTTGGATAAATTAAGCAGTTTTGAAGAAAATTGACAAACCTTATAAATAACTTTGACAAATTTCAACAAAATCCGGCAAACGATATTTAAGAGATTTAAATGTTTAACCCTGTTTCTTGAAAACTAAGCATTTCCGGAGCGACATTTAATCTTAATTTTGGTTGACGAACCTCCAGACGAGCATTGGCGCATGTTTTTTGACACACCCTTTATATGAACTTTTCTAGACAACCATTTTATTAAACACTCGCTCGCAAGCTCGCTCTTGCCTAATTTAAATTCGTGACTAAAATGGCGTTTATCAAACTTGATACATAATTACTATTATTTTAAGTTATTTTTATAATCATTTTTGGGAAAAATTTAGATGTATTATAAAGAATTTTTTGATTTTAAAGCTTGATTTTTAGTAGTTAAAATGAACGAAAAAAACACAAACAATTAAAACATAATTTTTATAAAATTAAGCGTTTTTTTTTCTTGCACAAAATGTAATTTCCGGTATAATTGAAGCTCCAAATTGAATGCTCTCTAAATATTAATCAAAAATGACTAGTTACACAGTTATTGGTGGCTACTTTTTCACTTATACCATGGAATACCATGGTATCCCCAACATTTAACAGCCAATTGTTATGTAAAATTATCTCATCAATACGAAAATACCGTCAAAAAGTTGAGCAGTTTTTGAGATTTAGTCAATTCCATATTATTTGGAAAATTGACTATATCTCAAAAACTGTTTTACTTTTCTAACTTTTAACGTCATTTTCGTATTCCGGGGACAATTTTACATAGGCAAATTGACTGCTAAATGTTCGGTATAAAAATTGCTATTGACGAGAATTATTTTAGGTTTAAGGTAGCAACATTTTATTTCATGGCATTTTATATTGCACATTTTTATTTTAGAAAATATGAGCATCAATAAAAATAAGCATAAAACAAAATTAATAAACTTTTAATTAGGTTGTGGCTATCAGCTTAAGCTATGGCCGTTTCGTGGTTATAGTTATTTCAAAGATTCCCAAGTTTGTATCTAAGATACTACATATAAATGCAATGAAACATTCTCCATGCAAGATAACACTATGCAGTCATAATAATAATAAGGGAGATACTGCTACAAGTTGTTAAAACCTAAAGTTTATTGATAAATAGTTGGGGAATAAGAAATGTTCATACGCCGTAAATATTTGTGCTGAGAAAGTTTTACCCAAGTCAGTTTTAACGGATTAAGGGTTTGGGTAGTAAAAATTATATTTTTAATACAAGATTGTACAAGATTGTTTAATTTTTTGTTGTTTAAACCAAGAATATTTACTAAATAGAGTTTGTGCAGAATAAATTAAAATTAAAAATCTAGCAAAATATTTAAGATGGGAGTATTAACTAATTAGAGTGTATTCAATACTCCCATTTTATTTTAAATTAATAAATAAAGAATGTGTCCTATTTTTGTATGTAAAATCAATTTTAAACCGGCCAACCCCAGTAATAGTAAGAAGTTTGGAATACAGCATATTCCGTTCGAGTGAAAAGTTTGTCACACGAGCCAAAGGTTTGACGGTTTTACGAGAGCGTCATATGCAATTCCAAACGTGTTTTAGACTACTTTTCTACACTGTTCAAAATCAAGCCTTTTGAAATACCTAATCAGAATTAGTTAAGGAAAAATAAGGTAATATGCTTAAACGAGTAAAGCAATTTACCTTCTCGTTTATTAGGCAGAAACGAATGCCTTAGTTCTATGGTGTATTCACTAACTTCTAGATAAATATTCATACTTTACTTAATAAACTTGTCAAATCTAAAAAGATAGGCAGATTACCTAAATATTTAGTCAAAATCTCAATTACTTTTAGGTACGACAATTTTGCTTTTAATTTAGGTAATTCTTCTAAATTATTTAAATTATTATGGCAAATTATTGAACTAATTTAGTTAAATTCCTTTAAATATTAGTGACTTACTTGCAATCGGCTACGATAGCTAATACCGACGTTTTACGATAAATATTCGCGCCTATATTGTCCACCAGAATGCCAAAATCAACGAAAGGTTAAAGTGCGCGTTGTGTGCTATTGATATAACAACATAGGTAACAATTATTGTGCTATAAGTGAAGATTTTGTATGCAATAGTGCTATAGTTAAGTAATCCAAAGTAAATGGAATTTCACATTGACCCCAATTTATTTTTAAATAATCCCAACCCTGCAGTATTGGGATTATTTAAAGGGTTTCGGTACTACATGTAGTACCGGAACCGCCGTTGTTAATTCGCCTAGGACATAAAGATGAAGGAGTCCTAACTTGGAAGAAAATTCCTATGCTAGGATTTTTACTAAAAATATATATAATTTGCCTGAAAACTTTTAAGCAAATTGCCTTAGAAACAGGAAATTTATTCTCAGGCAATATCCCTTACGATCTAAGGTGTATCATCTTTGAAACCTAAGTAATGTTGCCTAATTAATTGTATCATTTTCTTTAAAAATATCAGTTAAATAATTCACTTATTTAAAAGGGGAATATTCTTCTGAATTCATTTCAAGCAGTTTGCCCTAAAAAATCAATGGTCCTATATAGTCTAATATTTTAGGTAAAAATTAGCTAAAATTTTGAACAGTGTACGCTTATAAAAATTTCTTACAATTCTATTAAATGCAGTATTTATTTTCCCAAATTCTTACAACAATTTAATAAAACCTATAAAGATTACCCATTTAAGTTTAGTACCTAAATAAATTTTAAGGGTGGAATTTATTTTTTATTACAATTAAATAATTAATTTAGGTGCGGGTTTCTAAAAAATGTTTCTTTTCAAAATTTCTCTTGCGATATTATTCATTTCGTTCTGTATATTTTTCTCCACTTCGCTAGCCATCCTATTAGCCAAAAGTTTCAGGTAATCTTCCCCATATCTTGAGTTAATGTTGTTATTCACCATTTTTTTGATTTCTTCGAAATCTTTTTGAGGCATTTTAAAAATAAATTTAAAGGTGACATTTACGTATCAAAATACATGATTTGACATTTTATAAGATTGTATGGTGAGTTTAGAGTATGCAGTAGTTGTAGTTCTTATAAAATCTATTATTATTATTTAAGATAATTAAAATAATCTTGTTCAAATTTTTTACACATAGATTTTTAAATCAATTTAAGTACGTATTTAACCATTTGAGCTCAGCTCTTTCTGGTTAACAAAAATTACACGAAAGTTTAACCTGCCAAACTAACTTCGTTCCTATTTCATGAATCTTGTTCGGGAACAGATTACCCGATTGCGAGCTTTCATTATTTGATCGCTTAGTCATGTCAGCGGACAAAATTGATACGCTCTATCAGAATTGCGTTCAAATACCGCAGATTGCACCTCCACGATAACTACCAAATAAGTTTTAAGCTTTCCTGATGAAAATCTACAAGTGCCAATTTACAGTCTTAAAAAAACAGGGTGATCCCCAATAATGTCGCCTCCCTTTAACTTTTTTTATTTTAAGTCTCCCAAAAGATTTAAAAGTGTGGTTATGTAGGTACTAAAAAATACTTTTTTTCTACGTATAAAGAAAAATGAAAAATTGATCAATATACAGGGAAAACCAAAAAGTTAATTTTTTTTAATGGATCACCCTATATATGAATTTATTTTGCGATTCCTTGTAAAATTCTGAGCATAATTCATATAACAAACCATATACCTAAACTCAACTGTTTCTGAAATATTCGCATTCGAAATGTTATCATTAAATGTTTTTTTAAACTGATAGAAATCAAGAAGCCTTAGAATACCAAAATTGTTATTTAAAATAAATTACTATAGTCACATTATGTCAATATGTCTTGTTAAATAAGTAAAAATATGGTACTCAGACAGAGAAACACAAACTATTTCAAATTATTATCTTAAAAATAATTTAAATATTTTAGAAACGGTTGAATTTAGGTATATGGTATGTTATATGAAATATGCTTAGAATTTTACAAGGAATTGAAAAATAAATTCATATTTAGGGTGGTCCATTGAAAAAAATAAACTTTTTGGTTTTCTCTGTATATTCATCAACTTTTCATTTTTCTTTATACGTAGAAAAAAAGTATTTTTTAGTACCTACATAACCACACTTTTAAATTTTTTGGGAGACTTAAAATAAAAAAGTTAAAGGGGGGCGATTTTATAGGGTATCACCCTGTACATTAAAATTATTAAACTTACTTAATTATAAAATAAAATATTAATAGTATATTATGACTCAAGTTTTGTAAACGCCATTTTAGACACGAATTTAATTTAGGCACGAGCGAGCGAGTGCTTAATTTAATGAGTATCTAGAAAAGTTTATAAACGAGTTGCATACTATACTTTTTCTACGACAAATAGTTATTATAATAATAATAATATATTATATGTAAAATGTCAAACTTTTATGAGTAAATCGAAATGTATCCCTTAAAAATAGATCGTTTAATCCGATAAGGAAGCAGTTTTCTACAGTGAAAGTAAAAAAATAAATGTTTTATTGGCACTCCACGATGAAGTCTCCACCCGAAATTAAGTAAAATCTAGTTTACTGCCTGCAAAATTAAAAGGTTAGTTTAATGTTCATATAAACTTTTCAATTATTGGCATTGAGAAACTATTTAATACTTTTGTATTGAAATAATAAAATAATTGTTACATTTAGTTATATTTTTAAAATTATAACGATTGTATAAAACTAACTTCAGCCCGTGACTAAAATGCCATAAGGCCACAACTTGCCAATGTTTATTTAAAAGGTCATTTACTGTCAACATATACGATAATGGGCGTTTTAAAGGTGGGAGTATAAAAATATAAATAAAATTTAATAAAATATGGATAATATAATGTTATATTATTATTTTTATACTTTTCCAAAAATTATTAGTATTTTTCGCAGTTCAATATGCTATCAGAAAAAATTTAAGGTTTTTCCCTACACTATGATAAAGTTTAATTTTACCGCCTTCATAGCAGTGGCGGCCCGTCAGGGGAGGCAGGTGAGGCAATGCCTCATCATAGAGAATTTAAAAATTAAGTATAATTTAAATATTTTACTTTCTATAAAATACTATAAATTTTTAATATTTGGATTACATGAATTGTGAAATAGTTAATAAAATTGATTGATTTTATACGTGGAATACCCAGCAACATTTAAATTATTTGAATTTGAAACGACCGCAATTTAAACTAATATTTGATGATTGGCTCAGAAGCATGCCCGAACAAATTTAGACTCACGATTGGCGTTAGCCTTGTTGTCTCGTTCTATTACAATGCGATATCATAGTTGTCTCCTTCACTCGTATTAGCATACGCGAGGCAGGCAACACTGTTGCGGAATTTTGGATAAATTATACTTCACAAGTTTTTAAAAATTCAATAATAAATGGTATTATTTTTTTTAAAATAAATCGATTTAATCGAAATTATATTTCTATTCTAAAATAAACATATTTTAACACTCGCCATCTTATAGCCATCACAGTAACCAATAAAATAAATACAGATTCCTTCTTTAGGTTTGTTTTGGTTATAAAATTCTGAACTGTTTAAAGAACAAATCTGTGGATATTTACGCAATATTTTGTTTATTCTTTTTCTATGAGTTTCTCTATTTTATGATTCTTTTGTAAGTGGTTTATTCTGTGGGTTTTGTTAATTGAACTTGGTGATTTATGTGAATTTAGTCATTATGGATATTACGGTGAGAAATTGTACCGATATTGTTGACCTTCACGTGGTTCTTGCTGAACAATGAAATATTAATTAGACAAAAATGAGGTTTATTTAAAATAAACGCCATTTTTACAATAAAATATATTTAATTGACAAAGTAGAGGATTCCTTCCCCACCACAGTCTAAGTGTTTTACTTAGTTTTAAGTATAGGTTGTGAACTGCGACGTCAGTTTTTTTAAGTTGGGTTTAAAAAAATGTCTTCGCCTTTAAATGAAGGCGAAACCCTGCCTCACCAAAATGAAATGTCACTGGCCGCCACTGCACTGAAAAAAATAAGCTGTTGAAACAACAAAAAAAATATTAATTCAACTCTTTATGCACTTTAAATACAAGCAATGGTTTTTGCACGTTTACTTAACCATCTAAAAATGTCAAATTGTATTGTTTAATTGAACAACAAATAGCAGTCAAATGAACAAAATAAGAATATTTGTTCTAATCTGCTAATTTGGTTAATTTAACATTCTTAGGGTGTTAAGGTAAATTTCTTGAAATGTCCAGGTAACCTTTTTAGCATATTCACTTAACACCAATAAAATGTTAAATCAACATTCTGAAAATGTAAAATTCTTTAAAGGTTGGTATCCAAAACAAAATTATGGAAATAATATATTATTATATATAAATAGAAAGAATTGAACCTTCACCTCGCCCAGAGTTTTTGTTTTGAGCGTGTTCCACCCATGATACATCTTTGTATCATGTGTTCCACCTACTTCAAATACCGACAGACTGTTTCGCCCTGTATTGAGGGTCTTAACAGTGTCGGGCAATATGGTGTAGTGAAAGCACAGAACATAAGAGAATTAAAAGCGCTGTAGTCAAAAGTGGCAAGAAGCATTGGTTGATTTTTAAATCTAGCAGCCTTGGAAAACCGAGTTGTTTTTTTCGGCGGGAAATTTGAATGATTGGCTATTTGAATTTTTATTTAAAACAAGGAAATATAATCGAAAATTGTTTAAATTTTATATTTTTTTTATTTTAAAAGGATTATATACGTAATATTGTCCATTAAAAATCAAAAAATATAAAATTTCGACAATTTTCGGTTATTTTCCACTGATTAAGTGGAAAAACACACATTTTTGTTTTTTTAAATAAATATATTTAACAAAATATATACACTTAATTCAATTTTAAATTAAAGTATAACTAACAAATAATATTTAAATGAGGAGAAATTCAAAGTTAATTATTCTATAACTTTTAGTGATATTTAAAAAAAGGTTTATCAAACATGTATAATAATTTATAATTATTTAGGTATAATTTATCAAAAAGTATGACATTAAATTGATAATTACCCTCTTATATATGCCTACAAGACAATTATCGCTTGATTACAGCGATATGTTCAGAAATTTTAATTTTGTGTCACATAATAACAATTTTTATAGGTTTTTTAAGATTTCTTAATAAAAATGCAAAGGTTTATAAACAAATTAACTCTAAAACATATTAAAAACCATCAAAATATTTGATAAATTCTTGATAAACAATAGTTCAATACTTATTGGTCCTTATTAGAAAACAACCTTTTAAAACAGTTATAAACAGTATATTATATAATTAAAATTATTTGAACTTTGAATATGTAATTCATAAAAATAAATAATTTTGTAATACATACTGACTTATTGTATACCTATAGGTATTTCCAAATTTCTTTATTGGAATAAATCAAAAGGCTTATGCCTAAAATGTTTAATGCCATAATTAGACATTACAAACCATACTCTTATAATTTTTAGGAATTATGATTATAATTTGTTTTTAAAATAAGCACAATACTGTAGTTTTGTAAAATATAGATTTTTTGGCAAAAAGGAATTCCTACTTATCCAAAAATTAAATTACATTCTTTGGAATATTTAATTTTTAGTAAAATTGGTTTAATTAAAATTAATAATCAATAGAACCACTTAAATCTCAATGTTAAAAATATTGTTATTATGTATTTGGCAAAATGAAAATCTTTATGTATGATTTAACTTTCTGGTCAATATTAAGTATTAATTGTCTTTTTTCTTGTTCATGATTCATGGATTGAACCTGCGTCTTTTTCTTGATTCAATGAGAAATATTCAACTGCAATTAATATTTTCTATGTTCTTTTGCAAAGAAGTTTGATAAATTCAAGTCCTGTCTGCTTCTTCCATTAACACAAACCCAAACCTGAAATCAATTTAAATTGTAAAACAATTGATATTACCTAATAATTTTTAAAATAAAATAAAAATAATGTATCAATATTTATGCTACTTATTTATGCTAAAGGTAATTGTTTTACCAGCATAAAAATAATTGAATGGTTTATTGTAAAAACAAGCTAAATAACTAACTAAATATTTTTAATTTAAAAATCTAATAATGGTTAACTTGTGCTGTTTTAACATGAAAATATCCTTTTTTAATATCCTGATAAAAATCCTAAATAAAATATTTCTGCCTCAAAATAATAATTTAAAGCAGGAGTGTATGTAATATAAAAATGTCAGATTGATTGTTTTAACAATAAACAATTTAATTATATTTGGAGTAAAGTGTACTTTCTTTAATGGTCAGGCTTTTACTTTTTTTATATTTGGATTGTAACTATGGATGTGTGAATATTGAATTCAAGAATTATTTGAATAGTTTGAATGTTTCAAATTTTTAAATGGTTCAATTAGAAAATTAAAATTTTCCAATAGTAATTGAAGAAATGGAACATTGGAATTGTAATTTAAAATTTATTTTGAAATTAAAAGAATGTTATTTACTTGTCATTAACCCTTAATTAACTTATTTGAATAGATTATGATTGTAATTATTGAACTATTCAAATAATTCAAACTATTTATGTAGTTTAAATATTTAATTTTAAGTTTGAATTAAATATTACTACTTAATTTATTTGGTAAAAATATTCACACCACCAATTGTAACTAAAAATGTATTCTAATAAAAAAAAATATATCTACCTATTATTAAAAACAATTGGTCAAATATTTCTGTTTGGGATTGACGAGTAAAGCTTCCATTCTTTTTCTTCATGCAGGATAAATCTTGTCTAATTGTTCCATTATTGCAGAAGCTAAAATTAATTATATTAAATTAAAATCAATTTATATTGTAGCAAAAAATAATTGAATTAAAAACTTTAAAAATAATTCTTTAAAAGGTTTGCTTATGAATTGTCTAGTTATTTATGTACATTAAAAATGTCAGACTTTCAGATAGAAAAAATGAAGGGGTCAATGCAAGAATTCTTGCACCTAAGTGCCTAAGTCGCATTTTCAATTAAATTTACATTGTGGCTTCATCTAAGAGTGTTTCACGTAAGGTTTCAGGTGGTGTTTTCAAAGTGGTAGAAATATGTGCCCAAGTGCCTTAGTTCGCATTTACTTCAATGGGAGTTTGCCTGGTTTTCAACTTATGTGAAAACTCTTGCATGAAGCCACAATAACAATTTAATTGAAAATGTGACTTAGACACTTCTTGCATTGACCCCTTCAAATAAAATAACTATAAAAATACTGTAAAAGATTATCACCCTGTAGTTCAAAATGCTATATGCTATGTAAAGAAAACATGGAAAGCACAAAACATTTGTAATATCAAGTTTTGAACTGTATGCTTACAAGTGTTTAATATGACCTCTTCCAGCTGCAAACATCTTGTAGATACTCGGTAGTTCCAATTCGTGTATTTAGCTTTTACAAATCTTGGGGCTCATAAACGTTATCTTTTATAAAGCCCCAGAGAAAGAAGTCGCACACTGTGATATTGGTTGAACGTGTTGACCATACATGAAGTGCTAAATTGTTGGGCCCTTTACGTCCGATCCACCGATGAGGGGGCTGTTCGTTCAATAACCTCTGCTCCACCAAATGCCAATGTAGTGGGGCCCTGGACCCAGGTCCAGTTTTCGCGTCGCTACATCAAATAATTTTAACAAAAACATACATTTTGACAAAGATTATAGGTAAATTTAACATTTTGTATAACAGCAACTAGTGTCGAGAAAAAAAACGTTAAAAACTGTTTTGATTGAAAGTTTTGAATCAAAACGCTTTAAAACTAGGTATTTAAATTCTATCAAAACTTGCATTAGTTAAACAACCCATAAGCAAAGAGTAAGAGTCTTTACTCTTTGCCATAGGTTTCATTACATAAAAAGAATTTTATTAACTACATGTTTTCGGTAAACATAGAGAAAAAAACCGATACGGTTTATCACACGTATTTTCTTATTTTAAACGCGGTAACGTTACGATGCTACAACTAACTCAAACTTGACTAAAAACACCTAATAAAATGTTAAAGCCGAAATTAACAAGTTTACTTACCTAAAACAAAGAAAATTTGGATTATAAAACTTCGTACACACCACTTCAACAACGCTGTCGGCCATTTGTAATTTCTCAAACCGAACATCAACGAACAAGTTGGAAAAGACCAATCACAACAAAGTAAGAATCACGTGGTTAATAACTGGGGTTTGTCAAAAACAACTTGGGTTTCAACGCATGCTAGATTTATTTTACTGTTGCCTGTTGTCAAATTCCCCTTATACTACTGTGGAACACACCTTAAACAAACAGATATCTCATCTTATATACACCTAATCGTAAGCTAACTAAGGCGAGATGTAAGAAAACGTCATTGTCTAATGACGTGGCGTGAGTGTTCGAAGCGCCATTCTCGGCAATTTTATGAATGCAAATTTTACATTTTAAATTTTAAAGTAACATTTTAAATTTGTTAAATGAACAAATTTAAAGTTTTGGATTAAAGAGCAACTAAACGTTAATTTAATAGTTTTTTTAGGTAATCCTAAAAATTTCAGTAGTTGATTCAACAAATTCCAGCTATTAAATCAAAGTACGATAAACATTTTAATTCAAAATATTAGTTTATGTTAAATTAATATTTAAACTGTCAAATGAACAAATAAACTTTGACAAACTCTGACTTTTGCTTTAACACCAAAATATAGATTAATCCAATAGGTTTTTTGTTGAAACAACATTTTTAAAAATGACATTTAGGCAAATGTTAACTCAACTACATTATTTTTTTCGGTGTGCTTCATAGGGATGAGAAAGTAGGTGTTTCTACGGCTCGTCTTGCAAAACACCCACAAATGGCTAGGCAGGAAAAATATACCATTACATCGATAGCAACGGACATACATGTCAATGACTTTTTTGTAATTTTAATATTTTTTTTAAGAATAAACCACTAAAAATACAATTTTGTCTTCAGTTGTTTTCGTATAAAACCTCGTTATATAGATAAAAATTAAAACAATATTATTGCCTAAAAATTGACAAAACGCATAATTTGCACCTTTTCCAGTTAATAAAAAACTACGTACTTCCAATTATTTGTTGATAAATTAAGTTTCAAAGTTTAACAAAATCGGTCAAATTATATTAAGGATAATTATAAAAAGACGTATCTTGAAAATTAAGCATTTTCGGACCTATGTTTATATAATTTTTTTCTTATTTTTTGATGACAAATCACTGGTGCATGCTTTTGAAACACCCTGTATATATATTATATTGAAAATAAAATTAATGCTCAATATTTCATCTCCAATTAAATAATTTTTATTAAAAACAAACATTTATTATAACCTAATTCTTAACTTTAAAAATCATAATAGTCGCCCTCCTGTATAAAAAATCTGACATCTGAAACCTGATTGGTTCAAATAACAGTGAATATTGAAATCAGCCAATCAATAATGCCTAACAATGTTCATTATTCCCGTTGTTAGGCAGGGCGGGTACCATTATTTACGGAAGAAACCAAATATTGTCAATAGTATGCAATTGGAGTAGAAAAATTAATTTATAACAAGTAATTTAAATGTTGTTACTTATTTTCCAAAAATATTTTTTTTGACACGTGGTATAATGTATGGTCACGATGTTTTTTGTATAAATCCGGAAATGAATATTTTGTTAAAATTAACAAATTTGTCACAAACGCACAAAGACGAAAGATTAGGATCAATTAAGTTTTAATTAAAGGTCTGAGCTTCAGTTTCCCCCTTATGAATATTACATCCCCCATCGTCCCAATTAAATGTTTATCGATAATAGTGTGGTCTGGGAATAATACTGGATGTTTCACTACCCCAATTAGATTGTAAATCCCATAACCAAAACCGTTTTAAAAATATATTACGGTTGGTTGTTTGTTGCTACTCTCTCCGGGTTTCCAAGTTTGTTTATTCCTGTAGTATAAACGCATTGATTTCTACTTATTTACAGAAAAACAATGTTTTAATTAAGGTAGTATTTTATTATCAAACTTATGAGGAGTCCAAATTGCATTATTTTCAGGAAACACGAAATGATGTGAAGTAGCTGATATAGTTGGAGCAGAATTTATGATGCCAGTAAATTTGGATAAAGAATTACTCTTATAATAACTCAACCTTAAAATATTTATCCCTTAAGAATTTCAAAAATCTTAAAAAAGATGGACCCTAAATCATTTAGGCTAAATGCACCTTGATCGTCTACAGTGGCCAAATCAGTTGGTTTAAAAATAACAGAGACTTCTGGAAAAAATAAAAAATTTTAATAAGTAAAACTTTATTAAAAAGTTTTAATTAAAATTCGTTTTGTCAAAGGTGTCAAAGCCGCTTTCAAATTGTAAAAAGCTGCCCACTTTACCCCCAATTTACGTACTTACACTGTTTAAAATATCTGTGGTGTAAAAAATAATCTTAAAATTGTGTCTAAATCCAACACCAAGTGGTGTTAATATAAACACCATGAATTATAGTGAATATATTAAAATATTTGAGAAGTGCACCTACACAGAAAAAAGAAATAGTTAATTTAACTATATTAATTTAGTTGACCCCTAAGTATTAATTTAAATCGACTGTGGGAAGGTTAATATTTATATATATTTATATATATATTTATAAACAAATATTAGTTTGACAGTACTAAACCAGATATTTATTTTATTTTTTTAAATTGGTTAAATTAACCCAGAAAACTTTAGTGAAACCAACCCCGCTTTATGGTTCAGTTTACGAAATATGTTGTTTGTTAAATAAAAGTTACTTCAACCTAAAGCACTCTGTTAAAACGATTAAAACAATTTGCCGTGCATTCCTAGTTGCATAGTATGTACCGATCGCGGCAAAGGAGGTGTGGATCACATGTTCATAAATCTCGCCTCTGTTGACTTAAATGAAGAGTATATAAGCTCAGGTATACCAACTTGTAGTGTCACACCAAAGCAAAGTACTATAGTACTTTGCTTTGGTGTGACACTACAAGTTGTTCGATACTAAAGGGACCTTAAATAGGTGGAAACAGCTGTCAATACTTGAAGTATAGTTGGTGGAACGCACTAAAAACACCATCTCTAGCGAGTTGAAGAATGAATTTTCTAGAATAATACCACTGGTCATATACTAGTAATGCGTCAAGGAACTTCCTGTTTCCTTTTTTTCTGTTTAGTATGATTTAATTTGACCAAAAACACATAATATTTAACTCAAACTTAAAAGGAGTTCAATTTACACCAGGTAAAATTTATTTTAATACTGTGTGAAAGTTAAATTTACACTATTTTAGTATTTAAATTTACACTGGACCAACGAACCATATTTAACACCATTTTGGTTTGTATCGATATAGACCATGTATGATGTTAATTTGGTGTTAAAATGGTCTTGATATTTTGAACAGTGTACTTCTACAATTTTAAAGTAAAGCTTCCAGTACTTCTCATGTGATTTTATTGTACTGTGTTATCTGATAGTGTATGTGTATAGGACTTTTGCAAAAGATTTACAAAGGATTAGACCCGTTTAGAATGTGCAAGGTGCTGTTAAAAATTGAGCCTTGGTTTCAAGAACAAAAACCTTTATATTTCTCAAAAAATTTTTGGATAAAAAGCTTTTTAAAAGTCTGCTCCTCATATATTTAATCGTAAAAATAATAATTAAAAAACTGTTTTTATGTTTTCCCGTTAACGAAAAAAATGCAAATTTTTATTTTGTTTTAGTTGCTCCAGTGATAAAGGTCCCAAACCAGCTCCTTGGAGCACCCCTTAACACGGATGTCCAACTGGAATGCTACGTGGAAGCTTTTCCGAACACGATTAACTATTGGGTAAAAAATAGAGGCGAAATGCTTTTAAACGGGTAAGTAGATTTAGTTTTAAGAATTTAATAGGTAAATAATAATTTGTAAAATAATTTGTTCGTGCTTTAATAAAAATGATAATTTTCATTATTAATCCCTATTGGTGAATCACGTAATTTACTTTGCACAGCATTAGTACAAAATATAGCAGCACTTAATGCTGCTAATTGTAAGTAATTTAAAATAATTTTTGAGGAGGATACAATTAAAAGTTATGTCTGTTGTCACGATATATACTAATTAAAAACGAATTAGTGTATATTTCATTTAACGACACTTAAAAAATATAGTTATTAATAAATTAAAAACATTTATTCAGGGTTTCCTGAAAATGGTGCTATGCCACGTTGTATGAGATATATGCAGTAAATGTAAATATTTATGTTAAAAAAATCTTTGAATAGCCATAAATTCCATGGCAAAGTAGTATTAGACACGTAGAAAATCCTCAAGAGTTTTTAATGAAAGCCTCGCGGGAAATTTTACGTAGAAAAGCATCCGAATTAAAAATGTTTTTTGCGTTTCAATCGTAAATAAATTTTCAAACAAACATAGGTAATGGAATTCATCCTATGCAATCTACATAAAAGTCTAGTTTTAAATTAAGTTAACTAAAGAATTCTATTAAATTACAGGTCCCACATTCTTGATCCAATTTAATTACTCCTACTTTGTCTAGGAGGAAAAAGAATACGGAGAGTTTTAATTAAGATAAGGTTACATT
This sequence comes from Brassicogethes aeneus, assembly GCA_921294245.1. Lineage (NCBI taxonomy): Eukaryota > Metazoa > Arthropoda > Insecta > Coleoptera > Nitidulidae > Brassicogethes > Brassicogethes aeneus. The sequence continues at coordinate 55,216,136 of OV121134.1, forward strand.
TTAATTATTTTAGAAGGCCCTTGTCGGTTTATTTAATAGTATATATCTTCAACCGTTCTATAATTTAAACTTTAATATTTTCAAAACTCACTACTAAAGTGATTTATTATAGCCTAGGCTATAAACATAATTTACGCCAAATGGGTAAAGTTTTTTATTTCTTGTTTTGTAAAAACCCAGATCAGATCTACCTAACCTTACTTTAACCATTATTATAATAATACGTTTTATGCATCGTGTAAAAAATATTGTGGCTAGGGCAAAGATTAAATATATTAAAAATTAATAAAGATTAAAGTATATTTAATGTTTGGCTAGGGCATAAAAAGTTATTGTTTTTTGTGCTTCCCTAAATTGTAGGGATCAGCTTCGCGTATGCATTTGAACTTTGAGCTCAGTATAAAAAAATTCACTTCTCACCCTAATGACATAAATAACTGTTATTTGGAAACACCCCCTACTTATATTGATTTTCTAAAAAAGCATTGTCTATATGTGATCATTTTTTTTCAAACAAGGTTATTTCTTACTTTTTGACTCTTCTTAAGGTACTCCTAAAGTTTCATATTTTTCACTTATTTTAAACCTAAGCCCCGACCACTTAAAAAAAACAGAATCAGTAAAAGGTAAGAAAAAAAATATTTTTTTTCAAACAAGGTTATTTTATTACTTTTTTACTCTTCTGAAGGTTCTCCCAAAGCGTCAGATTTTTAAATTAATTTAAAAAGGAAACAGAAAAAATCAGAAAAAGGTAATTACTTTTTTTCAAACAATGTTTTTTTACTTTTTTACTCTTCTGAATGTTTTTTCTTACTTTTTGACTCTTTGGTCTCCCAAAGTTTCAGATTTTTTAACCTTAAAATAAACAGAAAGAATCAGAAGAAGGTAAAAAAACATATTTTTTTTTTAAGTTTTTTCTTACTTTTTGACTCTTCTTTTATATCTAAAAATTTCAAAAATTAGCAAATTTTCATTGGTTCATCCGATGGACTTCATCGTTCAGTGTTGAAATGCACAAAATATGTTTACAATACCTAAATAATTAAAACACACTTACTATATTGATTAAAATCAAATTTGAATACTAGAAAAAAGTTATAGCTCAATAAAAAGGGATATGAAAAAGGAACAATTTTAAATTTCAAATTTCCATATCTCGAAAGTAAAAAATACAAAAATTTAAAAATGGGTCGGTTTTTTATATTTGACACCTAAAAGAACATCAAAATCTAAAACCATGCATTACACCGATTGGATGTTTTCGTATGGATTACTCAAAACCTTTTCGTGTAAAAAAGTGGTCGGGGCTCAGGTTAAAAATTAATTAGGATAAAAATCTAAAACTTTGGAAGTACCTTCAGAATGGTAAAAAAGTAAGGAAAAACCTTGTTTAAAAAAATATGTTTTTTTCTTACTTTTTTCTGGTTTTTTTTTTATAAAGTGGTCGGGGCTCAGGTTAAAAATTTTCAATTATTCAAATCCAATACAAATTCCATCACTCTTAAAAAAAGATTTAAAACATACGAAATCTTCATTTAAGTAGGTATTAACTCAAAATAAAAACACAAACAAGCCATCGGCTCTCATCGTGTGAACCGCTCTAATTGTTTGGTAATTGGAGGAAATTAACGTAAGATAGAATGAAATGTTTTAACAGCAAGTTAACCACTTTGGAAGCTAAACAGTAAGTTTTTTCCAATACATATGACTTGGTGTTCTATGATCTTATCTGATTATCCAGTTGGATATTTAGTGCGTAAAAAAATGGATCTGAACGATAGGAACTGTATTCAGAGGTTTGCAAAAATACTATTATTTTCAAGTAGAGCAAACAGTAAACAACAAAAACTGATCTAAATTGTACATTGAAGTAGTGGCGGCTGGTTATTAGACATGGGATCCACACTAAATTTATAATAAACTGCGCACCACTCAATGTGTCGCGACCAAAAATTTCGTCCTTTTTCAAAACGACATAACTTTTTTGTTTCTTGAACGATTTTATGTTGGTTTGTGATGTCTGCTAGCCCCATTATCTGGCAATTCATGCTGTAGATATGAAGCTCACGGTTTTTCAAGTAAATTTACTACAGGGTGATATGTAAAACAGTGAAAAATTTGAATAACTTCATCCAAGCCCCGTTTGTAAAATAAATATTTTTTTCTCGTTTTTACTTTGAAATAATGAAGTATTATGTCTTACCTTGAAACGTTTTTTAAATTTTTTGAATTGGAATCTTAGCAACAAAAATATGATTTTTTTTTTCAATGGAGTACATTTGATGCTTTTTTGTAGGCAATACACTCAGCCTTTTTAAAAACAAAAAGATAAGATGGTGAATGATTGTTCCTTGAATAATTCTGAACAAGCGACAAGCAACAAACTTCCATTATTTTCAGAGGAACCTAAGCAAAGACCACTTGTTCAAAATTGCATTTTGGTGAAAATTTTCGAAAACTAAACCTGAACCGATATTTACGTTTGTGACATGTTTGCTTTATAATTTTGACCTCCTGATGTGATTCAGTTGTCAAATTTAGGTTTTAGATAAAACTAAAATCACCAACAATCAAAATTCGAAAACAGCTGTTAAATGTCTCAATAAAATCTGATTGCTGGATTGTACTGTTTTTTTACTGTGTTTGCATCTTTAGTACATTATTATCATGTCACTGAATGATCAAATCAAGGATCAAATGATGAAAATTAAATTTGGTGTTGGTGGACGACAATGCCCGTCCGCATCGCGCTAATATCGTAAATGAGTATTTAAGGGACCATGATATTGAGAGAATTAATTGGCCACCTTTGTCTCCGGATATGAATCCTATTGAGCATGTGTGGAGCAGGATGAAACTGAAGATGAAAGAGAGGAAAGGCTCATGGAAAGATTGGATGAATTGGTAAATTCGATTCAGGAAGAATGGGAAGCCATACCCCAGGAATTTCTAAGAAACTTGGTCTAGGGAATGCCCAGGAGGGTTAACGAATTATTACGGGTTAGGGGAGGGCCAACGAAAGTTATTATTGTTATTGTTTGTTACATTTTTCTGTTGAATGTTGTAGTTTTTATTATGATTATATCTTCGCATAAAATTTTCAAAAATGAACAAACAAATTTTTTAACTTTATTACCAATTAGGTAGGTTCTTATCAGTAATAATCACTAGTATCAGTAATAATCACTAGTACGCAATATAAATGTAATTTATGTAACATTTTCCTAACCATTTAAACAAATTGCAGTAATTTCTCCCAAAAAATGAATCCCAAATGGCATTGGCAAAGGCATGTTATTGAGACATTTAACAGCCGGGAATTGTTTTCGAATTTTGATTCTTGGTGATTTTGGTTTTATCTAAAACTTAAATTTGACAACTGAATCACATCAGGAGGTCAAAATTATAAAGCAAACATGTCACAAACGTAAATATCGGTTCAGGTTTAGTTTTCGCAAATTTTCTCCAAAATGTTATTTTGAAAAAGTGGTCTTTACTTAGGTCCCTCTGAAATTAATGGAAGTTTGTTGCTTGTCGCTTGGTCAGAATTATTCAAGGAACAATCTTTCACCATCTTATCTTTTTTATCTTAAAAAGGCTGAGTGTATTGCCTATAAAAAAGCATTAAATGTACCCTTCTGAAAAAAAAATCATATTTTTGTTGCTAAGATTCCAATTCAAAAAATTTGAAAAAAGTTTCAAGGTAAGACATAATACTTTATTATTTCAAAGTAAAAACAAGAAAAAAATATTTTTTTTACAAACGGGGCTTGGATGAAGTTATTGAAATTTTTCACCTTTTTACATATCACACTGTAGGAAATTTTATTGAAGAACCGTGAGCTTTATATCTATAGCATGAATTTCCAAAGAATGGGGCTAGCAGACATCACAAACCAAAATAAAATCGTTCAGGAAACAAAAAAGTTATGTCGTTTTGAAAAAGGACGAAATTTTTGGTGGCGACACATTGACTGGTGCGCAGTTTAGTTTAAAATGACATTAAATAAACAAGTTCGGCGCAAACAGAATTTAAATTAAAGCTTGCGAAAAAAAGTTAGTTTTTCCTGTCGCCTCACACGCCTCCAGGCCCTCCTATTTGAGATAATTCAAATTAAAGTGGTGCAATTTATTATCTACTATAATTTATCGACACATTTAAAATTTTATTTAAAAAATCCAAATAGGTATTACAGATTTTATTCGATTTTAAATTTTTACTATTTATTTTATTAAAATAAAAAAGTATTCAAAATGGTATAAAACCTGTAATATTTGGATTTTTTAAATAAAATTTTAAATTTGTCGATAAATTATAGTAGATAATAAATTGCACCACTTTAATTTGAGTTAATTGCTTTTTTGTTATAAATATAATTTATTAAATATTGTCGAGGCATCAAGCAGCCTTTATTAGCTTGATACAGTAAACCCGCAGTTATTTATAAACTAAATATGATCGTTTTGAATAGCATAACAGCTTATATAACATTATATTGCACTATAAGATGTAATAAAATTATTGCGACTGAAAATATGCAATTTTGAGCTTTAACTGTAATAAAGCGATGTGCTACTAACCGGATATGAAATCTATAGTTATACCCACGAGAGCTTTTCCTCCAAAACAGCCAACTGCAACTATTTAATTTTCTTTTTGTGTGTCAGTTTATATAAATAGATAAGTTCGTTAATGAAATTCCTGATAACAAAATCTATTTTAAAACTATCATATATATACCTATACATTAGGGTGTTTAAAAAGAAAACAAAACCTTCAGATGTTTTTTGTAGAACGTAAAATTGTCTATAACTCCTCTCGCTTGGGTGTTGCGAAAACAAACCATTCCAAAGTTATAATAATTCAAAATTAAAAAAATAAAAATTCCCGTGTTATTGAAATGTAAAAACAACAAATGAATTGAGGCAAACATCATCATCAAAATTTCATGGTCATTAGTCATTAAGTTACAGTGGTAGCTTTTGTTATCTTAAAATCAATGAAAAATAAACGAATTTTTGTTTTGATTAGGCATTGCTTTTCTTGTGATAAAATACCTTTCAAGCTAAGTAAAACTTGTTTATGTGATTCTTTAAAATTAATCATTTATCAATGGTTCAATGAATTTAAATGTGATAAACTTAAACAGGACCAAACAAGCAGCGATGATGCTCTTCAGAATTTTTTTTTTTTAATTTTAAAATTACTTTGTCCAACCGTAAAGTGAAGTGTTCAGGAAAAAGCTGATAGCCTAAAGATCAAAATGCAGTGTAAACAAAATGCACTAAAATTTACAAGTCCACGTATTCTCCAGACCTGGCACTCAACGACTAATGGATGTTCGTAAATCTCAAAATAATTTTCATTTAATTAGGAAGTAATATCAGATACTAAAGCATTTTTTGAAAGCCTTGGTCTAGAAAAAAAGTTATCAAAAGTGTTGTAATGATGGTACTCTCGAGACAAGTGAAGCTAAACTTTGAGAAAAGAAGTTTTTTTAGTAGTTATATTTTGACAAAAACTTCTTGTAAAAATTAAAAATTAAAGAATAAGTTATGGTTATTAACCATTTTTATTTTTACTAGAAGGTATTTTGTCCCTAAATATTATATTGTCAATCAAACGGAAAATTATTACATATTATAAAAAATATGTAAAATATATTTAAAAATATATTTAAAATGCAAAACATTTTTATAATGCACAATATTTTATCATTATTGCACAAATGCAGATGAATTTGAAATCGCACACCGAACCCCTCAAACTGTTTATGTTGTTCAAATAATAGGATGAAATAAGGCGATGATAATGATGATGAAATAATACGAGCCGAAGTCGAGTGTCAAGAATTAAACAAAATATAGAGTCGCCTCTCGTATACAACCATAAAATCTGGCATCTGTCAGACCGTTCCAACCTCACTTATTTCCAATTATAAAGATCATTATAGTCGCCCCTCGTATGCTATCATAAAATCTGACAACTGTCAGACAGATCTAACCTCACTTACTCCCAATTTATATTTCCGACTTCCGTATCATAATAAGCAACCTTATTACGATACGCAAATAGATGCGGGATTTTATTAAATATTTTTCAATCGAATTTTCTGTTTCCAGTGGCTGACATTTGGTACTAACAAGTTGAAAGGTACCAACTACAGAATACATCCCTAAATTGAATCGTCTAATTTCAAAAGCGGCCATCTCCTTTGAAGAATATTTTAAGTAAACGTCAAAAAAACATTCTAAACAGTAATGGGTAAAAAATAAATATATTTTGAAAAACTTGTTCATATGGTATCTAAAAATATTTTTTTTACAAAATAAGTAACCAGATTTAACTATGATTTCGCGAAAGAATCGAACGATTTTGGGGTATTTTTTTATAACACATCTCAGATTTTTTTTATATTTTAATATTGTGTTTATACATCTAATTCCACCCTAAATCTAAAATTTTTCTTTTATCTGACCTAAACTTTGGCTCCCAGAGACCATTTAATTTTACCTTTCGCAAAAAGCCATAATTTCATTATATTAGCATAATTCTTTTATTAAAATACTGAATGTTTTGAGATGTGGTCCATAAATGACCCTTATTAGTACCTACAATTCTCCAAAAAAAAAATTAATTTTTTTACATATAGGTGGCGCTGCAATTTTTTCTTCTTCAAAAATAGACGTTTTTTGAAGACCAAAAACTCTCTTAAGCAACAATGCTCAAAAAAACTAAATAGTATATCAGATAATATACATATTCCTTTATAATTTGATATGTAAAAATTTACTTGCAAATGATGTTGCCGCCCGTAAAGCCAACTTAAAGTTTTGTTTACCGCATTAAAAAAAATTGAATTACACTTACAACTTTATTCTTATTTATTAACTAAGAAATTCCAGGAGATTACTTTTATTGGTAACAATAACACAGCAAAAAAAAAGTTTTATTTTTTCACACCCAGGGGGCGCTGCAGCCTTTTTTCTTTAAAAACTATATAGCATTTCAGATAATATAGTTATGTATTCCTTTATTATAAAGAGTTACGTATTCCTTTATTTATTTAATAGGTTTGTTCTTTATTTTATTTATTATGTTTTTCTTTATTATTATTATTGATATTACTATTTCTTTATTATTTAACATATAACAATTTATCTGCAAGATTTGCATATATTAAATAATAAACATATATCCTAATAATTATTATAATAATAATTATTATTACCTTTACCTTAAATTTTAAACTTGTTCGGCTCTAAGGGGTATATTCGCTAACTTTTTAGTTATAAATAACCCTGGTTTATATCATACCGGCTGGTTCAAATCTCTAGAGCGATTCTCAGAATCAGTCTAGAGATTTTAACCAGGGTTATTTATAACTTAAAAGTTACTTAGGCCGCAAAGGAACTACTTTAAAACTGATAAAACTTCAAAAAAAGTTCATCCGCTTCTGGGCTAATTTCTTCAATTTCTTCCGGCAAATTTTTTAATTTTCTTTTTCTATTTTACTTAACCTTCTATCTGACGATAATCTTGATAATAAGCCGCGTATCTGATTAGGATGCATATACTCGTTTGAAGAAAAATAAAATTTGCCATTTACTTCATAATTTTGTAAAGCTGTTGCTATATATTCAAGCGTATATTTAATTTTAGTTTTTTCACCTTCTTCAAAAAGGTTGCCAACAAAATCTTTTTGTTTTTCATTAAAACGTGATTTTTTAATTTTGCGCCTTCCGAACCCTTTTGCATAAACTCGAAAAAACTTATTTTTATCTTCTTCATTTGGGCATATATTAACGGTAGATATTGTTGAACTAGTTGCAGTTTTTGTTTTAAAAATTCCATTCTAGCAACATCACCTATAGTTTGACTAATTTCAGGAAATTTATGATTTTGAAATTTAAGGTGGTTTAGAAGATCATCTTCATTTTCAAAAACCCTACTGCAAAGTAATTCGTCGCACCTATATTTAATTGCTTTTAAATTATTTATCGACTCGATGATGTCCAAGGAACTTTCTTGTTTACTCCAGAAGAAAATTCAATTCCTAGAATTTTGATTTACTTAAAGAAAATTTATTAACTTTGCGTACCTTTAAAAGCATGATATTTTCCCTCTCCAATTTCAACTTTTGTAATAACGGCAAAATTTTAAATGTTATTATGGTTACCGTTTGACAGTAACTATCAACTGTTGGGGTAACTTGATTTCCAGCCTATAGGCTTGACTTTAGTTTAATTTTAAAGTAAGATAATAAAGAATGCTTTGCCTTTCGAAATATACTAAAATATATTTAAACAAATGGTCATATTACTATTACTATAGAGTCAATGAAATACTTGTTACCATTTGTAATTAAAATTTCTTTGGTTTTGTTATCTTTTGTCCGCATACAACAATAAAAGCGAAAAAAGGCGTTTATATAACAATATGCACTAGTGCACTTACTATAGTACGTGCACTAGTGCATATTGTTATACCCGCATGCGGGTACGTGCACTAGTTATAATTTTAATCGTCCCTACAACAGGCATTAATTATTGCAAATAAATTTTTATATGTCAAACAATAAAAGAATATCTATATTATCGGATACATTATAGTAACTTTATGGTCTCTATTTTTGAAAAAAAGGCTGCAGCGCCCCCTGTATATAAAAAAATAAAACTTTTTTTTTGTTGCGTTTTAGTTACCAATAAAAGCCATCACCTGGAGTTCCTTAGTTTATAAATAAGGATAGAGTTGAAAGTGTAATTCAATTTTTTTTAATGCGGTTGACCAAACTTTAAGTTGGCTTTACTGGCGGCAACATCATTTGCAAGTAAATTTTTATATGTCGAATTATAAAGAAATATCTATATTATCTGGTACGCTATTTAGTTTTTTTGAGCATTGTTGCTTAAGAGAATTTTTTGTCTTCAAAAAACGTCTACTTTCGAAGAAAAAAAAAATTGCAGCGCCACCTGTATGTAAAAAATTAAAACTTTTTTTGACAGAATTGTAGGTACTAATATGGGTCATACATGGGCCAAATTTCAAATCATTCAGTATTTTAATAAAAAATGTATGCCAAAATAATGGAATTTGGCCTTTTTGTGAACGGCAAAATTAAATGGTTTCTAGGAACTAAAGTTTAAGTCAGATTAAAGAAAAATTTTAGATTTAGTGTTAAATTGGATGTACAAACAAAATATTAAAATTAAAAAAAAATCTGAGATGTGTTGTAAATCGATCGTTCGATTCTTTCGCGAAATCATAGTTAAGTTTTAATTAAAAAAACATATATTTCAAAAGGGAAATGGGCATTTTAAGTACATTTTTGTACTTAAAACATCAATGGAGATGGCCGTTATTAAAACTAACATAAAACTTTAATGAATTATTTTCCTTGCAAATAGCCGTTTTTGTTGGGATATAATTTTGCACTAATATAATACGTAATATTTCGATTTTATTAGTGTAAATAACTCATTTAAGAAAAAAATTGGAGATGGCCGCTTTTGAAATTAGACGATTCAATTATAATTATTATAGTTTGACGTAATTCTCAAAATTTTTGCAAATAAAAAAATAGTATAAAGAACTTAACTCACAAGACGTCTTTAGGTCGTATGACATATTCGTTTTTTAATATATTATTATGGGTGATTCTTCAAAAGTTGGACAACTTGATGTCATCAGTCAATAGAGTAGGTATTTTAATATTTTTTGTAAATATTTTAGTATATTACAAAAGATCCAGGTTTTTTTAACTTGTTCACCCAATTTTAATGTATTTTTTTAAAAGCACGTTTGTAGAAAAACATAATAAATATTCAAAACATCAGTACCTTGGCGTGTCACAACTCCTAAATCAAATATTTGGGTGATTTTATCATAGATTCGAATAATTTTTAAAAAATTGATAATCTTTGTACTCACTTATAACCGTCAGTTCTGTGTCTAATATTAAAATTCAAAATTCCTGCGAAATATTGAAGTTTAAACGTCAAGCCCTCGTTTTAACTCAAGTGTTGGTAAAAAATTACCTACAGAGCCCGCCCTTTGCACGACAGTCATCTTGAAAACAATGCAAGCGGCGAAGTTTTGGTGAATGCACGTATAGTTCCATGGACTGCAGTCAAAATTTCAGTACTGTGGTGAGTAGTTATTTTATTGTAATTTATATAAGGCTATATGTGATTTGTTGATAAGTATCATCCACCAATAAAAATATCAGTAAAATACTTAATTCCGAATTATAATCTCAAATTTGTATCCCATTCATCAGTACCGTGTCGTCAGTTCCATGTTCGATGTTTCGGTTATCTTTTTTTCGCAAACTTCAATTTAAATTCTGCTTGCGCAGAACTTGTTTATTTAATGGAATTATAAACTCATATAAATTTGGTGTGGCTCCCATATCCAATAATTGAGATATCGATATACCCAAAATCCACCAGACGCCACTGATGTGTGGTATTATTTGATTTTAAGATACTTAATGTATAATAGGCTCAAAGTTGCAATAAATCTTATATTTTTCAATAAATTATGTATTTAATTAGTACCCTGGTAGACTCGACACTTCCCTTACATTTAAATTTTGAAAACACAGATATTTCAGAAACTGTTTGAAAAAGTGACTGGCCTGGTCTGGAACAGTATATTTATTATATATATTATCTATGTTCTCATAACAAAAAACTGCTTAATGTTCTCCGAAAACTATGTAAACAAAATGAGGTCAAAAGTTGCCCAACTTTTGTAGAATCACCCTTATACGAAATAACGATAATATCGTATATTATACGATATAACGATATACCAGGGTTCATACTATTGAATTCGTATAAAATTCCCTGACTTTTCCAGGTTTTCCAGAACTTTCTCAAGCTTTTTCCATAGACTGTGGAAAGTGTCAAAAATTGATATTGATATTCAGGCAAATAGGAAAAAAATAAAAAATAGAATTTATACTTTGCAGCTTTAATAACAGACCAAAAAAACAAAAATAAATACATATAGCATAATTCATATTATATGTGACCTGGACTATAGAAAGGTACCTATGGTCGGAAGAATCAATTTTTGTTTTTTGATCGAAATTTATAAAAAATTTAACGTATTTTATAATGGAACATACCGCAGACTCCTAAGTTTGAAACTTTTGCTGGAAATCATCCTTAAAGTTCAACATGAATTATAAAAATCGCAAAAAAAGTTATAAATAGATCAAGAATTGCTTTTTTTGATCTTTTATTTTCATCAATATCCTGAAGAGACATATCGAAAGACGAATCTGGTACAACGTCATCTTCTAACACCTGCACCTCCACCTTGATCTTCATAATCTTCATCACAATCAGCAAAACATTGTTTCTCCACTGCTTTAAATTATTTTTCTAAATCCATTATGCACTTTCACAAACTAAAACAACTTTAAATTAGCTGCATAACAACGAAAAACCACGATCTCGAAAAAACAATGATAAGAAAAGCAGCACGTATTATTCCAACTTTTTCAACATTCACAAAATTAGCTATTTAGGGGAAATCACTTGAATAAGGTACAAAAATATTTATTGTAAAAGCAACACTGTATAATGGAAGTCTAAAGAGAGGTGGAGAGCCAAGGGTAAGGCGAAAAAAGAAAAGGTAGAAGCGCAAATACAAACGCGACGCACGGACAGTACTTGTTATCTTTAACAGCTGTTTTCTCGAAAACTTGATTTATAACCATAGGTAGCTTCCCGTAGTCCAGGTCACATATATGTAATCCAAATACAAAACTTTTTTAGTTTTTTTTAAATTTAACTTAATAGTTATAACAAAACATAGAGCATATTTCTCGTAAATAAAAACAAAAAAAAAATACAAAAATAAGTCAAATAACTATTTTAAACTTTTTCTCTCAATATTTGTAGACGTCTATTGATACTGTCCACTTTATGGTTGGTTCCTTCAGTTAATTTTTGTTTTTTGTTTTCCAGAACCTTGATTTCCGTTATTAAACAATTTTTCACAATTACGAGAAAGACTTGTAATTGGTATTAAGTAAATATTATTTTCTTTTATATTATTATTATTATTTTAAGTATTAGTATTATTTACAGATAATTCCTTTTCCCTGACTTTTCGTTTTTTCTTTAAATTCCCTGAATTTTCCATGACTTTTTAGACTCATTTTATATTCCCTGACTTTTCCCGGATTTCCCGGTTTTCCCGGTCGCTACGAACCCTGTATACGTTATATATCGAATTTTATGATAACTTTCGAACTATTTTGCAACTCGATTGGTGTACACTTAGAGCTTATTTCGTAAAACAATACACATTCTTCGGCAATTCGTTTCGTTCTTTTTAATTAAATCCAAACAGCGGAACAATAAGCTGTCAGTTTGTGCGTTGGGCGATGTAAGGAAATAATCAGACTGGAGAAGCAGAAATGCAATAATCTAAAGACGAAAGAGTGAATAATGAACGAGCTGCTCTCTACCAGTTGATTTATTAAGGGGAATCCGTAAAATAAGCGGAGCTTTGTTGTAGCCGAGTTGAAGGGGCGCAACATTATTAATTGACAAAATAGGAATTTTCAAGTGCACTTGCTTCTCCTCTCTCGAGCAAGTCTTTAGAATTTGGAATGCTACAAAGAAAAGTTTTAGGTGAAAATAATGCAGCAAAATGGAATTACCTACTTACTTTAATCATTACTCTTACGATAGATGATTGAAGGAGTGTTGATTGTATTCTTATGCTCCGTGGCCAGTATTTTACCTGCCAATAGTCTGAGGGAATAAAAGTTTCATGAGTACGCGGAAAGCAATAAAATTCGTGAATTAAAAAATCCTTTTATTTAATTAATCCAAATTTTACACACAAACTTTTTTATTTTCAATTAATCACCCTGTACTTTTTGGATTCTACATAAGAACCTATACAATATATAATAATATTAATTACTAATTAAAAGTTTACTTAAAAGTGTTTAAAATCTAAAAATTATTAAGAAAATATATTTGAGTAAATTTAAGTTTAAATATTTTTACAGTAATAAGATACACATATTTTTATAGGAAATTGAACGCTGAACAAAAAATCTTTCTTATAATTTTTTCATAAATTTACTGATTTAAAAGTTATTGAAGGTTAAAATTAAACTTATATTAATTTTTTCGGTTTGTCGAAGTTAGTTTTAAGTTAGTTGACAGTTGTCAAATGTCATACAATCGTTAAAATAAAGTCTTTCTTGTAAAATAATACTAAATGTGAAAATTATTTTATTATCTCAATACAAAAATACAAAAATAGGTATTAAATAGTTTCTCAACGCCAATATTTGAAAAGTTTATATGAACATTGTACTGACCTTTTAATTTTGCCGGCAGTAAACTATAACTTAAATTCAGGCACGGACTCTACTGTAAAGTCCTCATAAAACATTTCCTTTACTTTTACTGTGAAAAACTGTCAATTTTCAAGATACATTTCGATTTATAACCTTTATAATTGTGTTTATAAAATGTAATATATATATATATATATATATATATATATATATATTAGGGTGGTCCTTAATAAGGTTATTTTCAAATTTCTTTGCTCCCAGGGGCTCAAATACTTCCAAATTGATAAAAAAAAATTCCCTGAAAATTTGAGCTCTTAATATTAACTCTAAGATAGTGCGCATTCCAATCTAAGTTTCCTATGGAAATAACATAGGAAAAATTACTTTTGTTGTTTATAATTTTATAACTTGGGAGCGAATGAATTAAAAATTATAAATCATACATATTTTTATAGAGAATTTAACGCTCTACAAAAAAGGTCTCTTATAATTTTCCATTAGTCCATTGGATTAAAAGTTATTCAACGCCAAAGTTTAATTTTCATATTATTATTAATATTATCAAGGCTTTTTTATGAGGCGCCGTTTGTGTCAAAATTAAAAGTGCTAAATAAACTTATTTTGTTTTATAAATAATTAATTATATGCTTTACCAAATATTTTTTTATAAAATTATTTTTTTATAAAATAATTTTTTAAAAAATTTTTTTTTTCTAAAAAATTTTATAAAATAATTTTTTTATAAAATTATTTTTTTATAAAATAATTTTTTTAAAAAATTGTTTTTCTATAAAATAATTATTTTTTATAAAATTATTTTTTTTATTTTTATTTTTGTTTTAAGAGAATTGATTTATTTATTTTAATTTGTTTTCAAGATAATTATTTTATTTATTTATTTTAGTTTTTAACAAGTGCTTTCTTATAAAAAAAAGTTTAAACATAAAGAATTCATGAATAAAAATAATAAATTATTATTTTCAATCGTTTCCCCAAATTGCGTCAAACAAAAGCCCAGTCCGTCATAAAATTGTATCTGGGGAGGGGCGTTCGGGTTTACTCGGGTTTACTTGAGTGTCTACAAACAAATAGAGATGGCTGTAGTAAAAATTAATTTATAAATGCGCCCGTCGTCTTTTATTAAATAATTTTTGATTGAAAAGAATTATTTTATAAAAAAATTATTTTAAAAAAATTTTTACAAAAAAAAATTATAAAAAAATAATTGTATGAAAAAATTATTTGGTAAAGCATATAGTTAATTATTTATAAAATAAAATAAGTTTATTTACCACTTTTAATTTTGACACAAACGGCGCCTCATAAAAAAGCCTTGATAATATTAATAATAATATGAAAATTAAACTTTGACGTTGAATAACTTTTAAACAAATAGACTAAAGGAAAAATTATAGGAGACCTTTTTTGTAGAGCGTTAAATTCTCTATAAAAATATGTATGATTTATATATTTCCATAGGAAACTTGGATTGGAATGCGCACTATCTTAGAGTTAATATTAAGAGCTCAAATTTTCAGGGAATTTTTTTTAATTAATTTGGAAGCATTTGAGCCCCTGGGAGCAAAGAAATTTGAAAATAACCTTATTAAGGACCACCCTAATATATATATATATATATATATATATATATATACATATTGCGTTGGTTAAGTCCTCCTCTAATAGACCATTTACATTGAATAGGTCCTCCGGCTGCGTTATATATATATATATATATATATATATATATATATATATATATGTATATATATATATAATGACATTTGACAGTTTCCCCTGTTGTTTTATAGATGGCGCTCTATACAAATTTTTGATTTAAATCATTTTAAGATAACAATAAGTATTTGTCGTAGAAAAAGTATAGCACCTCGTTTATAAACTTTTCTATACACTCATTAATTTAAGAACTCGCTCGTGCCTAAATTAAATTCTTTTATAAAATGGCGTTTATCAAACTTGATACATAATATACTTTATGGCGCCTTATTCAGGGGCTGAAGTTGGCAATAAGTAGTGGCTTTTGGGCATTTTAGTCACGGGCTGAAATTAGCTTTATTATATATTATAGAAAAGTGAGGTTTATTCCGTTGATATTTGACAGATGTCAAATGTTTAACAAATATAATTGCCTTTAAATTATTCTTTGTGTTTGTCGTAGATAAAGTATACTTACTTAGTATGCAACTCGTTTTATAAACTTATCTAGACACTCGTTTTTAATAAGCTTCGCTCCTACTTTAAACTTCAACTTTGCGACATGAAATCTGTGAAGTGCAACTTCTGCCTTCTGTGGTCAAAGTACTAAATCACACTTTAGTGCGCATTCGTAACCATTTTTTTGTAAAAATAATTGTTTAAAGAATTTCTACGTCTTTAGCTACAGCTGAAGGATGTTTCATTGCATTATATTTTATAAAATCGTATAAAATTTTACAAAAATAAAAAGAAAATGTAAAAAAAGTAATCGTACTAAATTTAAGTAAAACTAGTACCAAAATGTAATAAAAAAAATTTAATTTATCGAAATTTCTTGTTAATAATTTTTATTTTTTCAATAATACAATAAAATCACATATTTTCAAAAATTAACAATTTATTTTCATAATAATAATGATAATTTTGCAGTCAAAGTAAAAAAAATCGTTTAATTTTAACCTTAAATAACTTTTAAACCAGTGAATTTATCGAAAAATCATATGAGAGCTTTTTTGTACAGCGTTTAATTTACTATAAAAACATATATCATTGTCAGCTCTGAAGAAAAAAATAAATGTAAAACTTGTCGAAACCTCATGTTATTTAAATGGAAAATGTGTCGTCTTTGTGGCAGGGTTTAATATGAAAATTTTTTTTAATAATTTTTTTAATTATTTTTTTTAGGTTAAAAAACTGAAAATTTAGGGGGCGCTGCGAACAAAAAAACCAAGTTGGTAAATAACGGACCACCTAGTGTACATAAGTACACATTTCTTTATTATTAACTAAACTAGAAGTTAATTATATATTTTTTGCAAAACATTACACAGGGTATTTTTTATAACGTGTCCCTAATATGGACGTTTGGTTTTTAGTGAGGAAGCAACTGTCCGAAATAAATAAAAATTAAATTAAATAGTTTAAATTAGTTGTAATGTTTTTTAGATTTTAAAGCCAATAATTGTTATTATTATTAAAAAAAGAGAGAACCGTCTGAAAGATGTCGAATTTTATGATAAAAAACGAGGGCCAAGAAAGTTTCTCAATTGATCCAAATCACAGTGAATAATGAAACGGCTAATAACTGACGGAACTAATATTTAATACCATCATTACAAAAGGGTATTTCCATTGTAACGGGTGCGACACTGACACTTCATGATAATAAAGTGTTTAAAGTGCTCTTTTAGTTCCACCCTTACTTCTTAAGAAGTCCCATAAGCCAACTGAATGGCTTGTGCGGGTTAGGGGTAGGAACGGACCGCGGGCTTAAAGTCCCCTCCGAAGGACTATTTCACAATAGGACAAACACAAATAAACAGCCATACCCCTGGTGGGATTCGAACCCACGACCTCCGGCTTGTAGTCAGCAGCACTAACCACTCGTCCACCGTCGGCGATAATATCAGATATATCTAGATACGTTAATATACAAAAATAATATAAAAAAATTAGATATTTAACTCAAACAAAATGTCAATAAAAACTTGCATAGAAAACCTTTTATATAATTTTTTGTGCACAAATATTGTATACTTTATTTTCTAAAATTTTTTCAAAATGTAACGGGTGCTACATTTGAACATTTGAACTATTTAAACTTCCGTATTTATTTTTATTTATTATTTTAAGGTTATAAATTACGTCGAAATTACACTATTTGACTTCAGATATACTTTTTGTTTTGTTAAATAAAACAACTGATTTTTGTCAAGGTGAGGTAAGGTTTTGCTGCAATACCCAAAAGTTTTTTTAATGCGTACAATAATTTTCATATTATAAGACTCATAAGTCTATATACAAAGATTTCATATTAATACTAAGAGTAAAATTATTATTAAACTCCGTACAAGCAAATACACTATAAGAGAAGATGTAATGTAACATTTTCTTCTAAATGAAAATCTGAATACATTTTTTTAATTTTTAAAATGACTGATTTTGTACTTTTTAAACGACATATACAATATGTACCCTAAATTTCACATTCACTTGACCGATTGAGGCCATCTTCCCTTAATATATGCTACCAGCACTTTACTTTCCTCACCAGAACCTAAAAAATTAAGATGCTCTGTAAACAGGGGACAGAATATCGTCAGGATGCTGCAATGTCACTACTTGTACCATGCAGATCTTCCGCATGGAGGTTTTAGAGGCGGAATTACACATCCACGCGCCTTTTACAGCCAACCCCATCACCAATTTGTCTTCTTTTATTTTGTATATTTTATATAACAATAAATTTGATTTGAGGCCATATTTCCACAATACATTTGTGATTTATAGCTATGCTAGGATCCGATAGGTGGCGCTGCACAGTGGGAGGAATTTCAAAAATCGCGGACAAAATTAGGGACACATTATTTTAAGCCATTTTAAGGTTTATGCGGTGGTAAATTTATGCTAAAATATTAATATTAATAAAATGTTTTAATTATGTACACAAATTCACAAATTTGTTTTAAACAATTTGAAAAAGTTCGGTATTGTCGATCCTCCATTTTCCAATTCCAATTACGCAATATTACCTAAGCTAAAAATAGAAAAATAAACAAAAAAAACAATAACAATTAAGGAATATTCGAGCTAAATCACTTATATACATTTTTTTCGATACATCTTTTTTTTTGGAAATTTCGCATCTTTTGCTTTATTTATATCGACTACTATAGTGACTTGGTCCAAAAAACCCTATATCGATGTTAAAATAACATTTAAAAGTTGACGCAAAACCGGTTAAATCCACGTTTTTCACCTAGTCTCTAAAAATGAATTAGTCAAAAATGACTAATTTAATAGTTATTATTGGCTGCTTTTTTACTTGTACCATGGAACCATGGAATATAATGGTATCCCAAAATTTAACATCCAATTCTTATGTAAAATTGTCCCCTGAATCCGAAAATGCCATAAAAAATTATGAAAGTGGAGCAGTTTTTAAAATATAGTCAATTCCATATTAAATGAAAAATTGACTATATCTCAAAAACTGTTTTACTTTTTTAACTTTTGACGATATTTTCGGATTCAGGGGACAATATAAGATTTATCAATAATATCCAGGTTTTCGGTTAGATACTTTAAAAGTTTGTTGTGTTTTTCTTTGTCATTAACATTTTTAATAAGTTCATACAACTCCTTATTAGTCGTTGATGGCATTTCTACATAAAAAGAAGGAAGTTATTCAAATAAACATGTAATATTTATTAATATTAATAATATTAATATTATAACTTACCAAATATTATTATAAAGCGTTAATAAACACAAAAACACGATGAGATTGTATGTATGATTGACTTTTACTGGAAACTGACGTTTTAGAACTAGCAAAAGGCAACTATGATGACTTATAAATATTCGACTAATATGATAAATTCATGGACATATTTCATATTCTGCTGACCAAACAGGCAAAAAAAGGCAGCTTAATTCTTTTGACTTTAAAAAAAGAAAATTTGATGAACGTTCTGGTACCAAATACTTTGCGTCACACCAAGGCACACCTAACGAAATATCTTGTGGTTTGTAAAAGATTTATCTACTTTTAAAGGCGATGGTAAAAGGTTTATAAAAACCGTATTTATGGTAAAATTTGTAATTTTAGACTTTTATATGAAAGAACAACGATAAGGAATGTAGTAAAATATACCATCATTTCCTTTCATTAATTCGCAAAACAAAAATGGGCTTAAAAAACTTACATACAATTTGCTCTAAAAAACCGACACGAACAATGTGACTTTTTAAGCAAGTTTAAGCGGGCATTTTATCATAAAAAAATATATTTCTTTTAAAATCATAATCTCTGTGCTTTCTTTTTTTATAACTCGTAATTTAAAATTTACTATCTTGATTTTTACAAAATAGGGTTTTGTCCGCGATTTTTGAAATTCCTCCCAGTGTGCGCTGTGGGCCAGTTATTAAAAAAATTATATTAAGGAATTAATCCCGGCGCATTCGCCATTTTTGCAACAAGGGCGTGAATAATAAATAATAAATCATAAAATAAATGTAAATGATGGGATTACCAGAACAATATTTTTTTTCTACAACAAAAAAATACAATTTAACTTTTTAATAACAAGAGCTTAACAACCTGCGAAAAAAATGGACGGGAGAAGATTAATGATCGACTTGTCACGCAGAATGTTTATAATCATCTGTTTCCATATAAAAATGAAAAACCCTCTGGAAAAGTGTATAAATTTGCGGGACACAAAGATTACAAAGCATTTTCTTGGCACTTTTTACATCACCGGCTATTGAAAGCTAACTATACTCAATTTTCGGGGTCTATTCAAGGTCGCTTCGCCCACATTTGATCAAATTACCTCCACTTAATAATCATTAATTAAAAGATTTGTTCAAGTAGTAATTAACAAAAAAAGAAAGTGTTTGAACATTTTTTTCCTTTACTAATGATATACTGATATATCAAAAGCGCCCTTTTTAGAAAATAATAAAAATGTTTGGTATGTAAAAAAGAAAAAACACAATTCTTGATATTATTGTTGACTGATTAAGAAACAGAACTGTCAACAACAACTTTGTTAAATTTAAATTTAAAAATTCCAAAAACACTTTATGTATATAAATATACACAGCGGTTGTTATAAAAACAAACCTAATAACAGATGTTTGATATGCTTATATATTTATATATACACACATGATCAAAATTGTTGCAAATTTTTGTATTTTAATTTTCGCTTTGTATAACGTTCTGTTTTTTGTTGTTTTGGAATAAATTTTCATTTAATTGTTATAATACGTAAAATAAAGAAAATTTAATATATTATTATTATTATTATTATTAGTATTTTTGTAGGAAATAATAAAAATAAAATTTTCGGAACCAATCATCCTCCTCGAAGACGATAGTTCCGACGAGGATGATGACTTTGACGACAGTATTTAGATAAATAATTTATTGACAATACAATTCATTATAATTAGAACCAATAAAATGCCAGTATTCCATGGTTACGCATTTTATCACAGCGACAATATTTTTATCACCTTGTTTACACGTTACTAAGGATTTTGACACTTTTCTTGATTTGACATTTGTTGACATTTAAATCCTGTGTTTGTTATATCATTAAAATAATGAATTATAAACTCGAAAAGATCGATGGGTTGTTGTAAACGATAATGAAATTAAGGTGAGTTTGAATAAATAAGGTTTATTAAAGTCTTTTTATATTTTAAAGCACATTTTAATTTTAAATGTCAAACTGACAATTTTTTTAATCCTAAAATTCATTATATTCTCACTAAATATAACTCGTGGTATGATTAATAATCGATAATATTTACTCATTGAAACCGAAACAGCACATTTCACTCGTCCTGCGGACTCGTGAAATCTGCAGCTCGGTTTCAATTCGAAAATATCATCGATGATAATCATACCACTTGTTATATTATGGGTTACAATAAAATACATAGTGTACATTACAATTATAAACAATTTTGAGAAAATAATCACCTTCATTCTATAAATAAAATTTATATTTAAAATGTTTTTTCACCTAAATCGTTTCTGTTAATAAATTTTTTTCACTTTTTGAAAATTATATTTAGTTTTATTTTTAATATTTCCTACAAAAATATATACTTTAATATATTAAATTTTCTTTATATATTTTACGTATTATAACTATTAAATGAAAATTTATTCCAAAACAACAAAAAACAGAATGTTATACAAAGCGAAAATTAAAATACAGAAATATGCAACAATTTTGATCATGTGTGTATATTAGGGTATCCCAAAAAAAAAGAATATATTTTTTTTTCTTCTCTCTTGTAAAAATCTGTTAGTTTATCATGCTGTGAGAGCCCTTTCAAAATATCAGCTCGATTAAAAATTTTGTAGGGGTCGCTCAAGATTTTTAAAAATTTTCAAAATGGTCAAAAATTGAATTTTTGTTTTATTTTAATTCTTTTTCTCGTCTCGATATTATTTTTTAGGTTGAAAATAATAAAAATTCTGTAAATTTCAAATCAATATTTTGATTTCTAAAGGTCGCTAAAAGTTCGTTGATATTTATATTCAGAGGTCGCTCGAAAACATTCAAAATACTCTACTTTGAAAGTTAAAAAAATCTTGAGCGACCTTTAGAAATTAAAATATTGATTTGAAATTTTCAGAATCATTATAATTTTTAATTTAAAAAATAATATCGGAAAGAGAAAAAAAATTAAAATAAAAAAAATCCAATTTTTGACGATTTTGGTAATTTTTAAAAATCTTGAGCGACCCCTAAAATTTTTTTAATGGTGCTGATCTTTTGACAGGGCTCTTAAAACATGACAAACCAACATATTTTCACAAGAGACGAGAAGAAAAAAAATATTCTTTTTTTTTTGGGACACCCTAGTGTATATAGGTTTCCACGGGCGTTATATGTATTGGTGGTTTTTTGGGATCTGCTCCGTGTTGTCGGTTTTTGGTTCTTAAAAGAACCGTATGTCTGACGACGTTTCGGTACAATCTCATGTACCATCTTCAGTAAAGTGACCAGATTCTGTCAAAAACTAGAGGGACATTTTTTATGAAATTACCTTAATTATAAAATTGACACAATGATACAATGCAAATTGTAAATTTGACATTACTCAATTATTGTTGATTGTGTCATTTTTGTAATTAAGCTTAATTTACACAAAATGTCCTGCTAATTTTTGACAGAATCTGGTCACTTTAATCTTCAGGTCTTATCTCGCTCGCAAGCTTCGCTCGTGCTTAATAAAACTTGTAACTAAAATGGCGTTTATAAAACTTGATACATAATATACAGGGTGTTATGTAATTAATGTTATATATTAAAATGGGTTGTTCCTTAGGGTCCATAAAGAAGCACCTGAAACTTTTTTTTTCTAAATTCCAAAGTCTAAAAATAATTTATAATAATCTTTATCCTACCAAAAAGTACGCCACTGATCGACTAGGAACTTTAGGTTAATCTGGTGGATTTATTATGTTATGGTTGGTAACAACAGTGATTCCAAAATCTCTCAAAAAAGTTGACAAAAATTTAGCTTAATTACAAAATTGACAAAATTAACAATGCAAATTGTCAATTTGGCGTTTTTATTAATTGTTGGTTATTTCATTTTTGTACTGAAGGTAAATTCAAACAAAATCTGACAACTTTTATGACAGAATCTAGTGCATTTCTTTTAAGTTTTAGGTTATGTTTTCAAATTGTAAATATCTTAACTAAGGGAAGTGCTTTTGGATTTATTTACACAAATTAAATGTTTAAAGTTTAACCTATGAACTGGTCCCAATTTCATCTGAGTAAACAGAGAAAAAAACTGATGAAAAAATTAATTTTGTGGTTATGGATTTCAAATTTCAAAGGTACTAAATTTTCTAATCATTGCTTAAGCTAATAGCTGGATCAGTAAATAAATACAGAAGGGTATTAGAGCTTTAAGGGCATAAAACTTTTGTATTTATTGAGTTTTTATTTATTTTTTGCAAGAAAAATTTTTAGTAGGTAACAATTTTTTACATCTGGAAACGCATAGCTACTTTGTTGGTTGGTATCTATGTACTCACAAAATACAGGTGTGCAGAGATAAACAAGTGTGTAACCAGTGGCGTATCACAAAAAATATAAAAAACTTCTAATGCATATTTTTTCTTTATCTTTGGAAAAATGTTTTTTTAAATATTTTTCCTTTATTCCTTATGTCAAAAGGTATTCAGTATTTTAATATATAACATTAATTACATAACACCCTGTACTATTATCTACTCTTACATTAACGAGCTGTAAATTTATGGCGTTTTAGTCACGGACTGAAGTTAACAATAGTGGATTTTGGGCATTTTAGTCACGGGCTGAAGTTAGCCTTATTATAAATTGCGAAAGAGTAAGGCTAAATTCGCCAATATCAAGAATTTATGAATTAAGATTGGCTTTAAATTCTAATTTCTGTTCGTCGTAGATAAAGTATAGTAGGTATGCAACTTGTTTTATAAACTTCTCTAGACACTATTTTTATTAAACACTCGCTCGTAAGCTTCGATCGTGCCTAATAAAACTCGTAACTAAAATAACGTTTATAAAAATTGATACATAATATATCTACCATTAAGAACAGTTATTAGTACCTACCCGGCATATAAAAGTCACAACGGCCCTTTTATAATCTTTAAATCGTGTGATTTGTTAAATGAAATATGCCTAAATTAAAAATCGACTGCATGTTGCTTCATAATCGACTGGTTGGTACGTGTGACAGCTTCCAAATTAAAGCAACTTTTGGAAAAAGATGCGAGCAAACACCATCAGGGAAATGAATGTGTTGTATTCCTTTTGAACAAAAAATTCGCGATTTATCGTTGACGTTTACAGAAAATGATGAACATTTTATCATATTAAATTTGTAGGCACGCTCATAATGGCCGTGCAACATACTTTCTTTAAAATTTTACATTTCAAAATAACAGTAATGTAATTAAAGTGAAAAATAACTTTACTCAAATCCGTTAGTTTTACAATAGTATAGTAAAAAAAGTATATATATTGCATTCTTTCTTCAGCATACTATTCTGTCTTTCATTTATAATTTATAAATTATAAATGTAATTTTTTTTCAAGCGTACCATAATTGTCATATTATAACACTCATAAGTATATAGAAAGACTTATATTTATACTAGTTCAAATGTCAAATTATTATTATTCTTAAATTCCGTACAGAAATAAAGCTAAAATGTTATCATGTTAGTTGAACCTAACCTTACAACGATGTGACATAATCTTAAAAAGTATTTTTTCTACTCCCACCTTTAAAACGCCCTTTATCGTACATGTTTCCATGACACTAAGTGACCTTTTAAATACACATTGACAAGTTGTGGCTTTATGGCGCTTTAGTTACGGGCTGAAGTTAGCAACAGGTTTTTAGTCACGGGCGTTAAAATAAAGTGCCTTTCTTGTAAAATAATACTAAATGTGAAAATTATTTTATTATCTCAATACAAAAATACAAAAGTATTAAATAGTTTCCGAGATAGTTTCTCAACGCCAATATTTGAAAAGTTTATATGAACATTGTACTGACCTTTTAATTTCGCCGGCAGTAAACTATAACTTAAATTCGGGCACGGACTCCACTGTAAAGTCCTCATAAAACATTTTCTTTACTTTTACTGTGAAAAACTGTCAATTTTTAAGAAATACATTTCGATTTATGACCTTTATAATCTGTGTTTATAGAATGTAAAAATGTAACATTTGACGGTGACACACAGATTCCCCTATTGTTTCATAGATGGCGCTCTATACAAACTTTTGATTTAAATCATTTTAAGATAATAATAAGTTTTTGTCGTAGAAAAAGTATAGTATGCACCTCGTTTATAAACCTTTCTATCCACTCATTAATTTAAGCACTCACTGGCAAACTCGCTCGTGCCTAAATTAAATTCGTGTATAAAATGGCGTTTATAAAACTTGATACATAATATACTATTAAGTGCTAGGAAAAAAAGCGACAGCTTATTGATTGCCTCGCACACAATCTACTAAATAAATGTATGCTCGGCAATAATATGTGCTTTCTCCGCCTGGTCTATAATTTATTATAACATTATTATATTGACTTTTTTTTTAATCGACCTATCTTTTTGTTTACAGAAGCAAATACACTATTAGAGAAGACCGCAGTGGATATAAAGTATTCATGTGGCTGGTTATTAGGGGATTTTCCACATCAGACATCGGAACGTATAATTGCGTTTCCACTAATTCCCTTGGAAGAGCAGAAGGAACCCTTCGACTATACGGTAAGCAATAAAACAATGTAAAGACATAAAATATTTATCATCGATGTTTACAATATTTACTATGTATATGGGTCATTTTCAAGAAACACCCGCTTTTAGGAAATTGAAGATCAAATTTTTTTTGCTTAAATTGACTTTTGGTTGGATTTTTTATAAATGTTTAGAGTTTTGTTTACTTACATTTAAGACAGGCAGTGCACTTTTTAATATTTTTTTACGTTTTTTTCAGAAAAATGTGTTTAGCTAGCTTTATATATCTCCACTGTGTTACCAATTTGAAACCCAATAAAAAAAGTTGTTATAAAAATAATTTAAAATAAAATGTACTTAGTTCACAAACTTTTGACTCCAATTTTTTGTTTTATTTTTTATTAAAAATTGTATGTTTTTTTTTAAATATGTATGTTCGTTAAGTTACTTTTACAAAGAAAACATTTCGATTCTTTGTTAAAAAAACAATACCATTAATATTTTCTTTTAGTCACTGTTTTAGTGAGTTTAACTCTAATTTACACGTATTATTAAGTGATAGTGTATAAAAATCATTTTAAGTATTTTTTTTAACAAAGACTAAAAAGAGTAACGAAATAGACATTGGTATTACAATGGACTGGGGTACACAAAGATAACGTAAAAAAGAAACTATATAGGGTGGTACGATTTTAGAGTAATGCATAAACAAAATCCCTTGTAGTGGTGCACACTTGCAGAATAACAACTTAGATTTCTAAATTGTAGACACCCTTTTTTCTTTGACTATAAGCTGGTGAAGGTCCCTTTTAGTACTTGTATATTGCGTGGAATTTTCCCTTAGATGTAATCTATATCATGAGTTGTAATCACCAATAATTTTAAATTGGTTTATCATACACTACTTTTAATAAAAGCGACGGTAAATATCCACTTTGTTGTCGAAAAATTCCATTGCGTTACCATAAGGTAACATAATGGACTCGGTAACGCAGTAGAAAAAGTTTTGTGAAACCATATTTAAAAAATAATAATAGGACATTACAGTCATTAATTAATCTCAATGAGCGTTAGTGCCCTAAAATAAACATAAACATGAAAAATAGTATTTTTTCTTACCTTATTTTTAATATTTTTTTGAGTAACTTAGCGGACAAACTATTATTACATTTGCGTTACCCGCACCTGTTTCAACCGATATCATCTTCCTGATTAAATAAATAAATTCAGCTGGGTAATGTGTACGTCCGAACATCATTTATTGACCACGTGAGTGCCAAAAAAGTTGCCATATATATGTTTTTTTTTTAATATTCTATCGGTAACGCGACGGAAGTAACGCAACGGAAAAAATGTCTGGGACATGAGTCAAATTTAAAAGAAGTAGACTAAAATTAATTATTTTATATATAAATTGTTTACTGTATTAACTAAGGACGTTATGGATTGTTATAAATAGGGGCAACCATATTATGCGGGCGCATAATCGCATATTTTTTCAAAAGTGCAGCTATTATCAATTTTTGAACACTTTGGTTGTTATGAGTCCAGTATGCATCATTTCCAGTCCGCATAATTTCGCATAATTCGATGTCGGTCACCGCATATTGCATTTCCGCATATTATGCGCATAATATCACATATTGTCGCATAATTTACGCTTTTTCTGGTTTCCATTTGGCCAAAATCACTTTTAATGCACAGTACATTTCGAAAAAACCAAAACTAGTCTTAATGAGGTACCTGGGGAGACAGAAAAAAATTCTGCAAAGAATGAAAGATGTTTGCACCTCCTGCTGTGACTAACTGAAAAAAATGTTGCAGGAGGATACTGCGAAGGACTTCTTTGAGTCCTCTCGTTTTTTGTTTGACTCCTGTAAGTTGACTGATCCTCTTTTAGCTGAAAGTGTTATTGCAGCAAAAGAAAAAATAAGTCTATTGTCTTCCCATCATCAAATTTTGTAGTGTTACACTCTATTTTAGCAGATGCAGTCAAAGAAAATTCTAAAGATAAATCTAAAAAAGGTGAGAAAGAGGATCTGGTGCTTTGTGCATTTATTTCTATGATTAGGGAATATGTAAATTTCGTGATACCCTGTGTGCAAGTGTTCCATGTGTCTGTTTCAAATGTGGACACTGAGAGAGGCTTTAGTGCTTATGGAGACATATTTTCCTCCAGGAGGACTACTCTCACAAAGTATAAAGTTGAGGCAATGATGTGCATGTATTTTGGCAGCAAGTTGGAAATGGAGCACTTTAATTGTGATGGAGATGTAGTAGATAACTTATCTACTATCTAAGATAAGGATGAATCAATGCTTGACTTAAATGACAATGTGATGTGAGTGTGGTGAATAGTCTATTGTGACTGTAATGTAACATTACTAATGTTGTAATTGTTATCTTAGATAACTTATCTATGTTATGTATGTAACATAATTTATGTTTATGTTGACTTTTAAAGATTTGACTAGTCTGCTCTTTTACAAAATACTATATGGAAAATAAAATACTACTTAGTTTAACTATCACTCACTTGTTTTATGTGTGTGACCTGCAGTTCCCTATTCAGATTTTTTTTTAAATGAAAATTATGCATTCTTAACTCACTATTTCCCTCCAAATCTATAAAGTACACATACTTTTCGCTTATTTCTTGATTTCTGCCCGAATAATTTCGCATAATTCCTTATTTTTGCCCGCATAATATGCGCATATTTTTCCAATTTTGCCCGCATAAAATGGCACAATTCCTGCGCATAATTTGGAGTTTTCAAACGCATAATTTAGTTGCCCCTAGTTATAAAGCAACACAAAGTTCTGGTTATTCGATTTTAAAAAAATAACATGTACATATGTAAGTTTTATAAAAGGCTAATGGGACATGCGAAAATGTGTGTTTCACAAGTTTAAAAATTAAAAAAAAAATATTCTGAGACAACTAAAGAAACATTTTCTGAAATAGTTTACTAAGGGCTTGTTAGGCTTTCACTTGGTTTTTAAATCAATAAGATCCGATTATTTATAACAAAGTTATTGGAATTCAAACTTACGTACAGCGATTTTTTGAAAACGACCCATATAGTAAGCCTATTTAGCCAACCCCAGGGTAGCTTGTCTATTTTTTTAACGTTTTTGATGTTTGTTGTAAATTTTGACAAATGTGTCCACTTTGACATTTAAGAAAACATACCGAAATCTACCACCAAACAACCATGCAAAAAATGTACCCAAACAGTACTTTAAGAATGGACCATTTATCTCCCACAAAAAACGATTGCCTGAAAAGACAAAAACATTTTCAAGAATACCAAATAGTGTACAGGGACACACTCTCGGGAAGAATGGTACACAAAGGAGGAAAACCATTCTTCAATAATGTACCACCAATCCAATTACATGAAAAACCTAGGACAAACAAAGAAGAAATAAAAATGGTTAAAATAAACCTGCCTACGCTGGGCTTGGAGCAAGCAATACTCGAAAAAAAATCCAAATATCCAAAAACTTTCGAAAAAGCACCAGAAAAAATCAAACCGCGTAAAACAATAAACCCTTTTACAGCAAAAAACGCCAGCTTATCGCATATCGGCCCAACGCATTCAAAAAAAGCAATACAAACAAAATTTTCCACGAACAGCATTGGTGAACAGGTTGATTTTCTCAAAGACACTCACGAAAAAATCAAGGAGGCATCCAAGCAGCTCAAGGAAATGCAGAAACACATGGAAAGAAGAAAATACCGGTCGACGGCTCCACTTTGGAGAATAAAATCTGGAAGGCGCAAGAAGAATATTTTTTCCAATGCCAAAGAAGATATTATAAACATGAAGCATAAATACAAATCTGTTGATGATTATTTTAACAAAGCAGATGACCCTGCTATTGAAAAAAGTATACCTCTAGAAACACCCAAAGCGGGAATAAACGTACTTTTAGAGAATGATTCATATGAAAACTCCAGCTCCACATCAGGCACATTTAAAACACGTAGTAATTTTGAGGCCAGATACATAAACGAAATCAAAATTGAAGAAAAGGAAAAATCTTTGGACGAAATATCGTGTTTAGAACCGGACCCTCCAACAGAACATGACGACTCTCTAATGAACACACTAAAATCAATCAAAACAGAGTTGGAAAGCATTGCCCAGCCTACCGCGCCAACACTACCAAACCTAAAAATAACCAAATTCACAGACACTGGAAATTATTTCAAAAAAGCCACCCCGACAAGTGTAACACTGAAAAAAATCGACGAAATCACCAAAAGTATGCTTGATGTTGACAGGCTCTGTAAGGACATCGACAATATAAAATCGAAGAATGTTTATTTGACCGATTCGTACACCATACAAACAGATTCGTCACAATCTAGTAATCTATGTTCTCAGGATGAAATACAAAACGTTATAAGCGGTTCGTCATTTTTGTCAAAAGAGTTCAACCAAAACCCGAAGAGTCCTAAATTTTCACTGGACATGTTTAAAACTATTAAGGACAAAAAATATCCGGAGCTGACAAAAAAATTTTCATTGTAGTTGTTTTGTAATGATCTGCTGATGTCAAAGAATATTTTATTTAATAAAAGCAATAAATTAACAATGACTATTACAATGTTTGTTATACTTTTTTTATTTATATAGTGTTTTATTTATTGCAGAGATTAAAGTAGGCCCTGGTGGACCTCATGACAACCATGTTACCATTGTGGGAGGTAAGTTATAAACATTAATTATAATTAATGGTTAATAATCTTCTTGAAAAATAAGATTGTAGGACCTACAATGTAGATATTTATTTTCTAGTAATTTAAATTACGTTATTATCCTTTTTTATGATAAATTTAATAATTTACATACAAGGTGTCCCTAAACTTAGTACCATAAATTTAGGAGCAGATTAAGCAAGTCAAAATAAGACGAAAATCTAAATAAATATTTTTCATAATTACGTATGTTTAAAAGATACAGGGTGATAAAGTGTTACTTATCATATCAGTTTTTTAATATAACTTCTACTATGGTAGACTTAAAAAGGTGATATTTTGCGAATAGTCACTTACTATCAAAACACATTCACACATAATTACAGTTGTTCGAGTGAACACAGTGTCGTAGAAACAAGGGTTGCTTAAGCTTATTGTCGCATACAAACTTTGAGGTTAGGTTTTTATACCATTTGATGCAATTTGTCGATTACTCAGTTCGGCTACTATTAAAAAGGTGTACCTCTCAAACTTTGATAAAATAAACCGTTTCCGAGATATTCGAGATTACAATAATTGTTATATCGCATTCAAGGACTAAGGTATATGATAACAAATTTTTTAATTGAAAAAACTACATTTTTTTTATAATGTGAAGGTTAGGGCAAAAAGTCCCGAGGCTCATGGAATGCCCTTTTTAGTTTTTTAAATTTAAATAAAAATTTGTTATCATAACCTTTTAATCCTTTTAAATAATGCTATATAACAATTATTGTAATCTCGAATATATCGGAAACGGTTTATTTTATCGAAGTTTGAGAAGTACACCTTTTTAATGGTAGCCGAACTGTGTAATCTAAAAATTGCATCAAATGTTATAAAAACCTAACCTCAATAAGCTTACAGCAACGCCCGTTTCTACGACACTGTGTTCACTCAAACAATTATAATTATGTGTGAATATGTGTTTTGGTATTAAGTGACTGTTCGCAAAATATTACCTTTCCAAGACAAATAGTAGAGGTTATATTAAAAAAAACTAAAATGATAAGTACCACTTTATCACCCTGTATCTTGGAAATATAATTAGGAAAAATATTTATTTGGGTTTTCGTTCCATTTTGACTTTTTTCCTAAATTTATGCCAATAAGTTTATATAGATATTTTTTTTTGTATTATTAGAAACTTCGCTTTGGTATAACATTTCTCCATAAAGACCATTTTCATCTTTCTATGTGTAATTTTACTTCATAAATTTAAACTAAACAAAAGATAATAAAGTTGAAATTCCACTAAACGTATGCAAACGTTAACGGCACAATAAAATAAAATGTCCCAACATATCGTTCTTCTCTATTTATGGGAAAATTCACCGTCAGGCTTTTTATTTTTGTTAATTTCTGCTGCTTTAAGCAAATTTAAATTGCTATTTTACGGTTTAAGTGTTAATGCAGGTATATTTAAATAAGCTTTTTACGTTAATTTCTGTATAGATATATTTCATTATTTCATGTATTACTATTAACATATACGTGCAGTATACTGTTCCTATAGGAAAAGATACCCAAGATCTATATGTCATTTTAACTAAATTTTACAATCCGCTATAAGGGGCAAAATTGTTTGCATTATTAATTTACTCGAATTTACTTAATAATTATATAAAATCAGCCAAAGAATTTTTTTTTTCTCCCGAGCAAGTTAATATACAGCAATAAGAGACAAACATTTTTATAGGAAATTGAACGCTGTACAAAAAAGCTTTCCTATGATGTTTTCATAAATTCACTGATTTAAAAGTTATTTAAGGTTAAAGTTAAACTTATAGTAATTTTTTGATTTTTTTACTTTTATTTTTGAAAATATGTGATTTTATATTATTGTTAAAAAAATAAAAATTATTGAAAAGAGATTCCGATAAATTCAATTTCTTTTATTAAACAAATCAGGTACTAGTTTTACCCAATTTTAGTACGATTACTTTTTAACATAATCTTTATATTTCTGTGAAATTCTACAAAATGTTATACGATTTTATAAAATATTATACAATAAAAAGTTTTCCTTCAGCTGATCAGTACAGCTAATGACCTAGAAATTTTTTTAACAATTATTTTTACGACAAAATAAAATTCGTAGATAAGCATACGTTGTCTTGAGTATGAGATGCAGACATTTCCGCTACACCAATTATCCTTTTCAAATAAGTTAAATGTATTTTTCTACTCCCACCTTTAAAACGCCCTTTATCGTACATGTTTCCATGACACTAAGTGACCTTTTAAATACACATTGACAAGTTGTGGCTGTATGGCGCTTTAGTCACGGGCTGAAATTAGCAACAGGTTTTTAATCACGGGCTGAAGTTAGTTTTAAGTTAGTTGACAGTAACTGTTGTCAAATGTCATACAATCGTTAAAATAAAGTGCCTTTCTTGTAAAATAATACTAAATGTAAAAATTATTTTAGTATCTCAATACAAAAATACAAAAGTTTTAAATAGTTTCTCAACGCCAATATTTGAAAAGTTTATATGAACATTGTACTGATCTTTAAATTTCGCCGGCAGTAAACTATAACTTAAATTCGGGCACGGACTCGACTGTAAAGTCCTCATAAAACATTTTCTTTAATTTATTTATTAAAAACTGTCAATTTTCAAAAAATACATTTCGATTTATAACCTTTATAATCTGTGTTTATAAAATACAAAAATGGGACATTTGACGGCGCCACACAGATTCCCCTATTGTTTCATAGATGGCGCTCTATACAAATTTTTGATTTAAATCATTTTAAGATAATAATAAGTATTTGTCGTAGAAAAAGTATAGTATGCTCCTCGTTTATAAACTTTTCTATACACTCATTAATTTAGGCACTCGCTGGCAAGCTCGCTCGTGCCTAAATTAAATTCGTGTATAAAATGGCGTTTATCAAACTTGATACATAATATAATATTATCTACTCCCACCTTTAAAACGACCATTATCGTACATGTTTCCATGACACTAAGTGACCTTTTAAATACACATTGACAAGTTATGGTTTTACGGCGTTTTAGTCACGGGATGAAGTTAGCAACAGTTTTTTAGTCACGGGCTGAAGTTAGTTTTAAGTTAGTTGACAGTTGTCAAATGTCATACAATCGTTAAAATAAAGTGCCTTTCTTGTAAAATAATACTAAATGTAAAAATTATTTTATTATCTCAATACAAAAATACAAAAGTTTTAAATAGTTTCTCAACGCCAATATTTGAAAAGTTTATATGAACATTGTACTGATCTTTAAATTTCGCCGGCAGTAAACTATAACTTAAATTCGGGCACGGACTCGACTGTAAAGTCCTCATAAAACATTTTCTTTAATTTATTTATTAAAAACTGTCAATTTTCAAAAAATACATTTCGATTTATAACCTTTATAATCTGTGTTTATAAAATACAAAAATGGGACATTTGACGGCGCCACACAGATTCCCCTATTGTTTCATAGATGGCGCTCTATACAAATTTTTGATTTAAATCATTTTAAGATAATAATAAGTATTTGTCGTAGAAAAAGTATAGTATGCTCCTCGTTTATAAACTTTTCTATACACTCATTAATTTAAGCACTCGCTGGCAAGCTCGCTCGTGCCTAAATTAAATTCGTGTATAAAATGGCGTTTATCAAACTTGATACATAATATAATATTATCTACTCCCACCTTTAAAACGACCATTATCGTACATGTTTCCATGACACTAAGTGACCTTTTAAATACACATTGACAAGTTATGGTTTTACGGCGTTTTAGTCACGGGATGAAGTTAGCAACAGTTTTTTAGTCACGGGCTGAAGTTAGTTTTAAGTTAGTTGACAGTTGTCAAATGTCATACAATCGTTAAAATAAAGTGCCTTTCTTGTAAAATAATACTAAATGTGAAAATTATTTTATTATTTCAATAAAAAAATACAAAAGTATTAAATAGTTTCTCAACGCCAATATTTAAAAAGTTTATATAAACGGCAAACTAAAAGTTAAATTCGGGCACGGACTCCACTGTAAAGTGCTCATAAAACATTTTCTTTACTTTTACTGTAAAAAACTGTCCATTTTCAAGAAAAACATTTCGATTTATAACCTTTATAATCTGTGTTTATAAAATATAAAAATTTGACATTTGACGGTGACACACAGATTCCCCTATTGTTTCATAGATGGCGCTTTATAAAAATATTTTAAGATAATAATAAGTACTTGTCGTAGAAAAAGTATAGTATGCACCTCGTTTATAAACTTTTCTATACACTCATTAATTTAAGAACTCGCTCGTGCCTAAATTAAATTCGAGTAAAAATGGCGTTTATCAAACTTGATACATAATATACTATTATCTACTTCTACATTGACGAGCTGTGACTTTATGGCACTTTAGTCACGGGCTGAAATTGGCAATAAGTAGTGGCTTTTGGGCATTTTAGTCTCGGGCTGAAATTAGCTTTATTATATATTAGGGAAAAGTGAGGTTAATTCCGTTGACATTTGACAGATGTCAACAAATATAATTGGCTTTAAATTCTTTTTTGTTTTCGTCGTAGATAAAGTATACTTAGTATGCAACTCGTTTTATAAACTTATCTAGATACTCGTTTTTAATAAGCTTTGCTCGTGCCTAATAAAACTCGTAACTAAATGGAGTTTATAAAACTTGATACATAATACCTATACTATTATAATATCTTTTATATAATTATGCCACATATATAAGAGATGCCACATATATAAGAGATGCCACAGACGATGGGTGATTGACCTAGTTCAAACTTCAACTTTGCGACACGAAACCTTTGAAGTGCAACTTCTGCCTTCTGTGGTCAAAGTACTAAATCATACTTTAGTGCGCATGCATAACTACAAATTTTATTTCTTCATAAGAATTTCTACGTCATTAGCTACATTAGCTACAGCTGAAATTTTTCATTGTATAATATTTTGTAAAATCGTATAAAATTTTGTAAAATTTTACAGAAATAAAAAGATTATGCAAAAAAGTAATTTTATATTATAGGAATCTCTTGTCAATAATTTTTACTTATCTCTTTTCAATAATTTTTACTTTTTCAATAATACAATAAAATATTTTTAAAAATTAACAATTTATTTTCATACACATAAAAAAATCTAACATAGAAGAACATCGCTGTCATTGAATGCATTAAAATTGAAGCAATCTGCTCAATTATATTAATTACTATTAAACGAAAATAGGGAAACATTTTGCCTAAATGTCATTATTGCGTTAAATGTGGTAACGTTATTAAATAAATCAAATTAGTAGGTATTTAATGCAATAAGATTCTAACATAAAATGAAAATAAATATCAATATATATATAATGTTTATAAACATCAATAGATTTAGGAGCGATAACTTTTGTTGTTAATTTAAAAACAGTAAGCGATTATAAACCAAGTGCTAACTACCTATTGGTATTATAGAAACTGTTATTCAGGAATACGGATTACAAGATCCCATTGGTTTAATTGCTCACCCATTCATGATATGCTAGCGTTTTTTCTGTGTAAAAATAATAATAATTTTGCAGTCAAATAACTTTTAAACCAGTGAATTTATCGAAAAATCATAAGAGAGTTTTTTTGTACAGGGTGATCCCCTATAATGTCGCCCCCCTCTAACTTTTTTATTTTAAGTGTCCCAAAAAATTTAAAAGTGTGGTTATGTAGGTACTGAAAAATATTTTTTTTTACTTATAAAGAAAATTGGAAAATTGTTCAAAATACAGGAAAAAAAAGTTTATTTTTTTTCAATGGATCACCCTATATATGTATTTATTTTTAGATTCCTTGTAAAATTCTAAGCATATTTCATATAACATACCATATACTTTAATTCAACCGTTTCTCAAATATATAATATTTAAATTATGTTTAAGATAATAAGTAGAAATAGTTTGTGTTTCTCTGTCTGAGTACCACATTTTTACTTATTTAACAAGACATATTGACATAATGTCACTATAGTAATTTATTTTCAATAAAAATTTTGTTATACTGAGGCTTCTTGATTTCTAACATTTCGAATGCGAATATTTCAGAAACGGTTGAATTTAGGTATATGGTTTGTTATATGAATTATTTTTTAAACAATAATATCCTGACACTTGCTGGCCTATACATACAGCCCGTTCAGAGTAAAACCGAATATTGGGAAAAGTATCGGGCGTGGCCTCGCCTCCCTCCAACGCGCGTCACAGTAGCTTGTGTGACGACATGACGAAAGGTCGAGCAGGTAAGACGACCTTAAAAATTGAATGATAATAATGCAAAAAATCTAACTAGCGATTTGTTTAGCTACTGTATCGCGCGTTGGAGGGAGGCTAAGCCACGCCCTATACGTTTCCCTATATTCGGTTTTACTCTAAACGGGCTGTATATGAAGCAGTAATATTCATTAAAAAAAATGAGGACTTGTTTAAGAGTCAAGATCATATTTACAGACTGTAAATTAAAATACAAGATACAAGCAAAACCTAACAACAGAGGTTTTCCCTATCTACAAAAAAATGTTTCAGGATTGACCGACAATTCAATCTTTTGATTTATGGAAATGTTTTTGTATTAATTAATTTCTCTTTTTTTGACATGTTATACACTATTGTATTATGGTATTTTTTGAACAAATAAACGGTATTATTATTATTAATGATTATTATTATTATTATTATTATTATTATTATGCTCAAAATCTTACAAGAAATAGAAAAATAAATTCATATGGTCCATTGAAAAAAAATATTTATCAATTTTTAATTTTTTTTATACATAGAAAAAAGTATATTTTAGTTCCTACATAACCACACTTTTAAATTTTTTGAGACACTTAAAATAAAAAAGTTAAAGGGAGGCGACATTATAGGGGATCACCCTGTGCAGCGTTTAATTTCCTATAAGTGAAAATTTCAACTTTGAAAGTTTCAAACTTGAAATATTTCATATAGTTGGAAAAGTAAAATTTTTAAAAATTTCAAATGAAATTTTCAATTCGAAAATTTCAACATTGCCTGTGAAACTTTCAGAAATTTCATTGAAAGTTTCGCAATTTACTGAAAATTTCGCATAAATTTCACATGCGGCCTCCCCTGGGACCTTTTATAATAATTTACAACAGATTCCGAATCGACCAATAAGAACGAGTTATCAAGCGTCTGGGCGTTTTTGTTTAGTTCGGCTTGGATTTGAATACACAGTGTAACACTATAAGTAATTATTGTTACTTATATGCATAAATTAATTTAAATAATTTAATTCAGTTACCAATTTAATTTGTAAATTAAATCAGACTTTAATTTTTTTTTTTTAAAGTCATGATTAATTTAAACTTTTACTTTTGCTATAATTGCATCGGAAAACGAATAAAAAATGCCATTGGCTCATAAAATTTTGATGAAGTTTCTTTTGTAAAATTTCAGTAAAATATATAAAAATAATAAATATATATAAATATAAAACAATGAAAGTGTCACAATCTCATTAGCTTACCAAAAAGTGCTATATCTCTCTTAGTTTTAGTAATTTTAAAAATATTTTAAAAGGAAATCTCAAGAAATTTGTGGTAAACATAGGTATTTACTATATATATATTATTGGTGCAGGGGCCCACAGAGGGGTAGGAGGTAAGAGAGGCAATTTGCCATGGTCACCGAGTGGGCTTATTTCAATATTAATATATTACACTTAAAGTGATTGAAATTAATTGAAAGTTTCAATAAATTTCATAAATTTCATGAAATTTCAGACATTTAGGAAATTTTACTAAATTTCATAAATGTCGTGAAAATTTAAAGTGAAATTTCAAGTACAAGCAAAAAGTGAAATTTTCCCAACCCCAACAGAGCTCCCACGGCTAAATTAAACTTTTTTTTAGGAATTTAGGAGGTTTTTTGGATAATTTTAGGAGAATTTTAGGAGAAATAAAGTATGCAAATGAATTTTTGTAATTAAATAAAAAAAACTACATTGTACTTAAAAAATAGGAGAAAAAAAATAAGTCTTTTTACAAAACTATAAAAAAATATCTCTTTGATCCCCTATAAGGTCCCCCCCTTTTAACTATTTTATTTAAAGTGTCTCAAAAAAATTTAAAAGTGTGGTTATGTAGGTACTGAAAAATACTTTTTTTATGTATAAAAAAATTGGAAAATTGATCAGTATACAGGAAAAAACAAAAAGTTTATTTTTTCTCAATGGATCACCCTATATATGAATTTATTTTTCGATTACCTACTTGTAAAATTCTAAGCATAATTCTTATAATATACCATAAACCTAAATACAAGCGTTTCTGAAATATTTAAATTATTTTTTAGATAATAAGTTAAAATATTTTGTCTTTCTCTGTCTAAATACGGCATTTTTACTTACTTACTATTTTAATAAAATAAATAATAAAAATTTAAAATCGAATACAAATCTGTAATATTTGAATTTTTTAAATAAAATTTTAAATTTGTTGATAAATTATAGTAGATAATAAATTGCACCACTTTAATTTGAATAATCTTAAATAGGGGGGCCTGGAGGCGGGTGAGGCACCAGGAAAAACTAACTTTTTTTCGCAAACTTCAATTTAAATTCTGTTTGCGCAAAACTTATTTATTTAATGTCATTATAAACTATTATAAATTTGGTTTGGGTTTGTCTTATAACTGAGATATTGGTATACCCAAAATCCACCAGCCGCCACTGAAATAATGGCATTAATGCACAAAACATAGGCGGTAATTTACTGTTTTAAGTTCATCCACGACACGATATTTGACAAAAGTTCGTGTTCAGCTACAATCGGAACCGCTTCCACCAATCAGGCATCGCATTCCTAAAGAACGAAAGTACCTTTTTTACATGTTTATAGTTTTGAGCGCCTCTTATTTTTGACAGTCATCACGTGTTAATAATTACTATCTTACTTAAAAAGTCAGTTTCATTAATAATATTAAATTTAAGTAATTAAACAGTCAGGTTGGCCTATTTATATTAAATTTTTAGGAGTTTTAGGAGATTGCCGGCCATTTTAGGAGAATTTTAGGAGTTTTCAAGACTTAAGCAAAATTTTATGAATTTTATGAGTTTTAGGAGGTGTGGGAGCCCTGAACTGTACAATGTCATAATATTTATTATAAGATGATTGTCAGTTGCTGTTAAAGTTTATTTAATCTATTAAATAAAATTATTGTTGTTAAAGTAATTTTTTTTTGAAATTGAAAAAAACTAT
Organism: Brassicogethes aeneus; assembly: GCA_921294245.1. NCBI lineage: Eukaryota > Metazoa > Arthropoda > Insecta > Coleoptera > Nitidulidae > Brassicogethes > Brassicogethes aeneus. The sequence goes on from OV121134.1 coordinate 55,255,464, forward strand.
AAATAATAATTTTTTGGTTTTCTTTTATTTATTTAGGTTTTTTTAAATTACCTAACTTATCTGTAAGCATTTATTAGGCATTATTCTTGTGTGCAGGTTTGGCAGAGCCGGCCAGAGGCCACCGCTCCAGAGCCACGGACTCCTTCTCGTCGGCGGTACTGGCCCGTCCCCTGCCGCTGGCCCTCGTCACAGCCGCCCTGATTAGCAGCTTCTCGACGACGCGGTGACGCCACTAAAAGCCGCGGCACGAATGATGAAGAATTACCTGTTCGACAGGCCCAACGAACTCTAACGTACTTAAGGACGTGCGCTAAGCAAGTGTTTCAGTGCATTTTCGCGGAAACCCAATAACATTTCATCCATCCATCATTCGAGGAGTTGGAAGAAAAAGAATCGAGCGTCGATAATACGTGACGCGGACCCGGTGACTTGATTTTCCGCGCGAAAAAGTGCCCCCGGTGTTGCTTGATTTGAGTGGAAATATGTTATGCAGGTCGTATCCGATCCATCTAAGTGATTTAACGGTTTTTAATTGATTTTAAATGCGGCCGTTTACATCCAAAGAGACAAATGACGTTTTTAAAAGTGGTTGGGAATAATTGATTATTATTAATGATTAAAGTGTTTTAAAATGTTTTAAGTTATGCATTTTGCCTAGTTAATTATTTATTCACATTATTGGTACTTCTGTTTTGTACTGTAATTAAATTTCAAATTGTTGATTTCATTTAAACAGAATTAATAAACATTCTTCGCAGCGGCGTAACTAGAAAAAGTGCCGCCCGGGGCAGCAGTGGCTGTCGCCCTCATGTTTTTTTTGGGGGGGGGAAGAGAGGTTAGGTTAAGGTCGCTCAAGATTTTTTTAACTTTTAAAGTAGAGTATTTTGAATGTTTTCGTGCGACCTCTGAATATAGATATCAACGAACTTTTAGCGACCTTTAGAAATCAAAATATTGATTTGAAATTTACAGAATTTTTATTATTTTCAACCTAAAAAATAATATCGAGACGAGAAAAAGAATTAAAATAAAACAAAAATTCAATTTTTGACGATTTTGGTAAGTTTTAAAAATCTTGAGCGACCCCTAAAAATTTTTTAATGGTGCTGATCTTTTGACAGGGCTCTTAAAACATGACAAACCAACATATTTTCACAAGAGTCGAGAAGAAAAAAAATATTCTTTTTTCTTGGGCCACCCTAATATATATATATAACATTAAATTGTAATATTTTAAGAATTAAAAACAAACAAAAATTCTTAGACCTAGGTAAAGAAAAACAACTATTTTTTGCTAGCTTTATTTGATTTGGAATATTTTTGTATAAATCTCAAATCTATTGGAATTTGAATTATATTATTTCGAAAGAGAATATTTAATTATCAAATATTTTTTTTATTTTTATATTCTGTCTTCCAGTTTTTTTCGCATTTTCTCTCACAATTTTTGCCGCCCCAAGAAGTGCCGCCCGGGGCGGACCGCCCCCCCCCTAGTTACGCTACTGATTCTTCGTTACATCACATTAATAAATTCAATCCAATTTTATGGTTTTATGGCTCAACTAAATAAATTTAAGTTTAAAGTGGTTTTAAACCTAGTTAAATTAACTTTAAATAGGTACACGGTAGGTCTAAATCCAGTCTATATTGACCGGATTAGCACCACGTTTTTTATGACAGATTTCGAAAATATATATTAAAATAAGCTCAAACACCCGTTTATAGCAAAATTGCCTGAGCCGTTTCGTCGGAAATCGAAGTTTAGAGCAAAAAATTACAAAAATGAATACTTTAACTTGCAAATCAATCAGGTTTACTAAATAAGAGTCATTATGACATTATAACAATCAAAATCGAGTCCTTCGCGCGAAGAGATTTTACTATTTTCCCGTGAGGTGGCGCCACAACGAAAGGTCATCTGTCAAACTGTTTACTTTACAGACATAGTTGCTGGACTAAACATTGAGCTTTACGCTGCAGAATAGTTTATTGTCTAATTCTGAACCTTATAATAATGAACATTTAAATAATATATGTGAAAACTCAAGCTTGGACCCATTAAAAAAATCGAAAAAGTTTGCTTGTTATGTTTTAAAAAGAAGGCGGATATGCGAAAAATTACTGGAGCTCTTCAGAGCTCGGTTTAAGACATGTTTCCTTTTAATCCTGAAGACAACCGTCTTTCACGACTTATATGTAATGCTTGCAAAATACTTAGTTACCGAAAAAAAAAGGATCAGAATTCGTCTGCTGTTCAGACACCCGATTATTCTACATTTCCTTATTTACCAAAACATAAAAGGAAACAAGATAAAATAAAATGCCAGTGCAAATTATGCAAGTTCCTACGAACACTGGGACATCAGAATTTTATACAGAAAAATATCAGTGTCAAGAAAAAAGTTGCCAAGCAATGTGCAAGGTGTATCTCTTTTATTTTTAATGAGTTTCGCAGCTACACCACTAGAGTCTACAGACCATACTTCACAAAGGCAAAGGCCACAGTATTTGTTGAATGTCCAAAATCTGTTCCAATCTTTAAAACCTCTTTTGCACGAATTTGTTTATCTAGTTTTTTTGTATTATTATTTCGGAGGTTTACCATGGCGTCGAGATAAGTGCATGTCAGCACCGAGATCTTGAATATTGATATTGCTTATATTTTTAATCAGATCAGTTAATAAATGTTCCTGTACTTTTGGAGGCAATTCTGATTGAAATGACTCGACTAGATTTGCATAAGTGTGCGTTTTATACCAAAAATGTGCTAGTCCTTTTTGCAAAGATTTTCTACACCTTGCACATTGCTTGGCAAATTTTTTCTTGACACTGATATTTTTCTGTATAAGATGTCCCAGTGTTCTTACGAACACAATTTGCACTGACATTTTATTTTATATTGTTTCCTTGTATGTTTTGGTAAAGAAGGAAATGTAGAAATTGAGTATCTGAACAGCAGACGAATTCGGATCCTTTTTTTCGGTAAATATATATTTTGCAAGCACAGCATATGAGTCGTTGAAGACGGTTGTCTTCAGGATTAAAAGGAAAAATGTCCTGAACCGCGCTCTGAAGAGTTCCAGAAATTTTTCGCATATCCGCCTTCTTTTTGAAACATAACAATCAAACTCGCGATTTTCTTCATGGGTCCCAGCATGAGTTTTCACATACATCATTTTAACGTTCATTGTTATAAGGTACAGAATTTGACAATAAACTATTCGGCAGCGTATAAGCTCAATGTGTAGTTTAGCAACTATGTCCGTAAAGTGGACAGTTTGACAGATGACTTTTTGTTGTAGTGCCACCTGACGGAAAAATACATGGAGCCTACACAAGGAGCCCGAACTTAATAGGGAAAATTGACAAAACTTGTCCACTAAATTGCACAAATTAAGTCTTTTTTTTTCACCACCAGCGGCGCTGATTGTCAATGCGTCCGTATGACGTGAAAATAGTATCGAAAATACATGTGAAGTAAGCAAGTAAGTTTTGACAATTGATTTGCAATAATGTTTTGACGTACGAATCGTTTTGTTATTTATGGCTGTACCTTGTAGGTAAATGCTAATGAATAGGTTTTGGTTGTGAAATATAAGTGATTCTTTATAATCTGTGAAGTAATTTTACGACTCTGGAGAAGCAAAATTAGATTTCCAGGTTAGAAATACACCGCTATTTAATAATTTCCACCTTTATTTGTTTATATTGAACTTTTGTTGTTGTTGATTTTACACGCCACACGACATTCTTTTATAGAAAAAAACACGTATTTATAAAAAACTGTACTATGCTCTACATCAGAAAGTCCAACATAAATTCCAATGTTAAATTTGATATAAATTTATTGTAAATTAAGACCTTTATACACAAAACTAGGTACATTGTTTTTAGAAAGCGATAAACTGACAGTTGCATAACCTCAACTATTTGCACAATAATAAGTGGTAGGTAGTGGCGCCATCTCTGGTTATACCCCTCTACTGTTTTGGGCCGGTAGTACACCAGCGCCCTCTTATCTTAGGAAGATTCTTGTTTACATGAAGTTCGGGCTCCTTGTGTAGGCTCCATGGAAAAATAGTAAAATCTCTTCTCCCGGAGGACTCAATTTTGATTGTTATAATGTCATTATAACTCTTAATAACCTTAATAAATGCTTTGCAAGCAAAATTAATTATTTTCGTGATTTTTTGCCCTAAATTTCGATTTCCAACGAAACGGCTCGGGTAATTTTGCTATAAACGGGTGATTGAGTTTATTTTAATATATATTTTCGAAATATGTCATAAAAAACGTGGTGCTAATCCGGTCAATATAGACTGGTTTCAGGCCTACCGTGGGTATTTAACAAACATTTTATCCAATAAAAAAAAAAACCTACATTTTATTTGATATTCGATACATTTACTAGAAAAGGAAAGATATTAAACATACAAAGAGATAAGTGCCGCCAGTGCGCAACAACGTGATCCACGTTAAAAACAGGTTGGCACGGATTACCGATGTGCCCCAAAACAAAAAGTTTCGGTGCACAACAACGCACTCCATGTTAAAAACGGGTTGGCACGGATAACAGTGTGATTTTTTGCCAATCTAGCTGATACAAAATCAAGGGTATACCTTGTAAAATTATTTTTGTTTAATATAATTACTTAATTATTAGTACATTAACATCATAAATATATTATTTGTGTAATTTTTTTCCCTTAATGTTTTGTTTTTATATATTTTTTTTAAATTTAACTATTTTTATTAGGTAGTAATTTAACTAGCATAGTTATTATATAAATCTTTATATCTACATTAGGGTATATAAACCGAAAAAAAACAATCTAAAAAAATTTTTTTTTACGAAATTTTTTGGGTACCCCATTTTGACCCCCCCCCCGCTGCATTGTTTTGCCCCCTTTCACCTCCTGTCTGCTAATTGTACCATAAAATTAAAAAAACCAGAAAATTTAATGTTAATCAAACTTTGACCTCGAATAACTCTGGAAGAAATCAATTTATCGAAAAATAATGAGAGACCTTTTTTGTAGAGCGTTACATTTTATATAAAAAACTGCAATTATCATTACAGTTACTTTGATACAGTAGTATAAAATTCCAAACATTAATTATTTTTTCCCATGTTAATTAAATGGGAAACTAAAATAAAAACAGCGACCTCTTAGAGTTGAGCTGGAACGCCCATATTTGGTGAGGATTTTTTTTATATTAAATAGAAACATTTGAGAGGGTAAGAGCGAAAAAAAAATTAATTATTATTTTTTGAAGCACCCTAATCTATATACAGTGTGTCCACGGATGGACTTAACTATACTACATTTTTCATAATTTCTTTTCCTTGTTATATAAACACGATTCGCGTTGATAAACATCCATTTTGTTGCACAGGGTGAGAAAAAATACAGATTTTCAAAATTAATAATTTTTATATATATATTTTTAGAAGCCCTAATATAAAGAGCTGGTAAGGAGAAATCAAAAAGTCAAATGAAGTTTTTTCATATGAGTTTTTGATACTAAGATAATTCATATTGAAAATTTTAAATCTTTGTTTTCAAATTTTAACAAATAATTGTAGACATTGTAAACATGGGTGAATCTCACAAAATGTCCCCCAATGGTGTTACCCCGTGATATTTAATAAAACTAAATGAGTTTGACCTACACTTTTATTGTGTTTTGATCTTTCAATCAATTATTTTATACAATGTTTTAAAAGTCTAAAACATATCCTCTGTGACTACTCTTTCTAGGTTAACCTATATGTTTTCAAATATCAGAGGTAGTAAAAGCATGCTAAAAATATCAGTTCACCAAGTAAATTAGACACATCCAAAGCAATCGAATCAAATATAAAATATTATTAAAAATTAAAAGAAATAATTTTTACAACCATTTATGTAGGTGTTACAAAAATTGATTCTATCCTCCGTGAATCTGTTTTTGCTTTAAATTTTATGCAACGGATGGCGCTTTAATCATTTTAAATAAGCAAAAACCTCTGTTTACGACATTATAGATGGGGACTTTAAGCCCGCGGTCCGTTCCTACCCCTAACCCGCACAAGCCAGTTAGCTTATGGGACTTCTTAAGAAGTAAGGGTGGAACTAAATGAGCACATTTGTATTTGTATTTGTATGTGATTCCTGAAGTTCAGTTAGAATTTATATGCAGATGAGAGTGTTGCCATTTTATAATTCAAAAGTTTAAGTTCATTAATTTGCTATTTAAAATCCTATCCACCGTGAGTGTAATATCTCAGTAAGTAGATTTTTTTTATAAATATTTTGTGTAGATACTTATGTACAATTGTATTTTTAAAAAAATATTAAGGTGTCAAAAGATATAATAACTTATTTCAAATATAGAAAGGGATGTTTAAAAAAACATGCGAAATCCTAACCTCCGTGAATATATCTTCCGTGAAGCTCTAATATTCAAAATGTATGATTTGTTATTAGTGCATTAGTGCAGAACCACTTATGTTATGTTATTACTAGACCTGGTGGCTTCCCAAAAACCACATTCTAGATTAACAGTGAAACAACCAAAAATAAAAAATAATAATTTTAACTTGAGGGACATCTCAATATATTCACCCACATGTCAGTTGAAAGCAACAAACTTGATTCATAATCACAAAATGAGATAGATGTCAATTTCTACAAAATAAAAAGGACCACTCAAGTTAGGACCTAAATTGATTTTATTTTTAATAAACTAACAACTAACATGAAAAAACTTTATTTGGCTTTTTGGTTTCTCCTTGCAAGCTCTTCATTTTAAACCTTCAAAACATTTTTTTTTACAATTTTTACTTTTGCAAAATCTACAACTGTATTTTTTTGCGCAACCTGTATTACAAGATACAAGTTTCTCATCGTGAATGGTCTTTATATAACAAGCAGAAGAAATTATGAAGAGTGACTTTTCTTCGAAAAATTTTGTTGATTCTTAACTTTAAAAAGATCTTAAAATTGACATATTTGATTAAAAAAAATTGCATAAAAACCTGCAATTTCTTGCAGCTAAAATTATGTTAAATAAGGTCTAATGAGAGTAACAAATAAACTAAAATAAAAACGAAAGCGAATACCCGCGAATACCGAGTCTATGCGTGTAATGAAGATTGCTAAAATTTATTTTAATTTTACATCAGTAGGTATACTAAAACATGAAATTCTTAGATAAAAATATTACCGTGCTTAATAATCCTTCAAATCAAATCGCGACACGCCAGATTTTTTTTCACTTCGGTTGACGTTGTTGTTTCGTCCTTATCAGTTATATGTGAAAATAATTTCATAGGATTTTTAAATTTCAACGATAAAATAATTTATTTAATATTTTCTAGAACATGGAAGCAATACACTGTGCGCCTCAAATCACAAATCAAAAAGTACATCCAATATGTTTCAACCGTTTCTACTAAAACCAGTAGGTAGATACTACTTTAATTTAATTGGACTAATTTTTAAAAATTAAATAACCATCAATTTATCCTTAGAAAGTTACTTTTAAAGATCATCATTAATAATTAATTTACCTTTTAAATTAATAAAATTAATTAAGACCAAAACAACTGGACCACTTTAAACTTAAAATTATTAAATCTGCAATAATAAATAGGTAGTAAATTAATTTTATAACCAAACAAGAAATATGCCATTTTTAATCCTGTGAAAATTGTTGTCCAGTGTTATATATTTGACAGACTATAATCCGAGCAATATCGCGCATATGCACATTTCTTTGTTTTAGTCTAAACATTACCATATCCTGGCAATATAATAAACGAACCGGGGTAACATGTAAGCACAAGCTGGCCAACCGACTAAAACTAATTTTACGTTCAAAACGTGCAATCGATTTACCGCAGAAACAAAAATAAAGGCTAATTTTAAATTATTATTTTGTCCTGGTTGGTTTAATTAAAATCCGAATCGGTTTAATTAAATTTTACTACCTTAAAATATGTTTGTTATTTTTAACTAAACACGAGTATTATACGATAGATAGGAGCAAGTATTTTTCTTTTGTAATTAAACATTTTACTACGACTATACAGTATTTTTTTATTTATGCATCGTTTTATGAAAATCAATAAAAATATACAAGGCATTTATGAATTGGCGAAGGAAAAGCATGTTAATAAATAAAATAGATAAAAGAAAAAGTATATGTATGTATTACGTATCACTCACTAGAATGTTCGTGTCCGTATATAATAGCCTTACATGCCCATTAATAAATATATTATTATATTCTTATTTACATACACAACATATATTTAATTGTTATACCTATGCAATTTACGTCTTCTATAAATTAAATGTTGTAGGTAATACAAAAAATCTAAATTTTTCGACATTAATACTTACTGTTAATTAAAATTAAACTTTATTTAAATTTTTCGAGAGTAATAGGTACTGTCATGACAGTACCTATTACTCTCGAAAAATTGCATGACAATTAAAATTATGCTTTATTTAAAAATAGTATATTATGCATAATATACTATTTTTAAATGCATGCAACGAAAGTTTGATGCGCGAGCCAATCATTCTTTCAGAGTTGCACATATTATTTTGTCTTACAACTAAATAAACGTGAATCATTATACTTGGTTAACAATAACAGTAACAAACAGCTGATCAATTGTAAATGTACTGGTGAAGCTTTTTCCAAAAACATCATAATCGCCTGTCGTTTACTACTATAAAATCTTATACTTTCTTCCAATTAAATGTTACTACTTAATTTCTTTCATTGAAAATTATTTAATAAGAGTAAAAATTCGTTCCAAATATGTGAACAATGTTAAAAACCATATTTATGTAAATATCTATCATCTTCTTTTTCTTTTTTATTGTTTCACTAGTGGAATATTTTTATTGTTCAACTTTGTATATTTTTTTCGATCGTAGAATGTTTCAATTCCAAGTGAGTGTCTGGCAAATTTTTTTCTATACTATTTTGTTTTGTTTTATGATGTTAATTACGTACTTACAGAATGTCTATAGATGGATATATTGTTTATAGTAAAATGTTACATAAAATTAGAGAAAAAATATAAATCAAATCTAGTCTATTTACTTTGCTCATTTTTATATTGTAAATTAATATTGTATAAGGGTAAAATTTAAACCAAGGGTATAAATTTTAATATGGTTGTATAAAATCTGTATATATCTAACTTAATTATAGACTTAGAACTATACTTATAGGTGTATGTACATTTTATTTTGTATGGAATTATAAGTCAATTTTAACATGTCAATGTAAATCGATTTCGTGTAAATATGGTAGTATTAATACTTAAATAAGTCATATTATCCTGTAATGTGTATTGAGGAAGGTGCCAAATTATTATAATTTTTAGATTATGTATGCAAAATAAATGTAAAATTTCATTAATGCATTTTATTTATAAAACAGCAAAATAATAATTAAAACATTTGTCAAGAATAAATAAATGTTTTAAATCAAAACGCAATAAGTACTTATAAGAAACAAAAGTATAAACAAAAAACTAAACTTCCAAAAATATTATATTTTTATTTCCTTTCTTTTATTAATTAAAAATAAACGAAGAAAGAAATGCCATTAATAGTATACTATGTATCAAGTATTATAAACGCCATTATAGTTACGAGTTTTATTAGACACGAGCGAAGCTTGCGAGCGAGTGTTTAATTAAAACGAGTTCCATACTATACTTTATCTACGACTAACACAAAGAAGAAATTAAAGCCAATTTTATTTGTTAAAAATTTGACAACTGTCAGCGGATTCAACCTCATTTTTCCAATTTAAAAAAGCGAACTTTACCCTGTGATTAAAATACCCAGAAGCCTCGGATGATAACTTAAGCTTGTCAATGTGGGAGTAGATAACTATCATGTCCCTTATTTGAAATGTTCCATAACAACTGTTATTTGAGGTAATATTTTAGCTTATAAAGCACGCCAAGTGTTCCCACTAAAAACTTAAGTTACGATTTTGATGAAACTTTGCTAAATCATTGTCCTATCGGACTACTTTAATTAAGCAAAAGGGCAGCGGAAAAGACTGACGGGTTGCAGATATACAGGGGCTTGAAATTTTTCTTTTTCTTTTGTGAGAGTTTTTTGGTTGATAAAAAATATATAAATGACTTTAAATCGACAAATAATATATTCTATATCAGGGATGGCGAACCTATGGCACGCGTGTCATGAGTGGCACGTTTTAAATTTTTCTTGGCACGTTTTGAGAACAAAATTTTTAAGTTTAATAATTTGTGTATTTTATTCCAATTAAAACATAACTTATAACTAAACTCCGTAAAATGTAATGTCTATGTTAGCCTTGTAAGCGACAAATTTTACAATTTTTAATAAATATCGCTAGAATTTTATCTAGGTGTAAAATATAAACAACGATAAAACTTCTTTGTTTGTAAAGCTTTTAATTTATAATCTTGAATGTTTTATTACAAAGTTTAACTTAAGAATAAGCTAGATTTTGATACTATAGTATATATATATATATACAGACTTAAATATCTTGAACAATAATGATTTTAAAAAGAACCATGAATTTTAAAACAGAATGGGTTATTTTTATAAAAAACAAAATTGCCATTTCAAGAAATTTACAACATAGAATCTTTTTAGTAATTTAATGCTCCAAATAAAATAATTATATTTACAATTTTTATGAACATCTATTTTTAAGTATGCATCTTTGTTAGATTTCGATTTTTTATTTCTTCTAAATCGTACGGTACAGATATAATCTAATGAAAAAAAAACGAGACTAAATTTATTTCTTAAAATATAACAATGTATAAAAAAAATTCTAAATAATGATTTACTTTTTTTATAATGTTTTTGTATACTTTCATCTTCATAACACTTAATTTACTTGTGGCACGTTACAATTTGATTTTTTTTTTTATAATTTTTTGGTACGCACACTAAAAAAGGTTCGCCATCCCTGTCCTATATCTTTTTTTTCGTGCTTTAAGATAGAGGTGGTTTCAAAAGCGAAAAATTGATATAAAAAATATTTATACTTTTTTCTCAAAATGGGACCATTTTGATTTTTTAAAAATAAGTTCTAAAAAAGCCCATTCTTTTCCCTAAATTTTGATATATATATATATATATATATATATATATATATTTAAATGGGATCTCGAAACAAGTTAAAAAATAACGGCGTTAAAACGCACACGGATCGGGCATCTGTTCAATCCGCTAATTAAATAACTGATAGGTAAAGGGTCTCACAATTTTATTAAGTGTTAATTAATGTAAATTGTACACGAAAAATAAACAACTAATTAATAACCTATTCCATTTTGAATATTTGCATGTACTACGCAAAATAATGCTATAATTTAATAATTAAAATTTTAAAATGTATTTATAACTTAAAACAATTTAGTTAAAACTTAAAACATTTAAACATAAACTATGACCCTCAATTGGAATTACCTCGAAGCCTATTATTATTTACTACTTATTCAGTTGATTGAACCTGAACTCTAATAAATAATACATGAATAATCATGTAACAGTAAACGTAAATTCAACATTTAATAATTATAAAAACTTTGTACGGATGACGAATATAAAATTCTTGATTTACATTTAAAATACAAAAATAGAGACTAAGACTTAATATACTTTCACTCACACTGCTAAGCTCGCACCTGATTTACTTTTGGAGGCGTTAAGACTCTACCTGATCGTATGGTTATGATGTATTTTTATTTACCTATTTATTTTATATGTGGGTTGTAGTCGCAGTATGGAGATATTGTTGGTTTTAAGGGTTTGTGTCCCTTTCTTTCAGAGTTCTCTTTCAGAAAACAAGTTATGTGTCGTTTGGGTTATGGTTACTGTTGTTGCTGTATCCAAATAAATTACATTATTGTTTGTTATAAATTTTAGTGTTCTATACGTTTAACTCACTCCCATAGTCCCTAACTTTGGAAGGTTTTATGAGAGAAAATTATATAATATATAATTATTTACTGTATTTATTATTTTCTTTTTAATACTTTTCCCATGAATACAACACCTACAAAGTGCATTGTATTACTAAATTAATGAGCTTATTTACCGTAAGTATTTATTTTATTTATTTGTCGTAATTTAATATACGAGGTGTGTTCAGAAAATATCGGGAATTTTCGTTTTTTGAAACAAATATTTATTTATTCGTCTACATTAATGTTGTCGCCTTCAAAATAGTCCCCATTGGATATTATGCACATGTGCCAGCTCTTCTTCCAATACTCGAAACACTAAAACTCGATCTTTGGGATAGCCTTTAGTTCTTTCAGCGATCCGATTTTAATGTCATCTATGCTTGCAAAACGACGGCCCTTTAAGGTTCTCTTTATTTTTGGGAATAGGAAAAAGTTAGACAGAGGCATGTCTGGCGAATATGGAGACTGGGCATCATTACAGTATTGTTTTTGGCCAAAAATTTTGTTCAAAATTTAACAATTTTAGAACAAATTTTGCTGCCGCGCGTTTCATACCCGAAACATTCGAAAAAATTTCATGGGATGAGCCAATCGATATACCAACATCATCAGCGACTTCTCTGATGGTTTATAACCATTTCTTCCACTTCTTCCATGTTTTTATCGGTTGTTAATGTGCTTGTGCGTTCGGGGCGTTCGTCATCTTCAACGTCTTCACGGCCATCTTGGAAACTCTTATACCACTTGTAAACTCTTGGTTTACTTATAGCAGACTCACTATAGGCCTTTGTTAACATTTCACAGAATTTATTTCATTTTTTAAGCAAAATTGGATACAAATTCTTTGATCCATTTCTTTTAACGAACGAAAAATCGCCGAGCTCAAAAAACACGTTTAACCTTAGCGGCTGCCACAGACAAAGTAAACAATGAAAACAGCTAAAGTTTTTATCATACTTCGGGGGCATGTATACCAACATAATAAAGAAAATTTTATGACAACCGGACCCTCCGAACCCGCGAAATGTAACAATTCCCGTTATTTTCTGAACACACCTCGTATCAGTTGCCGTGGTGATATATTTTATTTTATGACTCGAGGTGTAACTTTTATAGATTATTTGCTGCGGGGGGTTTGTACCCTTACAATGTATAGGTATTTTTTGTATGTGAAGAGGTTCAAGGTCGGTTAAATTAAATAAAAGTTACGTAATAATTATTACAAGTCTATTAAAATGATATTATTTGAAAAAAAGTGAAAACCTATAAAAACCAAACGACTTTGCAAAGTCGTTTTTGTTATTTCTGAGAATTTTAAATAAAGTAAGATTTACATGTAAACCTTTATCTACATTTTCATCTACTGGATTTTAAGTTAACACCACCATCTTTTGTTTTCCTATGGCTGCCGTATTGCAATTTATAAAAACAAAAGATGATGGTTACTCAAAAAACAGTGGCAAAGAAATTGGATAAAAAAATGTATGAAGATAAATGTGTGAAATTTGTTTCTAGAATAATTTTAACGTTTTTTTATTTTTAATTAAATATTTTGGTAGGCAGAACTTTTTATTATAAGAGTTTTCTTAAATATATTTAAGAAAACTCTTATAATAAAATATTCTGTTTACCATATACACTGCGCGTCAAAATTAACGCATAACAAGTTAAAAAAATCCAGCTCTAAAACGCCTTTAGTAATCTTTATAAAATTTTGGATAAAAATACTTTAACTTATATCTCAGTTTACGTGTTTAAGGGTTTTTCGAGAAAATATCCTTAAAGCCCTTTTATTTAATAATAAAAAACGCCCGAAAAACTTTTATAGGGAAATTTTTTTTTAAGTAAATAAAAAATATGCTGTGAAAGACCGTATTTTTGTTAGTATACCCTGAAAATTTTGTGCAAATCAAACAAACAGTAACAAAAATACAGCCCTTCAAAGTCGTCAAAAATGATTACTTTCCTTTCAGCAAAATAATCAAAAAGGGGTCATTTTTACCGACTTTAAAGCGATGTATCTTCGTTACTGTTCGTTTGATTTGTATTAAATAAAAAGGCTTTAAACATATTTTTTCGAAAAACTCTCGAACACGTAAACTGAGATATAAGTTGAAGTATTTTTATACAAAATTTCATAAATATTGGTAAAGGCGTTTTAGAGTTAGAATTTTTTTACTTATTATGCGTTAATTTTGACGCGCAGTGTATATATAGTTTTTTACCATATATATGGGTCATTTTCAAAAAGCACCCGCTTTCAGGTAAATGAAGATAAAATTTTTTTTGTTGCTTAAATTGACTTTTGGTTGGATTTTTATAAATGTTTAGAGTTTTGTTTACTTACATTTAAGACTGTCACTTTTTAATTTTTTTTACGTTTTTTTCAGAAAAACGTGTTTAGCTAGCTTTATATATCTCCACTGTGTTACCAATTTAAAATCCAAAATTTAATTCAATAAAAAAAGTTGTTATAAAAATAATTTGAAATAAAATGTACTTAGTTCGCAAACTTTTTACTCCAATTTTTTATTTTATTTTTTATTAAAAATTTTATGTTTTTTTTAAATATGTATGTTAAGTTACGTTTTAAAAGAAACCATTCCGATTCTTTGTTAAAAAAACAATACCATTAATATTTTCTTTTAGTCACTGTATTAGTGAGTTAAACTCTAATTCATAAACTCCTATTACCAAGTGATAGTGTATAAAAATCATTTTAAGTATTTTTTTAACAAAAAAAGTAACGAAATAGACATTGGTATTACAACGGACTGGGGTACACAAAGGAATTAATCAGATAACGTAAAAAAGAAACTATAAAGGGAGGTACGATTTTAGAGTAATGCATAAACAAAATCCCTTGTAGTGGTGCTCACTTGCAGAATAACAACTTAGATTTCTAAATTGTAGACACCCTTTTTCTTTGACTATAAGCTGGTGAAGGTCCCTTTTAGTACTTGTATATTGGGTGGAATTTTCTCTTGGATGTAATCTATATCGTGAGTTGTAATCACAAATAATTTTAAATTGGTTTATCATAAACTACTTTTAATAAAAGCCACGGTAAATATCCAATTTGTTGTCGAAAAATTCTATTGCGTTACCCTAAATTCCATTGCGTTACCATAAGGTAACATAGTGGACTCGGTAACGCAGTGGACAAAGTTTTGTGAAACCATATTTAAAAAATAATAATAAGACATTACAGTCATTAATTACTCTCAATGAGCTTTGGTGCCCCAAAATAAACATAATCATGAAAAATACTATTTTTTCTTAACTCATTTTTATTATTTTTTTGAGTAACTTAGCGGACAAACAATTATTACATTCGCGTTACCCACACCTGTTTCAACCGATATCTTCTTCCTGATTGTGTACGTCCGAACATCATTTGTGGATCAGGTTAGTGCCAAAAAAGTTGCCATATATATGTTTTTTTTAATATTCTATCGGTAACGCGACGGACGTAACGCAACGGAAAAAATGTCTGGGACATGAGTCAAATTTAAAAAAAAGTATATTAAAATTAATTATTTTATATATAAATTGTTTACTGTATTAACTGAGGATGTTATGGATTGCTATAAAGCAACACAAAGTTCTGGTTATTCAATATTTAAAAAAAAACATGTATGTATATAAAACGCTAATGGGACATTCGAAAATGTGTGTTTCACAAGTTCCAAAATTAAAAAAAAATTATTCTGAAATAACTAAACAAACACACGATAATTTTTAAGTTATTGGAATTCAAACTTACGGACAGCGGAAGGCGGGTGTTTTTTTGAAAACGACCCATATATAGTTTTCAATGAAGACTGTGTAGGTATAAAATGTCAAATGAAAGTGAATAAAACTATTAAATCTCGATCCCTGAGATAAATAAACTTAGCAATAAGGTTGTCGAGCATTATCTATTCCATGGCTGTGGCTTATGAAATTCTAAAAATTCGTACACCGTTTACTGAATTATTAAACTGCGCCGAATAGTTTACTAGGGGTGTCGTTTCGGCATTGACATGCCAAAGTGGCTCCCGTATCGGCGAAAAGCAAACTAAATCGGAAAAAAGGTGCGCCTTAAAACCCCCGGCACGTTTCCCTGCTGCTTCGCCACGCACGCTGCGATGACCCGTTGAATAAGTGATGCCGACCGTTCCCCGATGTCTACATCATAACATACACCGCGACCACACGCAACAAGCAACTAAACATTAATGCACTGGGAATTCTGATCTTACCTTTTCTAATACTTATTTGTTTTTTTTAGTTTTTCTTTTTACCCCAATGCATTAGTTCAAAGTTTAAAGGCGTAGCGAAGGCCTACAATTGGGCAAAGCACAAAGAAACCTTTTTGGCCGAATGACATACAATATTTTATCCTCAATCGGTCTGTAAATTAAGGCTCAAGTTTATTTGTTAAACGTATAATAATAATTGTATAATAATTATTAGGCCTACTTTAGGCACTTTCGGCCTAAAACGGCCTAAAATGTAGGTTTTTATTGCCTATTTATGTGTCATTATTTCCAATTTTTAAGGGCCTAAAATCCGGTCTTTGATTATAATCAAAGACCGAATTTTAGGCCCTTAAAAATTGGAAATAATGACACATAAATAGGCAATAAAAACCTACATTTTAGGCCGTTTTAGGCCGAAAGTGCCTAAAGTAGGCCTCAACCGCCTAAAATAGGCGATATGAAATAAAACCAACACGATTAAACATAACTTTTATTCAGGTCCTCTTGCAAACAATTGCCCGTATGAATAAAGAAAAGGAAAACCTTACTTGTAAAATTTAAACCAAATCTTTTGCCAATATATATGTGTGTGTGTATATATATATATATATATATATTAGACTGGGCCAAAAAAATTGACTATTTTTTTTTTGAAAAATATATCGAGAATGTCATTCAGAATGACAAAAAAAATATTTCGTGAAAATTTGAGCCCTTAATATTAATTTTAAGAGGTCTATCATCACTATTTTTGATTTTTAGTCATAATTTGATGTTTTACGTTAGAACTGTCAAAATAATAAAGTGAAAAAAATTCCTTTTCACTTATTTTTGAATAAAATTAAATTCTCTACAAAGAAGGTCGGATTGAAAATTTTCGTCAGACGAGCCGTTTCCAAGTAATTGAGCTTAATAAATCGATGTGTTTTTTCGATTTGCCCTTTTTACTTTGAAATTTTGTAACTAATAAATCAATGAATATTTAAAAAAGCTCACATCGGATTCTTAAAGTAAATTTAATGTTCTACAAAAAAGGTCTCTTAACATTTTTGCCTAAATTTAATTTTTCAAAAGTTATTCACGATTAAAATCGAAGAAAAACTTAAAATTTCAATTTTTTCTTCGTGAATAACTTTTGAAGAATTAAATTTAGGCAAAAATGTTCCGAGACCTTTTTTGTAGAACATTAAATTTCCTTTAAGAATCCGACGTAAGCTTTTTTAAATATTCATTGATTCATTAGTTACAAAATTTCAAAGTAAAAAGGGCAAATCGAAAAAACACATCGATTTATTAAGCTCAATTACACGGAAACGGCTCGTCTGGCGAAAATTTTCAATCAGACCTTTTTTGTAGAGAATTTAATTTTTTATAAAAATAAGTGACAAGGAATTTTTTTCACTTTATTGTTTTGACAGTTCCAACGTAAAACATCATATTATGACTAAAAATCAAAAATAGCGATGATAGACCTCTTAAAATTAATATTGAGGGCTCAAATTTTCACGAAATTTTTTTTTTTGTCATTCTGAATGACATTCTCGATATATTTTTCAAAAAAAAAAAATAGTCAATTTTTTTGGCCCAGTCTAATATATATATATATATATATATATATATATATATATATATATATTTATTGGAATAAACAGGCGACGCTGAACAAAAAATATAAACAAATACAAACAAAAGCACGATACGTTGATTCCAACGGTTGTCAAAGTCGGCTTTAGCCATCTATTGTCTTTATAGAAAAAAACTATTTACCACCTATAAATTGTGGAGAGTTATTTAATTATGCCATAACGACAAATTATATTACTAAAAACTGTTAAAAAGTCTGAAATTACCACATATGGAAATTACAGTAAAACCTATGAAAACAAAGTAATTTAGGGAGGCCGTTGGGGAAGACACTAACACACTATTAATTGTATTTAAATGGTATATTTTAAATGGATTTCTAATATTTTTACATAATACGAAAAAACGATGTGTCCGACTTATTCGAACCACACCATCATCCTTGCCAACATAATAATAATTCCCTGTTCGTTACCAACGCACAAACCTAACAAACCTAATGTCCCTAAATCTGGTGACATTCTCCAGAAATTGCCTACAGTTCGGCCGTCCTGACCTATTGGTCGACCCTTGACCAATCATAATAAAAAAAAGTAGTTTTAAACATAATACTGATACATAATGACATAATACTTAACATAATACTTGACATAATACAAAACTATTATCTTAATTAAACCTAGCTCACAAGACAATAATAACTAATTAACCTAAGAACTAATACTATTAATTAATAATATCTACAAATACAGTTTCATCTGATCCGGCCCTACCACAGTAGTGAAGGGCTTTTGAGAAACCTCAAAACCGGGTATATCGGTGACGACATAGCGGTCATGATCTAAAACTTTTGAAACTAAGAATGGCCCCTTAAACTTGGGCAAAAGCTTTTTGTTGACACCGGGTGTCGTGTCGTGGTTGCGAATCATAACGAAATCACCCTCAATGTACTTACTCGGCGGCTTGCGTTTTTTATTATAATAATCAGCGTTCTCCTGTTGTGTTTGAGAAATCTTTAATCCGGCATTTTCTCTTATCTCTTTAATGTCACGATTAACAGGATTAATTGACTCTAGCACTAATTTACAAATATCATTAACGGTGCCCTGTTGATCTACACCAAATAAAACTCTCGAAGGTGTTTCATTAATCGAGCGACAAACAGTATTATTTAGTGAAAATTCTACAATTTGGATAACTTCATCCCATTTTTCGGGCGACTGACACGTTTTGGCGATCATAGGAGTAAGACAGCGATTGAATCGTTCAATTTGTCCGTTCGAACGGGGGGTTCCGGTTGCGATCAAAACCAAATCGATGACTTCCTCGTTAATAAATTCTCTAAAGGCATTAGAGGTAAAGGCGGTTCCGCGATCTGCAATAATCCGTCTGGGTTTACTATAGAAACTAAAGTATCGTACTAAATGCTTAATCACTTCGTCCGTACCTGTACTCTTACAGGGAAACAACTTTATAAATTTCGTAAAAGCGTCGATGACTGCAAAAATATGCTTATACCCTCGACTACATTTCTCTAACGGTCCGTAGTGATCTATATGAATTGTCTGAAAGGGTGCTTCGCTTTTAGGGATTGAATTTAAAAATCCCTCTTGCTTACCACTTAAAGGGGAATATTCTAAGCATTTCAAACAATTAGTAATATAGTCTTTGACTTTAGCGCGCGCGTTCGGAAACCAATACAGCTTTAATAAGTTTGCAATAACCTTGTCTATGCCGACGTGTCCTAAATCGTCATGACATGTGCGTATAACATTATTTTCCATCGACCGAGGCACGTAAAATAAAAGTCTGTCATCGTCCATTTTTCTATAAACCAAACCATTACGAAGCTCGTATAGCTTACTTTCAGATTTTTCTAACTCGGACCTTATTTCTGAAATGATTTTGTCTTTAGTTTGTCTTAGTGAAAGGTCCTGACTAAACGTATTGCCTTCTATTACAAGAATACTGTGACAACGGCTCAACGCGTCCACATGCGACATTTTTGAACCTGGCCTATGTACTATCTCGTAATCGTAATTTTGAAGAAACATAGCCCATCTAGAAATTCGCGGATTAACATTTTGCTTACTCAACGTCATTCGAAAACTATCGCAATCGGTTATTATGGTAAACTTTATGCCCGATAAGTAACAATGAAACCGCTTAATAGCGTAAATAACGCTAAGGCACTCCAACTCAAAAGAGTGGTATTTGGACTCTGCTGGGGTAGTCCTTTTACTAAAGAAAAAGACGGGTTGAAATTTGCCATTCTCTTGACGTTGCATAAGAATGCTACCATAACCGGAAGCGCTTGCGTCGCAATGCAATTGCGTTTCAA
Organism: Brassicogethes aeneus; assembly: GCA_921294245.1. Classification (NCBI taxonomy): domain Eukaryota; kingdom Metazoa; phylum Arthropoda; class Insecta; order Coleoptera; family Nitidulidae; genus Brassicogethes; species Brassicogethes aeneus. The sequence goes on from OV121134.1 coordinate 55,275,625, forward strand.
GTTTGGGAGAGTAAATTGACAAAACCGGGTGACTCGACAGTCGCAATTTCAATTCTTGAAAAGCTTTATTCTCGACTTCGGAAAACTTAAATGTGACATCTTTCTTAATCAGGTCATACAATGGTTTTGCTATAATCGAAAAATTAGGAATGAATTTTCTAAAATAACTAGAAAGACCCAAAAAACGATGGACTTCTTTGGAGTTACGGGGAACCGGATAGTCGAGGACTGACTGGACATTTTCGACGCTCGGTCGTATGCCACTTTCGTTTAACAAATAACCAAGGTAAATAATTTGGTTGTACATAAAGGTACATTTATCAAGCCTTAACTCTAATTTGTTTTCGCAACACAATCTGAAAATTTCCTCAAGGATCTCCAAGTGAGTATTAATATCGTCTGTAGCGATTAAAATGTCATCTAAATAAATTAAAATCTTATTTTGTCGAATTAAGTCATTAAAAATTAAGTTTGTATATCTTTGAAAGACACGGGGCGCATTAGTTAGACCGAAGGGCATCTTAAGGAACTCAAACTGGCCCAACGGGGTGACAAATGACGTAAATGGTATTGAAGATTCGGACATCTTTACATGGTGAAAGCCGTTTTTTAAATCTAAACTAGAGAAATATTTTTTATTTTTTAATCGGTCTAAATGATCTTCGATTAAGGGGGTGGGGTAATTATCCTTAAGGGTTATCGCGTTTATAGCGCGATAATCAACGCACAATCGCGACTCGCCATTTTTTTTTGAAATGAGAACAATTGGGCTTGCATACTGTGAACTACTCGGTCTTATTATGTTATTTTCCAAATAATTATCTAAAACGGCCCTTAATTTTTCCTTATCGCTAAATGACAACTTTCTCGGTCGAAAACTAATAGGTTGATCGTGTTTAAGAATAATCTTCATTTCAAAATCTAGATTAATATCTTTACTAGGTTCAGAGAGATAAACCGAATTAAAGAGATCTTGTAGGAGCTGCTTATAGTGACCAGGTAAGTTTTCATTAATATTTAAAATATTATTTTTTTTAGTATCAACGATAATATTCATAATCTCAGGTAATTTTTTTGAAACTGTAAACGTAGAGTTACTGAATTCAAAGGTTAAATCATTTCGGGATAAAAAGTCGCGCCCTAATATACTGGGGTAAGCCATCGTAGCATCAGGTACCACTAAAAATTTTAAATCTACTTTAACTCCACAAACATTAAAATTGGACTTGAAAACACCCAGTATAGTTAGTGCTGAACCATTTATACCAGTGTAACTGCAACAGTCAACGTAATCTTCAATTAGAAAATCAGGTATGTATCTACATTTTATTAAACTAACTGGACTCCCAGAGTCCACACATGACTTTAGACTGACTTGACTGTTACAATCATCACTATCAAAAGTAAAATTAAAGGTAAGTGATACCAGATATTCTGGGGCCAAAGCCCTTTCTCCTTTAACCAAATTGACAGAAGGTTTTGTATCCTTCTTCTTTGGACAATCTTCTATACGATGACTCTTCTCTCCACAACCAAAGCAGGACCCCTTTTCCCTTAGAGGCTTCTGGCAATTTTTTGCAAAATGGCCTGTGAGGTTACAGTTATAACATTTAACTGACTTAACCTCGCTTACAGGTAATGTGGTGGACTGGGCTGTCTTTGCTTGCTCCTTACGTATTGGCTTCTCGTCTGGAATCTTCTTTATTCTCTCCCTCCTTGAATTATCGATCCTTTCAAAATCCATCATGTCTACGAAGAGCTCATCGACGGTGTTGTGTGGCCTAGCCACAAGTAGGTTGCTGAGTTCTTTGGACCATAACCCAATTATAATTTGTTCCTTAATTTCATTGAAGGACAAATCTAGTTCGTTACACTTAGCCACTTTTTCGTAAAAATACTGGCTTAAATTTTCTTTGGGGCCCTGTACCCTTTGGCACATGGCTTTCCAACTTTCGGCTTTGTTAACTTTAATAATAAAAGTCCCCTCGAACGCGGAAACAAACGAAGGCCAGTCGATTATCTCAGAAATCTTTGAATGGTACCAAGATTTCGCCGCTCTCTCAAGGTTACTTATAGCTAACTGGAACTTATGGATGTCTGTCCATTGATAAAGTGTACCCATTGTCTTTAACTGTTTGAGCCACACTTTAGCTTGCGTACCTCTTTCTCCATTGAATTTTCCAACAGCCCCTGACACGTCCGGCACAACTTGTAGACTTGTAGGTTCCGTCGGTTTTAACTGCAGCATTTGCAGCATCTGCATATTTTGCTCCAGTAACGCATTGACAGTGGTCAATAATTGATCCACGCGCGCGGCATTCTTATCCGTAGCAGCAGACTCCGTTTCCTTATGTGTTTCTGCCATTCTGCTTTGACAAAACCTCTCAAACTCGTCCTCGGCAAAACTCATTACACGTGACTCTTTACGATTTTAGGTTATCTTCAGTAATCTCACAAAATCTGGTCAATCCCACTTCTGAACTTTAGGGAGGCCGTTGGGGAAGACACTAACACACTATTAATTGTATTTAAATGGTATATTTTAAATGGATTTCTAATATTTTTACATAATACGAAAAAACGATGTGTCCGACTTATTCGAACCACACCATCATCCTTGCCAACATAATAATAATTCCCTGTTCGTTACCAACGCACAAACCTAACAAACCTAATGTCCCTAAATCTGGTGACATTCTCCAGAAATTGCCTACAGTAAATAATAATTTTCAACCATTATATTACAAACTTAATATACTTATATTAAGTATTAAGTATATTAATATTATCCATAATCATTTATACTAAATATTTAGATAGCAAAAACACAATTACTTTTTTTATTAGGTTTTCACTAGTTTTGTAATTTGTGGTCCTCGTACTCGCCAAGTGCGTCTAGGCGAAATAAGAGCATGAAAGTAGGGTCTAATTAAAAATAATTTACTTTTTCTACTCCCACCTTTAAATCGCCCTTTATCGTACATGTTTCCATGACACTAAGTGACCTTTTAAATACACATTGACAAGTTGTGGCTTTACGGCGCTTTATTCACGAGCTGAAGTTAGCAACAGGTTTTTAGTCACGGGCTGAAGTTAGTTTTAAGTTAGTTGACAGTTGTCAAATGTCATACAATCGTTAAAATAATACTAAATGTGAAAATTATTTTATTATCTCAATACAAAAATACAAAAATATTAAATAGTTACTCAACGCCAATATTTGAAAAGTTTATATGAACATTGTACTGACCTTTTAATTTCGCCGGCAATAAACTATAACTTAAATTCGGGCACGGACTCTACTGTAAAGTCCTCATAAAACATTTCCTTTAGTTTCACTGTGAAAAACTGTCAATTTTCAATATACTTTTCGATTTATAACCTTTATAATTGTGTTTATAAAATGTAAAAATGTGACATTTGACAGTTTCCCCTGTTGTTTCATAGATGGCGCTCTATACAAATTTTTGATTTAAATTATTTTAAGATAATAATAACTATTTGTCGTAAAAAAAGTATAGTATGCACCTCGTTTATAAACTTTTCTATACACTCATTAACTTAAGCACTCGCTCGCAAGCTCGTGTATAAAATGGCGTTTATCAAACTATACTATACTATTATCCACTCCTACTGCATAATTTTGGTGTTTTTCCGTTAATATTGTAAAGCATTATAAATTTCCTGCCTCACGTTGTTAGGCATCAGTGATTGGCTGATTTCAGTATTCACTGTGATTTAAACCAATATGGTTTTAAATTAGAAGAAGGCGACTATAATAACATTGAAAATTGGTAAAAAGCATAGAGAAATGGTAAAAAGTAATGTTAACCATTTGACAGATGTCAGATTTTATTTATTTCATTTTGAAAATCATTTAATTAAATATCTACTTATTGGAGTAGATAAAGTAATAGTATTACTCGAGATTATGCGCAATATTCACTCGCATGATTTAGGTCTCTCGTCTGGCGAATATTAGCCTGCATTATCTATCGTATTTCCGCAATAAAAAATATATTTTTTTTACTGAAAAATTAAAAGAGCCTATTTTAGGCTCATAAAAATGTCCTTTTAGGACAATAAATCAAAATTTCGCCATTTTAGGCTTTTAGGCAAAAACAAAGGGGTGTCAAACGCTTTATCTTTTTAAGTTTAGGGTTAATTTCAAGATCTCAAACAAATGCCTAAAATAGAAACAAAAAGGCATTTTGCCTAAAATCCAGTCCTTGATAATAATTATTAAAAGTAGAAAGTGAGGTTAGATAGATCTGACAGATATCAAATTTTATGATTTGACCAAAAGCATTACTATCTTCATAAAGTAGTAGTAGTAGTAGTTTGCAGCTACCCGATTGGTCTAAATTACTTTTATGTGCCTAGTTCAGAATCAATCACTTTAGTGTTGAGCAGTAGCGGATCCAGGACTTTTTTATTGATTTTTTGTTCCTAAATATAAGGTTTACAATATTGCAGTTATTTCAAAACTTGTTTTAATTTGCAATTTAAATTATTTACTGCAATCTGTTCTTAGACCTTGTTTTCCAATAATTTTCATAACCTTTCTGATTTGGGGGGTTAACCTCAAAACCACCTTTGGTGTCAGGTGTTGACAACAATCAAGTTTAATAAACCGACTAAAGATAAAAATAACTTTTGACCCACTTTATAAGACAAACTTTTTTGTAAATATTTTATCTGATCTATTCCTAGCCCTATTTGGATGGTGTTCTGCAACAATGGTCTAACTACTTTATTTTAAGGTTTTTCTTGTAGAAACAAAGGAGGTATCTTTCAAAACGCAGTATTTTAATTACTTTCCACTAAGCATAACTATATATTTATACCATATGGATAGCGTTTATCGAAAAGGAACCAAGCGCCAAAAACTTTTTCTGGAGTAAACAAAATTATTTGCGAAATGCGAATATTCGTATTTCGCATCTCGCATCTATATGAAACCGCTTTAATATCACTTTTATATATCATCGGATGACAGAATAAGCACTGGTGGCGACATCTCTGTTTTTAATATCTAACAAATTTAGACCGATCCAACCTCACTTTCTCCCAATTAAATTATTTTTCTATGGTATTTTTTGGAAACGTAAAAAAGTATAGTCTGAAACACGTTTGGAATACGGCATATTCCTCTCGAGTGAAAAAGTTTGTCACTCGAGCCGAAGGCGAGTTTGACGGTTTCACACATTTTTAACTTTAGTATTTTCCATTATTTTTTCTTTGATATTATGAAAAAAATTACTAACGTTAAAAACGGCTGGCACCACAGACCATTCTGGCACGGATTCGTGACAATAACCACTTTAGGTAAATTTTCACAGGTAAACGCTTGTATTTCACCCATTGTGGAAAAATTTCTATACTTTTTATTTTGTTGAATATTATTTAATACAATATTCTCAACTATAGGCTTATTAAAAAAAATAGCAAAAAAACATTTTAAATTTCCTAAATTAGGTATCTACAAAAAACCCTTATTTAACTTCAAATTTTTCCAAAATTTTCTTTTTTTTAATTAATTCAGGATGTTTCCTAATATAATGCTCTTAAACTTGAAAATAAAATAGCTTTTAATTTTGACCTAAACCAAGCGGGAATTTGTAATCTACGACCAAGTGAAAAACGAGAAATTTAAAGTTTTTAAAAAAACAAAGCAAAGTTTAAAACATGACTTTTTGAAAATTTAAGATATTTTTATTATGTGAGATTTAAATTTTTTGTTAATAGTATATTATGTATCAAGTTTAATAAACGCCATTTTATACACGAATTTAATTTAGGCACTAGCGAGCTTGCGAGCGAGTGCTTAAGTTAATGAGTGTTTAGAAAAGTTTATAAACGAGGTGCATACTATACTTTTTCTACGACAAATACTTATTATTATCTTAAAATGATTTAAATCAAAAATTTGTATAGAGCGCCATCTATGAAACAACAGGGAAAACTGTCAAATATCACATTTTTACATTTTATAAACACAATTATAAAGGTTTTAAATTGAAATGTATCTTGAAAATTGACAGTTTTTTACAGTGAAAGTAAAGGAAATGTTTTATGAGGACTTTACTGTAGAGTCCGTGCCCGAATTTAAGTTATAGTTTACTGCCGGCGAAATTAAAAGGTCAGTTCATATAAACTTTTAAAAAATTTTTAAAATTAAAAGGTCAGTTCATATAAACTTTTCAAATATTGGCGTTGAGAAACTATTTAATATTTTTGTATTTTTGTATTGAGATAATAAAATAATTTTCACATTTAGTATTATTTTACAAGAAAGGCACTTTATTTTAACGATTGTATGACATTTGACCACTGTCAACTAACTTAAAACTAACTTCAGCCCGTGACTAAAAACCTGTTGCTAACTTCAGCCCGTGACTAAAGCGCCGTAAAGCCACAACTTGTTAATGTATATTTAAAAGGTCACTTAGTGTGATGGAAACATGTACGATAAAGGGGGTTTTAAAGGTGGGAGTAGAAAAAATACTTTATTGTTCTTCAATTTTAAAAATTTAAAAACTTGAATCAATATTAAAGTTTTTGTTTTTCGTCTATCGAACTTATAAATTTCGCATTTAAATATCACATGCTATTTTTTGCATTATTTCGTCCTGCATAGGTACATAAAAAAAATTTAAATATATAATTTGACAGTTCATTATATTACCTTTTTTTTAAATATCGTTTTTTTTCTTACATTGGGGACTTTTTTTATATTAAATGTTTTGGAAATAACAAGATAATAATGATTTAATAAAATTTATTGTTCTGAGCACGTTAACGAGTCAGTTTCGTCCAGGGCCGTCTTTAACCTATTGGAGGCCCTGGGCATGTTAGGATAATGGGGCCCCTATGACTTTGACAGAACACTATTTTGTTAGAATAGACAAAGAAAGTAGATAAACAAGGTTAAATATTTATTTTTATTAACAATCACATCAAACGAATAGATAAATATCATCGCGCTTATTATTAGCTGTTTGGAGATTGATCGCAAGTTATCGACAGACATTGTATATTTCGAAACCAAACCCAATATATTGGGCTTAAGTCCAAATTAATTTAGGGAAATTCTGTTTCAAAACTGAAAAGTGTAAGGTATACTTCCTTTTTCCATAAGCAGTTGATTTATAAGTATACTTACTTGTAAAAAAGGGACTAGATTGTGAATTTACTTACATTGATATAACATTATTTTAAAATTAGTTAGGTAAAATTAAATCAAGCATATTTGGTACCAATAATAGTTATTTACGATATAAGTGGGATAAGAGCTTTATTAACGTACGCATGCGAAATTTGCCCAACGAGTGCGTAGCACGAGTTGGGCAATCGCAAAAGTACGTTAATAAAGCGTTATCACACGTATATTGTACAAATTTTTATCTACGCCTCTAAATGAAAAAATAAACGGTAATTATTTTTGTCTAAGACTTAATTTAGGGTTATTTTGACATTTTGACATTTTGACTTTTTTATTTGATTGGTTAAAAACAGAGAAAAACGCGTGCGTTAATGAACTTCTTATCTCACTCAAAATGAGTGGGATAAGAAGTTCTTATCTCACTGGCGTAGATAAAATTATAAATAATAATACAAGTTATAAAAACAAACATAAAATAAACCATATGCAAATATGTACACTAAAAAACATGATTCCAATAATTAGGATATTTTATAAATAAATAATAAAGAATAAATAAAGAAAAACAATATTTTATTGATTTTTAAATAAAATTAGCTTATGTAGTTTTTGTCTAACATATTCTGGTTCAGAAGCCTTTTTACCTTACCAATTTAGTCTGGAGCTTAAAAATATAACAAAAATTTTTTTAATCAGAAGAATTCTATGATTGTCCAATATATCTTGGTTCTTTATATGATCAATCATTGCAGAATTTGAAAATATTGTACATTATACAATACTTTATTACTTATATACATGGCACTATTTTTAAATTTAAATTTATTTGACATTTGTCTAATTAATTTTTCAGTTTCTTGACAAATTATAACTACATTGTATTTGATCTGAGGGGGGCCCCTGTCGATCCCGGGGCCCTGGGCACTTGCCCAAAGTGCCCAATGGGAAAGAGGGGTCTGGTTTCGTCTTGTTCGAAGGACAAGTTGTACATGAAGGGAGACCGTAGCTACGCGTATCCGCAAATCGTCCAGGCTTATTTTACGATGTAGTCCTTTTGTTTAATGGACCGAAATGTTAATTTATGGGCCTATGCTAGTTGTCTTCAATAAACGTCTATAATTTAACTTAAACAAACATATACCTGCGTGAAAGGGTACTTATATGTGTATGTGGAAATCCATAGATGGGTAGGTATAAAATATATATTGTTTAATTTATAATTAGCAGTGGCGTAGCTAGTTGTTTTAGTACCAAGGCCGTCAAGGCCTTTGGATGTCCTCGACCCTAATTATAATAGGTCTATAAAATTTAACGTCTGCAACATTAAAACTAAACATTTTTAATAACTACATCTTAAACTCTAAAAAGCATGTTGGTTTTGTTTAAGCGTGGTTTATTTTTTTTTTACTCAACCCAGTTTACTCTACCGTATCTGAAATTACCTATATTACCTATAGGGTATTTCCGAAAAACCTTTGGAAAATTTGTACTTTTCGCTTGATTGTAGAAAAAAATTATTTATCTGTTCTGGAACAATCTTCTATTTTTTTTTTCGAAAAATTTTCATAAAGTAGGAAAATTTATAATTGGCCCAAGAGAGAAATACCCTTAATTTTTACAACAAAATAGGGAAATGTTGCTTAGAATTAAAATGCCTTCTATTAAAAAAGTCTTGATATTGACAACAGTTAAAAAAATTCTCAAATGGAAGTATTAACAATATTAAATATTTGCTCAACGAACTCTTTTTTCTGGTTGAAGACTCCCGTTTGTAGTAAACTGCTTGACTGTACGGTGAAATGAAGTACGTGATGGAATTTTTTCCGGAAAACGCTAATCGTAGATTTTACCAGCATCATCAAGATTCCTGCCTGCTTTCCATATAGCAAAATCATTTCTATTTTTTCTTCCACTGGTAAAAAAAAATCCATTATAAATAACTGCTTAATGAAAGGAGGTCTTTTTGTTTGCAAATTAACCTTCGAACTAAATTGATTAAATAATGCTAAACTATGTATAAATAGTTTCTTTATACCTCAATAATAATTATTATTTATAAATAAAAACCTTTTTTTTATACGTCAATTAAGATTAAATTAATTAATTGACAAAATAATGTTTTTTTTTACCTTAAATTAGGTATTTTTATTAAAAATAGTACAATAATCCTTTAAATTAAAGGATTTAATGCGGCAGGTAAAAAGTGACCATGGTGCGCAATTGATAATTATCACCGAATGAAATAATGTATAAAGGAAACTTAAATATTAGTTAAAAAATCGTGGGTATTAAAAAAATCAGATTTAATTTAATAAGTTAATTATTACCAAAAAAAATGATACCTTTATAGAAAAATTATTGCAGAATCGGATAAGAAGAAAAATTGATTTTTTTTCATTACTGCGCCATCTATTACAAATATGAAAAAATGTTTTTGACAAAATCTACCTATTTTTAGTCGAATGATCCGAATCTTCAATAAAAAATAGGGTGTTCCATTGGAAATTTTAAAGTTACCCCCTGTTCCCCCTATAAGGAGAGTATGAGGACCAATTTTAGTACTGATTGATTTCCCCCCTCGAATCATTTAATTTTTATTTTAAACATTTTTTTCGTGAAATCCATACTTACTAACTGATATATTTCGTTAGTTTGAAGTTAAATTTCTCACCCTATGAAGGTTCGCTAAAAAATCTTGTAATTAATTTTCATGTCCTTGCAATCATGCGAAGGACATACTGAGAGGATCTAAACATTAATATTTACAAAATAATCAGATCATTTCATAGGCATACTGGGGGCCTTGTAGTATTAAAACCTTAAAAATCTAACTGATGATACATTTCAACCTAATAAAAACCCATTTTCAAAAACAAATTAACCAGGTAAAGCTTTTAATTAATTAAATCGGTCAAGAATTTAATATTCGTGGGAGTAATTAATGACCGTGGCCAAACACTGTGTTATTTGAGTATATTGTGCAGTTATCGTATTGTTCAAGTTTTGGCATCGGTAGCCATAAATACCGCCGGTCCTGGCAAACGTACAATCGAACTTAAACTGAATGACCATAGAACGTATGGATATGTACAGGGTGGTCCACGTAAGGTGACCCATATACTTATCTCAGAAACTACTGGAGCCACAAAAAATTTGTAAAGAACAAATATTCACGAAGTAAAAAATATTTTTAAAATATTATATTTTCATTTATACAGGTTGTTCGGTTTTCCTTGGGACGATACCAACTTTCTTATTTTCAATGGAACACCCTGTATTTTTTTGCATTTTTGGATTCTACCCACTCTTTTAGGTATACTTTGTAAATATATTAATTAAGAAAATGTTAATACTTTTTGAGTAAAATTAAGATTTATTAAAATTTCTCTAAATGTAGACACTCGCTAAAAGTTAAAAATAACCAACTAAAAGTTATTATTTTTTATATTATGTAGTATCCATCTCTTTAATAATAAGTAAGCAATAAGTTAATTATTATATTTTTTGGAAAATATCATACAGGGTGTTTTATATGTACCGTTGAAAATAGCGATTTTAAAAGTTTAAAATCTTGTTTTTCTTCAATGGAACACCCTATATATTTTTGCATAATTGGATAGAATAAGTAATTACCTTTCATTTTATATATATATGTCCTATACCTAAACCTAACAGAAAAAAAAATATTCGCATTTTTCACAATTAGTAGCTTTTTTCCAATTACCTTAGTTAAATTTTCATTATTCAAAGAAAACACCCTGTATAATATTTTCCAAAAAATAAATTAATTAACTTATAGCTTACTTATTATTAAAGAGATGAATGCTACATAATATAAAAAATAATAACTTTTAGTTGGTTATTTTAAACTTTTAGCGAATGTCTACATTTAGAGAAATTTTAATAAATCCTCATTTTACTCAAAAAGTATTAAAATTTTCTTAATTAATATATTTACAAAGTATACCTAAAAGAGTGTGTAGAATCCAAAAATGCAAAAAATATAGGGTGTTTCATTGAAAATAAGAAAGTTGGTATCGTCCCAAGGAAAACCGAACACCCTGTATAAATGAAAATATAATATTTTAAAAATATTTTTTACTTCGTGAATATTTGTTTCTTACAATTTTTTTGTGACTCCAGTAGTTTCTGAGATAAGTATATGGGTCACCTTACGTGGATCACCTAAAAAAAATATTCGCATTTTACAAAATTAGTAGCTTTGCGCGTATGGTAATTATTATAGTAATATATATTTATATATAAAAGCATTTTTATTTGTTGTTATTGAAATTTATTTGAATAATGAAAATTTAACTAAGGTAATTGGAAAAAAGCTACTAATTGTGAAAAATGCGAATATTTTTTTTTCTGTTAGGTTTAGGTATAGGACATATATATATATAATGAAAGGTAATTACTTATTCTATCCAATTATGTAAAAATATATAGGGTGTTCCATTGAAGAAAAACAAGATTTTAAACTTTTAAAATCGCTATTTTCAACGGGACATAGAAAACACCCTGTATGATATTTTCCAAAAAATATAATAATTAACATATAGCTTACTTATTATTAAAGAGATGGATACTACATAATATAAAAAATAATAACTTTTAGTTGATTATTTTTAACTTTTAGCGAGTGTCTACATTTAGAGAAATTTTAATAAATCTTAATTTTACTCAAAAAGTATTAACATTTTCTTAATTAATATATTCACAAAGTATACCTAAAAGAGTGGGTAGAATCCAAAAATGCAAAAAAATACAGGGTGTTCCATTGAAAATAAGAAAGTTGGTATCGTCCCAAGGAAAACCGAACACCCTGTATAAATGAAAATATAATATTTTAAAAATATTTTTTACTTCGTGAATTTTTGTTTCTTACAAATTTTTTGTGACTCCAGTAGTTTCTGAGATAAGTATATGGGTCACCTTACGTGGACCACCCTGTACGTGCATGAAGACCATGGCCTCTACCTACCCCTCGACCTACCCACATACCAGAATTTCTCTATCCGACATTGGGATGCTGTGGATGATGGTATGAAAGGACTTAACTCTAAACTTAATAATGAACATTTAGAATTACCTTCAAAATAATACAGCATGTACTTAGGTTTTAAGCATTTTATTATAGTTTATTTTAAAAATCTAAAGCATCATATTTTTGTTATTAATTGTTTACTTTTTATTATGAAAAATTGGCTAAAAACGTTAATATTATTAATAATTAACTCGGAAAAAAGACCGTTTTCGAAAAAAAAAATTACCAAATTAATTTATAATTTATTTCTTATCTGTTTCAAAAACGGTCGATATTTTTCGAAAAAGGTAATCTAAAAAATAATTTGTAAACAAAAAATGTATCGATATCTTTTAAGCAAATTTAAATTTAAACCTTTAGTGGGGGGTGACAACCAAAGATAATACCCCCTTAATTAATTAAATGGCAAAACTGTGCATTCTCCTGTGTCACACAGTAATAAAAAGTAGTAAAGGTACCAGTTGGAATTTGTTTGATTCTTAAAAGAAAGTATCCTAGTAATGGTTTTAAGGGAAAAATACCTACCTACAAATTTTTATCTTTAAAATAGAGTAGAGATGAAAAAAACTAGAAAAAACGGTTTTTTTTTGTTTTTTTTTTTTCAAAATGAAATTTTGAGTAAAATATATATTAATAATAAAGTTAAATGTAGACTATATTAAATTTTTCATTATTGAAAATTTTGACCGAGACTAAAAAATCTCTTATTTGGTAGTTTCCACATTAGAAACCAGTAGCAATGTAAAACTTCTACACCAATACAAAAAACTGTAGGATAAAAAAAATTGTTTTGCGATTCTTCGGATAGGTGTATCTTTGTTAAAAATGGTCGTATTGGAGCCGTAAAAAAGCAATTTGAAGCTTGAAGTTTCTAGTTTTGAGATTTTTAGATAAAAAATGTGCAACGCTCAATCCTAACAAATACCGTAATAAAAAAAATCGATTTTTTTTTGGCTTTCTGGTTCACGGAATGTTCTGACTTAACCACCAATGAATAAATCATTTAAAATGTTCTACAAGAATTTACTATTGTTTATTTGGAAAAAAAATTCCATACTCTACATGAATTTGAAAAATCATAAAAAAGCGCTTTTGGTAGCTTTTGAAAAATCAAGCGCTGAAATATAGTTACTTTTTTTAGGACCAAATCAAAACAAGCGCGGCCCTTATTGGTCAATTCGGTGGTAGTGGCGCATGCATAGCGCGAGACTGTGTTTACATTTACTAATTGTCATTTAGTGGCTAATTTTAGTCCATAAAACCTAAAAAATTAGGCAAATCGGACTAATCTTGAAAAAAAACCTAAAATGTGAAAAAAAAAACCTAAAATGTGAAAAAAAACCATTTGAAAAAAAACAATGAAAAAAAACCTGAAAAAAAAAAACAAAAAAAAACGGACCGTTTTTTGTAAACTTTTGTATATTATTTATCAAGTTTGATAAACGCCATTTTATACACGAATTTAATTTAAATTAATGAGTGTATAGAAAAGTTTATAAACGAGGTGCATACTTTACTTTTTCTACGACAAATACTATTATTTTAAATTATTTAAATCAAAAATTTGAATATAGCGCCATCTATGAAACAATACTTAGGGGAATCTGTTGTTTTTATATTTTATAACCACAATTATGTATTTCTTGAAAATTGACAGTTTTTCAGTGAAAGTAAAGAAAATGTTTTATGAACACTTTACAGTGGAGTCCGTGCCCGAATTTAAGTTTTAGTTTACGGCGAAATTAAAAATCAGTACAATGTTCATATAAACTTTTCAAATATTGGCGTTGAGAAACTATTTAATACTTTTGTATTTTTGTATTGAGATAATAAAATAATTTTCACATTAAGTATTAATACTAATAATTATTTTACAAGAAAGGCAATTTATTTTAACGATTGTATGACATTTGACAACTGTCAACTAACTTAAAACCAACTTCAGCCCGTGACTAAAAACCAGTTGCTAACTTCAGCCCGTGACTAAAGCGCCATAAAGCCACAACTTGTCAATGTGTGGTCACTTATAGTGTCATGGAAACATGTACGATAAAGGGCGTTTTAAAGGTGGGAGTAGAAAAACATACTTTTTTCCCCTGGGTCACACGTCTCCTGTATCACATATTGTGTGACCCAGGTGACAATTCCAAAGAAATAAATTATAACATAGTTTAAAATATTAATAAACATTTAGAAGTTTTAAAAACATTTTTTTTACCTTTCACCTTTTCTGTTTCCGTAGACAATTTAATTTAATAGTAATTTTCCTAGTCAATGTATTTTGCCTCAAAGAAGCTGGAAAAAATGTTTTGGTAGTTTAACGAAACAATGTTTATATTGACTTTTTATTATTATTTTATTAATATTAACTACTAATGACTAAAACTTTTAAATAATTAGTAATTGCTCGTTAAATTGGCAGGCTGGGCCCAAATAAAAAATCGAGAAAAAACGTTTTTAATAGGCATTAAAAGAAAATTTCTTAAACTCACTTTTTTAATGGACATTTTTTAAATAAAGTTTTTGCTTTTACTTAGTTTTGTACCTAACACAACTCAACTTAGCATTTTTTTTATAAATAATAAATAAATGTTCTTTTTTTTTTAAACTAATCCTAGTGTAAATAAAACCTTAAAAGGATTATTAACAAGCAAACAAATATATTTTCAAAATTATTTTATAATATTATATTTTTTAATATGTACCTATATTATATTTTTTTAATATGTAGGTATATTATATTTTTATATGTATACCTATATAAAAGTTGTTTTAATACCTATGTTAGTAAATTTGTGACCTAGACCATTTTTTTTTCTTTTTAAGGGCTTATTTAAAAAATCCAACTGCCCCCTAAATAAACAAAATTTGGAATTAAACAGATTTGTAGATTTTGTTTTTACTTTTTCTTCTTAATTGTTCAAGAATTTTTGAAATATACCTAAATAGGTCATTTATTTTTGTCCAAAATGTCAGTCAGTTAGTTTGGACAGTAAATTAACCTAAATTTCCTGATTGTTAATTATTACCAAGCAAGCTATGATTTTAAATTTTACACGTAAAATGTCAAATCATTTGACTCAAATGTAATTTTTGCCCAAATACATAGGTACCCGTACAACATTCATGAGTTCATGAACCACCTCATGTCATGACTTCACGGTTTTGTGCTCGTGTGGAACTCATGATGAGTTCAGAGTCATGATAAGTTCACGGAATGATCCGCCGTGATGTCTTTTGAATATTCGCGCTTCGAAGATCTCCACCGGCTGCGCATATGAATGCGCATGGAACAAGCTGTGTCGTCTTTGCCCGATTGTTTTATTTGTTTAAGTGGTTGTAATATTCTGTTTCTATGGTTGTAATAATTATTTATAATAGTTTATAATTATAATATATACATTATAATATAAGTGCACAGATCGTTTTGGGAAAAAGAAGGTAAGTTTCGTTTTTTTTTAATTTAATTTAAACATGTGACATGTCCTCGCTTATTAAATTATTTGACAGTCGGTTTGTTTTCAAATTTACATTTTACTTACTCATGAATTTATTAAGTATTATATTGGTTTTTTGTTAACAAAATAAAAAATTATTTATTAAATAATAATTATTAATAATTTAACCTCAAAATATAACCTAGGTTGTTTTGTAATGACTGCAAAATTGAAACGTGTGAAATACGAACGTTAATTAAATTGATGTGAAATGTTTATCTGGGTATATATAGTTTATGTGAGTGATTAATATAGGCATTAAATGCAAATTTTGACAATTAACGGCAAGAAACTTATTGAATAATGACAGCACAGCTGAGTGCAATTGAAGCCAAAATGTATATCTGTGGTTCGTAGAAATGCATTGTACTATTTTCTATTTTACAGAAGCTGCCATGGACTGCACAACCCAAGAGTCACCAGGGACCAATTCAACATGTGCACAAGAAATGCTTGAAGAAGAGGCTAGTTCCACTTATAACTTTTCAAGAATTACAATAGAATGAAATGTACACGAAAAATTGTTTTATATTCCTCGAGGTAGATCTACAGATTTTTATTAATTTTGCATAAAAAACATTAATTATAACGTAATTAGGTACGTTAATTTAATTACGTTATAATTAATGTTTTTTATGCAAAATTAATAAAAATCTGTAGATGTACCTCGAGGAATATAAAACAATTTTTCGTGTTCATTTCATTTTATTGTAATTCTTGAAAAGTTATAAATATATTTTTTATCTCAAAATTAATGAAAATCTGACAAGAAATTTAAAATAATTTATCAAGAAATAAACAAATGTATAAATTCGATTGAAATTTTTATTTAAGTAACATAAAAAGATATTTTTTGATTTTAAATTTTATCACCTTTAAAAAATTATATGTTAATTCAATTATGTTAACATAAAAAAATATTTTATGATTTAAAATGTTTTTGCCTCAAAAAATTTTGTTTAGAAATATATATAATTTATTAATTCGAAATACAGATCTGTATACATATATATTTCTATAAAAAATCATGTTAATTTTTATTAATAATGGTAAAAAGCGAATTTTGTAAAAAGAAGTGACTTATGTCAATTATTGCCCTATTGAAAATGCCATATAGAACCATATAAAAAACACGTATCTGGATTCTATATGGTTTCTATCTGGTTCAATATAGGTATTTGAAACAGGCATTTCACTATAGAACCAGATAGAAGATTACATTATAGAACCAGATAAAAACACTCTAAAACACTATAGAACCAGATAGGAAAACCTATCTGGAAATACATATAGAACAGAAACCAGATAAATCCATATACATCCATATACATGTCTTTATAAAGACATGTATATGGTTGTATATGGATTTATCTGGTTTCTGCTCTATATGTATTTCCAGATAGGTTTCCCTATAGGGTTGAATATGAAAATTTTTAAAATGGAAATCCATATTCAACCATATAGAATCCGTAATGTAAACCAGGACTTTCCATATAGGACCTATAAAACCATATAGAACCAGATACGTTTCCTTATCGGATTCAATATGGGTTCTATATGGCATTTTCAATAGGGTGTTTAAGGTTAAAAAAGTTGTTTATTAATTAATAAACAACTATAAAAACATGCAATTTGTTTTTTTAATTTTCAAATTTTTAACATTAAACAATAATTTAATCTCATTTAAAAACGACATAAGTAATTTTTTTACAAAATTTGCTTTTTAATTAACTAATAAACAACTAAAAAAATATGCAATTTGTTTTTTAATTTTAAATTTTTTAACCTTAAACAATAATTGAATCTCTCGTTTCAAAAACGACATAGGTCACTTTTTCGCTTTTTACCATGAAACGCTTCTACATGGTATGCATTCTACATGTAGAAGCTCTTGTGGTAAAAAATGAATTTGACTTGGTCGTTTTAAGAACGAGCGATTCAATTGATTATTGATTTAAAAATTCGCGGGCATTCCTGAATCGTATGCGCATGCGCGCTACCCAATTTTTGGATCCTGGCTCATGACATGACCACAACATGAGATCGCTATGAGGACTCATATGTATGCTCAAATGAAGTCATGGCATGACTTATAAATCATGACTTGACGTCCATATGAGTACAATATGAAATCAAAAATGTTGTGCGGGTATATTTCGTAAAAGGCATGGTAAATATATTAAATTAAAGCAGGTTTAGAAATAATAATTGCTAATTAAAATTGGTTTTGAATATAAATAAAAATACTGTATGTAGGACCTATATAATATATATATAGTATATATACATTATAATCCTATATATATATATATATATACATTATAATCCTACCTTGCCAATTAGTCTGCAGAAAATCTTCTAAATGCAATTTACACTTCACAAAACAACACACAATTTAAAATAAAACCACCTTTTGCAAACTTAAAACACCTCTTGTAAATTTAAAACGCATAATTAATTAATACTTAAAAAAAAAGACGAAGACATCGATTTTTCTATCGATTCCACGGCGGATTTTTTAATACCAAACATCACAGAACATAAGCCAAACATTATAAACAAAAAACCACACCCACTTGAGTGGCACCAATGGATACGATCGGTATTATTTAGCAACCTTTGATCCTAATGCCAACTTTTTTATTTCTCGCCGAAAAACTTTTAGAGAAAAGCACAGATTATAAAGTTTTGGAGAAAAGTGAATTACTTAAATTCCTAGCAACCTATGATACAAAAATTATATTACAGCAGGACTGCCAACTGTAGAATTTCCACTGGTTGCCTGCAAGGGGTAAACCACTTTAAAATCTTAGAGACCAACGTTCAATGTTAGTGGACGTTGTGTTGTGATTTTTTTCCTTATCAGTCGTTATCAATAAGGAAAACTAACTTGCGTTGCGCATGACTACCATTGTTATTGTTATCCTTAGCCGTTAATTCGTAAGCGATTTTTAATTTTAAAAAATCAGTCGTTTACCCCTCGGTTGCCTGTAATGAAAATTCATGCCAGGGTTGCCAGGTGCGGCGTTTTTCCGCAAAAATGACGATTTTAATTTTTAAAGGGCGGCTAATATTTTAATTTGGCGGGTGCGGCAAAAAGTGGCGACACTTTACAAACAAGTGGCGAAATTGAGGCGGATATTCCTTTTTGTCCAAAATAATCCATAAAATTTTTTTTTTCGCTATGTCACTACGTTTTAAATTTTTATTTATATTAGCCGCCACAGCATGGTTGTATACCTATAGGTCATGTTTTAGTGAACTTAGTGTTGTAGCCTTTGTCTTAGGTGGTAGCATTAAGAAACGGCTGTCAAGTACGGTCTAAAATATGTTAGATAAGACAGAGATGTCGCCACGAGTGTTTATTCTGTCATCCGATGATAGAATATTTCATTCTGTAACACTTTACAGAATATATGTCATTCCATAGATAAAAGTGATATTAGAACGGTCAAATTCCATAATAGGAGTAGAAAAAGAAATATCGGGTTTTCGCAACGCGCGCGCCATCTGGTGGGCTTCCATAGCATTGTGTGATCAATACAATTAAAGCATACATACTGCACATCATTTTTAAATAAATAGGTAATTTTTCACAAAAGAGAGGAAGGCAGAAGTCTTACTCACTTTGTTCAATTGCACAGCTAAATCGCGCACGTTATTTGTGTTTTACGTTGCAAGGAAAAAACTAAAAAACTGGTTTAGTACTTGATTTCGTTTGATTATTCCTTATATCATTGATTAAGAAACTCAACACTTAAATGCTTATATAAGTAGTTACGTTAGTGTGTACTTTAGGGATCATGGTGAATTATTGTGTTTTTAATTGTAAATAAAATTTACATAAAATATATAAAATTTGCAATTTAATGTTTTGCCAAAGGATCCAATTCGCCGAATTGAATTCGGTAAGTACATTTGTTGGTACAGAATTAACTAATGACAATTTTACCTAATTTAAATTATATATTATATAATTATAGGTATTTAAGTTTGGACATTTTTAAGAAATTAGTAAAAAATAATTCTGGCACAAACATAACCTTAAAATCGAACATTTTTTTATTTTTATATTGGAGTTCTCTAAAAAACGCCGACAACTGCATTTTAAACAACAAAATATAACTACGAATTCATGGCAACATAATATTATAGGTATATATATACCTATAATATTATTAGGCCTAAGTGCAACAAACTCAGTTTTGTGAATTTTTTGCAATTCACCGCAATTAAATTGACTTATTGGTTATAAAGTTATTACATTTAACTCGAATATTTAGGGAAATTATCTGGCAAAAAAAATCCATAATTACAAACAGATAGTTTTTATTCTCAACTGTTTATGAAATAATCAAACAAAAATACAATACTATTAAAAAACAAAGATAGGTAAGCTTCATACAGTAAATCTAATTAATATTATAATGCGGAAAACTGATGTCAAACTTCATTTCGCCTCTTCTTCCTATGGTACCTGCAGTGCTGCCGGAGCCATATGTCAGCATCACCCGCATGCGCGAATGAAAATACCCGCTTTTACCCGCCATTTTAATTTTAGAAACCTCCAAATTTAAATGTGAAAAAAAAAACAATCAAATAAAATCTTTTATATTTCTGTAAAACATTACAAAATAAATAACACTTGGGTCATTCCACGTTACTCGGGGATTTTTGTCCCGCCCGTCACAATTAAAAATTGTGAGTAAAAACTACACGTTATAAAATTTATTTAAAAATATTGTTTTATTATGC
This sequence comes from Brassicogethes aeneus, assembly GCA_921294245.1. Taxonomy (NCBI): domain Eukaryota; kingdom Metazoa; phylum Arthropoda; class Insecta; order Coleoptera; family Nitidulidae; genus Brassicogethes; species Brassicogethes aeneus. The sequence continues at coordinate 55,296,092 of OV121134.1, forward strand.
TTTTAATAAGTTACACAATAAAAATATAATTATAAAATATTAATTTTATAACTTGTGGTTTTTACTCACAATTTTTAATTGTGACGGGCGGGACAAAAATTACCGAGTAACGTGGAATGCCCCACTTATAAATTATAATAATGATTATAGTATAAATGATACTGTATCAAAATTTGTCATCGGCAAGTAGCGACGAAACCACAGATGTGGATGTGGACGAACCCGTCCACACTACACGGCATTCGGCGAGCAGTCGCTCGGTACTCGCCGAATGCCGCATGTCTGGCACCGGTGAATGACCTTTGAGTTGGCTGCGTATGTTGAGTTGCATAAGATCAATTCTTTGTTTCTATATTTCTTCATTTAAAGTTGTTTTACTAAAATTTTCCGAAAAATACCCGGTTTTACCCGCTTCAAACTTTTACCCGCACGCTGTATAAAATTACCCGCTTTTCGGGTAAAATACCCACAATTGGCAGCACTGGGTACCTGGGCGAATTTTCGTTAAATGTACATTTTGTATATATATTTTGTCCAGGCAGGTCAATTTGATCGATTTTTTTTCCTTTGTGATAGAACAGAGTAATGTACTGCAAAAGAGTTCTATAAGTTTATAAATAACAAAAATAAACTTTAAAGAAATAAAACTTATAGGGTTAATCTGAAATAGGGAAGGAACACAAGGAAGAAATTAAACATTGTCCTCCTCCTAACGCATCTTCCTGAACGTTTTATGACACATTGCTTTTGACTTTTTCAAACGTTATTTTTCAGAAATACTGTTAAATGTAAATATCTTTCGGCATTTGTTTGGAATTTCTACTATGCTATAATACAAAATGAAAATAAAAAAGTTAACTTCTAAAACAAGAGTTTTATGTAGCGTTTTGTAAAAGACACCAAAAGTGTACGCAAAAAAATCTTACCTTTAAAATATTTACAAAAAAATTCACACACTTTACACGTGCTCACTTGTTGTTGTTGTTGTTGGGGCAAGAGCACCTACCCCTTCAAAGTTAGCTTATTTTACAATAAAGGTAATTTTGCATATTAGTTTACTTAAAACACATCTAAAATTTCAAAATAAATATCTAGTAGCTTTACACATACCTTAGATCCAGTAATAAATGTTTTTTTACAGAACTGCGCATTTAACACGCGAGTAAAAACGACAACACTCAATCAAGTCGCCATTCTTTGTTAACCAATTTGATGTCGGTAAAGAAGGGATGTGTATTTTAGTGAAAAAGAGTCATGCCCTCGCACTTACCAGAGGGTGCCACCGCAGGTTGAATAGTTTTTTTCTTTAAACCCAATTGGTGCACTTACCCCAAAAGCGCACTTACCCCACTTCACCCTATATGCAATTTTTTTTCAATTTATTTTAACATTTTCCGGCTTTATTCTCAAAAACATTCGTTTGTAACATAAGCTGATTATTAAAAGTTGTACTTTTGTTACGATGATAACGGCCGAGTGGTGGCGCTACTAGCGATACTTCTTTAGCGTATAGCTTGATTGACATTGAAAAAATGCAGCGTTTTATTTAAAAATGCGTAGCTCGTAAAAGAAAAGAGGTGGTCAAATGATATAAAAAACAAAATACTCGGATCACATCCAGATTTATCGTAAATCAGTTTGGAATAAGGTAGATTTGCACACAGGGCGTTTTAAACTTACGACTAAAAACAGCAACCAAAACTTTATCAGGACAAACTGCAACGCAATCTTCATAAATTGATTTATCGTCCAGCGAAAAAATCAATGCAATTAAATTAAAAATAAAAAAGTTTGTCATGTCAAAATTGTCAAAAAAATTTAGGTGCCGTTTTTTTTGTCGGGGAGTGTATGTATGAAATTTTTATCTATTTTGGCCTAAAATAATTTTGACGCAAAATGCGCCTCATTGCAATGTAGACGTCGCGTCGTGTTTATCAGGAATTTAGGTGTTGAAAAAACTGCATTCGGTATATTTTGGCAAAAAAAAATACATAAACAGTCTTACATTTGGGGTTAGTTCCATTTAGATAAAATTTAATCAAATGGAGCGCAAGGCTATTACACGACGTGAATTATGAATCCTAGAGGCGAGCTTAAACACTACAGTCTCACTAATTTATGTTACTTATTTAGTATGTTGGCACCATGCACTAATTTTGCTGTCAACATACAAGATACCATCTCAACATTCTCCAAGTTTACATTCGCATTTGCGGCTCGTCTTTATTTTAATTCTATATATGCAACGCCGGAAAACTTATCGCGGAACGGCCATCCGTCACGTCAACATTATAATTTAATGCTGCAGAACGACAGAAAATACCCGTTTTTTGCTTTAAATTAGTCATATTAAATAAACTGTGTCATTCCCTATCGTTTCAACTTGAAACGATAGGGAATGACACAGTTTATTTAATATGACTAATTTAAAGCAAAAAACGAAACTTTCAAGCAATATCTGAGGTATCTACCCTTGTAACATTTGTTGGTTGTTTTATTAAAACAATGATTAAAACAATGATTAAAATAATGACTAAGTACGAGGTGTGTTCAGAAAAGAACGGGAATTGTTAAATTTCGCAGGTTCGGAGGGTCCGGTTGTCATAAAATTATCTTTATTATGTTGGTATACATGCCCCAGAAGTATGATAAAAACTTTAGCTGTTTTCATTGTTTACTTTGTCTGTGGCAGCCGCAAAGGTTAGACGTGTTTTATGAGCTCGGCGATTTTTCGTTCGTTAAAAGAAATGGATCAAAGAATTTGTATCCAATTTTGCTTAAAAAATTAAATAAATTTTGTGAAATGTTAACAAAGGCCTATAGTGAATCTGCTATAAGTAAAACAAGAGTTTACAAGTGGTATATACCATCTTATATAAGAGTTTCCAAGATGGCCGTGAAGACGTTGAAGATGACGAACACCCCGAACGCACAAGCACATTAACAACCGATAAAAACATGGAAAAAGTGGAAGAAATTGTTATAAACCATCAGAGAAGTCGCTGATGATGTTGGTATATCGATTGGTTCATCCCATGAAATTTTTTTGAATGTTTTGGGTATGAAACGCGTGGCAGAAAAATTTGTTCTAAAATTGTTAAATTTTGAACAAAATTTTTGGTCAAAAACAATACTGTAATGATGCCCCAGCCTCCATATTCGCCAGACATGCCTCTGTCTGACTTTTTCCTATTCCCAAAAATAAAGAGACCTTAAAGGGCCGTCGTTTTGCAAGCATAGATGACATTAAAAGCGCATCGCTGAAAGAACTAAAGGCTATCCCAAAGATCGAGTTTTAGAAGTGTTTCGAGTATTGGAAGAAGAGCTGGCACATGTGCATAATATCCAATGGGGACTATTTTGAAGGCGACAACATTAATGTAGACGAATAAATAAATATTTGTTTCAAAAAACGAAAATTCCCGATATTTTCTGAATACACCTCGTATGTCAGGAATATTCCCAGGATTATTCCAAGCGTACCAGAATATTCCCATATGTCCGCTTTTTGGTTAACCCAGTCATCATAAAAAGAATATCCCATGTAGCGGCATGCATAAGACTTAAGTATTGTTAATAGAATGTACATTAATATAATTGGGGGATTACTCCCAAAATCTCAAACTGATATTTTTAACCTATCTGTATATATAGTTATAAGCGTGCGTAAGCAACGGTGAGAGGTATTGCAACTAAATTTATGAATATTCGCTGGGAATGTTCTTAGATGGTGTTTGGAAGTTTTAGAGGATCATTCTATGGAATATTCCCAATAAAGTTTTCAGACTTTTTCATGGAGCGATGTACAACACTTGAAGAATAAAATCGAACTGATATACCTACCTACACAATTAGTTTTATTTTTAATTAAAATTTAATCCCCATGCATGGGATTCCCATGGGATTCAAAAATAGCGAATAATTTTCTAATCTGGCATCACTTTACTTTAAATTTTATTATTTTAATCAAATTGCAAAGTGGTAAAAGCTTTACATAAAGTGTCTATTCAGAGCCCATTTGCACAAATGTCCTGTTTACCTACATCCTGTATACAGGATAATTTGGTATGTTTAATTATGCAACATGCATGTTGCCATGGCAATCCTCCAACAAAATATTTAAGGGCCTATTTAATTTAAAAGGGCTATCGTGTATCACCATTCGTATTAATTAACCATTTTAATTACTATGCGTGTATTTTATTAAGGTATTTTTTTGATATTTGGACCCGTCCCCTACCTCTTGGTGAGATGTGGTGGGTAGTAAGATTCTAGCCATACAAAAAGGATATTCTAGCTATGAAACTTTATTTGCAAGTTGCAACATGACAAACCCCAAAATTAAATTACATATTCTTTAAACCCAAAACTTGATTTGAGATTTTCAATGACGCCCTCCCTTAAAATGAGATTTTGTGAGATTATCCCCATTTTTATCACACGTAATTAATGGATGTCCCCTGTAGTGCATTTTCGTTATTTTGTTTCAAAAATAATAAATGAACGTAGGCAACCCATTTTACAGACTTATGAAAATCCTCTATAAAGTTTATAGCACAGTATATATACTTTGTTTATAGTATAAACTAAACAAAGAAAGTGGATATACCTCCACAAAAGTACCTTCTTTAAGTATGTGAATATACCTATATAGCTACGAAAATTTTGTTAATTATTGTGAAAAAACAAAAATGACAATAGGCCACCCAGGTTACACACTTAATTTTCTTAACTTACGAATATTTCTAGGATCGTTGGTAAAGGGGTGGTTTTTTTATGGTAAAATTGTTTATAAAAATTTTAATAAATCTATTTTTAAAGTAGGTAGTTCTTGTAACTCAAACTTTTGTAGAACATGTTGAGGACCGCAGCCATTACACGTCATGTGTCAAAATTTTATGTCAGTTTGAAAATTAATGAATAAAACATACAATAAGAAACACAACAATAAATATGGGTGATTTTACGATGAACAATCAAGAATTTTATTGGGGGCAGCAGGGTGATCAGGCTGACCCCAACCAGGGCTACTACAACCAGGATTACAACCAATTTCAAAATCAGGAACTTGGTATGCATAGAAAAAATAATATTTTGAGGTTTTCTGTTATAAATAAATTGCTGTTTTAGAATTTAATGCAACAGGAAACTTTGATACAACCGCCTACGCGAATTTTCCACCTCAAATCTACACTCCAGAGTTTGGAGCTGAAGCGAAAGGTGCCAATGAGTTTGATGAACCACCGTTGTTAGAAGAATTAGAAATATACCCGGATCGTATATTAGAAAAAGTATTAGCAGTGCTTAACCCCTTAAGGGCACACAGTTTAGCAGATGATGCAGAATATTTAACAAAAGATGCTGATTTAGCAGGACCAATATCTTTTTGTCTACTATTAGCTGTTTGCCTATTTATGTCAGAAAACAAAGCCCAATTTGGCTACATTTACGGTATTTCAATGACTTCATGTGTACTAATGTACTTTTTACTCACATTAATGACACCAACAAGTGGAACTTTTACGTTAAGCACTGTAGCCAGCATTTTGGGTTATTGTTTGATCCCAGTCGTAGGGTTATCATTTCTGGGGTTATTTTTTAGGCTAAGTGGCATGTTAGGTATTATTCTGGCTGCGGTTATAGTTTTATGGTCTAGTTTTTCAGCTTCCAGGTTGTTTATTGCTGTTTCAGGAGACAAACAGCAGCAACCTCTTATTGCCTATCCTTGTGCATTAGTTTATGGTGTATATATTTTATTAGTGTTGTTTTGAATGTATTCCATAAAAATATATTTATATTTAACTACCTATAACAAAATTACCATCTAATTTTGTAAAATCCCAAATGTATATTTATGTAAGTTATATAACATTAAAATGACAATTTTACTGTATTTTTTACATATTTTTTGTCTAATTTGCCCCTAAGATGTAATGAAAAAAACAACTTATAATAAATAGCATTTGAAATAAATTATATGTGTTGAAGTGCGCGGCAAAATGTAATAAAATTAAGTATGTAGGTATTAATTATTAAATTGTGTTTATAAATAAATTCATTATAATATTTATAACAAATAAAATTAATTTCACATTGTGGAATATATTGCAAATTTGATCCCACTGTGCAAAAGTAGGTCAAATGCTCGTTCGATCAGTGTTGCCAATGTCATATATTAAAATTATCCCCCATGAAAATAATTCCAGTCATTAAAATTATGTTTTACTTTACATTTGTAGATGATTACAAAATTTCATAAATTTTTCCAATTTTGTTTTTGGTCCAATATTATCTGTCCCAACAAAAAAATACGTATACGCAACTTTTAGAACTCCCCGCAAATCGAATAATTATCGGTCTATTGGAAACACTGTATTCGTTAAGAAGGGGTTATGACAGTTCGATGTGAGCCAACTTCACGGCAATCGATTTTTTTTAGAAACGTCAAACAATTGTCAATTTGATATCGAAAATTTTGTAACTTTTTGAATTTAAAACGTTTTGGTAAATTTATTAGTAAAGAAAATGAATTCAACCAACCTTAAGTACATTGTAAACCTTAAAAGCAATAGTTTAGAAATATTTTAATGTTTTGGAAGGATTTTTGAGGCAAAGTGAAAAGGGGTTTGAAGACTAGATGCCGCGTAGGCGGCGATTGTTTAAGGGTTGGTGCGATGCTCAATTTGGACCAGGAAGTAGGAGCTTGGGATTCTGTTTTGCTTGAACCTTTAAGCGAAGACTCGTTTATATCTAACCTGCAACAACGTTTTAAACGAGATTATATTTACACTTACATAGGCAATGTGCTGGTTTCCGTAAATCCATACAAAAAATTAGCTCTTTACTCCACTGATTTGGCTGCCACTTATGTTAAAAGAGGACCATTCCAGCTGCCACCACACATGTTAGATTTTTGTTGAGCTACTTTGAATTTTCTCTACTTTTACATTGTTTTTTAGATATGCTATTGCTGGTTCGGCATATAGGTGGCTCAATGATAGAAATGAGGACCAATGTATTGTTGTTACAGGTATTTAATAACCTTTAATTAAATTAATAAAAAATTTAATAATGATTTATAGGGGAGAGTGGTTCTGGGAAAACTGAAGCTGCTCGTATAGTGTTACAATTTTTAGTTTTGGTTTCTGGCAACAGTCCAGAAGTTAAACTTGTTAAAGATCGACTTGTCCAAGCAAGTACATTACTTGAATCATTTGGAAATGCACGTACTATGAAAAATGACAATGCTTCACGTTTTGTAAGGTTTTTAAATGTTTTTTATTTAGTGTGATTTTATGGTGAATTTTTAGGGAAAATTTTTGGATATTGAATTTGATTTTAAAGGGGATCCTATTGGAGGACACTTGACAAATTGTGAGTATTTTTTTATTTAAAATTTTTACCACCTTTTTAAAAAAATATGTTTTTATTATAAGATTTTTATACCAAATTAAAGCAATTTTTCTTACTCTGAATTTAAAAATATTAATATAAAATTTAAATAAAATTGTATGTGTAGGTAGTTTTTATTTCCAAGGTCTTTAAATTTTGTTAACTAAATTAATTTTTAATAAATGTGTTATTTTTTATTTATTTAGAAATTAAATTTTACTTTAAATAATTTTTTAAGCTGCTTTATTTTCTATACCTTGTGTGTTGTTTTGAAAATTTATATACCTAGCAGTAATAAAAAGTTTATTGACATATCATTTTGTAAATTAGGTAAACCCCAGGACCTTACTTTCTTAAAAAATGATTTTATCGAAGGCAATAAACCAATCAAAGCACTGCATTGTCTCTCACAAAGTAGTGTGCAGTGAAGGACGCGATTGGTTTATAACTAGTAATTCTATAGAAAGTATACTATCTATTAGACTTGGCCAAAAAAATCGACTATTTTTTTTGTAAAGTATATCAAAAATATTGTTTCGGGTGACAAAAAAAATTATGGTGAAAGTAATAATATTAATATTAAGAGGTCTATCATCGCTATTTTAGATTTTTTTTCCTGTGCGAGTTTTTGTCTCAGAACTCGCAAACCATTGAGTTTAACAAAATTGACTTAAAAATATTTTTTAAAGAAAATTGAATGCTCTACAAAAAAGGTTTGGTGGGAATTTCCCGTCATATGAACCGTTTTCTTACAATCATGCCTTAAACATTGGTATAGTTTTTCAATTTGATCTTTTAACTTTGGAATTTTGTAATTCATGTAAAAATCAGTACCCAGAAAAAAACCGATAGATATTCTTATGGGAAATCAAATGCTCTACAAAAAAAGTCTTCTAACATTTTTGGCTAAATTCATTCCATCAAAATTTTTAGGGTCATTAAACAACTTGAATTCTTTTATCGTAAGTAATATCATAAGGGCATCTAATTTTTCCGAATAAATCGAAAAAACACGTTGCTAAGTAATATTTTAACAAGAAGCATGAGTGCTGGTGGCAACAAAAATCCGAGTCGAAGAGGAGGATTTTTGCACCTGCACGAATGCATTTTGCTCGAAAATATTACTTAGCATTGTGTTTTTTCGATTTTTTTCACAGGAAAAATTAGATGCCCGAATGGTATTTGACAAGACTATTTCATGAGTAACAGTTAACAATTAAAATATAAATTGCAATTTTTGGTGACAACAGCTGTCAAGTTTTGCCGCGGGTAAACTCTAAAAAACTGCTGACAGGTGCTGTCACACAGTTTTTCCACCTAGAAACCATTTGTAATTCAAAATTGCGCGTTTGTGATTGGTGGAAATTAAGACGAGGGAAATAGTCGATGATAATCTTTATGTTATTGATAAAATTACTGAAAATTAAAAAAAAAACACATTTGAATTTTTTCGCTATTTTCTTTAGAAAATATTACTTTCACTGTTACCTATTAAATCGTTTAAATAATAACAATAATGTTTTTTTTATTGAAAATTGTTAATTAGTTATATAATACACATTTATAAAGAAAAAAATCAAAGTATCATCCGTAAAAAATAAATCTACAGAGGAAAAAACAAGAATTTCGTTTTGACTTCAACTTTAACCTTGAATAACTTTTGATTGAGTAAATTTTGCCAAAAATGTTAAGAGATTTTTTTGTAAAGCATTTGATTTCTCATAAGAATATCCATTGGTTTTTTTCTGGGTAGGTACTGATTTTACATGAATTACAAAATTACAAAGTTAAAAGATTAAAATGTAAAACTATACCAATTTTTAAGGCATGATTTTAAGGAAACGGTTCATCTGATGGAATATTTCATTTTAACCTTTTTTGTAGAGCATTTAACTTCCTTAAAAAAATTTATCTTAAAATCAATGGTTTGGGAGTTCTGAGACAAAAACTCGCTCAGGAAAAAAAAAAATTAAATTGCGATGATAGACCTCTTAATATTAATATTATCGACTCAAACTTTCACAATATTTTTTTTCAAAAACTGGCTCAGAAAAAAAAATTAAAATTGCGATGATAGACCTCTTAATATTAATATTATCGACTCAAACTTTCACAATAATTTTTTTTGTCAAACCATATTTTCGATATAGGCCCAGTCTACTATCTATAGTGTCGCAAAATTTAAGAAACACACTTGGTTATAGTGTTTTCAAACTATTAAACTTAATCACAAAAAAAGTTGTCTTCTTAAAAAAATATAAGACTTTGTAGAGAATTAATAAAAAAACATATTCAATTAAATTGAACTAGTGGCAACTCTATTATCTATTTAAAAACACTAAATTATAAAATATTTTGTATTTAATGCTAACAGATTTTTTGGATAAGGTATGATTACTAAAAGTATATTAATAAATTGTATACCATTTTCTTTTAAATCATTTTCTTCTAGTCAAGAGTTACAAAATTGGCTTCTTGTGACAGAAACTTTCATATATTTTATCAATTGTTGTCTGGTGCTGATATTCAATTATTAAGTAAGTTTTTCAACATTTTCGACCCATAAATACTAAATTTATTAAAATTTTAGAATGTTTAAAGCTGCAACGTAATGTTGAGCTTTACACAATTTTACAAACTGAAAAAAATCAAGCAACATTGACGGATGAGGAGGATAGAAGATTGTTTATTTATACAAAGAGTGCGCTGGAAATTTTAGGATTTACTGTTAACGATATAGTAGATATTTTTCGTGTTATAGCAATTGTTTTGAAGCTAGGTAATATACAGTTTGTGCCTTGTAATAACATAGATGGTACAGATGGATGTAACATACATAATGAATTTGGTAAGTTAGCATTGTTTTATTTTATCCACTTTAAAACAAGGAAACACACAAGTTGCAATTATTAGCCTGTGAGACACCCTTTTTTAGTGAAACCTTGAAAGTTGTACATTTTCAAAAGGAAGCCTTTTTAGTTAAAATCGCCAATTCTTTCCTTAAATTATTTGAAATAAATACATACAATAAATTGGGGTTAATTTACTAAACACATGAAATGCAGTCGAGTCATGAACTAAATATTGGGATCAAATAGACAATAATAATTAGGGAAGTTTTAGTTTGTGTATTTAAACTTATAAAAATATACTTTATTAATAGATACCTATACAATCCTTACAGATTTATCTTTTATAAAAGTATTATACTAAATACAAATTATAGTATATTATTTATTGTTATTACATTGTGAAAATATGTATGCTCTTTATTCTATTTTTACTTCTTTGTGTTTACCTTTAATTTCCAGTAAGTTTATTTACGTGTTTACCACAATATTAGATATTTATTACTTTTTTTGCTAATTGAATTTTATATTATTTTGGAGTCTTTATATTAAAGAAAATATTGAAAGTTTAAGAAAAAAACTAATGAGTAGCAAAATCCAATATATCCAATTTAGGATGAGATACTAAGAAAATTGGAATGACGGTTTTTTATATAATATTATTATGAAAAATCAGTTATTAAAAAAATAACACTGATAGGAAATAAAGCTTTTTGTTTTTTTTCTTTCTTTTATGCAACAACCTCATCCTAATTTTTTTTTGCAGTATTAATGAATAGCCCTGTATACTAAATATTTTTTTGTTAAAAATTCTTAATAAACATTGAACATTCATCAAAGAATATTTGCAAAAGTACAAGATTTTTAAGTTCATTTTATTCCAATTTTAGTCAAGCTATAAGAATGTCAACTTAAAGATTCATTTAAAAAATGTTAAAACAATATAGAATCTTAAAACATATTTTAAAATGTTGCCACACATTTTAACATGTTTTATATATTTTTTTAATGTTTAATTGTCAAATCCATGCAGTGGTCTGTTAATTTTAATTTTGGATAGTATTAAAAAAAGCACTTCCCTGCTTATTAATTTATTTTAAATATGACTAGTTTTGCCTGTAAAGTATCTTCACTTTTTCTAAAGTAATATTAACTTATAAGTAAATATTACTATAGTGACATAAAATATACAATTATATAGAGATGACATCACGTATTAAGTGAAATGCATCAACAAGAAGATATAACTAATTTAAATACTATAATTTGATACACCACAGGACAAAGTAGAGATTGGAAAATTCGCATTTGACGAGAATTCCCGAAACTTTGCGAAAGTTTCATAAAAAAAATGTTATTGCGGAAATGAGTTTTTTGTGCTAGGAGGATTGCAAAAATAAATAATATTAGCTACCTATAATATGAAAAAAAACTACAGGTAAAATAAAATCAACATTTTTGAGTGAGCCTAAGTATAGTTTTTAAAAATACAGGCTCTGAAGTTGCAACAATTATATTTATTAGTGTAACCCGGGTTAGGCCTATTGAAATCTGTCCAACCATCTGAAATAATTGTCATATTATCAGCTTCTTGTACTTTATCTTTAACTTTTGTATTCTAGCATATTTAACCTTTATAATCTGTGATTTAAAGTTAAACAATGTTTTACTTGATTTCTTTCTTCAGTTAGCTTGAAACTTGGACGTAGTTGCTTACAAAATTTTTCAACATCGAGGGTTTTCCACTAAACTGAAGGGCCAAGAGGTAGAGTAAATTTCTTGAGCAAATAGTTCTTCCAATTTATTCAGTTTGTTAAGAGACATGTTATCAACAAATTCTTTTATGTTTCCAGTACTGCCATTGTTACCTATTGGACTCTCTTTTTGACTTTCATTAGACTTAAAATTTTGCATAGATAATCTTATAATATAAGATATATAATATAATATATGTTTGACCATTTTGGTTGCATTAACGACAAATATTTTTTACAGAACTTGCTTAATGCACTTTTTTGTAATAATTCCAAAAAAAATTCTCTTGGCATTGTAAACAACAAAAACGTAAACAACAAAAACGTTAGAATGATTTTAATTTTGTTTATTGTTTTTATTTTGTTTTCCCTTTAAAAGGAGTTTATGCAAAGGGTTTTTTACAAACGATTTATAAATTGTGATGATGAGATCTTCAACATACTTCTTTAAATTAAAACAAATTAACTTCTTAAGCTTAATTTTCATGTATCCGTTTGCCCGATCATCCGGGAGCGCTTTTATTGGTCCAAATATAATTCGAAAATTATGACATTTTATCGGTCCGTCAAGTTTCAACTTCGTACGTCTGACGGAGAAAGTTAATGGTTATTTACGATATAAGTGGGACAAGAGCTTTATTAACGTACGCATGCGAAATTTGCCCAACGAGTGCGTAGCACGAGTTGGGTAATCGCAAAAGTACGTTAATAAAGCGTTGTCACACGTATATTGTACAAATTTTTATCTACGCCTCTAAATGAAAAAATAAACGGTAATTATTTTTGTCTAAGACTTAATTTGGGGTTATTTTGACATTTTGACTTTTTTATTTGATTGGTTAAAAGCAGAGAAAAACGCGTGCGTTAATGAACTTCTTATCTCACTCAAAATGAGTGGGATAAGAAGTTCTTATCTCACTGGCGTAGATAAAATAATTTTAACTCATCCGTCACTACACATCTGTTTTTGACGTGTTCTACTGTTTTGTTAATAAGAATAACGGGAAAAAAGAAAAGACAAACAAAAAAATATTAAAACCAGAACTAAAAGGACCTGCTTTCTTAAAACTATACATTTTAATGAATATTAAGGCTAGTATATTCTTTTTATATGGTATATTTACCTACCTTTAAATTTATTAGACAGCTTAGTTATAACTGTTAAAGTTACAATTGTTGACATAATTGTAACTATGGCAATTAAGCATTAGGTAAAACGTATGCATGAAAATTAGAACATTTCTTGTCGGACGATTTTATTGAAAAACGGACAAACGTATACATGAAAATTAAGCTTTATTCAGTTTCTTGGCCTTAACTTCACTAATCAGCTGTTAAACAATTAACATTTACATAAAAAAACAAGGATAGTTTCCGGGAATGTTTCTGGTAACTTTAAAAGAAACTTTCAAAATGAAAATAAATTCTTGACAGGAAAATTTCCAAAATGGAAACTTTCCTTAAAATGAAAACTTTCCGATTCCCATCTCTATTTTAAAGTATTATTTGTTAAAATACGTTTTTTAAACCTGTGATGTCTTCTCCACAATCCACACAACAAGGTCTGTTCGATCTCATAGTAAAAATACTAAAAATCACTGCATCACTGCACATCATACGATGGCGGCCATTTTTGTTGTTTACAATTCTTGTGCTTTGGGTTTGTACAGATTAATAATCGTTTTAAACGTTGTGTTTCTTACAGAGAGACTTGCAAGCCTTAAAAGAGACCTCAAAGTGGTAAGAACAATCATTTTACTCCTCTTTTGTAAAAAATAAACCTTATTTTATCAAGGCTGTCATCAAACTGTCAAATGTCAATTTTAAGGTTATTTTATAACCCACAAATTAACCTTTAAATTGGCATTTGACAGCCCTGATAGAATAAGGTTTATTTTTTACAAAAGAGGAGTAAAATGATTGTTCTTACCACTTTAAGGTCTCTTTTAAGGCTTGCAAGTCTCTCGTTTAAAACGATTATTAATCTGTACAAACCCAAAGCATAAGAATTGTAAACAACAAAAATGGCCGCCATCGTATGATGTGCAGTGTTGCAGTGATTTTTAGTATTTTTACTACGAGATCGAACAGTTGTGTGGATTGTGGTCTTCTCTATATAATTTTATATTTTAACATTGACATGTAAGTTTATTTTAATATTGTAATGTCTATGACACTAAGTTAATATTTTTATAGACATCATGAAGATGCCTTACAGGCGAAACTAGTAGGTTTTTATAATAAATTAATAGGCAGGGAAGTGCTTTTCCTTTTGTACTATCCAAAATTAATATATTTTGTAAATTAATTTATCTACAATTTTAATAATATTAGAAAATTTTTTAATTCTGAAAATGTTTCACCCAGTTAAACGCTGTCATTTAATACTCAGGTTAAGAAGGTTGCGCAACTTCCGTTGCCTGCTTTCAAAGCGACAAAAGGATATATAACTTTAAAAAGTGTTAAAATATAGTTAAGTATATCTAATGTGTATTATTTTATAGAATTATTTGAAATATGTGAGTTACTGGGTGCAGAACCACGATGGTTACAAAGAGCCTTAACAAGCCGTCAAATAGAGGACGGCATTCTAACGGACCTAAGCGCAGTTGATGCGGCAAAAGGTAAAAAATCATATCTTTACATACAGGGTGAGTTTTAAGTTGACGCGTTCCTTTTAACAGTGTGTAGAAATCAGCTAGACAAATAAATATTTTAAGTAACTTTTTTATCAAAACTCAAAAATAAAAAAGTTATAGCCCATCAAAGTTTAATTAAATTTTAAGCCGGTCCTGGCTATTGTTAACGAAAAACATAACCATAAAAATATCAAAATAAACAATGCAAAATGTCATATTTGACAACAAACCTAATCATTTCAATCAAATTGACCTTTTGCAATAAAAAATGTCATTATTTACTTAAGTTGCAGCATTTGCATTTTGACGACACTCTCCATAAATTAGTAACATTTCCACTAATTTATTATTGCTATAATTATGAACCATTTTTAACAATAATTGAGGCACAAAAAAACTGACATTTTCATTGCTAAATGTTATTTTGATTTAAATGGTTATGTTTGTTGTCATAGATGACATTTTGCATTGTTTATTTTGTTATTTTATTTTTATGTTTATGTTTTTTGTTAACAATAGCCAGGACCGGCTCAAAATTTAATTAAACTTGGAAGGCCTATAACTCTCTTTTTAAGTTTTGATAAAAAAGTTACTTAAAGTATTTATTTGTTTATCTGTTTTCTACACGCTGTTAAAAGGAACGCGTCAACTTAAAACTCACCCTGTATTTTGTTTTTTATATTTTGGAATATTAATATTTTAAATATATCAGAGCCATTCCACGCGTAACGGATACTACAGTTGCCGTGTTTTTATTTACAAAATAATATTGTTCTATTATATTACCAATGTCAAATTTTTATAAATAGTTCTAAACTAAAGCTGTTTAACAAGGTTTTTATTTGGCAAAATTAGGTATCGTGGTTGACTCTTTAATTCCTTAAAAACTAATAATTTGAAGCGTAACGGTCGGGACTTTGCAATAGATATCAAAATATTTTTTAGGATAATAAAACACATTTTTTAGGTAAAATTGAAATAAAAATATATTGTTATTCAAACAGGGCTCCCACACCTAAAACTCATAAAATTCCTAAAATTCTCCTAAAATTGCCGTCAATCTCCTAAAACTCCTAAAAATTTAATATAAATAGGCCAACCTGACTGCGTTTAATTAAGGTAGTTGTGCTAAAAAAATTCTTTTTTAAAAAGTAATTTAAATATATATATATATATATATATGTGTGTGTGTGTGTTCAGAAAATAACTATAATTGTTAAATTTCGCGGGTTCGGAGGGTCCGGTTTATTATGTTGGTATACATGCCCCTGAAGTATGATAAAAACTTTAGCTGTTTTCATTGTTTACTTTGTCTTTGGCAGCCGCTAAGGTTAGACGTGTTTTATGAGTTCGGCGATTTTTCGTTCGTTAAAAGAAATGGATCAAAGAATTTGTATCCAATTTTGCTTAAAAAATGAAATAAATTCTGTGAAATGTTAACAAAGGCCTATAGTGACTCTGCTATAAGTAAAACAAGAGTTTACAAGTGGTAAAAGGGTTTCCAAGATGGCCGTGAAGACGTTGAAGATTACGAACGCCCCGAACGCACAATCACATTAACAACCGATAAAAACATGTAAAAAGTGGAAGAAATGGTTATAAACCATCAGAGAAGTCGCTGATGATGTTGGTATATCGATTGGCTCTTCCCATGAAATTTTTTCGAATGTTTTGGGAATGAAACGCGTGGCAGCAAAATTTGTTCTAAAATTGTTAAATTTTGAACAACATTTTTGGCCAAAAACAATACTGTAATGATGCCCCAGCCTCCATATTCGCCAGACATGCCTCTGTCTGACTTTTTCCTATTCCCAAAAATAAAGAAAACCTTAAACATGGTTCCCTCTCACCTGGAAATCCTTGAAAACCTGGAATAGTCAGGGAATCCGTTTAAGTCCAATAAAATCAGGGAAAAGTCAGGGAATTTTGAAAGTCAGCGCAAAAGTCAGGGAATTTGTTAATATTATGGTAAAAGTCAGGGAAATTTATAAAACGGCTTGTTTTCTGACCCTTTTTCGTTGAAAGTCGCCGTATTGGCAACAATTGTTTTCGTACGGCGCCGCCGTAACGGCGGTAATTATCAAGGATTTTACACAAAAAAATTTTACACACTAAAAAATCGCAAAGCAATGCACCTGATAAACAAACTACCAATTAACAATAATTAAAACAATTGTCATAATTAATTTTAAATTGTTAAAGTTTGTTGTGCATTGCTTTGATGAATATGGTATATTTCTATAAATGTATACCAAAGAATGTTTTTTATGTTTGTACCAAATAATCTATTTTATGTTAAACAGTTTTTATTAAAATTTTATTTTAATTTTTATTATAATATTTAATTTTTAAATAAATATTAACAAAAATAAACGCTATTTTTGACTTAACATAATTCTGATGGGACACTATTTTGGGAGATAATTGTCTTTATGTCTTTCTTTTATTTATCTGGAATTATAGGGACTTTGGTCAGGGATAACCTGGAAAAGTCAGGGAATTTTAAATGGTTTTAAAAGAGGGAACCCTGTTAAAGCGCATCGCTGAAAGAACTAAAGGCTATCCCAAAGATCGAGTTTTAGAAGTGTTTCGAGTATTGGAAGAAGAGCTGGCACATGTGCATAATATCCAATGGGGACTATTTTAAAGGCGACAACATTAATGTATACGAATAAATAAATATTTGTTTCAAAAAACGAAAATTCCCGATATTTTCTGAACACACCTCGTATATATTAGGTTCTAGTTTATTAAATTCTTTTTAAAATGATATATCACAACCTATATTTTTCTTAAAAAATAACAAAATATACCTAAAAACAAAATCCATGTAGTAGGTCATAGACTTCTACAAAATTGTCATTTTTAGCCATATTTAGTTTGTTTTCGACAAAAATATACCGTGTTATAATCAAACAAAAGGATTTTAAATAGTAAACAATCTAAAGAATGTTTTACTGTATTATGGAAACTTTTTTTTTCTATTATGAGATTTTTGAGTAACAAGATCCACATTACAATTATTGTTTGTTATTAACTAAACAGTTTTTTAGCCACATCTATCGACGCGTTTTTTTAATAAATTTAAAATTGTGAAATTTCTACTTGTGTATATACCTCAGATATATACAAAAGTATTAATTTTACCTCACTTTTAATTTTAAAAACTGGTCAATGTAACCTATTCGTACAAAATGAGTGATATTTATTTATATTTTTGTTAAAAATAATTATTTATTTTTTTGTTATTTTTATTTAATTACATAAATTCATTTGAATACTTTATTTCTCCTAATATTCTCCAAAAAACCTAAATTCCTAAATAAAATGTGTAATTTATCCGTGGGTGCCCTGTTCAAATAACTACAATACTTTTTGGGCTTTTATACTAATTTTCGCAATAAATCTTTGATGGCAAGTTTAGATGCATATTACGTTATAATCATGCATACAATTTTATCGTAAAATGCGATTCTATTTATATAATAATTTTCGTAGTTTAAAAACGCATTTTCCTAAGAATAGGGTAAAACACCCAGTTATTGGCACCTTAAGCAGCTTATCAGAATATTTGTAGTTTTTATGTAACTAAAAGTAAAGCAACCTAATTATCCCTTTAAATGGAAAGTCTTTAAAGATTCTTTTATAGTTTTCAAACAAAACATAACTCAAAAAATAAGTTTTATAAGTAAAAAAAAAATATTTTTTTTTATTTTATGTAACTTTTCCAGTCATTGGCAGATATCTCTAGTCATTGGCATTATAACTTAACGTATTATTGGCATCAAGTCCCAGTGTTTGGCAAAAGATAAAATGCAGTAATTGACGCTTATCCTAGTCATTGGCATGTAACTGGATCCAACTATTAACCATTTTCCAAATTCTATTTTTTAATTACGAATTTTTTTTTTTATAAAAGGTTTAAGTAAAATATAAATTGATTCTTTATTTTTTTGATTAGCTAAGTTATGTACAAAATAAATAAACGAAAAAACTAAGAAAGTGGTTCTAAAATGATACAAAATAGGCAATTAATCCTAACAAACCAAGATAAAATATTGTTAATTTTAAACGCCTCCAAAGCCTTGCAAACTTTGCATTTATAAAATTCTTTGTAGGTACCATGTTTTTTTAAACACTTTTCATGGTATGATTTTGTACAAGTCTGACACCGTATGCCATAATTTAACAAAGAGAAATTTTTGGTACATGAGACACAAAGTCCTTTGTTGCATATCACATTATTGATAGGAAGGCCTGATTTGCTACTTGGTTCAGTTGAAGAAAAAATGTCGGTTGATTTTTGTTTATATGATTTCTTATTTTTGTATTAGCTATTTTCTTTTTCAATATTTGGTAAAAAATAATCAATCGCCAATAATTGGTACCGGTCAAATTTCAAGTAATTTAGTTATTGGCAGTAATGCCAATAATTGGTTTGCACTAAAATATGATACCCAGTAGTGGGCATATTGAAAATTCACTTTTAAAAGTAAAATAATTAAATAAAAAATTGTTAAAATTTTGTATAATGACTCTAAATATATAAAAAATTGTTTAACTTTTATTAACATGCATTATTAAGGCAAAAAATAAGTATTTAAAATTTACCAATTACTACCAAAATGGCGATTTTTTGCCGCGCGAAAGGTGGGCAATTTTTCGATAACGTTTACATTAAAACATTGAGTAATGTCAAACCTGATTGACATTCAAGGGATGGTGCTGTTGCCCCTGGTTATAAAAATGTAAGTACGTATAAAACTTAATATGGAAATTTGCTTATAAAATGATTTATTTTTCCTCGTTGCCAATAACTGGGTACCTGCCAACTATTGGGTGTTTTATATATATTGACTATTTATTAAATAATATTTAACAAATTCACAAAATTAAAGACAATGTGTGAGTTGGTCTAATAAATTGGCCAGGCACTGTAACTAAATATTCTGCGGATTTTTGTTTTTATTAAACTTTTTTTTATAAAGTGAGGGACGTCGTCTGCAAAACGTTATACAGCCGTTTGTTTACGTGGCTCATCTACAAAATCAACGACGTGATCAAGGCGAAAACGCTGGGTAAGAAGAAAGTTCTCGGCGTGCTTGATCTGTACGGGTTCGAGGTGTTCGATCAAAACGGATTCGAGCAACTGATGATCAACTATTGCAACGAAAAGTTAAACCAGTTTATTCTGGCGGCCACATTGAAAGAAGAACAAGAGGAAATCGTGAAGGAGGGCCTTGAATGGACGAAAGTCGAGTTTTTTAATAACATGTAAGTAAATACAGTGCTTGCAATATCAAGTCCGACCGCGCTGGAAAGGACGGCTGTTCAATACCCGCGTGAAAAGAACAAGGATAGAACGCCAAATAGAATTTGATTGGCCAGAGCCGGATGCGTGCGAATTGTAAGCGAGGTCAACTCTGGCAGCCAGTCTGGCTGCATTTAGACTAAATGATTTAGTGTTAAGCAAACTGCGTTAGAGTGTAGATGCACATTTTAATTTTCTTTTTAAATATTTTATACCCGAATCCTAAAAATAAAATTGTTTGATTTTTTCCTTGAGAACTAGGGCAACAACAAAAATAGTACTCTTAATAAAAAAGATTTCTCAAATAAAACATAATTCTGAATAAAAATAACTAAAAATAAATAATAAAAATAAATAAACTCAAAAATTAAATTAAATGTTCGAACAAGCCCCATAGGCAGCCAAACAATACTGCCCTACTATGGAGAAAGGCAGTAACTGCTAAACAAGAAATTTGTGGAAAATTAGCATAAACTACATTTTTATAAAAAGCAGTAGGTATTTAATTTATTTTCTTAACTTATGAGATATTTGACTGCATTTCTGTGTTGAATTCGGTTACAAAATGTCCATAGCTTTACCATAGCACAAGAAAACGCTTTTTGCATTTTTTTGCAGTTACTGCCTTTTTCCATAGTAGGGCAGAATAGCCTAACCTATTATAAAATTTAATATCCCCCAACAAATTAGTTATGCGGATTCCTAAATCATTGAGGTTATTAGCCCGATCTTCCTGGAAAACGTACAGCTTCGACTTGAGGTACCCCCACAAAAAAATCACACGGCGCCAAGTCCGGTGATCTAGCTGGCCAGAGAATTCTTCCTCGACCCATAATAAGACGAGGTCCAAAAGTGTCGGAAAGGAATTCCCGAACAGCCTTCGTATTATGTGCGGGGCAACCGTCCTGCTGAAACCATAGGTTTTCGATGTTAACTCCGTCTAAATTTTGAAGCGCGGAAACTATTTGGTCTCTTAAGAGATTTAAATACCTAGCGCCATTTAAATTCCCATTTATAAAAAATGGGCCAATTATTCGGTCGCCCAAAATACCCGCCCAGACATTAGGTTATTGGGGATACTGTGTCCGAGCTGCATAAATCCTACGAGGATTTTCTCGCGCCCACATTCGAACATTCTGCGAATTGTGCCTGCCATGGAGAGTAAATTGCGACTCGTCAGTAAATAAAATATTACCGATAAAATTTGGGTCGGCATTTGCTCTCTTCATAACAACCTCGCAAAATTCCATGCGGCGGAATGCATCGGCAGGGAATTGCTCGTTTCCCTGTCGCAGCCCTGGCACCACTGCAGTTCTCGTTCTGATATCCTCGTGTCAAGCACGCTGCGAGGTGCGCGATGGGTATGCGTTGTCGTAGCCTGCCGGCTCTGGCCAATCAAATCCTATTTGGCGTTCTATCCTTGTTCTTTTCACGCGGGTATTGAACAGCCTTCCTTTCCAGTGCGGTCGGACTTGGATTTGCAAGCACTGTATATAATTCATAATAATTATTAAGCTTTAGCAGTCAAAAGTGAATATACAGGGTGTTATGTAATTAATGTTATATGGGTGATTCAACAAAAGTTGGGCAACTTTTGACCTCATTTTGTTTATATAGTTTTCGGAGAAAATTAAACAGTATTTTGTTATGATAACATACATAATATAATAAATATACTGTTCCAGACCGGACCAGTCACTTTTTCACAGTTTCTGAAATATCTGTGTTTTCTAAATTTACTTTACTTACTTTAAAACTAAATATAACTATTTTTATTTCCTAAATAATAATTTATAAAAAGATTTTTGTCAAATCTTATAATGTTTAAAAAAAACATTTGCAGTTTCTTTAAAAGAATTACTATTTTGGGTAATTTAAATTAATGGCGGCAAATAAATCTAATATGGCGGTAGTGGAATGTCCGCATAACAGTACCGATTTTCGTTCAAACAGTAACGAAGATACAGCGCTTCAAAGTCGGTAAAAATTCCCCCTTTTTGATTATTTTGCTGAACATTTTCAGGGTATACTAACAAAAATACGATCTTTCACAGCATATTTTTAATTTACTTAAAAAAAAATTTCCCTATAAAAGTTTTTTTTCTAGATTTTTTTATTATTTATTAAAAGGGTTTTAAGAATATTTTCTCGAAAAACCCTTGAACACGTAAACTAGTTAATGTATTTGTATCCAAAATTTTATAAAGATTGGTAAAGGCGTTTTAGAGTTGGATTTTTTTTACTTGTTATACGTTAATTTTGACGCGCAGTGTATTTAGAAAATCATGTTGTAGCGATGATGAAATCGTTAAACACATCATTTGTTTTTTAGACCTATATGTCAATTGTTAGAGCACGATAATCACGGCATATTGTCGTTGTTGGAAGAACCACACGTCCAAAACGATGCTGCATATCTGACAAGGATTGAACAATGTTGCGCCGGTCATTCGCATTGTTTAGCAGCAAACGCTACATTGTCATCGCATAGTTTTCAGTAAGTATTAATTTGTGATTTTTAAAAATTATTAAATATTTTTGTTTTTATTATAATTAATGAATTGATAATAATTTTAATTATATTAACACTCCAGTCAATTTGATCTTTTCATTATTTGAGATATGTTGATATGTCCTTAAATGTATTTTCTCATAGACTTGTGCGTTTCGTAAATTTATCGCAGCAATAAGGTTAACTTAACGATTTTGTGTTTTTCTTGAAATGGATAAAAATGCAAATTATTAACTATTAACATTGGAAATTCCTTCCCCAGAATTGGCTAGTATGCGGCCATTCCAAGCCCATGGACAGGACACATCAGAAACATGTCTAAATATATTCTTGTTACTTCCTTAAGTTTACTTATTTTTTCTACGAGTATTTATGAGAAGTATTACCCAAATTTGGCTAATACTTCTCATAAATACTGGTAGAAAAAATAAGTAAACTTAAGGAAGTAACAAGAATATATTTAGACATGTTTCTGATGTGTCCTGTCCATGGTCTTGGAATGGCCGTATGGTAGCGGAGGATCTACGAAAACTATGACCTATGGGGCAAAACACCTCAAGTGTTCCCACCTAAAAATGATGTCTCCGATTTTAACAAAACTTTGTCAAATAATTGTCCTATTGGACTACCTTAATTTTCCAAATGGGGGGCAAACAGGATTAGCTGGTTGCAGAGATACAGGGGCCTGAAAATTTATATTTTTTCTCGTGCGCTTAAAAGACGTCGAAATATTCATGTATATAATATTTTTTTTTAAATTGATAATCAACATATCGTATAGCATTTTTTCCACGCTTTACGATAAAAATGGTCTCGAAAGCGAGAAAAAATGGTTATAAAAAAACGATTTTAAAAATATATTTGTTTTTTTCTCGAAATGCGACACATTTGATTTTTTTTAAATTAATATCAAAAAAAAGCTTTTTCAATTCCCTAAATTTTGATATAATATGAAGATGGGATCCCAAGAATAAGTCGAAAAAAATAAGGGTTGAAGCGCGTAGGGACCGTGCGGCGAGCAGCTACTATAGTATACCTAATGCAGCGGTGCTCGGTCTACTACTTAGTGGATTAATTGGAGAGGGTCAATACAACTTTTACAATTATTTTTATATGGAAATAAATGTATTTTTCGATGGGTTTAAGTCAAAACAGCACAAGCGCCAAATTTTTTTTTTTTTAGAAGAAGGTCGATAGAGAATTTAATTCTCTCTCGACCTGCTAGTACATGTACTTCTAACAAATTTAAAAATTTTGGCGCTTGTGTCGTTTTGCCTTAAACTCATTGATTTTATTGCAATAGTTTAAATTAATAGCAATTAAAACCCATGTTTTGGTTTTTGTAGTCGAAAAAAAAATGTAGAAAGTAATAAGTTGCTCTTACTCTGAATAAATTACACGTGCACGTAAATGTAAATAAGTTCTACTATTTAATGCAATTGCAAGTGTCTCACAATAATAATAAACATTTTTCATGTAAACTTTTTATTGAACATTTTACCTATTTTTTATTTTTGGGAAAAATATCATATTCGTTAGCAAACGATATTTTAGTACAAAATTCCTTTTCCGATAGTAACAAATAAGTGATATTTCTGTGTCCAAAGAATTGATTTTGCAGAATCAAATCGCTTTTTAAGAATTTCTTTTCATATGATTTTTTTCAGGACTGAAAAATACTTTTGTTTCTGGCAAACTTTTTTGAGCCTATTCATACAAATCTTTGGCATCTAGATTTGGATTTTTTGATTTTGACTACAAACTTGCGCGGGCAGCGAGTCTTTTTAAATTCCCACCAATGCCATCACAGAGGCCTTTACCGAGTGCTGTTGCATTAAAGTGTCACTCGGCTGAAATACCAAAATCTGTTTCAAATTGCATAAGATTTTTAAAGTTGTACTTGTTTTTGCAATGTTGTAAGTTACAACTTGTAACTAGGGGTTTTGGTAAACTAACATATACTATAGTAGCTGCTCGCCGCACGGTCCCTACGCGCTTCAACCCTTATTTTTTTCGACTTATTCTTGGGATCCCATCTTCATATTACATCAAAATTTAGGGAATTGAAAAAGCTTTCTTTTGATATTAATTTTAAAAAAATCAAATGTGTCGCATTTCGAGAAAAAAACAAATATATTTTTAAAATCGTTTTTTTATAACCAAAAATTTTTTCTTGCTTTCGAGACCATTTTTATCGTAAAGCGTGGAAAAAATGCTATATGATATGTTGATTATCAATTTAAAAAAAAAATATTATATACATGAATATTTCGACGTCTTTTAAGCGCACGAGAAAAAAAATAAATTTTTAGGCCCCTGTATCTCTGCAACCCGCTAATCCTTTTTGTCCCCCATTTGAAAAATTAAGGTAGTCCAATAGGACAATGATTTGGCAAAGGTTTGTTAAAATCGGAGAAAACATCATTTTTAGGTGGGAACACTTGAGGTGTTTTGCCCCCTATATGTACTCCTCAGGATTTTTAAGTTTTATATATGCAGCTATTTGTGCAGGCATTTTACCAAATGTATTAATTCTTCCTACACATTGGGTAGTGCATGCTCTTCTTTTATATTTGGTTTTCGCAAATTTGAATATTTTCGAAACAGTTGTAAGTAATGACCATTACTGATTTCATCAGATATCACAAAGATTCTTGATGTGTAATTTTTACTATCCGAAATTTTCACGATTACCATATTTTCTTTATTTTCTATATCATGAATCATTATCTTTGAGAGCTCTTTTCGCCTACAAGCACCAGCCAACCCAAAAATAGTGGCATTTTTTATTAAAAAGTAAATTTCATCTGGTGTCTTTAATGAATCTTAAAATGTCATCTTTCTCAAAAATTTTGGACTTTTTTGGTCGTTATCCCACAATTTCCTTTTTATATATGAGGCCTGTCAGAGCAAAGTCAACAATATCCCGTCAGACTAAAACTGAGTAAATTGAGATAATTGATTTTGGTATGTTAAATTCTAGATTTGTAATTTTTTTTATATATAAAATTGAAATATTGTTGTTGTTAGTCTAGTAGCCAACTACAAGGTCTCCAGGATGCATAGTATAGGTGAAATCTATAATTATAAATTGGAGATTGCTGACTTTGATATTAATTGATGGAGATTGCTCATTTTGTTGTAAACGTTTAAGGAGATTTAGAAAAATAAACAAAAAAATAATTGTATTTTTTCCCTTAAAATTAAAATTAAAATTTAATTTAATTAATTTAATCAATGTGGAAAAATTCTGAACTGGACTACATAAATCTGGGACCAGGTTGCCTCGTGCAAAATTTTTTTTATAGTACAACAACTCATCATCTCCTTTCCACTTTGCCCCGTAATGTTTTGCTTGCAATGTTTTGACATTATCAGCCTTTTCTTGCTTAACCTTTACGTCTTATTATGGTATAATAGCACAAAATAAACAAAACTTTTTTTATAATTCTTAAAACAATAAAACATAGATTAATCTATTTTAAATATATTTTTTAAGTGCAATTTACTGCAATAGAACATAACAGTATGTACCAGTAAAAAAAACACAAAATTAAATCTCTAAAATACGTTATAACATCAAATGTTAGGATATCAGGTGACACAAATTACTAATTTCTAATGGTTGCATACTTTGCTGAAAATCTATCAGTGGAGATTGTTGACTTTGCAATAAATGTCAAATAGGATTTTAGGCAGGATTTAGCTTTTTTTGCAGCACATAAACTTTATCATCTTATAGATAATTAGTTGAAGTATAGTCTCCGCCAAAAATCTCATTTTTGAACAAAAGTGGAGATAGTCGGTTTTGCTATGACAGGCCTCATATGATGTTAATTTATATTATAGACTCAAATCCAAATTTTTAGGACACATTTTAACATGGAGTACTTACTCCACAAAGTATTTGGCTGATATGGTTTTCTTAAACCCACAACACAGGCCAGACACACTTATTGACATGGAAACTAAGTAACTAACTAAATTTGATTTTGTCTAAAATCAACATACTAACATCTCCCAATTAAATTAGTTTTCCATGATATTTGTTGGAAACGTAGAAAAAGTATAGTCTGAAACACGTTTGGAATTTCATATTCCGCTTTCATGAAACCGTCAAACACGCCTTCGGCTCGTGTGACAAACTTTTCACTCGAGCGCAGTGTTGCCAGTGGTTGGAAAGATAAAGTACCAAAACGACTTTTAAAATGTACCAAATTTCACTGAAATGTACCTCTCATTTAAATGCTATAAACAAATACGTTTTTGGGCTTTTCGGTTTTTTTTCCAAAATTAAAGCCCGCTGCACAATAGCCCGGTAACGGGAACGGAAAATATTAGGAAGTGAACGCGAAGTAAGAAAAACAAAGCAGCAACTTTATTGAAAATAGGCAAAATATTGAAAATATATCAAAATTCAAAAATTTCATGAAAATGTACCAAATGTAGTACCTGTACTACCAAACGTACCAAAAAGTTACAAATATACCACCTCTGGCAACACTGCTCGAGCGGAATATGCAGTATTCCAAACTTGTTACAGAATTTATATATATAAATAGTATATACTATTTTTCAAAACGGATTTTATTCCAATGCACCTAAAGTTATAATTAGCTAGTTATATCCCATCTATAATTATTAACTTTTAAAAATAAAAGGCAGTGGGGACGCAGTTTTAAAAATTAAAAAAATGCCTATTAATATTTGACGTGTTTCACACCATTTGGTATTGTATTATTATTGTTATATTAATTAATATAGAACTGTTTTTATTTTATAATTTATATTGAGTCAAGCCACGTCAAGTGGAACCAGAAAATTTCACGAAATCACCGATTTTGAAAATAATCACATTATTGTGTAGTAGGCATGACTCATATGTCACAGTAAAAAAATTGTTTTAAAATTCGTTTTTTTGGTAATGTTATTAAGGTTGACAATTTTGTCAAACTTTAGAGCACGGTAAAATTGAAAAAATAGAATGTCTGGGACCACTCTGTATAATTGAATTAAATTTTACACACTATTGTAGAAATGTTTAGACTATATAATGATCATTTAATTAAGGTTAATTTGTTTAAATAAAAGAATTTTGCATACATTTATTATAAACAATTGAAATTTTGTATGTGTTCTTCACGCTGAAAAAAAATTAATCTTGTGTCATAATATGCGGCAAACGTTCCCGTTTAATAAAATGTACTCAAAAATTTGTCCTTCATATGTCATTCCGGAGATATTAAATTTTTTGTCCCGCTGTGCGCTTGATCAGTACGCGGTGCGCTTCGCTGCTAGTCAGCACACGGTGTGCCTAAACGAAGTTTAAGTCACATAAAAATTCCGCAATTTCTTGTTCGGGACCCTTTGGTGACTTAAAAATGATATTTACCAAAATCCTAGCTGCTCCTCTTTTCGAAATTTTTTGAAAAATCTTTTTTATGCATTATGCTTTTTACTATATAAAAAAGTGATTTTTGTCTAACCCTGTATAAATCTAATGATGTGCTCAGTATAAAACAGTTTCTCCCGTTTACACTCTGGCAAAGGTAGACTTTGCGATAAACAAATAATTTAAAAAAAAATTGAATTTTTTACTAATTAAAAAAAACAGTTAGAATTTTGGTAAATATCTTTTTTAAATCACAAAAGAGTGCCGTTCAAAATTGAAAACTACTAAAAAGCCTAAATTAAACAACTTTTTAAATACTCTCTAATCGTTATTTTATTAAATTTTATTACAAATCTATTTTTCTTGTAAAAGGTTAATAATAATGCCATTTTTTAACCTGATAGACGTAAAAATATCTAAAAAAAAATTGGGGATAAATATTTTTCGCGTGATATGCTAAAATCATGAATTTACGCTTTTGCATTATTAAAAATAAGTGATTTTTGGCTAACCCTGTATATATCAAATGGTGTGAACAGTATTAAAAAGTATTCTCTAAGTCTCCTAAATAATATACTCCAATTTTATAAAAATCGGTGTGCAAATGTGTACTCTGTCAAAGGTAGACTTAGAGATAAACAAAAATTAAAAAAAAAATCATGAATTTTCGAACAATTTCGAAAAGAGGAGCAGCTAGAACTTTTGTAAATATCATTTTTAAGTCACCAAAAGGTCCCGAACAAGAAACTACAATCAGTTTTTGGCGGCATTTTTATGTAACTTAAACTTCGTTCAGGCACATCGTTAAAACGTTAGAACGGACAAGCTAGCAACGAAGCGTGCCGCGTACTGATCAAGCGCACAGCGGGACAAAAAAATTAATATCTCCGGAATGACATATGAAAGACAAATTTTTGAGGACATCTTATTAAACGGGAACGTTTGCCGCATATTATGACACAAGATTAATTTTTTTTTCAGCGTGAAGAACACATACAAAATTTCAATTGTTTATAATAAATGTATGCAAAATTCTTTTTTTTAAACAAATTAACCTTAATTAAATGATCATTATATAGTCTAGGTCAATTCTGCGCACATCTGTAAGCATCTATAAGCAAATCTGTAACTTTCTATAAGCTTATAGACAATTTGCAATTCTGCGCTTCCTGTAGCTTACAGAAAATCTTATAGAATCGTAAATATTTACGATCGGGTGTTTCCCAATCGTTGCTAGTTACAGTTTGTTTTTGTTAGGTTATGTAAAGCTATTTTAAAGATTAAAAACATAAATATTTTTAATAATGTCAATGTGGATATGATAATGGTAATATTTATCAATTGGGACAAGCAGCCTGGGCCAACTACATTAGAAATAATTTCAATTTTGACTAAATAAAACAATAATTGTATTAATACAAAAACTTTATATTTTTATTTTACATACCTACCTATGAAAATTAAATAAAATAATATTCTTAAAAAAATAAACCACAGCCTACTCGGTCAAAAAAGAAATAAATAACAAAATAAATAAATATTAGTTAAAAATTACTAGGTCAAATATCAAAATTTGGATTTAAAAATTTAATTTTTTTCATTTTAAATCCTAATTGTTCTTCTTTCAGCTTTATATAATTTTCTAAATAGTTTTTAATAAGCTCAAAATGTTTTTTTTGATTTTCTGCTCATTGTTCAAAGTTATCCTGCCATGGTTGGCCCAATGGATAATCTCCATCCATTGCATCCAAATATAGTTCAACTGTTGAGGAGTGGTGTTTTTTTTATCTTTTTCTCTAGTGGTTATAACCATTGATTGACTTCTTCACCCAACGCACTAACAATTTTATTCATTATATATTATGTTTTTTTAAATGTAAAATTATCTTACCTCATTTTATTCCTTAACCAGTTTAAATTTCTTACTTTTTGTATTATATTATATGCTGATACATAAATGAAAACCGATAAACTGTGGATAAACCAAATAATACATTTAAAAATATAGGTTATGCTGATCGTAAGTAAATAGGCGTGAAGTTGCAGTAGTTTGTTTATACTACTTTAAATTAGACATTTACAGATAACATCCCAGAATTGCCACTTTTACGATTCTATAAGCATTATAGTTACAGATCATCGTAAGCTATAGATTTACGAATTTACAGAAATTTTACGAGAGAACCCAGAATTGACCTATAAACATTTCTACAATAGTGTGTAAAATGTAATTCAATTATACAGAGTGGTCCCAGAGATTCTATTTTTTCAATTTTACCGTGCTCTAAAGTTCAGGGCTCCCACACCTCCTAAAACTCATAAAATTCCTAAAATTTTGCTTAAATCTTGAAAACTCCTAAAATTCTCCTAAAATTGCATTCAATCTCCTAGAACTCCTAAAAATTAAATTTAAATAGGCCAACCTGACTCACGGTGCTGTTCTGAGAGGTGATTTTTGGACTTTCTGTGAAACCTATTTTTTTTATATATTCTTGTTAATTAGGTCATAACTAAAATTTTAAGAGCAAAATAAAAAAAATTTGACGGTTTGAATTGTTTTAATTGGCTGTTTATTAAAAATATTATGCACTCTTTCAATTATCCCATTAAAACTAGCGATTTAATTTAAATATTTAATATTTGCATAACTAAAAAAAAGGTTTTTAAATTTTTTTTATATATTTTACTGTTTTGTTGCAATAAACGTTCAAACTTTTAATCTAACCTTTGACGTATACATTTATGTTCCCTTAATTAATATATCCTTTAAGGTTGCCATGAAACTTAGATCTATTAAAAATTTATTTGACGTCATTTTCAGTATACGTATTCTATAATTTTTGTTTAGTTTTTAAAGTGTTTTTATAAACAAATATCAAAAATTGTAGTAAAAGTTACGAAGAAATTTATGAAATTTAACAAAGGACCGGTTTATTCATCTTTAGTAAAGTTTATCGGGCCGATAACTTTCATGTCTTGGCAATATCTAGTATCCAAAGAAATTATTCGTCAAATAAATCAAAAATGAATAAATCGGCCCTAAATAAAATGTGGCACCCTTAGAATTATTGTTTAATAAATGTATACTATACATTTAACCTTAAATTAAAACTTTAAACGTGTATTACAACAAAACATTAAAAGATATAAAAAATGTATATACCTTTTTTTAGGAAATTAACTAATCTTTAATCTGATTTAAAAAGTTATGATAATATTTAAATAAAATCGCAAGTTTTAATTGGAGAATTGAAAGTGTGCATACATATTTTTTAATAAACATCCAATTAAAACAAAATTAACCGTCAAATTTTTTTTATTTTGCTCTTAAAATTTTAGTTATGACCTAATTAACAAGAATATAAAAAAAATTAGGTTTCACAGAAAGTCCAAAAATCACCTCTCAGAACAGCACCGTGGACTGGGTTTAATTAAGGTAGTGCTAAAAAAATTCTTTTTTAAAAAGTAATTTAAAATATATATTTATAGGTTCTATTTTATTAAATTCTTTTTAAAATGATATAATATCACAACCAAAATTTTTCTTAAAAAACAACAAAAAAACTTCTACAAAATTGTCATTTTTAGCGATATTTCTTTTTTTTAGTCAAAAATATACCGTGTATATGTCACGGCTAATGTGCAAACTTGGATAGTTTATAAACTAGCTGGATAGTTTATAAACTAGCTAAACTGTCAGCTATTTTAATTAAAAATGTATTTTCAACTAAATTAGCGGCTATTTTACAAAATAACCAAGGATCTTGGCTAATTTACTTGAAATTATTAGGGAAACTAAAATAGCTGGATAGTTTGTATACTATCCAATTCAATTTGGCTAATATAAAAACCAAAATTTCTAGTAACACAAAATAGTCAAGCTTTAGCTAGTTTGTAAACTAACCAACTAATTCTCTGGTTATTGCCCACTTTAGTTGGGTTTTTTGCTCAATGGGGCGGGGGGGCCCAATGGGGCGGGGTCGGTTGGGTTGTGTTGTTGAGTTTGGGTTGGTTTGGGTTTTTTCTCTCATTTTTTACCATTTGACCAATGGGGCGGGGTCGGTAAGGTTGTGTTGTTGAGTTTTCTAACAAGGAAGCGTTAAAATTTTGCCTATGATTCATTTTAAACGAAAAACAATGCCGTAACCTTACTTTTTTAATAAATTAGCCAGAGAATTGGTTGGTTAGTTTACAAACTAGCTAAAGCTTGGCTATTTTATGTTACTAAAAATTTTGATTTCATATTAGCCAAACTGAATTGGATAGTATAGAAACTATCCAGCTATTTTAGTTTTCTCAATAATTTCAAGTAAATTAGCCAAGATCCTTGGTTATTTTGTAAACTAGCCGCTAATTTAGTTGAACATAATATGACGCGTTTCTCGGAAAAACATCATTAGTCCAAAATTAACATATTTGGGAAAATGAAAAAAACTCTCCGACATTCCCATTTTTGACCAAAGTACTTGATTGACCTATTTACTACATGTAAAAAAATGTAAGATACTTTGTCCAGAATTCCTCATGTTTGTATTTTCAAACGAATATGAAAAAAACACATAAAATACATGAACATGTGAGGTTTTTAGAAGAAAAAAACAAACAATTCTCCTTACTACAAACACTACAAACTAAATACTAACTCTGAGTAACAAAATAAATGAAAAAACTAAAAACTGTATTACCGCCACACTCTTCGCATTCACTGCTGTTATAATCGTTGTCGACCGTGTTATCAGGACTGTCAGGTGCTATGGTCTTCTGCTCTTTTATTAAGTTATCATAAAATTTTCTATTGCTGTGGTAATGTAAAAGAGGTAGAAGCTTTTCTAGAGTGTCCAAAAACGTCACATGTCGTGTACATGTGACTTTCTTAGACGAAACGGAGTGGACTTGTGATGTTTTTAGAAGAACAAGCTAAATTTCATATTTAATTATTATGGAACCTATAACATTTTTACGAGAAACAATTATTTGTATACGTATATATGGAGGTAAGAAAACAGTTGGTGCTAATATCTAAATTTCGACGATATTGGACTAATGATGTTTTTCCGAGAAACGCCTCATATGTTTTCAATTAAAATAGCTGACAGTTTGGGTAGTTTATAAACTATCCAGCTAGTTTATAAACTATCCAAGTTTGCACATTAGCCTAACATATATATCAAACAAAAGGATTTTTAATTTTCTTTTAAATGACAGCTAAAATAGTAAACAATCTAAAGAATATTTTGCTGTATTTTGTAAACTTCATATTTTGGTATGTGATTTTTAAGTATTAAGATCCACATTACAATTAAATCGGTGAGAATAAGAACAGTTCAAGTCAAAAAATTGAATTTTGACAAGTTTAAAATACATTTTTGTGAGAAGATATAAATTATTTTACAGAATATGAATATTATATTTCATAAAATAGTTAAAATATTCCAACAAAAATGCATTTAGAACTATAAAACTGATTTTTTTAAATATTTTATCAAAAATTTTACTTTTGGACTCGTACTATTCTTAATCTTATCGATTCAATTACTGATACCTATTAACTAAACGGTTAACATATTTGTTCTTAAAATATAAATATAACATCATTTGATTTTGGCTTAGTTTTTTAGCCAAATCTATCGACGCATTTTTTTAAATAAAATTAAAAGTGTGGTGAAATTTATACTTGTATATATACATATGTATGTACCTCAGATATATACAAGTTTTAATTTTACCTCACGTTTAATTTTATTTAAAAAAAACTCGTTGAGCGATTTTTCTAAAAAACTAGTCAATATAACTTATTTTTACAAAAGAAGTATTAGGTAATTTTTTTTTATTTTTTAAGTAGTAGTTTTTATTTAGGTAATTAAAGAAATTCATTTCCATACTTTATTTATCCTAAAATTTGTAATTTAGCCGTGGGAGCCCTGAAAGTTTGACAAAATTGTCAACCTTAATAACATTCCCAAAAAAACGAATTTTAAAAGAATTTTTTTACTGTGACATATGAGTCATGCCTACTACACAGTAATGTGATTATTTTCAAAATCGCTGATTTCGTGAAATTTTCTGGTCCCACTTGACGTGGCTTGACTATTCACGGTGTGGTTTAAAAAAGTTAGATGTAAAGTTCGAGAACCCCAAAGTTATAAACAGGGAATGATTCTACATCGTTTCAATAAATAATTAATGAAAAAATTAAAATATTTCCCTGAGCGCAATTTTTTTGCCTTATTAAATATAAGACCATTATTTAAGGGGTTAGATACACTCACTACGCCAAAAAAGAGCAATTTTTACGTTTTTTGTTTCAAAGACTGGTTTATTCATTTTGAAATAAATATTTTGACAGCTGTTTTGACGTATTTCAAAAAGTTACAATAATCACAGGTGCCTGTTTTCTCTCGACTTAAGTGTGTTTATCTGCTCCTACATTGACTAGCTGTGAGTTTATGGCGTTTTAGTCACGGGCTGAAGTTAGCTTTATTATAAATTAGAGAAAAGTGAGGTTAATTCCGTTGACATTTGACAGATGTCAAATGTTTAACAAATAAAATTGGATTTTAATTCTTCTTTGTGGTCGTCGTAGATAAAGTATAGTATGCAACTCGTTTTATAAACTTATCTAGACACTCGTTTTTATTAAACACTTCGCTCGTGCTTAATAAAACTCGTAACTAAAATGGCGTTTATAAAACTTGATACATAATATACTATTTGAGACGTCAAAATTCGAGTAAAATATTATTGAACAATGTTGACATTCTACGTGAAATTTGCTCTTCAACAAGTAACTTTTCTTGTATGAAATAAGTAAAAAATATTTCGAATCATTCAAGAACGTTGTCGATTTTTGTTTCTCAATCAAATTAAAAGAAGGACATCTTGAAAAGATTGCGATATTTACAGAAAGTTATATGAGTTTAGACATAAACGTAACGCCTTAGGTTCACACAGTTTTTTCCACATAGAAGATTTTTATAAACAAAACGACAAAGGGTTAAGGTTTTATTCAGAACAAGCGGTGGAATCATCTCACTCAGACTTTAATAAAATATGGAATAAATACAAAGTAAAAAATCGCATCCTCAATATGCAGAAAAATTACTTAAAGCTGTATGTGAATACAATAGTAGACACCTTTAATTAGTTATAATGTATATATCAAACTTAGATATACAGGGTGTCCGGGAAAAGGAGGTCAATCCGTTAACCATATATTCCTTGAGTTAAAACAATAAGGGCCGGTTTTTCAATCGTTGATTAAGTTTATCTTACGGTTTATTTCCTTAGATACTATTGTTAACACAATAGTATCTAAGAAAGTTAACCGTAAGTTAAACTTAACCAACGATTGAAATACCGGCCCTAAGACTTTCATAATACCATTTTTCAATTTAGAGCTTCATGTTCGATATACAGGGCGACAAAGTTTGAAATTAAAAACTGAATTTTTTTAATAATTCGAGTAATTGATAAGATACTAAGTTTAAATTCGGTACACTACTTCAACATAAATAGTCACTTTTTGAGACCAACAAAACAAAAAAACAATTGTCAAATAATCAAAATAGGGGGGTCCAGTACTCACTAACTCCCCCTATTTTTTAGTACGTGCGCCAATGACTTCCAAACGGAATTTTTTCAGGTAATCATTTATTGTTGAAAATGTTTTGTCTCTTATAAAATTTTGATAAAATGATTTGTTTTAGAGATAATTTGTAAAGTATGGGTCAGTCCATATCAAATTTTCAAAATTTAATTTTTTTTTGAGAAAATGTAGGTCATGTGATATATCATAAAAATGTTCTCTAATAGGCCTTTAAAATAAGCCATCACTCACCTTTCTACTTTTAATAGTTTACGAGATATCGCTATTTTTGTAAGTACTTGCAAGACCCAAATTTATCGGAATTTTTTGATTTTCAAAAATCAATAAAACAAAAACCACCTATCGAAAAAAGTTCATATATGGGATTTTTGAGTTTTTTAGTGAGGTAAACAAATTTACCAAAAATGATCAAAATCGGAGATGGTGGGGGAAGAACCTTTTGTTGATTTGATATGGACTGACCCATACTTTACAAATTATCTCTAAAACAAATAATTTTATAAAAATTTTATAAGAGACAATTTTTTTTTAACAATAAATGATTACCTGAAAAAATACCGTTTGGAAGTCATTGGCGCACGTACTAAAAAATAGGGGGAGTCAGTGAGTACTGGACCCCCCTATTTTGATTATTTGACAATTGTTTTTTGTTTTGTTGGTCTCAAAAAATGTAACTATTTATGTTGAACTAGTGTACCGAATTTAAACTTAGTATCTTATCAATTACTCGAATTATTAAAAAAAATCAGTTTTAAATTTCAAACTTTGTCGCCCTGTATATCGAACATGAAGCTCTAAATTGAAAAATGGTATTATGAAAGTCTTATTGTTTTAACTCAAGGAATATATGGTTAACGGATTGACCTCCTTTTCCCGGACACCCTGTAGTTTAAACACAAAATAAAATATGTTTCCTTTTTTATAAAAAAATCTTTTATTACAAAAAAAGGTCTAAAATGAATTAAATATAACATAATATATATATATTATATCAAAAGTATCAATTTTTCTAAGGTATCCGTTATTTCGAAAAGAACTTTCTTCTTCGTTTTACATAATAGACATAATTAAACGACACCCACTGTGTGATAGTGGTTGCTTATGACTTAAATTTATTGGTTTCATTTTTTAAATATTATTAAATTTTAATAAATAGCTCGCTTTTGATTTTAATAGTACTGAGTCTCAAGACACAATAAAATCAAGAGGAAACAGGCGCCTGTGATTACGTAACTTTTTGAAATAAGTCAAAATAACTGTCAAAATATTTATATCAAAATAAATAAACCAGTATTTGAAAAAAAAACGTAAAAATTTGACGTAGTTAGTGTATCTAACCTCTTAAATAATGTTCTTATATTTAATAAGGCGAAAAAAAATGCGCTCAGGGAAATATTTTAATTTTTTCATTAATTATTTATTGAAACGATGTAGAATCATTTCCTGTTTATAACATTGGGGTTCTCGAACTTTACATCTAACTTTTTTAAACCACACTGTGTATTATATTAAGATTAAATTTCAAAATTTCGTTTAACCGAATTTAACTGAACTCTTAGAATACGCCACTACGCCGGCCAGGTCTCTTACAAGGTGCACGGTTTCCTCGACAAGAACCGCGACTCGTTGCCGCGCGAGGTGTCGCGCGCCCTGTTCCGCTGCGACCACCCCATGATGCAGTCGCTGTTTCCCGAAGGCAACCCGAAACGGTGCACCGTCAAGCGACCGATCTCCAAGTCGGTGCAGCTGCAGGTCAGCCTGAACGCGCTGCTCAAGAGCTTGCCTTCGAGGCAGAGCCACTACATCCGCTGCCTGAAGCCGAACGAGTCCAAGCAGCCGAGGATATTCGAATTGCCTTTGATACAGCACCAGGTAACAAATTTATTTTTTCTACTCCCACCTTTAAAACGCTTCCATGACACTAAGTGACCTTTTAAATACACATTGACAAGTTGTGGCTTTATGGTGCTTTAGTCACGGGCTAAAGTTAGCAACAGGTTTTTAGTCACGGGCTAAAGTTAGTTTTAAGTTAGTTGACAGTTGTCAAATGTCATACAATCGTTAAAATAAAGTGCCTTTCTTGTAAAATAATACTAAATGTGAAAATTATTTTATTATCTCAATACAAAAATACAAAAGTATTAATAGTCCAGTCATCTAGGCATTTCACCTCGGAATCTTACGGAATTAGCTGAATTTTTGTACAAACCTTTATTTTAGCATTGCAAATGTTGTCTCAAAAGTCACATATGCCAACGTGTGAGCGGCCTTAGATATTCAAGGTCAAAGGTCGCAAAAATCAATTTTTTGAGAATATCT
Source organism: Brassicogethes aeneus (assembly GCA_921294245.1). Lineage (NCBI taxonomy): Eukaryota > Metazoa > Arthropoda > Insecta > Coleoptera > Nitidulidae > Brassicogethes > Brassicogethes aeneus. The sequence continues at coordinate 55,333,866 of OV121134.1, forward strand.
CCTTTTCTCTGCCTCCTATCGTATTTGCATTTATTATACAAGTTGTATAGAATAAAATTCTCTACAAATTTTGTTAAAAACATTTTTTTATACGTCTAATCGTTTTTGAGATAGAGGTCCCAGAGTGTGGAGCGCTCAGCCATACGTACCTTTAGCGCAAGGTAAATCATGAATCCCAATCTATTATACCGTTTTTGTAATGAATTATTTATTAAATATTACTTAAATAACAATTTAATACCTTATATTTATTTTTATATATTTTTTTCAAACAAATAGTCATTAAATATTACTTACTTTTGACATACAAGTAATTAAATAATGAAGTGAATCATTCTAAATATATTCTAAAGTTATTCTAATTAATGATAAATGCATTTTAAGAAGAAAAGACATTAAATGAATTTGCCTTGAATATGTCTCTGGTAATCTCTTGGATCCAGATATTGCTTTTAAAATAACAGACCTGGAAATACTATAGTGGGCTTGCTATAAACAAAAAGGTTAGGTATACCTATATTTAAAGCAAGTTGTGACCCTGAAATAGGTCTAGGGTTGTGACAGGTAATATTCGTAATATTTTAAAGGTTAACATGGCTGATTTGTGTTTTATTTGTAATAAGTTACTTTCTGAAGGTGATTCTGTGACTTTTGTGCGCGGTATAAAGACTTTAAAAGAAGCAATTATTGAGAGAAATAAACATAAACTACCTAAATACTTTGACTTCTATGAACGTTCATATTGAGTGTCGAAAATTGTATGCTATAGCGTACTATAGTAAAATTGCAGCAGTAAAACGTCGCCTTAAAGAGACTGGACCTTCAACGTCAACAACTGTACCTAGTAAACAAGGGAATGATGTGTTTGATTTTAAAATATTGTGCTTATTTTGTGGTGAAGTCGCAGATGAGGCAACAAAGGCAAAGTACAATCGCGTTAAAAGTAAGTTTTTGAAGATATGACAATTAATGTCAATGATAACGAGGAGAGTGATGATGAGAATGAGTCTGAAACTGCTGGCCAACCTGAAAAAGACGAGGATGAAGAAGATAAAGATTAATAAAAATAGTAATAATAATATTGATAAACAAAAACATTTTTTCCTACTCCGATCCAATTATCCTTCATTAAAATTAAATTAAAATATAAGATATATATGAAGATAAAATATATTTGATTTAAAAGAAATATAAATATAAGTATAAGGTATTACATTTTTATTTTAGTAATATTTATTATATAATTAATTAAAAAAACGGTATAATAGATTGGGATTCACGATTTACCTTGCGCTAAAGGTAAGTATGGCTGAGCGCTCCACACTCTGCGCCCTCTATCTCAAAAACGGTTCGACGTATAAAAAAATTTTGTAAACAAAATTTGTAGAAAATTTTATTCTCTACAACTTTTATAATAAATGCAAATACAATAGGAAGCAGAGAAAACGAGATATTCTCAAAAAACTGTTTTTTGAGACCTTTGACCTTGAATATCTAAGCGTTGGCATATGTGACTTTTGAGACAACATTTGTAATGCTAAAATAAAGGTTTTCACAAAAATTCAGCTTATTCCGTTAGATTCCGAGGTTAATCCCTTTTTTGACTACTATAAATAGTTTCTCAACGCCAATATTTGAAAAGTTTATATGAACATTGTACTGACCTTCTCATTTCGCCGGCAGTAAACTATAACTTAAATTCGGACACGGACTCCACTTTAAAGTGCTCATAAAACATTTTCTTTACTTTCACTGTGAAAAACTGTAAATTTTCAAGAAAAACATTTCGATTTATAACATTTATAACCTGTGTTTATAAAATAAAAAAATTTGACATTTGACGGTGACACACAGATTCCCCCATTGTTTTATAGATGGCGCTCTATAAAAATTTTTGATTTAAATCATTTTACGATAATAATAAGTATTTGTCATAGAAAAAGTATAGTATGCACCTCGTTTATAAACTTTTCTATGCACTCATTAATTTTAGCACTCGCTCGCAAGCTCGCTCGTGCATAAATTAAATTCGTGTATAAAATGGCGTTTATCAAACTTGATACATAATATACTATTTTCTCCTACCACCTTTAAAACGCCCATTATCGTGCATGTTTCCATGACACTAATTGGCCTTTTAAATACACATTGACAAGTTGTGGCTTTATGGCGCTTTAGTCACGGGCTGAAGTTAGTTTTAAGTTAGTTGACAGTTGTCAAATGTCATACAATCGTTAAAATAAAGTGCCTTTCTTGTAAAATAATACTAAATGTGAAAATTATTTTATTATCTCAATACAAAAGTATTAAATAATTTCTTGACCCCAATATTTGAAAAGATTATATGAACGTTTGTACTGATCTTTTGATTTCGCCTTAGTAGTGCAGTTGACTAGATTTAACTGATAAAGCGTTAACAATTTTGAGTACAGTGTCCATTAAACATTATCTTCTCTTTTACTGTGAAAAAGTGATTCTATATCGATTGTCAGTCTATTTTCAATGGATAAATTTTGATTCGCACAGAAAACAATTTTTAATTCTTTGTGATAATATTTTGCACTTATAGTAATATAAAAGGATAAAATATGTTCTTAACATAATCATATTTTGTATTTGTCGTAGAAAAAGTATTTTATGCAGCTAGTTTATAAACTTTTCTACGCACTCATTTAATTAAGCACTCGCTCGCTAGCTCGCTCGTGCCTAAATTAAATTCGTGATTAAAATTGCTTTTTAATTTTTTTTTTCGAAATAAACATCCATTTTTACGTATAATATTCGTACACTGATATCGAGAAACAAGGGAATTTCCAACGCTGATTATTATCATATAATATTATAATTATAATAATTACTTCTTTTATTTTATTTCAGTTTAATATTCTACCGGGTCGCAAAAAAAACATAATCGGTGCTATATTAAAATATCGTTTTATTTAACACATCGGTTTATAAAATTAAAATTTTGTAAATTAACTTAATAAATCATTCATTATTTTTTAATTGGATAGTTTTCCAGATAGACTTCCTTTTGGTTATTTCCTTTGTAAATAATAAGTGTGATAATGAAGTGTTAGATATTAGATATTTAACTCAAAAAAAAATGTCAATAAAAACTTTTTTCCACTCCCACCTTTAAAACGCCCTTTATTGTACATTAGGGTGGGCCGAAAATCCGCTTTTTTAGAATTTCGTTTAGTAATAGCAAAAATTTTGTTCATTATGTTGTAAAAACATTTTGTGTAAAAAATTAAAATTTTCGATCAACCTCCTAGGCTCGCCCAACGCAATTAAAGATCAAAATGTTCACAAACATTTTTTATTAACTTATAAGTTATAAATAAATTTATTAACTTATAAGTTATAAATAAATTTCGATTGGAAATTTTATGCTCTACAAAAAAGGTCCTTACACAAAATTACGTCAGATGGATAGTTTCAGAAATAAACCCGATTTTAGTATCAAAATTGTAATTTTTAGCCATTTGAATATATTTAACATTATAATGTTTATCGATAAAAAACTATTCAGAAACTCTTGGTTGTTTGGAAAATTATATTTCCTACAAAAACATCTCTTGGTATGATTTTTAGCGATTGATAACTATCAAGATAATTGCGATTTTTTTTCAAAAAGTGGCATTTTCGACAGTAAATAATTTAATAATTCTGATCTTTAATTGCGTTGGGCGAGCCTAGGATGTTGATCGAAAATTTTAATCTTTTACACAAAATTTTTTTACAACATAATGAACAAAATTTTTGCTATTACTAAACGAAATTCTAAAAAAGCGGATTTTCGGCCCACCCTATTGTACATGTTTCCATGACACTAAGTGACCTTTTAAATACACATTGACAAGTTGTGGCTTTATGGCGCTTTAGTCACGGGCTGAAGTTAGCAACAGGTTTTTAGTCACGGGCTGAAGTTAGTTTTAAGTTAGTTGACAGTTGTCAAATGTCATACAATCGTTAAAATAAAATGCCTTTCTTGTAAAATAATACTAAATGTGAAAATTATTTTATTATCTCAATACAAAAATACAAAAGTATTAAATAGTTTCTCAACGCCAATATTTGAAAAGTTTATATGAACATTGTACTGACCTTTTTATTTCGCCGGCAGTAAACTATAACTTAAATTCGGACACGGACTCCACTGTAAAGTGCTCATAAAACATTTTCTTTACTTTCACTGTGAAAAACTGTCAATTTTCAAGAAATACATTTCGATTTATAACCTTTATAATCTGTTTATAAAATAAAAAAATTTGACAATTGACGGTGACACACAGATTCCCCTATTGTTTCATAGGTGGCGCTCTATACAAACTTTTGATTTAAATCATTTTAAGATAAAAATAAGTATTTGTCGTAGAAAAAGTATAGTATGCACCTCGTTTATAAACTTTTCTATATTCATTAATTTAAGCACTCGCTCGCAAGCTATAAAATGGCGTTTATCAAACTTGATACATAATATACTATTATAACGTCATGAATCGCGTAACGGGCGCGACCTTAGAAAATCGGCAAATGCGATGCGACCAAGTTGATACTGTAAAATTTTGGATGAAGGCATATAGTAATAATTTTTTGTGTAAAACTCGAATAGTCACCTTAAACAAGCACGTATTTTAAATGAACAAATATTGTATAATTTATTTTTTAAAATTTTCTCATAATGTAACGGGTATTATTGAGTATTGAAACTCTTCCGTGTTTATTTTTAATGTTAGCTTTCAAGCGAATATTTTAAGTTTATAATATGCGTCGCAATTAAACTATTTGACTTTAGATGTATTTTTTATTTTGTTAAATAAAATATCTGATTTTTTGTCAAGGTGGGTAAGGTTTTGCGGATATACCCTTTTGCAAAAAGAATCCAACCGATGGTATTATAATAAATAAAAAAATATTCATTATATTTTAAAACCTTGGTGGTTTTTCTAGCTTTTTAACAAATTATTCGATTAGATTTAATAAAATACCTACTTAAATTTATTAGAAAACGCTTTATTTTTGGAATTTTATGTACAACATTATTTAGAAATAAGACGCTAGGTTTCGGCCAATTCGGGGGGTAAACAACTTTAAAATCTTAGAGACCAAAGTTCAATGTTAGTGGACGTTGTGTTGTGATTTTTTTCCTTATCAGTCGTTATCAATAAGGAAAACTCGAGGGGTCAACCGCCCAAAGGGAAAACGTCCAGGGATTCCCATGTATTCCCATTATATTTTATTGTATTCCTATGTATTTCCATTGTATTCCTATGGTATTCCCCCTCTAAAATGTCCAGGGATTCCCAGGTGTGGGTGACCCTTCGGGAAAACTTGCTTAATCAGTGCTTAGCGTGTTATTGTTATCCTTAGTCGTTTATTCGTAAGCAATTTTTAATTTAAAAAAAATCAGTTTTTACCGAAACCTGCATTTTTGGCCGAAACCGAAACTTCCATCGGTCGCTAAAACTAATAAATTTTGTTGACCTTAGGTCCGTTATTTGGGCCTTATAGCCACCGTGCAAGTATGGCGACAGGGCTACTGCTACCGGCTGCCTTACCTGCAGTTCCTCAGCCGCTACAAAATGATATCGGGCGCCACGTGGCCGAGGTGGCGCGGCTCGCCGATAGAGGGCGTGTCCGTGCTGCTGCGCTCGGTGCCGATACCGAGCGCCGAGTTCACGTTCGGACGCGCGAAGCTGTTCGTGCGCAGTCCGCGCACCGTGTTCGAGCTGGAGAACTTTCGGCGAAGCAGGCTGCACGATCTCGCTCTGCTGATTCAGAAGATTTGGCGCGGCCACAGGCAGAAGAAGCAGTATCAGAAGATCAGGCACAGTCAGATGGTTATTTCGTCGGCTTGGAGAAGTTGGAGGGTGAGAATCAATTTTAACATTATGTACACTTACATTTTTGTTTTTTTTTAACAAAAGTTCAAATAATTGTCCTTTTTTTATAAACGTCAGTAAAATAACAGAATGTTTACTAACTTCTTATTAAAAAATGATTACTTTCCCAATCTTTTTTAAGTTAAACTAAATTATAGTACTTGTTATCAATTTTTTTGCTTCATTACCTCTTAAAGTTTTTCTTTGACTAACTTTAATCGAGAAAATTTAATAGAAAATAAAACTCCCAAAAATAAGAAGAAAAGTTCATATGAACTTGTATGCTAAAGCTTGATTTTCTTTATACAGGTTGTTAAAATTATTAAAAAAATGATGGTCACGACACTGCTTTTTTTAGCTTGATATTATATTTCACGGTGTCCCTGAATAACTTTTAATTGAAAGGTTCAGACGTATCCGATTTTTTTTCATATTTTGATAAAAAATTACCTACAGGCCATTTTTTTTCAGGATAAACTCAATTCGCTTGTCACTTTTTTAGAAAAATCAATTTTTATAAAAACATTAATGATTTTTAATCAATTTTTTGAGATTTTTAATTAGTGTACTCCAAATAATGACTAACAGCTTTTAATGTATTTGTTACATAAAATGTGCAATTCATTAGTGTGAACTTATCACATGTCATATGTCGAAATCGTGATTGAAAATACCGTTTTTCTTTGCAATTTCTCGCAGATTTATTTATAAGTTACATATAAATAATTATATTTGCATTGATTATGGCCCCTTCCAGACTTGATTAGACTTACATAAGGTGATTCATATTGGCCTAGGTTTAGATCTCCAGGTGTGCTGTCACTTATCACTTAATTACTTCCGTGACCGTATGGTCTTTATTCACTATATTCGCTTGTTGAGGGTTGCTTTTTAATGTACTAATTTATGTTCTATTAAAACAGGTCACGGTGCTGTTCTGAGAGGTGATTTTTGGACTTTCTGTGAAACCTAATTTTTTTTTATATTTTTGTTAATTGGGTCATAACTAAAATTTTAAGAGCAAAATAAAAAAAAATTGACGGTTAATTTTGTTTTAATTGGATGTTTATTAAAAATATGTATGCACACTTTTAATTCTCCAATTAAAACTTGCGATTCTGAGAGAACAAAAATTATAGAATATGTATACTGAAAATGACAATTCAAACGTCAAATAAATTTTTAATAGATCTAAGTTTCATGGCAACCTTTAAGGATATATTAATTAAGGGAACATAAATGTATACGTCAAAGGTTAGATTAAAAGTTTGAACGTTTATTGCAACAAAAAAGTAAAATATATAAAAAAAAAAATTGTAAAAACCTTTTTTTAGTTATGCAAATATTAAATGTTTAAATTAAATCGCTAGTTTTAATTGGATAATTGAAAGAGTGCATACTATTTTTAATATACAGCCAATTAAAACAATTCAAACCGTCGGTTTTTTTATTTTGCTCTTAAATTCTTAAATATGACCTAATTAACAAGAATATAAAAAAAATTAGGTTTCACAGAAAGTCCAAAAATCACCTCTCAGAACAGCACCGTGAGGTACACTGATTTTTCTTGACTTGCACTAATTTCGCACAGGATTTTCCTTAAATTACACTAACGATTTTTATGTTTCTTTCAGACTTTATATTATTAAGAGCGATTGAATTCGTTGGAGAGTAGGTCTGCTCGTCTACCCGTCTGTATCGGTACTGCAAAGTTTTTGTTTTTTTATAAACAATAAAAATTATTTGCTTCAATGGACAAATGAGGCCTGTCAGAACAAAGTCAACAATCTCCCGTCAGACTAAAACTAAGTAAATTGAGATAATTGATTTTGGTATTTTAAATTATAGATTTGTAATTTTTTTATATATATTATATTGAAATATTGTTGTTGTTAGTCTAGTAGCCAACTGCAAGGTCTCCTGGATGCATAGTTTAGGTGAAATCTGTAATTATAAATTGCTGACTTTGATATGAATTGCTGGAGATTGTTTATTTTGTTGTAAACGTTTAAGGAGATTTAGAAAAATAAACAAAAAAATAATTGTATTTTTATTCCTTTAATGGTTATAAAATCAATGTGGGAAAATTCTGAACTGGACCACATAAATCTGGAGTTTCTTGTAAATCTGGGACCAGGTTGCTTTGTGCAAAAAAGTTTTTATAGTACAACAACTCATCTTCTTCCCACTTTGCTCCGTAATGTTTTACTTGCAATGTTTTGACATTATCAGCCTTTTCTTGCTTTACCTTTACGTCTTATTATGGTATAATAGCACCTATTTTAAATTTCACTTGTCAATGTGTATTGTTTATGTATATGAATTTTGAAAGTATTACTCCTATTATTTTTATTACTTTTCATTAATAACATATTTTCACTCATGTTTACTTTTAATCTTTAGGAATTAAAATACGGTATCCCGTTTGAAGGTCGCAAACATCTTTGGTGTCTTTATAATGTGGTATGGATAATTTTTAACTTGGCCTTGTATCCGGCTAGAACACTCGCTTTTTGATTATTAAATTTTTTTAATTTTCATTTGAATAAATATTTTATGCAATTAAAATTTCAGGCACGAGAAGAATTTAGAATACTGAAGCATAGAAAACAAGTTGAATGGGCTGCTAGAGTCATACAAAGACATTATATACAATGGAAAGTAAGTAAAATATAACACTTTATTTAATGCTTTTTGGTCACTTTGGTGAGCAATATGTAACTGAAAATGTCAGAAAATGAAATTAAATTGAAAATAACCAACAGCTAAAATGTTACTTTCAGCGCACCAAAAGAAGTATAACTTCGAAAAACGCTTTTGATAATGAATAATACATTTTTTAGAGAAGACAATACCTTATGCAACTGTACAGACTGTTGCCGGCCGACGCCGATTCGCCAATGTGCCGAGAATGGCCGAACTCGTGGCCGCAACTCACCGATTGCAACCACTTGTTGAAGAAGATACATCACAGGTGGCGCTGCCACAAGTACCGCCTGAAGTTCGATCAGACGGCGCGGAACCGGATGCGCGAGAAAGTCACCGCCAGCTTCATTTTCAAAGACAGAAAGTGTTCATATCCTAGAAGGTAAGACGTTGAAATATTCTAATCATTTTAATTAATCTATATGAGTCAATCCAAATGAAAACACCAAAAATGAATTTAAAAGTGCGCTGCATGATTTTTTATTTTAATGAAAAAATTTGAGGATGATCTTTTAGGTATCATTTATGAAAAACCGTTGCCGTTTTAATTTTTAGTTGCTTTATTTTTAATCGGCACCCTTTAGAAACCTGAAATCGTGTCATTTTCTTACTCTCTTATAAGAGGCTAAAACTTTTTTTCTGTGGCAATTATTGAAATGATTGTAATTTTATTTTACTGCCTAGCAAGTATGTTTTTAATATTAATTATTATTATCTAATTAGTTCATCTCATAAAAGAATGGTAAACCACTAAAGATTTGTAATAATTTGCTAATTTTTGTGATTTTTGTCTGGCTCCTGTGCCTATTCTGCTAAATCTAGAAAGTTGCTTTTTTTCAGGTATCAAGTACTTATACAATAGAAAACGTAACTATTATTTTTCTAGACCATCATTTTATTTATGAAAAAACATATTGAAACTTGATAATTTTCAAATTTTGCCAATTTTACCCTCAAAAATCATTATGTTGAGGAAAAAATAAAAATCTGAAACTTTCAGGAAATGTAGTCCCCACCTTCATCTTTTCAGTCTAGCTAGTCTTGTTTTGTTATTTTTATCCATGTAAAGGATATAATAATTTTTTTAATGCAGTTAAAGAGCGATATTGTTAGTTTTATTTATAATTTAAAATTTAGATGGCTTTGACTTAGTTAATTCATGTTTGGTAGAGAAATGTCAGAACTGTCAAAAATATTTCATAAATATTATTTGTGCGTATTTAAATTGTGATTTCAAAAAGTTTGCAAGTTTGCAAGTGTAATAAATGACGGAGTGTTCGAGATTCATAAATTTAATTGCAATTAAAAATGCAAGAACATATCATAATTTTGTACCTCTTTCTCATAGAAAATATTCAAGTTTTAAATTGTTAAAAATATGCAAAAACCAAAAGATATTCTAAATAAACCCCTTTATTATAACATGTTTTATTTTAACCATTTAACTAAAAACTAAAATTTAAAGAACTATTTACAGATTGTGTAATTTTTTTTCCAACATTTAAAATACATACATATAACTTTTAACTATTCAGTAAAGATGAAGGTGGGGACTACATTTTCTGAAAGTTTCAGATTTTTATTTTTTCCTCAACATAATGATTTCTGAGGGCAAAATTGACTAATTTTAAGAATGATCAAGTTTCAATAATTTTTTTAATAAAGAAAATGATAGTCTAGAAACTTAAAATAATAGTTACGCTTTCTATTGTATAAGTACTTGTTCCCTGAAAAAAAGTAACTTTCTAGATTTAGTAGAATAGGCCCAGGGCCAGACAAAAAACACAAAAATTGGCAAATTATCATGAATCTTTAGTGGTTTACCATTCTTTTAATTTTTTTTATCAAAATAAAAAATCAAGCAGCACACCCCATTTGGTGTTTTTATTTGGAATGACTCATATACAGTGTGTTTGCGACTCACCCCTGTAAAATCTTTATTTATTGTGCGATTTTAACCGGATTTCTTTTTTTTAATAATAATTTCCAGAATGGGTTTTTCTCAAAAAAAGTTAAAAAATAATATTATTAGATAATGCAGGCACCAGGATGAGGTTTGCGTCTCAAGTCGAGAGACTCAAATCATCCGAGTGAATAATGTGCATAATCTCGAGTGAAATGCTATATTTTATCTACTCCAATAAGTAGACAATTAAATCATTTTAAAGTAAATACAACCAAAGTTATCTGCTGATTAGTTGAAATTGGAAGTCGGTTAAATTATCAGATTTGTGTCATTTTTTTATGCTGATTAAATTGATAAAAACATATAAACAATTGATCGTCGGGTTTCCGAAATATTCACAAAAATATTTTTTGAAATAACCAAGTTGTACAAAAAAATATGAAACTTTGTCAATTACGTTTTTACGCAAGAGTTACGAGAACATGATTAGTGACCATGGATAATAATTATTTATTAATTATATTTTTTTCATTGTAAATCATATATTTTTTGTGTGGATGGTGTCATTAAAGCCAAAAGAAGTTTGTGTTAAATTTGTATAACATTTTCTAGTTAACTGACGAAGTTTTTGCGAGTTTAAAAAAATATTGTTCTCAATTTCCACCTTCTTTCATTTTTTATCTCAAAAATTAATAAAAATATGGAAAAATAAATTACACTAAATCATTTCGCGTAAAAAAATCTACTATGTGAAATATCTAATTGCCTGTCCGAACGCTGGTTCCGGGCCCTCAATTGTACGAGGTGTGTTCAGAAAATATCGGGAATTTTCGTTTTTTGAAACAAATATTTATTTATTCGACTACATTAATGTTGTCGCCTTTAAAATAGTCCCCATTGGATGGAACAATTTATTATTATTATTATTCTTATTATTATTATATTATGCACATGTGCCAGCTCTTCTTTCAATACTCGAAACACTTCTAAAACTCGATCTTTGGGATAGCCATTAGTTCTTTCAGCGATGCGCTTTGAATGTCATCTATGCTTGCAAAACAACGGCCCTTTAAGGTTCTCTTTATCTTTTGGAATAGAAAAAAGTCAGACAGAGGCATGTCTAGCGAATATGAAGACTGGGGCATCATTACTGTATTGATTTTGGCCAAAAATTTTGTTCAAAATTTAACAATTTTAGAACAAATTTTGCTGGCACGCGTTTCATATCTAAAACATTCGAAAAAATTTCATGGAATGAGCCAATCGATATACCAACATCATCAGCGACTTCTCTGATGGTTTATAACCATTTCTTCCACTTTTTCCATGTTTTTATCGGTTGTTAATGTGCTTGTGCGTTCGGGGCGTTCGTCATCTTCAACGTCTTCACGGCCATCTTGGAAACTCTTATACCACTTGTAAACTCTTGTTTTACTTATAGCAGACTCAGTATAGGCCTTTGTTAACATTTCACAGAATTTATTTCATTTTTTAAGCAAAATTGGATACACATTCTTTGATCCATTTCTTTTAACGAACGAAAAATCGCCGCTCATAAAACACGTCTAACCTTAGCGGCTGCCACAGACAAAGTAAACAATGAAAACAGCTTAAGTTTTTATCATACTTCGGGGGCATGTATACCAACATAATAAAGAAAATTGTATGTCAACCGGACCCTCTGAACCCGCGAAATTTAACAATTCCCGTTATTTTCTGAACACATCTCGTATATAAGATTTAATTTCGTTATATAATTTAATTTGTGAATAATTTTATGGAATATATTATTTTACAAAATATAGCGTTTTTTAATGATTTTTAGTGTTTCTCATCCATTTCTCGGTGACTACGTCCGATTGCGCCAAAACGTTCAATGGAAAAAGATGTGCTTGGAAAGCAATGACCAATATGTAGTGTTTGCAGATATTATTAATAAGATTACGAGATCCAGCGGAAAGGTACTTTTATTTGGTCTTGTTACCTTTTTATTACTATATTTTTTTTGTCTGCAGTTTGTTCCTATTCTTTTGGCGATCTCGACGAGATCAATGTTAATACTGGACCAACGAACGCTTCAAATCAAATATAGAGTGCCGGCCACAGAAATATATAGAATGTCCCTTTCCCCTTTTCTGGATGACGTCGCGGTCGTGCACGTTAGAGCAGTGAGTACCAACCTAAAATTAGTTTTAAACAATCTAGATCTAGAGAACATAGTAAGAGTAATAAAAATTAACTTATTGATTCAAAGTAAAAAACATAGCTTACAAAATAATTTTCCTTTGTATTAGATACACACTTAATATATTTTTAGTAAAAAGTATTATTAAAAAACCGTAGGGTAAGGTGGGGCAGGTTCGGACACGTTTTTTCAAAAATTAATATTTCAAAGATAACAAATTTTTTTAGACTTAATGCAAATACTACGGATAGCTTAGTCTATTTCCAACATTTTAGCATTATCTTAAGCAAAAAATATTAAGTGGTATTCGTTTGGTGATATTTTACTTAAAAAAATGCATTTGTCCGAATCTGCCCCATATTGGGGCACATTCGGACAAGTAGTGGGGTATACCCCACTACTTGTCCGAATGTATACTTTCGGACAGGCCTGAGAAAATTTAGAACCTATTTATTTTTAGAATGAATAAGAGACTATATTAGAAAAAGTTTATTAAACATTATAATTATATGGTTAACCATCAAAATTGACATTAAATTTAAAGAGCGAACACATCCTTGAAGTTCCTGGTGCTGCCTCTGGTGCTGCTTCGGTATTTTCGAAACTATATCTTCTCTGGAAACAGTCGAAATATCTTGCCGGAAGGCGCAAACCGCTTTTATACTTCCTCAAAAAACGTAAGAGCCTTCATTATTGCAAGATTCTACCTTGCCGATATAATGAAGTGTCCTTCTGTTGGTCGGGTATTTGACAAGCAAATAATCATGACAATGGATCACGTCATCATGCAATAGCATGAGCACATCGTCATTGTCTTGAAACTCGTCCAGAGAATCGGAATCAAAAATTTTTGTCTCATGCACAACATTCTGTGGTAAATCTATATCAGAATCCGAGGAGTCACTTTCTATTTTTTTTAACTTTTTCTTCGGCGCCTTTCCTTTGCTATTCTCCCCAACTTTTGTATCATTTTTCTTCACTTCACATTCGCTTGGTAATGCTTTTCTTTTCGTGTTTTTTTTTCTCCAACTTTTGTTTTCTCATTGTTTCCAATTCTTGAATTCTTTCCTTTTCCGGTGTGCTTGTATAAATTCTGGATTTACCTTTTTTCTTTTTAAAATAGTTACCTACAATCCCAGAAAGTTAAATCAATCAAAACTGGGTTTTATTTGTAAAATGGGGCACATTCGGACAGTCCGAAGCTGCCCCACCCGATTTGTCCGAACGTGCCCCATGTTCCAGAAATACATAGATATTAAAATAAAAATTCGCACATGGTTAACTGATGCTGTTTTATGAGGTTATGTATCGCCAAAGATATTAATATCTGCGGTAAAAGGTATAAAACTTACCTTACTGGTGTTCTCAAGCCAAGAAAGCTTACGATAGCCCTAATAAAATTTATAAGAATAACTATGTTTTTATATTTTCTCAAATAAATAGTTGTCGAGTGATCAAAGTCGCTAAACATGTACGGAACACAGAACTATTAGTGTAGAAGGATATTTACTGTCAATATGGAAACTCTCGTAGCACTTTAAGGCGGTAAATTTGATTTGTCCGGAGGTGCCCCATGTCCGAACCTACCCCACCTTACCCTATTTAACATTTCCCAAGTAGCATTTATAGTGGCTAAAACGTGTTGGCCACTTATACTTATACAAGTATATTGCCAAAATCTCTGCCACGTGGTAGAAACGGTTCTATTACTTTTTTTAGTGTCAGTTACGTTTCAACAACGTTCTTGAATTGTATACAGACACGTTAATACCACGTTGTGATTACGTTGCTATAACGTGGAGGTATAGTGGCCAAAACTTAATCGTAACTTTACTAATCTTTACCCCGTCTCTTTCCAGCAAATTATTTATCTGACTGGATATTAAACTAACACTGAACTATAATATTGTAAGAGTACAACTTGCAAATAATAACTGGAATTAAAATTATCCAAAGACATACAATTAACACGAATTAAATTTTACTGTCAAACGTGGGTATCATAGCTTGAAATATAAGCACGTCATGTTGAAATATGTGGTAATAAAAAAGAATAAAAAAATCTATAAACTTAGCGGTTATTAAAATTATTTTTCTAGAGGCCTAAAATATTTTTTTTTTATTTCTGGTCACCTGAAACCAATAAATATGTATTAACGTGTTAAATTTGGTGCGGTAATAACCAGAATTATTTGTTTAAAACTACGCATTTATTTCCATACAATGGCGATTATTTGTAAACATGTCTGCTTTTGAAGAAGGGAACTTTAAAGTGGTAATTTTATACGAAACGTGGAAATCACTTGAGCATGTAGCAAGAACGTGGCAATCACCACCGCAATTATATAATCAAGTTTTGCCACATTCAAGATTTGGGAAAAGTTCCTACTACCACTTCAAAGTAATACTTAAGTGATGTGATTTGGTTACAGTTACTATTCATAATCCACTCTAAAGTTAAGACAACTTTAAGGTGGTGTCAAAAGTGGTCATAACATTTTAGATATCCGACTAATACACCAAAAAGTTATAACTATAAAGTATATTCAGTTTTCGTCAATAATGCTACTTGCCAATTGGAAATTTATCACACTTTTAAAATAAGTAGTCGATATATTTTCACAAAAATTAATTTTTGAACTACAAAAGTGATTTTAGGACGTTTGAAATGCTTTTTAGAAAAATAAAACACATTTTCACAATAAAATTGAAATTAATCATAGCCTTGTACACTCAAACGCAAAATAATCGATCCACACAAATTTTCGATGAATTTCAATCGCAAATAACTTTTTTATTTGTTTTCGGATTTAAACAAATATTAAAGAATATTGTAGATACATTAATGGAGAATCGCTCACATTTTAAAAATTACTAAAAAATACACGTACGTTTATAATATACAGGTTTAAACAAAATATGTATATTGTTTATAGTATGTTTTTTATCATAAGTTTAAGACACTCTGTAGAGTGGCAAAACCGTATATTGTTCTAAATTGTGTTTTAATTATCAAGTCACATCTATTTTTAACAGTTTTGTTTTTGGTTCACCTCGATATATTTATTTCTGTAAAAAATATGGATTTTTTTAAAAAAATATTGCAATTTCCAATATTTTTCCTGTATAAAGAACTAAGGTTGCTATGGTTCATCCATAGCCTATGGATGATGACAGTGACAGTTTTTTTGAATCATCACATACTTGGACATGTCATATACAGCTTTCAAAAGCTATCAAATTGTTTTTTGTAAATTAATGTGTTAATTTTGAGGTGTCTTCTCACTTTTAAAAATGTCTGACTGATGTTGCCCTTTGTACTTTACTTCTTGTGACGTTTAAAACACTTGTCACGTAATACTGTGACCGTCCATCCTGGATTAAATTAATGGCTCTGGCAACATCAGTCGGAGACATATCCATTTTTTAAAGTAAGAACACACCTTAAAATTTAAACATTAATTTGCAAAAAACAATTTGATAGCTTTTGAAAGCTGTGTATGACATGTCAAAGTGTGGGATGATTCAACAAAACTGTCACTGTCATTCTCCATAGCCTATGAATGGACCATAGCAACCTTAGTTCTTCATACAGAAAAATATTGGAAATTGCAATGTTTTAAAAAAAAACATATTTTCCACAAAAATAAATATATCGAGGTGAACCAAAAATAAAACTGTTAAAAAAAGATGTGAGTTGATAAATACAACTTAATTTAGAACAATATACGGTTTTGCCACTCTACAGAGTGTCTTAAACTTTTGGTAAAAAACATCTTTTTGTTTAAACCTGTATATTATAAACGTAGGTCTATTTTTTAGTAATTTTTTAAAATATTAGCGATTGTCCAATAATTTATCTACAATATTCTTTAATATTCGTTTAAATCCGACATTAAATAAAAAAGTTATTTGCGATTGAAATTCATCGAAAATTTGTGTGTATCGATTATTTTGCCTGTGTGAGTGTATTATATTGAAAACTTTTAGATATTTTTTTGTTTTCCAATTAACCCCAAACCAAAATATACCTCGTAATCTGAAGCTTAAAACCTTTACTAACAATATGCAGTGCACTTAGATAGTAAGTACCACCGTATGTATGCAATGGCTAGACGTAGTTTGTTTTTGCTTTCCCCCGCAGTCTTCAGTAGGAAACTCGGAAACGTCGAGCGCCGCAAGTGACACGACCGGGTGCTTATTTCAGAGCGACATGAGCAAAAAGAAGGGCGATTTCGTCTTTCAAACCGGCCACGTCATCGAGATTGTCACCAAGTTGTTTCTAGTCGTACAAAACGCCACCGGAAAGCCGCCAGAGGTCAACATCACCACAGAGTAAGCAACATATTTATTTTTTACTTATAAACAATTTAGACAAAAATACGCAATAAATATCCAAAAACACTATTTTTAGAACAAAACAAAACAAATCAATTTTTATGTGTATTGTGTCAAAAATTTATTTACAGGGTGTCCTGTAAATGGCACACTTAAGGTATAGGTCAATGTTGCCGGGTCAAAAAAATTAAAATCACCAGACACGTGCTTTAAAAGTTGCCAGATTTAACCAACAATCACCAGATTTTGTATTTTTGCATATTTAAATGAGATTCATACAATAATTAAAATAAAACTAAATACAATGCTTTAAAGCACATTTTATTATACTTAAAAAATACGTTTAAAAAAAACAAAATTTATTGGTTCATACTATACTGTAGTAACCGTAAAGTTAAATTAGCAGTTTAAAATTAATCTTTTACTATGTAAAATTCCACTTAATATTTTGGAGTCTAATCTATTTTGCATTTTTGTTTTATTTATTTTATTTAAAGCTATGGAAAGAAAAGACCTTCATAACCTTTTATGGCATTACAGACCTCTTTCCAAAATTTAGATTTGGGCAAATTTTTTTAAAAATTTTAGTTTTCTAAACTATCCAAGGTATTGATTTTAAAACATTAAGTCTAGAGGACCAATCCTTTTATTCTATGTACTATGCTCCACACCTCAAAGTCCCACCACGTGTCCACGTACGGAACGCAGTCTTTTGATAATTTAGCATTTAAGGCTTTTCAGGTTATGGATCTGTCAAAGTATAGTCAATGAAAGAAATAATATTTATAGTGTTACCGCTTATGTTTAAGCGTTAAAAGTTAATAAATCTTTATGGTATCACAATAACAATGGTTGGTTTAAGAATTTAGGAATATAAATACTGCATTTAATGAAATTCCAAAGTGTAAGGTGCAATTTAAGTGATATTTGTGTGCATTGGGTCTACATTTCTCCATAAAATAGTTTTAACTAAACAAGATTTATTAAAAAAAATCTAACTTTTCTATTATGAAATAAGAATATCTGTATCAAAGGTAGTAATGTATTAGAACAAAAAATATCATCTAATTTTGTATTTTAAGGTTAGAAAAATCTATTTTGACCAAAATAAATAAGTGGATTATTTGGAAGAGTGTGTTAATATGGTCATAAATAAATATACGTATACTAAATAATTGTTGAATATGGTTCAAATTAAATTGAAGCTTTTATACTTTATATGACAAAACTTCTGCATACCTCTCGGCATACCTACTTTAAGTTAGATTATAAGAAAACAAACAATTTTTAGAGAAACTTGCAATGTGAAAATATTTAATACTCCCATGACATGTGATTTATTAATATATTAAAGTTATAATGATTTTTCGATGTAGATAAAATTCAGTCAAAGCTTTTTAACTATTTGTATTGACAAAACTTTATGTAGGTACCAAAGAAGGTACACTTTAAGCTGGATAAGAAAAACTACCACATTTTTAAATACCATATTATACTGTCTTTTAAATAATCCAAAATACTTATTTATTTTGGTCAAAATAAATTTTTCTAACCTTAAAATTACATAATTAGATGATATTTTTGTTATAATATATTAACCTACCTTTAATACAGATATTCTTATTCCATAATAGAGAAGCTAGATTTTTTTTAATAAATGCTGTTTAGTTAAAATTATTTTATGGAGAAAACCAGATATTTGGATTAAATGCACAAAAATATTACTTATTTAGCACCATACACTTTAGAATTTCATTGAATGCAGTATTTATATTCTTAAATTCTTAAACCATCCATTGTCATTGTAATGTTATAAAGATTTTTACATTTTTAACGCCTAAACATAATATTATTTCTTTCGTTGACTATACTTTGACAGATACATAACCTGAAAAGCCTTAAATGCCAAATATTTAAAAGACTGCGTTCCGTACGTGGTCACGTGGTGGGACTTTGAGGTGTGGAGCATAGTACTCACAGGAAGAAGTGTCCAACCAGTGGCGTATCACAAAGAATATAAAAAAACTTCTAATGCATATTTTTTCTTTATCTTTGGGAAAATATTTTTTTAAATATTTTTCCGTTACAGGTTATGTCAATAGGTATTTAGTATTTTAATATATTTCATTAATTACATAACACCCTGTATAAAGATTTGGGATTAATTTGACATCAAATAAAAATTATACCTGCATACATATATCTAATAAAATATATTGTCTGTGACAGTGATAAACAATAGTTATTTAATCTTGGAAAAAGTGTTTCTATATTCTAGGAGAAACAACCTGGTTTGTAAGGTAGTGTTATTTTTAAGATTTTCTTTTTCAGATTCGAAGCCAACTTCGGTTCGCAAACGGTAACGTTCATGTTTAAGTGCGGCATGCCGGAAGTGCAGCCGGGCCAGATCCGGGTGCTGCGCAAGGCCAACAAAATGGAGGTTTTCGTGTGACATTTTGCCAAACATATCGTCATGACCATCATTCAATCACTGCCATTAGAGTTTCTCATTGTATTTGCATTATTGCACAACTCTATTGTAAAAAAATCGTTACTAAAGTCCCCGGAAGTCCTTCTGGGGATTTTTTTCGTTCGAAATATACGACGACGACATTAATGTTCCGGTTCACCTTCTTCTAAGAAATAATACGTAATAAAAATTCGACATAGTACAAAGTTGTTTTAGGCCAGGTCAATTTGAAAAAAGTTATTTTGAAAATTTGGATTTATTTGGATTAGTCGGGATCACAGACCACCAAAACAAATGGACGGCGCATTGCCATTCAATAACAATGCTTTGTTTGCGGTCAACAAACGGTCACAGTCTAAGCGTCAAATTGGAGATAGAATTTTATGTTTTTTTCCAGTGACGTCAACAAACGGTCACAGTCTAAGCGTTAAATTGGAGATAGAATTTTATGTTTTCTTCCAGTGACGTATTGGGATTAAAAAAATAATAAGTAGGTAGGTACTTACAAACGATATTTCCATGTATTGTTATTTTTAGTAAAAATAATCTATTTAAACTCCATAATTAACTTAAACACGATAGAAATACACAAACGAAAACACAAAACAACAAGCTGTCAACCCACAGAACATAACCTTTTTCTATGCTGTCAAATTTGACGAATTTACCAACGTTATTAATATTTAAATTTAATAATTATTAAATGATTTACTTTCTTTAAATAGAGAAAAATATCTAAAGAAAATGATGAAAAAATCCTTTTTACAATTTTTTTATTATTCAAACGAATTACTGGTAATTATTAATGTTCATTATGTTATGATGAACGTCCAAAAAGGCATGTAATCTATACTTCTGACAACGTTGGAAGCCGTGTTTCTTTCGACGGTGTTTAGAATGTGAAACTATGCTTTACTCGCTTTTTAAACGTAAACAAATCCGTCCATTTGTTTTGGTGGTCTGTGGTCGGGATGCAATAGTTTGTGCGCAACTTTTAAGTGGCGTAATATAAATAAAGGTGAGGTTGCCAGTAAAATGCAAAATCGTTTAATTTATATTACTTTATTTTTGAACATTTGAATAAATCTTTAAAAGCGGTTAAAATAAATATGTTTAGTTAATGAGCACTTTATTTTAACATAAAGTTTTTTTAATTATTGATTTTTTTTTTCGTTTCTATTCATTTAAACTAATTTGTAATCAAATAAAATTGAGCTAATAATCAAATAGGTATATTTGAAATAAGCAGGGATCAAAAATTATAAATAAAATTAATAAGTTAAATATTGCCTAAAAAAATTTTCATGGCCGATTGACCCTCTAAACTTAAATTTATAGGGACTCTTGTATGTCTATAATGCTAAACAATCTATACAGGGTGATCTAATATGAATTTTTAAGTTACAGCTTTAATCATCGTGATTCAGGTTTATATTTCTTGCAGGGAAATAAGATAACAAAGTTTTCATTAACTAGTTTTTGCAAACGCTTCGTTCCAGTGGCGTTATTTCTATGAATGGCACGCCATTTATTTTAATTTGTTTTTATATTAATATAAAAACAAGTTTGAAGCAGTGGCTTGCCATGTTTATTCAAACTTTCTTTTTCGCATCAAGCATCGTGAAACTGGTGATTATTGCCTACAGAGAGTTGGCACAACCCAGGGCATCATAGGATTAAAGTTTTTGAAGTTTTTTGATTTTTGCAACATCGTTTATTTTATTAAATAGATATAATATGTCTTTTAAGTTGGATGGATTTTTAAACTTTTAACTTAAAAACCTCATTTTATATTCCAATCTATTTCAGGCTTACATAATGCAAAACAATAAATCGGAGCCGCGGGTTGACAGCTAGTTTATAATGAAATAAAAATTAAAAAAAAAATAGAAAAAAAAGTTGAACCACTATGGGATTTGTGAAACTAAACGCAAATTAAATAAAGTTTTTCCTGGAAAAAAGGCAAACTCGTGTTTTTTTTTTTATAAAAAAAAACTTGAAAAAATTCACACATGATTTGAAAACAAAATGTTTCGATTATTAAGTTTTTGAAAAAGCACCCAATCTTGGGTGGGAGAAAAAACTTAAAAAACTTCTTCTTCTTCTTCTCTGGTTTGATTGGCCTTTCCCTTCCGGGAATTAGCCAGCTTAATCACGTTTCTTATAGGTACTGGAGTAAGCGAGTCTAGGATTACCTATAGCTTCTCCTTTCTTCTTTATTATATAATATATATAAATTACAGCTTCTCGTTTTCTTCTTGAATAATGTGATTAATGTCCATCAATATCACTTCAGTCTTCATAGTTCATAAATCAATCTTTTTATTTTAGCATTACAGTTCAATCTTAACAAATCTTCTCAGTACACTTATCATTTAGAGTCATTTTTATTACACTAATACACTAATGTCTCAAACATAAACAAAATCACCATACACGCAGCGGAAGTCATACATAAAAATAGAGGGCAAAAAAAATAGCAAAAAAAAAACCCACGATGCACTACATGGCTGTTTGAACATGACTATTAAATCCTTTAATATTTCGACCATCCTTTGTGGAAATCTATTGCATCTTCACAAATCTAATGTAGATTTTGGAGTTTTGGCACTGATTAGCTTAATTTTGTGCTGTGAGCACCATATTGTCCTCTCAAGGACACTTGTCACTTCAGCGGACAACACAGAACCGACTTAAAAAACTTACAGAAACGTTTTAAATGTGGTAATAAATTTCAGTAAAAAGTTGTCGATTTGACGTGATTGCTGTTGCTGTTTTATAAAATAATGGGGATATTTTTTATTGGTCAGGAAGACAAATATTTCTTAAACTGCTTTTTTAAAATATATTAAATTTTAAATTAATTTGGGATTTTCTCCCAGGAGACTATTATTTTAAATATTTTAATTCAGTATCCGCATTTTTTTATTGCTTAAAAATATTTTTAAAAGGTGGCCCTACACAATTTTATTTGTTAAATGATAAATTATTAAAAGTAAAAAGTAGAGTTTTAAAGCAATTGGTTAAGATTTTTTATGATTTTTTTTTGTAAATTTAAAAAGTTTAAATTATTAAAAAGAAGCTTTATTTATATTTATAAAAAATATCTTATTTTTTTGTAATTTCTTTTTTCGAGCCTTTAAAACATTACAAGCATTTTAAACATAAAATTGAAGAATTTGCAGAAAAATTGAATTTTGCATTATCCGTAGTATCTGTAACAATTATTACAGATAATGCAAAATTCTACTTTTCTGCAAATTTTTCCGTTTTCCATTTAAAATGCTTGGGAAAAAATACGAGAATAATTGCTTAAATCAATATTTCTGAATATTTGGAAAATTCGAAAAAAAAATCGCATACGAAAAAAATAGTAAAAAAAAGTAAGTAAATTTTTTTGGAAATTTCTTAATTTTTCCTTTTTTTCGCCGGCACAATTTTTTTGGAAATTTTAAAACGCTAGTAGAAAGTAAGGTTAGATAGATGTGACATCGAATTTTTTAATTGGTCTAAACGCGGTAAATAAATATATTACTACTAGCCTCCTAGAGGTTTCCGAAAACTTGTTATAGGATGTTTTTTCCGAGGTTTTTTCTTATTTTCATGCAAGGAATTGTTTCGCAATTTTAATAAATCACCCTGTATATTTTTAATTAAACCACCCAATGTTTACTTTTGTAGCAAATTATAATAATATCGGTAATTTTAAAATATCATGAGCAACCTTCCCACAAATATCCTGTGAACTGTAAATAGCAGAAATTAAATCTTGTGAACTGTAAATGGCCAGCCTGTTTACAAATAGACTATTTGAACAATTTTAAACTATCTGCAAAATATCTCATTTATTTATTTTTAAGTTGAGTACAGGATGATTCAAATTATTAACCCCCTTTTATTTTAGAAACGGCTTTTGAGACTTGTTTAAATTTTATGTTTGAAAAAAGGGGCTTATACTTTAGATCACCCTGTGTTAATTTATATCATACTTTTTATATTATTAAATCAATAGGGTTTTGTCTACACTAATTATCTGTCAATTAATGTTCTTGTACACCTAAATTCCAAATTGTTATGAGTAAGCAAAAATAAATAATTTCCTGGTCACATTTAAATGTTTATAATAAATTATATTCGAATATAGTGCCAAAACATCGTCTAGTTCAAATTTTTGTATTTAAATTTACGAGAACGTATTTGATTATTCCATTTTATACTTCACTTATATCCGTTACACACACTTAGTATATACCAATATTTCAAGCTGCATTTTTTGCAAAATTTCAATAAAAAAATAACTCTTCATGACAATCCAAAAATTCTTTGTAAAAATGTAGCTGTAAAAATTATCGTTTCGGTTTTTAATGTTTTTCATGTTAAAATTAATATGTACACATCAAATTAGTTGTTTACTGTAAATTATACAGCAATATGTTAATAAATAAGTTATATTTTTAATTGTGTGTTTTATTATACATCTTATTAATATTTTTTACAGTTTTTAGGGTTATTCTTTTTTAGGTGCTTCAGTTTCTTCTTTTTTGGTTTCTTCAGGTTTAGGTGCTTCTTCAGCCATACTGCTTGTTCCTGCATCTCCATTGGTCATTTGTTGATCTTTTATCAAATTATCGCAAACTTCCTGCGCAATATCTCTCTCATTATATTTCTTCCTCAAACTCTGGAACAATATCAATTGTGCTTCATACTCCCTCTTCAACTCTCCATTATGTCTAATCATAGTCTCCAATTTCTTGTGCATCAAATCTTGTCGCTCCTTCTCAGCCCTTATCTTGTCCTCCATGCATTGCATCTTATTCTCCAATTGTTTCACTTCCAAATTACGAATCTCCAACAAATCTTTTGTAATGCGCACAACGTCCTTAAGGGAGTCTGATTGTTGGTGCATGGCGTCCAATTGGAGTTCTTGATTTTTGATGATTTTCATTTTTTCGAAGATTATTCCTTTTGCTTTTGTAAGGGTTTCTTCGGACTTCGATTTTAAGCCGTCAACTTCTTCAGCCTCCTTTTGGCGACTTGCTTTTATTTTCTCGGCCTGTGCGATGTCGCTTTCCATGGCCAACATGCGCTTTTTGGTTTCAGTGAGTTCAGTATCTTTTTTCTAAAAACAAAAATTGTTATAATATTTATCTTTATAGTTAAAAATGTTTTTTGCTTATAAACACACTGATGGTTTTTAAAAAAAAATCAATATTTTTAAATCCATTTGAAGAGTTTCCATGAAATATTTTATGGACATGTCTTCAAAATATAATATATAATTTTGGCAACAGACACAACAGACAATAAAATAAAATAATTTCAGTTTTTTTTCAGCACAGATATCTGGAATATTCCAAGAAAATATTTTTTAAAGTTACATTTGTTTTTATACTCCACAGTGTATTTTGTATCTCACGAGATCGCTTATGAGATTTCGATAAAAGATAAATTATAATAATCAAATTTTAAACTATCAACATGATCCTATTTTGTTTCTTGAGTTTTGGAAACATGGAGCCTATGTATACAAGGAGTCTGAACTTCATGTATACAAAAATCTTCCCAAGATAAGAGGTCGCTGGTGTTCCGTTTATTAATAAACAATTGCTTGATTTGTACCAAAACAGCAGACGTCAGTACGCATCGACAATCAGCGCCGCAAGTGGTGAAAAATAAGACTTAATTTGTGCGATAGATAGATGGAGGGCAGGTTTTGTCAATTTCCCCTGTTAAGTTCGGGCTCCTTGTGTAGGCTCCATGTTTGGAAATCTCAAAAACAAATTTTTTAGCACTTTTTAAAATTGTCATTTAAAATTTCGTCAACTTAAGAAACACAAAAATATTACAGTTTTGGTGTTATTTGTAAATAACTAATTAGTTATTTATTCATCAAACTCTTCAAATGTAGATATCGATCCTTTCACAATCCATTGTGGATCCTTTTTGTATGGTAGATACTGGTTTGTTCTATGTTCTGTGTCTATATAGATAGTGTCATATGATACTACAGGGTGTATGTAAATTACCTGGAGTTCCTTTTCAAGAGCAATAATTCGTTCTTTAAATGCGGCATTTATCTTTTCACATTCCGCTAGTTTAGCATTTACATCACCAGAAACAGTCTAAAAATACATTAAAATAATACCCATATCTTTATACTTATTTGTTTGTTAGTAAAGTTAGAATTTTACTTTGTTTTCTACCTTATTTTGTGATTCAGCCATTTTTTCTTAGCAAAATTATATACTGTGCGTAAAAGTAAACCCAACGCGTGAAGAGTTTGCTAGAAAAGACTTATTTATAGACGTGTAGGCGTTTGAAAATTATTTTTAGAAAAAGAAAGCACCTTGGGAAATTTTGAATTACCCGCCTATGACATAACCTATAACAAATTTATTCATATTTTTAATTTTTTATATAATTATATGTTCTATAAAGTAACTTGTGTATTCTTTGTTAATTGATTATTTCAAATTCTTTGTGTTTGATGATATTTTTGAGTTTATCCTTGAAATCAATGCAGTCGAAAACTGCGCGAACCCTTTCAACAAGGGTCAAAAGTGTGATGTAAATTAAACAGCTATTTTTGATCGAAATTCATTAAAATTAATGCGGAATATTAAGAAAAACGAATAGAATACTGCACACAACGAGTCAGGTAAGTGATATACACATCATTATAGCAAATTATCATGGTTTTGTGAAGTTGTTTATAAATATATTGATTTTAAGGTTAGGAAATCAGTCATTTTCTAATAATACAATTATGGAAGAATACACAAGAGAACCATGCCCATGGAGGATAGTGGACGATTGTGGGGGTGCTTTCACAATGGGTTTAATAGGCGGAGGCGTCTTTCAGAGCATAAAAGGCTTCAGAAATGCACCTTCTGGAATCAACAAACGTCTAGTAAGTTTCACCTTTAATACCATAAAAATAGTCATGTTAACGCTAATTAATCTTATAGATTGGAAGTGTTACAGCTATAAAACAAAGATCCCCAATAATTGCCGGTAATTTCGCAATATGGGGTGGTATGTTCTCTACAATTGACTGCGCCTTGATACATGTAAGGAAGAAGGAAGATCCTTGGAATTCTATTATCAGTGGGGCTGCTACTGGCGGTATTTTGGCGGCTAGAAACGGTCTTCCAGCCATGGCAGGCAGTGCTTTTATTGGTGGTGTTCTCTTAGCTTTAATCGAGGGAGTAGGTATATTGTTTACAAGGTTGTCGGCAGAGCAGTTTCAACCCCAGTTACCCCCAATGGAGGATCCTAGTCAGTTAGGCGCTGCGCAACAAGGTCAAGGCTACACATTTCAATAATCTATTTTAGTGAATTATTAGTTGTAAATTTATCATAATATAAAAATTGTAAAATTCTCTTAATTGGTTTTATATATTTTTTTTTAAAGATTCATCCAATTTTTTTTATTTTGGATTTTAAAACTTGATGTTTATTAGGGATTTGCTCCTTATTATTGCCTTCATAGATTCAAGTTGTTAAATATTTTTTTTTATAAAATATACTGTTATAATTTAAAGACAAAAAAAGTAGTTGCAATGGGTTTTATTTTATTAAAAACAATGCATTTTTATTGTTTATTAGCAAAATCAAAACATTTACAGGTTTATTTACAGATTTAACAAAAGGTTATACAGTGTCCTTTAAATACCTCTATGAGTACTCAGTTGGGAACAATAATTGAAGAATTAGTCTAATGGATATTTTAATAGTTATTTAAAAAAAAAATGTGACATATTTGTATTTAAAAGCCTTAAAAATTATTTTTATACATACAGAATTCATAATATTACAAAATTTGGTTAAATTATTTTACTTAAATATAATTATTATCTATTAACAACAATTTATTTTACATAAATTTTAAACTACAATAGTTACAGGGTTTTCAAAATTCAATTTCAAACATTAAGTGAATATTTTAGGATATAAGGCATGTTAAATATTTATTTAAATCAAATTTTAGAAAATTCATAAAAGGTTTTTAAAAATGCTTAAAGTAATTTTATCTGTTGAATTCCTCAAAACCCTGTACAAAATGCAAAATTTTAATATAATCTATGATTTGTATTAAAATAGCAATTTTTATAGCAATAGTACATTACAGCTTCTATACATCAATATACAAATTTAAATTCTTATGATTGCATTCCTGCTTTATTATTTAACAATTTCTATAATTATACTTAAGTAATTGTGCCTCAATATGTTTCTATAAAATCTACATTTATTTGAGATAGGCAATATTAAAATTTATAATAACGTTTATCTCAAAAACCCTGCCAGGATTAACCACAAATTTAACATTTATAAAGGTGTATTTATTTACAAATGTTATTTAAACATCTATTAAAGCTTATTTACATATA
Source organism: Brassicogethes aeneus (assembly GCA_921294245.1). Classification (NCBI taxonomy): domain Eukaryota; kingdom Metazoa; phylum Arthropoda; class Insecta; order Coleoptera; family Nitidulidae; genus Brassicogethes; species Brassicogethes aeneus. The sequence continues at coordinate 55,361,752 of OV121134.1, forward strand.
TTAACAAATCCTTAAATTGAATCCAGTTTATCTTAGCGGCTCCATTACTTAAAAATATAAAACAGATATTAGTACAAAAATTTAAAAATATGAGACTACACTTTTTCCAGTTGATATTCAGAAATTAGCAATTGATATTCAGAAAGCAGCAATTGATTTTCAGATATTGCAAATGAAATTCAGAAAATAGCAAATGATAACATTTTCATACTTCATTTTACTTATTTTCTAAAATCTCAATTTAATGTATTTCTTTGTATATTGCTTTGTTTCCATGGAATTGACAATAATAAACAAATTTATCACCATTTAAGTAGGTATATTTGTCATAATTGTCAACTTATTGCAAATACGGACCGAATTTTGTTCATTTGTACTTTATATAAATTTCATTTACTTAGTTAATAAAGATAACGTGTACTTTCGTTCATCATCGATTGAAACAATTTCTGCGGCTGAATTACATTTGATTTAATCTGAAAAACATTTGCTACTTTCTGAATTACAATTGCAAGTTTCTAAAAATCAATTGTGTTATCTGAATTACAATTGCTACTTTCTTAAAATGTTATCTGAATTACATATGCTACTCTCTTAAAATCAATTGAAATAGCTGAATTACAATTCCTACTATCTGAATATCAACTGGAATAACTGAATTATAATTCCTACTTTCTGAATATCAACTGGAAAAGGTGTAGTACGATAAACGAAGAATTGTAACGGTCATGCAGTTTTAGCATTGAGTAACACTTTACTCAATGGTTTTAGCGTTTAGTGAAGTATCTTTACTACAACTTTTAGGGGACCCCAAAAATCAGTAGTAAAAAGAAAAATTCACAGATGCCCTAAAATAAATGCACTAGAGAAGTTTTAGCTTTTTACATAATATTATGTAAAAAATACCATGGCATCGAATGATTTATTTATTTATTTAAGTTTTTTACATTAAAAAATGTAATTCTGGGGTTCCAGAAAGTTTCCAAGTGGTTTAAATTATTAACCAAATTAGTATAGTAGTATTTTTTGATGAGCTCAAAGTTTAAAATTGAGCGAATGGCGTGCAACATCTTTAACTAAAATAAAACAATTATTAAAAGCAAAAAGTGAGGTTAGATCGATCTAAAAGATGTAGCTCCAAAGTAGCATAATTAACCTAACCCGATTGGTCTAAATCATTTTTATGTGCATTTGCCATAAACAATCACTTTTTAAATAATTAGTAACGAGTGTTAACAATAAAGTTCAAATTATATACTTATTGAAGATAAAATATGATAGGTTTGTACGTTAAAGTTCAGTGGATACTTGTGACAAGATAATTAATTTATTAATTTACAATTGTGCAATGTTTCGAAATAGGTAGGTATCTCGGAAACGGTAAATTCTATAAAAAATTTAATTCTTTATAACTGTTAACACAAAACAAAATTAATACAATAAAAAATGTAATCTTAAATTTTTAACTAATCCATTTATAAAGAAATAGTTACCTATTACTAGGTATTAATAGTATGGTGAGATTACTAGGTATTAATAGTATGGTGAGATTAAGAACAATACAAGTCCAAAACTTAAAAGTTTAACAAATTATTTTATAAAATTTATTTTATAGTTCAAAATACATTTTTTTAAATTAATTTTTTAAAATGATTTGTAAAAATAAAAAATTTGGACTTGCTCTATACAATATAATGTATTCTGAAATAGCTTACTGAATACATTAGGGCATTTAAATGCAAACTATGGTTAGCGTACGCTTTGGAAACGTTACATTTTATTTTTCAATTTATATTTGCATTTCAATTTTTAAGTAAAAATCACTTGGCGCCGTGTTTCAATAACATGTCAAGCTTGGTTTTTATTTAAAAACTAGTTTTTAAGCTGAAATCAATACGGGATTTATCCTTAGTTATAAATTAAAATAGTGTAGTTTTTCCTTTAAAAGAAATTTGGCAAATATGACCCACTTAAGTATTTGCCAAAGTACTTTTCAAGAAAAAGAGTACACCCCTTTTGATTTATAACCAAGGATAAATCTCGTATTATGCATAATACATCATGATGTATTCGACATTTAAATGTTAATTGTCTAATTAATGTTCAAATAATCCATTTAAAACCTTTAATTAATTAAATTAATTGTTTTTAATTGTTTTTAATTATTAAATTAATTGTTTTTAATTATTAATTATTGGTCTATATTCTGTCTATTGAGGTGTCTAAAATTATTTAGATTATTTGAATACGTAGGTATTTTTGTGTAAATATTTCAAAACTATAATTAATTAATTAATTAATTTAAATTAGCTATGAATTAGCATGAATTCATGCAATTATAACCAAAAAGAAAGTGTTATTTGTTTTTAAACAATGGGACGAAATTAGCGTTTAGCAGTTTATACAGATATATATATATATATATATATATATATATATATATATATATATATATATATATATATATATATATATATGTATATGTAACCTCAATTGTTTGTATTTAAATGTCAAAGTGGGACTTTTGGTTGTGGAACTATAGTTATATATATAGTATATACTATATAGTTCCACAACCATACTATATAGTATAGTATAGTTTTTATTTAATTTTGCGATATTATGTTAACTTATACTTAACGAAGTCCAAACTTGGATATATATATACATTTGTACTTTATGCTGTGCACTATAAATCTAATGTTGGTCGTATAAAGGTAAAATTGGTAACGAGATTAAGTATAGGTTTAAAGGTCGCTCAAAATGATTAAAAAATCGAGATTTTTTTTAATTAAAATATGACTTAAAATTTAATATTCTCCAACACAGCAAACAGAAAAATATAGAAGTGTATACAGGGTGTCCTGAAATTAGTGCACCATACTTTAACAGCAGATTCTACGTGCAAAAATAAGAAAAAAAGTCCCTATAAACATAGGTCAAGAAATGCTTCTTAAGGGAGCTACAGCCCCCAAAAGATAGCCCCTGAAGATGGTTTTTATTTAATATCTCCAAAACCGTTAAAGATAGAAAAGTGAAATTTAGGGAATTAATTAAACTTTGTATGACCAATAAGACGTAACAATAACAATTTAAAAAATTTCATGTGGTTTGGGTCAGATTCATAGGAAGTTGGGTTAAAACCACCTTAACTTTTTTGTACGTATCTTGTACCAGAATTTGATGTCAGATTTTGAAATTGAAGTTTTGCACATAAAAAAGGTCATCTTGTTGAACTTCGTTAACATTCACCGTTTTCGCTTAAAATCGATTTGAAAATTATTTTACATGGCATAAAAATTCACAATTAAATCACAACCATACAAATGGCCTCGCGTGGTCCTTGGAATACGACTGCCATGTTTAGGAAAAAATAGAATAATTCAAGACAGGTGACAGTTTCATGTAGTAAGTGACAGGGTGTTTCTACTTTTTTATAAATATTAGATAAAAACCACATTCAGGGGCTCCCTTTTCGGGGGCTGTAGCTCCCTTATTCAAAAAGGGGGCAGTCCAATGGTGCAGCAACTTCTGATTCTTATTCTCTTCAGAGACATAGAAACTCGAGGTTTTCGAATTTTACTGGCAATGATTTTCGTTAAGGTCCCCGAAAATTATAAAAAAAAACAGCGCAATGCAATATCGCAACGGTTTCGACTTCTCGAGAAGATCTTTACTCTACCAAGTTGACTTGACTTCGCAATTAAGCATTTTAAAAATTCCTACTGTATAAACTTATAAAAAGACTTCTTTAGAATTTCCTGTTTGGGATATAAAACAACCACTAGGGTACTGATGAAAAAATTACATACTGGATCGTTGCTTATTTTGATATGTCTATAGTTTAATTACCATAGAACAAAAGAGTTTGTTAAATTGATTTTATTAAAATCATTTTAATAATTTGCTCGTATTCGCTTATTTTTGGAATTGCGATTACTTCGTCTCACTTTTGTTTAAATTCAAGCGTGCTTCACCGGTACCGTTAGACGGCCTGTTTCGCTCTTTTGAAGCTCTTCAGTATCGGGTAGCCGTTTACTTAGGTTTAAGATCGTTTGGTATGGAGCACGCTCTAAATTCTACTTTCAGTAAGAAGTAAGAAAAAAGAATACTGAAAGATATCTGAAGTCTTATTTATGATACCCTTAGTAGCTTCTAATTTTGATTGCAATAAGAGGTCAGAAAAAAAGATACTTTAAGTTGGTAAAAAATTGACCTCATTTATGAATTTATCCATAGCTCTTAATCTTGAGCTCCTAAAAATGATTTCTCTAAGATGTCATTGTGACCTCGGTAAGATGTTTTTCAACAGACTTAGTACAGAAATCTTTCTGAATTAGATGCTGTCTTAAGACCAATTGGTATCCATCAGTTATTATTTTGTAATCGTATTTTAGTTAACTGTAAAATGTATTTTAAAACTACAAGAAGTAATTTGAAACTGCACACAAATAGAAGAGAATTTTTGGTACCTTGCACGTAATGCAACTCGCGTTAAACTTTACATTTGTACATAGGTAGATAATTGCCTAGAGACCTTTGATGAAAGGTAATGGGATCATGTGCGGTATGACAGGATCGGGGTTGTGCTCTTCTGGCTCGTCCTCCTCGTCCTGTTCGTCTCCGGGTCAGCTGTCCGGATCCATTGCGAGGGTTTGCACGTGAGTCAGGGTGGTCCATAGGGGCGACCTGCAATCGGGAAAATGGGAAATTATTATTAATGCACAGCCGCTGAGGTTTGCCTAATTGCGGATACATTTTGCGGTTTTAAACGATTTAATAATGCTTATTATTATTTCAGAGTTTCCGAGAGAGTTTCCTAAGCCGTGTTGTTTGTTTTTAATGGATCCTGAATTAAAAATGTTTTCTTTCATAGATTTTGTGGAATTAAGTAGGTAATTAAAAGGTGGTTTCGTCTTAAATTTAAGTTAAATGTTTGAACACCTACCTATATTCATTCAAACTTCTTTGAGTTAAACAGAGGGGTTCCTCAGGGATCCGTGCTGGGACCTTTACTGTTTAATCTTTACATTAATGATCTTAATGAGTTTTTTCAAAAGACCGTTAAATTCAACCACTGCTTAGTTAACTACGCTGACGACAGAACAATTGCAATCACAGCGCGGACCCCTGGGGAACTAAATACAAATATAAAACTAGTAATAAGTATCTTTCAAAAGTGGTGCTATCAAAATAATCTAATACTTAATGCAAGTAAAACTGTTTTAATTAATTTCTGCAACAGAAAAAATCAATACCTGAGGGGCATTCCACGTTACTCGGTAATTTTTGTCCCGCCCGTCACAATTAAAAATTGTGAGTAAAAACCACAAGTTATTAAATTAATATTTTATAATATTATTTTTATTGTGCTTATAACTTATTAAAAGCATAATAAAACAATATTTTTAAATAAATTTTATAACTTGTAGTTTTTACTCACAATTTTCAATTGTGACGGGCGGGACAAAAATCCCCGAGTAACGTGGAATGACCCCTGAATAATATTATTCTTGATATCCTCAATTTAAACCAAATTCCTTGGTATAATAAAATATACAAATAAAATAAAATAAAATAAATTAAAATAAAATAAAATAAAATAAAATAAAATAAAATAAAATAAATCTATGCAAAGTATAAATAAAATATATTATTATTATTATTATTATTATTATATTTAATAACATATTCATCACTTGGGATTTTCATTTGGTTCAACCCGAAAAATGTTTTGAATTATTTAAAAAACCTTTATAAAACTTTAAAAAAATTGAATTTAAAGAATACTTCTTGGCTATTTATTTTTTTTAATTAAACATCTTTTTTTAACTTTTACTGCTTTTATAATAAAAATGACGAATCTTTTCGAAAATTTTTACATAGGATATCAACAGAGCTTGTTTTTCTTGTTTCAAATGACAACCCAACTTTATTCTTCCTTTTTATAATATATTTCTTACTGTCAAAATACATACATATATGAGTACATTAGATGCACAACTCTGTATTTGCAGGATAAGTGATTTTAAGAAAAACACGAAAAACCGCTCATAAGGTCATATTTGAAGAAAAAAAATACAAAAATCGTATAGACGTGCTTTTGCATCATTTCTTATTCAAAAAAGTAAAAAAAAATCCTTTAAAATTAAGTAGTTTAGTAAATAATTGAAATCAAAAGATTTAAAAACATAGTTTTGCATCTTCCTCGTTCAAAGACCAAGTTTTGCAAGTGAAAAGTGCAAATACCAAAAAAATAACAATTAATCAGGTGATTGTTATGCCGTCAGTTAATGCGTGTACTAGCGACGTGATTGGTGATTGGTCAAATACCGAGTTTTGCATCCGACAAATACCCAGTTTTGCAGCTGCGGTAAGTTTATAAATGTATTTTATTCTACAAATATTAACTTATGCATCTGGTTTACTTAGTTATGCTGTGGGCAGTGCAGTTATGATCATAAATAAGATAAAATATATATTTTTTTTAAATGTGCAAAAACCGAGTTTTGCATCTAATGTACTCATATGTAGTAACGATTTTTAACCATAAACATAAGGTAAATAAATGCCAATGGCTACTAAATTGTTATTTTCAACATAGCATGACTAATTTTTTTATTTTGTAAATTTTGTTGAAGTTCATTAAAAACAAACAATTACAAAAAAGTCCTATTAAGTAACTTTTTTCTGGTTAAGTAAAAATTTTCACCATAAAACTTCAGCTGGGATATTGTCCATTTTTAATTGATTGATTTAAATAAAAAAACAAAACAAGGCCTAGTTAATTTTTTAGTTAATAAAGTCATTATTTTCCTTTTGCACTTTGCTGCTTTTATATTTAAAAGAGTACTCTTTTAAATATAAAAGCAGCAAAGTTGAGCTTTTATAAAAAAATCGTGATGACCGGTGTTATCAAAAGTAACATGAAAGGGTGTAAAATTGTAATCGGAATAATGTTTTGGGCGTGCCTCAATAATGCTTAATTAAAAATACACTCCCAATCGATTCATCAATGGTTAATTAATTAACCTGAGGGAAAATGGTATACCATTACTATAGTAAAAATAAAGACTTAGTGCATGCTGTTTTAAAAATTAATTTTTACCTATTTTACACGGCGTATCCACAATATAATAAAATTATAAACTTATAAATAATAAACAAATTAAACCCTTAGAACTAAAACACTACTCGTTTTTTAATTTTGTTCTGCTTAAAATATACCGTTACTGCGCCATTTTCGGGACACCCTGTATAATAATACATTTTATAAAATACTAATACTAATTTATAAATTTGTAGTAAGAAATATAACCTAATAATATTATAAGGTTAATTAATATATCGTCACCTGAGTATTGATTTGTTCTATGTCCAATATGTTACAATCGAGATAAACGGGTTTGAAACTTTTACATTAAATATCTTATTTGTTTTTTAATGAAAACTTAATTAAACATTAATAACAATATTCTTGTTTAGCCTTTAATTAGTTCTATTGAGCAACTCTTATCTCAAATTTGGATTTATGCCTCAATATTGAAAAAAACGTTTTGGAGATAAAACAAAAAGTGCTATTTTTGGATTTTAGAAACAAAATGTTGGACATATAACAAAGTTTTAGGACATGTAACAAAACTGAATTAAAAACACTTTATTTAATAATGATTTACTTTAATAATAATAATTATAATTATTGTCAAAATACAATGTCATATAGAATATATGGATATAGAACAAAACAATTTTATATTTATAAGGAAGCTTTCCTTGAAGATAGCACAAAACAGTTATACAATATTTTTTCCATATGGATATAGCACAAACAAATACTAATTATTTTCAGATTTTTACAAACACATAGAGCAAAAGAAAGCGAAATTTTGGAGATAGAGTAAACCAATTTTAAACCTTTTATACGGGTGACGTTCATAATATCGAAATTCACTTTATCGAATTCAAAATATCGAACACTTTTTATCGAAAATCAAAATATCGAAAATACAAAATGTCGAAAATCAAAATATCGAAAATTAAAATGTCGAAAATGATAATATCGAAATTTTATTTAATCGAATTTTCAATTTATCGAAAATAAAATATCGACGTTCATAATATCGAAATTCACTTTATCGAATTCAAAATATCGAACACTTTTTATCGAAAATCAAAATATCGAAAATACAAAATGTCGAAAATTAAAATGTCGAAAATACAAAATGTCTAAATTTTATTTAATCGAATTTTCAATTTATCGAAAATAAAATATCGACTGCTTAAAATATCGATTATAATAATATGGACATATAAAATATCGAAATTACTGAATATTAAAAATTACAAAGTGACTAGAAGTACACCGGGAGTATCGCCATTAAACGTACACCGGGTGGAAAAAAATTCTTATTTAGCATATTTGTCAAATTGTATAATATTAAATGGTCGTTCAATTTCGCGTTCAATGATCTACTTCCCTATTTTTCACAGAAAAAAACAACACAAACCCAAACTCCATAATATGGAGTTTGGGTTTGTATATATATGGTAATCAACAAATTTTATTTTTGCTAACACAAAATATATAGCTGTAGAAGTAGGCTTTTTAAATATTTCAATTAATCGACATATTATTTTAATCCGAAGTGTATATGTACAGAGGCCCCTCTGATATAGAAATGTACTCAAACTCAACAACACAACCCAACCGACCCCGCCCCATTGGCCCCCCCCCCCGCCCCATTGAGCAAAAAACCCAACTAAAATGGGCTAATTTATGTAATTAAAAAGTGTTTTATTTTTATCGTAACATGAATTTGCCCATTTTAGTTGGTTTTTTTGCTCAATGGGGCGGGGGGGGCCAATGGGGCGGGGTCGGTTGGGTTGTGTTGTTGAGTTTGAGTACATTTCTATAAAACGCGCATCTCTAGGAGCCAGGGAGCCAAGATAATTCGGTGCATAACCGTAACTTTATCTACAGAGGCGCCTCTGTACATATACACTTCGATTTTAATCATACATTTTAATTTTCGATATTTTTAAATCGATATTTTAATTTTCGAAATTTTAATTATTCGACATTTTCAAATCGACATTTTAATTTTTGATATTATCATTTTCGACATTTTAATTTTCGAAATTTTAATTATTCGACATTTTCAAATCGACATTTTAATTTTCGATATTATCATTTTCGACATTTTAATTTTCGATATTTTGATTTTCGACATTTTGTATTTTCGATATTTTGATTTTCGATAAAAAGTGTTCGATATTTTGAATTCGATATAATGAATTTCGATATTGTGAACGTCACCCCTTTTATACTAAACTCGGATTTAGACTAACCTAAACTAAAAACTGACACAATTATATCAAAATACTATTATGGAGATGGAACAAACCAACTTCAACTTTCCGAAAATGCATAAACCTCAAAATGGTAAAAAATGGAGATAGCACAAACCAATACTCAGGTGACGATATTATTAAGTCAGAAAATGGGAGTAAAAATAAAGTGCATGCTGTTTTTAAAATTAATTTTCACTTATTTTACACGCTATATCCACAATATAATAAAATTATAAACAGTAAATATTACAAAAATTAAACGCTTATAACTGAAAAACTACTCGTTTTTTTAATTTTGTTATGTTTAAAATATACCGCTCAGTAACGCGTTACTGAGTAATTTTCGGGAAACCCTGTATAATAAATAATACATTTTACTAATTTATAAATTTTTAGTAAAAAATATAACCTAATAGTAGGTTAATTAATATATATTATTAAGTCAGAATCTGCTTTGGCTATTTTTATCCCTTCAGATTAAGAAGAAATTCAAGACCCTTTTAAATCACCTTTGAGAACTCAAACCCATTATCTTTAAACTAAGAGTTTTTCGTCCTAAATTGTCTAGATTTATTTACTATTTTATTTATTATATGTTTAATATTTATTTACTATTTATTTCGCACGCTCAAATGCAACAGCGATAAATTTAGCTAAAAATCTACCTTAAAATAGTGTTTTTAATTTAAAACTAAAACAATATTGCTAAATAATTAATTAAAGTTTTAAAATTTTATTTTTAAAAAAGTTTATTTTATTTTGCTATATTACTTTTTATACAAACTATTTTTTGTATTGAAATTATTTTTTTCTACGACCACTTAAAAGTCACATTTCGTATTGGCATCGTTGCTTAGAAAATGAATATTTTCATTGGGAAGGCAAAACACGAATGTAAAGTGACATTTCTGTGTGAAAAGTGACAGGTCTGTGTGAAAAGAAATTGACAGCATCGTTTGACATTCGTTTCAAAATTTGTATTGTATTTGTATATGTATGTCTAAATATCAATTAATTGTGTTTGTATAATAAATTCTAGTTTTTAGTGCCTTTATTTAAATTGAGAAGGTAAGTTTATTGATTTTAAGTAACTTGTACCTTAAAAATTAAAAGAATAAGATGAAAGAATTTTAACATCTGTCAAACACGTTTATAGGTTATTTTGTTTTGTATTTGAATATAATAAAAAATAAAAGGGTCGTAGAAAAAACATTGTGTTTCACTTGTGAGAAAAGCTTTCTTCAAGATCGTGTTAATGCACACTCGGCCTGACGGCCTCGTGAGCAACTTAAACACTCGCATTTCAACACTTAAAACTACGAAGGCGTAGAAGGGACAATTACCCAAAATTTATTTTTAATATTTAATTCCGACTTAGGTAACTCAGAATTAATTCCCCCCATTTAATTCTGCGTTAGCTAACACAGAATTAAATCCGCCATATTTAATTCTGCGTTAGCTAACACAGAATTAAATCCGCCATATTTAATTCTGCGTTAGCTAACACAGAATTAAATCCCCCATATTTAATTCTGGGTTAGCTAACACGGAATTAATTGCATTTAATTCTGTGTTATCTAACGCAGAATTAAATATGTCGGATTTAATTCTGTGTTAGTTAACGCAGAATTAAATATGGCGGATTTAATTCTGTGTTGGCTAACGCAGAATTTAATATGGCGGATTTAATTCTGTGTTAGCTAACGCAGAATTAAATAATAAAAATGAATTTAGCGTAATTGTCCCTTCTACGCCTTCGTATAAAACAAATAACTATTTAAAACTTTCATTTTAATTTAGTATTTTAATGACGAATAAACTCTAATCACTAAAATCTAATTACAATTTTTTATATTGTTGTTTGTTTGTTAAAAGTAAATACATTGTTTTATTTTTTAATATCATGATATATGCATATTGTGTGTAAACATACTTGTTAGCTAATTTACCTGTGTATACATGAACTGGTTTTTATATACCTATATATTATATGCAATTATTATCTGACTTGTCCTATACAATAATTAATTGTCTTTTGGATGAATAAATATTATTATTATTATTATTACACTGTAGGGAGATGAAAATATCACAGCTAAACGCTCGGACACGTCAAGTTAATTTTTGGTCGTAGATTACAAATCCGTGCTTGGTTTAGCTGTATCAGGTCAAAATTCGAAGATATTGAAAACACCCTATATAAATTTAAACACCCTGTATGAATTAAAAAAAAATAATTTGGCTGGATCCACACATCAGTTCCAAATTAAAAAAAAACAAATTATTGCAAAATTTGAAGTTAATTGATCAAAAGGAACACGGGTTCCTAAAAGATTTTTATTAATAGATTAGGAAATTCAAAATGTTTTTTTGTTAATTTTTGTTTATTGAGTATAACTGAGGATATTATGTTTATTTAAATAAAAAGCATAGGAATTTTGGCACAAAAGGTGAAATAAATTATTTTACAAATTATAGTATAGTATACAGTGTGTCCCTGGATCGGACTTACACTTTAGGTAAATTTTCAATCCTTGAAATATCACAGCTAAACGCTCGGACACGTTAACATAATTTTTGGTCGTAGATTCCAAATCCATGCTCGGTTTAGCTGTATCAGGTCTAAAACACCAAAAAAACATATCAAATTTCCTAAGAAAAACCCTTAGGGACACGTGTATCTTTTGATCAATTAGCTTCAAATTTTGCAAGAATTTGTTATTTTTTTTTAATTTGGAACTGATGTGTGGGTCCGCCAAATTTAATAAAAAAAAATTATACAGGGTGATTAAATTTATACAGGGTGTTTCCAATATCTTACAGTAATACAGTGTAATTAGTCAAATTCTACTGAATAAATAGTCAAATTGGTAGATTTAAATTTAAAAAAGTTTTGACCCAGCCGGGGATTGAACTCAGGTCTGTCGCTTGTCACGCTTGTCAAGCTGTTGTCATAACTAATGTGGCTCACTTTTATAAAAATCAATTTTATTTCTCAATAAATATTGTTCATAAATTATGAATCATAATATTTAAAAGTTGAATATATTATTTGTGTTGCTGTTTTGAGCTAAACTTTTTGCATCTGTATTTGTTTTTATGGGTCATTTAACCATAAGGCTTAGGTATATTCATTTAATTCAAATAATACTTTGTTATTGGCCGCAAACGATTAAAAAAATTAGTTATTTAACTCTTTACGTGGCAAAAAATAACTATTTAAAAGTGAAAACGACTATTTTATTAGTAAAAAATGCTGGGTCTAATTTAAATAGTAAAATTTTGACTATTTCATTTTAAGAGTTTAACTAGAATTTATGAATTTTTATGGCGAGAAATTTTTAATAGCTTTTTCTCGAAAACGGTTGGCAGGGCGGCCATTTTTTGGGCCTTTATTTTTTCTGCGGCCATTAAAAAAATCAAACAAAAATTGCCACTACATGATTTATTTGCCTACAATTTTTTGTATGTTTATAATGAGTTTTTAAATACAAGTGCGGCTTTCTTAGATCTTAAACACTAAAACACTCGCGTGTTTTTGGACCTTAAGATGAAAATTTTTTCCAAGCAACAAGTATCGCGCAATCCTAATCAATATCGTGAAGAAAAAATTTTAATTTTTTTTGTTTTTTATTTTCTGCGTAGGGACTTATTATTATTTTTTAAATAAACCACCATATGGATCGGATAGGTTGTTTATCCAGCTTTAATTTGTTTTTTTGTAGGCCTTTATACGACCATTTCTCGCTGAGCTTTGGGCTTTGAATGAAAATGGATCATTTTTCCTTTGATCGTCGATATCTCAGAAACCAATAGTCGCACAAAAAATTGGAGGTCGGTTTTAGAAACTTGAATAAATGCCCTACAAGGTTCGGCTATTTTTTTTTACATTCGTAACATGATTTTGAAAAATCGTGAAAAAATGGGAAAATCACACGCGGAATGGAGATTATTAAAAAAACGACTAATATTAAGTATGCTTTTATAGTTCAATATACCTACAAAAACACTAGCAAGTTTCAATTCGATCCATCCAGCCGTTTCTTTGTTTCATTCGATTGAATTTTTGAAAAAATGAAATCACTTTTTTTAACTCTCAAACGCTCATAATCTCTAATAAACTGAAAAACAAATTATCTCCACTTTTTTCATATTTTTATACCAAACGGCATATTTTTATACCAAAATTGCAAAATAAAATTCAATTTAAATTCAAATTCAAATGATCCTTTTTTATTTAAAGCCACACGGAAAAAAATCCCTTACTAGGTTTAAGAATAGTTCTATACTTCATGTTAGGAACTTGATTTAAGTATATTTATTATTTCTATGAGATTAGCGTACATTTAAACTAAGTAATGAGATATACTTAATTTTTAAGAAAAACTGTCACTTGATTTGAGATGAGTATTCTTGGATTGAGTTTAAAGGTATTTTATTTTAAAGAAAATTGGTATACTTAAATCAAATATACAATAATGCTTAGATGAAAGAGCTCTAGTTTTTTACTCAAAGCGGAATATTGCCACTTATTTTAAGTATTCTGTATGTTTGTATGAAATTTCGGTATACTTTATTTAAATATATGTATACCTATTTAATACAAGAACGCTTATACTTCAATTTAAGTATAAGACCTCTAGAACAAAGAATACACTATACTGTATTTAAGTATAGCTATTATTAAAACAAATACCTAATTCTTCGCTTAAGTAAATACCGTCCACCCTCTAAGACCGCTTCGCTAAAAGAAAAGACGCAGTTTCTGTGTTCAGTTCTGTCCTGTGTTCTATGGTGGTAGCGTGTGTACGTGTCGGCGCCGGCAGTTCGTTTTTTCCCTTTTCGGTCTGGATGTTATTTTTAATAAAAAATAATGGAGAAGAAACTTAAAAATTGGGGCTAAGAATGTTTACTAGACACATTTTTGGGTAAGTAAATAATATTTCATTAATTTAAAGTAATTAACTAGGCATGATCGTAAAAACGTAGTGTAAAATGGATAGGTATACTGTAGTGTAAAATGGATAGCATACGACAGGTAATAGACAATAGCACATAAACAGCAGAAAGGCTATAGCCTCCAATTCAGCTATATTATTTTTGTTTTAGAAAACGAGATAGATATCGATATTATGGTAAACCTAAGCGAGGAGAATTTAAAGGAATTAATTCCAAAAATAGGATTGAGGATCAAGTGTAGAGAAAAAATTGAAGAATTAACACCAAACCATCTACGATGATAATGGTAGCCTTCTCAGAGACTCATTTTACAAATTATTTAGCTGGAGATAAATTTTACTGACAATATAATTCATTAATATTAGAACCAATAAAATGCCAGTATTCCATAGTGACGTATTTTATCACAGCGGCAATAATTTTTATCATCTTGTTTACACGTTACTATGAACTTTGACGTTTTTTTGATTTGACATTTGTTGTCATTTAAATACTGTGTTTGTTACCTAAATGATTAAAATAATGAATTATAAACTCTAAAAGATCGATGGGTTGGTGTAAACGATAATAAAATTAAGGTAAGTTTTAATAAATAAGGTTTATTAAAGTCTTTTTATATTTTAAAGCACATTTTAATTTCAAATGTAAAACTAAACATTCGTTAAATCCTAAAATTCATTATATTTTCTCACTAAATATAACTCGTGGTATGATTAATTATCGATGATATTTACTCATTAAAACCGAAGCAGCACATTTCACTCGTCCTGCGGACTCGTGAAATCTGCAGCTCGGTTTCAATTCGAAAATATCATCGATGATAATCATACCACTAGTTATATTATGGGTGACAATAAAAATACCTACTTAAAAAAATAATAACTATTGTGATTAAAAACCTTACCTTTACATACAGGGTGTCCGGGAAAAGGAGGTCAATCCGTTAACCATATATT
Organism: Brassicogethes aeneus; assembly: GCA_921294245.1. Lineage (NCBI taxonomy): Eukaryota > Metazoa > Arthropoda > Insecta > Coleoptera > Nitidulidae > Brassicogethes > Brassicogethes aeneus. Next base: position 55,377,018 of record OV121134.1, read on the forward strand.
CCTTGAGTTAAAACAATAGGACTTTCATAATACCATTTTTCAATTTAGAGCTTCATGTTCGATATACAGGGCGACAAAGTTTGAAAATTAAAACTGATTTTTTTTAATAATTCGAGTAATTAATAAGATATTAAGTTTAAATTCGGTACACTACTTCAACATAAGTAGTTACATTTTTGGAGACTAACAAAACAAAAAACAATTGTCAAATAATCAAAATAGGGGGGTCCAGTACTCACTGACTCTCCCTATTTTTTAGTACGTGCGCCAATGACTTCCAAATGGTATTTTTTCAGTTAATCATTTATTGTTGAAAATTTTTTGTCTCTTATAAAATTTTGATAAAATGATTTGTTTTAGAGATAATTTGTAAAGTATGGGTCAGTCCATATCAAATTTTCGAAATTTAATTTTTTTTTGAAAAAATTTAGGTCATGTGATGTATCATAAAAAAGGTCTCTAATAGGCCTTTAAAATAAGCCACCACTCACCTTTCTACTTTTAATAGTTTACGAGATATCGCTATTTTTGTAAGTACTTGCAAGACCCAAATTTATCGAAATTTTTTGATTTTCAAAAATCAATAAAACAAAAAACCACCTATCGAAAAAAATTCATATAAGGGATTTTTTAGTTTTTTAGTGAGGTAAACAAATTTACCAAAAATTATCAAAATCGGAGATGGTGTGGGAAGAACCTTTGGTTGATTTGATATGGACTGACCCATACTTTACAAATTATCTCTAAAACAAATCATTTTATCAAAATTTTATAAGAGACAAATTTTTTTTAACAATAAATGATTACCTGAAAAAATACCGTTTGGAAGTCATTGGCGCACGTACTAAAAAATAGGGGGAGTCAGTGAGTACTGGACCCCCCTATTTTGATTATTTGACAATTGTTTTTTGTTTTGTTGGTCTCCAAAAATGTAACTATTTATGTTGAAGTAGTGTACCGAATTTAAACTTAATATCTTATCAATTACTCGAATTATTAAAAAAAATCAGTTTTAAATTTCAAACTTTGTCGCCCTGTATATCGAACATGAAGCTCTAAATTGCAAAATGGTATTATGAAAGTCTTATTGTTTTAACTCAAGGAATATATGGTTAACGGATTGACCTCCTTTTCCCGGACACCCTGTATAGCACCAAAAATGTGATACCTAGGTACTTAAAAAAATAAAATGTAAAATATAGTATCTATGTTAATTAACCGTGAAAGAATGAATTTATATAAATTGACAGTACTTTTTCTAATACCTCTAAGACTGTTAGGTACCTATTGTGATATCAGTGCCTAGTATAGTATTACACTTTAGTACATTAAAATAATATGCCAAAAATACTGTTAAATTACTGTTAAATTACTGTCATAACGATTATATTTTCACTTTCACTTGTATTTTCCGTAGTGGTAGGATAATTAATACAAATATTTTTCAGGTTTACGAATGTTTTTTTTGTAAAAATTATTTCGAGTCGCTAGACGAGGGAATTTTTTTTTTCTAATCAACCACTTTCTTTAAGAATAGTGTAAAGTTATTTTAAATATATACTATACTTGTATCAAATATAAAAAAAGGAAAAGTAAGAATACAAGCATTTTATGCAAGTAAAGCGTGTACTTACAATAAGTATAAATAAATAAATTTTAAAGAAAGTATATTCTTTAAACAAGAATACTGTAAAGATTTTACAAAGAAACTATACTTTGATGAAGAACATACTAACGTTACAACAAGAATACCGTAGTCTTCATTGAAGACAAATTTGTATACTTAACTCAAAATTAGTGTGTTTCTTATTTTTAGTATAGCAGTAATCTTAGATTAAACCGAAGCTATCTTTATTTTATAAGAATATGAGGATACTTGAAACAAGTATAAATTTACTTGCGGAATACGGAAACTAAGTTATACTTGGATAGAGTTGAATTTTCTTGGAATCAGTATAGATTTTTTTCCGTGCAGATAGCTCAGCGAGAAATGGTCAATCAGCCAACAAATTAAAGCTGGATAAACAACCTATCCGATCCATATAGTGGTTTAGTTAAAAAAAAGTCCGTACACAGAAAATGAAAAACAAAAAAAAATTGAAACTTTTTCTTCACGATATTCATTATAATGAATCATAGGTATAGGATTGCGCGATACTTGTTGCTTGGAAAAAATTTCCGCCCAAAAATTAGATTGAAGCTTCAAATTAATTTTTTTAAAACTTCGATACGGCCATTTTGAACAAAAATAGAGTCATTTGAAAAATCGCTAAAAATTTGGAATACATTTTTGATCCTTTAATTTTTTCCACTAGTGTATATATAATAAACAAGTTTTTAAGTTTGTTGTTAGCTATATTAGCTATTACTTACGTACCTATGTAGTTATTTATCGCTACCTTGGTTTAACATGGTTCTATCAGCCATTTTTTCGAAAATGTGATTTTTGTATAAAATGATTTCTATATTGTAGGTACATAGAACCTTTTTATGCAAAAATTTCATTTTTGAGATAATGGCAGATAGAACCATATTAAAACAAGGTAGCGATCTGTAAAATAAAATTTCAATAATTCAATAAAACCCAAAAAAAACAATAAAAACACCTACATATGCTTACCATTAAACTTTTATTATTATAGAATATTATTTTAGAATATATGATCTTCATTTATTTGTATTTCAGAATATAAGTTATGTAAATATACACAAATTTTTATAAAAGCATATTATCCTAAAAAGTATATCTCATAAATAGATTTTTCAGGTCTGCTTGTGAAAATAGATTTATGATGATAGCCAAAGCTAGCTTTGGCGAAACATTTATTACAACGGATATAAAAGGTAAAATTGCCAAGCAAAGATATGTTAATTTAAAACTTTATTCAATAAAAATATTAATTAAAAAAATGTTTAAATTTAGTTTAGGGGGGGAAATCTATATAAAAGTGTATTGCTTTCATGTTATTGCATCTTTAAACAAATTTACTTCATGAAAGTTTTATTAAGATTTAAATTTTGTCCAATATTAGAAAATATATCTATAATTTTTCCCCTTTTAACATTCGCTGAATATCTTCTAGAGATTTCTTTTTGGTTTCCGGCACAAAAAAATAAATAAACATTAATCCTAAAACAAATATCCTGGGAAGCAAACAATATAAAAGAAGACGTAGTTATTGCTTCATGTTATCTTCCAATCGATGCTGAAATTCCACCTCCAAGTAATGAACTTGAAGCGGTGGTTGAGTACAGCAGAAGTAGGAAAATTAACATAATTATAGGATGTGACACCAATGCCCATCACTCAACATGGGGAAGTGCCGACATCAACAACAGAGGTAAGTGCCTATACGAGTACCTTGTAAGTACTAACCTAGAAATATTAAACAGAGGCAGCGAACCTACATTTGTAACCAGTAGGGGCCAATCAATTATTGATCTCACGCTAGCCTCTTTTAATATTTCAAACAGAATTTTAAATTGGACAGTGTCTAGTGAAATATCCTTGTCCGACCACAGATACATCCTTTTTAAAATAAAAACTGTTCAGTCGGAAAACAGCAGGTATAGGAACCCCAGAAGGACAGACATCGAGCTGTACAAAAGCACACTGTCTGAGGGCCTGGGGTCTCTGCTTATTCCGACTGAACTCAATGACAGGGAAGTTTTGGACGGAGCTGTTCTTGACATGCAAAATATTATTATTGCATCTTATGAGCAGTCCTGTCCAATTACATTAACTTCCAGTAAATCAAAAACAGCTTGGTGGTCCAAAGGACTCGCCAAGATGAAAAACAAACTGGGCAAGCTATTCAACAAAGCTAAGTCTTCCAGAAATGCTAATGATTGGCTTCTTTTCAAAGAACTTCAACGTTCGTACAAAAAGGAAGCCAGAAAAAGACAAAGATCACAATGGACAAAATTCTGTAACAGCATTGAATCCACCTCAGTGGCAGCAAGGCTCAAAAGAATGTTGTCCAAGGATCCCAATCAACAGCTCAGCTGTCTCAAACGCGAGGATGGGTCCTATACGGAAACCCTTTCAGAAACACATGAGCTACTTTTAAAGACGCATTTCCCAGGCTGTCAACTTAGTACACTTGCCAAATGGCCAGAGCTTCCTCGTACCCCTCCCTCTCGGGAGGAGGAGCTTGAAGCAACCTCTGTTGTGACTAAGAATAAAATAGCCTGGGCTGTCAAGCAATTTCAGCCTTTTTCTTCACCTGGAAGGGATGGCGTATTTCCAGCCCTACTACAATGGGGCTTGGAGGCACTGTCCACCCTTTTAGAAAGAATATTAAGGGCATGCCTATTCCTAAAACATGTACCAAATGCATGGAGGGATATTAAGGTAGTATTTATACCTAAACCAGGGCGAGTGGATTACACCACCCCTAAAGCCTACAGACCCATAAGCCTCTCCTCTGTTCTTTTAAAAACATTGGAAAGGCTCTGTGATAGGCATATAAGAGATTCAATACAAATAACGAACCCTTTGCATCCAAACCAACATGCATACCTTCCAGGAAGATCTACCGAATCCGCCCTCCATTCGGTGGTGCGCAGAATCGAAAGATCCATGGACAACAATATGTCCACCCTGGGCGTATTCATAGACATAGAAGGAGCATTTGATAAAGCCTCCTTCAAATCCATAGAAGCAGCTCTGAGAAAGCACGGTGTTCATCCTATGCTCTGCACTTGGATTGGACATATGCTACAATGTAGAGCTGTCAGCGTAGGCGATGGAGACTCAACCAAAGGAGTGGTAATCAAAGGTTGCCCTCAAGGGGGAGTACTCTCGCCACTTCTATGGAACTTAGTTGTTGACAATCTTCTAGAGTCTCTCAACAACAATGGTTTTACCACCTTTGGCTACGCAGATGACATCACTATCACGCTAACGGGGAAAATTGAGAGCACCCTTTGCGATCTAATGCAAACAGCTCTAAACATACTTGTTTCGTCTTCGCGAAATGTTTAATATTTGTTTAATTTGATTACATTTATTTAAATATCATATTTAGCTTATTGCCCCCCAACGCGCATGTTTATCGCAACTATTTTTAATTACCCATTTAACCGCGTGAGGGCGTAAGTGTATTAATTAATAAGAGTTCGAACCGCGAGCATCCCCGCGCAAGAGTGATCTACCACGCGACATTATACCCGCTTTATCCCGCTTAATCCCGCTTTATCCCGCTTGTGCATCTCAACCGCTTGAAACCAATGCTGACAGCCAGAAACCAGACCAGGGCCCTGAGTGTCGTCATCAGCACCAGTCACAAGGTAGGACTTTATTAATATTCTTACTGCCCACGTTTTATCTTGTAACAGAATTCAGTCAACTAACACCACCATCCCCTATTTCTCACAGTTATACAGTCCACTGCCTACCATTTTGGTCCTTCGAGTATTTTTTTTGAGCCGATGGGGTGTTTGTTGACCGAAAAATCTTTTTTAAATTATTCGCCTGGGTTCCGGCAATAAGCGCCATTTTGTTTATTCATAATTTCGTAGAACGAGACATTCGTTCGGCCCTTGACCTTGAAATTTATTTTACGCTCACAGCTGATTTAAATTGCAATACCTTGATAATTTGATTTAAGTTAATAATTTTATTATTTAAGGTTGTGTTTATTTATTAAATAGAAACTACTTATTTAATAATTGTGACAAGGCTTGGACTCCACAATTTGCGTTACATATTTGTACTAGGAAGTCTACGGAAAATCATAAATTTTTCCAAAATTTGTTTTGATCGCTTTACGCCAATAATTTTCGTTCATTCGCTGCAGTCGCTGAATATTTAAATATCACCGCATTGATTGTTGACATCGCACCGCATATTTGTTTACATTCAGTTTTTTACCCGCATTTTTTATAAAATTTATATTTAATATAAATTTAATCGCTTTCGGATATTTTATAAATTACTTAAAATATACCAATATAAAAAATAAATACCGCGTAATAAAATATTGTTTATTTTTCTCGTTTTTTGGGGGGGAATAAACTACGCTATCGCTTCGATTAGTTTTATTAAAATATTTTTTAAGCTAATTTAAAATGACAGATACAACCGCTACGGCTACCGTTGCCGTTACTAGAGTAAATACCGCCATTGCACAGCGTGACAGTGTTGTCATTCGAATGAAATCAATATTTGAAGCAGCCGAATCCGCTGAAGAAAGTGACGTTAAACGTTGTGGTTTTAAAGTAAGATATGTGCAAGTAAAAACCTTGTATCAAACATTTTTTAAGCAACATAACATTATTCTGGCTCAATTGGCTAATACTGCGGGTTCAGATTTAGAATCCCATCATAAAATTTGCAACGAATTCGAGGAAATGTACTATTATATACAGGGTGTCTTTTCAAATTACGAACCGGACACCTCCGCTAATGATTCTTTTGCTTCGCAAACCAACACAAATGTAACTCCGAATATATCAAGCCATATAAGGCTTCCGCGCATAGAGTTACCAAAATTTTCGGGCGAAATTCGGGAATGGAAAACATTTATTGATATGTTTATAGCAATGGTTCATGACAACGCCTCGTTAAGTAATGTTGAAAAATTTAACTACCTTCGTGCGTCGTTAGTGGGTTCTCCGTTGGCTATTGTTACTCAGCTTCCTTTAACTGGGGCCAACTACAAGATTGCCTATGCTGCCTTGTTAAAACGATACGAAAACAGGCGGATTCTTGCCACCGCACACTGGCGAGCCATTGAAAACGCAAATAAAATTCCTGAAAATTGTTCATCTCCCGAAAACATCCGCCAACTTATTAGTACATTCACAGAAAACATTGCCGCGTTAAAAAATTTAAAATTTCCAACCGCGAAATGGGACTTTATCTTATTTCAAATGTTGTTAAGCCGCTTAGATACCGCCACATCCACACGTTTTGAGCTGGAGCAAGGGGATAGTGTCGATACAATCCCTAGTTTTGAGGAACTAGAGGAGTTCCTTACCAAACAATGTACCGCCTATGAAGCAGTTGCCTTCAGCGCTCCCTCTGCGCCTAAAAGAACTCCGCAAACTCCTAAATCTTTACCGCCACCAAATAATAGTTTTTCCAAACCGCGTCAAACAAATAGTTACCTAAATAATGTCGCTACCAATTTATGTCCGCTATGCAATGTTGATCATTTACTTTACAAATGTCCCAAATTCTTGGAAAAACCGCCACGTGATAGGTTTGAACTTATCAAGACACGCAAGTGGTGTGTCAATTGTTTAAGTTCGAAACATACATTGTTTGCTTGCCGATCTGAAAATGTTTGCCGTACATGTAGCAAGAGACACCACTCGCTTATTCATTTTACAGAAAATATTAATTCTAATCCCGCATCTTCGCAATCGCACGCTATCGCATCTACCTCCGCTACGCTCTTGTCTAATTCTAACGCTTCGCACTCTATTTTACTCGCAACCGCTGTCGCTGAAATATTAGATTCGCGAAATAAATATCAAAAAATCCGCATTTTACTTGATTCCGCAAGTCAGTGTAACATAATTACGCAATCATGCGCAACTAAACTCGGTCTCCGATCTACCAAATCGCCGTTGTCCATTAAAGGCCTAGGTTCCATGAATGTCTCCGCCACACTTTCCGCAGAATGTCATATTCACCCCGCAAATAATAAAAATTCGAATTTAGACTTTGATGCCATAATTTTACCGCAAATTTGTAACCACATGCCAACTTCTGTCATTATGGCAGATTGGCCACACATTTCAAATTTAAAACTCGCTGATCCGCAATTTTGTTCACCCGGAGATATTGACATGCTGTTAGGTGCTGAGATTTTCCCATACATTTTATTACCAGGTCGCGTTCAGGGTTCCAAACATCATCCCGTCGCGCTAAACACCATTTTTGGCTGGGTTCTCATGGGAAAAATTGGCAGTTTACCTGCTCCTCAAGTTAACAATTTCTTAACGATTTCCAATGACGAACTAAATAATACGCTTAAAATGTTTTGGCATGTTGAAGAGGTGCCCAAAACCTTGGCCATTTCCGATGATGACAAACTTTGTGAAACAACTTTTACTAAAACACATACTCGCAATACCGCCGGGCGTTACTGTGTTACGTTGCCATTTAAAAATACCGCTCCGCAATTTAATAATTCTCGCTTTCCCGCCTTAAAATGTTTTTACAACTTAGAACGCAAACTTGCCGCAAACCCGGATTTATACGCACAGTATTCAGACTTTATGCGTGAGTACCTGTCAGAAGGGCATATGGAGGAAATCAAAAATATTTACCCCACTGAAAACGCCTATTACATTCCACATCATGCCGTCGTGACATCTAAGTTACGTGTCGTGTTTAATGCTTCCTTTAGAACCGCGAACAATTTATCGCTTAACGATGCTCTTTTGATTGGCCCAAAATTGCAGCAAGACCTCCTGTCAATTTTATTTAATTTTCGCTTAAATCGAATCGCTTTTACCGCCGATATTCGCCAAATGTACCGTCAAATTGAAGTTACTAAAAGTCATCAAGATTTTCAAAGAATCTTGTGGCGCTTCTCGCCTACCGATCCCGTTTCTACCTATCGCTTGTTAACTGTAACGTACGGGGTAAAGTCTAGCCCATTTTTGGCTATTCGCACTATCCAGCAGTTAGCTAATGACGAAGGCAGGGATTTTCCGCGCGCCGCAAATGTTCTAAATAATGACATGTACGTCGACGATATTGTGTCTGGCGGGTCTACGTTGGATGACGCTAAAAATCTACAGAACGATTTAATAAGTATTTTAGGCAAAGGGGGTTTTGAACTGCGAAAATGGGCAAGTAACTGTCCTGCGTTACTCGCTCACCTACCGGAATCGTATAAACAAGTAGGTTCTTGTGATTTTGAACAAGAAACCACCGTAAAAATACTTGGTTTACGGTGGAACTCCGCCACTGATAGTTTTCTATATCAGGTTGAACCGCAACAAAATTCTACTTGTACAAAGCGCACTATTTTATCACAAATCGCAAGAATTTTTGACGTTGTTGGCTTTCTTTCTCCCGTCATAATAACCGCTAAATATCTGGTACAACATTTATGGAGCTTAGGGCTTGATTGGGATGAACCACCCCCCGCAGATGTGTTAAATAAATGGCAAACCTTTAAATCTGAATTACCGCTTCTTTCTAATGTTTCGATCCCGCGTTTTGTTGCCGCTTTAACTCAGTCTTGTCAACTACATGGCTTTTGTGATGGTTCCGAAAAAGCCTACGCTGCCGTTGTTTATTTACGCATCTCTCCAAATGATTCTGACCAGGCGCAAATTTATTTAATATGTGCAAAATCGCGCGTCGCACCGCTTAAACGTCTCTCGGTTCCACGCTTGGAATTATGTGCCGCTGTTTTGTTGGCCGATTTGCTTTATTATGTTTACGAAACATATAAAAATAAATTAACATTTGAGAATATTTATGCCTGGTCCGACTCTACAATTGCTTTATCATGGATTAAATCCTCGCCGCACCGTTGGCTTACTTTCGTTGGCAATCGAGTAAGTCATATTCAAAGTAAAGTTGCGCCGGAAAATTGGAGACATGTCTCTACTCTTTGTAACCCAGCAGATTGTGCGAGCCGTGGTGTAATGCCGTCCGAAATCGTTTCACATGCACTGTGGTGGACGGGGCCGCCGTGGCTTCAGCTGCCTGAATCGTCGTGGCCACGTACGTTAAATTCGGTTGATAATACGCTAGCGGTCTGCCATGAGGAACGCAAAATTACGCTTGCTAATGTTATTGAAACAACTCCTCTTGATAATTTAATACATAAATATTCGTCGCTAAACAAATTACAACGCATTATCGCATATGTTCTCCGCTTTATAAATAACGCAAAACCCGCTCACAAAAAACGCACCGATTTTTTCACTCAAAGTGAATTACATGATTCATTATTAGTTTTTGTAAAATATGTACAAAAAGTTCACTTTTCTGCCGAAATTTCTGCGCTATTAAAGCATCGCCCTGTATCTAAATACTTACGCAAATTAAATATTTTTCTTGACTCTAACAATATTGTTAGGGTGGGGGGACGGCTTCGACACTCGAATTTGAGTTTTGAACAAAAACATCCCGCGTTATTACCTGGTAACCACCGCTTTGTCAAGCTTTTAGTTCAGGAAACGCATAATAAACATTTACATCCAGGTACTCAAACAATGCAGTATTTATTAGCACAGAATTTTTGGATATTGTCTTCAAAACAAGTCATACGCAAAGTAACTTCAAAATGTTTAAGATGCTGGAAACTAAATCCAAAATCTCCGCAACCTCAAATGGGGGATTTGCCACCCCTACGCATCTCGCAATTAAAATGTTTTTCGGTTGTCGGCGTAGACTACGCTGGCCCATTTTCTTTACTAATGAGTAAAAACCGCGGTACTCGAACAATAAAAGGTTATATATGTGTTTTTATATGTTTTGCCACGAAGGCAATTCATTTAGAATTAGCTTCTGACCTATCCAGCGAAGCCTTTCTTGCAGCCTTACGCCGCTTTATTGGACGTCGCGGAAGATGTTGTCAAATATTCAGCGATTGTGGCACCAATTTTGTTGGTGCAAATAAGCAAATTCTTAGTTATTTTAAAACCGCGGCTGCTTCCGAAAGTCTCAAATGGAGTTTTAACCCTCCTTCCGCTCCGCACTTCGGAGGTTTGTGGGAAGCTGGCGTTAAATCGGTCAAAACACATCTTTATAGAGTCATTGGTGAACAAATTCTATCTTATGAAGAATTTTATACTGTGTTAACGCAAATTGAGGCTATCCTTAATAGTAGACCGTTGTGCTCATTTTCCGTAGATCCCAATGATGTTCGAGCCCTTACACCAGGTCATTTTCTGACTCTGGAACCTTTATCATGTCTTCCCGATCCCGATTTACAATCCGTTCCGCTAAACCGCTTATCCCGTTGGCAGCTGTTGCAGCGTATGCACCAGGACTTCTGGGCACGTTGGCATGCAGAATATCTCCACACCTTATCCCAGCGCATAAAATGGACATCCGAGTCTTGTCCCATTAAGGTGGGGTCTGTAGTTCTCCTCAAGAACGAGCTTTCGCCACCCCTTCAATGGCGCCTTGGCCGTGTTGAAACGCTTCACCCCGGTAAAGACGGGGTTGTCAGGGTTGTTACAGTGCGAACAAACCTAGGCACCTTTAAGCGACCTGTTGTTAAAGTGTGTCCTTTACCGCAAGCCGATCTTTAATGATTGGCATAACGCCGCCTTTTTTAAGTTTAATTTTGTTTATTTATACCTAGAGGTATTTTCTTTTATTTTAATTTTTGGACAATTTATCTTATAAATTCGCAAATTTAATTTATTTTTAGCTATTTTTAGTTTTTTTCTCTCGCTTAAAACCCATGGTTTTAATGGCCGCCAGAATGTTTCGTCTTCGCGAAATGTTTAATATTTGTTTAATTTGATTACATTTATTTAAATATCATATTTAGCTTATTGCCCCCCAACGCGCATGTTTATCGCAACTATTTTTAATTACCCATTTAACCGCGTGAGGGCGTAAGTGTATTAATTAATAAGAGTTCGAACCGCGAGCATCCCCGCGCAAGAGTGATCTACCACGCGACATTATACCCGCTTTATCCCGCTTAATCCCGCTTTATCCCGCTTGTGCATCTCAACCGCTTGAAACCAATGCTGACAGCCAGAAACCAGACCAGGGCCCTGAGTGTCGTCATCAGCACCAGTCACAAGGTAGGACTTTATTAATATTCTTACTGCCCACGTTTTATCTTGTAACAGAATTCAGTCAACTAACACCACCATCCCCTATTTCTCACAGTTATACAGTCCACTGCCTACCAATACTTGAAAACTGGTGTAATAGGAATTTCCTCTCTGTAAATCCTGCAAAGACGGAATTAATTCTATTTACCAGAAAAAGAAAACTTGGCTTCCTCAAAATGCCTAAGTTATTTGGAACCTGTCTGGAACTAACAAACCAAGTCAAGTACTTGGGAATAATTCTAGACAGCAAACTTAACTGGAGTAGTCATCTAAAGCACAAAATTCAGAAGGCCTCAGTGGCCTTCTGGCAGTGTAGAAGGACTGTCGGAAGGACGTGGGGACTATCCCCAAAGATAGTTCTCTGGTTATATACGGCAGTCATTCGACCAATGTTGTGCTATGGATCTGTCGTTTGGTGGCCCAAAATCAAACAAACTACTGCAGCAAAACAAATAGAGCATGTGCAACGGCTTGCATGTCTAGCTGTTACAGGCAGCATGCGCACAACTCCAACCGCAGCCATGGAAGCAATCCTGAACATCCCCTCTTTGGATCTGTTCGTAGAGGAGGATGCACTGAGATCATCTCTGAGGCTTTCGACCACTAAAATGTGGAAAGAAAATATCTCTAGCAAACGTCACACCTGCATCCTGGAAAAGAATGTCCGACAGACACCTATTCTGAGTGCAGTGCGCGACCAGATTGTGCGGAGCTATAATTTTAATACTCCCTATCAGGTGTGGATAAATGGACACCCAAATACCTCGCCTGATCTTTCTATCTTTACAGATGGATCCAGAACCGACTCAGGCTCTGGAGCTGGAGTATATTGTCAGAACCCATCCATACGCCTCAGTATATCATTGGGTGTCTATGCGACCATATTCCAGTGTGAAATCACAGGCATACTGGAGGCTGCTCGTAAAGTAATAGAGCTCCAAATACATGGAAAAACAATAAGAATCTCCTCAGACAGCAGGGCCTCCTTGCTGGCCTTGAGTCACAATATAGTTGACTCGGGACTGGTAGCGGAATGCATTGCTGCTTTGAAGCTGATAACGATTAATAATGTCCTAGAACTAGTATGGGTTAAAGGACATAATGGTAATGAAGGAAATGAAAAGGCTGATGAACTGGCAAGACAGGGATCGGAAAAGCTGCCAGTGGGCCCTGAACCTGTCCTGCCACTTACGAACTCAACCTTAAAAGTCCAGATAAAAAAACTAACCCATGAAAAACAACTAAGAAGATGGGTTAATCTAAGCTCATGTCGTCAGACCAAAAATATTATCACTAATCCATCTGACAAGCTGGCCAGGTACAGTCTACAGCTATCTCGTCAAAACCTCTCCGACCTTGTCGGAATTATAACGGGACACTGTAGACTAAACAAACATCTTCATACGATAAGAAAAGTAGACAGTCCTCTTTGCAGAGCCTGTAACTGGGGCGAAGAGAATGTAATACACATTATTTGTGAATGTCCTGCTCTTCTCGAATTCAGAAAATCCACTTTAGGAGAAGAATGGGTTGATGCAACCAACATTAGCTCCATCTCTCCAGCCGTCTTTCTAGATTTCTTTCGGAAACTCGGATGGCTGGATTAAAAAAAAAAAATTGAGCAAACACAAATGGGGAAATGGATCTCGGGGGCAGTACAAAGGGCCAACTGTGGCCTAAGTGCATGTAGCCACAATGTGGCTACCCTCCACCCAACAAATCCATCCATCCAATCCTAAAACACAAAATGTTCCAAAGGCTAAAAACGGAATTGACATACCGAACGTTTCATCTGACCAGTAAAAAAATGTAGACACGATTGTAGAAATTACACAAAAATAAATATCATCAAGCGCCAAGGCAAAAGCTTTAATGTTTGTCGGAAACATTTCCCCTGCCATTACCACGGGAATTGTTTGCAGTCCCAAACTAAAAAACACTGCGAATACGATTAGAGAGGCCACAGGAACAAATTCAAAATCTGTAGTGTGTAGATTGGTTGAGTTTTTAACGTACATAAACGCGCTGATGGAAAACAGCGAAAGTGCACTTCCTGTAGTTGATATAAACAATAACGGACGTCTGCCGGTGGAATCCACTATAAAAGACGACACTGAAGTGACAATAACTTTTATTAAGAAATATAAACTACTTGCCAGGCCCGGAGACACAAAGTCCTTTGATTCCACAAAAATTATCTGACAGTAAAACATGATGGCAATATTTCCGCTCAACTGTTGTATAGTTTTCAAACCAACTACAATATTAAGAGCTTTTCTAAAAAGATTTCTATATTGTACATACGTAGATCCTTTTTATGCAAAAATTTCATTTTTGAGATAATGGCAGATAGAACCATATTAAAACAAGGTAGCGATATGTAAAATAAAATATTTTATTTATAGACAAAATTTGTTATATTTAATATATTTTTTTGATATGTTGAGTTTTTAAGTTTACTATAACTTTTTATTAAATGTTTCCAAATGTTTGTAGTGTATTTTTTATGGCGGTGTATTTCGAGAGGGCGGCCGTTTCAAATTTGCCCGGAGCGGCCAAAACCTTAGAGACGGCCCTGACGGTTGGCTCCATGACTTTGTAGCAAGAGCAGCTTTTTTACGTAAAATTATCTGAAAATTGTATTCCATCATCGAGAATTCAATAATATAAAAACCCAAAAAAACAATAAAAATACATATGCTTACCATTAAACTTTTATTATTATGGAATATTATTTTAGAATATATGATCTCCATTTATTTGTATTTCAGAATATAAATAATGTAAATAAACACAAATTTTTATGAAAGAATATTATCCTAAAAAAGTATATCTCATAAATAGATTTTTCAGGTCTGCTTTGAAAATAGATTTATGATGATAGCCAAAGCTAGCTTTGGCGAAACATTTATTACAACGGATATAAAAGGTAAAATTGCCAAGCAAAGATATATTTAGTTAATTTAAGACTTTATACAATATAAATAATAATTAATTTTTTTTTAATTTAGTTCACCGTATGCTGTTTATAATAATAATTCTCTTTTAATATTGGAATACGATAAGGGGGGAAAATCTTTATAAAAGTTAAATGTTATTGCATTTTTAAACAAATTTACTTCATGAAAGTTTTATTAAGATTTAAATTTTGTCCAATATTAGAAAAGTTATCTATAATTTTTCCCCTTTTAACATTCGCTGAATATCTTCTAGAGATTTCTTTTTGGTTTCCGGCACAAAAAAATAAATAAACATTAATCCTAAAACACAAAATATTCCAAAGGCTAAAAACGGAATTGACATACCAAACGTTTCATCTGACCAGTAAAAAAATGTAGACACGAGTGTAGAAATTACACAAAAATAAATATCATCAAGCGCCAAGGCAAAAGCTTTAATGTTCGTCGGAAACATTTCCCCTGCCATTACCACGGGAATTGTTTGCAGTCCCAAACTAAAAAACACTGCGAATACAATTAGAGAGGCCACAGGAACAAATTCAAAATCGGTAGTGTCTAGATTGGTTGAGTTTTTAACGTACATAAACGCGCTGATGGAAAACAGCGAAAGTGCACTTCCTGTAGTTGACATAAACAATAACGGACGTCTGCCGGTGGAATCCACTATAAAAGACGACACTGAAGTGACAATAACTTTTATTAAGAAATATAAACTACTTGCCAGGCCCGGAGACACAAAGTCCTTTGATTCCACAAAAATTATCTGACAGTAAAACATGATGGCAATATTTCCGCTCAACTGTTGTATAGTTTTCAAACCGACTACAATAATAAGAGCTTTTCTATTGAATTGATCCGTAAATAAATCCAAGAACTTTCCTCGGTTCTCGTTTTGCTCTTTGACGCCTTTTGATATTAAATCAAAGTAAGCATCTACTTCCGATGATTCTCGAAATTTTTGTAAGCTTCGTTTGGCAGCCTTTTCATTTCCTTTCATGAGATAAAAATAGGGGCTCTCCGGCAACCACATGAAGAGTAAGAAAAAAGCCAGGGGGAATGTCGACGATACGAACGCTGTCGTGCTTATGGGCAAATTCGATCCTATAACATTGATCAACAAATGTCCAACGGCAACGTTCACAGAACAGAAAGAAGTGAGCAGTCCCCTTATTTTTGGTTCGGAAATTTCCGCCAAATACATTGGAATCACTGAAAACGAACCGTCACTCAGTCCTGCGATAAATCTTCCTATGAACATTAACGATGATGTTCGAGTAAACCCCACCATCAACCAGGACACGAAAAAAGGTATGGAAGTGTACAATAGCAATTTCTTTCTGCCGATGTAGTCCACGATTAGTCCTGCGAATATAATGCCGAACACTTTGCCTATGGAAGGCATCACCGCTATCCACGAGCCTTCATAGCTGGTTATACGGAAAGTGTGGTTACCACTGAGAAGAATGGGTAGAGATGGCGATGGCCATCCATAATTCATCGCGTTACACACTAGGTATAAATTGGCTAAAATTAAACACCCAATTTATTATGTTAGACATTAAAAAAGCTGTTTTTTACCTGCAAAGGCAGCATAATATTGATAAATTCGATGAGAATTACAGCTACAATTGAAGAAACAGTTAAATTGTTTCATGGTCAAAACTATAATAACAAGTGCCTATATCAGCACGCTAAATAATTGTGTGGTACGCAATTATAAACATTGGGTAACAAAAACATTATCATTAACTATATGGAAAATGTTAATGATTCTTAATTTTATCTAGGATCTGATAACTCATCCAAAAAGATGAAAAAAGTCGCTAATAACTTACGCTCTAAAATGCACAATTTTCGAGATACAGGGTGTTGAAATTTTAGAAAAAAATTCGTTTTTTTCGAATATCTCCGGAACCGCTTGTCGTACAAAAAACAGCTTTTGTAAGCATTTTCTACTCATAATAAGCTATGTTTTGTGCCAGAAAAAAATTTTTCCTCATAATTGGTGGAGATTTTGAAGGGGTAGCGGGTGTTTTTCTCCTCAACTTCTACGCCCCTGAAAAATGTACGGTTTTGAGAGGCCTATTCGAACCGCCAATGTTTTCTACACAAAAAGGTACTCTTGGTCATAAGCTCTAAAGTTGATCGTTTTCGAGAAAAATCTTTTATGTTTAAAAACATGGTCAATTTAAAAAAAAAATAATTTTTTTTTACTAATTAAACAAAATTTATTTTAACGTTAGAACAAGTAACAAAACCAAACCATAATTGCAAAATAAAAAATGATTCAAAAGTTATCTTTGCTAAATTCTCCAAACCGTAAAGGTAACGCATTTCGAACATTTCAGCATTTGTGTAAAAATCATAATTTATTTTTTTTTTATTTTGCAATTATTGTTTGGTTTTGTTACTTTTTCTAACGTTAAAATAAATTTTGTTTAATTAGTAATAAAATTTTTTTTTTTAAATTGACCATGTTTTTAAACATAAAAGTTGATTTTTCTCGAAAACGGTCAACTTTAGAGCTTATGACCAAGAGTACCTTTTTTGTGTAGAAAACATTGGCGGTTCGAATGGGCCTCTCAAAACCGTACTTTTTTCAGGGGCGTTGAAGTTGAGGAGAAAAACACCTGCCCTTCAAAATCTCCCCCAATTATGAGTAAAAAATTTTTTTTCTGGAACAAATATAGCTTATTATGAGTAGAAAATGCTTACAAAAGCTGTTTTTTGTACGACAAACGGTTCCAGAGATAATCGAAAAAAACGATTTTTTTTCTAAAATTTCAACACCCTGTATCTCGAAAATTGTGCATTTTAGAGGGTAAGTTAATAGCGACTTTTTTCATTTTTTTGGATGAGCTATCCCATCCTGAAGTCCTGCGCATATATTATGAAACACCCTGTATATCATTGGTTATCGACCAACTTACAAATATTGAAGAAATTTAGAAATTTTGTTTCGGTGGGGCCATGGCCAAATAAAAAAAAATCTTCGTTTCCTATTCACATAAAAAGTACAAATAAGGAATTTGAAAGGAAATTATGTATAAGAACTGTTTATTCAACAGTATTGCGAAAAGAGTTGAAATGATCACCCTTTTTTTTAATGTTCGGAAATGGTGCAGCAAATTTATTCAATGAACACCATCTGAATAGAAAATTTTGTTGTTTTGGAGTTGAATCAACGAACAAAATCGGATCTTTGGGCAAGAACGTGAAAGTACTAGACAACATATTTTTTATTGTTTTACGTATTTAAAATATCAAATTTTCACCCATAATATAACAAGTGGTATGATTATCATTGATGATATTTTTGAATTGAAACCGAGCTGCAGATTTCACGAGTCCACAGGACGAGTGAAATGTGCTGCTTCGGTTTCAATGAGTAAATATCATCGATAATTAATCATACCACGAGTTATATTTAGTGAGGAAATATAATGAATTTTAGGATTTAACGAATTGTCAGTTTGACATTTGAAATTAAAATGTGCTTTAAAATATAAAAAGACTTTAATAAACCTTATTTATTCAAATTTACCTTAATTTTATTATCGTTTACACCAACCCGTCGATCTTTTAGAGTTTATAATTCATTATTTAAAACATTTAACAAACACAGTATTTAAATGTCAACAAATGCCAAATCAAGAAAAGTTTCAAAATCCTTAGCAACGTGTAAACAAGGTGATAAAAAAATATTGTCGCTGTGATAAAATGCGTAACTATGGAATACTGGCATTTTATTGGTTCTAATTATAATGAATTGTATTGTCACCCATAATATAACAAGTGGTATGATTATCATCGATAATATTTTTGAATTGAAACCGAGCTGCAGATGTTTCAATGAGTAAATATCAGCGATTATTAATCATACCACGAGTTATATTTAGTGAGAAAATATAATGCATTTTAGGATTTAACGAATTGTTAGTTTGACATTTGAAATTAAAATGTGCTTTAAAATATAAAAATACTTTAATGAACCTAATTTATTTAAACTTGCCTTAATTTCATTATCGTTTACACCAACTCCATCGATCTTTTAGAGTTTATAATTCAATATTTTAATCATATAACAAACACAGGATTTAAATTTCTTCAAATGTCAAATCAAGAAAAGTGTCAAAATCCTTAGCAACGTGTAAACAAGGTGATAAAAAATATTGTCGCTGTGATAAAATGCGTAGCTATGGAATACTGGCATTTTATTGGTTCTAATATTAATGAATTGTATTGTCAGTGAAATAAAAAAAATAAGTTACATCTTTTAAGGCAGTCTAAAAACATAGTTATAGAAAGGATAGAAACAAAAATATTCTCAGGTGTCAAATTAAGTACAGGCAATAAATGGAGGAACAGTCGTATGCAAACCGATAATATAAATAAAAAAATGCTCAAATGAAAAATCATAACAATGTGCTTGACACAAATATTAATGGACGTCAACCTGTTGAATCAAAATATTCGAGGGGAAATATTAATCAAACAAAATATGTCATGATTAATGACTATAAGCTTTAATAATGTTTCTTCTGTGATATATGCTATTTTAATTATGGAAAATACTGTCACTAGATGACAAATTGTATTTTTCTTTATTTGTTGTTTAAAATGATTAACTTTAGTGCTGCGTTAAAATTGGATTGAATTTGGCTTATATTTTTTGCAGTATCGGCCTGCTTGACCTTAAATGAATTTTCACCAAATTACAGTTTAAAAGGGGATCTAAAACTAAACTAAGAAGAAAATAAATCGTTTTGTGGTCTTTCCATTGATTTTACAGAAAAATTATTTTTGGGGTAAAATATTTTTCGTTAAAAATTAGAGCCGTATCCCAATTTTCATGAAATATTAAAAAAAGACTAAAATATACATTTTTTTCGCTCAATACCAAAACTTAAAAGCCTGAACTGTTCGTTACCTGTCAGGACCCACTTGAGTGATTCTTTGCTATCTCTCGTCGCTGTCCCCATCTGGCGTCATCATCTCGATGACTGTCGCCTCCGGTTCCTGATCCGATCTTTCCTCTATCACTGTATCGAGCTCCAAGGAAGGAAAACCCCGGCTCATGGCCCTCTCTGATCTGAGCGATATCGCTCGTGACGAACGTCCTGAAAGATTAAATTGCAACGGAAATGTTGAGATTAGTTAAGTGGATATTCAAAAATATGGTTATGTAGCTATGTATGATGTTTATTAGGTGTTTTACCATAGGTTTTACATTAACATTTGAGGAGCATCCGTGCAAAACCGGCTATATCCACTTTAATAAAATGTTGGGAAAATGGCAAAAACTCTCGGTTTCCTGGCAAACGGGTTTTGTGGGCTTTATGGTACTTGATTTATAAGACATACTTTCGTTTTGAAAACCTTTATATTAAGGCCTAAATTTCAAAAAATGTTTTGCTCAAAAACCTACGAATAAAATGTGAAAAAACCTTTATTATTCAAAAATATTAACAAAATAAATTTAGTGAAAACATGAATAAACAGAACAAATTTTAGTAGTAGTCATCATCATTATTATTTATTGGATATAGCCGGGTTTGCTATAAAAACGTGGATTTGGCCGGTTTTGCTCCTAAAGTTACCTTTTAAATGTGATTTTAACATGGATATAGTCGGATTTAAACCGAGTTATCTTGGTTGTTGATAGAAATGAACCCAAAGATGCGAAATAAAAAAAAAACAAAAAACTGAATAAAATGGATTTAGCCGGTTTTGCACGGATGCTCCTCATTTGTTTTTAAGCAGGTTAGGTACATTTTAATATCAAAGGCATCAAAGCAGAGAGGAGAATGCGCTAAAATGAAATATTTTAAACTTGTCCAGTAAAATTTTCCATGTTTGCACTTACGCCTCTCTGATTTTATGCCCTCGAAATAAATTTTTGTAACAAAATATTATAGCTTTAAAATACTAAACATAAAGATAACACTGTAGGGAGGTGAAAATATCACAGATAAACGCTCGGACACGTAAACATAATTTTTGGTCGTGGATAATAAATCCGTGCTTGGTTTAGCTGTATACAGGGTGTTATGTAATTAATGTTATATATTAAAATACGGAATACCTTTTGACATAAGAAGTAAAGGAAAAATATTTTTCCAAAGATAAAGAAAAAATATGCATTAGAAGTTTTTTATATTTTTTGTGATACGCCACTGGTTACACACTTGGTTTATCTCTGCACACTTGTGTTCTGTGAGTACATAGATACCAACCAACAAAGTAGCTGTATATACATTTTCAAAAACAAAATCCCTGAAAATATACAGGTAAACTTTTTTTTAAAATATCTATATCTCAGCCGCATTTTATGCTATTGGATTGTTTCAAAAAGGGATTTACTCTTAATCAAAAATGCTTTATGAGCCAATCTGCACCTGTATGATGGTACGGGTCACTAAATTTTATTTTAGTGAAAAATTCTCATATTTTTTAAGATATTTCAAAAGTGGATTCTTTAAAAAAATGTAAAGGACAAACTTGTAGAAAATTTAATTTTCTTTAAAAAAGGTCTTATCAGTTGAATCGCTAAGATTGATATTTGTTGAGATATAAAGCGTTTACATTGACAATTTATGAAATTTTTAGGATTTTCGTACCAACTTTTTATAAATGATGATTTTTAATTTTTTATCAGTACAATTTCATGTAATTACGTTTTTTCTACAGTCGGGTGATTAGAGAAAAATAAATAACTAATCCAGCATAATTATTAATAAAATAAAGAGAAAAGATATATCTAACGTAAAAATTGATATAAAAAGGTATATTACATACAACATGTTATTTTATTAATAATTATGCTGGATTAGTTATTTATTTTTCTCTTATCACCCGACTGTAGAAAAAACGTAATTACATGAAATTGTACTGATAAACAATTGAAAATCATCATTTTAAAAAGTTTGGTACGAAAATCCTGAAAATTTCATAAAATGTCAATGTAAACGCTTTATATCTCAACAAATATCAATCTTAGCGATTCAACTGATAATACCTTTTTTAAAGAAAATTAAATTTTCTACAAGTTTGTCCTTTACATTTTTTCAAAGAATTCAGTCACTTTTAAAATATCTTCAAAAATAGTAGAATTTTTCACTAAAATAGGATTTAGTGACCCGTACCATCCTACAGGTGCAGATTACAGGTATGGTACATACAGCATTTTTGTAGAACTTTTGATTACGAGTAAATCCTTTTTTGAAACAATCCAATAGCATAAAATGCGGCTGAGATATAGATATTTAAAAAAAAATCAAAGTTTACGTGTATTTTAAATGGGAAATCTTTATACGCTTTGGTAGAGTACTTTGAGTTAATATTAAGGGTTCAAATTTTCAGGGAATTTTTTTGGAACATTTTCAACAAGATTTTGAGTTGGGGGCGAAAAAATAAAAATAGTCGTTATAAAAAAGCACCCTAATAAATACCCTATATAAATTTTTAAAAAATTCAATTTGGCTGAACCCACCATCAGTTAGAAACATCAGTTTCAAATTAAAAAAAAAACAAATTTGCAAAATTTAAAGTAAATTGATCAAAAGGAACACGTGTCCCTGAGGGTTTTTCTTAGATAATTTAGAAAATGCCCAAATGTTTTTTTTGCTGATTTTTTTTTATTTAACATTATTGAGGATATTATATTAAAAGAAATAAAAAAGCATGATAATATTGGCACAAGAGGTAAAATATAATATTTTAAAAATTATAATATACCGGTATACAGTGTGTCTCCGGATCGGATTGCCAATAGAAAAAACTTTTTTAGACCTGATACAGCTAAACCGAGCACGGATTTGGAATCTACGACCAAAAATTATGTTTACGTGTCCAAGCGTTCAGCTGTGAT
Organism: Brassicogethes aeneus; assembly: GCA_921294245.1. Classification (NCBI taxonomy): domain Eukaryota; kingdom Metazoa; phylum Arthropoda; class Insecta; order Coleoptera; family Nitidulidae; genus Brassicogethes; species Brassicogethes aeneus. The sequence continues at coordinate 55,399,623 of OV121134.1, forward strand.
ATTTTAAGAGTTAAAAATTTACCTACAGTGTAATTAATTTTAAAAACTAAAAAAATCTAGATATACCTAGTTGTGTTTTGCACACTTAATGATAACCACCATATAAGATTTTGTTATTTAATTTTTAAAAAGAACCCACTTAAGAATCTAGTTTTTTTACAGTTTTTTAATTAATAAAACAATTGGATGCATAAACTTGTGTGTTGGGTTATGTAGGACAATTAAAAAAAAATAACTAAAACAATATGCAAAACGAAACAATAAAGGTAATCAACTAAACAAGTTGTAAACTGAATGAACGCATTCCTACGAAGAGTACCCGGGCTATTAATAGTGTTTAACATTAAGTTTAAGTTACTTTATAACTTCGGACAATGCATTGAAATGGAGCGACGCGAAGGTTCCATTAATGGTTGGCATTTTGTTAAATATGTTGGGAATTGTTAAGGAATTAAATTAAGTTTCATTATTTATTCACTAAAACAAACAGTGTCAACCTAGGTTAATTCATAATAATAAAATAATAGTATTAATATTAAATAATAATATTAATAATAGTATATATAAACGCCATTTTATACACGAATTTAATTTAGGGTGCTTATGTTAATGACTGTAAACGAGGTGCATACTATACTTTTTCTACGACAAATACTTATTATTATCTTAAAATGATTTAAAACAAAAATTTGTATAGAGCGCCATCTATGAAACAACAGGGGAAACTGTCAAATGTCACATTTTTACATTTTATAAACACAATTATAAAGGTTATAAATCGAAATGTATTTCACAGTGAAGTAGAGTCCGTGCCCGAATTTAAGTTATAGTTTACTGCCGGCGAAATTAAAAGGTCAGTACAATGTTCATATAAACTTTTCAAATATTGGCGTTGAGAAGCTATTTAATATTTTTGTATTTTTGTATTGAGATAATAAAATAATTTTCACATTTATATTATTTTACAAGAAAGGCACTTTATTTCAACGATTGTATGACATTTGACAACTGTCAACTAACTTAAAACTAGCTTCAGCCCGTGACTAAAAACCTGTTGCTAATTTCATCCTTAATCACATTTGGATAAGTTATCAAGTTATTGTGCCACACATGGCAGTATATTAGTAATAGCTTGTCAATGTGTATTTAAAATATCACTTAGTGTCATGGAATCATGTACGATGTACGTGTTTTAAAGGTTGGGGTAAAAAAAAGTTATGGCCATATGCCAAACTATATTTTAATATTTTAAGCAGTTTTATATAAAAAATGCTTGGCAATGAAGAAAAGCTAACGTATTTTCTTATTTTTGAAAAAAATGCACTGCATACTGATTTATGTATTTGCTGCAAGAAATTTTTATAATATATTTAATATATATATTATATATTTAATATCAATATTATTAGCCTTGACGCAGCCCTTACAAGTTATCTTATATTTGTTTTAGATTGAACACAGTGTTTCCTTAAATAACTCGGCTGCTGTTTAAATTATTGGCAAAAGCCACAATACAAAGAAAACTGTTTTCTTTGCTCAAAAGCCAAGACACGTCAATTTTGGTTGGAAGGGGGAGACTTTTTGAAATTAGTAAACCAATATGCAGCAACTGTAAGGACTATCAAATTAATTAATCTTTTTCATCGTTCCATTTATCTTTTTGTCTTGTCATACTAACCATTTACTGTTGTAGTTTTGTGATTTGTAATTAATTATTGATTTTTGAAAAAAAAATTGCCCCAAAAATATTATTATTATTTATTTTTTTGTATCAGCGACATACTTTAGGAAAATTGATTTGTTGACATTTAAAATTGCTCATTTTTTTTATAATATAATTAAAAAAAAAATACAATCTAAAATTCTAATTTTTTGCAAACTTGAAATGTGAGCGCTTCTAATAGCAATTCAAAAACTTTAAATTTTTTAAAGATTTTGAAAAAAAAATTGCAATATAGAATTATCAAAATCGTACGAAGGCGTAGAAGGGCCAACAACAATATTTTTTTTTAATACAATTTTTAATCGACAATTGTCGATCGGATCGACAATTGTATATATACAGGGTGTTTCACATTCGTGGTTCATTAGAAGTTGCTGGAAAACGAAAAAAGATATCGATTTGAAATTTTAAAATTTGATCAAAATGCCAATTCCGGTTAAACCGGAACTGAGATCAACTTTGTTATTTTAAAATAAACACCCCATATATTTTTAAATTTTTAAATTCTGAATAAAATTACTATACAATGTCCTATACCTAAAGTGAATATTTTTCGAATTGACGAGATTAAATTTTACAAATTACGTGGTAACTCTAGAAAGTTTCTATTGGAAACCAGTCTCTGATAGAAACCGTCAACTCATATAATATGTAAAATTTTAGAAATTGTTAAATATTTCTGAAATTATCAACTTTAGGTATAGGGAATAATAACATTAATCGAAAGGTTTTTTAATTTACTATTTGAATATGTTAAAACATACAAAGTGTTACATTTAAAATAAAAAAGTTATTAACCTTTCAAGTTGGTCTAATTTGCCCTGTTTTTTTCAGGTAATTTGTTAAAAAATGTTAAAAAATTGACATGGACTCTTTTAAACAATGTTTTAAGATTCCAAATATTTCAACCCTATATTTGCAAACCTGATAACAAAAACAGTTATAGGCTATTTTTGATTGACGCGCATTTCTTAAATTTTAACGAAAAAAAAAAATAATTCGAAAAATATTCACTTTAGGTATAGGACATGGTACAGTAATTTTACTCAGAATTGAATGTTGAATTTAAAAATGTAAAAATATATGGGTGATTTTGATTTCATTTCCGGTTAAACCGGAACCCAGATAGCACAAGTACGTTCGTAGGACGTTCGTAGGACTTCCACCCAGGACAACCCGAACGTCCTCAGGATGTCCGGGGTCTGCAAAAGTACGTTCGTAGTACGCCCACAGACTTCCGAAATAGACTGTTTCAGATGTCCTCAGGACGTCCGTATTTGACCGTCCACAGACTTCCGAAATAGGATGTCCTCAGGACGTCCGTATTTGACCCCAAGCTGTCCAATTCGGGACATATGAGGACCGAATTAGGACATAGTTTTATTATAATAGGGAAATGTAATACAGTGTTAACAAGTGTTTTGTTAATATATATATATGTATATATATATATATATATATATATATATATATATACAGGGTGTCCAGGAAAAGGAGGTCAATCCGTTAACCATATATTCCTTAAGTTAAAACAATAAACCTTTCATAATACTATTTTTATTTATTTCTCCATTGAATTTCACATACCTTCATATCTCTAAATTATTTAAAAATATCAAGTGAAAACTTAAATTTTGTAGGGGTTTTTCCATATAATAAAAGTTGTTTTTCACTTATATCATATATTTAAATACACAGAAATTTAACTAAACAGGGAGCTAACTAAAAACAGCATACGCCGTTTTATGAACAATGCCAACATGGCGGATTTCAGACTGCCAACTTAAAGTCACTAAACTGGTTACTTCCAATACCAACTGTTTATTTGGCGGTAAATTTGAAATAAACTCTTACAATTTATTGCATTAAAAATATTATAGGACAAATTAAATAATTTAAATGTTAAAGTGGAGAAATTTCTCCAATGGTATTTTTAATTCGTTTTATACATTTCTCATATAATATTATTAATTCAAATTATTAATTTGGCCAATGTGATATTTTTTATTCAACAAATTAAAAATATAATATACCTAATATATATAATATAATTAAAAATAATTTTTTAAAATTTGTAATAATATTTTTAATGCAATGAATTAATTAATTTTACTAGATATTTTTAAATAAGTTAGAGATATGGAAAATTGCAATTGCTAAAAATACTTGACAACTAAAGACACAATTCCACCTAAGTGGATAAAGGGTCTATCTATAGACATATAAGTGAAAAAAAATTGACAACTTTTTTTAAAATCTTTTATCGTGCTTGATTAAGGAGTATTTTTAATAAAAAACAAGGTGTAATTTTTTTTCACTTAGACCCGGGTCGCGACCAGAAAACCGATGGACGTCCTGAGGCCTAGGCCTATGGACGTCCTAAGGCCTAGGCCGATGGACATCCTGAGTACGTCCATCGGTTTTTTGCCTGCGACAATAGTTGAAGATACAAGTTGATATATCACCCTTTATAAAGGCCTTTATAAAAGGTGATATATCAATTTGTATCTTCAACTATTGTCGCAGGCAAAAAACCGATGGACGTACTCAGGATGTCCATCGGCCTAGGCCTTAGGACGTCCATAGGCCTAGGCCTCAGGACGTCCATCGGTTTTCTGGTCGCGACCGTCTGTAAAGGATTTAAACCGGATGTCCTCAGGACATCTTGTGCTATCTGGGAAGTGGCATTTTTTTCAAAATATTTTAGAAAAATAGACTAAAATTTCAAATCAAAATCTTTTTTCGTTTCCCAGAAACTTCTAATGAACCACGAATGTGAAACACCCTGTATATATACAACTGTCGATCGAATCGACAATTGTCAATCCGATCGACAATTGTCGATCCGATCGACAATTGTCGATTAAAAATTGTATTAAAAAAAAATATTGTTGTTGGCCCTTCTACGCCTTCGTAAAATCGTGCATCAAAAACTTTACCCTGCGGCGAGCTATGTGAATTATTGAATACATATAACTGGAAACAAACAGCATGTCGGTCGGTTTTGAATATCCGAGCACTGACCTTGAGTCGAAAGTTTTCGTGACAAAATGACAAAACAAATTTTAACAGAGTGCCGTGCAGTGGCGGCCCGTCAGAAGAGGCAGGTGAGGCAGTGCCTCATCATAGAGAATTAAAAAATTAAGTATAATTTAAATATTTTACTTTCTATAATATACTATAAATTTTTAATATTTGGATTACATGAATTGTGAGATAGTCAATAAAATTGATTGATTTTATACGTGGAATACCCAGCAACATTTAAATTATTTGAAGTTGAAAGGACCGCAATTTAAACTAATATTTATTGCTAGATGATTGGCTCAGAAGCATGCCTGAACCATTGGCGGATCCAAGGGGGGGCGATGGGGGCGATCGCCCCCCCTCCGGAAGTAAGTTATCAAGTTGAAATTGAACATAACTTTTTAAATTAATATCAAATAATAAAATAAAAATAAAAATAAAAATAAAAATAAAAAAAAATAAATAAAAAAAAATATTTAATCGTTCAATTTGAGAGAATTGCATGGCTTTCTATTTTAAATCAGTCCCTTTTTTAATCTTGTTTACACGAACGCACTCTAAGTTTACTTTTGCAAGCACCATCAGTCGACTTGATAATCGCTACTGATGCTTTAAAGAACTCTTTGAATATTATCGAAACTCGTAGGAAATCAGCAGAAATTTATTTTTCCAAATTATTCAGTAAGGCTAAAAATTTAGCTCAAGAACTAGATTCGAGCATTGAAATTCCTCGCATTGTAAAACGCCAAAAACATCGTGCAAATTATTCTTCTGTCACTGCTGAGGAATATTACCGCAAGGCAATTTTCATTCCATTACTTGATTATGTGATACTTGATCTCCAAGAACGTTTGCCGAAAGACACATTGAAAGTATTTGATTTGAATTTGCTAATGCCTTCAGTGTTAATTGAAGAAAACAGCGTTGAAAAAGAAGTTTGTCAACGTATTGAGTCACTTGGTGTTCAGGATGAATCTGTTCTTGGAAATCAAGTATCAAATTTAGTTGGCGAGTACCAAGTATGGAAAGAGCACTGAAAAAGTATTAACAATAAAAAAGTCTCCATACCCAAGTCTGCTGTAGAAGTGCTGGAAAAATGCAATGAGTATATGTATCCTAATATTCGGTTGCTTTTAAAAATCTTAGCAACTATTTCAGTCAGTGTCGCTACTGGTGAAAGAAGCTTTTCCACTCTACGGTTTAAAAACATGGCTACTTACAAGAATGGGCGAAGAAAGACTGGCAGGGCTCGCACTTTTGCATACCCATAAAGATATAGATTTAGAGACTAATAACATTTTGGAAAGGTTTGCAAAAAAGAAAAGTCGAAAACTTGATTTTGTTTTATAAAAAGTTAAATGTTGTGTTATGTTCAGGCCCGTTCCTGGCGAGCGTGCAGTGCGTGCACGCACGCAGGCGCAACATTTCGGGGGCGCAAAATCAAAGAGTCAATCAGTACTTTGTAACGATAAACTTTCTTGCATATGATACTTAAACATACATTGGATAAAGGTTTCTGCCTTTTTTGCGTCGGCCGCTCTTTTTTTCGGTCGCTATAAAGCGCCTTTTGCCGCTTTGATATTGGCTGCTTATTTTGTTTTGATATGAGGATCAAAATAAAAGGAGAGAAATGGTCATATTATCTTTAGTATTTGTTTGATAGTTGCAGTTGACGGTAGCAAAGTTTAACAGTGACTCTCTAAAATATAATTAGTCAAAAATGACTAATTCAATTAGTCTAATTGCAATAGCGAAAAAGCAGCGACTAATAATTATTGTCAATAGTAATTTGTATCCCGGATATTTAGCAGTCAACTAGTGTTTTTGAGATTTAGTAAATTTTCCATTTAATATGGTATTGACTATATCTTAAAAACTGCTTTACTTTTATAATTTTTTACGGTATTTTCGGATTGGGGGGACAATTTTACATAATAATAAGCTGTTAAATGCCCGGATACAAATTGTTGTGGACTAAAGTTATTAACAAGGACCGGATTTTAGGCAAAATGCCTTTTCGTTTTTATTTCAGGCATTTGTTTGGGACCTTGATATTAATCCTAAACTTAAAAAAATAAAGCGTTTGACACCCCTTTGTTTTTGCCTAAAAGCCTAAAATGGCGAAATTTTGATTTAGGGTCCTAAAAGGAAATTTTTATGAGCCTAAAATAGGCTCTTTTAATTTTTCAGAAAAAATATATACCTATTTGGATGCAAGAAAAACCCTTTAAATAAAAACACGGGCTAGATGCTCCCGTGGACGAGTTTTGGCTCGTGCCGCGCATGACGTCACAATATTATCAAAGAAAAACAAGAATTTTAGCAGCAGATAATTAAAGATTTAAAAATACTCAACAAGTGACGTATTTAAGCCCCTCCCAACATGCGCACATACACTTAAGGTGTATGTAGCAATTGTACCTTTTCATAACAACAAACGGTCATGCGAGGTACAAACGGTCATGCGAGGTACAAACGGTCATCAATTATATTTGGACACGTCCTCAAGATCACATTGTAGTACTTAATTCCTTTCTCACTGAAACTGTTTGTTCAAAAAAATTGTTATTTGTGCCTTTTGGAGACAACATTTGTTTTACTTTTTTAAAGATTCCTAGTCAAAATAATAGGCCCACCCTAGCCCCCCCCGGGTCAGATGGCTAGTTACGCCAATGATGAGTCCTATTTTTGGCACTTTGGGCCTAAATGTAGGTTTTTATTGCCTATTTATGTGTCCTAATTTCCAATTTTTAACGGCCTAAAATCCTATTTTAGGCGGTTGAGGCCTATTTTTGGCACTTTAGGCCTAAAACAGCCTAAAATGTAGGTTTTTATTGCCTATTTAAGTCTCCTAATTGACGTCACTAAAAACCAGTTGAAGTTATTATATTGTTTAGATTGTTTTTTTTGTTTTCTTTAGAGTAGTTTTATCACTGACTATTTCCCTCGTCTTAATTTCTACCAATCACAAACGCGCAATTTTGAACTACAAATGGTTTCTAGGTGGAAAAACTGTATTACAGCACCTTTCAGCAGTTTTTTCGAGTTTACCCGCGGCAAAACTTGACAGCTCTTGTCACCAAAAATTGCAATTTATATTTTAATTGTTAACTGTTACTCATGAAATAGGCTTGTCAAATACCATTCGGGCATCTAACTTTTCCTATGAAAAAAATCGTTAAAACACAATGCTAAGTAATATTTTTTAACAAAATGCATTCGTGCAGGTGCAAAAATCCTCGTCTTCGACTCGGATTTTTGTTGCCTCCAGCACTTATGCTTCTTGTTAAAATATTACTTAGCAATGTGTTTTTTCGATTTTTTTCGAAAAAATAGATGCCCTTATGATATTACTTGTTTGTTTGGTAATTTAATAAATATTTTTTTATTTAATTTAAGCGTTTTTTTTACATTTTCAATTACATATTGCCAGTTTGTAGCAAAATATATATTTTTTTAAATTTTACAGCTTAAAATTCAAATATTTAAATATAAAAGGGGCGCACCCACGAATGCTGCACGCAGGCGCCAGACACCCCAGAAACGGGCCTGGTTATGTTTATGTTTATGTAAAACCTATTTCTTGTACAATGCAGAAAATAATAAAAAAATGGAATAACTTTAATTTCAACTCCGCCCCCCCCAATGACACATTCTAGATCCGCCCCTGGCCTGAACTAATTTATACTCACGATTGGCGTTAGCCTTGTTGTCTCGTTCTATTACAATGCGATATCATAGTTGTCTCCTTCTCTCGTATTAGCATACGCGAGGCAGGCACGCCTACATCCAAGAAAATAAGCAGGTGTTGTGGCAACACTGTTGCGGAATTTTAGATAAATTATACTTCACACGTTTTTCAAAATTCAATAATAAATGATATTATTTTTCTTATAATAAATCGATTTAATCTAAATTATATTTCTATTCTAAAATAAACATATTTTAACACTATCGCCATCTTGTAGCCATTACAGTAACCAATAAAATAAATACAGATTCCTTCTTTAGGTTTGTTTTGGTTATAAAATTCTGAACTGTTTAAAGAACAAATCTGTGGTTATTTACGCAATATTTTGTTTATTCTTTTTCTATGAGTTTGTCTATTTTATGATTCTTTTGTAAGTGGTTTATTCTGTGGGTTTAGTTAATTGAACTTGGTGATTTATGTGAATTTAGTAATTATGGATATTACGTTGAGAAATTGTACCGATATTTTTTACTTAGTTAGTATAGGTTGTGAACTGCGACGTCAGTTTTTTTTAAGTTGGGTTTAAAAAAATTTCTTCGCCTTTAAATGAGGGCGAAACCCTGCCCCTGCCTCACCAAAATGAAATGTCACGGGCGATGTTAAATTGTTAAAATCGAAAACTTTAGAAAATGTTTTAAAGCAACTAATCTATCAACAACTTTAAAAACTCATATTGCTTTAAACCATCTTGTAGATGAAATTAAATTCTTAAATAATGAAGCTTTGGGTATATGGTCAGAACAGCCGGGAGAGTCGTTACTTAAAACTTGGGAAAAGTATAAAATAAATGACATTGGCGATAAGAGATACTCAACTCATTTATAGTTTATATGTTGTGTTATGTTAACAGGTTGTTACGGGATACACTTTAAAATGATTTAATTTAATTTTTTTTAGAAACTGGTTATAATTTTTAATAAATATATGTTTTATCACAAACAGGCATTTTTTCTAAATTGGAAAACCAAACAGTTCCTAATCTCTTAAAAATGACCACAAAAAATAAAAAAATTAAAAATTGTGATTTTGAGGAGACCAAACGTTCCCGAAAAATACCACATAAACAGTTTTTGAGTAAATTCTTGAAAGACCTATTCACCCTTGAGGACCCCTGTGCGTAGACCATAAATCTATAAAAATTATTTTTTTTACCTTATTTTTAAATAATATATCCGCTCATAGGCGGAGGCTTATGTGCCTTCATAGAAAACATTTGTCATTGATAGACTGTCATTAATACCAAGTTAATGTTTTTTTAGTTTTTGTTAAAAGATAAAATATTACCTATGCATAAGACTCACTTCTCCTCCTAAAGACATAATCTACTATTTTCAATTAAAAAACCTCCTAGGCTGTAAAAATAATTTAGACCAATCGGGTTTTTACCTACTATTCTGTAAAAAACCGTTGGGACCAATAAAAAAATCGACCACTGCAATTGTGTATTTTATATGTATAATAATATTCTGTTCTATGGTGTCTGTAAAAACAAGTTGTGTATTCAACATCAATAAATATTATTATTATTATTATTTTTACCTCAAACCTCACTATCTACTTTTAATAGTTATTATTATTATGAATTGTTTAAGAAATAAAGTTATGCATTGAATATAAAATGTTGTATGTCATGCGGCTAAGAAGTTTATTTTTGTGCTTCGCTCAAATGTAGGCCTCCGCTACGCGTCGGTATTCAAACTTGGAACTTAGCATAAAAGACTCACTTCTCAGCCTTATGACTTAAATAACTATTATTTTTAGAAATACTTTGCTTACTTAGTTTTACGACGGTTTTACCCTGAATAATACTTATATTGTAATCAATGTAATATGTAAATTGCAGGTAAAAATTGCATTTGTAGTTGGATTATCAATAATGCAAAACTTCTAATTGACGAGCAAGCAGAATTAATTATTATAGCCAACCGCATATTAAAAACTAACGGTAGTTTGGAGCTTTGGAGCAACATTCTAGTAGATAATTTACACTGAATAATAAATTGTAATCAATGTAATATGTAAATTGCAGGTAGGAATTGCATTTGTAGTTGAATTGTCAATAATGCAAAACTTCTAATTGACCAGCAAGCAGAATTTATAGCCAACCGCATATTAAACACTAACGGTAGTTTGGAGCTTTGGAGCAACATAGATACATCCAAAGCCAAGGTGAACAAAGGTAAATATAATCTGTATTATTTGATATTGCCACAATATATAAAATAAATTGTTATAGCTCTATTCAGGGTGGTCCACTTTGGAGGTCATTAATTTTATTAAGGTTATAGAGCATCAAAAATAAGGACATTTCCCCGTGTAACTCACTGTGCACAGTACATTGAGTTACACTGGCTCAGTTTGAACTTTTTCATTATCGGTGAGTTTAATTAATCGGTTTTAATTGACAAATAGGGATTTCGCGGCCATTTTGAAATTTCCAAAAACGTATTTTATATAATCTACATCCAGGGCCGTACCGAGGCACACTTTTTTGGGGGGGTGGAGACGATAAAAAAACCAACTTATTTTTTTATTGATACTTTAGTAGTAATAGTCAAAATTTTCAGTAGTTTTATCATGAATGTAAAGTGTTGTAAAGTGTAGATAAAGAATGTCTTTACCTACCATTAGCATGCTCTTTCGAAGTCGATGGGAACTAACAATTGTAATTTTAACCAAATTTCCACCGTGAATATTTTCCTCGTGCGTTTTATTCTAGTCCTTGTTAAACACAGATCCACATAATGAGCATTTTACTAGAACTCGGCCCGGTCTAGCTTTCTTTTCCATATTAAAAAAAAAATTAATTCCTATTTATTGACACTAGTTTTACTAAAAATAAAACGCCGAAAATTGCGGTGCGTAAAAAGAGTCAAACGCCGCCAAAACCAAAGACAAAGCCGCGAGGCGGTGCCGACTTTGTACATGCCGCTTGTGTGAAATATAATGTCCTTTAATAAAAATAAGGTTGACCAACACAATTTTCTTGACGGTAACGATTATAGGAGGTTACAATAGATTAAAAATTATAATTTTATAATATGTAGGTAAAGTTTAAAAATTATATTTCATTTTATTTATTGTGATGGGTTGGTTGGTAGGGTAGGTATACCCAACCAACCGACCCAAATACTATAGATTTTGCCAACCGTGTTTGGATTTGGAACCAACTGCCAAGACTTTTGGGGGGGTGACTTCCCCCCCTACACCCCCCTTAGGCCCGGCCCTGTCTACATCTACATTTATATCTACATAAAGTGGGATAAAAATATATAAATTATGCAAAGAGGTTAAAGCACGCCAAAATCGCACGAAAAAAGCAATTAAATTTAAGGGATGTGTTAAAAACAATTAAGTTAAAATATATGGCATGTAATTAATATATTATATTCTTACATATTGTAGTGTCCGCTTTACTCTTAGCGGTTGGTATAAATAATACACAATCTATTCCTAATTCGTATATTGCACCAAACTTACAGAATATACTATTTCTTTGTTAAAACAATTACAAACCCTGGTTTTCTAAAAAAAAAATATGTTAAAATTGTGTTCAAAAATTTGATTTTTACAGTGCATGTGTATACACATATATGTTTTCACAACTTACTTTGTTTCAAAATACGCAAGAATAACAAAGTTATAACGATTTTTGCTTTTGAAATTTTTTTTTCCAATTTGAGAACCGCTGTCTTTTTTTTTAATTTATATATTTCATGTTAATTGGCTTGTATCCTCTTAACACTCGAGCAACACTACGCAAGAATAACAAAGTTATAAGGATTTTTGCTTTTGAAATTTTTTTTTCCAAATATTTTGAGAACCGCTGTCTTTTTTTTTAATTTATATATTTCATGTTAATTGGCTTGTATCCTCTTAACACTCGACGTAGATAGACGCGTCAAGTAGTTAAAGATTCCTCTCCTAGCAGCGTATACGAGACAAACGCAACCGTAAGTTCCAAAAACGAACCTAAGCATTCGGAAATATTGGTTATAAATAAATAAATAAATAACTAAATAAACAAACAAGTGCGATAAGTGCAACTAGTGCAAACAAAAGTGCAATGAGTGTGAAAAGTGCGGGAGATCCCCTATTAACGCCGTAAAAGAGTGCAACCGAATAAGTAATTATAAGGCCAACCGGCCCACCTGGTCAGCAGGGATTGTCACAACCAAAGCCTGTCAAAGACCTGCAGGCGAGGTCAAGAAACAACGGACAGACCGTGAAAGACATAGCATCAGGATTATAGCCTAACAATCAAGCTAAGTAATTTTTCTAATTGCATGTCTTATTAACAAAACCATTTTATTCCAAAAAAATCTAAAGTAAAACGTCTCCAGTAGCACCAAATATTCATTGAATATATATTTAATATTTAATGAATATTTAATGTTTTTTAAATATATAAATATTTGCTTAATATGTAATAAATATATTTTTATAATATATGTTTTTTAATATACAGTGGATGTTTAGCTAATATTATTTTGGAAATATTTGTTTTGAATACGTAGTAAATATTTAATAAATTTATTTAAAATATATTTATTTTTTATGTTCAGTGAATATTTAATAGATATTAATAAAAAAAAAATATACGTTTTAGAACATTTTTATTATATCCATTAAAAATTATGAAAATATATTTTTTTATAGCTATTTTAAGATATTTATATAATTCAAAAGTATTCAAAATTAATTATTTTAATATTATCTGGAATAGATATTGAAAAAATATCTAAAAAAACATAAATACCTGTTTTATAATTATAATTACTAAATTAATAAAATATTTAAAAAAAAATAATAATATTTTATAGACCTAAGTCGTCACCTGAGTATGAACAGGGCAATAAAGCTGTCAACAAAACAATTCAAGTATAACAAACCGAGACCAAATAAATTTGACACTTAAGACATAAACAATAAACATAAAGACATAAACAACAAACTAAGAAAACATAAACAAAGTAAAAAAAAGCACTCTAATCAAAGCACTCTAATCAAACTCCACGGAATTTGTAAACATTAGACTACACTAAAAGTAAAAATAAATACCTGCTACACTGAGAGAAAGATTTTTGTAAAATCATTCAAAACAATAATAATTCAAAGGGATTCAAATATATGTTAGCGTCATTGGTGTATCCCATTAAATTAATAGGTGTATAACAATTGTATAATACATATGTACCTTTTTGAAACAACGTTGAGAAAGGCAATGAAATAGATGGATTTCTTTTTGTATATATATTTTAAAGAGGGTACACTTTAAAAGTGTTTAACAACATTGTAAAACTGTTGGTAAATAAATATAAAACTACAATTTTTTCTATTTGAATCAAATGTACCCGACTATTTAAATTGATATAATGTCGTATGCTTTTCATGACATGATATTTCTCTAAGTGTAATGGGAAAAACCATTACCAAAAGGGTAAAAGTAGCCCAACTAAAATACTGGGTCCACGTCACTCGTAGACAACGCAACAACATACTACAAGCCACCCTTAAACTAGATCTTAAAGACAAAAAAGTCGGGAGACCATGCTTCACATTTCATGACACGTTAGCACAAAACATGCACTTCTCACAAATTAACAAGACCAGCTGGGAGCAAATAAGCAACAATAAAAACAAAATAAAAAAAAACAACCGACACACTTTACCAAGTTCAGGAATTATCCGACACGGATAATGACAATAATGAACAAGACGAACCCCTCGACTAGGAAACTACACCCTGCATCGGAATAACAACTCCCCAACTCCAAATAGTAATCCCAAATGTTTGGAGTAATATTAATCGACTGGTCTAGGGGGATTCCGCGTCGTACTTAGTTTTAAGTCGGCGTAATTGTCCCCCAAAAACCAACACCTTCCCGTCCCTTCTCCATACCCCACTGAGCGTATAGCATAGGCTCGGCGAACCCGGGAACGGCTATTAAAACTATTCGCCTCTCGCTCTCGAGCTCCAAATAGGGGACAGTACTGAACGCAATGGACATTCGCACCCAGCAAACACGGGTGAAGCCGCGAAGTTGTTGGGGAAGAACAAAAATCGGCGTAAGTAAACATAGGCCTGTACGGGGTTCGAGAGTCAAGAGGAAATGGGGCTGGTTATACGTCTCTTATACTCATACTCATACTCATGTTAATTGGCTTGTAATTACGCAAATTTTCTCTAATTCAAGCGACCTTATAGTTCTTCAAGTTAAAAAAATACTTCTAGATGTATGTATACACAGAGGGATACTTGGTGCACCCTGTATACATACAGGGTGAGTCATATTTAACTTGAAACTTTGAAATATCTCAGTTAGTATGCATTTTACGAAAGAATGTTTAGAATAAAAATTTAATGATTCGAGGGGGGAAATCAATCAGTACTAAAATTGGTCCTCATACTCTCCTCCTTATAGGGGGAACAGGGGATAAAATTTTCAATGGAACACCCTATTTTTTATTGCAGATTCGGATCATTCGACTAAAAATAGGTAGATTTTGTCAAAAACATTTTTTAATATTTGTAATAGATGACGCTGTAATGAAAAAAAATCTTTTGTATACGATTCTGCAATATTTTTTTTATAAAAATATCACTTTTTTTGGTAATAATAATCTTATTAAATTAAATCTGATTTTTTAACTAACATTTAAGTTTCCTTTGGTTTAAGTTTTATGCATTATTTCATTCGGTGATAATTATCAATTGCGCACCATGGTCACTTTTTACCTGCCAGCATTAAATCCTTTAATTTAAAGGATTATTGTACTATTTTTAATAGAAATACCTCATTTAAGGTAAAAAAAAACATTATTTTGTTTTTTTTAGTTAAATTAAAATTATTATTGAGGTATAAATAAACTATCTATAGTTTAGCATTATTTAATCAATTTTTCGAAGATAAATTTTGCAAACAAAAAGACCTCCTTTCGTTAAGCAGTTATTCATAATGGATTTTAACAGTGGAAGAAAAAAATAGAAATGATTTTGATTTATGGAGAAGCAGGCAGGAATCTTGATGATGCTGTTAATATCTACGCTTAGCGTTTTCCGGATAAAATTCGATCACGTACTTCATTTCACCGTACAGTCAAGCAGTTTACCACAAATGGGAGTGTTCAACCGAAAAAAAGAGTTTGTCGAGCAACAGTCACAGGTGGAAATAATGAAATTAATGTATTAGCAGCAACAGCCGCTAATCCCCATGCAAGCACACGAGAATTATCTAGAGATTTGAGAATATCCCAGAGCAGTGGTTGATTTTTTTTCATTACAGTGCCATCTATTACAAATATGAAAAAATGTTTTACACAAAATCTACCCAAGTTACCCCCTGTTCCCCCTATAAGGAGGAGAGTATGAGAACCAATTTTAGTACTGATTGATTTCCCTCCTTGAATCATTTAATTTTTAATGTAAACATTTTTTCGTAAAATGCATACTAACTGAGATATTTCAAAGTTTCATGTTAATTGACTCACCCTGTATATGTACCAACTACATAAAATATCAAAATTAATTAATTAAATTTTGGTACGACAAATTAATTAATTTGTCGGAAAAAGGCGGTTTTCAAAAAAAATTTAAAAGTTTGGGTTCAGCTTTTCTAATGAGCCCGAAATGATTTATGCAAAAAATGAGAATTGTTTTCAAATTTTTTATAGATTGACTTTATACAGTACTAACAATAATAAAAGAATTATTCTTGATCAGTGCAAGGTATATACAGGGTGTCCTGAAATTAGTGCACCATACTTTAACAGCAGATTGTACGTGCAAAAATAAGAAAAAAAGTCCCTATAAACATAGGTCAAGAAATGCCTCTTAAGGGAGCTACAGCCCCCAAAAGGAAAGCCCCTGAAGATGGTTTTTATTTAATATCTCCAAAACCGTTAAAGATATATAAGTGAAATTTGGGGAATTAATTAAACTTTTTATGACCAATAAGACGTAACAATAACAATTTAAAAATTTTTATGAGGTTTGCGTCAGATTGATAGGAAGTAGGGTTAAAACCACCTTAACTTTTTTGTACGTATCTTTTACCAGAATTTGGTATTAGATTATGAAATTTTAGAGTTTTTCATATAAAAAAGGTCATCTTGTTGAACTTCGATAACATACACCGTTTTCGCATAAAATCGATTTGAAAATTATTTTACATGGCATAAAAATTTACAATTTAATCAGAACCATAGAAATGGACTCGCATGGTCCTTGGAATACGGCTGCCATGTTTAAGAAAAAATAGAATAATTCAAGACAGGTGACAGTTTCATCTAGTAACTGACAGAGTGTTTCTACTTTTTTATTTATATTAGATAAAAACCATCTTCAGGGGCTCCCTTTTCGGGGGCTGTAGCTCCCTTAGGATGCATTTCTCGACCTATATTTATGAGGACTCTTTTCTTATTTTTGCACGTAGAATCGGAACACCCTGTATGTAACGACCTTTTTAAAATCATTCTCATAGGAAAAATCAAGCTTTTTTCCCATGTAACAATCAAAAAGTCCCAAAAATCGTTCAAATATTCCTTGGATTTTTTTCTTAAAATTTTTAGTTTTACATGTTTAAAATTTAATATCTATTTAAACCGATAACTTTTGGTTGTTGTTAAAAATTAAAGCAACTGCTATAAAAAAAGGTCAAACATATAAATAGTTTAAAGTTTAATGCATGATATACCACATAAATGTATGTATTATGGTTTAATGACCCAAAGTTTTATCAAAATCAGAGTTGACATCTTTTTTAGATGGAAAAACGTTATTTTCACAAATTAATTAAGTAAATTTATAATCCCTATTACTATTTCAATAAATTTCTGTAAATTGAAATTTAGAGGCACAATTAAACTAAATAAAGTATTTCGGAAAATCAAGTAGAGCAGAACAAATTCCTTGGTTGACCTAATGGTTTTGGCTGGAGTCCAAAAATAAATGAGAAGAAAATTTTACTTATTTAAGGTCCTTAGGTATACATTTTAAAATAATAATATTCTTTTTAAATGTTAACATTAAAACCATTAAACATATTTTTCTATTCCCACCTTTAAAACGCCCATTATCGTAAATGTTTCCGTGACACTAAGTGACGTTTTAAATACACATTAACAAGTTGTGGCTTTATGGCGTTTTAGTCACGGGTTGAAGTTAGCAACAGGTTTTTAGTTACGGGCTGAAGTTAGTATTAATTTAGTTTAAGTTGTCAAAAGTCATACAATCGTTAAAATAAAGTGCCTTTCTTGTAAAATAATTCTAAATGTGAAAATTATTTTATTATCTCAATACAAAAATACAAAAGTATTAAATAGTTTCTCAACGCCAATATACTAAAATATAATGCTCATAAAACATTTACTTTACTTTCACTGCGAAGAACTGTTCTTAATCCATTTTCAAGGAATACTTTTAGATTTATAACCTTTATAATCTGTGTTTATAACACATAAAAATTTGATATTTGACGGTAACACAGATTTTCCTATTGTTTTATTGATGGCGCTCTATGCAAATCTTTGATTTAAATTATTTTAAGATAATAATTAGTATTTGTCGTAGAAAAAGTATATATACTATATATACTATAGTATGCAAATCGTTTATAAACTTTTCTAGACACTCATTAATTTAAGCACTTGCTTGCAAGCTCGATGGTGTCTAAATTAAATTCGTGTCTAAATTGGCGTTTATTAAACTTGATAATATAGGTACTATTATTTTAAACTGTTAAATATTTATTAATTATTTAGCATTAAAATTATCCTTAATACAGGGTAACGCAATGGGTTTTAATAGCTTTCTGTTTGAATAGAAGTAAAGGGTGCTTAATCAGTGGTTTAAATTGTTCCGTATTTTATGCAGTTTAATAGCCATGGATCAGAAGCCAGTAAATTAATGCAGCTTTTGCTTTATTAAGGCGTATTACCAATTGAATTCTGTTATTATATTGTATGAAATTGTCCTACCGCAAGATTTAGCAGCACGAATACAATTTTGTGCAATGAAGTACATTTTCACTTAGGATATGCAAATTAGTAAAATTTGTGTATTGGGCCAGGCCCGGTTCTGTAAGGGGGAAAATGTGGAAGATGCCGCCCCTATTTTCTTCAGAGTAACATGAGATGAAGTAAAACAATTTATTTATTTTGCTTAGAAAAATTGTATTAGTAAATTAAAAATTAACTTTGCGTGCTTCTTTTTCCGCAAACAGTACAGACAATATTTTCTGACTTAAGTATATGATTAATTATCTTAGCATTTCGGTAAATCCCCGAAAAATGAATTTGTATATTGTTTATTATTTAAACTAACTAACCATACAGCAAAAATAATTTTTTATAATATGTGCATATACACCTATATGGGACCCTGTATTACAGGGCCTGTATTGATAATTATAATTGCCTAGGACGTTAAGCTTAATAATAGTACAGTTTGTAGGTTTGTACGTTGACATTGTTAAATTGATAAAGATATATTTTTATTAAAAAATTATTTACTATTTAATTTTTTCAACAGAACACACACAATACAAAATTATTTGGTTACAATAAGTGTAAAAGTAAATTACTCATGTTGCTATTTTTCTTTTTACGCTATCACTTGATGATACTGTTAAAGAAACATTGTCTATTAATTTGAACAGATGCTTCTAAATTTTAAATTTCTTAGTAACTGATTGTACAACATACTGGTGCGTTTGCCGTTTTTGTCGTCTGCAAAAAAGCGTCAATTTTGAAAATTGAAAGGAGTATCGTCTTCCGTAGTAGTGAAATTTTGGGAAGATTTATTTGTTGTGTCTTATAGTTTTACAATTATAAAGGGTCCAACGTCTTTAATGTTATCAATTGTCAAGAAAACAATTACTACGATTTTCTCCAGTAAAAATTGACTGTCCTAAGATTTCCCAAATGAAACGCGCTTGGCTCGCAGAAAGCCTGTTGCGGGGGTATTATTTATTTATTTTATTATAGGATAATGCCATAGTGTTAAATTGTTTAAATGTCTATTTTGTAAATTATTTATAGTTGTTTCTGGGCTGAAACTTGTATCAGTAATTATTACTGCCTTTCAGTCCTTTTTGCAGAAATGTGCAATTCTGTTTTATTGTAAATCATTGTAAGAATGTGAAAAGCTTTCTATATCTGTAAAATAGTTTAAAATAAGTTTATCAACAAGAAGTTAATCGTAATATTTACTTAGAAATTTCCATATTTTCCTGTAGTTTGAGACTTGTGTTTATCATCGAAATTTTTGTCCATAAAGTGTTAGGCCCAATTTGTGTCCCGGACATTTAACAATCAATTCCCGTGTAATTGTCCGCTGAATCCGTAAATGTCATTAAAAGTTTTTAAAGTAGAGCAGTTTTTGAGCTATAGTCTATTCCATATTATTTGGAAAATTGACTATATCTCAAAAACTGTACTACTTTTATAACTTTTGACGACATTTTCGGATTCAGCGGACAATTTTATATAGAAATTGGTTGCTAAATGTACGAGATGCAAATTGTTGTTGACTAGAATTATTAGTGGCTGCTTTTTCGCTATGACAATTTCAATTAGTCATTTGTGATTAATTCATTTTAAGAGAGTAGGAATTTTGAATGTCCATTGCGTTTTTCAAACGAATTTTAAAAATAAACTTGATAAAAGCATTGGTTTTGCTAGCTTGACGTTTTTTAAATTTGACCATGACATTCAAATTGACACTGACAGATTCGAACAAATTTTCGGTTGGTTTTTATAGGTATTACGAAAAATATAGATTATTGATATAGATTATAGTATAGTATGGATTATTGATATTACATATTATGTCGTTATATACTATTATTTGTAGGTATTGGTAATTTGTAATCTATATCACATTATATTAATATATTTTCAGGTATCCTGTTTTGATTCCATAATTTTTCAATTTACAAAATTTAATTTTTCAGAAAAAAAAACCGAAAAAAACCCACGTACGTATACGTATACGTATATATTTATTAGGGTCATTTCCGCAAAGTCTTTTTTTTTTCGGTGCTCAAGCAAAATATTAATCTACCTATAGAAAAAAAAAATTCACCAAGGTAGAGCTCTTAATATCAATTTTAAGTACTTGCAGTTTAAATTTAAAGTTTTCCCATTTAAAATGCATGTAAAAAAAATGTTTTTTTTTTTCAAATTTCTAATGCTCGCCCGCTTTTTACAATATTGTGAATCGGTTTTATGGACCTTATAGGGAATTTCACGCTCTTCAAAATTGTCTTTGTGTTTTTTTGTGTAACTCGTAGTGGTTCGCCAGTAGGAGTCATCAAAGTTCAATTTTTTGAATGAACATTTTTTTTTTGCAATTTTTTTTAACAATTCGCAAAAAATAGTGAAAAAAAAGAGCTGAATCGTAAAAAATAGTCTTTTAACAAATATTTGATGAATTTACGGCCATTTTTATATCTTAAAACGTAAGTAATTGATAAATATTTACCAATTATGCTATTTAAATTAAACTTTCTTATTATGAAATTTAAACTGCAAGTACTTAAAATTGATATTAAGAGCTCTACCTTGGTGAAAATTTTTTTTCTATAGGTAGATTAATATTTTGCTTGAGCGCCGAGAAAAAAAAAAGTTTTTTGCGGAAATGAATCACCCTAATATTTATACGTATAAGTATACTCGTATAAATATTTAGAGTTACCTATAGGTAACTCTAAGGTACTGTATAACGCAATATTTGTATAATTTGGAATGAGACATGCCTAATAAACGGGGTAAATTGTATTTTGCAAAAGGCGCATAAATAATGTTTATTAAACAATAAAATTTACCCCTTCTGGCATAATTAAACCAACTTAGTTTCTACTTCCATTAACCCCTTTATACCATGTTTGTAATTAATTATAAAGAGTATTAAGAAATTAAATAGGTATACCTTATTTATTATAGTTTCAGATTAACCTTTAGGTTTACATAATATTAATGCAAAATGTAAGTACGTGTATAATAAAAGTCTGTATTAAAAATAATGCAACTTCAAGGTAATTTTCTTTTATGATTCAAAATAATTAAGTTAATGGTTTTTAACGTAGATCGTTATTTTTTAATTATTCTTTTACACGACTTTATGTTTAATACAATTTTTACAATAGCTTTAGTTACGAAAAATAATTAAAAAAGTTTTAACAGTTGCATTTATATGTCCAGTCATTTGAGAATTATTATTACAACACTTTAGAAATTCTATTTTTACTTTTTAAATTAAGTTATTTATTAAAGATATAGCAAAAAAGAAAGCATTTTGTAATTTTTCACTATTAAAAATAAATGGCTTGCAAAAGAAATGGTAAAAAAGGGAAATTAATTATTTTATGAATTATATTTAAAAATATTTCATAAAACCCTTACAAATGCAAAATAATGGAAAGAGTCTCATTAATTTTAATAATACTGAAAATAGCAGTATTTGGTTGCCAGGAATAATTTATATTTTTTTCTACTCCCTCTACGCCCATTATCGTACATGATTCCATGACAATAAGGCCCAGTGGTTCAGGTTTCACTTAGATTTAAACTGAGTTCAAACCATTGTTATAACAATTGTAACTACGCATTTAAGCCTTGATTAACATTTTAAACTGCAAGGGCCTAAGTGATCTTTTAAATAAACATTAAAAAGCTATGGCTTTATGGCGCTTTAGTCACGGGCTGAAGTTAGCAACCGGTTTTTAGTCACGCGCCGAAGTAAGCTTTAAATAAGTTGACAGTTGTCAAATATAATACAATCGTTAAAATAAAGTGCCCTTGGGAAATAATACTAAATGTGAAAATGATTGTATTATTATTAAAAAAAAACCTAGTACCTAAACTAGATTTTTCAAAAAAAGCAATACAAATTTCGGGTGGACTCAACTTTCACAGTGAAAAACTGCTTCTATATCGGATATAAACGGTTGTTAGTCTATTTTCAAGAAATAAATTTTGATTTACACAGAAAAATTTGACCGCCGCGGCGGTAGTACAGATTCCCATTCCTAAGCGAATGGTTACTTTATTATTGTATAGATGTCGCTCTATCCATCTAAGTACAGGGTCCGGCAACCAAATTGAACGGTTTTAAAAATGCTGCTATTGAAATACTCTTGATTTAATATATGTCAAATAGTGACAGACTTGTACCTTATTGCCGAAAGTTTCGTGGCTGCTATGGAAATACTACATATTGATTTAATATATGTCAAATAGTGACAGACTTGTTCCTTATTGCCGAAAGTTTCGTGTACGATGGCAATTAAAAATTGTGTGCAGAAATTGAATCGATTGACTTTATCAATGGGATTTAGCCTCTGGACTGTCTGTATTTTGCATGGATGGAGTTTTAAATCCAGATGTAAGATTCGTCGCAAACTTCGGTCTGAAATGTGTAGAGCAATCGAGTGCCGAACTACAGAACGTCGTGGGCTGCGCTCAAACGCTTCTCTGACTCTTCCAATATTTTTGAGTACGAACTGTACGAGTTCCACCGGCAAATTTTGATTTTACACTGCCTCTTTCATTTCTCTGCGTTTGTTTGAAGGACTGGGTCAGGGTAAACGAATTTACAGCAAAGATCCGTTGATTAACCGGCCAGTTTGACATTGCACACGAAACCTTCGGCAATAAAGTATAAGTCTGTCACTATTTGACATATACCAAATCAATAGTATTTTCCATAGCAGCCTTTTTAAAACCGTTCAGTTCTGATGCCGGACCCTGTACTTGTATGAGTATAAGTATGAGTATAAGAACGTATGGCGGGCCCCATCAGCTACGAATTACACTGATCTTCCAGGGTTATTTTACCCCCTTTCGGTTCTATACTTATCCCGCCACTGCACAGCGTTACGTGTGTTTGGTAGATGCGAATTTTCACCCCGGCAGGTAATCTTCCCTAGGAGGTCGTGAATGACAGAGTCGATGGTAAAGGTCATTCCCGGAATTTTGTCGCCGGGCCGACCATACGCCCGATTTAGGCTAGTGGAGTGTAGGACAAGGAGAGACAATAGTTGGTTTTTGGGAGCCTTAAACTGACCCAAAACTAAGTACAATCCGGAATCCCCCTCAACCAGGGTAATGACCCCATTCAATTGGGGTTCATGAATGAGGCATGGGTTATTAGTACGATACTTGGACATCCTTGCTGGTCTTGTATTTCATCAGGGTCTGTCCGGTCTGCTGGAATTCTGAATCTGCTTCCCGCAGTTGTTTGTTTCACTGGGGTGTTGTTTTTACTTTCCCCACACTCTTAGAAACACTCAAAATTACTTGTTCCAGCGAAAAGGCAGTCGCTAATGGTTAGACAAATTTTACCGAATGCAACAGTCATAATTGGGTTTGTTTACTCACCAAAGCAATCCATAATTATAATTATTTAATTTAACTATTAAATAGTAGAATAACTATTTATTGAAAACGACTATTCGTTGTTTTCTTGTTGTGATAAAAATAGGTTTACGTTTTTTTTCTTATTTAACAATTAAGAAAGTGCATTTATATTTATTTTTACTGCTTTTACCATTTTTTTTATTCTTGAGAAGGTCTCGCAGTTTGTTTATTTAAGCAAATATTAGAAAATGGTTTGATTAATACATAAGATTTATGTGTTTATTAAGTACTACTTGTCACGTCCTATACTACTTGTCACGTCCTATACGCGGCGGGTTACTTTTAAGTCGTACTGCCTGTGTATTCGGTATCTTTAATCTATTTAATGTAGGGGTTCGTTAACCCTGTTCAACTCTTTTATTCTTTATTGTTGATATCTACGGATTTGTCACTTGTGAAGGTATAAACACACCCGTAGGCTCGGTGAATTCTTATTTACGCAAATAGCAAAGTGCAAATATTAAAAAACTTATCTGAATATTGCTTCTTGTTCCCTTCTATGCCGCGAGGTGGTGTTCAGGTGGGTGGTTCCGTGACTCCGGCAGGTGGGGTGGCAGTTCACTTCGCGCTTTTAAACTTTTAGATTACTTTTTTAATGCACTGACTGTATACTTGTTTATAGTTCAGAGCGGAGAAACTATCACGTCTCGACCTTAAGAGCGATGATGAGGTACTGACTTTTAGATAATAAGTACTTGTCGTAGAAAAATTATGCAACACGTTAAAAAAAAATTCTTTGCTCGTTCCTAATTTAAATTCGTGAAATGACGTTTATCAAACTTGAAACATATTATTGCATATTATCTACTCCTCTATTGACAAGCTGTAACTTTATGGCGTTTTATTCACGGGCTGAAGTTGACAACAGTGGCTTTTGGGCTTTTTAGTCACGGGTTGAAGTTAGATTTATTATAAATTGATATAAAGTTAAATAGTTAAAGTTAAAACCGGGTGACAGTAGATATATGTCAAACTTTTAATAAATAAAATTGGCTTTAAATTCAGTATTGTGTTCGTCGCAGATAAAGTATAGTATGTAATTTGTTTACAAACTTCTCTGGGCACTTGTTTTTATTAAATAAAACTTGATACATAATATATATATATGTAGGTACGTTTAAAGATTTTGTTAATTACTTTTTGTGATTAGTTTTGATCACAAAAATATTGTTTGAGTGAGGTTAGGTTGATTAGACAGTTATCAATTAGGTAAAAATCTATACCCAAATGGTCTAAATTATTTTTACAGCTTAGGCTATAATAAAGATAAAAGTAGTTTTTATTTTATGAAATATTTTTTGTAAAATAATAAAACCTTTATTTATTTTGTAAAAAAACTGTTTGCAAAGTAAATTAACTTTATTTAATAAAGTATAC
The DNA here is from genome assembly GCA_921294245.1 of Brassicogethes aeneus. Classification (NCBI taxonomy): domain Eukaryota; kingdom Metazoa; phylum Arthropoda; class Insecta; order Coleoptera; family Nitidulidae; genus Brassicogethes; species Brassicogethes aeneus. The sequence goes on from OV121134.1 coordinate 55,424,921, forward strand.
CTTTTTATAGATAATTTTTTATAGAAAGTGGAGTCGCAAATTGTATGATAAACCGTGGTGTCAATCAGTTTACTTGGGCCATTATTAACAAATACATTTCAAAAGACAAATTTGTATCTTTGATTAAAATATAATTTATTATTAGTTTTAGAAATCTTTTTTATAAACATCTTTGTAGCCATTTAATAGGCAAGTTTTAAAATTAAATAGAAAAAAATTTACAATTAAAAAATAAACAAAACATGGACCTATGCTAATGTAATTTCATTTTAAATTTTTTTAAATGCAAATGCAAAATTAATTTTTAAAATTTTTAACACCAAACAAAATTCTTTTTTTAGTTGGACAGCATTAAATATGTAGGGGTTTTGTTTAAAAATAATAAAATATGCCCTATATAACGTTTTCTTGGGCCATGTTATCTTTGACTCTTTTTAGTATGTAATAGAACTAGTTTATACATTTTTGGTCTTTGGAATGTTTATGATATTTTACGTTGTTTGATATACATATCATTATCATTAACACAGCGAACAAAGAATAACAATAGCAATATAAAAATAAAAAGTAAAAGTTTGGTATTTTTTTTAAGTAAAATAAGTAAAATATTAAATAAAAATGTAAGGCAGTATAGGGGCCAGGGTCAGAAAAAGTATTTTATCACCAATAATGTTAATTATTATTCTTTTTGTTATTATTATTATTATAAAGGTTAATTATTATTATATAATTTTATAAAGAAAAGTGATATCTCTTGGGGGATAATGGTTAACGCTAACGTACGCAAGTTTACCCTGTATCACTTTTGCATTAGCCTACTGTTTTTATATACAAAATTATGAAAATTAACGTAATTCTTAAGCATTTGTTTGGCAGCCACTGGTTTGGTTTCGTCGACGAACGAAGTCCCGATAAGAACCACAGTTAAACAACTTGCCGACTCTACTTAGTCTGTCGACCCAAACCGCTTACACGTTAGGTAGGTCATGGTTTAAACGAATGCAGTGGGTGCTAAACAAATGCCTATGAATTACGTTAATATTAATAAAAGCTAGCTTACTTTAGCGTGAACCTTGTTTGTTATTAATATTTTATAATTTTACAAAAACTCTTTTTAAAAGTTTTATTAACTTAAATTAACGATAAAAAAAAATTATCCAAATAAAAAACAAACTTGATACACAAAATGTTTCTATAAAATCTCTTTGACCATCGTCAGTATGTATCCTAGAGTTTAATTTCATCATTTTTAGAGAAGAAAAAGAAAACAAAAATTATGATGTAAATTAAAAAAAAACATAAAAAACACAGAGGTAAAACCAAGGGAACAAAAACTCGAAAACATACTAGTTACCTAGATAGTGTATTGGGCTGAATCTGACAATAGAGAATGTACCGTGTTCTAGATCGCAGTTACGGCGTCTCGCCTGTTCCCTGGCCAACTTCGCTCTGCGCCGCAAACAGCAAATCACCAGCAGCGCGAGCAGCGGAAATCCGAAAATGCAGGAAATTATGGGCACCACCACAGTCTCCGGAGACACTGAAACAAATTCATCATCTTCAAATTGGATGGGTCATTTTATGTTATACATTATATATTTTTAATTTACGCGTTAAGGTGCGTACTGACTTGCAACAAAACACTCCGAACGATCCAAACGCGCCGCGCGCGCTGCAACAAATTGTGCTAGTGAGAACCTCGCGCCGAACAGAACGGAACGCGCCAAACTTTTTCGGGCGATTGTCGGTAAATCGGATTTGCGCAAAGAGATTTTCGCCGAACGATTAGTTCGCAACTTTGCAGTGAGAACGTGTGTTTGCCGTGTTTGGCCTGTTTGTTTATTTAAATTAATTATTAAAAGTGCAAAGATGGAATGGAGCAGGGAAAAGTGCCTTCAATTAATAGATGAATATTTATTATGGGATGCCAAAAATGGGCTGTATTTTAATAAAAATAGATGACGTCTTGAACACTCTTTTCTTTTTTTCTTCTTCTTATTACTAACTAAAGCACTTATAATTAAAAAAGTACCAGCCGCTATTATTATTAAATCATCTGCATCCATCCTGACGAATAGTAGAGGATCCCAAGTAAGGTCGATCTTCACCCATCTGCTTACCAGATGAAAATTATATTTTATCAAATAAAATATGTTTCTGAACATAAACCAATAGGGTTGCCATAAAAAATATGATCAAGGCTAGCTATAATAAATAAAAAATTAAAAAAAAATAATTAATTTTTTAAATTTCACCGACTTGCTTGCCAAATGAACGAAATTCCAATGGAAAGCATACAACATACAGAATATGTAACAGCTAGGTTGCCTACCTTTTTCTGGTCCCTATTACCTGGTTGCTTTGTACAGGGTGATCCCCTATAATGTCGCCCCCCTTTAACTTTTTTATTTTAAGTGTCCCAAAAAATTTAAAAGTTTGGTTATGTAGGTACTAAAAAATACTTTTTTTCTACGTATAAAGAAAATTGGAAAATTGATCAGTATACAGGGAAAAACAAAAAGTTTATTTTTTTTCAATGGATCACCGTATATATGAATTTATTTTTCGATTCCTTGTAAAATTCTGAGCATAATTTATATAACAAACCATATACCTAAATTCAACCGTTTCTGAAATATTATCATTCGAAATGTCATCATTAAATGTTTTTTTAAACTGTTAGAAATCAAGAAGCCTCAGTATACCAAAATTTTTATTGAAAATAAATTACTATAGTGACATTATGTCAATAAGTGTTGTTAAATAAGTAAAAATGGCGTACTCAGACAGAGAAAAACAAACTATTTCAACTTATTATCTTAAAAATAATTTAAATATTTCAGAAACGGTTGAATTTAGGTATATGGTATGATATATGAAATATGCTTAGAATTTTACAAGGAATCGAAAAATAAATTCATATATAGGGTGATCCATTGAAAAAAATAAACTTTTTGTTTTCCCTGTATACTTATCAATTTTCCAATTTTCTTTATACGTAGAAAAAAAGTATTTTTTAGTTCCTACATAACCACACTTTTAAATTTTTTGGGACACTTAAAATAAAAAAGTTAAAGGGGGGCGACATTATAGGGGATCACCCTGTACAAAGCAACCAGGTAATAGGGACCAGAAAAAGGTAGGCAACCTAGCTGTTACATATTCTGTATGTTGTATGCTTTCCATTGGAATTTCGTTCATTTGGCAAGCAAGTCGGTGAAATTTAAAAAATTAATTTTTTTTTTTTTAATTTTTTATTTATTATAGCTAGCCTTGATCATATTTTTTATGGCAACCCTATTGGTTTATGTTCAGAAACATATTTTATTTGATAAAATATAATTTTCATCTGGTAAGCAGATGGGTGAAGGTCGACCTTACTTGGGATCTTAGACTAGAACACACCAAATGCGGGAACGCGACGAACACAGCAAATGCTCGCGAACGGCACGAACCTTCACAAACATGTTTGTGGCATTCGGCGCAGCGCGCGCGGTGCGTTTGGTTCGTTCGGAGTGTTTTGTTGCAAGTCAGTACGCATCTTTATGTTAAAGTCTTTTCTAAAATTTTACCTTATTCATCTTTTTGCAATTCATTTTGTGAAAATTCGTTTTATTATCAATGGCTATATTAATAGTTATTAATATTATTACCATCCCTCCTTTTTTGCTAGAGATGTTTCCAGGGGGTAGGTGTTGTAAAAAAAATCCCAATCTAAGGTTTACAACCGTGGATCAAATAAATATATCATCAATAGAAAAAATATTTGAAATTAGTGTTATATATAAGGGTTGTTTTCAAAAAACACCCGCCTTTGCTGTCCGTAAGTTTGAATTCCAATAACTTTGTTAAAAATTATCGGATCTTATTGATTTAAAAACCAAGTAATTGCTTTATAGCAATCCATAACATCCTTAGTTAATACAGTAAATAATTTATATATAAAATAATTAATGTTAATATACTTTTTTTTAATTTTACTCATGTCCCAGACATTTTTTCCGTTGCGTTACGTCCGTTGCGTTACCGATAGAAAATTAAAAAAAAAACATATATATGGCAACTTTTTTGGCACTCACATGATCAACAATGATGTTCGGACGTACACATTGCCCAGCTGAATTTATTTATTCAATCAGAAAGAAGATATCGGTTGAAACAGGTGCGTGTAACGCGAATGTAATAATTGTTTGTCCGCTAAGTTACTCAAAAAAATAATAAAAATAAGGTAAGAAAAAATACTATTTTTCATGTTTATGTTTTTTTTAGGGAACTAAAGCTCATTGAGAGTAATTAATGTAATGTCTTATTATTATTTTTTAAATATGGTTTCACAAAACTTTGTCCACTGCGTTACCGAGCAATGGAATTTAGGGTAAAGCAATAGATTTTTTCGACAAAATTTACCGTCGCTTTTATTAAAAGTAGTTTATGATAAACCAATTTAAAATTATTTGTGATTACAACTCATGATATAGATTACATCCAAAGGAAAATTCCACGCAATATACAAGTACTAAAAGGGACGAAAGACCTTCACCAGTCAAAGGGTGTCTATAATTTAGAAATCTAAGTTGTTATTCTGCAAGTGAGCACCACTACAAGGGATTTTGTTTATGCATTACTCTAAAGACGTACCACCCTATATAGTTTCTTTTTTACGTTATCTGATTAAGTCCTTTGTGTACCCCAGTCCGTTGTGATACCAATGTCTATTTCGTTACTTTTTTTAGTTTTTGTTAAAAAAAATCCTTAAAATGATTTTACTATCACTTGGTAATACCTGTTTATAAATTAGAGTTTAACTCACTAATACAGTGACTAAAAGAAAATATTAATGGTATTGTTTTTTTAACAAAGAATCGGAATGGTGTCTTTTAAAAAGTAACTTAACTAACATAAATATTTAAAAAAGGCATACAATTTTTAATAAAAAATAAAATAAAAAATTGGATTGAACTAAGTACATTTTATTTCAAATTATTTTTATAACAACTTTTTTTATTGAATTAAATTTTGGATTTCAAATTGGTAACACAGTGGAGATATATAAAGCTAGCTAAACACATTTTTCTGAAAAAAACGTAAAAAAAAAAATAAAAAGTGCACTGCCTGTCTTAAATGTAAGTAAAAAACTCTAAACATTTAAAAAAATCCAACCAAAAGTCAATTTAAGCAAAAAAAATGTTGATCTTCATTTTCCTGAAAGCGGGTGTTTCTTGAAAATGACCCATATAAAAGATCACTTTACACAAAAGTTTTATCTATTTCTTATTTATTTTTTTTATTTATTTATTTCTTAATGTATAATGTATTCAGGGTGCTTTAATTTATTATTAAATAACTTATAAAATTATTTTATTAAAATATCCTTCAGACCCTACAAGCAAAAACATTGTTTTAGTTGGAAATTTTAATGTAAATTTTTATCAAATGACAAAAACTGTTTTTAACAAACTTACTTCAAACCTTTGGTTTCATACAAATGATATATGAACCCACAAGATTTAATTACTGTATTGATAATGTGTTCATGAATTTTCAAAGGGATTCTAAAGCTTGTATACCTGTTTGTCAGAAAATATATGGGCCAATTATTAAGTATACTATAGTAGTAAGTATACTTATAGTAGTAAGTATACTTATAGTAGTAAGTATACTTATAGTAGCATTATAGTGACGAAAACTGATATTACCACTTTAAATGAGTGGCAATAACGTTTAAATAACTAAATCTACCACGATACAGTTAAAATATATCCATATTATATTAGCATAGTTGTAATCATGTGTTTGCACCATCAGAATATACTTTATAGTTTTATAACTTTTTGGTGTATTAGTCCGGTATCTGAAATGTTATGACCACTTTTGACACCACCTTAAAGTTGTCTAAACTTTAGAGTGGATTATGAATAGTAACTGTAACCAAATCACATCAGTATTACTTTGAAGTGGAAGTATAGTAGTAAAGTGGGTGTATCATTTTTGGTCACGTTTTCGGAACTTTTCCCAAACCTTGAATGTGGCAAAACTTGATTATATAATTGCGGTGGTGATTGCCACGTTCTTGCTACATGCTTAAGTGATTTCCACATTTCGTATAAAATTACCACTTTAAAGTTCCCTTCTTTAAAAGCAGACATGTTTACAAATAATCGCCATTGTAGGGAAATAAATGCGTATACGCATTTATTTCCTATAGTTTTAAACGAATAATTTTGGTTATTACCGCACCATATTTAACACGTTAATACGTTTCAGGTGACCAGAAATAATAAAAAAATTATTTTAGGCCTCTAATTAAATAATTTTAAAATTTTAAAAAGTTTATAGATTTTTTTTATTCTTTTTTATTACCACATATTTAAACAGGGCATGCTTATATTTCAAGCTTTGATACCCATGATTAACAGTAAAATTTAATTCATGTTAATTTTATGTCTGCGGATTATTTTAATTCTAGTTATTATTTGCAAGTTGTACTCTTACAATATTATAATTTAGTGTTAGTTTAATATCCAGTCAGAGAAAGCAAAGATAATAAGATAAATAATATGCTGGAAAGAGACGGGGATAGAAAGTTATGATTAAGTTTTGGCCACTATACCTCCACGTTACTGACACTAAAAAAGTGTTCCCCATTTTAGTTACTTCCACGTAATAGAACCGTTTCTACCACGTGGCAGAGATTTTGGCAATATACTTTCATGGGCGCCCTTATCTGGGGGCAAGAGGGGGCATTTGCCCCCCCCTGGAAAACTCCAACCTAACTAATTTTAACAGCGGAATATTTTGGTAATATTACGATGTTATTAAAAAACATACGGTAAAAAGTCAAGTTGACCTTTTAATGGATATGTTCGAAAAAGATAGACAAGATGCAGATCTGTATTTTCCACAATGTTTAAAAAATGTCAGGAAATAGCAAACGATCTTAATGTTGAAATAAAGTTCTCTTAAAGGTATTCATATCAGTAAAGTCATTACAGCCTAATTAATTCTCATGTTAGTTTTGGCTAGAAAAAAAGACAAGGGGACAAGAAATAAAAGATACTTTAAAGTTCAGGATATTATAGTACCAGAAATCTCTCGAGACACAAGGCATTTATCATTTCAAAGAGGGTAGTTAAATCCGGAAAGAATTTAGATAGGTCGGTCGATTTGGTGGGAAATTTAGGATAGAAAGCCATTTATTCGCAGTTCTGTGTTACTTTCAGATAAGTTTAGCAACAAAAATAATAAAAATAATCCACCAACCTCAAAGCGAATTTTAATGGTTTCGACATAAAACGTGTGATTTGGGTAGAAGAAATAAAAGTAACAAGTTTTTGTTAGTAAAATAGTATTAATCATTTAAGTTAACCTTAAAACAAACTTGGCAACTCTGTGTGTCCAATAAGTTGATATTCTACACAAAGAAAAATTTTCATATTTTTTTTACAGTTCTCTCTCTCTCTCTTAATTTTTCTCCACTATAGTATGTATACATCCGGAGTACCATAAGCCTCTCCCTCAGTAATGGAATTGGTCTAAGCCGTTGTGGCTCTTTTAACCAGTCACAAGTAGATACATGTGAAATTTCAAATCTTGAAACATCCACTACATCATTTGCACAAATCACAAAATTCCTCGCTGAAAGGACAAAGCTTGCGATATTGTCGAGAAATACCGGTATATTTCTATACCGGGAACCCCATTTTATCCTTCCTGGGTCAAAGTCAACTATTTTCAGACTTTTTCATGGAGCGATGTACACAGTTTGTGTAAAAAATGTTTGACTTTTTAATATGAAACATTCATTAAGTTGTTGTGCTATTTTCATTATAAATACCAACTACTATTGAATAAATACATAATAGTATATTAAAGAACTAATGTCATAAGACGTCATTATGTCGCACGCGGACAATTTATAAAACGAGAGATGAAGGAGCGAGTTTTGTAATGGACGAGTGCGACAAAAGGTCTTATGACATGAGTTCTTTATGCTTTTATATATATTATCTATTTTGCAAAAATTCTATAAAAAAATTAATTTTATGGCTTAAATTCAATTTGGTAGAATTTTACTTTAGATAGTTGGTATCACAGTAATTGGTTTGACAGTTAATGCCAAAATCGATTCGCCATGCCGTCCTTAATTTACTTATTTACAAAAAGCGGCTGTTAATATTAAAGAATAAGAAAAGGATTTACTTTGGTGTTAAACAAAATATTATAAATATTAATATTATTAATAAAAATAAAGTCTCCCAGAACGCAAAATAGATAAAAGTTTACTAAAGTGCATTTGATTTGATTTGCTCTTAGTTCAATATAAACTTATTTGAGCAGTGGAGAATCCTGGCAAATTGGATTTTTTGTTATGCATAGAAGAAGAAATATGTGTTTTTATTAAAAAAATATTGATAATAATAATGGAAGGTTTTTTTAAAAAATGTCCCAATTTGATAATTGACTGAATCTACAACTATATTTTTAGTCTTGTAAACAAGTTAATAGGCAAATATTTTAAAATAGAACGATGTAAATAAAACAGTCGTAAACTCTCCATCTATTTTTTTCCACGTTTAATGACCCAAATGTATACAAATAAAAGTGCCAGGACAAAAAATGTTGGAAAACAAATATTAAATTATTTGAAAATGATCGAATCCACTTGGAATGGCACTCAGTAAGTCTTACTAGACCTTTTGGACCTTTTTTAAATATATTTGTGTGTTTTTACAAAAATTATAATAATAAAAAAATGTTTTTATTAAAATAAAATAAAGTCAGTTTTTTTCTATATTAGTTTGAGAGTGAATATTAACATAAATTATTTGTATCAGAGATAAAGAAGATTTGTATTGTGGTGGGACTTTTGGTGTGTAGCATAGTGTCGTAATATAGTTGTTATATTACTTTAATTAATACACTAACGTTTAATATACGCTAAAGAAGTATCGGGTTTTCGCAACGCGCGCGCCATCTGGTGGACTTCGAATGCATTGCGTGAATTTAAGAATTGTCAACAATACATTTAAAGCACAGATTATCATATAAAAAATATGTAGTTTTTTTACAAAAGAGAGGAAGGCAGAAGTCTTACTCGACAAATTTTGTTCAATTGCACAGCTAAATCGCGCACGTTATTTTTGTTTTACGTTGCAAGGAAAAAATTAAAAAACTTTGAATGTACTCGATTTCGATTGATTATTCCTTATATCATTGATTAAGAAACTCAACGCTTAAATGCTTGTATAGTTACGTTAGTGTGTGTATTTTATCAAAGGGATCATTGTGAATTATTGTGTTTTTAATTGAGGAGCTTGGAAGTAAAACGGTTCAAGTGCACTTTTTTAAATAAATGGTCTAAGTGCAGAATATCACACCTAAAGAATATTCTAACTTAGTGGTAAAATTATATAAGTACATTTTACATTCCCTGGCGCCATTTCTTATCGTCTTTAAAAACCTGTCGAAATATTTTAAAATATATCTTTGGTAAAACGATTTAAGTGCACCTTTTACTGCTAAACATAGGCTATTATCTATGCTGCTAAAGCCTTGACAAGTATTTTAAAACATGTCAAGTGATTACGTGTTTTCACAGATATTTTTCAATGTTAGTCCCTACTGACATTGATCTGACGGAATAGAATCGGCCATAGGATGTCGGCCAGCAGACGTCGGATTCTGATAATGAATAATACTTTTTGTTGTAAAACCCAAATTTTAAAAAATAAAGTTTTGTTCTAGTACAGTAATTGCATTTAAATCATTTTACCACTAAATTTTGTCTTACATGCATGACGATTTAAGTACATTTTTGTAAAAAAAAAACAAAAAAGCTAAATTAAAAAATTCCTTTTTCTTTATAATCCTTTTTTGTCTTAAAACAAAACTAAAATATTCACACAGTTTTTTAAACTCTTTTCTAGAATTTTAAAATTCAAGTTAACTTTAAAGCCATTTATCTCAGAACTAACAAAAATGAACTTAAACCCTTATAATGGTATTTTACCAACGCTTTTAATAATGCTAAATGCTGTTTAAATTTAGACGACTTATTTGTTTGACGATTTTTACTGAATTGAAATGTTTACACTTTTCTCGTTAATCACTACTAAAATGTGCATTTTTTGTATCTAATAGGTACAATATTTACAGAGACTGTATGCAATTTATTTCTCCATTCAGATTAACACTGTTTATTGGAAAACCGGTAAAAACTCAACCCAGGATTTCCTCTCGAAATACACCCAACAACACAACAAATCGAGCCATGGTTTTTTTTTAATATTTTTTAACATTTTCCCGCTTTATTCTTAAAAATACTCGTTTGTAACATAAGCGTTTGACAGATTACCTATTAAAAGTTATTCTTTTGTTACGATGATAACAGCCGAGTGGTGGCGCTACTAGCGATACTTCTTTAGCGTATAGTTTATTAAACAACGATATCTAGAGAACACGTTGGCATCTGTCTGTCAAGTATATCTTGTCAACAGTATAACTATGATAATGCCTATTATGATACATAGTACCTATAAGCAGCATTTTAGTCTTGACATATTATTGTTTACGTTGTCAACAGTTGACAACGTAAACATTAATATGTCAGTTATTGTCAAATACATAAAAGTCAACTTTTTGTCGTTAGGTTAAAAGTGCAATAGTTAAGTAGAATGTCAAGCGACGAAGATGAGGAGGAACAGAAAGGAGAGGGTGGAGAGGGAATCGAAATCTACCCTTACGGAGAATACGAAGGCCAACGTGACGACCAATTGGATAGACATGGATTTGGAAGTGCTCTACTCCCCAATGGAGACATATACGAAGGATATTATCTGCATGGTAAAAGACACGGTAAAGGAATGTACTGCTTTAAGAACGGGGCGAGATATACTGGTAACTGGAGGAAAGGACTTAAGCATGCGCAAGGAGTTTTCTTGTATCCCGATGGGTCGAAGTATGATGGTGAGTGGAGAAAAGATTTTAAGCATGGGCATGGTACATACTATTATATAAATGGTGATACTTATGAAGGTGCGTGGTGGAAAGGTTTTAGACATGGTTTGGGCACATATCTCTTTAAAGAGTTTAATGTTACACACCATGGAACGTGGAAAGATGGTCGTATGGAAGGACCAGGCATCTATAACTACCCTTACTATAAATACCACGGCAGTTTTGATAAGAACCTTCCAAAAGGTCCTGGTTGTTTCGTATTTGATGGCAAAATAATGCAACATGGTTTCTATGTGAACGTAAGAGACCCCAAGTTCGATTATGTCGGGGTTGAAGAGTTGGCTTTGGAGCAAACCAAAGAACCGGACGTTGTTGAAGATAGAAGCAATCCAAGAGGTATTGTACCCATATGGAGGGCGAGAAATGTCACTACATTTAGTAAAGATTTGCTTCCACCTGAACCAGTCCCTATACCTGTCAAAGATTCCGAGGAATCATTCATTGATATTATCGATTACCTTCAAAAGCAGTATAAAGAAGATAAGAAGTTTCAAGAAGAGGAGGATCACCACCCCCCTCCTCCTACTTCACCTGTACCACCGGAGTTACTTATTGAAGATTTTAACTTTGATGATATTGCTCCGTCAAATATAAATCCATTACCATAATTATTATTTAAAATTAGTGTTTGATATTGTTAATAAATATTAATTACATTGTACTTTTTGATCAATTTAATCAATCATTATGAATTGGTTTTTGTTTCCATATAAATGTAACGAATCCCTAAAGGTAAAATATATATACGAAACACAATATTTTACATTTTGCGGCCTAATAAATTTATAAGCAGGAAACTACGTGAAAACAAAACTTTATACCACAAATAATGGTCGCAAAGTTAGGTCGGTCGTGTAAATATCCGACCTAAATTTTCACCGACACAATATTATTATTTATTTAAGTTAGTGTGGCGTAACACCATGGTTATATTATAAAAAGTGTATTTTGAATATATCGCTTTTTAAAATAAAATATATGGGTCATTTTCAAGAAACACCCGCTTTCAGGAAAATGAAGATCAAATTTTTTTTGCTTAAATTGACTTTTGGTTGGATTTTTATAAATGTTTAGAGTTTTGTTTACATACATTTAAGACAGGCAGTGCACTTTTTAATTTTTTACGTTTTTTTCAGAAAAATGTGTTTAGGTAGCTTTATATATCTCCACTGTGTTACCAATTTAAAATCCAAAATTTAATTCAATTAAAAAAGTTGTTATAAAAATAATTTGAAATAAAATGTACTTAGTTCACAAACTTTTGACTCCAATTTTTTATTTTATTTTGTATTAAAAATTCTATGCTTTTTTTAAAAATTTATGTTCGTTAAGTTAAATTACTTATTAAAAGAAACCAATCCGATTCTTTGTTAAAAAAACAATACCATTAATATTTTCTTTTAGTCACTGTATCAGTGAGTTAAATTCTAATTTATAAACACGTATTACCAAGTAATAGTGTATAAAAATCATTTTAAGTATTTTTTTTAACAAAAAAAGTACCGAAATAGACATTGGTATCACAACGGACAGGGGTACACAAAGGACTTAATCAGATAACGTAAAAAAGAAACTATAAAGAGTGGTACGATTTTAGAGTAATGCATAAACAAAATCCCTTGTAGTGGTGCTCACTTAGATTTCTAAATTGTAGACACCCTTTTTCTTTGACTATAAGCTGGTGAAGGTCCCTTTTAGTACTTGTATATTGCGTGGAATTTTCCCTTGGATGTAATCTATATCATGAGTTGTAATCACAAATAATTTTAAATTGGTTTGTCATAAACTACTTTTAATAAAAGCGTCGGTAAATATCCACTTTGTTGTTGAAAAATTCTATTGCGTTACCCTAAATTCCATTGCGTTACCATAAGGTAACATAATGGACTCAACGCAGTGGAAAAAGTTTTGTGAAACCATATTTAAAAAATAATAATAAGACATTACAGTCATTAATTACTCTCAATGAGCTTTAGTGCCCTAAAATAAACATAAACATAAAAAATAGTATTTTTTCTTACCTTATTTTTATTATTTTTTTTGAGTAACTTAGCGGAAAAACAATTATTACATTCGGGTTACCCGCACCTGTTTCAACCGATATCTTCTTCCTGATTGAATAAATAAATTCAGCTGGGTAATGTTTACGTCCGAACATCATTTGTTGATCACGTAAGTGCCAAAAAAGTTGCCATATATATGTTTTTTTAATATTCTATCGGTAACGCGACGGACGTAACGCAACGGAAAAAATGTCTGGGACATTTGGGACAATTTAAAAAAAGTAGATTAAAATTAATTATTTTATATATAAATTATTTACTGTATTAACTAAGGATGTTATGGATTGCTATAAAGCAACACAAAGTTCTGGTTATTCAATATTTAAAAAAAACATGCATGTAAGTTTTATAAAAGCTAATGGGACATGCGAAAATGTGTGTTTCACAAGTTTCAAAATTAAAAAAAAAATTATTCTGAAATAACTAAACAAACATTTTCTGAAAGAGTTTACTAAGGGCTTGTTAGGCTTTCACTTGGTTGTTAAATCAGTTTAACTCACTAATACAGTGACTAAAAGAAAATATTAATGGTATTATTTTTTTAACAAAGAATCGGAATGATGTCTTTTAAAAAGTAACTTAACTAACATAAATATTTTAAAAAGGCATAGAATTTTTAATAAAAAATAAAATTGCAGTCAAAAGTTTGTGAACTAAGTACATTTTATTTCAAATTATTTTTATAACAACTTTTTTTATTGAATTAAATTTTGGATTTCAAAGTGGTAACACAGTGGAGACATATAAGGCTAGCTAAACACATTTTTCTGAAAAAAAAACGTAAAAAAAATTAAAAAGTGCACTGCCTGTCTTAAATGTAAGTAAACAAAACCCTAAACATTTATAAAAATCCAACCAAAAGTCAATTTAAGCAAAAAAAAATTTTGATCTTCATTTTCCTGAAAGCGGGTGTTTCTTGAAAATGACCCTTATATTAAAGCACACTTTATTAGGCTAGTTCACTCGATAAGCGCATACCAGGAATATTTTAAGATAAAAACACAAAATGAATTTTTTAGTTAGGCCGCTTTTGCAGTATCAATTATCTTTCGAATTAAGAAAAAATATCAGTGGTTTCTTTTTGGACCCTAAGGACCCATTTTAATATATAACATTAGTTACATAACAACCTGTAGACTTAAAAACTAAATATCAAATATTTTACTGGTATAATATTTAAAAAAAGTAAGTTCATTTTTGATGAAAAAAATCTCATCAATCAGTTTAAACTGAATAGTTTATGCAATGCAAAAGTACTCACCGGTCGGGTAGATAAGGACAACAGGTCTTTTATTATGATGACCCACATGGCCGACTGAAGCCACATTTGACGTACCGTCCGCTTGGCTGGCCATTTTATTAAGCTGTGAGCACCCAGGCTTCTGAAAATGACAAAGGAAATATCCATTATAACACGTGTGTGCTTGCTGGATCTTGGGCTCTTGTGTGTTCCGCTATATCGATATTGATAGTTTTATAAATTGAAATTGTTAAATGGATGTCTTCGATTTTTACTACTCGTGTTATATTACATAAGCGGAATGTGAAATATTAGATGCGCTAAGGCTGTTAAATTTAGGAATTTTAGAAGCTATTTGTTAAAGTATAAAAATTTTAATAAAAACCTTAATTATTATAAATTATTTTTCATTATCAATTTTGCAGGAATAACAGCTTTACACAAAATAGAATAAAATGGAAATATTAATTTTAAAATTTCCAATGGAACACCCTATTTTTTATTTCAGATTCGGATCATTCGATAAAAAATAGGTTTGTCTAATAGTTATTTATCTCATTAGGTTAAGAAGTAAGGCTTTTTGTGATAAGCTCAAGGTTTGAAGGCCGACGCGTAGCGGAGGCCTACAATTGAGCGAAGCACAAAAAGGCACTTCTTGGCCGAATGGTATACAACATTTTATCTTCAAAGCACTTTATATAGGTCAATTTAATTCAACATCAAAGCGGCCTAACCTCACTTTTTTAGAATCTCATTTATTTATTAGCTAAAGATTACATTAAATGTACAACAATTATTATTGCTTTTAGAAGCAGTAATAGTTTGACAATACCTAGCAACATGATTTAAGTAGAAATGGATTTTTGCTATTACATTGAATTCAATTAATTGTTTAATAAATAGGTAGGTATCTAATTTCAATTTGTTTGGATTTTTATTTAAAAAATAGGTAGTTTGGAATGTTTAAGCTGTGTTTAACATTTAATTTCACTAAAAACTTAAAGCAAATTAAAACTTATGGCGGGTTTACGAGTCACTCGCGTGCGTTTGAGGTTTGCGTGCGTTTCCTGGGCCTTTGCGTCAACGCGTTCTTCCTGACGCGACCCCATTTACGAGTTTCAAAGGCGCGCGTTTGCTCACCTTCGAAAGTCAGCTGGTTCCTCAGTGCGTATGTTTTGATTTCGTCAGATGTCTCATACTTTGGGAAAATGGTCCTATTTTTAATTTGTCGAACCGCAATATTAATGAGTTTAGCTCGTCTGCTAATTATGTTTGACACAACACTTCTCCCACGCATGCTACGCGGCTGATGCCATTGGCTCGCCATGTCACGTGATATCGGCTTCAACGCGCGCGATCTTTTTACGGCGTAAAGTTTTTTCCCCGGATAAAAACCAAGACGCGTCAAACTGGCTGAGATTTGGCGCACGCGTCCTTTTAACGCACGCGAGGTCACTTATAAACGATCCCATTGCCCACCATGAGTTAAATCTGTTGCGCGCGTTGGCTAGCTCGCGTAAACGCGACCTCCAAACGCACGCGAGTGACTCGTAAACCCGCCATTAAAGATAATTTAAATTGTAGAAAAAGAATCGTGCGTTTTCTTGGTTGCCTAACCTCATTTTTTGTTTTATTATTTATATTTAATTTTACAATAATTTAATGAAAAATATTAAACATTAACAGTAAAACAAACAAATTAGTGCTTATTATAAATAAATTAAATCAGTTTAGCACGTTAATTTCTTAGAAAAGGATTAATTTGTCAAAACAATACCCCTAGCGAGAAAAAATCGAACTAATTACTTGCCTCATAAAATTTTTTGTCGGCCTAGGCCATAACAAGGTATTTCTTTAGCGAATGTTGACAACAATAAAGTTTAAATTATAGACCGCGTAGAGATAAAACATTTTTTCATATTTGTAATACCTAGATAGCGCTGTAATGAAAAAAAAATCAATTTTGTTCGATTTTTCTTCTGTATACGATTCTGCAATAATTTTTCTATAAAAATATCACTTTTTTTGGTAATAATTATCTTATTAAATTAAATCTGATTTTTTTTAAGTACCCACGATTTTTTAACTAATATTTAAGTTTCCTTTGGTTTAAGTTTTATACATTATTTCATTCGATAATTACACTATGTAACAAAATTTGATTTTTGTTTTGTTTATTGGATTTTTTTGTTAAATTATCAATATTTGTGTGCCAAAAACTATTCTAACTTAATTTAAAGAATTTAGTAATAAGTTTTTATTTTTTAAGGGGTATTTATATAATATAATCAACCCAGTTTTATCAAAAACAAAAAAAAATATTGACAAGAAATGGCAAGAAATTCAATTATTATTTTAACAAAACATACAATCTAGAAAAATATTTTCTTAACATAGATTTTAAATCTTGGCTGAAAAATGAATTTTAATACGACTTTTTAGTTATAAATAATAATTATTATTGAGGTATAAAGAAACTATTTATAGTTTAGCATTATTTAATCAATTTAGTTCGAGGATTAATTTGGAAACTTCCTTTCGGTAAGCAGTTAGTCATAATGGATTTTTTAACAGTGGAAGAAAAAATAGAAATGATTTTGATTTATGGAGAAACAGGCAGGAATTTTGATGATACTGTTAATATCAACGCTCAGTGTTTTCCGGATAAAATTCGATCACGTACTTCATTTAACCGTACAGTCAAGCAGTTTACTACAAACGGGAGTGTTCAACCGAAAAAAAGAGTTCGTCGAGCAACAGTCACAGGTGGAAATAATGAAATTAATGTAATAGCAGCAACGGCCGCTAATCCTCACGCAAGCACACAAGAATTATCTAAAAATAGGGTGTTCCATTGGAAATTTTAAAGTTACCCCCTGTTCCCCCTATAAGGAGGAGAGAGACGGCTTTCTGCAGAATGGGACCAACCCACACCATGATGAAACTGAGAAAAAAGCTATCAAAGATTTTAATAATTTTAAAATTACCTGTTAATTTTATGCCGATTTTGGACTTACGGAGGTTTAAGGGATATAATTTAATAATTTCATCAGGTGGATTTTGTGATGTTATGTGTAAGGGTGACGAAAAAAATGGACTTTTGTTGGTTGGTTCCTTTCTGCAATTTATGAAAACTACTATCTGATGTATGTATGTATTTAAAGAAAAGCGACAATTATTTATTTCCAAACAAAATACAACTGATATTACTATTATAATGGTAATATGAATTAATTTTGATTCTATTTGAAATTCGTCCACATCATCTTCCAACCCCACCTCATCTTGTAAGCTACCAAAGAAATGCATCAAGACTTTATATTTTGAAGAAGCTGGAAATCTTTAAAGACTTTGGTAGTGGGTCTACCAGCCTGCTTTTTTACAAAAAAGATCCAACCCACTTGCAGATATTCTACAGATTCTAATTCTGGATTAGTAATCCACACTATTATTGAATGTTGGTTGGTTCAATGATTAATATATTTCACTACACTTGCATTTTGGCTATGACCTATTTTGCAGATAAATTATACATACTTAATTGGTTCATAGGCTAAATATCTCGATTTTTTTGGTTTTGTGGGTTGGTTCCTTTCTGCAGAAAGGCGTCCAATTGGTCTTCCAACAATGTGTATTGTTAGAATTACCTTAGGTAATTTACCTATGCATTTTAAATACCTACAGGGGATCAACAAAAACAATTTTAAAATATTTAAAAAGTTTATTTTTTAAATAAATACAAAATAAATAGGAACCTAGTTTTTTAAACTTAAAAAAATGGGTGAAAAACTTTGTCTTAAGAAATAAGACAGGTAGGTAAGTTTAAAAATAATATTAAAAACTTAAAGAATTCAATTATCCTAGAGTATACCTAATACTTGTGCATCTAATGAACATATGTAGGTACTTACCTTGAAACGTTTCTAGCAAATGATTGAGGTTAAACTTACTTAAAAAATCGCTTACAAATGCATTTTTACATGTATAACTTCCCATTTTAACACTTACATTGTTTATAATAACTTTACAGTTCACGACGTTTACGCTTATACAAAAATATAACATAGAATAGGAATAATTCCGAATTAAACTGGTAAATAGCAAGAAACTTCAAGAGATACCTCACTTAGCGGCCATTTCGCATGCTAATTGTTGCTTCTTGCGTGGGTGTCGCGTCGGTCGAAGTACGCGTCTTCGTTTTCATACCCGCGATTTAATTCAATTAATCGAACGGATTTTTGCGGCAACATGAATTAAGGCTGGTTTTACAGAGTGCACGATTATAAACGGTAATGATATCGCTAAAGTAATTGATCGATATCGGTATGAGAGAGAAAAGGATAAATTTATCCCACTTATACTGTATTGTTCCTGTGGCTAGATGTTATACAGTTCAACCAAAAATACCCTATTGTTGCCATCACAATATAATGTTTTCAGCAATTCTCTATATTTGTTTTGACTAAATATTTTTTCAACAATATATATTTAGTTAGCGCAGCAATGACATATTTGTAATTCAAAAATACTAATGTCAACAATAACTCTACCAATTTAATATATTTTTTATTAATCCGCATTACCATATATTTAGTTATTGCGACAATAATATATGTAACTAAATATAATTGTTGTCGTTACCAAAGTTATTTCTTTGAGTGTACTATCTGAGATATTTCAAAGTTTCAAGTTAACTGACTCACCCTGTATATATAATTGTATACAATTTTTAAAAGTAGAAAGTAAGATTAAAGCCGTCTGACAGAGTAATCACAGTTTTAAAATATTTACTATGTTGGTATGTATTATTTTTATTTACAAATTTATTATTTTATCAGTTTTTTAAGTGGGTTTCGTTTGAATAGTATGTTTTAGTTTAAATCAATTTAAAAAAAATGTTTTCTTCTACCAACAATTTTTTGAGTTGGGAAATTTTTATCCCAAAGAGTTTTTAGTGCAATGGTAAATTTTATTAAACCGCTGGGATAAATAATTCCCACTTAATTTAGAAAAAGTGGAATTCAATTTTACCGAGTTGTATTATATCGAAAGATACCTACATATTGTGTAAAAAATTATTGTGATTTATGGAAAGGTGCAAAACATGCTTTGCATAATCCGACGTCTCATTTTGTACAAATTATATTACTTCTTGATAAATCATCTCTCGTCTCTGTCAAACATTTTTTTCTCACACATTTTTTTTGATAAACCAAATTTTTAACTCCAACCCTCTTAAATGTAAAAATGACAAGGTCATATTTTATTCCTAATTTGCAGCACCGCCAAATATTTTTTACAATTAATTATATATTAATTAAAAACATTGATTATAATAACAGTATACTGTTATTTTTAAGTTTAAAAACAAAATTTACAAAAAGACCACAATAATTAACTATAAAAACAAACAACATACGTATGCTCTTTTCAAAAAGTGCTTTAATTTGAATTCTTGCATGCAAGATTTCGAGCCATTTCACCATGTTTTTTCGTCTAATAAATCGAAATCAATTTGTTTTTATTGGTGTGTGGAAAAAGGACATTTTAATTTCCAACCGGTACTTAAAATAGAATAAAACTGGAAGGTACAGTTTCAATCTTTTCAATTCGCCAAAGTGATAATTAAGTGAATTTATTTGTACCCTTAGAATCTTTTAAATGTAATGTGTTCGACAAAAGGTTCAGAAATGTTTTAATTTAACATTTTATAGTGGTTTATTTTTCATTTAGCTGTTATTTTGTCATAATGCCTAGGATACTAGATATGTAAATGCATCTATAACAACCAATGCGTAATAAGAGGGCGTAATGGATCCCATTATTTTTTTAAGAGTACACTTTGTCATCAAAAAATGCAAATAAACCAGGATAACTTTAAAGCCTTAGACCCCAATATAATTATAGGAAGCTCTTATTTCAAGTGGAGCTCTTTTCCAATATTTCACATAAACCAAGCTCACAAATATAAATTCAAAATTCTTGATCTTTCCAGTTGTTAAAAGAAGTGATTTTGGAAACGGTATGTTTTTAGGAAATCAGATCAGCAGATCCAGAACCGCATTTCATTTACTAAGGAACAGAAGAGATAAGCTTAAAAATTCTTTATAATCGTCTATTTGTTGCTGTTCGTTTAGGTAATTCTTATCTCAAACTATTAAATAAAGGATTCTAATAACATGCCAACATCAGCTGCGCTATATGTTTTATATAGTTTGATTAATAGTTACGATTTCCAAAAGCGGTTAAATAGTCCAGCTTCTGGACCATTAGAGCCGAACAAACATGAGAAATCTGCCGAAAGTATAAGCTCCATGGCATTAATCCAAACACGTTCACGTTCAAAATTTTTTTCGAAGCTCCAATGTGGAGACCAGTAATACTTGCTGTCGTATAGAATAAAATGCCTTTAATAAACAATTTAACCTAACATTTCTTAGCTGCATCAACGCATGCTTGAGCCTAAGCCTTTCCTGTTTCTTTATCGTAACAAATAATTTTTTATAATCACACAGAAAAATGATTCAGTTTAAATCCGGGTGACAGATTTCAGATGTCAAATGTTTAAAAATAAAATTGAATTTAAATTCTTTTTTGAGTTCCTCATAGATAACACTAGTTTACAAAATCGAAAAAAAATTCCGCCCACCATATCCCATTATAATTTTCCCATGTATTTTGACCCACTAATCACGAAAATCACACTCAAGTTTTTTTTTCATGGAAGCCTTTTTGAAATATGAATTTTCAATTGTTTTTATTAATTTTCGGAGTTGTTTTGACATTTTTGAGTATAATAATTGGGTCAAACAAGCCTTAAATTGAAGGTATTTGAGCCCTCCAAAACTTTCCTTACATACTTTTGATATCGGATAAGTATTTTGGCGCTAGCGATTTTAATAACTTTTATTATTTTATGGCAAAAATTGAGGTCAAAAATTTATATATCGTCCTGGGAAAGGTTTAAATGAAAAAGATAACTCCAGTTTTTTACAA
Source organism: Brassicogethes aeneus (assembly GCA_921294245.1). Classification (NCBI taxonomy): domain Eukaryota; kingdom Metazoa; phylum Arthropoda; class Insecta; order Coleoptera; family Nitidulidae; genus Brassicogethes; species Brassicogethes aeneus. The sequence continues at coordinate 55,446,236 of OV121134.1, forward strand.
AAAAAACAAAATTCAGCTTTTTGACGATTTTTATTTTATTTTGTAATATGTTTAATTTTTAATTAAAACCTAATTAAAGTTCATTATTGTACTAAGTACTTTTCACCAAAAACATCAAACATCAAAATTTAAATTTGACATGACTCCGCAAACGTGAATTCTTTTGTTTCTCCTGTTGGCATAGTGACATTTTACTGCCATTTTTTGATATTTCAACAAGATATTTTTATCATGGTTTTATTTAGTTAATAATAAGTGTAAAATGAGTAAAATAATTAGAGAGTTCGAGTGCGTAAATAACCCGGACAATCTGAGCGACGTAAGTGATGAGCACGGAGAACGTTTTCACCAGCAAAGTAAGGCTACACTGAGAGAAAAAATTTTGTAGAATCATTCAAAACGATAATAATTCAAAGGGATTCAAAAATGTTTTGGCGTCATTAGTGTGTCCCATTAAATTAATAGGTGTATAACAATTGTATAATATACAGTGTATATTATATCTTTTTGAAACAACGTTGAGAAAGGAAGTGAAATAAATAGATTTCTTTTTGTATATATATTTTAAAGAGGGTAGGTACACTTTAAAAGTTTTTAAAAACATTGTTAAACTGTTGGTAAATGAATATAAAACTACAAATTTTTCTATTTGAATCAAATTTACCCGATTATTTAAATTAATATAATCTTATATGCTTTTCATGACATGATATTTCTCTGAGTGTATGGAGCGGCGCGCCGCGGCGGTATCACGGCTTCTGGGATGCAGTCATGATGAGTGATTACATTTGGTCCCTCATACGAGAAACGGAATACGAAAGCAACAAAAAACAAAGAAGGAGACAGAATTTTTTAAAGCTATAACAAAATAAAACTTTCAATATCTTCAATGTTCAATATTCAATATATAATTTAATTTCAATATTTAAGGTTTCAAATAAAACTCAATGTTCAACATTAAATTTTATAATATGTTTGACGCCCACTTTATTTTTTTAGACTCAAATTACAAAAAACAAAGTTTATTTTACAAGATTTAAATTACAAATAAATTATAGCAAACAATCCTTTGTGAACTTGCCCCCCAGTGTGAATCTGTAATCTTCCAAAGTAAATAGAGATTTGATATCGATTACATAAAACCATTGGGAGTATTTCTAAAGAACCGAATTTTATCTATAGAAACAATAAATAACATCGGTAAAAACTCTATAAATTCACAAGTAATAGCTCACAGGCCAAAAATAGATGGAAATTTGAAATAATACAATAAAATATGTTTCAAAAGACAATGTTTTATCGCCAAAAGGTCGAACTTGTAAAATACCATGTAAAATTATTTTTATTATGTTTTGTTTATATACTTTATTAAATGACATTGTACATAATAATATTATGTACAATGTTATTTAATAATATTAAGGTAATGTTAATGTTATTTAATTTTATTATGATAATATTATTATGTTTTGAAGATAATACGAAACATTGAATAAAAAAGTTACTTCAAAAATAAACACTATTTTTTATTAAGAACATATGTTTTTTTTTAATTCTATAGCTTTTTTAATATTACTAATGTTTTATAAGTTTTTAATAAAACATTCTTAAATAGGTCATGTTTAGTTTGTAATATTACAAAATAAGATAAAATAAAATTGTGAAATGCAGAATTTATGGAGTTGATTATATTCGTGTATATTTTATTTTTATATTATACGCGTTTTCAAGCTAGCTAATCAAGCATGATTGAATTTTAATATGTTTAAAATGCACGTTGTTGGAAAAAGTTGATTAAAAATACCTTTATTTTAAATGATTTTTAAAAACTTGTTTCATGTAAATATTCCAGCTCATTTAAATCTTGAATATTTATAATAAATATTTTTGACATTTTCGACAGTTTTTTATAGATTATTATACATTCTAAAATTCTTTTTAAAAAGGAAAATAACGTAACGCAGGTGAATAAAAAAATGGTGAAGATTATAGTAGTCTTCCTTAAAAAAATAATTTTAAAGATGCATCTCACTGCTAAAGTATTCGATTATCTCCTAGGCCGTAAAAATAATTTAGACTAAGGTAAAGTTTTTTACATCCGAGTTTGTAAAAAACCCATTAGGATCACCAGGTCCGCCCGGGCCGTTACCTTTGGGGGCCCTGGGCTAAAGCTGTTTGGGGGCATATACAAATTTGGGTTTTATCAAAAATATTTTTTATATTTATAGATATTAAACACCTTTTAAAATTAATGCACTTACATACAGTTATAATAAAAAAAGGGATTAATTTTTTTCGTAGGAATGAACCACATTACAAACACAAATAAAAAATAAAAAAGGGATTACCTTTATTAACAAATAAATACAATATAATATTTTTAGGTAAACAAAATAACTCTTACTATAGTTATAACGACATGATTTTAACTGGTCACTACCATATTTTCTTATTTCATTGCTACCAACTTTATTAGTTTTGTCAACTCGAAATTCAAATTTAAAATAGGAATATTAGGTACACTAATTAAAAACACAATTTTTTTTAATTCAATAGTCTTAGGAGCCTTTTATTATTATTAAGATTTTCTATTTTTAATTTCAATAACATAGGATTTTTTTAAGTTTGGAATTATATAACGTGTAAATGGGCTGAAATGAACAAAACATATTTTTATAGAAAATTAAACGCTCAACAAATAAGGTTTTATATTATTTAAAAATAAAAATACTCGTTGAAAAGTTATTTAACTACAATCTTAATATATAGTAAATTTTAAGTTTTTCTTAACCATCGGACTTATTACAATAGGACCTTTTTTGTAGATCATTTTCTATAAAAATATTAAATTAATTTTGTTTTAAATTACAAATTAATTTTTTGAAATTGATATTTTAACCAAAACATTGATCGGTTTAACCGATTCGGCTATACTCGTAGTTGAGTTGTACTTGCATTAGTTAAAAATTGAACTTAAGTCAAAAAATTAAAAAAATTTAGTTCTTATTCTTGCAGTACCCCGACTATATTTTTATTGTAAATATAATGATCCTAAAAAATTCCTCTTAATAACGTCTGTATGGGCGTTTCTCTGTAAACTGGGCAACTCATTGTCTCAAGCTAATATTATTTAGAAAAATAACAGATCATAAATATTTCGTAGATAACTTCAAAAGATAATAACCTAATCTACCTATGCTCGACGTTCAAAATCCAATAAAATAAACTTTAATGTATCAAAATCGTTTTTGTAGTCCTTAAAAACCAGTCCCCTGACGTGTCACCAAAGCAAAATGGTCACTTCAGACTAAATTAATTAAAGACAGTAACTATTGGAATCAACCTAATTGTTTAAATATTCAACCAATATTGTTTGTTTGTTACTGTGACTTATTTATTTTTTATAATTATTATTTTTTAATTCTAAAAAAGTCATCTAAACTTTGTCTCCGGATTTTATAAACAGTCCCCAGTATAGATTTTTCAGAAAATGCTCAATGTTTTCCAAAGTAAAATGAATATTTTTGGTTCATCTGCCGTATACCAATAAATAGACCGATATGTATTCCTCGAATGACATTTATTAAATACAACAAAAATATAACAAAAAAACTTGCCTAGACAATTTCATACTTCAAGTTGCCCAGTTTACAGAGAAACGCCCATATGCATCTTAAAGTCTTCTTAAAGATATCGTTTATGACAAAAGCGGCATAATGATTAAAAGTCTTGTACCAATACTTAAAAGACATCTTAGAAACATCATAATCAGATATATTTTAAACATTCCTTAAAAAAGTTTCATAATGTCATATAATGTGCGATATGTGTGTCTAGGAATTAGAAAAAGCTTTAATAATAACATTAACTATTATTTTAATGAATTTATTCATTGGGCTTCATCTGCCAATCCATCGATGGGAACATTGTTAATGTAAGTAATTTACTAAATATGGTAAATACATATAGGGTTATATTAAAATAATGTGTAAAAATAAATTTATAATTTTTAAATTCAAGGCCCTGTATCCCAGTAAAAAGTATAGCTAAGTATCGTATGACCAATTATTGATGAAACTTTTTTCAAAAAGTAAAAAATTTACTTAATTTTCGTTTAAAATATACGTAAAAATCGGCAATTTAAACCCAAAAAAATAAAAATTATTTTTAGTTTTAAAAATAAAAAAGCTAAACAAATATTTATTTTTATTTACAAACAAATTCAGTTCAGGTAAACATTTAAAAAATAGGTCAAAAGGTTACATATCTACATAAATATCATTTTAAAATACTTTATACTGTTTTAATTCATTTAAGTTTAATTTAAACAGGAAAACCAAATTTTTAAAGTGATTTTTTTACATTTTATACCGATTTATATTTATATATTTTGTATTTATATATCTCTATATAAACTGCTCGTCATAAAAAACGACGCCCCTAGTTTTTTGGAAAATATTTGAAAGCTCGTTATTTGAAAATTACTGAATCGATTTTGAAAATCTTTGGATATTCTGAATAGCTGATTCTATTACTCTTATGTCTAATATTTGCACATAGCATTATACTACAGGGTGTTAAACGAAGATGTATTTTTTCCGAAATCTCAAGTTATTCCCATTCATAGGGCAGTTAGGTAATTCCTCGGAACGTTTTCAAGATTTTGTGGATATCGTTGCTTACTACGATTATATGCCAATTTTTCGAAAATTGTCGTTTTTCCCTAGTTTAGTACAAAAATGAGCAATGAAATTTTGAAAAAAAAACATCTCTTTTTTTAACACCCTGTACATACTATCATGCTATGTGCACACTATCGTACACGGAGAGAAAAATTTTGCTAAAATAACTATCCAAAGTATTGTAAAATGACGTATCGTGAATTTAGTCAACTGTTTTATTAAACTGAGGATTTGTATGGCTAAATTAGCTATACAGATCCTCAGTTTAATAAAACAGTTGACTAAATTCACGATACGTCATTTAACAATACTTTGGATGGTTATTTTGGCAAAATTTTTCTCTCCGTGTATTCCCAAAATTAGACATAATATGTATATTATGTATATGTCTTATAAGAGGCAAAGAATCAACTATTGCTCATTTTTTGGACTAAAATGGAGAATAACGACAATTTTAGAAAAATTGTCATATAATCGTAGTTAGCCAAGATATCCACAAGATCTCGAAAACGTCCCGAGGGATTACCTAACTGTTATTAGGGAGGGGTATTACCACTATCAAGCTCAACTGCCCTGTAAATGGAAATTTGAAATTTTGGAAAAAAAACATCTCTTTTTTTAACACCCTGTAGTATAATGCTATTTGCACAATATCGTATTCCCAAAATTAGACGTAAGTCAAAGAATCCACTATTGCTCATTTTTTGGACTAAACTGGGGAATAACAACAATGTTCGTAAAATTGGCATATATATATATTATTATTATTTGTAGTTAGCCAAGATATCTACAAAATATCGAAAACGTTCCGAGTGATTACCTAACTTATATTAGGAAGGGGTATTACGACTGTCAATTTCAACTGCCCTATAAATGGGAATAACTTGAAATTTCGGAAAAAATTACATCTCTTCGTTTAACACCCTGTAGTATAATTGTATGTGCAAAATATCGTATTCCCAAAATTAGACATAGAAGCCAAAGAATCAACTATTCAGAATATCCAAAGATTTTCAAAATCGATTCAGTAATTTTCCAATAACGAGCTTTCAAATATTTTCCAAAAAACTATAGTTGCACCTATAGGTACGTCGTTTTTTATGACGAGTATGAGTACAACTCTGTATTTGCAGGATAAGTGATTTTAAGAAAAACATGAAAAACCGCTCATAGGCAGTGCAGTAATGTACTTAAATAGGATAAAATATATATTTTTAAAAATTTGAGTACATTAGATGCAAAACTCGGTTTTTGCACATTTTTAAAAATATATATATATTTTTAAAAATATATATATTTTATGCTATTTATGTACATTACTGCACTGCCTACAGCATACCTAAGTAAACCAGATGTATAAGTTCGTATTTGTAGAATAAAATACATTTAAAAACTTAACGCAGATGCAAAACTGGGTATTTGTTTCTTCCTGTCGGATGCAAAACTCGGTATTTGCTGTTCACAAATCACGTCGCTAGTATACGCATTATGTGACGACATAACAATTACCTGATTAATTGTTATTTTTTGGTATTTGCATTGTTGCATTGTTGCATTTTTTGGTATTTGCATTTTTATTTTTTGGTATTTGCACTTTTCACTTGCAAAACTTGGTCTTTGAATGAGGAAGATGCAAAACTATGTTTTTAAATCTTTTGATTACAATTATTTACTAAAATACCTAATTTTAAAGGATTTTTTTTTACTTTTTTGAATAAAAATGATGCAAAAGCACGTCTATAGAATTTTTGCCTTTATTTTAAATGATCTTATGAGCGGTTTTTCATGTTTTTCTCAAAATCACTTATCCTGCAAATACAGAGTTGTGCATCTAATGTACTCATATATGGGGCAAAATTTGCCAAGTGTACCAGGTGAAAAAATTTTTGTCACCGATTTTGTTTAAACTTTACTTATTTGTTGTTCTTGTAACGAAGAATCATGGTATAAAATTTTTTTGCTCTAGGATTGTTCATTCAAGAGTTATTGATTATTGAAATTTATCGATTTTTTTAGTTTTTGGTGAAATCGCTTTTTATTTAAAAATTCATAACTTCTGTTCATCTCTTTATTAAATATTTCAATTTAACCTTCTAAATGATTTTTTCCGTACTTTTCAATGGGCTATACCGTTTTTGCAAAAAAATAAAAATTGCAATTTTTTTTGAAATTTTGCAAAATTTTGCATTTTTTAAAACAATGTGTATTTTTTAATTTTTTTTAAAATAGCATAAAATCCAAGTTTATTATGTTACCTTTGAATAAAAAAAAATTTAGAGTGGGCCCGACATGTAGAAGGGAAGTTTTTCATATTTGAATGCCGCACGGTCTAGCTACTACACTGCCGTATGCGTTTATACCTAGTGGATGCGAGTAAACGAATACAAAATGATAATTTAAAATGTAAAATTATGTTTAAGTAGTCAATGATATATTTTAAATATTTACACTGCCGCACGAATAGTTTTTTAACTGTATTTTTTTGCACAAATTGTTTAAGTATTGGTCTACATCACAGACCTACATAGATTTCGCAAGGAGGATCTATGATATTAAATAAAAAATTTATTGTTATAACCGTAACGGCTTGCCTATAAGCTGAATGGCGCCTTTACGGTTATAACAATACATTTTTTATCATCGACCCTCCTTGCGAAATCTATGTAGACTAGGGTGGAGTGAATTTTATTAAATTTAATAATTGATTTTTCCTATATTATTAATTGTTGACTAAAGGCGTAAAATGAATAATATCGAAAAAATATTCCAATTTTTCAATATCTTGAGGTGGCGCATCAGTCTCGAAGTTTTGAAAATTCTAAAAAAATATTACTTTAATCAAAGTAATAAAAATAGCATTATTTATAAATAAAAAATTTATTTTAGTAAAATTAACGTGAAACGTAAACATATTTAATAGTAAATCATATGCTTTAAGTAACTTCAGGAGTGTTTATTGGTAGAAATGAGATCTTCTTTTTCGCGAAAATACTGACATTTGGTATAAAAATTTGGTAATTATTTTCTGACTTTAATTCTTGTTCTGATGAAACCATCTCTTGCTTCCGATCCACAAACCGAGTCTGAAGATTCAGTATACTGGTTATAACCAGTTTTACACAGCGTTCCACTGCTTGGGTGTCACGACACGGAAATTTTTGGAAGTATAGGAAATGGTCACCCGAAGAAATCATATCGGTAATTTCTGTCATAGTATTTCATAGTCATAGGTGGTTCAGTTACCTTTTCTGTCGCCCAGTGAATTAACTGGTACAAACGTAATACTTCAGTATTTAGTCGTGGAAGCTTTAATTCCCGTAATCTCGAACATTTTGATTCTTTTCTCGCCTTTAATATTTTAGGCAATGCTAGTTCTCTGATCGATATATATATTGTAGGTAACATAGCAAGTAATAGGTTTTCGGGATAAATATTTCGCTGAATATTCTTTATAACTATAGTTATAAGGCCTTCAAGTTTTTCTGGAGATGTAATGCTCTTTTAGTCATATTAAATATGTGAATAGGACCATGTTTGCACGTAGGCTTGGTGTTGATGTAAAACCACGTTGGGGCATACACTTTCATGATAAAAGTAGCCAATTCTTTTAGGTTTTCCGATGGATTTGCTGTCCCCCCATATAAACGAATAATCCTATTAGCCCACGTCAGCCATATGGAATGTGCTAGCTTGCCTGGATCTTTGTAAGCTATAGCTAATATTTATCCCGAAAACCTATTACTTGCTATGTTACCTACAATATATCCATCGATCAGAGAACTAGCATTGCCGAAAATATTAAAGGCGAGAAAAGAATCAAAATGTTCGAGATTACGGGAATTAAAGCTTCCACAACTAAATACTGAAGCATTACGTTTGTACCAGTTAATTCACTGGGCGACAAAAAAGGTGACTGAACCACCTATGACTATGAAATACGATGACAGAAATTAACGATATGATTTCTTCGGTTGACCATTTCCTATACTTCCAAAAATTTCAGTGTCACACCCAAGCAGTGGAACGCTGTGTAAAACTGGTTATAACCAGTATACTGAATCTTCAGTCTCGGTTTGTGGATCGGAAGCAAGAAATGGTTTCATCAGAACAAGAATTAACGTCAGAAAATAATTACCAAATTTTGATACCAAATGTCAGTATTTTCGCGAAAAAGAAGATCTCATTTCTACCAATAAACACTCCTGAAGTTACTTAAAGCATATGATTTACTATTAAATATGTTTACGTTTCACGTTAATTTTACTAAAAGAAACTTTTTATTTATAAATAATGCTATTTTTATTACTTTGATTAAAGTAATATTTTTTTAGAATTTTCAAAACTTCGAGACAGATGCGCCACCTCAAGATATTAAAAAATTGGAATATTTTTTCGATATTTATTTATTTTACGCCTTTAGTCAACAATTAATAATATAGGAAAAATCAATTAATAAATTTAAAAAAATTCACTCCACCCTAATGTAGACCCATGTTTAAACAATTTGTGCAAAAAAAATACAGTTTATATACAAAAGTGCTCTTTTAGTTCCACCCTTACTTCGTAAGAAGTCCCATAAGCCAACTGAATGGCTTGTGCGGGTTAGGGGTAGGAACGGACCGCGGGCTTAAAGTCCCCTCCGAAGGACTAATACACAATAAAAAAAACTATATCGTTAAAATACATCATTGACTACTGAAACATAATTTTACATTTTAAATTATCATTTTGTATTCGTTTACTCGCATCTACTAGGTATAAACGCATACGGCAGTGTAGACCGTGCGGCATTCAAATATGAAAAACTTCCCTTCTACATGTCGGGCCCACTCTAAATTTTTTTTTTATTCAAAGGTTACATAATAAACTTGTATTTTATGCTATTTAAAAAAAAATAAAAAATACACATTGTTTCAAAAAATGCAAAATTTTGCAAAATTTCAAAAAAAATTGCAATTTTTATTTTTTTGCAAAAACGGTATAGCCCATTGAAAAGTACGGAAAAAATCATTTAAGGTGGTTAAATTGAAATATTTAATAAAGAGATAAACAGAAGTTATGAATTTTTAAATAAAAAGCGATTTCACCAAAAAGTAATAAATCGATAAATTTCAATAATCCATAACTCTTGAATGAACAATCCTAGAGCAAAAAAATTTTATGCTATGATTCTTCGTTATAAGAACAACAAATAAGTAAAGTTTAAACAAAATCGGTGACAAAAATTTTTTCACCTGGTACACTTGGCAAATTTTGCCCCATATATATATATATATATATGTGTTGTATTTTTAAAGTGCATGCTTAAGTTACTAAAACCCTTTAATAGACGTTCTAAATGTCAAACTGACAAAGTTTTATTTTTTGAAATGTGTATTACATTATTTTGTCTATTATTTATAACATTTACAATAAGTGATGTATTTTCACAAGACCTCTTACATGGTGAATGCAAAAATCCAGACTATGTTCCAAAAGATTCCTTCCAGTTAGCTTTCGAAGAAAAACGTGATCTAAACCCGTTCGTTTTCACCAATAATTTGGTACCGGAAGCTCTGAAATTAGATCTTAAATCAGAAGATACCCCTTCGGCTAACGATGACAATGTTAAAGTAGCAGTAGGTAGAAATTTCTACGATATGGTGGTAAACAATGGTAAGGACACCATAGTCGCCTTGTACGCCCCCTGGTGCAAGTACTGTCAAGCCTTGTTGCCTCAATTCGATAACCTAGCAGATATGCTGAAGAATGAAAACGTAGCAGTGGTAAAAATGGACGCATCCAAAAACGAAGTACCTGCTAATTATGATGTGCCGAGTTACCCTACCATTTACTGGGCGTCTAGGGATAGTAAATATTTTCCAAAAAAGTACGAAGGTCCCAGAACTGCGCAGGCAATGTTAAAATTTATCGCGCTACATTCAACCCACGAACTTAAAACTTACGATAGACGGGGTAGTCTTAAGTCCATGTCAATTTATAATGTTGGTTCCCAAAATATTGATAAAATTGTTAGTAATAAAGTAATTTAGCAAAACAGTCATATTATTAATTCATTAAATTTACACATTAGCGACTTTTCCGAAAAACGGATTGGGGGTTGCCAAAAGCAATCGGCGCAGGGTAAAAAAGTTGTATAATTATCACGTAATTAATAAAAGGGGCTGATAATTGAAGTGACTTACAGTGATTTTCTGTGAAAAAGAGCATGTAGCGAGTCAAAAACACGTATTTAATAGACGTAGAATTTGAAAGTGAAGTGAAAAAGCTTGAATTATGAAAAACAACGTCATAAATTGCGGAAAATGCAATTTTTAAAATCAGGTAATTTGAGGTTATGCAGGTTCACAATCCAGCCTGCCCATAGATATTATACCTCTATTGCTCAATGGGACGGGGGGGGGGGTCAATGGGGCGGGGTCGGTTTGGTTGGGTTGTTAAGTTTGGGTTGGTTTCGCTCACCTTTGCCCATTTTAGTGTACCTGCATAACCAAGATGACAGCTAATCTTCATAACCTCAAATTACCTGATTTTAAAAATTGCATTTTCCTCAATTCATGACGTTGTTTTTCATAATTCACGCTTTTTCACTATTCAAATTCTACGTCTATTAGATACGTGTTTTTGGCTAGCTGCATGTTCTTTTTCACAGAAAATCACGGTAAGTCACTTCAATTATCAGCCCCTTTTTTTATTAAATACGCGATAATTATACAACTTTTTCACCCTGCGCCGATTGTTTATGCACTTTTACATCCCTCCACACCTATTTTTGGCATTTTGGCAACTTTCCTGCCGTTTTTCGGAAAAGTCGCTAAAGTGAAAATTTACCATTTTTTCTCTGTGATGCTTGTAGATACTTAATAAAGGTGAATGCAAAAATCCGTATTATATTCCAAAAGATGCAACAAAAAAGATATCTGAACTCCAATAAATTTGTATCAAAAACCGTTAATAAATTAAACCACAAATCAGAAGTCGCTTTATTGGAACACAATGGTTATACTTAGGTAAGGTCGCACATACAATTACTTTTTATGATAAGGTAATGAACAATGACAAGGACACCATAGTCGCCTTATGCCATTTTGAGACTCTTGCGAAAATGCTGAAAAACATTTCGATGGTCAAGATGGACGCCACAAAAAACAAGGCACCAGCTAATTACGATGTACCAAGTTTTCCAACCATTTACTGGGCTTCCAAAGATCAGAAATATTCACCGATAAAGTACGATGGTCCTACAACTGTAGAGAGAAGTATTTTTAATGCTTTCCAAAATTTTATTAAAATCAAATTTTATTAAAATAAAACCAAATTTTATTTGCAAAAACGATCTTATTATGTTTTAAAAATGACTACTTTAATAGTTATTAATGGCTGCGTTTTCACTTGGAATACCATGGTATCCCAAAAATTAAAAAATAGAACAGTTTTTGAGATATAGTCAATTTTCCATTTAATATAAAATTGACTATATTCCAAAAACTGCTCCACTTTCGTAATTTTTGACGGTATTTTAGGATTCAGGGGACAATTTTACATAATAGTTGGCTGTTAAATTTTTATTTAAAATTGTCCCCTGAATCCGAAAATACCGTGTAAAATTATGAATTTGGAGAAGTTTTTGAGATATAGTCAATTCCATATTAAATGGAAAATTGACTATATCTCAAAAACTTTTTTAACTTTTCACGACATTTTCGGATTCAGGGGACAATTTTACATAAGAATTGGCTGTTAAGTTTTAGGATAACATGGTATTCCATGGTTAACCATGGTACAAGTGAAAAAGCAGCCACTAATAATTATTAAATTAATCATTTTTGACTAATTAATTTTTAGAGTTAAAATATTATTAAGAAAATGTATAGACATATATAACTTATGCAGTGGCGCCCCGATTATAAATCCGCTTGACAATCGACAGACCCGAGTTCAAACCCTGGATGGATCAAAACTTTTTTAAATTTAAATCTACTAATTTTACTATTTTATTCAGTTGAATTTTAGTAATTATTAGTGACTGCTTTTTTGTTACGACAATTAGTCAAATATGAGTATGAGTATGAGTATGAGTATAAGAGACGTATAACCAGCCCCATTTCCTCTTGACTCTCGAACCCCGTACAGGCCTATGTTTACTTACGCCGATTTTTGTTCTTCCCCAGCAACTGCACGGCTTCACCCGTGTTTGCTGGGTGCGAATGTCCATTGCGTTCCGTTCTGTCCCCTATTTGGGGCTCGAGAGCGAGAGGCGAATAGTTATAATAGCCATTCCCGGGTTCGCCGAGCCTATGCTATACGCTCAGTGGGGTATGGAGGAGGGACGGGAGGGTGTTGGTTTTTGGGGGACAATTACGCCGACTTAAAACTAAGTACGACGCGAAATCCCCCTAGACCAGTCGATTAGTATTACTCCAAACATTTGGAGTTGAGGAGTTGTTATTTCGCTGCAGGGGTGTAGTCTCCTAGTCGAGGTCTTTGACTTGTTCGTTATTGTCACCGTCCGTGTCCTGGTCAGATAGTTCCTGCCCTTGGTAAAGTGTGTCAGTTGTTTTTAATAGTTTTTGTCCCAAGCACGTTTTGTGGCAGAGTTCCGTCTTTGTTTATCAAATTCCAAAGCATTGCATTTATTCACTAGTCAAACAAATCACAAGCGCGATTATTCTGTTGTCTAATGTTTACGAATCTCGAGTTTGGCTATTAGGCCCTTTTTTTTAATGTGTTAGAATTATGTGATCAATGTTAGTTTACTCTGTCAGTCCAGTGTTTATTTTCGGTCTCGATTGGGACCGCCTTACGCATTTGCTGTTGACAGACTTATTGCCCCACACTGCGTGCCCTTCATAGGTTTTAAAGATATCCCAATAAACACTTTAACGATACCTATCACCATTAACATTGCCCGTGTAAGAATTTTTAACACTTTTTAATACAATTTTGCAATGATAGTAATTAAAAACAAAACAATTGTTTAAAGAGTAAAATATGATCTTAACATAATCATATTTTAAAGTTATTTTAACATTTCAAGTAAAATAATGTTATGTTTAATAAAATGAATACGGGCAATGTTAATGGTGACAAATACTTTTTTTTCAAATTTAATTTAAAACTAGCTTAATACAAAATAAATAGCCGGCCCTGTGGTGCATCGCATTAAAATCTGAAACGGCCCCGGTATCAGGCGTGTAACGTATGCTTCAATAGATGGTTTATTTACGTTGTGTTATTGCGTGGGCGCTTTGTTTATTTACCTTCCTTTAAGCTTTGCCTTGTTGCTGAGTTGCAAGTCGCGTATATTATACAATATATATAATACAATAATATAATATTGCAGCGTTCCTGCTTGATTCCTTTTCGCACACTTACGCTGTTTTCGGCAATGGTTAATTGTTGCCAGTTTTTTTTTTTTACAGATTTGCGTATTAGGTCATGCAATAATACTTATCAGAGTCGGCTGGTGATGGTGATGGTGATGATCCCTTTCGCTCTTTGTTAGACTTGTTTTTTTCTTTAAATAGGTGATTCCTTGACCTGTCCCCTGTCACTTTATTACTTCGTGTCCGCACGAACCTCACTCCTATGTTCACCGTTGAGAGATTGCCTTTTGAGGAATTATTTAATGTTTCTATTAACCCCTCGGAGAACAGGTACCCTGATTTCACCTGTACCGTTATGTATACATACTATAGTCATCTAAATAGTAGCACTGTTTCGCACCGTACTTTACTCGACTACACTGTATATAATAGTTATGTTTCTTTAAGAATTTTATTGTGGATCGGCACCGAGCGCTCGAACATCCGCTCGCTTCGCTGGTATCGACAGTGACGACAATTAGTCAAATATGACTAATTTATTTTTATTTATTTTTTGCCTCTTCGCCTAAAACTAATATAAAAACAGTATTTTATTATCGTAAGATGGCTAACTTAGTTTATATGAATGTAATACAATATTTTACCCTTTGTCAATCAAAAATTGTTGAAAGCAAAAAAGCTTAGGATAATTTTCTTGACAACTGGCGGTAATATAGTACAGTCATCTTAGTCAAAAAAAGGGATCAACCTCGGAATCTAACGGAATAAGCTGAATTTTTGTTACAACCTTTATTTTAGCATTATAAATGTTGTCTCAAAAGTTCAAGGTCAAAGGTCGCAAAAATCAGTTTTTTAAGAATATCTCGTTTTCTCTGCCTCCTATCGTATTTGCATCTATTATAAAAGTTGTAGAGAATAAAATTCTCTACAAATTTTGTTCTCAAAATTTTTTTATACGTCGAACCGTTTTTGAGATAGAGGGCGCAGAGTGTGGAGCGCTCAGCCATACGTACCTTTAGCGCAAGGTAAATCGTGAATCCCAATCTATTATACCGTTTTTTAATTAATTTTATAATAAATATTACTAAGAAAAAATGTAATACCTTATACTATTTATATTTCTTTTAAATCAAATATATTTTATCTTCATATATATCTTATATTTTAATTCAATTTTAATGAAGGATAATTGGATCGGAGTAGGAAAAAATGTTTTTATTTATATCAATATTATTATTATTATTAGTATTAATCTTTATCTTCTTCATCCTCGTCTTCTTCAGGTTGGCCAGCAATTTCAGAGAATGTCATCATCACTCTCCTCGTTATCATTGACATTAATTGTCATATCTTCAAAAACTTACTTATAACGCGTTTGTACTGCAGATTTTTTTGGCTTTTTTGCCTCATCTGCGACTTCACCACAAAATAAGCACAATATTTTAAAATCAAACACATCATTCCCTTTTTTACGAGGTACAGTTGATGACGTTGAAGGTCCAGTCTCTTCAAGGCGACGTTTTGCTGCTGCAATTTTACTATATTACGCTATAGCGTACAATTTTCGACACTCATTATGAACGTTCACAGAAGTCAAAGTCAAAGACTTAAAAAACATTGAAAAACCGAAAAACTACACGAAGAAAGTTCTAAAAAAATGGATGTGCAATAACACAAATAAACTCCTAAAGCTTAATTTTATAGACAAAGATGACTTATTAAATTAAAGTTGCTAGAATTGTAATATGTATAGTAATATACTGGATCTGAATTAATCTTTATTTTTCGTTATAAGTTGTTAGAATTGTGAATAAAAACTAATAAAGTAGTTTAGTATTTAGTTTAGTTAACTAGGTCTGCGCAGAGCTTAGTAAACCTCCAGCAGATTTTATGTATGCCTGCATCATTATATGTACCCCACCTAGTTCAATAAATAAATTTTGAAAAATTACACGTACATTTTACATTTTTCACTTTTTTAAGGTACTGTTAGGTACTTTTGTGACAAAATAGTTTTATGTTGCCCATTATTGAAATATAAATAGCAATCCTTATGATATTAATTTTTTATGACATTGTTGAGTCTATGATTGCATTGTCAAGGAAGAACGAAATTGAACCTTTAATATTCATTTTAGAGTGGAATTGATTTGAGCAAATAATGGAAACTTCAATATTTAAATAAGCTGTGTAAACCACAACCAGGTAAAATTATTTAATATTTGATAACCTGCTTAGAATAATTGATTAACCTCCAAAAACTAAATGTACAGTAGGAAATTTAAAATTCATGACAATGAATTGCTTAAAACATTAATAATATACTATGTTGCCTTACTTTGTGGGTCTCAAATCTATTTATTGCTAAGATAAATTAATAGCTATTTACATACCATGGGAGGAAAATAGTGCTTTTCCTCCCGCGAATAGTTTGATGCCCGACGCGAAGCGAAGGGCATTAAATATTCAAGGGAGAAAACGCATTTTCCTCCTGAGGTATGTATATAGTTTTTTCTATTACCTTTTAACGGTTTTAAGACATTTTAAGCGTTCCGGTTCCTTTTACTTACCCGGTATGGGGCTATAAAATTATGACAAAATATTAAGTAGTTGTTGCGTTGACGACGTTATGTTGACAACGCTTTGTTGCTATGGTATTTTTGGAAATACAAACATAACAGTTTTTATAATCTGTCAGAATGTTTATCATAAATTTAAAATTCTTCCTACATTTTGAAAATGAGTTCTAGTGAAGAACACCAGCCGCAAGATCTTGCTAAAAAGGCAAAAATATTTGTTTAAAAATCGAAAGAGCGATATGAAAATACAAAATTAAATAGGGATAGACAAGGTACAAAAACTCTTGCTTATGTAAAATTGTTAAAAAAAGAGAGGGAGGAAATTTTTTTCCTCCTGGGGAGGAAAAGAGGCATTTTCCTCCCTTGCTCGGGGGTGGAAAATTAATTTTTCCAGTAAGGTAGAAGAAAAACACGTTTTTTTATCCCTAAAATGATTAAATTACGTACTTCGACCGCAATCATATTAATAGTATATTATTTATCAAGTTTGATAAACGCCATTTTATACACGAATTTAATTTAAGCACGAGCGAGCTTGCGAGCAAGTGCTTAAATTAATGAGTGTATAGAAAAGTTTATAAACGAGGTGCATACTATACTTTTTCTACGACAAATACTTATTATTATCTTAAAATGATTTAAATCAAACATTTGTATGGAGCGCCATCTACGAAACAATAGGGGAATCTGTGTGTCACCGTCAAATGTCAAATTTTTATATTTTATAAACCCAGATTATAAAGGTTATAAAACGAAATGTATTTCTTGAAAATTTATAGTTTTTTACAGTGAAAGTAAAGAAAATGTTTTATGAGCACTTTACAGTGGAGTCCGTGCCCGAATTTAAGATATAGTTTACTACCGGCGAAATTAAAAGGTCAGTACAATGTTCATATAAACTTTTCAAATATTGGCGTTAAGAAACTATTTAATACTTTTGTATTTTTGTATTGAGATAATAAAATAATTTTCACATTTAGTATTATTTTACAAGAAAGGCACTTTATTTTAACGATTGTATGACATTTGACAACTGTCAACTAACTTAAAAATAACTTCAGCCTGTGACTAAAAACCTGTTGCTAACTTCAGCCCGTGACTAAAGCGCCATAAAGCGACAACTTGTCAATGTGTATTTAAAAGGTCACTTAGTGTCATGGAAACATGTACGATAAAAGGCGTTTTAAAGGTGGGAGTAGAAACAAGCAATTAATTCTAATAGTTTTATTTTTTCAAGGATCGAATTTTGGGGGACCTAATGTTGTTTGGCAAGTATTGGATTGTTGGATTATTAATGATCATTTTTAGCGCAAGTATTTAAATTTTCTTTGAGATATGGCCCTTATAAATCAAAAATATTTTATCAAGCATACATTTAAGCTTCTTTTTATGCTTATAATTTATATGGTATTATAGAATAAAGCTTATTCAATCAGTAATATTTATTGCATTAGTTCATGTATACAGGGCCGTATTTTGGTTACTGGGGGCCCTGAGGCCAGTTGATAGTGAAAACCCTTTAAAAAACGAAAAAAGTTAACAATAGTTAACAAAAATAAAACTGGAGGAAATATTATTTTAATTCAAACCATTTATTTTATCTCATGTAGGTAATGGGTTTATTGCATATTTGAATGTAGGTATACGAGTTAGTCAATAAAGATTTTTTACAAACTTACACAATTTTTAGAACGCTGCAGTGTTTTGAAAACCACAGATTCAAAACGCTTTGATTACCTTAAAGAAAGATCGTGACGTCATGATGTCATAACAGATTCTTCAAAAATTACGAATGAATCCACTGTTTCTGGCATGGTTTCCAAGTCATGTTCAATATTCTTGCAAATCTTGGCAAATCGAATAAAAATACCTACCTACTAAAGGTGCGAATATTAAATCAAAAATATTTTTTTCTACTTCCACCTTTAAAACGCCCCTTATCGTACATGTTTCCACTTAGTGTTACCTTTTAAATACACTGACAAGTTGTGGCTTTATAGTATTTTAGTCACGGGCTGAAGTTAGCAAAATGTTTTTAGTCACGGGCTGAAATAAGTTTTAAATTAGTTGATAGTTGTCAAATGTCATACAATCGTTAAAAAAAATGTAAAAATTATTTTATTATCTAAATACAAAAGTATTAAATATCATAAGGCCAATATTTAAAAAGTTTATATAAAAATTGTACTGAACTTTTAATTTTGCCGGAAGTAAACTAAATTTAACTTAATTTCGGGTGAAGACTTCACCGGGGAGTGCCAATAAAACATTTTCTTTACTTTCACCGGGAAATACTGTTTTATATCGGATTAAACGGTCCATTTTCAAGGGATACATTTTGATTTACCCATACAAATTTAAATAATACAAACTTTTTAAAAAATTATGGTATGCAAGCTCGTTCCTGTCTAAATTAAATTCGTTTCTTGATACATAATATGCTATTATAAAATGTATAGTAAAATACGCTGTTAATGGTTTTCTAATAAGAAAAAAGATTATAATTGTCAAAGAATTGGGTTAGGTTCCGATTTTTTATTTTATTTTTGCAAATACTTAATACCAAAATTATATACTAATATACTCGTACCATTTATATTATCGTAGGGTTACGCTACCGAGACAATTTATCAATTATCAATCAATTTTAAGAAAAAATTAATAGCAAAAATCAGGTTTCACAACGGCATGGATGTTTTTAGTGACTAATATTTATAATAGAAGTGGGTAGTTTTACACTGAATTTTGACAATGTGTTTTGTAATAGGTCTGTAATGATTCAAAATCGTAAAAAATGGTAGATAAATTGAGGATGGTACGAAATACAAAAAAAATGGTATACGTTCAACAGTATGCGGACGTTGTGTTCTGATGTTTTATTGTCAGTCGTTACCAGGAATATAAGGAAAAATCAATATCAATAAGAAATTTCTCTATGCGACGCGTTGAGCATGACTACCCTATAGGGTAGTCATCACTATAGTGATTGTTTTCCTTATAGCCGTTAATTTTTATGCAATTTTTAATTTTAAAAAATCATTGTTTTACCCCTCTCCAAATTAGGTAGTTTTATATTACATCAAATTAAAAACAAATCAGAACTTTGTAGCAAAAAATTTACTACATATCGACGATGTCGCGGGTAACAGCTATTAAAATATTTACTTATTCCTAAATAACATTTAAAGATTAAATTATTTTTAAATTAAGAGAGAATAGTTATATCAATGAAAAGGTATTATAATTTCATACTTAATTATGTAAAAATATATAAGGCGTTCCATTGAAAATAAAAAAGTTAATGCTGTTAAAAGTTAGCTACATTGACATTGTTTTTTATCAAGTATCTTTTTAGAAATATTACAATAAATTACATGGAATCTTTAAAACAATGCTTTAGGATTCCAATAAATCCAACCGAATATCTGCAAACCTAATATTTAAAAAGTTATAAGATTTTTTTGTTGAGGGTGAAACTGACCGAATTTTACAAACAAATTAATAACTCAAAAACTATTAAGTTTAGTTATGGGACGTAGTATAGCCCTTTTATAAGGAATGATAGTAAGAATAAAAAAATGTAAAAAAAATGTGATGATCCACGCTTCCGTTAAAACCGGAAGTGGAATTTTGTTCAAAATAATTTAGAAAAATAGTTTTAATGATATTATAATTGCTATGAAAAATTCAATTTGAGATCATTTGCCATTATCCATAAACGTCTAACCTACCATCGATCGTGATACAGGGTGGTATATATATATATATATTAGGGTGTTTCAAAAAAATCGACTTTTTCTTTTTCTTCAAATGGTCAGCAAATTCTTGCAGAGGATGTCAAAACAAAGACCTCGTTAAAATTTGAGCTTTTAATTTGAAGATTTAGAGGTTGCGGATCGCAATTTTCTATTTCCCATTTAAATAACATAGGATTTTTTTTTTTTTTAACTTTGGAATTTTATACGTCTATATCGAATCAACTTATGACAAGGAACATCTTAGATTTTTATAGTAAATTTAACGCTCTATAAAAAATGTCTCTTATAATTTTTCTATAAATTGATTTCTTCCAGAGTTATTCGAGGCCAAAGTTTGATTTCCATCGAATTTTCGCGTTTTTTTAACATTTTTGGTACAATTATCATTATACGGGTGTCCCGAAATTAGGGGGCCAAACTTAAACAGTGCATTATTCGTATAAAAATAACACTTTTTTTGTTTAATAAACATGTATCAAAAAATGCTCCCTAAAGGAGCTACGGCCCCCTGAATAGGAGCCTAAGAGGATAATTTTTTTAAAACTATTCCTAGAGGGTTGAATATGAACAAATGAACTTTCGGTACTTTGGTAATTTTGACATGCTGAATCTAGATCTATGATCAAAACTGTTAAAATTTAATCATAGGCGTAACATTTGGAGGTGGCAAAGTTACAAAAATAGCCCCAACTTTTTTCTGGGTTAATAATTTAATTTTTTTATGAAATTATGAGAATTTATAGTTTTTTACGAAAAATAGGTACTCTTGATTTGAATTGCTCAGATGCACCATTTTCGAGAA
The DNA here is from genome assembly GCA_921294245.1 of Brassicogethes aeneus. Taxonomy (NCBI): domain Eukaryota; kingdom Metazoa; phylum Arthropoda; class Insecta; order Coleoptera; family Nitidulidae; genus Brassicogethes; species Brassicogethes aeneus. Next base: position 55,467,383 of record OV121134.1, read on the forward strand.
AAATGCATTTATATATAAATTACTCTGCATATTATACACATCTCATATTTTCATTAAAACTTTGTAGTAGGCTTTGGAAAAAAGTGACGTTTTTTTGTTTTTTTTGTTTTTTTTGTTTTTTTTTGTTTTTTTTGTTTTTTTTTTTACAACACTTTCTATGTTTCAGATATAAATTTGTGATTTTTTTACTACATGATGCTAAAAGTTGAAAAAAACGAGAAAATTCGATGGAAATCAAACTTTGGCCTCGAATAACTCTGGAAGAAATCAATTTATAGAAAAATTATAAGAGACATTTTTTATAGAGCGTTAAATTTACTATAAAAATCTAAGATGTTCCTTTCCATAAGTTGATTCGATATAGACGTATAAAATTCCAAAGTTAAAAAAAAAAATTTCCTATGTTATTTAAATGGGAAATAGAAAATTGCGATCCGCGACCTCTAAATCTTCAAATTAAAAGCTCAAATTTTAACGAGGTCTTTGTTTTAAAATCCTCTGAAAGAATTTGCTGACCATTTGAAGAAAAAGAAAAAGTCGATTTTTTTGACACCCTAATATATATATAATATATTTAATTATTATAATGCTCCAAATTTATTTCAGTCATACAACCAAATTTTAAATTAAAATTTAGACTGTCCAAACGGATCGAAAGTAAACCTGCATGTAATTTTCCGGTTGGTAAATTTCAGTTGATAACATTGTTATAATATTATCTGCAACATTATTCTGGTTCAGGGATTTTGCTTTGACTCATCCCAGAGCCTAAAATGTACGTGACAATTATAAAAATAACCCATCAAAATGTGCACCAACAAAAATAGAAATAATATTATGTATCAAGTTTTATAAAAGCCATTTTATAAAAGAATTTAATTTATGAGTGTATAGAAAAGTTTATAAACGAAGTGCATACTATACGACAAATACTTATTATTATCTTAAAATGATTTAAATCAAAAATCGTCAGTTTTTCACAATGAAAGTAAAAAAAATGTTTTTTGAGGACTTTACAGTGGAGTCCGTGCCCGAATTTAAGTTATAGTTTACTGCCGGCGAAATTAAAAGGTCAGTACAATGTTCATATAAACTTTTCAAATATTGGCGTTGAGAAACTATTTAATACTTTTGTATTTTTGTATTGAGATAATAAAATAATTTTCACATTTAGTATTATTTTACAAAAAAGGCACTTTATTTTAACGATTGAATGACATTTGACAACTGTCAACTAACTTAAAACTAACTTGACTAAAAACCTGTTGCTAACTTCAGCCCGTGACTAAAGCGCCATAAAGCCACAACTTTTCAATGTGTATTTAAAAGGTCACTTAGTGTCATGGAAACGTGTACGTTAAAGAGCGTTTTAAAGGTGGGAGTAGAAAAACAGTCTTAATATATGTGTTTTTAGATTAAAGAAGATAGATATTTTCTAAGCAATTACATCTTTCTTTATTCCCACTGTGCACTAGTTAGACTAAATTTAGACATATGGCTTTAATTTTATATACTTATTTAATATATTATATTTTGATTGTTAATTTTTGTTTAAATTAATATTTTATTAATAATAATTAATGTTTCATAAAAACATTTATGGTGAAAATATAACTTGGATTATAGAAAATAAAAATAATTTCGACATATATGGCATTTTGTACATACATGTTATGTTTTTAATTCTTGACTAAATTTAAAGGCATCTAAATCTAAATTCAATACAATTGTATTTAAATCGACGATTGATTTAAAATAATTATTATATTATGTAACAAGTTTTATTTTAATTGGGCACGAGAGAAGCCTGCGAGCGAGTGCTTTTTTAGAATTTGACATTTGACACTTTTTCCCAATTTATAATGAAGCTAACTTCAGCCCGTAACTAAAAAGCTCGATAGCCACTGTTTCTAACTTTATCCCTTAAATAAAACGCCATAAAGTCACAGCTTGTCAATGTGGCAGTAGATTTGTATCAAGTTTAATAAACGTCATTTTAGTAACGAATTTTAATTAGGCACGAGCGAAGCTTGCGAGAAAGTTTTTATTAAAAATGAGTGGCTATAGTATAATCATTTTATTTAAAAAGTTTATATTTAAGTTTGTACTGACCCTTTGATTTTGACGGCAGTAAACTAGATTTATCATAAAACATTCTCTTCACTTTCACTGAGAAAAATGGTTCTATATTATCATTTAAACTGTTGTTAGTCCATTTTTAAGGGATAAATTTCGATTTACACATACAAATTTGACACTTTGACTATTGCTCTGTTAATACAGATTTCTAATTCAAGTTTCTCTATTTTTTTTTAATACATATCGCTCTAAACTAATATTTAGTTTAAACCATTTTTCATAATAATAAGTATTTGTTGTCAAAAAAGTATAGTATCCAACTCGTTTTTAAACTTTTATAGACACTTATTTAATTAAATACTCACTTTAAGCTCACTTGTGCTTAACATGAAGGTAAAAATTGACATTCTTGTCCATATTGATCCCGGCGCATTCGCCATTTTTAACAATATTAATGTTAACTAGATATTAATGGGTTAAAAAATTATAGGAGAAAGGCCCTGGGTGTACTTCAGGGTTATCAGATTGTTTTTATAGTCATTATTTAATATAAACAATACATTAATTCTTTTTTTCTACACCCACCTTTAAAACTCCCATTATTATACATGTTTCCATGACTGACATTTTAAATACACATTGACAAGTTGTGGCTTTATGACGCTTAAGTCACGGGCTGAAGTTAGTTTTAAGTTAGTTGACTGTTGTCAAATGTCATAAAATCGTTAAAATAAAGTGCCTTTATTGTAAAATAATACTAAATGTGAAAATTATTTTATTATCTCAATACAAAAATACAAAAGTATTAAATAGTTTCTCAACGAAAATATTTGAAAAGTTTATATGAACATTGTACTGACCTTTTAATTAACTTAAATTCGGGCACGGACTTCACTGTAAAGTCCTCATAAAACATTTTCTTTACTTTCACTGTAAAAAACTGCCAATTTTCAAGAAATACATTTCGATTTATATAAAGGTTTAATCTGTGTTTATGAAATATAAAATGTGACATTTGACGGTGACACGCAGATTCCCCTATTGTTTTATAGATGGCGCTCTATACAAATTTTTTATTTAAATCATTTTAAGATAATAATAAGTATTTGTCGTAGAAAAAGTATAGTATGCACCTCGTTTATAAACTTTTCTATACACTCATTAATTTAAGCACTCGCTCGCAAGCTCTAAATTAAATTCGTGTATAAAATGACGTTTATCAAACTTGATACATAATATACTATTTTGTCGACCTATGTTAAAATCTTTTATTTTGTAAAAAGTCTTAAATTCTCAATATTGTATAGGTCAAAGCATCGAACTTTGCCAAGCGTGATATTTTGCGTCTTTGATTTAATTTAACCTAAAACACGAAGGTTATACCGTTAAGGGCCCTTTGTCAATGCGGCTCAAAGGTATTTATTTGGTAAACATGTTTTAATCGCGTGAAACTTGAAAGTGGTCGTTTTCAGAGTTAAGTGAATGATTTACGTCACTCAATAACAAATTGTTATTCAGTTATAAACAATTTGTTATTAAGTAAACTCTGAAAACCACCACTTTAGCTGAAATGAAACGTCAAAAGCAGCTTAACCTAACATAATGAGTACGATATTTATTTAGTTTACAATAAGTTACAGTTTTTTTGTAATTTGTATTGGTAGTGTAAAATGTTTTGGTTAATTATATCATATATTATATCACGAGAACTATGAATTTAATCGGTTAAACTAGGCTCAGTAGTTTTTTGTTTGATTTTTCTTGGAAAATGTTGAATGCAAAATAATTTAATAAAATCACGAGACCGCGTAGCGGTCGAGGGGTTTTATTTTTAATTATTTTGCAGAAAACTATTTTCCAAAAAGAAAAATCAAATAAAAAACTTACTGAGCATAGTTTGACAGATTAAATTTATAGGTTGAGTGATATACATCTAGATTATTTCTTGAATTAAAGGAAACTATTTGACAATTCATAAAATCTGACGTAGGTATGTGTCAAAATTTATAAATATTTTTTTAAAGAAAATTCCATTAATTTAAGGTATGTAATAAGTAATAATTGATATTTCGTAAACTAGATAACTTATTTTTTATTGTTTTTTTTTTAAATGTTTGTTAAAACTTGTCAATAACACCATAAAATCGTAAACAAAAATCCAATATGGAGGATAAAATTTAATCGCTGTTAAATAGTTCTAGTGATTTAATCGCTTATTTAAACGAAATTTATTCGAAAATTAAAGGCTTTTGATTGGTTCATATTATAATGAGGGAAATAATCATATATTTTTTTTTTTTGTCAGATTTCTTATGTAACGATTATGGTATATTATGTATAATTAACGCCATTTTAGTTGCGAGCGAGTTTTTAATAAAAACGAGTGTCTAGAGAAGTTTGTAAAACGAGTTGCATACTATACTTTATCTACGACGAACAGAAGTAAGAATTTTTTGCCAATTTTAATTCAAAAATTTAACATAACTTTTTCGCAATTTATAATAAAGCCAACTTTAGCCCGTGACTAAAACACCATAAAGTCGCAGCTTTTCAATGTGGGGTAGATAAAATTATTAACTAATTTACTTAGTTTATGGTTATTTTTATTATTTAAACCTGTATTGTATTAATAATTATAATTAACGTGTGTTGTGTATTTGTACATTAATAATAAAATATAAAAAATAAATCAATATCATCAAATTGATTTTTAATATTTTTAAAATTTAATTTTTTTGGATATATGAATTTGGAAAATAATTGCAAAATGATTTAAAACTCATTTTCCTAAGATGATAACTTTTGACATAAGGTAACTTCGACGGCCACAATCAAAAAGGTCACTTTTTTGAAAATATGTTAAAATTAATATTAGATAATTTAAATAAATCATCTGAAGGGTGTGTTCTTTTTTTATAAATGATTTTTAAAATACATTTTTGTGTTATATCAAGATCATCAAGGAACTCTTTAAAGACTCCACCCCATCCCATAATTCCATAACGCAGCTAAGAGTCAACTAAGGCCTTGTAAACCACATTTAATTGTTAAACATTTAACACCTCTTTTAATATTTTAAAGTAGGTATGGTATTATTCCATTTTAAATGAGGATCTACAGGGGCGTAGCTACCGCGGTATCAACCGTATCAATGATACGGGGCCCCCGGCTAAGGGGGGCCCCCGATTGGATTCGACATGCGTAAGCAAAAAACATATTACCCACATGTTAAAAAAATTGAGGCATGAAATTAAATAAATAAATAATATTATTATTGAATTATTATTATTATTATTATAGATTTATTAAATTAAAATTTTCCTGAATACCCTTTTATTCCAACGCGGCCGTGAACGCATACGAATTGTTTCTGCCCGCACCTTTCCACTATGCGTTGTCTGCGCCGCATACTGATTATGCTTTGCGTGTTATATCATAGGTTATATTAATAGCAAATTAGAAATAATTATTAGCGTTACAATTATTTCAAATGACTTGCCTTTATTTTAAAATAGAAACCTTTTAAAAAATGTTGAAGAACGGTAAATGTCTAAAACCAGACCAAATTTTAAAATTTGCCTGTACATAAAAAGCTGTGTATAAATATAGGTATTATTTATTAAATTATAAAAAATTGGTAAATGGAAAAAAATGATACGCTAAAAAATAGTTTTTGTTTGCCCAAAATAGACTTTGGGCGTGACATCCAAAAAATTTTTTGCCAGTAGCTTTTCCCGTATAAGGGCCCCTACCAGATTTTTAATACGGGGCCCCCTCGAGGCTAGCTACGCCACTGAGTTAATCCCAAGAACTTCATTTCTTTTGTATATTTAATGGAGAAATTTTGAGTGTCTGATTTAGTATTAAAGGATGGTAAGCTGTGTTTATATGATCCATCTCATATGCTACCTTTCTTCCGAAAAAAACTTCACCTTGATTTTTTTTCACCGATAGAAATCGAGCATTTAATCAGAAGACCCGGTCGTTTTTGTCCATGCAAGAAACGATGGAGCGCAAGAAATAAGACCGTCTGCAAATTAATGTTGCTTTTGGGGAACTGAAAGGTATTCAGGTTTTTAAGGCGCTTTTTATTGTCCTCTTGGCACATTGACATATTATTTACTGCTTTTTTATGCTTTAGTTGCCGCATTACTATGCATTGGATACGAAAGAAAAAGATGAAAAAACGGCGTCCTAAAGAAACAGACAATTTAATTTTATATGATTTACTTTTAAAAATTTATTAAAACTGCCGATTTTTTTAGTATAATTTTTATACACTACACCACAGTAACGATATCACGTAAGTTGTTTAAAATAAATTATACTATTTTTTATACTATCAAAAACCATTTTCTTTTTAAAAATTATATTGACTAAAAATTACTCTCAACAATTTTTTTATATATTGTTTTCAGTCTACTATTTTTATAATTTATATAATTTTTAATTGTTTTTAATAGTATATACCAAGTTTGATAAACGCCATTTTAGTCACTAATTTAATTTAGGCACGAGCGAGCTTTCGAATGATTGCCTATAAAAGTTCATAAACGAGTTTCTTAGAATACTTTTTTACGACAAATACTTAATAGTATCTAAAAACTTATTTAAATTAAACAATTGTATAAAGCGACATCTATACAAAAATAAAGTAACCATACCAATAAACATTTTTGACGTAATTTTTACCATTACCATTTCCCGTTATTATTTTAATTAATAAACTTTAAACAATTATTGAAACTTTACAATATTAAAATAACTTCAAAATAGGATTATGCTAAGACAATTTGATATGCTTTGATTTTTTTTATTACTATAATTGCAAAATATTATAACAAAGAATTAAAAATTCTTACACGGGAAATGTTAAAGGTACAAAAAGTGACAGTTGTATTTATTGGAATTCCCGTTACAATTTCTTGGAAATCTACCGACATTAAAATCTCAAATTTTTCTGTGGAAATCAAAATTTATCCTTTGAAAATAGACTAACAATCGATATACATAGAAGCAGTTTTTCACAGTTCACAATGTTTTATGGGCAATGTACGCAAAAATGAGATACATGCATTAAAATATTTCTACCTATTAATGTGTGCACAGAAATGGTTGCAAAAGCCATCAAATATTTATAAAAAAAATGAATATATACATTTCGTGACTTTTTCAACCATTTGAATGCACAAATTGATAGGTAGTATTTTTTTAATGCATGGTTCTCATTTTTCATCAAAACGGATTTAAGGGGTTTTGATAATAGGGGATTCAAATATTGTATACATACTTTATTTTCTAAAATATTCTTAAAATGTAACGGGTGCGACATTTAAACTTTGTATCGAGTATTAAAACTCTTTCGTGTTTATTCTTAGCATTACAATGTACGAATATTTTAAATTTATAAATTACGTTGCAATTAAATATTTGACTTCAGATAAAGGCAGTTTTTATTTTGTTAAATAAAACATCTCATTTTTTGTCAAGGTGGGGTAAGGTTTTGCCGAAATACCCTTTGGTAATTTAATAAATATTTTTTATACTTAGTTAATATTGCCCCAAAATATATATTTTTTTAAATTTTAGGACTAAAAATTAAAATTTTTAATGTTTTATATTTAAATATAAAAGGGGCGCACCAAAGAATGCTGCACTTAGGCGCCAGACACCCCAGGAACGGGCCTGAGTACACCCACTTAAATAAACCCGTCAAAAATAAATTCTTATCACTTTTGACGTGGGACATCTCGCAGACTTAATTTCAAATTTAATAACCAAAGAAGAAAGTCACGCTCGAATAACTTTTAGGACTTCACGATCTCCGACGTAAACTTTATTCTAAAGTTGGGGAGTTTATTATTTATTTATCTTGAAATTCAAACAATCTTTATGCGTTTTATAAAAGCTGTTGTAAATAAATGAATGTCAAAGAATACGGTTTTTTCAGTACTTCAGTGCAATAAAAGGTCTACCATGGCATTGAAGACTTAAGGAGGGTCGTCAGTACATTGCGGGGAAAAGGGTAAGGAGAGTTGCTTTAATACTTAATGTATAAATGGCAATAGATACCAAATTGCAAAAACAATATTTGTTTTTCCATTTTAATTAATTTTTCTTTCTGATTTTAAATTTTACAGGCATGCATACGAGAATTTTTTTGTATCGATGTTTCAAAGCCACGTTATAAGATATGCATTAATTAAAGACATGGGCTGTTTAGAAGAAGTACACTTATTTTTTATAAAGCAGTTTTATTTATATTTAAAAAATGCTTTATTGCATTTAAATGTAATAAAGCGTTTGTTTTTGTATGAACATTTATTAATAATAAACAAATTTAAAGCAATAAAAATTGAATATTTATGTATTGTAAAAGTTTGTTTTTTACACAAAACAATCAATTTGTTAATAAATAACAAATTTTAAATAATAAAAAATGTTTCAATATTTATAATATATATATATATATATATATATATATATAGTTGTTCTTCTAAATACGCCAATGTTATTTGTGTTTCCTGTCTTTAAGATCGGTCATTTGATTTTTAAAAAATGACTATTCAATGTCATGACTTAAAGTTGGTTCGTTTAAAGTGTCGATATTGCTAATTAATGTTTGGAGTATGGACAACACTGGTTGGCCATCCTCATTTATTGTAAACAGCAGGTTGATAGGAATCTTCTGTTAAAAAAACACGCCTCTTCTATTCTAAAATAAAAATTAGGATATAAACAAAAAATATATATGGCGAAGATTTCTTTAACTAAGAATATCACATCAGAATGTAATCATTGCAATAATGCATTAAAAATCACATTTTAGTTGCTACTTTAGAAGTTTGAACCTGATGGTAAATATTCATAAAGAAGAAAAAAACTGTTATAAATTACCTTTACAATTGAACACAACATCACTTAAACCGAGATCGATAAGAAAGTCCTTTAAATCCATTTTTTACAGGTACCTACTTCAATACTTCACAACATAAAACTAAAACTGATGATGCTTACGCGAGGGCGCGAAATAAGTAAATAAGGTATTTTAGGGCATATTTACCAAATTTTGCAAAATATATTTATTAATAAAAAAATGATTTATTATTTTTTACTTAATTACATTACATTTAATAAAGAAAACATATTCAACAATAAACATCTCTTTCTTACAAATGCATTATTTAATAATTAAAATTGTATCATTTGTTTTATAGAAGTTTGACAAAATATATTTATTTATTAAAAAATATGATTTTTAATTAAAAGATTTATCTATGTTTAAAATGTATTAATCCGTTTAGTTTTTATAAAGAAATATTTATTTCTTTTAAGCAAACTCAATAAAACAATTGGCATATTAAAAAAATATATATTAATTTTGCCGTATTGAAATAATAAACAAATATTTGTTATTCATAAACAATATTTTTTAATTATAACAGAAAACTACCAAATATATAATTTGTTTATTACAATAGTATGATTTCTCTCAGTGTATTTAATTAACTTATATATTATAACATTAAAATAAGAAATCAATGATTTTTCTCTTTGCACTGTAGAAGTGGCATGTAATTTTTTTTAAACATGCAGAACACAGATTGGCAATAAAACACGATAACATGCTGCAGCTCATGTAATATTAGCAACTTTAATAATTTTTTACTCGGACGGTCAATCCTTCCAAAACCTTATTATTATTATTAAATCAATAAAATTTTCATAAAAACGTTTTCATTTTGTTAAACTAAATTAAAAATTTGTCGGAGAAATTCAGCGTTCAGTGCCATTTAAAATGGCTTTATGTTTATGACTACCCATAGAAAAAAGATGTTTTAATTCAAACAAGAATGTTTGTTTAATTTTATTTATTACTTTAAAAAAATATAAATTTAATTCAAAAACAATTCTTTAAACATAATAATTGTCTTTATTTAAAAGAAAAAAGCAAATTTATTAAAATATATATTTAAAACAAAGTACCTGATTGACATTTTTTCCTTTTACAAAAGTTTTTTCGGTTAAACCTCATCATTTAACAAAAGAAAATGTGAAGAAAATTAAAGTTTCCTATAGGGATAGGTATACCTTATTAATCAAAACCATTTTGTTAAAATTGTTTTTTATCAATCCAAATTATTTAGGTTGTAGGTATAGATACTATTTTTAATGCACTGAAAAAACAAATCTGTTCTATCAACCAATAAATTTTTTGTTGAAATTGTTTTTGTTGGTCCTAATAAAAAATTTGTTAACCCAAGTAAAGTGTTTAATACATTAGTATTTGCAACAAAAATGAATTTGTTGGAAAGAATTAGTTTACTCTACTGACAATATGCGTCGCCGCTAATAGGTATCCTTAGTAAACATAACAAATATGTTTTTGTTGTCAATTTTCGCCCAAAATTGACATGATGTGACATTGAAATTTATTTTATAAAGTTGACCGACTTGGTGCCATGGTTAAAGTTAAGTCTTGGTGTCATAGTGATTGAATAATAAAAAAATAATTTGTCACTGTCAAAAAATTTTTGTGCAAATGCTATAGCGGAAGCAGGTTCGAGTTAATTAATTTTTGTGCATTGGGCGTTAAGGATGAAGAAGTAAACCAGATATTAACCTAGTGGGGATTTTCTTCATTAGAAAATACTTTTAAAGGTACCAAAATAATTTTGTTAAAAAAAATCAAACAATATTAAACTATACCTACACAATATTGTTAATGCAACTCTTTTTATTAATTAGTATTACATACTGAAAGAGGTGCTTTAACAATATTGTGTAGGCATAGGTTAATATTGTTTAAGTTCTTTTAACAAAAATTATTTTTTGGTTATTAAAAGAACTACCAAATGTTATAACAACAAAGCAACAATGTTGTAGTTACTCATTACCATAGCTTTTCCAACAAATAGATTTATAATGAAAACAAATGCAAAAAGTTATAGAAACAAATAAATTATTACCTAAAACAAATGTAAACTGTTTTAACAACAAAATATTATTGTATGAGATATCAATAATATTAGTTACTTTAAACAAGACGCCATAGTTTTGTCAACAAAAAATATTAGTTACAGTAACATATTATGTCTCAACAAAAAAAATTTGTTGTTGTAACAAAGATTTTAGTTGAGGCTATAGCTACAAATAAAATTTGTTGGCGCAACTTTTTTTTAGTTGCTTAAACAAATTATTTTTTTCAGTGTGTATATGTTACGGCTAATGTGCAAACTTGGATAGTTTATAAACTAGCCAAACTGTCAGCTATTTTAATTGAAAATGTATTTTCAACTAAATTAGCGGCTAGTTTACAAAATAACCAAGGATATTGGCTAATTTACTTGAAATTATTAGGGAAACTAAAATAGCTGGATAGTTTGTATACTATCCAATTCAATTTGGCTAATATGAAAACCAAAATTTCTAGTAACACAAAATAGCCAAGCTTTAGCTAGTTTGTAAACTAACCAACTAATGCTCTGGCTAATTTATTAAAAAAGTGAGGTTACGGCATTGTTTTTCGTTTTGCCGGCTTAACCGGATTTGTTTTGTGCATTTTAACGTTTTTAAAATGAATCATAGGCAAAATTTTAACGCTTCCTTGTTAAAAAACTCAACAACACAACCCTACCGACCCCGCCCCATTGAGAGGAAAACCCAACTAAAATATGAGCAAACTCAACAAAAATTGTCAAAAATTGGGAAAATATGCAAAAAAATTGTAAAAAGAAAACTTGTAAAATAGTATATTAAAGTACAAGTTGCAGAAGGCCACATATTCTCGCACGAATTCGAAATTTGGCCTCGAGCGACGAAGGAGCGAGTGGACGAACGAATGAGTGCGAGAATAGCCTTCTGCAACGTGTGATTTATACTATTTTCTCGATTTTAACTTTTATTTAGGTTTTTTTAATTGTTTTGTGGTCGTTGTTAGTTGGGGGATTTTTCTCGCAAAATGTCAGTTGGCAACACAAAATGACAATATTTGTTATCTTGCACAAGTACAACCTGAACTGCACTTTTTCACATAAAACTTAAAATTTTGCATTAAAATGCATTGTTGGAGCAAACTTAATATTACAAAACAATAATAAAGGCTTCATTTTCAATAAAAGTAATGAATTTGAGGTTATTAAACAGTTTGACATTTTGGGGGTACCAATACTTAAAAACTAAATGTTACCAAAAATCGTTTAAGAATGAGCTTCATTCTTCAACGATTTTGCGTGCGAGAATATGACATTCTTACATAAAAATCGAGAAAATTAATTTTCATAAAATCCTGCAAAAGTCAAAATTGTGACGTTATACGAAATTAGCCAGAGAATTGTTTGGTTAGTTTACAAACTAGCTAAAGCTTGGCTATTTTGTGTTATTAGAAATTTTGGTTTTCATATTAGCCAAACTGAATTGGATAGTATACAAACTATCCAGCTATTTTAGTTTCCCTAATAATTTTAAGTAAATTAGCCAAGATCCTTGGTTATTTTGTAAACTAGCCCCTAATTTAGTTGAAAATATGTTTTCAATTAAAATAGCTGACAGTTTGGCTAGTTTATAAACTATCCAAGTTTGCACATTAGCCGTAACATATATAATATAATGTATATGTTACGGCTAATGTGCAAACTTGGATAGTTTATAAACTAGCCAAACTGTTAGCTATTTTAATTGAAAATGTATTTTCAACTAAATTAGCGGCTAGTTTACAAAATAACCAAGGATCTTGGTTAATTTACTTGAAATTATTAGAGAAACTAAAATAGCTGGATAGTTTGTATACTATCCAATTCAATTTGGCTAATATGAAAACCAAAATTTCTAGTAACACAAAATAGCCAAGCTTTAGCTAGTTTGTAAACTAACCAACTAATTCTCTGGCTATTGCCCATTTTAGTTGGGTTTTTTGCTCAATGGGGTGGGGGGGCCCAATGGGGCGGGGTCGGTTGGGTTGTGTTGTTAAGTTTGGGTTGGTTTGGGTTTTTTTCTCTCATTTTTGACCATTTGACGAATGGGGCGGGGGGGCAATGGGGCGGGGTCGGTAGGGTTGTGTTGTTGAGTTTTCTAACAAGGAAGCGTTAAAATTTTGCCTATGATTCATTTTAAAAACGTTAAAATGCACAAAACAAATCCGGTTAAGCCGGCAAAACGAAAAAGAATGCCGTAACCTCACTTTTTTAATAAATTAGCCAGAATTGGTTGGTTAGTTTACAAACTAGCTAAAGCTTGGCTATTTTGTGTTACTAGAAATTTTGCTTTTCATATTAGCCAAACTGAATTGGATAGTATACAAACTATCCAGCTATTTTAGTTTCCCTAATAATTTCAAGTAAATTAGCCAAGATCCTTGGCTAGTTAATTTGTAAACTAGCCGCTAATTTAGTTGAAAATATATTTTCAATTAAAATAGCTGACAGTTTGGCGAGTTTATAAACTATCCAGCTAGTTTATAAACTATCCAAGTTTGCACATTAGCCATAAAATATATAATAAATAGTATTTTTAATGTATATATGAATATAATTAATTAATTTTTTATATTTTTTTTTGTTTCTTTTTTGCCTTTCTACCTGCCTTTTTTAAGTGCCTAAAACTCCGGCCTCTAGTAATGACTAATATTTAAATTTTGTTGTAGTTAATTTTAAAACTCCAATTTAAAATGTGTAAAAATTATAAGAATAATTAAGGCCCCAGGACAGTTTAAATGACGATTTAATTGAATACCCGTTAATAATGTTCATTAAAAACATTTTAAAGAAATGCAATTATACTTAATTTGTGAATTTAACAAAAATTTAACTTAAATTCAATAAAATATGAAAAACCTCTTTAATACCCTTTTCACCCTTTTTAAAAAGCAGACATAAAAAGTTTGGTATGTGACTGAAAGGTATTTGTAATAAAAGCAAATTGGTGGGATGTGTGAAGCAGGAAAAAAATTTAATTTTGGACCGTTTTATTTTATTTAAATTTTTTCCATTACCTTTAACAAAAAAGTAAAAAAAAATAACTGAGGTTTCTTTGTAATATAGGTAGTCACCGTAGTCAGAAACAATATTAGCAAATAAATTGTCAAAGGAGTTAATAATTTCGCTTTATGTGTAATTTAAAGTAAAACAAAACTCGACTCAGGGCGGTTTACAAACTTCATCAAAGTTAAAAATCATTTGTATTCAAACTGTATGTATAAGAACAAAGCAACTTAAATTAAAGCACATTAAACTTTGTTGTTATGTTTTAGAAACACGAGAACCTTTGTTTTTAATTAAAAAAAACATTGCATATAACTAACTTGTATTAAAGATATTATTGAACAAGTAATGTGTACATACTGCCTGTCATTTCCAAAATTTTCGAAAAGCTTAGCAAACAGATTTTAATTATTTGGAATCCTCCAAAATGCTAAACAACAACCAATTTAGTTATAAAGCAATTGCAATCCAACTATCATAAAGGCCTTCGAGGATCGTAAATATGCTATGGCAAAATTTTTAACCTAAACAAAGCCTTGGAACTAGTATGCACACTCCTGCTCAACCTTAATTCTTAACAATAGAAACAACAATAATTATTAATAAATGTAATGTCAATAGTTGTCAAAATAAAATATATAATTTGTTACATTAAATAAAGTTCTGATAAAAACATAAAAATATCTGCGTTAATAAACTACAGGTTATGGGCCCAGCGTATTAAACAATAATAATACGAAAGCAAGATTCCAAACGAAACGGAAACAAGTTATTTAAAAAAAAAAATATATATATATATATATATACAGGGTGTCCTGAAATTAATGCACCATACTTTAACAGCAGATTGTACGTGCAAAAATAAGAAAAAAAGTCCCTATAAACATAGGTCAAGAAATGCCTCTTAAGGGAGCTACAGCCCCCAAAAAGAAAGCCCCTGAAGATGGTTTTTATTTAATATCTCCAAAACCGTTAAAGATATAAAAGTGAAATTTGGGGAATTAATTAAACTTTTTATGACCAATAAGACGTAACAATAACAATTTAAAATTTTTTATAAGGTTTGGGTCAAATTGATAGAAAGTAGGGTTAAAACCACCTTAACTTATTTGTACGTATCTTGTACCAGAATTTGGTGTCAGATTATGAAATTTTAGAGTTTTGCACATAAAAAAGGTCATCTTGTTGAACTTCGATAACATACACCGTTTTCGCATAAAATCGATTTGAAAATTATTTTACATGGCATAAAAATTCACAATTAAATCACAACCATAGAAATTGACTCGCGTGGTCCTTGAAATACGGCTGCCATGTTTAGGAAAAAATAGAATAATTCAAGACAGGTGACAGTTTCATGTAGTAAGTGACAGGGTGTTTCTACTTTTTTATTTATATTAGATAAAAACCATCTTCAGGGGCTCCCTTTTCGGGGGCTGTAGCTCCCTTAGCCCTTTCAATACGACTTTTCGGAAATTAATTTAAAACTTTTTTATTAGTGTTAAAACTATATTTAGGTTAAAAATAGTTAATTGACTGAATAACAGATTTTTAACTTTGGTGGTATTTGAAAAAAAGGCCTGGGACAGATTTATCCCTGCAGTAATATGCCCTGGGATATATTTATCCCCACACTAAAGAAATTCTACTATTTTTGAAAATGTTTATTATCAAAAAACACTGATGGGATAAAACTATCCCCTGTCATATTACTGCAGGGATATTTTTGTCCCAACGTATATTTTGAGGAATGAGTTGTGACGTACAATGCACATAAAGTATCACAAAAATTCAAGCAAAATTTACACAAAAACTGCACAAAATAGGTTATGTGACTGGTCTTTTTCAATTTAGAGCGTGCAATGGCCGAAAAACAGCTGGTTATTGTTCACGTGACGTTAAATAAATTAAGTTTTTATTACTGATATCCCAAGTCAAGACATAGAAATACTAAATTGTCCCGACCCTGTTTTATTTAAACGCACTTAATTAAGTAGAGACATTTTTTAATTTTCTTTGGGACGTATATATCCCCGCAGTATTGAAAGGGTTAGGAGGCATTTCTCGACCTATATTTATAGGGACTTTTTTCTTATTTTTGCACGTAGAATCTGCTGTTAAAGTATGGTGCACTAATTTCGGAACACCCTGTATATACGTTTATATTTACATAGATAAAAATAAGCCAAGTTTCTACAAGTTATAGAATAGAACCACTTAAAAATAATAATTACGATACGTGGAAGTTACAATATGAAGCGCCGTTTGGGCCAAAATAGAATTGTATGTAATATATATATTTTTCTGAAAATGCGTGTTATATAAAAAATTTACTCTTGATATATAAAATATTTAGCGCCGTTTGGGCCAAAATAGAAATTTTATTATATAAAACAATTTGCTCTTGCTATATAAAATATTCAGCGCCGTTTGTGATATATAACATAATCTTAAAAAATGCGTGATATATAAAATGTTTCTCTCGATATATAAAATTCAGCTTACAAGAAACGTCATGTTATAATGAGGGCGCTTCATTGGCGTACTTGCATTTTTTGTGTTTTCACAATTTTATTGTTTATAATACTGTTTAGTTTCGGTGTTTCTTTTGTATTTAGAGTTTTAAACCCGTTTTTATTGTTATTTCAATAGTGTATTTATGAAGCAACCATTTCCTTCGATTGCAAATTTAACACTTTGCCTGAATTTTAGGTTATGTTAGTTAAATTATAAGAACTGTTTTTTTCTCAACAACTTATTGAAATAACAATAAAAACGGGTTTAAAACTCTAAATACAAAAGAAACACCGAAACTAAACAATATTATAAACAATAAAATTGTGAATGAACCAATGAACTAGTTCATTGATAGCTATCATTGAAGCGCCCTCATTATAACACGACGTTTCTTGTAAGCTGAATTTTATATATCGAGAGAAAACATTTTATATATCGAGTAAAAACATTTTATATATCACGCATTTTTTAAGATTATGTTATATATCACAAACGGGGCTGAATATTTCATATAGCAAGAGCAAATTGTTTTATATAATACATAAAATTCTATTTTGGCCCAAACGGCGCTAAATATTTTATATATCAAGAGTAAAATTTTTCATACGAGTATATCACGCATTTTCAGAAAAATATATATATTACATACAATTCTATTTTGGCCCAAACAGCGCTTCATATTACAATCTCAAGCAGTATTGACAAGAGCTGGTTTATGGGACTATGTGTCAGGTAAAAACTTAAAACCTCTGGAAACTGCTAGTAGTGAAATTAAAAATAAATGGGAGAAAGAAGATTTAAATGCAAAATCAGAATTAATATTAATAATTTCCCCAAATGAATTAAAACAAATCAAACATTGTGTTATTTCAAAAGATATTTGGGATACTTTGCAAAAGATTTATCGTAAGTAATATCATAAGGGCATTTAATTTTTCCGAAAAGAATCGAAAAAACACGTTGCTAAGTAATATTTTAACAAAAAGCATGAGTGCTGGTGGCAACAAAAATCCGAGTCGAAGAGGAGGATTTTTGCACCTGCACGAATGCATTTTGTTAAAAAATATTACTTAGCATTGTGTTTTTTCGATTTTTTTCACAGGAAAAATTAGATGCCCGAATGGTATTTGACAAGACTATTTCATGAGTAACAGTTAACAATTAAAATATAAATTGCAATTTTTGGTGACAACAGCTGTCAAGTTTTGCCGCGGGTAAACTCGAATAAACTGCTGTCAGGTGCTGTCACACAGTTTTTTCACCTAGAAACCATTTGTAATTCAAAATTGCGCGTTTGTGATTAGTGGAAATTAAGACGAGGGAAATAGTCAAAGTAAAGGACCTGCTCGAAAAGCATCATTATTAAAAAACCGGTAAATTTTCACTTTAGCGACTTTTCCGAAAAACGGCAGGAAAGTTGCCAAAATGCTAAAAATATGTGTGGAGGGATGTAAAAGTGCATAAACAATCGGCGCAGGGTGAAAAAGTTGTACAATTATCGCGTATTTAATAAAAAAAGGGGCTGATAATTGAAGTGACTTACCGTGATTTTCTGTGAAAAAGAACATGCAGCTAGCCAAAAACACGTATCTAATAGACGTAGAATTTGAAAGTGGAAGTGAAAAAGCGTGAATTATGAAAAACAACGTCATGAATTGAGGAAAATGCAATTTTTAACACAGAAAGAAAAACTGTACGTAAAATTAATAAACTGCTGTCGTCAATTTTTTGAACATTAATGATTATTACAATGCTTTTTCATCATAGATTAATAACTAAGTACATTGAAACAATAAACTAGTCAACATTAAACGATAAATGCAAAACATCAAAAATTAATTATTTCCTTCATCAATATAATGTAAAAATTTATTGAATTAACTATTGACGATCATTAAACGATGTTTTTTATCTTTAAAACAATAAATTTTTCGTCATAGATCCATGAACAGCAAAACATAAATAATAATAAACTGTCTTCATTGTCCCAACGGTCACTAACCATTGATTTTACGAACTTAACCATTAACTTCTTAAAACGCGCCAAAATGAATGCTACCGTACGCTGATTCAATCAACATATATGTTTATAAACATTATTATAACGAATCGCTGTTTAACCCTAAAGCTTTTGTCCTTTTTGGATTATTTTTTAAGTTTTGTACCTACTATACGAAACCGAGGTGTGTGAGCTTGTGAAGTTATTTTAAACAGTTTTGACTTTTTTGGATATTTTATTTTTAAGTATTAAGTGAATGAGTTTTTAGTTTTTAAAATATACACTTTTAATATTTTAAATAAAATAATTTAGGATTTCATGTAATTAAGGCGGTCGATACATGTTTTAAAATTATTTATATATTTAATCTTGACTTTTTACAGGAAAGCATGTTTTGGAACTTTTTAGATAGAGCATTTTGTAAACCTCTTTGAAGCCCAAAGGTTCATATTATTTGTAAATTTCTCGTGCAATAAAAAATGTATTCGCCAAAAACGTCTTTATTTTAAAGAAACCCCTTTTGTGATTGATTGCTGGGTAATTTGTATAAGATATTTTTTTCCTATTTCTATGTTGCTAAAAAAAATGCACCCACCTACCCAGTAAACCTTTATTTTAAATAAAAAGGTAAGTAAATTTGGCAAATAATTTTAATTGGATGTTATGTAAATTTAAGTAAATCATAAACTAATGCTTTTTGTTCGTAGTATTAATACTATAGGGGATCATAGATATATGGTAACTGTTTATTGATTCAATGTAAAATAATCATAAACTAATGTCTACAGTTTATAATAATAATAACATGCTTTCATATATCTATGTACGTTGCAACGTAAACATGTTTATTGATTTAACGTATTAATCATAAACCTATGTCCAACGGTCGTTATATTAACAACCGCTGTTCATAGATCCATGATCATAGATTATTAATTTAACGTACAGCATTCATAAACTGATGTAAACCTGTTTATCGTATTAATTACAGTCAAACATAGATCCATGCTCCTCATTCATTGATTTAACGTACAGAAATCGTAACTTGATGAATAAGAAAATTTACGAACGACTGTTCATTGTATTAATAACACCCGTCATCGGCTGAAAATTAATGTTGTCGTTCATTGATTTGATGTACTTTTTTATTAATATAACGTACCTTTTTCGTTCAGTGAAAATCAGGTAATTTGAGGTTATGACGATTAGCTGTCATCTTGGTTATGCAGGTACACTAAAATGGGCAAAGGTGAGCGAACCCAACCCAAACCAACCCAAACTTAATAACCCAATCCAACCGACCCCGCCCCATTGGCCCCCCCGCCCCATTGAGCAATAGAGGTATAATATATCTATGAGCAGGCTGGATTGTGAACCTGCATAACCTCAAATTACCTGATTTTAAAAATTGCATTTTCCGCAATTTATGACGTTGTTTTTCATAATTCAAGCTTTTTCACTTCACTTTCAAATTCTACGTCTATTAGATACGTGTTTTTGACTCGCTACATGCTCTTTTTCACAGAAAATCACTGTAAGTCACTTCAATTATCAGCCCCTTTTATTAATTACGTGATAATTATACAACTTTTTTACCCTACGCCGATTGCTTATGCACTTTTACATCCCTCCACACGTATTTTTTGCATTTTGGCAACCCCCAATCCGTTTTTCGGAAAAGTCGCTAATGTGTAAATTTAATAAAAAACCTAATTTTGCATAAGATGAAAGAAGGAGAAAGTGTAAGAGAACATTTAAATAATTTTACAGATACAGTGGACAAACTATCTGAAATGGACATAAAAATAAACAATGATCTTCTTAGTATTATGATAGGTATTATATTCACTCCCATCATCATTCGAAAATATTAGAATAGCCATTGAATCCAGAGATGATCTAATCTTAGCAACATCTAGTGAAAAAATACTAAAATGTATAAAACAAGACCTAATGAAGATTTTTTATATGAGAGATTTGGGAAACCTAAATTATTTTTTGGGTACGGAATTTCATCAACAAAATGAATTTATTACTGTAAATCAACAAAAATATATAAAAGATTTACTAATAAAATTTTAAATGCAAGAATGTAAAAGTTCAGTAACACCTATGAAAGCAAATATTAAATTAGAAAAAGGAAATTCAGAAGATTTAGTGAATGTACCCAAAGATAATATTATCTTTGAATGTACCCTATCAAAATTTAATTGGATCACCAATGTATTTATCCATAGCGACACGTCCAGATATATCTTTTGCAGTAAGCTATTTAAGCCAATTCTACAACTGCTATAATATAAAACATTGGCTGCTAAGAGAGTTCTTCGATATTTACAAGGAACTAAAAATGTACAACTTACATTTAAGAAAACTGGACAAAAATTAATTGGTTATACTGATGCTGATTGGGGATCATGCACAATTGATAGAAGATCATATACTGGTTATTGTTTTATTTTTGCCAGTGGCTCAGTCAGTTGGGAATCTAAAAAACAGAGAACTGTGGCTCTATCAACAGCAGAAGCTGAATATATGTCATTAACAAAAGAATCAAAAGAAGCTGTTCATTTAAAAATGTTAATAAATGATATGAATTGTAATCATACAAAAATTTTAATTTACAATGATAATCAAGCAGCATAAAATTTAGCAATCAATCCCATAGTGAGTTCGAAATCAAAACACATTTCAATTAAAGAACATTACATCAGAGATGCAATAAAAAAAGGTGAAATCGAAATTGTTTACAAGAGAACAGATGAGATGTTTGCAGATTTGTTAACTAAATTTTTAAATGGACCTCGACATTTTTATTTTTCCCGGAGTATTGGACTTAAATTGAGCAATTCGTGAGGAGGAGTGTTGGAACTAGTATGCACACTCCTGTTCAACCTTAATTCTTAACAATAGAAACAACAATAATTATTAATAAATGTAATGTCAATAGTTGTCAAAATAAAATATATAATTTGTTACATTAAATAAAGTTCTGATAAAAACCCTAATATCTGCGTTAATAAACTACAGTGTCTTGCAAGCAATTTTACTAAAAAAGCTTTACTTTTATAACTGTCACCCTCTCAGATGCAGACTATTGTCATCCTATAATAAAGGGTGTCTTAAAATTAACGCAAGATTTGAATTAAATATAAAACACAGTTTGTAGTCTTTAGATTGTTATTTTTTTATTGAATCATAAAGTACATATATGTATATATATACGGGCGTTTCTTTTAACTTGACAGCTCAATATCTCGTGAAATACGCATTAATGGACAATTTATTTCATAACTCAATTGTTAATTTAATGCATAAATTAATACATAATACATAACTTTAAAATCTGGGTTATACCTACAATTCATTAATTTAATATAATATATTTTTCAAATAACAATACTGATAATTAAAAGTGACAAATAACACAAAACTCATTAAAACTGTAGGAACTTTGTAGTATTTTTTAAGGCACAAACACAAAACACAATAATTATTAATTATAACCTTAAAAAATGGAGAGAGAAAAATTGTTGGCACATGCGCTGTTCAATCTTATTTATAATTCATAATTTATTTCATAAAAGTTAAATTTTCTGAACTTTCATGGTTATTTAACAAACACTAAATTGTGAGTTACGTATTAAATCGTTGTATAAACTGTTTCATACCAGATAGTGTGATTTAACTTTTATGCTTATGCACTAAATTTTAAATTATGAAATAAATTAATAAAGTAAAGTTGTATAAACCCGCCATTTTTTATGGAATAACACATGGGGCAAATGGCCTTCACGGCTTTGCTGGCACATGCGCACTCTTGACTGCTTGAACAGCCTCATTTTCAAAAAAGTATGGTACAATGATGCCCAAAATCCGCACCACTCGTTTATAAACTTTTCTACACACTCATTTAATTAAACAGTGGCATTTTGTTTATATGGGTAATTCCACCAAATGCATATTTTTATGACATGAATATATTCATTAAAAAGCTAATTTAAAAAAAACTACTGTTATTAATTAATAAAACATTATTTACCTTATAAAAAAATTAACGAAAAAGTTTGAATTCGAATTTTCAACACATAAAAAAACTATAAAAAAACCAGAGATATCTAAATTGCGGGGCAATAAACAAACAAGTTTTTAATACATTTTTCAATTAAATCCATAATCCGCATTAAACATTGTGTGTACAATTTAACAGACGTAAATTTCCGCAAAATGAATTTTTCATAGAAATAAGAGCGCCTAAGTAACAGCGAATCGTAGATATAACAAAGAAAGGATTAATAAAACGTACGTATTTCTCGCCCGGTGTTTGTTTATAGGTATAATTTCACATAAAATATTTATTTCTTCTGTAATGTAACTCACACACAAGGTCTGAAACTTTTCAGCAGTCAAAAAGTGAGAATTTATTACCTATACGTGTTTTTGAATATGTGAAATATTTATACATTATATGGATAATAGAAAGAACGGGAAATAGAAAATGTATAATGTTTTAGAATAAAATATTTTACTTTACTAAAATACAGGGTGGTTTTTAGACTGTTATTTAACGTCTCGGGTTAAAATAAATAAATTTAAATAAGTAAACCTGTTGGTAAGGATATCAAATCAGAAGGCCTACAAAAGAGAGAACCATAGAACCTTAGTTTTCAGGTTAATTTTTAATCACAAACAACGATTTTAAATATTTTTTCTACCTTTAAAAATCCCATTATCGTACATGTTTCCATGAAACTTAGAGGCGTTTTAGTCACGGGCAAAAGGGTTTTAGTAACGTGCTAAAGTTAGTTTTAAGTTAGTTGCCTTGTCAAATAAAAATGTTGAAATTATTTTATTATCTTAATAGAAAAAGTATTAAATAGTTTATCAACGCCAATACCTATTTGAAAAGTTTATATGCAACTTTGTACTGACCTTTTGATTTTTTCGGCGGTAAACTATTTAACTGAAAGCATTAAAACTTTCGGGTGGAGACTTCACCGTGATGTGCCCATAAAAGATTCTCTTCACTTTGACAAAACAGCTTCTATATCATTATTTAAAGGGTTGTTGTAAACATTATTTTATTATCTCAATACAAAAGTAATAGTTTCTCAACGTCAATTTACACATAAAAATTTTAACCGGCGTGCCGGTAATACAGATTCCCAAGAAGGTTACTCTATTGTATTATAGATGTTGCTCTATACAATTATTTAATTTAAATCATTTTTAGATAATAATAACTATTTGTCGTAGATAAAGTATAGTACGCAACTCGTTTAGAAACTTTTCTAGACACACATTTAATTAAACACTCGCTCGCAAGCTGCCTAAATTAAAATCGTATTTAAAATGGGGTATATGCAACAAAATATACTATTTTGTGATTAATTCTTGCAAACTTTTAAAAGGCAGAAGTAAATCGCTTTTCTTTAAAAAATTAAATTCTAATTTCAAAATAATTGAGTTTTAAGTTTATTTCTGCCTGTACAATGTACAGTTAAAACATCATTAAACGACTTAATTCGGATTTTTCGCCCCTGTGTTTAATTTCCCCAATGAGTAAAATTACCCAATCTTCGAAATACGCAACTTTGGGTGGAATGCTTTTGTATATTTTTTATTAATGTTTATTAAAATAAGTACAATATTCTTAAAGCACATAAATATAAATAGCTACTTTGATTTTAATTTATAATATAATTTAATAAAATAATAGTTATAGATTGAGATTAATAAACAAAGTTAATTGTTAAAGAAAAACCGTAATTGTATTTATTGACATGAAGTGACACGAGTGTTTAATAAAAACGAGTGTCTAGAGAAGTTTATAAACGAGTTGCATACTATACTTTATCTACGACGAACACAAAACAGAATTTAAAGCCAATTTTATTTGTTAAAATTTTGACATCTGTCAACTGTCATCCGAATTTAACCTCACTTTTTCCCAAATTATAATAAAGCCAACTTCAGCCCGTGACCTAAAATATCGAAAAGCCACTGTTGTTAACTTCAGCCCGTCAATAAAACGCCATAAAGTCACAGCTCGTCAATGTAGGAGTAGATAAAGTATATTATGTATCAAGTTTGATAAACGCCATTTTAGCAACGAATTTTATTCAGGCACGAGCGAGCTTACGAGCGAGTGTTTAATTAAATTAGTGTCTAGAAAAGTTCATAAACGAGTTGAATACTATACTTTTTTTAGGACAATGACTAAAATTATCTAATAATGTTTTAAATTAAATATTTGTATAGAGCGACATCTATAAAACAATAGTGTAACCATTCCTGGGAATCTGTATTACCGGTGCGCCGGTGAAAATTTCAAATTTAAATGTATCCCTTGAAAATGGACTGTTTAAATACTATATAAAAGCAGTTTTTCACAGTGAAAGTAAAGAAAATGTTTTATGAGCACTCCACAGTGGAGTCTCCACCCGAAATAAAGTTAAATGTAGTTTATTGGCGGCAAAATTAAAAATTCCAGTACAATGTTCATATAAACTTTTAAAATATTGGCCAAAATTTCTAGTAACACAAAATAGCCAAGCTTTAGAGTCATTCGAAATAAAAACACCAAATGGGGTGCGCTGCGTGATTTTTTATTTTGATGAAAAAATTTGAGGATGATCTTTTAGGTGTCAAATATAAAAATCCGTTGCCGTTTTAATTTTTTGTTGCTTTACTTTTATTTGGCACCCCTTAGAAGTCTGAAATAGTGTCAATTTCTTACTCTCTTATAGTGGGCCAGAACTTTTTTTCTGTGACAAATATTGAAATAATTTTAATTTTGTTTTACTGTCCAGTAAGTGTGTTTTCGATATAAATTATTATTATCCAATTAGTTAATCTCATAAAAGAATGGTAAACCACTAAAGATTCATGATAATTTGCCAATTTTTGTGATTTTTGTCTGGCTCCTGTGCCTATTCTACTAAATTTAGAAGGTTCATTTTTTTCAGGTATAAAGTACTTATACAATAGAAAACGTAACTATTATTTTAAGTTTCTAGACTATCAATTTCTTTATTAAAAAAATTATTGAAAATTGATAATTCTCGAAATTAGCCAATTTTGCCCTCAGAAATCATTATGTTGAGGAAAAAATAAAAATCTGAAACTTTCAGGAAATGTAGTCCCCACCTTCATCTTTTCAGTCCAGTTAGTCTTGTTTTGTTATTTTTATCCATGTAAAAGATATAATAATTTTTTTAATGCCAGTTAAGAAGCGATATTGTTAGTTTTATTTATATTCTAAAATTTAGATGGCTTTGACTTTGTCAATTCATGTTTGATGGAGAAATGTCAGAACTGCGAAAAATATTTCATAAATATTATTTGTGCGTATTTCTTTGGTAAATTTTGTATATAACATAATATGTCATATGTTATATACAAAACTTTTTAAATCACCAAAGGAATACCACAAATAATAATTATGAAATATTTTTGATAGTTCAGCCATTCCAAGCTACTCGGAAATTTTTGTAGCCTCCGTTACAATAAAAAATTGTGATTAAATGCTACCGTAATTAAATGAAATACCTTTACAATAGTTAATATTGCAAACATGTTTATTATGCTTGTAATAATTAGGCTTAAACTTATAAGCATAATAATTACGGTAGTTTTACTCACAATTTTTGATTGTAACGGACGCTACAAAAATTCCCGAGTAGCGTGGAATGGTTGAACTATCAAAAATATTTCATAATTATTATTTGTGGTATTCCTTTGGTGACTTTAAAAAGTTTTGTATATAACATAATATGACATATTATGTTATATACAAAATTTACCAAAGAAATACGCACAAATAATATTTATGAAATATTTTTCGCATTCTGACATTTCTCCATCAAACATGAATTGACAAAGTCAAAGCCATCTAAATTTTAAATTATAAATAAAACTAACAATATCGCTTCTTAACTGGCATTAAAAAAATTATTATATCTTTTACATGGATAAAAATAACAAAACAAGACTATCTGGACTGAAAAGATGAAGGTGGGGACTACATTTCCTGAAAGTTTCAGATTTTTATTTTTTCCTCAACATAATGATTTCTGAGGGCAAAATTGGCTAATTTTGAGAATGATCAATTTTCAATAATTTTTTTAATAAAGAAATTGATAGTCTAGAAACTTAAAATAATAGTTACGTTTTCTATTGTATAAGTACTTTATACCTGAAAAAAATGAACCTTCTAAATTCAGTAGAATAGGCACAGGAGCCAGACAAAAATCACAAAAATTGGCAAATTATCATGAATCTTTAGTGGTTTACCATTCTTTTATGAGATTAACTAATTGGATAATAATAATTTATATCGAAAACACACTTACTGGACAGTAAAACAAAATTAAAATTATTTCAATATTTGTCACAGAAAAAAGTTCTGGCCCACTATAAGAGAGTAAGAAATTGACACTATTTCAGACTTCTAAGGGGTGCCAAATAAAAGTAAAGCAACAAAAAATTAAAACGGCAACGGATTTTCATATTTGACACCTAAAAGATCATCCTCAAATTTTTTCATCAAAATAAAAAATCATGCAGCGCACTTTTAAATTCATTTTTGGTGTTTTCATTTGGATTGACTCTTTAGCTAGTTTGTAAACTAACCAACTAATCCTCTCATTTTTGCCCATTTTAGTTGGGTTTTTTTGCTCAATGGGGCGGGGGGGGGCCAATGGGGCGGGTTCGGTAGGGTTGTGTTGTTGAGTTTTCTAACAAGGAAGCGTTAAAATTTTGCCTATAATTCATTTTAAAAACGTTAAAATGCACAAAACAAATCCGGTTAAGCCGGCAAAACGAAAAACAATGCCGTAACCTCACTTTTTTAATAAATTAGCCAGAGAATTGGTTAGTTAGTTTACAAACTAGCTAAAGCTTGGCTATTTTGTGTTACTAGAAATTTTGGTTTTCATATTAGCCAAACTGAATTGGATAGTATACAAACTATCCAGCTATTTTAGTTTCCCTAATAATTTCAAGTAAATTAGCCAAGATCCTTGGTTATTTTGTAAACTAGCCGCTAATTTAGTTGAAAATACATTTTCAATTAAAATAGCTGACAGTTTGGCTAGTTTATAAACTATCCAAGTTTGCACATTAGCCGTAACATATATATATATTTCAATGGTATTTTTGTAGTGTATCTTTAAAACGTTTATCTTTGCAAAAAACTGCTACTAATACCACGCGCAGTGCACCAATTGGTGCCAAAAGCCTTTGTGAATGTATTGTTAATTTTTTGGATTAAAATGACTACAAATTAAAAAATTTTGTCGGGGTAGGATGTGAAGGCAAAGTCGTCCTTACGGGTCTGGAGATATTACTAAACTGGAGTTAAAATTGGGTCGCTCTTTACAATGTTTTATCTGCCAACTTGAATCATATGGTAACGAACTACCACTAAGAAATCTCTTTAAACATGTTGACTGCAAAAAAACAGGCCCTGCCGCCATTTTAGAAGTGGCAAAGCAAGCAAAATATTAATCTGCGAATGTCGACTTTAATGATCTAAGTTCGGATCAAAAATATATGTATCAAATTTGTCTTGCCATATCTTTTGGTTAATGTCGCCGATTTATTAAACTGTAATCTATGAAAATTAAACCATTCCCGATGGCTGACTTTAGCCAACTATCTTTTGCGAAAGATGTATTACACTTTATTATAAACCACATTGGAGCATAAACCTTAAACATAAAATTGGCTAGTTCTTTTAAATTTGATGTGAGATCTTCTGTTAAAAATTTTAACTTAAAATATAAAAGCGCAAAAGTCAGTTGGCCAAAGTCAGTAATCGGGAATGGTTTAATTTTCATAAATTAGCGCAACTTATCACTAGTAATACCACTAGAGGTCAAATTATTTCCGGAAATTTTTTCGAGCTCATGAATATTTTGAAAATTATCCCGAGTCGAAGACGAGGGATAATTTTCTAAAAATATTCATGAGGGAGAAAAAATTCCCGGATTTAATTTGACCTCGTGTGGTATTCGGTAAGAAAATTCCACATCAAATTGTGTTTAAATAATTAATAGTATATTACACTACAAGGGCAGAAAGTGTGAGATTCCTGCACTGCGCGCCATGATGCCCGAGGCGAAGCCGAGGGCATCATGGCGCGCAGTTCAGGACTCTCACACTTTCTGCCCGTGTAGTGTATACTATTTTTCTTACTACCCTGCAGAAAATACGGGAAAAAATTAAATGTATATAAAAAAATTTGTGTCAAAATTAAAATCTGACGTTTAATTTAATTCTGACGTTTACATTCAAAATCAATCAAACTGTAGCGTTGTCATGGTAATTCAGCGGTGCCAATACAGTAAAAATAAAAGGTTGTATTTTAATTAACAAATTACTACTTTATAACAAATAAAAGTACCATTAAACACTTAAAACAACATAAAAAGTAAAAAAGTAAAAACATAAATTGTTTATTTGTTGTTATAATTGCAAAATTATGGTTTAAAACTGTCATATTTTTGTGTTTCTCATGTTGGCAGTACGAAATTTAAATGTTAAGCACGCGACTAAAAAATTTTTACTCCCGCTATTAGAGTGTGCGCGTATAGCTTGACCAATGCAAGAAACGTAAACTTTCTGCCGTGAAATCGGGGACGAAACAACGTATTTTGAGTCGAGGTAGTAAGAAAAATTTATTTTTTGATTTAACGTGACCTCGACTTGATTATTTAGTTACCATGGCAACTAAGTCAACCCCAACCTAAAAGTTATTTCAGTTTTGAAGCTGTCAAGCGGCACGACGTAAAAAAATGTGAAATTGTCTGCTGTAATGATCAATCATCGTGCAATGACTTATTTACCCGCATTATTAGAGGATTGTGGCTCCTACTTGAAGAAAGAAAATTTGTTTTGAATTGTTCACGAATATTTGCATCTTAACTATTCAAAACTCAAAGTGCTACCTAAATGGAAAAAAGGGTGAATAGAATAGTGTCTAAATATTATATATATTTCATTAGACATAGACATTTAATTTATTTCAAGTCCTGCATTTTCGCCATTAAGAAGAAAGGAGGTGTCCAACGAATATAGAAAACATCTAAACTTTGTAATGGAAATGTATCAAAATTATCATGTAAACAAATAAAAACCAGATTGTCAAAAAAATATTCTGTCATTATAAACGTCAAAAAATTTCCAGTATAATTCGCTGTTGGGTACCCACGAGGAAAAAATTTCCACTTAAATTCAACCGTTGCCATGGTGATCTATCAAAAATACACGTTTTGATTGGTTAAAAATTACAGGTGTGGAATTTTCTAAGTAATACCGGTTTATAACAAAAAGTTACGGCATTAAATCAATATTAATTGTAGCATAAAAAAACAATAGGTATGGAGTCTGGTAAAAGCTCTCGTTTTAGTTTAAATTATTTTTTCTACTCCCACCTTTAAAACGCCCTTTATCGTACATGTTTCCATGACACTAAGTGACCTTTTAAATACACATTGACAAGTTGTGGCTTTATGGCGCTTTAGTCACGGGCTGAAGTTAGCAACAGGTTTTTAGTCACGGGCTGAAGTTAGTTGACAGTTGTCAAATGTTATACAATCGTTAAAATAAAGTGCCTTTCTTGTAAAATAATACTATTTATAAATGTGAAAATTATTTTATTATCTCAATACAAAAATAGAAAAGAATTAAATAGTTTCTCGACGCCAATATTTGTTTATATGAACATTGTACTGACCTGTTAATTTCGCCGGCAGTAAACTATAACTTAAGTCGTTTTTTCGCGTAAATACCATGAAATACTATGGTTATTAAAGTTAACCTTGGTTAATAGTTAAGGCATTTTTGCGTTTAGAGTGCGTTCAAAAATTCTAACTATGACGTCACAAATACCAGACCATAAAACTATAGTCGTTTTTTCGCGTAAATACCATGAAATACTATGGTTATTAAACTTAACTTTGGTTAATAGTTAAGGCATTTTTGCGTTTAGAGTGCGTTCAAAAATCCTAACTATGAAGTCACAAATACCAGACCATAAAACTATATCGCTGAGCTAGTTATTCAATGTGGTTAATAGTCTTTCTCTTTTTAATATATATTTTTCTCTGTTTCGATCTGTCAAAAAGTTGTTTACATTTGAAATTTAAAATATTTTAAGTAGGTACAATTGCTCTTAAACCAAATTTAAACTTTGTATTAAAATGGTAAACGGGGTGTTGTCTGTAAAAATAAATGATAGGGTGCTCCATATTGTGGAATCTCCACAAGTGGATGAATTATATGCAGGTTTGTTTTAATATTCTTCCTTATTTTGTATTAAACATGTAGGAGAATTGGATAACGTGTATTGAAAAAACTAGTACCTATAGAAAAAGAATATACTAGGTATAAGAAGAGGCAAATAAATTTATTTACACCGGTAAAAGCATAGAAATTAAATATAAATAGGTAAAAACACATTTCAAAAATTATAGGTTATGAACAAGTAAACAAATGTCAAATGTTAGAAACCTAACCATATATGAATTAACTGTGACGTCATGACTTATTTAACCGTAGTCATTCAAAGTCAAGAGTTGCCAATGTGTCGTCGGGAGTACCTCAGGGATCTGTTTTAGGTCCTTTATTGTTTTTAATTTATACATCAGACATTTTTAGTTCAGTTTCTTTTTCCAAAATTCAAACTTTTGCTGACGATACCCAACTTTTGTATTCTTTTAATCCGAAAAACCCTCATTTGGCAAGCATTAATATTAATAAAGATCTAAGAGCTATATCTAAGTTCGCTTACTCTCACAATCTCAAATTAAACCCTTCCAAATGTACATACCTAGTCTTTTGTAACAATATATATACTGAAGAATTAAAAACTAAACTTCACTTGAAAGTTGATGACAACCCTATTACTTCTAGTAATACAGCTAAAAACCTAGGAATTATTTTTGACTGTAAGCTAAGATTTCAGGAATATATTTCAATTCTTTTAAAAAAATCTTATTTGGCACTTAAACTTTTATACAACAATAAAAAGATTATTAATTATAACTTAAGGAAAAAGTTAGTAGAAACACTTGTTTTACCGTTTCTCAATTATGGGATTATTCTCTATTACCCATGCCTTGACCAAATAAACAAAACTAGAGTTCAAAAAATTCAAAATTCATGCTGCAGGTTTGTATTTGGCCTTCATAAATATGACAGAATTTCTAGCAAAATTAATAATTTGGGTTGGTTAAAAATTGAAAATTTATTTAAATATAATTTGTCTGTTTTTGTTTACAATTTACTTAAATCCTCAACGCCTTTGTATCTTCGTAAAAAACTAACTTTTAGATATAACCTACACGATTTAAATATTAGATATAAATTTAAGTTATCCTTACCAAGATTTCGATCAGCCATCTTCACGAGATCATTTTCGTATAACGCACCCTGTATTTATAACGCCATTGATGATAATATTAAGTCTCAGTCAGAAAAACGCTTTCGCAAGGAAGTTAAGGCATGTTATTTTTCTTTACAGATTTAATTATTTTATTAGGTTAAGTTAGATTTAGTATTAGGTTAAGTAAGGGTTAAGTGGAGTAGCCTGGCTAGACTTCGCCTTTTAATTATTGTATTTTGTATACGTAATTAATAAAGACATTATTATTATTATTATTATTATTACATAGTATTTACGCGAAAAAACGACTTTAAATTCGGACACGGACTCTACTGTAAAGTTCTCATAAAACATTTTCTTTACTTTCACTGTGAAAAACTGACAATTTTTAAGAAATAAATTTCGATTTATAACCCTAATAATTGTGTTTATAAAATAAAAAAAATTGACATTTGACGGTGACACACAGTTTCCCCTATTGTTTTATAGACGGCGCTTCATAAAAATTTTTTGATTTAAATCATTTTAAGATTATAATCAGGCCAATTCACTAACATTAGTCGTTAACGTTAGCCACTTTAATTAGTGGTTAACGTTATATTTATTCGGCCTGATTGGTCGGATCGGACGATAACCACTGATTCTAGTGACTAACGTTAACGACTCATGTTAGTGAATTGGCCTGCTTTTTTATACACTCATTAACTTAAGCACTCGCACGCAAGCTTGCTCGTGCCTAAATTAAATTCGTGTGTAAAATGGCGTTTATCAAACTTGATACATAATATACTATAATCACCTTGAAACTACAAACAATGTTTTAGTGCTTTGTTCATTGATTTTCCAATATTTGATTGACATTGTTTTATTTTACTTTGGAAAGTTGCATGCGTTGCACCGTTCGAGTTCGGAGGAAAGTAATAAAGTTAGGGACTGATACAACCGCAATAAAAAGTTGAATTTACGTGGTCACCTTTTTACTTTAACTTTATTGGTGCACATGTTTTTGGTAGTTCGTAAATTGCAAAACTGGTTATTTTAACTAGCGGACGTTTTTTACAAACAATACTTTGTGTAGGTGTACGGAGAAAAGTTAATACATATATACGAGGTGTGTTCAGAAAATAACGAGAATTGTTAAATTTCGCGGGTTTAGAGGGTCCGGTTGTCATAAAATTTTCTTTATTATGTTGGTATACATGCCCCCGAAGTATGATAAAAACTTTAGCTGTTTTCATTGTTTACTTTGTCTGTGGCAGCCGCTAAGGTTAGACGTGTTTTATGAGCTCCGCGATTTTTCATTCGTTAAAAGAAACGGATGAAAGAATTTGTAACCAATTTTGCTTAAAAAATTAAATAAATTCTGTGAAATGTTAACAAAGGCCTATAGTGAGTTTGCTATAAGTAAAACAAGAATTTACCAGTGATATAAGAGTTTCCAAGATGGCCGTGAAGACGTTGAAGATGACGAACGCCCCGAACGCACAAGCACATTAACAACCGATAAAAACATGGAAAAAGTGGAATAAATGGTTATAAACCATCAGAGAAGTCGCTGATGATGTTGGTGTATCGGTTGGCTCATCCCATGAAATTTTTTCGAATGTTTTGGGTATGAAACGCGTGGCAGCAAAATTTGTTCTAAAATTGTTAAATTTTGAACAAAATTTTTGGCCAAAAACAATACTGTAATGATGCCCCAGCCTCCATATTCGCCATACATGCCTCTGTCTGACTTTTTCCTATTCCCAAAAATAAATAGAACCTTAAAGGGCCGTCGTTTTGCAAGCATAGATGACATTAAAAGCGCATCGCTGAAAGAACTAAAGGCTATCCCAAAGATCGAGTTTTAGAAGTGTTTCGAGTATTGGAAGAAGAGCTGGCACATGTGCATAATATCCAATGGGGACTATTTTAAAGGCGACAACATTAATGTACATTAGGGTGGGCCGAAAATCCGCTTTTTTAGAATTTCGTTTAGTAATAGCAAAAATTTTGTTCATTATGTTGTAAAAAAATTTTGTGTAAAAGATTAAAATTTTCGATCAACATCCTAGGCTCGCCCAACGCAATTAAAGATCAAAATGTTCAAAACAATTTTGATACTAAAATCGGTTTTATTTCTAAAACTATCCATCTGAAGTAATTTAGTGTAAGGACCTTTTTTGTAGAGCATAAAATTTCCGATCGAATTAAGTTAGGAAAATTTTTTTTTGAACATTTTGATCTTTAATTGCGCTGGGCGAGCCTAGGATGAGGATCGAAAATTTTAATCTTTTACACAATTTTTTTTTACAACATAATGAACAAATTTCTGAAACTATCCATCTGAAATAATTTTGTGTAGAGCATAAAATTTCCGATCGAAATAAATTAAGAAAAATTTTTTTTGAACATTTTGATCTTTAATTGCGTTGGGCGAGCCTAGGATGTTGATCGAAAATTTTAATCTTTTACACAAAATTTTTTTACAACATAATGAACAAAATTTTTGCTATTACTAAACGAAATTCTAAAAAAGCGGATTTTCGGCCCACCCTAATGTACATTAGGGTGGGCCGAAAATCCGCTTTTTTAGAATTTTGTTTAGTAATAGAAAAAATTTTGTTCATTATGTTGTAAAAAAATTTTGTGTAAAAGATTAAAATTTTCGATCAACATCCTAGGCTCGCCCAACGCAATTAAAGATCAAAATGTTCAAAAAAATGTTGATACTAAAATCGGGTTTATTTCTAAAACTATCCATCTGAAGTAATTTAGTGTAAGGACCTTTTTTGTAGAGCATAAAATTTCCGATCGAATTAAGTTAGGAAAATTTTTTTTTGAACATTTTGATCTTTAATTGCGCTGGGCGAGCCTAGGATGAGGATCGAAAATTTTAATCTTTTACACAAATTTTTTTTACAACATAATGAACAAATTTCTGAAACTATCCATCTGAAATAATTTTGTGTAGAGCATAAAATTTCCGATCGAAATAAATTAAGAAAAATTTTTTTTGAACATTTTGATCTTTAATTGCGTTGGGCGAGCCTAGGATGTTGATCGAAAATTTTAATCTTTTACACAAAATTTTTTTACAACATAATGAACAAAATTTTTGCTATTACTAAACGAAATTCTAAAAAAGCGGATTTTCGGCCCACCCTAATGTACATGTACGTGCACGAATAAATAAATATTTGTTTCAAAAAACGAAAATTTCCGATATTTTCTGAACACACCTCGTATGTATATATATATACATAATATGTATATTAGGGTGTGCCAAAAAAACTCGATATTTTTTTTTTCTTGCTCTCCACCCAAAATATGGTAGAATATGTCCGAACAAATATTCTGTTAAAAGCGGAGCTCATAATTTCAATTTTAAGAGGTCCCTCATCGAATCTGAAGTTTTGCCGCTTAAATAACACAGAAAACTGACTTTTTTACCTTATTTATTCTTGCAACCTAGGAAGATTTTTTTTTTTCGTAAAATCCATGACTAATTCTTACAAAGCATTAAATTTGGACTAAAAAATCTTATTAAGCCGAATTTCTATTTTCATTATTCAATTTTTTACTTAGCTTTAAATTTAAAGATAATAATACAAAAATGATGACTTTATACGCCTGTAACTTTTAGAATATTGACGATATAAAAAATTCGCTTAAAACTTTTTTGTAGTCCATCAGACAAGCTAAAAAATTACCATTTGACTTTTTCGTCTAACTTCAATAGTTTAGCTGAAAAAGGCAAAAAACGTAAAATTTTAAATTTAAAGCTCTGTAAAAAATTAAATAATGAAAATAGAAATTCGGCTTAATAAGATTTTTTCGTCCAAGTTTAATGCTTTGTAAGATTTGGTCATGGATTTTATAAAAAAAAAATTTCTTCCTAGGTTGCAAGAATAAATAAGGTAAAAAGGTCAGTTTTCTGTGGTATTTAAGCGGCAAAACTTCAGATTCGATGAGGGACCTCTTAAAATTGTAATTATGAGCTCCGCTTTTAACAGAATATTTGTTCGGACATATTCTACGATATTTTGGGTGGAGAGCAAGAAAAAAACTATTTCGAGTTTTTTTGGCACACCCTAATGTATATACATATATTATATTACATAGTTAATATGGAGTTTCATCAAGTAAAGGTCGAAACAATTAATAATTAGTTTTACAACTGATAAACCTATTTTAATCCAATAATTTAAACTAAAACGAGAAATTTTACCAGAGTCCATTTAATCTATACCTTTGTATTGTTTTTTGTGCCACAATTAATAATTAATGTTTTAATGCCGTAACTTTTTGTTATAAACCGGTGTTGCGCTAATTGGTAAAAGTTTCAACTTCATGCGATTTTGTATACATTTGGGATTTTGAATAAATTTAAATTATAATGTTTGAAATTTATTCAAAACAAACAATAGCAATAGTATTTATAAAATTAATTAACAATCCATACAATGATTTAAACAGCCCAACATTTAACCATCGCTATTAATAATAATAATAATCTTTATTTGTTTAAAAATACCAGAAGGTGTAAAACACGTCAAATATAGATAAGTACATAACATAATTTAAAAAATTTTAATACAATTTAAAAGAGAAAGACAAATAATAAATAAATAAATAAATGTGTTTCATATACTACTAAACATAACATTACAAAAAATATTGATGAAGATCATTCTGAAGTTAAGTAAAATTTAGTTTATTAACTGAATAATTTGATCTAAATGTCGTTTGATAACAATGCCCTTTTAAATAAAAATATTATTTTAAGGGGTTTAGATTAAGCTAACTAAAAATAAAATGTTAAATTTAACAAATTCTGTCAGTGGCTGCTCGTGATAAAGGAGGTTCACAAATTTTAAAAAAAGCAGCAGTTAGTTTTTTAGACTATTATTAGGTATATTTTTTAGCTTTTAAAACAATAAAAAATATCAGAATAAACATTTTAATATGTTTATAATAAAGAAACAACTACATGCTAATTTATATTTTATCATTGTGTATGGTGTTTAAACGTAAGTCCATTCTTCTGTCAAAACTTGTCAATAACAGCCTCTTTACTTAGTACTCCATCATCAAAGTGTTTATAATAATTGTTGAATATTAATTATAATAATTGTTGAATATTAATGCAACAGTCTGTTGCCAACAGAGGACCAGCCCTGGCCCCCGAAACCTTAGTATTTAATAGTAAGAATAGTAATACACAGTATATTACCCACCTAGATAAAATAAAAAAATAACCAATCTATTTTTTATCAAAAAACATCCCGAAATATAATTTATGTTTAGTTACTAGTAGGCTTCTGACAATACTGCAAAGATGATTTTTTTTTTACCAAGGTAGAGCTCTAGAGATCTTTGATAGTTGCCGATGCAGCCATGGCTTCCCTGCACACTTTTAAAATAATCCTTTGTCGGCAAGCTATCATATTAGAATGGCGAAAAATAAATGTTTTATTTCTGGATAACAATTTCTTCAATTAAGTATTTGCATAGTGCGTGCATAAGGTAGGCAAATAAAAACTGCACACAAACAATATTTAATACATTATTTAATATAACAAAAATGTCCAAGGTCTAAAATAAAAAGAATCCCTTCTAACTAAATTAAAATAAATAATAATAATATAAATAGGTAGAAATAATTTAGATAGTAATTTTTAGTTTTGAGCGCCAAAGCGCTCAAAAACTAACAAAACATACACAAATTCAAACTACTTTTATTTTTAAATGTTAAAAATAATATCAATAAAAAAATGTTAATTGTAATAAGTTAATCTAAAAAAATGCATAAATTAAATCAGGCGCGTTTGAACCCAGGCCCGTTCCTGGGGTATCTGGCGCCTACTCGCAGCATTCTTTGGTGCGCCCCTTTTATATTTAAATATAATACATTAAATATTTTAATTTAAGTCCTAAAATTTCAAAAATATATGTAATATGTATTTTGCAATAAACTGGCAAAATGTAATTGAAAATCTAAAAAAACTGCTAAAATTAGGTATAAAAAATATTTATTAAATTACCAAACAAACAAAATCACAAAAAATACATAGTCATAAAAATACTCTAAAAAAACTTTATAAACAATATAATAACTATAGTCCACAGCAATTTGTATCCTGGACATTTACCATCTTATTATTATGTTAAATTGTCCCCTGAATCCGAAAAGACCGTCAAAAATTATGAAAGTAGAGCAGTTTTTGAGATATCGTATACCTATTCCATATAATATGGAAAATTTACTATATCTCAAAAACTGTTCTATATACTTTTATAACTTTTTACGACATTTTCGGATTCAGCGGACAATTTGACATAGAAGTTGACTGCTAAATGTCCGGGATTCAAATTGCTGTTGACGATAATTACACTGTAGGGAGGTGAAAATATCACAACTAAACGCTCGGACACGTAAACTTAATTTTTGGTCGTAGATTTTTTTCGGAAAAATTAGATGCTTTATGATATACTATGATATACTTACGAAAATTTAGGAAATTCAAAATTTTTTAGTAAAATTGAGGATATTATATTAAATAAAATAAAAAGCATAGGAATGTTTGCACAAGAGGTGACATATATTATTATACAAATTATAATATACCAGTATACAGTGTGTTTCCGGATCGGATTTCCTATAGAATAAACTTTTTTAGACGTGCACGATACAGCTAAACCGTGCACGGATTTGAAATTTACGACCAAGAATTATGTTTACGTATCCAAGCGTTTAGCTGTGATATTTCAAGAGTTGAAAATTTACCTACAGTGTTATTAGTGGCTGCTTTTTCGCTATGGCAATTGGTCATTTTTGACTTATTCATTTTTAGAGAGTATACTCACGGAAAAAAATCTATACTGATTCCAAGAAAATTCAACTCTATCCAAGTATAGCTTAGTTTCCCTATTCCGCAAGTAAATTTATACTTGTTTCAAGTATCCTCATATTCTTATAAAATAAAGATAGCTTCGGTTTAATCTAAGATTAAATAAATAAATAAATAAATATCTTTATTGACGGATTAACCATTAGAGATTACTACTATACTAAAAATAAGAAACACACTAATTTTGAGCTAAGTATACAAATTTGTCTTTAATGAAGACTACGGTATTCTTGTTGTAACGTTAGTATGTATTTCATCAAAGTATAGTTTCTTTGTAAAATCTTTACAGTATTCTTGTTTTAAGAATACACTTTCTTTAAAATTTATTTATTTATTTATACTTATTGTAAGTACACGCTTTACTTGCATAAAATGCTTGTATTCTTACTTTTCCTTTTTTTATATTTGATAAAAGTATAGTATATATTTAAAATAACTCTACACTATTCTTAAAGAAAGTGGTTGATTAGAAAAAAAAATTCCCTCGTCTAGCGACTCGGAATAATTTTTACAAAAAAAAACATTCGTGAACCTGAAAAATATTTGTATTAATTATCCTACCACTACGAAAAATACAAGTGAAAGTGAAAATATAATCGTTATGACAGTAATTTAAGAGTATTTTTGGCATATTATTTTAATGTACTAAAGTACTAAGTATAATAGGCACTGATATCAAAATAGGTTTATTACAGTCTTAGAGGTGTTAGAAAAAGTACTGTCGATTTATTTAAATTCATTCTTTCATGGTTAATATACTATATTTTACATTTTATTTTTTTAAGTACCTAGGTATCACATTTTTGGTGCTATATGTAAAGGTAAGGTTTTTAATCACAATAGTTATTATTTTTTTAAGTAGGTATTTATCTCCAGCTAAATAATTTGTAAAATGAGTCTCTAAGAAGGCTACCATTATCATCGTAGATGGTTTGGTGTTAATTCTTCAGTTTTTTGTCTACACTTGATCCTCAATCCTATTTTTGGAATTAATTCCTTTAAATTCTCCTCGCTTAGGTTTACCGTAATATCAAGATCTATCTCATTTTCTAAAACAAAAATAATATAGCTGAATTGGAGGCTATAGCCTTTCTGCTGTTTATGTGCTATTGTCTATTACCTGTCGTATGCTATCCATTTTACACTACAGTTTACCTATCCATTTTACACTACATTTTTACGATCATGCCTAGTTAATTACTTTAAATTAATGAAATATTATTTACTTACCCAAAAATGTGTCTAGTAAACATTCTAAGCCCCAATTTTAAAGTTTCTTCTCCATTATTTTTTATTAAAAATAACATCCAGACCGAAAAAGTAAAAAACGAACTGCCGCCGACACGTACACACGCTACCACCATAGAACACACGACAGAACTGAACACAGAAACTGCGTCTTTTCTTTTAGCGAAGCGGTCTTAGAGGGTGGACGGTATTTACTTAAGCGAAGAATTAGGTATTTGTTTTAATAATAGCTATACTTAAATACAGTATAGTGTATTCTTTGTTCTAGAGGTCTTATACTTAAATTGAAGTATAAGCATTCTTGTATTAAATATACATATATTTAAATAAAGTATACCGAAATTTCATACAAATATACAGAATACTTAAAATAAGTGGCAATACCCTAGTAGAAATTTGTCCAGTTTTCCTCACTACTGGTAGGGCGCTGGTTGGATTTAGATAGGGAAAAACTAGAAAGGGAAATCCTAGATCGGCCCCGACTAGGAACTAACCAGTAAAACTTGCCTAGTTGTGGCTCGGCTCCGACTGACTAGTTCACATCTAGTTTCCCTTATTAAATCCCAGTCTAGGCTGAGTCAAGTTTTCCTCGCCATAAACTTGTAAGTAAATGTATGGAAAATCTTTAAGATCAATCTTAACATTCCATTCGTATCGATCGATATAATTAAAACATAATGACAATAATTGTTATAACAATTATTGTCATTCTTACTCTTAGAATGGATTGTATTAAACGTTTTACAATTTAAATATATTTGATTTACAAGGCTTCTCTCGGACTAAAATTTAAGGAATTATGTTTTTGAGATGCTTCTTTGTTTCAAAGATAAAAGTTGTTTAATTAAACACCTTGAACTTAAGTTAAACTGGGAAAAAATTTAAGATTAAGATTTTTTGGGTGAGATTTAAGATGAGGGTGTATATTTAACATGCCTGTAGAAATCAAATGGACAAACACAATTTGTTAATATTTCAAATAACTTTTATTATATTTGCGTCCCGTCTCACTAGATGGCACCACGATTTTACAGATAATAAATAAATTTTTAATACCTACCTATCGAAGTTGGTAGACCTGCTTATGACGATGTTGGTAGACCTGCTTATGTGACATAAGTTATGTCATTCTTATTTGTGCTTTATGGTAACCACGTTTGTTAAATCAATACTTAAGTTTTTAGAAAAATTGTGCTAGATTTATCAAGAAAATGGGCAAAAGGCTTGGACACTCGCCAGTTACTACTTCCTCAAGCAGCTTTGAAGAGGAAAAGGAAAATTTACGACGTAAATTAAGGGAGACAAGACGCAAATTCAAAGCCGCTAAAATGGCGGCAGATCAAGAACGGTATTGTTCACCTATTATTTCGTACGGAGGTACCTTCAAATCCTTCCGTATTAAAGGTTAGTTATTTTAGACGTCCTATGCCTGTCCTTTCTAGACTAGCATTAGTCTCATTTAATTACAGTATTGTGCTTAAATTTATCTCAACCAAAAGTTCTAAAGTTTTATGGAATATTTCAGGTGAGTCACCAAATTTTAATAATATTATCCCTTCAAACACCCCCCCAGGATCCACTGGCATTAGATACAATTCCACCCTTAAGTGACGACATGTGTAAAGTAATTGATCTGAAACAGGAAATACAGACACTATTCACATTTCGCAAATAGTATAAAAAGTACGATACATTTATCACTTAACACTAGTCCAGTTTAATAGTCGAAAATAATGCGTTTAGATACAGTCCAATAAAAATGCATTGCCTTTAAATATCATTAAATTTAACGCAAATATTCAGGTAAGTTCCCTTAAAATTTTATTTGATTTCGATTGAATGCAAAATGAAATGTGAATAATTATTAATTATTGCCTTAACATTTTAGATTTCATTGATGGACAAAAACTACCGGATAAACAAAGGCTTACGGCAAAAGAGTTCGAAAAAGCTTTAAGCTTCCAAAGACTAGAGTGGGGGCAGAACCGAAAAAAAAAGAAAAAAAGTGAAAATGTAAATATATTTAAATCTAATAAAAAAAATTTTGCTACTGGCATTTATTATTGGTTAAAAAATTCACAAATATTCCCAACTAGTTTTAAGCTAGTTTTCCCTACCAGCTTTTCCCCAGTAGTTCCCCACCAGGAAATTATTATTATTATTATTATTATTATTATTATTATGACTAGTCAGAAACTAGTAGGGATTCCTAGCGAGGCCCTCGTTTCATTTGGGGAAAACTAGCTAGCGCCCTACTAGTTCCCCATTTAAATTTCTACTAGGGTATTCCGCTTTGAGTAAAAAACTAGAGCTCTTTCATCCAAGCATTATTGTATATTTGATTTAAGTATACCAATTTTCTTTAAAATAAAATACCTTTAAATTCAATCCAAGAATACTCATCTCAAATCAAGTAACAGTTTTTCTTAAAAATTAAGTATATCCCATTACTTAGTTTAAATGTACGCTAATCTGATAGAAATAATAAATATACTTAAATCAAGTTCCTAACATGAAGTATAGAACTATTCTTAAACCTAGTAAGGGATTTTTTTCCGTGTACTGTTAAACTTTTCTACCGTAAACTGCAACTACCAAACAAATACTAAAAATATTATGACAATTTCTTTCCTTTTATTTTACTTATATCAACAAAAATAATTAAGTCGCTAATATTAAAGCGGCAAAAGGCGCTTTATAGCGGCCGAAAAAAATAGCGGGAACCTTTATCCTATGTATGTTTAAGTATTTGTTTATTTGCAAAAAAGTTTATCGTTACGAAGTAGCGATTGATTTTTTGATATTGCGCCCCCAAAATGTTGCGCCTTCGTGCATGCACGCACTGCACGCTCGCCAGAAACGGCCCTATTTGAACCCCCCCCCCCGAAATGTGAGATACAGTCGTGTTTTGGGATTTTTATTTATAATTTACCATATTCCCCCGATTTTTTTTTCTGCCTACGCGTTTTTAAAAACAATATTTATTTTTACTTTCATACAAAATAGAGGTAGGTGCCGATCTTTGGAAAAGGAAAAAAAAAA
The DNA here is from genome assembly GCA_921294245.1 of Brassicogethes aeneus. Classification (NCBI taxonomy): domain Eukaryota; kingdom Metazoa; phylum Arthropoda; class Insecta; order Coleoptera; family Nitidulidae; genus Brassicogethes; species Brassicogethes aeneus. The sequence continues at coordinate 55,510,532 of OV121134.1, forward strand.
TAAAATTACAATTATAATTACAATTTGCTCCAGCCAAGATTTTTAATTTAAAACAATTGTTTTAAGTGTAAATTAACTTTAGCAAATTTCATGTTTTGTTAATTTTTGAGAGCTCTGTGTTATATAGGAGACATTTTTAGTCACGAATATAATTTAGGTACGAGCGAGCTCGCAAGCGAGTGTTTAACTAAATGAGTATCTAGAAAAGTTTATAAATAAAGTTGCATACTCTAATTTTTCTACGACAAATAATTAATTAATTAATATCAAAAAATGATTTTAATTTAATGTTTGTATATAGGGACATCTATGAAATAATGAAGCAACTATTCTAACTTGTGTTCTGTGTGGGATGTCAAATGTCAAATTTTTACGTGTAAATCGAAATTTATTTCTTAAAAATGGACTAACTAAATCTGATATAGAAGCAGTTTTTATAGTGCAAGTACTAGCACTCCATGGTAAAATTTCCACTTGAAATTAGTTAAATCTAGTTTACTGTCGCCGAAATTAATTAATTAATTCAAATATTGGCGTTGATAAACTATTTATAAATAGTATTATAATACTTTTGTATTTTTGTATTGGGATAATAAAATAATTTTTACATTTAGTATTATTTTACAAGAAGGGGACTTTATTTTAACGATTGTATGACATTTGATAATTGTCAACTAACTTAAAACTAACTTCAGTCCGTGTTCAAAAACCTTTTGCTAACTTCAGACCGTGACTAAAACGCCATAAAGCCACAACTTGTCAATGTGTATTTAAAAGGTCACTTAGTGTCATGAAAACATGTACAATAATGGTCGTTTTAAAGGTGGGAGTAGAAAAATATTAAAACAAGATAATCCGAGGCAAACTGGTTTTGCACGTTTCCTTATAAATGTAATAAATGTGTTCGCGTTTCCCTATTAAAATTCGACATTTCCCTGCCACCAGCAAGCTAAGAATATACAGAGGAACTGCATAAGCTCTGCCTACTTTATCGTACGTGCGACCGTTCTTCTCTTCGTCATTAAGCTCGTTCTTTTCATTCCGTTTCGGCGTAAGCGAGGCAAGATAATTATTAAGGCGCTTGGAAACGGTGCCATAATAATTATTAAGAAAGTTCGGAAACTTAACGAAAAATAATATAAATTAAACATTTTATTATTACTTTTAAATTCTTTATAGGGGTGCACGTGCTCATGTGTTCCTATGGAGAAACCGTCACAGACAACAGTCTTGGTTTAATTAAATGAAATACTATTAAATCGGCTATAAGAAATTCGAAATACCTCCTAAAGACTTAATCTAAGAAAGGGAATTTTAATATAGTGCACTTTTATAATTTCCCACAGTAAAAAATTCTCATTTTCCATTTACAAAGGCCTTTGTTTCCTTCCCTCGGGCAAATGCAAATAACCAGAATTATGTTTACTCCGTACTTAATGCGGTCTCATAATTTATTTTTCATTTAAGCGGCGTTTAGGTGAGGTTTTATTTATTTATACAGAAAATGTTTTATTTTATTATCATTGTCAATATATATATTATACCTTATAAGGTTCTGTAAACCCTTTTTGTCAAATACAATGTATAAAAAGTTGTCTCTTTGTCCGCCATCTTGAAGCGACCGCCATATTGTATTATTCTTTTATTATATAATACCATATAGTTTAAAAGTAGTCTTGAATTGGTTGAATGTAGTTTATTCAAATAATTATAATTATTTGAATGAAATAATTATATACTTGATACTTTTTTCTACTCCCACCTTTAAAACGCCCATTATCGTACATGTTTCCATAACACTAAGTAATATTTCAAATATACATCGACAAGATATGGCTTATTGCGCTTTAGTCACAGGCTAAAGTTAGCAACAGGTTTTTAGTCAAGGGCTAAAGTTAGCTTTAAGTTAGTTGACAGTTGTCAAATGTCATTCAATCGTTAAAATAAAGTACCTACTTTCTCTATGCCAATATTTAAAAAGTTTTTTGCGATGAGACTTCACCGTTCATTTGATATTTGCCGCCGGGAATATAGATTTCCATTCTTACAGTTACTCTATTTCTGTATACACGAAAAAAAAATACATTTCCATATCCAAAAATAGTTCTATACTTATAATTTTATATTTGACTCAATAATAATTTACTTAGTAAAACAATACTTATTATTCATTAAATTATTTGCTTAATGTTAATTTTCAACTCTTTCATTTTAAGTATTTTTTATTTAAACAAAGAATAAAAAATATATTTTATTAAATAAAGGATTGTTCTTAAATTAAGTGAAAATATTTTCTGTTTTGAAATCCATATAATTTTTCAATTAAAAACTCAAATAAGATTTCATTTAAATAATATTAACTATTGCAATACCACTAAATTATATTTGTATAATTATTATAACATTAGATTACTTTGAGACAAGTACCATTTTAATGAACAAAAAGCAATTCATCTTTGCCAAAATAAAATTATTTTTAAAAAGAGTATAATTACGAGGGTTGCCTTTTATATTTCGGGAATGGCCGAACCTGCTGATGCTATCGGACAACAGATGTATGTATCGTTAAGTTCGACCTTTTAGACGATGTTCTTACTTAACACGTTTTGACTTCCGGGCGCAATTAGTATTATTAACAGTCACTTGAAAAATTAATGTCGGCCAAAAAAATGGAATTGACCCGTGAACATTTTCGCGCTATAATTTTTACAACTTTAACGTGGATTATCCCAACAATAATGCATCGATGAATTATAATTTGACTTTTGGCGACAAAGTGCCATAAAAAACAAGTGAACATCGGTGGTGTTCCGAATTTAATCGTGGCTGTGGTTCGCTCACCGACGAATTTCGTGAAGGTCGTCTAAAATCACTCGTTCTTGCAAAAAACATAGATGCTGTGCGTGAACTGGTAATGCAAGATCATCATGTGACATATCGTGAGATTGGGTCATCCTTGGGCATTAGTGGGACCAGCATACATCCAATATTAAATGAACATTTGGCCTTCAGAAAAAATTGTTACCGTTGGATCCCACATAATTTGAGAATCGATCAAAAAAGGTTCTCGGGTCTAGTGGTCAAAAGAAATGCTTAAAAAATACGATGGCGGTGCTTCAAAACATGTTCATGACATTGTAACAGGTGACGAATCATGGATCTATGCGTATGAACCTGAAAGTAAACAGCAGTCGACTGTGTGGGTCTTTAGAAGCTTTTGATGCGTTCAAAATGCATGTTTTGGAGGTGCCTCAATCGGAGTGAAAAAAATGCTTCGAAAATTGGTTCAAGTGCATGCAAAAGTGTGTCGATCTTCATGGAGAATATTTTAAAAAACAATAAAGCCATATACGATGATTAATTGTTGTTTGCTTTCTCTATTCCCGAAATATAAAAGGCAACCCTCGTATTCTTCAATAAAATGCAAACGTGAGCAACTGCGCATTTCGATCTGAAGTCTTGTTGCAAACGGTTTGGGGCCATTTTCTGCTAGTTCTCACTCAACGCCAGAACGCTTATTTTGAAGTGTAAATACTGATTAAAGTGACATTAGTGCACTTAGCTTCCATCTTTTATTATATTTGAATAAACATGAATAACATTTTATTAAAAAAAAAATTACATATATGTAGGTATACTTAAAGGGAACGACCTACTACTTAAAGCAAGTAAAACCCTAAATTTAAATCAAATTAAATGTAAACTATTTTAAGTATTGTTTACATTGAAGCTACAATATTTTTGAAACAAAAATAAGAAATACTTCAGAGTAGTATTAGTAATTATTAAAACAATTAGGGGTTATTTTTTAAATAAGTATAAGAAATATTTGGAAATAAATTAGTTTTCCCAATAATGATAAGTAGTTTTTTAAATAAGAATACCTACTTGATCATGAAATCCAGCTTAATCTCATCAATGTTTAGGCTATTGTCAAATTCAACACCAGCGTATTCTGAATATAAGTGAAACTTACCTAAATTCTTAAGAATACGGCAATATTAGAATCAAATATTATGTTTTCTTGAGGAATAGTGAAACGAGTATATTTTTGGGCAATCGCTACTATTCTTTAATATAGTGCCGATTTTTTCCGTGTAGATGTCGCTTTATACAAATATTTAATTTAAATCATTTTTAGATAATAATAAGTATTTGTCGTAGAAAAAGTATATATACTATAGTATGCAACTTATTTTAAAGCTTTCTCGTGCCTAAATTAAACATGTGATTAAAATGGCGTTTTTCAAACTTGATACATAATATTCTATAAAACGATATTATGCAACAAGTATTATAAACGGCATTTTAATCACGAGTTTTAATTAGGCACGAGGGTAGCTTGTTTGGTATTTAATAAACGAGCGTCTAAGGAAGTTTATAAACACAAAAATAATTAAATAAAAACTGACATCTGTCAAACGGTTCTAACCTAACTTTCTCTGGATTATTAAGCCGCTTACTTTTGATGTATACATATATGTATGACATTTAATAGATTTTATAATATTTGACAACTGTCAGCCTGTGATTAAAGCGCCATAATGTCACAGCTTGGCAATCTGTATTTAAAAGATCACTTAGCGTCATGAAAAAATAACACAATAATGTCTCTGGGGGCAGAAATAAATATGTAAAAGTTCAAATTGATTCCTTATTATTAATTTCTTAATACAAATATTGCAATACATTATTATTATAATAATATATATAATAATATAATAATGTATTGCAATATATTGCGCCTGGATTTACGCTATCCTGGCGCATTCGCCATTTTTTTAGTTTATACGTTTCAGATATGTATAAATTATTAATTATTGATTTTTGTATATGGCATTAAAATTTTTACAATATTATCATAAAAAAATCACAAAAACATTTTGTTTTTAATAATAAAGGCAAAAAATCACATAATTTATAATTATATTAAATAAAACTTACCTTACAGGTTACATTTACTTATCTGCAACAAAAAAATAAATTTTAAACATCATTAAATTAAATTGTATTTTTTTAATTTTCCAATTAAAAAATATATCACATTCAAACATGGAAATGTCATTAGAATAAAGTTAAAGTTTAAAGGTAAATTTTAATTAAACCTAGAATTGTAAAATTAATGAAAAATATATCAGGGGGTAATATAAAACCCAGCATACTTCATTTAGGTAACATTTTCAGAAATTAAAAAATATGGGCAATAGTTTTAACTGGACAAGAAATTTAATAAATATAATGGATTTTTTAATAAAATATATTCCAGTTTGTTGTGTTAGCTATTAAACCACTGAGTAAGTCAACTTTGTCAAAAATAAAAAAAATATTTTTGTTTTACTTTGTATTAATTTCAATTAAGCCAAAAACCCGAATAAGTAAATTAACAGATTTTTAATTAAAACAGATTTATTCTCTTTCTTTTTTAAATCCGGTTTATTCACAAACATATTGATTAAAAACTTTTCTTTTACTATAAAGCCTAATCCCAGAGCAAATCTAAATATTAAATCCGTATTTTTAAAATTCCATTGTAAAATGAATATCATGATTAAAAAGTTAAAACGGGGATTCTTAAGCTTTTAAGTCGCATGTCTTCGAGATTAATTTTTATTTTATTTTGGTTTTTTTGTATTCATAATATTCTTCTTATATGTAATATTTTACTATATTTTTTTCCAAGAACTATATTTATACTATTTATTTTTATTAATAGTTTTTTTATTTGCTTCTTAACTGTGAGATTACTTTTACGATATATTTAGAGATATAAAACTATAAATAATATTATAATTTTTAATTGTATTGAAAAGTTACTTTTAAAGTAAAATGAAACAATTTTACACTAATTTCTATTCTATTTAAAAAAAATATATTAAATCTGCTGATAAACCAGTGCATGAAATCATAATGATCCAAGTTACACTTTTAAAACGCATTTTAAAAAAGAGTATTTTGATCAAGTGGATTTATCTATCATTTTATACTTTTGAAAAAATGTATTATGGTATTTTTTTCATATTATTGATAAAAGATTTGTAAACTAACGTATTTAATATTGAATTAAATAAATACATTTTTGGATATATGTTACGGCTAATGTACAAACTTGGATAGTTTATAAACTAGCCAAACTGTCAGCTATTTTAATTGAAAATGTATTTTCAACTAAATTAGCGGCTAGTTTACAAAATAACCAAGGATCTTGGCTAATTTACTTGAAATTATTAGGGAAACTAAAATAGCTGGATAGTTTGTATACTATCCAATTCAATTTGGCTAATATGAAAATCAAAATTTCTAGTAACACAAAATAGCCAAGCTTTAGCTAGTTTGTAAACTAACCAACTAATTCTCTGGCTATTGCCCATTTAAGTTGGGTTTTTTGCTCAATGGGCGGGGGGCCCAATGGGGCGGGGTCGGTTGGGTTGTGTTGTTGAGTTTTCTAACAAGTTAGCGTTAAAATTTTGCCAATGATTCATTTATAACGTTAAAATGCACAAAACAAATCCGGTTAAGCCGGCAAAACGAAAAACAATGCCGTAACCTCACTTTTTTAATAAATTAGCCAGAGAATTGGTTGGTTAGTTTACAAACACAAAGCTTGGCTATTTTGTGTTACTAGAAATTTTGGTTTTCATATTAGCCAAACTGAATTGGATAGTATACAAACTATCCAGCTATTTTAGTTTCCCTAATAATTTCAAGTAAATTAGCCAAGATCCTTGGTTATTTTGTAAACTAGCCGCTAATTTAATTGAAAGTATGTTTTCAATTAAAATAGCTGACAGTTTGGCTAGTTTATAAACTATCCAGCTAGTTTATAAACTATCCAAGTTTGCACATTAGCCATAACATATATATTTTTATATGCCTTTTAAGTTTAATATTTAATTTAATTTCTTTGGGGTATTCTTAAATTTTATAAAATATTTAAATTCTTCTGTGCATACGCGTGAAAAGGTTGATTAACGCCATTGTATAAAAGGTTATGATTTTTGTACAACATTATTATTATCTAAAAATGATTTAAATAAAATATTTGTACAGAGCGACATCTGTATTACCGACGCGACGGTGAAAATGTCAAATTTTTATGTGTTAATCAAATGTACACTTGAAAATCAACTAACAACAGTTTTTCACAGTAAAAGGGAAGAACACGTTTTATGGACACTCCACGGAAATTAAGTTAAATCTAGCTTACTGCCTGCGAAATTAAAAGGTCAGTACAATGTTTATATAAACTTTTCAAATATTGGCGTTGAGAAAATATTTAATACTTTTTCATTTTTGTATTGAAATAATAATAGTTATTTGTTTTAGTGTTGAAAAGCGACTTTTTCATGCGAGTTTGCATTAATATGAGCTTGAAGAAAGCTTTTCTCACAAGTGAAATTTAAAGTTTTTCTACGATCCTTTTATTTTTTATTATTTTCAAATACAAAACAAAATAACCTTAAAACGTATTTGACAGCTGTTAAATTTACGATGCTGTCAATCTTTTCACATAGACCTATCACTTTTCAGACCTGTCACTTTTCACACAGAAATGTCACTTTACATTCGAGTTTTGCCTTGCCAATGAAAAGATCCATTTTCTAAGCAAAGATACCATGAAATGTGACTTTTACATAGTGGTCGTAGAAAAATAATTTTTATATTAAGTATTATTTTACAAGAAGGGCACTTTATTTTAAGGAAATGTATGACATTTGACAACTGTAAACTTACTTAAAACTAACTGGTATAAACAAAAGTCTAAACATATTTATAAATATTTAACAATAATTGATAAATGTTTGTAAATATGTACACACTTTTGTGGTTTCCTTAAGCGGTTACCATTGTTAAATATGCAAAAAATAATTTGTTTTTTTTTATTAATCCAGAAAGGGTATATATACCTATATGATCTCAAAAGCTTTTTTATGACCATAAAATGAATCGTACAGTTTTTCCGAATATCTTACAAGATATAGAAATTTACCTACCTTTAATTTAGTCTGCATTAATAATATACTTTATCTCCATACCTTGTTATGGCCTAGGCCGATAAAAAATTTTATAAGGCAAGTAATTAGTTCGATTTTTTCTCGCTAGGGGTATTGTTTTGACAAATTATTCCTTTTCTAAGAAATTAACGTACTAAACTGTTTTAATTTATTTATAATAAGCACTAATTTGTTTGTTTTACTGTTAATGTTTAATATTTTTCATTAAATTATTGTAAAATTAAATATGAATAATAAAACAAAAAGTGAGGTTAGGCAACCAAGAAAACGCACGAATCTTTTTTTACGATTTAAATTATATTTAAGTTTTAATTTGCTTTAAGTTTTCAGTGAAATTAAATGTTAAACAAAGCTTAAACATTCCAAACTATCTATTTTTTAAATAAAAATCCAAACAAATTGAAATTAGATACCTAACTATTTATTAAACAATTAATTGAATTCAATGTAATAGCAAAAATCCATTTCTACTTAAATCATGTTGCTAGGTATTGTCAAACTATTATTGCTTCTAAAAGCAATAATAAGTATTGTACATTTAATGTAATATTTAGCTAATAAATAAATGAGATTCTAAAAAAGTGAGGTTAGGCCGCTTTGATGTTGAATTAAATTGACCTATATAAAATGCTTTGAAGATAAAATGTTGTATGCCATTCGGCCAAGAAGTGTCTTTTTGTGCTTCAAACCTTGAGATTAGCACAAAAAGCCTTATTTTTTAACCTAATGACATAAATAACTATTATCTACTCCACCATTGATAATCTGTGACTTTATGGCGTTTTAGTCACGGGCTGAAGTTAGCAACAGTGGCTTTTGGTCATTTTAGTCACGGGCTAAAGTTAGCTTTATTATTAATTGGAAAAAAGTGAGGTTAAATCCGTTGACAGTTGACAGATGTCACTAAAAACAAATAAAATTGGCTTTAAATTCTTATTTATGTTCGTCGTAGATAAAGTATAGTATGCAACTCGTTTTTTAAACTTAGACACTCGTTTTTATTAAACACTCGCTCGCAAGCTTTGCTCGTGCTTAATTAAACTCGTAACTAAAATGGCGTTTATAAAACTTGATACCGTGTTTGGCGAAGATAACAGATTTTTATGCCAGATTTAAAAGCTTTTTAAAATTAGAAATTCAATTTTCCTAAAGTTTTATGTATAATTTTGTTTTTACGATTAAAACCTAAGAAAACAAAAATTTAAAGAAAATATTTAATGAACTATTTATTAGTTAAAACTTTTTGTCTAAAAAGTTAATAATCGATTTTGGGTGCTCTCCATTTCCATTGTAAAACAGTCTGTAATCCAATTCAGATTCCAATAGATTTTTTTATATATTTGCAAGTAGTCTTGGGTGAATGTTTATTTTAAATTTAGGTGTGCTTAGCAAAATAAAGTATATTGTCTTAACCCAATGCCCCAATAATGTCGACCACAATAGGGTAAAATTGATAAAAATAAAATTTGAAACTACAGCAACCATTACTTAGGGTGGTTAACAATTTGGAATTATCCACTTAGAAAATCGATTTTATAAGAAAAGTTTTTCAATTTATTACTTATGCTTTTATAGAAAAAAAGTTGTTCAACTTTATTAATTCAATTAATTGTAGGTTTAAAAAAGAAATACAAAACTTCGTATAAACAAATTGTTTATATTTCTACAGCGCTTTTATAATACCGCTTTTTGTTAAGTTTTTTACACAAAACTTTTTCGACAATGGAGTATAAAACTAAAATTTTACATTGCGGTATTAAATTTAATATTTCACTGAGGTTGTTGAGAGTTGGTTCGCAGAAAATGGGCTTATACTTAAGAAGAACAAAACCTAGTGCATTTATTTTAGGAATATAAAATCAAGGTTTAAAAGTATAAACACGATAAAAGTGTTTGAAAGTTCACATTAAAATGCACATGTAGAACAGCTTTACAATTAACTGTATAAAACATTATGTTGTCTTTAATTTACAAAATAATTTAAAAATATATCTTGAGAATTTTTTTTGTACTAAATTACTGACAGGTAAGGCAAACATTTAACCAATTATTTTATTATATTCTTGTATTTGCATCTCGACGAGATTAGAATTTTAAATTATAGTCTCAGTGGAGCGAAGCTAGAGTTTAATGCCTTATAAATTCAGGTCACAAATTGTAGTAAAAGTGATCTTTTCATAGTTTTCAACTCAAACAAATTTTCGTTTAGACTATAACATGCTAAGTATATCTTGTGCACAATTGCTTAAACTTTATTTATTTATTTTTAAAACTTTGAGCGTACCTAAAGAATATGTTAAAATGTAAAACTTTTGCGTTTTACAAAATTGTTTTGTTTAAAGGTTACTTTTTAGGTCGACAAATTTGCTTTAAGGGGATTTGATTCATTGATTTTTCCTAATTATTTATGTACCTACCCATTAAACGAATTGGTGGTTTGCATTTCTGGATTAAACTTTTTTATTTAATATTTAATTTTCTTAAGCTTATAAACCCCTTTTTCAACCTTTAAAGCTGGTTTTGGATGTTTGAAAAGTTTAAATTTATTTTAAAACTTCTCTCATGAAATTTAATTTTAATTTAAATCTTTATAAATGGATATTTAGCGAGTTTTAATTGGTTTAAAATAATGCCATTAAATATAATTTTATTCAACTATACAGGGTGCACCAAGTATTCTTTCATGGATGGGTATATTTTTTATTTAAGGAGCTGCAAGGTCGGTTTAATTAAAGATAAGTTGCGTTATTATAAGTACATATATTAAAATGGCATTAGAAAATTGGAAATGAAATCAGCGATTCTTAAACAATTTAAAAAAAAACTGAAAACCTGTCAAAACCAATGGAGTAGGTTTTACTTTAATCATACACATTTTTCTAAATTTTCATCCTATTTAGGATTTTGAGTTACCACCACTATCTTTTGTTTTTTTCTATAGCCGCCATATTGGAATTTCACATTTCACACATTAGATAAAAAAATCGAGGATTCCAACGATGTGTAAACTTAGTACATAAGTTATGAAAAGGTTTATAAAAACCAGTGGCGGCTCTACCTAAGGTTTGCAGGTTTGCACAACCCCTGAAAAATACCCAAGAAGGAAGAAATAAAATATGATTGTGAAAGTTTTAAAGCGTTTATAATCAAATTAAACCGTTTTGACCGGAAGTGAAATTAACTTTGTTATTTTAAATGGAACACCCTATATACATACATACATTTTTTAATTTTCCATAAAATTCCGAGCATACCATGTCCTATACCTAAAGTAAATAGTTTTGACTTACCTATTACAGTTAATTTTTTAAATTTTGACGTTATTTTCGGATTCAGGGTAAAATTTTACATGGAAATTGACTGCTAAATGTCCGTGATACAAATTGCTATTGACCAGAATTATTAGTGGCTGCTTTTTCGCTATGACAATTAGTCATTTTTGACTAATTAATTTTTAGAGAGTAGGCTATTTTTAATTGACGAGCATTTGTCAAATTTTAACGAAAAAAGTAATAACTCAAAAACTATTCACTTCCGGACACGGTATAGTAATTTTACTCAGAATTTTATGTAGAATTTAAAAATGTAAAAATATATGGGGTTTTCTATTTGAAATAATATTAATAATAAAAATTATATATTTATTTAGCCTCAGCTACACGGAAAAAAATAATCGGTAGAGGCTACCGATTGGCAATCGCTAGCAGCTACCGATTGCCAATCGGTAGACTCTACCTAAAAAATCGGTAGACTCTACCGAAAAAATCGGTCGTCTCTACCGAAAAAAAAATCGGTTCCCTCAACCGATTTTTATCGGTAGTAGCTACCGATTATTTTTCGGTAGAGTCTACCGATTTTTTCGGTAGCCGTAACCGAGAAAATCCGCATCGATGCGCTGTTAAAAAAATAAAAAAAAAATATTAATACTTAAAAATATTAACATTTAAAAATAATATTAAACATTATTCAAGTTAATAAAAATTACTCTTTTCAGTCAAACATTTTGAGATGGTCTTCATTGTTATTATTAAAAAATAGTCAGTGTAAATAATTGTATATATTTTCTCATGTTCTCGATTAAAACATTGTATTTTGATCAACACTATCATGCTTATTGCGTTGAAATTGATTATAAATCAAGTATGACAAAGAATAAGAGCAAATTACCAAATTTAGAACCTTGTTTATTAATACAAAAAAAAAATCTCTACTTTGTAGCAACCAGACATTTAATTTAATATTTATTTAGAATTGTAAAAAATTTAATAAAAATTACTCCTCATTTTTAATATTTTTGTATTTCAAATTTATTTATACCTCAAAAAAAAAATACTATTTTCTATTTAATAAAAAGCGAGTATTTAACTTCTCGCTAAAAAATGACAAAAATTTAAAAAAATTGGTAATCGATTTTTTCGGTAGCCTGCACGGAAAAAATCGGTAGACTCTACCGAAAATAATCGGTAGCTGCTACCGATAAAAATCGGTTGAGGGAACCGATTTTTTTTCGGTAGAGACTACCGATTTTATCGGTAGAGTCTACCGATTTTTTCGGTAGAGTCTACCGATTATTTTTTTCCGTGTATAAACGACAAATTATAAAGTACATAATTTCAATAATTACAAAAAAATCAGCAAATTATTAAAATCTTATGTGATTAAAAAATTGTGATATATGTATATTATAAAGTTGATGTAACTTCCAGTCAAACCGGAAGTGGCAACTACAGTTCCTGACGCTACTCATTGAAGTCACAAAACTTACTATTGCTCTTGTCAAAGTAACCCGTGATGTTTTATTAGAAATTCTATGATTTTAAATGCATTAATGCATGGTACACTGACACTAACATTATCATTAACATTGTATATTAAGTTGATTAGTGTTTTCCGCATTTATGGATATCGTTCCGTGATCAATGGTTACTCTGTTCTTTTCTCCGTTTATAAAACTTATTTAAGTTAAAATTTATTCTAAATAAAACAAACTTTCCCCTTAAATGCATGATTTTTTTAATGAAAAATCGAAAATTTTTTAGTAAGTACAGATTGACTCGGGAAAAGTAATTAAAAAAATTCACAATTATTTTTTAAGCTTTTATTAAAATTTTTACTTAAAAAAATACCTATATATATATACTCCAAATGCATAATGTTGCCGATTGGCGTCAAAGCAAAAGAAGAATTTCAAAGAAAATGATAATATAGAGCACACAATAAAGGTGTTATATTGTTATGTGTAGGTAACCTTATAGAATAGGTAACACAATTTTTCAACTTCAAAAACGTGACTTTTTATAAAAAACTAGAATAACAAATTTGTATAAGTACTGAAAGTGCGCCAAACCACCATAACACAACTTATTAAATAGTTGGACTGTGGCGCTGTTATAATAAATTTTATCATAAATTTTACCATTTGTGTATTTAATCCATGCAAATAGAAGTATGTTGCCAAGTGGCAACTACATGTATTTAAGGGTTAAAATTAATTAATATAGACATTCATGACACGCTTAACCTGTCTAAATTTGATCACTACCTTTCGGCAAACAGTTTAAAATTTATCGATAACACAATTAGGACGCCTAAATCCGGTTTAAAATTGCTTTAGCGCGAACTAAAAACTAAATTTAAACACGCGCCAGATTAATTATATTAAACGGTTTTCGTAAAAATATCTTAATAAAAACACCATTTATATAGTTAAAAATTAATAACTTTAATAGTGACAATAATAAAGTTGACCAACCGAAAATAAAAAGATTTATTTAGGTGACAATACAATTCATTATAATTAGAACCAATAAAATGCCAGTATTCCATGGTTACGCATTTTATCACAGCGACAATATTTTTTATCACCTTGTTTACACGTTGCTAATGATTTTGACACTTTTCCTGATTTGACATTTGTTGACATTTAAATACTGTGTTTGTTAAATGATTAAAATAATGAATTATAAACTCTAAAAGATAGATGGGTTGGTGTAAACGATAATAAAATTAAGGTAAGTTTGAATAAATAAGGTTTATAAGTTTTTTATATTTTAAAGCACATTTTAATTTCAAATGTCAAACTGACAATTCGTTAAATCCTAAAATTCATTATATTTTCTCACTAAATATAACTCGCGGTATGATTAATTATCCTGCAAACTCGTGAAATCTGCAGCTCGGTTTCAATTCGAAAATATCATCGATTATAATCATACCACTTGTTATATTATGAATAGAAATAAAGTAAAAGTTAAAACGAAAATACTCTCGAATTTATTTTATTATTGGTTTTCATACTTTTATTTAATAAATTCATATTTCTATAAAAAATGTTTTCTTCAGTTAGGAAGTCTTGTTTCAACAGGATATTCCGAAAATGGCTCACGCTTCTAAAAGCAAATTAAACTTGAATTTAACATAGTTAAAAAATTTTGTTTTACAAACATTAAAACAATTTTTACAGAAATAAATAGTTTTTAAACTTTAACTCCAATAACTACTAATCTACAATTAAAAAAAATACTCAAAATAACCTTCTGTAGTGTACTAATAGTGTGACATTTTTTGGACACCCTGTATTTAGTCGAATTACTGTAAAAACCAGATATCTCCCAAAATACTGTGTTGAGTATTTTAAATTTTTAACTTATTTTCATTTACTAAAAATGGAGTTATACCATGGTATAACTCCAAATGCATTTTTGTTGCGCTTTAAATCGGTTTAACCAATTCGGTTATGCTCGTAGTTGAGTTGCCTTGCAGAAACAATTGAAGGGGTAAGAAGCAAAAGGGTACAAGTGCATTTTAGCATAAAAATAAGTTAAGTACAGAATTGGGTAGTTTAGTCCAATTTTTTTTTAAATTTCTTATAACGTAAAAATTGTACGAGTTCTGCATGGTTGTTTAATGCAAACAGCAATATTAAAACAAGTATCCAGATTTTTGTATACAAGGTGTCCCTAAACTTATTGGCATAAATTTAGGAAAAGATTGAGCAAGTCAAAATAAGACGAAAACCCAAATAAATATTTTTCCCAATTACTTATGTTTCCAAGATACAGGGTGATAAACTGTTACTTATCATATCAGTTTTTTTAATTGGAAAGGTGATATTTTGCGAACAGTCACTAACTACCAAAACACATATTCACACATAATTATAATTGTTTGAGTGAACACAGTGTCGTAGAAACTGGGGTTGCTTTAAGCTTATTGTCCTATACAAACTCTGAGGTTAGGTTTTTATAACATTTGATGCAATTTTTAGATTACACAGTTTGGCTACCATTAAAAAGGTGTACCTCTCAAACTTCGATAAAATAAACCGTTTCCGAGATATTCGAAATTACAATAATTGTTATATCGCATTATTTAACAATGATGATAACAAATTTTATACATATGATAACAAATTTTATTTTTTAATTGAAAAAACTAAAAAAAGCATTCCATGAGCCTCGGAACTTTTTGCCCTGACCGCCACATTAAAAAAATTGTAGTTTTTTCAATTAAAAAATTTGTTATCATATACCTTCTAGTCCTTTAATGCGATATAAACCGTTTCCGAGATATTCGAAATTACAATAATTGTTATATCGCATTATTTAACAATGATGATAACAAATTTTATACATATGATAACAAATTTTATTTTTTAATTGAAAAAACTAAAAAAAGCATTCCATGAGCCTCGGAACTTTTTGCCCTGACCGCCACATTAAAAAAATTGTAGTTTTTTCAATTAAAAAATTTGTTATCATATACCTTCTAGTCCTTTAATGCGATATAACAATTATAGTAATCTCGAATATCTCAGAAACGGTTTATTTTATCGAAGTTTGAGAGGTACACCTTTTTAATGGTAGCCGAACTGTGTAATCTAAAAATTGCATCAAATGTTATAAAAACCTAACCTCAGAGTTTGTATAGGACAATAAGCTTAAAGCAACCACCGTTTCTACGACACTGTGTTCACTCAAACAATTATAATTATGTGTGAATATGTGTTTTGGTAGTTAGTGACTGTTCGCAAAATATCACCTTTCCAATTAAAAAGAGGTCCACCTTTTTAATAGTAGCCGAACTGAGTAATCGACAAATTGCATCAAATGGTATAAAAACCTAACCTCAAAGTTTGTATGGGACAATAAGCTTAAGCAACCCCTGTTTCTACGAACAATTGTAATTATGTGTGAATATGTGTTTTGGTAGTAAGTGCACTTGACTGTTCGCAAAATATCACTTTTCCAAGTCTAACACAGTAGAAGTTATATTAAAAAAACTGATATAATAACACTTTATCACCCTGTATCTTTTAAACATACGTAATTAGGAAAAATATTAATTTAGATTTTCGTCTTATTTTGACTTGCTTAATCTGCTCCTAAATTTATGTCACTAAGTTTAGGGACACCTTGTATAGTAAAAACTTAATAACTCCACTTCTCTTTTTTGCACTTGTACCCTTTTGCTTCTTACCCCTTCAATTATAATTTAAAAAATTTACTTAAATCAAAAAATTTAAAAATGGAGTTATACTAATCTTGCAGTAACACGACAATATATTATTTACGCTTTTGACGAAAATAAAGGCCCACTCGCAAATTATTTATGACTTAGCGTGGCGTATCCAGAAACTTACCTATTCCGAGCTAATGGACATTTTAAGTGCATGTAAAACCTAAAAGGTAAGGTAGGTACTTTATTGCCCTGCTCTGGATATTTGAATAGGTAAATTATGCTGTATATAAATAAGATAATCTATTAATGTTTGCATGGCAAGGGGCGTCTAATTAACTTTGACAATGTAATAAAGAACAATTACAATAACCATATTGACATGTTTATGTATGAAAACTTTAGAGCAGGAAACATTGTGCGCATAAGTTTGGCCAACTTCAAGCCTCGAAAACTTTATATCTTACACAGTAAAAAATTTTGAGTAAAATTTTACTCAAAATTAAATCAAAATGTATTTAATCTAGGTCCACACCAAATTGATTAATTTTTTTAACTCAGTGTGTTTTAGTAAACTATTTCCTTTTTGAGTGAATATGTTTATCAAATTACGTACTAAAGTCCTACAAATTTTGAGTAAATTCTAGTCATATTTGAGTAAAATTGTAATACATTTTGATTTAAATCCTAATTAAATATACTAAAGTCTTAATCATTTTTAGTAAATTTTAATCAACTTTTGAGTGAATTCTAGTCAAATTTGAGTAAAATTTTAATATATTTTGATTTAAAACCTAATGAAATATAAATAAATTTTTAGTTAAATTTACTCAAAATCGTGTTCTTTCAACTTTAAAAAGTGTTACAATTACTCAGCAATTGATTAAATTAAAGTGGTTATAGGGGTTATAGCCAGGTTAAATAAAAAAAAAATTAGAGAAAATACATTTTATTTGAAATTCCATGGAACAAATGAACAAAACAATGTATAAACTATATTTATAAATAAAAAAAACGGAGTGGTTAATCTTAACTAGGGGATAAAAAACTGGCCCTAGACTAAAAAATGAACAAAACATTATGTGCACATTATAAAAAAACATATTTTGGTATGACAAAGTATTCATATACTCAGCAATTAAAAAGGGTTTGTCGGAGAATCCAAATTTTGTTATTATATCGTTAAAAGGAACGTTTGTCTGAAAAAAAAATTGGTTATTATCTGATATTACCAAAAAACTGTAGTATATACTATAAAATAACGCATAAATGGCTTTAAAACAATGTAAAAGTACCACTTTTTTAAAGTAAGTTTTACATTTATTATTGTTAAATATCCAAATTATGTTGTAAATAATATATTTAATTAAAGTTTAAAAAAATAACCTTAAAATTTTGTAAATAAAAGAATATTTAAATATATATTAACAAAAGATATGTATATACTTTTATTAAAGTTAAAAATACCATTTCAGCAAGAATTTTAAGTCAAGTTAACAACAAAAAAATTGGCACTATTGATAGTGTAATGTTATTGCCAATTTGGCATTCTATTTTTTAATGTGTACCTATTTAGGCAAAATAGTGTTATTATTGTATTGATACAATAATGAATAACTTCTAAGGACTGCGTTAAGACTAATAATATTAATATTATATTATGTTAGAAGATAAAAATTAAATACAAAATTGCAACTTTTTAACCAAATTTCAATCAAAGTATAGAGTAATTTTTACTCGATATTGGGTAAATGAAGACGCCGGTTATTGTAGAAAAATTGTAGGATTTAACATTCATTATTATTTTTATAAATAAAGCCATCATAATAAGGATTACACCTACCTACTCAAATTTCCAAAATTAAATAGTATCTAGGTACCTATGTACGCTGGGGCTGGGGTACTTACCAAATATCAACAAATTATCGTAAGATGAGATGTCCGCCTTTGCCCACTTTTTGTGGTTTTTCAATTCAAGCACAAACACAAAAATTATTTTAACTATAGTTACCTATTTGTTTCTGATAAATTACCACAACGAATTACACAATTATTGCCAGTTTAACCTGCTGAACACCATGCATGCAGTGCAGCCAACATAAGCGCGCGAAATACAGTGCCCTGGGTATGCGCATGTGTGTAACGCTATTTTACTCGAGTTTTACTTCATGTAGAGTAAATAATTATTGCATACTCAAAATTGATTTAGGTTAAATGCAAAATGAGTAAATCAATTAATTTTAATGCACTATTTAGTTAATTTTTAAAAATTACCAAATATTGAGCATAATTTCGAAAAAACTTACTCAAAAAAATAACTCTAATTTGTTTACTCAATTTCTTTCGCACTTTACTCTTTACGATTTTTTACTGTGTAGGTAGGAAATTTTAACATGTAAAAATATTCCTTTTGTTGCTTTAAAGTAAATAGGCCGGGTTATATCGTGATTTTAGTTTGAAAGTGCCAAAGTACAAAAGTTACTAGAAAATACTAGAAAATAAAAAACAAATAGTTTGAATAATTATACTTGAGGTTAACTTTAGTTTTTATTACGTGCATAAAGCAGGAGTTCAATGGAAATAATTAATACCTATTTTAAACTTAAAATTAAACGATAACCAACAAAATGCACAAGATTAAATAAGAAAAGCCTTGCAAATTGCATAAAGCATAAATTACAATACATGACATAAAGCTTAAATGATAGCCGACTACATAGGAAAATAATATTGGAAGTTGCTTGGTAATTATATCCAAACTTTTAGAATTGAATACAATATATTGTCAATTTAATATCGCTGTGGCTCCCGTCCCGAGGCGGGACTTAAGTTCAGTCCCGATTGACGTCACACACTGTAAATCCGTTTTTATTCCCCGAGATTTTATAATTTGTGTCAAGCTCGATGGCTTAGATGGTAGGGCGGTCGCTTATTTAATTTAGAAATATATTGATTTTGATTTTGCGGTCGCTTGGCATGCGAGAGGTACCGGGTTCGATCCCACTAGAAGTTGTCAAACTTTTTTTATTTTTTTTATTTTATAAATTTGTTGTTTCTTTGTTAAAAAGTGTTTTATTTTTATCGTAACATAAATTTGCCCATTTTAGTTGGGTTTTTTGCTCAATGGGGCGGAGGGGGGGGGCCCAATGGGGCGGGGTCGGTTGGGTTGTGTTGTTGAGTTTGGGTTGGTTTGGTTTTATGACGTAACTAAAGTGCCCTTAACATGTATACAGGTACAATTTATTATTATTAATATTTTATTATAACATAACAAATCTTAAAATTATGACGTCAATCGGGACTGAACTTAAGTCCCGCCTCGGGACGGGAGCCACAGCGATTTAATATAACTTTAAATTAATATTATAAAGTATTTTATCTACTCCTACATTGACGAGTTGTGACTTTATGGCATTTTAGTCACGGGCTGAAGTTAATAACATTGGCTTTTGGGCATTTTAGTCACGGGCTGAAGTTAGCTTTATTATAAATTGCAAAAAAAGTGAGGTTAAATTTGTTAAATGTCAAATTTTATGAAATAAAATTGTCTTTAATTTCTTATTTCTGTTCGTCGTAGATAAAGTATAGTATGCAACTCGTTTTATAAACTTCTCTAGACACTCGTTTTTATTAAACACTCGCTCGCAAGCTTCGCTCGTGCCTAATAAAACTCGTAACTAAAATGGCGTTTAAAAAACTTGATACATAATATACTATTATCTACTCCTACATTGACGAGCTGTGACTTTATGGCGTTTTATTGACGGGCTGACAGTGGCTTTTCGACATTTTACGTCACGGGCTGAAGTTAGCTTTATTATAAATTGGGAAAAAGTGAGGTTAAATTCGGGTGACAGTTGACAGATGTCAAAATTTTAACAAATAAAATTGGTTTTAAATTCTGTTTTGTGTTCGTCGTAGATAAAGCATAGTATGCAACTCGTTTATAAACTTCTCTAGACACTCGTTTTTGTTAAACATTCGCTCGCAAGCCTCGCTCGTGCTTAATTAAACTCGTAACTAAAATGGCGTTTATAAAACTTGATACATTATATACTATTACATTAAAAAGGTACCTAATACATTTTTATCTAAATTATATGACACGATACTTTAAAATAAATTATTAATCCCCAATACCTATTTATTATTTATCACTTTTAACAATCAATACCTAACGGACTATTAATATGGTTATTATAGAGTCTGTATATTATTAAAAAATATGTTCTGATTTAACAAATCAAGCAATCACTGCTAAAGTTTTAATTATCTTTTAGCAACGTTATGGCAATTATTATAAGTACCTAGTAAATTTAAAAAAATACTTTTTTCTACTATTATTACGAAATTATTTAATTATCTTTTAGCAACGTTATGGCAATTATTATAAGTACCTAGTAAATTTAAAAAAATACTTTTTTCTACTATTATTACGGAATTTGACCGTTCTAATATCAGTTTTATCTATGGAATGACATACAGTGTGTCCGTAAAGTCCCGGAACATGTGATTATTTTGAAAACGGTAATTTAAAAAAAAACGCTGAAACAAGTGAACTTTGTTATTTTTCTAGCAATATTTTAGCCTATGTAGTTGTTCCAAAATGTGCCGCGTGGCGGCGCCCCAATCGAAGTAAGTTTTTTTTTTAAATTACAACCCTTTATTTTTGTTGCATTTTTGGATAGCTACCGTTGTCCTGAGTACATTGATATGCCACATGTGGAGGGTTACATAAGAAATTTTTTTAGAAAAGTAGGTTTTTGCCGCCGATTGATATTTTGGTTTTGACGAACTTATTCGCTGTTACGGGGAACCACCACACTATGCATTTCTAGTAAGGGATTATTTAAATCAGGTCTTTCCCAATCGCTGGATAGGTCAAAGGGGTCAAATTGAGTGGCCAGCGCGATCGCCCGATTTGAACCCTTTAGACTTATTTTTTTGGGGACATCTTAAAAACCGTGTCTATGTAAACAGGCCTTAAAATTTGGACGACCTAAGACACCGCATTTAAGCCGAGATGATCACTCCAGCGGTAATGGCAAACGGCCCACTGCCAAATAGTTTACGGTGGACACTTTGAGCAACTGCTTTGATTGGCTTTTCAAAAAACATTAAGCAACGCATATATTGTGTTTACAAAATACCAAAATCTCATTCGGCGGCAAAAACCTGCTTTTCTCAAAAATTTTCTTATGTAACCCTCCAGATGTGGCACATAAATGTAATCAGGACAACGGTAGCTATCCAAAAATGCAACAAAACTAAAGGGTTGCAATTAAAAAAAAACTTACTTTGATTGTGGCGTCGTCACACGGCAGAATTTGGAACAACTACATATTCCAAAATATTGCTAGAAAAATAAAAGTTGAGGTGTTTCAGCGTTTTTTAGAAAAATTTACTGTTTTTAAAATAATCTCATGTTCCGGGACTTTACGGACACACTGTATATTTCGTAAAGTGTTACAGAATGAAATATTTTATCATCGGATGACAAAATAAACACTTGTGGCGACATCTCTTTTTGATATCTAACAAATTTTAGACCGATCCAACCTCACTTTCTTCCAATTAAATTATTTTTCCATTTTTTTTTTGGAAACGTAGAAAAAGTATAGTCTGAAACACGTTTGGAATTGTATTGTAATTGTATTCCAAACTTGTTACAGAATATACTATTCTCTGTGCAAGCAAGTATTCCCCTACAATTTAGTATTATAATATTAATTTATATTAAAATATACAATTTTCTATAAGAAATTAATTCATAATTATTTTAATAAAAAAACAAACAAAAGTTCAACAAATTTTTTAATACATACAGTGTGACCCATTTGTTTGCGACTCACCCCTGTAAAATCTTTATTTATTGTGCGATTTTAACCGGATTTGTTTTAAAGTGTATGTATTGATAAACTGTATTTTTGGACAAAAAACGCCATATTTTTACAAATTACAAGGCTTAATATGTTAATTTTTAAGAGTAAATTTTTAAGAATTCATGTTAGCGATTTTTTTAAACAAAACTAAGCAGGGCACCACCCCTCAAAACGACCCTATACTAAATTTTATTGAACAATTTTAAGCAGAAAAATGCACAATAATTTATTCTGTCAAGTTATTCATGAAAAAAACATTGAAATAAAATTAAACTAATAGTAACATGGTACTATTACTATAAGGGCCAGTATATTCAACTTTCACTAAATTTACCCAACGCTTAATTGTCATAGTTACAATTATGTTAACAATTGACAGTCTAGTAAATTTAAAGGAAGGTGAATATACTGGCTCCAAATTTAATTTTATTTCAATGTTTTTTTCATGGATAACTTAAGGGAATAAATTTTTGTAGTTATTATTGTTCATTTTTCTACTAAGGGTCGTTTTGAGGGGTGGTGTATTCAGTGTCGTGCATAGATTTTGTTTAAAAAAATCGCTTATATAAATTCTAAAAAATTTACTCTTAAAAAATGACATAGTAGGCCTTGTATTTTGTACAAATATGGCGTTTTATGCTCCAATAATACAGTTAAAATCGCACAATAAATAAAGGTTTTACAGGGGTGAGTCGCAAACAAATGGGTCACACATTTGACGTTTGTGAATTTATTCTACAGTGACCTGTAAGTTTATTGTAGCGAGTACGGCTCTGTATATCGGAATGATGACTCATCGGCAATGAGTCATCGCTGGTGAGTCAGCGCTCGAGTGTGGAGCTCGCTGGAATGTTCCAGAAGACTTGGCGCTGAATATATAAGGAACAGAGCAGCACAGAGCAGTCAGTGAAGTTTTGGTACTCGCGTCGAAATAAATAAATATAAGTGCAAATAAATAGACTTTTGAACAGTAGTGATATATAAATAATTAGTAGTTAAGTGTTTAGTTAGTTTTATAGTATTTTAAGTGTAGTTAAGTTATTAAATAAATAGTTTAGTTCGTTAATTAACCAGTGCGTGTTTTAATTCACACTACGAACAGTTAAAAACGTTACATTATATTTTCGAGCTAAATGCGATAGATGGAACCACTCTTCCTATGTAATTTCAATGTATTTTCTTTATTGTACGGCAAATTTAATATTGACAGTAAAATGGCGTATACGCCATTTATAAGTATTTTGTTAGTTTACGTAATTTCAAGAGATTTGTAGTTTCATTTAGGTTACATTCGTTAGTTTTAATACCTTTAGGTATACTATAGTATACTTAAAAAGTGAAAAAGATAATTATATTATATTATATTATATTAATATGTTACAAAAAATATTTGTCTATTTCTATGCTACTAAGAGTTTTTGGACTCATCAAAATTAGGGATTTTTTAATTCAGAATTCCTTTTAATTTTGATGTCAATGATGTGAATAAAATCATTGTTTAAATGTAAACTGTTTCTAGATAAAACAAAATTTGACTTTTTATTTTAACTGACATTAAATATTTAATTTTGACATTTCGCTTTACGTTAATAGTGCCAAGTTAAAACAACATAAATTAAATCACTTTTTTAAATTTTTATTTAAATATATTGATGAATTATGATCGAAATATACAAAATAGTATGAAAAACTCGTGTTACAATGACTTATTGTGGTACTTTTATTAGAATAAGGGTTAATCTTTTAAAATACTTAAGATAAGATTGCACTTAAGAGATCGTTCGTTCTTATCCCCACGCCTGGTTTATTTTTCATTTATAGGTGGGGCTTCCCTTTCTGATCATAAATTCTTTATGACATTGTTAATTCCATTTCGGTTTGGAATTTTCCAGAGTAGCAGGTTTTTGTGAACTAAATTTTGTCATTTAATTTAATTAAGGGTTCACATTTAATAATTTATTGCTGCGTTTGAAACAAAATTAAATTTTATTTTAAGGTTTAAAAAGGTTGATAAACAAGTTTATAAACATTTAATTTAATTTTATTTACTAGGAAGTTCAATAAAAAATTCATAAATATTTAACTCACTTTAATGTAGAATTGGATTTAAAGTTAAGTTTAAATAATATAAAATAATTTTTTTAACCAAACCAAATGATTTAAAGACTATATATATCAAAAAATAATCATAAAGTTAATGTTTTGTAAAAATATCGTTACACTAATAAAAAATGGCATCCTTGTGGCAAAAGAATCCATTCATTTGAAAAATGTTTCCCTTCGAATACGATCATTGCTGCGTTTAGATGTAATTCTCGATTCTTTTAACATTAAATTAATTTAAGGCAAAGTAAAGGCATTTAGGCAAAATAAATCTTCAATGCATGTCTTTCTGTCAAAATTTAATGTTATTGCTAGAAATTCCACGGTTTTGTCCCAAACTACACTGATAAACATGAATTATTTTAGACAAAAGAATCTATTATTTAAAAATTATTCTTTTAGTTTAGAGAAAATTAACTTGTCTTTGGCATTTGGCTGAAATAGATGATGCATTTGAGGCAAACTCGATTCTTTTGGCTAAATCCGTCTTAATAACTTTATTTCAAGAACAAAGTATTTGTGGGGCCTTCAGTATCGGTACTTTGGCCTGTTATTCTTTTTGTATGGTTATAAATAAAGATTATTTTAACCATATATAGGTGCACCTCCTCAATTGGTTTTCGTATTCTGTATACAGAATACGAAAACTAATTATATATAAACAATATCTTTTATGTTTATGTTTGTACATACAATGTCTTTTATGTTTTTAATAAATATATGTTTTTATATTGTTTTTTTTAAATTTACGCAGGTAATTTCCAATATCAAAGAGTTTCAGCTAAAGAAATTCGGGCTTTGGTTCAAATGCCCATATAATTATAATTCTATGGGCATTTGAACCAAAGCCCGAATTTCTTTAGCTCTATAGAGCAAGGAATTCGAGTTTTGATACAAAATTTTTTTAATCAAACGCTAAGGATTTGAAACAAAAAACGCGAATTAAATGCCAATAGATTTAAATTCAGTCTTCCGACTTTTGCTACAAATTCCTAAGTTTTTAAGAACAAGAACCTAAGATTTTATTGTAAACCCGCTTTTATTTATTTCAAAAAACTTAAGCCTTTGATCCAAATCAGTACCGAGTTATTAATAAAAGCACGGCATTTATAAGGACCTATAATGAAAACTCCTTCTAAATTCATGTTTACTTGTAACAAAGACAAATCATGAAATGATCTCAAAGAAATGACGTGTTTGCTTTAAACCCTTCATTCGTTTGGACCTATCCAAAGTCTCCATTCCTTTGAGGTAATGGCAGATTTCCTTGAGGTAAAGGTTTATTTTACATAAAGTTAATGTTTTGTAAAAATATCCTTACCACTGTATATATATAAGTTATAAGTTTGGATTTTGAGAAGGATGATATCAATAAAATAAATCTTATAGACATTTAGACTTAAAAGAAAATACATGGAAATAAATTAATACATTTAGAAATAATTAAAATGATGTAGTTAAGGGATCTTAATTATAAAAGGGCAGTTTTTACGAAAAATAAATACGATTGGAATTGATATCAAATTTTAAGAAACAGGGTAACACAAATTTTAAGATTTGAAAAAGAAAAATACTATATTAATGTTATAGATAAAAGCCATGGAAAAGTTCACCAGACGAGCGATAGCACATTTATTTTTAAAACACCTAATGAAATGGGTCAAATAAATTTTGCTTTTTCTTCCATTGACATACCTAATATTAAGAGAAATGTATAAATGTATATATAATATATATTAAATATAAATATATATATATATATATATTAGGGTGCTTCATTTTAGAGCAACATTTTTTTGTTTCAAGTCCCACCTCAAAATTTTGTAGTAGATCCAAAAACCAAAAATTTGAGCATTTTTTGAGCTCTTAATTATGATTTTAAGCCATTGCTCAACAGTGTTAAAGATTTTCCATTCAAATAACATTATAAATCCATTTTTTACCATTTTTATCTTCCGCTCACCACGAAGGAATTTTATTTACGAATTTTGGCTCAAGGAATCTTATGAAGGACTAAATCGTCTACGTAAAAGCCCATTGAGCCGAGTCTGTAAGTCGAATATCTTCTTTACAAATCGCTCTTTAAATTGAAAATGTTATAAAAATAACAGTAAATCGTAATTATTTGCTAAACTATTGATGATAGAAAAAAAACGTTAATGGCAATTTTGTAGGGAATTTTTTGTCCTCTAACTTTGTTTAAAAAAAATTTTTCGTATCACAAATAGTTAAACGACTTCAGCCTCTTAAAATGTAAAATGTCTTAAAATTTATATTCTAACCTATGTATATTAGGGTGCTTTATTTTAGAGCGACACTTTTTTCAAAGTCCCACCTAAAAATCTTGTAACCGGTTAGAAAACAAAATTTTTTAGCTATTACAAAGCTCTTAATCTTTATTTTAAGCCGTTGCTATTCCAATTTTAAATATTTCCCTTTAAAAACCATTAAAAAACAATGTTTTATTCTATTTTCCTTCTGCTCGTACAGTAAGAATATTTTATTCGAATTTCTGTTCTAAAATCTTTATACAGGATGAAATTATCTTCAAAAATGTCCATTTAAGCAAATTTTGTTTTCTAACCGGTTACAAGATTTTTAGGTGGGACTTTGAAAAAAGTGTCGCTCTAAAATAAAGCACCCTAATATACATAGGTTAGAATAGAAATTTTAAGACATTTTACATTTTAAGAGGCTGCAGTCGTTTAACTATTTGTGATACGAAAAAATTTTTTTAAACAAAGTTAAAGGACAAAAAATTCCCTACAAAATTGCCATTAACATTTTTTTTCTATCATCAATAGTTTAGCAAATAATTACGATTTACTGTTATTTTTATAACATTTTCAATTTAAAGAGCGATTTGTAAAGAAGATATTCGACTTACAGACTCGGCTCAATGGGCTTTTTCGTAGACGATTTAGTCCTTCATAAGATTCCTTGAGCCAAAATTCGTAAATAAAATTCCTTCTTGGTGAGCGGAAGATAAAAATGGTAAAAAATGGATTTATAATGTTATTTGAATGGAAAATCTTCAACACTGTTGAGCAATGGCTTAAAATCATAATTAAGAGCTCAAAAAATGCTCAAATTTTTTGTTTTTGGATCTACTACAAGATTTTGAGGTGGGACTTGAAACAAAAAAATGTTGCTCTAAAATGAAGCACCCTAATATATATATCTATTTTAAAAAATTTATATTATGTTTACCCCCATACATAAAACATTGCAATATAATAATATACTGTAAAAAATATTCTTATAAATAGGCAAACACAAATTTAATAATTCTACCAAATTTACAGACATCACTAAAAATTTTTTATTGTTTATTTGATTACTATACTTTTTTCAATAATGAAGATATATTTTCAGGAACAGATTTTTAGGAATATTTACTCTTTTTAGCATAATCATAAATATACACAAAAAGACACTATTGTCGTTGAATAAATCTTGTTCCCTTTATTTATTTTATATTACTTGGAAAACATGACTCGACTTATATTTAGTAGTGACCCAGAAACCAAGCAAGTCTTTTATGTTTTATATTCCTTCAGTGTTTTAACATGAGCTTAACCGGGGGCAAAACGTTTGATAACACACATACGACACAGACAGGTAATAAAAATTGACGATATATAAAAATATCTATATATTTTTATAAAACTTCAACAACCCATAACCTTTTATGGCCTTAATATTTTTCTAAGGATCGAATACAATACCTATTACTTTTATTGGGATTGACCATAGACGGTAATAAATAAAAGACGAGCAAAAAATAATTTAAAATTTTATTAAAATATGATTTTTTTACGAAATTCCAGGAGGCAATAAAATGTTGGTTTATTTTGTTTAGGTTAAAAATTGTATGGTTTACAAGTACATTATAGATCAGGCTGAGAAAGCACATACTATAGATAGGCGTTAGCCGAGTCAGTAGATTGTGTGCGAGGCAATTAATAAGCTTTCGCCGCCGTGTTTTATATACAATTTTTTTTACTGACATGATGACATTTTAGCTTTATTTCTATACGAAGTTTAATAATAATTTGAAGTTTGAACTAGTATTAACATTAAAATTCTTATGTAAAATTGTTCCCTGAATCCGTAAATAATAAAAAATTATGAAAGTAGAGCATGGAGCAGTAGAGTTTTAAAAGACATATCTATATATATATATTAAAAATTAACTATATCTCAAAAACTTCTACTTTTATAAATTTTGACGACATTTTCGGATTCAAGGGACAATTTTACATTGACTGCTTAATGTTTGGGATAAAAATTGCTATTGACGACAATTATTAGTGGCATTTAGGACAATTAATCATTTTTGACTAATTCATTTTTAAGGAGTAGACTTGTGTGTCCTATTATATGAAAATTATTGTACGCTTGAAAAAAAAATTCCATTTACATTTTACAATAAGCGTTTTATTGCAAAAATGTATTTTAAAGCCTAAAGAGTCGTTTTTTGTAAACATAATAAATGTATTATAAACATTTTTTTAAACCAAGACTTTTTTTAATTTTAATTTTATCCTAAACAGGTGTTTTTTTTGTTCTAAACAATTTTTTTAACGCGATTTAAATCATAAAATCAGTTTGATAGTTTTTATACTTTTTTTACAATATACACTGTTCAAAATTTCATGACCAATTTAACACCAAATTAACACCATACGTGGTCTATATCGATACAAACCAAAATGGTGTTAAATAAGGTTCGTTGGTCCGGTGTCAATTCAAATACTAAAATGGTGTAAAATAAGGTTCGTTGGCGGTGTAAATTCAAATACTAAAATGGTGTTAATTTAACTTTCACACAGTATTAAAATAAATTTTACCTGGTGTAAATTGAACTCCTTTTCAGTGTTAAATATTATGTGTTTGTGGTCAAATTATCATACTACACAGAAAAAAGGAAAAAAAGGAAACAGGAAGTTCCTTGACTCATTACTAGTATATTACCAGTGGTATTATTCCAGAAAATGAAACCTTCAACTCGCTAGAGATAATGTTTTTAGTGCGTTCCACTAACTTAAAATACTTCAAGTATTGACAGCTGTTTCCACCTATTTAAGGTCTCTTTAGTATCGAACAACTTGTAGTGTCACACCAAAGCAAAGGATTACCTATGTTTATATATTCTTCATGTAAGTCAACAGAGGCGAGATTTAAGAACATCACGTGATCCACAAAAATATAAATACTTATGGGTTAACTGGGTTAAATGAACTAATCCTTTTTTTCTGGGTAGGTGCACTTCTCAAATATTTTTAGATAAACACCGTTTTGGTGTTCATTTTCAACCCTAATTCATGGTGTTATATTAACACCACTTGGTGTTGGATTTTGACACCATTTTAGGATTACTTTTTACACCGCAGATATTTTAAACAGTGTAGGTACATATATAGTAATATTGAGGTCAAAAATAGATTGTAAAAATAATTTATTTTTGATAAAACGTTTACAATTTATCATGTTCCCTTTGTAAAATTAATTTAATATAAATGAAAAGAAACAAAATATTAGTAGAAAACACATTTTGTTGTCCATGATCAAGTTTTATATATAAAAGATAAATTTTTATTGTTGTGTTACGATGGACTAAAAATGGGATTGTATTTATCAAGTTTGAAACGCCATTTTAGTTACTTATTTTAATTACGATCGAGCGAGCTTGTGTTTAATTAAATGAGTGTCTAGAAAAGTTTATAAACGTGTTGCATTCTATACTTTTTCTACGACAAATACTTATTATCTTAAAATGATTTAAATCAAATATTTGTATAGAGCGTGTTAGGTGTGTTATAAAGGTTATAAATCGAAATGAATTCCTTAAAAATCGACAAACACTTTCTCACTGTGAAAATAAAAAAAATGTTTGATGAGCACTTTACGGTGGAGTCCGAGCTCGAAATTAAGTTATATCCAGTTTACTTCCGGCGAAATTAAAAGGTCAGTACAATACTTATATAAAGTTTTCAAATTTTGGAGTTGAGAAACTATTTAATGCTTTTGTATTTTTGTATTGCGATAAGAAAATAATTTTCACATTTAGTATTATTTTACAAGAAGGGCACTTTATTTATCGATTGTATGACATTTGACAACTGTCAACTAACTTAAAGCCAACTTTAGCCCGTGACTAAAACCTGTTGTTAACTTTAGCCCGTGACTAAAACGCCATAAAGCTACAACTTGTCAATGTGTATTTAAGAGGTCATGGAAACATGTACGATAATGGGCGTTTTAAAGGTGGGAGTAGAAAAAAATAATTAAGTTAGTTTTAATTTAATAATTTCACTTCATTTTTGAGGTTAGCACACCAACTAGATAAAAATACAAGGTTCCTAATTTTTAACTACAAATAAAAAGATTTAAACAAAATATTGGTTACAAATATTCGAGCAAATATTTTATTTTTCTTTTAGCTCAATTATTAAACATAATTTTTAAATAAAGATTTTTTAATTAACAATTTATTAAATAAATAATAATTTTTTATTAAAATACTTATCTAAATATGCATGCTAAAACCCATTCATAAATATTTTATTTTGCATTTTGCAGCATTGTTAAACATAATTTTTAAATATAGATTTTTCAATCAAAATTTATTTAAATAAATAATACATTTTTGTTAAAATACCTAAAAAACTATGCATGCCACAACGAATAGCGTATCTATAAATAACATGTAAATTTTTAGCCCATATTTTGCAATGAAAAGAAATATAAAAAGCATTAGACACAGTTTTGTTATTGTTGATTGCACAAGTGCTATAATATTTAATAGGCTGGATCCAATGGTGCAAAATGTTTATTACAACTTTCAATCCCCAATTTGGCGGCCGTTTGCAAAATTGTCCGTGCTAATACAGATTTATTGCTGTTTTTTATGAGAGCCATTATGACCATTTATATCGTATCCCACACTTGGCATTATTAGTAAGTAATAGAAAAATATGCTTTTGCCAATTGCTTTTAAAGCTATTTGTGGGAGCGTGTTGAGGATGTGTTGCGTAAGACAAGCAACGCGAACTATAACTCAACGATTGTGAATGAGTCTCGTTCCAACACGGGGAGCCGAAACATTGTTTGTTATTTACTTATAAATTATTATTGTGAGAAACTTTATTAGTTATTTACTTGTTAAATATTATTGTGTGATATTGGATCAATTAAAGAGTGTTCTACATATACAAATACCTGAGTCTTATTATTACGGATATCACACTATTATTATTTTTCTAGTTAGAAAAATTAAATTGGCTTAATAATAATTATAATTTATAGGGTTGTTTTTAGATTTTATTAGTTTTTTATTATAAATATTATTATTTTTTATATAATCATATATGCTATAGCAACCCTTTTTTTTATTATAAATATTATTATTTTTTATATAATCCTAGCCACCCTTATAAACATACAGGATGTCTATTTAAAAACAAGCAATGCTCTATAAGTTTGGACCTAAAAAAGATATCAAAAATTTCTTAAACCCGTACCTACTAAAAAATAGTTTTTAACGCTGCCCATAGACAAATAAGAAACTAAGGCTGGTTGTTCCATTTATGAAAAGTCACAAATGTTTAACATCTTTTATTCGCTAGCTTATAATGATCAAAGTTCTAACTCTGGAAGAACCCAAAAGAAGGCGGGCGAGCAAAAGTTAGCAAGTCAAAAATAAAAAAGAGTGTTCCTAATCCAACAGATCTTTATACAACATATACAACATTAGGTTTGTTGTGCCGCAAAGTGATATTTGCAGGCGTTGGGATTAGTTATAGAGTTATGCAGTTTCAGTGCGTCGAAACTGAAAAACAACGCAAAAAAATTGATGGGAAAAGTAGACTTTACCATAAAAAAGCAAATGCGGGATATCGTTTAAAAGAACAAGAAAATTTCAGGATCACCCAATACATGTGCTTTGGATACAGGCTGTATCATACAGCTCATACGAGGTGTGTTCAGAAAATATCGGGAATTTTCGTTTTTTGAAACAAATATTTATTTATTCGTCTACATTAATGTTGTCGCCTTCAAAATAGTCCCCATTGGATATTATGCACATGTGCCAGCTCTTCTTCCAATACTCGAAACACTTCTAAAACTCGATCTTTGGGATAGCCTTTAGTTCTTTCAGCGATGCCCTTTTAATGTCATCTATGCTTGCAAAACGACGGCCCTTTAAGGTTTTCTTTATTTTTGGGAATAGAAAAAAGTCAGACAGAGGCATGTCTGGCGAATATGGAGGCTGGGGCATCATTACAGTATTGTTTTTGGCCAAAAATTTTGTTCAAAATTTAACAATTTTAGAACAAATTTTGCTGCCACGCACCAAACCATTAGAAAAAATTGCATGGGATGAGCCAATCGATATACCAACATAATCAGAGACTTCTCTGATGGTTTATAACCATTTTTTCCACTTTTTCCATATTTTTATCGGTTGTTAATGTGCTTGTGCGTTCGGGGCGTTCGTCATCTTCAACGTCTTCACGGCCATCTTGGAAACTCTTATACCACTTGTAAACTCTTGTTTTACTTATAGCAGACTCACTATAGGCCTTTGTTAACATTTCACAGAATTTATTTCATTTTTTAAGCAAAATTGGATCCAAATTCTTTGATCCATTTCTTTTAACGAACGAAAAATCGCCGAGCTCATAAAACACGTCTAACCTTAGCAGCTGCCACAGACAAAGTAAACAATGAAAACAGCTAAAGTTTTTATCATACTTCGGGGGCATGTAAACCAACATAATAAAGAAAATTTTATGACAACCGGACCCTCCGAACCCGCGAAATTTAACATTTCCCATTATTTTCTGAAAACACCTCGTACTTTGCTTTAAAATATTTGCTAAGAAAAAGATACATGCACCTGGACGTTTAAATCCGCCTTTACTTTATACTAAGTCTTTAAAAATATAATTTGAGACATGTCTGAAAAAAAAAGTTTGTATAAATATTATGTTAAGTTTAATTTTCTTCCGACAACAAGAATTTATGTTACATTTTACATAAACCCTTGTTCCAGGAAGTTTGATTTAAATTACCTATTTCTTTAGAATTTGATTAAATTTTCTCTACATACTTTCACACTTTGATAAATAAAATATGTACTTTGTTTCAAATTGTTTATTTTTATTTTCCTAAAACTGCTAAATATAACATGGAATTCTTTATTTATTGATGTTTATTTATTAATTTTTATTACTCAAGCCGAAGAAAGTTACAAATTTCAATAAACGGTGTAGTTTTAACTGATTAAAAAATTTACAAAATAAAACTTTTTTGTTTTTATATGAATTCCACAAAAAACATATTTAAAGTCATCTTTAAATTTTTAGTTCGCCATTTAAAAAAAAGTTAATAAAAAGTTAAATGCCGCAAGTCATATCGTGGAAAAATTTTTGTTTTAATAAATGTATCTATCTTAAACTTTATTATTGTTAACACTTACGTTCACTGCTAAAGAGATTAATTGTTTATTATTAATTAGGCTATAAAAATAATTAAGACCATTTGGGTAAAGTTTTTTTATTCAACACTTACCTATTTTATTTATTTACTTTAACCGATGGAAAAATTTACTTCGCCCATGGGCCGAAGTTAGCTTTAAGATAACATTGGAACAAGTTAGGATAAACATGCTTAACACTAGATAAAATGTCAAATATTTACTATTCCTTGAGGTATACCTATAGTTGAATAAAATGTTGTGTGCAACTATCCTGTTTCTCACACTAGTCGGAAAATATACCATACCTCTTACTCTGTAAAAAAAAACCGTCAGTTCAACCTCTCCTCACTTTCCACTTTTTTAATAATTTTTAAATTTAATGAATAATTAAAAAAATTTATACATATAAATAAATTAAATATCCAAATTAAAAAAAAACTTTTATTTGTTAGGTAAATACATTTTTGTAAATCTATTTATTTTTTTATTAATATATTATATATATATATATATATATATATTTTATTAGAAATAAAAAAAATATTTTATCTAAAAATCTTTATTATTGATTTTACGACAAAAAGTCAGTTCTGCTTTTCGCGGATCATTTAGTTCATCTATTGCTTTCTGTATGGGCTCTTTTAATACTTAATCATATAGCATCTGTCATCTGTTACCTGTCATTTGTTACCTGCCATTTTCGGTATTAATATTACGGTATTTTCAGGAACCGTAATAATTAAACAATGCGCTCTTTTTGGCCAACATTTTTAAAAATGCCTTTACAAAATCAAATTAATATTAAAGTTAAAAAAATAATAATAAAAAAATATATATACGCTAAACAAGCCTCGCTAGTAGCGCAACCGTTATCATCGTAACAAAACTACAACTTTTAATAATAAGCTTTCGAACGCTTACAAACGAGTGTTTACAGAATAAGGCCGGTAAATGTTAAACACAAATAACGTGGGCGATTTAGCTGTGCAACTGAAACTTTAAGAACAAAATTTATTGAGTGCGATTTCTGCCTTCCTCTCTTCTGAGAGAAAACTACCTATTTATTTAAAAAATATGTGCAGTTCGTGTTTTAAATGTATTTTTGACAATTCTTTAATTTCCAGAATGCTATTGAACGCCACCAGTAAAATGAATAATCTTGCGCGGAAACACTATATACATTTTACAAAAATATATTAAGGTGTCGAGTGGTCAACTTGGCATAAATTGCATATAGTTTTATACGTATGTAAGAGTATTACATTTTAAATAATATAATAAATGTGGGTATTATCTTTTTGAGAATATTAATTTAAGCACAATAGCACAAAACACAAAAAAATTAGATTGAACTACAAAATAAAAAAAATCGAATGCATTGGAATTTAGAAAAATATATGCGGAATTTAAAATAAATGAGAACAAAATGAGATTAATTGTAAAATCAATAACCTTCATTTGCACTTTTAAACTGGATGAAGCTATCGCGTCAGCAAACCTATGATAAAAAATGCTGGGATTAGCACTTTACAATATAAAATTTATATCCACGGTTTTGCAAAATTGTCCTTAATTCAAGCCCAATGAAAAAAAATCTATTAATTCATAACACGTATCAGAAAATTATCGTATTCTCAGTTGACAAAATTGATGAAAATTTTAAAAAACCTTATGTTTTAAATAGTAAAATGTTCTTTAAGTGATAGTTTTCTATCGAGTAAAAATAATTTCCATATATTATAATATATAAATGACATACATTATAGATTTTATTTTTTAAATTTTTAGTTTTTTTAAGGTTGTGTAATTTAATTTAATAAAGCCTATTACCATATAATGCTTTTGGCGTATGTAAATGTGTTTTCTTATCTTACACCCGTTCAAGTATAAAGATTTATAGTCTACTTTTATTAAGTTTAATATGCATGCCAGCTAACCTTTTCAGAAATAATTTTAAATGGCGAAAGCTTGAACATTTTAAAATGATTTATTTAATCTAAGTAAATGTTTTTTAAAGTGTGCATAGTCCTCAGTTTTAAAAGTAATAATCTAATATATTGGTTTTTATGCATAGGTATTTTAATGGACATGGTTTCCCAACTATTATTTTAAGTTTCTAGACTATCAATTTCTTTATTAAAAAAATTATTGAAAATTGATAATTCTCAAAATTAGCCAATTTTGCCCTCAGAAATCATTATGTTGAAGAAAAAATAAAAATCTGAAACTTTCAGGAAATGTAGTCCCCACCTTCTTTTTTTCAGTCCAGTTAGTCTTGTTTTGTTATTTTTATTCCTTTAAAAGATATATTAATTTTTTTAATGCCCGTTTAGTAGCGATATTGTTAGTTTTATTTATAATTTAAAATTTAGATGGCTTTCATGTTTGGTGGAGAAGTGTCAGAACTGTCAAAAATATTTCATAAATATTATTTGTGCGTATTTCTTTGGTAAATTTTGTATATAACATAATATGTAATATTATGTTATATATAAAACTTTTTAAAATCACCAAAGGAATACCACAAATAATAATTATGAAATATTTTTGAGAGTTCTGATATTTTTGGTAGTTATGTTATATTTTATGTATTGAAAAATCATATATATATATATATATATATATATGTATATGATTATATATTATATACATTATAATGAAGTATTTTATTGGCTAATTGGTGTTTAAAGAATGTAAAAAATATATTTAAGATCCTTATGGTTTATATCGTTAAGTATAATAAGTGAAATTAATAAAGAGTTAATTTAAACGTATAAAAAATGCGTTAAGCAGTTTTTTGTCGGTTTCTTTCACAATTTAAACCAAGTTAGTCTTGTTCTATTATTTTGATCCCTTTAGTAAGGCACTAAATAGTTAAAAGTTAAATGTATGTATTTTAAATGTTAGTGTTGGAAAAAATTTACACAATCTGTAAATACTTCTTTAAATTTTAGTTTTTAGGTAACTGGTTAAAATAAAACATGTTATAATAAAGGGGTTTATTTAGAATATTTTTTGGTTTTTGCTTATTTTTAACAATTTAAAACTTCTCAGAACTTAAATATTTTCTATAAGAAAGAGGTACAAAATTATGATATGTTCTTGCATTTTTAATTGCAATTAAATTCATGAATCTCGAACACTCCGTCATTTATTACACTTGCAAACTTGCAAACTTTTTGAAATCACAATTTAAATACACACAAATAAAATTTATGAAATATTTTTGACAGCTCTGACATTTCTCTACCAAACATGAATTGACAAAGTCAAAGCCATCTAAATTTTAAATTATAAATAAAACTAACAATATCGCTACTAAACGGGCATTAAAAAAATTAATATATCTTTTAAAGGAATAAAAATAAGAAAACAAGACTAACTGGACTGAAAAGATGTAGGTGGGGACTACATTTCCTGAAAGTTTCAGATTTTTATTTTTTCCTCAACATAATGATTTCTGAGGGCAAAATTGGCTAATTTTGAGAATTATCAATTTTCAATAATTTTTTTAATAAAGAAATTGATAGTCTAGAAACTTAAAATAATAGTTACGTTTTCTATTGTATAAGTACTTTATACCTGAAAAAAATGAACTTCTAAATTCAGTAGAATAGGCACAGGGGCCAGACAAAAATCACAAAAATTGGCAAATTATCATGAATCTTTAGTGGTTTACCATTCTTTTATGAGATTAACTAATTGGATAAAAATAATTTATATCGAAAACACACTTACTGGACAGTATAACAAAATTAAAATTATTTCAATATTTGTCACAGAAAAAAATTTCTGGCCCACTATACGAGAGTAAGAAATTGACACTATTTCAGACTTCTAAGGGGTGCCAAATAAAAGTAAAGCAACAAAAAATTAAAACGGCAACGGATTTTCATATTTGACACCTAAAAGATCATCCTCAAATTTTTTCATCAAAATAAAAAGTCACGCAGCGCACCCCATTTGGTGTTTTTATTTGGAATGACTCTATAGTATAGCGGACACAGTCTAGTATGAGTACAAACGTACATATAAACTTCTTAAATATTGGCATTGAGAAACTATTTAATACTTTTGTATTTGTGTATTAAGATAAGCTAACTTCAGCCCGTGACTAAAGCACCATATATATAGCCATAGCCATAGCTATAGCCATAGCTTGTCAATGTGTATTTAAAAGATCACTCATGGAAACATGTACGATAATGAGCGTTTTAAAGGTGCGAGTAGAAAAAAACTTTTAAAGTAAATAAAACTTATTTGGTTTAAGAAACCCGTGTAACTCTATTAACAAAGAAAATACTATTATCTGTACTAATTTAAGTGATCTTTGAGTAGAACTAGAATAATTATATTAAATAATAATTATTTCAATAATAAGTCAGGGTTGCCATCGATTTGTCTAAACCAAATTCCCTGACTTTTCCAGGAATTCCCAGACCTTCCCTGATTTTTTTCCAGACAAAATGTGTTTTCTTTCTTTTTGGTTTTCTGATCCTCAATGATTTTTTCAACTGGACTTTGAGTGTTCAAGTATTACGTAAGCAGTAATTTTGTAATTTTTAACCACCCCCCTTCCCTTTGTCAGCAAAAGTAAGTAAAGCTTATTAAAAATATACAAAAAAAATCAAAGCAATCAAGCAAAGACTCCCCCCTTTGGTGCGGATGTAATACTTGAATTTATTTTTCTCTGGAGAATTATAACGATTAATTAAAAAACTAAACTTTTATTAAAGTTTATTAAATTTTAAAAACATTAACAAAAAATCAATACTTAATATTGAAAAAAAAACAACAAAAAATTTTCTGTAGCTAATTTTTTCTAGTTCAGGTTTTTGTTTCTTGGGTTTTTATTACATTAATTTTCTGTTCAATCTGAAAATAACAGAAATAATGAAATTTTTAAAAATGCCTCTGAAATTTTGTCTGCGGCAGGTCTTGTTTATTAAGTTGATGAGTTCTTATCAGTAAATATTTGATAGTACAAAAAAAAAAGATTTTATTTCTTCTATCATTTTTTGCAGTTTTTATTGAAGAAATTGTTTATTCTGGTTATTTTCTAAAGCAATATTAATATTATTATCCTGTAAAACTGTAACTTTTTCAAGCTTACTCTAAAAAAGAATTAGTCAAAAATGACATATTTCATAGTGAAAAAGTATGCTTCTTAACATTGAAATATGTCATTTTTGACTAATTCACTGCAGTCACTAATAACTGTATTCCACAGCAATTTGTATCCAGGACATTTAACACCCAATTCTCATGTAAAATTGTCCCCTGAATCCGAAAAGACCGTCATAGCAGTTTTTGAGATATAGTCAATTCTATATTATATGGAAAATTGAATAAATCTTAAAAACTGTCCTACTTTTATAACTTTTGACGAAATATTCGGATTCAGCAGACAATTTTACATATCCGGGATACAAATTGCTGTTGACTAAAATTATAAGTGGCTGCTTTTTCGCTATGACAATTAGTCATTTTTAACTAATTCATTTTTAGAGAGTAGTATTTTCCATCTGGTCCTTTTTTTTTAAGAAAATTTGACAAATTTGTGTTCTTCGTTGCAGAAATCATTTTTTAATGGCCCGCACTTTTTATGTGGCCTATGCCTGCTTGCAAATCAAACATTTGGCTTGAAACGGTTTTTATCAACAGGAACTATGATTTTTCAAAGTGTTTTACTGAATAATTAATTAATTTATTAATTATGCTTTTACTGTTTAATTAATAAGTTCCCTGATTCCCTGACTTTGTAAATTTTTTTGCCAATTCCCTGACATTTCTAAAAAATTTAAATTCCCTGACATTAGTAGGTAAGGCCTCGGTTGAGACCACCCCCTCCACTTTTTTTCCGACCCGCTAAGCCCCGCCCACTTTACCCCCTCCACTTTTTCCCGACCCGCTAAGCCCCGCCCACTTTACCCCCTCCACTTTTTCCGACCCGCTAAGCCCCGCTCACTTTTGGACTCGGCCCCCATGGGGGCCCAGGGTGCCCTTCGGACGGACCCATCGCCGAAAATCATGGGGGCCCCTATCTAAAATCAAGGTATCAAGGTCACACACCTGCGGGCGGGAAATTCAAAAATCAGCTAACTTCACACTTAACCATCCACCTTTTCCCACCAAAGGTCGCCGTCAGTTGGCCGCTATCAGCCTCAGGGATTGAACCCGAGACCCTCTGCACCAGAGTCGAAAGCGCTGCCTGCTGAGCTACCGTTCGGAATTGATAACAGGCGCCTAGAGATGCTATAAAAAATGATCGGCCGAAATATGAGTCATATGCAGATTATAAGTAACCCATGAAATTTTGCAGGAAACTCTTATCTGACAATGATGTCATTAGAGGATATTAGATATATTTAAAATTTATAAAAAGAGATAAATTTAACTAATGTATAAAAACTATAAAATACATAATATAAAATACTGTTTAAAATTGTTATTAAATTTTTGCGGTGCGCGCTGATAAGAAAAAACTATTTCCCAAAGTAATGTATGTAAAACTATGAAATAATTGCAAATTTTAAATATCTCACACTAAATTAATTTTATTATTCCGAGAGGATTTTTAAAATATTTATTTGAATAAATAACACATATTCATTTTTTAATTAATTAATATAATTTAAAGATTTTCAAATAAAAAATATTACAATACAATATTGATATCAAACTTTGTGGTTTTATCTAGAATTTGAAACGGAAATGAGGCCTCCGCTTAAAAACATGTAATATTATAACGCAATGGGTGGTAGTTAGACATAAATAGTAAAACAGAAAGAAATAATTTACATTTCGATTTTTTCTCCCTAAACAGTTGTGCCAATTTTGTTTTTATTGTGTAATTTGACCTTTGAATTGTTTTTCCCTATAGACTGAGTTTTTATTGTGTGACACAATGTGTGTGTGTGTGCATATATTGGGTAAGTAATTTTTATTTTTAGTAATTTTCATCCAAACAACCATTTATTTAATATTAAAGAGTAACAAAAGCTATTATTCTACATCCTAACAGTTTTGTATTACTTGAGCTTATTTTTAAATTAATTTAGAAATTCTCATGCAATAAAACAGAGATAAAATATAATTAAAATATTGTTTCTCTAAATTGTTTAGTTAAAAACAGGGATAAATTCTTGTTTTTATAATATTATATTCCTAAAAATTGTCCAGGCAGTTTTAAAATATAATTAAAATATTGTTTCCTTATTATTTAGATTTTCAATATTGCTTTAGGTGTTTAAAAATAAAATATTATTTAGTTCACATTCAATGTGATTTGCATACCCATTTAGTAAAATACTTTTAAAATTTTAGGAAAATTATCAGAAATGTTTTTATTAAATATATTCTCAAACCGGATTTCGATAAAAATGTAAAGGGACATGAAACTACAGCAGAACCTGGTAAGATTTGTTGAGAAAAATGTTTGTTTAATCTATTAGTCTATTAGCTTTGTTTACACGTTTGGTAAAATACTTATTTTTATAATTTTAGAACAGTTAACAGAAGTTTACCCCAGAAGGACAACCCCACACAAATTACTCTGGAGAAGAAGGATATTGGTAATCAAACTTAGTAACAATCACTTTACACTAGAATAAAGGGATTGGACATCTTCCTTAGACTCGTTTAAGAAAAATCATCAAGAACTCATGCGTGGAAATAACACTTTTAGAAATTGGGCGTTGGCCGATGTAAGTCAAAACTAATTTATTTATTTACATGTATTCAATAGGCTTAAGGTAATTGTAGCACCATATACAGGGTGGTATTTTAAACATTTTGTTTTTAATTTTTATATTTTAGTTTAAATTTAAATTATCTTTAAAATAATATATTAAAACCTACATTTTTCTTAAAAACAAAGAAGTATAATTAAAAAAACAAAATATATGTAGTAGTCACTAAATTTAATTTTTAACTATATTATGTCGTTTGTTTTCGATCAAAATATATTAAAATAGTATATCAAACAAAAGGATTTTTAGTTTTCTTTCAAATAATAACTAAAATAAAAACAATCAAAAATGTTTTGTTGTATTGTGAAAACTTCAAATTTTTCCTAATATGAGATTTTTAAGTAAGAAGGTCCGTATTTCAACAACTAGACAGTAGACCATGTTTGTTTTTGTAGTAAAAACATCAATATAACTTTATTTGACATAGACATATTTTTTTATCCAAATCTATAGACGCGTTTTTAAGTTAAATACAAAGAGAATAAAAGTGGTAATTTTAACAAATTTTTATTTTATTTAAAAATGCTTCGAGCGTTTCACCTAAAAACTAGGTCAATATTAACTAATGTTTTATTGATGTTTTGAAAAACAATTATTTACCGTTTTTAATTTAATTTTCTTTGATATTATTTTAAAATTATATCACTCACCCACAACATCCTGTTTGGTTGCATGAAACATTTTAGAACTTTATCGTTTTTATGAAAATACGCATGCGCCGGGTTATGACAAGTAAATGTTTAAAGTTATCGCGGCTAGACCAAATAGTGTTAAGATATGCTACGATCTATTTATTTTATACACATTATCAGTATTTTTCTCTTTTTAGAACATGGATACCGTTCATCCCTACGAAGATATGATTCAAGAACAGTTGATGGTAGCATCCCACCTTGATATGTCTCCGGCTTTCTTCGAAGAGGTATATGTGCCCTCATGCAGCTATTGTATTAGTTAGGGTGTATATCATTGATCACCAACCAACCCGGAACCAAAGAACATCTGGAACCGCATCATACAAATTCATTACAACACGCACTCCAGATAATATTAAATATTAATTAAATTTTAATTTTAATGTTAGTACACATATGGAAAACGTTTGGGATATTCATAAAAATAAACTTATCCTAGATTTTCTTTGATTAAGGGACTTACAATACCTAAATTTTTCAATGTGCGTATACAAAGTTGGTTCAATAAATAATACATGATAATTTAACATATTTTTTATTATAATCTTTTAAATAAACACAATATATCATAAATGTTAATAAACTCAGTACAAAACAAGGACGACAGCTCAAGTAGCTGTTTATTTATGGTACCTTAATATTAAAAACCAATATTATTATTTTTAACTGTATTATACTAGTTGATTTTAATTTATCTTTAATGAAAACTACATTTACAAAAATAAAATATTTTTACACGTTATTTATATTACAAAATTTTTCCTATTCTATATATCCTGCTCCTTTAAGCTCTATTTATTATATTATTCTATGAATTATACTACAATTGTAAAACTGGGCCTTAGGACTTAGAATAC
The DNA here is from genome assembly GCA_921294245.1 of Brassicogethes aeneus. Taxonomy (NCBI): domain Eukaryota; kingdom Metazoa; phylum Arthropoda; class Insecta; order Coleoptera; family Nitidulidae; genus Brassicogethes; species Brassicogethes aeneus. The sequence continues at coordinate 55,553,776 of OV121134.1, forward strand.
CTAAATTTTTTCAATGTGCGTATACAAAGTTGGTTTATTAAATAATACATGATAATTTAACATAGTTTTTATTTTAATCTTTTTAAATAAACACAATATATCAAACTCAGTACAAAACAAGGATTGCATCTCAAATAGCTGTTTATTTATGGTACCTTGATATTAAAAATCAATATTATTTTTTTACTGTATTATACTATAATAGTAGTTTTATACCCCTCAAACCCACAAGTATTGAAAAATATGTTTTAATTAGTCTTTGAGATTGTAATAAAACAACATGTAAGACTTCTTGAAAAGGGTAAAGGAAGTTTTAATGGTTATTATTAAAGTAAACTAAAAAAAAAACAAGATTTTTATATATTATTTGCTTAGTAATATTTTTTACATTAAATAAACTAAAATAAATCTAGAAAGGATTATTCAATATATCCAGTTCGTCTAAGCTCAGAAATTATTTCATGAAATTTCATATCCTCCTCATCTAGTTGTTTAAACGGTCAACAAGTACGTTTGGATCAGACCAATTATGAAGAATATCTTAATTAAGCTTCATCTAATGAAGTATATTTGATTGGTTTTATAGAAGACAACTTCTTCTTTTGTGCTGTTATATCTTCAGAATTAGATATTTTTGTGGCTCTCTTTACACTATTTCTAAACAAAGGTCTAATAATGTTATCGAATTTTTCAGGACATGCTTGATACTATCTTGCAAAAATATGCCTTTAGGGTTATTTTTAATCGGAAGAAACTAGTTTCTTGTAGATGTTATTTTATTTTAACTTTTATAAGTGTCTATATATATATATATATACAAACTTCTTTGTCTGATACATAACAATAAAATGGAACTAATGAATAAAAATAAGTGTCACTACAGCACCAGATCTAAAGAAAAAATTCCCATTGGCATGCAAAATATGAAAAGTCTCCTTACTTCGTAGGAATTCGCCTCTATAATAATTTGCCAAATGATTTAAGAGAACACCCTTTAATGAATTTAAAAAATCATAAAATCTTTTTGCAGTCTCTATGCTCTTACAACATAGAAGAATTTAAGAAAAAGATAGTCTCTATTGTTTTTAACGTAGAAACGTGTCATGTTTGATATACATTTAATTTATCTTTCTGACCTGTCATATTTGCCATTTTCTGTTGTAATTCTGTGATTAATAAATTATTATTATTAATTAAGATAAATAATATTAAATAAATAACTTACTTTGTATGGTTATATGAAATATCACACCACAGAAAAAGTTTTAGTTGTACTGATGTTATTTGCGATTTTGCACACCATTTATATCAATAGGACAGGATCTAACGGCTCATAAAACTTCTGTTTTTAATTGTGAATGTGTGTATAAGTAAAACTTTTCATTCTTTTTATTTTAGTTATTATTATTCTACCCCAACTGCAATTTCTTTAATAGCAAAAAGTAATATTTAATATTGAAAATATTTTAATTGGACTTTAAGATTGTAAAATAAAAACCGAAAAGACTTGGCTGAAAAGGTACAGGAAGTTTTAATGATTATTATTAAGGTAAAATAAAAACAAATTTCTTTTTTATATTATTTATTTGCCTGATAATATTTTAAATTACATTTTTCTATAAGGTTATTATTCAATATATCCAGTTCGTTTAAGCTCAGCAATTATTTCTTGAAATTCCCGATCTTCTTCATGTATCTGTTTTAAACGCATAACAAGCATGTTTGGATCAGTCCAATTATGAAGAATATTGTATCTAGGTGTAGTAATGTTTTTGATATTTTCATGGGATTCACTATTGTTTTTAGTAGTAGAATCTAGGCCCTGCTTTCTTGACGTAATGTTTCCATACCTTCCACGTTTCTTTTTAAATAGAGGTTTAATGACTGTATTAAATTTTTCTTTACACGCTTTAGCCCTCAAACGGCCCACAGAATCTCTGTGAACCCCTGTCATCTCTAATATCTGTTTGTATATTTGAGCATCATTCGCACTAAAACTTCCGGGGTTTTTACAAAATAGGAGTTGTCGTAGACCTTCACTACTATTAAATTTTTTCTCGCCCACAACTATATGATTATCATCAAAATTTAGAGATGTATTACCCAGTAACCACAGACCATTTTTCAATTCAGGGCCGTAAGCAGTATCTGTGTTATTGCAGGAGTATAGGCTTGCACCATTTGGGGTTTCCGTATATTGTGTGGCAGCTACAGCAGCTTGGTCTTGATGATCAGAGTGTTTCTCATTGGACAATTCTACAATTTGTTTCAGCGGTTCTGTAATAGGCCTGAACACGTTTTCAAGTCGCTTTTTATTATCATCTTCCATTCTCTTCAAGTCATTATACTTTTGTCTAACAGCTTTGCCAAGTTCAGAAATACGTTGTTTACACGACATGATGTAAGCTAATGGATGTAAGAGCCTTATGTAGTCCTATTTAAACTGATGTACATGTGCTGTACATGTCGGGTACATGTCTTATACATGTCGTGTACATGTGCTGTACATGTCGGGTACATGTCTTATACATGTCGTATACATGTCTTGTACACGACATGTACAAGACATGTATACGACATGTATAAGACATGTACCCGACATGTACAGCACATGTACATCAGTTTAAATAGGACTACATAAGGCTCTTACATCCATTAGCTTACATCATGTCGTGTAAACAACGTATTTCTGAACTTGGCAAAGCTGTTAGACAAAAGTATAATGACTTGAAGAGAATGGAAGATGATAATAAAAAGCGACTTGAAAACGTGTTCAGGCCTATTACAGAACCGCTGAAACAAATTGTAGAATTGTCCAATGAGAAACACTCTGATCATCAAGACCAAGCTGCTGTAGCTGCCACACAATATACGGAAACCCCAAATGGTGCAAGCCTATACTCCTGCAATAACACAGATACTGCTTACGGCCCTGAATTGAAAAATGGTCTGTGGTTACTGGGTAATACATCTCTAAATTTTGATGATAATCATATAGTTGTGGGCGAGAAAAAATTTAATAGTAGTGAAGGTCTACGACAACTCCTATTTTGTAAAAACCCCGGAAGTTTTAGTGCGAATGATGCTCAAATATACAAACAGATATTAGAGATGACAGGGGTTCACAGAGATTCTGTGGGCCGTTTGAGGGCTAAAGCGTGTAAAGAAAAATTTAATACAGTCATTAAACCTCTATTTAAAAAGAAACGTGGAAGGTATGGAAACATTACGTCAAGAAAGCAGGGCCTAGATTCTACTACTAAAAACAATAGTGAATCCCATGAAAATATCAAAAACATTACTACACCTAGATACAATATTCTTCATAATTGGACTGATCCAAACATGCTTGTTATGCGTTTAAAACAGATACATGAAGAAGATCGGGAATTTCAAGAAATAATTGCTGAGCTTAAACGAACTGGATATATTGAATAATAACCTTATAGAAAAATGTAATTTAAAATATTATCAGGCAAATAAATAATATAAAAAAGAAATTTGTTTTTATTTTACCTTAATAATAATCATTAAAACTTCCTGTACCTTTTCAGCCAAGTCTTTTCGGTTTTTATTTTACAATCTTAAAGTCCAATTAAAATATTTTCAATATTAAATATTACTTTTTGCTATTAAAGAAATTGCAGTTGGGGTAGAATAATAATAACTAAAATAAAAAGAATGAAAAGTTTTACTTATACACACATTCACAATTAAAAACAGAAGTTTTATGAGCCGTTAGATCCTGTCCTATTGATATAAATGGTGTGCAAAATCGCAAATAACATCAGTACAACTAAAACTTTTTCTGTGGTGTGATATTTCATATAACCATACAAAGTAAGTTATTTATTTAATATTATTTATCTTAATTAATAATAATAATTTATTAATCACAGAATTACAACAGAAAATGGCAAATATGACAGGTCAGAAAGATAAATTAAATGTATATCAAACATGACACGTTTCTACGTTAAAAACAATAGAGACTATCTTTTTCTTAAATTCTTCTATGTTGTAAGAGCATAGAGACTGCAAAAAGATTTTATGATTTTTTAAATTCATTAAAGGGTGTTCTCTTAAATCATTTGGCAAATTATTATAGAGGCGAATTCCTACGAAGTAAGGGGACTTTTCATATTTTGCATGCCAATGGGAATTTTTTCTTTAGATCTGGTGCTGTAGTGACACTTATTTTTATTCATTAGTTCCATTTTATTGTTATGTATCAGACAAAGAAGTTTGTATATATATATATATATAGACACTTATAAAAGTTAAAATAAAATAACATCTACAAGAAACTAGTTTCTTCCGATTAAAAATAACCCTAAAGGCATATTTTTGCAAGATAGTATCAAGCATGTCCTGAAAAATTCGATAACATTATTAGACCTTTGTTTAGAAATAGTGTAAAGAGAGCCACAAAAATATCTAATTCTGAAGATATAACAGCACAAAAGAAGAAGTTGTCTTCTATAAAACCAATCAAATATACTTCATTAGATGAAGCTTAATTAAGATATTCTTCATAATTGGTCTGATCCAAACGTACTTGTTGACCGTTTAAACAACTAGATGAGGAGGATATGAAATTTCATGAAATAATTTCTGAGCTTAGACGAACTGGATATATTGAATAATCCTTTCTAGATTTATTTTAGTTTATTTAATGTAAAAAATATTACTAAGCAAATAATATATAAAAATCTTGTTTTTTTTTTAGTTTACTTTAATAATAACCATTAAAACTTCCTTTACCCTTTTCAAGAAGTCTTACATGTTGTTTTATTACAATCTCAAAGACTAATTAAAACATATTTTTCAATACTTGTGGGTTTGAGGGGTATAAAACTACTATTATAGTATAATACAGTAAAAAAATAATATTGATTTTTAATATCAAGGTACCATAAAATAAACAGCTATTTGAGATGCAATCCTTGTTTTGTACTGAGTTTGATATATTGTGTTTATTTAAAAGATTAAAATAAAACTATGTTAATATTATCATGTATTATTTAATAAACCAACTTTGTATACGCACATTGAAAAAATTTAGGTATTCTAAGTCCTAAGGCCCAGTTTTACAATTGTAGTATAATTCATAGAATAATATAATAAATAGAGCTTAAAGGAGCAGGATATATAGAATAGGAAAAAATTTTGTAATATAAATAACGTGTAAAAATATTTTATTTTTGTAAATGTAGTTTTCATTAAAGATAAATTAAAATCAACTAGTATAATACAGTTAAAAATATAATATTGGTTTTTAAATATTAAGGTACCAAAAATAAACAGCTACTTGAGCTGTCGTCCTTGTTTTGTACTGAGTTTATTAACATTTATGATATATTGTGTTTATTTAAAAGATTATAATAAAAAATATGTTAAATTATCATGTATTATTTATTGAACCAACTTTGTATACGCACATTGAAAAAATTTAGGTATTGTAAGTCCCTTAATCAAAGAAAATCTAGGATAAGTTTATTTTTATGAATATCCCAAACGTTTTCCATATGTGTACTAACATTAAAATTAAATTTAATTAATATTTAATATTATCTGGAGTGCGTGTTGTAATGAATTTGTATGATGCGGTTCCAGATGTTCTTTGGTTCCGGGTTGGTTGGTGATCAATGATATACACCCTAACTAATACAATAGCTGCATGAGGGCACATATACCTCTTCGAAGAAAGCCGGAGACATATCAAGGTTGGATGCTACCATCAACTGTTCTTGAATCATATCTTCGTAGGGATTGAACGGTATCCATGTTCTAAAAAGAGAAAAATACTGATAATGTGTATAAAATAAATAGATCGTAGCATATCTTAACACTATTTGGTCTAGCCGCGATAACTTTAAACATTTACTTGTCATAACCCGGCGCATGCGTATTTTCATAAAAACGATAAAGTTCTAAAATGTTTCATGCAACCAAACAGGATGTTGTGGGTGAGTGATATAAATTTTAAAATAATATCAAAGAAAATTAATTAAAAACGGTAAATAATTGTTTTTCAAAACATCAATAAAACATTAGTTAATATTGACCTAGTTTTTAGGTGAAACGCTCGAAGCTTTTTTAATAAAATAAAAATTTGTTAAAATTTACCACTTTTTATTCTCTTTGTATTTAACTTAAAAACGCGTCTATAGATTTGGATAAAAAAATATGTCTATGTCAAATAAAGTTATATTGATGTTTTTACTACAAAAACAAACATGGTCTACTGTCTAGTTGTTGAAATACGGACCTTCTTACTTAAAAATCTCATATTAGGAAAAATTTGAAGTTTTCACAATACAACAAAACATTTTTGATTGTTTTTATTTAGTTATTATTTGAAAGAGAAAACTAAAAATCCTTTTGTTTGATATACTATTTTAATATATTTTGATCGAAAACAAACGACATAATATAGTTAAAAATTAAATTTAGTGACTACTACATATATTTTGTTTTTTTAATTATACTTCTTTGTTTTAAGAAAAATGTAGGTTTTAATATATTATTTTAAAGATAATTTAAATTTAAACTAAAAATATAAAAAATTAAAAACAAAATGTTTTAAAATACCCACCCTGTATATGGTGCTACAATTACCTTAAGCCTATTGAATACATGTAAATAAATAAATTAGTTTTGACTTACATCGGCCAACGCCCAATTTTCACGCACTCTGATATGTGGTTCTTGATGATTTTTCTTAAACGAGTCTAAGGAAGATGTCCAATCCCTTTATTCTAGTGTAAAGTGATTGTTACTAAGTTTGATTACCAATATCCTTCTTCTCCAGAGTAATTTGTGTGGGGTTGTCCTTCTGGGGTAAACTTCTGTTAACTGTTCTAAAATTATAAAAATAAGTATTTTACCAAACGTGTAAACAAAGCTAATAGACTAATAGATTAAACAAACATTTTTCTCAACAAATCTTACCAGGTTCTGCTGTAGTTTCATGTCCCTTTACATTTTTATCGAAATCCGGTTTGAGAATATATTTAATAAAAACATTTCTGATAATTTTCCTAAAATTTTAAAAGTATTTTACTAAATGGGTATGCAAATCACATTGAATGTGAACTAAATAATATTTTATTTTTAAACACCTAAAGCAATATTGAAAATCTAAATAATAAGGAAACAATATTTTAATTATATTTTAAAACTGCCTGGACAATTTTTAGGAATATAATATTATAAAAACAAGAATTTATCCCTGTTTTTAACTAAACAATTTAGAGAAACAATATTTTAATTATATTTTATCTCTGTTTTATTGCATGAGAATTTCTAAATTAATTTAAAAATAAGCTCAAGTAATACAAAACTGTTAGGATGTAGAATAATAGCTTTTGTTACTCTTTAATATTAAATAAATGGTTGTTTGGATGAAAATTACTAAAAATAAAAATTACTTACCCAATATATGCACACACACACACATTGTGTCACACAATAAAAACTCAGTCTATAGGGAAAAACAATTCAAAGGTCAAATTACACAATAAAAACAAAATTGGCACAACTGTTTAGGGAGAAAAAATCGAAATGTAAATTATTTCTTTCTGTTTTACTATTTATGTCTAACTACCACCCATTGCGTTATAATATTACATGTTTTTAAGCGGAGGCCTCATTTCCGTTTCAAATTCTAGATAAAACCACAAAGTTTGATATCAATATTGTATTGTAATATTTTTTATTTGAAAATCTTTAAATTATATTAATTAATTAAAAAATGAATATGTGTTATTTATTCAAATAAATATTTTAAAAATCCTCTCGGAATAATAAAATTAATTTAGTGTGAGATATTTAAAATTTGCAATTATTTCATAGTTTTACATACATTACTTTGGGAAATAGTTTTTTCTTATCAGCGCGCACCGCAAAAATTTAATAACAATTTTAAACAGTATTTTATATTATGTATTTTATAGTTTTTATACATTAGTTAAATTTATCTCTTTTTATAAATTTTAAATATATCTAATATCCTCTAATGACATCATTGTCAGATAAGAGTTTCCTGCAAAATTTCATGGGTTACTTATAATCTGCATATGACTCATATTTCGGCCGATCATTTTTTATAGCATCTCTAGGCGCCTGTTATCAATTCCGAACGGTAGCTCAGCAGGCAGCGCTTTCGACTCTGGTGCAGAGGGTCTCGGGTTCAATCCCTGAGGCTGATAGCGGCCAACTGACGGCGACCTTTGGTGGGAAAAGGTGGATGGTTAAGTGTGAAGTTAGCTGATTTTTGAATTTCCCGCCCGCAGGTGTGTGACCTTGATACCTTGATTTTAGATAGGGGCCCCCATGATTTTCGGCGATGGGTCCGTCCGAAGGGCACCCTGGGCCCCCATGGGGGCCGAGTCCAAAAGTGAGCGGGGCTTAGCGGGTCGGAAAAAGTGGAGGGGGTAAAGTGGGCGGGGCTTAGCGGGTCGGGAAAAAGTGGAGGGGGTAAAGTGGGCGGGGCTTAGCGGGTCGGAAAAAAAGTGGAGGGGGTGGTCTCAACCGAGGCCTTACCTACTGACATTTCCAGGTTTTTCAGGTGAGTGGCAACCCTGTAAGTTTAAATGATTTCTAAACATTGAGGTAGAATAAAATAATGCATGGTGAAGCAGCAAATTTAAAAGATATTTTCATGACACGCGCAGCGAAAATTTAACTTTGGCTGCCTTTGGAGCAATGCAAAAATGGCGGATTTCTTAGGAAAGCAGACTACTACGCATCTACTGCCACTAGTGACCAAAAATTACATTTAAAGGTTTTAGGTTGGTACAAATATTCGTTTATGCGTTTCGCGTTTCGCTCACGGGTGGATTCAACGCAATAACAAATCTACTGTTTTTACATTTTTATTTAATAAAGTGTTTTTTACTGAAACTATTACTTATTAACATCATTAATTAATAAATCAATTATATCCTTGATAGTTATTATTAATTTAGAAAAAGTTTCACGTTTCCTTGTTTTGTACAAAAGGGTGTTAAATGTTGCAGCATAAATTTTACTTAATAATATGTTATGGTTAACCACATTCGCCCTTCTTATCTTGAATTAGGTGTCCGTGTAATCCTACAATATAAATTGCTTCTGCTAACGTTAAACCCAAAGCTATTGTTATTTTAATTCGGCAAAACATTAAAATTATAAGGAAAAGTTTAATTAAATATTGTTGTAAACAATGAATGTTTTTTATCCAAAATAAAACTTAATTTTTATGATAAAAATACATTTTTCAAACACATTTTACCAGTCAATAAATATTGCCGAAATCATTTTAACTGATTTTTTTTTATGTGCGTAATGTGTAATTCATGTGTATTTCAAAATTGCATAGGTATATTCAACTTGGCTTAATTTATTCCATCCTACCATGGGAACATAAATGTTAGCTGAACACTGTTGTTTAATCAAATGCCGGATGTGTGATGCGTTGTTAAAATTAATCAAAATAGTTTTAATTAAATTTCTCTATCGGGTTTGTATTTAAATTAAATTTTAACATCAATCAGCCAATTCAGCGTCAATCAAATCAAATTGATAAATAATAATAAAAAGTTAATTATAAAGTTTGTGAACGCGTAGTACTTCAATTGAGCGAAGCACAAAAAGGCACTTCTCGGCCTAATGGCATACAATATTTTATCTCTAAGACATACTTTTATTTGTTAAACATTACATAAAACGTACAATTAAAATTATTAAATTATTTTACAGGCTATAGTCTGTAAAAAACCCTTTATGAGGTAAAAACTTTCCCTTATTTTTTATGTTGAGTTCGGAAATCCAGAAAAAAAAATTCATTCAAAAATGCAAAAGAATTTGGCAATCGAGTAACTGTATTTCAGTTTAAAAATTACTAAAAATGTGAGGAGAAAATTATAAAACGAATGTATCATAATATTGCATTACAATAAATGAAACACAGTGATTGCAAAGTTTGCTGCCCAAGCGAAGCCAGTTGTGATCGCTGTGTTACATTCCGACTAGGTAATGCATATTATTTTTCATAAAAACTTTATTATAAATTCGATTTGAGAAACGCGTATACATTTTATACTATACCTACGTTACAGAAGTATCGCTAGTAGCGCCACCACTCGGCTGTTATCATCGTAACAAAAGTAGAACTTTTAATAATCACCAAACGCTTAGGTTACAAATGAAAAAAAAACCGTGGATCGATTTGTTGTGTTGTTGGGTGTATTTCGAGAGGAAATCCTGGGTTGAATTTTTACCGGTTTTCCAATAAACAGTGTTAATCTGAATGAAAAAATAAATTGCATACAGTCCCTGAAAATATAAATTGTACCTATTAGGTAGTATCTAATAGATACAATAAATACACATTTTAGTAGTGAATAACGTGAAAAGTGTAAATATTTCAATTCAGTAAAAATCGTCAAAGGAATAAGTCGTCTAAATTTAAATAGCATTTAGCATTATTAAAATCGTTGATTAAGAATTCTTTAAAGTCTCCACTTAACGGTAAAATACCATTATATTATGTATTATATATAATATTATGTTGCCGTGAATTCGTAGGTATATTTTGTTGTTTAAAATGCAGTTGTCGGCGTTTTTTAAAGAACTCAAATATAAAAATGATTGATTTTGAGATTATGTTTGTGCAAAAATTATTTTTTACTCATTTCTTAAAAATGTCCAAACTTAAATATAAATTATATTAGGTAAAGTTATCATTAGTTAATTCTGCACCAACAAATGTACTTACCGAATTGGATCCTTTGGCAAAACATGAAAATGCAACGATTTAGTTCTTGAATTTTATTTACAATTAAAAACACAATAATTCACCATGATCCCTTTGATAAAATACACACACTAACGTAACTATATAAGCATTTAAGCGTTGAGTTTCTTAATCAATGATATAAGGAATAATCAATCAAAATCGAGTACTAAAAAGTTTTTTAATTTTTTCCTTGCAACGTAAAACACAAATAACGTGCGCGATTTAGCTGAGCAATTGAACAAAATTTGTCGTTTTATTGTTGACAATTCTTGAAGTCACGCAATGCATTCGAAGTCCACCAGATGGCGCGCGCGTTGCCAAAACCCGATACTCCTTTAGCGTATAAAATATAAAACAGATTCAATCTGTCAGATCTGACAGATAAGTATAATAATGTGAAGTTAAGTGCAAATTTCATTTTTATTAATGTTGCTTTCTTCATTCAGATAAAGAACAGTTAAACAAATATACAGGGTGTCCCAAAACCGTTATTTAAAAAAAAAGGTTGTACCCAATCGTAATTGATTGGCCTATCCGGCATTCATGCACCTACCTTCGAATAGACACATCCATATTTAGTTTGTTATAACTCCGGCTCGGATCATAAAATTAAGAAAAAAGTTGGACTGATTCATTTTAAAATTAGGTCTTTTTTAATATTTGCGTTTTTTTGCTTACAAAGTTATAGCCCAAATATCACGCAAACAATTTTTTTCTTCATTTTCTCATTTTCTGAAGTTCTGTTGGCCATAATATTATCTTATTATGAGCAAGATATAAAAAATTGATTCAAAAATTGGTTTATGGGAAGTTGTATAAGCTTCAAAATTAATATAATATAATTAATATTATTAGATAATAATATTAATAATAAAATTTCAAAATAAAAAGTATAGTAATTCATCGTTGAAACCAGCAAAGGATAAGTTTTCTCTGTTTTTCCAGATTATAAAATTGAAAATACATGTTTTTTTGTAGTATAATTTAATAAATATTGTTGGCAATGAGTGGGTAAAGGTTTTTAGCCAAAAACTTTGACAGAGGAATGGTTTTGGGCGTAGATAGAAAAATTATTCTATTTTAAACTATCTTTTGTGCCTGATGACGTCATGTTGACGTATGCAGCATACATTCATTAAAAATGTTTGAAAAGGTAGAAAAATCTTTTATTTATTGACGTCTTTATTTCTGTTTTGGTGCCGTTTTAAATTTGAATACGTACAGCATAAAATATGCCCAGTCAGCGTGAAAAAAAGCGTTTTTATCTTATTCTTGGATGTCTACTCCTGGAAGGCTGGAATCCTTATTATGGTCGAGGCGTATTTCGCATATTTTTCTCTTTTCGTTATTATAATTTGTAAGTAGAGAATTTAAATGCGCAATCATTTTGTCAAAGAATTGTCTGGACATATTAGAGGGGTTTCTGGAAAAAAACAACAGGGTTATGTAATCTAAACTTTATTACTTAAGTAATTACTACTAAAGTTATTGATTACTATGTAACAAAATTTGATTTTTGTTTTGTTTATTGGATTTTTTTGTTAAATTATCAATATTTGTGTGCCAAAAAACTATTCTAACTTAATTTTAAAAATTTAGTAATAAGTTTTTATTTTTTTAAGGGGTATTTATATAATATAATCAAACCCAGTTTTATCAAAAACAAAAAAATATTGACAAGAAATAGCAAGAATTTCAACTCAGAATTATTATTTTAACAAAACAAACAATCTAGAAAAATATTTTCTTAACATTTTAAATCTTCAAAAATGAATTTTAATACGACTTTTTCTTCTATATGATTGATTTTCTTCTATATGATTCATTTTCTTCCAAACCTAGTCACCCATCATTGTCGCATCCCACCTCCCTTGTTATCCATTGCCCGAATATCTTGATGGAATCTTTCTCCATGTTCTTCACTGACATCTTCTAGATTTTCACGGAAAAAGTCAAGATGCGAATACAAATAGTGTACTTTCAACGACACGGCATCCCATTTCTTTAAAACTTCCTAATAAATAATGTTCACTTTTGTGGTTACCAAAGAAAACTTTCATTTAAAATGTCACGTCAACTTTTGATTTTAAAAAATATGTATTATAGGTAATTCAAATGTTGTTAAAAAAAAATTATTCATTTTTTTTTACATGTGTTCCGCAAAAAGTTGAATGGCCAAAATCTTACGTGAGGGATAGGGGGGGTCTACCACATCTTACCAAATCTCACCAAGGTTGAGGGGGGCTCCAAATTATCAAAAAAATGCCTCACGTAATTAATGGATGTCCCCTAATGACACTCAAATCCATCAACACGATCTGACGGCTGTCTTTGAAAATTTGACAGTTTGAAAAAACAAATGTATGTTACGTAATCGGGGGCATGGCCTACTACGATTTGTGTAATAAAATCCAGATAAACAAATATCATGTTACATAGTGTTATCAATCGGGTAATGTTTTTTACCTCCTAGTCTTTAAAAAACCGTTTTTTCCAATCAATCAGATTACCTAACCTTTTATAATATTTGTACGTTTTAGGTATCGTTTATTAAATAAAATTGTGCATTGAAAAAAAATGTGTGCCATACGGATTAGAAGTGTCACTCGGTGTCACTCTATGTCAAATTTTGAGCTCAGCTCACTTCAAAGTCCAATGGGATTAATAACTATTATAAACAGTTGATATATTACGCAGATATAATGTAATAAATTTGGCCTAGCTCGTGAATTCGTTGAATTTCCAATTTTGATAGATTCCTGGTATAAAGAAGGGTAAATAATCAAAAATATTATAATTATAATATTTACCCTTTCTTAATCACGAATCCACATTTAAAAATAATACTTTAAGCACCAGTGTTTAAAAATATAAAAATACTTAAAACTTTATTTATTTATAGTAAATTAAAAATGACTTAATCTGTTAAAAAACTCTGTACACTGTTATAAAAATAAGATTTGTTAACATGAGTTTGTAGTTAGTTAATTTTATTCTGTAAAATTCTTACAAAAATTTTTGTATACAACCTAAGTTTGTAATTATTTTGACAAAGAAAAATATTTTACCGAAAGATTTGTAAAGGTAAAATGCAATTTGGTAAGCATTTTGTTAATTTCAAAGGTTACAGATTATTTTGTTAATGTTTGACAAATTATTCCGTTGAAAAAGTACTACGTGATTTCAGGCAGCCAATCAAAACATTTCCAAGCACAACACACTTATCAACAAGTTGTATCAGCGTCAACGGGTGTTTATAATATTTAACAATGACAGGAGAGTTTATAATGTCATTATTGGTTTTTAATTAGGCAATATAGTGAAGTTAAAGTAAATCAGGAAGTGTACCAAATTTCTATATAATCTGATGATTTCAGAATGGTGTGCTATTTAATTTTGTGTATGTATGTTATTTTTGTGTTCATTTATGTAGGCAGGTGTTAATTATGTTTTATTTAGTAAATTGTTAAATAAAGCAACATTTCCTATAACAAATTCATTTTTTTAAAGTTCCCAATTTACAACAAATCTTTTGATACTGGGTCTACATAAAAGTTTGTAAAAAATACAAGAATTATGGTGGAAATTGACATGAAATTTTGTTATTAAATCTACAAAATAATAAATAATTACAAACTAGTTATCTGGTTATTATTTTTTTTTAAATTAACAAATATTGTTTTACTGTGTAACAATAAATCTTAAATGCAATACTTTCCAAAATTGATATCTTGATTTCTTGACGTGATGGGCAACTCGTTAAACTGGTGCACCATGGTGGACCAATTTTCACGTAACGTGCTTTTTTAAGTTGTGGAGACCAAATAAATATTATTAAAAGTCCGCCCAACCCTTAACTTATTGGAAATATATTTTTTGTATTTTTTTAATCTTTAATGTCAGGCTTACATAACAATGCTTTTTATCTTTAAAAAATACTGAAACACTAGCTCAAGGTAATAATAAACTCACGTTTTTACAATGCCATGAAAAATTTTAATCCTAATTGTAAAATAAAACGTAGGTGGGTATTAATTTTTAAAACAATTTGTTAAAAAGTTTTTTGATTTGTCAATATTTATTTAATCGCAAAACTTAATTAAAAACTTTCACCACTGCCATATTTTTTACTGTTTACTTTGTAGGTAATTTTACTAAAAAGTTTTTTAAGGCCTTTGCTAGAATTTAATTTAATTTTTAATTACCGTAAAACTTAATAAAGCCGAATTTTTATTATGATTCAATTACAAGTTTAAAATGAATAATTTGAAAAGCAATATACATATTTTTCATGAGAGATCTGTCGAGTTTTTTTAAATACTTTTTTTGTAAACTTTAAAATTAATTAATATTTAAATTACATATAGGCCTTTTCATCTTAAATCGACCAGGAAAAAAGGGGTAGGACGTTGTTTTTCAACGAAATTTTTTTTACAGTTTCTCTACTGAAATCGATGAGACCCGTATTTTTGTTTTGTTCACCCCTTTTGAAAAATGGACAGAAACATCGATTTTTCTCTTTTTCCTTTAAAATGCGATAACTTGGCGCAAAATATTTAGATTGTTACAATTTTTTTTAATTGTAGGTAAATGTTTACTACATACAAAAAAATGTTTTGTTAAGTGAACTCATTTTTTTTTAAATTGTTTTTTATAAAAAAGGCAAAACAAAAATTGAGGTCAAAATTTTTAAATTATATTTTTTTCCTTTGAAGTTCATAATATAAACAACTTTCACCAAAAGTCCCGAGTTGGCTAAATTCGTCGTTTCGGAATTATTATTTTTTTTAATGAAAATGACATTTTTTTGTAAATTCGTGGTTCGTCGCAAAATTTGGTATTTTATCTAGGATCATGAAACTGGTCGATTTGAGATGGAAAGACCCATATATGTACATAATCTATATCAGGATTATTTTTTTAATTCAAAAATTCGTATGTTTGAAAGCTTTGAAAGCTTTGAAAAGTGTAAAAAATCACTAAAACTGCAGTTTTAGTGATTTTTTACACTTTTCAAAGCTTTCAAAGATACGAATTTTTGAATTAAAAAAATAATCCTGATATAGATTCTTTGGGAAATTTTATGCTCTACAAGAATCCGCGACGTAAAAAATGTTATCTCAAACGGTTCAAAAGTTATAGTCTTTTTAATGAAAAAAGATTTTTTTACGTGTTATTTCAATGGAAAACTTAGAATGCTCACCGACACCTTTTAAAATTGAGCAAAAAATTTTGCCTTGCAGGGAAATTTTTTGCTCGGTATGTAGGTTCATTTTAACCCATTAATCCGATAGGTTAGTTTTTTTGGCTCACCCTAATATATATGTATATACATATATAAATATAAATATATTTTCTCAGAGATATTCAATGTATATTATACCTGTATTACATAATATATACTATAGTCCTTTGAATTCAAAATTGTTATTTATGATATAACATAAAGTCAAATAAAATGGGTCCCAATATTTTATTAAAGGAATTTGGGGTGGGTTTTAGGCAAAAAATAAATAACAAAATTACAATTATATTTAAAAAAGTATTTCAAAGCCAAAAAGAAAACAATTTTTTTGTAAAATATACTTCTTTATATAAATTTAAGAAATAAAACACATAAATACCGACCTTAAAAGAAAACAAAAATAAAAGTAACCGAGTCACGCCTCCTATTTTAATTCATACGTACATAATACTAAATTGTTTTGCATGCATTATATAAAATAGATTGGAACATAAAATAAGGTTTTTAAGGTGAAATTTATAGGTATATTGTGTCTACTTGATAAAATAAAATATAAATAGTTACTTTAATGCTTCTTTATAAATTATGTTGTGTGTATTTTTTTCACTTGCCAAGACAAGACAACAACGTTTGTGGCAAAAATAATATTATATAATAATATGTTATTTTTTTTAATAAAAAAAAATTAAGCAAAAATTAAAACATATATGAAAAGCCCTCAACTTGCCTACAAAAGTCAAAATTGATTCAGCCTTCAATTTTATTTATTTGTACTCTCTAAAAATGAAATAGTCAAAATTCTGCTATTTGAATTAGTACCAGCATTTTTTACTAATAAAATATACGTTTTCACTTTTAAATAGTTATTTTTTATTACGTAAATAGTTAAAGTTTGACTAATTTAAGATTAGTCACCATCTTTGACTATTTCTGAGAGTTAAAAGTAACTAATTTCTTTAATCGTTTGCGGCCAACAACAAAGTATTATTTGATTTAAATGCATATACCTAAGCTCCATGGTTAAATAACCCATAAAAACAAATAAAGATGAAAAAAGTTTAGCTCAAAACAGCAACACAAATAATATACCTATTCAACTTTAAAATATTATGAACAATATTAATTGACAAATAAAATTGATTTTTATAAGAGCGGCTGATAGCCGAATGGGTTATAACAACAGCTTGACAAGTGACAGACCTGAGTTCAATCCCAGGCTGGTTCAAAACTTTTTTTAAATTTAAATCTACTAATTTGACTATTTCATTCAGTAGAATTTGACTAATTATAATTATTAGTGACTGCTTTTTCGCTATGACAATTAGTCAAATATGACTTATAATTAGTTATTTTTGACTAATTCATTTTAAGAAAGTATAGATGTATAGATAAAAATCGATCCCCATCTAATCTCTCATACCATGTGACATAATTTTAATAGTTATTTTAATATCTGTGCAAGTTTGCAAATGATGCATAGAGACGTGGCTTTATTTCTGAAGACTACCTATTGTACATATCATATATGCTTAAAAGCATTCCAGGCGAAGTAGTTAAATGTTCCAATTTGATACGTATATTTGTTGGTGCTAATATAATTAATATTAAAGTTTGGACATTTTAAGGAACTCTAATATAAAATAATAATTATACATGCATACCCTTAAAATTACACTCTTATATTTGAGTCCTTTATAATACATAATATAATACCCGTTTTTGATCTTTTACCATTGAGTGAAGGCTTTTAATAATTCATAATGCTGTTTGCATTTAGACGAGTTATTTGTTTTATGATTTTTATGAATTAAAATATTCAATGGGTACAATTAATATTTACAGGGACTCTATGAAATTTATTTGTTTATTCGGATTGTCAATTTTTATACCCAATAACACAACAAATCATTTTACGTTTTTTATGATTGTTTCCGGCTTTATTCTCATAAACATTTGTTTGTCATATACGCGTTTCACAGCTGTTTATTAAAAGCCGCATTTTGGTTACGATAATCACGGCCACATGGTTGCTACACTAGCGATGCTTCTTTAGCGTATATCTGGAATGTCAATAGAGGTGATGTTCAACGTTTAGAAAGAAGAAAGTATTGACAGGACTTGCACACACTTGGGACACCTTAGCCTAGTTTTGATCTTATGACCTACCTACCTAACCAAATCTTGACCTTTTGCCATGTTTTCCGATACTACCGTGAAACAATTAGGTTTAAACACGCAAGGCACTGGATGACGGTTCAAAACTAATGAATATTAACGAAGTTTTAAATACAGGAACAGACACATTTCACGGTCGTTACAGGGTTAACCCCATTGATTTACTTGTTTGGGGGCGGAATACGTAAGCAGAATTCCTTTGCTGCTTCTGATGAAAAATGGAAGAAACTTTCAGTAATTATTTAAAAATAATTGGTTTGTTTGGTGTAACATTTTTATAAACCTTTAAAATAAGAAAGTATTAAAAAAATGTTTTTTTGGATTCAGCTTCAGCAATTTTTTCTTTTTTTTAAATATTAATTTTTTCCGAATTTTTTTATTTACTTTATTTTTTTATAATTTAAATATTTTTCTCATCAATAGGTTTAATTTATAAATAACACAAAATTGTCATATTTTGGCTAAGGAATAATTTTATTTCATTAAAAATATGATTTTTACAAATTTAGTTTGTAAAATTTCCCTATTTTATTTTAATTAGGACCCAAATCTACTTTACCAATGATCCTTAAAGTTAAAGTATTAACAAAATACATTTATTTACGCATTTTTGTGTTTGCATGACTAAAAAACAAGTAAATATTTGTTAATTTTAACCAAATATTAACCAGATTTTATGTCAATCCAGGCCCATATAACTTTATGTTACTCTCTAAAAATGAAATAGTCAAAATTCTACTATTTGCATTAGTACCAGCATTTTTTACTAATAAAATAGTCATTTTCACTTTTAAATAGTTATTTTTTACTACGTAAATAGTTAAAGTTTGACTAATTTAAGATGAGTCACCATTTTTAACTATTTGTAAGAGTTAAAAGTTACTTATTTTTTTAATAGTTTGAGGCCAACAACAAAGTATTATTTAAATTACCCATAAAAAGAAATAAAGATGCAAAAAGTTTAGCTCAAAACAGAAACACAAATAATATATTCAATTGAAAATATTATGAACAATATTTATTGACAAATAAAATTGATTTTTATAAGAGCGGCTGATAGCCGAATGGGTTATGACAACAGCTTGACAAGCTTGACAAGTGACAGACATGAGTTCAATCCCCGGCTGGGTCAAAACTATTTAAAATTTAAATCTACTAATTTGACTATTTCATTCAGTAGAATTTGACTAATTATAAGTGACTGCTTTTTCGCTATGACAATTAGTCAAATATGACTTATATTAGTTATTTTTGACTAATTTTAAGAGAGAAGTTTATAACCAACTCTAATTTAATAAATAATTAATTTAGTAGTTTGTAACGAACATTTTGTAAATTTAATAAAAAAATCCTGCCAATAATTATTGTAATTTTTAAAAAGGACCTTATTTTTACAAACCTTTTTAAAGACCCAGTAACTAAAATATTTTTCGGAAATTGGGAACTTATAAGTTCCCAATATATAAATAAAAAGATTTTTGATAAAAAATGTTGCTTTATTAATAAATTTCCTAAATAAAAAAATTTACCTTTTCATAAATGAACACAAGAATAACATACACACAATTAAATAACACACCATTCAAAATCATCAAATTATAAAGAAATTTGGTACGCCAAAATTGCGATGGATGACCCGTTTCTGGGAATATATTATAAAAAGTTTGGACAGTTGTTACGAACACTTTCCGAATAAAAATAAAGCAAGCAGAAATATAAGTTGCAGACTTGTTGATGCGTATTGTCAGTGACTATTTCCCTCGTCTTAATTTCGACCAATCACAAACGCGCAATTTTGAATTACAAATGGTTTCTAGGTGGAAAACTGTATGACAGCACCTGTCAGCAGTTTTTTCGAGTTTACCCGCGGCAAAACTTGACAGCTGTTGTCAACAAAAATTGCAATTTATATTTTAATTGTTTACTGTTACTCATGAAATAGTCTTGTTAAATACCATTCGGGCGTCTAATTTTTCCTGTGAAAAAAATCGAAAAAACACAATGCTAAGTAATATTTTTTAACAAAATGCATTCGTGCAGGTGCAAAAATCCTCCTCTTCGACTCGGATTTTTGTTGCCACCAGCACTCATGCTTTTTGTTAAAATATTACTTAGCAACGTGTTTTTTCCATTTTTTTTCAGAAAAATTAGATGCCCTTATGATATTACTTACGAAAATTTGTTTGAAATCACATGCACCTTTTCAAATAAATAAGTTGATAAACATTAACAAAATAATCTGTAACCTTTGAAATTGACAAAATGCATAAAAAAATCGCATATAACCTTTACAAAACTTTCGGTAAAATATTTTCCTTTGCTAAAATAATTACAAACCCTAGTTTTCTACAAAAAATTAAGTTAAAATTTTACAAAATTTAGGAACACAAACTCATGTTAACAAATCTGATTTTTATAACAGTCTAATAATCTACTCGTATTATGATATTATTTTAACTTATTTTTAATTTAACTATTTTTATTTTTTATTTATATTTTAAATTAACAAAACACCGGCAATATTATTTAGTTTTTATAGCAATACTACTAACCAAATAATCAGATATTTAAAAAATAATAAATAAGTTTATCTTTATTTTTATCCGAGTTTGCTGATTTAGAATTATAGGCAAGTATGTATGAAATTACCCAGGTGAAAAATGAGAAAAGCTTTTCTTTGTTTTGCTTTAGTAATTGTCCAGAAAAAATGAGTTCGTAATTTGTTGTAATGGGTAGGTTGAAATTTCAAACATAAAAACTTACAAAAAGTTGTTTAGTTTGTATTTTTCTCTAATACTTTGAGAAAGTTTTCTTGTAAAAATGTCAAGTTATCTAGTAGGCATAACGGGTTTGGGCTTTTTATTAACGCGTTGAAGTTAGCCGTAAGTTAGTTGTCACTTGTTAGTTGTCATACAATCATAAAGTCGTCAAAGTGCTTCTTATAGAAAAAGGTTTTTATGCTCGTCGCATACAGGCTAATTTATAGAAAAGTGTGGCCAAAACCTGAAAAACCCTATTTTCACCTACCTTCGTAATAATTATATTATCGTCGAGTGTAAAAATATCTCAGTTGAAAGTAGACCAGAAAGGTCTATTAAATTTTTCTTCTTTTTTTCACAGTATTTATTTACAAATTTTTTGATAATTTTTTTATTCAAGTGTTATAAATTGTTATTGCACAAATAGCATTTTAAGAAGTTTACTTGGGCAAAATGTAAATTACCTAACATACATAGTTTAACATTTACATTAGATTAGTTTAATGCTTTAAATGTTTGTTTTTATATAAAAAAAACAAATATTTCGATATTTTGCAATTTTGTATTCATAGTTATTTTTGATGCTACAGGTTGCGAAACGCCATTTTGCATTCGAGAATAATAGTATACCTACTATTATACGAGAAATAATGCGCATAATCTCAAGTGAAATACTATACTTTATTTACTCGAATAAGTAGATAATTAAATGATTTTCAAAAATACATAAATAAAATCTGACATGTCAGTTGGTTAACCTCACTTTCAATCAATTTTAAATATTATTATAGGTAGTCCCCTTCAAAGATAATTATCTTTGGTCCCCTTCTCCCAATTTAAAACCTGATTGGTTTAAATAATAATAATAATAAACGGCTTTATTGAGAAAATAAATATATATTCTCAAATTACAATAAATATCGAAATCGGCCAATCAAAACGTTCATTATTCCCGTTTTTAGGCGGGGAATTAAAATGGTTATAATTATGTACGAAAAAACCCAAAATAATGCATTTACGTATTTATTGGCGATTGACAACGAGCAAACAAAATCAATCGAGAATGCAAAAGAATTTAGTAATCGCGTATCAAACATGTTTTCAAAAATTGTATCCCAGCTTTCAAACGCGTATGTTACAAATGAGTTTTTGAGAATAAAGCCGGAAAATTTTAAATATTTTGAGGAGAAATCCTGGGTTGAGTTTTTACCGGTTTCCTAATAAACAGTGGAAATCCGAATAAATAAATAAATTTCATACGGTTCCTGTAAATATAAATTTTACCTATTAATACACATTTTAGTAATGATTTACGTGAAAATTTTAAACATTTCAATTCAGTAAACATCATAAAACAAATGTCTAAATTCAAACAGCATTTAGCATTATTAAAAGCGTTGATTAGTTAATTCTGCACTGACTATAGTTGTATACAATACAATAGTTGTATACAATTACAAACACAATAATTTACCAAGAATAACGTGCGCGATTTATCTGTGCAATTGAAAAAAAATTCTGTTTTTGTGAAAATACTACTTATTTATTTAAAAATAATGTGCAGTTTATACTTTAAATGTATTAATGAGAATTCTTGGATCCACACAAAGATATCAAACACCACCAGATGGCACGTGCGTTGCGAAAACCTGATGCTTCTTTAGCGTATAATGTAAAAAGAAAATGTTGACATTTACAATTATTATTATATATTATATTCTTTTTGCTTCTTGCTTCTTAAAAATACAAAATTTTATACAAATATTCAACAATTTTGCAATCGTTTTTTTTAATAATTTTCAGAAATGAACTTATTGAATGGGTAAAGTGTACCTAGTAAATCGTAAATAATGTTTTAAATTAAGTTTTGTATTAGTAGGAATTTTATAATATAAATGGTTTTTTTACTTTATAAAGTATATATGACCTATCGATTGAACGGAAGGGCTTAGTTGAAAACTTTTTAAAAATAAATTTATTTGTTGCAAAAGTTAGCAACAGTAGCTTTTGGACATTTTAGTCACGGGCTGAAGTTGGCTTTATTATAAATTGTGAAAAGTAAGGTTAAATCCATAGACAGTTGACAGATGTCAAATATTTAACAAATTAAATTGACTTTAAATTCTTTTTTGTATTAGTCGTAGATAAAGTATCTTATGCAACTCGTTTTATTAACTCCTCCTAACACTCGTTTTCATTAAACACTGGCTCGCAAGCTTCACTAGTGCCTAATAAAACTCGTAACTTTAATGGCGTTTATAAAACTTGATACCTAATATACTATCTAGTAGATAGTATCCACTCCTACATTGACGAGCTGTCGTTTTAGTCACGGGCTGAAGATAACAACAGTGGCTTTTGGGCATTTTAGTCAAGGGCTTAAGTTAGCATTATAATAAATTGCGAAAAAGTGAGTGAAATTCTTCAAATGTCAAAAATTTATTAATTAAAATTGGCTTTAAATTCTTATTTCTGTTCATCATAGATAAAGTATAGTATACTATGTACTATGCATATGCACTGTATGCAGTGCGGTCGCCGACCGCCGGTCGGACTTGATATTGCAAGCACTGTATATTATATGCACTTCTCGAGACACTCGTTTTTATTAAACACTCGCTCGCAAGCTTTCCTCGGGTCCAATAAAACTCGTAACCAAAATGGCGTTCATAAAACTTGATACATAATATACTATTATCTACTCCTAGCTTTAATATTTGGGGAAAAGTGAGGTTGCATCTGTTGACATTTGAAAGATGTAAAATGTTTAACAAATAAAATTGGCTTTTAATTCTTCTTTGTGTTCGTGGTAGATAAAGAATAGTATGCAACTCTTTTTAAGAACTTCTGTAGACATTGGTTTTTATTGAACACTTGCTTTGCAAGCTTCGCTCGTGCCTAACAAAACTCGTAACTAAAATGTCATTTATAAAACTTGATACATAATATACAATTTTTAATTTCAAACAAACATAAAATAGGTTTTGACACGATTTTAAAAAAATTCTCCTGTGTGCGTCGTAAAAAAGTATAGTAAGCAATTCGTTTAATAAACGCTGTGCCTAATTATAACTCGTGAATAAAATACCGTTTATTATATCCCTTAAATAATATACAATTAAAAAACTTGTTTTTAAATAATATTGTTTTAAATTTCATTAAACTCATTTTTAAACTAAAGTAAGTTAAAAAAGCTAACAAACTCACTAACATTATTTTGTTATTTTGTTTGTTTTACACATTTTTGCTTTGCAAGTATTAACAAAAAAATATTACAAATATATTCGTTTAATTTTTCATAAAAGGATTAATCGTTTTATCGGTAAAAACCAATTTCGGGTTTTACCACATAAATGGTTGTATGCAAGACCAAAACATATTTATGAATGATATGGAAAAACTGCAGTTTTTCCATATCTGTAATTGAAAATGTTTTAAAATTTTGCAATAATTTAAAATCTGTTAAAACCATCTGATTATATATGTTTTAAACAAATATTATAATATTATCATAGAATTATTATACAATGTGTAAAAATAAAATGTACTTCAAAATATTAATCCCGGCGCATTCGCCATTTTCGTGACATGTCCAAACATTTTTTAAAAACTTAAAAAAGACTTAAAGACTTAAAAAAGACTTAAAGACTTAAAAAAGACTTAAAGACTTAAAAAAGACTTAAAAAACTTTTCCCAATTCTAAATAATTATTATTTAACAGTCTAGGCGATAAGTAGTGTGTGTTGACATTAAGCTTAAATAATTACAATTTTTTAGCAAATAAACAGGGTTCGAAATAAAAGTTTAAAAGAATAAAATATATACAATAGGGAGATTTCCATAAATATTTTTAAAAAATTAAACAAAATAAAGTAAGAATGCCTATTCTTGCAGTACATTGTATTTAATATTTGAATCAAAAATATTTTATTTTAATATAAAAAGCACTATATACGAGCCCAGAATCATATCATTTGGCCCAGACAATATTTTATTTTTTACATTATTTTAGACAATATTGGCAAACACACAATAAAAATCTATTAAATTCAACTATAATTATACCGCGTGTATCTGGGAATAGGCGCACCCCTGTAACTTTTTTATTTATAAACATAGACACAGGCAATTTAGCATGGTTAATTAGGATATAAAATCCCACTTATAAGAGTATAAAATGAATTTTTTGAACTTCGCCGGAAATACCAACTTTAGATTTTTAAATTGAATGCCCTTTATATTTTTACATATTTGGAATCCTGAGGAAATTCTGAGTCAGACAGCATCCTCAAATTGACCTTTTAACGTTTCGTTATCAGAAAATGTATCATCATAAGGATCAATCTAGAGTGCTTTGACACACAATGCCTGAAAAATGGAACTTAAAAAGTTGTTATTCAACTATTCCCAGCAGTCTAAACTTGTCAAAATTTGTTTTTCTCAAATAGTTCAAAGCACTCTAGATTGATCTTTATGATGATGCATTTTCTGATGACGAAACGTCGAAAAGTTAATTTGAGAGTTCTGTCCGACTCAGAATTTTCTCAGGATTCTAAATATGTAAAAATATATAGCGAAAGTTGATACTATTTCCGGCGAAACCGGAAGTTCAAAAAATTCATTTTGTACTCTTGTGTCTGTCTTTATAAATAAAAAAGTTTCAGGGGTGCGCCTATTCTCAGATACACCCGGTATACTATATAGTTGTAGCAAAGTAATACTGAATAATAGAATTAAAAAACTTGAATAAAAAAAGCATTTTTTTGCAATATTATCTTTTTCTTTTAATAATTAATTAAAAATTATTTTACTTTGTCGGAAGCGAAAACTTGGCCAAATTAGAGAAAATTCCTAAAGTAGAATTTTGTATACAAAAACATTTACTGAACTAAAAATTATTTAATAATTATAATACCTAATTAATATTAAAGCCTCGAAGCAAAACAAAATAGCACAAAAATCATTATTTCAGAGTAAGTATAAATATTTCATTAAAAGTTAAAGTTTAAAATAAATAAAAAATTATATTTTTCTTCTTCTGAATTATAAACGCCGGTCAAAGTTTAAAATAAATGAAACAAATAATATTGAATAGTTATGTTTTTTTTTTGAAATAAGAGGCACTTCTCTGCTGGTTTGATTTATTTAAAAAACCGACTAGTTTCGCCTTTGAGGCATCATCAGGGTTTCTACAAGACATTACATTAGATTTTTTAAAATATAGTTATAAATATGTAAAAATAAAAGTAGAAAGACTTACACGTCAATGTTAAAAATCCCAATGTATACACATTAAAATTATTATTATTTGGTTATTTATATAAATAAATACTTATTAAAACACTTAAAATTTAAAATTTAAAAATTAAAATTACACGTTATTGTTATATTAAAATATTAAAACAGTTATATTAAAATTAAGGTTGTGATATTGTTCCACCTTTAGGTTAAATGTTTAAAGATTGGTGTATACAATAGACTAGCTTGTTCGTTTAAGCATTGGATATTGTCCTTTTTAATTTGTTTATGAATTTCGTACGCTTCTAACAGAGTTAATTTGTGACTTTTTTCTTGTATGTGTGGAATTGTTGTATTATTTTCTATGTTAAAGTGGTGTCCTGTTTCTTTTAAATGATTTCCAAAATTTGAATTGTGATTGTTGTTGTTTATATGTTCTTTTATTCGGGTATTGAATGTTCTTCCAGTTTCTCCTATGTAAGTAGCTCCGCAATCATTGCAGGTCAATTTGTATACTCCATTCTTTTCTAGTCTATGTGATTTTTGTTTTGCATTGAAGAAGTTATTATATATGTTGTTGTTAGTTTTAATAGCTGCTTTTAGATTATATTTCATAAATTTATTTATATATTATTATATATTTAATATTAATAAGTGTTTATTTATATAAATAAGCAAATAATAATAATTTTAATGTGTATATATTGGGATTTTTAACATTGACGTGTAGGTAAGTCTTTTACTTTTATTTTTACATATTTATACTTTGACTGGGGTTTATCATTTATTTATGAAATTCAGAAGAAGAAAAATATAATTTTATTTTTACATATTTATAACCATATTTTAAAAAATCTAATGTAATTTCTTGTAGAAACCTTGATAATGCATCAAAGGCGAAACTAGTCGGTTTTTAAAATAAATCAAACCAGCAGAGAAGTGCCTCTTATTTTATAAATAACAGTACTGCCCTACTATGGAGAAAGGCAGTAACTGCAAAAAAATGCAAAATGCGTTTTCTTGTGCTATAGTAAAGCTATGGACATTTTGTAACCGAATTCAACACAGAAATGCAGTCAAATATCTCATAAGTTAAACAAAATCAATTAAATACCTACTGCTTTTTATAAAAATGTAGTTTATGCTAATTTTCCACAAATTTCTTGTTTAGCAGTTACTGCCTTTCTCCATAGTAGGGCAGAGTAGGTAAGTTATACTACTGCTCTAATGGATTTAACAATTAAACATATATTGAATAGTATTGTTATTTATGCCTATAGGCAAGGTTAAACAACTTTGGAAGGATTTTTTTACAAAATTGTTTTTAGACTGTAAACAAATAATTTGGATAATACCCGAGTAAAAAAAAAGTAACTGTAAACATAATTTTTTTATTTAGTTTAAACTTTGACCTTCGATAGCATTTAAATGGAAAGTTTTATGAAAAAACCTTTTTTATAAAGCGTAACATTTCTTACAAAAATATCTCTTATGTAGTTGCATGTATATTTAATAGCAAATTTTACATTTTTTCTGATGTCATTAAAATGTCATTTAGGTACCGGAACAAAAATCCTTAAAAATGTTTTTAGACTGTAAACTAATTTAGTGAAAAACTCCAACTTGGAAAATAACGGACACCCTAATACCTAGCTATTTAAGATAAAAATAACTTTTTAAAACTGCTTTAGTAAACAAATCGAAGTTTGTGTCAAGCACCCAATTTTATAAGTTTTTGGACATTGAATAAGGACAACAAGTAAAAAATTAGAATTCTTCTTGAACATTTTTTTTCCTTAAAAACATTTAATAAAACACAAAAGTTGCCCAAAATAATAATTAAGAATATTTTGTAGGAATAAAATCTAAATATTTTTATTACAATACAAGGATTTTTTTATTAAACTTGGTTTGTTTAAGCTTTTAACTTAAAAGTATCCAATAAATAAAGTTATTTTAAAAGTTTAATAAAAATATATGATTTTTATATATTATAGTTAACATTGTCTTTGAGGAAGAATGTAACTATTACAGGGGTTTTAAAGAAAAATTATATATCCAACAAATTATTATTAAGAACCAACATTCTTACCTATAGGTAATACTAATAGTACTAATAATTATCTAAATTTTACCTAGTTTTATACTAAAAGAGAATTTTTAAACAATATTATTTAAGATTACCTATTATATTAGTTTTAATAAAAAAATCCTATAAAGGGTGATTCTCGCTTGATGCCTAAAGCCATTTTTTATTTTAAACCCTCATTTGTTCTTTTTAGGACATACATTTAAATATAATATTTTACGAGATTACGGCCTTTTGTAGGTATCTACAAATACACGGTCTCCCTGAATAACTTTTAATTGAAAGGTTTAGACGTATCCGATTTTTTTTCTTCATATTTTGATTAAAAATTACCTACAAGATAATTTTTTTCAGGATAAACTCAATTCACTTAGCACTTTTTTAGAAAAATCAATTTTTATAAAAACATTAATGATTTTTAATCAATTTTTTGAGATTTTTAATTAGTGAACTCCAAATAATGACTAACAGCTTTTAATGTATTTGTTACATAAAATGTGCAATTTATTAGACTAGTGAACTATTGACAAATGTCACTTGTCACATGTCACATGTCGAAATCGTGATTGAAAATACCGTTGCGTTAATTAGATATTAATAATTATATTTGCATTGATTATACACTCACGTGCAAAATAATCGATCCACACAAATTTTCGATTAATTTCAATCGCAAATAACTTTTTTATTTGATGTCGGATTTAAACGAATATTAAAGAATATTGTAGATAAATTAATGGACAATCGCTCACATTTTAAAAAAATACTAAAAAATAGACGTACGTTTATTATATACATGTTTAAACAAAAATATGTTTTTTACCATAAGTTTAAGACACTCTGTAGAGTGGCAAAACCGTATATTGTTCTAAATTATTTAAACAATAATTTGCAAAAAAACAATTTGATAGCTTTTGAAAGCCGTGTATGACATGTCCAAGTATGGGATGATTCAACAAAACTGTCACTGTCATTCTCCATAGCCTATGGATGGACCATAGCAACCTTAGTTCTTCATACAGGAAAAATATTGGAAATTGCAAGGTTTTTTAAAAAAATCCATATTTTCCACAAAAATAAATATATCGAGGTGAACCAAAAACAAAACTGTTAAGAATAGATGTGACTTGATAAATAAAACTTAATTTAGGACAATATACGGTTTTGCCACTCTGCAGAGTGTCTTAAACTTATGGTAAAAAACATCTTTTTGTTTAAACCTGTATATTATAAACGTACGTCTATTTTTTAGTATTTTTTTAAAATGTGAGCGATTGTCCATTAATTTATCTACAATATTCTTTAATATTCGTTTAAATCCGATATCAAATAAAAAAGTTATTTGCCATTGAAATTCATCGAAAATTTGTGTGGATCGATTATTTTGCACGTGAGTGTAGTATATAGTTCAATGAAGCTAACAAAAAACCATGCGAGAGAATTTGTTTATTTTGTCTTAACATGTGACATGTGACAAGTGACATATGTCAATAGTTCACTAGTCTAATGAATTGCACATTTTATGTAACAAATACATTAAAAGCTGTTAGTCATTATTTGGAGTTCACTAATTAAAATTCTCAAAAAATTGATTAAAAATCATTAATGTTTTTATAAAAACTGATTTTTCTAAAAAAGTGCCAAGCGAATTGAGTTTATCCTGAAAAAAAATTGTCTTGTAAGTGATTTTTTATCAAAATATGAAAAAAAATCGGATACGTCTGAACCTTTCAATTAAAAGTTATTCAGGGACACCGTGAATATATCATAAAATACTAAAAATTTGTTTTTGCATAATCCTAACAAATTGTATTGCATAATTTGTTATTTATAGGGTCTTTTAAACTAATTTAGCAAGGATATATTCCCCAAACCGTTTTAGTGAAACAAAAACTATATTATTTAGCCATAAAGGTGCATACCTAACAACAATGCCTCAACGGTTAATACAAATTGATAATCTTCTCTCCACTATGCAACAACAAATTAGAAATTTACATATTAATTTAAAGCTCTAGTGGGATAACAGTAAATAATTTTTTGTAAACACTTTTTTAAATTATTTTTGATACTAAAAATGTGCTACTATTTTTTTCATTATTAGTCATTATTGGTCCCCAGCTATAATTTAAGTTATTATTATATTTAGTTAATTAAGTTTATGCGCATAGGTTAAGAAAATTTTAAATAATATTACTTACCGGTCCCCAAAAAAACCATTCACCCTATAAAACGAAATATTAAAAAACCAAAGTTAATATTTTTTTTTAAATTTTTTAATGAAATGGTTTTATTAAATTAAAATCTGAGGTTAAAGAGCGCGTAGTCGGCTTGGAAAATTTCGTGCCAACTGTTTTCGGTAGATATTCCGCGCGCACTGAATGCTGTATTCCTTGTGTAAGGATTCGACCCATCACCATTGCAATTTGTTCTCTCTCCGCGGTCGCCCTGTTGCCAAGTTGCAAAATATTCTCTTTCAGGAAAAGTTATATAAATGTGAAAATTTAAAACACAATATTAAGGAAAAATTTTTCAACTCGCTAGAGATAATGTTTTTAGTGCGTTCCACCAACTTAAAATACTTCAAGTATTGACAACTGTTTTCACCTATTTAAGGCCTGTTTAGTATCGAACTACTTTTAGTGTCACACCAAAGCAAAGGACTACCTGAGCTTATATACTCTTCATGTAAGTCAACAGAGGCGAGATTTAAGAACATCACGTGATCCACACCGCCTTTGACGCGATCGGTACATACTATGCAACCAGGAATGCACGGAAAATTGTTTTAATCGTTTTAACAGAGTGCTTTAGGTTGAAGTAACTCTTATTTTACAAACAACATATTTAATATACTGAACCATACAGCGGGTTGGTTTTACTAAAGTTTTCTGGGTTAATTTAACCAATTTAAAAAAAAATATATAACTATCTGGTTTAGTACTGTCAAACTAATCTTTGTTTATATTAACCTTCCCACAGTTGATTTAAATAAATACTTATGTGTCAACTAAATTAATATAGTTAAATTAACTATTTCTTTTTTCTATGTAGGTGCACTTCTCAAATATTTTTAGATAAACACCGTTTTGGTGTTTGCTGTATATAACATTTTCAACCATAATTCATGGTGTTTATATTAACCACTTGGTGTTGGATTTAGACACCATTTTAAGATTACTTTTTACACCACACATATTTTAAACAGTGTATATGATTATAATCAGCGTCGGAAATTCACTTTTTTCTCAACATCAGTGTACGGATATTATCCGTAAAAATTAGGAAATTTTCACAAAAGTTCACTTTTGCATATTTTTTGCATTACTCTTTAAATAAAATAAAAAAAAATGCAAAAGTAAATTTTTCTGAACATTTGCTTATTTTTCCGCCGGCTCAATTTTTCTGGAAATTTTAAAACCCCAATTGTGATATGTATGTTGTGTTTGGAGAATGCTTGGAAATTGCAAGTCATTTACCCTGTGTGTGTGTCAATGTAATATTATTATGTATTTAGTTTTTCCTCATAGATTTAATCTATGGTTTCATTAGTTTCTGACGGACCCTGTATTTGGTTCTGTTAAGTAAAAGTAAAAGTAGTTATACCACGAGTGCCTAAAACTAACCCATAATTAAGCATAAGCAGTATTTAGGGAAAATAATTTTCGAGGAAAAATAACTACTAAAAATGGTAAATTTTTTATATTTGCAATATTTACTGAGCATCAACAAGTTTTGTGCAAAAACGTAAAAAAATGGTTTTGGCGTTTTTGGTTTACGATACAAACAAACCGTTGTCATAGCAAGGTTGTATTTTTATTTATTTGTTTTTTAATTTTTAATTAATAATTCCGTACCTGTTACATTGCTACAATGAATCCATGAGTGAAATATTTATTAAGAAATAATTATTTTTAAAAATTGTTAAACCTACTTTATGTTGCTAAACCAGTAAAAATATTTTTAAGATTTACTTAAATCTTAACTACCCTTTAGATCTACATGCAATAACACATTAATTCAACTATCCCTTTAAATGCAGAGTGTCGCTTTAACAACTTTAATGAGGGATCAGGTGAAAAATTATGTAAAGGGCTGTATGTAAACTTTCTCTTGCATAACGGCCTACATTTTAGTCAAAAATTATTTAAGGATATATAGACAATATTTTATATAAAATATTGTAAAGGTAGAAACCCCCCAGCAAAGAATCTGTAAAAGTTATACCCTGAGTGATAAAATGAAATATAACACCACAGCAAATGTAGTAATAAAGCTCATTAATTTACTTGTATTAAAAGGGAAATAAAAAATACAGTAAATAAAAGACAATAAATTACCTTAGACTGGTAAAAATCACTTAAGTAATTACGTAATTAGTACAATTTAATAAATCCCATAATCACAAAAATCGTTTTCAAGTACATTTAATTTAGGCAGCGTTTATGGTAAATCTCCTTTAGGAAATATTTATTAAAATATTAAGATAAAATCAAGTAAAACCCTGAAATTTAGTTAGATAAATGCAAGTACATCCCTGACATTTTAATTAGATAAAATCAAGTACATAATGTTTATTATTTAGAATTTAACGTAATGCGAGATGGCTCAAACGTAGATTTACATCAATTCAATTATAAACGTCGTTTATTAAATAGCATCCATCATGGCGGAATAGATAGATCGATGACGCCAAGTCAATTTATTTATATTTATACAAGGAATTGGTCTAAGCTAATTATCCCAAATTGTTCAGGATTATTTTTACTACAATAATTTAATTTAATAAACGCACTTTTCCATTTACTAACTTTTTACCAGATTTTCTAGAAATCTCAATCTTCATCCCCCAACTAAAACATGAGTGCCCGTCTTTCCTCTTCTTTTTATTTCTCGGCATTCTTCGCCCAGCGCTCGGCATCCTACGTCAATTACATCACCAACCTTAAAATGCTTAGTTCCCTGCTTCCCGTTAGATTTAAATGTTAGTTTATTTAATAAATGTTTGAATACATTTTTAAACAATTAGGATCGTTATAACCCACAGATTTTAGACGGGTATTTGTAGATCTCCTCAATATTCAATCATTCAATTTATAGCAAATAATCCCGGAAATTATGTAAAAAAGTCGTTAACTAATTATTCAAAAAATAATTTTGAAACATTTAAACTTTTAATTATGTATAATGGCTTAAATTCTTGGATTACATAGTCCTAATTAGTCGTAAACTAAAAGTTTTAGGATAGTGCCCCTTGCATGGGTAAATTTGGCAACGTAGTTTTAGTTTCCAAAGCTTTATTCTTCAGGTTCATGCGCCCTTGCCGATTATAAACATATCACGTAAGGATACTCCTATGTGTGCATTGTGTACCGATTTTAAATGTTTCTTTCTTAAGATGCAATGAAAGGATTGGTTTCAACATAGAAATATTGTTTTATATTTTCAAATTTAAAAATATGTTTGTTTTTGTTTATTTGGACATAAAATTGATCCAGAAGAAATTTTAATTTGAAAGATTATATATTTGTTAGAACAATAAAATTAATTAAATTTATCAAATAAGAATTTGTGAAATGATAAAAAAAATAATTTTGTCAAATATACTCAACTCAAGATGTGTAATATTTTCAGAACAAATTTCCTAATCAAGTTTTTATTAAAGCCAAACTTGGAGAAGTTTAAGTTGATCTTGACTTTGATAAAGTTTATAACACGTGGCGTCAAAAATGGTGTCAACTCTTATACTTTATTAAAAAACTCAGTGATACTATATTTTAATTAAAAATGTTTAGTAATAATATTGTGTAAATTATTTCAGCAAAATTAATATTGTAATTATGAAAGAAAATATAATCAATACAAAAAATCCCTTTAAGCGTTTTATAATGTAACCTTTATTACTGTTAACATGCACCACTAAAGTAATTGATTATCGCCTGGGCAGTAATAGTTATTTGTTTTACAAGTGTTGAAAAGCGACTTTTTCATGCGAGTTTTTAAGTTGCCCACGAGGCCGTTAGGTTGTACCGAGTGTGCATTAACACGAGCTTGAAGAAAGCTTTCCTCACAAGTATAACACAATGTTTTTTCTGCGACCCTTTTATTTTTTATTATTTTTAAATACAAAACAAAATAACCTAAAAACTTTTTTGACAGCTGAATGTCAAACGATGCTTTCCGGTTCTTTTATTTTTTTTTATTTTTAATGTGCTTTCAACAGGCACCAGGCCCAATTACAGAAGTACACAATGACAAACACAAATAAACAACCATACCCCTGGTGGGATTCAAACCCACGACCTCTCGGCTTGTAGTCCGCAGTGTTAACTACTACACCACCGAGGGCGGTTCACACAGACCTGTCACATTTCACACAGAAGTGTCACTTTACATTCGTGTTTTGCCTTGCCAATAAAAAGATTTATTTTCTAAGCAACGATGCCATCATGAAAAGTGACTTTTACATAGTGGTCGTAGAAAAAAATAATTTTTCTACAACCACTATGTAAAAGTCACATTTCGTATTGGCATTGTTGCCTAAAAAATGAATCTTTTCATTTGCAAGGCAAAACACGAATGTAAAGTGACATTTCTGTGTGAAAAGTGACAGGTCTGTATGAAAAGAAATTGACAGCATCGTGACATTCGTTTCAAAATTTGTATTGTATTTGTATATGTATATTTAAATATCATTTAGAACAAAATTAATTGTGTTTGTATAATAAATTCTAATTTTTAGTGCCTTTATTTAAATTAAGAAGGTAAGTTTATTGATTTTAAGTAACTTATACCTTAAAAGTTAAAAAAATAAGATGAAAGTAATTTTAACAGCTGTCAAACACGTTTTTAAGTTATTTTATTTTGTATTTGAAAATAATAAAAAATATGTCGTAGAAAAAACATGTGTTTTTTTTTGTAAGAAAAGCTTTCTTCAAGCTCGTGTTAATGCACACCCGGCCTGACGGCCTTGTGAGCAACTTAAACACTCGCATGAAAAAGTCGCTTTTCAACACAACAAATAACTATTAAACCAATCGGAAAAAGCGTATAGTTTAATAAATAAAATTTTGTCCTAAAAATGAAACATTGCGTGCCATTAGAATGAGAAGTATCTTCTTGTGCTTCGCTCAATTGTAGGCCTCCGCTACTCGTCGGCCTTTAAATTTTAAGCTCAGCACAAAAACTAACTTCTTAGCCTTATGACATTAATAACTATTTTTAGAGAGGTTTATTATTTATTTATTTATTGATATTGTATATTTATTAATTTATTTTAGAACTGTCAAAAAATGTCTTAAAATATCCCAAACGTTTAAAATTGTTTAATAGTATATGAAGTTTGATAAAAGCCATTTTATACACGAATTTAATTAAGGCACGAGCGAGCTTGCGAGCGAGTGCTTAAATTTAAGAGTGTATAGAAAAGTTTATAAACGAGGTGCATACTATACTTGTTCTACGACAAATACTTATTATTATCTTAAAATGATTTAAATCAAAAATTTGTTTTTAGGTTATTTTATTTTGTATTTGAAAATAATAAAAAATATGTCGTAGAAAAAACATGTGTTTTTTTTGTAAGAAAAGCTTTCTTCAAGCTCGTGTTAATGCACACTCGGCCTGACGGCCTTGTGAGCAACTTAAACACTCGCATGAAAAAGTCGCTTTTCAACAAAACAAATAACTATTAAACCAATCGGAAAAAGCGTATAGTTTAATAAATAAAATTTTGCCCTAAAAATAAAACATTGCGTGCCATTAGAATAGTATCTTCTTGTGCTTCGCTCAATTGTAGGCCTCCGCTACTCGTCGGCCTTTAAACTTTAAGCTCACCACAAAAACTCACTTCTTAGCCTTATGACATTAATAACTATTTTTAGAGAGGTTTATTATTTATTTATTTATTGTTATTGTATATTTATTAATTTATTTTAGAAGTTTCAAAAAATGTCTTAAAATATCCCAAACGTTTAAAATTGTTTAATAGTATATCAAGTTTGATAAACGCCATTTTATACACGAATTTAATTTAGGCACGAGCGAGCTTGCTAGCGAGTGCTTAAATTAATGAGTGTATAGAAAAGTTTATAAACGAGGTGCATACTATTCTTTTTCTACGACAAATACTTATTATTATCTTAAAATGATTTAAATAAAAAATTTGTATAGAGCGCCATCTATGAAACAATAGGGGAAACTGTGTGTCACCGTCAAATGTCACATTTTTTTATTTTGTAAACAATTACAAAGGTTATAAATCGAAATGTATTTCTTGAAAATTAACAGTTTTTCACAGTGAAAACTAACTTAAAACTAACTTCAGCCCGTGACTAAAGCGCCATAAAGCCACAACTTGTCAATGTGCATTTAAAAGGTCACTTAGCGTCATGGAAATATGAACGATAAAGGGTGGGAGTAGAAAAAATATTTAAAACTGTTTAAAAAAGAACTTAAAAACGCCTAAATTGCTTTAAGCAATATTTTTTTCTATTAATTTTCAAGAAAAACCCTGTGTAGGTACGTTTTTTTGGAAAACATTTTAATTTAAAGTAAAATTTATACATTTTGCCTTATACATATTATATTTTGAGGTTTAAGACACGGATTTACACAGCAAGGATTCCCAGAACTTTAAGCTAACTAAATCTGAAATACACGAATAATTCCGCTGGCGTATAATTTTTAGCCTTCGCAATATTCAAACTTACTTATCTACTATTAGTGTCTCCTAACACTATGCGATAAAATTGTACATACAGGGTGTCCGGAAACAACGTTTCTAAAAAAAAAGAAAAAGTTGCCCAAAATGCCTCCTTGGGGCGCTATAGGCATTTTAAACGGGTTTCTAAAACCGAGTTTTATTAATTTCTTCAGAAATAGTTAGAGCGAAAAATCATCTGGTGGTGTCAAATACGATAAATTATTTGTAAAAAGCTGATTTTTTACAAAGTCATTTAAAAATGTCTCGCCACAAAAAAAATATCTGGCCTGCCTCGCGAATATCGTGATTTTGTTAGTGATGACATTTGTCAAATTGTTTGTCATAACATAAATCAGAACAAACTGTAATATAATATAATAATATATAATAATACGAAATAAATCTGGATTTTTCGAAAACATTGGAAGATCTATGAAAAACGCGTTAGGAGATGTGTAAAGGAGAACGGCGGTTATTTTGAGCATTTACTGAAATAGGAATTGTTAAAAACTGGAAATAAATTGAGTTATTGTTGTAGTTTATTTACTGTGTTTTAAAAATAACTAAAATGTATCAATTTTTGTGGCCAGACATTTTTAATAATGTTTTTCTCGAAAACGGTTGGATCCATGGACTGTAATAAGAGTAACTTTTTAACCTTAAATTATAATAATAATAATAATAAATATCTTTATTTTATATAAATAACATTACATTACATACAAAAGGTGAGAGTTCAGTCAAACTGTTCTACCACTCCAACCAGAATTACAATACATGCTATGTTAACAAACTTTGCTCCTGTAACAATTGAGTCCTAAGTTTATGTTTTAATGCTAAGGAAGTATTACATTCATTAAAAAGGTTTATACAATCGTTAAAAAATTTTGTGGCCAAATACTCCAAACTACTTTCAAATTTGCTAGTTTTGTTATGACGCACATTAACATTATGACACTGATTTCGACGTACTAACAAATTTAATAAATATGATGGTAGCTTAGCTTTAAATATAACAAACACTAAGACAGCATATTGACAAAAAAGTTGTTTATCACATTTCAGTATATTTTTATCCACATAATAACTACTTACAGGATCCCTAAATATAATATTATAAGTATAACGAATACAAAAATTTTGCAGCTTTTGAATAGACTTTTGTGTTGCTTTTGTTGCATGAAAAAAATAAATACTGCTACAATAATTAAAATTACTAAGTATGAGGCCATTACATAGTTTCCACTTAACATCCCTACACAAAT
Source organism: Brassicogethes aeneus (assembly GCA_921294245.1). NCBI lineage: Eukaryota > Metazoa > Arthropoda > Insecta > Coleoptera > Nitidulidae > Brassicogethes > Brassicogethes aeneus. The sequence continues at coordinate 55,592,034 of OV121134.1, forward strand.
ATGACTTAAAACTGTTAATATATTTTAAATTTTATGTAGGTAAGCATTTTTAAGTAAATTTTAAAGTTCATATCACAGTCGATTATTACACCAAGGTTTTTAACATAGTCTTAAAATTGTATCACAGATTGAGAAATTTTAATATCACAGATTTTAGTTGTTTTAGCTTTTGCTCTATTTGATTTAGTGGCTATGCAGATGCTGACCACTCTTTGACGCTGTAGAGATCCTCATTTATTAATTGAATGGCTGTATTTATGGATGTTGGTTTAACGGATATATATATATATATATATTAGGGTGTCCCTTATTTTTATTTTTTTTACGCATACCCTCTAATTATATTTATTACGTGTTTATATACTCCCAGTAAAAATTTCAGCTCATTCTATAAACGGGAACCCGTGCCGACTTGCATCTGAACCCTCCGTTAGCCAACGTTTGGCGCGCGGTATTTTGTAACGCGTTGGTCGCGAGGTCTTCGATCGTAAGTCATTTTGTGTTTGTTATTATGTGACCCTTATATTATAAATTATTGACAAATGTTAAAATATAGTTTTATTTATGTGTATACTTTGATAAAAATGTATATTTTCACAGGGAGTGGCTAGTTACCCGAAAGGGTCTGGTGAATAGGCCGTAAACTCTGAAATTGATAAACTTAATGGGTTTTACTCTAAATAACTAAAAGAGTTTATTGTGAGAGATGACTACTGAAAACTTATTGAACTGTCTGAAATATTATTGGGAGGACATCAAGAAAAGAAATGCTTATAAAAAGCTGAAATTTCATATAACAGTATATTTTAGCAATATTAATTAGTATATTAATATATTTAAGGGATAAAATCAACTAAATTAGTGAAACAAATGATAGAAACAAAAGCAATAATATTAATTAGTAATCATATTTAATAAAATCATTAGAAAAATACAGTCATGAAGTATATCTTCTTTTTAAAGTGTTTCGTGTTACAAAATACCGCGCGCGCCTAACGTTGGCTAACGGAGGGTTTAGATGCAAGTCGGCACGGGTTCCCGTATATAGAATGAGCTGAAATTTTTACTGGGAGTATATAAACAAGTAATAAATATAATTAGAGGGTATGCGTAAAAAAAATAAAAATAAGGGACACCCTAATATATATATATATATATATTTGTGTATCGTCCGCCGCGTATTGGTGGATTTTACAATATTTTATTGTGTCGCACATGTCTGCTGTAAAAATACAGAACAATAGGGGACCAAGAATGCTTCCCTGTGGAATACCCCTGTACACTTTTTTCAAGGAGGAAATATTTCCATTAATTATCTGAAGAATTGTTACAAGATCAAGAATTCATCAAAACCCCACAAAAAAGTTAGGAGTATTTTTTCTCCGAGTTGCTCCTGTTTCGGACACCTATTTTATCATTTATGCGACCTAACACCACCAGATCATTTTTTGCTCAAAAATTACCCCAGTTTCTGAAATAATCAATAAACAGTTTAAAATGCCTATATCACTCCCAGGGCATTTTCGTTACCAAAGTTTTCTTTTATTTTTACGTGTAGAATCAACATTCGAAATATATTTCCGGACTCCCAGTATAGTATAACATAACGTTTACCCTAAAAGAAATTAAAATTATGATATGTTATTAGATGAATTTAACTTCTGCTCTTTAAAAAAAAACGTAGAGAATTAATTGATTTTAAATTTTTGTACAAAATAGTCAATTCACATTTAGACTGCCCTCGCCTATTACAACAAATAAATTTTAATTTGCCTCGAATAAATACAAGGACAAAAAACACATTTTATACACAAACACCAAACTCAATTTACATTTACATCAACTTTTACTCGCCAAATAATAGACTTTGCAATAGTTTTAATAATTCAGTTTCCGAATCAGTCGATACATTTTATTCAACATTAACAGCAACAAGTTTTATCATTGTATAACCTATTATAACTTATAATTTATAAGTATGCTATGCTTGTTTTGCTATTAATTATATATTACCTCCTCTCCTGTAATTGGACACTGCCTGCTGGAGTTTTATAAATAAATAAATAAATAAATTACTTTTTATGAAACAATCAATTCTGAGTTTTCTACTTTAATATTAAAATAGAAATAGTTAATTGATAAAAAAAACACAAAACTAAATTATGTTTAAACATACATTTAATATTACCAATTTAAATTTAACTATTTCCCTATGTTCTAATCCCGGGGCATTCACCATTTTTTAAAATATTGCTTTATTACACGTAGGAGTACATCCCGGCGCATTCGCCATAATTGTAATTTTTTAGATGATCAAAAGCCTTGAATTTTCAAATAAATTTCGTTTAAATAAGCGATTAAATCACTAGAACTATTTAACAGCAATTAAATTTTAGCCTCCATATTGGATTTTTGTTTCCCTCATTAGATGATCAAAAGCCTTGAATTTTCGAATAAATTTCGTTTAAATAAGCGATTAAATCACTAGAACTATTTAACAGCGATTAAATTTTAGCCTCCATATTGGATTTTTGTTTCCCTCATTAGGTATATCAACCAATCAAAAGCCTTGAATTTTCGAATAAATTTTTAGTTTATGAAATATCAATTATTACTTATTACATACCTTAAATTAATGGAATTTTCATTAAAAAAATATTTATAAATGTTGACACATACGTCAGATTTTATGAATTGTCAAATAGTTTCCTTTAATTCGAGAAATAATCTAGCCGTATATCACTCAACCTATAAATTTAATCTGTCAAACTATGCTCAGTAAGTTTTTAATTTGATTTTTCTTTTCGGAAAATAGTTTCATGCAAAATAATTAAAAATAAAACCCCTAAACCCCTAAACCCCTATTTTGCATTCAACATTTTCCAACAAAAACCAAACAAAAAACTACTGAGCCTAGTTTAACCGATTAAATTCATAGTTCTCGTGATATAATATATGATTTAAAAACAACCTATATCATTTATATTCGTTCAAACTCGAAAATAACGTTGATATTGCCTAAATAAAAATCCAGCTAAAATCACAGCTTTATTTTAATTTTATACATTTTCCAATGAAATAAAACCGTAAAATGATTATTTTTATTTATTATTTTTATTTCCAATTTTCTTATTATTTAGGAGGATTAAATTAACCACAAAAACAAAATATTTACTCAAGTTTTTATCGCTAATAATTTAAAAACAAATTTATTTCATTTTTATTATTAACAAAACATAACCTTAAATATGTTTTATATGAAAACATATATACCGTAAATAGTTAAATAACCTACTATACCTGCCTTTTAACCCTGAGGGTGCGTTCCACAAAATGTTACAAGAACACTTTACAAATAGATTTTACAAAAAGAAGGAGTAAGTGAGAGGGAGTACTGCAAGAAAAAAATCTATCATCATTTAAATGTTTTTTATTATTTTACAAATTTCCAAACTTATTTTTTTTCTATATGTGAGTTTTTGAACTTTTATCGATTTTAGATTCTTTAAATTTTTATTTAAAATATATTATTTTTTGTTTATTTAATTAATCAAAGATGTTTATATGTAGGTACTTTAAATAAATAAATATTTATGCCCAAGTAAAACAAATTAGTCATCCACTACCTAAGTCTAAGCTGTAATTAAATAACTTGCTCTTGGAAATAAGCACCATGAGAGATCTCAAATATAAAACCATTAGGTAGGTACTGTAACTGTAAATTGTTTTTACAAGTGTTTTTGGAAATTCAATAGCTAACCTTCTTAAAGTTCCTTACACTGTCAGCTAATATACCCATAGTGTCAATATCTACAAGTACCTATAAAAGCTTCGACAAAATTTTATCTACATCGAACAATCATTAGGTATAAATAACCTTATAAATTCTAAAATTTAAATAAAACCACAGTATACTCTATCTAATATTTTTACTTGTAGTAGTCTTTCTTATCCAGCTTAAAGTATACTTACATAAAGTTTTGTCAATACAATTACGTATAAAGCTTCAACTGAATTTTATCTTCATCGAAAAATCATTATAACTTTTAAAAATTTCAAAAATCACATGTTATGGGAGTATTAAATATTTTTACATTGCATGTATCTCTAAAAATTGTTTGTTTCCTTATAATCTAACTTAAAGTAGGCATCCCGAGAGGTATGCACAAGTTTTGTTGTTAGGAGTATAAAAGCTTTAATTTAGTTTGAACCATATTCAACAATTATTTAGTATATCTATATTTATATGACCATATTAACACACTCTTCCAAATAATCCAAAATACTTATTTTGATCAAAATAGATTTTTCTAACCTTAAAATTTCAAAATTAAATGATATTTTTTGTTATAATATATTAACCTACCTTTGATACAGATATTTTTATTCCATAATAGACAAGCTAGATTTTTTTAATAAATGCCGTTTAGTTAAAACTATTTTATGAATAAAACCAGATATATGTAGACCAAATTTGGTCTACATTAATGCACATTGGTGACCAATGATTGGTCTGCATTAATGCACAAAAATTTTACTTATTTGGCACTATACACTTTAGAATTTCATTAAATGCAGTATTTATACTCCTAAACTCTTAAACCAACCATTGTTACTGTGATACTATAAAGATTTATTAACTTTTAACGCTTAACATAAATGGTAACAGTATAAATATTTTTTCTTGCATTGACTATACTTTGACAGATACATAACCTGAAAAGCCTTAAATGACAAATTATCAAAAGACTGCGTTCCGTACGTGGTCACGTGGTGGGACTTTGAAGTGTGGAGCATAGTACATAAATATAAAAGCAAATTTTTTATTAATAATAAATTTAATTTAAAACATGTATTTAGGACTTTTGTTTTAAAATCACAAGAAATTAAATTGTTAAAAACAAATATTATAAAATACATAGGCTTTTTAAGTAAGTATAATTCTAAAATTATTAAAATAATATCCACCTATAAAAGGTGTCCCTAAACTTATTGGCATAAATTTAGGAAAAGATTGAGCAAGTCAAAATAAGACGAAAACCCAAATAATATATTTATATATATATATATAATATATTTATATATATAAATATTTTTCCTAATTACTTATGTTTCCAAGATACCGGGTGATAAAGTTTGTTTAATATAACCTCTACTATGGTAGTCTTGGAAACGTGATATTTTGCGAACAGTCACTTACTACCAAAACACATATTTCAATTGTTTGAGTGAACACAGTGTCGTAGAAACGGGGGTTGCTTTAAGCTTATTGTCCCATAAAAACTTTAAGGTTGGGTTTTTATAAAATTTGATACAATTTTTCGATTACCCAGTTCGGCTACCATTAAAAAGGTGTACCTCTCAAATTTCGATAAAATAAACCGTTTCCGAGATATTCGAGATTACAATAATTGTTATATCGCATTATTTAAAAAGATTAAAAGGTATATGATAACAAATTTTATTTTTTAATTGAAAAAACTAAAAAGGGCATTCCATAAGCCTCGAGAATTTTTGCCCTGACCGTCACATTAAAAAAAATGTAGTTTTTTCAATTAAAAAAATTGTTATCATATACCTTTTAGTCCTTTAATGCGATATATAGTGGTATTAATATCTCATGGCGGGTGACCTTGGGCGCGCAAACGTCACAAATCCGTCAAATCGCGCTATTACTCGCCGTCCTAAAAACATACTACCCCAGGGTTGGTAATGCTAGCATCAGCTGATATTTATTGACATATTTAAACATATTTATAGGCTAGAAATTCTATTATATTTGTTATATCATATTTGACATATCATATTTGTTATAACTAATATTATATTTGTTATAATATTATATTAAATTTTGTTATAATATTATATTTGTTATATTTGTTCTATTATTATATTTGTTATAATATTATATTTCTTGTATTATATTTGTTATACGAAATGAATAACGGCAAAAAAAGTCATTAATTCGGAATATACACAGATTCTATTCTTTTTTTTTACTGAAATCCAGGCCTGGATTAAGGGGGGGGCTAAAGGGGCTGAAGCCCCGGGCCCCGCGATTCAGTAGGGCCCCGCTTTGAAAAAATTTCAGCCGAACAATTCAACGAATTTTCAACAACTAACAACTACTAATTAATTCGACTGTGGTCGACTGGGATCAGTCAACAGTCACTAAAAGGAAAAATAATAAGCCATATTTTGTGGACAGGGATATGTTTCAAAATATCAAGCAAAAAGCAAAACGATTACCTTTCAGAAAAGGCATAGATTAATATATTTCTATGGGAAAAGGCGACAAGTGCACGTGCGAGGCGCATCGCAAATCATAAGTATAAGACACAATTAGACAAAACAAACACAATGTACAATATGTCATGTGTGCCGCGATGCCCCGATTAAATTCAAATTGTCTCTCTTCTTCAGTCTTCTGAGTCTTCCTGTATAGTCTGTTAGTATTCCTCAAAGTAATCGTGAATATTTTGCCTAAGTGAAGTGTCTGTTTTTTTATTTAATTATACTTTATTTTGTGAAATTCCGTGGATGATATATGTATATATTATATATATTATAATAAATAGTAAGCAATACTCAGCGTTGCATGGTAAGTGGAGATAATTCATTTACGAAAAATACTAACCGTAAACCGAGGCTTTCTGACAATTTTTAATATCATAAGATTTGAATTTTTCTCTTTCGATTCCTTAGTGATAGGTGTATAGTGATATTGTGTATAGAAAACTTAATTAAGGAAACAAGATATATTAATTACCTGAATTAGGTACAGTTGTTCAATAATTATAGTTGGAATAGTGTATACAACTACCTATATATAGGTAGTTGGGATGACTTTGTGACAGCATTTTTTTCAATGAGAACACCATTCTATAGTGATAGACTGCTGAGACAATGTAACCTCACCAGTATCTTCTTCACTTTAATATTATTTTTATTAAGGTAATAGTCATCCACCAATGTGATAACTGATAACACTATGATGGATCGACTTCAATCAAGGCCGATTAATTAAAGATTCTGATTTGATTTTGGGCGAAATCGCCCAAGAAAATGGATTTAAAAAAGAGGGGATAATGTGAAAAAAATTTTTCGTGATCATTAAATTAAACCATATGTGATTGCGAAACCTCAAGTTCAGGGTTTTTTTTTGTATTGTAAAGTGAAAAATGGAATTTCATTAAATGTAATAATTAGATTTATACAAGGTGTCCCTAAACTTAGTGGCATAAATTTAGGAGCAGATTAGGCAAGTCAAAATAAGACGAAAACCTAAATAAATATTTTTCCTAATTACTTATGTTTCCAAGATACAGGGTGATAAAGTGTTACCTATCATATCAGTTTTTTTAATATAACTTCTACTCTGGTAGTCTTGGAAACGTGATATTTTGCGAACAGTCACTTACTACCAAAACACATATTCACACATAATTTCAATTGTTTGAGTGAACACAGTGTCGTAGAAACGGGGGTTGCTTTAAGCTTATTGTCCCATACAAACTTTGAGGTTAGGTTTTTATAACATTTGATAAAATTTTTCGATTACACAGTTCGTCTACCATTAAAAAGGTGTACCTCTCAAACTTCGATAAAATAAACCGTTTCCGAGATATTCGAGATTACAATAATTGTTATATCGCATTATTTAAAAGGATTAAAAGGTATATGATAACAAATTTTATTTTTTAATTGAAAAAACTAAAAAACGGCATTCCATGAGCCTCGAGACTTTTTGCCCTGACCGTCACATTAAAAAAATTGTAGTTTTTTCAATTAAAAAATTTGTTATCATATACCTTTTAGTCCTTTAATGCGATATAACAATTATTGTAATCTCGGATATCTCGGAAACGGTTTATTTTATCGAAGTTTGAGAGGTATACCTTTTTAATAGTAGTCGAACTGAGTAATCGAAAAAATGCATCAAATGGTATAAAAACCTAACCTCAAAGTTTGTATGAGACAATAAGCTTAAGCAACCCCTGTTTCTACGACACTGCGTTCACTCGAAAAATTGTTATTATGTGTGAATATGTATTTTGGTAGTAAGTGACTGTTCTCAAAATATCACCTTTCCACGTCTACCATAGTGGAAGTTATATTAAAAAAACTGATATGATAAGTAAACTTTATCACCCTGTATCTTTTAAACATACCTAATTAGGAAAAATATTTATTTAGATTTTCGTCTTATTTTGACTTGCTTAATCTGCTCCCAAATTTATGCCACTAAGTTTAGGGACACCTTGTATATATTAGGGTGATTCATTTCCGCAAAGTTTTTGTTATTTTCGGTGCTTAAGCAAAATATTAATCTGCATATAGAAAAAAAAATTCTCACCAAGTTTGAGCTCTTAATATCAATTTTAAGTACTTACTATTTAAATTTAAAGTTTTACCGTTTAAAAGGCATGTAAAAATGTTAACTTTCTTAACTTCAACTCATGATGTCAAAGTTTGATTTCACAAAGGGCCCTCAAATTTTTATTAGCCCCGGGCCCAATGAAAGCTTAATCCGGCCTTGCTGAAATCCATTATAAATTTTACAGATCATTGCTGAACAATTGAACACCTTGCTGCAAAAAGGGGGTAACTTTTACAAAAGTGACTTTTACACCCTTACAACTGTGAACTAAAGTGAAGTCAAATCCAAGACAAACTAAAACAAAAAACGCCAGACGCGTGATCAGTCGTTTGCAGGTGGATAGAACGGTTCTTATTGGGCGAGTCTGAGTTGTGAAGCGTGCCGAAAATTCTTGTCAGGGCCGCATTATGTCCATTGCGGTTATTAATAGCGTATTGTTTGATTACTTCCTTGTTTTCGCGGCTTTCATCTTTGTGGTTATTTTTGTTATTGTTTTATTATTAATACTTGTTATATAACGTTATTTGTTGTTATTGCTATCATTGTTGTGGTTATTTGGTTTTTATTGATATTATTCAATTAAGTGCGATGTCTAGCACAGACGAAGCTGAACATTTTCAAAAATGTTTGTTAATTTTGTAATTTAAAAAAACATATTTTTTAAATGTTTTAAAACTTTCACATTAAACTTTAATTATTAAAGTTTAAAACAATTAATTTAAAATAATTTTCAAAAATTTCGTGAAGTTAATTTAAAAAATATCATTTTTATAAAAATTTAAAAACTTTACATTAAAGTTTAAAAAAATAAATTTAAAATAATAATGAAATTATTTCCCAAAATTTTGTTAATTTCGTAATTTAAAAAATATAACTTTTATAAATATTTTAACACCTTTCCATCAAAGTTTAAAAAATAAATTTAAAATATTAAATGATCAATAATATTGATTCAATATATTTTAATACGGCCCAGTGCAACACTTTTCGTCGATCACGTGAATAGAGCATGGACAACGCATGATTGTGTTTATGTCGAGTTCGGCTTGGATTTGACTTGACTTTAGACTATTCTGAATTGTTTAATGCAAAGATGAATCAAAATTTTTGATTCAAAAATAACTTTTATGGGGTTACCTCCTTTTTGCAGCAGGGTCTTCAATTACAGTCATTATCTATTAGACTATTCTGCATTGTTTAATGCAAAGATGAATCAAAATTTTTGATTCAAAAATAACTTTTATGGGGTTACCTCCTTTTTGTAGCAGGGTCTTCAATTACAGTCATTATCTAAATTAAATTACAGTCATCTAAATTAAATGTTACAATATATTTCATAAAATAAAGAAACAAACGCTTTATTGTATTAGTTGACAGATGACAGATTTGGGAAGCATCCATAGACATTTAAGTTAACTTAAAGGTCTATGGAAGTGGCGGATGTTTTCAATTTCCATTTATTTATTAAATTTAATGGCGTCTGTCAGCGTCTCTCAAGGTCACCCGCCAATTATTGTAATATCGAATATCTCGGAAACGGTTTATTTTATCGAAGTTTGAGCAGTATACCTTTTTAATAGTAGCCGAACTGAGTAATCTAAAAATTGCATCAAATGGTATAAAAACCTAACCATAAAGTTTGTATGGGACAATAATCTTAAGCAAACCCTGTTTCTACGACACTGTGTTCACTCGAACAATTGTAATTATGTGTGAATATGTGTTTTCGTAGTAAGTGACTGTTCGCAAAATATCACCTTTCCAAGTCTACCATAGTAGAAGTTATATTAAAAAGAGAGATATGATAAGTAACACTTTATCACCCTGTAAGTAATTAGGAAAAATATTTATTTAGGTTTTCGTCTTATTTTAACTTGACCAATCTTTTCCTAAACTTATGCCAATAAGTTTAGGGACACCTTGTATATTTGTTTTTATAAATTTAATTAAGCATCTTTCAAAAGATATTAATTAACACACAACCGACAACCGGTTTTGTAGCGATATAATATGTAAAATATTCACCCCTATTCTGTGACACCAAGTGTACATTAAACTTTTATTTTATTACAAACGTATCGCATAAAACACGAATCTCTGCGAAAGTAATAAATTTTGTGAAGCGTTTACCAAAATTATAGGGCGTGGTATCCTAAGATTACTCAATTTTATAGAATTATTAAGTTTGGAGTAAAATATAATATTAATAAATATTATTACATTAAGTTTACCATAATAAATAGGTTTCCGAAAAAATAATTTTATAAATATATTTTTATTTTTTAATTTAAAACTTTTTAAATGTTCACATTTAAAGTACAGAATAAAAAATTAAACTAACAAACTATAGTGCTATCTATTAGTAAAATTTAATGTTAATGATATTGCCCCCTTGTTTCTTAATTTAATAGTTCTTTATGTCATTAGGTCAAGGAATAAATCTTTTTGTGTTTAGCTCATATCAAAGTTTAAAGGCCTACGAGTAGCGGAGGACTGTAATTAAGAGAAGCACAAAATTAACTGTATTTTTGGCCTAATGGTGTACAACTTTTTAAATTTAAGGCAGAACTTTATTTGTTAAATGAAACCTATCGGTACACATACAATAATTATTAAAAGTAAAAAGTAAGTAAGCTTAGGTAGTTTTGATTGATCGGAAATAGTAAATTATGAATTTTTACTCCCTGGGCTGTAAAAAATCGAACCCGATTGGTCTAAATCATTTTTTCTGACAAGTTGTGGCTTTATGGCGCTTTAGTCACGGGCTGAAGTTAGCAACAGGTTTTTAATCACGGGCTGAAGTTAATTTTAAGTTAGTTGACAGTTGTCAAATGTCATACAATCGTTAAAATATAGTGCCTTTCTTGTAAAAAAATACTAAATGTGAAAATTATTTTATTAACTCAATACAAAAATACAAAAGTATTAAATAGTTTCTCAACGCCAATATTTGAAAAGTTTATATGAACATTGTACTGACCTTTTAATTTCGCCGGCAGAAAACTATAACTTAAATTCGGGCACGACTTCACTGTAAAGTGCTCATAAAACATTTTCTTTACTTTCACTGTTAAAAAACTGTCAATTTTTAAGAAATACATTTCGATTTATAACCTTTATAATCTGTGTTTATAAAATAAAAAAATTTGACATTTGACGGTGACACACAGATTCCCTCATTGTTTCATAGATGGCGCTCTATACAAATTTTTTGATTTAAATCATTTTAAGATAATAATAAGTATTTGTCGTAGAAAACGTATAGTATGCACCTTGTTTATAAACTTTTCTATACACTCATTAATTTAAGAACTCGCTCGCAACCTCGCTCGTGCCTAAATTAAATTCGTGTATAAAATGGCGTTTTTCATACACAATACTATTAAGTGCTTATTATCACTTTGACAATATAATTCATTAATATTAGAACCAATAAAATGCCAGTATTCCATAGTGACGTATTTTATCACAGCGGCAATATTTTTTATCATCTTGTTTACACGTTACTATGAATTTTGACGTTTTTTTGATTTGACATTTGTTGTCATTTCAATTCTGTTTTTGATATATATCAATAAAATAATGAATTATAAACTCTAAAAGATCGATGGGTTGGTGTAAACGATAATGAAATTAAGGTAAGTTTGAATAAATAAGGTTTATTAAAGTCTTTTTATATTTTAAAGCACATTTTAATTTCAAATGTCACACTGACAATTCGTTAAATACTAAATTTCATTATATTTTCTCACTAAATATAACTCGTGGTATGATTAATTATCGATGATATTTACTCATTGAAACCGAAGCAGCACATTTCACTCGTCCTGCGGACTCGTGAAATCTGCAGCTCGGTTTCAATTCGAAAATATCATCGATGATAATCATACCACTTGTTATATTATGGGTGATAACAATAACGTTTAAATTATAGACAATAACTTTTAAATTATAGACCGATTAAATACAAAATATATTAATTTTGGATCAATTTAATGTTAAACATTTTATTTGCATGAGTGCGAAATCTTTAAAGACTTTTTATATCATTGGGATCATGATATCCGTGTTTTACGCCTTGAACAGAGATAAAAGGATGCTGCTTTGACATAAAAAAAGATTTTGCTTTTATCTGCATTTTTATAAAGACGATTTTTTATAGCCACGAGTATTCTAATAAATGTATTTTTTATTATTTATTGACAATTTTAATTTAAAATATGTTTCTTAAAATTGATTTGCCAATCAGAACACCGCATAACATGATAAGTTTTTTAATTAATTTGGTGAATATATTTTAAAATAAATGTTTTAGTTTTATATTTTAATTTAAGCAATTTAAATTAAAATATTTGCCTGTAAAATATTTTAAAAGTTAATTAAAAAATGTTTTGGATGTAATTAGAGCCTAGTCTAATTAAATTTATTTTATGTTTCAGTATTTTTGCCTAATATGATTTTACAAATAAACGTGATTAAATTCCTTTGAAATACCACTCCAACTCTCGTAACAGCCAGAAACAATTTTTTTTTTATAAAAATACAAAAATATTATGTTCAAGTTTAAACTATTTATATTTGTATAGGATATAGAAAATATTGCAAGAAATTTCAGTCAAACATGCCTAGTATTATAAATATTATATTATATTTACTTAAAATTTATATATATATATATATATATATTATATATTATATTATTATATTATATATATTATATATATTATATATATTTACTTAAAATTTATTTAGCAAAGGTCAGATCTGTCAAAATTAAATTTTTCATAATGTTATATATAATAAATAATATAATACCGGTTTTTGGTCTTTTAACGTTGAGTGGAGACTTTCTCAATCAACGCTTTTAATAATGGATAATGCTGTTTGAATTTAGACGACTTCTTTGTTTTATGATTTTTACTGAATTGAAATGTCAATTTTCACGCGATTTATTACTAAAATGTGTATTTATTGTACCTAATGGGTATAATTCAAATTTGCAGGGACTGTATGCAATTTATTTCTTCATTCAAATTTCCACTGTTTATTGGGAAACCGGTAAAAACTTAACCCAGGATTTCCGAAAAACACCCAACAATAGCTATTTAGATACCATGGGAGGAAAATAGTGCTTTTCCTCCCGCAAATAGTTTGATGCCCGACATGGTTTGGGAGCATTGTTTTTGAGTTTGACAGTTTTTCTGCAATATCTGCAATTAAATTGGCTGTAGTAGTCGTTGCCGCAAGAAAAGATAAAAGTTGGTCATCTCTTACGACAACTTACGACAACTTACGACAACGACCTTGGATGCTACTGCAAAGATCCTCCAGCCAATCACAGACTGTTTTGCCCCTACTGCAACTGCAACTGCAACGACTACGACTACGTTTTAGAACTATAAATCCGGCTTTAGAGTTGAGCTGGAACGCCCATATTTGGTGAAGATTTTTTTTATATTAAATAGAATCATTTAAGAGGGTAAGAGCGAAAAAAAATTGTTTTGACTTTAATATAAAATACCTAAATTAAGTCAAAATTTGTTATAAGGCAACTTTTAAGTGTATTTTAAATACCTATTTGTTTTTAGCTTACAATCATAATTCCCTAAATTAATTAAGAACTTTATACCAAATTACGCTGTTAATGGTTTTATAACAAATAAAAAAGTTTTAAATCTTAAAGAAATTGGTAATGTTTGTATTTTTAGGAAGACCTCATACCTTTTTTACGTTAAAAGACAAAACTGACAATATAAATTGGGACAGGGATGGCTAGATTTTTTTCTTGCAATATCTACCCTCCCTTTCTCCCATACTTCACCTCCCTTTCACACATACAATCGCCTATAACTATATATATATATATATATATATATATATATTTTTTTTTTTTCTATTTATGTTCACTTGTAAAGTGTTCTTGTAATATTTCGTGGAAAGCACCCTGAAATTTAATTAAATAAAGCCAACACTTTTGAACAGTAACAATTTTATTACATAAAATATGATCCATAACCTTTGTAAAAATTTATAGTGCTTCTTAGAAATCCAAACCATTCCAAATTTTAGATATTCACTTTACAAAAGCTTATCAGAAAACTTTGGTTGATATTAAAGTTGACAAGCATTGCTGGCTGCAATTAAAATTGTTGTAAAATTCTTCTGACATTTCTTGGAAAATCGCTAATGCACCATATTCACCTTGCCAAGAAATATGATGTACCCTATTATAATGTAAAATGTATAACAAATTTAATTTAGGCACTTTTTAGAAAAAATAAAAGGGAAAACGTTTTTAGCGCTTTTATACAGGGTGGTGCAAATTTATTAGAGGTTTATAGAGAACTAAAATAGATCTCAATCTGAAACTTTGGTTGCAGTTCTAGGGCGATGGGATCTATTTTTCAAGCTTGATATTCAAATTCAAATTCAAACTTTATTTTTCTCCTTAAATTTAGTATAAATTACAATCGTCAAAATACTTAAAATTAATTAAAAAATAATATAGGTCCTTTATAGACCAAATTAAAATATCACATAAGATAAGAAACTTTAACTGTCTTATCTTTAGTTTCAAATATTTTTTTGGTAATTTATTATAAGCTTTTATCATAAAAGTTTTATGACAATATGTATATCTGCTACTTTTTTCAAACTTCGCCGAGCGATGTATAGGAATATTTAATAAGTAAGAGTTTAAATCACCGTTCGTAATGAACTTCGATTTGTTTTGAGCAACAAATATTATAATATTGTATAAATAAAGTGAAAAAACAGTCATTATTTTATTTTTAATAAACAATGGTTTACAATGACATCTAAGTTTTACTCGAGCCACCCCAGATTATTGTGCCATATTCAATGTGGGAGTTGATACTTGCATTATAATAAGTCACTAATAAATTTGAGACCTTTGTTCGTAGATTAAGTAAAGCATAATTACAGCTGTTTAGTTTTCTAGCTATATAATTAATATGCAAGTCCCATGAAATATTATTATCCAAAAATAGTCCCAATAGCTTAAATTGCGATACCTCTGGAAAAGATTTTTTTGAGCAATAACCAATAAACTTCTATCATTTTGAGTTTTGTTAAATTTAATTACCGCAGATTTCTGCAGATTAAGTATTAATGAGTTTTTCTTACTCCATTGTTGCATTATGCTGGCAAGACATCTAAGGAATTCCAGAAAGCTATCCAGATCGGACTTGACCAACATAGATGAATCGTCTGCATATTGGCATCTTGGCATTGGATATCTTCATAATAATAAAATTTATTTATCCAAAGGATTACAAAGTAATACAGGATAAGTCAAAAAAGAAAAAGTGAAAATACAATTAAATTAAACACAATAAACCAAATATAAACATCATAATTCGTATGATAAATAATCCTGAATAGAATAAAAAGCATGCACAAAATATTTTGTATAGGTTCAGGCAACTTATTATACAGCATGGCCCCTATATAATAGGGGTTATTTACATACAGTTCAAGCCTGGTAAAAGAAAAATAGTGGTTTCGTTTAAGGCTAAAAGAGAGAGACCAGTATAGTGGTTTGCAACTTATAAATGCATTAAAAAAATATAATACAGTATCAGGCAATGTAACCAACAGGCACATTCAACATTTTATTAGTATAAACTAAACAAACTAAGCAAAAATTAATATACTGTCTCCACAGGAGCAATGAAAAGTTTCCAAATATTTTTTTGTGAAAAGTTCCACTGTTTTCATTGATGTTTACACGAAGCAACTTAATTTTGTTTACTGTAACAACAGTTAATAGGAAACATGGAACAGGGAAATAATGTTTATTTGGATACAAACCTTAACTTCTAAAATTTACCTAGGTTCTTTTTAAGTCAAATTTTTGGTCAGAATTTTGCTTTATTTTTCGACACGAGAAATGTGAAAATGGCGGATTTCTGATGAAAGTAGACGACTCAATCTACTCATATACAAAAAAAAAATCAGCTGTAAACGCGAAAGATAATTCCTTCAATTGTACGATAATATTTTTTATCTACTCCCACATTGACGAGCTGTGACTTTATGGCGTTTTAGTCACGGGCTGAAGTTAGCTATAAGTAGTGGGTTTTGGGCATTTTAGTCACGGGCTGAAGTTAGCTTTATTATTAATTGGGAAAAAGTGAGGTTAAATTCGTTGACTCTTGACATTCAAGAAATAAAATTGGCTTTAAATTTTTCTTTATGTTCGTCGTAGATAAAGTATAGTATGCAACTCGTTTTATGAACTTCTCTAGACACTCGTTTTTATTAAACACTCGCTTGCAAGCTTCGCTCGTGCCTAATAAAACTCGTAACTAAAATGGCGTTTATAAAACTTGATACATAATATACTAGTATGCGCCATATTCAAGGATGTATAAAAACGCGTAAATATTATCGATTTCTTTTCGCTGTCTCAAAAGGCAGCAAAAGTGAAATTGGCAGCCAACTTTACATACTTCAGAAATCGCCGACTATTGAGTCGATATGCAATGTACTTTTTTCAGGACACGAAAAAAAATTACACGTATTTTTTACACGCTTTATTTTAGCTTTAAACGTAACTAAACGAATCTAAGAAATTGATTTTAACCTACTTGGATCCCAACTATTGAGCTAAAATTTTTCAACCACTTTTAATGCTGGTAATCTAGTATTAATGGGTGACATTCACAATGTCGAAATTCATTATATCGAATTCAAAATATCGAACACTTTTTATCGAAAATCAAAATATCGAAAATACAAAATGTCGAAAATCATAATATCGAAAATTAAAATGTCGATTTGAAAATGAAGAAATTTTATTTAATCGAATTTTCAATTTATCGAAAATAAAATCTCGACCGCTGTCATACAGGTTATGACGAATAGCTGTCATCTTGGTTATGCAGGTACACTGCATTGTGCCATACCAAACTAACCCAAACTTAACAACCCAACCCAACCGACCCCGCCCCATTGGGCCCCTCCCGCCCCATTGGGCCCCTCCCGCCCCATTGAGCAATAGAGGTATAATATATCTAAGGGCAGGCTGGATTGTGACAATGGGGCGGGAGGGGCCCAATGGGGCGGGGTCGGTTGGGTTGGGTTGTTAAGTTTGGGTTAGTTTGGTATGGCACAATGCAGTGTACCTGCATAACCAAAATGACAGCTATTCGTCATAACCTTGAGGAATACTTTGCTATATTTAGCCTCTAGTTGAAAATGAGGTTAAAATATGCGACGGTTGAGCACACACATTTCTACGTCCGTCCGACGGTCGGGGAGACACTACCTTAATTATTCGACATTTTCAAATCGACATTTTAATTTTCGATATTATCATTTCCGACATTTTGAATTTTCGATATTTTGATCTTCGACATTTTGTATTTTCGATATTTTGATTTTCGATAAAAAGTGTTCGATATTTTGAATTCGATATAATGAATTTCGATATTGTGAATGTCACCCAGTATTAATGAATTAATTAAATTAAAACTTTTAGAAGAAAGAATTTGGCCATAACTTTAAACTAAAAAGTGAATTTGGCATTACAGGAAAATTTATTTAAGATGTTAGATTTTGTTGTTAATAATCTTTTAGGTAGCATTAAACGAAGTGTCCCTGAAATTATCAGTTTTGAAGGTTTTTATTAGGGAGAGGAGTGTCATAAAAACATGATGATAGTGGGTTTTATCTTTTAAGACCATAGAAAAGAGTTTTTTGATAAAAATATATTTTGTCAAGTACCTAATTAAATTTAAAAAAATGTCATAAAGATATATTTTGAATAAAGGGATTTTGAGAGAGATTTTAGTAGTTTTTATCTGTGTTAATTGCCAACCAATTTACATACTTTAAAGTATAATTGTTAGAAAAGC
Source organism: Brassicogethes aeneus (assembly GCA_921294245.1). Lineage (NCBI taxonomy): Eukaryota > Metazoa > Arthropoda > Insecta > Coleoptera > Nitidulidae > Brassicogethes > Brassicogethes aeneus. Next base: position 55,610,295 of record OV121134.1, read on the forward strand.
GTTATTAAAGAGAGCACTCTTTAATTACTTTTCAAAATAATGTTCTAATACATTTTGCATAATGAATATTTTATTGAAAGACAGTAGCCGGAGAAACCGGTACAAGTAGCAATTATTATTATGAGATTCTAGATCATATCTGCATGTGTTAATGAACTGGATTTAATTGAGATTAGATTGAACAGGAATAGGAAGTTTGAATTTTCGTTTTCAGTAAAAATTGGTTTTGCTTGAGTAGTTCAATTGAAATGCGGCGTAGTGCAATAAGTTGAACAATTTGTCAAACTGATTAAAAATGACAGAGCCAATTCCGTTTCCAATAAATCCTTATGTTGAGGGCATAGATCAAAAAACGTTGCCTTTTAGAGAATGGATTGATTCCGAATACAATCAGGAGAAATGGGACGCCGGTAAAGGAAAGGCCAGTATAGTCAATTTAATTTTGCACAATTTTAAGCCGTACAAATTTTGTTGCTTCCTTTTATGAGTATTATCCCATTATAACAAAATTGGCTTTTCATTCTAGTTCTACACAAAATTACATAGGTAAAGAGTTGGTTTTTAAATATGTTTTAAAATTCAAGGACTATATAAAGCAGGTTTTGCTTTTTTGTGATTTTTTGATTATATTTTTACCATAAATTGTACTTCAATTTATGTAGTATTAAATATTTATTAATTTATATTTTTTATACAAAAACCGCATTTTCCAAATTAAAATTAATATGACAGCCATTCCACGCTACTCGGGAATTTTTGTAGCGTCCGTTACAATCAAAAATTGTGAGTAAAAGCTACCGTAATTAAATTAAATACTATTACAATAGTTACTATTGCAAACATGTTTATTATGCTTGTAATAATTAGGCTTAAATTTATAAGCATCATAATTACGGTAGTTTTATTCAAAAAATTTTATTGTAACGGACGCTACCAAAATTCCCGAGTAGCGTGGAATGGCTGATGAACAGTTTGGTTATTTTAAAAATAAACAAAAAATTTTGGATTTTTACGTACCAGTACTTTTGGACTTAAAAAAAACACATCTGCAACCATGTTAACTTTCCGGGATCTGCTTCGTGTTGTCGGTTTTTGGTTCGTCTAACTCGCAGCAGAGCAGCAACAGCAGCCCAGCAGATAAGACCAGAAGATTGTTCATGAGATTGTACCAAAACTTCGTCAGACATACGGTTCTTTTAAGAACCAAAAACCGACAACACGGAGCAGATCCCGGAAAACCAGCAATACACATGAACATATAACATTATTTGACATTTTATGTCGTTTATTTTAATTATTCAATTGAAAGGGCAACAAAGTAAACAAGTTTCAGTACATCTTTTGATGCAAATTCAGTAAATGTCTCCTAGCAATGAATCCAACTTTTTCCGCTATACCCATAGATATCTACCAATGCTCTAGATTTGCAGTTACTTGGTGAAATCGTTCTCCATGTTCATCAGTTCGGCAAATTTATCAGGATGAAAAAAAAAGAAAATGTATTTTAAATGACATATTCGCTAATTCTTTGCAAAACCGAAAGCATTTTTTCAATGAATTGGCGCCAATTTTAGGCCCGATATGAACCAAGAACATTTTCAACACTTCCATATACGACAAGCTCGTCAACTTTGAATGCTCGATCTTTCGTCCATTTAATATTCCTGCAAAATTAAAGTAGTAGGTATATCTCATAAAATTTTGTAATGAAATATTGCATTGGTTTTTCTTGGGTGTAAAGGAACCGCAGCAAAAACAAAACAAATTTACAACGACGACATAATTTCTTTCTCTGCCACTTCCATTACCACTTCCATTTCCTGCTCTTTTTTCATTTTTGGTTCTTAAAATCACTTTCAAGTAAAAATACAATTTAAAGTTTAAATTTTAAATGTCAATAATTAATAGATGCATTTTAGTGTGCTTGAACGATAAAGTAGATAAAGGCGCCTTTATACTTCAATTCCATATTAAATTTTGATAAGACTTTTGGGTACATTAGGCATAATAAAAATAAAAACATATCAAATAATAGTTGAAGAGTAATGCTTATACCGAAACCCATTTACTTTGTTGCCTTTTCAATTCAAAAAACACAAAAATTTCAAAAAATGATACTTTTTACCAAAAAAAAAAACATTATAATTTTAATTTTGGTATTTAATAAAGCAATTCTCTGCAGAAAAGTGCTTTATTAAATATCCCTTATATAATACTACTATAGTATACGGCTACAATGGAACAAACAAAATTTCTATTTAACATTTATCTACCGATGACTGTGTATGGAGTCCCTGTATATTTTTGACAAAAAACGTCAAAAATATACTGAACATCCAAAATAGATTTTAAGGCAAAGTAATTTAATAAACAATCAAAATATTAACAAAAAACTTAAATTTTGAGATAATTGGGCAAAGCATTTTATTACGCAATTATTTCGAATCCTAGACGTCCTGAAGCAAAACGAGTAGCATTTTTTCAGCAGCCCAAAATTAGTTAATATAGGTGGGCGTACTCAATGTTAGTAAATCGAACTATTATAGTGTAATTATTATGTAACGTTTCTCAAATTTTTTTTAAGAACGCTGCAGTATGAGTTAAACTTTTCCTTTATTCCAAAGTAGATGCCTATCTCATATTACCTATGCTAAGAATACATCGGTGTACCGGATGAAAATGCACTTTCCAGCAACTAATTCGACTTGTTAGCTATATACGTATGATATAATGGGATACGTACTTATTGGCAATGCCGATTAGTGCCTTTATTAATGACTTCAACATTCAATTTCCTGGTTATTTTACGGCCTGCCATTTTACGATTTAGACAAGATTGTATTGTAGTAAATCACCTTTAGCAAAAATAATTAAATAGTCATTAAGAGTTTGTATTACACAACGGCTTCCTTACTGCATTTTATTTTAAAAAGGTAATAATATAATTTCTTAAAGTTATTTTTATGGTATAGAAGTTTGGTGAAACTTAAGTAAGAATATTATCTTCTAAACTAAGTAAAATTGATTGTCAAAACTCCCTTTTCCAAGTAAATGTGTACATAATTTAATATCTATATTTAATAATAATTAAATTAAATATAAACTTACCAATTGGTAAAATGTTAAATTTTAAAATTTAATTTTTGTCATCAATATGTAATGGTACGCTATATGGGGCAGTTAATTTTTAACATTTCTTAATTTATTATTTTAAGGCTTTACGAAATATGAGACTAGTTCTAAATATTTAACTTAAAATTGTATCAAGTGTGCATTAGACCTATTCTGTTTATATTATATAATTTATTAGGGCCATATTTAACCTAAGCATTTCAGAGTTAAAGTCTTTGTCAACACGTAATAAAAATAGGGTATAGTCCGTTTGACGTAGAATGATATTTGTAAATCACTGTAAAGGCGCTAAGTGTAGACCTACGTGTTGATGTCTTTAAGCATCCCATGGTGCACTAGGGAGACTTACCAATACCGCACGTATGTCGGAGCCATATCGGTAGAGAGATGAGGTTTGTACGTTCCAAATGAACTATATATCGATAGGCCTGTTTGGCTTTGATAAAATAAACATAAAAAGAGCGTGTTAAAAACTTAGGGTAGACAGTATTTTTTAAGACAGTTGGGTTTTGCTATTTAAAGGGACAGTTGGGTTTTGTTATTTGAAGAGAGAGTTACGTTTTACTATTTGAAGGGAAGAGTTGAATTCTTTAATTTTATAAGGGAGTGAATTTAACAAATAATACATTGTTTTTTATATAACTTCAGTTTTTTTCTATATTTAGTTATTATAATCTGAGGTCACAAATATCATAATGAGTGGTTAATTATTTAATATTTAATTTAAACTATATTTTATTATTAGTATTTCAACTTGTTCTAAGTGAGAGAAGGAATAAGTTAAATTGTTTTTATCTTAAAGGTTTTTGTTGGACAAACCAAATTACAAATTTATTATAATCATTATTTTATGTTTATAATTATTATATTTATATTACATTTACTTTAACATATTATATTGTAATGTAATTTTACATTTTACTACATATTTATATTTAACATTTATATACGTTATTTTGTACAGTTTATCCTATTTTATTTATTTGATAAATTGATATTCATTATTTAATATGTTGAGGCTTTGTTGCAATTTCGCCACACCAAACACTTGTTAGAATTTTCTTTTATTGTTTAACGGTGTTGGTATCGGACGAGGGGGTCGAGCCCGGAGACTTGTAAGTATCAATTCACCCATCTTTACAATAAATGCTAGGTAGGGCCCATGATGTGAGTTTTTATGACATTGTCTTATTTTATTAATATTGATAATCATTTTATTTTACTATATTTGATTTGCACTGACATAATTTTATTACTTTATCATACCTGATTTTATTTATCATTTGTCCACCACTATACCATTTGTTATTTATATATTTTATTTACCACTACCATTTATTATTGTTGTTTGTGACCTAAGTTATATTATACTTTATGTTTCACATTATTGTCGTTTGTTGCTGTACATTGATAATTATTTCAATGTGTATTTGCTTTTCTACACCGTCCGAGCCTACCATTGATGTAGGTGAATAATCTTAGCAATATGATAATATAATTGATTATATTCATATTGATTACTTTGATTTTATTGTATTATTTTGTTGTATTATTTATATGTCTGTATTGTATATGTGGGTTTTTAAGGTTTTACCTTATTAACTTAAATCAATCATACTTTTCAAATACAAATGTTTTTATTTATATTATTAATGTACAGTAACAATAATTAACTCTTGTATTAATTGCCTTTATTAATAAACTTATTTTAATTTAATACTTTTTCTTTGCTTTTAAATATCTTATCAATTGCTTAAGTACTTACGTATCCAGAACCGTATTCACAACAAAAAGGGGTCCTAACTTAATTTCTTTAAACTAGACGATCACGTGTTTTGGCCAAAGGTGGGTTTTTGTGGTTTTAATATTCTTTTTAATTATTAATGTGTGCCCCCCATAACCCGTTCGTTACAAATAGTATTTTTGTCTTTTTAAATTTATCATATATTTTTATTAAATAATGTAAGTAATTTTTTAAGGAAATACTATAAATCTATTACTATTTTTAAATGGCTGAATAAGATTAATTTTAAACTTTGAATTTGTTAACAAAAGACATAATTTTTAAGTACGACAAAAATATGTACTTCCAAAGTCTAAGGTCTGTGTTAAAGTAGAAAGATCAGGCTACACAATACTGAAAAGTAAAATACTTTAAGAATTAAATATGCTGTTGCCAATTTAAAAATGACAAAGTTTTGGAGTGTTACGTTATTTTTGTTGGTTGGTTGGTTTCGTATTTACAATTGTATACACGGAGAATGGCTACTAAAAAATTCAGTAGACTTGGGACAGCTTTGATATTTAGGAGTACGCGTTTGTAAGTAATGATTCCCAAACTTATTTATTTAGCATACGTGGGCTGTTTGGCAACTATTCCATGAGTAAAATATTGTAAATGTGTTTTCTACGCATATGGTGATTTCGGAGATACTAGAACAGTATTTACTGTGTCATATGACACAAAAACAACAACAAAAAACAAAGAGTAGATTTGAATAATTAGATTTAAGGTTAGGATTCGTTTTTATTACATGAGCTTTTAGCAATTTCTTAAGGGTTTAATAGAAATAATTAATTAATTTAACAGGATTTAACGATAACCCATCAAATGCACTCAAGATACGATACAATGACATCTAGCATAAATACATAGCCGACTACATAGAAAAATATTATTGGGGAATTGCTTCCAATAGTATTTGGTAATCATTCCCAAAGTTTTAGTATAAAACTCCACATATTTATTAATGTATTGTAAATATTTGTAAATTAATAGTTATTTATAACATAACGCCGAGAAGTAAGTATTTTTTTGCTGAGCTCAAAGTTTGAAGGCCAACGCGTTAGCGGAGGCTTACAATTGAGTGAGCACAAAAAGGCACTCAGTTGAATGGCATACAACATTTTATTTTTAAGCCAGTTTTATTTGTAAAACTATATATAAAACGAACTGAAAATTATAATAACAATTACTAAAGTATAGAGTGAGGTTAGTTATAACCGAGGGGTAAACCACTGATTTTTAAAAATTAAAAGTCGCTTACGAATTAACGGCTAAGGATAACAACAACCAGGGTAGTCATGTACAACGCATCGCTAAGCACTGAATAAGCACCGATTAAGCAAATTTTCCTTATTGATAACGTCTGATAAGGAAAAAAATCTCAACACAACGTCCACTAACATTGAACGGTTGTCTCTAAGATTTTAAAGTGGTTTACCCCTCGGTTATAACTATTATTAAAAGTATAGAGTGAGGTTGGTTATAACTAACTAACTAATATATTCGAGTTGTCAACAGTTATCGAATTTATTTATTGGTCCTAACGGATTTTCTTTTATTAAAAATTTTAATTTAACTTAAAAGTACAGCTTAACAAATCTAGCTTGAGACGTACGAATCAGGGTTGCCAACTCTACCAACTTTTCGGTAGATCTACCTACTTTTAGTGTCTTTCTCAAATCTACCACTTTGTAAGAAAAATCTACCAATTTTTTAAGTTTAAATTACCGTGAAAGTATTAATAATGCGTTGTGTTTTATACTTTTCGATCTTTGAACATTTACCGAATTTTATAGCTATGCGTTACTGTAACGCCGTCTATTATATATTACATTTATCAACAAAAGTGCTGAGCAACTTACACCTACTGAAGAACATTATAAATTATTCAATCAAAATATGTATTCTTTTAAAGAATAGAATAATAAAAAAACTATACTTTTTTTCTTATAGTATTTTTGATCTTTTTTTCAATTTAGAAAAGATGCCCTTGTACCCTTTTGCTTCTAATCCCTTTAATTATAAATAGGCACTTGGGTTGTATACTATTATATTACGATATCGTAATTTAATAATTCCAGATTTTAAATATTTAATCAATTAATTTAAGTGCATATTTATAATTTAATAATTATCATAATTCGTTCTTCAATTTTTAACTTTTTTCTATTCTTATTTTGAATATTGGCAATCTGTAATTCTGCTTTATTATTGTTTTTTATGAAAATACTTAAAATATTTTTAACCCATTAAAAAATAAATTCAGAGTGACAGATTTCTTACTTTAGAGTCTTTAGAATAATTAAAAAATATAGGTGGTAGACCTACTAACTTTTCAAAATAAGATTTGTTGGAAACTACCAACTTTTAAAATCATATCTACCTCCTAGACAGATTTTGGGTTGACAACACTGGTACGAATGTAGACGCCCAATACACTTTCATTTTGATTTAAAATCCATTATCAATAAAAGCGGCTACTCATTACTAGTCTCTTTAAAAATAATTGTAAATTTACCATCATTTGTTAATACTTATATCAATAAAAACGTTTACCTTAAATACATAATTCTATACTAATTGTATAAATAAATCGAAAATTTACTAATTTTTACTCTTAAATAACTTTAATAATGTTGATATTTAAACCGAGATCGGCCGTATCATGCATCTCTTTTATGCCGAATGCGTTCTCTCTTTAAATATTAATATTTGGTTAAACTTTTAAAACCTAGGTAATGGTTATTGTTCAGTCTGCATAATATTACAAAATATGTTCTGATTTTACAAGTAGAGTAATCAGTGCTTAAGTTTTAAGTAACTTCTTTCAAAGTTATAGCATGCCATTTTTTATATTGCAATAAGTAGTAAATTAAAAATTAACTTTTTTCCTTGTAGGAGATATTTTTTTTGTCAAAGTGCATCGTGCATTTCCTTAACAAAGCTAAAATGTATCTCTAAAGTTGTTTTTAACTTATAGAAAGTTCCAAAAAGTCCTAAAAGTCCTTCAGAGCCATCTCCGGAAGCATTGTTTGAGGATCCCCAGGAGCTGTATTTGCCAAAAAGCTTTGCGAACGAAGTTTGTCAATGGAAAAGACCGCCCGACGTATTTTTCGATGTAAGTGAGTATTTCAATTTCCTAAATGAAAAACATAAAATTATTCGCTTTAGTGACTTTTATATTAAGAATTTTCTAGGTTTTAGGTTATGATTACTGTAAGTAGCAAGAAATAAAACAAAATTAAATTAAAAATATATTTTCAAATGGATAAACCCGTCTGACAGATGTCAGATTGGTAAAATGTGAGGTTAAACCGTTTTCAGATATCAGATAAAATATCAAATAATTAACTTTGAATTCTGAAAAAACTTAACCTAATACATATATATTATAGCGTACATAATGAAGTAAATAATTTTTTCTTACTACCTCGACTCAAAATACGTTGTTTCGTCCCCGATTTCACGGCAGAAAGTTTACGTTTCTTGCATTGGTCAAGCTATACGCGCACACTCTAATAGCGGGAGTAAAAATTTTTTAGTCGTGTGCTTAACATTCAAATTTCGTACTGCCAACATGAGAAACACAAAAATATGACAGTTTTAAACCATAATTTTGCAATTATAACAACAAATAAACAATTTATGTTTTTACTTTTTTACTTTTTATGTTGTTTTAAGTGTTTAATGGTACTTTTATTTGTTATAAAGTAGTAATTTGTTAATTAAAATACAACCTTTAATTTTTACTGTATTGGCACCGCTGAATTACCATGACAACGCTACAGTTTGATTGATTTTGAATGTAAACGTCAGTATTAAATTAAACGTCAGATTTTAATTTTGACACAAGTTTTTTTATATACATTTAATTTTTTCCCGTATTTTCTGCGGGGTAGCAAGAAAAATAGTATACACTACACGGGCAGAAAGTGTGAGAGCCCTGAACTGCGTGCCATGATGCCCTCAGCTTCGCCTCGGGCATCATGGCGCGCAGTGCAGGAATCTCACACTTTCTGCCCTTGTAGTGTAATATACTATTAAATTTCAACAAACTTTGGGTTAATAATGATGTAATTATTAATCGTATTACAAAATAAATATTTTCCAAGCAAAATTAAAATTATAAAACAAAATTTTTTGTTAAATAATTATTGTATTTAATGGGTCGAAGCTTCAACAAGAATCAGAAAGTAGTCGACTCCAATAAAGTCGTTAAAAAAGTTTTTAATCGTTTTTAGTAAGACATCTAATTGACTTTGACAGTTTTTTGATTCTCGTTTAAGGCTTTGTTATCTATGGTTGAAACAAAGCTATATTTTAAGTTCGCTTTTGTGCATACTGGTTTACCACATAACACGTATTGAATGCCTTGCTATCTATTAAAACTGAGTCAATCCAAATGAAAACAAAAAAAATGAATTTAAAAGTGCGCTGCATGATTTTTTATTTTAATGAAAAAATTTGAGGATGATCTTTTAGGTATCATATATGAAAAACCGCTGCCGTTTTAATTTTTAGTTGCTTTATTTTTAATCGGCACCCTTTAGAAACCTGAAATCGTGTCATTTTCTTACTCTCTTATAAGAGGCTAAAACTTTTTTTCTGTAGCAATTATTGAAATGATTGTAATTTTATTTAACTGCCTAGTAAGTATGTTTTCAATATTAATTACACTATGTAACAAAATTTGATTTTTGTTTCGTTTATTGGATTTTTTTGTTAAATTATCAATATTTGTGTACCAAAAAACTATTCCAAATTAATTTAAAAAATGTAGTGATAAGTTTTTATTTTTTTAAGGGGTATTTATATAATATAATCAAACCCAGTTTTATCAAATACAAAAAAAAATATTGACAAGAAATGGCAAGAAATTCAACTTCGAATTATTATTTTAACAAAACATACAATCTAGAAAAATATTTTCTTAACATAGATTTTAAATCTTGGCTCAAAAATGAATTTTAATACGACTTTTTCTTTTATATGATGCATTTTTCTTCCCGAAGTAGATTCCAAACATAGTCACCCATCATTGTCGCATCCCACCTTCCTTGTTATCACTTTTCCATTGCCCGAATATCTTGATGGACTTTCTTCATGTTCTTCGCTGACATCTCCCAGATTTTCACGGAAAAAGTCAAGATGCGAATGCAAATAGTGTAGGTACTTTCAACGACATGCGGCATCCCATTTCTTTAAAACTTCCTAATAAAACTTTGACAAGGTCAGTATAATTTTCTCTTTTGTAGTTACCAAGGAAACCTTTTGAGTTTAAAAAATATGTATTATAATCCAATTTTTGTTAAAAAAAATATTAATTTTTTTTACTTGTTGTCCACAAAGAAAGTTTAATGGCCAAAATTTTACGTGAGGGATAGTGGGGGGGTCTACCACATCTCACCAAATCTCACCAAGGGGAAGGGAGGGGTCTAAATTATTAGAAAAATGCCTCACGTAATTAATGGATATCCCCTAATGACACTCAAAGCCATCAACACGATCTGATGGCTGTCGTTGAAAATTTGACAGTTTGAAAAAACAAATGTATGTTACGTAATCGGGGGCATGGCCTACTACGATTTGTGTAATAAAATCCAGATAAACAAATATCATGTTACATAGTGTTATTATTATCTAATTAGTTTATCTCATAAAAGAATGGTAAAGCACTAAAGATTTGTAATAATTTGCCAATTTTTGTGATTTTTGCCTATTCTGCTAAATCTAGAAAGTTGCTTTTTTCAGGTATCAAGTACTATTATTTTAAGTTTCTAGACTAACATTTTCTTTATTAAAAAATTATTGAAACTTGATAATTTCACAAAATTAGCCAATTTTGCCCTCAGAAATCATTGGGTTGAGGAAAAAATAAAAATCTGAAACTTTCAGGAAATGTAGTCCTCACCTATCATAATTTTGTACCTCTTTCTCATAAAAAATATTTAAGTTCTGAGAAGTTTTAAATTGTTAAAAATAAGCAAAAACCAAAAAATATTCTAAATAAACCCCTTTATTATAACATGTTTTATATTAACCAGTTACCTAAAAACTAAAATTTAAAGAAGTATTTACTAATTGTGTTAATTTTTTTCCAACACTCACATTTAAAATAGATACATATAACTTTTAACTATTCAGTGCCTTACTAAAGGGATCAAAATAATAGAACAAGACTAACTTGGTTTAAATTGTGAAAGAAACCGACAAAAAACTGTTAAATTAACTCTTTATTAATTTCACTTATTATACTTTACGATATAAACCATAAGGATCTTGAATATATTTTTTACATACTTCTTCTTTAAACACCAATTAGCCAATTAAATACTTCATTATAATGGAAATAATATATAATCCTATATATATATATATATATATATATATATATATATATATATATATATATGTATATGATATAATATATTATATGTATTTATATATATATATATATGATATATATGATCATACAATACATAAAATATAACATTACTACCAAATATATCAGAACTGTCAAAAATGTTTCATAATTATTATTTGTGGTATTCCTTTGGTGATTTTAAAAAGTTTTGTATGTAACATAATATAACATATTATGTTATCTACAAAATTTACCAAAGAAAAACGCACAAATATTATTTATGAAATATTTTTGACAGTTCTGACACTTCTCCACCAAACATGAAAGCCATCTAAATTTTAAATTATAAATAAAACTAACAATATCGCTACTAAACAATATCGCTACTAAACCGGCAAAGTTTCAGATTTTTATTTTTTCCTCAACATAATGATTTCTGAGGGCAAAATTGACTAATTTTAAGAATTATCAAGTTTTAATAATTGTTTTAATAAAGAAAATGATAGTCTAGAAACTTAAAATAATAGTTACGTTTTCTATTGTATAAGTACTTGATACCTGAAAAAAATAACTTTCTAGATTTAGTAGAATAGGCACAGGAGCCAGACAGAAATCACAAAAATTGGCAAATTATCATGAAAATTTAGTGGTTTACCATTCTTTTATGTGATTAACTAATTGGATAATAATAATTTTTATCGAAAACACACTTACTGAACAGTAAAACAAAATTGACACGATTTCAGATTTCTTAAGGATGCCAAGTAAATGTAAAGAATCCAAAAATTAAAACGGCAACGGATTTTTATATTTGATACCTAAAAGATCATCCTCAATTTTTTTTATCAAAATAAAAAATCAAGCGGCGCACCCCATTTGGTGTTTTTATTTGGAATGACTCCACATAATATAGAAACGTTTTTGTTTCAAACCCTATTTGTTCATATCAAAAACCATCTAATAGTAGGTAGGTATATTCTAACAGGTTTGGAATACGGCTTATTCCGCTCGAGTGAAAAGTTTGTCACACGAGCTAAAGGCAAAATATGCAATTCCAAATGTGTTTCAGATTATACTTTTTCTACGTTCTCAAAAAATATCATAGAAAAATAATTTAATTGAGAGAAAGTGAAGTTGGATCGCTCTAAACCAGGGTGGAAAGGTGATATAGGTCCTATCTCTACAGTACAGAAGCAAGCGTCCAGATAAGTCAGTATTTCGTTCGTTGTTCGTTAGATGGCGAGTCAACTAAAAACCTAAGAAAGGTTTTGCCAACGAAATCCATATATACTATACAACTTAACTTTTAACAACAAATTATAAGATAAAGAAAACTCAAGGAGAGTCTTCTACCATCCTTAACGAAAATTACATCTTTTCTTACAGCATTATTAAATAATAATTAAATAATTTGCAGAACGCATTACTGCAATACTGTAGTATTGCCAACTGTTCTGCCAAAATGCACAGTCGCCACAAACGCACAAAAGTGACGTTGAAATGGTTTTATTTGAATTTTAATTAAGCTTAGTGCTACTAAGTATTTGTTAAAATTCTCAATAGATGGCGCATTGACGTGGAACCTGTTTTAATTCCGGTGCACAACAAACTTTATCCATTTTTAGCAAAATTTAGATTAACTTCAAAGAATAGACCACTAACTTAATGGTCTATTCTTTAAAGTTAATCTATGCAATTTTGCTAAAAATGGGAAAAGTTTGTTGTGCACCGGGATTAAAACAGTTATTTGGCCGCTTTCCGGGATAGAGATGTATCACCTCCTTCTTCCTACCTGGTCTAAACCTTATTACAGGATAAAAATATCTACTATGCTCCACACTTCAAAGTCCGACCACGTGACTACATTTGAGTGTAAAGGGTACACGCCCATCGATGCGCAGATTCCAGCTCTTAAAATCGTCATTTGCATTGAGTTTACCTTAGGATAAAGAACGCTCCGAACAGTGGATTAAAATGAAAGTAAATCAAGTATAAAAAATTTAAAAACACGGGTAGGGCCGTGTTGTGCAGCTTCTCGCTGCATACAAAAAATGACATTAGCTATCACCTCTCTAGACCTGACAAAACTTTACACTTTAATTTTTATTTAAAATTACCAATAAAAGCGGCTACTCACTACTAGGCTCTTTAAAAATAATTGTCAATTTACCATGACTTGTTAATACTTATATCAATAAAAACGTATTTTTATTTACATTAATTAAACCTATTTTTATTTACATTAATGTTACCTCTTTTAAACATACCTTAACTTTATAAGAAATTCTTGTTAACCTGAATACATATAGTTCTATTCTAATTGTATAAATACCTAAATCTAAAATTTACTATTTTTTACTCTTAAATAACTTTAATAATGTTGTTATTAGTCCTCTGTGCGGCCGAGATCGGCCGTATCATGCATCTCTTTTCTTCCGAATGCGTTCTCTCTTTAAAGTTTTGCGCACACTGCAAGTTTTTAAAGTCTCTAGCTAGATTTGCCGAGCTGTAATGTCACAAAGGTTTCTTTTAAACCACCCTGTATTAGTTTTATTATGGGAGACCTCGTAATGTTCCCCGATTTAACCAAAAGTTTATGTACAACTAATTTAGATGTCATAAGATAAAAAAAACTTATTTTAAACTTTTTTAAGTATAAAAAATACTATTTTTAACTCGTTATATTTGTTGTTTAAATGTTTGAGATTATTAAAATGTGAAAAAGGGAAAGAAAACACATTTTTATAAATAAATACCCAAAATTTATTAATTTCTTAACAAAGATTTGAATCTTTAAAGTTTTTATGTTTGTTACAAACTGTTATGTTGTTTCTCTAACAACGGCGGAGTTGTTAAAAGCTTAATAATATGAAAACTGCTTGCTAGGAAAATTTGTTGTTCTTTTATAATGTAAATGTCCTCCTGTACCATGTATATAAAGATTTCCCTTAATTAAATATTAAAAAAAATGTATTGAAAGAAGAATAATGGTAATAAGAAAAAATTGAACCTACACCTCGTCAAAGTTTTTTGTTTTGAGTGCGTTCCACCAACTTCAAATACCGACAGACAGCTGTTTTGACCTATATTGGGTCTCATCAGTGTCGGGCAACTTGGTGTACCTTAATATTTAGCCCGGTTGGGCTAATTCTAGATTCCTTTAGGCCATATTAGTATCTGTGATACAGTTGCTGTGTGCAGTCCCGGTTGCATTGTAAGTACCGATTGCGGCAAAGGCCACGTCGTTTGACGGTTTGGATCACCTGATGTTTTTACATCTCGCCTCTGTTGGCTTACCAACCGAGCATATAAGCTCAGGGAGTCCTTTGTTTTGAGTGTGTCCCTTTGAAGTTGGTGGAACGCACTCAAAACAAAAAACTTTGGCGAGGTGTAGGTTCAATTTTTTCTAATGAATATTACCAGTAATGGGTCAAGAAAGTTTCTTAAAGAAACTAAGAAAATTAAATGTTTATAATAATGGTAATGTTTTAACCTCTTTTAGACCATGAGGTTTATGAAGATAATATGAATAAATATAGCAAATACCTGTTTTTTATATTCGGTTTATTACCATCAAATAAACTGCGCACCACTCAATTTGTCGCGACCAAAAAGTTCGTCCTTTTTCAAAACGACATAACTTTTTTGTTTATTAAACGATTTTATATTGGTTTGTAATGTCTACTAGCCCCATTCTCTGGCAATTCATGCTATAGATATGAAGCTCACGGTTCTTCAAGTAAAATTTAAGTTTCAGATAAAACCAAAATCACCAAGAATCAAAATTCGAAAACAATTCCCGGCTGTTAAATGTCTTAATAAAATTCTATTGCTGGCGTGTTTCTTGCATATTTATGATTAAAATGCCATCTGGGGATTCATTTTTTGGGCAAAATTACTAAAAAATTTTTAAGTGGTTAGGATAATGTTACATAAGTTACATTTACATTGCGCACTGGTGATAACTTATCACTGATAAGTACCTACCTAATTGGTAATAAAGTTAAATAAAAAAATGTTTGTTCATTTTAGAAAATTGTATGCAAAAAAATGTAACAAACAATAACAAAAATAACTTTCAATATTTCGTTGGCCCTCCTCTAACCCGTCATAATTCGTTAACCCTCCTGGGCCCATCCTTCCTGAATAGCATTTACCAATTTATCCATATTTTCCATGCGTCCTTCCCTCTTTTTCATCTTAAGTTTCATCCTGCTCCACACATGCTCAATTTAATTCATATCCGGAGACAAAGGTGGCCAATTTATTCTCTCAATATGGTGGTCCCTTAAATACTCATTTACGATATTGGCGCGGTGCGGACGGGCATTGTCGTCCACCAACACCAATTATTGGCAACATTTTGAGCATAAGGGACCACGATATCACTAACAACCAAATCTTTATATCTCTCAGCATTCACTCTTTCCATTCCACCCCAAACAGTCACTTCTCCACCTCATAAAGCGTTTTAAATGTTTTTCAAGAACTAATTTTCATTTGATCCTCGATTTGATTATCCAGCGACATGTTAATATCGTACTAAAGATGCAAAACACAGTAAAAAAATATTAAAAAAAATCGTATTTTATTGAGACATTTAACAGCCGGGAATTGTTTTCGAATCTTGGTAATTTTGGTTTTATCTGAAACTTAAATTTGATAACTGAATCACAATCAGGAGGTCAAAATTATGAATAAAACATGTCACGAACGTAAATATCGGTTTAGGTTTAGTTTTCTCAAATTTTCACCAAAATGTTATTTTAAAAAAGTGGTCTTTGCTTAGGCCCTCTGAAAATAGTGGAAGTTTGTTACTTGTCTCTTATTTAAGGAACATTATTTCACCATCTTATCTTCTTGTTCCTAAAAAGACTGAGGGTATTGCCTACAAAAAAGCCTTAAATGTACTCTTTTGAAAAAAAATCATATTTTCGTTGTTAACATTCCAATTCGAAACATTTGAAAAACGCTACAAGGTATGACATAATACTTCATTATCTTAAAGTAAATCAAGGAAAAAATTATTTTGCTACAAACGGGGCTTGGATGAAGTTATTAAAATTTTTCACCGTTTAACATATCACCCTGAAGGAAATTTATTTGAAGAACCGTGAGCTTCATATCTATAGCATGAATTGCCAAAGGATGAGGCTAGCAGACAACACTGACCAAAATAAAATAGTTCAAGAAACAAAAAAGTTATGTCGTTTTGAAAAAGAACGAACTTTTTGGTCGCGACACATTGAGTGGTGCGCAGTTTATTTAAGTTGGAATTTAGAAAAATGGGTGTATTTGCTTAATAAACTGTTTATTTTTCTTTTACATAAATGCGGTCCTGGTTTACCCCAAAATCATATAAGGAAACCGTTTCAGAAAGAGCTGGTGGTGTTCGTGAACACGGCCGATTACCCCGATCTGATGTCGGGCAGTCGTCATCTTTTGCACAGCGAGCTCGTTCGCAGCTTTATTTCGTCGGTGGAGACGCTGCAATATTTGGGAAACTGCGAGCAGTTCGAGATCGAGGCGGCGTCGCCTGCTTACACCCCGACCACAGACCAGATGCCTTGGAGGCCCTGGCATCACGTCTACTCTAGCTGCAAAGCGGGAAAGAATCAGCTGCACAACCCGCAGCCAAACCAGATGGGTGGGTAATGTATATGAGATAAATCGATGCAAGCAATTCAAAAGCAACTCTCTAAAATTGAATTAGTCAAAAATGACTATTAGGGTGTCAAATTTTTTTTTTTAACTAAAAAACAGGCTAAAAACTTTCAGGAAAATGAAAAAAGAAGCCTTAAAAATTTGAGCTCTTAATATTAACATTACATGGTGCCTGTTCCGAACTTTCCATTTTCCATTTAAATAACATGGAAAAAAATTCTTTTTTCTTATTTTTGTAGCTTGACATTTGAGCATTGTAAAAACGAACTGAAAAATTATTTTGGTAGGAAATTGAACGCTCTACAAAAAGTTTCAATATATTTTTTCATAGAGTGAGCCGTTCTGAAGGTATTCAAACTTAAAGTTGCCTTTAACATTTCGAATCGCGGCACGTTAGCGTGCCTCTAGTAACTGTGTAATCCGAACGGTAATATACCAACTGAGCCGATATAATCTTTTATCAGAGTTATCGAGTTTAAAATAAAAAATAATATATATATAAAATAATAAATATATACAAATATATATACAGGGTGTTTCTTTTAACTTGAGACAGCTCAATATCTCGAGAAATACGCATTTCACGGAAAAATGTCTTAAATAAAAGGTTAATGTGACTAAAGGGGACATTATTTGGTGCTACCGCTAGCCACCCCCTACCCCTCCTTAAGGGAGAAACGGGGGGTAACTTTGGAAAGTCAAATGGAATGACCCGATTTTTTTCACAGAGTTTGGTAGTACATAAAAAAATAAATAACTTTTATTTAAAACTTTTTTCAATTTATCAACAGATGGCGCTGTAATTCAAAATTTAAGAAAAATGAGTTTCCTTGTAAAATGTATTAATTGAAACGTTTGAAAAACAAAAATTAACATTAACAACAATAGTCGGCTATGAAAACAATTTATAACAAATGTTCGAAATGTCGTCATTCCATTTCAACACATTTTTGAATGCGGGTATTCTGGCACACAACGCGCCAACATATCGGGCGGTATCGCCGCACAGGCGTTCCTGATCCGCTCCACCATGTCCTCCCAAGTTTTAGGATTGCAGCGTAAACTTTTTCTTTCAAGTAACCCCACTGGAAGAAGTCTGGTGGCGTAAGATCAGGTGATCGAGCAGGCCAAATTACTGGACCACGTCTACCGATCCACCGCGGTGCACCGGCCATTGAACACCCGATCCAACACCTCTCGAGCAATTGTCGAATAATGTGCAGGACAACCATCTTGCTGGTACCACATGTTTTGGAGCCGTGCTAGTGGTACAATGTAACATCCTCCAAAAGGTCCGTCAGATCGTTTTCTAGAAAATTCCGGTACTTTTCGCCGTTTAATGCACCGTCAATAAAGAAGGGTCCGATTAATCGTTCGCTTAAGGTACCGCACCAAACGTTTACCGACCAGGGACGCTGGTGCTCCACTTGGTGTCGAAATGAAAGGACGACATTTCGAACATTTGTTATAAATTGTTTTCAGAGCAGACTATTGTTGATTTAATGTTAATTTTTGTTTTTCAAACGTTTCAAATAATACATTTTACAAGGAAATCCCTTTTAATTACAGCGCCATCTGTTGATAAATTGAAAAAAACTTTCAAATCAAAATTATTCATTTTTTTATGTACTACCAAACTCTGTGAAAAAAATCGGGTCATTCCATTTGACTTTCCAAAGTTACCCCCCGTTTCATCCTTAAGGAGGGGTAGGGGGTGTCTAGCGGTAGCACCAAATAATGTCCCCTTTGGTCACATTAACCTTTTATTTAAGAAATTTTTCCGTGAAATGCGTATTTCTCGAGATATTGAGCTGTCTCAAGTTAAAAGAAACACCCTGTATATACAAATTCATTGTTTTATTTAATCTATAATTGAACAAATTTATTGAACTCAAATACCTTTTTTTATAGTAAATAAAATAAAAAGGAAAAAAAATTGAGTTGTAAGTGTTATTTTCTTTCTATACGAAAATAATTATTTTTTCTTTAAATAATTTTTAAGACATAAAAAAGTCGTCAGTTTGAAAGTTTGAATAACTTCAGAACTGCTCACTCTATGAAAAAATAAATTGAAACTTTTTTGTAGAGCGTTCAATTTCCTACCAAAATAATTTTTCGGTTCGTTTTTACAATGCTCAAATGTCAAGCTAAAAAATAAGAAAAAAGAAATTTTTTTTCCTCGTTATTTAAATGGAAAATGGAAAGTTTGGAACAGGCACCACTTAATGTTAATATTAAGAGCTCAAATTTTTAGAGGCTTCTTTTGTCACCTTCCTGAAAGTTTTTAGCCTGTTTTTTAGTTGAAAAAAAAAGTTGCTCAAAAATGACACACCCTAATGACTATAGATATAGATATGACTATTGTTGTTTTCTTTTACGTATATAATCCAAGGATTCGCTACACATGTGTAGTGGTCCAAAAGCCCAAAAAATGGTCAAAATATGAAGGTTTAGTTCCATGTTTACCAAAACAGGGACTTAAGAGTTTTTAGGGTCACTGATTACGAATTTGATATTCTTTTTTCAAAAACAAAATGGCGGATCCAATATGGCGGACATTTTTTTAACAAATGTTCTGATATCGCCTTAATTTGGCAACATGTGGTTTTTGAGGTCACTAATTGCGATATTTATATTAATTTTTCGAAAAACAAAATGGCGGATCCAAAATGGAGGACTTTTTCAAAAAAATATTCTGATATCGCTCAAATTTATCAACCTGTGGTTTTTGAGTTAGCTGATAACAAATTTAATATCCATTAAAAAAATGGTGTATCAAATATGGCGGACAATTTTCCAAAAAATAAAAATGATATTACTTAAATTTGACAGTATGTGGTGTTTAGGTCGCTGATAATGAATTTGATTTAAATTTTTTCAAAAACAATATAATTTTTCGAAAATTAAAATAGCGAACATTTTACTAAAAAATGTTCTGATATCGTAAATTTAGCAACCTATGGTTTTTGAGGTAGCTGATAAAAAAATTGATTTCCCTTATTCCAAAAACATATGGCCGACATTAAAAAAATAGGAATTTTTTTGCTTACACTTATACAAAAACATATTCAGTACATAGTAACTGTGTTACTATGCTAAGCTATAGCTTCGTTTAAGATACATTTTTGAATTTACAAATATAAACACTTAATGCGTTAGAAACAAACGCCCTGTACATGGATTTAGAACTTTTTCAAGAGAACGGGTATAAAGGGCACGGGCGCCTAACTATTGTAGGCTAAACTATTATAATGGTAGCCACTTTTTATTAAATCAGATTTCTCAAACATTTTCCGGTTTTCCAGTGATTAATTTTTTTTTTTTAATATATTGTTTATTGCATTAAAAACAATAAATTGATTAAACAACATAAATTATTTAGAAAGATTTTAAATGTATAGAAAGATTAAAAGAAAAAAATCTAAATACTTTTTATTTATATTATTATTATTTATATATATATATATATATATATATATATATATTATATATATTATATATAGATATTAAACCTAAGAGACACCCTGTATAATTTAATAACATTTTTATCAAAATATTTATTATAAAATAAATAATACTAAAAAAAGGCTACCACTTCCAAGAACCACTGATAATTTTCCGAAGTATTTATTTTTTATATTTTAATAGGGCTGTAACTTATTTAAATCGTTTGGAAAACATTTTTTTTTAATTAATTAAATTTTATAGCAATTTCATTAATTATTCCCTGATAAAATAAATTCCATAATATTTATCGGTTTTCCAGAAAGTAGCCACCCTTTGTTATGTACCAAAAGAAAACCACGCGCGGCTCTACAAAATGTCATGCTACAGCCAAAGTCGCAGCAAGTCGCAAGAAATTTTTGATGATTTATATTTGTTAAATCAATATTTTAACTTAAAATTTTACAACAGCCTGGGATCTCGTGGGATGATAACTATTTCAATGCTTTTTATAGAACGAATCGATTATTGTTCATATTATACAGTTGCTTATTGAATGACATTTTTATATCTTGTAAAATAGTACCGAAGCTACCTAATTTTCCCTGTAGTTTTAATACGTAGAATAGGTCTCCTTATCATAATACATACACAAAACATCACAATTTTTCATTCAATTTTTCGGATTTTAGCCAGCTTTTTTCACATGCCATGGTTAACCATGGGATACCATGGTATCCCCAACATGAATTCGAAAATACCGTCAAAAATTATGAAAGTATAGCAGTTTTTGAGATATAGTCAATTCCATATTATATGGAAAATTGACTATATCTCAAAAACTGTTCTACTTTTATAACTTTTGACGATATTTTCGGATTTAGGGGACAATTTTACATGGAAATTGACTTCTAAATGTTCGGAATATAAATTGCTATTGACGAAAATTATTAGTGGCTGCTTTTTCGCTATGATAGTCATTTTTGACTAATTCATTTTTAGAGAGAATATTTCTGTATAAATTGTTTTTTATTATCAACACAATGTGATGCTACTGGCATTTTCGGCAATTTTTGTATAGCTATAGCGTCCGTAATAATCAAAAGTTGTGAGTAAAAACTACTGTAATTATTATGCTTACAAGCTTAAGCTTAATTATTACAAGCACAACAAACATGTTTGCAATAGTAACTATTGCGGTAGTATTTAATTTAATAACGATAGCTTTTACTCGCAATTTTTTATTATTACGGACGTTACAAAAATTGCCGAGTAACATGTAATGGCTGTGGGGACTTTGTTAACTTTATAATTGTATTGACTTTTTATTCTTACAGTCAAAAAAGTTTCAGACAAAAATTTAAATTATTTATGCTAGGCTCATCGTACTTTTTGTCATTAAATATAAACAACAAGGCTACAACTTATTTTGAAACTTTTTCAATAGATCTAAAAATAAATAAATCTAAAAATCAAATAAAAAAAATTACCTTCATGAATTAAAAATTAACAAATATAATTGTGCCTTGAAGATAACATTTTGTATGTCAATTGGCCAACAAGTGTCTTTTAATACTTCGCTCAATTGTAGCGAATTAATTCGCTACGCATCGGCCTTTTAACCTTAGCTCTGCACAAAAAGACTCACTTCTATACCTAATGACATACATAACTATTAAACACTAAACTAAACTAAACTGCGCACCACTCAATGTGTCGCGACCAAAAAGTTCGTTCTTTTTCAAAACGATATAACTTTTTTGTTTTTGAACGATTTTATTTTGGTCTGTGATGTCTCCTAGCCCCTTCCTCTGGCAATTCATGATATAGATATGAAGCTCAAGGTTCTTCAAGTAAATTTCCTACAGGGTGATATTTTAAACAGTGAAAATTTTCAATAACTTCATCCAAGCCCCGTTTGTAAAAAAATAATTTTTATCTCGTTTTTACTTTGAAATAATGAAGTATTATGTCTTACCTTGAAACGTTTTTAAAATTTTTCGAATTGGAATCGTAGCAACGAAAATATGATTTTTTTTTCTAAAAGAGTACATTTATGTAGGCAATTTAACAGCCGGGAATTGTTTTCGAATTTTGATTCTTAGTGATTTTGGTTTTATCTGAAACTTAAATTTGACAACTGAATCACAAGCAGGAGGTCAAAATTATAAAGAAAACATGTCACGAACGTAAATAGCGGTTCAGGATTGGTTTTCGTAAATTTTCACCAAAATATTATTTTAAAAAAGTTGTCTTTGCTTAGGCCCCTCTGAAAATAATGGAAGTTTGTTGCTTGTCGCTTTTTCAGAATTAATCAAGGAACAATCTTTCACCATCTTATCTCCTTGTTCTTAAAAAGACTAAGTGTATTGCCTACCAAAAAGTCTTAAATGTACTCTTTTAAAAAAAATCATATTTTCTTTGCTAAGATTCCAAAACGAAAAAATTGAAAATGTTTTCAAGGTAAGACATAATACTTCATTATTTCAAAGTAAAAACGAGAAAAAAAATATTTTTTTACAAACGGGGCTTGGATGAAGTTATTCAAATTTTTGACCGTTTTACATATCACCCTGTACGAAATTTATTTGAAGAACCGTGAGCTTCATATCTATAGCATGAATAGCCAGAGGATGGGGCTAGCAGAAATCACAGACCAAAATAAAATCGTTCAAAAAACAAAAAAGTTATGTCGTTTTGAAAAAGGACGAACTTTTTGGTCGCGACACATTGAGTGGTGCGCAGTTTATTTAGGTTTATATTAAATTGTATTATGTTATTTCTGTAAAATGTTTGTTTGCATTTTTTGTGGTGAGCCCTACTACAAGGTATTTCCATTGTAACAGGTGATAATACAGTGTTTGTTCAGATATATCAAAATACGTTAATATATAAAAATGGTATAAAAAATTAAATATTTAACTCAAACAAAATGTCAATACAATTTTCTATAGAAAACCTTTTATAACGTCACAAATATTGTGTTATTTTCTTAAATTTTCTTAAAAATGTAACGGGTGCGACATTTGAAATTTTTTTGAGTCATAAAACTTTTCCGTGTTTATTCTTAAAGTTAGCTTTTTAGCATTACAATACATCGCAATTAAACATTTGACTTCAGTTTGTTTAAATAACATATCTGTTTTTTGTCAAGGTGTGGTAATGTTCCTCCGAAATACCCTATAACGAAATACTCATTATAATGTACGTGATAGAATTTAATCCATTTTTCTTTTTGTTAAATTGAAATAAATATTAAAATAATAGATTTTCAGAAAATTAGATTTTATTTTTATATTAAATTACTTAGATACTTGAGAATTCCAAAGGAGAACAACCCATACTACTTTAAAATAAGTGCGCAGTATGAAACTTTAAACCATTTTCTCTCTGCATGTACAATCCTGTTAAAAATTTAGCGTAGCGATAAAATGTTTAAGCTAGTCTTGAACAACATTATAGTTTATATAATAGGCTAGCATAAAACGGATTAATAATATGCATAAATCACCAAAATTGAGTCATAAATCTATGGAGTGTCAGGTTAAGCTGGCAGCCAATTTTAAGGTCTCTACATTGGAATTACTATTAACGCACTGAGGCTAACTAGATGCCTACAGCAAACATGATTTTTATATTTAATTGAAGTATACGGTTTTTAATTGGATTTTTATTTATTCAGGCAAAAATCATATTTCAATACAGTATCTTTTTTCGTACGTCAATTAAAAAAGTCATCTTGCACGTTAATGGTAATAAATGGACAGTCTGGTCTATACCGCATTATATGCAAATGATTTTGATGGTTTTGGCATATTCTACTGAAAACTGGCTGATGCCCTATATTTCCGCTATTTTTACAGTAGGTAAATTTTTAGTTGTTTTGAGCACCTACATTCATAAAGGCAGATAAAAAGTATTTTGGCATGCAAAAATAATCCCAAAGCAACTAGAAAACTAGGATTTTAAGGTAGAAATACCAATCTCTAAAAATAAATTAGTCAACAATGACTAATTGGCATAGCGAAAAAGCAGCCACTAGTAATTCTCCTCAATAGCAATTTGTATCCCGAATATTTAGTAATCAATTTCAAAAAAGTAGAACAGTTTTTGAGATAAATTTTCCATTTAATATGGAATTGACTATATCTCAGAAACTGCTTTACTTTCTCTCTACACATAAAAAAATCTAACATAGTACCAAGAACAGCGCTGTCATTGAATGCATTAAAATTGAAGCAATCTAAATTGTTATTTGCTCAATTAATTACTATTAAACCAAAATAATATTATTTATTTATTTATTTATTTATATAATATTATGGAAACATTTGGCATAAATGTCAGAGAATTTATTGCGTTAAATGTATACATAGTTTACATACTTATTAGTAACGTTATTAAATAAATCAAATTAGTATTTAATGCAATAACATTCTAACAAATAATTATTATTTAAATATCAATATAAATATCAATAGATTTAGGAGCGAACTACCTATTGGTATTATAGGAACTGTTATTCAGGAATACGGATTACAAGATCCCATTGGTTTAATGGCTCACCCATTCATGCTATGCTAGCGTTTTTTCTGTGTAAAAATGAATTAGTCAAAAATGACTTGTACCATAGTGAACCAAGGAATACCATGCTATCCCAACATTTAACAGCCAATTTTTATGTAAAATTATCCCCTGAATCCGAAAAGTTAAAAAAGTAGAACAGTTTTTGAAATATAGTCAATTTTCCATTTAATATGGAATTGACTATATCTCAAAAACTGCTTCACTTTTATAATTTTTGAAGGTATTTTCGAATTCAGGGCACAATTTTACATAAGAATTGGCTGTTTAATTTTGGGATACCATGGTTAACCATTAGGGTGATTCATTTACGCAAAGTTTTTGTTTTTTTTGGTGCTCAAGCAAAATATTAATCTGCATATAGAAAAAAAAATTCTCAACAAGTTTGAGCTCTTAATATCAATTTTAAGTACTATTTAAATTTAAAGTTTTACCGTTTAAAATGCATGTAAAAAATATATTTTTTTTTTCAAATTTCTAATGCTTACCCACCTTTTACAATTTTACAAATCGGTTTGATGGACCATGTGGGGAATTTCACGCTCTTCAAAATTGCTTTAAAGTTTTTTTGTGTAACTCGCATTGGTTCCTCTGTAGGAATCGTCAAAGTACAGTTTTTGAAAAATATCGTTTTTTTTTTAATTTTTTCTAACAAACCGCCAAAAGTAGGGAGAAAAAATGGCTGACTCATAAAAAAAGTTATCCAACCAATATTTAATGAATTTATAGCCATTTTTATAGCTGAAAACGTAAGAAATTGATAATTACCAACTCATAATGTTATTTAGATTGATTTTTTCTATTTATTATCATTATATTTCCCTACACTAAAAACTTTTTTAAAATTATTGATTTGTCACTTATAATGAATATGAAAACAACATATAAATTCATAAATAAACAATAAGAATAAAGTTGTAACGAGGATTTTGCAATTTTTAAACATTTATGTCATATAGCAAAAAAATGTAAATGAAGATTATTTAATTTTTTGAAGCGAAATTTGGAATATGTTACATAATAACATAATTTTCTGTATATTCCGATTAAAGTTTTGTTGTTTTTTTATGAATTTATGTGTTTTCATATTCATTATGAGTGAGAAATCATAATAATTTTAAAAAAGTTCTACACTAAAGTGTAGGGAAATATAATGATAATAAATAGAAAAAATCAATCTAAATAACATTATGGGTTGGTATTTATCAATTTCTTACGTTTTCAGTTATAAAAATGGCAGTAAATTCATTAAATATTGGTTGGATAACTTTTTTTTTATGAATCAGCCCTTTTTTCTCACTACTTTTGGCGATTTGCTCGAAAAAATAAAAAAAACTATTTTTTTTCAAAAACTGTCCTTTGACGACTCCTACTGGTGAACCAATGCGAGTTACAAAAAAAAAACTCAAAAGCAATTTTAAAGGGCGTGAAATTCCCCATAAGGTGTATTAAACCGATTTGCAATATTGTCAAAGGTGGGTAAGCATTAGAAATTTGAAAAAAATATATATATTTTTTACATGCATTTTAAACGGTAAAACTTTAAATTTAAATAGTAAGTACTTAAAATTAATATTAAGAGCTCAAACTTGGTGAGAATGTTTTTTTCTATATGCAGATTAATATTTTGCTTGAGCACCGAAAAAAAAACAAAAACTTGGCGGAAATGAATCGCCCTATTAACCATGTTAAAAGTGAAAAAGCAGCCACTAAAATAACTATTAAATTAATCATTTTTGACTAATTAATTTTTAAAGAGTTTATAATTTTTAGATTCAGTGGACAATTTAAGAGAAGAATTGGGATACCATGGGATCTCATGGTAAACCATAGTATAAGTGAAAAACTAATAAGTCATTTTTGACTAATTTATTTTTGGAGAACAGGACATTTTGGTTTGAAAACAGCACGCAGTATAAGTAGTTAATAGTACGCAATGAAAACAGGTTTAATGAAATTCAGAGCTTCAGTACTGGGAAAAAATGTTGAGGTTAACAAATCGAATTTACCCCTGGATAAGATACTTAGTTTCCCCCAAAAAATTGTTTCTGAATCCGACCCTGAATAAACTCAACTAATAGCAATAACAATTATTTATAAAAAAATTAAAAAAAAAATTCCAGGTAATAGTATCTAGGTAATAGGTCAAACAACCAGTTCTGTACCCCAGAGCCAAAATGCTAGACAAATCTTCTTGCTCTAGCAACCACCCACGGAATAACACTCTAGCGGGATAATCTTTCGGCTGCAGGTGCTGCACTCGCGTAAAGTAAAAAGGTTGTTGCCAATCGTCCTTCATAA
The DNA here is from genome assembly GCA_921294245.1 of Brassicogethes aeneus. Lineage (NCBI taxonomy): Eukaryota > Metazoa > Arthropoda > Insecta > Coleoptera > Nitidulidae > Brassicogethes > Brassicogethes aeneus. The sequence continues at coordinate 55,637,570 of OV121134.1, forward strand.
CCTGCTGAACTGTAGAATGGGAAACATCCAGTTCGCGTGCAACTTCTTTTATGCTCTTTCTACTATTTGCATTAAAGACATTTAAAATAGCTTCTTTTTTTTCCGCCGTTCTAATACGTTTAGGAGCAAGGATCACTTTACAGTCCAGAGGACGATTGGAAAGCGCTGGGAATAATCCCAATAAATAATCATCATTTCGACATAATCAGCGGAGAAAAACATTATAACTTAAAATGATATATAATGAGAGGAACAAAAATTGACAGCAGTGTTAAAATTAAGTATTCTAGAAATTTAAAAAATTCCCTATGGCCAGCTGTTGGGATTGGCTATCGTTTTTTTTATAATAATAATAATAATCGTTTATTAAACCAACGGAGAAACGTCCATACAAGGGATATAAATAATTATAACCAAATAAATGCAGTGTAAAAAAGTAGGGTACTTTTAAGGTAAGGCTCTTATTCTTCCAATATATTGATTTAAAGGTAAATTAAAAATATCACAATTCTCTTCAATCAGACACATTGAATTTATAGGAGAATTCTTTCGTTCATTGGTATTTGCAGCTTTTACATAGAAAGCTTGGTGATATTTAGAATTTAGTCTTGGAATATGAAATTTTATTTTTAAGAGAATATCGGGGTCAAAAATTATACCGTGGACTATTTTATATAGATAAATCAAGCGATCATTTCTTCTACGTATCTTCAAACTTTCCATGTCAAAGAACAATAAATTTTATTAACATTACTACATTAAATATTATCTCGCTTATGCTTTGCGTTAGACAATTTTAATTTTCAAATAAGTGTTCTGCATTACTTTTGGCACGTTTCCTTTTTTTCTGTGGCGTGAGTTCTGGAACAAACTGTGTAAGAAAATAAAAAGAGGGAATAATAATAATCCAGAACACTCCAGGACATTCCACAAGGCGGAACTTTTTCTGTGAAAATAGGACGGTTGGCAACCCCACATTTTGACCAAGGTTTTCCTACATCCCTGGCTTTAAACCTTTATATTAATTTAATAGTTTTATTAATGACACATTTCTTAAAATTTTCAACTTCCATACGGAGAAAAAAACAGTAAGTACTAGTAACACTAATGCGCATAACAGTAATCTCCTTATTTTAAATTCAAAATAATAATTAATGTGCAGAATAATAATCACTACAATTTCACAAAACTTATTATTGCTGTTATGAAAGTCACCCGTGATGTTTTATAGAACATTGTACAATTTTAAATGGTACACTGCCGCTTTACGTAAACTTGAGATATTTGTAGTTACATTCAGGTTACGAGAGAATATCGGCTAACAATGTATTGCCTTATTGACCATAGATAAGCCTAATGTGTTTAACCAACCATATTAGAAACATAACATTGTCAAATAATTATACAAGCAGTCAATTAAATTGGCATGTAAATTCATTCGAGTTTGTGTTTTAATTAAGGTAAATAAGGTTATCTAATAATACTGGACGTGGGAGAGATTACAATTGGTGGGTAAATATTGAAAACTGAAACTACTGAAATTATATTAAACTCTATCCTACGCCCTTTAGTTAAATTATTAAATTAATTCTCACCATGCAATTAAATAAAAAAAAAAAAATTACACTAGTTTACAGCCATTTTGCCCACCATGTCTCACTATGATTTTCTTGTGTACTTTGGCTGACTAAACTCGAAAATCACACTTAGACATGAATTTTCAATTGTTTTTTTTTTAATTTTCTGAGGTGTTTGACGTTTTATTGTATACTTCGAGTTGTAATTGATCAATTTGACCAAAATCCAATTAAATTAAAAGCAATTAAGCCCTCTACAACTTTCTCTTGTATAGTTTTGGTATCGGCCCAGTAGTTCGATCCTAGCGATTTTATAAAGTTGAAAAAGTCCTTTTTTTTACAAAAATCGAGGTCAAATATTTACATATCTTTCTGAGAAAGATATAAATCGAAAAGATAAATCCAGTTTAATTTGTTATACTTGATACTTAAAGGAAAAAAATAAGCTGCTGATGATAAAAATCCATGGATAAATGGCGAAGTTATGAATTTTTCAGTGGAAGATAAAAATTCAGCTTTCCGTGAATGTTTACGTTTTTTCTTCATTTTATTGAATTACCTATATAAACTTTAATATTGACCATTGATTTTTATATTAAACATTAAATATTGAAATTAAATTCTATATTGAACATTGAAGATATTGAAAGTTTTATTTTGTTGTAATAAGCATAGGATTAAAAAATTCTGGCTCCTTCTTTGTTTTTTGTTGCTTTCGTATTTCGTTTCTCGTATTAGGGGCCCATCATGGCTGCATCCCAGAAGCCGTGATACCGCCGCTCAATAGCCTTTATTTTCTGGTAAAAACGTTCTCCGTGCTCATCACTTACGTCGCCCAGATTGTCCGGATTATTTACGCACTTGAACTCTGCATCTTTTACTCATTTTACACTTTTTATTAACTAAATAAACAATGATAAAAATACATTGTTGAAATGTCAAAAAAACAGTAAAATGTCACTATGCCAACACGAGAAACAAAAGGATTCACGTTTGCAAAGTCATGTCAAATTTAAATTTTCGGTGAAAAAAGTACGTAAAAAACTCTAATCATGCACTTTAATTAGGTTTTTATTAAAGAATAAACATATTACAAAATAAAAGAAAAAAAAAGTAAAAATCATCAAAAAGCTGAATTTTGGTATTCCACTAAAAAATTGATAACTTTGCCATTTATCCATGGATTTTTATCAACATAATCTTGTTTTTTTGTAAAAATTTAGTTTTCTGTATCTAATTTAAACCTTTCCCCAGGACTATATGTAAATTTTCGACCTCAATTTTTGCCATGCAAACGATTTTTTTTAGTTATCAAAATCGCTAGCATAAAAATACTTTTCCCATATCAAAAGTACGTTTTTAGAGGGCTCAAATACCTTTAATTTAAGGGCCAAATCGATCAATAAGATTTCAAACTATACTACAGAACGTCAAGACACCTCCAAAAATAAAAAAAAAACAATTAAAAATTCATATCTCAAAAACGCTTCCATAAAAAAAATGGAGTGTGATTTTCGTGTTATGTGGGTCAAAATACATGGGAAAATTATAATGGGATATGGTGGGCAGAACTTCTTTTCCATTTTGTAAACTAGTGTTATTTGGTATAAATATACTTTGTTTATTTAGGAAAATATATTGTAAGACTATTTTGGATGGGCACCTGGAGAAAAATATACGTGGATGATAAAATCCCAGTGGACAAATCGGGAAAAATTCTTCTACCATCTTTTGTTTTACCGAAACTTGAACCCCCTCCACCGCCCAAACCAGAACCACCTAAAGGAAAAGGCAAAGACAAAAAAGGGAAAGGAAAAGACAGTAAAAAAAACAGTGGAAGATAAAAATTCAGCTTTCCGTGAATGTTTACGTTTTTTCTTCATTTTATTGAATTACCTATATAAACTTTAATATTGACCATTGATTTTTATATTAAACATTAAATATTGAAATTAAATTCTATATTGAACATTGAAGATATTGAAAGTTTTATTTTGTTGTAATAAGCATAGGATTAAAAAATTCTGGCTCCTTCTTTGTTTTTTGTTGCTTTCGTATTTCGTTTCTCGTATTAGGGGCCCATCATGGCTGCATCCCAGAAGCCGTGATACCGCCGCTCAATAGCCTTTATTTTCTGGTAAAAACGTTCTCCGTGCTCATCACTTACGTCGCCCAGATTGTCCGGATTATTTACGCACTTGAACTCTGCATCTTTTACTCATTTTACACTTTTTATTAACTAAATAAACAATGATAAAAATACATTGTTGAAATGTCAAAAAAACAGTAAAATGTCACTATGCCAACACGAGAAACAAAAGGATTCACGTTTGCAAAGTCATGTCAAATTTAAATTTTCGGTGAAAAAAGTACGTAAAAAACTCTAATCATGCACTTTAATTAGGTTTTTATTAAAGAATAAACATATTACAAAATAAAAGAAAAAAAAAGTAAAAATCATCAAAAAGCTGAATTTTGGTATTCCACTAAAAAATTGATAACTTTGCCATTTATCCATGGATTTTTATCAACATAATCTTGTTTTTTTGTAAAAATTTAGTTTTCTGTATCTAATTTAAACCTTTCCCCAGGACTATATGTAAATTTTCGACCTCAATTTTTGCCATGCAAACGATTTTTTTTAGTTATCAAAATCGCTAGCATAAAAATACTTTTCCCATATCAAAAGTACGTTTTTAGAGGGCTCAAATACCTTTAATTTAAGGGCCAAATCGATCAATAAGATTTCAAACTATACTACAGAACGTCAAGACACCTCCAAAAATAAAAAAAAAAACAATTAAAAATTCATATCTCAAAAACGCTTCCATAAAAAAAATGGAGTGTGATTTTCGTGTTATGTGGGTCAAAATACATGGGAAAATTATAATGGGATATGGTGGGCAGAACTTCTTTTCCATTTTGTAAACTAGTGTTATTTGGTATAAATATACTTTGTTTATTTAGGAAAATATATTGTAAGACTATTTTGGATGGGCACCTGGAGAAAAATATACGTGGATGATAAAATCCCAGTGGACAAATCGGGAAAAATTCTTCTACCATCTTTTGTTTTACCGAAACTTGAACCCCCTCCACCGCCCAAACCAGAACCACCTAAAGGAAAAGGCAAAGACAAAAAAGGGAAAGGAAAAGACAGTAAAAAAAACAGCAAGAAAGACAAGAAGAGCAGCAAAAAAAGTAGCAAGAAGAGCAAGAGCAAAAAAAGCAAAAGCAAAAAAGGCAGCAAAAAATCAAAGAAATCTGGAAAGACAATCGAAATCGCGGTTAAAGGTCCCGACACTATAGAATTGTGGCCGTATTTGCTGTCAAAGGCAATTTTTAAAGTCGCCAGCTTAACATGGTTTGACGATAAGGAGATTGTTGATTTTGATGTTGTGCAATGCTTTACGGGATGGATTCCTCAGAAAGTCCCAACAAAAGGTAAAGTTACTTTTAAGGTGTAAGGTACGCACTGCCAACAAATTTTGATAAATACTTGTGATAACTTATTTTCTGAAAGGGAACTCTGAAAAAAGGGACATCCTACAAATCCTTAAAACCATACTCAAAATCTCCATACTGTGGCCACATCCCACATATAAAATAAATAAATAAATAAATTTAATAAATGAAATAAAACATCATACGCGAGCTTTGCTCTCGGTGATGCTCCTCAATAATTGAAATTTAAAAAAGCCACTTTCTGTTGTATACCAATTGTTTTCGCATTGTTTTTTTCATTGTGTTTATAGTGTTATAATATGCATATTATGCCACTTTTTTCTTTTTATAAAGCTAAACCACACAAATTGATGTGAGCTTAACCTTAAAATTTGATATAAACTAAATTTTATTAAGTTGACAATTAGTATCATCGGTGGACTTAATTTAATATAATTATGGTATGTATATATATATATATATATATATATATATATATATGATATATCATATATTTAAAATCCCCCACTTATGAACTGACTATACGCATAAGGTAAAAATGACACGGCAAATCGACCAATTTCCTCTCAAAAAAGAAAACAACATCTACTTATACAAAATAATATTTTGAAAATATAGCGAATAAGCATATGTGTGGAAATATGTGCGGCATAAACAGTGGTGGCGCCATCTCTGTGTTTATTATCTAACAACTTTTAGACCAATCCAACCTCAGTTTCTTTCAATTAAATTATTTTCCTATGGAATATTTCAGAAACGTACACAAAGTATAGTCTGAAACACATTTGGAATTGCATATTCCTCTCTCGGCTTTGGCTCGTGTGACAAACTTTTTTAATGCAGAATTCCAGAATTTTAAAACTTAAAATTCAACATTTTTATATTGCAATCCCTGTTATAGTTACGAAAAATGTACATCTTATATATATATATCTAGTATACTACACAGAAACTTTGATTTTTTATTAATAGTTTTCATTGCATTAATAATAACTAAGTATAACTGTATTGTTCAAGTAAAAATAATGAGTCACATTAAGTTTTAAAAATGTATGACATACATAGGCTGGAAATAAAATCTATCCAAAAGTGGCTCACACCATAAACCAATTTGCCTCGTCTGAATCTCAATAGTCATAATTTAATTTTAACTATAATCTGTAACCCATGTCAAAGCGGATTTCTTACCGTGACAGGGTTAAATGCGCACCCTTTGTTCAGTGTCCGGACCTGATTTCGTTAACGACTTATGTTATCAGGATTAAGTTCGTACGAAATTTGGCAAATATGCACGGCGTATGGCGATCACTTTGCGTGGCCGGGAGATAAGAAAGGACCTGCCAAAAAAGGGGGTAAAGGTAAAAAAGGCAAAAAAGGAAAAAAGGATAAGAAGGGCAAAAAATCTAGTAAAAAATCCAGTAAATCTTCAAAGAAAAGTAAAAAATCCGATAAATCTTCAAAGAAGAGCAAGAAAAGTAAAAAAAGTAAGAAATCAGGAGCTCAAGACGAGGAAGAAGACGATGGTGTAGTCTGGAACCATGTGGTTGCATGTTGCAATGATTTGAGGTAAAATATAATAAATTTTTTCTTTAAATTTGCTAATATATTTTACTTTATTTAATTCCTTAAGCATAAATATTAATAATATAATATCTAGACAAAATTGGACATTTTTATCTAAACCCAACTACTCTTTATGATTAAACTCCAAAAATATGTTAATATTATGTAAAACAAATCTGACAACTTTTACTAATACGTGCCACCGGGCAATTTGAAATGTAAAATATATTGTTTTTTAATATTTTTGTTTAGATTTTTTAAGTATATTTTTGGTGAACAAAATCAAAAATGACTAAAATAAGGAAAACCTAGAATATTAAATGAGGAGGTCGATTCCAAAACTCGGCTTATCCACTTTTTAATAACAATGAGTTGGTGGTGTCTGTATATTTACATGTATCCCCCTATAGCCTGAAAAGTTCATAATATTTTAAAAATCACCTTATTCCATTTAAAATTCATTTACAAATTTACTGTCCTTCCAAAACTTGTCTTATCTATCACGAAGAACGTAGGTAATTTTAAATTATTTTAAATTTACTTATGCCTATACAAGGTGTCCCTAAACTTATTGGCATAAATTTAGGAAAAGATTGATCAAGTCAAAATAAGACGAAAACCTAAATAAATATTTTTCCTAATTCTTATGTTTCCAAAATACAGGGTGATAAAGTGATACCCATCATATCAGTTTTTTTTTAATATAACTTCTACTATGGTAGCCTTGGAAAGGTGATATTTTGCGAATAGTCACTTACTACCAAAACACATATTCACACATAATTGCAATTGTTTGAGTAAACACAGTGTCGTAGAAACGGGGGTTGCTTTAAGCTTATTGTCCCATACAAACTTTAAGGTTAGGTTTTTATAACATTTGATGCAATTTTTCGATTACACAGTTCGGCTCCCATTAAAAAGGTGTACCTCTCAAACTTCGATAAAATAAACCGTTTCCGAGATATTCGAAATTACAATAATTGTTATATCGCATTATTTAAAAGGATTAAAAGGTATATAATAACAAATTTTATTTTTTAATTGAAAAAACTAAAAAGGGCATTCCATGAGCCGCGGGACTTTTTGCCCTGACCGTCAAATTAAAAAAAATTGTAGTTTTTTCAACTAAAAAAATTGTTACCTTTTAGTCCTTTAATGCGATATAACAATTATTGAAATCTCGAATATATCTGGGAAACGGTTTATTTTATCGAAGTTTGAGAGCTACACTTTTTTAATAGTAGCCGAACTGAGTAGTCGAAAAATTGCATCAAATGGTATAAAAACCTAACCTCAAAGTTTGTATGGGACAATAACATTAAGCAACCCCTGTTTCTACGACACTGCGTTCACTCGAACAATTGAAATTATGAGTGAATATGTGTTTTGGTACACTGTTTAAAATATCTGTGGTGTAAAGAGTAATCCTAAAATGGTGTCAAAATTCAACACCAAGTGGTGTTAATATAACACCATGAATTATGGTTGAAAATGAACACCAAAACGGTGTTTATCTAAAAATATTTGAGAAGTGCACCTACACAGAAAAAAAGGAATAGTTCATTTAACTATATTAATTTAGTTGACCCATAATTTTTTTTTTGTGGATCACGTGATGTTCTTAAATCTCGCCTCTGTTGACTTACATGAAGAATATATAAGCTCAGGTAGTCCTTTGCTTTGGTGTGACACTACAAGTTGTTCGATACTAGAACTAAAAACATTATCTCTAGCAAGTTGAAGGTTCCATTTTTTTAATAATGCCACTGGTAATATACTAGTAATGCGTCAAGGAACTTCCTGTTTCCTTTTTTTCCTTTTTTCTGTGTAGTACTGTGTGAAAGTTAAATTAACACTATTTTAGTATTTGAATTTACACCGGACCAACGAACCCTATTTAACACCATTTTGGTTTGTATCGATATAGACCATATATGGTGTTAATTTGGTGTTAAAATGGTCATGAAATTTTGAACAGTGTAGTAAGTGACTGTTCACAAAATATCACCTTTCCAAGTCTACCATAGAATAGAATAGAATAGATTTATTGATGCTTGAAATTATACAATTTTTGCACCGGTCATAAAAATACAGATACATAGATATACAGAACTTAAAAATAAAATTGTACATAAACAAAAGTAAAACATTAAAGATAGTTAACACGTAGATACAGTTATACATTATAAAGTTTAAAATAAATAATTACATAGCAGGGTTTAGGAATTCCTTATACGAATAAAAAACTTGATTTATCAGGTACGTTTTCAAAGCTGTATTAAATTTATTTCCCTCCAAGATTTTAATATGATTGGGAAGTTTATTAAAAAATAAGGGGGCATAATAAGATGATGCATTCCAAGATTTAGACAGCCTACAATATTCCACTCTGAGGTCCCGGTTGTTTCGAGTATTGTATCCATGTACGACGTACAATGTACGTCGTACATGGACGTACATTGTACGTTGACTCCAGACGCATAGCGTGATAAGTTTTTTTTTTCGTATATGTACCTTGACGGCACAGTCATAATTTTTGGGTCACTAATGTGTTTCTTGGCATCTTCTCTATACCCTATTTTTGCAATTACCCTTATTGCTCTTCTTTGTAGAGAGAAGATTCGTTCTGCGTGGGCAGAGTGACCCCATACGAGTATACCATACATGCAAACTGTCTGGAACAACGCGTGAAAAGTTGTTAGAATAACACTCTTTTCAACCGAACCTGTCAGTGTTTTTATTAAGTAGATTGTTTTTGTTAGTTTATTTGCTGTCTGATTCACATGATGATCAAACTTAAGTGTTGGGTCCAAGAAAATGCCCAAGAATTTAACATATTCAGGACTGCTTACTTCTGTCTCCGGTTTTCTCAGGAAAAATATCATTTTCACCGTCTTTGGCCTATTAAGACTTAGACGTTGTGTTAAAAACCAGTCCTCAGCACTGGAGATCGAGGCATCCATGCTACTTTTCAATTCGAAAAATTCCCTATTGCAATTGGTAAAGTTAGCATCATCAGCATACAACACCAACCCACCATGCGACATGGAAGACTCTTTGTCGTTGACATAAACTAAGAATAGCAGAGGCCCCAGAATTGACCCTTGAGGGACCCCATGATCAATGTTCATTTCCTCGGAACACTTTCCACGGTAACAGGTTACCTGCTGTCTGTCTTTTAGGTAACTGGACAACAGCTTCTATTCTATTCTATTCTATACCATAGTGGAAGTTATATAAAAAAAACTGATATGATAAGTAACACTTTATCACCCTGTATCTTTTAAACATACCTAATTAGGAAAAATATTTATTTAGATTTTCGTCTTATTTTGACTTGCTTAATCTGCTCCTAAATGTATGCCACTAAGTTTAGGGACACCTTGTATATTTCGTTTAAAGTATTCGGTTGGCCTAATATGCATTAGTACTCATGTGTTAGGTTTTTTACATTTTGCTCAAAAGCAACTAATATGGATAAGCCAAGTTTTGGAATGCATCTCCTTAAATATTAAAAAAGAAACAATTTTAATAATTATAAACTATTTTTAAAAAATTTCTCTTTAGAGCTTATGAAAGAGATGCTATAACTGACATATCCCCTTGCTGGAGTCATCAATTTTTAATAGATCAAACAAGAGATATTCCTATAATAAAACCAGAACCTTGGCCAGGTAAATTATGATTATAATTATATTTAAAGGATTAAAATAAATTGTTTACTTTCACCTTTAAAACATACATGTTTCCATGACACTAAAGCCCGCTGCACAATAGCCCGGTAACGGGAACGGGAACGGGAATCTGAACAGTAAAGCTGGGAGAGACTAAGAAACCACTGTTGATAGATAGTGTTTGCTAAGTCTCTCCCACCTTTACCGTTTAGGTTCCCGTTCCCGTTCTCGTTACCGGGCTGTTGTTCAGCGGGCTTAAGTGACCTTTTAAATACACATTGACAAGTTGTGGCTTTATAGAATTTTAGTCACGGGCTAAAGTTAGTTGACAATTGTCAAGTGTCATACAATCATTAAAATAAAGTGTCCTTGTAAAATAATACTAAATGTAATTTTTATATCTCAATGCAAAACTACAAAAGTATTAAATACATAGTTTCTCAAGGCAAACTAGATTTAACTTAATTTCGGGTGGAGACTCCACCGTGGAGTGCCCATTAAACATTTTATTTACTTTCACTATAAAAGACTGCTTTTATATCTGATTAAACGGTCCATTTTCATGGGATACATTCTATTTACACATACAAATTTGACATTTTCACCGGCGTGCCGGTTAATACAAATTCCCAAGTTGGTTACTTTATTGTTTTATAAATGTCGCTCTATACAAATATTTAATTTAAATAATTTTTAGATAATATTAAGTATTTGTCGTAAAAAAAGTATAGTATGCAATTCGTTTATAAACTTTTCTAGACACTCATTTAATTAAGAACTAGCTCGGAAGCTCTCTCGAGCCTAAATTAAATTATTGTCTAATATGACGTTTGTCAAACTTGATACATAATATACTATTATATTAACACATGTCATGCATATGATTTAAAAAACATCATTTTTGAATTTGATAAGTGCCGGGTTGATATGGTATGACGTCGCTAACCTTAATATTTTTTATTCGTCAAACCCTCTCAATTGATACCCATTTATTCACACGTAACGCGTAACCAAAAATTTTTCCGTTCCATGCCCAAAAAAGTTTCATTTAAATAATAGGGTTTAAAAATGATTATAAGAGGTAAATGTGCCCAATAAGGTGACAAATGCTGCATTTAGGGAATCAACGGGATGAATTTGTTTAACAAATGGATTTATTAAAAATATTTTTTGTAGCGGAGCCTTAACTTGAGTTAATCTTGTATACTGGCTTGGATGTATGGATGGATTGGGTTGGTAGATTTCATTGTCTCTATTTACTACCTCCTTAAAGTACTTTTTCCTAATTATTTAATCGGTTGTTCCAATCCATTCTTCTTCTAAATTTGACTTTCTAAACTCGAGAAGAGCAGGGCAATCAAGTACCTAGGCATAACAATCGCATAGGTCTTGTTAAAATTCTCGTATACATTTTTGGGAATTGAATTTAAATAAAAAATTGTATTTTTTAAAATCCTACCAGACAACCGTATAAAGTTTTCTTAAACTAATTTAAAATTAAAGAAGTTATACACCATTTTATAAAACCCACTATTTTATAATTTTTAAATAATATTTTAAACAATTTCCTTTATTTCCATCTAAAAATATACCCACTGGCTTTTTTGGCTTCTAAATTTTTTCAGCCCGGTACTCAGTCAAATTCAAAAATGATGTATTTTTAATCACCCTAATATACAGGGTGAAGAAATTCACCCATCAAACAATTCCAATTCATTATTTAGTTACATTAAAGACCAACTTTTCTATTATATATATTTTCTATCCTATATCATTTAGCAAAAAATATATTGAGTAAAAAAGCATAGAGTAATAATTTGTACATTAAATATTATATTATATAGAGTGATTAATTTGGTTTGAGTTTCTAAACACCTTGTGCGTTACATATACATATTTACTAAAGTGTTATTTCAGAACTGGCTTTTTGGAAAACCTTCCGGTGGTGTGATTGGGCAGTCCAACAGGGAATACTACCCGAAAAAGTCGATATGAACAATATTAAATGCCTTAAAATCTACAGCGCGTTTCGAAAACACTCGTTTAAAGACCCACCAAGCCAATACTCCTTGGAAATAATGAAAAACGTTGAAACATTCGAGAAGGCTGTCGAAGCCATGGTGGAAGCGTCAGACGCCAAAAAAGGTAAAAAAGGCAAAAACAAAAAGAAAAAACAAAAAAAAGAGAAAAAATCAAAGGTACCTGTAGAAATAACCGATCCATCCCTGTGGATTGACTATCGTCAAATTGCTGAAGAGATCATTTATATTATTATATATTTTAAACCGTCGAGGTATGAAATAAAGTATACTATAAGCGATTTAAATCAACCAGGAAATAAGCCTGGATCACCGGTTAAAGGTAAAGGAAAAGGAAAAGGAAAAGCTGCACCAACATGGCAGTCTATTACCTACGTTGGCAATGCCATAGAGGTTGGTAGTGAATCATTGTATGGTTTTATGGATAGTATTGACTCTAAATTTTTGGTTTTTAATTTATCGCAACTTGCCAATGTACCAATATTAAACAAGGTCGTGATAGAAGAAGTTGAATCAGTCCCTGACATAGATCTGAATGATGATTCTTGCTACAAGCTAATAATGCAAATGAAAACATTTCTACCAAACAGAAAAGTTAAATGCAAGACCCTGGCAAAATTTCCCGACAAAGTAGACTCACCACTATCGTACTTGGCAGTGCAGAAATACACTTGGTATGATAATAAAAGTGAAGATATTCTACTTAAAATACGAACCATCGGTACCAAAACAGCTATTCTGGAATTACCTGCAGGCAGACACTTATTCAAACTGTGGATAAAATCAGAAACGCCGTACATTTGCAGCATTCTAACCGATTCTTCAATCACCATAGGCAACAGCGAGCAAATAATGATGGCAATGACATCTGAATCGCAAAGACTGCAGCAATTTTGCATCGATATAGCAAGTAATTACGGAAAGACAGTACAAGAGTTTGGTCGGCCAGAATTCAGCGAACAATTAAGAATATTCCACTCAATATATAAAACCCACGATCTAACTAAACCTGAATGCATAAAAATGCACGATTATATGTTTGATAAACTCATAGAAACAGTGCAAAAATACATGGATAAATCTCAGCACAAAAACGTGATAAGAGCCTTGCACATATTCTTTAAAAGAATATATTTTGATCCAAGTTACAGAATTTGTAATTCATTGCAGTACCTTAAAGAGGAAGATGTAGAATTGTACAAATTAATGGAAAGATCTACTATTAAAATACAAGCTCTATTCAAAGGTATATACGTAAGGTCAATATTAAATAGACATAAACCTGAACATAAGGAACACATCCCTATATTCGAGTTATGTAAAAAAGTATACACATCAGTATTTTCAAGTAAAAATCGCCTCAATACTTTACCTTACATGTTAAGAACAGTATTTTTCGACCCAATAATGCACGACATAGCAATAAAATACGATTTTTACAATGATCTTCTATCAGTCATTAACATTCAAGACTTTAAGGGCAGCATTATCCTCCAGGAAAATAGTTGGGCAGTTGTATGCCGTTACATTTTTTTTATCAACAATCCTGATCCTATTATAGTGAAAATTAAGTTCTACTTCCAAATAGGAAAATATATGATAAGAGTGTTCAATAACGACACCAAAGAAGAGGTCGGTAGATTCAACTGTAACGTAAGCGTAAATAGTTACGAAAGTAACGTCAACGGTTACACAATTTTGTGTTACGGTTACGCTAAGGACGCGAATAAATATTTTTGGCGGCTCATGCTGGCCACGTGTAAAACACAAAAAGAAAACGACATAATAGTTACATCGGGTGATATACATACCACTAGGATTGTGGATAACTACATACCGAATTATAATGACAGGATTTTAAGGTATTTTATAATAATCAAAGAACCGACCTTAATAACTTTGAGATTAATTACTTCGAATGAAGATGTGCAAATGAAGTTATTATTGTTTACCTCTACTTACGAGTTGATACAGGAGATTAGAGGTGTAGGAAAGATTATTATGCCTGCTGTTTTGCTGCAGATGAATACAAAAGTTGACATTGTTCCTCAACCTTCTTCACAGAGTAGTTTAAAAAGAGATAGCAAAACTAGTAGAGGATCTAAAGGGTCTAAAAGCTCTGTTACTGGTTCCGCAAAAAAATCTTCTGATAAACTTAGCCGTCAAAGTAGCAAAATCTCATCTAGTTCTCGTCGTGTTAGTAAAACACAGCCAATTTCTATTGAAAGTGTTGAAATTGAGACAAAGTATGTTGTTGAAGCATACATTTTGAAGCAATCCTGGCCCTTAAGTAGGCCTGAATGGGTGAACGTTGAAGAATGTAAACAGAAAAAATTATACTGGCCCATATTTTCGCAATCAAGTTCACAAGGAAGCTTACCAACGTAAGATAGATCATTTATTTAAAATTTTTGTTGATTTCTTTTAATTTATATAGAAAACGAAAAAGTTCAAAAACGACGAATGACAAAACTGTTATGGGGAAACCCTTTTGGGTGATGCAGTTTATTCATAGTGTAGCTGAAAATATCCGTATAGATAGAGATGAGTCTTTTGATATAATGGTAAGAAATATAAAGAGAACATGGTGGGAGCCAGATCCAAATAGATATACAACGTCAAAAACATTGAGGTAAAATTTAAAAATTAATTTTTTTGTCTATAACATAACATATTTATAAAGAAAAGTCAATAAGTCCTTAGAAGTCCTAGTAAAAAACTTTTATTTTTATCATTGAAAATATAAAAATTTGTTTCTTTAAATTGATTGTGAAAAAGACACGCGATGAATATGACAGCAGTGTAATAACAGACTGCATTTATCAGAAATATACTTGTTTCGCTAATATTAGCGCCATCAATATACATTTGTAAGGATATATTGACCCACTCTCGTAATGAACATGGGACTATATACCGTATAAAGGTGGTCAGTAAAATGGCCCACCTTTGGTATACCACGTTGTAGGAGGGGTTATTTTGTATACAAAATTTGTTTGACCAATAGTTTTCGGGTTATAGTACTATAGTAACCACTACAATATTCCACTGTAGCGGGATAGCTTATCCTTCGGCTGCAGGTGCTGCACTCGCATTAAATGAACGTCCTTCATAATCCTCTGAACTGTGAACAGGAAATTCGCGTGCCACTTCCCTTATGCTTTTCCTACTATTTGCATCCGCTGTTCTAATACTTTAAGGTCTGTCATCGCAATTTAAAAAAAAATTCCTCAGCAAGTTGCTGTCGAAGAGCTCACAAACTATTGAGTTTAACAAAATTGACTCAGAAATATTTTTTATAAATTAAATGCTCTACAAAAAAGGTTAAAATGAAATTTTCCGTCAGATAAACCGTTTCCTTAAAATCATGCCTTAAAAATTGGTATATACATTTTGATCTTTTAACTTTGGAATTTTGTAATTCATATGCGAAATCAAATGCTTTACAAAAAAAGCCTCCTAACATTTTTGGCTAAATTCACTTAATCAAAAGTTATTCAAGGTTAAAGTTGAAGTCAAAACGAAATTATTATTTTTTCCTCTGCAGATTTTTTTATGGGTGATAATTTGATTTTTTCTTCTTAGAGCGAAAAAACTCTATTGTGTTATTTTTTTTTAATTTTCAGTAATTTTATCAGTAACATAAAGATTATCATCGATAAAAGAATTCAAGTTTTTAACTGACCCAAAAAAAAATCTAGAGCGGAAAAAACACGAATTTCGTTTTGACTTCAAATTTAACCTTGAATAACTTTTGATGAAGTGAATTTAGCAAAAATTTTTGGAGACTTTTAATGTAGAGCATTTGATTTTCCATATCTATCGGTTTTTTTTCCGGGTACTGATTTTTACATGAATTCCAAAATTCCAAAGTTAAAATATCAAATTGTAAAGCTATACCAATTTTTAAGGCATTATTGTACGAAAAGGTTTATCTGACGGGAAATTCCAATCAAACCTTTTTTGTAGAACATTCAAGTTTCTTCAAAAAAATTTTTTAAGTCAATTTTGTTAAACTCAATGGTTTGGGATATCTGAGACAAAAACTCGCTCAGGAAAAAAAAATCTAAAATTGCGATGATAGATTTTTTTTTGTCACCCCAAACAATATTTTCGATATACTTATATATATGGCCCAGTCTACTGTATATACACTCATTATACTATACTTACTGTATTGTATGTTCACGGATGGGGTTACAAACAGAAAAAACAAATATTTTAGATGTCTCAGAAAATTTTATTCTTGATAAATGTTTTTGCTTGATTTCAAACCCCCAAAATATGCGTTAAATCATTTTACTGTTTATGGTTAAAAAGTTTCTTAAACTTTTGGACAAAAGTTTTTTGATAAAAATCATTTTCTTTAATTTTTTATTTTCTTTTCAACAAATCAATATTATTATCACGGTAGGTAAAATCTCACCATGGATGTCAATAATATTTACTTATAAAAAGTATTAAAAATGCTTAAAACTGCGATAAAAATTTATTTTTGGAGATAAATTGAAAAGTAAATGCTTCGAACATGTCAATAGAAACGATTTATTTTGAGAATAGAAATGAAGAAAAAATGATTTTTTAACCCCATCTGTAAAAATACTGTATATAAAACAATTAAACACAAGTTTCTAATGACGTTTTAAAAATAAAAAGTTAAATTTTGTTAATAATAATATAGTTTGGGTTTTTTGACAGGAATAACAGGAAATACATCTGTCAACTATATTAACTTTAAGTCGCTGTAGTGCTGAGTACTTTGTTTTTATAACAACCTTTTTTAGATGTTTCTTAAATCGGCAGCGTGACGAGTTTTTAAAACTTAAATCTACTACTTGCTTAATTTTTTTTATACTTAAAATAACCCCCCCTACAATGTGGTCCCTATACAGTTGGTCCGCCATTTTCCCATTTTTCACACTGTATTACAAATATCCGCAAACACAGTATATTTTAGAGCTGAATACATAGAAGACAACATCCTTAAATCAGTAAAAGCTGATAGCAAACAAGACTTGGAAGATGAAAATAGCGAAAGCTTGTTTTCAAATTCAACATACAATTTCGTTAGAAACAGCATAGCTCAGCAATACCAAATTGAAGTAAAAACAACCTTCGCCTCTGTAGTTCCAGTAGCAGGAACCGTCAAAGTCCCAAGTATTCCCAGCATTCAAGGTTGTTCACTAGCAAATCCTCTTTTACTTACAAACCTGATGCCCCAACTGGATCCACAAGAATATATGGATATGCCATTAGATGAAATTGATTTTTTAGATCGAATAGTTTTAACTAGTGAAGATTTACAAGATGAAGAGAATGAAAGGTTATTAAAGATGGAAGAATTCGAGATGAGTCAGGAAATATTTTGTGAACAACTTACCGAATTAGCGGAACAAACATCTGATACATACGAGTTGTTAAATGACTGGTATGATGACGGTATGTAATGATTGTATCCCTGGTCAATAGCTATTTTTCTAGGGTATATAATAATTAAACATGATGACAAAAATTTCAAAAAAAGTTTTTTATAATCAAATACTTTATCATTAGCTATGGATAAAAAGGAGTGTTTTTTAAAACGTCAAGTAACAAAGTAAATTTAATTGCTTATTTGTTTAATTTTTAGTCAGATTATTATATGGTGGTTCACTAATTCGTCACATGACACTTTGTGGGGGTTCTTCACATCCGCCATATTTTGTAACAAGGAAGAGGATCAATTTTGACCATTATTAGCGTCACGAGATTTATAGACGGCCCCTTATTTCAATTAAAATAATCATGTTTTTAACAAAACAAAATTTAGCTCAATTTTACTATTACTCAAAATAAATGTCAAAAAATTCGTATTGTAAAAGAAGTCTAGAGTCAAGTTAGGACTCCTGGAACGCCATAAAATATATTTCGCGATTTTTTTATTTTGATGTTTTCAATAGTTTTTTGCAACGCGATAGTTTACATCCAGAAAATGTAATAAAAAAATTAATAGTTTGTTTATAATTGGTTCAAAACTTATAATTATGAAAACTGAATTTAAATGATTTTTTGCAATCTTGCGCAAGTAAATTATTTTGGATTCAGCCTACCCAAAGTACCACCAAGGTACCACAGAAAAGTTGTTGTATACTCTCTAACAAAAATATTCATTTTGTGGGACAGTTTTAAGATTCCATTTTTTAACAATTATTAAAAGTAAAAAGTGAGGTTTGATCGATCTGATAGAAGTCGAATTTTTTTATTGATTCAAAGTAGTAAATGAATTTTTATGGCCTAGGCGCGATTGGTCCATATCATTTTTATAATCAATTAAATAAACTGACAAGTTAAAAGGTAACAGGAGATTAGTGTCCAATTTTGACTTGTCCTATACATATGTAAATATGCCCTTTGGATCAATAAACTATCTATCTATCTATCTATCAAAATCTTGCACCGTGATTTTTTTACTATGGTTTAAAATTTAACTGGTGATCTAGGGAATTTGACTAAAAAATGGAAAAGATTGGTCCTAATAACTAACTTTACACTTATTTGTGACGCAAATATATTTTGACGTTAAGAGCATAGAAAAAGAATAAGGTTAAGAGTCAGATTCTTTATAATCTGTTGTTCAATTCTTTATCATCTGTGGTTCAATTCTATTTCATGTACGACCGATTCAGTTGATGGTAAGAGAGAATAATATGGATACAGATCCTGAAAAAAGGGGGCGCTCCTCTATTCAGAAAATGAAAAAAATCATTTAATTAATCTTGTGGATACAAGGGTATAATTGAAAACCAAGAGACAGATAGGGCTAAAACAATTAGAGCAGGAAATTAACAATAAAAAGGATGAAAAAAAAGTGAATCTTTCGGATTTAAAAATTTTAGAAGGAAAAGAAAAACTTAATATGTTATAATAATAAACAAGAATTTATTTTATTTTAATTTTAAATAAGTATAAAACATCAAAAATATTATTCACATTAAATTTTATAAATTCGCAAAATAATCTTGTATTAATTGATTTTGAAACATAATGCGATCTTGTGGATGAGTAACAACAGGGTACTCCAGTTCATGGCATTAATATCATCAGGCAATGGCGGCTCTGGTTTATTTATGTCTCTAGCAATATTTTGTAGTACAGCTACAGCTGGAATAATGGACAAAACTGTATCTAGTTTTAATTTTAAGCCATATGCCAACACTAAAAACCTTCTTTTCCAAATTCCAAATACCCTTTCTATTATATTTCTGGTTTTTATAAGTAGAGACTTATTATAGAGTTGCTGACCTCTATACCTATAACTATATTTATTGGATTTGCTAAAGATGTCAATAAATAATATCTTTGAAAAAAAAACCGATGGATTAAAGTAATTTAAACCACCGAAATTGGAGGTTTATTTTAACAGTAGTTTAGAGGTATTTAAACAAGGATTAATTTACGGTGCAAGCCAGTTATGAAAAATAACCCTGTGTTAAAAATAAAACCACTGTTAAACTAACGGTGTCATTAAGAAAAGTGTTGTTTAAAATTATTGCTAACTATAAACTTTATATAGTATAAAGCTAGTGCTTTTTTACGATTTTCTCTCAATAAAGTATTACTTTATACACACATCAACAAAGTCTAGGGACAATCGTGAAAATTTGCAATGAAACAATTATTTTTGTAAAGAAACTCTCACTTTTTTTATGTGATATTCTCACATATATATTTTTTCCATTTTTGAATGAAAAGTCATAAAAATATGCAATGAAATTAAAATAGCTTTATTAAACAATGAAGTGAAAATAACAAAAAAAATCAAACTTTATTATAAAGGCAAAAATAATGTCAATAAGTGGTGTGACCTCCTCTACTATTCACCACAGCTCTGCACCGTCTGTTCATACTCAAAATTAATGCATCAATTGCCTCCTGGTCAATTGCGGCCCATTCCCTTTGTAAACTTAAAATGAGCTCTTGACGATTATTAAAAAAAAGATTTCTACGCATAACCCGCCTTTGTAACATGTCCCACAGATGCTCTATCGGATTTAAGTCCGGGGATTGTGCTGGCCATGGAAGAACGTCGATATTTTCTTCATCCAAGAAATCACTTATTATTCGTGCACTGTGTGGGGTGGCATTGTCGTGCATGAAAATGAATCTTGGACCAACAGCTGCAGCATAGGGAATCACGAAGGGTTGAAGGATAACATCTCGATAAGAAATTGAGTTTAAAAATCCCTGAAGTGGAATGAGATCACTTCTTCCTCCAACGCTGATGCCACCCCACACCATAACAGTTCCACCACGGTAAGTATGGACCTCTTGAGCAGTTTCTAGCCGTGCTGCTGGTCCGGGACATCGCCATACCCTCGTTCTTCTTGAGTCTGGATGCAGGCCAAACCGAGATTCATCACTAAACAAAACTGTGGACCATTGTTCATCAGACCAATTTAAATGCTCCTGGGCCCACAAAAGTCTAGCTACTCGATTTCCAGCGGACAAAGGGGGAACCCTGAGAGGGCGTCTAGCATGAAGATTTCTTTCATGTAATCGTCTTCTGATGGTCTGAGCACTCACAGTCACATTATGTGACAATTGCAACTCAGCAACCAACTCAGATGCAGTTTGAGATCGGTTTCTTCTGGCCTGCAGAACAATAAAGCGGTCTTGATTTGCCGTTGTAAGCCTTCCTCGGCCTGGATGTCTTTCATTCACACTGTTGGTCTCTCGATAGCGTTGACACAATCTGTTTATCACGCTTTGTGATGTTTCTAGCTGAGCGGCAACTGCTTGTTGGGTTGCACCCGCTTCAATCATCCCAATAGCTCTTAACATTTCTTCATTCGTTAAATGTCTTCTCGCCATGGTTTTGCAAACTCAACTGAATATTTTTATCAGCAGAGTGTAAGTTTTCTGGCGTTTTTGTTTGCAGTTTTTATATAGACCACTACCTTCGAATTTAGTATACAACTTTTTTGTTGAATATTTTTTTAACAACACTGAAAATTTTTATTTAAAAATTTTTACTACTACGTAATTGTAGTATAGGTTCAGTAGAAAATAAAAAGGCAAAATGTTTAATATACATTTACGATGCATAAAAAAAACTAAGCATTTATCTAGTAATACTGCAACAAAAATGTAGCCTAAATTAGTATGAAATAATACATGCTTTAGTATTAATGGCGACCTAAAACCCTTAATATATAACAACAGGAAATATGTCAAATATGTAACAGTTGTTATAGTAGGCTTAACTAAAACAGATCCTATTTAAAAGTATTACAAAATGCTGCCAAACTAATACCACATCGTTAATTTATAAACAACTCAGACAGATATTATAAGTAAATCAAGTAACAAGTAACTCTTCCGAATATGAATTCTTTCATCGGCACTAAACATTTATGGTAAGTATTACTACAACGTTCTATTATATCTTACAAATTTAGTTTTTGTTAATACTAAAACAAAGCTTATCTATACTGTTCATCACGCACAATCGTCATTGTTGTTAGTAAGCTTGCATAAAGACGCCTCAATGGACGATTTGCTAATAAATTGGAAGTTACAAGATTTAATTTGTGTTTTTAAGGGTAAGTAAATACTTAATTATTTATGTATTATTAAGAATATATACCTAACATAACTTTAATTTGCTTCATTCTAATATTACGCTTTTTGCTTTTGCTTGTAAAGGGGTACTTACTTCATTCTATTTAATAGTTTGACGGGATAAACATTTTTGCCCTTTACCATAGAAAAACTATTATTTTCTATGCTTTTTTGTTAAAAACCTATTTGGGTATTTCTTCTTACAGCCTGTAAGTTACAGGTATTATTATAATAAGATTCATGTTCAATATTTGTTTTGAAGAGTTTTGACGTTATTTTTTAATATATTAGTAATATCCACAGAACAAGTGTTCTGTGGTAATATCTATACAGTGGGGCTATGAGTTTGAAAACTTATAGCTAACCCTTTTGGGAATGACAAACACTTGTTTAATATTAAGTAAAATTTAACAAATAAGTAAATTATTTATTATATTTTTATTAAATGTTATATTGTTACACATTCTCATATTTAATATATATATTGTATTATTGTTGGTTTAGGTTTTTTTGTTTATCATAAAAGTTAAGGAGAAGATATCATTTATTTTATTCTAAAAATTTTATATATATTTTTTTAATAAAGATTTGTTGAAAAACATGTTCTCTTTTATCCTATAACCTTTACTGCATACTTTTACATAACACCAAAAAATCGATAATCGATAACCTTTTAATCCAGTATTTATTCCCTTTGGATGAAGTGACCAGATTTTGTCTAAAAATAGGGGGACATTTTGTATGAATTTACCTTAATTACAAAATTAACACAATGATACAATGCAAATTGAAAAATTACGTTACCTACTTAATTATTGTTAATGTATCATTTTTGTAATTAAGGTTAATTTACACAAAATGTCCCTCTATTTTTTGACAGAATCTGGTAACTTTACGTTTGGAAGTAGTACTGCTTACCAAATAAGAAAATTATTGGTTAAATACCGTAACATTAGCACATACTGGTTATACAAGTACAAAATATTACCCTGATAAGTTAATAAATAATAAATATTACTCTTTTTAATAGCATTTCGTTGTTATTAAATATATCTTACTTAAAGCATATTTCAAACGACTAAAGAATGTTCAGACTTACTATAATGCAGTAGTAACTATTAAAATTCGGTAATTCTATTTGATACCACAACGTTGTAGTACTGCTTAAGAAGCTATTAATGTTTAATATGTAACACGACATCTCATTTAACATTACTAAGACTTAAAAACATTTTTGTTGTGGTAATAAATACCACAAACATTTGCTGTCACCTATTTCAACCGTAACAATCTATACTTATTTAACAATTTTTCGGTAACGTCTAAGGATACATTTTTTCAGTAAATAATTAAAAAACAAAATATTACTATAACAAATGATTAAAATACATGTGAGAATATCCTACAAAAAAATAAGAGTTTTTTTGATAAAAATAATTGTTTTATAGCAAATTTTCACGATTATCCCTAGACTTTGTTGATGTGTGTAGTTATACTTTACTGAGGAAAAATCTTAAAGAAAAGTACTAGTTTTATATTAGAAAAAATTTTTTACTCAGCAATGACGGGTGTCATTATGTCATATTTTATGGTAAAATACAAGGAGCGACTATTATAATGTGATAAGCTTTTTCATTAAGAATGTTAAAAAAGCACGTGTTGAATGCGTAAGAAAAGTGGAAATTTTCACTCTCTAAAAAACTTGTACGTTCTTTTACTTATAGAACAATTTACTATTTTTTAATAATAATAATATTTTAAATTAATAATAATGTACAATAATATTCACTGGGATGAGGTGTGCGTCTCGAGTCGCCAGACAAGAGACCTAAATCATCCGAATAAATAATGCGCATAATGTCGAGTGTAATATCTATTCCAATAGGTAGATAATTAAATGATTTTTAAAAATAAATAAATAAAATCTGACATTTGTCAAATTGTAAAACTCACTTTTTACTTATTTTAAATATTTTAAATATTATTATAGTCTTCTCCCAATTTTAAATCCGATTGGTTCAAATCACAGTAAATATTGAAACGTGAATAATGAGTTTATTATTCCCGTTGCTAAGCAGCAAGTTCATAATGTTTATCTATGGCACGCCGTTTTACTTTTTAATGTCATGTTTATTAAAGCTAAATATTAATTCAAGTTGCGTTTTTAAAAATTGACTGAACATTTTAAAGTAAAAAATTTATGATGTCTTGGTATATTAAGTACACAACTTTAAGCACAGAATAAGAATTAAAGTAATTTTAATTCTGGAACTGAATGGCGTATTTTCTGACTAAAAAATTCGATGAATTAAAATTTGGATTGAGATAATTTTAATAAGGCGCTACTTGTGAAACACGCAGTCAAATTGAACCAAAATTTTAATTCATCGAATTTCTTAGCCAGTTAATTCAAGGTGCGCGACATTTATTTAAGAAAAAGTAATACTGAAATTATCATTATGTCGGAATTAATTTCTTTTATTACTCGTCGACATAAAAATCAATTAACCTTTTAGAAATTAAAGTGATAAAGTTTCTTATTCGACACACAAATATGTTGCACGAAATATTTGTTTTAATATTTAAATGTTTTTAATATGAGTATGAGTATGAGTATAAGAGACGTATAACCAGCCCCATTTCCTCTTGACTCTCGAACCCCGTACAGGCCTATGTTTACTTACGCCGATTTTTGTTCTTCCCCAGCAACTGCACGGCTTCACCCGTGTTTGCTGGGTGCGAATGTCCATTGCGTTCCGTACTGTCCCCTATTTGGGGCTCGAGAGCGAGAGGCGAATAGTTATAATAGCCATTCCCGGGTTCGCCGAGCCTATGCTATACGCTCGGTGGGGTATGGATGAGGGACGGGAGGGAGTTGGTTTTTGGGGGACAATTACGCCGACTTAAAACTAAGTACGACGCGGAATCCCCCTAGACCAGTCGATTAGTAATACTCCAAACATTTGGGATTACTATTTGGAGTTGGGGAGTTGTCATTTCGCTGCAGGGGTGTAGTTTCCTAGTCAAGGTCTTTGTCTTGTTCGTTATTGTCATTGTCCGTGTTCTGGTCAGATAGTTCCTGCCCTTGGTAAAGTGTGTCAGTTGTTTTTAATATTTTTGTCCCAAGCACATTTTGTGGTAGAGTTCCGTCTTTGTTTATCAAATTCCAAAGCTTGCATTTATTTACTAGTCAAACAAATCACAAGCGCGATTATTCTGTTGTCTAATGTTTACAAATCTCGAGTTTGGCTATTAGGCCCTTTTTTTTAATGTGTTAGAATTATGTGTTCAATGTTAGTTTACTCTGTCAGTCCAGTGTTTATTTCGGTCTCGATTGGGACCGCCTTACGCATTTGCTGTTGACAGACTTATTGCCCCACGCCGCGTGCCCTTCATGGGTTTTAAAGTTATCCCAATAAACACTTTAACGATACCTAACACCATTAACATTGCCCGTGTAAGAATTTTTAACACTTTTTAATACAATTTTGCAATGATAGTAATTAAAAACAAAACAATTGTTTAAAGTTCTTAACATAATCATATTTTAAAGTTATTTTAACATTTTCAAGTAAAATAAATGTTATGTTTAATGAAATGAATACGGGCAATGTTAATGGTGACAAATAACGGAAAATGCTTGCCGTATTTATATTGCAGATTTGTATCAGGTCATGCATACTCTTAAAGTAAAACTTATCAGATTTTTCCCTTTGCGGATGGCCACCTCCCCTCTTCTCCGACCTCCCCCGTCCGTCCAGTGAAAAGCCTCCAATGACAGGTGGCACCCAAGTCATTCATATTACCCAACACTCCACTCCTCAATGACCGTTACACCATTTAGCTTGAACTCCATGAAAATGTTTGTTTCACTTATCAGTTCGCACCCCTTTTTTTTAATTATTGTTGGTTTCATCTTTAAACTTTTACGTTTCAAGAGCTCGCCCGCGTGACGCGACTCGTCTTCTCGAGAGCTGAAGCCGAACTGATAAATGTTTTTAATATTACTTAAAATTTTATTTGACTAAAAAGAATTGAACACAATTTTATTTTTATTATTATTTTTAAAAATTTTAATATTTACTTTTAATACGAATTATTTTGTTGTTTAAAACACTTTGAAACAATTTTTATTCGGGAATAAAGTTGTGGTATAGTTGTTATTAATTATTATGTTATTTAAATCTAGCAATACGAATTTTCATTTAAGCACCTTTCTGCCATATTTATTTTAATCAGATTATTTTTTTAGATAATAAATTCAATGGTACTTGTATGTGACAGAATAATAATTCCTTACTTTTATTTTTTGGAATAAATATTATGTACCTCGAATTTTCTGACTGAAAAAATCGATGAATTAAAATGTTGGTTATCACTCGTAAACAGAATTTTAATTTGGCGCTAGTGCATAGTACGGTTGTGTTACGTACTACTGCCACCAAGCGAAATCACTTAACGTCGAAGGCAACGGTGCATTCAAATTCAGTGCTGCCATTTTATTTAATTACCTGTTTTGCTTTCCTTAATTTCTTATCTAATTTGTTAATTAATTTTTTGAAATAAAAATAAAGAAAATCTTTTTTACTAAAATATTGGTTTTTATCGACTAAAAGATAAAAAACAATACAATATTTTCAATCCACCATTAATTACATTTATTAAGTTTGTGGATTATTTATACTGTACAGGTAGTCGGCTCGGACACGTAACGTAGGACAATTCTGGTAATTATATAAATAATATTATATAGATATTATCTTCTTCTGAGAGAAATCCTATTGCATAGACAACTAACCAAATAATCAACCACAATTAATTTGAGAGTCTGAAATCCATATCTAAATTATTTCGTATAAAGTGAGGTTAGCCAGCAGGGCAGTTTTGTTGAAATGCACCCCTTACATAATTTAATAATCATAATCATGTCGATATACATTATTGATAGCACTGAAAATTTTGGACTGCACTGTTGCCTAATTTATTTTCGAGCTTATGTACTTCGACGTTATGTGGTTTCGCTTGGAGGCAGTAGTACGTAACACAACCGCACTATGCACTAGCGCCAAATTAAAATTCTGTTTACGAGTGTTAAACAACATTTTAATTCATCGAATTTTTCATCGAGAAAATTCGCCTTGCGCTTACAGATTTAAATCGTGTCTAATTTTTATTCCAAAATAAATATTCTACTTTAACTTAATTTTAAATTTATAAATGAAATATTATTATTTACATATAAGCACCTTTTTTAAATAGAAAAAAATATTCATACAACAAAAACTATATATATTTATCCAATAAACCAAAAAATAAATTAGTAGATTTTAATTTATAATTAAACTTAATTTAGTAATTTTTATGAACGTTTATATTTTCTAGGCATATTTTAATTTTGATAATTTATGTTTTGAGTTAATTTTTGTCATTAAAAAGTAAAACGGCGTGCCATAGTTTATCAATATTTACAAAAAAACAATAGATAAAATATATTATATGATCTTTAGATTTTTTGTAAAATTTAATGGCATGATTAATTTTAGAAAGATTTGGTCCACATTTGTATTTAATTAATTAGTTTGATTTAATTTTTATGTTTTAATATAAAAATTTAATAAAAACGTGGAATTTAAACTTCATACTTTCCTAAATTATGACTTAGCCATTTAACATTTCAGCGCCCCATTTTTAAACATTAACTAGGAAGGTGTTTTAATGGTTTTAACTTTTAGACGTTAGAGAAGATTCTAATGATATGATGACTGACGTTTATGAAGACAGGCAGAAGTACATTGACGATATCGTGAAAAGGATCAGATGGGCAAGGGAGCGGGAACAGGAAATGCTCGAGCGAGAAAAATCGAAATCACCGAAGAAAAAGGAAAAGAAAGGCAAGAAGGATAAGAAAAAGAAAAAATAAATACTCGTAGCATATTCTAAACTTTTACTTATTAAAATATTTAATTTTGCACGACTGAATAATTATTAATCTACTAGATCCGATTTCAGCGGGATAGAAAATGTTAATTTAAATAAATTATTTATATGGCGATATGAATATTGCTGTAATAAATTTGTCTTTTAGTTTAACAAGATCATCGTATTTATGTTAATTAATTTATTGCATAATTACCCATTTCCGTGAGAGAAACTAAAAGCCATTTGAATAACTTTAAATTAAAAAATAATTTTAATTGCCTGCTATATTTTTCAGTTTACACATTCCATGATTTTATACCCACCTTTAGTAAAAATCATTATCTAAAAAATTAGAACTACATAAAAGTTCGTTTATGTTTTAAAAAAACCAGTAAAATATTTAAAAAAATAATAATTAAAAATGACAATTCAAATATAAATACTTAATACAAATTTATATTGTAGGCATAAAACCATTATTATGAAAAATTAAAACTACAAATTTTACGATGTTGATGAAAAATACACTTTTATGTTATAATTTAACACGCTATTCGCCATTCGCATTTTCGGTTTTTGCATATTATACATTTTTAATAAATAATTCACAACATGGCACACTAATCTTGAAGGAAAGTATTATCATTAAAAAAATCTCGACAAAAACTGCAAACTTTTTTAATCATTTTTCTGTTTCTCTTTAAATCCGAGAAAACGAAATTTCAGTCAATTTTCAGTTTGTATAATAAATTTTCGTATTAAGAATATAATCTCTTGCTGCTTGCCCGTGCAATAAATCTGTCTACCCAGAATATGAAGTTGTTTGTCTGAAAACACTGTAACACGCGGGTACGTGATCCTAAATGTTATGAATAGGTATTACTAATGATATAAATATATTTTTTCTTCTCCCACCTTTAAAACGCCCATTATTGTTTATGTTTCATAACACTACACTCTAAGAAAATATATTGTAATCCCTAACAATATAGATTTGTTATGCAAAATATGGTTCATTTAATTATAACTTATGGTTGTAATAACAATATACGTAAAATTAGTTTTGTTATATGTACTCTAATCATTTTGTTATAAAAATTTAGTAAAGTTAGATATTTGATTACGCCATCATGTACGGCTAAACTGTTAGTACTACACTAGATGGTTAAAATTATAAGATTATCTGGTTACAGTAACAATATAATGTTGTCACACATTATTAACAATATGTCGTTGTAGTTTTAATATACAGAAAGTTTATACATATCATATGTATAGTATATTTAACCATATAGAGGGTTATAAGGTATTTGCATATGATTATTATAACTAAATAAATTATTGTTTTGTGCAACAACAAAAATATAGTTAAAGTGACAATAAAACTGTTACAATATAAACATGGTTAACATAACAGTAAATATGGCCGTGCCTATACTAATCAGAATATTTAGTAAACGTTACTATATATTTAATTAAGATAACCATTGACCTTTTAAATACACATTGACAAGTTGTGGCTTTATGGCGTTTTAGTCACGGGCTGAAGTTAGCAACAGGTTTTTAGTCACGGACTGAAGTTAGTTTTAAGTTAGTTGACAGTTGTCAAATGTCATACAATCGTTAAAATAAATTGCCTTTCTTGTAAAATAATACTAAATGTGAAAATTATTTTATTATCTCAATACAAAAATACAAAAGTAATAAATTGTTTCTCAACGCCAATATTTGAAAAGTTTATATGAACATTGTACTGACCTTTAAATTTCGCGGGCAGTAAATTATAACTTAAATTCGGGCACGGACTCCACTGTAAAGTGCTCATAAAACATTTTCTTTACTTTCACTGTGAAAAACTGTCCATTGTCAAAGAATACATCGAATCTGTGTTTATAAAATATTAAAATTTGACATTTGACGGTGACACACAGATTCCCCTATTGTTTCATAGATGGCGCTCTATACAAATATTTGATTAAAATCATTTTAAGATAATAATAAGTATTTGTCGTGGAAAAAGTATAATATGCACCTCGTTTAAAAACTTTTCTATACACTCATTAATTTAAGCACGCTCGCTCGTGCCTAAATTAAATTCGTGTATAAAATGGCGTTTATCAAACTTGATACATAATATACAATTTTCTACTCCCACCTTTAAAACTCCCATTATTGTTCATGTTTCCATGACACTAAGTGACCTTTTAAATACGCATTGACAAGTTGTGGCTTTATGGCGCTATAGTCACTGGCTTAAGTTAGCTACAGGTTTTTACACGGACTGAAGTTGGTTTTAAGTTAGTTGACATATGTCAAATGTTGAAAGTACCTTTCTTGTAAAATAATACTAAATGTGAAAATTATTTTAATACAAAACTTTTACATAGTTTAACATTTCCCGTGTATGAATTTTGAATACTATGTGATAATTATTGTGATAAAAAAATCAAAGGATAACATATTTTCTTAACAAAATAATTATTATATTTTATTAGTATTAATAATTTTTAAGTTTAATTAAAATAATAACAGGCAACAGATAACTTCGGACACCCTGTATATAAATATATGCCAAAGTATAAAATAATGGCGAATTCGCCGGGATTAATGTATTATAATAGAATTCACATACCAAGTGACCATGTGATAGAATTTGACTACAGCGCCACCTATCGGATCCTAGCATAGCTATAACCCATTGTCTCATTGTGAAAATATGGCCTTAATCGGTTGTTCAGATTTTACAGGATCAGAACAGAAGATTAGGTGTTCTTTTGGTCGCACCAACGATTATTATCATATAATCATAATAATTATAATTATTATTAATAATAATAATATATTATTAATAATATTATCATAATTATGATGTATTGCAGAGCAACTTTCCTTTATGATAAGGGTAAACTTGGACAAGATCTTTTAGACTACTTTTAAATTTTTTAATAAATTAACTTATTTACATATGATGGATCTTGGCATCATATTTATCTTGTATTTAGGCCAACATTTTATAAACCCTTGCTTTCGGATTCCAATCGGAGATCGTCAAAACGTTTTTCTGGCCAAATTAAATGGACCAATGAGAACATTATTCGCATTTCATAATAAACTAAATTTGTTTCTGGTTAAGGTTGTGTTATTTTAATTAAAAATACCAAATAATGTTTTTATAAGTTGCAAAATTATTTCGACTTTTTAATGCAAATTTTATCGTGTTGCAGTGTTTCTCACCTATTTACTGTAAAAAGAAACCTAATTAACTTAAATAGAGCGTGATGGTGATTTAGCCACTATATTAAAAAATACAGTTATCGCTATTAATATAAAACAACTTTTTTTGCATTATTAAAAAAAGAGCATACTTTAATTAAAGAAAACGTACATAGTAAAAGTACTGGTTAGCGGCATGTTTCTACTTGGTAACACTTTTATCAAGCAAAACTTAAAAATCGTACAGTTTTAAGGTTATAACGTCTATCTGACAGATGTCAGATTATATAGTAGTATAAGAGGAGCGACGTGGATCTATGATAATTCTTTTATATATTAATACTTTTCCATTAAGAATACGAAATAAAGAATTAAAAATACTTTTATTTATATAAAAGACGGTAGTCGATATTCAACATGTATAGCTCATTTGGAAAAGGCCCGTGATCGTCAAAATTGGTTTTTACCCCAGAGGAAAAATGTTTTATTTTCTGATGAAACACAAATGGGCCTCGTTATTGATAATAACCAATTTGAGTATGGAGGAAAAGGGGAGACTAGTAAAGACTCGCTACCAACTTTGAAAAAAAAAGCGTAGGTACAAATAATGAATTAAACACCCTGTATAATATTTTACTATTTTTATTGTCAAAATTAGGGAATTTTAATAGAAAAAAAAGTTTCTCAGCTTTAATTCTATATAAAATGGGTTTATCCTAGGAGTGGGGACTTTTAGTATGTTTAGTAAACATTGTTTACATCCCAACTATTTCAAAATTTCAAAAGCAAAAATTGTGATCCTTCCATTTTCATCTACAACCTTTGTTATTAAAATTATAAATGTTTTAAATTCAAGTTTTTTTGACCCCTTGTTTTTAAAAAGTGAAACCCTACAAAACATGCACCTATTTAAGCATTATAGAAATAGAAATTGTCGAAATAATTTAACATTTTTAATCGTTAAAAAAACCGTATCTCCTACATATTAATGAATATAAGAGCTTTAACATTTTCAAAATTCACTCTTATACATTTTTTTTTACCGTAAATGGCTATAATTTTATAATTTTACAAATGTAAATTAAAAATAAACTTAATTTATCGTTAAGGGCTTTAACATATCCAAAATATACATTTATACATCCAGTGGAAGCAGAATAAAACTAAGATAAGTTTGCATCATTATAAATACAATTTGAGGTAAACAAAATCTGTATACATCGATTTGATTAGGTATGTTAATGTAGAAAATCTTAGGTTGTTGTGGTAAGGATTAATCGTTTCACTTATTGTTTTATACCTATAGATTTACAATTAAATAATATTACCTGCATACTAGCATTATATCGCATTATATGTTAAATATTTAATAAATCTAATTAATAATTTTTGTGAGCTACTAAACATTTACTTTAATTATAACTAATATCAAGCTTAAATAATTTACTTTAGGGGAATTGCACGTTACTCGGTAATTTTTGTCTCGCCTTATAACTTATTAAAATCATAATAAAACAATATTTTTAAATAAATTTTATAACTTGTAGTTTTTATTCACAATTTTTAATTAATTGTGACGGGCGGGACAAAAATTCCCGAGAAACGTGGAATGGCCCTTTATTAAACAATTTAACAAATTTAACAAATTTGTTTATTTAACAAATAAAGTCATATAATGCCTATTTGGTTTAAATATATATGTTTAATTTAAACATAATTTATATATGGCAAAATATTTTGTTGAATTAAAGTAATGGATATGAGTTGTGCTAATAGAAATCTCGGTTTGTTTCGAATAATAATATTCTTAATTTAAATTGCAGTTTTACATGTTTTAATGTGAGTAGTATAGTACGTTAATTATATAGTAGTAAAACGTTAATATTTATGTGGGTTAACAGGGAATAAAGATGCAAAATTTAATTGTAAGTACCTATTAACTATTATTAACTTAAAAATCTTTAGGTAATGTTTCCAAAGATTACAGTAATCAAAATCAATCTAGCAGTATTAGTTAAAATATCGTTAATAATAATGGTAGCATCGTAATCTAATCCTGTAATAGATTTGGCTTAAAAAAATTAAATAATATATTACTATTACAAGTAACTGTAATTTGTATAATGGATATTTCGCTAATGCGAAATAATCGATTTTGCCTATAAAATTTTTACATTTCAGCAATATTATCTGGTTAAAGGGAATAATCGAATATTTTCAGCTATGGATCAACGTAATGTGCAAGGTCAATGATGCAGGGGTTATAATAGTTAACGTTCTCACGACAGAGTTTACCATGCAATAAATAACAATCACTGACAGATAAACATTATCATTTTACTTATGAATTGCACGATATGGTATTGAGTTTCTCATAAAG
The DNA here is from genome assembly GCA_921294245.1 of Brassicogethes aeneus. Classification (NCBI taxonomy): domain Eukaryota; kingdom Metazoa; phylum Arthropoda; class Insecta; order Coleoptera; family Nitidulidae; genus Brassicogethes; species Brassicogethes aeneus. Next base: position 55,671,000 of record OV121134.1, read on the forward strand.
CCGATCGCCTATCAATTTAGAAGCATTTTGACCCAGTTTACAAATCAATTTAAACTTTAGTGTGCATATGCATAACTAATTTCCTCTCAAATAAATTACCCCTGTTAAGAAAATTAATTAAAATTCAGTAACTCAATTCATTAATAAAATGTTTATTTATAAACAAACATATTTAATCAAATTTGTTCTTTAGTGTAATTTTAAAAAAATTATTATTAGTTATTATTATTTTAATTATTTTTGACCAAAAAAGCCTGGATTTTGATTGACTTTACCAAAAAAATTGTAGCGCTTATCTGGTTCATGTTAAAAAAACGATACAGTGCGATTTTGTTGTGAGTCGGAAAATTACGATGAAAAAAAAACTGGCATTAAATTTTGTTGACTAACTTTTATAGCACTTATCTTTTTTTAAATAATCAGCTAATATAGTTTGTGCCGCTTAATTTGGGTCATAAAAACTTTATGATGGATTTTACTTGTAGTATGCAATCTTTATACACTTTGCCTTTTGCTAATAATTTTTCTTTTCGCTGGTCAACTGAATCCTAAATCTTTATGATTTTTGGTATTTTTTAGACGCAATTGACACGCAATTTTGTAAATTATAAAAAAAGATACCAAAGAAAGCTTGATAAATAAAAACATAATATGGACTGTCAGACCATCAAATAAAATTAAAATTAATACATTGTTGGAGCCATTTGCTTGTCAATCCAATTCAAATTGATAATGTAATTCAAAGTTATTGCTTTTGACATTTTAATTAAAGAAAACAGTTATACAAATTTAACTAAGCTCATAATTTATTCAATAATGATAACAAAATAGAAATTCTCAACAAAAACATTTTTCAATCCGTTTCCTAAATTTTTATTTATTTCGGCTCTTGCTTCCCTAATTTTCTGTTTTAAAAGACTTTCATCATCGTGGAGATCATTAACATAAACTTTTTGCTTGAGAATCTCAAGTTGAGATATCCCCATAGAAAAAAACCTAGTGTAATGTCTGGGAAGCGCGAAGGCCATCTAATAGGACCAAACTGTCCAATAAATTTGTAAGAAAAAAACTTATGCAGCCACTCCCTAACTCGAATTGCTTTATGTGCAGGAAAATAAAGGCCCTCCCTGACTTGAAAGTCTATTTTATTTAGAGGAGGTAGAAAGTAATTATCCAACATATGTATGTACGTGTTCTGATTTACAGTTTTGTCGAAAAAATAAGGACCAATAATTTTATTGTGTATTATGTATTATAGCACACCAAACATTTACCTTTCTATATCGCTGGCTATTATAATTGAAATATGGATTTTTTAAATTTTGAGGTGAAAAATTTTCAATTAATGATAGTGATAAATATCGATAATCGTAAAAATTGGGGTATCATTTTTTCGTCTTTAAATGGAGTTTTAGAAAAAAAATAAACAAAAATTATTCGAAGTGATTATCATGTAGTTATTTGCGTTTAAAGCTCAAAATCGAAATTTTTAAAAAGTCCGACCCCTTCGATTTTTTTGAAAAAATTTCCCAAAATTCTACTTCATATTACGCAACTTTTGAGCCAAAGCAGAAGATCTGATCACAATTATTTTAATTTTTTTTAGCCAATAATGAAAATTTATGATTATTTTTTATTTACCTACCTAACTATCCAAAAAACTATTTTTGATCTTAATACTATTATTACATTAAAAACAATTTTATTGAATGAATTTAAAATATTTTATTTAGTAATGTTAATTTACATTTCATCTAAGCCGTTTTTTTAATTTTTTTTTGTACTTGATGACTGCTTTTTATTCTTCTTGATAGTATTGTGAAGTGAAAACTTGTCCGAACTGGAAAATGGCTTCACTTTCACAGCATAATCCAATACAGGCGTAATTCTATGGATTTTATGCGTTGCCGGTATCGGTTTAGCACTTTTAAACCGTAAAGTTTATTTTCAGAGAAATTTTTACTTTTTGTTATTTGTTCTATAGAACAAATAACAAAAAGTAAAAATTTCTCTGAAAATAAACTTTATATATATATGAAACTTGTTAGAATAATGTTTCCTTAATTTTTGGAATAAAATAACATTACTTAAAAAAAATTGATTATTGATAACTCAATAATTACTTGGTATAATTAATTACTTTAATTAAAATGTCCAAAACAATAACTTTGAATGACATTGTTCAAATTTAAAATCTAAATTTCTATTGAAATTATAAACTTTTTGTCATTAAATATTTGTTGTTATTTAAAAAAAAAACAGTTTTATTCTTGACTTGGTTTTCTTATTTTTTAACCAACCTGTTTTTCATTTCGAAATTTTTAAGATGGCTATGGTAATTTACAGAACCAGCAAAACTTTTTATAAAGAATTACTTTTTCTTCTAAAATGCAATATAAGAAAGTTCACAAGTATACACGGTGTGACTGAACGAAGTTTAAGTCACATAAAGATGCCGCCAAAAACTGATTGCAGTTTCTTGTACGGGACCCTTTGGTGACTTAAAAATTATATTTACCAAAATCCTAGCTGCTCCTCTTTTCGAAATTTTTTGAAAATTTTTAATTTTTTTTTATTTTTGTTTATCTTTGACAGAGTACACATTTTTACACCGGTTTTTAAATCTCCAAAGAGTGCCGATCAAAAAACTTTGTAACCTGATAAACGTAGAAATATCTAAAAAAATGGGGATAAATCTTTTTTGCGTGTTATGCCAAAATCATGAAGTTACGCTTTTGCTTTATTAAAAGAAGCGATTTTTGGCTAACCCTGCATATATTAAACAGTATGCACAGTATAAAAAAGTATTCTCCAAATCTCCTTAACAATATACTCCAATATTATAAAAATCGGTGTACAAATGTACGTATACTTTAAGATAAACAAAAATTTAAAAAAAATCATGAATTTTCAAAAAATTTCGAAAAGAGGAGCAGCTAGGATTTTGGTAAATATCATTTTTAAGTCACCAAAGGGTCCCGAACAAGAAACTGCAATCAGTTTTTGGCGGCATTTTTATTTGACTTAAACTTCGTTAGGTTCATCCGGGACACACTGTATTTTAAACATAATATAGTAGTAAAACCTACACAACCAAAGATTAATATCCTTTGCTATATTACATTTATTTATTTATCTAAGTTTTCTTTATAATTTATATAATAGCAATTAAATAAATTTATTCTTTATTTTTAAAAAAGGATTTCTTGAAAATTAAACAGCTTGGCAATTATTTTGAAAAACATTTTATAAGGGAATTATATATATATTTTTTTTTACTACTTTATTAAACACAAAGTAGTACCTATACCAATGGTTATTTATTATAATAAAAGTAGTAGGTAGTATGAAGCAACTGGTTGGATTTAAATTTATTTTATTCTCTTCACTCTGCCATAGCAGTCAGTATACAGAAACATGTTTACAAGTTTTGCTAATGGCGGCCATGATCTAGTATCTTCTAACAGCCTCACGTAAAGATATTTTTGCAGCCACTTGCATAGCAAATTTCTACTGGGAAGTATATATTTCTTGCAAATTTCATCTTAAATCTCTAAAATATACCGTGAATATAACAACTCGGTAAAATTATTACACTTTGCCTTGTACATTTACCTACATGCCATGGTATGCTAGATACTTAATATAATTTAATGTTTAATTATTAATGTATTTGCAAAAATGCGTGGATAAACTAATAAATAATTATGGGTAATTCCAATAATTTAAAAGTTTATTGCAAAATTAATAATAATAAAATTGTAAACTATACAGCAGCAATTTTACATTTAGTTCGTCAAATCCCTGGACTGTTACCATCATGAATAAAATTAACTTAACACAATTTCTTATAAAAACACCAAAATCGATAATAGTTCAGTTCAATAAAATTGACTTTTTGAGGCTGTTGTAAAATTACCTTTTTGTGTTTCTATGGTATATGACAGTAAGTACATGTTTTTGATTATTTTTAAGTAAGTTAGTTTCTATATAATTATAATTAATTATTTCAAAGGGTCTAACATTTGCATTTTTAATAAAAATTCAGGGATGAATTGTGTAAAAATGCAATAAATTTTAAAAACCTTGTGAAAATAATAATTGGTAATATTATTGTTTCTTTTTCAGAAAAATCAGATAAAATTAACTTATTATGACAAATTATCAACCGATCCAAATGCACTGTATGAATTGCGAGACGATAGGCTCTAATTTTGAATTTGAGCGTGATGATAACGATGGCGATTGGAAACCCACTGTCGAAATGTCGCCCTCTGATGACAACGGCGAAGACAATAAAAATGAAGAAAAAGTAGAACAACTTGAAGTTTCTGGTGGTCCCAGCAGAGCACAAATATTATCTTGGAGAAAAGCTGCCTTCAATAGTCAAGATTATCCTTAAGACGCACACATTGATCCAACTGAAGTTTTAACAACATAGTGTTATTTTAAGAACTACTCATTTTTTGAACTTTAAATTTCTGTATTTTTCAAATGTATATATAAATATATATAAAAGTTAAAAACTATTATACTCCTTTTATTATATTTCACTTATTTTGTACCTAGAGACTCCCAATGCGTTACTAAATATACTCCTGGATAACATAATAATTATTGTGAGTAGGTATCATCAAAAACTGTCAAAACAGCAAAATAAAATTTTGAAAAAATTGGGTATGTATATTAAATATTGTTCATTTTTGAGCTGAAAAAACTGTTGGTCAACTTAATATTTACAATTGTAATGTTTTGGGAGTGTATACAGTAAGGGTGAAAAGAAATTGACCTAATTTTTAAATTTTACTGCCTAAATTAGTGTAATTTTTACTACAACACGTACATTCCTATTTTTAATAGAAATGAACCAAATTTTTAAATCTTCTTTTATGCTTTTTGTAATATTGGGGTTGTTCTATTTGGATGACATAATTCTTATGCACTATGTAGTTATTTTTGTTGCACAGGATTGGTCATGTGGCATGGTTGGGAGTGGTTGGTACTGGCAATCGCGAATATTCATTTATGTGCAATGTTGCCAGGTCTAATGGTTTTACATGAGATATCAAGTTTTTTCATTTAATCTCATGTTATGTTTAATTTAAAAATCTGATGCATCTTTACAAATTTTAGCAAATTTGTGCTTTTTTATGTTAATAATAATTGTGAACTTTTTGTTTTATTGTATGCTTATTTACAAAAACATTTTTAGTGTGCCCTGACTTAAAAGAATTATAAAATGTATTATAATATTTTTACAAGATTTATTGATCATTTATTTAAAAAAATTTAAATCACAAAAATCTTGTTTAATACAATTTTATAAACTACCTGCCTAATAAATTAAATAATTTTACCACCTAAAAGTTGCTTTTCAGTAGGTATATATTTTTGTACGTATCTAATTAAAAAAATTTCTTACCTAAAACAAGAAAAAACGTAACCTATTTAGGTACCTATTTTTATTAATTTTGCCAATCTCATCTCCAGTTATTATTCATTAATTAGAGGAAGTGAGGGTATTTTGGAATAGTAGTTTAAAAAAAAATAGCAAAAAATTTAAATTTAAATTATTTCGATTAAAATAAATAATATGTCCAAGATCTACATTTGTACTATGCCATACGAAAATTTTAAACTATTTAAAATACTTTAAAAGGATTTTTTCACTAATGAAAAAAAAAGTGTAAAAAATCTCTGTTTACATAACATGAAGTTAATTTGGAATACCACCAATTTGGAATATTTTAAAGTAGCAGAAAATGTTTAATATTAAAAAGGTTAATAAAACATTTTAAAAAGGTAACCAAATATTAATTAAAAGAGAAAATTGGATTAATTATCAAATATTACAAAAAATGAATATAATTTGGAATATTTCAAATTTGCATTATTTATAGTATTCCAAATTAGCAATATAAAGACCTATAGGTCTATACGCCATAATATGTAAAAAAAAGAAAATGCTTTAAAATATCGAAAAAGTACAATTAACAACTAAAAATATAACCCTTTACTTACCTAAGGATACAATTTAAGTTAATTTAAAGATAAAAATCGAAGCTATAATTGCTGATTTAATTACCACTAAAAAAGTTTTAGTTACCCCACAATTAATTTTTCACATGTGTTGGCCCTCTACCATAAATCAAAATATCTACAAAATCACATGTCCACAAAATACAGGCTATTCTAGTAGTTTATTTCATATTTAACGAGATGGCGCTAAGCATAGCTTCAATATTTAAGTATTCCAAATTACCAACAGTATTCCGAATTACCCCCACTTCCTCTAATCAACGATTACGCATTATATCGTCAATTACATGGTCAGTTTTTGTTGGTAAAAATTAATATATTTAATATTTATTTTGTTTAATAAGATATTAATATATTTTTTCTACTCCCACCCTTTATCGTACATGTTTCCATGACACTAAGTGACCTTTTAAATACACAATGACAAGTTGTGGCTTTATGGCGTTTTAGTCACGGGCTTAAGTTAGTTTTAAGTTAGTTGACAGTTGTCAAATGTCATTCAATCGTTAAAATAAATAATACTAAATGTGAAAAATATTTTATTATCTCAATACAAAAATACAAAAGCAATAAATAGTTTCTCAACGCCAATATTTAAAAAGTTTATATGAACATTGTACTGACCTTTTAATTTCGCCGGCAGTAAACTATAACTTAAATTCGGGCACGGACTCCACTGTAAAGTCCTCATAGAACATTTTCTTTACTTTTACTGTGAAACACTGTTAATTTTCAAGAAATACTTTTAGATTTATAACCTTTATAAATGTGACATTTGACGGTGACACACAGATTCCCCTATTATTTCATAGGTGGCGCTCTATGCAAATTTTTGATTTAAATCATTTTAAGATAATAATAAGTATTTGTCGTAGAAAAAGTATAGTATGCACCTTGTTTATAAACTTTTCTATAACTCATTAATTTAAGCACTCGCCTAAATTAAATTCGGGTATAAAATGGCGTTTATCAAACTTGATACATAATATACTATTATTTACTCTTACATTTTCGACCTGTGACTTTATCACATTTTAGTCACGGGCTGAAGTTAGCTTTATTATAAATTGCTAAAAAGTACGGTTAAATTCGACAGATACAACCCGTAAACTTCTCTAGACACTCGTTTTTATTAAACACTCGCAGGAAAGCTTTGCTCGTGGCTCATAAAACTAAAATGGCGTTCATAAAACTTGTAACATAATATACTATTATAACTTTATTTAATAATTTATTTATTTATTTTATTTATTTTATTATTTTTAATGTGCTTTCAACAGGGTGCTATCCTCGAGCCCAATTACAGAAATACACAATGACAAACACAAATAAACAACCATACCCCTGGTGGGATTCGAACCCACGACCTCTCGGCTTGTAGTCCGCAGTGCTAACTACTACACCACCGAGGGCGGTATGTAAACCTTATACAAACGATAAACTTAAAATCAAATTATTAAAAAAAGTTTTGTTTGATATTCGTCTCGCTGATACCTAGATAACTAACCCCAGTAGCACACCAATATTGGTAAAATATTATTTTTACATATTGGCCCAATGATGGAAACGTCAGATTGTATTTTAATGGTCCTATATTTGTATTAAATATTGATCCAATATTGACATACAATATTAACCCAATATAGGTGACATTTATTTTACCACTTTAATTTGTAAATATAGGACCAATATTTGTATTCAATACCGATCCAATATTTAAATGCAATATTTACCCAATATTTGTGCCATATATTTTACCATTTTAGTTTGCAAATATAGGACCTATATTTTTATTTAATAATGATCCAATATTTACCCAATATAGGTGATATATATTTTACAATTTCAGTTTGTAAATAAAGTAAATTTTTTACGTTAAATTATAAAGTTTGATGTATACAGGGTGTTTCTTTTAACTTGAGACAGCTCAATATCTCGAGAAATACGCATTTCACGGAAAAATGTCTTAAATAAAAGGTTAATTTGACTAAAGGGGACATTATTTGGTGCTACCGTTAGCCACCCCCTACCCCTCCTTAAGGGTGAAACGGGGGGTAACTTTGGAAAGTCAAATGGAATGACCCGATTTTTTTCACAGAGTTTGGTAGTACATAAAAAAATAAATAACTTTTATTTAAAACTTTTTTCAATTTATCAACAGATGGCGCTGTAATTTAAAATTTAAGAAAAATGAGTTTCCTTGTAAAATGTATTATTTGAAACGTTTGAAAAACAAAAATTAACATTAAAAACAATAGTCGGCTATGAAAACAATTTATAACAAATGTTCGAAATGTCGTCATTCCATTTCAACACATTTTTGAATGCGGGTAATGAATTCTGGCACACAACGCGCCAACATATCGGGCGGTATCGCCGCACAGGCATTCCTGATCCGCTCCACCATGTCCTCCCAAGTTGTAGGAATTGCAGCGTAAACTTTTTCTTTCAAGTAACCCCACTGGAAGAAGTCTGGTGGCGTAAGATCAGGTGATCGAGCAGGCCAAATTACTGGACCACGTCTACCGATCCACCGCCGTGCACCGGCCATTGAACTCCCGATCCAACACCTCTGGAGCCGTGCTAGTGGTACATCATCCAAAAGGTCCGTCAGATCGTTTTCTAGAAAATTCCGGTACTTTTCTCCATTTAATGCACCGTCAATAAAGAAGGGTCCGATTAATCGTTCGCTTAAGGTACCGCACAAAACGTTTACCGACCAGGGACGCTGGTGCTCCACTTGGTGTCGAAATGGAAGGACGACATTTCGAACATTTGTTATAAATTGTTTTCAGAGCCGACTATTGTTGATTTAATGTTAATTTTTGTTTTTCAAACTTTTCAAATAATACATTTTACAAGGAAACCCCTTTTTCTTAAATTTTGAATTACAGCGCCATCTGTTGATAAATTGAAAAAAACTTTCAAATAAAAGTTATTCATTTTTTTATGTACTACCAAACTCTGTGAAAAAAATCGGGTCATTCCATTTGACTTTCCAAAGTTACCCCCCGTTTCACCCTTAAGGAGGGGTAGGGGGTGGCTAGCGGTAGCACCAAATAATGTCCCCTTTAGTCACATAAACCTTTTATTTAAGACATTTTTCCGTGAAATGCGTATTTCTCGAGATATTGAGCTGTCTCAAGTTAAAAGAAACACCCTGTATACATGTGTATATACATATATATATATAAATTTGGGAATAGAAAAAATAGATATTTATAATTCAATTTTAAATAACGAAAATATATTTTATTGGTCTATGTATTACATAAAACATTAAAACACATACATAAACCATGATGTTACAAACTATCATAAAACATATTATCTGTTTTTGTGTCCACCCCCTCTATCTGACGCCCCGCCAAATACATGGATATGGAATTGTTTAGTTCTGAAGTTGGGAAGCGTTTACGGATAGCTTCTATAAAGAAAAATAAATAATAATTTACTTTGCAAAAATTAAAAAAAACTTACTTATTACAGCCAAATGACAAGATAATTTTCGAAAGGATAGCTTTCCTTTTTTTCAGTCCCTAAATACAGCCACTTTCATTGATAAAAGTTTATTCATTATTAGAAAAACCTTGCCTTGGGCAGTGTCCCCATCACAAAGGTACAATCGGTGACCCTATAATAAACAACGTGATAATTTGTATCGAACTTTTAACATAATTCTTACCGGCATTTCAGCATTTTTTTCTTCCATCAAGTGCAGTTTCTGGATATTCATGGTTATAATATTTATATAATATATTAAATTGTATAGGTACTTACATTTACTTTGCACAGGATACAAATTTTGTTAATTTGCAATCGATAAATAGGTATAGATATCACGAAGAAAAACTTTTACACGTGTTTCAAACAACCGGATGGAAGTGTCAAACACGGTGTGTGACACTTCCACCCGGTTGTTGGTATGCGTGAATTCGCGGCGAGCGCGCGCAGCATGTGTTGGCTTTGTACAAGTGTTGTCAGTACTACAGAATTTTCCGTACACAATATATACCCAATATAGGCCCAATATTAGAAAATAGGACATTATATATATAATATATAATGCCGTTTAATTGTTAAAAAGAGAATCTATGTTTTTAGTTTGAACTTGGTAAGATTTTACTCCATAATTGAATGAAATATAAGCACATATAGAAAGCTTTTTTCTTAGTAACATGTTTCATAAAAATTGGCCCAATATTGGGTTAATATTAAAATCAAATGAATGCGAAGGTGGTAATGCCAATAAATTACCAATATTGGCTAAAGATTGCCAATATTGGGCCAATAAACAATATTTTACCAATGTAGTTAATATATTGGCCCAATATTTTGTGCTACTGGGGTGACATTGATATATTGGAAAATCATTTTACGATTATGTAGGGGTAATATTAGATTAACCTTGGGCAACCATTTTCAATGGTATATTGGATAACCATTTTACGCCAATATGGGGCCAACATAGCACACACATCGACTATGATATATTGGATAATCATGTTACGCCAATATAGGGCCAACCTTGAATAAATATTTTTAATGATATATTGGCGTAAAATGATATGCCAATATAGGACCAACCTTGGATAAATATTTTTAATGATATATTGGCTTAAAATGATATGCCAATATTGGACCGATCTTGTATAAATATGTTTAATGATATATTGGCGTAAAATGATATGCCAATATAGGACCAACCTTGGATAAATATTTTTAATGATATATTGGCTTAAAATGATATGCCAATATTGGACCGATCTTGGATAAATATGTTTAAAATTTTAAATTCAGCGAATTTTGTTAGGAAACCATTCCTAAAAATTACAGGCCTCCAAAAGTATAATATTTACCAACCATCTACCACATAATCACCAGGGCTGGATGCTCCCGTGTACGAGTTTTGGTTCGTCCCGCGCATGACGTCACTTGATGAGTAGTTGCTGTGAGAATACACAAATAATACCAATATTATCAAAGAAAATAGAGAAATATCTGGACATAGTGCGTTTTTATTAAACTTAATTTTGAAGAAAGTGATAATATGGATAATAGATAACATTTAGGGCTGTAGTTTAAGCGTTGGTGTTTTAAATTAAACTAATACTCACTGTCCAGAAAATGTTTATAGGAAACAGAAGCGGTCTTAACTTTAATATTGTCTATTCTTTTTGTGGTATTTAAACACTGTTTCCACAAATCAAACTATTTCGGGAATCGATTAAATTTAATGTTTTTATTTAAAGGGTTTTTCTTGGACTGGTTGTCCGAATTGCATCCAAATAATAACCGCATATAGGGCCAACCTTGAATAAATATTTTTAATGATATATTGGCGTAAAATGATATGCCAATATAGGACCAACCTTGGATAAATATTTTTAATGATATATTGGCTTAAAATGATATGCCAATATTGGACTGATCTTGTATAAATATGTTTAATGATATATTGGCGTAAAATGATATGCCAATATAGGACCAACCTTGGATAAATATTTTTAATGATATATTGGCTTAAAATGATATGCCAATATTGGACCGATCTTGGATAAATATGTTTAATGATATATGGGCGTAAAATGATATGCCAATATAGGACCAAGATTGGATAAACCAATATTTTGTGCTACTGGGGAAGTTATGATTTTTTATATTGACCTAGTTTGGAACTTTTTATATGTCGCGACATGTTGTAGTAAAATACAAGATACAAAATTCAAAAATACAAAAGTCGTAGTAAAATACTAGCAACTACCAGAACATATTGTAAATAGAATAACTTTTTAAGTTAATTGCTTAAATAATAAATTCAGAAATCGACTGATTGGTCTAAGGGATACCATGTGTACTACACATCGTGTAGTAAAGAAATTACTACTTTAATATTTACAAATAAATTTAAATTAAAACTATTCTCGTTAAATTTTGATTGTCGAGATTTTCTTATTTCACGACATTTCAAATTGTATATATACTGTACTGTATAAAATACAATTTTAACGATACATTTTAAATTTTAGTTTTAGATCAATTAAATTTTATTCATAAACAATGATTTGTCCTCATTTATAAATACCACGATCCGAACAAAAAAGAAACATAAAATTCCTTACACTGACATACAATAAAAGAGTCAAGAAGTATAATTAATCAAATCGTAGAAACGTATTAAACCAATTATGGACATGTGGCATTAATGTTCAGGTATTATTTATTTTTAATCAATACTCCTGTACCATGATAAAAGAGTCCGGAAACAAAACGAGAGACTCGGTAAAGCATGTCGAAAAATTCATAATAAAATGATAATTGCATCAAAGGTTACCTCGTGACATACATAATCACATTACATATATGAGCAAAATTCATTTATGGATGTAACGGTAGGTGCTTCTTAAAATAAGGTTAACATTTACTTAAATTTCATTATTTAAATTATTAGTTACATAAATAAACTTAAGCGTTTACTGCCTATTTGCATTAAGTTAAGTAGTTTAAATATTTCTTTATGCGAAGGAAAACAATGTATTCGATTATTTATTGCATTTAAACAACAAAAGGAATTTATATCAGAACGATGGTGTTGATAAAATTTTACGTACCTTCAAAAAGCTAATCTTTACAAATTGTACAAAAAAGTAGAGATTCGTGGAATTGCATTGATACCATCTTTATCACTTCCTACATATTTTTATACTTTCTTGCTAACCCAGAGAATATGTTGTTAGCTATGCTAGCTGATCGAAAACCAGTAAGAGAATTAGGTCTTAGAAGACAGCTTAAGGCCCAGTTGTATAACAGTTGGTAAACAGCTGGTTAACTCTGGATAATAATTATGTAATGATTAAGCTAACTTTTAAGTTGTATAAACATTGAATAAAATTTAATTAGATGATCAACATACAATTAACAAATCGGTGAATTGTGTGTGGTTAACGCCGGGTTAGAACACACATAACCTTATACATATCAACGTTTAAAAATTTTCATTATTTTTTTGTTAGTATTTATCTGTGGTTAGCATTATAATCGTAGAACAGATGATGCAGATTTTTTATAATTAGTATAAATTGTTATTTTATCTAGAAAACCGAAACTTTTGCGCTAGACCTGAATATTTTAGAGATTTAAATATAGAAGAATACAGAAACAGATTTCGTCTAGAACTACATACAAAATAAGCGCTTTCTTTAAGGCAAATGATTGAATTAACTTTATGATTTTTGGTAACGGGTTCATTTTGCATTCTACATGTTTTATTTTTGACCAACAAGCTATTGCTAAAGCCATTTTTTTGTATAATTTGTACAAAATATTAAAAGCTTTAACCAAAAACACAAAACACACCTGCAAGAAGAAATATAATATAATACCAATATACTTACTAAAATCTTCCTAAACAACAAAAATTATTAATATGAATTTGAGGAGGATATGGTAAATTTGACAAATATAGAAAATTATGACATGACAAATACAAACATTTGGGGATTTTTTTAGTAAATTCCCCTAAATTTGAAAATTAACTAATTAAATCATAACCGAGTGTTTTTCTTTAACCAGCTATTATTGATTAATGCGTAATTTATTAATCTGTTGTTAATCGGATTTTTTTACAACTGGGCCTAAATGTACACAATACAAAACATGAGGGTTAAAAGTACGAGAGTTTGGAGTACCATTATTAAATTTCGATGCTACAGACTATATTGATTTGATTGATTGGCAGTCAATTACAGTATCCATTTCCGATAATGATCTAAAGGAAATGATCCCAAGTGAAATTAATATTTTAAAGTTTTCATGCCGTTCACAAGCATTACAACGCTACTTTAAATTGTCAACTAAAGCATCAAGTGCGGTCTAAAGCTTATAAAAATACAACTTTTCGGACGCTTGTAGGAAAATATTTTTTTCTACAAGCGTGCGCGTTAATATATGTCAGAGATTAACGAGGGCAACTGAGGGTTAGGCTGCCTAGACATTTTAAAAGGATGCACGACACTGGTTTTTAATATAAAGTTATTTAATAAAACACGTAGTCAGATTAATCTGCACAGAACTCAAAATTAATAATAATCGTCCCAAACTAATTATTAGCTATAAAAAGGAAACCAACGATCCGCGACCCGCTAGATTAACAATAGTCAATCAAAAATCAATTCAGAGATGCAACTAGTCTCAAAACACGTTAAGCACTCTCTGCCCGGGCCCGTTTCGTTCGCAAGCTTATCTTGGCGGTTTCCATAAAAAACTAGGGGGCGTACCTTTAACACATTTTCTACGTTTTAAAAACTACAAATATTTTGTCTAGACAAATTCACATAAATTATATCAACTAAAATAAACGTATCGTAAAAGTGTTATACGAGGAAAATGACATTCTCCACATGCTTGGGACTTTTTGTTTAGCCCAAACATCGTCACACAAATCTTATCAACGAAAATAAACAAAAGGGTGAGAATCATGAGCGTGGACCAATAATTAATAAGGGTGCCGACATATATTCTATTTAATAGTAATTTTCATGTGTATACAAAAAAAGAGTAACATTTATTTAAAAGGTTATAATGAAAGTTATATAGGATTACTTAATTGATTGATGATCATTTAATTTAAGGGTTTAAAATGCTAAACGTTTATTTCAGAAAATTGCTTTTTTGTATAACTTAAATCTTCATATACGCCACTTCGTGAATTTGGGAACGATTTATTTGAAATTCAGCGAATTTTGTTAGGAAACCATTCCTAAAAATTACAGGCCTCCAAAAGTATAATATTTACCAACCATCTACCACATAATCACCAGGGCTGGATGCTCCCGTGTACGAGTTTTGGTTCGTCCCGCGCATGACGTCACTTGATGAGTAGTTGCTGTGAGAATACACAAATAATACCAATATTATCAAAGAAAATAGAGAAATATCTGGACATAGTGCGTTTTTATTAAACTTAATTTTGAAGAAAGTGATAATATGGATAATAGATAACATTTAGGGCTGTAGTTTAAGCGTTGGTGTTTTAAATTAAACTTATACTCACTGTCCAGAAAATGTTTATAGGAAACAGAAGCGGTCTTAACTTTAATATTGTCTATTCTTTTTGTGGTATTTAAACACTGTTTCCACAAATCAAACTATTTCGGGAATCGATTAAATTTAATGTTTTTATTTAAAGGGTTTTTCTTGGACTGGTTGTCCGAATTGCATCCAAATAATAACCGCATTTTAATAAATGTAAATGGCACGACACAAACTAGAACACAAACAAAACAAGTTAACGCAACACAAAAACAATAATAAACAAACAGAACAGGTTAACACAACGCAATAACAATAATTTGAACACTGAAAAGTAATTATAACCTTACCAAACACAAAAACAACAAGTTAAACAAAAAATAGAGCAAGTTAACATCCAACAGCATCGCAAAAACAAGAATTTTAGCAGAAGATAATTAAAAAGCACGTTAAAGATTTAAAAACACTCATCAAGTGACGTATTTAAGCCCCGCCCAACATGCGCACCATCCTATCTTGCATATTATGCAATGCATAATCAAAATTTAATAACGTTTTGATATTTTTATTTATATTATTAAATTTTACTTTGTTTCGGGTGTTACCATGGTTCTGTTTTGGGTGTTACAAGTACAAAAATTAAACACTTTATATGGACAAAATCGGTGTTTTATAGATCTCTAGGTACCACAAAATAAGTTAGTAGAGTCAAGCCACGTCAAGTGGGACCAGAAAATTTCACGAAATCACCGATTTTGAAAATAATCACATTATTGTATAGTAGGCATGACTCATATGTCACAGTAAAAAAATTGTTTTAAAATTAAACGAGAGAGACTGTTTTTATACTGAGCACATCATTAGATTTATACAGGGTTAGACAAAAATCACTTGTTTATATAGTAAAAAGAATAATGCATAAAAAAGATTTTTCAAAAAATTTCGAAAAGAGGAGCAGCTAGGATTTTGGTAAATATCATTTTTAAGTCACCAAAGGGTCCCGAACAAGAAACTCCAATCAGTTTTTGGCGGCATTTTTATGGGACGTTCAGGCACACCGTGTGCTGACGAGCTAGCAACGAAGCGCGCCGCGTACTGATCAAGCGCACAGCGGGACAAAAAAATTAATAATCTCCGGAATGACATATGAAAGACAAATTTTTGAGTACATCTTATTAAAAGGAAACGTTTGCCGCATATTAACAAGATTAATTTTTTTTTAGCGTGAAGAACACATACAAAATTTCAATTGTTTATAATAAATGTATGCAAAATTATTTTATTTAAACAAATTTACTTTAATTAAATGATCATTCTATAGCCTACACATTGCTACAATAGTGTGTAAAATTTAATTCAATTATAAAGAGTGGTCCCAGAGATTCTATTTTTTCAATTTTACCGTGCTCTAATGTTTTACAAAATTATTAACTTTAATAACATTAATAAAAAACCGAATTTCAAAACAAATTTTTTAATGTGACATATACGTCATGCCTACTACACAATAATGTGATTATTTTCAAAATCTGTGAATTCGTGAAATTTCCTGGTCCCACTTGACGTGGCTTGACTCGCAACAAATGAACATAAATAGTGCGAATCCTCCTTAAACATAACTTAAGCAGCTTCGGGTGCGATTAATAAATCGGCAAAAAGGGTTAAATCGTTATTATTGCCAAAAATTGGTAAAAATAAATCAGTAGAAACATAATTATTGACGAAAATCTTAGTATTCGGTATTTTGGTTGGTCCGTTGCCATTTAGGTAGAAATACCGAAAATACCAGCGGAAAAGCAGTCACACCTCTTTAGAAGAGGTGTGACTGCTTTTCCGATGGCGGCGCTAGTGGGCCGTCGAAATAGCCTTAAAAATCATACTTATTGCATTCTTTAAGCAATACACACAAATATACCTATCGACATATAAAAAAAGTTGTAACAACCGAAACCTTTCGGGTGTTACAGTTTTTAATAAAGAAAAACACGTATCAAATTAGTCTAATGCTCAGATATTGGTTAGTATTTTAAATCATTACCACCATAACGTTACTTTTACTAAA
Source organism: Brassicogethes aeneus (assembly GCA_921294245.1). Classification (NCBI taxonomy): domain Eukaryota; kingdom Metazoa; phylum Arthropoda; class Insecta; order Coleoptera; family Nitidulidae; genus Brassicogethes; species Brassicogethes aeneus. The sequence goes on from OV121134.1 coordinate 55,688,131, forward strand.
TACTATTACATTAAACAATCTGTATACTCTCTTAAAATAAATTATTCAAAAATAACTAATTATAAGTCATATTTGTCATAGCGTAAAAGCCGTCACTAATAATTATTATTAGTCAAATTAGTAGATTTAAATTTAAAAAAGTTTTGACCCAGCCGAGGATTGAACTCAGGTCTGTCACTTGTCAAGGTTGTCAAGCTTTTGTCATAACTAAAAATGGGATATTTAGGTACTAAAAACTGAAAAATAGGTAACTAAAAAGGTACTAAAAAAAAGCATTTTAGGTTAAAAAAACAGCATTTTAGGTAAAAAAAAACATTAAAAGTTCAAGTTTCGTTTATAATTTTGTTTAGCCGCATACCCAAACACAGAACATACCCACAATAAACTATTTCTATGCAATAAACTGTGTTTCGCTAAGTGACACTCACTACACAGAAGTTCTATGACAAAACATAAGCTCACTACAAAGAAGGTAACTGTAAAGAAAGTTACTGTTACAGTCTGTGACCATAAGAAAAAATTCTATACCGTTGAGTTGCACGCCCTGTATAAAATATTATCGGAAAATTTAAAAAGAACACAAAAAAAAATAAGTAAAAATACGTAATAATAGGTAACAAATATGTGAAAATAAACTGACAAATTAAAAAATATGTAACAAAAGTATAAAAAAGTAGTTTAAAGCAAAAACCTCCAAAAAAGGTAAAAAAAGTTAAAAAAAAATAGGTAACAAAAGTATAAAAAAGGTAGTTTAAAGCAAAAACCTCCAAAAAAGGTAAAAAAGGTGAAAACAAGTTAGGTTCATATAAAACAAAATCTTTTAAAACAAATTTTGGCATTTTTGGTTTTCAAATAGTTACATCGGTTGAAAAAAGGTAAAATAACTAAAATCCCATCCTTAATCATAACGCATGTGGCTATTAGTCAATCATATAAAAATCAATTTTATTTGTCAATAAATATTGTTCATAATATTTTAAAGTTGAATAAATTATTTGTGTTGCTGTTTTGAGCTAAACTTTTTCCATCTTTGTTTGTTTTTATGGGCCATTTAACCATGGAACTTATATGCATTTAATACTTTATTGTTGGCCGCAAACGATTAAAGAAATTAGTTACTTTTAACTCTCAGAAATAGTCAAAGATAATTACTAATCTTAGTTAAACTTTAACTCTTTACGTAGTAAAAAATAACTATTTAAAAGTAAAAACGACTATTTTATTAGTAAAAAAATGCTGGTATTTATTCAAATAGTAGAATTTTGACTATTTCATTTTAAGAGAGTACCTACAACTTATAAGGTATAATAATAAAACAATTATATATATATATATATATATATATATATATATATAACGTGATAAATATCAATTTTTTCGGGACTGTGACGCAATCCACCAGTACCTACTACGATAAATAACCTCAAATCACAACGTGGCAAAACGGGTGACAGATAGACAGTTTTTTTTCGTATTTCCCATAGTTAAAGGCACAATGTTTATTCATCCAGTTCACTTAAGTACAGATTTTGAAGACTAATTAATTTAAAAATTACGCGTTTCTTCTAGTTTTTTTGTCGCACATTATAACTTAGAATGTTTTCTTTCAAAATTTATCACATTTAATGCGCAAAGAATATATATATTTTTTTACCCTCAGTATCGTTTGTCATGGAATGGCCCTTAATTTTAATTATTTAATTTTTTTCTGATGAATAATTATTATTATGATAGTTTTACAAACTTTTTTTTCCTAACATTAAGTACTCCAGCTAAATTTAACTAATTTTGGGCCGCTTATTTCAAAAATGTCATTAGTTTTTCTCTAGGACGTCTAGGATTTAAAATAATTTTTTAATAAAATGCTCTGCTCAATCAAGTTTTTTGTTGGTATTTTAATTATTTATTAAATTATTTTGGCTTAAATTTATCTTGAATGTACTAAAGTAATTGGTATACGGCAAATAGATCATATTTATTTCAACAATATGACATTTTAAATACTAAAACTAAAATTTTAATGTATTTTATGTAAAAAAACAACCAATTAAGCACTCAAAATTTAATGCATTGCATAATTTTGATTTTTTTCTACCTTAAATTTATTAAATCGTATCAAATATCAAATTGGATTATAGTATTATTGTCCTTAATCCTCATCATCGTCGTACATCTTTTGCTGCAAATTCCAGCAAATGTCTCCTAGCAATGAATTCAACTTATTTTCGCTATACCCATAGATATCTACCAATGCTCTAGAAATCGTTCTCCATGTTCATCAGTTCGGCAATTTATCATGATGAAAAAAAAAAGAAAATGTATTTTAAATGACATACTAACGCAAATTCTTGAATGAATTGGCGCCAATTTTAGGCCCGATATGAACCAAGAACATTTTCAATGACAGCTTTAACACTGCCATATGCGTCAACTTTGAGAGCATTTTTGAATGCTTGATCTTTCATTAAAGGTCGTATATCAGGTCCATTTAATATTTTTGCAAAATTAAAGTAGTAGTTATATCTCATACAATTTTGTAATGAAATATTGCGTTGGTTTTTCTTGGGCGTAAAGGTACCGCAACAAAAACAAAACAAATTTACAACGACGACATAAATGTCCGTCTCCTTTATCTTTTCTGCCACTTCCATTTCCTGTTTTTTTTTCATTTTTGGTTCTTAAAATCACTTTCAAGTAAAAATACAATTTAAAGTTTAAATTTTAAATGTCAATAATTAATAGATGCACTTTAGTGTGCTTGAACGATAAAGTAGATAAAGGCGCATTTAATAAATAGGATTCGAGATTAAATTTTTGGGTACTTTAGGCATGATGTGAATAAAAACATATCAAATAATAGTCGAAGAGTAATGCTTATACCGAAACCCATTTATTTTGTTGCCTTTTCAATTTAATTAGTAATTAAAAAAACGACACAAAAACTTCAAAAAATGATTTTTTTTTACCAAAAAATAATTTAAGTTTTGGTATTTATTTAATAAAGCACTTCTCTGCAGAAAAGTGCTTTATTAAATATATCTTATAAAATACTACTATAGTATACGGCTACAATGGAACAAACCAAATTTCTATTTGACATTTATCTACCGATGACTTTGTATGGAGTCCCTGTATATTTTTGACAAAAAACGTCAAAAATATACTTAAAATCCAAAATAGATTTAAGGCAAAATAATTTAATAAATAATCAAAATATTAACAAAAACAGAGCATTTTATTACGCAATTATTTCGAATCCTAGACGTCCTGGAGCAAAACGAGTGGCATTTTTAAAATCAGCAGCCCAAAATTAGGTAATATAGGTGGGTACGCTCAATGTTAGTAATTTAAACTATCATAGTGTAATAGTCTTTACTTAATAAAAATAAAAAATAAAATCTATAAATTCATTAGCAGCAATGTTGCATAGAAAACAGAGTATGTAGGTAGATACTGCATTAACTAGTTTAAAACTATTTTATTACACGCACCGTGTCGGTCGAAAGTTGTTTGAATTCGCGGTCATCGAAGGACACGTTGATCTCATAGTTGCAATTTTGTTTTTATTTTCATTCACACGCAATCGGCCTGCACACCTTTTTTGTGGTCAACGATCAACCACCTTTAAACCTTTTAACGATTAAACGGTATTTCAAACCAACCATGTTTTTAAATATTTTATATTCAATAAAAAGTTTTTTGTTATTAAGTGAAGGGAATAATATTCTTTATATTTTTATAGATAAACTAAAAACTCTTCAATTATGTTTACCATTTTTGGAGTACCTATAATCTTATACTTCCTTCTAATTATATAGAAGAAAAAAAAACAAGGTTATACCAAGTGTTCATATTTTTTTACTGCTACCATTTTTTTAATATTGAATATCCAACTTGCTTTAAAAGCTTTTTTATCTATATCTGGATTAATAAAATTAGCAAATAGGGGGTCGTCCATATAAATACGTCATCGTATTTTTATTTCACATAGGTACCAAAAAATATCTTTTCAAAATAAGACAAAAATAATGACGTTGAAGAATTTTCATTCGTTTTTTTATTTTTGCATTAGGATAAAAATAATAATATTAAAGTTCTTCCGAACGAGTAACTTTTAGCTTGGAACGAAAGGTTAATGATAACAGAAGAAAAAAATCGTAATATTTTACACAGATTTATACATGTCTGAGCCGCCTTATCAGTATTAAGCAGACTGCAGAAACTCTGCTAACTGAAGTGTAACAAAAGGGATCTTTCATATAATGAAACGCCGAGTCCATTATTAAACATGTTTTGTCTTTTCAAACGTAATTGCTGCAGAAATGAAGACTTAATAAACCAAACGAAATAATATCCGGTTATAGTCTCTCTCTAAATTAATACAGACAGCTAAGCAATGTAAATCTAAAATTATTCACTTTACGGACTTCAAATGATGACTATCGCTGTGGCTATTGTTTGAGTTTTTTTGTTCGTTTTAATGCAAATTTATAAAATATCGCATTGCTTTACAATATTAAATTTCAAAGGCTTATTTAAAAGTTAATAAAACATTAGTTTTTTACGATGTAGAATAATTTCTAGCCTACTTAATAGGGTGGGTTGAAAACAAAATGATTGTTTTTTTTCTTAGCATGTGGGTAGAATTTGTACCTTATAAAAAAGGAAAACTTAAAAAAAAATATTTAATCAAATGGGATAGTTCCAACGTGAAATTCTTTTTTTGGTCCAAAATCGTGGAAAACATGTAAAAATTGTAGAATGTGATTTTTTTTCACTCAACTTTCATTCTAATACAAAAGAAAGTGCATTTCATTTTTTAATTTTTTACTTAAATTACAAAAACAATGGGAAAACAACTTTTTTAACTTTTGACTTTTGACAATAGGCAATTTTTACATGTTTTCCACGATTTTGGACCAAAAAAAGAATTTCACGTTGGAACTACCCAATTTGATTAAATATTTATTTAAAAAACGAGTGGGCCACCTCAAGATGTTGAGTAAACAATTTTTTATTGAAAAATGTTCTTTTTTTATAAAGTACAAAATTCTACCCCCATGCTAAGAAAAAAACAAACATTTTATTTTCAACCCACCCACTACTTAAAAAAATCAGATTTAATTGAACAAGTTGCATAACATATTACAAAAAAATTCTTTATATCTAGAATATATATTCTGGATATACAAAATACGACCACATATAGTATCTAGAAATGACTATAATGCTAGTAGTTTATTACTAAAACAATTTTATAAAAGGGTGTTATGTGGTAAATAGGATATTTAAAAAAAATGTTACTGCCAATTGCGTATTCTTTTTGGTGTATACGGTTTTTTTTTAATTTAAATTATAAATATCTTATAAGATAAGATAAGGTATACCTGAGGTAAGTTAGCTCCATGAAGTACTAGAAACCTGGAGAAGAAGCTTGGGTGAAGGGAGTAAGAAATAATGGTTACAATGGCTAGTGCCTTTGTGCGCACGTGCTAGTTCAAATAATTTCATAAAAAAATAAGTTGATAAAAAATAATTTGATAAAAAAATAATTTGATAAAAATATAATTTGATAAAAAAATAAGTCGATACAAAAAAGTTTATATACAAAAGTGCTCTTTTAGTTCCACCCTTACTTCTTAAGAAGTCCCATAAGCCAACTGAATGGCTTGTGCGGGTTAGGGGTAGGAACGGACGATAAAAAAATAATTTCATAAAAAAATATTTTTTTATCAAATTATTTTTTAATTAACTTATTTTTTTATCAAATTATTTTTTAATCAACTTATTTAAACGGCGGCTCTTATTTTGTAATTAGGTAAATAATAAACTTATAAGTTTATATATAATAAAGCAAATATATAATATACAATACAAGACAAAATAGTGAATATTATAGGAGCTATCATATGGCAATAACCGTTAAAAGTGTTATAGTTTGTTTTTTTTACTGCAACAGGACACTAAATGTTTGTGCATTAACAAAGATGAACTTCTCTCTCGTCAAGAACGGATCGTAATTAATATATATTCGCATAATAACCGGAACAATAGACTAAATCGTGAGAAAATTTAAGATATACAGGTAAAACCAGTGAACTTGTAATTTTCTTATTATTTTTCAACGAAGTTGAAGTGGTTCAAATATTAATAATTGCACTATGTACTGTTATACTCAAACAATGCTGGGAATGGGAATACGAAGAGTTAATTTTTACTACAAAACCAAATTTTGTCAAGTTCATATATCACAAAATCCACGATAATACAATTCTTGCGCAGCACGATTATAATTCATTGTTAGGTACACATAGCACACGTAAGATTCCTATCGTTTTATTTTGGTCTTTGAGAAGGGTTTTTAATTTATTGTGATTTGTTTCTTAATAAAAAATCAATGTTTCTGACAATTTTTCAAAAATAAAAAATTTAACCAAAAGGAAAAAATACGAGTTTCATCGATTTCGGTAGAGAAACTATAAAAAAAAATAGTTGAAAAATAACTTTTTGTCTGGTCGATTTGAGATGGAAAGACCCTATAGCTGTTTTAGAAAACAACACAATATGTTCAGTTTAAATCATCTTTATTCAATGTTTAGCAGAAATATTTTTATTTAAACATAATTTCCATACCTAATTGACTCTTAGAATTCACAATTTTATAATAAAGCAATAAATTCATAATTGACTAAGGCTTATAATACTGTATTTGTTATCCGTTACAACAATATACAGAAAGATATACAGTTAAATAAATAATAGCGAATCTTTTAATAGGCATTTGTGCATTCCGGCAATATTTATTTACGTCATTCATCCAAGCGATATTATATCTAGAAAATGAATCTAAGTACCATATTATTGATTATCATTCGGTTTTTTAACAGACATTATATATAGTTTCAGCATTACTCACGAAATTTGATAGATCAGATTAACGGTGAAGATATTTTTAAAACTAATTTATGTAACTTATAATTATTTCCTATATATATTAAGGTATCTGCAATGTACAGTACAGTACAGTCAAATTGCCAAAAAATCAGGGGGTCCCTTGAAAGTTTCGATTATTTGAATAATCGATTAAATTATTAATTGTCTTGTTTTTTAATACCTCTGACCCATATTATGCGTGCAATTCAAGTTTAAAATTTTTAGCAGCATTTTTTAAACCCAGCATAAATCATAAAAATGCGTATTCTGAAAAATTACTATATTAATTTTGTTTAGTTTAAAAATGCTCCTTAATTGGTTATATTATTGCTATTTACATTAGGGTGGTCGTTAAAAATTAAATTTTTTGCGACGCCCCCTAAAAAGCTTCTTTTTGATGAAAAAACACTGGGAAATTTTTTTAAAATTTTTTAATTAAAAACAACATGTGCCTCAAGACGATATAAGTTAATTTTTTGGTATAATCATGTTTTTTTGGGAATTTTTTATGACAAATAAAATTTTATTAGAAATATAAACAATTATAGAACCCAAATGAATAAAAAAACAATAGTTAATCAAAATAATAGAGAAAAATTTAAAATTTAATGTTGATTTGGTCCATTAAACAAAAAATGAAAGATATTCAAATTGATATTTTTATTTTAAAACTAAAGTACTAAAGTACAGACGTAATTTCAATATCTAGATGTCTTCACTCCAAGTTGAAGTTATTTCATTGTTAATAATTTTTAAATCTCAAAAAAATTATTATTCAATATTTTTAGAAAAGATATGAATATAGGTACCAAAAAATTAACTTAGATCGCCTTGAGGCACGTGTTGTTTTCAATTACATCAAAACGAAGCTTTTTAGGGGGCGCGCGCGCGGTGGGATAAGCCCTATCTCGTTCTTTCAAAATCATTTGTGACTAAACGGGTAAATATTTTTTCATAAAATTTTGGCCACATGACCATATGCATATAAACCATAAAATATATGCACGATTTTAAATTTAGACCAGTGGCGTAGATTTTATAACGGAATTTATCATAATAATATAAATAATATTAAACATTAATGTTGTTTTTGGTTTAAATGTCAATATATGATATAATTAAGCTTAAACAATAACATATATTATTATAATTATTTATTAAACAATGATTAAATAAAAATAAAATTTATATTTTGTAAATTTTTATATTAATAATTTTAAAACATCTGCATCCAAAGTATAAAAGCTTCAAATTAATTTGAACCATATTCAACAATTATTTAGTATACCTATATTTATTTATGACCATATTAACACACTCATCCAAATAATCCACTTATTTATTTTGGTCAAAATAGATTTTTCTACCCTTAAAATACAAAATTAGATGCTATTTTTTGTTCTAATAAATTAACCTACCTTTGATACAGATATTCTTATTTCATAATAGAGAAGATTTTTTTTAATAAATGCTGTTTAGTTAAAACTATTTTATGGAAAAATGTAGACCCAATGCACAAAAATATCACTTATGCACCTTACACTTTGGAATTTCATTAAATGCAGTATTTATATTCCTTAATTCTTAAACCAACCATTGTTATTGTGATACTATAAAGATTTATTAACTTTGAACGCTTAAACATAAGCGGTAACACTATAAATATTATTTCTTTCATTGACTATACTTTGACAGATACATAACCTGAAAAGCCTTAAATGCCAAATTTTCAAAAGACTGCGTTCCGTACGTGATCACGTGGTGGGACTTTGAGGTATGGAGCATAGTACATGTATACCTATATATACAAATTTCTTACGCGTTTGTTCAGTAAAAGTGAAATATCTTGAAAAGTTATGAAAATGGGCAAAAAGTGGCAACAGTATAACTTGGCAACATATTTATACACCTTTTCATATAAAAAAGAAATTAATCGGCCATGGCGAAAAATGGCGGATTTGACTTTTGTCCCGTGAAATTGAAAAAAATTACCAAATTTTTGCATTTTATTCTAATACAAATTCTGTGATTATTAAACATTTATATGCTACCAAATTTATACCCAATATAAAACATACTTTCCTCTTTAAAACGGCATTTGAATTAATATTGTACCTTTATTACTTTTTGAGATATATTGCTTCAAACACCAACATTATTTTTACTAAAACAGTAAAAAAAAATATCTTCTAAAGTAAATTTTATTTTGATTTGTAATTCGGGAATCTGAAAGATCAATGTTTTTTCTATACATTCCATTTTTCAAAAATATGATTTTTCGATTCTCCAAATTACGACTTTTGGTGAAGGTCATCCCACCGTGGGGCGTCGCAAAAAATTTTATTTTTAACGACCACTCTAATTTACATATTTGATTGTAATTATAACAATTAATTAATTATTATAATTATTACAATTAGATAATTAGGTATGGCAATTTAATATTGGTCATAATCGATTTATCAATAATCGTTTAATTGAATATTCGATTAATCAATAAATGATTAATCAAATAATCGATTATTAAAAAAAACGAAGGTTTGATAATCAATTAATCGATTATTTTGCCCACCCCTATTATCTACTCCTATATTGCATAATATTGTTTTTTCGTGAATAATGATAAACATTATAAGTTCCCTGCCTAACAACGGGAATTATGAACTCATTATTCACTTTGTTAGGCAACAGTAATTGGCAGATTTCAATATGTACTGTCATTTGAAGCAATAGGGTTTTAAATTTGAAGGCGACTATAATAACATTTAAAATTGATTAACCATTTAAAACATGTCAGATTTTATTTAATTATTATTGAAAATTATATAATTATTTACTTATTGGAGATATAAAGAATAGTATTATACCCAAGATTATGCGCATTGAATGTAATGATTTAAGTCCCTCGTCTGGCGACTCAAGACGCAAACCTCATCCTCGTAAATAATGGCATGCATTACCTCTCGTATAATAATATACTGTTAATATAATAGATTGTAAAAGGTGTATAATTTGGTATACTTTTGTAAAAAAAATCTAATCAAAAACTTTATCCTAAATGAAATTCCAATCATTAATCCTAATTTATATATATATATATATATATATGCATATGGACTTTGAATTCTAGTATAATTACCATACTTATTGGTTTTGTTTTAAAAAACATATCAGATTATATCTTAATGGCCTCCTTGTTGTTGCTTAACATTTTCTTAAATTTTATTGTAAATTAGCTATATCTTAATATTTGTACCTACTCATTTATTAGATGTTAAGCTAAATAACTAGATAAAAGATTCAATAAGATGCAATTAAGTAATAATGTATGTATGTGTGTGGATATACAAAACGTCTTGAAATTGTATTGGCAAAAATGTTCATGTGTTTTAGCCGGTGTGCGATAATAATTTAAGTCCCGTTCAGCCCGAACCATATGTGGGCCTCGTGCGCAGCAGTGGAGCCGTTTTATAAAATCTAGATACCCTGTCCTTTCTACAAAACGTGACAATTCTAAACATGGATTTCGTGATTTATGCCTGTAAATTTTTAGAACATTGGTTAAGATCATGGTTTGCCTCAGTGCAGTGTTGTACATAAGTTAATGTACTGTTACGATAACCCACATTGATTATATTGTTTTCTTATAAAGGTACATGGATCTTCTTAGACTTTTTGGAATTGCTATTTTGCTAAGAGACAACATTTCATTTTTCCTTTTTAACTTTTAATCTTACTTTTTTGCCACTAAAGATGGAGAGTAATCGAGCGATACCATTTACAGATTAAATTCCAGCGATACTCCATCTACTGTAAAGTCTTACTAAAATGTCTACGTGCGCTACAGTAAAAAAAAAATCCCAGTTTATATTTTTTATAATTAATTTTCTAGTCAAAATGCCCATCGTAAATTGTATTAAGCCGTTAAAAAGACAGTGTAAAATGTATTTTAGACATTATAATGCAATTATTAAAAGTTTCTTTTACTTACAGTCCGTTCAGGCTAAGTTGAGCGCTTTGGTGGGGGACAATGTGGCCGTTGATTAAATTAAATATCGAATCGTCGCGAGATTTCGGTAACAAGAAGATGATTTATCAGTGCCGCGGCTTGCCGTTTGTTCGTACAGAGCGGCTACCGAAATACATGTATTTAATTGTGCCTGAACATAGAGATGATGGACAGGGTGACATTCCAAACCGCTCAACTTAGCCTGAACGGACAGTACTGTTTTATCTTTAAACAAGATTAGTTTAAGATTAAAAGTTTAAAAACTTGACTATGTGTCTAATGTGGTGTAGACATTTTTATCTTAATTTAACGCGGAAGATTTATTTTTTGGCGTGTGTAACTAAAAAAATTTGATCCGCATGCAAATATTAATAATAAGGAAAAAACACGTTAAAATATTCGAAGAAAAATATTAGGGTTAAACCATATCAAATTAACCAATTATACCTATATTTGTACTATGTTCCGAGAATTCATTAATTTTTTAGATGGTCCCTTGTATTGGTGGCACCAATTTGGTCCCTACACTGTTCAAAATTTCATGACCATTTTAACACCAAATTAACACCATATTTGGTCTATATCGATACAAACCAAAATGGTGTTAAATAGAGTTCGTTGGTCCGGTGTTAATTTAAATACTAAAATGGTGTAAATTTAACTTTCACACAGTACCTGGTGTAAATTGAACTCTTTTTCAGTGTAAAATATTATGTGTTTGTGGTCAAATTAAATCATACTACACAGAAAAAAGGAAACAGGAAGTTCCTTGACGCAATACTAGTACATTACCAGTGGTATTATTCCAGAAAATGGAACCTTAAGTATTGACAGCTGTTTCCACCTATTTAAGGTCTAGTATCGAACAACTTGTAGTGTCACACCAAAGCAAAGGACAACATGAGCTTATATATTCTTCATGTAAGTCAACAGAGGCGAGATTTAAGAACATCACGTGATCCACAAAAAAATAAATACTTATGGGTCAACTAAATTAATATAAATTTAGTTAAATGAACTATTTCTTTTTTTCTGCGTAGGTGCACTTCTCAAATATTTTTAGATAAACACCGTTTTGGTGTTCATTTTCAAACATAATTCATGGTGTTATATTAACACCACTTGGTGTTGGATTTTGACACCATTTTAGGATTACTTTTTACACCACAGATATTTTAAACAGTGTATTTTGCAATGTACAGAGGTTTCTGTCAAACTCTGTAGTTTATCAATATAATTTTGATATATAAAGACCTTTTGTATGAACGAACTGAACTGATATATGAGTGTATTTTAAAATACCCGAACCAAAAGTAATAGTTAAAGCTTTAACGGACGATCACGAAATTCTTCAAAATGTCGACCATATTGGAAATGATATTTTTTTATACATTGTAATTTAGATTCGTAATCAGCGACCTTAAAAACCCTTGTACACATGATTTAGACAAAATCCGAATATTTTTTCATATATTATATCACGAGAACTATGAATTTAATCGGTTAAACTAGGCTCAGTAGTTTTTTGTTTGGTTTTTGTTGGAAAATGTTGAATGAAAAATAATTTAATAAAATCACGAGACCACGTAGCGGTCGAGGGGTTTTATTTTTAATTATTTTGCATAAAACTATTTTCCAAAAAGAAAAATCAAATAAAAAACTTACTGAGCATAGTTTGACAGATTAAATTTATAAGTTGAGTGATGTACGTCTAGATTATTTCTCGAATTAAAGGAAACTATTTGACAATTCATAAAATCTGACGTATGTGTCAAAATTTCTAAATATTTTTTTAAAGAAAATTTCATTAATTTAAGGTATGTAATAAGTAATAATTGATTTTCGTAAACTAGATAACTTATTTTTTATTGTTTTTAAAAAAATGTTTGTTAAAACTTGTAAATAACACCATAAAATCGTAGACAAAAATCCAATATGGAGGCTAAAATGTAATCGCTGTTAAATAGTTCTAGTGATTTAATCGCTTATTTAAACGAAATTTATTCGAAAATTCAAGGCTTTTGATTGGTTCATATTATAATGAGGGAAATAATCATATATTATATCACGAGAACTATAAATTTAATCGGTTAAACTAGGCTCAGCAGTTTTTTGTTTGGTTTTTGTTGGAAAATGTTGAATGCAAAATAATTTAATAAAATCACGAGACCGCGTAGCGGTCGAGGGGTTTTATTTATAATTATTTTGCATGAAACTATTTTCCAAAAAGAAAAATCAAATAAAAAACTTACTGAGCATAGTTTGACAGATTAAATTTATAGGTTGAGTGATGTACGTCTAGATTATTTCTCGAATTAAAGGAAACTATTTGGCAATTCATAAAATCTGACGTATGTGTCAAAATTTATAAATATTTTTTTAAAGAAAATTCCATTAATTTAAGGTATGTAATAAGTAATAATTGATATTTCGTAAACTAAATAACTTACTTTTTATTGTTTTTAAAAAAATGTTTGTTAAAACTTGTAAATAACACCATAAAATCGTAGACAAAAATCCAATATGGAGGCTAAAATGTAATCGCTGTTAAATAGTTCTAGTGATTTAATCGCTTATTTAAACGAAATTTATTCGAAAATTCAAGGCTTTTGATTGGTTCATATTATAATGAGGGAAATAATCATATATTATATCACGAGAACTATAAATTTAATCGGTTAAACTAGGCTCAGTAGTTTTTTGTTTGGTTTTTGTTGGAAAATGTTGAATGAAAAATAATTTAATAAAATCACGAGACCACGTAGCGGTCGAGGGGTTTTATTTTTAATTATTTTGCATAAAACTATTTTCCAAAAAGAAAAATCAAATAAAAAACTTACTGAGCATAGTTTGACAGATTAAATTTATAAGTTGAGTGATGTACGTCTAGATTACTTCTCGAATTAAAGGAAACTATTTGACAATTCATAAAATCTGACGTATGTGTCAAAATTTCTAAATATTTTTTTAAAGAAAATTTCATTAATTTAAGGTATGTAATAAGTAATAATTGATTTTCGTAAACTAGATAACTTATTTTTTATTGTTTTTAAAAAAATGTTTGTTAAAACTTGTAAATAACACCATAAAATCGTAGACAAAAATCCAATATGGAGGCTAAAATGTAATCGCTGTTAAATAGTTCTAGTGATTTAATCGCTTATTTAAACGAAATTTATTCGAAAATTCAAGGCTTTTGATTGGTTCATATTATAATGAGGGAAATAATCATATATTATATCACGAGAACTATAAATTTAATCGGTTAAACTAGGCTCAGTAGTTTTTTGTTTGGTTTTTGTTGGAAAATGTTGAATGCAAAATAATTTAATAAAATCACGAGACCGCGTAGCGGTCGAGGGGTTTTTTTTATAATTATTTTGCATGAAACTATTTTCCAAAAAGAAAAATCAAATAAAAAACTTACTGAGCATAGTTTGACAGATTAAATTTATAGGTTGAGTGATGTACGTCTAGATTATTTCTCGAATTAAAGGAAACTATTTGGCAATTCATAAAATCTGACGTATGTGTCAAAATTTATAAATATTTTTTTAAAGAAAATTCCATTAATTTAAGGTATGTAATAAGTAATAATTGATATTTCGTAAACTAAATAACTTACTTTTTATTGTTTTTAAAAAAATGTTTGTTAAAACTTGTAAATAACACCATAAAATTGTAGACAAAAATCCAATATGGAGGCTAAAATTTAATCGCTGTTAAATAGTTCTAGTGATTTAACCGCTTATTTAAACGAAATTTATTCGAAAATTCAAGGCTTTTGATTGGTTCATATTATAATGAGGGAAATAATCATATATTATATCACGAGAACTATGAATTTAATCGGTTAAACTAGGCTCAGTAGTATTTTGTTTGGTTTTTGTTGGAAAATGTTGAATGCAAAATAATTTAATAAAATCACGACAATTCATAAAATCTGACGTATGTGTCAAAATTTATAAATATATTTTTAAAGAAAATTCCATTAATTTAAGGTAAGTAATAATTGATATTTCGTAAACTAGATAACTTATTTTTTATTGTTTTTTAAAAAATGTTTGTTAAAACTTGTAAATAACACCATAAAATCGTAAACAAAAATCCAATATGGAGGCTAAAATTTAATCGCTTTAAAATAGACGAGCGGCTAAATCCCAAGTTGCGTTCCATTTTTTATTGGTCGTGGCATTTCTTCGTTTTTATTGGACGGGTTGGACTTTTGGCGGTATTTTTAAATTCCTAAAACATCGTAGGGCGTCTTTGGATGTGTGTCGTGTATATAGACATATTGCAATATATGATACAAAAAAAAATAGTAAATTGTTATTTAAAACTACTAAATTAATGGACAATTTAGCCTATATTTTTACTAGGCTTTTTTTATTTATGGGAGTCTTTTTTATAATCACCTAGCTAATTGTTTATTTAATTTGTTTTACTGTCAATTTTAAAGTGTGATAAATATATGTATATTATATTTACTAAGTATGCTTTTAAGGTCAGGAGCTGAAGGCAAATAAAAACAAATTTATTTTATTTCATAATTTATTATCATATTACAATATTAAGTAAGTAGGTAGGTAAAAGGAGAATACAAATTATACATAATTATGATCCATTGAAGAATTAGTGGAAACATATGGTTGTTTAAAATTACTTGTTAAATCTTTATTTATTTCTTCTGCTTCCAAAACAGTAGGCTTTTTTTACTGACTTTTTTTAAACTTCCTTTTATTTTGGGTTGAAAAGAATCTGTCCTGTTTTTTAATCTTTTTATTTGTAGGTTCATTACAGATAACTGGAATAAATGATTTATTTGAACAGGAAGGTAAATCAAGTAATTTGTCAATTGTATCCAAATGACTTTGAATTTGTAAAATTACTTCAGCATCTATATTATTTTTATCAGTATTTTGCAACTTCGTCATTGTACTTAATATTCGTGCACAAAATTTCTGTTCTAAGGTATCAGATTTATTAACATTCTCAATTGTTGATGAGGGGGTATCCCATTCGCTTCCTTCAAATACAATTGTTTCTGATTCTTGCATGTTCTGTTTTTTACAATAAGATATTTCTACATAATGAATGTGTTTGCAAATGGAGTTTCTGATACAAAAATCATTGCAGGTACACGAATATGTGTGGTAACAAATTTTACAATCATTACACATTAAATCACAACAGCTTTCGTTTTTAAGTTTTTCTACACAATATATTTCCCCATTTTCTTGATTGGCAGACATGGTACTAATTAAACATCTGGTTTTATTATCTTTGTCAAAGTCAATAACAAAATTACTTGATAGAGCAGCTCTATGCCTTAATAAAATATTTTTAGTGTGACTAGTGTGCTTACCTTTAATATTTTTTATTATTCTATCAACAGACTTATCTCTAACGTATTTTAGAAGCACATGCAAACTTTTGTCTAATCTTTTTACTTTTTTCCCATCTAAGTAAAAATACTTTATTGTTTTGTGCATGGATTCTAATCGCATATTTGTGTTTATTCCACAATGAGCTCTAAAACAGTATGCCCACTTTTCATAATTTTTGCAATAATTATTTTGAAAATAAACTCCAAAGTCTCGAGTTTCAACATCTAAAAGCATTTCTGAAATGGAATTTTGTAGAGATTCAGGAAATATATCTAAACTAGTATTCTGCTGCAAACATTTTATAACTTTATAAACCTCTGATCGTTTTTCTTTATTACTTATTTTTGATAAGTTTTGCTGCCATGCACGATCAATGTGCCATGAGCAAAATAGTTGTTGATTAGCTGGCCCCATTATACTGCACCAAGCGCTATAAAACGTGGAAACAATGTCAGTCATAAATACTTTTGGATGTACTAATCCAACATTTGATTTAATTACATCAAAAAAAGTTTATATATGTACGTGTCCTTTCTATTACTAAACATAAAAGCTACTGGTACACCTTCCCCAAATTCATCCACCACCATAACAGTGGTTAGCTCGAAATCGTAATTATTTAATCCGTGAGTTCCATCTAATGCTACTACATTGTTCCCAAATTTCTTAATAATATTTTTTTGAAAGTCTGTCATTACAACTAAACAAAAATCTATACAACATAACTTATATATGCCATACTCCACCTCTACACCCTGTTGTTTATAAAACAATACACAATTATTATTTTCTTCTTGCTTACATTGATTTACCCACAAATCGACTGAAACTGCATCATTATCATGTTTAACTCCCTCCGAAATATTAATATGGTATGCTTTTTTAATATTCTGAATATCTTTCCGTGTTATTAAATCTTCACGACTTAGATCTTCCTCATTCATTTTATCACGATATGAATCTAAAATCCTAAAAAAGAATTATTTTTTTCAACTAAAAAGTTGCTCAACCTTTTGAATCAAAAAGTTTTGATACAATTTAATGTTGGTGAATTGTTTTAGGAACTTTAGTATATATATATATATATATATATATATATATATATATATTTAAAAATATAAGGTAATTACCTTGATGGTGGTACTCCCAAAGTAAGCTTAGAGGCTACTATTGATTTATCAACCTGTGGAAGCCTTATATGTTGTAAGTCAAGTTTATGCCCATAGTGACTTTTAATCCATGTCACTAATAATTTTTCTCCTTCAATAACTTTAATCATACTGATGCAATAAAAATTTAACTTGCATGATCCTTGACTTTTGGGAAGTCTTTTATTCAAGCCTTTGGTTTGGACTTTCCCTGTGAACAAATAAAAATTGCTTGATAAAAATATTTTTTTTAATCAAATATTCCGATTTCTATGTCAAAAAATATAAGTACCCCCCTAGACTAGGTCTAGGAAGTACCCTATTGTTTACAAGTACCAGATAATATCTGGCAGATATATGTATATACTACAAATTTACTTGAAAAGAAATGTATTTGCTTACCAGATCTATTACATATGTAAAATTTTACCAGCTTATTCTTAAACTTTGATGTGTAAGATAAAACATAATTGGACTTGTTTATTTTTTCTGTTGACTTTTTCCAGGTTAGAAATTCTAAAAATTAAATTTTTAAGAGACTACTTAACGTAAAACTTATACCTATTAGGTATGTTTATACCTATTAGGTATGTTTACCTTCTTTGTTTGAAAATTCCATCTCCTCACTTTCAATCCTTTTGTTATGTTCCTCATTTAAATGATTTTTTAATCCTGTGTTATGTTGATAAGAACTATTACAGTTTTTTTCCAAACACTTGTACATAAATTTTGATTGATCGTAAGAAACAATCTTAGGTTTAAGATTATGTACTTTTTTAATATGTTTATTTAAATTAGACTGATTGGAATAAGAACAATTGCAAACTAAACACATTACGGCCATTGTAATAAGTACCTATTTAACAGCAACTGCAGAAAAATACTGTTATCTATTATAATACACGAACGTTGACGTTCAAACGATAAATAAAAAAATTAAATCACGACTGTTTACCGCCAACGAAGTACAAAACATAACCTCAATGCGTTAGAAAAAGAAAACGTCATGGAATGTAACTTGGGATTTAGCCGCTCGTTAAAATAGTTCTAGTGATTAAATCGCTTATTTAAACGAAATTTATTCGAAAATTCAAGGCTTTTGATTGGTTCATATTATAATGAGGGAAATAATCACTAGTATACCACAAGAGGTTAAATTATTTCCGGAAATTTTTTCGAGCTCATGAATATGTTGAAGACGAGCGAGAATAAAGTAAGCAGAAACATAAGTTGCAGAAGCTGAAGTTGAACTTGTTGATGCGTATATAATATATTGTCTGTGGGAAATGTTTTGATTGAGTGCCTGTACTTTTTCAACGAAATAATTTATTAAACAAAATAATCTGTAACTTTTAAATTAACAACATGCTTACAAAATTGCATATTACCTTAACAAAACTATCGGTAAAATATTTTCCTTTGTTAAAATAATTACAAACCCTGGTTTTCCACAAAAAATTATGTTAAAATTTTACAAAATAAAATTTACAAACTTATGTTAACAAATCTGATTTTTATTTTGTTTTGTGTTTTTTAAATACAGTTACTGTAACTGAGTTACAAAACCCTTGCCTCTATAGCCTTTTTAATGTTTTAATAGGTGAAACCCTCGGTGAAACCTTTCATAATGCAGCTGATTGTGGCAAATATGTGTGAATACTAACACATCCATGAGCAATAAACGTACCTACTATGCATTAATAATACTGAGAATATTTATACTTAAACGCAATAAATGCTCCGTAACGGCACAACCAAATATTTTATTAATTTGCAAAATATGGAACAATGAACAGCTTTATATGGAAAATCGATAGGTGTAATTTAACGCATAAAACATTTTTTAGAATAATTAATGAAAATTTCTAGATCGTCAGACTCTGAATTAAATTATTGAACTCAAAAAATTGTGAAGAAACTGTGCATAACTAATCTTTAATGGAGCATAAATTATTGTTATTAATATTATTAATTTGAATCAATTTGTTTACACCTACAAACCTTAATATGTTTTATTTATTTTCTCATAATACCTATAATTATAATTGATATACCTACTACATTCGAATCAATTCATTTAATCAATCAATTTATTTTTATCTGGCTAGTACAATTCTAATGATATAAACTTTACCACCCTATTTAAAATGGTTTTAAAAATGTTTATTACATATTTAAAACCATTTTAAATAGGGTGGTAAAGTTTATATCATTAGAATTGTACTAGCCAGATAAAAAATAAATTAAGTGTATCAAATAAAAATGGTTTCTTAACAA
This sequence comes from Brassicogethes aeneus, assembly GCA_921294245.1. Classification (NCBI taxonomy): domain Eukaryota; kingdom Metazoa; phylum Arthropoda; class Insecta; order Coleoptera; family Nitidulidae; genus Brassicogethes; species Brassicogethes aeneus. The sequence continues at coordinate 55,707,885 of OV121134.1, forward strand.
GGTTTATTATAATTGAAAAAAATAATTTAAATATAATTTAATTTAAATTAATTTTTAAATTTACTATGCATTTATATCGAAAATACATTTATATGAGAAACAAATTATTAAAAGTAATACAAACTCTATAATAAAACATTATACTTAATTATTTAATTTTTGTTGTATTATTTACTTTTTCTACTCCCACCTTTAAAACGCCCATTATTGTACATGTTTCCATGACACTAAGTGACCTTTTAATTATACATTGACAAGTTGTGGCGTTATGGCGTTTTGGTCACAGGTTGAAGTTAGCAACAGGTTTTTGGTCACAGACTGAAGTTATTTGACAGTTGTCAAATGTCATACAATCATTGAAATAAAGTGCCCTTCTCGTTAAATAATACTAAATGTGAAAATTATTGTATAATCTCAATACATAAAAACAAAACTAATAAATAGTTTCTCAACGGGAACATTTAAAAAGTTTATAAGCACGATTGTACCGACCTTTTAATTTCGCCGGTTGAACGGTTTTATTTAAGACTGTAGCCGGCAGTAAACTAGATTTAACTTATAAAGGATTACAAATTTCGGGTGGAAAAAAAACATTATCTTTACTTTCACTGTGAAAAACTGCTTTTATATCGAATTTAAACGGTTGTTAGTCCGTTTTTAAGGGATAAACTTCGATTTACGCAGAAAAATTTGACTTTCGACCTCCAGTACTACAGATATTTTTACATTTGTAGATAACATGCAACATGCAACATGCAACTTGTTTATAAACTTTTCTAGATAATCATTTTATTAAACACTTGCTCGCAAGCTCACTCGTGCCTATAGGCTATAGCTTAATTTCTGGACTAAAGTGGCGTTTATCAAACTTGATACATAATACTATTATTAACTTCCACATAGACGACCTGTGACTTTTTAGTCAAGGGCTAAAGTAAACTTTATTGTAATTTTAAAAAAGTGTTAATTCCAGGTTTCCTTGTTAGATGTCAAAAAAACAAATAAAATTAAATATAAATCCTTTTTGTTTTGGTCGTAGATAGTAGTATATATACTACTATCTACTATAGTATGCAACTCGTTTAGGAACTTCTCTCGTTTTTATTAAACACTCGCTCGCAAGGTTCGTTTAAGGTGAAAACCGTTTGAAAGATGTCAAATTGGTAAAAAGTGAGGCTTGGCACTGTCAAGCCTATCAAGTAGATGCGAGATAAAATGTAAAATGAAATTGTTCTATTTGCGTTCGTCCACGGCCTTCTCTATCCCAGGCGAGAGTGTGGTAGTGGGAGGCGTGACGTCAGGAGGCCGACTGCAATGGCAAATTAATGTATAACCGCAGTAATACAAGACGGTTTCATATAAATTATCTATTGCTTTTCCATTGATATCGCTTGATTTAACGTTAATTTAATTATTGCATTAGTTTGCTGCTTTTATAACATTATAAATAAATAAAAAATACCAAGAAAATGTTGCTTTCCTAACAGGAAAATTAATGTATTATCGAGGTAATACAAGACAGTTTCATATGAATTACTGATTGTCAAAGCCGGCCTGAGGTTTTTTTGAACAGTTTTGCCGTCCCCTTTTTATTCAGCCGAAAAATTCTTTTGTCGACTATCAATTATTAAAATTATCTCTACTTTTGTAGAAGTATTGCTGGGGTTTCTTTTATTTATTGTACGGCCTAATAAAAGAAGAATATATTTAACAATTGTTTGCCAAAATATTATATTACCTACAATATTTTTTATAAAAACAGTTTTATGATTTGCCCCTTTTTCATGCTTTAAATGGCCCTTTGACATTAGCCAAAAAGACTGGTTAATCTTATTATTTATAGCGCAATATAAATTATTCTATTGCGCATATAAATTAATCCAATGTTGTATGTTTGTTTTAAATAAATTACTATTTTAAGAGCATACACAAAAAAATAATTATTTACATTAAATAACCAACATTTTTATGGTTATAGATATATACACAAAAATATTATAGGTAGGTACTCTTAATTCAAATCAAATATAAGTTTACTTTTTTATTTAAATTAAATCTATTATGTTTTGTTGCAAACTTGTTTTTTTAAATGAATACCTATATTAATTTATTTTAAGTAAACTGTAATATTTAAAAGAGTATAATTTCTATATTTAAAATACAAGAAAATTTAATTAGAGTAATTATTCATAATAGTAATAGATCAATTAAACTATTTTTTTTTATAAAATTAAACTTAACAAAATTATTATTTCATATTTCATATTATAAAAATTAGACTATACTTATTTTAAATATAAAAATCCAAAAAAATCGTTATTTTAAAATTAAAGAATTATTTTTTGTGTACAGTTCTGTTTGTTTTAAATAAATTTCTATTTTAATAGCAGTTCTCTGTTTGTTTTTAATAAATTACTTACATATTGTCCACTGCTTTGGTAAGAAATACTCCTTAAAAGCAATAATAATCCATAACTTTGGTTGCAAAGCAATGTAATACAATAGGCGGACGTTGATCAGATCGGCCTCTTGACGTCACAGTTTCGATGCAGGAGTGGGGGCTACACTCCCGCCTGGTTAGAGAACGCCGTAGTTCGTCGCATGCAATTCGGATTATAAATGTTTATTGAAGTGTAGAGCATTAAAAGAGAAAGCGTCGTATTCACCCAACACTGTCTAAACCATTAAGGTAGGTGGTATAAACCCGCAAATGTACTTTTTCTCAGGACTCGTTTAACATAAAGTCGCTCTGCAAGCTACTACGCTCGTGCATAATAAAATCGTATGACGTTTATAAAACTTGTTAAATAATATTAGAGACACTATAATTTACCATAAAAAAATTAAACATTTTTTTATTGTTATGGTAACTTACCATTGGTAAGCAATCAAAATTTGATATTTAATGAATTTATTTTGAGACTTTTCACCTACATATTTTGGTCGCGCTTTGAAACCAGGATTGTAAAGACAATTGTTAGACCATTAAAAAAGACTTTGAATAAATAAAATACGACATTCCTCCTGAATTCTTTATTTCTGAATATCAACATCTAAAGATACTGAAGGCTGCTTAAATGCAAAATTTACCGTACGGTATCTCTTGAAAAGGACACAATGTAGGCGAGACGGTGTCATTAGGTCGACTCCACTTGTTAAAACAACGGACCCGGTGTAATTATATTCACGAGCTTTTGATCTTTAATAAGCAATAACCAAACTGCGCTAAGATCTAACGCTTTGGTGGTGTTAAGTGGTTGGAATTATCTTAATTCGTGCAAGATTATACACAATGTGTAAAATAATATTACAAGTTTATACATAACAATATATAATAATATTGTAATACATTATTTTATTTATTGTTTTAAAATATTGAAAAATTAATAAATACAATATTCAAAAATCGGAAATTTCATATTATCTTATTTTATAGTCATAAAATCTTTGTTAGTTTAGTTTTTTAGTCCTTATCAGCATAAAAATATTGCGAGTTTATGACTATTTATTTTTTGAAATTACAACAACAAAAATTCATTCCCGATTTTCATTCAAAAATGACCTCGAATTTGCCGAATATTTCTTATAAGCCTTTCCAAAATTTATGAATAAACTCTTTCGTCTGCTATATATATTCAAATGGGTAAGCTGTTAGTCGGTATTAGCTGCCGCTGAAGTTGGCATTAGTCTGCTATTAAAACTTTCAAAAAATGCCTTTTGAACTTACAGAAAAATGATGATCCGAATTAAGGTTCGTCTTTTAACAATCTAAATAATCAATAATCTAAATATGTTTTGGAAATGGCCGAAAATTTTTTGAATCCTACACTTAAAAAAAAATGTTCTTGTATCAAATAAATTTATTTGATTCAAAACAATCTTTGTTATATATATATTCTTTAAAATAGTAAAATTTTTTCCTAATTCACGTTGATCTTTTTTTAATGTAAGAAAATTAAATTTCTTTAAATAAAACTTTAAAAGCAAGAATATATAATTTTTAAAATAAGGCAGCAATATTAACTTAATTCAAGAAAATATATCTTGTTTAACCAAATAATTGGTTATTTTAAAGCAAGAATATGTTCTTTTAAAAATAAATTAGTGGTATTCTTAAATAAAAAAGATACTTAATCAAGAATAAATTTTCTTAAAACATGTGATATTGAAATAAGGCAATAATTTTCTTAAATCAAGATGTTTTCTATAACCCAATATTTTTTTTAATTAAAAGATACAAGATTTAAAATTTTATTTCATTGATTACAAAATAATATTTTCTTTAAAACAATGCACGAAGTATCGTTAAAAATAAATTGTATCTGTATTAATTTTAAGCTACTTCTAGCAATGTTTCGAAATATCTTTCATTTTGTATTTAAAATCAAAAAAATTTTAAATAACGATACACTAAAAATTATTTATTTTAATAATAAAAACATCTTTATATTTAGGAATATTACTGCAAAAAAAATAAAATTTAAAATAAAAAAACGTCTAAACACTGAAAGGGGACTGGAGTAATTTTAAATATCCTGTAATTTTTTAAGGATTGTTGTCTACTCTTAAACAATACTTTATATTTAAATACTTACGGATTATTCAAAATTGAGCCAAACTTACTGAAGGGCCAAAGTATACGTTGCATCGTTTCTAGATGGTGCAGTAAGCAAAAAAAAATTAGGTTAGAAAATAAAAAACAATCTTTGAACAAACACATTTATTTTGTTTTTAATACAAGAAAAATCTAAAATGTATACATTATTATGAATTAACGTAGGGAACCTAATCATTATTATCAACATATTTTTCATTTTAAATAATTTGTAATATTTTAGGCATAGTAGAAAAGCAATTACCAATTTTATAAAATAATTTAGGGCTATTGCCAATGAACTCCACCCTATATGAATCAAAATGTTATACCCCAAAGTTTGTAACAAAATTACTTCTAAAACAAAATCTTTTTAAATGTCATAAAATAAATTAAGTTTATTAACTTAAAATTATAGAGCCATACAAATCAGAGTGTTAAACACATAAGATAATTTGGTTATCACTGCAAAGCCTATTTATTTATGAATAACAGTTATTTATGTCATTAGGTTAAGAAGTAAGGCTTTTTGTGCTAAGCTCAAGGTTTGAAGGCCGACGCGTAGCGGAGGCCTACAATTGAGCGAAGCACAAAAAGGCACTTCTTGGCCGAATGGCATACAACATTTTATCTTCAAAGCACTTTATATAGGTCAATTTAATTCAACATCAAAGCGGCCTAACCTCACTTTTTTAGAATCTCACTTATTTATTAGCTAAAGATGACATTAAATGTACAATAATTATTATTGCTTTTAGAAGCAGTAATAGTTTGACAATACCTAGCTACATGATTTAAGTAGAAAAGGATTTTTGCTATTACATTGAATTCAGTTAATTTTTTAATAAATAGGTAGGTATCTAATTTCAATTTGTTTGGATTTTTATTTAAAAAATAGGTAGTTTGGAATGTTTAAGCTGTGTTTAACATTTAATTTCACTGAAAACTTAAAGCAAATTAAAACTTAAAGATAATTTAAATTGTAGAAAAAGAATCGTACGTTTTCTTGGTTGCCTAACCTCACTTTTTGTTTTATTATTCATATTTAATTTTACAATAATTTAATGAAAAATATTAAACATTAACAGTAAAACAAACAAATTAGTGCCTATTATAAATAAATTAGAAAAGGATTAATTTGTCAAAACAATACCCCTAGCGAGAAAACATCGAACTAATTACTTGCCTCATAAAAAATTTTATCGGCCTAGGCCATAACAAGGTATTTCTTTATCGAATGTTGACAACAATAAAGTTTAAATTATAGACCTCGTGGAGATAAAATAATTTTAAGGCATCCTTAATGCATATTAGTAAACCTACCTACCTACACGTATACGTGTTTATAAATGCGACGCTAAATTTAAAAAAGGGTGGTATAACAACTTACTTACCTTCAATTTTTTTATAATATTCATCGATGCTGACCACTCTTCCAATTTTTTTTTAATGAAATACACCCTCCCTCACAAACAGAAAGAAACACTGCATGATTAGGGATAAAATTTCAGAGGAACGTGTCGGCATTTCCACTCCTACACGATTTAAAAAATATGAATTCTTGGCAAAAGAAAATACTGTTTATTAAAACGAATAAGAAAATTGAAGAATATCTAATTCTTAATATAAAAAAATTAAAGAAATAAAAAAAATAAGAATATCTTATTAATTAAAGAAATATAAAAAATAAGAATATCTTATTCTTGATAAAAAAATATTAACAATTGTACCAAGAAACCAACTAAGATTTAATATTTGGATTGAAACAAGAAATCTTTTTTTTCAGTGTATTTATTGGACCCTCAGAAAATTCCGTCCTGCATACAGAATCACCAAGAATAAATTAAAAATTAATTTTTAGTTCATTATTATAAAGGTTTTTTATTGTCACAAAAACTAAAAACTAAAAAATACACTTCTTAAGTCTACAGTTTTTAAAACACTAATTTTCTGAAACATTCCCACCTCTAATAAACACTGAATATCGGACATATTGATCGACAAATAATAAATTCACTGAACGTGTGGATTTAGTGGATTTAGAGAACGTATATCAATTTTTACTGGACCTATTTATCAATCATTCTGATACCTTTCGCAGTGTTTACAAGCCGACAGTAGGAAAACTAATATATAAATAACACCTTTTTGACATAATATAACCTATAAATTCCACATCATTGCGAATATGTATCAGCATATAATATCAATTAATGTAACATTATAACCACAGATGTTTATTTGTCAATAGGTTTTTTTTTTCAACTTATAACAATTTTCATATTATAACACACATAAGCCTGTGTAAAAACTTTTTATACAGGCTTTATTAAAAAGACTTGATATTTGTACGCAGTTCAAAAGTCAAATTTTATTATATTGTACCTCCGTACAATAGTGAAAAAATGGTTCCATCTATCGCGTTTAGCTTGAAATTAGCAAGGAAAATATAAACTTACAAGTCACTGTAGAATAAATTCATGTTCATATATATATATATATATATATATATATATATACAGAGTGTCCGGAAAAAGGAGGTCAATCCGTTAACCATATATTCCTTGAGTTAAAACAATAAGACTTTTATAATACCATTTTTCAATTTAGAGCTTCATGTTCGATATACAGCCTGTATAATACAGGGCAATCTATAGCTTACGATGATCTGTAACTATAATGCTTATAGAATCGTAAAAGTGGCAATTCTGGGATGTTATCTGTAAATGTATAATTTAAAGTAGTATAAACGAACTACTGCAACTTCACGCCTATTTACTTACGATCAAACATAACCCATATTTTTATACTGCCGTGCTTAATGAAAACGCCGTAACCAACAATTTTGAGATTTTTGTTTTACGGCATTTTCTACTAGAAAAATTCATCCTGCGTCTATCCCCGGTACTCAAAAATATATATGAAATATAGATACGGTTTTTTGAGTACAGGGGATAGACGCAGGATGAATTGTTCTAGTAGAAAATGCCGTAAAACAAAAATCTCAAAATTGTTGGTTACGGCGTTTTCATTAAGCACGGCAGTATATGTATTATTTGGTTTATCCACAGTTTATTGGTTTTCATTTATGTATCAGCATATAATATAATAAAAAAGTAAGAAATTTAAACTGGTTGAGGAATAAAATGAGGTAAGATAATTTTACATTTAAAAGAACATATAATATATAATGAATAAAATTGTTAGTGCGTTGAGTGGAGAAGTCAATCAATGGATAGTGGTAACGCAAAAGCAACAAAGAGAAAAATATAAAAAAACACCACTCCTCAACAGTTGAACTATATTTGGATGCAATGGAGGAGATTATCCATTGGGCCAACCATGGCAGGATAAATTTGAACAAGGAGCAGAAAATCAAAAAAAAAAAACATGTTGAGCTTATTAAAAACTATTGGGCGATTCCGTACTCGCGGGTGCAACATTTAGACTCACTCAAGGCTTCTTACTAAGAAAATAAAAACTCCTTTTAAAGAAATGACTGGTCGCAGGATTACATTGTAATCTGTTTTACAAAAATTTTTATAAAAAAACATTTAATAAAATGTATAAATAGACACAGGAGAGGTTCAAAGGGCTATCGCGGGTGCAACGAAATCGGCCCACCATTAAAGGTCATGAAGCTAGAATGAAAAAAATCTGTTAATTATGGAATATTTATTAAATTATTTTTACATTCTTTAAAAGAATACAAAATAAACTAATTATTAACTTAAATAAAATTATTAAAAGAAATAAATATTATAAATTATTCACTTTTTATCCAGTCGCGGGTGCAACGTAAAATTATCGCGGGTGCAACACGTCTCACTGTAGTGAATATAAACATTTCCATGTGACTTTAAATTAAAGATATGAGATCATAGATGCTGTATCACTAATTAGCACTTTCCTATGTAACTTAAATAAATTATTTGTTTGGAATAGGTAGTCGGCGATTTATCAGCCTTAAGGTTCATCTTCAGAATCGCTGTAAACATCAGAAACGGGTAACTTTTTTTGTAACTTTTCTACGTTTTTTTTTAATAGCAGTTGTCAAAACTAATTTGCTTATGTCAAACTTTTTGACATAAATGTCAAAAAGTTTGACATAACCTTAAATCTTGTTTACCTTTAGTTTAGTTTGCTATTTTATGAAATTTAATGGATATAAAAGAACAACGTATTATATAACAAAAATTATAAAAAATATACAAAATAAATAAATTTGTATCTAGTAAAAACTGCAAATATTTACCTACCATTTAACAATACATTCGCCATTTCCTCATCTACTTCCAAATTTATATCTCTTCCCTGATGATTAAGGCTTATATTTACCATTCGAATTTCACTCATTTTTAATTTTAAAATTAACTAAACCGTTGATTCAACCCAAAAACCCGGTAAAATTAACTAAACTCAAAAGCTCGGTATGGAGAACTGTTAAACATAACCTCCAAATAGTAAAAATAAACAAAAAACTTGCATTACAAAGAGAGAAGAATATATTCTTCTCTCTTTTTAATATATATTTACCGCTACCAGTAACACTACTCAACATCTGTGTTACTCAATTCTTCTTGTTCTTGTTTTAACTTTTTATTACCGGTAACTCGCTAAAAATTCCCTAATGTAATCGTAAGAGTCAACTGTTGCACCCGCGATTCTAATATTTTGATCGCGGGTGCAACTCATTTTAGTCAACGTTAATTTTAATTAAAATGACAACATACCTTCTATTGCGACTGAATCAAGTTTTCCTTTTATTTCTTCTTACTTCTACAAAGTTTCAAAAAATTACCAATTTATTTCTTCAAGAAAACCAAACTTTCATTTCTTTTATATCGCGGGTGCAACTGACCAACAATGGTTTCTTATTTAATCAATATTGTTAGAAAAATAATAATAAATATTTAATTTTTTTATATAAGGCAATAAACAAATGTTATGACTTCAATATTCATCAGTGAAATATAACCTCAAACCACCGGTAATAGCAATTTCGTGGAAAAATTATCAAGTGTCGATGAATGGTTTGCATCAAGTCTTCAGGCGCCACCATTTCTGAGCGCGCCAAAAATTCAAATAATAACTTAAGTTCTTAAAAGTTTTTTTATTATTAAATTTATATCTTTTTCTTTGTATTGGTATAAAAAAAGTAACAAATACTGTGATTTAAAAATTTATGTCAAAAATCGTCTCCCGCGGAATCGCCCTATTTAGAAATTTATATAAAGCTGAAAGAAGAACAATTAGAATTTGAAATGAAAAAAATTAAATTTTTAAATCCAAATTTTGATATTTGACCTATAATTTTTAACTAATTAGAATATTTATTTATTTTGTTGTTTATTTCTTTTTTGACCGAGTAGGCTGTGGTTTATTTTTTTTAAGAATATTATTTTATTTTATTTTCATATGTAAAATAAAAATATAAAGTTTTTGTATTAATACAATTATTGTTTTATTTAGTCAAAATTGAAATTATTTCTAATGTAGTTGGCCCAGGCTGCTTGTCCCAATTGATAAATATTATTAAAAATATTCATGTTTTTAATCTTTAAAATAGCTTTACATAACCTAACAAAAACAAACTGTAACTAGCAACGATTGGGAAACACCCGATTGTAAATATTTACGATTCTATAAGATTTTCTGTAAGCTACAGGAAGCGCAGAATTGCAAATTGTCTATAAGCTTATAAAGAGTTACAGATTTGCTTATAGATGCTTACAGATGTGCGCAGAATTGACCTATTAAATGGCGTTGATAAAACTTGATACATAATATATTATTAACTCCTTTTCGACGGTTCAGAATGGGAGACAGGTTTCCGTGGAATGTCCCATAAGGTTAATATATCAAACGTTGACAATTCCGAACAATTTATCCATTTCAAAGCATGTTTTTTGGCAATTGACCCATAACACAATGACTTTTAATTTTTCGGAATCTATTTTTTGTCTCACCGCACTAAGTTTGATAAAATAATAATTATTACCGTTGTTAGGTCTTTTGTAAAAATATACTGTTAAATTTTTAAAATTACAATGATTAAATAGCGGTTTAATGAAACAAAAAATCATGAATCACGATAATGATACAGACTAGGTATTGTTTTTTTATTTATAATATTATATATTATATTTATATAAAGTACAATTTTTAGTTAAATTGTCCCAGCGCCCCCTGCATATCTATGATAAAATCTAAAAAAGTATTACTTGAATTTATTGCCATTAATAAGGTCTACATTTTTTTAAATAAAAATGTTATTACAAAATATTGAAATTTATCTATTTTTAACACAGTAGAGTGACTTAAGGCCTGAAAACCACAGCGGTCAATGGATGATTTTTTTTTAAATGCACCATTTAGATGTAGAAACAAGGTTAAAAAAATATATTCAATTCTGGCATCACTTGCAAACAAATGTCCAAAATTTGTTAAATTTTTACGCGAAACCATGGTTAATATTTTGTATAACATTGAACTAAAATATGCGCAAAATTCAAAAAGAACTTAGCCACGTATTTGTTTATAAGACATGGCTATTCTTAAACACCGTAATGCATATAGTAATTTTTCAAGGACGAATTCTTACAAGGATTTGCTTTTAGCTCTAATGAAAACCCGTTGATCATACTTTCCAGATACATACCTCGAAATTGTGTATTTAATAAATACAAAAAAATCAAACACACAAGGCTATTTACGAAGAGGCGATTAAGAAATAAAGAATTTTAATATAAATATACTTTTTTTTAAGGCATGTCGCTTGAAATTTGTCTTTTTAGTTGTAATTGCCGACATATAATATGATCGTTATTACTAAGTAATGCGTTGACTTGGAAAATTTGAATTCCGCATGGTTATAAAAATCTCAATAACCCTGATTATAAAAGGCCGGACTTTTAAACACTTAAATTTTGAATAAGGATTTTAATAGGGCCCTTAAAGGACAAAATAGGTATATATACCTATAAATGCAAACGACAAAATCAAAATTTTGTTAATTTAAATTTAGTTTAAACTACTCTAAGTCAATTGCAAAAGCAGTCAAATTCTACCGAATAAAAAAGTCAAATTATTAAATTTAAATTTAAAAAAGTTTTTGACCCAGCCGGGGCACAGTGGTGTGAGAGGTAAATTTACGCGGCAAAAATTATTCTTTAAATATTTTTCCCAAGACGTGTGTTTTTTATGTTTTTAAGGGTGCTAAATTTACTTTTTATATAAATTTATAACTAGCTAAATGATATAAAATGAATTTTTTTAATATTTGTGTATTTTTTGTTTTTTTTATGTTTTATATTTAATAATTTATTTATTAAATAAATAAATGTTTATAGTTCGTAGCAGGCGGCGATTGCAACATGGCGCAAGCATAATTTTTTATCATGAATAACCGAAAAACCATTACCTTCAAAGTATCAATAATATATTATTATATTAACATTTTACATTTCACCATATTTCTTTTTAACAACCCTTTAACCAATATCGTGATGGTTGACAATAGGAAAACTTATATTATTTTTATTATGCGTTAAATACTCTTCCTTGTTTTAAAAATGAGATTCTTATAGAACAATAATTATTGTACTACCCTCTTAAAGCACTTTGCTGTTTTTTTATTTTCTGAGCACCCTGGACACTTAAAAATGTTTGTTATAGGAATCCTATAGGAATCTCATTTTAACAACAAGCAGAAGTTTTTATGAAAAATGATTTTTTGCAATTCCGTTACGAATATCTTACCACATTTCTCTCTTATTTTTATATATAATTTTTTTAAATTTCTGAGCACCCTGTATATATAATTTATCTTTTTATGAATGTCTTAATTTTTAACCATCAAATATTTTCAAAAAGAATTCATTTTTCCCTAAAACGAACTTTTAGTTTCTGAGCACACTGTACATTTAATTCAAAATGTTTGTGTAGGAATCTTATTTTTGAAAAAAGCAAGAGTTTTTAAAAATCAGGTTTTTTTCGTATCATATCTAATAAAAAAGTATTTTCTATTGTCATTACCAAACGTTGGCACACTGTATAATATACAAAGTATATTAAAAAAATAATATTATGTAATAGGAGTAAAGAAAATTGTATTACCATTCTTAAATGCAATAATTATTGTCATATTTAAAAAATATATTACTTTTATGCACGATGACATTATAATATGACAATTATAACAAAAATTCTTTGACGTAAACGTCTTTTTATAGCCCGCGGGCGTTTTTATGACCCAGCGGGCTATAATGAAACGTCAAAAATTAAAAACAATATATTCGAAGTAAGTTTTTTCGTATAAAGTTTTTGATTTTTTTGGCAGCAGGCCGCAATTTTTCGCCTTTTCAGCTGCTTCCTCAATTTCATTCATCTTTAAACTTTAATACTGACTGATGTCAATAATATTTATGCACGATGACATTATAATATGACAATTATAACAAAAATTCTTTGACGTAAACGTCTTTAAATACAATATTATATTAAAAATAATAATATATTAATCGTGCATAAAGTTTTGTATACATTGCTGGCATAACTGGTTTTTATGGTCCTACGACGCTTTTCTAATAGCGTCTGGGACCATAAAAACCTTATTATGCCCTTAATACATAAATAACTATTATGCACGATGACATTATAATATGACAATTATAACAAAAATTCTTTGACGTAAACGTCTTTTTATAGCCCGCGGGCGTTTTTATGACCCAGCGGGCTATAATGAAACGTCAAAAATTAAAAACAATATATTCGAAGTAAGTTTTTTCGCATAAAGTTTTTGATTTTTCCGGCAGCAGGCCGCAATTTTTCGCCTTTTCAGCTGCTTCCTCAATTTCATTTATCTTTAAACTTTAATACTGACTGATGTCAATAATATTTATGCACGATGACATTATAATATGACAATTATAACAAAAATTCTTTGACGTAAACGTCTTTAAATACAATATTATATTAAAAATAATAATATATTAATCGTGCATAATAGTTATTTATGTATTAAGGGCATAATAAGGTTTTTATGGTCCGAGACGCTATTAGAAAAGCGTCGTAGGACCATAAAAACCAGTTATGCCAGCAATGTATACAAAACTTTATGCTCGATTAATATATTGTTATTTTTAATATATTATTGTTTTTAAAGACCTTTATGCACGATGACATTATAATATGACAATTATAACAAAAATTCTTTGACGTAAACGTCTTTTTATAGCCCGCGGGCGTTATTATGGCCCAGCGGGCTATAATGAAATGTCAAAAATTAAAAACAACAATGTTACACCATTTGATATATTCGAAGTAAGTTTTTTCGTATAAAGATTTTGATTTTACCGGCAGCAGGCCGCAATTTTTCGCCTTTTCAGCTGCTTCCTCAATTTCATTTATCTTTAAACTTTAAAACTGACTGATGTCAGTTGACATTATAATATGACAATTATAACAAAAATTCTTTGACGTAAACGTCTTTAAAAACAATAATATATTAAAAATAATAATATATTAATCGTGCATAAAGTTTTGTATGCATTGCTGGCATAACCGGTTTTTATGGTCCTACGACGCTTTTCTAGCCCTCGCGCTAACGCGCTCGGGCTCGAAATAGCGCCTCGGACCATAAAAACCTTATTATGCCCTTAATACATAAATAACTATTACGTCAAAGAATTTTTGTTATAATTGTCATATTATAATGTCATCGTGCATGAAGTTTTGTATGCATTGCTAGAATTTCTAGCCCTCGCGCTAACGCGCTCGGGCTCGAAATAGCGCCTCGAACCATAAAAACCTTATTATGCCCTTAATACATAAATAACTATTATGACCAGGTTAGCGGTAATTTGTCGGTCATTTTTCATTTTTGTATAACTCTCTTATAGGCGCATAAAGGCAGATGAATTTTTATAAAGTCGGAGCTGGAGGTTCATATTTTCGAATGCACTATGTGGTTCTGGGCAAGTAATTATAAATTTTTACCTATATTCCATTTATTATTTGTATTTTTAGGTTAAAAAGGCTATATTTTTGGCAAAAAATCCAACTACTATAAATTTTTGACACTAATTTTCCCTATTATATTTATGCAACCCTTTTTTTACACGAAAAAGACAAGATTCCGAAAGTAAGAGTATTTTTGATTAAAACGCAACGCATACGCAGTAAATTCTACTTCGCATTTTTTAATCGTAGGTAATAATCTGTCACAAACAATAAAGAGGCATCAAAATGCGTTTTTAAATTGTTTTAAAAATTGGATTTTTGCCGCGTAAATTTGCCTCTCAAACCACTGTGCGGGGTTTGAACTCGGGTCTCTCGGTTGTTGAGCGGATGTCTAATCGCTGGGCCACTGCTAGTTTTATAAAAATACTCATATTCGTCTATAAATATTATTAATACAATTTTAAAGTTGAATATATTTTTTGGTTGCTGTTTTGGGCTAGACTTTTTGCATATTTGTTTGTTTTTATGGACCATTTAATCTTCATGCATTTAACAATAATTTGTTTTCTTGGCCGCAAGACTAAAAAACGATTAAAAAAATTAGTTACTTTTTACTTTCAGAAACAGTCAAAGATGGTGACTTATCTTATATTAGTCAAACTAACTATTTAGCTAGTGACAATTTAAAAGTGAGCCGACTAATTTATTAGTAAACAATGTAGTTTTAAAGGGAAATTGTAGTACTTTTAGATGGCATAGCAACTTAAAAATACTGCGATAAACTTTTTTTGATTTAAAACTTTATTTTGAATTTTTTATGAATTTAAAAAATATATATAATTTGTAACTGGCTATAATAATTAACTTAATCCATTTTGCATAGAGTTCGGTCTCTAGTCATAACCATCTCAATAACCCTAACTATATATATATATATATATATATATATATATATATATATATATATATATATACACACACTTCACACACCTTTCAGAATACGTTAAAAATCTATTATAATAATCTTGTAAAATATGACCAAGGCTGCACACAGCAATTAGCTCTAGGTACTAAAAATAGCATTTTATATGTAACATTAATGGCAATAAAAGTGTTTAATTAAAAATGTGTGATTGATGATGGGCTTGTTAATTGCCTCATAGAATTTTTTTAAAAGTTGGTGCTCACAAAAGTGGCCTTGCATAAATAGAGATTTTATTAACATGCCAATTAAATTAAATTATACCCTACCTATTTAAATCGGCTACAACATTAAACGAAAAATAAAATTTTGTCTGTCGTTAAGTTTATCGGTATTCAATAAGGATTTTAATTAGCGCTGTCTCGGAAACAACGTTATAAAAAATAAAGTCTTACTCTAAGCACCTTGGAAAAATCATACGATCGCACTATACAGGAAAAAGAATTTTTGGACTCCTAATGACATATATTATTTCGTTAAAAAATTATAAATATTGTTTAAAATAGTTGACACAATTAAAAATATGTAAATAATTAAAAAATATTTTGGCGTTTACGGAACGCCATATTTTGTGTGATGCGTGCTTTGCAAACCCGCGCATTCTTAATTTTCTGCAGTGTAAGATCCAAAAGGGCTTCGGAATTTGAGGTTAGATCATCTGTCAAATTAATCCTTTCTTTGATATAAATAACTCCGCTCCTTGATTCGTTTGGCCTATTTTTTTTCAGACTTCGGGAAATATTTTAACAGTTTTTTATGGCTGTCATCAAGTTTTAAAATTAAACTAGGTACCAAAATCCACACAACAAGGTCTGTTCTATTTCATGCTAAAAATACTAAAAATCACTGCAACACTGCAAAGAGTTTAACGGCGGCCATTTTTCTGGTTTACAATTCTTGTGCTTTGGGTTTGTGTTGTTTAATAATTGTTTTAAACGTTGGGTTTCTTACAGAGGCACTTGTAAGCCTCAAATACGGCCTTTAAGTGCTAAGGACAACCATTTTACTCCTCTTTTATAATAAATATACCTTATTCTATCAGGGCTATCAAATGACAATTTGAAGGTTAATTTGTGGGTTATAATTTAACCTTAAAATTGACATTTGAAAGTTTTATGACAGCCCTAATAGAATAAAGTTTATTTTTTACTATAGAGGAGTAAAATGGTTGTTCTTAGCACTTTTAAGGCTTAATATGAGAAACAAAACGTTTAAAACGATTATTAATCTGTATAAACAGAGCACAAAAATTGTAAACAACAAAAATGGCCGCCGTTAAACTGTGCAGTGTTGCAGTGATTTTTATATTTTTAGTACGAGATAGCACAGACCTTGTTGTGTGGATTATGCTAGGTACCAACTTTGTAAAGTAATAAAAAACAAACAAACACGTTAATTGTCATTGTAGCCAATTTAATAACGTGAATTGACTATAGTTTCTTACCTCAAATGTTTGTAATTTTGATAGAAGCTTTTAATTTCAGTTGTGTGTTCGTTTCAGACAATTAAAACATTATTCATTATACGCTAAAGAAGCATCGGGTTTTTGCAACACGCGCGCCATCTGGTGAAGTTCGATAGCATTGTCTGAATTCAAGAATTGTCAACAATACATTAAGGCATACAACCTGCACATTTTTAAATTTTTCACAAAAGAGAGGAATGCAGTACTCTTATTATTATTATTATTATTATTATTGTTTTGCTTTGCAAGTTGTAAAATCCACTATGTATTTTCGTAACCCGATTCTTTAAGTATACTGAAATACTTGTTTTGGCATATTCGTGATCGTCTAGTTAATTTACTTACTTTATACAAATTGGGACTCTACGTTGTGTATTTACTTACATTGATAATAACGATATTTTGAAATTGGTCAGGGTTAATGAAACGCAAGTATTTAATTTTAAACCCCTGATTTAATTTAAGCAAAGACAAAGGGGTGGCCCGTAGAGTCAAAGCACAGGGAAAAGGGACCATAAAAACCCTGGCGACTTACACAGTTCAAATACAAAACAAAACATAGTTATATGGGTCATAATCACAAGAATACAGTATAAATAATAAGTGAATAAAATAACATAAAAAGCAGATAAACATATTTCATTTGATTGAGGTATTTTATCAATATTCTAAACATTTTATACTCAGGTAAAGTCATTCTTAGAGATTGTCATTTTATGACAAAGATTTGTACTATTTGAATTACCTTACCACGCATCTTCGAACTATTGTACGATGATACGATTTTATAAAATAATATTAATAATAATAATAATAATAATAATAAACGAACAGCAACTACAACTTTCATATAGAGAGAATTCGAATGCTAAATAGGATAGGAACGCGGGAAATTATTGATATAATGCAGATATTACCCGTAGCTAATAACCACACTATGGAAAAATGTTAAGCAAACCATCTGTGGAAGAAATATAACGACACTGCTCTCACTTAGTGCCTTTATACCACTTACGCATTTTAAATCCTCTCACAAAATCAATGTCCAGCACAAGACAATAGTATTGTAAAAGCATACAAACACGGCCTGCACACAGAAATTAAAGGTAAGTAACATAACGACACCACCTTTCACCTAATGCCTTTATATTACCCATGCTTATATGTTCAAGTAAAAACGCTTTTCCAACAAAACACAAATACAAATACAGACACAAATAAAATAAACAATATGCAATAAAATAAAAGGGGGTAAAATATAAATAAATACAATAAATGATAACTAGGAGAGCGTCATTACAAAAACATATAAACATAGCCTAAAACTCAAACCACATGAAAGTGTCGCGCTGTATAAAATAAATATTATAAGAACAAAATATAGCACCCAAAAAGTCATTATCAAGTATTCAAATTAAAGCGCTTAGGTAAGCAGGTTTAACCCTAAGTCTCCAATCCGAATCTATCAAAATGCTAATCGGTACTATTACCTTACCATGATATTACCTAATGGTAATATCAAATTATGTGATAATAATAATTATAGCAATAATAATAATAATAATAGCATTTTATAAACCTTACCCAAGTAATACCAATATGATAATAATAATATAATTGTTAAAAGCTTTAGCCTGAGTACAAATGCAAAGATTTAAAATAAATAAATACCTTAATACCGAGATGATACACTGAGTTTCATAAACAATAAAATACATTTCAGTTAAATAAGAGTTATACAAAAGGAGACAACAAAATCAAGGCCAGTATAACTCAAAATAAAGAAAATACAAAATAGTAATATTTAAGACAAATTTAATTCACTGTTTAGGATAAACGCGACAACATAAAGATTTAAACTCAGTGTATGCGCGATCCCAAGATATTAAACCAAAATAATGAAATGTGATACAATAAAAATTATTACCAAAAATCACTCGCTATTTACACATATTAAAATGATTAGGACCCAATAAACTAGCAATGATAAACGACATAGCCCAAGACGCAAATTAAATAATGATGTTAAAATTTATAAGCAAAAATATATTAAGAAAACACAAAACGAGGAGTTTATCATTACTAGCAAATTTACAATTTATAATAGAGTACATACCTAATAATTATAGCAGAAAATCGGTAACAATCACAAAAACTATAACTATATTATAATATATTTCACAAACGGTTTAACAGGAGTATCTCGAAGGGCGAGCAAAAACCCTCTGTCTGTATTCTATTTCCTAATCAAGCTTTTTAAACATCTCGGCCACTTAAGCAAGAATGTGTAATATAAACATATCACCCCAATATTTCTACGTTCAGATACAAAGAAGTGAAATATTAAAACTCAATATGATTTTAAAACATAAAATAACTTAAACTATAATATTATTTCTAGTGTATAATTTAAATTTTCCTTGGTAAAAATAGCGCCAAATTTGAATTTAGAAGTTTATATACTACAGGACCCTTACAGACGCCCCTTTGGAAGATTGGCAGACGGACTCTTGGAGGCTTGGCAAACTTTCAACATCCTTCGCGTCAAATTTGGCCGAACTCATCTGAACGTAGGGCTTGTTGTTGTTCTCAGTCAGGAATATCATACATAAAAAAGAAAACAAATAATATCAGGGTTTTATCGCAATAATAATATAAATAAATAATAAAAAAAGTAACAATAAAATAAAATAAAACTACAGTAGGGACCTAGTCAAAATAAAATGGATAAATGAGTAAGATCAATAAAATGAAAAGAACCCACCTGGAAAACATTATTGTAATGAAGAAATATGCCAGTCCGTTTAATCATTCCATCTTCCTCCTGGTTATAGTATTTATGACTTGGAATAACCATGTACGCCCCTTAGAATATTGCCTAGTCCATGTCTTGAGTCAGCTACACTTTTACTTCTTCAATTTTTAAAATCAGGTACCATCTCCAATCATCAAATGTAGTAAAGTTCATCCCTTCCAGTTCCGTGTCCCAAATGAAGTAGAGCTCATCGTATCCATGGATAGTGCACTCGTCAAATTTTTGCATTGATTGGTGTATGGCAAAAACAAATCAAAACATGTAAAATGGTTCACAAAAAATAATAATAATAACACACAACCAACATTCTTTCACCAGACTCAAACAATTCACCAATTACTCCTAAATAAACAAAACCTTTAATGAAGAAATAAAATTGGAAAGACTGACAAAACAATTTTTTTTTTAAACCAAAATATAGGCTACCTTGTATTGGCCTGCTGTAATAGAAGACAAGTAATCGACCGTCAATAGCTGCTCTGAATATACAAAAAAAACTGTTCCCAATACACATCTGAAAAGTAAATTTGCACTTTTCAAAGTCCCTCAAGACACAACGAATAGCAGAACATAGTCTATGAAGATCTAGCTCCTAAAAATTAAGCTATTCAGTAAATAGTATTTACTAAGTAACACCAGAAATGGAAATAATGAAAGGACGGAACCAAAAAAAACATATTTTAAAACCTGTAAAATAAAATTAGGTTCGTTTACCCCAAATACAACCCTTGCGTGACATCAATAGATGTTCCACTACGTTACAAAAGAAAATAGTTACATCAACAGATGTTTAACTAAAAAAAAAAACACCAAAATAGTTACATCAAGGATGTTTAACTAATGTTTACAAAAGTAATTAAACAAAAACAACCGTCTTCAAAGAAGATTCAGCTGCGCCCCCTAGCACTACACTTAGCTGCGCCCCTTAGTACTTTGCTTAGCTGCCACCATAGACGTGATTCAGCTTCGGCCTTCTAGTACATTACTCCTTACAATGTTTCGAAGCTAGCTTTATAAGGAAATTCATCTATAGATGAAGAAATTTTTGAAACTAAAAGGAAACAACACAAATTAAAATAAGCAGCTGGCTTCAAGGAAGATTCAACTACTAATACCAAATACTGACTTCAAAGAAGACTCAGCAGTACCAAAAGGTGATATCAACTTATTTAAGTTAAACACGTACAACAAAAAAAAAAACTTATCCCACTGTGCAAACACACAGAATATTTGAGCTAAAAAAAAATAGTTTATCCAATATATAGAATTAAATGACAACAAACCCTTAAATACAAGAAATAAAGAAAAAAGAAAACTAAACAAAGTTAACATACAAAAAAAATATTTACCCCACTGTGCAAACAACACTTGGAAATGCATAAGAAATATTTTACCCCGCTGTGTAAAAGCCATAAATTCATCACCAAGACCAATTTCAATCCCTATTATCAATGTATATCCTGGTCACGGCACCAAAATGTAAAATCCACTATGTATTTTCGTAACCCGATTCTTTAAGTATACTGAAATACTTGTTTTGGCATATTCGTGATCGTCTAGTTAATTTACTTACTTTATACAAATTGGGACTCTACGTTGTGTATTTACTTACATTGATAATAACGATATTTTGAAATTGGGCAGGGTTAATGAAACGCAAGTATTTAATTTTAAACCCCTGATTTAATTTAAGCAAAGACAAAGGGGTGGCCCGTAGAGTCAAAGCACAGGGAAAAGGGACCATAAAAACCCTGGCGACTTACACAGTTCAAATACAAAACAAAACATAGTTATATGGGTCATAATCACAAGAATACAGTATAAATAATAAGTGAATAAAATAACATAAAAAGCAGATAAACATATTTCATTTGATTGAGGTATTTTATCAATATTCTAAACATTTTATACTCAGGTAAAGTCATTCTTAGAGATTGTCATTTTATGACAAAGATTTGTACTATTTGAATTACCTTACCACGCATCTTCGAACTATTGTACGATGATACGATTTTATAAAATAATATTAATAATAATAATAATAATAATAATAAACGAACAGCAACTACAACTTTCATATAGAGAGAATTCGAATGCTAAATAGGATAGGAACGCGGGAAATTATTGATATAATGCAGATATTACCCGTAGCTAATAACCACACTATGGAAAAATGTTAAGCAAACCATCTGTGGAAGAAATATAACGACACTGCTCTCACTTAGTGCCTTTATACCACTTACGCATTTTAAATCCTCTCACAAAATCAATGTCCAGCACAAGACAATAGTATTGTAAAAGCATACAAACACGGCCTGCACACAGAAATTAAAGGTAAGTAACATAACGACACCACCTTTCACCTAATGCCTTTATATTACCCATGCTTATATGTTCAAGTAAAAACGCTTTTCCAACAAAACACAAATACAAATACAGACACAAATAAAATAAACAATATGCAATAAAATAAAAGGGGGTAAAATATAAATAAATACAATAAATGATAACTAGGAGAGCGTCATTACAAAAACATATAAACATAGCCTAAAACTCAAACCACATGAAAGTGTCGCGCTGTATAAAATAAATATTATAAGAACAAAATATAGCACCCAAAAAGTCATTATCAAGTATTCAAATTAAAGCGCTTAGGTAAGCAGGTTTAACCCTAAGTCTCCAATCCGAATCTATCAAAATGCTAATCGGTACTATTACCTTACCATGATATTACCTAATGGTAATATCAAATTATGTGATAATAATAATTATAGCAATAATAATAATAATAATAGCATTTTATAAACCTTACCCAAGTAATACCAATATGATAATAATAATATAATTGTTAAAAGCTTTAGCCTGAGTACAAATGCAAAGATTTAAAATAAATAAATACCTTAATACCGAGATGATACACTGAGTTTCATAAACAATAAAATACATTTCAGTTAAATAAGAGTTATACAAAAGGAGACAACAAAATCAAGGCCAGTATAACTCAAAATAAAGAAAATACAAAATAGTAATATTTAAGACAAATTTAATTCACTGTTTAGGATAAACGCGACAACATAAAGATTTAAACTCAGTGTATGCGCGATCCCAAGATATTAAACCAAAATAATGAAATGTGATACAATAAAAATTATTACCAAAAATCACTCGCTATTTACACATATTAAAATGATTAGGACCCAATAAACTAGCAATGATAAACGACATAGCCCAAGACGCAAATTAAATAATGATGTTAAAATTTATAAGCAAAAATATATTAAGAAAACACAAAACGAGGAGTTTATCATTACTAGCAAATTTACAATTTATAATAGAGTACATACCTAATAATTATAGCAGAAAATCGGTAACAATCACAAAAACTATAACTATATTATAATATATTTCACAAACGGTTTAACAGGAGTATCTCGAAGGGCGAGCAAAAACCCTCTGTCTGTATTCTATTTCCTAATCAAGCTTTTTAAACATCTCGGCCACTTAAGCAAGAATGTGTAATATAAACATATCACCCCAATATTTCTACGTTCAGATACAAAGAAGTGAAATATTAAAACTCAATATGATTTTAAAACATAAAATAACTTAAACTATAATATTATTTCTAGTGTATAATTTAAATTTTCCTTGGTAAAAATAGCGCCAAATTTGAATTTAGAAGTTTATATACTACAGGACCCTTACAAAGTAAAAACTAAAAAAACTTTGGCTTAGTAGTACTACTAAGTTAGTACTCGATTTCTATTTATTATTCCTTATATTATAAATTAAAAATCTCAACGCTTATATGCTATATGCCAGTGTGAGTATTTTATCTAAGTGATCATGGTGAATTATTGTGCACAATGTTTTTAATTGTAAATGTAATTCAATAACTAAATCGTATAAGGCATACGACCTGCACATTTTTAAATTTTTCACAAGAGAGGAATGCAGTAGTCTTATAATTATTATTATTATTTTTGTTTCGCTTTGCAAGTAAGAACTAAAAAAACTTTGGCTTAGTAATACTACTAAGTTAGTACTCGATTTCTATTTATTATTCCTTATATTATAATGGGTTAAAAATCTCAACGCTTATATGCTATATGCCAGTGTGAGTATTTTATCTAAGTGATCATGGTGAATTATTGTGCACAATGTTTTTAATTGTAAATGTAATTCAATAACTAAATCGTTTCATTTTAATGTTTTGACAAAGGATTCAATTTGGTACGTATATTTTTTGGTGTAGAATTAACTAATTACAAAATAACCTTAAAATCGAACATTTTTATATTTGAATCCTCTAAAAAAACGCAAAAGAGTAATTTAAACGATAAAATATATCTACGAATTTATGGCAACATAATATTATATATCGACCCATGCAACGAAGACTATTGTAACTCAGTTTTGATTGTAGACTAGAGTAACTCAACTTAATATAGTTTTTTCCTGTAGAAATGTGGATTATTACACTTACTATACAGGGAAGTTGTTCACTGGTTGCCTATCGTTTCATGTCTGAGTTACTGTAATCTTCCACCAAATAGAGCTTGAAAAAATCTGTTGATGCCATATAGTAAGTCAAAACCCACGTTTTTTGAGTTACTATAGTCTTCGTTGCATGGGTCGATATAATACATAATATATTATCGGTTCTTGCTATTATACCGTTGGTTGGAGACATTCATAATTATTCTTCCAATAATGCTATTTGAATTTAGACGACTTATTTGTTGTACAATTTTTATTGAAATGTTCACAATTTTTAGCTAAAACATTACTAAAATGTGTATTTATTATATATAATTACAATTTATATTTACAAGGACTGCAGTCCTCCATGTTTGCAATTTATTTCTTTATTCGGGTTTTCTCTGTTTAATGGGAAACCGGTAAAAACTCAACCCAGGATTTCCTCTTGAAAAACACTCAACACGGCACAACACGACAAATCGTGCCACGGTTTTTTTTTTCGTATTTTTTTAATATATTCCGGCTTTATTCTCAAAAACACTTGTTTGTAACATACGCGTTTGACTGCTGCTTATTAAAGCTAAATTCTGGTTACGCTGATGACCGCCACGTGGTGGCGCTACTAGCGATGCTTCTTTAGCGTATAGTGGAAATACTTAAATTATTGAGGGTGTATAATTTAAGTATTTTTTTGACATTTATCTTTATTGTTGGGCATTTTTGGGGCATTGTTGTTACGTAATAATACGTAATAATCCAACAAAAACCACACGAGAGATCGAAAAATTGAAAAAAATTCTCGAGAACTTTTCTCAAACCTGCTGCCATTTGGCAATATACACTCGAGCTCAGGGGCGCAGAAACGAAAAAATATTTTTTTTTCTAAACTTTAGGAGGTTGTTTGTTAATTTTATAAAAAGATTTTTTTTATTAATATGAAATAATCTAAAGAAAAATATTTACGAAATTTTACCATAATTTTATTGGACAATAATTATTCCACTGTCAAGTTAAACGTTTTAAAAACTGTTGCTATAACGGATAAAAAGGAAGAAACACGATAATTATTTGGTAGATCCTCCAACCTTTTATTTAGAAAATGTTGTAACATATCTAAATACGTACATTTTGAGATGTAAATATCGGGATACTTTTGATTAAATTCTTCCATAACTCGTCGGGTTGCTTTATCACCTTTACCATAGATTGTCAATGAAACGACTTGATTTTTGTTGAATTGTTGCAATGAAAACTTAATAAACAATATTCGTGTTAACCGTTGCCATGAAATCGAAATGTAATTTTTGGGGCTACATTTTTATGTTTCTCTGGTACGGAAAGGAAATTTGAAAATGAAAGGAAAGCACCTATTGATTCAGCCGTTTTGGATCAAGCCAAAACTAATATTATTAAGTATAAATTTTTCTCGTAAAAGGAAAATAAGAAAGTTTCTATATATATATATATATATATATATATATATATATATATATATACAGGGTGAGTCATTTAACTTGAAACTTAAAATATCTTAGTTATAGTATGCATTTTTCTTCATTAATTTTTGAATAAAATTATTTATTTTTTAAATTTTAATTAAAGTAGATGCTGGCCTTCGACTTCAATGCATTTATTAATTCTGCTAACTGCTCTGGGATATTCCTAAATCTCTAGATAACTCTCGTGTGCTTGCATGAGGATTAAAGGCCGTTGCTGCTAATAAATTAATTTCATTATTTCCACCTGTGACTATTGCTCGACGAACTCTTTTTTTCGGTTGAACACCCCGTTTGTAGTAAACTGCTTGACTGTACGGTGAAATGAAGTACGTGATCGAATTTTATCCGGAAAACGCTGAGCGTAGATATTAACAGCATCATCAAGATTCCTGCCTGCTTCTCCATAATTCAAAATCATTTATATTTTTTCTTCCAACTGTTAAAAAATCCATTAAGAATAACTGCTTAACGAAAGGAGGTCTTTTTGTTTGCAAATTAAACTTCGAACTAAATTGATTAAATAATGCTAAACTATAAATAGTTCCTTTATACCTCAATAATAATTATTATTTATAACTAAATACCTTTTTGTTACCTCAATTAAGATTAATTAATTGACAAAATAATGTTTTTTTTTTAATTAAATGAGGTATTTTTATTAAAAATAGTACAATAATCCTTTAAATTTAAACTAAATCTAACTGCTAAATTTACCATATTTATAGTAATTATAAGCCAAGGTTGACTGAACCGTTTACTAAACCGTGGACAGTAACCGCTTCAGTAAACAGGTGTTTCTTTGTGTTTTGTTTTGGTGTTGGGGAATATTTCTATTATTCGTTTAACATATCACCAAAGTTGTCCTTTTTCAATTATAGTCATAGTCACATTAAGGTCTGTTCATACTGCAGCGCAATTTTGCTCGCGAACGTTCACAAACAATTTGTGCGTTGATTTGACGACCAAACTGCTTCAACGTTTATTAAAAATGTTTTATAATAACACTGGCAAGCAGCCATTTTCGTAGACAACTTTTCAAAAACAATCATTATTTTGTATTGCCTAATCAGCTCTTGTTTTTGCGATGTTGCCATGTAAGTTTTTTTCAATATTTAAACAATTCAGTTCCAAAAAATATTTTCTTAATAAAATACAATACAATACAATAATAAATTTATATTTAATGCACGGTGATTTGTTTGCATGCCTCGTTAATTTATCATCTACTTCCAATTTTGCTGCAGCAATTTATGCGAATCCTGCTATGACTATGGCACTTCTAGTCACGCGGACCGCGCAAGCAAGGGTTAAGGTTAATATATGCTATTCGTGATATAAAATTTATGTGAACCTTTTGTCGACTTAAATAAATAGTGCCATTTAACAGGCACTTAGGTTCTAGGTTTCTCAGAATTTGAGCATCGCGTTCATTGAAATGTGTAAACATCTTGTACAAGATTAAGTATTTTCAAATAGGCTATAAACATGTCGAAGTGAATACAGTACCTATAACTTAACGTCACAAAAAAATAATGCTTTTACACTTAAATACAAATTTAACTCGTTTTATTTAAAGGGGACCCCTTTAACTTTGATTCGTTTTAAAGGAAAATTTATTTTGTAGTCACTCCCCAAACAAAATATCAAGAAAAAATGCTCTTAAAGTTTCACCCCTTAATCTTACACCTAACTTAGGAATCCAAAGTACTTTTATTTTGATTTTAAAGTTTTTCCATTGAAATAATATAGGAAATTAAGGATTTTTTTTCAATTTCCAATAGCTTGGCGACATTTTACGTTACTATAATTTACAAGGATAAGTATTGTGCTACACCTGTAAAATTGACATAAATTGTTGCCAACATTCACAACACAGTTTAGCAATATTAAACGATAACATCCCCTGTACACGGTGGTCAAAACTGATGGTATAATCTGATTATAGACTCTTTTGGCAACACAAAAATGTATTTATCAAAATCCCAGCTGATCCTTTATTAAAGTTTTGCATATTTCTTAGTATTTTCAAATTGTTTATGCCTTTTTGATAAAATACTCTAGTACCATTATCAAATATTTTTAAAAATTTGGCAGATACATGACTGAAATATGGATAAATTACATTATAAATACAAAATAATGTAAAATACAGTTTGCCATATCTTATTTATTGTTTTAAGGTACCAAATACAAAACTAATAAATAACTAAAGATTCTTTGAAGCAAAATCGATTACTGCTTGCCTTAAATTTTCAGTGAAACTTTTTCTTGGGTTTTACATGGAATTGTTTTTAACATGGAAACAGTATTTTTAAATTCTTCAGTCTCTGTACAAACATGCTTCTTACATCTACCGATATCCCCTAGAAAGGAAGAGCATATCAAAATTTTAGTTCGTTCGTCCGTCCTCTTCCCTTAATAATTTTTTATGCCCTTTATATCTTGCCATTTTGCAGATAAAGCACATACATTCTTGGCTGCCGCGAAATTCTCTAGCAATTTCAAAATTTTGAAAAATTGAAGTAGGTAATTTTGAACCACTTAAGTTAAAGTGTTCGGTTGAAAAAGTCTGCAGTTATTTTTATCTCAGAAACCATAAACTCTGAATTTTTCAATTACCAAAAACAATTTTGTCTTCACAGCCTTCTTTCGATTTTCTTCATGCTTAACTTGAATTTCGGTTTAATTTTCTTTTTAAAATACTATGTGGCAAGATGGCAACCGATGTGGACGTTGCTGTGAGTGCTGAGTTTGATAGATTAAAAAAGAATGAATTAATTGAAATTTTATTGCATAAAACAGTTCCCTCAAGATTTGAGAATAATGAAGTGTTGTGTAATTTCATCAAGCAGTTATTCCCAACTCAAAATAAGGAAGAAAACGTAGTTACCTGTGAGTTGGAATGTGAGAAGTTAAAATGTGTTCAGAACAATGTTCAAAATGTATTTCTTAGACAAGAAATCTCAAATTTAAATCGTCTTATACATCATTTAGAAGGAAGAGTAAAAGATCAAGAGCAAATTAATAATTTATTAAATAATAAAATTATTGAATTAAATTCCAATATAGAACCAATAACTCCATCTACCATTAAAAAGAAGGAAGAAGAAAAACAACCAAGTTATTCGTCAGTAACCCAAAAAACAACGGAAACAAAACAGGGCAAGGTCAAGGACACCATAAATACAAATGTAAACAAAGATGAATTTAAAGAAGTGTCTTACAAAAATAATAATAAAGGAAAATCAAAATTAGTGAAAGGGCAATGTGAAACAAGTGCAAAAATCCAGGGTATTGAAAAATATTCATATGTGTATGTAGGGCATATCAAAGGAAAAGTTACTGAAGAAACTATGTTGGAACATCTTAAGGAGCAATGGCCAGAAATTGGTTTTCAGGTTAAGGCATTGGAAAATAAAGGAAACAATAGCAGTTTTAAAGTAAGTCTGGAAATAAAGAACAAAGAAATATTATTTAAATCGGAAAAATGGCCACAGGGGGTAATTGTCAAAGATTATAAATTTTTTCGAAAACCAGCAGAAAATTAATTATCCTAAAATAATGCACTTTAATATTCAAGGGTTACAAAATAAACTAGACAGCTTAAGTTATATATTACAAGAACAAAATATTGAGTTTTTATGCATTAGTGAGCATTGGTTAAATGAATCTGAAATAAAACTTGTTAAATTAGACAACTTTACATTAATAAACTATTTTTCACGTGATCAGTTTTCCAGGGGAGGTGTGTGTATATTTGCAAATAATTTAAATGTTTCTTGTAAACCATATTATTGTAAATCTATAGAAAAAAGTTTTGAAATAACAGCTATTCAGTGTTCTTTAAAAAATGTATCTTTTCCGGTTTTTATTGTGTGTGTTTATAGAACTCCAGACAGTGATTTTAGTATATTTATAGATAATTTTGAAAAATTTATGAAAAATATTTTTAAAAAACAAGCATATTATATAATATGTGGGGATAACAATATTAATTTTTTTAAATACTCACAGGCGAAAACTTTATTGGTAAATCTAATGTTAGAATATAATTTGAAATATAAAGTTAATGTTCCAACTCGCATAACACCTTACAGTCAAACTTGTGTAGACAATGTATTCACAAATTTGGAAATGATAAATATATCTGTAAGGGATACATTTTTGTCTGATCACACATATCAAATATATGAATGTAACCTTTCAACAATTAAATCTGTTAGACATGATGTTGTTACTTGTAGGGATTTTTCACAGGAAAATATTGATAGATTTTTGAATTTTTTAAACTCAGAAACTTGGCATGAAGTTTATCATGAAAATAATCCAAATAATAAGTTTAATATTTTTTACAATATTTTTTTGTCATTTTACTATTTGTGCTTTCCTTTAATCAAAAAGGTATATAAACATAAACCTAAACCATGGTTTACAGGAGAATTAAAAGAAATGCATTCCTTATTATGTGAAATGGATAAATTATCTAAAACAATTAATAACTTACAATACACTTTGCGTTATAGAAACTTTAAAAAAATTTATAAATATAAAATTACCTTAGCAAAAAAGAAATTTAATGATGAAAAACTAATTAATTCGAATAATATTAGTAAAGAAAGCTGGAAAATTATTAATAACGAAACTAAAAATAAAAACAATTTAAAAATATCCGAAATACAATATAATAACAAAATAATAAGTGATTCTAAAGAAATTAGTAACATATTCAATAATACCTTTTTAAATATTTTTAAAAACCATAATGCTCCAAATTTTACGGATAATTCAACCACCTCCAACTTTTTTAGATCATTTTACCTAAACCCGGTTACTTCACAAGAAATTGTAAGTACCATTAGTAAAACAAGTAAAAAATTTACACCTGGCATTGACGACGTCAATGGAAAAATTTTAAATATGGCAAAAGAACTTATTGCAGAACCTTTAGCGTATTTGGTTAACGAATCATTTATAAATGGTGAGTATCCCTCTGCACTTAAGTGTTCAAAATGTGTACCAATTTATAAAAACAAAGGAAGCAAATCTGATCCTCTAAATTACAGACCGATAAGTCTTCAAAATCAGTTTAGTAAAATAATCGATACTTTATATTACAATCGTTTACAGCATTTCTTAGAATCTAACAAACTACTTTTTCAATTTCAAAATGGCTTTAGGAGAAATAAGTCCACTAACACAGCAATTGAAAGTGCCTTAAACTTTATTTTTAAAAGTTTGAATGAAAAACAGCATGTTGTTGGACTGTTCTACATATGACCTTAGTCGAGCATTTGATACTATTAATCACAGATTATTATTAAATAAACTTGAAAGTATAGGTGTTAGAGGTGTTGCAAATAAATGGGTAGAATCTTACTTATTAGATAGAAATCAATTAGTATATTGTAATGGTGAAAAATCGGATATATCCAAGGTAACACTAGGAGTACAGTTGTATTCAATAAAAAAGCGTACAAGAATTAGAATGAGAGAAAACTGTCAAAATAATATTATTGCTTAAAACCGGCTTATCACTGACATAAGTCATTAAAATAATTACTATAGGTTATAAAGAGCATTGACGTCGTAGGTTAATTAAATAATATTACAAAAATTGTTAATTTTTAATATAGATTTTTTATTTCTATTATACCACGGTACGAATTGACCATTCTTCTTCGATTCTTGATACTATTTGAGCCTTTTTAACTGACGAGGCATTTTTATTTTCTACTGTCAGTTATAGTGACTTAAGTCAGTGGAAAGCCGGTTTTACGCAATATTGTTGACAGTTTTCTCTCATTCTAATTCTTGTACGCTTTTTTAATGAATACAACTGTACCTCAAGGATCGATATTGGGGCCACTTTTATTTTTAATATTTGTAAATGATTTAAATTTAAATACCAATATAAATGAGCAACTTATTCTCTATGCAGATGATACAAATCTTATAATTCAAAATAATAATATTTCAAACCTTTGCTGTGAAGCCTCTTTAAAATGTAATTTATTTAATTCATGGTGTAAAGAAAATGGACTAACCATTAACAAAAACAAAACATTTTATATGCGATTTTTACCAAAAAATGTTTCTCCAGATTACGATTTATTCATTTCAATTTTAGGTAAATCGATTGAATCTGTGGAAAGCATAAAGTTTTTGGGTATTTACTTAGATCGAAAGTTTACATGGGAAACACAAATAAATAACTTAAATAAAAAAATAAGTTCAGCTTGTTATTTAATAAGGTCACTAAGAGAATCGGTAAGCTTCTCTGTACTGAGACTTTTGTACTTTGGGGTAGTTCAAGCACATCTTGCTTATGGTATTATATTTTGGGGTAGCTCAAGTCTTTTTAGCAAAGTTTTTATAACGCAAAAAAAGATCCTTAGGTGCATGGATAACAAAAGTCCAACATTTTCCTGTAAATCACTGTTTAGGAAATACAGAATCTTAACTCTTCCCTGTTTGTACATATTAAATTTGATTTTATACATTTTTGAAAATAAAAAAGATATTTTAACACATAGTAATATGCACAGTTATTCGACAAGAAGTCAAAATAATCTAGTTTTGCCATTTTCTAGGCTCTCTGTATGTCAAACGTCTTTTATTTATATGGGAATTAAATGTTATAACAAAGTTATGTCTATTGTGTCTTGTTGTAAATGTTCCAAAATTTTAAAATGCAAGTTGCAGACTTTGTTTTTAGATAAAATATATTATTCTGTGGAAGAGTTTTTAAGTGATAGCTTTTAATTTAATAGTACCTAATTTAATAATTTATAGTGCCTAAACGTAATTTATATTTTGTTTTTATATGTTATTTTTGTTGACTAGTCCAATATGTTTTATAGAAAATGCTGTAAAACTGTGTGATCAATAAATATTATTATTATTATTATTATTATTATTATTATTATTATTATTATTATTATTATTATTATTATTATTATTAACTTTATAAAGTATACATTAAATAAACAACTAAAGCAAAATGTCACTTGCGTTATAACGTATAGCAATTTTTTTCATAACCACCTTAGTTATTGTTTTACAAAATTTGCAAGTTGTAATTATTTCATACACTGAGAAAAATGTATGTAATTTTACACAACTTTCACACTAACTGAAGTTGTAAAAAATTACAAATTTTTTGTAAAAGTTGGTACATATTTTGTGTTTTTAAGAAGATATATGTGTGAAATTAGATAAAAAATGTAAATTTACATATTCTTATAAAAGTACATAACATGAAATGTGAATTTTATAAAATTTTAAAAGTACTATGTAAAATTTACATTAAAAAGTAAATTCTACATAAAAATATTAAATATTACATTATTATAGGTAACCTTTACACATTTCATGTAAATATCAACCAATAGAATTAAGCCGTGATGCGGCACACGCGTATGTAAACGAAACGAACATTTTGTTGGCCGAGTTAGGACGCGTCGTGTAGTGTTTATAGTTGATTTTTCGTATTATTTGGTAAGTATATTAATTATAAATAAGGAGCATAAAAGAAGAAACTAGGATGCCATCAATAAAATGAGATTTTCCCATTATTAATTGATATATTTTACTTAATTTTATTTAAAGGATTGCCTATTCATAAGTTATAATATTTTATTTAAATAAGTTTAATTCCAATACTAGTATATTAAACATCTATCCAGTAAAAACAAAATATTTGGTGCTTTGATGTCAAGTGGTAAAAATGCACGTGTTTACAAATTAATATCTAGTTTAAGCAATAATTTTAGTTTAAAAAAATATTTTATTATAGGCTTTTAGGATTTTACTTTTTTTTTCAGATCCAATTATTTTTTATTGAATAAATATTAGTTATTAGAACAAATAATAATAGGTTAGATTTTAGATTAAATAGGTAGGTAATATTATTAAAATAAATCCTAAGTTCCATTAATTTTTATATATGTATATTTATATATATTTGTTATATATATTTGTATTTAAAAAATGTTTATTTATTATTGTTTTAAATATACAATTATTGTTAACTTACAATTTTATTTTATTTGGAAATAGATGCCCCTAAAAATTCTACCAATTTAAAAGTTATCTTTTAAAGTGTAGTATTTAAACTTAAAAAATTGCCTAAACCGTATAATAATCATACTATTTTTAACTTATTTATTTAATTTAAAAATTAACAAAAAAATTAAAATTCGTAATTCTCTTAATAAAACAAATAAAAATGTACTACGCTTAAAAAGTTTGATTCTAAATTAAAATTGTCTATTTTTTGTGTATATACAGCTCGTTCAGACTAAAACCGAATATATCTATGTATATATATATATGGGGCGTGGCCTCGCCTCCCTCCAACGCGCGACACAGTAGCTAAGCAAATAGACTGCATCGCTAATGAGATTTTTTGCATTATCATTTAATTTTTTAAGTCCTTACCTGCTCGACCTTTCGTCATGTCGTTTATCACACAAGCAACTGTGACGCGCCTTGGAGGGAGGCGAGGCCACGCCCCATATATATATATATAGATATATTCGGTTTTATTCTGAACAGGCTGTATACAGTTTTTTTTTAATACCTGTATATATGTAGGTATTTTTAGAAAATTAAAACTGCAATATTACAAAATTTTGGGTTTATTTAACTTCTGCAATTAAATAAATTCAAAATTTTGTACTAAAACTCTAATACTGAAACTGCAGTTTTTGCACAAAATATTGAATTTATTTATTTGCAAATGTTAAATAAACCCAATATTTTGTGGTATGATTCTATAGAATACAATTACATAATTTTGAAAAAATTACATATTACATGCATGTAAGTAAAATACATTATATATGTATAAAATTTACACAAACGTGTAAATATAAATTACATCTGTCATGTACATTTTAAACAATTATGAATTATTTACAAATTTTGTGTAAACATATATCACATATTTTATGTAAAAAAACATAGATATGTTTAAGTTACACAATCTATGTAATTTCACATCAGTTTACGAATAACATAACAAATAACCAACGACCAGTTATGTGAAAATTTTTTTCTGTGTAGACAAACTTCCAATATTTTTTGTTATAAAAAATATTTAAGATATAAATATTCGGTTTTTTTTGTTATGTTTTTTTAGTGGTAAAAAATAATAGGTGACTCAATAAATTAATACTGGGGAGTAAAGTAATTTAAATGTTTATTATTTTGCTTAATTTTATTAAAATTGTACAGGTAGTTTTAGTATAATAATTGCAAAATAATATATAGAAATAAAAAAACAAAAAAGTTTGCAAAACTTTAAAATAGGATCAGCTGGGATTTTGATAAATACATGTTAGTATTACCAAAAGGGTCTATAATCAAAATATGCTATCAGTTTTGGTTGGCATTTTTGTTCGTCCTATACTTAAGTTTTACCACCGTGTGTAGTCTTAGCAATATTAAAAATTTTCTCATAGCGACTCATCGTGCCCGAACCTCCTTAAATGAATATAAACCTAAAATTATTACGTATCTATTATCTAATTTCAATTAATAAAATAATTGAGGTTTAGGTCCATAAAACTATTCTTAAACTTTAAGAATTATTTTAAATTATTTTTTTATTATATTCTCAAACCACTAAAATCTTACGGTTATAATGCGTAACGTTTATATTTGTTACTGTAAATAATAATCTGAGAAAATAAAAGTTTATTCAATTGGTTTATATAAAAATAAAAAATCAGATATGGTCCTACGCATTTTTTAAATTTTACCTTTAAGTTATTGCAGTGCAATAACCGCAGATGTCAATATTTTTATTTGGTTATTAAGACAAAAAGTGTGGAGCAAAATAATTTAAGGGCAACAAGTTTTCCATCATGCATTATGACAATGCATTATGATATACCTAAAGCCGGGAATACATCTGAGAAACGTTGCCATTCGTTCGCATTGCTGCTCGTTTGCGCTCGTTCGTAGGCATTCGCGGCAACGTTGCTTGGTAGACTGACACATTTGCGAATTGCATGCTAGAAATCGTAAACAAATAGCAAGTCTGACTTCTGGTGGTATTGCTTCTCTGAAGTTTGTATTCCGTTTAACAATTTCTGGTTTAACCATTTCCAGAAGGAAGCTAAAATTTTCTCGAGACATTCTAGTCAAGTTTAAAAAAAACGTAGGATTTAAATCGGCTAGTAAGTTCATACCATCATATCTTGTTCTACTCAAATATAAATCATTCATCCAAACAAGTCTCTTTTTCCTCTTCTGTTTTTCTTTTCGTCGTTTAATGATTTTATGGATAATTAGGTATATACGAGGCACAGGCCACTATTAAATGATTCTCAATCATTTTTATCCTTCATGTACGGAAACAAAATCAACTTTCCTCCCTGAATTGTAGCGAAGTAACAACGTTCGCAGACATTCGCAACTCGGATTTCCCTTTGATCTTTTCTTTTTTACCGACAGACGATGGAAAACGTTCGTTTGCTGTGCTGGCCGTTCGCACCAAAATTCATTCGTTGCGAATGACCACAAATGATCATCCACACTTGACAAACGAATGCGAACGAATGCAAACGAACGCGAACGAATGGCAACGTTTCTCAGATGTATTCCCGGCTTAATACATTATATTTACCTTTTGATAAAAATACTACTCATATGGCTACAGTAAATTTTTGTACAAAAGCATTCATATTACATGTTACATTTATTATCTGCTTTATACACAGTATAAAATTTTGCCCGTGTAAATTTTTTAGTGTAGGGGTAAAAATATTAGAGTTGATTTGTAAGTGTAAAAGTTACACTACAAAATACACTAGGTAGCATTTAGTGCTTATTAACTTTATTAAACACATTTAAAGAATATGAACATTATTCATTGGTACATTCACACTATTTATTATTAAAATAAATAAAAAGGGTAGAAAAACTTAATGCGAGTGTTTATTAATGTGTTAAATAGTTACAAAATGTACACTACAGCGCATGCCAATTTCTTTGTCTGTTTTTATGCACATTGTATCACAATTAAAGTTAAATTACACCAATAGTGGCAAAATAGACTGAAAGAACTGGTTATAACCGAAATGCGTTTTAAAATGTTTAGTTGGTACCTATCTACCTACGCAGTGCATATCCAAAGATACCGTGTTGTGGAAGGGTGGCATTTTTCTTCAGTTAGATATTAATTACGGTGAATCCATAAGGGGACATTCTTATTTTTTGGTAAGAATTATACTTCCTTTTTTTAAGCCTTAATACTCAATAAATACCAATATGTTAAAAGGATGTCCATACCCGACCTATATTATATAATATATAATATAGGTCGGGTATGGACGTCCTTTTAACATATTGGTATTTATTGAGTATTAAGGCTTAAAAAAAGGAAGTATAACTCTTACCAAAAAATAAGAATAAAAATAAGAATGATATTATCAATAATTTACGGCAGTGGGTCGGGTACTTGTAACATTAATAACATAAATACATACACACTTGATTTACTTTTTATTTTCAAGCGTAATGGTTGTTATATTAATATATATATTACATTTTTATTAATATTATGGAAAATTTCTACACATGTGGTAAATCCCCGACATACAGCCGCCTGACGCCTCTCTACCAATGGAATTACCCATTTTTTATAACAGAAAAATGGATTTTTTTTTTCTCAAGATAATTCATTGCTTACAAGTTGACAGCCAGTAAAACATTGCATTGATCTAAAACTTTGACGTTTTAAGGAACCATTTTGCTTAAGCCAGCCATACGACTCAAATATAAAATAATATTTTAAAAGGCACCGATTTTGATAATTTTCATAGATTTTTGTTCCAAATAAATATTTCTCTTTATTTACCTTTTCGTTTTATTCACTATCACCAATAGGTTTTACTCAAATAATAGTGTTAATTTACACTAGAAGTTTGCAGTAAAAGAGTAAAAGTACGTACCTTTCTAAAATTAGAACTTTTCCCACAAAAGTGGGATTTTACCAGAAAGTGTAGAAGTACACGATTTTAGGTAAACTAAGACTTTTTAATACAGTGTAAAATTACTTTATCCTCAGTGCTATAGTGTTAAATCATACTTGCTTACTTGGGGAAAATTACACTACAAATTAACTCTAATTGTAGTGTTATAAAACAACACTATTTAGTGTGGACCTGTGTGAACTCTAATTAGTGTTGCTTAGAGTTGATTTTTTTTACTGTGTGTATAACAAGTATACTTCTATAGAGTCTCATTAGATTTTCCTTGCATCGTTTTTCTAGGCCTTGCCAAACTTGTAACTAGTTAGATATCAGGACAAACTATACATTTTTTTCTTTGAAACTGTGTATTATTTCCTATTCTAAGGGAATTAAAACCTTTAGTGGTGAATTTAGCATCGTTAAAAAGCAAAGGTTGGACTAAAAAACAAAGTGCATTTGAAAGCTATCCATCTAGACAAAATAAATTGGTGTCTGCCGCAAGTAAAAAGGTATATTATGATTTATGCTAATCGACACTTTTTGTGTGAACGCAGTATAACCTATACAACATTTCATTTTAAAGCAGGTAATTTAGCAGTGCCTATAATTAATCTCGGCAGACACGAAGAATGTTCACTCGAAACGGGTGGTTATAACTATTACTTATTTATCTATACTCGGTTAATTATCAGTAAGTTATTGACTTGATGCGTTCGGTATTATCTGGAAATAGTTGACATACCACAAAATTTTTTTTAAATCTATTTTTTATGTTTATGTTTACGTATTTATCCATGCAAAGTTTTAAATTTTTATATTTTTTCCTGTTTAATTAAGAATCATAAACATAAGGTGACATTTTTCTCATGAAACGATAAACAAAAATTTTCTATCATTGTTCTCGTGCTCGAGATTTCTAGCACTTTAAAGACTTGGTACCAATACAAACAATAATTTTCAACAGAGAAAAAACCTACAAATTCTGGAATTTCACATAAGTTACCTTTTTTATTTCTTTTCTAAAAATTTGAGCATTTGTATTTATATATGAAATCTATAGTTTATAAGCTAAAGGAATTTAAATTAGAAAAAATTAGTGCAATATTTAAATAAAAAACTCATTCTATTATAGGTTGTCATGTAATAAGTTGTCATACCCTACATAAAAACGATGTAGACAAAAACTAAGAACATAACCATTTGGAGACGGAAATACCTTAAACTTGAATAGTAAGGTATTCGAGAGGTTCGTGCTTGACACTTGACCTCATTGTAGCGTCCTTCGTTTCCTTATTATGTCATTAGTTTAATAGGATTCTTATCCAGAAAATATCTTTTTCATAGTTCAGACACAATGCACCTACTTACCTGGCCACATACCAAGAAATATATATTTTGATAGATTTAATGGAAAAAATAAATTGTTTTTTTTTATTCTGTGAAAGAACATTTAAATAACTTATATTTAGAGCAATATTCCTTACATGTTTAAATCCAAAATATTTAAAAAAAATATATTACTTTATAATAAGAACTTAAATCTTCAGCGAGTGAATTTTTAAGTAAAGAATATCCCAAGCAGCATTTTAATTAAAAGCGTAGAGCTTTGAGGCATTATTACTTAATTAAGTAAATATTTTGTTAAATTAACCTTAAAAATTTACTTTAAAGTAAAACTTTTTTTAAAGTTATTTAATAGGTTTTATTTATGTTATTTTTACCTATTTTAATAACCCTTAAGTTTCAAGACTTTAAAGTATTATGAGGGACGTAATTTTTACGAAAGAAAATTACTTATAAGTGTATTTCACCTAAAGGAAAATTTAACGGTAATTTTAACGTCATAATTTTTACTTAATGGTAAATGTTACTCATAAGTCATAATTTTACGACATTAAGACCACTTTATAACCGTAAATAATTCCTATTCGCCTGGTATTTTTAGGGTTATTAGTGGTAATAAATACTATTAATATTGACTAAACAAGGAAAAATAAGCTTAAAGTGACAAATAAAACTTTAAGGGAAAATTTTTTTCAGGTCGCCATAATGATTTTTTTAAGATGGCATCCATTACTTATCTTAACATTTATATGATATTTTTTCATAAATATTTTTCTAAATTATAATAAAGAAAATTTTAGTTATAAAAAAAATGATTAAAACTAAATTATTTTTAAAAGATTTTATAAAATTTTGTAGGTTTTAAGTTTTGTTGAATTTTTACCCAAGCAATAATTTTTCTTAAAACCGTAAAATATTTAGAGGGTATATAATTTTTAAGATGTATCCTGCCTATTTTTATCAATAAAATAATGTGCGTTTGAGTTTGAATGCAAAATATTATTAGTTTTGACAATTTAAGATATATTTTATAATTTTACTCTAGGGTGACCTTTATTACTTTGTAAGTACCATTTTATAAAATATAAATTAATAGAACAAAGAAATAACGAATGTCAATGTTTTTGAAAGAGAGAGCAAACAGTTAGTAATTATAACGTTATTTTTACGTAAATTTGTGGTATTTATATTGTTTTTATTAGGATATTCTCTTAGTAGATCAAGAAGGTTATAATGTAGGTAAAATAACGAAAAAATACTTTAAAGTTGACTTAGTAGTAAAGTTGTAGTTATTTAAACTTAAAATGCTGCTTGGGATCTCCTCAAAATTAAAAAAAAATCTGCAAGGGTCACACCACAAAAAAAATTTGGTGAAATTACCAATATATTTTATTTTTGAACAATAAATAATGATTTTTAAAATTATATAATATAATAAACTAGTCCCCCCTGTTTTCTTTTAAATAAAAAAAAGTTTAGACATCGGACAGAAACCATTGTCAAGGGTATACTACTTTTTGACGTAAAATTGATAGGTGCCTATTCAAGGACTGCCAAGAAGGCAATGTCAACTTAAAAATTTATAATGAAAAGGAGGGGCTTGTGTAATAAAAGGTATTTCAATTTATTTGATAAGTATTTTAACTTACTAAAAATGACCTGGATCGCAGAGTACAATTTTCTGTAAGCGCAATCATAGAAATATCAAGTCATATGAAATTATATTAATTTAAACAATCAGGTAAATTTGATTCAAATAGAAAAATTTGTAGTTTTAAATTCATTTACCAACAGTTTTACAATGTTTTTAAACACTTTTAAAGTGTACCCTCTTTAAAATATATATACAAAAAGAAATCTATTTATTTCATTGCCTTTCTCAACGTTTGCTGATAATGGTTTGCTTTTAAATGAGGAGAAAACCGAAAGCATGTATTTAACTTTACAACCTTCTTTTAATAATCAGCTTTGAATTAAATATTTGGGAATATACCTGGATAGCAGAATGGAATTTAAGGCACATGTTTTAAGTTTACTAGGTAGGTTGTCAAAAAGCATCTATTTGCTCAGACAACTTCGTATCGAGAAGTGTACTCAGAATGAGAAATTCTTTTAATGCTTACAAAGTTTTCCTTTTGCAGAAGCTATTTATGGTGCTGGATATACTGATCACTGTAGGCCAATTTTTAAAGATATGAAGATTTTGACCCTTAGTGGTCAGTATATCTTGGACTGTATCTTGTATGCTCATTCTGAGGACTATCAGTGCCAGGGGGATCATCATGGTCATGAAGAAATAGAGGCTTGATAGCTCTGCCAAAATGCAGGCTTTATAAAATGCAGCAGTCTTTTAAATACCAATCGGTGATATTTTATAACAAGATTCCACCTAGTTGGAAAAAATATTCTCTAAACAAATTGAAATCTTCTTTGAAATTGTTTTTATAGCACGAAAGAGTTTTTGGAATATTGTGATAGTATACTATACATTATATATTAATATATGAGGCATTCCATGTCAACTCGGCCACCCCCCCCCTGTGCAAAATTGACTAAAGTTTTTCGAAACGTGCAACTGATAAATTTTTAGCTTATCGTCTTAACTTTCAAATGCCGAGTGGTATTTTGTAAAATTTCAAAAGGCGGTGTCAATATAGCGACTGCAAGCAATATACATCACTTTAAAAAAACCGTATTACGTAGTTTACATTAACTAACAGCGTTATAAAATTAAAAATTAAATTTGATTATATGCACTAATCTATTATCAGTGATTCTATGTTTTTTTACCGCTGATTACACAATGGTTCACCCCTTACCTCACAAAAAAACTTAAAAAGCAGTTTTGTGTAATTTACAGCCCCTAAATGCATTTTGATAGATATTTTTGCATTTGTTTTTTGAATTTCTCATTGCCTAATATAAATATGGCCTTACCTCAGAGTCGAAATAAAACTGTACGTTCCTAACCTAAAAGAACTCTCAAAAAATGTATTTTTACCTTCTTTACAGCTGTTTAAAGCATTTTAAAGATTGGCATGAGGTTAAATTTTTATACTTTTTATCGCCAAGTACGTAAATAATCCAACTATAAACTGCAGACTAAGCAGTTTACCCCTAACCTTAAAAATATTTTCTAAAAATTAGTTTTCTGCAGATACACATGCTGAAGAAAATTGATATATGGGATGTATAGATTTATTTTCACACTTTTTATCGCTTAATACGATTATAATCTTTCTTTGACGGCAATTCTTCGTTAACCTATAAAACTTTGCATAAATGCAATAAAAATGAGGTTCAAATCATATGTAAAAAATATTTTTTATATAGTAGTTATTACATAAGAATATGCTAAAATTGTAAAGCTTCGTACAGACCTGAACATTGAGCCGAACAACAAGCAGAACAACGAACCGAACGGCAAACAGAACGGCAAATCGCCTTTTTTGATTTCGACGATCCGAACAACAAACGGAACGTTCGTGCTGTTCCCATAATTGCTCGTAGTAAATCTCAGTTAAAGTTTTACTAAAGATGGAAAAAAATGTAGCAGCAGCAGCTTATATATAATTTTTGCGCAATCTCCTCCCAAGCATCTTGTTTTTTAATTTTATTAAAATGGTGTGGGTGTTTTGGTTTCCACAACAACTCTTTTTTATAAATATCAATTAGATCCAGAGATTTTTCTTCTGTCCACTCCATTTACTTGTGTTGAATTTTAATTATATTAAAATAAACAAACTCACTTAAAGGAGGAGACAAATAAACACTTAATGAGAACAATTCACTGGTCTGTTCGCCGTTTTGTTTTGACCCGTCCAAACCTCCGAACGCATTCGCGAGCATTTCCTTTGATGTCGAAGAAAAAACCGACAAGTGATGGGAACGGGGCGAACTGTTCGCCGAACGGTCAGGATTCGCGAACATGTTCGCAAACGCGTTCGTAGCCCCGTCCAAATTAGTGTTCTGTTTGCCGTTCGGTTCGTTGTTCGGCTTGTTGTTCGGCTCAATGCTCAAGTCTGTACGAGGCTTAATAATCTATATCTACCGATAATTAAATTCGTATCAAAAATAATAATCTTTTGTGGTATTACCAAATAAAAATGTACTCTTAAAAAAGAATTCGAATGCTCCAAATGGCTCCGAATTTAATTATCGTTAGAATCTGATGTAGATAATTACAAATTCAGCATATTGTTATGTAATAACTACTATATAGTAAATATTTTTAACATATCATTTAAACCTCATTTTTATTGCATATATGCAAAGTTTTTTAGGTTAACAAAGAACTGCCATCAAAGATCATAAACATTTTTAACGATAAAAGTGTGGAAATAAATCTATAAATCCCTTATTTCAATTTTCTTTAGCGCCTGTATACTGCAGAAAACTAATTTGTAGAGAATATGTTTAAGGTTAGGGGTAAACTGCTTTGTGTGCAGTAAATAGTTGGATTATTTACGTACTTGGCGATAAAAAGTATAAAAATGTAACCTTATGCCAATCTTTAAAATGCTTTAAACAGCTGTAAAGAAGGTAAAATTAAATTTTTTGAGAGTTCTTTTAGGTTGGGAACGTACAGTTTTATGTCGACTCTGAGGTAAGGCCATATTTATATTAGGCAATGAGAAATACAAAAAACAAATGCTAAACCATCTATCAAAAATGCATTAATTACGAGAAACTGCTTTTTAAGTTTTTTTTGAGGTTATGGGCAAACCATTGTGTAATCAGCGGTAAAAAAATACATTGAATCACTGATAATAGATTAGTGCATTAAATAAAATTCAATTTTTAATTTTATAAAGTTGTTAGTTAATGTAAACTACGTATTACGGATTTTTTAAAGTGATGTCTATTGATTGCAGTCGCTATATTGACACCGCCATTTTGAAATTTTACAAAATACCACTCGGTATTTAAAAGTTAAGACGTTAAGCTAAAAATTCATTACTTGCACGTTTCGAAAAACTTTAGTCAATTTTGCACATAAGGGGGTGGCCTCATATATATATATACATATACTATACATTATAATGTAATGTATTGATGCCATGCAGTGTTTTGATTATTATTATTTTTTAATTGTATTTTTTTAATTCTTTTATTTGCTTGTTTATATTTGTTGTATTCTTTATTTTATTATGCAACGAATTTTCTTGTATTTATTTCTTTTATTAATAATTAGTGTAGTTGATAATTATATATTTATTAATTTATGTTCACGATATATCGTTTTGAATGATTCTATTATAGAATTTCTATAGAATAAACATTTTTTCTCTCAGTGCGCATAATACAAAATGTACGTTACTGGTCAGATGTTAATCAACATGTTTTTATGAAGGTCATACCCAGTAGGTACCCACAAAAATACAATGTATGTGCAGGACAACTGGGAAACCATATTGTAGGACCCATCATTTTAGAAGGCTATACTTAAACATGCTTCAAACACAAATTAATCCAATGATTCAAGATACAGTTCAAGCTAATCCTGACGAATTTGAAGTAATATTCTAAAAAGATGAAGCGCCCGCATAATATTTTAAGGATATTAGACAATGGCTTGATGAGATTTATCCAAATAGGTAGATTGATAGGCGTGGTCCTACCGAATGGCCAGCTGGGTCTCCTGATTTAACGCCACTTGATTTTTTGTGGGGTTATTTAAAATCGAA
Organism: Brassicogethes aeneus; assembly: GCA_921294245.1. Lineage (NCBI taxonomy): Eukaryota > Metazoa > Arthropoda > Insecta > Coleoptera > Nitidulidae > Brassicogethes > Brassicogethes aeneus. The sequence continues at coordinate 55,752,697 of OV121134.1, forward strand.
GGTCTACATCACCAAACCGAAATCAATTGATGATCTAAAACAAGACGTGAATGTGCGAATATTACACAAGAAAAATTGCAAATGTAAGAACTGAAATTAGACTATTTTTGTGTCAAAATGTCCAACGGGAGTATTTCCAACATCTAATTTAATGACTAATTGGAAATTTATTTAAACGTTCAATATCTTAGCAACCATTAAACATATTTAATTTAAATATGTGTTTAATAGAGAATCGAAGTACCTTTCAAATGAGGTAGCCTCTTGGCTCTACTTAAATATGTACTTATCACTTTGACGTCAAAAAGAAGTATACTTAATATCCTTGATAATGTTTTTTTGCCGATCTCTTTCCTGTCAAAAGGTTTTAAATGCATGTAAGGCACTTGACCAAAGCATGCAAATTAAGGCTTTTCAATAACAGAAATACGCTCGAGTCGGAGGTCCGCTTGTAAACACAAGAACGTTAAAAATATATCATCTTCGAAAAAGTTGGTTAACAGAGCAGCTCAATATAGGAGACCCCTTTGGGATTTTCTATGCAGTTAGGGGACGGTGTTCTTAGAAAAGAAAGTTTAGTCGTTTTGCCGTTTTGTGTTTTCTGCCTTCAACGTTTACCCAATATTCGATTACAAAAAAGCAGAACGTACGATTTTCAATACGAAAAGTTTTTCGCCTTTTTCTCAGTTTCGATCAAAATACAGTTAGCCACTTTTTTACCTTCGGATGGCAGTATTATTTAAAAGACACATTCATCTGCCTTTAACATAATAATATTGACTGATTTTATGGTAAAAAACATCCTTAACAATATTGTAATACGTTATGAAACGTTTAAAGTTTTGATGATTTATACGTAGGTATATATTTATATTTAGAAAAGTCTACTAAAGCTTACAAAGAAATTTTAACATTTTGGAGAGTATACTGCCGGTATAATGTATACATTACTGGTATACCAGTATAATTATGGACTTACGTGTAAGAATACCTATGGAAACTCTAGAGCTTCACAATAAAAAATAATAATTCTTGCTTGATTACTTATTTAGCATGCTATCGAATGATCTAAACGTTGCATGCAACTAATTCGTATTGTGCATTGTTTTATTTATTCATATTGCAAAAAGATGCACCTCCCAAGTAGCATTTAATTCTTAATTTTAGACATATTCAAGGCCAGATAAATTAAGCGAACAGAATATGTGCACTTGAATAAATAATGTTACCGTCACATTCTTGCATTGTGAACCTAATATGGTTTAACATTAAATAATTATATTAAATACACGTTAGGACTTACTAGGGTAAATGTAAAAATTGTGTATTTAAAATCATTATTTTCAATATGTATCGGTACTATGTTCCAGATTCCAAACATGCAACGTCTGATTGCTATTATTTAACTTGACAAAGGAATTTCAAAGAATAATGTATTTTATCTGCCATCTTACCAATATTTACAGTATCTATTTATCTAAGATTTTATTTAATAGGAATAAAATTTAAAAAATATATATATGAAATATATTTACTACACTGAATAAAAGCATGAAAAATACCTATTTTAGAAAAAAATTGTATTTTAGACATTGTACCTATAATGTCTAAAATACAATTTTTTTCTAAAATAGGTATTTTTCATGCTTTTATTCCTAAACCTAAAACTAAACTTTATTTTTCTACTATAAAAAATTTAATAGATAAAATTTTCTTTTTTGTTTCCATGTTTCTTTTTTTCTTTTTTGTTTCCATGTTTCCATGCATAACACTATTAAGTGATCTTTTAAATTCACATTGACAAGTTGTTGCTTTATGACTAAGGCCCGGATTTTTAGGTCAAAAAGTGATAAAAGGTTCCTAAATTAGGTGATATTTTTAATAAAATAGGTATTTTAGGTACCTATATTTTATGTACTTATAAAATACATAAAATATAGGTACCTAAAATACCTATTTTATTAAAAATATCACCTAATTTAGGAATCTTTTATCACTTTTTGACCTAAAAATCCGGGCTCTATTTATGACGTTTTAGTCATAAGCTGAAGTTAGCAACAGGTTTATTAGTCAAGGGCTGAAGTTAGTTTAAAGTTAGTTGACAGTTGTAAAATGTCATACAATCATTAAATAAAGTGCCCTTTTTGTATAAAAATAATATTCCCATTACGAAATATGACCGTTTTAACATCACTTTTTAATGTGGAATTACGTACGTATTTTCCTTACAGAATGAATTATTCTATCATCGGATGGCGGAATAAACACTGGTGGTGCCATCTCTGTGTTTATTATCTAACAACTTTTAGACCGATCCAACCTCACTTTTTTTTTCAATTAAATTATTTTGGAATGGCATTTTTTGAAAACATGGAAAAAGTATAGTCTGAAACACATTTAGAATTGCATATTCCGCTCTCGTGAAACCGTGACAAACTTTTCACTCAAGCGGAATATGCCGTATTCCAAATTTGTTAAAATATACTATTGTATATGAAATTTTGTACTGACCTTTTGATTTCGCCAGCAGTAAACTAGATTTCACTAATAAAACATTTCGGGTGAAGACTCCACCGTTAAGTGCCCATAAAACATTATTTTTACATTTACTGTAAAAAACTGATTCTAAATCATCATTTAAACAGTTATAGTCAATTTTTAAGGTAAAAATTTCTATTTACACATAAAAATTTGACATTTTGATCGACGAGCCGGTAATACAGATTCCCGAGTTAGAAATACTTACTCTTTTTTTATAGATGTCGCTCTATATATGGGTGATTCTCCAGAACGGAGCAAATATGCTGAAACTCTTAAATAAAACATACTAATGAAAGTAGTTAGTATTGAAATAACACTACAATAGACAGTTTATGTCTAGCAGTAGAACGTACTTAACCAAAAAAATAAAACATTATTTATTTTATTAATTTGAATTTGCTTAAACGCTTTAAAGTCAACTCCATGGACTGCCACCACCTAGCGTAGGGACAACAAATCATCCATATACTATTAGACTAGATGCAATTGTGAAATGATTCTTTCATATTGCATTTCCTCTAACTTGGAATGTATAAAAAACACAACCAAAAGCAAACTTATTGATATTTTAACCCAAAATGTCGAATAAAGCATGAGACACCATTTTACAGCTGAGTTCTTTGCAGTCTTTTAATATATGATAAATCCCCTGTATAAAACGTATTTTAGTAATGTTTAAACTTCAAACTTTGAAGACTTCGTCGTTTGAGTGATTTAGTGTTGATTTGTATAAGCAAGTCAAAGGGGGTATAATATTTAATAAAAATTTATAAAGAACAATTATTTGCGAAAAAACGGGTAAGTATTTTTATTAAAGATCAACTCCATGTCTTTAATAACAAAGGGATTTAAATACAATTGAAATTTAAACTTTCTTCAGGTGAAATAACCAAATATGCTTTGATTAAATTGCAGTTAACTAAAGATACATTATGTACCATTTTCTAAAGTTTGTGACTTTAACTATAAAAACATCAACTCCATGGAGTTAAAAGGTACGTCCATGGAGTTATTTACTTTCTTATTGCCCTAAACTCTTAGCTCATATAAGTTAAGGCATTATTAACGATAATTAATAATATATAGTTAAATTATAATAAATTAAATTTATTTTTTGTTAAATAATAGAAAAGTATTAAGTTTAATTTATAGCCGCCTTGAAATTACTTTATGTTATTAAGAAATATTTGGATATTCACCCATATATAAAAATATTTAATTTAAATTATTTTTAGACAAGTATTTGTCGTAGAAAAAAGTATAGTAAGCAAGTCTTTTATAAAGTTTTCAAGGCACTCATCTAATTAAACACTTGCTTGCAAGCTCTCTCGTGCCTAATTAAAAGTCGTGACTAAAATGGCGTTTATCAAACTTGTTACTTAATATACTAACACATGTAACAAAAGTTTTGGGACATTTTTTCTAACTATGCTTTATCACTCTGGAAATACCCATCTAATTACCGTTGCCTAAAGTGTATTTATTTAGGCATTGTAAACAAAAATAAAACTTGTGTGTCATGGCGTACAAAATCGAAATCTGAAATCTTTGTCGAATGCTAAAATTGGATATTGTTAACATGTTTCAAGGACCTAATATCTTCCGTGCAACAATTTACAGAACAATATAGGAATGTAAGAAAGGAATACCTTTTATAACCAAAAAGCGGAAGCGTCGGATATTGACAGATATCACGGCAGCTAGACTCATAGAAAGTGCAAAAGAAAAAGTTGGTGAATCTACAGTTGAAGCCGTTACAGCAGGTCTTTATAAACAAAGATCAAATTGTTAAGATTTATAAACAATCATCAAATTAATGATGTTCTGGCCTGATTTACTTTCTTGTCAAACTGCCAGGAAAACTAAAGAATGGTTACAAGCCAATAATGTTCCATTTGTACCCAAACAAGATAATCCTCCTGATCCCCAAGCACGATCCATTGGAGAATTTTGGGACTTATTAAGTAGAAGAGTTTAAGATGAAGGATGGGGGGGCAGAAAATGAAGAAAAACGAAGAATTTACCAAAATATTTGGAAAATCGACAACTGAATCATAATCAGGAGGTCAAAATTATGAAGAAAACATGTCACGAACGTAAATATCGGTTGAGGTTTAGTTTTCGCAAATTTTCACCAAAATGTTATTTTGAAAAAGTGGTCTTTGCTTAGACCCTCTGAAAATAATGGAAGTTTGTTGCTTGTCGCTTGTTCAGAATTATTTAAGGAACAATCTTTCACCATATCATCTTTTTGTTCCTAAATGTACTCTTTTGAAAAAAAATCATATTTTCGTTGCTATAGCAACACGAAAAATTTGAAAACCTTTTCAAGGTAAGACATAATATTTCATTATTTCAAAGTAAAAACGAGAACAAAATTATTTTTTTACAAACGGAGCTTGGATGAAGTTATTAAAATTTTTGACCGTTTTACATATCACCCTGTACGAAATTTACTTGAAGAACCGTGAGCTTCATATCTATAGCATGAATTGCCAGAGGATGGGGCTAGCAGACATCACAATCCAAAATAAAATTGTTCAAGAAAAAAAAAGTTATGTCGTTTTGAAAAATGACAAACTTTTTGGGCGCGACACATTGAGTGCTGCTCAGTTTAGATTACATTTTATTAATATTTTATAACCATATTATTTGTTTTTTGTTAATTTTTTGGCAAGCGTATATTTAGAAAAAATGTAAAATATTTCTCATTTTGGCACATAGAATAATTTATTTTTTATTTATTTTCTTTATTAATTTATTTTACACTATGTTATAGCTAGCAAAACAGAATTGGTACCGCTTAGTCTATATTAATTTGTTTTAATTAATGTTTCATTAATTCAGGGTTTTATGTAATAATTGTAAAATGCGACAATAGCAATGACGACGGTTGTGGTATACCCCAAAGACTAGATCAAATTCCATGTAAGAAAAAAAATTTAATGATAAAACTTTCGACGCGGTTAAGTGTTCCCTCAAGTGTCCGCCATCTTGGATTTTATGTTTTTTTTGATTTTCGCGCGTATTTTAAATTTCACGATAAAATCAGGAATTAGAAACAAAAATAAATAGAAAAGTTAATTTTTAATAACTTTCTCATTATCTCAATCGGTCTATGTCCCAGGCACATGATTTAGACCGTAAAATTTCGAATTCTGTCGGAGGTATCTAACCTCACTTTCTACTTTTATTAATTGTACTTTTTATCTATCGTTCAAAAAATAAAAGTCTGTGTTGACTTTCTGGCCTAAAAAAATAATAAAAACATTAAAATACCAAATGAAAATACAAGTAGAGAGGAGCGTCGCGACGTGTCGCTGCATCCTTCCTGGTCTAGAGTCTGCAGTTTGCATATGTAGTTACACTTTATAACGACTTCTACAGAATAACTAACTGTTAACTATAATTATATATTTTTTTAATTGCCAGCATTTAAATTAGTCTTGTTAGCTCGTTAATAAGTAATTTTTGAAGGTAGGTTTTTAAACGGATCAGTTTTAATTTTCAATGCAGTGACTTGCGCTTGTACCTAATTTAAGAACGCGTTCCCTCATATACTGCTTCTGAGTAAAAGTTATTCATCTAATTATTAAACAAAAATTAAAAAAAAACTTAATCTTCCATTAAATTAATTACATTAATTTGTAGCTGTAAATACAGCTGATTTTTATGCCGTTTATCTTGCCAACTGTAACTCAATAACGCGCCATAAAATGTAGAATAAATATTTCCAGCACATTTTGCCTAAAAATTAAAAATTAAAACTGTATTTCGAGTAGCAAAAGTAATAAAAACGAACTAATAATGGCTCATTCACACGTTGCTTGTTTGAAATGTGGAGCACTGTACCGATATTAATTGGACCTAATTATTTTAAATACCTACCTAGTTTTTAAAATTTTGTCTAATAAGGTGTGTAGTCCGCAATAAGTAAAAAAACGTAATTAACGCTTAAACAGAGTTTTAAAAATAACTCTTTTCATTCAATTTTTCTTACAAATTATAATTAAAGTAAGAAAATAATGATATTTACGACATATGTATATTATACAGAATGCTAATGAAAGGTTTACCAGGTGGTAGAACTCAAAGTATTTAAAAAAATGTTATAAAACCGACTCCCCTTTATTTTATAAAATTTAAATTGGCTTAATCCTTAAACGATTTATTTATGTTATTAGGTTAAGAAGTAAGGCTTTTTGTGCTAAGCTCAAGGTTTGAAGGCCGACGCGTAGCGGAGGCCTACAATTGAGCGAAGCACAAAAAGGCACTTTTTGGCCGAATGGCATACAACATTTTATCTTCAAAGCACTTTATATAGGTCAATTTAATTCAACATCAAAGCGGCCTAACCTCACTTTTTTACAATCTCATTTATTTATTAGCTAAAGATAACATTAAATGTACAATAATTATTATTGCTTTTAGAAGCAGTCATAGTTTGACAATACTTAGCTATATGATTTAAATAGAAATGGATTTTTGCTATTACATTAAATTCAATTAATTGTTTAATAAATAGGTAGGTATCTAATTTCCATTTGTTTGGATTTTTATTTAAAAAAATAGGTAGTTTGGAATGTTCAAGCTGTTGTAAAAGGGTTTTATTTCCCGGGGGAAAACTTTCCTTTTTAAGCTTGGCGTCACTTACCGTGCAGACTTTCTAATAAAATCTCGGGCGCCAACTTCAACGGGTTTAAAGTGGTTGAAGTTCCACTATGTGCGAGGGTAGCTTTTAGGGTCAACAGTGGAGATAAAATTCCAGGGTTCCGGGGAAATTAAGAACAAATGGTGTGTTTCGGTTAATACATATATTTAAATAACTCCTCGCATGTACAAAGCAATAAATAAAATGGAAATGAATTTACAAAGAATAATTTGAAAGTAAAAGGGAAGTCTCTGTCAGAGACTCTCTGAAACAAACAAACAAACAGAAAATTAGTTACTACAACTTACTTTAGCGGTCGGACGGTCGGGACGGCGGTCGGTCGGTGTTCCGGTTGCTGCAGAAATACTCGTAGAAGTGATAAGTGATCCCTTCGAAGGCGCTGCGCCCGCTTATATGCCCTCTGGTCTCCCTCCTAGGGCCGGCTGCGCGAGCCTCCAGCATGATGTCAAGATTGACCAATCCCGGCGTTGTGGCAAATCTTTTGACATGACGGTGCTCTCGGTTGCTGCTTGGCATAAAAACGCTTCGTCGAAAGGCAGAAGTAAACAATCCGGCTATTTTTTGCTGTGCGCTTTGACTGTCCTACGGGTCATTCCGGTGGGGCGCTACATATGGGCTATTCCGGGGTCGTTTATGACTTATGTGAAATAAATCATTTAAATCGGGATTCTGTTACACAGGGTAGGGATAGGGAAAAAGTAACTTCGTTACACTGTGTTTAACATTTAATTTCACTGAAAACTTAAAGAAAATTAAAACTTAAAGATAATTTAAATCGTATAAAAAGAATCGTGCGTTTTCTTGGTTGCCCAACCTCACTTTTTGTTTTATTATTCATATTTAATTTTACAATAATTTAATGAAAACTATTAAACATTAACAGTAAAACAAGTAAACCAGTTTAGTACGTTAATTTCTTAGAAAAGGATTAATTTGTCAAAACAATACCCCTAGCGAGAAAAAATCGAACTAATTACTTGCTTCATAAAATTTTTTATCGGCCTAGGCCATAACAAGGTATTTCTTTATCGAATGTTGACAACAATAAAGTTTAAATTATAGACCGCGTGGAGGTAAAATCTGTTATGTTGTATCAGTTGAGAATTTACGCACATGAGGTAAGTAAGTGTAGTTAAAATCTAGTATAATTAAAATTAATTAAAACCTAACTAAGAATAGCAGTTTTTTAAATCAATCTGATTATTTGTGAATTGCCTTGGTTGTTGCATTATAAAGTTACTGCACATTTTTTTAAAAGATCTAATATAAAAATTATTTTTTAGTTTCCAGGTATTTCGTTGTATTATTAACTGATTATTGGAATCCTTTAAACAATTGCACCCGAAAGAAATAAATTATTGTTTCTTAACAGCTTACAGTGGAAAATGTCCAATAGAACTAGTGAAAATCTATTGGAATTCAGCTCACAAGGCTGCACAAGTGTTATCTAATGGGCAATAAACTGCAATAAAAGAAAATAAACAGTTCCAAAGTGCAGATAGTTACGAATTTGTCTCACAAAATTTAACAGTTATTTATTAAGACTCCATAAATCTTGTAACGGACATTTGTATAATATTTTCACATTTTTTATTCGCAACGGTTCAGTGCATGCAATAAAATTCATGAGAGAACAACATAGACTTAGACAACGAGGATTATCATAGTTCATCTTGCTGTGTTAGGAATTATTTTTTAACGGGCATTTTACACGCGTGTAACGGATATTTTAAAATTGCTCGAATTTTAGTTATTATTATTATTATGTGTCTTGTTAGTGGGAAACAAATAAATTTTAAACCGAAGTTTTATATAATTTAACAATATTATAAAAAATATATAGATATTTTAATTAGGTTTAGAAACGTTTTTAATTGCAGGCAATTTAACAAAAAAAAATTCTGACCATTTTGTTTAAATATTATTATGGCTATAAAAAATATTTATCTGCTCCTACATTGACTAGCTGTGACTTTATGGCGTTTTAGTCACGGGCTGAAGTTATCAATAGTGTTTTTTGGGCATTTTAGTCACGGGCTGAAGTTAGCTTTATTATAAATTAGAGAAAAGTGAGGTTAAGTCCGTTGACATTTGACAGATGTCAAAAGTTTAACAAATAAAATTGGATTTAAATTCTTCTTTGAGGTCGTCGTAGATAAAGTATAGTATGCAACTCGTTATATAAACTTATTTAGACACTCGTTTTTATTAAACACTCGCTTGCAAGCTTCGCTCGTGCTTAATAAAATTCGTAACTAAAATGGCGTTTATAAAACTTGATACATAATATACTATGTATTATATTCATAATTTATAAATATAAATATTAATTAAAATTGATAATTAAATAATTAAATTACCATTACAACCACAACTATTACCAAATTGTGACAAAATTTTATTGATTTAATATTAAAAAAATCAACATAGGTATTTAATGGTATAATTTTTTATTTAATTAACAACAAAGCCAAATTAGAAACGCTTAGGTAACAGAATATGGTTACAAAACATTTGTTTTGTATATATATAGTTCAAGAAACAAAGATTGTAGAAGGAAAACTCGATGGTAGTCGGGTTTTATTTTTTTTATGTAGAGACAGGGGTGATGATAGGGAATCAAGAATATTCCCCAAAAATTCCTTTCCGCGTCCCCTAATTTCATCCCCCGAAAGGGGAATTTTTTTTTCTTTTTGGCTCATAACTCGCTAACCGTGCATTTTTTCAGATTTTATCATCTAATACTTTTGATTTTGTACTAAATAAGGCACACGTTAAACCCCATGTGCCCTTTTGTTATGCGCAGTGTGCAAAGTTGAGCGTTGCTTTCAAAATCACTTTTTTGTTTTTTTTTATTGTAGCCCAATTTTAAAAGTAATCGATCCCAAACCTTACGGTAATCAAACATAACCGAATGGATGATTTTTTTAGGTACTAGACTTTTTTCTACCCTAGATTTTTAGGTACACTTATCCTCGTAAAGAATCCGTAGTTTTTTTATTATTTTCCCCTAAAAATTAAAGTTTTAAAAAAAGAAATTGAAATCAGTATCTTTTGAAAAAAGTATAGTATATATGGACGATTTTTTGAGGTATACCTCAAAAAATCGTCCATTCGGTTATGTTTGATTACCGTAAGGTTTGGGATCGATTACTTTTAAAATTGGGCTACAATAAAAAAAAACAAAAAAGTGATTTTGAAAGCAACGCTCAACTTTGCACACTGCGCATAGCAAAAGGGCACATCATATAGGTGCGCAATGGGGTTTAACGTGTGCCTTATTTAGTACATAATCAAAAGTTTTAGAGGTCAAATTCTGAAAAAATGCAAGGTTAGCGAGTTATGAGCCAAAAAGCAAAAAAACTCCCCATTCGGGGGATGAAATTAGAGGACGCGGAAAGAAATTTTTGGGGAATATTCTTGATTCATTATCAGCACCCCTGACTCTACATAAGAAAAAATAAAACCCGACTACCATCGAGTTTTCCTTCTACAATCTTTGTTTCCTGGAATAATAATACAAATTATTATAATTATTATAATTATAATTATTAAACGGGTCTTTCCTTTTTAAATCGTCCAGGCAAAACTTTTTTTACAATTTTTTATCGAAATAGTAAGACAAATATTTTCATTTGGCCTAAATATTTTTTATTTATGTACCAGGAATTTTAAAACTCTCAAAAATAACAGCTCTTCAGTGAAGAGCTGTTATTTTTGAGAGTAACTTTTTTCGTTGAGTGAAGAGTCTTCACTCAACGAAAAAAGTGACAATTAAAAAACGTTTAGCATAATTTTATCTGATTATTTTGTTAATTTGTTTTATAATATAAAATATTATTAAGTATACTGCATATTATGTAAAACATTTCTTTAAAAAATTAAAATTAAATTAATAAGAGGCCTATTCATATAACGGGTGTATTTAAAAACGAGCAATGAGGCAGTGTAGATGCGTAGTTTAAGTTTGACTAATTTAAGATGAGACCATCTTTGACTGTTTTTAAGAGTAAAAAGAAACTAATTTCTTTAATCGTTTTTAATTCTTGCGGCCAACAACAAAATATTGTTAGAGTGGGCTCCAAGGTTAAGTGGCTCATGAAAACAAACAAAGATGCAAAAAGTTTAGCTCAAAACAGCAACACAAAAAATATATTCAACTTTAAAATATTACTATCAATATTCATGTTTTTATAAAGGTTCTAGTGGCGCATTGATTAGACATCCGCTTGACAAGAGACAGACCCGAGTTCAAACCCTGGCTGTATCAAAAACTTTTTAAATACAAATCTACTAATTTGGGTATTTTATTGCCGACACGATCGTGACATATATCACTTTTAGAAATCCTACTACCTAGTAAGTACTAGGTGGCTACCTTTTATTTCTTCTAATTTCTACCTTAACTTTCCTAGAATATAATGTAAAACAACTTCGGGCCAATGCGGATTTCCAATATCGGTTATATAATGTCAAAAAACTTCGGGACAATGTTGGGTTTTAATATTGGACCATGCTAGAAAAAATCTGACGAAAGATATTTTGGCCCAATATTATTACGAATATTGGGCCAATATCTTTGTGCTACTGGGGTATTTATGTATAAAAATACTGCCATGTTTATAGTATATTATGTAACTAGTTTTACAATAGAATATTATCTTATTTTTATAAAAGTGGGAGCAGGAGATTCCTCGAGCAACATAAATTAGTATAATTAAACTCCTATAATATGTGGATAAACGTCATTTAATACTAGAGTTAAATTATGTACCACCGTGGCTTGCTACGACAAACGCTAAGTATTGTTTTTTTTTAAATTTTTAAGTTAATCTTAATTTTATTTGACATATATGACAACTGTCAAGCGGTTTAACCTCACATTTTACCAATTTGACATCTGTTAGACGGTTTTAAGTTCACTTTTTCCCATTCAACTAGTGCATTACATAATAAATAAACATAATTAAAAAAAAATCCAAAAAAGTCTGCTTTTATGTATGGAGATAAGAATTGGGTTAAATTATTTTTAACTAACGATACAAAATATAGTTCTCAGGAATGTTTTAGCCAAACAATTATAAATTTAAAAAGTTAAAAGATAGTTTATTATTTCTAGTATGCATATAAAATTGGCATGGTTTACATTATGTAAAAATAATTCCATTAAAATATTTTCATAGATAAACGCTTTTAAACAATTCGAAGCTCGGAATCCGTTTCAAAGCAAGATTCGAACGTATTTAAAATATTCGTTATCCGTGTAATATTGATCAAGTGCAGTATAACATTCCGAGAAGTTTTGATAATAAAACTAGCGGCTGAAATTCTAGTTGTTCTGCGGCACGTACGAAAACATTCGCGGTTATCTGACACACTCAATCCATGCACACACACACTCACCACATTAGCCTGTCACTATTGAAGAAGTAATGTTTCCTTTAGTTTTACAAATTTTATAGAATTGGGTTCTATTTTTTTTAACATTGCAGAGACCATATTTTAAATCAACCTATTTAGATCCAATCAATATGTGCTAGGTTTTTGTATGGGTATACCTTTTACAGATACCCTGTATATATTCCAGCTTCAGCTTCAGCTCCTACATTGACGAGATATAACTTTTGTGCATTTTATTAACGGGCTGAAGTTAGCTTTATTATAAATCAGGGAAAAATGAGTTTAAATCCGGTAAAAGTTAAAAGATCTCAAATGTTTAAGAAATAAAATTGGCTTTAAATTTTTCTTTGCACAGTAAAAAAATATTTTTTTATTTTAACCAGATATTATGTTAATCCAGGTCCACATAATTTTAAGTTTAAGTTTACAACCAACATAATTCTTGTAATTTTCAAAATAGACCTTATTTTTACAAACCTTTTTGTAGACTCAGTTACAAAAGTATTTGTTGGAAATTGTGAACTTAAATGAAAACAATTTTGATAAGAAATGTGGCATTATTAATCAATTTTTTAAACAAAAAAGTTAACACATACCTATAGGTATATTTAGGTAGGTATGTGTTATGTTATGTATACATAAAAGAACACAAAAATAACAAAGTTACACACTATAAAATAACACACCATTCTAGAATCATCAAATTATAAAGAAATTTGGTACAATATAATCAGTGTTGTAACAGTTACAATATTTTCAGTATCTAGCTACAGTTACAGTTACTTACCAAAATTTGTAACTAGATACAGATACAGATACATATTTTATTGCAGTAACTAGTTACAGATACAGTTACCTTCAAAAAGTATCTAGATACTTTAAGATACATACAAATTATTTTTTGCTTTAAAAAATTTAAAATATAAATAAAAGGGAATTTTAAAGTGAGAACAAAAATATACATGTTTATTATTTTTATTTTTTTTTATGATATTTTATTTAAAATAACTTATTTTTTATAATATTTTTTTTTAATAAATAATAGTCGCAGTTTAATTAAAAATGTATCTTTGTATCTTAACACACCTAGTTACTTAGAAATTGTAACTAGTTACAGTTATAGTTACTAGATTGGGATAAGTATCTAGATACTGTATCTAGTTACTTGTAACTAGATACGTTACAACACTGAATATAATAATTATTAGTACTACTACAACCCTTAGGGCCGGTTTATCAATCTCTGGTTTAGTCCAGTTAGTGACAGTTAAATTCCATATCGATCGTTGTGAGAACAATGGTATCCATGGAGATTATCTGCCAGAACTTTAACCGGACATTGATAAACCGGCCCTTACTGATGTATTTCGTAACTTTAACCCACTTCACTGTATCCCCTAATTTCAGTTTGAAAACTAGTGATGGCGTCTTTTTTCGGATACTTCGCACACTCGTTAAATAGGTATAAGGAATACGAATAACAATAATATCAGATTTTTGTTAGTGTATTATAAACACTCTGCACAGTTGTAACCAGAGCTGGGCACGAGTACTATAAAAAGTATTCGTAAAATTTTAAGTACGAGTAAATATTTACTCGTAAGTACATTTCTAAAGAGAGGTTACGGTTACGAGTAGTAATCGTAAAAACACGAGTAAAGAGTACGAGTACTTTTGAAAAAAATGTTTTTTAATATTTTTGATTATTCTTTATACATTATACATACTTTGGTCCTGAGCAATAAACACACAACGAAAAACGTACGTAATATTAATAAAAAAAAACATTAAGGCAATGTTTTTTTACATTAATTTTGCTCCGATGCTCAAAATCATTACCACAATGCTTTTAAAGTATTACTCAATGTACAAGGACGTAATATTAATGCTTGGCGGACATTGATTTTAATCAGGAAGATCTCAAATAAAAGTACTGATATTAATGACCATTGACATGGATTAATGTCCTAGTACATTAATTCTATGCCCAGTAAACATCAACCAATTAATAAATTTTTATCAATTAACAATTAAAGAACATTATCCCAATCACCTAATATACATTAATTAATGATCTGTTAGCATTATCATAATGCAAAGAAGCATTAATAGTAGGCCTGAAATAAGGGATGGAAAAATTTCGATATATATATATATATATATACGGGGTATCTCAAAAGTCAAGGACAGCAGAAAAGGGATGGATAGAGGATGGAATTTTAAGTCGATTGAAAAACGGCAAAGACCATTCGACTTAGAATCCCATCCTCTATCCACCCCTTTTCTGCTGTCCTTAACTTTTGAGATACCCTGTATATGTATATGTATATATATATTAGGGTGTGCCAAAAAAACTCGATATTTTTTTTCTTGCTCTCCACCCAAAATATCGTAGAATATGTCCAAACAAATATTCTGTTAAAAGCAGAGCTCATAATTTCAATTTTAAGAGGTCCCTCATCGAATCTGAAGTTTTGCCGCTTAAATAGCACAGAAAACTGTCTTTTTTACCTTATTTATTCTTGCAACCTAGGAAGAAATTTTTTTTTCATAAAATCCATGACCAAATCTTACAAAGCATTAAATTTGGACGAAAAAATCTTATTAAGCCGAATTTTTATTTTCATTATTTGATTTTTTACAGAGCTTTAAATTTAAAATTTTACGTTTTTTGCCTTTTTCAGCTAAACTATTGAAGTTAGACGAAAAAGTTAAATGGCAATTTTTTAGCTTGTCTGATGGACTACAAAAAAGTTTTAGGCGAATTTTTTGTATCGTCAATATTCTAAAAGTTACAGGCGTATAAAGTCATCATTTTTGTATTATTAACTTTAAATTTAAAGCTCTGGAAAAAATCAAATAATGAAAATAGAAATTCGGCTTAATAAGATTTTTTTGTCCAAATTTAATGCTTTGTAAGAATTAGTCATGGATTTTATGAAAAAAAAAATTCTTCCTAGGTTGCAAGAATAAATAAGGTAAAAAAGTCAGTTTTCTGTGTTATTTAAGCGGCAAAACTTCAGATTCGATGAGGGACCTCTTAAAATTGAAATTATGAGCTCCGCTTTTAACAGAATATTTGTTTGGACATATTCTACGATATTTTGGGTGGAGAGCAAGAAAAAAAATATATCGAGTTTTTTTGGCACACCCTAATATATATATATATATATATATATATATTATTATTACACTTACCTTAAGTTTTAACATTAAATCAATTTTTTTGTTGATCAGTTAACAAAAAGATCTAGAAATATGTAAAAAAAAAGTTTAATAATTATTACTATTAATATTACTTATGTGGTGATGTTCTCTTTAGCCAGTTCCCTTTACAGAAATTTCCAAACATTTTCTACAGGGTTTATGTCCGGGCCACCGCAAAACTGGAACTGGAACTTTACATATTTTTAGTCCTTTTTGTAAATATTATGAAACTAAAGATTAATATTAAAAAATAATAAAAACCCTTGGTAATTTAAAATCCTTATATTTATTAGAAAAAAATTATGAAACATAAATAAACCTTAACTTTTTAACATTGTCTTACTTATATTCTAATTTATATTTCATATAATAATAAACCTAAACGCACAACAATCGGGATGGGCGGGCAAGCACGTCGCAACAGGATTAACAGGAATACTAAACTGTTGTTAAATTGTTTTCTTCTTGCACTTTTAGGTGGTGGGAAACAACAGGGCCTAATATTAATGTATTTAGACATTGGCTCAACGTATTTGGCGATAAAGTTATGATTTGTTGTATTATTTAATATGTTAGGGCATTATATTTTGCTAAGGGTACATAAGTTGATGTATATATAGGCATTAATGTAATAATTTTAGATTATTAAATTATACCATTTAGAGTATTACTCTATTAAGCCTTGACATTAATTTTATCACTGAGCAATGATTAACTAATGTACTCTAGGTTATTGATTTAATGTAAATAATCATCGTATTAATGTAAAATATCATTGTCTAAATGTATTTTGGCTAAAAAATAATAAAATTCTTGCACTAGGATAATGACCAGGCAGACATTGTGACCATCCAATAATACATTAACTCATATTTTTTAAGCATTATCATAATTACTTGATTGCATTAATACTATGAAAAGGACATTATCGTAATGATTTTGCACTTAATGATCGTAAGACATTAATATCAGGTACGATATTTTTTTCTGTGAAAATAAAAAAAAAATTTATAAAATTATTTATTTTAAACATTAGGTACCGTAAACACGGGTGAATGCGAATATTTCAGAAACGGTTGAATTTCGGTATATGGTATGTTATATAAAATATGCTTAGAATTTTACAAGAAATCGAAAATGATAAATTTTTAAATTTTCTTTATACGTAGAAAAAGAGTATTTTTTAGTACCTACATAACCACACTTTTAAATTTTTTGGGACACTTAAAATAAAAAAAGTTAAAGGGGGGCGACATTATAGGGGATCACCCTGTACAGGGAAATTATTTTTAAGATATTAAGTTGAAATAGTTTGTCTTTCTCTGTCTGAGTACGCCATTTTTACTTATTTAACAAGACATAATAACATAATGTCAATATAGTATTTTATTTTCAATAAAAATTTTGGTATACTGAGGCTTCTTGATTTCTAACAGTTTAAAAAAACATTTAATGATAACATTTCGAATGCGAATATTGAATTTAGGTAGGTATATGGTTTGTTATATGAATTATGCTCAGAATTTTACAAGGAATCGAAAACTAAATTCATATATAGGGTGATCCATTGAAAAAAAATAAACTTTTTGTTTTTCCCTGTATATTGATCAATTTTAATTTTTTTTATATACGTAGAAAAAAAGTATTTTTTAGTACCTACATAACCACACTTTTAAATTTTTTGAGACACTTAAAATAAAAAAGTTAAAGGGGGCGACATTATATATGGATCACCCTGTACATAAAATAATAAATAAAAATAACAATTCTTAAATAGTATATATAATGTTTTGATGATCTTTGGCAAAAAGCCATCGATATAATAAAACGGAAATACTCGTATTCCACGAGTATTTTTTACGAGTACATTGAATTTGGTTTGTAAGTACGAGTAATAAGTATTTCAAATGAAAAATACTTATGAGTAAAAAATTACTCGTACTTTTTTACTCGTAATTGAAATACGAGTAAAAGTACTCAGTAATTGGCCAGCTCTGGTTGTAACGAACATGTTGGGAATTAAAATACAGTAAGCAGAAACATAAGTTGCAGACGCTGAAGCCAGTTGAACTTGTTGATGCGTATTGTCAGGGGAAAAGTTTTGATTGAGTGCCTGAAATCACGTGTACTTTTTCAACGAAATAATTAGAAGAATTAAGAAAATACTATGTAACCTTTGAAATTAAAAGAATGCTTACAAAATTGCATATTGCCTTTACAAAACTTTCGATAAAATATTTTCCTTTGAAAATAATTACAAACCCTAGTTTTCTACAAAAAATTATGTTAAAATTTTACAAAATAAAATTAACAAACTACAAACTTATGCTAACAATGTGTGTTCGTCGTAGATAAAGTATGCAACACGTTTTTATTAAACACTCTCTCGTAAGCTTCGCTTCTGCCTAATAAAACTCTTAACTTAAATGGCGTTTATAAAACTTGATAAATAATATACTTTTATAATAAAAGTTTTATTATGGGTCAAAATGTGCCAAGTGTACCAGGTGAAAAAAATTTTGTCACCGATTTTGTTTAAACTTTACTTATTTGTTGTTCTTATAACGAAGAATCATAGCATACATTTTTTTTGCTCAAGAATTGTTCATTCAAGAGTTATGGATTATTGAAATTTATCGATTTTTTACTTTTTGGTGAAATCGCTTTTTATTTAAAAATTCATAACTTCTGTTCATCTCTTTATTAAATATTTCAATTTAACCACCTTAAATGATTTTTTCCGTACTTTTCAATGGGCTATACCGTTTTTGCAATAGGCGCCATTCAGCTTATAGGCAAGCCGTTACGGTTATAACAATTAATTTTTTATTTAATATTATTGATCCTCACGGAGAGAAAAATTTTGCCAAAATAACTATCCAAAGTATTGTTAAATGACGTATCGTGAATTTAGTCAACTGTTTTATTAAACTGAGGATCTGTATAGCTGATTTAGCCATACAAATCCTCAGTTTAATAAAACAGTTGACTAAATTCACGATAAGTAATTTAACAATACTTTGGATAGTTGTTTTAGCAAAATTTTTCTCTCCGTGCTCCTTGAATTTTTAAATAAAAAGCGATTTCACCAAAAAGTAAAAAATCGATAAATTTCAATAATCCATAGCTCTTGAATGAACAATCCTAAAGCAAACAAATTTTATGCTGTAATTCTTCGTTATAAGAACAATAAATAAGTAAAGTTTAAACAAAATCGGTGACAAAATTTTTTTCACCTGGTACACTTGGCAAATTTTGCCCCATATATTATATTATTATTATGCATAACCATGGTTATTGTTAACATAAGGCATTTTTTTACAAACCTTTCTTTATTTCCAACACCTTTATTTATTAAGACCCAGTAAGGGCCGTGGCTAAGGTTCCAATTATAGTTTCTGAAAATCATTTTCATTAAAATGTCGAAATTTTGGAAGATTTTGTCTATTTTAAATCTTAAAATGTAATAAAGGAATGTTGGATTAATTGCATAATTTTTCTAAATAAAATCTCAGACATTGTTATTCGACTGCTTATAACATTTCGCGATAAAATAAATTTGTTTAAGGATCAATGGCATACATATCTAGAGCATTTTTCGCCCGGAGCACCACGGAGCTTCGCTGAGCAAAGAATAATCCATTATACAAATTCCGTCAAATGTATGACTTTTTAAAAGATGGCTAAATTGAAAGAAAATCGTAAAACTTGTTTTGTTCACTATCAATTTGATTGACGCTGGAAAAATGCAAATTTATTAGTCGGCATTTACAAAATTCACGAACGAATAACGGAATTTAACAAAGTCATCAAGCGTGACGATATCGATTCGAATTTCTCTTGAAGTCTTTTTATTATCATCTCATATATTTACATAAGCAGCAACAAAGTATTGTTTGTGAATTACTAAAAAAAGATCTTTCAATCATTACCGATTTTTCATCTAACAGACCACTATTATGGCGAATAATCCAAATGTATATGTCTATTGACTATATACAGGGTGAGCCTTTTAACTTAAAACTTTAAAATATATTAGTAAATAAGCATTTTACATAAAAAAATTAAACTATAAATTAAATGATTCGAGGGGGGAAAAATTAGTACTAAAATTAGTCCCCATACTCCCCTTTGCAGATTCGTATCATTCGACTAAAAATAGGTAGATTTTTTCATATTTTAATAGATGGTGCTGTAATAAAAAAAAAATTTTTGTATACGCTTCCGGAATAATTTTTCTATGAAATTCTTGTTTGTTGTAATTATTAATAATACAAATTTAGCTCAAAACAATATTTATTTTTCGAATTTTTATTAAAGTAGGTGCTCAAAATCAATGCACTTATTAATTCGGATTTTAAATATCTACACAAGTAGGAATTTCGGCACAACCATTTCTAATACGCTCAATCATATTTTTACTGTTGCTAACTTTGGTCTTTTACCCGTCAATTCATGTATTTCGTTCGGCCAATTTCGAAATTTTCTCTCGCCCAGGGCATTTCAACATTTAAAAAGATTTCGAATAAAATTAAAAAGAACGTAACTCGAAAAGTTTTGGGCGGATCCGGCCCGTTTGCTATAGAAAAATCTCCGCTCGTTCGAAAGTTAAGCGATGTCAACGGAACGTGCCAAATTTTTTTTAATAATAATAATGGTCCGCGGATAGGTCTCCTGGGCACAAAAAAGGATGCAAATTTCGAGGGTCCACATTCAACGGCCTCCGAGATACGGCGGTTTGAAGAAAACCGATACACAGACTCGCAGAAAACGAAAAAAATTTAAAAAAAAATAAAATTCGATTACGAGTCGATACATACCTTTGAAGCGTGCTAATACTCAAGAGTCTTAATCTGTACAATACAAAAATAAAATACTTCTTTTCAAACACAAAGACGTAACAAAAAATCTATCCATTATTATTATTTTACTAAAAACCACTTACCAAAAAATCCATATTGTCTTAAGGTACTCAACCCTTAAGGTCATTATTACTCAACCAAACTTAAATTCCTTTCTAAAAGACCACTCACGATAAACAAGATAGAAGAGGGGCGGCATTTTCAGTTCTTTTACGTGGAAGCTGAAGCGGCTGTATAAAAATATACCTTTTAATTTTGTAATGCGCTTTTAGATCGCCAAAATCACCGTTTTGCAAAAAAAATCAAAACTTTTTTATTAGAAATAAATATTTTATTTTTTATTTTAAGAGTGTTAAGTAAGACATATTACGTATAATTGACTATATTTTAATTGAAAAATATGGGTTTTTGTTTGTTAAATACGTGTTTGCATTTTTCGCGTGAGTTTTATAAAACAAATAATAAAATAGTTTGAAATATCAATAAATAATTTTAAAAAATTATAACAGATTAAATAAATACTTAGGAAAATAATAATAGATTAAAAGTAAAACAGTTTCGTGTTTTACGTATTTTGTTTTTCTCCTAGTTAATGTTGAGTTGTATTAATAAAAGTCTATGTAAGATATACTTGTTTGTTGCTGTTAATTTTTCTTGAGAAACTGTACCTAAATTTTTTTAAATACTAATTTCGAGATTCTTGTGCTTTGTTAATAACAATACATTTTTAACTTTTGAACTATATATATACCTGATATTTAAAATTTAATGTTATAAACAAAATGTAATTTAATAATAATAATATTTATGTTTTTAAATAAAATGTACATATTCATAACTTTTTCTTATGCACTTTAATGCACCTAAATTTTTGATGTGCTTATAAAGGAAAGCTTACTGAACAATTTGGCATAAAGAACACCCTATAAATCCTAGTAAATCATTTGTCTATGTAAAAAAAATATTTTCTTAAATTTACCAATGTGTCTTTAAAACGTTATAACTTTTACGTTGGATTTAATTTACTATTAAAATTGTCATTATTTAATAGATAAAGAGTTAGGTACTTTAAACATATTTTCAAAAAAAAACAAATTATTTATAGTCGTTTAAAAATTATAAGGCATTAAATGTAAGCGTATCTTTTAGCCAAATTTAAGGTTTAAAAACATTCAACTTTGATAGTTCATAAGATTAAAACAGAAGTAATCTAATATTTTTATTTACCAAAACCTAATGGTTTAAGGTGTTTTTAACAAATTGACGCCGGCCCGATGGAGTATACCATATTCAAATCCTTAGCTGTTAGTTGGCATTAGCTGCAGCTGCAGTCGCAACGTCCCTGGACCCAGTGAATGACTTTGTTCCAAGGAAATATTAGGACGTCACACAGTGTTTCAATTCTCGAAAATATCGGCAAATCCTCAAAAATTTACATTTTTTTTCAGGTAAATTTTGAGTTAGATGGGTAGTTAATACCTGTCTCCATCCTGTATTAAAAAAAATTATACGAAATACGTATATTTTGTCTTGTACATCAGTTTAAACTTGACGCTTTCAGTTGAAGGTACTTTACACGCGATCGCTGCGGAAAGTTGTTTATTGTTTAAAAGTGAATAACTTGTGTTTGGTGTGTCCGATTGTTATGCGGTTTGATCTTCAAGGTATGTAAAATTCAGATATGTATTTGTTTTTTGTAGATTTTGCTTTTACAACGGGTTATCGTAACCGACAAGATCGGTCTGTTAAAATCGCAAACTTTGAATCGAGCTTTTAGAACAATGGAGCTACAAAAACTGTAATGAATTGTAAGGCATCATTTCAAGATCCGTTGAATAGCTTAGAGTTTTGTCTATCAAGCCATCAATAAATTATCTGCCCCAACTCGCCCCCGGCTTTTTAAAACTACATGTTCTTGGGCGCTCAGGCACGGTTGTGGTAAAAAACCTCGCGATTTTAAGCCTATGTCGCGCGCGTATCTGTGTTTTTGCTTTACAAAATATTTTTTTTTTGATTTCTGGGTTGCGTTCATGACGTTTACTCGATTCACTCGGATTTAACTCAAAACGGTTATTACAACAGCGGTGTCTAGACTTTCACTTGCGTAAATCGTTCGTGACTACTAAGATATTTAACACCGAGTTTACATATTTAACCCACCTCTTGTAGGTGCGTTAAAACAACTTCGCATGCGCATTGTAGTGTGTTAATGTCAAATATGAATTTTGGTTATTTGTGTTGACAATTTTCTTTAGCGAATCCAGTGACGGAGATTGTTTAATATATATGTAGGTATTAAATAATATAATATAAATGTAATTAATAAACTAAATTAACCTATTTTATAAAAATACGTATTATTTACATTTCAAAAAGATCCTCTTCTGCCAATTTTTTGATAAAAATGTCCGTCATTTTGAATTTTGGAATTCTGATTCCAGATTCATTATCAGCGACCACAAAAACCCCTGTATGGTGATTTTCAATTTATTCCGTCAATTTTTTGACAAATATGTCCGCCATTTTGGATCTACCATTTAAAATTTTGGAATTCTGATTCCAGATTCTTTACCAGCGACCACAAAACCCCTGTAAAGTGATTTTCAATTTATTCCGTCAATTTTTGACAAATATGTCCGCCATTTTGAACCTACCATTTTAAATTTTGGAATTCTGATTATAGATTCGTTATCAGCGACCCCAAAAACCTCTATCTACGGATTTTTAGGAGAATCCGACTACTCCTTGATATTTTGCCGAAAATTTCGAGAATTGAAACACTGTGCGTCAGTGAATTTTATTTGTTGGTATCTTTTTAATAATTAGTTAGGTATACATTTTCTAGTATGTTTATAAATATAACAATTTTGAGCCTATCATTATTTTGTATTTTAATCCAAGGGTTTTATTCAATTTGATCCTTTTTTCTCAAAATTAAAAATTCTGCTGTAAACTGCAAACTTGCATTTTTTCGATGCGTATATACAGGGTGTTTCATAATATATGCGCAGGACTTTAGGATGTGATAGCTCATCCAAAAAGATTAAAAAAGTCGCTATTAACTTACCCTCTAAAATGCACAATTTTCGAGATACAGGGTGTTGAAATTTTAGAAAAAAAATCGTTTTTTTAGATTATCTCTGGAACCGTTTATCGTACAAAAAACAGCTTTTGTAAGCATTTTCTACTCATAATAAGCTATGTTTTGTGCAAGAAAAAATTTTTTTTTACTCATAATTGGTGGAGATTTTGAAGGGGTAGCGGGTGTTTTTCTCCTCAACTTCAACGCCCCTGAAAAAAGTACGGTTTTGAGAGGCCCATTCGAACCGCCAATGTTTTCTACAGAAAAAAGGTACTCCTGGTCATAAGCTCTAAAGTTGACCGTTTTTGAGAAAAATCAACTTTTATGTTTAAAAACATGGTAAATTTTTTGAAAAAAGTTTTTTATTACTAATTAAACAAAATTTATTTTAACGTTAGAAAAAGTAACAAAACCAAACGATAATTGCAAAATTAAAAAAAAAATAAAAAATGATTTTTTACTCAAATGCTGAAATGTGCGAAATGCGTTACCTTTACGGTTTGGAGAATTAAGCAAAGACAACTTTTAAATCATTTTTTATTTTGCAATTATGGTTTGGTTTTGTTACTTGTCCTAACGTTAAAATAAATTTTCTTTAATTATTAGTAAAAAAAAATATTTTTTTTTAAATTGACCATGTTTTTAAACATAAAAGTTGATTTTTCTCGAAAACGGTCAACTTTAGAGCTTATGACCAGGAGTACCTTTTTTCTGTAGAAAACATTGGCGGTTCGAATGGGCCTCTCAAAACCGTACTTTTTTCAGCGGCGTAGAAGTTGAGGAGAAAAACACCAGCTACCCCTTCAAAATCTCCATCAATTATGAGGAAAAAAAAAATTTTTTCTAGCACAAAACATAGATTATTTTGAGTAGAAAATGCTTACAAAAGCTGTTTTTTGTACGATAAATGGTTCCGGAGATATTCGAAAAAAACGAATTTTTTTCTAAAATTTCAACACCCTGTATCTCGAAAATTGTGCATTTTAGAGCGTAACTTAATAGCGACTTTTTTCATCTTTTTGGATGAGCTATCAAATCCTGAATTCCTGCGCATATATTATGAAACACCCTGTATAATTCGAATAGTTTTGCATTTCTAGTGTAATAATTCGTACGTTTTACAATGTATGTAAAAAATTGGTTAATAAGTAGTGATTACAATAAACTGTACCTTTAAGTGTTGAAATGTCCACTTATACTTTAATCTGTCTGCTAATCATTAGGCTGGGGACTCAAGAAAAGATTTAATTGTTCTTGATAGCATCTTCGACATCTAACATACTCACCGCATTACATCGCGGATTGCATGAAAATAGCAATTGTTTTCAAGGTCAATTATGATTAAAAAACGATGCGTAGTAATTAAGTTTATTATTGTGATGATACCTACCTAGTTTTAACTTAACAAGATTGATAACGATTCAGCTTATTGTAACGTGACTGATTGGGTTTCCTACGAAACGTTTTAAACATGTCAGGAGAACAAATGAACGTTATTAGTAGCAAATAAATTAGTCACATTGGAGTTAGATTAATTCTGGTACTAATTAAATTTTCTTGGTCGATGACCAATGGTCACAGAGGAAAATGGGTAATTTTTATTTTATCGTTATTTCAAAAATAAAAATTTAAAATATTTATATTTATAATAATAATAATAATATAAACTTTATTGCCCAACAGTTTACACCAAAACAGGACATTCACATAATAAATCACAGAGGTTTACAGAAAAAAAATTACTTACATGGTACCCACAACTTCAACTAAAACATATTATATATATTATAAGGTTTGCAGATGCTTCATCTATTCCAATTAGTAGATACCTACATAAAAAAATTAAAAAAAAAATCTGACATCTGTCAAATGCTTAACCTCACTTTCCACTTTCCTCCAAATTTAAATCCCGATTGGTTCAAATCACAGTGAATATTAAAATCGACCAATCACTTATGCCTTGTATGGATCCATGTATCGCATATACCGTCCCTTCATTTGCAAGTCGGCGCGGTCAGCGCAAAACGAAAATGTTCCCAGAAACTATTTTTATTTTGACGAGTGGATGAGTAAACTAACATGCGAGGTAACAGGTGACCTTGTTTACTGGCGATTAAAATTTTATTACGTCCAAATAATTTCTGAGAACTTTTTCGCTTTGCGCTGACTTCAACTTGTCTGGTCCACCTACAATGTATTTTCCCTATGTATAGCTTGCAAATGAAGGTACGGTATGCTTATAAGCAACAAATTTACCGACGTGAAATACACTGGCGGCAAATTAGAGGATATTACAATATTTTATATGAATACTTAATTGGGCTTATTAAATTTGATATGTATTATAATATTTCGCGCTTTTTAATAAATAAAAACAAAAATTTTGGTGAACAGAAAAATATCGATTTGAAATTTTAAAAGCGTTCATAATCCATTTAAGCTATTTTTCTAAAATATTTTGAACAAAATGCTACTTCCGGTTTAACAGGAAGTGACATCAACTTTGTTATTTTAAATAGAACACCCCATATATTTTTATATTTTTAAATGGTCAAAATTCTGAGAAAAATTACTATACCATATTCTATATCTAAAGTGAATAGTTTTCGAGTTAATAATTTTTTTCGTTAAACTTTGAGAAATGCGCGTCAATCAAAAATAGCCTATAACTTTTTTTATTAGGTTTGCGAATATGGGGGTAAAATTTTGTGAATCTTAAAACATTGTTTAAAATATTCCTTGTCAATTATTTAAAATTCTTTAACAAATTAGCAGAGAAAACCCAGGGCAAATTAGGCTAAATTAAAAAGTTGATAACTTTTTTATTTTAAATGTAACACCAGGTAGGATTTTAGTAAAATCATTTTACATAATCAAACAGTATATTAAAAAAGCTTTCGATTAATGTAACTATTCCCTATACTTTTTATAGTTAATAATTTAAGAGATATTTAACAATTTCTAAAATTTTAAATATTATATTGTATCAAGAAACCTGTGACAGGTGAGTTAAAAGTATACAGGGTGTCCCAAAAGTCAACGATATCCTTTGGAGGACTGATAGGCCAACTCATGACCAATCAGAAAATCAAAATATGACCTTGGTAAAAAAATCGTTAGTTTTTGAGATATTCGAATTTTTATGAATTTTATTAAACTTGAGACCTCATTTGTTTTTAAAAGATAAAAACTACTTAGTTAGTTAGTTTTATTTTGAATTGTAATCAATAGCATTTAGGTTTGCGCAACATAAAATAAAATCTTAAAATATGGAATTTTTTAGATGTGACACTCGAAAAACTTATCTAAAGCAAGTTTCATAAAATTCATGAAAATGTCAATATCTCAAAAACTAACGATTTTTTACCAAGGTCATGTTTTGAAATTCTGATTAGTCATGAGCTGGCCTATTAGTTCTTCAAAGGATATCGTTGACTTCTGGTCAAATTAGGGCAAGTTAGGCTTACTTGAAAGGTTAATAACTTTTTTATTTTAAATTTAACACCTGGTATGTTTTTACCTAATCAAATAGTAAATTAAAATACCTTTCGATTGTTGTTACTATTCCTAAGGTGAGTTTCTAAAATGTCACAGGTTTCTTGATACAATATAATATTTTAAATTTTAGAAATTGTTAAATATCTCTTAAATTATTAACTTTAAAAAGTATAGGGAATAGTTACATTAATCGAAAGCTTTTTTAATATACAATTTGATTATGTAAAACCTACCTGGTGTTATATTTAAAATAAAAAATTTATCAACTTTTTAAGTTAGTCTAATTTGCCCTGGGTTTTCTCTGCTAATTTGTTAAAGAATTTTTAATAATTGACAAGGAATATTTTAAACAATATTTTAAGATTCACAAAATTTCACCCCCATATTCGCAAACCTAATAAAAATATAGGCTATTTTTGATTGACGCGCATTTGTCAAAAAACTAGAAAACGATTCACACAGAATTTTATAAAGAATTTAAAAATGTAAAAATGTATGGGGTGTTGTATTTAAAATAACAAAGTTGATGTAAATTTCAGTTAAACTGGAAGTGGCATTTTGTTTAAAATATTTTAGAAAAATAGACTTAAATTTAAATTGTTATATTTTTCCGTTCCCCAGACACTTTTAATGGAGACCCTGTATAAGTAAACGTTTTCACTACAAAATTTACAGCTTTACGCCTTTAGCTCGTTTTGTATCCTGAATTTCAATGAAACATTTCCATGATTTCTGTTGATTTGTGTAAAAGTGGACGCGGTCAAACGGATTAGTTTGTAGCCAAAGGGCGTAGACTTTATCACACAACAGGTTCGTAATTATCCATCAATATACATACAAGCCTATTTGAAATATCTTTCGATAAAAGATAATCGAGTAAATAACATAATACCGCTACCGCATTAAAACATTGCAGATGTTGGACATGCAAAGTATATAAGAGCGGAAACTGAAGGTCATTGAATTATCTTCGTACGGTACAAAATATTTGTATATAGAATAACGCCTTTTATTTATTTTATTGCAGCTTAGGTGAAAACGCAGTAACGAAGTAAAAACTGATTCGGTGTAATACTTCTCTACATACCGACACAAAACAAAAACACTAGCGCTTCTAGCAGGATCTAATTAGTTGCATGTAATATTGAAAATCTCTCTGTACTGTGTGTGTACAGGTATTATTAGGTTTAAGTATTTTTACTTTTATTCTTACCATTAAAAGTATAAGAATCCTGGCATGCAAAATATGTTTTTAAATTATTAAATTATTGCCTGCTCACAACACCTTTAAGGAAAAATATTCTTGACTAAAAAATATTTATGGCACAAATTTATCATTATAAGCAAAAACGCAAATCAAATGTTGGTCAGTATTTATTTCCAAAATATATATAAGTACCATAACCTACATTTTAAAATTTAATTACTATCACAAGTCGACAATTTTTTTTCTCTTTGCCTCAGGATAGACAAACATTTTTTTCTACAACCAAGCGCAAAGTACAAATTTGCGCTTCCAAAAGAAAGCGCAAAGTTGCACTTTTCCGAGGAGCTAGCGTTTTTTTTACTTTGTCGCTCGCTTAGTTACCATGGAAACCATAATAAAGAAACGTTTAGTATACACTGTTTAAAATATCTGTGGTGTAAAGAGTAATCTTAAAATGGTGTCAAAATCTAACACCAAGTGGTGTTAATATAACACCATGAATGATGGTTGAAAATGTTATATACAGCAAACACCAAAACGGTGTTTATCTAAAAATATTTGAGAAGTGCACCTACAGAAAAAAAGGAATAGTTCATTTAAATATATTAATTTAGTTGACCCATAAGTATTTATTTTTGTATTTTTTTATTTTTATCAACTGTGGGAAGGTTAATATAAACAAAGATTAGTCTGACGGTACTAAACCAGATAGTTATTTTTTTTTTAAATTGGTTAAATTAACCCAGAAAATTTTAGTGAAACCAACCCGCTGTATGGTTCAGTTTACTAAATATGTTGTTTGTAAAATTAGAGTTACTTTAACCTAGAGCACTCTGTTAAAACGATTAAAACAATTTGCCGTGCATTCCCGGTTGCATAGTGTGTACCGATCGCGGCAAAGGCGGTGTGGATCACGTGATGTTCTTAAATCTCGCCTCTGTTGGCTTACATAAAGAGTATATAAGCTTAGGTAGTCCTTTGCTTTGGTGTGACACTACAAGTTGTTCGATACTAAAGGGGCCTTAAATAGGTGGAAACAGCTGTCAATACTTGAAGTATTTTAAGTTAGTGGAACGCACTAAAAACATTATCTCTAGCGAGTTAAAGGTTCAATTTTCTGGCATAATACAACTGGTAATATACTAGTAATGCGTCAAGGAACTTTCTGTTTCCTTTTTTTTTTCCTTTTTTCTGTGTAGTATGATTTAATTTGACCACAAACACATAATATTTAACACTGAAAAGGAGTTAAATTTACACCAGGTAAAATTTATTTTAATACTGTGTGAAAGTTAAATTAACACTATTTTAGTATTTGAATTTACACCGGACCAACGAACCATATTTAACACCATTTTGGTTTGTATCGATATAGACCATGTATGGTGTTAATTAATTAATTTGGTGTTAAAATGGTCATGAAATTTTGAACAGTGTATTTGCGAGTTTTGACACAAACGTCAAATTTGAGGTTACCAATAATTTTTAATTTTTGACAAGCATTATTATAGAAACACCGGTTGTAGTTCGAGCGCAAAGTGACATTGCCGCCAGTGTTCCCAACCTTTCAGAGTAATAATTTCCTTGTTGCATGGCAAAAATTCCCTATTTCGTGCCAAAATTCCCTGCTTTCAATGTTGCCAAAAAAAATGACTTCATATCAAAAATAAAATTTTTAAAATAAATTTTATGTTTGTAACAAAAAAATATGATCCAAAAATAGAATAAAATAAAAAACAAACGTCAAAACAACATCTGAGGCGTATACTGCAATAGCGGCCTAACAGAAAAAAAATCATTTTGTGTTTTTATTTTAAAATATTCCTATTAAGCGCTTATCGGTTGAAACAGCCTAATAAAGTGTATTTTAATATTAGGTACAGAGTAGTGACTACTCTTCATATTAAAATTTTAATTTAAAACACACTTTATTAGGCTAGCTCACTCGATAAGCGCATTATAAGAATATTTCGAGATAAAAACACAAAATGTTTTTTTTCAGTTGGGCCGCTTTTGCAGTATACGCATCTAACAAATAAATCATTAAAATATAAAGGTAAACATGAAATGACATTTATTTAATTTAATTTAATTAAAACTCGCAGTTGACATATACTTTATTAAATAAGTGACCAAAAAAAAAGTGTAATCTATAACGCGGGCTTTTTAATAAAAAATATGAAAAATTCCCTAATTTTAACGATTTTTACTAAAAAAATCCCTTTTTCCTTTTTGGTACCAAAATTCCCTAAAAAGGGAAAATTCCCTGCAGTTGGAAACACTGATTGCCGCTCAGAACGGTAATGTATCACTTTGCTCTCTTAATACACAAATAGCTATTTCAGTGCGTTTAATCCAAAAATGATCATCATTTTGCTCAATCAACTCTTGTTTTCGCGATTCCATGATTACTAACGGGACATAAAGAAAGAAGACAAAATGTTTTATGAATATTTTTGTTGTGTTGTTCCTATAACAAAAATTTTATGATAGTTATTATTAATTAATTTTTATGCTGAGAACTATCATTAAATTATTATTATAGGAACAACACAAAAATCTTCATAAAACATTTTGTTTTCTTTCTGTTGGTCCCGTTAGTAATCATGGAATCGCCCCCTGTAAATTTTTTATTTATTATGCGATTTTGACAGGATTTAATTTATAGTGTAGATCTTGATAAACTGTATTTTTAGAGCAAAACCGCCATATTTTAAAAGGCCTACTATGTCAGTTTTAAGAGTAAATTTTTATAAATATATATTAGCGATTAAAAAAAAACTGGATTCACCATCCCTCAAAACAACCCGTGACTAAATTTTATTGACACATTTTAAGTAGAAACGATTTTGTAGTCAAATACAAAATGACCAATAGGAACTATTTACAAAAAGTTATTCTGTCAAGTTATACCTAAATAAAAAACATTGAAATAAAATTAAACATGGTATAAATGCTTAGTTTAGACCAATAAAAAACGCAATAAAAACTTATGGTCATTTTCATTTCCTTATCTTCAATGCAGATATAGAAGCATCAGACAAGTGACAAGTGACTAAAACATTAATAGACATAAACATAAACATAAATTTAATTGAAAAAATAATAAAATTTAGACAAAATTTAAAATTAAATGAAATTCTCTTTATAAATCTCTTTAAACAAAACAAAACCATATCCTAGTAGAATATAAAGATATCTAACTGGTTTTTAACTAGTTATAAGTAAATTTTTTGTCAGATTTATAGTCATTGACTTTAAAGTCATCTAATGACAGCTTCCATCTCCTCAATTATTATAGTTAATAGTCTCTAAAATTTTAAATGATAATGTGTTTAGCATTTTTATATTAAAAGATAATAATAATTTATACCTAGTTAATTTTGATGCATACTTGAATAGATACTTTTCCCAATACCAATTAAATTGGATCTTTGCTAAGGTATTTACAAATTAAAGCAAGTTAAAATAGATCACTTTTACGTTTTTTTGTGACGGTCAGTTTTTTTTGACAGTCAGACATTTAAATTTAAAAAAATAATGACAAGGGTGTCATTTTCATTAAGACCGTGACATGACATGGTCATAAAAATTTGCTTACATTCCTACCTCTACTACACAAGAACTACAGCCTAGGACAAAGTTTGAAATAAATAAAAAAAACTTTTTCTCTGAATTTTTCCTAAACGAAATCTATAGTTGCCGTTTTTTACTTGGGTAGGTATCATCTAAATTATTTGTTTCCCAATTTTTTGTAATGACCCAAAAAATACAGATAATTTCTATTAGTCAACTGCCAAAAATTGGTTAACCCTAAAACTAACAGTTAGTAACAAATAACATAAGTTAGCTACGTAAGGTCACCACAAAGCAAGCGTTTTATTCTTAATTTAATTTAATTGTAATTTCTTTTTTTAACGGTCATGTTACAAAGTAACAAACCTTAATTGTTTTCCGAAACCAAGTTAACAAACAAATTCATTTACGAAAGGAAACGGTATACCTTGGAACCAACACCGTAAATTACACAATGTCGTATGAATTAAGTAAAACTACAAAACTGATAGTTATCATTTAAATTAATTAGTTAACTGTTACTTAAACCTCTATGAGACCTGACATCGCTCAGCTGTTGCTTACTTACATAGCGATGAAAATTGTTTTCTCTCCAGCGGAAAAATTACATACCAAAATGATATTTAGCTAAACTTTGCTAGTTTACTTTTACATATTCCATGCATGCAATAAAAGTAAAAATAACATGCATTAAAAATGAAACATACCTTTATCTACAGTAGTAACTCCTATTGCATAATTTTGGAGTTTTTCTTGAATTTTGATTCACCTTGTTAAACATAAGTGATTGGCCGATTTTAATATTAAATGTGATTTGAACCAATCGAGTTTTAAATTGGAAGAAGGCGACTATAATAACATTTAAAATTGGTAAAAAGTGAGGTTAATCATTTGACAGATGTCAGATTTTATTTATTTAATTTTAAAAATTATTTAATTATCTACTTATTGGAGTAGATAAAGTACAGTATTACACTCGAGATTATGCGCAATAAAACTCGGATGATTTAGGTCTCTCGTCTGACGACTCGAAACGTAAACCTCATCCTCGTGAATAAAAGCCTGCATTATCACTCGTATAATAATATACTATTACTATTATAAGCCTGAAATATTATTTTTTAAATTCCTTTTAAAAATAAAAATTTTATTTTGTATTCGATGAAAATAAAACATGAAACTATAGTATAAAATACTATAAACTTTTATAAAAATCAGATTTATTAACATGAGTTTGTAGTTTGTTAATTTTATTTTGTAAAATTTTAACATAATTTTTTATAGAAAACTAGGGTTTGTAATTATTTACAAAGGAAAATATCTTATCGAAAGTTTTGTAAAGGCAATATGCAATTTTGTAAGCATTTTGTTAATTTCAAAGGTTACAGATTATTTTGTTTATGTTTAACAAATTATTTCGTTTGAAAAGTACATGTGATTTCAGGCAGTCAATCAAAACATTTCCCACTGACAATATGCATCAACAAATTTAACTAACATCAGGGTTTGCAACTTATGTTTCTGCTTACGTATACGTATATTATATTCTTATTCGTAACGTGTTTGTAAGAACTGTTCAGAGTATTTATAATATATTACCATTAAATTAATGGCATTAATACTGTTAATATTGTTATTCGGATTCCATATACCTATTTGCGAAGTGCGAAGTAGATGCCATCACTGGTTTTCAAACTGAAATTACGGGATACAGTGAAGTGGGTTAAAATGACGAAATACATCAGTAGGTGTTGTAGTAGTCCTGCTAATTATATTGTACCAAATTTCTTTATAATTTGATAATTTCCGAATGATGTGTTATTTTTGTAGGTATTTTTTTGGAAATTGATTAATAAAACAACATTTCTTATCAAAATTTGTTTCATTTAAGTTTCAAATTTCCAACAAATACTTTTGTTACTGGGTCTACAAAAAAGTTTTTAAAAATAAGGACCTCTATAATAATTAAAATAATTATGGTTGAATGCAGGATTTTGTTATTAAATCCACAAAATGTTTGTTATAATTAAAAAAACAAAAATTGACAGTGTCACAATAAAGTGGATTCCAGTAAGCCAAATATTTTACATATTTAATATCAACAATTAAAAGAAATCCCTATCTATTGGTATTTGCTTTCGTTTTTTTATTCTTATCTTTGTTATCTGCGTTAGACAATTTTACTTTTTAAAATTTTACTTTTGCACTAAACAATTTTCCAAGTAAAATCCCCCTGGATTTGTCAATTTTTAATTAAAAATAGACACATTTTTTTATTTTAAGTTGCATAAATACCTCTGTATTTTATTTAGTTTTGTTAGTTTTATTAATACATTACATTTATATAAATTTATATAATTTTACACATGTGTGCTATAACCAACTCTAATTTTTTTTAGAAAATTTCATTGTATTTATAAAATTTTAATATTAATATTTCGTACAAGTTCTGTTAAAATTATTATTATTCTTATTACTACTACGTCTCTTTAGGAAAGTAGTTTAATAGGGTATTTTTTAATTTCTGAAAATGTTTTTGAAATGGCGTTTGCTGCGTATTATATCATGATATTATGTTCTTAATTAAACTAAAATTATGCCACTTAAAAGTTATAAACTACGTTTTATTAAAAAAGTTAATAAAAATTAGGAGTAGTTACTCTAGAAATAAATTTATGACTAGTAAGGTAAAAAAGCAGTCACTATAGTGAAATATCCTGAATAGAAATTGTTATTATAATAACAATTTCTATTCAGGATCCCGAGTCAAAATTTAAATCGTAATTTAAACCTACTTTGACCTACCAAAACTGATTTAAAACCTGTTTAGTCTGTTTAATCCAATTTAGCACTAGAACAACCGAATTAATCTTCATTTGAACCGATTTAAACCGATTTAAACCTCTAATAAAATTTTTGGTTTAAATTTAAACGTAATTAGAACCGAAAAATCGGGAAAATGGACTTATCTGCCATGTTTTAGGTCATAAGTTGGTTATCTTTAGCCGAATATAAAACCGTTTAAGACGGAAATTGTCAGACTTAAGGTTTAAATTACGATCTTAATTTTGACTCGGGATATTTCCCGAGTCAAAATTAAGATCGTAATTTAAACCTTAAGTCTGACAATTTCCGTCTTAAACGGTTTTATATTCGGCTAAAGATAACCAACTTATGACATGGCAGATAAGTCAATTTTCCCGATTTTTCGGTTCTAATTACGTTTAAATTTAAACAAAAAATTTTATTAGAGGTTTAAATCGGTTCAAATGAAGATTAATTCGGTTGTTCTAGTGCTAAATTGGAGTAAACAGACTGAACAGGTTTACAATAATTGTATAATTATTTAAATTTTGACTCGGGAATTTTTAAGTAAATTTGTCCCGTGAATTTGAAATGACCGTCAAAAATTATGAAAGTAGAGCAGTTTTTGAGATATAGTCAATTCTATATTATCTGAAAAATTGACTATATCTCAAAAAGTGTTCCACTTGTATAACTTTTGACGACATTTTCGGTTTCACCGGACAATTATACATATATGTATATCCTTATAAGGATTGACTGGGACGAGAATTATTAATGACTGCTTTTCCGCTATGACAGTCATTTTTCACTAATTCATTTTTAGAGAGTATATTATTTAAAAAGCGCCATATATTCTTTAATTAATTAAAAGAAAAGTTTATTAATATTTAACAGTCTTGGATTATAATTTAATTACCTTAACGTATACTTATTTTTATGCGGTTTAAATATTTTTTTAATTTCCGTATAAAGTAATAATACAGGAAGTGAAGTTAATATGGTTTTTAACTTGATGAGTAAAAATTAACGAATAATTAAAAATTTCAATTAAAACCCCTACATGGAAAAAAACTAAATTTTTATGTTCATTCTAAAAATATCAGTTTTAACTTTTCGTTTTAATTTTTGAAAATCGTTTTGTGCTATACAAACTATTAGCGACATTTTATAAGTTTTATAAACTCCATTTTATTTACGAGTTGTATTAGGCACGAGCGAAGCTTGAGAGCGAGTGTTTAATAAAAAGGAGCGGCTAAAGAAGTATATAAAACGAGCTGCATACTGTTTAGTTAGGTAGTTAGTTTAATAATTATTATTATTATAATTATTATAATTTTAAGTCCTTATTTGTTATAAGGCGCAGCTGCGCGCAGGTGCGTCCCTTCTTTAATTGTTTTAATTGTGGTATACCCTATAGGGTGAAAATTCTATATATATATATATTAAATCATTCATTTATATTTTAACTCAAGAGAATAAGAACACAAATAAAATATAATTCACAAATCCAAGCGTTTACTTAAATATAACACAATAAGCAGTGGCGTAGCTAGCCTCGAGGGGGCCCCGTATTAAAAATCTGGTAGGGGCCCTTATACGGGAAAAGCAGCTGGTATGCCAAAAAAATTTGTGGGTGTCACGCCCAAAGTCTATTTTGGGCAAACAAAAAAATTTTTTTAGGGATCATTTTTTTCATTTACAAATTTTGGTCTGGTTTTAGACATTTACCGTTCTTCAACATCTTTTAAAAGGTTTCTACGAGGGTGGTTCAAATATTAACCGGAATTTTGCTATAAAATTTTTTATTTTTAAGTTACAGAGCTGAAATTTTTTACAATTTTTCTAGATTGTCTCCGTCACACTCTACACACTTTTGCCACCTCTCCGGAAGCTTTCGGATGCGTTGTTCGTAAAATTCTCTCGGCTTGTGACATACTTCGTGCGCGAATGGGTACGTGACAAGCCGCTTGTCACGTAACCATTCGCGCACGAAGTATTCTACCTCCGCATTGCTTTCGAATCGCAGTCCGCCAAGTGCCTCTTTCAATGGACCGAACAAATACTAGTCGCATGGCGACAAATCAGGACTTTAAGAAGGGTGTTCCAGTGTTTCCCAACCCAATTCGTTCAATGTTTTCATCAAACTTTCCAGCGTGTGAATTTCTGATCAAAATTCAGAAGTCTTGGCACCCATCTGGCTGAAATTTTGCGGTAACCGAGCCGTTTATGAATTATTTGCTCAATACTACCTACGCTGATGCCCAATTCTTCAGCCATATCGCGTACAGTACTGCGTCGGTCTTCCAAACTGAGTTTTTCTACAGCGCTGACGTTCTCATCTGTAACACTTGTTTTGGAGCGCCGCGCATATGGCAAGTTTGCCACCACTTTTCGGCCTTTTCGCAAAGCGGAACACCATTCATACACTTGAGTCTTAGAGAGGCACTCATCCCCGAACTGCTCGAGTAATTTTTGATAAATTTCCGCGGATTTTACATTATCTTTGACCAAAATATGAATAATGATGCGTTGCGCAACAGACACTGGTACATCCTTCTCGCTCATGGCTATAACTACACTGAAAAGCGAGGTTACGCAGTCCCGGCTGTTCTCTACGCTTCGTAACAGACCAGTCTAACATCCAGTGCAGCCACTTTTACGATACTAAATTTTTAGCGCGTTTATTAAAAAATTCCGGTTTATATTTGAACCACCCTCGTATTTTAAAATAAAGTCAAGTCATTTGAAATAATTGTAACGCTAATAACACTGTAGGGAGGTGAAAATATCACAGCTAAATGCTCGCACACGTAAACTTAATTTTTGGTCGTAGATAACAAATCCATTATTGGTTTAGCTGTATCAGGTCAAAATTGGATATTGGAAACACCCTGTATAAATTTAAACACCCTGTATATAATTTTAAAAAAATAATTATTATTAATCATTTTCAAATTTAAAAAAAAACAAATTCTTGTAAAATTTGAAGTTAATTAATCAAAACGAACACGTGGTTTTTTATAATTTAGGAATTTTTTTTGCTATTTTTTTTATTGGGTATAATTGAGAATATTATAATAATAGAAATAAAAAGCATATGAATGTTGGCACAAGAGGTAAAATATATTATTTTAAAAATTATAATATATCAGTATACCAGTATACAGTGTGACCCTGGATCGAATTTCCAATAGGAAAAACATTTTTAGACCTGATACAGCTAAACCAAGCACGGATTTGGAATCTACAACCAAGAATTATGTTTACCTGTCCGAGCATTTAGCTGCGATATTTCAAGAGTTGAAAATTTACTTACAGTGTAATTATTTCTAATTTGCTATTAATATAACCTATGATAATAACATGCTCAGTATGCGGCGCAGAGCACAGAACAAAATACAGACTGCGCCGCAGAAAACGCATTGCGAAAAGGTGCGGGCAGAAACAATTTGTTGGAACAGGTGGGTATTCAGAAAAAATTTAATTTCATAAATCGAAGTATAACAATTAAATAATAATATTATTTTTTTATTTAATTTCATGACTCAATTTTTTTAACATGTGGCTAATATGTTTTTTGCTTACGCATCTCGCAGTTAATCGGGGGCCCCCCTAGCCGGGGGCCCCGTATCATTGATACGGCTGATACCGCGGTATCTACGCCCCTGACAATAAGAGAAAAAACAAATACTCTTCTATGGAACAGAAATAAGAATTTAAAGCCAATTTTAATTCAGAAATAATTGTCGCAGCTCGTCAATGTAAGAGTAGATCATAGTTATTTACGTGTCAAGCTTTGCGAATTAATCGTCATTTACTAAGAAGGTGGAAATAAAATTTATTATTATTCCTAATCTGTTAAAAACTTTAACTGTAAATGAATTATTCAAAAATATAAAAATAATGTGATTTTAATGTCATTGTGTGCCATAAGTAAGCAAGTAATTTAATTGTTTACATGCTATGTACCGTTGCGTAAAAAAATAATAACTAACATTTAACGAGTTATATGCTTTAACATTAATAATTACTGCAATCATTGCTCTTTCGTCTTGCTGATGCAGACATGTGATTTAAAAAATAACTCCTTAATAACTATAATAATGGTAAGTTTAGAAATTAATTAAAAAAAGGTTTTAGGATTTGTTTTTATCATTAAAAGTTTACTACGTAGCCCCTACGTAGTAAACTTTGGACTTTTTACCTTTAACCTTGTATCATAGGTAAAGCCCGTATTACAATCTGCAAGTCTACGTGCAATACGCAATACTTGCACGAAGGCATGCGCATAGCGACGTAACGTGCAATTTTATTGCCGTTGCAAAATATCGGTCCTGATTTTAATTGTCAGTTGCATGCAAGTCTAGAAAAATTGGTAACTTTTTTCAAACCACTCCACACTTTAAATTCCCCAGACACTGGTCATTTGTGTGTTGTTTCTTTGCATTCTAAATTCTATTACATAATAAACAGGGTAAGTCATTTAACTTGAAACTTTAAAATATCTCAGTTAGTATGCATTTTACGAAAAAATGTTTAAAATTAAAATGAAGTGATTCGAGGGGGAAATCAATAAGTACTAAAATTGGTCCTTATAGGGGGAACAGGGGGAACTTTAAAATTTCCAATGGAACACCCTATTTTTTATTGCAGATTTGGAGTATTCGACTAAAAATATGTAGATTTTGTCTAAAACATTTTTTCTTATTTATAATAGATGGCGCTGTATTGAAAAAAAAATCAATTTTGTTCGATTTTTCTTCTTATACGATTCTGCAATAATTTTTTTTATAAAAATATCACTTTTTTGGTTATAATTATCTTATTAAATTAAATCTGATTTTTTAACTAATATTTAAGTTTCCTTTGGTTTAAGTTTATTATTTCATTAGGTGATAATTTTCAATTGCGCACCATGGTCACTTTTTACCTGCCAGCCTTAAATCCTTTAATTTAAAGGATCATTGTACTATTTTTAATAAAAATACCTCATTTAAGGTAAAAAATATATTATTTTAATTTAATCCTAATTAAGGTATAAAAAAATTGTATTTAGTTGTAAACAATAATTATTATTGAGGTATAAAGAAACTATTTATACATAGTTTAGAAATGGATTTTTTAACAGTGTAAGAAAAATAGAAATGATTTTGATTTATGGAAAAGCAGGCAGGAATCTTGATGATGCTGTTAATATCTATATACGCTTAGCGTTTTCCGGAAAAAATTCGATCACGTATTTCATTTCATTCTACAGCCAAGCAGTTTACTACAAACGGGAGTGTTAAACCGAAAAAAAATTCGCCGAGCAAATTTTTAATATTGCTATTTTGAGCACCTAATTTAATTAAAATTTAAAAAATACAATTTAAAAAATAAAACCAAGTATTTTATTCAAAAATTATTGGAAATTCGTATACCGAAGAAAAATCGAACAAAATTGATTTTTTTTCATTACAGCGCCATCTATTACAAATATGAAAAAATGTTTTAGACAAAATCTACCTATTTTTAGTCGAATGATCTGAATCAAAGTTACCCCCTGTTCCCCCTATAAGGAGGAGAGTATGAGGACAAATTTTAGTACTGATTGATTTCCCCCCTCGAATCATTTAATTTTTATTTTAAACATTTTTTCGTAAAATGCATGCATACTAACTGAGATATTTTAAAGTTTCAAGTTAAATTACTCACCCTGTCGTGAGGCAGGACCTAAGTTTAATTTTAATTGTACTTCGGTTGGTATCATGCAAGTTGGAATTGGAATTACAAAGTATTTTACAGTCAGCAATAAAACTTGCATGCAATAAAAATTGCTGCAAATAAAATTGCAAACTGTAATAGGGCTTAATATAAAGTATTAATTAATTCCACGCGAACGAAATCGCGGGTATAACAGCTAGTACTGAATAATTGTACTAAATTAAATAATAAAAGCTTTTATCCTAATTTTATTTTATTTATAACCTACATGTTTTTTAGGATAATTATTTAATAATAATGATCTTGGGTCCATTCGAAACATTTTTGTAAAACACTTGTTTTGATTTTGTTTTAATTTTTTGAAAATTGCGTTAAAAACCTAATTTTAAAAACTTTTCAACGAAATTGGTTATGTTCGTAGACCCTCAAACATTAAATTAAGGTGAAAAATGCGATTTTTCTGGCCTTCCAACAATTTTTATATAAAATTTTATATTTTGTTCTGAAAGCTAAGACTTTTTAACAAAAAAATTTAATTTTCATCATGAGGCTATTAAATAATTAAGCATGCTTCTGTCAAAATAACGCCAATTTTGAATCTGAATCTGAAAATAATATTTTTTTTTCAGTCTATAAAAAGTTTCATATTATAACACTCATAAGCCTATATAGAAAGCCTTCATATTTGTACACAGTTCAAAAACCAAATTATTATGCACCGCCGTACAATAATGAAAATACATTTAAATTGCATAGGAAGAGTGGTTCCATCTATCGCATTTAGCTTAAAATCAGCAAAGAAAATTCCACTGTAGAATAAACTCATGAAATGTTTGAAAAAAATAGTATAGACAACACAGCCTTAATTAATTTAAAAAAAATACTTACAATTTCTTTAATAGTTAATTGTATTCAAACAACAAATAGCCCTATCGTGAAAATGATATTTTACGTAAAAACAATCACAGCTTTAAAAAAAAAATATTACATTTAAAATACCAAGTTGTTACTTAAATTCTTAGCTTTTCAATAAAAATTTCCTTTATTTATTATATTACAAAAAACAGTACTGTTTGTATTTTTATAAAACATTATGTACCTAAATAAAAAAATAGCGAAAAAGTTTTAAAAAATATCGTTAAATTACAAAAAGTATTAGGTACTACGAAAGTACTTAAATCTTTCCGTTTTTCCCCAGGAATTTTGGAAAAACTTGATTTTTTTAAATTTACACATTTGAAAAAAAATAGCAATCAACACCATAACAATATTTTAATTAAAAATAAATATCCCTACAGAAAAAAAATTAAACTAAACATTAAATAAAATTAAATAAAATTAAGAAAATAATCGTAACCGTTAAATATACTGTCGGTTGGGACTTTTTTGCAAAAAGGAGCCCATTGAAAATATCTAATTACGAAATAATGAATGATTAATAAAGTTAAATTACAAAATTATAATTTAAAGTGTCAAATAAAACGAGGTATGTTGTTAATACAGCACCGAATATGTTTTTTTACAACCCGGTAAAATATTCTTACTGAATTAAAATAAAAGGAATAATTATTAAAATGACAATACAATTCATTATAATTAGAACCAATAAAATGCCAGTATTGCATGGTTACGCATTTTATCACAGCGACAATATTTTTTTTCTACGACCACTATGTAAAAGTCACTTTTCATGATGGCATCGTTGCTTAGAAAATGAATCTTTTTATTGGCAAGGCAAAACACGAATGTAAAGTGACATTTCTGTGTGAAAAGTGACAGGTCTGTGTGAAAAGAAATTGACAGCATCGTTTGACATTCACCTGTCAAAAAAGTTTTTAGGTTATTTTGTTTTGTATTTAAAAATAATAAAAAATAAAAGGGTCGCAGAAAAAACATTGTGTTATACTTGTGAAAAAAAAGTCGCTTTTCAACACTTGTTAAACAAATAACTATTATCACCTTGTTTACACGTTGCTAAGGATTTTGACACTTTTCTTGATTTGACATTTCTTGACATTTAAATAATGTGTTTATTAAATAATTAAAATAATGAATTATAAACTCTAAAAGATCGATGGGTTGGTGTAAACGATAACAAAATTAAGGTAGGTTTGAATAAATAAGGTTTATTAAAGTCTTTTTATATTTTAAAGCACATTTTAATTTCAAATGTCAAACTGACAATTCGTTAAATCCTAAAATTCATTATATTTTCACACTAAATATAACTCGTGGTATGATTAATTATCGATGATATTTACTCATTGAAACCGAAGCAGCACATTTCACTCACGGTTTCAATTCGAAAATATCATCGATGATAATCATATATGGTAGGTATACCACTTGTTATATTATGGGTGACAATACAATTCATTAATATTAGAACCAATAAAATGCCAGCATTCCATAGTTACGCATTTTATCTCAGCGGCAATATTTTTTATCATCTTGTTTACACGGTACTAAGGATTTTGACACTTTTCTTAATTTCACATTTGTTGTCATTTAAAATCCGTGTTTGATATATATCAATAAAATAATGAATTATAAACTCTAAAAGATCGATGGGTTGGTGTAAACGATAATGAAATGAAACCTTATAAACCTTTATTTAAGTCTTTTTATATTTTAAAGCACATTTTAATTTTAAATGTCAATCTGACAATTTTTTAAAACCTAAAATTCATTGTATTTTCTCACTAAATATAACTCGTGGTATAATTAATAATCGAAGATATTTACTCATTGAAACCGAAGCAGCACATTTCACTCGTCCTGCGGACTCGTGAAATCTGCAGCTCGGTTTCAATTCAAAAATATCATCGATGATAATCATTACTACCACTTATTATATTATGGGTGATAATATTATGATTATATTTAGCGTCGGAATTCCCTTTTTTCTCGTACAAATTTGGAAAATTTTTCGTATTTCCCTTTGAATAAAATAAAAACATGCAAAACAGAATTTTTTTTGAAAATTTTCCCATTTTTTTCTGCCGGCTCAATTTTTCCGGAAATTTTAAATACCTAATTGATACTAAAGAAATTTTTTTTACAGGAGACGATTTTATATTTTAGATTAGATGGTATTAAATATTAAGTATCTCATTAAAATTTAAGAAATAGCAGCAATCGAGGAAAAATGTCCCGCAAATATTTTAAACAAGTTAATATAAATTCTCAATGTGCAAGCAAATTCCTCTATCTCTGAGAACGCACGGTAAATCTAGGCTAAACGTGATTTCGTACTCGTTACCATCAACTTCCAGGAGACATGGCAAAAATACTTTAACAATATTCACACACAAAAAAATAAATTCTAAACTCGTAAAGTGGTTTAAAACAGTTTGAAGATGCCTTTTCCATATCTATTTATCCATTGAACAGTTACAACCATGGTTACCAAAAACAAACCAGTTTTAAATTATATCAAAACAACATATGATATAATATTATGATAATCCCAAAAAGTAGATCAATAGCCTTTTTAGGCATTAAGATTCTAACGTTGGTTTATAAAAAACGTTTTTATAAATTTACATATTATCAAATTTTGTTTTATTTTAAAACCCGGTCACATAACATTGCTATAACTTTGTAGTAATCATCAAGCCAAATAAAATGTTTTTGTGAATAAATTTACATGCGCGCTGCAGGCAAATCAAAAATAGAATCTTAACATTAAAAATATTTAAATAAAAATTATTATGTTTGCGCCGGATATTTTTTAGTATTTTCTTTAATTTTGCAATTTTTCGTTTGTGACGGCCAAATAGTTTTGTAATATCGATAATTATAATAAAACTTAATACATAATATACTATTTTTATGGTATTTTTTTGAAAATATCTATAAAGTATAATCTGAAATAATTGCATATTCCGCTCTCGTGAGCCTTCGGCTCGTGTGAGAAACCATTTAGTCATTTAAAAGCCATTTTTATAAAATAAATTTGCAAGGTTCCTTTCTTAAAAAT
Organism: Brassicogethes aeneus; assembly: GCA_921294245.1. Classification (NCBI taxonomy): domain Eukaryota; kingdom Metazoa; phylum Arthropoda; class Insecta; order Coleoptera; family Nitidulidae; genus Brassicogethes; species Brassicogethes aeneus. The sequence goes on from OV121134.1 coordinate 55,797,235, forward strand.
CGCTGAGTGTTGGCCAACAAAACTCGTGCTTAGTGCATTATAGGGCATTAATTGAAGAAAAACAGTTTAAATTACGGTAGGCAAATGGATAATAATAAATTATGCAATTTCAAAATTGCTGGTTATGGTAATAAGACATGGTTAATTTCTGGGCGCATACTTGATTCCACATATAAATTTAGCGGAATTAGACATAAACCGCAGAAATCATTAAAGGATCTTATATTACAATGCCGATGCTATTACGTAGCTTGTACGTAGGTTGTGCTGCCAATTTATTTTCCCCTATTAAATTAATACCATTGCATGCCCTTGCAATTTTTTTGTATGGACAATATTTTTTTGTATAATACGGTTTAGCATTAAAATAGTCAATAGTCAAATATATTATATATACAGGGTGCACACCAAGTTTTCTTCTATGTATTTTATTTGAAGGTCGGTTAAATTGGAAAAAAGTAAATTACTTAGGTCTTTAAAACTTAAAACATTCTTTTGTTGAAATTAAACTTTTTAAAGGTTAAATTCACCGACCTCACAATTACTCCATTACATTTATTTTTGAGAAATTTTAACCCAAAAGTAGAAAAAACGCGTTTTCTCTTTCCACAAATTATATCTAAAAATCATTTTTAAATTATTCCAATTTACACTATCTAAAAATGAATTAGTCAAAAATGACTAATTGCAATTGAGGGCCACAAAAACAAAAAAGTGGAATGAACTTTACATGTGAGGATACTATAGTATCCTCACATGTAAAGTATACCCCTGTGGATTTTGAGCCGCTGAATCCGAATCCGGTCCCAACTTTTCTCTAAGTAAGCAATGTTAAATAAAACGTTAATGTTTTCACGTATCTCAAGTCGCTTGCAACCATGGTTCGAATCTCACTGTAGAATTTCCCTATAGTACTTCAGAATTCCGCTAGCCTAGGGGAAAAGTGTTAACCTGAGCAAAACTTGCGATTTCTGGAAGGTTCTATTTATGCGCAAAGAAGCTTATATATTTTCGTATTTTGAATTTCTTAATTCATATCGGATGTAAAAAATGTTTCAAAGTACTTCAGAATTTCCCTAGCCTAGGGAAAAACTTAAAAAATTGTGCAAAAATCGAAGTTTTATGCAGGCCTTTTTCGTACAGGAAAGCTGATATCTTTCCGTCTTCTGAGTTGACGTGTTCATTTATGTCATCAGAATTTTTATTTAGCTACTCAAAATTACCCTAGCCTGCAAAAAATTTTATGATATTAGTTCGTTCGTTTTTTGCTTGTTCTTTGATCGAATGGATTCCTTTTCCTTTTTTTGCTTTCACCTGCAACATCCCTCTTCAACAACCAGCAAAAATCTACCATCATGTGTTTATACCATCGTAGCTGATGATGTCAGTCCATTTCTTTGATATTTTGGTGGAAACGTTCTCCTTGTTACTTAGTGTAATCACCAAGATTTTCAAGGAAGTGTTCTTGAAATTTTTGCATCAAATTTTTCACTATTTTCTTATAGTTGTTTTTTTAAAGTTACCTTAACTTTGCAGATTTTTTGTAGTTTAGGGCAATTGTGAGGAGCTGGATAAAAATTCTGATGACAGAAATAAACACGGCTCATACACAAACTCAGAAGACGGAAAGATATCAGCTTTTCCATACGAAAAAGGCATGCACGAAACTTTGATTTTTGAATAGTTTTCTACGTTTTTTCCTAGGCTAGGGAAATTCTGAAGTACTGTGGGACATTTTTCACGTTAGATATGAATTCAGAAACTCAAAATACGAAAATATATAAGCTTTCTTGCGCAAAAATATAACCTTCCAGAAATCGCAAGTTTTGCTCAGGTTAACACTTTTTCCCCTAGGCTAGTGGAATTCTGAGGTACTCTAGGGCAATTCTACAGTGAGATTTGAACTAAGCGACTCGAGATACGTGAAAACATTATAGTTTTATTTAACATTGCGTAGATAAAAATTGGTTTCACAGATACTGAAATTTATAAGATTTTACGTATTTCCCTTAGGCTAGGGGAAAACTGGGGGGTCCAGGGGAAATTCTGAGACCGCATTTTCGGATTCAGGGGACAATTTTACATAAGAATTGTCTGTTAAATTTTGGGATACTATGGTATCCCATGGTTAACCATGGTACAAGTGAAAAAGCAGCCACTAATGGGCCCATTGATGTAACTTTCTTGCTAACTGGTCCGCTAAAAATATCACCAGAAAAGAAATAAGTTTTAGTTTGCGTTTGATTACCTGACAAGCTCATACGTTTCATTTAATATAGTCTTGTTTTCCCCACTACGTGTGTTCCCCTGTTCATTTTTACAATAACAAAGCAGCCATGACTCATAAATCAATTTTAACAGATTCTAACCTCGAAATTTTAGCAAGAGCTTCAGAGCTCCCGATAACTTAGCCAGAGTTTTGAATTTAGCGCCACAATCGTGGCGTGGAAGGTTCAACCTTCAAGGTTGGTACCGGCATGTTTATAACCTATAAATTTTCGTGAAACGTTTATCTTTGGTTTGTAGTTAATTAACTAATTGCTAGTCAAAAATGAACGATTTGGGTAATGAAATCGAGCAACTAATTGTGGAAGAAATCGAGGAAATGATAGTTGGTGAAAATCAAAGGTTAGTATTAATTAATTGATTAATTGATTGGTAAGTACCAACACATTAAACATGTTTTGTATGCCTTGGTGTATATTTTGTACGTAAAATAGTGGCATTCAATTGTAAAAACTTGAATTTGTTTATTCAAATAATTTTAGTATGTTTCCCATATATGTATGTAAGTATTACAATAAACAAATTAAAATAAATAAATTCGAATCTTTTCAATTTAATTGCTCCAAACTATTAATTTTAAGGTAAGCCAAAATTTACTGGAAGTGCGACTCATATAAATTGCACTCCCATTAACATTAATAATTATTATGAATTTTTATATTTTTAGTCATGAACTTAATTTGCAACGGAGAAGGCTACGTGATGACAGCAATCCTTTTAATTTGGAAAATAAAATGTTTTTGCGATATTTTAGAGTAACTAAAATTGTTGCAGAACAAATAATTTTTAAATTAGAACCATTCTTAACTCAGGGGCAACGGAGAACTGCAATTTCTGTTGAACTAAAGGTAAATTATTGAAGTATTACTAATTTATATTGCAAAATGCAATAATAATAAAAACATCCCTTCTAAAATAATTTTTAAAAATATACAGGGTGTCCTAAAATTAATGGTATACCGCAAAACAACAGTTTCTTTAGGTAAAAATATTACCCCCACAATTTAACCATTGACAAGTTGATAAAGCACATAGGGTGACCTAGTTAAAAGTTTATTTTAAAAAAACAAATTTTTTTTGCACAAAGTGTGGTGTTTGGGTATTTTTCAGAGCAGAATTTTTAAATTTCCTTAAAAAAATAATGTAGATTTTAAAGAGAGCTGTCTGCAACACATTGCATTTAGCCTATTTTTTTTTACTTTTTTAGGTTGCTTCATCAATTTAAAATGTCATACATACATACATAATACAAAATTGTATTGTCCTTTATTTCTAAAACCTGATGTACAATTAAAAAAATAGGCAAAGGAAAACAATTTAAAAAAATAGGCAAAGGAAAAACTTTATTTTACTTTAAACAAATACAATGTTTCGCATACAGCCCTGAAAAGTATCAAATTTTGTGCAAAAACGTCATTAATTAGTGGACACCCTGTATATTTATTTTGGGTAAATTATAAATATCTATGCATTTGTTTTAATGTTGTTTGCAATTTGTAGGTTCAAAACCATGTTTAATCTTCTGGGGGTGATAGGTGCCATTTATTGCACACATGCATGTGGAAATTGTGGCTCCTGTTGCTGAAGACCCTGTAAGGGGTATTACAGCCTAATGTTCAAATGGTATTTAGCAATGATTTTAATAATATTTAATTTGCAATAATACTAACTATATTTTTTTAGATTTGTGACCATGAGTTGAGAATTCTAAACTGCAATGCCAGATTTCCAGGCTCAACTCATGATTCTGGAATTTGGGCATTCAGTTTGATAAGAAATATGTTGCATGAGCAATATGTTTCAGGGCAGTGGAATGATGAGTGGCTAATTGGTATGATAAATGTTTTATATATTTTTTAATAATTATTTACATGTGTAATATGGTTTATTAGCATACAAAAGGTTCTGTACATATATATATATATATATATATATGTATATATATATATATATATATATATATATATATATGTGTGTGTACTGAGCCTTTTCTATGCTAATAAACCAAACATACCAACATATACAGGGTTTCCCATAATTAGCGTGCAATACTTTAACAGCAGGTTCTACGCATATAAGAAAAAAAGTTCCCATTAAAATAGGTCAAGAAATGTTTCCCAAGGGAGCTACAGCCCCGAAAGAGAAGCCCCTGAAGATGTTTTTTATTTAATATCTCCAAAACCGTTAAATAGAAAAGTGAAATTTTGGGATATAATTAAACTTTTTATGGCCAATAAGTTGCAATGATAACAAATTCAACATTTTCATAAGTGGTGGGTCAGATAGATAGGGAGTGTGGGTAAAACTACCCTAACTTTTTTGTACGTATCTTGAGCTATTATTTGATATGAGATCATAAAATTTTAGAGTTTTACACATAAAAAAGGTCCATTTGATGAACTTCAATAGCATGCACTGTTTTTGCTTAAAATCGATTTAAAAATTACCTTACATAGCATAAAAATTCATAATGAAATCACAACTGGAGAAAAAGATTCAGCGTAAGCCATGGACAATTTTTAAACACCCTGTCACATAGTACATGAAACTGTCACCTGTCTTAAATAATTTTTCATAAAAATGGCAGCCTAAGCTGATTTTTTTTCTTTTGTGAATTCATTATGACCATGTAATGTAATTTTTAAATTGATTTTAAGGTAAAACAGTGGATAATATCAAAGTTTAACAAGAGGACCTTTTTTGTGTGTAAAACTCCGAAATTTCATAATCTGACATCAAATCCTAGCACGAGACACATACAAAAAAGTTAGGGTGGTTTTAACCCCTACTCCCAACTACCTGACCCACCCCTCATCGAAATTTTGAATTGTTATTATTACATCTTATTGGCCATAAAAAGTTTGATTAATTCCCAAAATTTTACTTTTCTATCTTGAACGGTTTTGGATATATTAAATAAAAACCATCTTCAGGGGCTCCTCTTTCAGCTCTCTTAGAAAGCATTTCTCGGCCTACGTTTATAGGAACTTTTTTTCATATTTTTGTACGTAAAATCTGCTGCACGATAATTATGGGATACCCTGTATAACATAATATTTATTTTAGGTGACTCACGGTACCCACTGTTACCGTATTTGCTTACCACTATTATGGATGCCTCAGAAAATACACCGAAAGGTCGCTCATATAAGAGCAAGAAATGTAATAGAGCGATGCTTTGGTGTTCTTAAACAAAGGTTTCGGTGCCTGACCAAACACAGAACCTTGCATTATCATCCTGTCAAGGCAGCAGAAATAGAAGAATACTTCAAAGAATTAACTTGAAAATATAGAAGTTTTTTTGCTAACTATAACATAGTGTAAAATAAATAAATATAATATAAAAATCATGTATTACTTACTATCACTGCATTAGTGTAATTTAGATATAAACATATTTTGTTAAATTAAAATAAAAGACTAAAATAGTACATATCCATTTAACAATATATTTTAAATCCAACTCAACATATAACCTAGATATGTTTGCAATATTGCATTTACATTTTTCCTATATGACAACTATAAAATGTTACATTTTATTCTGAAATGCTGAAAGATTTTGCTTCTATACTTTACAAACATGGCAACCCTAAATGAGTTTCTAAATTATTATAAGAAAAACATGTTCTACAAAACAATTTAGGTTCTAAATAATAAAGCAACATAAGGCAAAAAATAGTAAATAAAACGTTTAATTCGTTATACTTTGTTCATAAAGGCTTTTCTATAACATTGTTTTATGCTGTATTTGTAATCAGGCATGTTAAAAGTTTTGGTGGTTTCTTGAAGAAACACAACACAATTATTCATTTTCACACTAGTAAGACACTTTTACATATTGCACTTAAAACCCCGCATAAAATTAAGCAGCAGAATTAATAACACCATAACCTTGTTTTGAAGGCCCAACTTCTTAATTTTGATAAAACATAACTTAACAAATGAACGTATTTTAGCTAAAAATAAATAAAAATGTTTAAAAAAACTATATAGTTCTTAAATGCATGGTATTACCTTATTTTTAATTCATTATAACTTGTGCTTGTAAATTTAATTATAAATATTTTTATTAAATGTCATTGTAATTAGAGTCTGTATGTTGGCAGAACTGATTTATGTTGATACCAATTGCTTCGCATTATACCTAGCCATATTATAATAATAAACAATAAAAGATAAGAAAAATAATAAATAATTATAATATTTCTTCGTCTAAGGCCTTTTATCTCATTCTGTGTAGGTATACCAGAGATACAACACTGACTCAAACTTTCTTCCAAACCGTTCCAAAATACCAACCAAACTAAACAAAAGTTACTGTGTTAACGGAATTGCTAACGTGAAAACATATAGTTTTATTTAACATTGCGTAGATAAAAATTGGTTTCACAGATACTGAAATTTATAAGATTTTACGTATTTCCCTTAGGCTAGGGGAAAACTGGGGGGTCCAGGGGAAATTCTGAGACCGCATTTTCGGATTCAGGGGACAATTTTACATAAGAATTGTCTGTTAAATTTTGGGATACTATGGTATCCCATGGTTAACCATGGTACAAGTGAAAAAGCAGCCACTAATAACTATTAAATTAGTCATTTTTGACTAATTCATTTTTAGAGAGTATGTAATTAAATTTCCGGGCGTTATAATAATGTTGTTATAGATATGTTTAATTTGCAAGGTATTATGGATCAACAATAGATAAGTAGAAATTAATAGTTATTTATGTCATTAGGTTAAGAAGTAAGGCTTTTTGTGCTAAGCTCAAGGTTTGAGCTACAATTGAGCAAAGCACAAAAAGGCACTTCTTGACCGAATGGCATACAACATTTTATCTTCAAAGCATAATGCAAGTGCACTTTATATAGGTCAATTTAATTCAACATCAAAGCGGCCTAACCTCACTTTTTTAGAATCTCATTTATTTATTAGCTTTTAGAAGCAGTAATAGTTTGACAATACCTACACTCTTAAAAAAGACCTGGTATTTGCAATGAAAATTTAGTTCCCAGAACCAATTTTATTAGTGAAAATAGGCACAACAAAAAAATATGTTGTGGGAACTAATACAAATTTGTTTTTACAGTTTGTTGTCGGAACAGCCAATATTGGTAGCTCCAACCAACAAGTTTAAGTGCATCGAAATTAGTTTTTTTTTCATACAAATAATTGATATTTAATGCAATCACATTGGTCTGTCATTTTAGCAGCGTCTAAGTTGTAACAACTGCACTTGCTATTTATCGCAACAAACATTGTATCATGCAGGAATTTATTTTTTAATTGAAATTACATGAAAAAAGGTACATTTAAAGAATTTAATAGTTGATATAATATAAATTTATTTTGTACTGTAACTAAATTATATTTAATATTAAATGCTTGCATTAGTAGCAACAACAAATTGATATTATTCCACAGTACATACCTGCTTAGTAAATATAACACTTTTTGTGTAAATATTATAAAAAATAGAGAAAGGAAATTCATGCCCGTTCGTTTTATAAATATTTATTATAAATTAAAAAATAACAATATAACTGAAAACTCCAAATTTTGGTTTAAACATTATAACAAAAATTAATAATTACTCTAAGAAAACATTTATAAATATTTTAACTATAAAACAAAAACGATTCTTTGGTAAATATACACAGATAGGTACATTAAGATGAAAGTTGACTATACTTCTTCAGTAAACCGTGATGTTTACGTGAAGTGCAAGCCTTTGTTTAACAACTTAACAATGATTCTTAGGTACAACGTAACATACTTGCATGATAACAGGGGTAAGCATTCGATAAATTTTGAGTGTGAGTGCCTATAGGCCTATACTATATATAGTATAGGCCCTATACCAAAAATGCGACTTGAGCTGTAACAAAACAAAACAAAAAAATTCTCGAAATTCCGACGTGATGGAGACTTTTGGTGGGCACCATTGGATTCAGGAGGCCATTTTCAGTCGGAATGGCATTTTCACATTTTTGGATTTTTAAACCTTTAAAAACTGGAACCAATTCAGGTAAACACCATGTTCCTAATAAATCTGCTACTTCAGTCCGCTCATCCATATTATTTGTTCGAGATATCTATAAGTAACCAACACATCAGAATATATTCTTATATATATGAATGTTTACGTGAAGTGCAAGCCTTTGTTTAACAACTTAACAATGATTCTTAGGTACAACGTAACATACTTGCATGATAACAGGGGTAAGCATTCGATAAATTTTGAGTGTGAGTGCCTATAGGCCTATACTATATATAGTATAGGCCCTATACCAAAAATGCGACTTGAGCTGTAACAAAACAAAACAAAAAAATTCTCGAAATTCCGACGTGATGGAGACTTTTGGTGGGCACCATTGGATTCAGGAGGCCATTTTCAGTCGGAATGGCATTTTCACATTTTTGGATTTTTAAACCTTTAAAAACTGGAACCAATTCAGGTAAACACCATGTTCCTAATAAATCTGCTACTTCAGTCCGCTCATCCATATTATTTGTTCGAGATATCTATAAGTAACCAACACATAAGAATATATTCTTATATATATGAATAGTTAAAAAGTATGTCGCTACTGAATTTACAGGGGCAAATGACTAATTGTAATAAACTAGTTTCTTACCTAAAATATACTCTACACACGAGCTGATACACAAATACAGAAGAACAAACACCACCGAAGTCTGGACGCCGTGCAACATCGTTTGTTTACAGGTTAAAAGTAAAGCACGCGCCGAGCTGGACAAATCGCGCGCGAAATGCACAAAGTTTGCAGTTGCATTAACCTACAGAGACAACATCCCCAACTGACACTTTGTTTCACACCGCTGGTGTCTTAGCTGTGTGAAAAGTGACGCATAGTTTATACAACCGAACCGTTAGTTCCACGGACTAATTTCAGTCAGTTGAGAATGTTACTTAAATTTTTGGTCCAACAAAAACATTTTACCGCCGAAATGATTTTTTTGAGATAATGTTGTCAATACTTCTAGCCAACACAAAGTTTCAGTTAAAATAACTTAATCGCCTTTTTGCAGTAAATAATACTCAACAACAAAACTAAATCTTTTCAGGTAATGATGCAAGCAGTTACACATATAAAGGTACTGATTACAAAAAACAAAAAAATTTATTTTCTGCAACAGTTTTACCCCAACGATAATAAGTTAGTTACAAATACCAGGTCTTTTCTAAGAGTGTAGCTACATGATTTAAGTAGAAATGGATTTTTGCTATTAAATTGAATTCAATTAATTGTTTAATAAATACGTAGGTATCTAATTTTAATTTGTTTGGATTTTTATTTAAAAAACAGGTAGTTTGGAATGTTTAAGCTGTGTTTAACATTTAATTTTACTGAAAACTTAAAGCAAATTAAAACTTAAAGATAATTTAAATCGTAAAAAAAGAATCGTGCGTTTTCTTAGTTGCCTAACCTTACTTTTTGTTTTATTATTCAAATTTAATTTTACAATAATTTAATGAAAAATATTAAACATTAACAGTAAAACAAACAAATTAGTGCTTATTATAAATAAATTAAACAAGTTTAGTACGTTAATTTCTTAGAAAAGGATTAATTTGTCAAAACAATACCCCTAGCGAGAAAAAATCGAACTAATTACTTGCCTCATAAAAATTTTTATCGGCCTAGGCCATAACAAGGTATTTCCTTATCGAATGTTGACAACAATAAAGTTTAAATTATAAACCGCGTGCACGGATAAAAAGGATTTCTTAGATATAGAATTTTATTTTTCTTAAAAATATTTATTTGAATAGAGTTAATTTGATTTGATTTAAGACGAATGTTTTGTTACAAGAATGTTCAATTTCTTTTAAATAGTAAATATATTTCTTGAAAAAAACTCTTGGTTCAAGAATTTTTCTTCATTAAAGAAACGCATTGCGTTAATTCAAGTAAAATATTTCTTATTTTCTAAAAATTACCCTTTTCTTGGGACAAGAGAATCAGGGCTTGTAAATTTTACTTGAAGAATATTAAAATTTATTGTTTTTGTATTAAGAAAATCTGATCGTTTGACTTTTCGTTTCAAGAATAATTATTAGATAATTTCTTGTATTTACGAGCTGTCCGTTGGGGAGGGGATAAACTTGTTTAATACGTCCTACACCCTCATTTGAAAAGTAACCGTGCTTGTGTTTACTTAAATGTTTAAAAATGAGTGATTATTTGAACGATTACAGTGCCGTAGACATTAGGTCATTATTGACTGAATGGAATACTCCAGAAATAAATCTTTGTGTCAAAAAAGTTCAAAATTGTTTACCCCCCCCTCTGCTTCTTAAAAATCCGGAATGTAGCTTAAATATTAACTATAGTATATATACTGAAGAAAATTTCAAATACTTGTTTGAAGAAGTACTCGTCTTAAATGAAATAAATATCATCTTTAACCAAGAATACATTTTATTAACGCAAGACACAAAATCTCTCTATAGAGAAAAGAACAGTTTAATTGAAGAATTCCTTTGATTAATGCGAAGAATAATGTCTTAAATGAAGAATAATTACTACTCCACCAAAACTCAATTATTTTTGTTTTTTTTCCTCAAGTAATTTTATTTTTTATTCAAGAATATTTATTCTCGACCCAAAATGCGACAATTTTAATAACAAGAGTTTTTATCATTCGTTTAAGACTGCTTATGTTCTTAAAAATGAGAAAATATATTCTCCGAGGAAAACATGTAACACAAGAATAATTTTTACTGCTGGCAAGAAAATATTGTTTCGAAGAGATAGGAATCATTTAGTATCTTGAATGAAGTTAATTTAACTTGGCTGAAGAAATCTTTTTTTACAGTGTGGAGATAAAATATTTTTAATGCTATAATAATAATATTTTAGTTTCTCGAAACAAGTTGAGAACTTTTAAGCGGATTTTTCCCGATCCGTTTGAATTTGTGAAATGCAAAATCATAAAAATCAGGCCTGTATGCGGAAAATGGGTTACGGATTTGAATGCAGCGAACAAAACAAAACCTTGTATACAAAAGTTGACCGATATTTTCAAACTGTCTACAACAATTGCAAGGTATCAGATATTTTATTTTAAAACTCACCACGCAGTATTTCAAAATTATCAATGTCTTATAAATTTTACTGTTTATGGTAGATTACTCCTACACTACTATACCGTAAACTAATAGATCTTATATCTTTAAAATTTTACTATTTGCTATGCGTTTAAACTGTGCCCACATTTATTGCTACGAGTAGGTAGTTAAATAATATCAATTTAATAGCTTGTCGAGGTAAATTAAAACCATTATTAACACATAAATCTGTTTTAAAGTTAAGTGGGACACAGTGCAGATCAACTGTTAGTGCTCGTTCACAATGGACGTAACCATAAAAAAAACATAAGAAATACATAAAAAATGTACATAAGGATACATAAGAAGCGTTCACAATGTGCATAGTACGTAATCTTTACGTTTATGCATGTGACTCTTATGTAAAAATTATGGAGTACCGTAAAAATCACATAAAGTTCAAATAATTTAACTTTATGAAATATTTATGTAATTTTTTGGGAAAATTCGGTGACTTTTGGTTTGTTATGTTTTTATATTGGCAACTCTTGCCGCAAGAGTCTTGCGGTTCCTATAACCATTTGCTATGGAAAAGGTTGAGTCACCGGTAGACAAATACCTAAGATAAAGCCAAATTATTATTTTAGTTTTTTATTATAATAAAAGTAGGCAAAAGACACCCAAAATAACAGAAATTCAAACATCTCGAAAAGACATAACTTGAACTATTCAAATCCATTTTAGACTAATTTCTTTTTTTTCCATTTTATACTAAAATTAAAAAGCATTACCATTGCCATTATTATTGTTTAATATCAATTTAAAATTAAGCACATTTGGCTGAAGGACCTCGGTAAACAAACTCAATGTAATGGCCAACCGTTGACTTGGACTCTGTAGTTTTCGTATGCTATGTTTAATCAATTTAGGGGACACTAGTTTTAGCAATTCCTCAAATAATGAGGTTGTCATTCTAGTATAAGTAAAAAACCATTCTATCTCTATTTATAGGACGAACCCACCAGCGTCTTGTTCGTTTTGGGTTTACCCTATCTTGGCGTTCTTGGCATCGTCGTCTTAGTAGTAACAATAATAACAATTCTCAGTCTCACTCATTTTAAAAACACAATTCACAAATTTTAATTTAAATTAAATTAAAATGACATTAGTTTGACATGCTCAACATGTCAATTTTTATGGTCATTGTGAACGCTCTTTGGGTTTTATGTAAATTTTATGGTTATGATTTATGATTTCACTATGTATCTTTTATGGTTATGTCCATTGTGAATCCACACTAAAATGAAAATAACTAAACGCATACGTTTGTTTAGCAATTAATTGCTAAATATACGAACATGTAGGTAACAGTATTTGCATATGTATATCATGTAAACAAATTGTTTTAAAGGATCTTTTCATACTACACAATTCAATAAAATTCGACATCAATGTTTTACCTTGCGTATACTATACCTATAGGTATAGTTTTGGTTAGAACTTAATTAGTTTATGGAAAATATCACTGCTGGTAATTAACGTGTTTGGTACCTAACGCATACATATCCAAAATGAATATATGTATTCAGTAGGCCTTTAAAATGAAATAAGGTCCCAGTGGAAATTCGTCAGTGATTTATCTAACATTTTCAGTTAACTCTGCTTTTCGTTCATTTACTTAACCTAAGGTCAAGGCTCTTTTTAGTGTGCAGTTTTTTATACACGCATTAAACAGATTGAAATGGACTCCAGAAAATAGTACATTATCTAACAGGCGACACTTAATTAACGTTTACCCTGATAGCACAGTTTATTCTAAGAATGTTTTTAAACCTTACAGTGGGAATATTCTTAGGATCATGCTATATTTCTTCTAGCCATGTTCTAAGAATGTTTTTTAAACCTTCCAGTGAGAATATTCTTGGATCATGCTGTATTTCTTCTATTCATGTTCTAAGAATGTTTTTTAAACCTTCCAGTGAGAATATTCTTAGAATCATGCTATATTTCTTCTAAAGAACATGCTTAAAAGAAATATAGCATAATCCTAAGAATATTCTCACTGGCCTATAGGCAGGTTCTTATAAGGTGCAAAGTTTAGTGGTAAAAATTAATCCACTCTAAACATATGCTTAGAATGTTGAGAAAGTAATTGCTATAGAAAGTTCATTTAGGAATATTCCTGGAACATTCTGTTAAGCATATTCAGTTTAGTTAGGTACCTATATAATTGTAAAATGTACCATAATCTACGTATAAAGGTGCCTATACTTAGTATTAAATACTACGTAAAAAACACAACCCAAAATATTTTTTTATAGTTATTTGTCAAATTAAAATAATATTCGATAACAAAAATACTTTTATGCACGATGACATTATAATATGACAATTATAACAAAAATTCATTGACGTAAACGTCTTTTTATAGCCCGCGGGCGTTATTATGACCCAGCGGGCTATAATGAAACGTCAAAAATTAAAAACAAAAATGTTACACCATTTGATATATTCGAAGTAAGTTTTTTCGTATAAAGATTTTGATTTTTCCGGCAGAAGGCCGCAATTTTTCGCCTTTTCAGCTGCTTCCTCAATTTCATTCATCTTTAAACTTTAAAACTGACTGATGTCAGTTGACATTATAATATGACAATTATATCAAAAATTCTTTGACGTAAACGTCTTTAAAAACATTAATATATTAAAAATATTAATATATTAATCGTGCATAAAGTTTTGTATGCATTGCTGGCATAACTGGTTTTTATGGTCCTACGACGCTTTTCTAGCCCTCGCGCTAACGCGCTCGGGCTCAAAGTAGCGCCTCGGACCATAAAAACCTTATTATGCCCTTAATACATAAATAACTATTACTATAGGTATCTAAATTATCCGGCTTTTACATAAAATCTTCTATCCAACTTAAATACAATGAAAAATTTGATTTTTTCTTTTATGAAGAATTATTTTATAAGGAAATATTTTGTTTTTTATATTTTATTTTATGTTAAAAATAAATATTTATTAATTTGTGTACCGATTTTTTATATCTGAATAACATTTTTATGTATAATAATCCTAACTATCTTCAACTTCAATCTAATCTGACTTATCCCACAAAATTTTAAAATTTTACTTTTTATGAAATAATGTCAGGTCAAATTGTTTATTTAATATTTTTAAATAAATATATACCTATTAATATGTCGCAAAATTTTAAGGGGACGACAAATACATTTCACTGTCAAATTATGACAGCTGTCACACTAGTGTATTTGTCGCCTCCTGAAGAATTTTACGAATGTAGAATCCAACATATTAGAACGTGGTTATCTGGCATATTTGGAAATATTCTCAAAAGCTTCCTAGAAGCTCCATAAGAAACCTTCTAAAAACATTCCAAAAATGTATTCTTAAAATGTTCTTAGAATGCTTTTTAGGAAGGTTTTAAGAAGCTTCTAAGAATCCAATTGCATCATTAAAAGGGTATCTATTGAATGTTTTAAGTCCCTAAGAACATTCTTAGCAATAAGGGAAGGTTCTAAGAATATTCCATTATTCCTGGTCATATCTTCTTAGAAGATTCTTAGAATCAAATTTTGCTATAAGGGTAATAATTCTGTACTTACTTACATTAAAGTTCTTCGGGAGTTTGCTACATTTTGTCATAGATTTGACGTTTGACATATGTAATAGGTATGTGAATAAATTTATTCTACAGTTGCCTGTTATCTGAGATGATTAGAAGCTAAATGGGATAGATGGAATCACCATTTCAATAAAATTGCATGCGTTTTCATTATTGTACGGCGGTGTATAATAATTTAACTTTTGAACTAAAATAAAGTCTTTCTTTATAGGCTTATGAATGTTGTAATGTGAAAATTATTATATGCTTGAAAAAATATTATTTCTAGAAAAAAAGAAACACAGAAAGGACATTTACTTATTGTATTCTTAAAATATAATAATACACTGAAAGAAATATATGTTTGTTTTAGCAAATGTATGTGGTTCATATATGGACTACCACATACATTGCTAAAACAAACATATATTATATTTAGTTTTAACATAATATGTTAAAACTAAATATAAAAATGGTTAAGGTAAATATATTTTATGTTTCATATATAGACTACCACATACATTGCTAAAACAAACATATATTTCTTTCAGTGTACATACTTATTTAATTTTAAAAAATCAGTGGTTTACCACTCGGAAAAATGTTTACTTGTGAAACTTACTTTTTTTTCAAATTTTCAAACGCCATTTTAGAAGTTCTAGCTTTTTAAATAATAAATATACCCATATTTAAAAAGATACTTGGTAGGTAGGTACTGTCGAATAAAAAAAATATAATGAATCTATTCAACCATAATTTTAATAAACAACATTAATTTTAATTAAAAAACATCTCTTCAGAATCAACAATTTTACAGTTTCTTTGTCTAAATTGCTTTACCACTATTTTTAAACAATTATGGTTATTAAACCCACATACACCCTCCAGTGTTATAACCTATTACGGATACTTAACAGTTACATTTTATTGGGTTAATATAGCCAATTTTCAAGCAAATTTTTGGTGTATTAATATTACCAGAAATTCCATAACTAAACAATGATACTCGCCGCCTAACGGTATAATGTATCAAAACATAGAGGATTGTTCACGGTTTCTGCGTAAACTTTAAGGACCGTGTATTTTGGCGTCTTGTTATGTGCCTTATAATTTTCCAAATTGTTTAAAGAGTAGGCGTGTGAAGTCACTAACGAAATACCATGAGCCTTGCATAGCGGGACATACGTAAAATTTCGCGTGTCGCACTGAACGAAATCTACTGTTATGCGTTGATGATGATAATTATGTTTTTTTAATATATTGCTGCTTTAAAGTTGCCTGTTATCTTCCAAAAGTTGTAAATAAAATAGGTCTTTACCGCAAGGGTAGATAAAGCCACTTGCTATGACAATGGTCAGACGCTGATTGTTGATTACATTGTTTGTGTGTTTTTTGACATCATGGTGTTTAAATGAATTGAAGAGTTTTGAATGGCTATAAAAAAATACGACGATAAAATTTCATTATCGAAATTAATTCAACCGCGATTTTATCGCTCGTGAATTAGGTACTATTTTTCGATAGACGATAAAATAACATTTTATCGTGTTGTATAATAAATAACTATTAGTTGAAATGTGTTACCGGTTTGAAAAACCTTGATTACCTATAGGTAATATATTATGTTTAAGAGTAAAACTGTTTGTAGGGAAGATTTTTATGAGATGGTGGTAAACTGGACCCTTTCTAATTATAATTATAGGACTAGCAGCATTTCAAAATTGGTTACTGTGACTATAAAGAATATACATAGGGACTATTCTAAAATGCATGTGTTTTTAAAATTTGGCGTTTAAAATGTAAAATGCGTGTGACAAATTTTAAAATATGCATTCCTAGGATGTCAGAAATAGTTCGGGATTTAAAATGACAAATGTATTCATTGTTTTTAATTGTTAAAATTGTTTTTTCTACGACCACTATTAAAAAAGTCACATTTTGGATTGGCATTGTTGCTTAGAAAATGAATCTTTTCATTGGCAAGGCAAAACACGAATGTAAAGTGACATTTCTGTGTGAAAAGTGACAGGTCTGTGTGAAAAGAAATTGACAGCATCGTTTGACATTCGTTTCAAAATGTGTATTGTATTTGTATATGTAGGTAACTATGTCTAATAGTATATTAAAGAACTAATGTCATAAGACGTCATTTTGTCGCACGCGGACAATTTATAATGGACAAGTGCGACAAAAGGTCTTATGACATGAGTTCTTTATGCTATTTTATCTATTTTGCAAACATTTCATAAAACAAATTAATTTTATACCTTATATTTAATTTGGTGGAATTTTACTTTACATAGTTGGTATCACATTTTGAAGTTTGAAGGGTCATTAACCTTTCAAACATTATCACATTCTTTCGCTATGGCGTCGTTAATTTACAATAAGTATTTACAATAAGCGGCTGTTAAAGAAGAAAAAAGGATTTTCTTTGGTGTTAAACAAAATTTATTGCACGAAAAGTCTCGTAATTACTAGAAAACAAATCATAAAAATATTATAACCTATAGGTATTCAAAATTGTATTTTACCAGTAGCCAACCTATAAAATCAAAATTTTGGGTGGAATAAAGTACCTCATTAAAGAACCAAAAGCGGTGTTATAATGAAGTCATTATGAAACCAAAATAGATAAATATAATTTAGAACACAATTAATTGTGTTTGTATAATAAATTCTAGTTGCAGTGCCTTTAATTAAATTGAGAAGGTAAGTTTATTGATTTTAAGTAACTTGTACCTTAAAAATTAAAAGAATAAGATGAAAGAGCTGTCAAACACGTTTTTAGGTTATTTTGTTTTGTATTTGAATATAATAAAAAATAAAAGGGTCGCAGAAAAAACATTGTGTTTCACTTATGAGAAAAGCTTTCTTCAAGCTCGTGTTAATGCACACTCGGCCTGACGGCCTCGTGAGCAACTTGAACACTCGCATGAAAAAGTCGCTTTTCAACACTTGTAAAACAAATAACTATTGTTTGGTATTTTGGTAAAATTAACTTTAGCTCGAATTTAAATCAATAGAATTTATCCCAGCATTTCCTGTGTTTTATTTTGAGACAAAAATTCCAAATATACTACCACTAATTCACGATTTTTATTTTAAACTTTTTTATTTTTATTAATAAACCAACATGATTGACGAAATCTGCACGTAATTTAACAGCTCTTGAATCATTTAAAAAATCAGATGAGGCCTCTTATATAGGATAAAATTGCTAAGAGGCAACCCGCCTCTTAGCCTGTATGAATTTTGTATAACAACGAAAACTTCAAATGTATGTTATTTTTTACTGGCATGTTTGCCTTAGATTAAAATTGGGGTTAAACAAGTTTTATAAATTGTTTATTCTTAAAATAAATGACCCAAGGCAATTTGAAAAATTATAATAAAAGTCACATATTTTTGGAAGAAGTACCACTAAACTAATTCTACTGTTACCGGTTAATTATATTACCATCTCGCCCTTAAGATCACTTACTGTAGTACCTCTATTTACTCACCTTAACACGCACATCTTTAAAGCTAAATCAAATTTAGCGCCAGATATTCGCAGACAGCGTCACCAACTCCGGCAACGCTGTACTACAATTCATTACTCTATTGTGCGTACCAAAACACACACGCGTTTTGCCAAAAACTGTGAAAAATTTATTAAAATGCCAAAAAGAAGTAGATCACCAGATTCGTCTGACTCAACGGATTCAGAAGAGGAAGTAAGACGTCAAATTCGGAGATTAAAACGATACTTACGAAATGAAAAGAAAAATAGAGGGGCGTCGCCATTACTGGAGGATGAAAACAAAGAAAACGACTACACTGAAAGAAATTTGTTGCTAAAAGTAAATACAAATTTATACTAAAAATTTTATACTAGTGCTTTACACATTTATACTACTGTTTATTATGAATGTATGGTAAATTTTGTAATACATTTATTGTAAAGAAGATATGTTAGATCTAAATAAAAATAAACTTACCCTTACTATAAAATGTAAACTATAAGTGAATTACAGCAAAAAAATATTGCTAGAAACACCATTTATATTGCTAGGGCAGCAATAGGCTGCTAACCAAACGAATATATTTGTTTTAGCAATGTATGTGGTAGTCTATATATGAAACATAAAATATATTTGCCCTAATTATTTTTTTATTTAACTTTAGTATATATTTCTTTCAGTGTATGATTCAGTCTATTCCGAGCAAACCCTCGGTAATAGTAAGTATCTAATTGTTTTATTTGAAGCTTATTGTTTTAGATAATAAAGGAATATATGGTAAAAAATCGGCGTGTTACGCCAAGACATAGAGAAATAATTTTGATTTTTCTATGCGCCAACACATAGTTAAAATGTTAATGGGTGTTTTACACAATAATGCAGCTTTTCATGCTGCAATTACGGCGTGTTACGCCAGGTTAATAACAGAAGGAAGCTGTAAATATAACCTAACCTATAAGCTGGCGTGTTACGCCAAAATAGGAAAACTATTAATAAGTGTGTTACACTGTTAATAGAGCATTTATACTGCAAAATAACAGCAAAAAAGTGTAAATATATTATAACCTAACCTATAGGCCAGGTTACACCATTATTGGTAAACTGTTAATGGGGGTGTTACATACCTACTTAATAAAGCATTTTATGCTGCAATAATGGCGTATTATGCCAGGTTAATAATAGCAAAAAAATTGTATATTTCTTTATTATGTAGATCTTTAATTGTTTGTAACACAATTTAAGGTATATACCTACATATAAATATTTTTTCAGAATCTCAAGATGAATCATTGATAGAAGAAAAGGAGGAGGAGCCGCCTTTGGAGGAAAATATATTAAAAATTATTGGGTTAGATCCATCAACAAAAAAGACAGAGTGCACTATTCATAAATCTTTAGCTGATGTATGGAAGTTAATTCTACAGGATGGTTTGGCCAAAGATCAGTTGGAAGAATTACTTCTTAAATACCAGGCCTTTTCAAACTGTCCATTGATGCAACCACCCAGGGTTAATCCAGAAATAAAAGCTTCAGTAAGTGAATCGTCTTTAACCCGAGACTCACGCCTGTTAGCCATTCAGAATCGCCTTTGCTCAGCCTTGTCTTCTATAGGCAGTGCTTTATCTATTCTCTTTTCAGAGGAGTTAGAAGAACCCAAATGTACAGTAATAAAACTAATTAGTGATGCTGCAAAATTAATTGCAGATGTTCATTATGAACAATCTCAGGCAAGGCGTGGATTGTTAAAGGGTGTACTTAATAAAGAAATGGCTGACACATTAGTTGAATCCTCAATGGATGGCTGGTTGTTTGGGAATAATTTAACTGAACGTATTAAAGCAGCGAAGCTTTTAGCTAAAACATCAGAAGATTTAAAACTGACTAAAAAACCTAAAACATCGTCAAAATTTTCAAACAAAAAAGTACTGCAACCACAACATTTAAACTACAAGCGTCTTCCTCGTCAACATTATCAGCAGGCTCGACAAGGGGGACAGAAAACAGGCCAACATTACAGTCAATCGAGAAGCAAGTCAAATTCCAGGAGCAACCACCAACCTCTGAACAACCGATACAATTATCGTCAGAAATAATTGCTCCAACAAAAAAGGCAGGTAGACTAAAATTTTTCATAAAAAATTGGGAATTAATTACATTGGATCCAGTTGTTTTATCGTGGATCAGGGGTGTACAGATTCCATTTACTGTGCCTGTTAGGCAATCAGTTCCTTTGCAACACCGAATTTGGTCGGTTAAAGATTTTCAAGATCTTAAATTAAACATTCTTGAATTAATTAATAAAGGTGCCATCTCTATATGTTCTCCTTGTAAAGGACAATTTTTGTCATCTTATTTTTTAGTTCCAAAGCCTGATGGATCAAAACGGTTTATTTTAAATTTAAAAAACTTAAATAAAAATTTAAATCCTGAACATTTTAAATTGGAGGACAAAAAACTTGCTGCAAAGTTAATGCAACAGGGTTGCTATATGGCCACCTTAGATTTACAGGATGCCTATTTTATGGTACCTATAGCCAAAAAATTTCGAAAATACTTAAGATTTGAATTTAATCATGTCTATTATGAATTTAATTGTCTTCCTTTTGGGTTAAGCATAGCACCTTGGGTGTTCACGAAAATAATGAAACCTGTTTTGGCCTTTTTGCGAAAGAGGGGTTTTTTATCGGTAGCCTATTTAGACGATATATTAATTTTTGGTCAATCTTATAGAGATTGTCTTGTAAATATTCAACAAACATCAAAGTTGTTAACTAACTTAGGTTTTATTATTAATGAGAATAAAAGTGTAACAAAGCCTAGCAAATAATGTAAATTTTTAGGTTTTCTTTTTAATTCAGATAATATGTCCTTAAGGGTGCTAAAAGAAAAACAGTTCCGTATTAAAAAATTATTAGAAGAGGTTCTACAAAACCCAAATGTAAAAATAAGGTTTCTAGCTCAGATAATTGGGACATTAATCTCCGTGTGCCCGGCATCAAAATATGGCTGGCTTTACACAAAATTGTTAGAACGTCATAAATTTTTAGCTTTATTAAAGTCAAAAGACAATTTTGAAGCTATGACAACGCTACCACACTCGGTGTTACAGGACGTAAAGTGGTGGCACTCGAATATTGTAAATTCCTTTTGTCCAATTAGAAAATTTAATTTTCAAACGGAAATATTTTCAGACGCTTCCACTACTGGGTGGGGAGCGGTCTGTGATAAAGATAAAGCTCATGGACAATGGAATTTGGAGGAAAGCCGTATGCATATAAATTACTTAGAACTTTTAGCGGTTTTCTTTGCCTTAAAATGTTTTGCCAGTACCATGCGTGATTGCGAAATTTTACTCCGTGTGGATAATACCACAGCTATTGCATATATGCGTAAATAAAATGGGGGGCATACAATTTCCTAATCTCCACGAATTATCAAGAAAAATTTGGAGGTGGTGTGAAGCCCGTAATTTGTGGATTTTCGCTTCGTATATTAAGTCCTCGGAAAATTTTGAGGCAGACAAAGAATCACGTCGAGTTTCGCTGGAAACTGAATGGTCCTTAGCACCAATTTATTTTAAAAAGATTTTGTCGAGTTTTGGCAAACCATCGATTTGTTTGCTAGTAGAAATAATAATAAATGCAGTATTTACGTTTCCTGGAAAAGAGATCCAGAGGCCTTTACTATAGATGCATTCACTTTCAATTGGAAAAATATTTATTTTTATGCCTTTCCTCCTTTTTCGTTGATTCCAAGAGTTTTACAAAAAATAAATTTTGATAAGGCCTTGGGAATACTTGTTGTACCGAATTGGCCTAATCAGCCATGGTATCCACTTTTTATGTCCTTATTAATTAGTGATCCGTTAATCTTGGGCCCTAATTCAGACTTACTTTCTTCCTTTAACAGATACCACCCTCTGTCATCGACCCTTACCCTGGTGGCAGGAGTATTATCAGGATGTCCTTCCTAAGAAAAAACTTACCTGTAGCAGCCTTACAAATAATTACCTCTTCAATTAGTGATTCCACACTGCGCCAGTATAATAGTTCTTGGAAGAGATGGTGGATTTTTTGTCAAACAAACAAATTTGATGCTTTTGATGGAACAGATTCAGTTATTTTAAATTTTCTTACTGGAATGTTTAATGATGGTGCTTCTTATAGTGTTATAAACACTGCCAGGTCAGCGCTGTCCTTCCTAATATCCCCTGATGTAGGAAATAACTATAAGATTAAACGGTTTTGTAAAGGAATATACAATTTGAGACCCTCTGCTCCACGTTATGATTCAACCTGGGATCCATCAGTTGTATTAAAATATTTGACAACAATTTTTCCCAATGAGACAGTAAGTCTAGAAAAGCTTACTATAAAGACGGTAACCTTGTTAGCACTAATTACGGCTCATCGTCTACAAACCTTTGCCTTAATTCAGATAGAGAATATTGAAGAAAAACAGGGTGGAATCGAGATAAAGATTCCTTTAAGGATAAAGACGTCAGCAAAGGGGAAAAATCAACCTACTTTATTCCTTCCATTTTTCGCGGAAAACTTAGCAATTTGTGCAGCTACTACCTTAAGGTCTTATCTGGAAAGAACAAAAAAGATTAGGGGTTTAGAAAACAGACTGTTTATTACTTATAAAAAACCATATCGACAAGCTTCCACTCAATCTTTGGGTAGATGGATAAAGTCTGCTATTAAGAATAGTGGAATAGATACCAACAAGTTCTCGGCGCATAGTACGAGACATGCTGCAGTTTCGGCAGCAAATAGAAAGGGTGTTAGTGTAGAAATTATCCGCAACACAGCAGGATGGACTAAAGATTCGGAAGTTTTTGCAAGATTCTATAATAGACCCTTAACAACTCAGGGAATTTTTGCAAATGCTATCCTAAACATTTAGTTTTTAAGTAAATTTTATTTTGTTAAGTTAATTTAGATTAAAGAGATTTATTTCGCAATAATGGCTTTAAATATCTACAGTAAGTGATCTTAAGGGCGAGATGGTAATATAATTGTAAGATTAAACGAACTTACCAAGTGAAGTTCAATCTTAATTATATGTACCATCTCGCCTGAAAAGATCACTCCCACCCTTTTAAAATTATGTAATATTTTTTCCCGGCCCGGATTTTTTCAGTTGCGAAATAATGTGGGCTTTAAAGTTAATGAATTGTAGTACAGCGTTGCCGGAGTTGGTGACGCTGTCTGCGAATATCTGGCGCTAAATTTGATTTAGCTTTAAAGATGTGCGTGTTAAGGTGAGTAAATAGAGGTACTACAGTAAGTGATCTTTTCAGGCGAGATGGTACATATAATTAAGATTGAACTTCACTTGGTAAGTTCGTTTAATCTTACAATTATATTTAATTGAAATGTGTTAGCGGTTCGCATCGCCTTTATAGTTTCGGTTGCCGCAATTAATTTTGGTAAGCGCATCTGTTATACCTTGTACGATTGTTCGATTATAATTTGACGCCTAATCACTGTACTTAAAAATTAATTATACGCTTTGAAACATTTATAAATGACAAAGGTGATTTATTTACGAACCTACTACTCGTAACTTAACCTGATATGATTATAGCATTACTAATTACGTTTGCTGTTAAACAAACGTTAATTTTTTTGTTTGTTATTATTTTTAATACCTTTTTTATTTGATGTTTAATTTAAACCTTACTTTAAAGGATTATTAATTTTAATAAATAGAGATTCTTAATACAAATTTATATTCTGCAAGAGTTTTTCTACAATTTATAGGAATATGGCATCGTCAATTACAAAATATTTAGATATATGCCCAAGCAGCATTTTAAGTAAAATCGTAGAGCTTTGAGGCAATATTACTTAATTTAAGTAAATATTTTGTTAAATTAACTTTAAAAAATTACTTTGAGGTAAAACTTTTTTTAAAGTTTTATTTATGTTATTTTTACCTATTTTAATAACCCTTAAGTTTCAACACTTTAAAGTATTATGAGGGACGTAATTTTTACGAAAGAAAATTACTTATAAGTGTATTTCACCTAAAGGAAAATGTAACGGTAATTTTAACGTCAGAATTTTTACTTAATGGTAAATGTTAGGTACTCATAAGTCATAATTTTACGATATTATAATATAAGATCACTTTATAACCGTAAATAATACCTATTCGCCTGGTATTTTTTAGGGATATTAGTGGTAATAAATACTATTAATATTGACTAAACAAGGAAAAATAAGCTTAAAGTGAAAAATAAAACTTTAAAGGAAAATTTTGTTCAGGTCGATTTTTTTAAGATGGCATCCATTACTTATCTAAACATTTATATAATATTTTTTCATAAATATTTTTCTAAAATATAATAAAGAAAGTTTTAGTTATTAAAAAATGATTAAAACTAAATGATTTTTAAAAGATTTTATAAAATTTTGTAGGTTTTAAGTTTTTTTGAATTTTTACCCTAGTAAAAACCGTAAAATATTTAGAGGGCATAGTATAATTTTTAAGATGTATCGTACATATTTTTATCAATAAAATAATGTGCATTTGAGTTTTAATGCAAAATATTATTAGTTTTGACAATTTAAGTTATATTTTTTAATTTTACTCTAGGGTGGCTTTTATTACTTTGTAAGTACCATTTTGTAAAATATAAATCGTAAAAAATACTTTAAACTTGACTTGGTAGTAAATTTGTAGTTATTTAAAATGCTGCTTGGGGCATTAATGAAAATCTTTCATGGAATCAACATATAAAATATCTCACCAGGAGACTGGGATCCATATCACATTGCAGTGGTGGCTGGTGAATTTTGGACACACCCATATCTCAGTTATTAGACATGGGACCCACATCAAATTTATATGAGTTTATAATGACATAGACAAGTTCTGCGCAAGCAGAATTCAAATTGAAGTTTGCGAAAAAAAGTTAGTTTTTAAGTGTGCCCTCCAGCCTCCTGCCCCCCCCAAATTCAGATAATTAAAATTAAAGTGGTACAGTATTTAATTCACTGAAGTTTATCGACAAATTTCAAATGTTATTAAAAAAATTCAAGTATTACAGATTTTATACCATTTTTTTTTAATTAGTAAAAGAAATAATAAATGGTATAAAACCTGTAATTCTTGAAATTTTTTAACAAAATTTGAATTTGGCGATAAACTTCAGTGATTTAAATATTGTACCACTTTTATTTGAATTATCTTAATTTGGGGGGGCAGGAGGCTGGGGGGCACACTTAAAAACTAACTTTTTTTCGCAAACTTCAATTTAAATTCTGCTTGCGCAGAACTTGTCTATATAATGTAATTGTAAAGTCATATAAATTTGATGTGGGTCCCATGTCTAATAACTGAGATATGGGTGTGCCCAAAATCCACCAGCCTTGAAAGAATTTTTGTCATTCAGAAGCGGGTGATGGGCATTTTATACAAAAGAAAAGGTAAACAATCATGCCAGGGTATCCCTATAGGTACTCCATAACTACCACAAAAAACATTAACTGAAAATAATGTATTAAATAGTATAATAAACTTCCGATATATTTAAAAATATTATTAATAAAAATACATTCAAAAAAGGAATTTTCAAATTTTTGGGGGACCTGGAGGCATACACTGTAAGTGATTACATGCATGATGAAAATTGGATGATTGTTCAAGTTTCCTATTTTTTCCTTTGGCGTTTTTTATGTTATAATATTATTATTATTATTATCGTACATGTTTCCATGACACTAAGTGACCTTTTAAAAACTCATTAACAAGTTGTGGCCTTAGGCGTTTTAGTCACTGGCTGAAATTAGCAACACGTTCTTAGTCACGGGCTAAAGTTGGTTTTAAGTTAGTTGACAGTTGTCAAATGTCATACAATCGTTAAAATAATGGCATGCCTAAAAATTTAGAATATTCTATTTTTTGATGTTCTGTCTTATTGGAAAGTAAATAAATATAATTTTTAGTAATGGGAATTAAGCTATTTTTCAGTGTGTCTTGGTATTTTACAGCGTTAACGATTTCATTGAGAAACTGCATATTTCCTACAACCTTTGCCTTATTAAAATTCGTGACTAAAATGGCGTTTATTAAACTTGATACATAATACACTAAGTATTAAAAATATAAAAATATATCAAAATATGATTAAAACATAAAAAATATAATATATATTATTATTAGCCCGGGAACTTACAATTTTTAAGAACGTTTGACCATTTCTTTAAAGAGTTTTTATTGAGATTTTTCATATTATATTGCTTAAGTTTTTTAACAAGTTAAGCCTTTCGTCTAGCTAGAATTGCAAATCTTAATCATTGTGCATGGTTGGATGGTGTAATGAGAAAACGTATTATTTTAGGCCACAGGAGTTGTATTCGTGTATAATAAAGAAATGAAACGTAGTAGGCAAATTATTAAATTGTTAGAAGAGCAAGCACATTTTAATAATAATTAGATTAAAAATAAATGCCGAGAAGAAGAAGCGGCAACGAAGTTGCTTGTAATTTGTTGTGAAGAACGTTAATAACGCGAATGGCGGCAAAAAATAAATAAATAATGGTTGTAACTAATCGCAAATCTGGATGTAGTAATTTATAATTATATTTTAATTACTTAGGATTAGTTTTACGTTTAAACTTTAAGAGCAACTTTCTTTTTTAAAGCAGTTTGGATACAGGATGTTTACACCCAGAGAATAAATTAGTCGAGGACTAAATGATGGTGTTTATGCCATGTTCATGTCTAAAAAATAATATTTTACTACTGGGTAAAAACACTATAATTTAATTATTTTATCTACTTCTGCATTGACCAGCTGTAACTTTTTGGCGTTTTAGTCACAGGCTGAAGTGATCAATAGTGGCTTTTGGTCATTTTAGTCACGGGCTGAAGTTTACTTTATTATAAATTGGGAAAAAGTGAGGTTAAATCCGTTGACATTTGACAGAAGTCAAATGTTTAACAAATAAAATTGGCTTTAAATTCTTCATTGTGTTTGTCGTAGATAAAGTTTAGTATGCAACTCTTTTTATAAACTTCTCTAGACACTCGTCCTTATTAAACACTCGCTTACAAGCTTCGCTCGTGCCTACTAAAACTCGTAACTAAAATTTAATTTATAAAACTTGATACATAATATACCTTCAAGTGTCCTAAAAATACCTATGGTACCGAGTATAGTAGGTACCTAATTTAATAATATTAATAATTATAACAAAATTTTTTATAGATGGTTTTCAGGTATTAAGCATTAAACGGCAACAATGTATGACCGATTAAAAATATCACTTTTTATCTTTAAAAATATGTTTTATATTATTTATAAATAAATATAACTTAAAAAGAAGTTTACTAATTAATTTATATATTTGTATAAAGCGACAACTATACAAAAATAGAGTAGGTAACCAAATTGTTTTTAGGAATCTGTTTTATCGGCTTTCAAAATGGCATTGTGAGTTTGTCAAATTTGTAAAAATCAAAATGTCTTCCGTAAAATGGACTAACAACAACTGTTTAAATCCGATATAGAAGCAGTTTTTCGCACACAAAAAGGGCACTTTTGACGATTGTATGTCATTTGACAACTGTCAATTAATTTAAACACAACTAAACCCAGCTAAAACGCCATAAAGTCATAGCTTGTCAATATGTATACATTAAATATATTAAATATACATTAAATATATTAAATATATTTAAAAGGTCACTAAAAATGTCCTAGAATGGGCGTTTTTAAGGTGGGAGTAGTAAAATAAATATTAAAACATGTCAAAATGTACTTACCCTCATGCAGGGTACCTCTTAACTAGCCTCATCCTGAAGCTACCTAGGAATCAAAACCAAACAATCTAAAAACACATTAAAAAACCCAAAATGAGAATGTCTACCTTGAAAATCATTTTCCTGTCGTCCAATCGTCAAAATCCATGCACTCACATATATGTACTTTATTTTCACTTTTGTCAAACAAAATAGGTACTACAAAAACTTGTTGCACACTATAGAATGTAATTTTTAAATCCCGACACCGCGATTTTTAATTTATTTATTCCAGTAAATAGAGCAAATTAGTCATTTTAAGTTTAAACGTTAAAATTATTGACAAGGTCCTGTCCCACAATCCCACTTATAGCAAACTAATCAAGAAAAACGTTTAAAAATGACAAATTCGATATATTTACCCATAACTACCACTTTTCTTTGACTTTTTTTCGCTTATTTTGCTTGTAAAACACGGAAAAAAACTTTTAATTACCGTCTGTCAACAATAATAACAAAAGACATCATCCACATGCGCGTGGCAATTGCGCTGTGTGGTAATTTAAAAATGGCAGTTGGGGCAGCAATGAAATGTTTACGAAACTTTTGTTGTGTTTTGTGTGAAATAAACATGTTAATAATTGTGCGTGTGCATGGATTTTAACGATATGAAAGCAGGGTAGATATTAGCAAGGTAGGTAATAACGATTTTGAGTTTTTAAATGTGTTTTTTGAGGTTTTGTTTTGTATTGAAAGGGTTTCACCATTGAGTAAAGAAGTTCTTTACTCAATGGTTTCACTATGTGGCTGGATAACAGGTTAGTTTTAAACGCAAAAATTTTATTGGGAATTTATATTAATGGACATACAGTTTGTACGATGCAAATATGTAATACATATTTTTGCTTTTAGCGTATTTCGTGGGTGTTAATTTAGTGATTTTTAAATACACATTGACAGTTGGGAATAGGTTTAAAAAATATATATATATAGCATACCTATGCTTATTTAAACAAAATAAAACTTATATCTTCAATGTTCAATATTAAATTTTATATAATTCAATGAAATGAAGAAAAAACGTAAAATTTGTCGAAAAACTGAATTTTGTTCTTTCACTGAAAAATTCATAACTTCGCCATTTATCCATGGATTTTTATCAGCAGCAGCTTATTTTTTTCCTTTAAGTATAATCTATACGTAAAATAAATCAAACTGGAATTATATTTTCGATTTCTATCTTTCCCAGAAAGATATGTAAATTTTCGACCTCGATTTTTGTAAAACAAGGACTTTTTGAATTTCATATATGAAATATATAATATATAAAATCGCCATTATCGAACTACTGAGCCAATACCAAAACTATACAAAATAAAGTTATAGAGGGCTCAATTACCTTTGATTTAAGTGCTTGTTTGGTCAAATCGATCAATTAAAACTCAAAGTACCTATACTTTAAAACGTAAAAAAAAACAATTGAAAATTTATATCCCGAAAACGCTTCCATGAAAAAAAATTTAAGTGTGATTTTTGCGTTTAGTGAGCCAAACTAGACAAGAAAATCATAGTGAGACATGGTGGGCAAAATGGCTGTAAACTAGTGTTATTATTCTAGATAATCATTATTTGCCTAATAAATATTTAATTACAACTATTATAATTTATACAAATTTTATACTTTACTCTAACTATCTATTAGGTAGTTGTTGTAAAAAACTTTTATTTTCAAAGCTGGACAAATTATTTATTAAAAGTGAACTTTTTGTTTATAAAATGCAACTTTTATGCGCTACTTTTAAACTAAAAATCATCCAATTACAATAATCCAACCAAACGAAATCGAAAATAATAAAAGATTCACTTTATTCCTTAAAATACAGCATTTTCTGGCTCGCATTCCTCAAGAGTTTCATAGAATTATCTTTGCATAATAAGAGAGTCGCAACGTTAGTTTTTGTTGTTGCTATTTAAGTGTACGAGGTGTGTTCAGAAAATATCGGGAATTTTCGTTTTTTGAAACAAATATTTATTTATTCGTCTACATTAATGTTGTCGCCTTCAAAATAGTCCCCATTGGATATTATGCACATGTGCCAGCTCTTCTTACAATACTCGAAACACTTCTAAAATTCGATCTTTGGGATAGCCTTTAGTTCTTTCAGCGATGCGCTTTTAATGTCATCTATGCTTGCAAAACGACGGCCCTTTAAGATTCTCTTTATTTTTGGGAATAGATAAAAGTCAGACAGAGGCATGTCTGGCGAATATGGAGGCTGGGGCATCATTACAGTATTGTTTTGGCCAAAAATGTTGTTCAAAATTTAACAATTTTGGAACAAATTTTGCTGTCACGCGTTTCATACCCAAAACATTCGAAAAAATGTCATGGGATGAGCCAATCGATATACCATGGTTGCAACATCATCAGCGACTTCTCTGATGGTTTATAAACATTTCTTCCACTTTTTCCATGTTTTTATCGGTTTACGGCCATCTTGGAAACTCTTATAGCACTTGTAAACTCTTGTTTTACTTATAGCAGACTCACTATAGGCCTTTGTTAACATTTCACAGAATTTATTTAATTTTTTAAGCAAAATTAGATACAAATGGATCAAAGACCATTTCTTTTAACGAACGAAAGTCGCCGAGCTCATAAAACACGTCTAACCTTAGCGGCTGCCACAGACAAAGTAAACAATGAAAACAGCTAAAGTTTTTATCATACTTCGGAGGCATGTATATCAAAATAATAAATAAAATTTTATGACAACCGGACCCTTCGAAGCCGCGAAATTTAACAATTCCCGTTATTTTCTGAACACACCTCGTACGTTTCTGTTTTATTTAGGAACATAAACAAGACGGTCGTCATTAAAAGTTTAGCAAAATAACAACGGCGGAAAGTTGTTTAAGGCGCATCCGCCATTTTGTATTTTGATATTTAAGCGGCTGTGTAAACTGGAATTGTCATGATGATAAATGTGCCACGCTTTTGATTGTTTTTTTTATCAAATATTCGCCATATTTCCCTGTATACTTTCTTATTTCGTTGCCGTTTGGCCGCTTGATAAATTTGTTGCGCTACACTTTTAAATTAAAGCATAAACAATGGGCAGAGCAGCGCAGAGCAAGCGATTTTTTGCACGTAACACATGTAGCTGTCCGAATGTCTGCACGAATTCTATTGAGTGCAATACTGGATTGGAATAAATAGAGAACACTGCGCTATTCCTGCACACAGCCAGCCATTACTCTGTGCAGGCAAGTAAGAGTGGAATGATTATCGTATGCGGCAGATCAAGAATCGCGGGAGAAAAATGCCAAGACGAAAGCTGTACCCATTATTAAGGTGTATGACCTGTGCAATTTAAATTGCAAATATCTGTTTGTCTCCTCCTATGTATACTTCCGCGAAGCATCCATGCTAATTAGACAAAGAAATATATTTTCGTTGGAATCGTGAACTAGCCGCTCGGTAAAAGTAACCGATGGGTCTTTCCATCTCAAATCGAGCAGGAAAAAAGGGGTAGGTCGTTATTTTTTAACGAATTTTTTTTACAGTTTCTCTACCGAAATCGTATTTTTTCTTTTTGCTTAAATTTATTTTGTTTACCCGTGGAAATTTTTTGAAAAATGGACAGAAACATCGGTTAAGTGTAAGAACGATCCATGATCAAATTTCGCCCTTTTGATGTATTACTTTTTATGTCGAATAAAGTCGTTTTATTATTATTATTATTTTTCTCTTTTTACGACTGACATTTTTTCTTCAAAATGGGATAACTAGGCCAAAAATGATTAGACATTTTAGGATTTTAAACTTGACCTTCACCAACGTTTGGTGAAAGTGTCAATTTTGTATTTGTATTTTTTAAAATTAGACCTTTTGGTGGTACGTACGCCTCCTTTTGTTTTAATACATACATGTTAAAAAGTGTTACCTCAGGTTAGGTTTAAATTACTAGAATTCCAAATTTCCAAAATAAAAAGTTCGGGCACGATATTAGCCGCTATAAGAAAATATTGAAAAAATTTTGTAGTAGTCTTCTTTAGGTAGTTGTCGTGCTGTAGGCATGCCATCAGAAAATTTTAAATTTTTGTATACTTATTAAGGACATGACAATACAATTATCCTTAAAATTTGATGTCGATTGACCGTCTATAACCCGCGATAAATTCAATTAAATACTTTGACACTGTCAAATTGACAACTGTCTTTACCAACCAAAACCCTAAATTTGCAACGTTGCCGCAGTCCAGATTAAAAAAATGAACTTTACGTTCCTGTGTTACAATATATACAGTGTGTCCCGCTTAAGACCTTACCACCCTCGTAAAATTTGCATTTTTCAACCGATTTTCGTAAACTTTTTTTTGTTGGATAGATCTCTGAAAAGGCTTTAACACATATGTCACTTGTTTTGACGGCTAAACTCATGGCCAACTGTGATCTCTTGTTGGGTTCAAAATTTCGAGTACTATTAGGGATTTTTTCAGAGAAAAAGTGACCACGGATTATTGTTCTGGAGCACTTATAACCCCACTATACCAATTTTTATCGTTCTTAAATACAGGGTGTTCCAGATGGATGTTTTTTAATTTTTTGATAAAAACCTCGTAAAATTTGCATTTTTCAACCGATTTTCTTAAACTTTTTTTGTTGAAAAAGGCTTCTTCGGGACCACTTAAAACCTCACTACACCAATTTTTATCGCTTTTAGATACAGGGTGTTCCAGCTGGACATGTTTTAATTTTTTGATAAAACCCTCGTAAAATTTGCAACTTCAATGGATTTTCAACGGATTTTCTTTAACTTTTTTTGTTGAAAAAGACTTATTCGGGACCACTTAAAACCCCACTATACAAATTTTTATCGCTATTAGATACGCGAATTAAACACATTTAGTGGATATTTTAGTAATACCGAATGCGAGACGAAAAGTGTTTCATTACGTATCTCGATAAACTAAAAATATATCACAGTTGGTCATGAGTTTAGTCGCCAAAACATATGCATTTAAAGCCTTTTTCAGGGAACTATCCAACAAAAAAAGTTAAAGAAAATTGGTTGAAAAATGCAAATTTTACGAGGGTTTTATCAAAAAATTAAAACATGTCCAGCTGGAACACCCTGTATCTAATAGCGATAAAAATTGGTATAGTGGGGTTTTATGTGGTCCCAAATAAGCCTTTTTCAACAAAAAAGTTTAAGAAAATCAGTTGAAAAATGCAAATTTTACGAGGGTTTTATCAAAAAATTAAAACATGTCCAGCTGATACACCCTGTATCTAATAGCGATAAAAATTGGTATAGTGGGGTTTTAAGTGGTCCCGAATAGGTTTTTTTCAACATAAAAAGTTTAAGAAAATCAGTTGAAAAATTCAAATTTTACGAGGTTTTTATCAAAAAATTAAAAAACGTCCATCTGGAACACCCAGTATTTAAGAACGATAAAAATTGGTATAGTGGGGTTATAAGTGGTCCCAAATAATAATCCGTGGTTACTTTTTTTCTGAAAAAATCCCTAATAGTACTTTTCGAAATTTCGACCCCAAAAAGAGATCATAGTTGGCCATGAGTTTAGTCGTCAAAACAAGTGACATATGTGATTAAAGCCTTTTTCAGAGATCTATCCAACAACAAAAAGTTTACGAAAATCGGTTGAAAAATGCAAATTTTACGAGGGTGGTAAGGTCTTAAGCGGGACACACTGTATGTATATGTATAGTGCATTCCATATTAAAATAAAAAATAATTATAAAATCAGTTAAAAAATTGGCTGTTTTTTTTAAGCAAATGTAATAAAATGACAAAGTAAATTTTGTTTTTGCATGTTGGTACCTATCGCTATTTATGAATTAAGTATAAAAGCAACTCCCCTTACCCCTTTCCCCGCAATGTAGTGCCCGAAAATAAGTAGTCTGTTATAATTAGTTTGCAAATGTCGCCCCCCTTTAACTTTTTTATTTTAAGTGTTCCAAAAAATTTAAAAGTGTGGTTATGTAGGTACTAAAAAATACTTTTTTTCTATGTATAAAAAAAATGGAAAATTGATTAATATACAGGGAAAAACAAAAAGTTTTTTTTTTTTTTGAATGTATGAATTTATTTTTCGATTTCTTGTAAAATTCTGAGCATAATTCTTTTAACAAACCATATACCTAAACTCAACCGTTTCTGAAATATTCGCATTCGAAACGTTTTTTTAAACTGTTAGAAATCAAGAAGCCTCAGTATACCTACTCAATGATACCTACGCAAATTTTTATTGAAAATAAATTACCATAGTGACATTATGTCAATATGTCTTGTTAAATAAGTAAAAATGTCGTACTCAGACAGAGAAAGACAGACTATTTCAAATTATTATCTTAAAAATAATTTAAATATTTCAGAAACGGTTGAATTTGTGTATATGGTATGTTATATGAAATATGCTTAGAATTTTACATGGAATCGAAAAATAAATACATATTTAGGGTGATCCATTGAAAAAAATGCACTTTATACGTAGAAAAAAAGTATTTTTTAGTACCTATAGGTACTAAAAAATACTTTACATTATACATACATAACCAGACTTTTAAATTTTTTGGGACACTTAAAATAAAAAAGTTAAAGGGGGGCGACATTATAGGGGATCACCCTGTACATTTAATTCAAAATATTTGTATGGGAATTTCATTTTTTAAATAAGCAGAAGTTTTTATGAAGAATTACTTCTTTCCATTAAACGCACAATAAAAAAGTTTTTTTTCAAGCGGCCATGATATACTACCTTATATGCATGTATAGAGATAGTTGAAGTGCGTCTTTTTCATTAGCGGCAGACAAAAAACTCAAAAAAGCCTAGGGATAGAAGTAAATCCATAGGTGACTCAATAAACGTCAAATAATAAAATTAATTTAGCATTTCATACAAAGCAATCACGATGTATTAATTATATTAATTATAATCGCACGGAATATTTAGTGATTATTTATTAAATTTTAATTGAACGAAATAAAGAAAAACTAGTTTATTAGTATAATATTATGATGATAGACGAGTCGCCAATGTCGAAACTTCAAACAAATGTCAGTACGTCAAAATTAATTCAAGCGCAGCATTTTGACAGAGCATGCTAAACACTGCAGTGTTTAGTTTTAGTTTCGGATATTTATCGGCATTGTAAGTAAGGTTTATTAGTTTTTTTAGTTTTTATCAATAATTTCTAATGCTTTTAGCCAAAATTTTATCCCACACGAGTTATGAGTAAATAAAATAATTCTATTGCTTATCCTATTTATATTATGCCCTTGAAAAAAAAATTGTATATGTTATTTGGAGTAGAAGCCCTTTTTGTGCTTCGTACAGTTGCCTGCCTCAGCTACGCTTCGGCCGTCAATCTATGTACTCACCACAAAAAGAGTCACTTCTACTCCTTATAACATAATCTACTATTTTTCTATTGGCCCCATCCGGGGACACACTGTAAAATACATGATTTTAATTTTTTTCTACTCCCACCTTTAAAGCGCCCTTTATCGTACAGGTTTCCATGATACTAAGTGACCTTTTAAATACACATTGACAAGTTGTGGCTTTATGGCGCTTTAGTCACGGGCTGAAGTTAGTTTTAAGTTAATTGACAGTTGTCAAATGTCATACAATCGTTAAAATAAAGTGCCTTTCTTGTAAAATAATACTAAATGTTAAAATTATTTTATTATCTTAATAAAAAAGAATTAAATAGTTTCTCAACGCCAATATTTGAAAAGTTTATATGAACATTGCACTTCAGTGTCATGACCTTTTAATTTCGCCGGCAGTAAACTATAACTTAAATTCGGGCACGGACTCCACTGTCCTCATAAAACATTTTCTTTACTTTATAATCTGTGTATTTTTTATCAGTTTAAGATAATAATAAGTATTTGTCGTAGAAAAAGTATAGTATGCACCTCGTTTATAAACTTTACTATACACTCATTAATTTAAGCACTCGCTCGCAAGCTCGCTCGTGCCTAAATTAAATTCGTGTATAAAATGGCGTTTATCCAACTCGATACATAATGAATTGCTAGAGGTGTAGTGTACCTATATGTTAGTCCTTGTGTTTTATTATAAGTGAAATAAAACTTTAACCTTAATTTACAAACAACAATGTGGTTAACTTAAATGCTTTCTGCATAACTGTATCCAATTGATATTCCAGGCAAATTACTAATACTCGTAATAAATTGTAGATAAAAATTGCAGTGGCGCCTATCAAATTATTTGTATTCATAACTGCCTATAAATTCCTATTAAACAAAATGCAATTAATTAATAATGTATTTCACATAGTTTTCCAGTCAGGTATGTTTTAGTAATTCTGATTTTTTTATCGCTAAGTATGATTGCAAACTATTAAACAAACAGATGCGCACACACTTAGCCTTCTTGTTAAATTAAAACTGTTACCTAACGGTCCACCAATTTATTTTATTTATTTATACAACAATAACATGATTTGGTGAATTTTGTGAATACACTTTTTAATTCTTTTTACAGTGAATGCAATTTTTGGGGATGTCACAAGTTTCCCGTAGTTTGCATTTTTCAAAGTTTCAATAATATATTTTTATATTCTAATAAATGGAAACCAAATTTGGGTATTTAAAGAACCTTGTGAAAATTGTGAAAACTGAAGTTAGATTGTATTTTGTATGGTATAAAGCAACGTTGGCATTATCTGGTTTAAATTTTAGTTTTAACTAAATAGTTTTAAGAAAACCCCTTTTATTTTTTTAATTAAATTTAACCAAACTCACCAAGCATCGCCTTTTAGCTTTATGTAAAATATTTGCCTGTGTTCGTCATTTCTTGAAGAATTGCAGCATGGACAATTGGAGAAAGATGCAAATTGTTTATTTAGGTTTTTAACCTAATTATTTTTACACATAATATTTTAATCCATAGTGTTTGAGGTTAGAAAACTTTAGTTGTTAGGTTTAATAACATTAGGGGACATCCATTAATTACGTGAGATAAAAATAGGGGGAGGGGTCTAGCAAAATCTTACCAAATCTTATGTGAAGGGAGGGGAGGTCATTAAAAATCTCACGTCAACTTTTGGGTTCAAAGAATATGTATTATAATTCAAATTCGTCAAAAAAAGTAATCAATTTTTATTTTTTGGGTTTATCATGTTGTCCGTCCGCAAAGAAAGTTTAAGAGCTAGAATCTCACGTAAGGGATAGGGGAGGTCTACCACTTCTCACCAAATCTCACCAGAAAAATGCCTCACGTAATGAATGGATGTCCCCTTACATTGTTGATATTCTTTATACAAGTTCAGATAGATAAAAAAAATTATCCCCTGCTCTACCACTTAACTTTTACTATATAATTACGTATGTTTAAAAGTTACAGGGTGATAAAGTGTTACTTATCATATCAGTTTTTTTAATATAACTTCTACTATGGTAGACTTGGAAAGGTGATATTTTGCGAACAGTCACTTACTACCAAAACACATATTCACACATAATTACAATTGTTTGAGTGAACACAGTGTCGTAGAAACGGGGGTTGCTTTAAGCTTATTGTCCCATACAAACTTTGAGGTTAGGTTTTTATAACATTTGATACAATTTTTCGATTACACAGTTCGTCTACCATTAAAAAGGTGTACCTCTCAAACTTCGATAAAATAAACCGTTTCCGAGATATTCGAGATTACAATAATTGTTATATCGCATTATTTAAAAGGATTAAAAGGTATATTATAACAAATTTTATTTTTTTAATTGAAAAAACTAAAAACGGCATTTCATGAGCCTCGAAACTTTTTGCCCTCACCGTCACGTTAAAAAAAATTGTAGTGTTTTCAGTTAAAAAATTTGTTATCATATACCTTTTAGTCCTTTAATGCGATATAACAATTATTGTAATCTCGGATATCTCGGATACGGTTTATTTTATCGAAGTTTGAGAGGTACACCTTTTAAATAGTAGCCGAACTGAGTATACTCAACTTTGAGGTTAGGTTTTAATACCATTTGATGCAATTTTTTGATTATAATCAAAAAATTGCATCAAATGGTATTAAAACCTAACCTCAAAGTTTGTATGGGACAATAAGCTTAAGCAATCCCTGTTTCTACGGCACTGCGTTCACTCGAACAATTGTAATTATGTGTGAATATGTGTTTTGGTACACTGTTTAAAATATCTTTGGTGTAAAAAGTAATCTTAAAATGGTGTCAAAATCCAACACCAAGTGGTGTTAATATAACACCATGAATTATGGTTGAAAATGTGTACCGATCGCGGCAAAGGCGGTGTGGATCACGTGATGTTCTTAAATCTCGCCTCTGTTGACTTACATGAAGAATATATAAACTCAGGTGGTCCTTTGCTTTGTAGTGACACTACAAGTTGTTTGATACTAAAGAGACCTTAAATAGGTGGAAACAGCTGTCAATACTTGAAGTATTTTAAGTTAGTGGAACGAACTAAAAACATTATCTCTAGCGAGTTAAAGGTTCCATTTTCTGGAATAATACCACTGGTAATATACTAGTAATGCGTCAAGGAACTTCATGTTTCCTTTTTTTTCCTTTTTTCTGTGTTGTATGATTTAATTTGACCACAAACACATAATATTTAACATTGAAAAGGAGTTAAATTTACACCAGGTAAAATTTATTTTAATACTGTTTGAAAGTTAAATTAACACCATTTTAGTATTTGAATTTACACCGGCCAACGAACCATATTTAACACCATTTTGGTTTGTATTGATATAGACCATGTATGGTGTTAATTTGGTGTTAAAATGGTCATGAAATTTTGAACAGTGTAGTAAGTGACTGTTCGCAAAATATCACCTTCCCAAGTCTACCATAGTGGAAGTTAAATTAAAAAAACTGATATGATAAGTAACACTTTATCACCCTGTATCTTTTAAATATACCTAATTAGGAAAAATATTTATTTAGATTTTCGTCTTATTTTGACTTGCTTAATCTTCTCCTAAATTGTATAATGGAAAGTAATATCGTTTTATCTTTAAGTTATGGAAGAAACCCCTAAAACAACAGAATTGACCTATTAGACATTAAATTTGCAGGGTTTGTTTGATTCATATTTGTGTTAACTTTAAATCTAAGCTTGCTGTCCATTACTAGGCCTAATTTTTTTGCACTTTTAACAAAACTGATATTCTGGTTTCCAAAGATAATCTTAAGTTTTTTTTCAATAAATAATTTGTTTTTGTCAAGCATACTGTTGCCATAGATTTGTTAGGATTAAGCGAGTGGATTTGCCAAGACGTTTAATGTTTTGAGAGAATTTCTCAGACACACATAATAAGCTCATATCTGAAGCAATTGCTAAAAATTGCGTTTTATTTATGATACAAAATTCTTTAATTGATAATTTAGCCTTTAGAAGACAAATAAATTCGCTGTGCATAATGTTATACAAAATTGTTCTTTGTTGATAACAATAATTAGATATTTCTGTTATTAATTGGATCGACCTTTACTTGATGAAACTCCATATTAACTATGTGGATATAAAAACAACTTGTTGTAAAGTTTCACGAAATTTATTAAATTTTGACAATTGTTTCGCTACACAGTAGCTTCTTCAGAATGTATTAAAACTAATACTGGTACAAAATTTATATAACAAAAAAATATTGGTATTCTAGGTAAGAATTTAATTATCTACCTGTGTTACATAATATTAAAATAGGATAGCATTAAGAAATTCCAAATGCGAAAAACATAATGTATTTATTATTAACAATTTTATTAAAGGGAAAATATTTTAAATGTGTTTAACAAAACAAAACAACAAAGATAAGTCTAATATGAGTCATTCCAAATAAAAACACCAAATGGGGTGCGCTGCGTGATTTTTTATTTTGATGAAAAAATTTGATGATGATCTTTTAGGTGTCAAATATGAAAATCCGTTGCCGTTTTAATTTTTTGTTGCTTTACTTTTATTTGGCACCCCTTAGAAGTCTGAAATAGTGTCAATTTCTTACTCTCTTAAAGTGGGCCAGAACTTTTTTTCTGTGACAAATATTGAAATAATTTTAATTTTGTTTTACTGTCCAGTAAGTGTGTTTTCGATATAAATTATTATTATCCAATTAGTTAATCTCATAAAAGAATGGTAAACCACTAAAGATTCATGATAATTTGCCAATTTTTGTGATTTTTGTCTGGCTCCTGTGCCTATTCTACTGAACTTAGAAGGTTCATTTTTTTTCAGGTATAAAGTAATTATACAATAGAAAACGTAACTATTATTTCAAGTTTCTAGACTATCAATTTCTTTATTAAAAAAATTATTGAAAATTGATAATTCTCAAAATTGGCCAATTTTGCCCTCAGAAATCATTATGTTGAGGAAAAAATAAAAATCTGAAACTTTCAGGAAATGTAGTCCCAACCTTTATCTTTTCAGTCCAGTTAGTCTTGTTTTGTTATTTTTATTCCTTTAAAAGATATATTAATTTTTTTAATGGCCGTTTAGTAGCGATATTGTTAGTTTTATTCATAATTTAAAATTTAGATGGCTTTCATGTTTGGTGGAGAAGTGTCAGAACTGTCAAAAATATTTCATAAATATTATTTGTGCGTATTTCTTTGGTAAATTTTGTATATGACATAATATGTCATATTATGTTATATAGGTACAAAACTTTTTAAAA
Organism: Brassicogethes aeneus; assembly: GCA_921294245.1. Taxonomy (NCBI): domain Eukaryota; kingdom Metazoa; phylum Arthropoda; class Insecta; order Coleoptera; family Nitidulidae; genus Brassicogethes; species Brassicogethes aeneus. The sequence goes on from OV121134.1 coordinate 55,838,194, forward strand.
TCACCAAAGGAATACCACAAATAATAATTATGAGTCTTGTTCTATTATTTTGATCCCTTTAGTAAGACACTAAATAGTTAAATGTATGTATTTTAAATGTTAGTGTTGGAAAAAATTTACACAATCTGTAAATACTTCTTTAAATTTTAGTTTTTTGGTAACTGGTTAAAATAAAACATGTTATAATAAAGGGGTTTATTTAGAATATTTTTTGGTTTTTGCTTATTTTTAACAATTTAAAACTTCTCAGAACTTAAATATTTTCTATAAGAAAGAGGTACAAAATTATGATATGTTCTTGCATTTTTAATTGCAATTAAATTCATGAATCTCGAACACTCCGTCATTTATTACACTTGCAAACTTGCAAACTTTTTGAAATCACAATTTAAATAAGCACAAATAAAATTAATGAAATATTTTTGACAGTTCTGACATTTCTCTACCAAACATGAATTGACAAAGTCAAAGCCATCTAAATTTTAAATTATAAATAAAACTAACAATATCGCTACTAAACGGGCATTAAAAAAATTAATATATCTTTTAAAGGAATAAAAATAACAAAACAAGACTAACTGGACTGAAAAGATGGTGGGGACTACATTTCCTGAAAGTTTCAGATTTTTATTTTTTCCTCAACATAATGATTTCTGAGGGCAAAATTGGCTAATTTTGAGAATTATCAATTTTCAATAATTTTTTTAATAAAGAAATTGAGTCTAGAAACTTAAAATAATAGTTACGTTTTTTATTGTATAAGTACTTTATACCTGAAAAAAATGAACCTTCTAAATTCAGTAGAATAGGCACAGGAGCCAGACAAAAATCACAAAAATTGGCAAATTATCATCAATCTTTAGTGGTTTACCATTCTTTTATGAGATTAACTAATTGGATATTAATAATTTATATCGAAAACACACTTACTGGACAGTAAAACAAAATTAAAATTATTTCAATATTTGTCACAGAAAAAGTTCTGGCCCACTATAAGAGAGTAAGAAATTGACACTATTTCAGACTTCTAAGGGGTGCCAAATAAAAGTAAAGCAACAAAAAATTAAAACGGCAACGGATTTTCATATTTGACACCTAAAAGATCATCCTCAAATTTTTTCATCAAAATAAAAAATCATGCAGCGCACTTTTAAATTCATTTTTGGTGTTTTCATTTCGATTGACTCATATACAAAAGATGTCAGGCGTTAACGTGTACCGATTTTCCGAAAACTTACATAGGACAAACTGGCCGTAGTTTTAATACTAGAATTAAAGAACATCGGAGATCATTTATTAACCAAAAGCTTGATTCAGCATCTTATTACAGAAAACCATACTTTTTTTTAATAACAACTATAAAATATTACATGTAGAAAACAAAGGCACAAAATTAAATCTATTGGAATCTCTAAAAATTAATAAATTTAAAAATACCAATAATATTCTCAATGAACAAATAGAAACTAATAATTCACCACTGTTAAACCTATTTTATTTTTATCAACATACAACAAATTACACATTTAAAATATTTTCCCTCTAATAAAATTGTTAACAATAAATACATTAGGTTTTTCCCATTTGGAATTTCTTAATGTTATCCTATTTTAATATTACATAATATTATATATATGTAACACAGGTAGATGTAGAATTAAATCCATACCTAGAATACCAATATTTTTTGTTATAAAATTTTGTACTAGTATTAGTTTTAATAAATTCTGAAGAAGCTACTGTGTAGCGAAACAATTGTCAAAATTTAATAAATTTTGTGAAACTTTACAACAAAGTTGTTTTTATATCCACATATTTCTGTCATTACTTTTATTGGATTAACTTCTATCATCTTTACTCAATGCTTCTATAATAAATTCTTTTTAGTAAAGAAAACTTTTATTAAAATGGTAGTTGAAAATGCCACCTTTCTTTTAAAAGAACATGATAAAACTATAAATAATACAATAACATTTTCTTGACAAAATATGTTTAGTACATATAATGCTTTTTCAACAAAAAAATAGTTATGGTTCTATCTGGGTTAAAGATACAAAAATGAATTCGGATCCCCATTTTTCTGTGAATTTACCAGTCAGCATTTTTGAAAGTTTTATTAGCTACCGACTAAATTTAATGCATGATGCAGCTGCAGCTAATGCCGACTAACACATAAACAATTTAAATGTAGTAAATGAAAGAGTTTCATTATTACGTTTGGGAAGAGTTGTTAGTAGTATTCGCGGTCTTTTCGATGGAAAAATTTATAATAATAATAAATGTCATTGTAACACTGGTGTATAAATAATTTAGTTTTTTTTCAAAATGATTTTTTTTTTCAAAATGATTTTTTTTTATTGCACGAATACAATTAGGTATATCATTATTTATAAACTTAATACAAACATGTGTTTTGAGGATTTTAAACGTTAAATTTATCCGATGATTATTCACAAACAGTTAATAATCAAACCATTATAATGATGAATCAATCTATTTAACGGTACTTTATTCCAAACCTTTTTAAGACTCTGATATATCGTTATTGATGAATAGACGGAACTCTGATAAATTCCCAATATTAACAATGTTGTAATTTTTCCGAATTGGGACAACGATTACGATTTTATTGTGTGAACAAATTTCGTTAAACTTGTATGATTATAATCATGGTTACGGTAAAAAATCCAGAATGGAAATTTATGCTTGTAAAACTGTAGTAAGTTTATGATAAAGGTCAACAAATACAGGGTGTTAGACAGTTCAATGGTACCTGTTTAAAAGGTAAAATAATAGATTAGACACTATGGCACCATAACACTAGACATATTATTTCATCGGTTACTCAATCAAGTGGGATGGGAAAATTTCACTTTTTGCTTGCTCATGACATTTATGAAATTTATTAAAATTTCCTAAATTTCTGAAATTTATGAAATTTATTGAAACTTTCAACAAATTTCAATCACTTTAAGTGTAATATATTAATATTGGAGTAAGCCCACTCGGGGACCATGGCAAATTGCCTCTCTTACCTCTTACCCCTCTGTGGGCCCCTGATCACCAATAATATAAATAGTAAATACCTATGTTTACCACAAAATTCTTGAGATTTCCTTTTAAAATATTTTTAAAATTACTAAAACTAAGAGAAATATAGCACTTTTTGGTTAGAGATTGTGCCACTTTCATTGTTTTATATTTATATATATTATTTTTATATATTTTACTGAAATTTTACGAAAATTGAAGAAACTTCATCAAAATTTTATGAGCCAAAGGCATTTTTATCCGTTTTCCGATGCAATTATAGCAAAAGTAAAAGTTTATATTAACATGACTTTAAAAAAAAAAATTTAAGTCTGATTTAATTTACAAATTAAATTGGTAACTGAATTAAATTATTTAAAATAATTTATGCATATAAGTAACAATAATTACTGATAGTGTATTCAAATCCAAGCCGAACTAAACAAAAACGCCCAGACGCTTGATAACTCGTTCTTATTGGTCGATTCGGAATGTGTTGTAAATTATTATTAAAGGTCCCAGGGGAGGCCGCATGTGAAATTTATGCGAAATTTTCAGTAAATTGCGAAACTTTCAATGAAACTTCTGAAAGTTTCACAGACAATGTTGAAATTTTCGGATTGAAAATTTCATTTGAAATTTTTAAAAATTTCACTTTTCCAACTAAATGAAATATTTCAAGTTTAAAACTTTCAAAGTTGAAATTTTCATTTGAAAATTTCAACTGTCCCAACCCTAGGGATGGGATCCTTCGTTAAATCATTTTCTTGTAAACAATTGTTGTTTGTAACTTTTTTGTATTTTTGTCTGTAAAACAAGTGCTTACTAAAAACTGTTTGATAATAGTATATTAAAGAACTAATGTCATAAGACGTCATTTTGTCGCACGCGGACAATTTGTAATGGACGAGTGCGACAAAAGGTCTTATGACATGACTTCTTAATGCTATTTAATCTTTTTTGCAAAAATTCTATAAAAAAGAATTATTTTATACCTTAAATTTAATATGGTCGAAATTTACTTTAGATAGTTGGTATCACAGTCATTGGTTTGACAGTTAATGTCAAAATCGATTCGCCATGCCGTCCTTAATTTACTTATTTACAATAAGCAGCTGTTAATGTTAAAGAAGAAAAAAAAGATTTTCTTTGGTGTTAAACAAAATTTATTGCGAGAAAAGTCTCGTTAGTACTAGAAAAATCATAAAAATATTATAACCCATATGCAAAATATTATGCTGTTTAAAGTATAGCCAACCTATAAAATCAAAATTTTTGGTGGGATAAAGTATCTCATTAAAGCACCGAAAGCGGTGTTATAATGAGGTAATTATGAACGCAAAATAGATAATAGTATATTATGTATCAAGTTTGATAAACGCCATTTTATACACGAATTTAATTTAGGCTACTATACTTTTTCTACGACAAATACTAATTTTTATCTTAAAATGATTTAAATCAAAAATTTGTATAGAGCGCCATCTATGAAACAATAGGGGAAACTGTGCGTCACCGTCAAATGTCACATTTTTTTATTTTATAAACACAGATTATAAAGGTTATAAATCGAAATGTATTTCTTTAAAATTGACAGTTTTTCACAGTGAAAGTAAAGAAAATGTTTTATGAGGATTTTACAGTGGAGTCCGTGCCCGAATTTAAGTTATAGTTTACTGCCGGCGAAATTAAAAGGTCGATACAATGTTAATATAAACTTTTCAAATATTGGCGTTGAGAAACTATTTAATACTTTTTATTTTTGTATTAAGATAATAAAATAATTTTCACATTTAGTATTATTTTGCAAGAAAGGCACTTTATTTTAACGATTGTATGACATTTAACAACTGTCAACTAACTTAAATCTAACTTCAGCCCGTGGCTAAAAACCTGTTGCCAACTTCAGCCCGTGACTAAAGCGCCATAAAGCCACAACTTGTCAATGTGTATTTAAAAGGTCACTTAGTGTCATGGAAACATGTACGATAAAGGGCGTTTTAAAGGTAAGAGTAGAAAAAATTAATTATGTTTAGAAAATAATAAAAAATAAATAAATATGAGTTTGATGTGTCTAAAGGGGTCAAGACTTTGTGAGATATGTGACAGGAAGGTGTCTAATCCCTAAAAGATGATTGACGTACTAGTTTGTTTTTTTCGATAGGTGTGGAGAGAAAGAATAAAGAAAAAAATAATTATGTTCTGATAGTCACAAATTTGGTTTTTCTTTCAAATGCAAAGTTATTATTAATTATAATTATTAAACACTGAACGTAGGTATTAGGTTGGGGAATCAATTAGAAATAAAATTAATTTTACGATTAAATTAACATTCAGTTCCTTTACAAAGTCTATTTAAGTCTTTTCCAATAATTAAATTTTACAATGGCGTTAAATTAGAGTTTTATGCGATTGCAATTTAACGCATTTAAATACTTGGTATACGGAGAACATCTGTCGGTGGAAATTAGGTTATGAATATTTTCAGATTTCCGTTAGAATTAGAGTGACGTCACATACCTATTTCTATTGAAAACTAATCGCTTTAATTACGTGCTTTGCCGTTAAATAAATCTCGATGATTAATATTGCAAATATAAATCAGTTAACATTAGAAAGAGCATTTGTACGAGGTACCTATTTGAAACAATTTTAATTATTGTAGATTTATTGATTTCCTGGGTCTTGGTCAGATTTCATTGGGAAAACTAATTTTACCATATTATTGCATTCTTTAAATTACTGGTCTATATTTTAAGTTTAAGACAAAAACTATTGTCAAGAATATTAAGTATACTACTTTTGGAAGTAAAATTTATAGGTGCCTATTTAAGGAGTGTCAATTGGCAGTATCAACTTAAAAATTTTAAATGGAAAGGGGAGCTTGTGATACCTCATTTAAAAGGTATTTAGATTCTCTATTTGATGCTATTTATATTTTTTTAAGTTGTTGAGCATTTTAGTTTTTAAAACTTTTAAATTTTCTTGCCGCCCTAGGCAGCTACCTTTGCTGCCTGTTCGGTAAATCCGATCCTGGTACAATTTATTGCAAATCTGTTTTACCATATTTTTTTCCATATAATATGAAATTGACTATATCTCAAAAACTGCTCTACATAAATAATTTTATGGTATTTTCAGATTCAGGGGACAATTTTACATAAGAATTGGCTGTTAAATGTTAGGATACCATGGGATCTCATAGTTAACCATGGTATAAGTTAAAAAGCAGCCACATTGAAAAAAAGATTTCTGTAAATTTACTTTATACATTGTGGGTTATTTGTTGTCCGTAATTTACACGGTAAAATTACATAAGCTCTGTAGGGATTACATAATATGTTAAGTAATATTACAAAATTTCCGTAATAGGTGCATAACGTAAAACTACTCAAGTTCTGTAATTTCATAGGTCTTATGTAAAATAGATTCTACATAAAATACCGTAACCATTACTGTTATATTACAACATACTTACTGTGATTTTACATTGGTTCTGTCTACAGATTTTATGTAAAATTACGATACTAAATTAGTAAATTTAAAATTTTATTTAGAACTTCAAAACTGGACGCCAAAGTTTGTTTATTTTTACATAAATGCAAAAAAATGATACCATAAAAAAAAATTTTGTTTGCCCAAAATAGGGCCAGCAGCTTTTCCCGTATAAGGGCCCCTACCAGATTTTTGATACGGGGCCCCCTCGAGGCACTGACGAAAACGTAAACGATGCACCTTCTAACAAAGTAAAAAACGGCTTGGCTGGGTGAAATTGTCAGAAACACTAAAACCGTTGAGTGAAGAAGTCAATGCTAAAACGCTAAACAAAACAAAATTAAAAATTGCTAGAATCAGCAGCAATATTTACTTGGTAATTGTTTATTTTAGTTCTTGTGGGTGTCTTTCAATAGATTTTGCGATTTTAGGCACTAATCAACGATATAGGTACCAAATTTATATGTAAAGTCCCGCATGTGTACTGTTCATCGCGTGACCACATCAGTTCTCTGATTGGTCAGTTTATTACGTAGAGTCTGTAAAGTTACAGAGCAAGCCCTAAAATCACAGAATGCTTGTTTTGTCACATATTACTTTGTAAAATTACAATAATTTTTATGTGAAGGTAAACTAGACTCTGTAAATATAAATGATATGTTGTATACAAACATTATAAACTCTGTATATTTCTGGAATATTGTGTAAATCCACATTTTATTTAACGTAAATTAATATTTACAGAAACAGTTATGTAATATATACAGAAGAAACTGTGTAATAACTAGGGATGGGATTTTAGTTATTTTACCTTTTTTTAACCGATGTAACTATTTGAAAACCAATAATGCCAAAATGTGTTTTAAAAGATTTTCTTTTATATGAACCTAACTTTTTTTCACCTTTTTTACCTTTTTTGGAGGTTTTTGCTTTAAACTACCTTTTTATACTTTTGTTACATATTTTTTAATTTGTCAGTTTATTTGTTACCTATTTTTACGTATTTTTACTTATTTTATTTTTTTGTTCTTTTTAAAATTTGCGCCAATATTTTATCCAGGGCGTGCAACTCAACGGTATAGAATTTTTTCTTATGGTTACAGACTGTAACAGTAACTTTCTTTACAGTTACCTTCTTTGTAGTTACCTACTCACTACTAGTGAGCTTAGAACTTCTGTGTAGTGTGTCACTCAGTAAAACACAGTTTATTGCATAGAAATAGTTTATTGTGGGTATGTTCTGTGTTTGGGTATGCGGCTAAACAAGATTATAAACGAAACTTAAACTTTTAATGATTTTTTTTTACCTAAAATGCTGTTTTTTTAACCTAAAATGCTTTTTTTTTAGTACCTTTTTAGTTACCTATTTTTCAGTTTTTAGTACCTAAATATCCCATCCCTAGTAATAACACATATATGGACTTGTTTCAGTGCACTAATAAGTGTGGTAACTAGTCATTTTACACTAATTGAATTTTAGAGAGCATACAACCCTATTTACAGAAAATATCTACGGAAGTTGGTAAATTTCAAACAACTGAAAGGCAGAAAGGATCGGGTAGAAAATCAATCTTAGAACACAAACAAATAGAAATAGATGGTTCCGTCATCAATAATCCACAACAATCGACGGCGGCAGTTGCAGAGGATTGTGATATAGCAAAATCAACTGTTTAAATATTTAAAACTTAACAAATTTCATCACCAAAGACCGGATTTTAGGCCCTTAAAAATTGGAAATTAGGACACATAAATATTATTATTATTAAATAGGCAATAAAAACCTACATTTTAGGCCGTTTTAGGCCGAAAGTGTCTAAAATAGGCCTTAACCGCCTAAAATAGGCGATATGAAATAAAAACAATACGATTAAACATAACATTTATTCAGGTCCTATTAATAAAAATAAAACAAAAAATACATAATAAAAATAATAACACAAACTCTTGCAAACAATTTCCAGTATAAATAAAGAAAAGGAAAACCTTGTAAAATTTAAAGCAAATATTTGCCAATATATATATATATATATTGGAATAAACAGTCGACGCTGAACAAAAAAATAAAGAAATACAAACAAAAGCACGATACGTTGATTCTACCGGTTGTCAAAGTTGGCTTTTGCCATCTATTGTCTTTATGGAAAAACTATTTAACACCTGTAAATTGTGGAGAGTTATTTAATTATGCCATAAATTATATTACTAAAAACTGTTAAAAAGTCTGAAATTACAGTAAAACCTATGAAAACAAAGTAAATTATAATTTTCAATCATTATTTTACATATTATCCATAATTATTTATAATAAATGGATAGCAAAAACACATTAACTTTTTTTATTAGGTTTTCACTAGTTTTTTTAATTTGTGGTCCTCGTACTCGCCAAGGGCGTCTATAAATGGATAGCAAAAACACATTAACTTTTTTTATTAGGTTTTCACTAGTTTTTTTAATTTGTGGTCCTCGTACTCGCCAAGGGCGTCTAGGCGAAATAAGAGCATAAAAGCAGGGTCCAATTAAAAATAATTTACTTTTCCGCAATGAAAAATATATTTTTTACTGAAAAATTAAAACAGCCTATTTTAGGCTCATAAAAATTTCCTTTTAGGGAAATAAATCAAAATTTTGCCATTTCAGGCTTTTAGGCAAAAACAAAGGGGTGTTAAAAGCTTTATTTTTTTAAATTTAGGATTAACTTCAAGGTCCCAAACAAATGCCTAAACTAGAAACAAAAAGGGATTTTGCCTAAAATCCGGTCCTTGTTCATCACTATAGTGATATATAAATTAAAAATATTAAATCAACTCACTAGATGACCCGGATCGCAGAGTACAATTTTGTTAAGTTATGAGTGAGCGCATAATACAAAATTCCCTGTACTTGCAATCAATTTGTTTAAGTTATAAATGCACTTTTTTCCTAATTGTTACAGTAAATCAGCAAAATAAGCCCGGAGTGTAGTAGTCAGTGCTGCGGACTACAAGTCGAGTGGTCGTGGGTTCGAATCCCACATGGGCTGTTAATTTGTGTTTGTCCAGGGTTAATTGGTAGAACAGCTTATGCGGAACTCCGTCCTTTGATCATTGATCAAAAATTAAAAAAAAGGCTGTTTCTCAGCTTTTTTTTTTTTGAGTTATGATAACAAAAAATTATCAAAGCACAAAAATCATTTTTCAGCCAAATACCATACAATGTTTTATTCAATGCACAATTTTATTTGTTAAACACTAAATAAAACATATAATCGCTGGTTTGGTGCAAGACTATAAGTCCATTTTCAAAGAATTGGAGAAGAACACTATTGAACATTTGGAATTTTTTACATCCAAAGATTAATAAATAAATACATATTATTCAAAAAACAATTTAGTTACAATAAATAGAAATGTTTTTAAGTGTTTTTCTCCAATTCTTTGAAAATGGACTAGTCTTGCACCAAACCAGCGCAATTATAAATTTAATAATATATATTAAAAGTAAAAAATGAGGTGGGTATACAAAACCTCTATTATAGATCTATAATAGATATGAAGTAGTCAAATGTTTTAACTGATTTAAACAAGTTTTTTATAGATAAGACAATAAACTAACTTTACGCTCAAGGAATCTCCTCTTTCTCTAACTAGTCGCACAATATAATATTTGCAAGACAACATCATTCAGTTAGTATTTTTAATCACAAAGAAAACAAGATATCCTTTGTACGAGTATTTAATATCATGCTTTTATTAAAAGTTGTCTTTTATACAGATAAAACGCTTATTTATTAAAATTTTACTTTCGCGTATCGTATCATTCCGCGATCTCTTTTATGCTTGAATAATAAAAGTGCAATAATAAACCCATTGCAGAATCGTCCCAGCATCGTAATAAAAAGGATATTAGAAAAGAGAATCGGCTATTATTTTTAATATTGAACGTGAACTTTCCTGGAAAAGACTGGTTGGTCTTGGTCGCGCTCAAACCGTATCAATTTACATTCAAGAACTAGATATTTAAAGCGTAGAAAATTAATGCAATAAAATAAATGAAAAATAAAGAAGCATAAAAGAAATAGAAGAAGGCAAAGTGAGCACAGTGCGAGAACGAGCAGCTACAGAAGCTTTCGCGAGAATGTATTCGCAAGGTCGTTTAGTCAACGACCGCCTTTACTACTTCCTTGAACTTGCTAACTGAACAGCCAGATCTGCATAAGAAATGTAAATTGACTATAAGGATTACAAATGTACTTACTTATATCACGATTTGGCAGTTTTGTCCATGATATTGGGGTTAAGTAAGAAACCAATAGTAGAGTGAAATTTAATTTAACAAAATAACAAGATGTACCAAACGGGTAGATCTAGTTTTATAAAAATCAGTTTTATGGTCTTAAAATCATATCCTTTTTTACTAAATATGTTTATTTTTAATTACCCTCTGTTTTTATTTTTCAAGTATCTGTGTATATACATTTAAATAAGATTGGATTTAGATTAAATTCTTCCATACATGAACATAATCTTAGAAATAAAACATTATCACATACGGTATCACATATTGGTAGGTGTAATGTTAAGTCAAACGCTTCATCCAGACTTGGTCTTTAAAATTTATAATGCACTTCCACAAATTTTTTTACAGTGTTGGCGATTTGTTTACTAAGTAAAGGAAGTTTGTCCTTTGCCTTATATGTCTTCAGATAGATTGTTATTAGTGTTAGTATAGGCTATATTTATTTTGTTTTTTTGTATTTTACCATATATTTTGTAATATGACTTGTTCTATATCCATTGCGATCCTGAGAATAAATAAACATTATTATTATTATTATTACGAGATTTATTCAAGTGATTATGCACAGCCAGAGAGAGATGGAAATAAATGAATCCAATACGCTGTAATATGAATTGCCGGATACTTGAAATTTTTAAAATTTTCAATATAAACTGCTCGTCATAAAAATCGACGCACCTATTGTTTTAGAAAATATTTGAAAGCTCGTTATTGGAAAATTACTGAACCGATTTCTTTGACTTATGTCTAATTTTGGGAATACGATATTTTGCACATAGCATCATACTACAGGGTGTTAAACGAAGAGATTTATTTTTTCCGAAATTTCAAGTTATTCCCATTCATGAGGCAGTTGAGTTTGATAGTCGTAATACCCCTCCCTAATATTAGTAAGCTAATCCCTCGAAACGTTTTCGAGATTTTGTGAATATCGCGGCTTACTACGATTATATACCAATTTATCGAAAATTGTCGATATTTCCCAGTTTAGTCCAAAAAATGAGCAATAGTGGATTCTTTGACTTACGTCTAATTTTGAGAATACGATATTGTGCACATAGCATTATACTACAGGGTATTAAAAAAATAGATGTTTTTTTCCAAAATTACAAATCCCCATTCACAGGGCAGTTGAGCTTAATAGTCATAATACCCCTTCCTAATAACAGTTAGGTAATCCCTCGGGACATTTTTGAGATTTTATGGATATCTTGGCTAACTACGATTATATACCAATTTTTCGAAAATTGTCGTTATTCCCCAGTTGTCCAAAAAATGAGCAATAGTGGATTCTTTGACTTACGTCTAATTTTGGGAATATGATATTGTGCACATAGCATTATACTACAGGGTTTAAAAAAAAAAGATATTTTTTCCAAAATTCCAAATCACCATTCACAGGGCAGTTGAGCTTGATAGTCATAATACCCCTTCCTAATAACAGGTAATCCCTCGGGACATTTTCGAGATTTTGTGGATATCTTGGATAACTACGATTATATGGCAGTTTTTCGAAAATTCACGTTATTCTTCACTTAAGTCCCAAAAATGATGTATGATTAGGGAGGGGTATTACGACTATCAAACTCAACTGCCTCATGAATGGGAATAACTTGAAATTTCGAAAAAAATACATCTCTTCGTTTAACACCCTGTAGTATAATGCTATGTGCAAAATATCGTATTCCCAAAATTAGACATAAAAGTCAAAGAATCAGCTATTCAGAATTTCCAAAGATTTTCAAAATCGATTCAGAAATTTTTTAATAACGAGCTTTCAAATATTTTCCAAAAACTAGGTGCGTCGATTTTTATGAGGTTTTCTAAATTTTAAAAATTTTTAGTAACTATTAAAAATTTGTAATTGAAAATAATAAAATATGTAAATTAATTATATATCTAATAATAACACAAACTCTAATCATCTAATTATTATATCATTACTCTAAACTCGTGTGCTTATATACATACATATTTTTTTAAACTTTTAGTTTATTTTTTAAGAAATATGTTTTTGTTTTTACTGTTAATTTTATTTAATAGGTATATTAATAAATTGTAAAATTTTTTTAAAGAAAATTATTTTTATATACAAACTAAGTTTATTAATCGTTATAGTAATCGTAATCATACATACATTAATAATTATAATTACATTACATAATACTTTTATTTATGAAAATTTTTGTATAGATATCGATAATAATCAATAATTATTGATTATTATCGTTGCATCTATACAAAAATTTTCATAAATAAAAGTATTATGTAACGCTAGTTTTAGTCTCAGTTTCTTTGTTAAAATTTAGTTTGAGATTACCCTCTTTTTTAAAACGTGCCGTATTAATTTTGAAGAAAATATTAGTTTAGTGCTAATTTTATTAAGAAATTCATATTTATGAACGAATTACCTAACTGTTCTTACAAAATATGCTAATTTTTGATAAACTTGGTTTAAATATTAGTTTTCATCCAATTTTTATTATAAAAATTTGCCTTAACAATAATTATATAAAAATTTTTTATTTTATATAAAGTGTACCTACATAAACGCTACTTTTATTATTAAAAATAAAATGCTGAAATTTTTTACAAAATAGTTTTATTTTTGCCAGGCTACTTTTTTTTGTTTAATATAATATTATACCTTATATATATATACATAATATGTATATTAAAAGTTATACAAGGTGTCCCTGAAATGCCTGTACAAAATGATACCACATATTCCTGATACCGAAATAATGCAATATAACTAAATTTACTTTTGAATAATAATAAGATACAAAGTGTCAAAGTTAAAAGTTCGTTTCCAATTTTATTAAATTTTCCACAAGAAACTTATGTTTCTGCTTATTTTATTCTAATTCGTTACGTGTTCGTAACAACTGTCCAGAGTGTTTAAAATATATTACCAAAAATCTGTAATTATTGTTATTCGGATTCCTTATACCTATTTAACGAAGCCATCACTGGTTTTCAAACTGAAACTCCCCTATTCAGTGAAGTGGATTAAAGTTACGAAATACATCAGTTAGTGTTGTAGTAGTACTGATAATTATATTGTACCAAATTTTTTTATAATTTGATGATTTCAGAATGATGTGTTATTTAATAATGTTTATGTTATTTTTGTGTTCATTTATGTAGGTTTGTGTTAATTTTTTTGTTTAGGAAATTGAATAATAAAGCAACATGTCTTATCGAAATTCTTTTCATTTAAGTTCTCAATTTCCAAAAAATAAATTTGTTACTGGGTCTACAAAAAGGTTTGTAAAAATAATATCCTTTTTAAAAATTAATTACAAACTACTTATTCAATTAGTTACCAGATTACAGTTGGTTGAAAACTTTACATAATGTTATGGGACCTTGATTAAATCTGGTTAATATTTTGTTTAAATTAAAAAATATTTTTAACTGTGTAAAATTAAATTTTGCCATTTACGAGCATTTATTTGTAATTAAATAATTAAAATAAGTTTATTAAGAAAAAAATCACAAAATATTTAATAAGATTGTATAAATATTGGGTTTGACTATAGTTTTATTTTAAAATTTAATTTAAGTTTTTAAGTTGTTAAGACTTTTTAGTCATATTAATTAATTTAAATTTTCCAACAAATAAGCAACCTTAAAATGTTATGTACATCATCAAAAACGCATCTTAAAGATATTCATCACTAGGCACGCTTTAAAAAAGTAAATAACAGTAAACGTCCAACTAAATCATGAGCCAAGTAAAATGCGGCATAGAAAAGAAAGATCTAATTAGTTTAATAATGTCGTGGCCGTGTTACTAAAAAAAATGCGACAACGTCATTAAACTGGTAATTTTGTAAATGAAGCAATACTCAATTTTCAGCTAATTATATTCAACATCGTTGCTGCTTCGTTATTTTTCTCCTCTTGAAAGTATGAGTGACTCCTGACATTAATTTGCCCAACCTTTTCTTTCCAAACATTGGATTTGCTTTAATTATTGAAAATCCTGACTTTGTCTAACGGTAATCCGAATTAAATTTCATGCAAAATTTAGTCAATAGACAATTAAGCTTGTAATAAAAGTAAATCCGTGATTTATGACTACGGTTTTCCGATAGGCAACCAACTAATTACCCTGACACCTGAAATGCGAATGTCGTATATTTCTAAGACTACGATTGGGTAAAACTAACTTTATCACAAAAATGTTTAAAGATATTGTCGTCGGTTTTTCGCATTTGCTGTAATTTGCGTTCAATATTGTTTAATGTTTTGAAATTTCTGTTGAAACCAATATACTTTTATTATTAACTTTCCGCAAGTATAATAATTTGTAATAGTGCTGTAGACTTAATTAAACAGTTAACCAAAACAGTAAATTATTTAAATTAGTACGTGAATTATTTAGAAAAAATGTCGAGGTCTAGCTGCCAAAATTTAAAACAAATGGTACGTAAACAATAAAAAAACAATTCCCTCCACTAATTTATTCATTCTTTAATTGGCGCAGCTTTTAAGATGCGCTGGCTAAATTACGGTATAATTAAAAAATGTACGAGAAGATCAGAGCAATTTCCATTTGTTTTTGCACAATTATTTCCGTTCTCATGGAGGTATAAAGAACCTGAAGAAGATATTGTTACCTTACACTAAAATTCATTTTATTCACTTAATTTAACGGTAGCAATAATGGAGATTTACCCGAAGCAGATACGTTTGTTTCAAGACTTTACTTTGTTTAGGTCGTATCCCTTGAATGTAATTTCCAAAAGATAAATCACCGTAGGTAAAGAAAGAATGTTGATTCTTTAGCCCGAATTTATAATGAAAATTTCATTATTTAATTTATTTTTTCTACTCCCACCCACACTGAAAAAAGTGTATGTAATTTTATTGTGAAGGTATTTTTATCATGAAATGCATGCAATTTTAAATTACAAGGAAAAATTTACATTTTTACTATATATGATTGTAAAAATATTTATTAGTTTTACTTTTTGTGTGTGAAATTACATTGTTTTTGTGTTATTTTAATCCTTTTCCAAATTTCCAATTTTATTGTAAATAAAATAAAGCAAAATACTAACGTGACAGAATAGTACATTCTGTAACAAGTTTGGAATACAGCATATTCCGCTCGAGGAAAAATTTGACACACGAGCCGAAGGCGAGTGTGACGGTTTTACGAGAGTGGAATATGCTATTCCAAACGTGTTTCAGACATTATTTTCTCTACGACTATAGTCGTATACGTAAGAATAGTTATGCTTATATAATTTTAAACAGAGAAAAGAAACCAAGCAGTTTTTGACATTTAAGTTTTTTGTATTGTCAAACCATTTTGTGCCGTCACAATTTTATAATGTAAATTATAATAAATTTAAACAAATGGTATGCCTAAATCTTTATTATAATTAAAAATAGTTATTTACACTAACTAATAAAAAAAATAATATTGTAACAAATACAAAACTAATTTTACAAGTAATCTATGTCAACATCTATTCTTTTTCTACATTTTAAAGGTCTTTTTTTAAACTTTTTGAATCTGTCAAAACTTCAAAGCCGGTATAGTAGGTAACTGGTTTATCATTTTAATATCAAATTTATTATAATTTTGATTTGTATATTTGAAAAACAATAAATATAACTAATTTTTTGTGCATAAACCTTAATTATACAACTGCTATTATTTTTTAATTAATAAATAATACAGTAATATTTAAATATTTTTAAATTTTTTACGTTTTGTAAACCGTCAGGAGATGTCGTTACTTGTGACCATTCTTAAACAAGAGTAGGAATATTCTCGCACAGTATTGCAGAAAAACATCCTTTCTATGATCAAAAATTACACTAGAATGTTACTATTCTTAAGTAGTAGAGAAAATATTATTTATTTAATTATAAATCGCTTTTTAAATGCTTGAGAAAAGATTGTTTAAGGGAATTTTTAACTTATAAAAAATATATGTACACATTAAACAATCACATTGCAGTGATGTTGAATATTCTCAAAGCGGTAAATGCTTCTCAGCGATATTTTTTTTAAAGAAAAGTACCTAAGTAAGTTTAAATTTTTTAATTAAATAAAAAAAAACTTATCATAGTATATGTATAGTATAGTAGTGTATATAGGTGCTCACCTATCTAAATAAATATTCTATTTTAGATTCCATATATGGTATACCATATAACCGTATATATACGAAGAATCTGATAAGTTAGACTGTTTAAAGTCACAGAGTTTACATTTTTTTTATAAACCTTCTTTACATACTTTTCTATTGCAGCTAAAGAATTTTATATTTATATTGAAAAAAAGAATTTTAATTCCAAACTGAGAAAAGTAATACTTATCCAATAAATGAAGACTTTATTTTGTTATGTTGCGATCGCCTATTTAGATATATGTATATTTTTATTTAGTTGTTTGCTTTTTTGTAATTAGTTATTTTGCATTTTTTATACTTAATATAATTTAATATACCTAATTTTGGAGGAACGCCAACGATATGGATTTGAAATTTTAATAGCGTATACAATTTGATTTAGACTATACATAAAGTCAATAGTTTTCAAGATATTAATTTTTTTCGTTAAAATTTTTCTAAATGCACGTCAATCAAAAATAGCCTCTAATTTTTTTGTTATTTGGTTTGCTGACATGGGGTTGGAATTTTTGGAACATTAAAACATTGTTTAAATAATTTAATTTTTTAAAGGTTTTTCAACAAATATCTTGGGAAAACCACTTGAAATTGAGCAAACTTCAAACAATAATAACGTTTTTATATCAAAAAACCTGTAAAATTCTACATGTGGGTTAATGTGACAGTATCCATGGTTAGTAACCATTGGTTACCACTTAATCTGTTATTGTTTAAAATTAATTAAAATATTTTATTGAAAAATTAATAACTCGAAAGTATAGGATATGGTATAGCCATTTTACTCAGAATTTTATGTAGAATTCAAAAATATATGAGGTGTCCTGTTTAAAATAACAAAGTTAAAGACATTTCCAGTAAAACAGGAAGTATTATTTTGTTCAAAATAATTTGGGAAAAAAGTCTAAATCGAATAATTTACGCTATTAAAGTTTTAAATCGATGTCTTTGCGATTCCCTAGAAACCTTTAACGGACTACGTACGTGAAACACCCTGTATATTAAACGTCATTTATGTGTTATGCTTTACTTAATTATTAATAAAATATGCAACAATATTTGTTTAAAAATGATAAAATGTACCTACTAAACTAAACATTTATGAATACTGTTACTGCTAATTCAAAGCTGCAGTTTTCTGTGGCCAAGATCATGATCCTGGCCACAGAAACATCATTTGCATAAAAAAGTTAATATATCAAATAATAGTCAAATATCAATACTTCAACGTGTTATACTCAAATTTATAAAACAAAGTTGCTTATTCGATTATTTACCCTTTAAAAGTTGTTAAATTTTAAATTAAATTATCACCAGCGCCCCCTGTCCGTTAAAATCTAAACAATTTTTTTTTTCATGAATTAATTGTCATTAGTAAGATCTACATTTTGATCAAATTCCAAATCGATATTCTTTGAAATAAAAAAGTTACCTATAAAAAAAAAATAATATTTAATTTTAATTTAACACAGTGAAGAAAAAAAATAAAAACCAAAATTGTCAATGAACAAGATTTTTTAAAATTCTTTTATTGGGCAGATATTAATAAGAAAAAATGTTTTTTAAATCCTTTTAATAGGCAGTTATTAATATAAGCCAAAAAGTTTAAATTTAATAAGCCAATGTATCAATGTTGCTGACACTCCTTGGTAACATTTTCTTGGGAAAAACAAAATTTATAGCGTTCTTAAAATCGTGTCAAATTTCTAACAATATGCTGCACATTATGTGCACCTAATTAACAAAGTTATTTGTTTAACCATAAATCATGTATAAATTCGTAAATTGGAAACAACAGTTAACAATTTAAATGATATTTACCTGCTTTGCCCTCATTAAAT
Source organism: Brassicogethes aeneus (assembly GCA_921294245.1). Classification (NCBI taxonomy): domain Eukaryota; kingdom Metazoa; phylum Arthropoda; class Insecta; order Coleoptera; family Nitidulidae; genus Brassicogethes; species Brassicogethes aeneus. Next base: position 55,856,993 of record OV121134.1, read on the forward strand.
CTGCAAAAATTCTGGTTCAAAATGTCCTGTAATGAGAATATTTTGAATAATAGACTCTATTTGCGAAGTGCACGAATTATAATATTCCATGACAATTTATTTCGTTATTTATTACCTATGGCAAAGTTTATGGCTAAATAAATAACGCGCTTGCAAAAAAACTTTAATTCAACTTTCAACACCTTGCAAAATACAATTAATAATCGTTTTTGTAATTAATTTTAGTTTCTTTACTAATTAAAACTAAATTTGACCAATATTGCTTTGTATAGCCGTTAGAGGCGTTTGATAAACTTTGGACCAAAGTCTTTGGTAGTATATTTTATCATTAAAAATATACAGGGTGTCCCAAGTCGCGCACCACATTGAAGGTTTTCGATCTACAGATCCCAGGAATCACAAAAAATTCAACCTTTATTATTTAAACAGATATGAGAGCGTAAACATTGAGTTTTTAAACTTAAATATTTTAAACCTTTTATAAAAGGTTTACCTTTTTTATATTGTCTCAAGTCTTATTAAGTTGGCAACATGATATGCCAACAATTGATTATTACAACAAGTAACTTGTTAAATAATTGTTATCCATTGACATCACACAATATACAATGATTGACAGTTTAAATTCAAAATCAGATTATATATGCTATATTTCTATTAGATTTTGACATGCATCACTTTAATGAGTAAAATAAATACACGGAGAGAAAAATTTTGCCAAAATAACCATCCAAAGTATTGTTAAATGACGTATCGTGAATTTAGTCAACTGTTTTATTAAACTGAGGATCTGTATAGCTAATTTAGCCATACAAATCCTCAGTTTAATAAAACATTTGACTTAATTCACGATACGTCATTTAACAATACTTTGGATAGTTATTTTAGCAAAATTTTTCTCTCCGTGTACCTTCAAACTTAAAGTATCGAATTTGGTCCATAGATTTGGTCACACTTTTTAATATTGTTTATTTTAATGATGATTTAGATTCTAAATTTAAGAATTTATTATCAGGCAATGTTGCCATTTAAAGAAAACATTTACTGTATCTTTTGAATATCAAAGGCAGTATTTGTTTAACAATTATCTGCGCGACTTCTGGGACACCCTGTATGTAAGTAACCATTGTTACCAGGTTTAAGGATTTTTATATACTGCTATATTGAAAGATGTTACTATATGGTGTTTTAATCACGTGCTTATCTTAACAACAGTGGCGTTTGGGCATTTTAGTCACGTCCAAGTTTTTTATAAATTGCGAAAAAGTGAGGTTAAATTCGTCAAATATTTATGAATTAAAATTGGCTTTAAATTCTTATTTCCGTTCGTCGTAGATAAAGTATAGTATGCAAGTCGTTTTACAACTTCTCTAGACGCTCATTTTTATTATACACTCGCTAGCAAGCTTCGCTCGTGCCTATTAAAACTCGTAATTAAAACTTGATACTATTTTCATTTCTGGGAGTTTAAAAGACTAACAAAAATATTGGTATTCTTAATTAGGAAAAACATAAACATCAAATTCTTGTTGGTCTTCAATTATCTTTTTTAGATATATACAAATTATAAAATTGTTAAGCTTTTCTTATGGGTCTAAAACGATTCATTCAAAAAAATGACTATGGCTTTCCAAAAGATTAACTGTACCTACTAATAAATGTGTATTCAAATATTTTTCATATCTTTCAACAAAGAATCACAAAATAATAAGTTTAAAAATAAATTTACTTCTACTGTCATTATTGTGAAATAGTTCACTAAAAGTTTGTTTAATACGTAAGTTGTTATTGCACAATTTGTACCTGCTGGTAAATACTGGTCCTAAACGAGCTTGTTTGTTTAAAAACAAAATTTACTTTTATTTTCGTGCGTAACCAAATGTATATAATAAACGCGGTTGCGTTTAGCGATTAAAGTCCATGCTACTTAGATTTAAATTACAGAACCAACAAAAATTTAATTGTTTGCGGCTTTAGCGAAAAAAAACTGATTGATTTTACGTAATCATTATAATGATGCTAGGTTTTTATTAAATTTATCTTTAAAGTTCAGTAACATTATTTAATTTAGTATTTTTAAGTTTAAGTCTAATTATAAGTATCTATAAGGGTGAATATATTGAGATGTCCCCCAAGTGAAAATGATTATTTTTTATTTTTGGTTGTTTCACTGTTTTACCGGTTTTCCAATAAACAGTGTGAATCTGAATGAAGAAATAAATTGCATACAGTCTCTGTAAATATAAATTTAGATTCAATAAATACACATTTTAGTAGTGATTAACGTGAAGAGTGTAAACATTTCAATTCAGTAAAAATCGTCAAACAAATAAGTCGTCTAAATTTAAACAGCATTTAGCATTATTAAAAGCGTTGATTAAGAATTCTTTAAAGTCTCCACTGGTATAATACCCATTATATTATGTATTATATATATATATATATATATATATAATATAATATAATATATATATATAAGTTATGTGCGCCACCACTGGAAGTTTAATATGTTTAGTTAGCATTTTTAATTCCTTATAAAAATTGTAATTCTGTAAAAGTTATTCTCTGTTTGCATTTCATATTGTACGTTACTCTGCCATTTAGTTGTAAAATAAAATTTTGTCTTTTAAAATAAAAAGTGTTTTTTATTAAGTAAAAACTTAACTGGCGCAGTCTTGGTAGGATTAGTCGAAGTACAACATCGTGTTTTACTTGTGTTTCAACACTCTATCGACTAATAAACACTTATCGAACATCTAAGACATTTTTCGCAACTTGTGACGAGTACGGTCAACAGTGAACCCAAGGATTTTACCGATCCTGGATAAAGTCTTGCGTGATTCGCCTGATTCATCGAGAACCAGTGGGAACTGTGAAATCTACAGAGGATCAAAGGGCACTCGTTTCACATCAACAAGGAGCCGCAAGACCTGCAGTAGTCAAGGACAAAAATCGCCTTCAGAATGCTACAGGATCTTATACTGTAAGTCGTATTTATATGTTTTTTGATTTTTTCAAGAGATCTTGTTTTTAAACTGCCTTGAATTACTATTATTTAAATACAAAATTTAAATACTTATTTAAATTTTATAAGTAGGTACTTTACCTTTAAATCTTAAATTTCAAATCTTTATTTCAAAATTGACGAGTTAACCGAGTTATTAACCAATTTAGGAATCAATACAGATTCTAAATCTAGCACAATGACAAACATTTTATCTTTAGAAATTAACCATTTAAAAGTTATTAGTTCGTGTGAACTTTAGGTTAAACATTTTTATAACCCAGCTGCAGATCAAGTTAATTGTTACCAAAATAGTTTAATATTGCATTGTCTAATTGGTAAATTTAAAGGACAAGCGAAATTAGTAGTTGATTCGCAACCTATCAACAGCTGGTTAAAGCTAAAAGACGTCTTAACTCGAAATTTCTTTGATTCAAGAAATGAGGAAAACGTCATAATTAATTTAACAAATAGGAAACAAAACGAAACCGCACAATGTTTCTATGAACAGTGCTTATCTCAACTTGAACTCAAGTTGAATGCTCGATGTACCTTACACGAGCCAGCCAGAAACAGACCTATCAAGATTAAACAATATCAAAAATTAACATTCAGCATTTTTTCTAAACGGACTGTTGGAACCTTTTTGTACAAATATTTTAAATATGCAATATGCAATATTTAAAATAAATCGAAAATCAGTTAACCAAAATTCAGTTCAAAAACATAAAATAGTTCAAAAACCTTTACAACAAAATTCATATCTAAACTTAAAAAAAAAAAATTCCAAACTTTTCAAATTTTAATAATTTACCCATACAAAACCCTCAGTTTTCATTTATGAGGCGACCATTTCAATACAAAAATATAACGACCTATTCCGGTCAAACAAAAAATGTTTTTGCCCAAATCCAAATTATCGACCCACATATAAACCTACGCCTATATGTGGAATTTTACAAAATCCAAGCAAACTTTTTCAATAAATATAGGAATTTTTTCAAACCAAATAGACAAAAATCAAATTTTGTGGCAGAACAACTTTATAATGCGAAAAATCAGTCAGATGAGTTTTTCGAAGAACCCTCATATGACCTCAAATAAAGTGAACAAGATACTTATGTTATTTCAGGAATCATGCCAGAAGAAAGCGAACAAGTCACGTAACATAACGACAAGTATACAAAATTTTGAACCATAAGTCAATTAAAAAGTTTTTGTTAAATCAAAACAACGTACCGATAAACTAAAAAATAAATATCAACAACAAGTAGTACTAAACGTCAATAGAAAGTAACGAAGAATCTACCTTGTATTACCCAATCCTAAAATATTCAGAAGACTTTGAAACTTTAACAGATAACCCAGGACTACTTCCATTTCTAACTGCCTTTTATCAAAAACTACTATTTTATAAAGACCTAAAACTCCTTGTTAACGAGGCAAATTTAATTAATATCCAATACGACAAATTGATTACTACTTTGGGACAAAATTACACACAAATTTTATTAAATGTAGAAATAGTAGACATAAAAAAAAAACTTGTTAAACATTAGAGATAACGCGGTTTAGGTATATTAGACTATAGTCTAATTAAAACAGTAACCAGAAACCTCGATGATAACGACGGTCAACGCTACGTTCAGCTGTTGAATAAATTACAACATAATCAAAAAGATCTCCAGATTCACTTAAACAAACAAAATACAGTATCGCGAAAATTAATAAATAAGTTTAATGCAATTATGTCAACCATACATCATAAACATATACTTCAATACAAAATTAATAAAATAGCATACTTAAGTAGAAATGTTCAACCAAATAATCACGTTATATTTATATTTAATTATATTAATTTAATTATAATAATTATTATAATAACGATAGTTAGGTTAATTCTTTTGGAATTAGATACAGCAATAAACTTTTCAAAATTAAGCAAACTACATTCTTCAATACTGAGTAACTATGACTTACTTTACGAACTCACATTATTAAATACAAAACTAAACTTACCAATAAAGCCTGATTATGATAATATATTCGATTACAAAAAAAAATATTAAAGTAAGCACTTAAGCTTTTAATTTTAAATTAATTTTTGTTTTGGATACACTAATAATAAACAATGCAAATTTGAGCATTTGTTTTCCATACCCAAAAAAAATTAATAACACATTCATGGCAGTTAAACAAAAAACAATATTTCTGTTAAAATCTAATAAAACTTATATATTCGATAACCAGTTAAACTGTAAGCAATTTAGAAATACTTACTTATGCGACTACTCAGATGAAGATAAATTAAATGACCCCAACATCTGTGAAACAAAATTACTGGATAATATTACCGAAATCAAAAGCAACCATCACCGAAGATTGTAACGGCTAAGTAACGAACCTCATTGTAAATCAACCTTGTCTGCTCAAGTCGATCAACTGTCATATAATAGTTGACGATAAAATCATCCGAAGCACAGACACTGAGATGACAACCTACAAAGTCAAATTCGATACAAAACATACTATCAATCAAAGAAGATTCAAAATATAAACCTCGATGATCTAATGGACCTCAAGGCATCTCTACAAGAAATCCCTTTGAAGGAACCTAAATTGGAAATTCACCCAATCTGGATATTTTTGCTTTATGGTTTTGGAATGTTATGTTTGTCCCGGTCCATCTGGAAAAAACTTGATATTTGTCTACTGAAAAAACCAACGCCTCAACCAATACCAACCAATTTGAAGTCTGTCGACCCCCAAATAACTTTCTGATAAGGGAGGAGTTATGTGCGCCACCACTGGAAGTTTAATATGTTTAGTTAGCATTTTTAATTCCTTATAAAAATTGTAATTCTGTAAAAGTTATTCTCTGTTTGCATTTCATATTGTACGTTACTCTGCCATTTAGTTGTAAAATAAAATTTTGTCTTTTAAAATAAAAAGTGTTTTTTATTAAGTAAAAACTTAACTTATATATATATAATATAATATAATATATATATATATATATATATAATATATATATATTATATATATATATATATATATATATATATATATATATATATATATATATATATATACATATATATATATGTATAATATTATGTTGCCATGAATTCGTAGGTATATTTTGATGTTTAAAATGCAGTTGTCGGCGTTTTTTAGAGAACTCAAATATAAAAATCATTGATTTTAAGGTTATGTTTGTGCACAAATTATTTTTTACTTATATCTTAAAAATGTCCAAACTTAAATATAAATTATATTAGGTAAAGTTATCATTAGTTAATTCTGCACCAACAAATGTACTTACCGAATTGGATCCTTTGGCAAAACATGAAAATGCAACGATTTAGTTCTTGAATTTTATTTACAATTAAAAACACAATAATTCACCATGATCCCTTTGATAAAATACACACACCAACTTTATAAGCATTTAAGCGTTGAGTTTCTTAACCAATGATATAAGGAATAATCAATCGAAATTGAGTACTAAAAAAGTTTTTTTAATTTTATCCTTGCAACGAAAAACACAAATAACGTGCGCGATTGAGCTGTGCAATTGAACAAAATTTGTCGAGTAAGACTTCTGCCTTCCTCTCTTTTGTAAAAAACTACCTATTTATTTAAAAATGATGTATAATCGGTGCTTTAAATTTATTGTTGACAATTCTTAAATTCACGAAATGCATTCGAAGTCCACCAGATGGCGCAACCCAACCCTTTAGCGTATTTGCAAAAAAAACTTGGTTGTTAATAATTTTATTTGTTAAACATTTGACATTATCAATTTACCCTCACTTTTCCCTGATTCATAATAAAGAATGCGAACTTAAAGGGGACATAAAAATTGCTAATATCACCAAACCCTGCGAGGTTTTTCTTAGTTTATTGGTCTAATTTCATCGCACCTATTTGGGCTGAAACGCCCATTATCGTACATGTTTTCATGATACAAAGTGATCTTTTAAATACACTTTGACAATCCATGGTTTTATGGCGCCTTAGTAACAGGTTTTTAGTCACGTGCTGAAGTTACTTTAAAGTTAGTTGACAGTTGTGGAAATCATTTTATTATCTTAATACAAAAAAAAGCATAAAATAGTTTCACAACGCCAGTACCGATTGAAAAGTTTATATGCAAGTTTGTATTGACCTTTTGATTTTGCCGGCAGTAAACTAGATTTAACTGAAATCATTAAAAATTTCGGGCAAGACCGTGAAGTGCCCATAACACTTTCACTGTAAAAAACTGCTTCAATATCATCATTTAAACGGTTGTTAGTCCATTTTCAAGAGATATCTTTCGATTTACACATACAAATTTTACATTTTGACTGGCGCGTTAGTAATAAAGTTAGAAATTGTTACGCGAGCTACTCTATTTTTTTTATAAATTTCGCTCTATACAAATATTTAATTTAAATTATTTTTACATAATTATAAGAATTTGTCGTACAAAAAGTATAGAAAAAGTATAGTATGCAAATCGTTTACATAAACTTTTCTAGACACTCATTTAATTAAGCACAAGCTGCCTGAATTAAATTTGTGACTAAAATGGCGTTTATCAAACTTCGTACATAATATATTATATTTGAAAACCGTTATTTTCTACTCCTATTTTTAATTGAAGAATGGTGAGAAGCATGAAGAATTCGAGCAACAAAAAACATTTAATTTAACACCCTTTTACCTCACAAGATGTGAACACGATGTGTGGATCACACATCAGTTCAATTAAAATTACTTAAAATACCGAAGCATCCAATTAAACTGGTCTGAACCACCACCGCGATGCACCGTACTTCTATTGTGGGTATAATAAACACCAAAAAACACACCCAGGTAGTATAGCCAGCAAACGTATGGCTTAGTCATTGATGTTAAATTTAACACTTAGCTACCAAGTTACAAAAGCAGAATACAGAAAATAAAAACGGGATCTAACTAAAATGGAAAATAACATGGCATTAACAAGAAACATAAATTGTTAATGGGCTCACCTTATTGCATTATGTTCATACTAAGTGGCCTTTTGTGTGGCAAAAAAATAAATTTATCTTATAAGGTAATTTAAGCGAATTGGCTATTTACGCCCGTTACTTTTGTGGTAATTTAAGAATATGAATTTGTTTATTTTCATCCACCGTGGAATGTAGTTTTTTTAATTTTTTAAATTAAAAAAAAAATGTGTGGCGTATTTTTAGAAGGCGAAAAACTAGTGATTATTTTCGATTCTGTCAGTTTTCGTAAGTTAATTTAATTTGGAACAAAAATTATTGCATAACTCCCCTAAACTTAAAAATAAACAATTAATAAACACTTGAACTCTTTTTGTCAAAATAAAGTAATAATTTGGTTATTTCAACAACCATCAGAAAGTGCGTATTTGCGTTATTTTTTTATAAATTTTACTAGGTATGCTAAAAGCCAAAAAGAGATTTTTTGAAATTTTATAGCTACAATAGTGTATTGTTTAACGATTGAGAAAGATGGCCATTTTCGAAAGTAATTAATTCCAATATTTCTCAATTTACTCTTTCTAATTTTATAAAAGAATTTGGTACAATTTTTTGTTATTAACCATAATCATAGATTCGGTGACAAATGTCAGTGTCAATAAATATTTATGAAAATAATAATAATATTAATAATAATAATATTTATTTATGCTCTAAAAAAATACAAATTTTTGCACAAGTCACACAATGTTTAAAGATAATAAGTGAATTACAAATTTTATAAGTATAACAGGAATTAATAAATAACAGATACCTTAAAATAGTATATTATTATACGAGCATATAATGAGGGCTATTATTCACAAAGGTTAAGTTTATGTCACGAGCGTAGCGAGTGGCATAATTAACCTGAGTGAATAATAGCTCATTATATATGTGAGTAGAATACTATGCTTTGTCCACGACTACTATTGACTTTTAACGGATTTTAATGCAAAAAAATGTATGTTTATTATAACCTATTTGACATTAACAAAACCAAAAATTAAAGATGCCTGTGACTATTTTTAAAACTATTTATTTATATTAATTGTAATATTTGTATTTGAGCAATGACTAATATTAAAAGAAGGTAAGGAGTTTATATCTAAATCAATATTTTGTTTGCTTATAGAACTAATTTGATTGATATCTTCAGTTTGGTAGTTACATATAGTATCGAGCTTGATATTTTATGAGCTGTATCCATTTTATTTTTAATTGACTCGTCAATATAGCCCTCCGCGACCGATGTGGATTTCCAACCCCCGTGTCTCTTTAATGTTGTTATGTCTCCACCTGCATCGACGAGTAAGGTTGCAGACGATCTGCGGAAACTATGTCCAGAATATTTCTTGGGATTTGGCAGTTTTAAAAACTCAGCTATTTGTCTTCCCATTTTTGTGAATTTGTTAATACCAATCCTTTGTGAAGTGCACTTTCCATTTTGGTAATTCAGAAAAAACACCTGAGAATTTACATATGTCGGTCGGAGATCCATGTATTTTTTACACATCGGGTAAAAATTATCAGTAATAGTAAATTTTCTACTGATTTTTGTTTTGGTATTGGGCACGTTTACCAAAAAGGCTGATCCAAGGTCTTTTATGTCCTCTATTTTCATGTTATACATTTCATTTGCCCGGCATGCACCCATTATTCCCATTATCAATGTAACCTGATAACAAAGAATAATATTTCATTAATGTTATTTAAACAAGTTTTTAAATCGTGACCTTGGAATGACAAGGTTCTAAGTGCAGTTGCGCCGTTAAGCAAAAATGACTTATCTAGAATATTAATTATTGCAGGTTAGGCATTTTTGCTTAACGGGGCAGCTACACTTAGAACCTTGTCATTCCAAGGTCACGAAATGTAGCTAGTTTCTTACCTTCATTGCAAGATGTTTTTCATCACATGCTTGAATAAGAAATTTGTTGATTTCTTCTGAAGAAAATGTATTAGCTTTTTTCGGATGAAAGCCTTCAGACTTCCGTTTTAAAAGTGAACGCAGTTTGACATAGTTTTGTATATTGACTCCTTGATTTATATTAAGGGTACTCCTAAGCATATATGCTTAGAGTAATGTGTCCATAATGTGGATGACTTATATTTTGCAGCTAATTCCGTAAAATATACCAGTAAAACTGACTCTGAGAATGAATTAATTTTCTTGGTCGCTCTCCAGTCCATAAAGGTGTTGTACACAGATACGTACAGTGGCCGACACGGAATTTTGAACGGCTTTCGTCCAGTTAATATTAAAATCTTAACTTTCTTTATGGCCAACTAACCTTACTTCTGGTTATCACTAGTCTTGTCGTTTTGACAGCGAAAGTAAAAATGGACAATATTGTATCTTTGCTATTTACAGATTTATACATGGACAACCAAATTATAACGTTCAAAATTCTGTGTCCGCCACTGTACAAATTTCGGGATTTCTCAGGCAACAAATTTAGGGAAGTGACTTTTGCAGCTTCTGTTATCTCCGGTGGAGTACACAATATCTCTTCCTCACTATCAATTTCCGTTGTTAACGTATTTTTAAAAGCAAATTATAATTTTAACAGGAATTATTATTGCACCACCGCGTCGTTAAAATTTGACGTTTCAAATAATAATTAGTTGTCAGTTGATTACATGGCTTACTACCTACCTTTATTTCCAATGAATATGATTTTTTAGGTAATTCGCATTTCGAAAAGTGACTTCTGTAATGTTTTGTTGAGTGCGTAACATCTCTTCATCTTTACTGTGTTTGATAACTAGAATTTATGAACTTTTGTGGCGAGACATTTTTAATAGTTTATCTTTTTTACTTAAAATTACACAGGCCGACAAAAATAAAATTTCTCTTTGGTGCATGGCAACCAACAACTTTTTAAGGGTACACAGAAAAAACGCTAGCATATCATGAATGGGTGAGCCATTAAACCAATGGGATCTTGTAATCCGTATTCCTGAATAACAGTTCCTATATATAATACCAATAGGTAGTTAGCACTTGGTTTATAATCGTTTACTGTTTTTAAATTAACAACAAAAGTTATCGCTTCTAAATCTATTGATATTTATATTGATATTTATTTGTTAGAATGTTATTGCATTAAATACTAATTTGATTTATTTAATAACGTTACTATATTGTGTATACTATGTATACATTTAACGCAATAAATTCTTTGACATTTAGGCAAAATATTTCCCTATTTTGGTTTAATAGTAATTAATTGAGCAAATAACAATTTCGATTGCTTCAATTTTAATGCATTCAATGACAGCGCTGTTCTTGGTACTATGTTAGATTTTTTTCTGTGTACATAGAGCTACAAATAGGGTAAATTTTATTTAAATCGGGCAAAAATTGATCATGCTGTATCACTTTGAATTTTCCGATTTTCTTTCGATTAAAGCAAGATTTTTAATGAGAATACGATTATCAATGTATATGGTATTTTTTTTAGTTTAATAAAGACCCATAGCAACATTACCAACTATCCTTGCTTAAATTAGAAGTTTAAAAAAATATATATAAATATAATATAAGAATTTGAATGTGCGCATATTGAAAAAAATGGTTTTTATTCTACATCGCAAAAACAAGAGGTGATTGAGCAAAATGATGTTCATTTTTGGATTCAGCGTACCTAAATTACCCTTAAAAAGTTGTTGGTTGCCATGCACCAAACAGAAATTTTATTTTTGTCTAAAGAATTGTATTTCAAGATCGTAAAATTTAACAAAACACCACCAAATATTATGATTATGATTTTTTCCCCAAGTAGCCCCTGTTTCGCACGCCTATGGTCATTATTTATCAGATTTGGCACAACCAGATGATTTCTTGCCCAAAAAATTCCCCAGAAATAAAGCATAATTATTTTCGACCTGACCGTTTCTGAAATAATTAATAAAAACCTGATTTTTCGAAACAGTAAAATTCTTATTTCGCCCCAGGAGACATTTTCGGACATTTTTTCTTTTATTTTTAGGTGTAGAATCACCCCCGAAATATATAAACCTTATTTCCGGACAATCTATTCCAGCCAAATTTAAATTTTGACCAAAAGTTTGAGGTAAAAATACCCATGGATATACCTACTAATCATGTTATTATAACAAATAGAAAAATGTATAGGTAACAATCCATTAAAAATTACACGAATGTGATTGTTTTAATAGACGCAATAAAAAATTACTTTAACAATTTTCGCACAGTCTATAAAAACGATTCTAGCGATATCAAACTCTATGTTGTTACATCGAGATTCGACGTATTAATTGTTGACAGAATTATTTGTAAAGCTATTGTTATATATAATGAAGTATTGTCTCATAAATAATTTTGCCGTGCGATGTTTATTACAAAGAAAAAGGAAGATGCAAGGAAGTGGGTAAATTAATGTTTATCAGATTTTCCTCATAAAAATTGGTATTTATCTAATGAAGGTTTTTATGCAGTCGCAGACATGCAAGCCTTAAATATGTCCACAATAAGCATCTTTAGGACTTCAGCAAGAAATAACATATTTGTGTTTTACACAAACAAGAAAATGGTTAATCCGTTCATTAAATGTATTTAATAGTATATTAAGTATCAAGTTTGATAAACGCCATTTTATACATGAATTTAATTTAGGCACGAGCGAGCTTGTGAGCGAGTGCTTAAATTAAGGAGTGTATAGAAAAGTTTATAAACATACTATACTTTTTCTAACAAATACTTATCATTATGTTAAAATTGATTTAAATCAAAAATTTTTATAGAGCGCCATCTATGAAACAATAGGGGAATCTGTGTGTCACCGTCAAATGTCAAATTTTTATATTTTATAAACACAGATTATAAAGGTTATAGGTAAAACGAAATGTATTTCTTGAAAATTGACAGTTTTTCTCAGAGAAGTAAAGAAAATGTTTTATGAGCACTTTACAGTGGAGTCCGTGCCCGAATTTAAGTTATAGTTTACTGCCGGCGAAATTAAAAGGTCAGTACAATGTTCATATAAACTTTTCAAATATTGACGTTGAGAAACTATTTAATACTTTTGTATTTTTGTATTGAGATAATAAAATAATTTTCACATTTAGTATTATTTTACAAGAAAGGCACTTTATTTAACGATTCTATGACATTTTACATCTGTCAACTAACTTAAAACTTCAGCCCGTGACTAAAAACCTGTTGCTAACTTCAGCCCGTGACTAAAGCTCCATAAAGCCACAACTTGTCAATATGTATTTAAAAGGTCACTTAGTGTCATGGAAACATGTACAATAAAGGGCGTTTTAAAGGTGGGAGTAGAAAAAATAAATTACTCATACAAATAGCATTTTGTGGGATTTAAGATTGAATTTTGACAATGTTTTACATTCAAATACACCAAGTCTTTCAAGCTAGCAATACATCGATCTATTAACCCAATTTTGCTTTCGGAACTTTTAAAAAATGTTCAAAAAAATCAACGCAACTATTGCAAAAAAACTTTACGACCCAAATTTTTAATTTTGAAAATCAGTCTTGAAAATAAATATTTTTACAGGTATAGTTAATTCCATCAGTGGACGCAGTTAAGGTTTCTTAAATATTTTTCAATATTTTTTTCAAATTTATTAAACCAACTCCTATTTACAAGATCCTTCTCTAACTCGATATGACAACGGTTTGTTTGTATGGATCTTTATACCTCTATTATTCACCGAAAACTGAAAAAAGATTATCGGTATATTATGTACTGTTGAAAATTTAAACTAAAGCCAAATTGCAAAAATAAGTCGTTTTCGGTTAAAAAAAAACAATACCTACACCGTTCTCTTTTGGAAAAATAAAGTATAAAAACGCTACCATTGAAAGAATTGACATCTAAAGAAATAAGACGTTGTAACATTGTAACAAAACAATTGGATACAATTAAAAATTAATTCTGTCACAATACCATCTTTCTTTACTTCCTAGCATTGTCTTATGGATAAATGTACTGTATATGTCTGTCTGCTGAACAATTTAATAATAATGTTCATTCTTACGGATCTCTGAAATACCAATCTTAAAGTGTTTGGAATTGCACAATTTTTTTAATTTTGTAACAAATTAACAAATTTATTTCAGTTGTAAAGATCTCTTATGAATAAGGGGAATTAAATATATTGTAATTTCGCTATGCTGAAGTATACAGGGTGGCCCATTGAAAACAGTCTAGCAAGGTTTCTGTATGTAAAAATAAAAAAATCGGACACGAATACTTTCAGGAGGACACAATTAAACATTAATTTCATGTAACCTCTTCAACCCATTATTTTTTTTTAATGGGAAGGGGTATGTTGTTATACATCTTTTGAAAGGGTAGTCAATTTTCTTTAAAATGGCGCTTCGTTTTTTAAACTTGGGCTGCCGGTTGCTGAGTAATTTAATTTAATTTTATTGATTAGTACTTTCGTATTATCTTATTAACTCTTGAAAATGTTGACAATGAAATAGAGAAAAATGTACATTCGTCTGAAAAACAAATACAAGGTGTCCCTAAACTTAGTGGCATAAATTTAGGAGCAGATTAAGCAAGTTAAAATAAGACGAAAATCTAAATACAGGGTGATAAAGTGTTACTTATCATATCAATTTTTTTAATATAACTTCTACTGTGGTAGACTTGGAAAGCTGATATTTTGCGAACAGTCACTTACTACCAAAACAAATATTCACACATAATTACAATTATTCGAGTGAACTCAGTGTCGTAGAAACAGGGGTTGCTTAAGCTTATTGTCCTATAAAACCTTTGAGGTTAGGTTTTTATACCATTTGATGCAATTTTTCAATTACTCAGTTCGGCTACTATTAAAAAGGTGTACCTCTCAAACTTCGATAAAATAAACCGTTTCCGAGATATTCGAGATTACAATAATTGTTATATCGCATTAAAGGACTAGAAGGTATATGATAACAAATTTTTTAATTGAAAAAACTACATTTTTTTTAATGTGACGGTCAAGTCAAAACGTCTAGAGGCTCATGGAATGCTCTTTTTAGTTTTTTAAATTAATTTTAAAATTTGTTATCATATATACATGTATATATCATGTATATATATATGACATTGATATATTGGAAAATGATTTTACGATAATGTAGGGGTAATATTAGATTAACCTTGGGCAACCATTTTCAATGATATATTGGATAATCATTTTACGCCAATATGGGGCCAACATAGCACACACATCGACTATGATATATTGTATAATCATGTTACGCCAATATAGGGCCAACCTTGAATAAATATTTTTAATGATATATTGGCGTAAAATGATATGTCAATATAGGACCAACCTTGGATAAATATTTTTAATGATATATTGGCTTAAAATGATATGCCAATATTGGACCGATCTTGGATAAATATGTTTAATGATATATTGGCGTAAAATGATATGCCAATATAGGACCAACCTTGGATAAATATTTTTAATGATATATTGGCTTAAAATGATATGCCAATATTGGACCGATCTTGGATAAATATGTTTAATGATATATTGGCGTAAAATGATATGCCAATATTGGACCGACCTTGGATAAATATGTTTAATGATATATTGGCGTAAAATGATATGCCAATATAGGACCAACCTTGGATAAATATTTTTAATGATATATTGGCTTAAAATGATATGCAAATATTGGACCGATCTTGGATAAATATGTTTAATGATATATTGGCGTAAAATGATATGCCAATATAGGACCAAGATTGGATAAACATTGGCAAGATATATTAAATAACCATTTTATGCCAATATAGGGCCAACATCGGCTAAATAAATCCAATATTGGTCCCAGATAAAATATTGGGCTTATATGCGCCCCATATAGGACCAATATTTTGTGCTACTGGGGATACCTTTTAATCCATTTAAATAATGCGACATAACAATTATTGTAAATTCGAATATCTCGGAAACGGTTTATTATATCGAAATTTGAGAGGTACACCATTTTAAGGGTAGCCGCTGTGTAATCTAAAAATTGCATCAAATGTTATAAAAACCTAACCTCAAAGTTTGTATGGGACAATAAGCTTAAAGCAACCCCCGTTTCTACGACACTGGGTTCACTCAAACAATTACAATTATGTGTGAATATGTGTTTTGGTGGTAAGTGACTGTTTGCAAAATATCACCTTTCCAAGACTACCATAGTAGAGGTTATATTAAAAAAACTGATAAGATAAGTAACAGTTTATCACCATGTATCTTTTAAACATACGTAATTAGGAAAAATATTTATTTAGATTTTTGTCTTATTTTGACTTGCTTAATCTGCTCCTAAATTTATGCTACTAAGTTTAGGGATACCTTGTATATTAAAAAGGAAGCTGGGAGTATTTATAATCATTTCGGACATTATTTTACAAATATATAAACTGCGGTCATTATCATCTTATTGCAATTTTTGAAGAAGTTGAATTTTATATAGGTGTCATTTATTATGTTTTAGAATTTTCTGTACGGTATCCCGCGAAATTCGTTACATCAAAAAGTTTTCTGGTACTTAATAATAACATAAAAATAAAAAAATTATCCACATCAACTACTTCAATAAAGATAAAGTCGATTTATTGACTGATATTTTTTAGTTTAAAAACAATTTTTTTAACGAAATGTTTTGCTTAACGAAATTTGGAAATAAGCGGTCCAGTAAAATGTTCGGAATTCAATTGCTCAGCGACACGTAGCTCAAATTTAAAAAACGAATTTTAAAGAAAATGATATGCCCTTTCAAAAGTTGTATCACAGCATACTCTCTAAAAATTAGTCAAAAATGACTAATTTAACAGTTATTAGTGGCTGCTTTTTCACTTGTACCATGGTATCCCAAAATTTAACAATTAGTTCTTATATAAAATTGTCCCCTGAATCCGAAAATTATGAAAGTGAAGCAGTTTTTGAGATATAGTCAATTCCATAATAAATGGAAGTATCAATGCAATACTGAATAACTTAACATACCAGGTAACATTTGTTATGTTTATTTTCCTTTTTAACTGTTAATTCCATTGTTACTTATCACACTAAATTTCTTTCAGGTCTAACATTTATTGTTAAAATTTAAACCTTAGATAACCACGTGATATCATTACTATCCTAGCTAGCTTCAAACAAATTTTAGTTACTTAAGTACTTCAGTACTAAAGTAAAATATTGTTAAAACACAGTACTACTTATAACAAGTTTTCTGGACTATAAAACTTTGTTACCCACATGTTAGCAAAACAAAATAAAATAATAGCACAGGACTCATTGCAAAGGTAAAATTAAATTGTCATAAACGAAAGAACTGCTCAAACAATGCACACGGTTATAATTAAATAAGACGTGTATTATCCGCTGTCCATGACGGTTATAGAAGACTTAGACGGCGACAACGAGAAGAAGAAAACTTCGAAGTACCGGTAAGGTACACGAAATCACGATGTCGTATCCAAGAAGAGTCCTCGGATGATGATGATGATGATCATCATCGTCACCGAGTGGACTTAACTGTTTAGGCGACTCAGTAAGCATGTAAAAAGCGGCGTGCAAAGCCAATGGTAGTGGAGGAATCTTCTTCTCAACCAATGACCATCCTTGCATAACCGCACCGGAGGCCCCTATAAGACCAGACACCTGCGAGCTGGACTCATTTCGGTGTGTGTTGAGAGAGCGTAGTACAGTACCTTCCTGCTCCTATGTTCTTGTTCTTCTTCAGCATTAGAAACACTCGAATTGCGGTACCTTGGCAGTGAACCTCGAACGTCGAGTTACGAAACGGTGACTTTAGTGTTGTGTGGTGGCACCTGTGAGAGTTCAACGCCTGCTGCTGCTGCTGCTATTGCCATTGCCATTGCTGCTTTCTGTTTAAGGACATTTCTATTGCATTATATTATTCAAGGTAGGTGTCAAGTGCAAGCTACTTTTATATACGTGTATACCATGTGCGTAAGGTCGAGGATTATTGCGAATGTTTCAGTTAAGAAAGTATTAAGTCGTAATCGGTTTGGAAGATTACAAGATTTGTAGCGCAAAAAGATAGGGACAATAAAGGTTTAAAATTAAGTTTGTCTTTAAAATAAATTTATATTTATTTGTAAACCAAATGATAATTTAAAATAGTAAAAAATAATAAAATCCAAAATTTTCACAAAAAATTTAAAACAGTAGGCACACCTAATTTTACAGGAAATAGAAAATCCTAAAAACGAGCCAACCTAGCTCTAAAAATTGTAAAAAATTATCTTGTTTTCCAGAAATTGTGAACCATAAAATGGGAATTTTTTTAAAATACTTACAAAAATAAACAATAAAGAATTAAAAATAGTAAAAACTAAATTTATATAATATATAATTCAAGATATAAAAAAAAATTTAATAATTTATATATAAAACATAAAAATATATATTTACATTAAATTTAATTAAAAATTTTAAATTCAAGACACTAAAAATATAAAAATAAAAATAACTTTGTTATGATAGGTATGTTTGTGGTCAGAATATAAATAAAGTTTAATTACATTAAAAATATTTAAAGGATTCAAAATTTATATAAAAAATCAGTTTTCCTATTGGACCACAGAAAAAAAATAGAATATTGAAAATATTTATAAATTGTACCTCAATACTACAATTTTCATATAGAAAAGGTAAAATTAAATTATTGGTCAAATGTTCTTGATAGTTTTAGTTAAAAACAAATTAAAATATATTTTATAATGCCATGAAAAATAATTAAGTTTCAATAGTAACTAAGCAATTTTTGAAAACTGAAAAATAAATTATTTTTGAAACAATAAAACTTTTTCTATTGGCAAAGTAACCTATGGTAAGTTATATAGGTGCTAATTATTAGAGACCGGACTTTTAGGCAATTACATTTTTTAAAATTTCCTCTTATAAATAGGCATTTAATTTTTTATGGTTTTTTTTACTTTATTGGCAAAAAATTATTTGTTTGACATTTTATTTTATTAAGTTGTCGTCTGATCATGGTATTGTGAACGGAGCAATGATCGGCGCTGCGGTGTTTCTGCGAGAAAAATAAATGTACTAATATGTTTCCTATTTTAGGCAAGCATTTAGGCATTATAGTCAATTAAAAAAACGCAAAAAAATGCAAAAATGATGTTGGGTTAAACTAAAAATGTCCAAAACACATTTTGTAATAAAAAAAATTAACTGCTTATCAAAATTGACGACAGGCAAATTCTATAGAATGCGATACTAATTATATTTAATATTGAATACGGCAAAATATGCCTTACCATCGATCATATTAATAATAAGGTGGACTTGATACGCTTATATTTAAAAGTCATCTTAATTTATTATACAAAAATTGCACAAGCATCATTGGAACGACCTCTTTTGTTGAAAAATAATGACTGTCAAACAAAAAATTATACCCATTAAATTTACTCATGGTACAACAATCGATAATTATAATTAATTGCTGAAAATGTTTTAAGCAATGAACATCAAACTAAGAAAAATAATGACAAATAAATGGCTATTCAGTGTTCTTTTATATTTAATAACAAACTTATTTTAGACATAATAGCTACTCTATTTCCTCTAGAAAAAAGCTTTTAAAAGATAAAAAAACCTGTTAAAAAATTATAAGCATGTATGATGATAATAAGGTAATTAAAAGCAAAATAAAATTTAAATTTGCTACATAAACGTGCAGTTTAATGAAATAATTTATGTAGTTTTTTCAAGGGCAACTGTAATAAGTTTCAGCTACATTGAACTTGAAGAAATTAAAGTTTACTGACTTTAGTGTTAGGTGTTGGTCGATAGTAAGAAGTAAAACAAATAAATTGTTAAAAAGTTTATTTTATACTTAATTAAAATGTATAATTTTGTATAGCAAAAAAGTTTGCCGCGGGCGATGGCTACAAACAATAATCTACGAAAGAGTCTATCAGATAATGATTAAGTTCTCAAATAAATGATGTGTTATTAATGTATAAATAAAAAGTGATGTTTAATGCTAAGCAAACGCGGTAGCAAATTGTTTTTTGAATACGTATTATGTAAGAAAGAAGAATAATTTTTAATTATCCCATTGAATTTTAGTAAAGTTAGTCAAGTGTTAAATTTAGGCTGCAAAAAGTATTTAATTAAAAAAGTATTATTTTTTTTTAAATGTATCTATAACAAAAAATAGGATTTGATTATTTTATAAATATTATTATTATAAAAATGTTTTTCTACTCCCACCTTTAAAACGCCCTTTATCGTACATGTTTCCATGACACATTGACAAGTTGTGGCTTTACGGCGCTTTAGTCACGGGCTGAAGTTAGTTAACAGTTGTCAAATGTTATACAATCTTTAAAATAAAGTGCCTTTCTTGTAAAATAATACTAAATGTGAAAATTATTTTATTATCTCAATACAAAAATACAAAAATTTTAAATAGTTTCTCAACGCCAATATTTGACTGACCTTTTAATTTCGCCGGCAGTAAACTATAACTTTAATTCTGGCACGGACTCTACTGTAAAGTCCTCATAAAACATTTCCTTTATTTTACCATTGAGTAAAGTCTTTACTCAATGATTTTACTGTGAAAAACTGTCAAAGATATATTTCGATTTATAACCTTTATAATTGTGTTTATAAAATGTAAAAATGTGACATTTGACAGTTTCCCCTGTTTTTTCATAGATGGCGCTCTATACAAATTTTTGATTTAAATCATTTTAAGATAATAATAAGTATTTGTCGTAGAAAAAGTATAGTATGCACCTCGTTTATAAACTTTTATATACACTCATTAACTTAAGCACTCGCTCGTGCCTAAATTAAATTCGTGTATAAAATGGCGTTTATCAAACTTGATACATAATATACTATTAGGTACATTTAATAACTTTTGAAAAAAAAATTAACGATTTTTATGAGCAAAATACAAATTTTTGAAATTACAGAAAATAGTATTTTATTAGAGATGGAATTTTAGTGATATTACCTATATGTCTACGCTAATCATAACTTTAGGTGCAATGGAATAAAATCCGTTTTGAAGAAAATTATTTCATTTGAGCATGATTTTATTTTACCTATTATACCTAAGTTTTCATTTTCAAGAGAAATGGACCTCATTTTTACATTTTACTACCTAAACTAGTTAAATTTTACCTATTTCACTAAATTCTTATTTTTAACAGAAATGAACCAAATTTTAAAATTTTACAATCTACCTCACCAAACTAAATTATTATTATCAAATATAAATAGGTAGTTTTTTTAAAAATTAAGATTAAAATGCATTTTTGTCACTTTTTTTACTGAAATAGTAATAACACAAATTTATAAAGAGTTTTGAAAATTTTAGGTGTAAAAATAATATTTTTCTCGGCAGTTAAAAAAAGGTAAACTTTAGTTGCGATTAATTTTGAAAGGCCTTTTTCGTAGATCACATAATTTTTAACAAAAATACTTACTATTTATTTTAAAATCCTAACTATTCTGCGGGTTATAAAAAATTTAAAAAAATTTAAATTTTAAATTTTTTTTTTAATAACTAGGTTTGCAAAAAAACATAAGATACCATTTTGAAGAGCATTCCCTATCGAATATGTATTGGGGCTTAGCTTTATATTAATTTTTAAAGATAAGGACTACTATAATAATAATAATAATAAAGAGCATAAGAAGTAAAAAAAAGTAGTAGATTTATAAGCACCCCAATAATGTAATGTTTTGTTCTTCTACACTAGGCTTAAAATATTGTATTATATTCATTGGTCTCAAAAAGTTTCAATAACAATTGAATCGGTGTATGCAGAAACAACACATGTGCGAAATACCAACTTTTGGGAAAATTAATTAATTAATTAACATGTCCAGACGTATGTCGTTTCTGCGTAGCATCTGTATGATATGTTGGGGTTTATTATAAACTGAACATTGGGACATGAAATGTTTTTGCATAGTACGAGGTATTTACCTATTTAGATGTAATTTTTGACATAAACTCATTTTGGTAAAAAATGGACATGTGTGGTTTCTGCATACACCGATTCAATTGTAATTTTAAGGTGTGCTATTGTATATCAAAACCAGTGTCAGCGGTTAATTTAAAAAATAATTATTTCCTGGATCTCTAAAAAATACATATCAACAAAAAAATGCCCAAACATTGTTAAAGGCCATTTTTAAAAACGCTCAAATAATATGACAGAAATTAAAACCAATGTGCGCGGTGCGTGGGTACCATCTATGGACCTATGGTACCATCGAAACGGGTTATACGATAACCGAGCATCACATACGCTAAATTCCACGGTATCGTGGCCCAAAACCCGTTACACAATGCATTTAGTTAACCCAAAAAATCCGATCGGAATGACTCTGACTCAGTATGTAAGATTTATTTATGAGCTAACTGTTTTTGCGGAACGGCTTGTGTGTATTTTTGCCCAGATACAGATTTACCACACGGAGAAGGCGATATAAGTCAATGGGACAAGCAACTTTTTAACAGGTTTTTTGAGCTTCAAGATTTAATTTAATCACCTGTTGGGTAACGTTATGCAGCCGTTGTTTTTTGGGTTATCTTTTAATGTGATCTGCTTATGTTCTCGACAGTTAGTTGAATTAGCTGTGTTAACATTTATTTGTTTAACTGATTTAATTTTATTACTTCATACCTATAATATATCATCAAAATTCCGCTTTTTTGATAAATTAACATTCGTGTTTAATAATTTAAAAATAACGTTTTAAAATTCTTTAAAAAATATAACAAAAAGTTGAAAAAGTTATATTTAACAATTTTAAAACTTTTAATAAAGTAAAATGAACAAGCTTAAAAATGCCACAAAAATAATTATTGTTATATTTAGAGATGTAACGGGAAAAAAATAAATTTTTCACATATTATGTTTTTTTAAACATTTTTTTATTAATTCAATCAGGAATAGTTTTGACCTTTCGGCCACTTTTTTGCAAATACAACGTTTTTTATTTAGCAGTAAATATAATTAAAATTTAAGCAAAACGGAAAGTACATTTTCGTGGAAAATTTAGTTTTTCACAAAAAAGGTCATAAAAGTCGAATCTCTAAAAATTAATATTTTAAGAGATACTTATCCAAAATTAAAGTCATCAAAATTTAAAACTTTAGCAAAATGTCGAACATGTTTTCATGACACTAAGTAACCTTTTAAATACACATTGACAAGTTATGGCGTTTTAGTCATGGGCTAAAGTTAGCAACAGGTTTTTAATCACGGGATAAAGTTAGTTGACAGTTGTCAAATCAATCAAATCAATCAAATGCCATACACTCTTATGAAATAATACCTAAAGTATTAAATAGTTTTTTAACCACAATATTTAAAAAGTTCATATTATGAAAATTGTACTGACCTTTTAGTTTCGCCGGCAATACTAAATTTAACCTAATTTCACCGTGGAGTGCCAATAAAACATTTTCTTTACTTTCACTGCTTCTATAAACGGTCCATTTTCAAGGAATACATTTCTATTTACACATAAAAATTTGACATTTGACAATACAGATTCCCAAGTTATTTACCCTTTAAATACGGTTTGAACTTTCTAACAGATGTCAGATTTGTTTAAATGTACGAAGGGATCATTATGATAATTAAAAGGTTATAATAAATTTTCTTACCACTGAAAATTACTCAATTGGAGTACAAAAACCCAGTATTACACTCGAGATAATGCGCATTATTTAAAAAAAAATAAAAAATAAAAAAAATTAGAAATATTTTTTTATAAAAATAACAAAAATAATTCTTAAATTACAAATTTGTATTAAAATGAACATGTTGTATTTTCTTCTCCACGTGAAATAAACTAAGAAATCGTCATTCCTCTAGCACCATTACTCTGGGATATTAAGACATTGTTACAAATTATCGTCTTACAAATTAGGAAAATTGTAAAAGGTGGCTACACATACCCAAAAGCAGTCTTTACAAAAAAAATTGAGAATGCCAAGAAAAAAATGTAATTAAAAATTTTTTGCATTTGATTTAAATATATTTATACTATAGTATTTTATGTCCTGGAAAGACTATTCTTCTTCAAAAAATAGACTAATAAAGCAAAAAAGATATCTTAGTGATACTAATTTTGGGTAAAAATCTCATATGAAAAGGAGGTTTCGTGCGTTAATTACCAATACATAATAACAATATTACCACGTCCCGAAATAATTCAGCAAGGCTCCAAACTGTATAATAAATTTAAAAACTTAATTGACGAATTTGAATAAAATTAAAGTTCCTATAATAGAACATACAACACAGTAACATAAAAATAAAATAGTTAATTGAAAAACAAAAATATAAACCTGCTTTATTTCATTACCCACACTCTTAGAAAAGACCTGGTATTTGTAACTAACTTATTATCGTTGGGGTAAAACTGTTGCAGAAAATAAAATTTTTTGTTTTTTGTAATCAGTACCTTTATATTTGTAACTGCTTGCATCATTACCTGAAAAGATTTAGTTTTGTTGTTGAGTATTATTTACTGCAAAAAGGCGATTAAGTTATTTTAACTGAAATTTTGTGTTGGCTAGAAGTATTGACAACATTATCTCAAAAAAATCATTTCGGCAGTAAAATGTTTTTGTTGGACCAAATATTTAAGTAACATTCTCAACTGACTGAAATTAGTCCGTGGAACTAACGGTTCGGTTGTATAAACTATGCGTCACTTTTCACACAGCTAAGACACCAGCGGTGTAAAACAAAGTGTCAGTTGGGGATGTTGTCTCTGTAGGTTAATGCAAATGCAAACTTTGTGCATTTCGCGCGCGATTTGTCCAGCCTGGCGCGTGCTTTACTTTTAACCTGTAAACAAACGGTGTTGCACGGCGTCCAGACTTCGGTGGTGTTTGTTCTTTTGTATTTGTGTATCAGCTCGTGTGTAGTGTATATTTTAGGTAAGAAACTAGTTTATTACAATTAGTCATTTGCCCCTGTAAATTCAGTGGCGACATACTTTTTAACTATTCATATATATAAGAATATATTCTTATGTGTTGGTTACTTATAGATATCTCGAACAAATAATATGGATGAGCGGACTGAAGTAGCAGATTTATTAGGAACATGGGGTTTACCTGAATTGGTTCCAGTTTTTAAAGGTTAGGTATTATTATTGCACTCCTTTAATTATACACTATTGTAGTTTTGGGGTCCGAAAAAAAATCCAAAAATGTGAAAATGCCATTCCGACTGAAAATGGCCTCCTTAATCCAATGGTGCCCACCAAAAGTCTCCATCACGTCGGAATTTCGAGAATTTTTTTGATTTGTTTTGTTAAAGCTCAAGTCGCATTTTTGGTATAGGGCCTATACTATAGGCACTCACACTCAAAATTTATCGAATGCTTACCCCTGTTATCATGCAAGTATGTTACGTTGTACCTAAGAATCATTGTTAAGTTGTTAAACAAAGGCTTGCACTTCACGTAAACATCACGGTTTACTGAAGAAGTATAGTCAAATTTCATCTTAATGTACCTATCTGTGTATATTTACCAAAGAATCGTTTTTGTTTTATTGTTAAAATATTTATAAATGTTTTCTTAGAGTAATTATTAATTTTTGTTATAATGTTTAAACCAAAATTTGGTGTTACAGTTATATTGTTATTTTTTAATTTATAATAAATATTTATAAAACGAACGGGCATGAATTTCCTTTCTCTATTTTTTATAATATTTACACAAAAAGTGTTATATTTACTAAGCAGGTATGTACTGTGGAATAATGCCAATTTGTTGTTGCTACTAATGTAAGCATTTAATATTAAATATAACTTAGTTACAGTACAAAACAAATTTATATTATATCAACTATTAAATTCTTTAAATGTACCTTTTTTCATGTAATTTCAATTAAAAAATAAATCCCTGCATGATACAATGTTTGTTGCGATAAATAGCAAGTGCAGTTGTTACAACTTAGACGCTGCTAAAATGGCAGACTAATGTGATTGCATTAAATATCAATTAATTGTATGAAAAAAAAAACTAATTTCGATGCACTTAAACTTGTTGGTTGTAGCTACCAATATTGGCTGTTCCGACAACAAACTGTAAAAACAAATTTGTATTAGTTCCCACAACATATTTTTTTGTTGTGCCTATTTTCACTAATAAAATTGGTTCTGGGAACTAAATTTTCATTGCAAATACCAGGTCTTTTCTAAGAGTGCATTTTCAATGGTTTACTAAATAAAGAAGGTTTATATTTTTGTTTTCAAGTAACTATTTAATTTTTATGCTATATTGTATTTCTTTACTTTTTTGAATAAAATAATAATTTCTCTGCTTGCCTCGTCATTCCTTTGGATATAGTTTTAACAAAAACATCGCAAATCTGCTCAAAAAACAATTAAACTGTTTGATCTTTCACTTTGCAGGGTTTATTTTAAACAAAAGGTCGTATTTGCAACTTAAAAAATAAAATTAGAACAAAAAAAACTATTTTCAAATTACTTTATTAAAAATGATAGTTTCTGTATAATCACCCATATACAAAATTTATATATTTTGTATGTATAACAACTCAGTTCTTTTTAATAACTTAATTACAAACTAATTTTAAAATACCTGAAATTAAACTAATTTCATCACATCCACAATAGCCATTATCTTCATTAAAACATACACAGGAACAATGGCTGAGCTGCACTTAAATTGCGCCTAATTAAATGCAAGCGCTAGGAGGAGCATCGCAGCTTGCCACGTTTAAATCTGCTCAACAGATTCGAAGACACGATAGATATAAACCGGGCAATTTTAAGCGGATCTTAAAGTTGCGAACACAACGTTTACTGCGGACAATGCATTTGCACGTTTTGCATACGTACATAAAGTTAACACGGACACACAGGTACTATACGTTTTTAGACAGCTGGGAAATAAACTTGTTGGGAATGCTAAAGCTCGCTCCGTGCGAATTGTTTCATTTAAATTGTTGAAAAGGTATCCGCTCCGCTGGAAACTGCATAAAGACGTAACATGACAGTTGTAAATATCAGCAGAAGTTATCCTGAAAGGCTTTTGTATCTATTTCAATGCTGAGCCTTGAAAGTCTCAAATGGAAATTTAATTAATATGGAAATAAAGATAACCATTTAGAAGATGAGGATCAAGACAAGAATTTGAAGGATGAGAATCAACTCAAAGATATTAACAAAACCAAATACAACGTAGAAGTTAATAATTTTGTTATTGTGATGTACGAAAACAAATATTTTTTTAGGCAAGTAACAAAAAAACAAAAGTAACGATGGAAAAAACTATCGCTTCCAGCGCGCGAAAATTTAAAATGAGTACTTAAGTATTTTATTTTGACAAAATTTAGTGAATTTTGAATTCTTTAATATCTGTAGCAAATCAACTAATGTTATATCACCAAATTTGTTGAATTTTTATGCAAAGTTTCAGAATTATAATAACTTGCTTTGTGTTGGTAAATTGCGCGTGAAGGTTTTGCTTCTCTTACAATGTTAATTCCTAATTTATTCTTAATTTTTACGACCATCTTGGAAACTCTTATACCTCTTGAAAACTCTTGTTTTACTTATAGTAGACTCACTATAGGCCTTTGTTAACAGTTCACAGAATTTATTTCATTTTATAAGCAAAATTGGATACAAATTCTTTGATCCATTTCTTTTAACAAACGAAAAATCGCCGAGCTCATAAAACACGTCACCTTAGCGGCTGCCACAGACAAAGTAAACAGTGAAAACAGCTAAAGTTTTTATCATACTTCGGGGGCATGTATACCAACATATTAAAGAAAATTTTGACAACCGGGCCCTTTGAACCCCCGAAATTTAACAATTCCCGTTATTTTCTAAACACACCTCGTATGTTAACACTCTGTGTTAAGTGTTTTTAATAGCTTACTGTTCTGTCTTTTAAATAAATCTAATAAAAGCAAGTCCTAGTAGGCGCCACAAATATTTTTTGTTTCAAGCGTTTTAATAGAAAGTTGGTTTTAAATTACTAATTTTCAAAAATAAATCTCGGAAAAAACTTTATTTTTTCAAAAAATATAGAAAAACGCTAAAAGCCCTGAAGTAATATTATTGTATAAAATACTGTAATTTACTCTTTGGAACTATATTTCTTAATTTTGCCATCACAAAAAATACTTTTGTTGTTAAAGTATTTAATTGTGGATTTGTTTTTCTATTGGTAGTAATACTATAAATTATTTGGTTAAGTAATTCTTAGTTAATGTTAATTTTTTTGGTCTTATGGATGAAATTTTAATAAAAATTACTTTATAAAAAAAATTTATTAAAATTTCATCAATAAGACCAAAAAAATTAACATTAACTAAGAATTACTTAACCAAATAATTTATGCGCGTTAAATTGGCTCTCTAGTCCACAGTTTTGAATTTTTTTGTGTTTTATTTTTATAAAGTATTCTTAAATAAGAAGAACGTTTTTATTTACCTATTTGTTTTGTTAGATTTTTTTTTTAAACTCTGTGTTTGTTAATTTTTAAGAATATTTTATCCGTTTTCTTTAAAAACCAAATTTTAACTGTAATTGAGTAGTACTCAATGAGTACATATCATCGGTACGTTGTAAGCAGTATATATGGGTAGGTTTTAAGCAGTATAAAGCGTACCCATGATAGGTACTACTCTATACCTATAGAGAATACAAAAACCATCTTATTAATTCAGTATCTTAAAGGCATAGAAATTAAATAGACACAGAAGCGAAATCCAAGTAGGTATATAATTTGTATTGTATGGTAATTTAATGTGCCGTTTACTAAAACTGCTTGCAAACAACAATAAAAAACACCCTGCATTCAAAATGTTTTTTCTAAAATCATCAACGTTTAAATCTAGCATACATTTAAAGCAACGCGGCCCTGGCTAAAATCGTGAGAAATGTTTTAATTAAAGTTCCAGGTATAATATTACTAAAGGAAATAATTATAATAATAAATTTAAAAGTTGATGTAACGCCTCTGATATGAAAGATCTTTTTTCGGTTAAATAATTCATGCTTGTTCAAGTGAATTATTAATATTTTTTCCGTATAAGTTGTCATAACAAGTTTATACACTAAATCCATCAAGTCTTCGAGATAAAAAACGTAATACAGCGCAATATATCTTTATAAGTTAATTTAAACTTCGGACAACAGTTTCGGACAAAACATAATTAAGATAAAATGGTTGTATCAACAACAACACTTTTTATGAGTCATTTAAGCAAATTTATTGGTGTTAAAATGGGTTACAAAGTGTGGGTTGTATTGGTCACTTATTTATTATTATGAGAACAAGGTTAAATAACCGTTATGCTTTGTTTAATATTGATTTTGAGATGAACTGTGGTTCAAGACCTATTATATTATCAACAGAATTTAAAATTTAAAATGCAAGATTGTTATTTTGATCAATAAGAAAAAGAATCATAATTTACATAAACGCCGGTGGTCAAAAGTATAGAAGAAAATGCATAGGTATAATTTGATGTCGAAATAATAATACTAATAATAATTTTAACATAATTATATCATATAATATAATTTAAATCTTATATTATAAGATTTACTCTCTAAAAATGAATTAGTCAAAAATGACTAATTTAATAGTTATTAGAGGCTGGTTAAAGTTAAAAAAGTAGACAATTTTACATAAGAATTGGCTGTTAAATTTTGGGATACCATGTTATTCCATGGTTAATCATGGTACAAGTGAAACAGCAGCCACTAATAACTATTAAATTAGTCATTTTTGACTAATTCATTTTTAGAGAGTAGTATAGGTATTGTTTAAATATTAACTTTACCGAGTGGTCTCGGTCTTTCTTCAGACTATTATTATCACGTATTTTTTTAAACAAAAACACTTTAGACAGGGAAATTTTATAACAAACAATTTGCTTTTATATTTTTTATTATGTAATATACAGGGTAAGTCATTTAACTTGAAACTTTGAAATATCTCAGTTATTATGCATTTTACGAAAAAATGTTTAAAATAAAAATGAAATGATTCGAGGGGGGAAATCAATCAGTACTAAAATTGGTCCTCATACTCTCCTCCGTAATAATAATAATAATAATAATAATAATACTCTTTATTTTAAAAATAATTCCACAAATACAGATTATTAATAAACAAAAAAACTATAAATTATAGGGGGAACAGTGGGTAACTTTAAAATTTCCAATGGAACACCCTATTTTTTATTGCAGATGCATAGTCTATATCGATACAAACCAAAATGGTGTTAAATATGGTTCGTTGGTCCGGTGTAAATTCAAATACTAAAATAGTGTAAATTTAACTTTCACACAGTATTAAAATAAATTTTACCTGGTGTAAATTGAACTCCTTTTCAGTGTTAAATATTATGTGTTTTTGGTCAAATGAAATCATACTAGTATGATACTACACAGAAAAAAAAGGAAAAAAAAAGGAAACAAGTTCCTTGACGCATTACTAGTATATTACCAGTGGTATTATTCCAGAAAATTGAACGTTCAACTCGCTAGAGATAATGTTTTTAGTGCGTTCCACCAACTTAAAATACTTTAAGTATTGACAGCTGTTTCCACCTATTTAAGGTATTTTTAGTATCGAGCAACTTGTAGTGTCACACCAAAGCAAAGGACTACCTGAGCTTATATACTTTTCATGTAAGTCAACAGAGGCGAGATTTAAGAACATCACGTGATGCACACCGCCTTTTTTGCGATCGGTACTCACTTTGCAACCAGGAATTCACGGCAAATTGTTTTAATCGTTTTAACAAAGTGCTTTAGGTTGAAGTAACTCTTATTTTACAAACAACATACTTATGGGTCAACTAAATTAATATAGTTAAATGAACTATTCCTTTTTTTCTTTGTAGGTGCACTTCTCAAATATTTTTAGATAAACACCGTTTTGGTGTTTGCTGTATATAACATTTTCAACCATAATTCGTGGTGTTTATATTAACACCACTTGGTTTTGGATTTTGACACCAGTTTAAGATTACTCTTTAAACCACAGATATTTTAAACAGTGTAATGGGAGTAAAAAGTTATAAAAGTTAATGAGACAACAGGAAGTGTACCTTAGGAATATATTTACCGTATGCAGGTATAATCGTCTAAATTAATATGGCATCCGCATTTAAACTTTTTTACGAATACTAGTAACATAAATATTAATATTAAAGCTTATGTTGTTCAAAGGAACATTTTAATGGAAATTCTTACACCTCTGTAAAATATTTTAAATTTCCAATTAAGGCGCTTCCGCAATATACCTAAATTTCCTCTAATATGCAATTATTAACAGTGTTAATTTAACACGGAACGTTTTCAGCATATCAAATGACCACTACATATTCATCAGGTTCAGGAAATATTTTATGCATTTTTTTGAATAGTTGCAGTTATAACCACACTTTTATTTATTTATTTGATGGAATTTAAAGCAACTTTCCTTATTTGGACTAATGCTTCATTACATAATGTTGGATATTTTTGAGTTCTTTTATTATCATTCGCTTCCTATGAACATTTAATTTATTAATTATTTCTCAAAGCAGCAGGAAATTTAAAGGATTTATGCAAAAATATACAATATTTACATACATATATGTATATTTTATACGACTAAAGTTGTAGTTCGTGGAAATGAGAAATAAATACTAACAAGAACTGCTTTGTGGAAAAAATATGACCGCACTACCGTTCAACCATGAAGAGGACGCATAGAAATATTTTCTAGTTATTTTTTCTATTTGTCTACTAGTCTAGTGGAAGTGTACATTCAAAAGTTTGCTTTATATTAATATTAAACTCTTTTAAATCTTCTTTGTTGGTAGCTATCGCATCGTTAGTTCGTATCATTATTTTCAAGCTTCAATCTTTGCTTTGATGACATTGTTATACTTTTTAATTTACCAAGTAATTGTTTACTTCATTAATTTTTTTTTGCTAACACTTAGTTTTATATAAATTAGTTTCGGCAGTATTTATTTATGGCCGACCACAACGCTTCTGATTGGATGTTTTGTATTAGTCCACTGTGACAGTGCAGTTTATTAATGCAAATTTTTATCCGTTTTAAATCATCGTATTAATCCAATCAAAATTGATTTAACGCTATTAAATATTAAATGAATCCGTCTATTATTTTCAAAACTAAACCAATCACGATATGACAGACAAAACGGCTGTATAATTCAATTATGAATAGAGAATAATTTAAAAAGCTTATTGATTTTTATTTGAATGTGGTGCATCAATATAAATTCAAATAATGAATAGTTTAATATTGTTACTTATGGGGGATTTCGATAAAATTTAGATAATTAAATTATTTAAACCTAAGATAAATAAATTAGTAGGCTCTAAATCAAATAGATACATAAACGGAGAGAACCATGGACGTCGTTCCTAGATACTTGAAGAAATGTAATTAAATGCCACGGTTGAAATTAATTTACGTTTTTCTAAAATAAATCACAGCAACAAGAAAATATTTAGGGCCGTATGCAGAAACGTTGATTTATTTATATCAACTGATTTAGCATATCAGTTGATATATATATCAACTGATAAACCATAGGTTTTTGCACGACATGGCAACGTAGTAATTTTAGACCTTGTTCAACTTAGTTTTTCTTTTAAATTTTTAAATTGTGCTTGCTCTTCAAATAGAAACAGTAGGTAGAGGGGACTTTTTTTATAAGGAAATTTACACATATGGGTAGGTCTTATTAAACATAAAAGAAAAAGAAATTGAGGGTCAAAAACATTGGTATTTCAAACTAAATATACATATTATAATATTATTAACAGTTTTTGTCAGTAATACAAGTTTAAAAGGCATTTTATAAGAAAATAAAAAATACACCCTGTAGGTAAAAACAATTGTTTTTGCTCGAAAGCAAAAACAGGCACAGTGTATAAACATTGAGTAAAGACACTTTACTCAATGGTATAAAACTATTTTTTTATATTTTTGGTTCAAATTGTTTTTATTATTTGTAATATTTATTTGACAAATAATTAAAAATATGCTCTGAAACAATATTTTTATTTTTAAAATAAAATAGACAGCGTAAAAAAATCAAGATTAGAACTGCAACAGTCAAATTTTAAAATTTGCTTTATAAAAATAACAGTTTTTAAAATTAGTGCACCTATAATTTTCAATATAAATTATTTAAAAAACAAAGTGTATAAGGCATGCATAATTTTTTTCATTGGGTTTAATTTAACCTTTTAGAAAAGCAGGGATTCTTTCCCCATTTTCAGCAAGGGAGTAGCCAGGATTTTGTTCAGGGGGGCAGGCAAGGGTAAAATATATGCATGCTACAAAAAGTTTCGAGACTCCCACCCATTTTCTAGCACAATTTTTCTGGACGCAATTTTTGAATATATCTCCCTCCTTTTGATTAAAAAAGTTTAATCTAAAGCCATAATACATAAATATGTATGTAACTAACATGTTATCCTAATTTTTTTATATTCTTGTCACAAATTTTAAATGTTTTTTTCCTTCCTCCATTTATTTTTCAAAACATTTTCCTAAAAAATCACCGCCCATTTTGTTTTATCCCAAAGTACGTAAAAAATAATATCGAGACGAGAAAAATAATTAAAATAAAACAAAAATTCAATTTTTGACGATTTTGGTAATTTTTAAAAATCTTGAGCGACCCCTAAAAAATTTTTAATGGTGCTGATCTTTTGACAGGGCTCTTAAAACATGACAAACCAACATATTTTCACAAGAGTCGAGAAGAAAAAAATATTCTTTTTTTTTGGGCCACCCTAATATATATATAATTCAAAACACTATAAAACTGATTAAAGACAAAGTAAGGGTTTTATTATTTGATGTGCGATTAAAATCAATAACTTTGAAATATCAGCCTTTAAACCGATTAATATCGACTTGTAAACTGGTATAATTGCAATACTATCTTGGATCTCCGCTTAAATCTCAAATAGAAGCGAGATATCTTCGAACTGGCGCAAATGACAGACCAGATAATTTCCTAACACCGATGCATCTCTACGGTAGAGTTGGCTTTGGAGTTGGCTGCAGGGCCGACCATGTTACTGACCTACGGTGAACCTTCAAGGCCGTCTAAGACGGTTAGTTATTAATAGAACTAGTGGCACCATCGTCCATAATGAATATCAGCGGAGAAAAGAGACGCTGTAACCTGTTTTTGTCCTTAGTACCCCCTTACTCTATTTCATCTATAATGGAATTTGTCAGCGAATTTTTTTAGATGGAAGAGGCTGGTTTTATATTAATTATAGACGTGCGTGAACGCGTTTTAGCATATCGAGTCCATTGCCTTCAAGCTTGTTTATATTCACAACCAGTGCCGTATCTAAAAAGGATTAAAATCCATTTTATTATAAACCTTTCTTTGGGTGTAAATTGGGTAAAAAGTCAATTTAAATTTAGTTTCCAAGTACAGAAATAAATGTCATATTTGAAAAAAAAATTGTGAAGAAATAATTTAGGTATACATTTTGGCTTATAACGAAATAGAACTAAAATATACGTATCATTATTTTAGTATTCTTGCATTTCTAGCATTTTACAGGGTTAATTGGTTTCCAAATCTAAATATTCTGTATTTAAACGTTATAAAAAAATCCAAACCGGATATATATCGAGCGCTTTAATAGCAACTCCTGACTGTCCATTTCAACCAATGGGATTGTCTATTTTGCAGTTTCTGTAGTCCGTTGTTTTTTACTTTCTTTAGTTTTAAAACCGGAGAAGTCCAAGGCAAATCAGTCAAAGTTTAGATTATTATATTAATCTAAAAATGAATTAGTCAAAAATGACTAATTTAGTAGTTATTAGTGGCTGCTTTTTCACTTGTACCATGGTTAACCATGGAATACCATGGCATCCCAAAATGTATCAGCCAATTCTTATGTAAAAATTGTCCGCTGAATCCGAAAATGTCAAAGGTTAGAAAAGTAAAACAGTTTTTGAGATATAGTCAATTTTCCATTTAATATGGAATTGACTATATCTCAAAATCTGCTCCACTTTCATAATTTTTGATATTGGTATTTTCGGATTCAGGGGACAATTTTACATAAGAATTGGCTGTTCAATTTTGGGATACCATGGTATTTCATGGTTAACCATGGTACAAGTGAAAAAGCAGCCACTAATAACTATTAAATTAGTTATTTTTGACCAATTCATTTCTAGAGAGTATACTATAGGTATTGGAGAAAAACAAGCAATTTAAATAGATATATAAAAAAGTAATACAGAGTATTTTAAGTTACTTTTAGCCCATAAACTATATCTATGGAAAAAATCACGTGGATTTGTTACAACAAACAAACAAACACAATTTGCAAATACATTTATTTATAAATAGTAATTATATACATTGCGCATCAAAATTAACGCATAATAAGTAAAAAAATTCTAACTCTAAAACGCCTTTACCAATCTTTATGAAATTTTGTATAAAAATACTTCAAGTTATATATCAGTTTACTGGTTTGAGGGTTTTTCGAGAAAATATTTTTAAAGCCCTTTTATTTAATAATAAAAAAACGTTCGAAAAATAACTTTTAGGGAATTTTTTTAACTAAATAAAAAATATTTTTGTTAGTATAAAATTTTGTACAAATCAAAGGAACAGTAACGAAGGTACATCGCTCCAAAACGTTACTGTTGTTTGATTTGTACAAAATTTTCAGGGTATACTGACAAAAATACGGTCTTTCACAGCATATTTTTACTTAAAAATTTTTTTTATTTATAAATAAAAGGGCTTTAAGGATATTTTCCCGAATACGTAAACTGAGATATAAGTTAAAGTATTTTTATCCAACATTTTATAAAGATTGGTAAAGGCGTTTTAGAGTTGGATTTTTTTAACTTGTTATGCGTTAATTTTGACGCGCAGTGTATTATATGCAATGAAGGTATCTGCTCATTATATTGCTACCATTCTAACTCCGTTATTATTGGATCTATAAAGTCGGTTAAATTAACAACACTAGAATTTTTTCTTTTGAATAAAATGGTAAAAACAAAAAAAACAATGGAACGCCGAGTTTCCGAAATATTCACAGAAATAACAATTTTTTAAATGGGACATTTTTATATATTAAAAAAAAATAATGATGATAAATGTATAACTACCCTATCCATAAAAATAAACAATTAATATGCACTTGAACTTCCTGATGGTTGTTGAATTTATGAAAATATTTAATATCCAAATTATTAATTTATTTTAACAAAAACCAGAAAGTTCAAGTTCTTATTAATGGTTTATTTTTAAGTTTAGGGTAGTTATGCCATAATAATTTTTTGTTACAAATTAAATTGTCTTTAAAAATATGTAAAAATATAAAGGGTGTCCCAAAAAATGTTATATTTGTGAATATTTTGTAATTTGACGTTCTTGTTTTATTCTGTTTTCGCCATTTTAGTCAAAAAGGAAAAATGCTAATTTTCTAATTTAACTAACTTTGTAGCTCCAATTATAACCATAAGCAGATAACTTTGGACACGGTGTATATGTACATTGTCCATCAGGATTTATTGAAAGTATAATATATTATGTATTGTGGGGCATTATCACCCATAATATAACAAGTGGTATGATTATCATCGATGATATTTTCGAATTGAAACCGAGCTGCAGTCCGCAGGACGAGTGAAATGTGCTGCTTCGGTTTTAATGAGTAAATATCTTCGATTATTAATCATACCACGAGTTATATTTAGTGAGAAAATACAATAAATTTTAGGATTTAAAAATTGTCAGATTGATATTTAAAATTAAAATGTGCTTTAAAATATAAAAAGACTTTAATAAACCTTATTTATTCAAATTTACCTTAATTTCATTATCGTTTACACCAACCCATCGATCTTTTAGAGTTTATAATTCATTATTTTATTGATATATATCAAACACAGAATTTAAATGACAACAAATGTTAAATCAAAAAAAGTGTCAAAATCCTTAGTACCGTGTAAACAAGACGATAAAAAATATTGCCGCTGAGATAAAATGCGTAACTATGGAATGCTGGCATTTTATTGGTTCTAATATTAATGAATTGTATTGTCAATTCAATAATTAATATTTTTGCATCTGGTAAGTTTTGCAATTTTTTATTTTTCTCAAAACTAATTTTTTGTGGCATGCCTGCTTTTGATAAATCAACAAATTGTTTTTTTATTTCTTGATGAGTTGAATTTCTTATTAGATGATCCTTCTAAGATGGAATCCTAATCAATAAGGCAAATTTAAAGCACAACGTTCATTTAATACTTAGCGTTGTTTCGCTGATTTTTAAAGTGGATTACCTCTCGAATGAACCTATACAATTCATACATTTATTTTTCGAAAACACAAAATTTAATTAAACCCAAACATAAAATGTTTACTCCGATATATAATCCATTTTCATTGGGTTATTGTTTTAATTACGTTCT
Organism: Brassicogethes aeneus; assembly: GCA_921294245.1. Classification (NCBI taxonomy): domain Eukaryota; kingdom Metazoa; phylum Arthropoda; class Insecta; order Coleoptera; family Nitidulidae; genus Brassicogethes; species Brassicogethes aeneus. The sequence continues at coordinate 55,894,556 of OV121134.1, forward strand.
CGCAATATTATATATACAATACAGTAACAACATTTCATTAAAATTAATAATCATTGGTTATTATGTTACCTGCATTCATAACAACATTAACAATTTAAAATAATTATTGTAAAGGAGCAGTTTTGAGTGCTTTATTAAATTTATTTCGGAACAAAGCGAAATACATGCCGTTACTTGAACCAAATAAACAATATTAAAATCTTTCAGTTCACAGTTAATGTATGTATTCACTTAAAACGTCTTAAACTAATCCTAAAATTAAACATGTAATTTATAAAAAATAACAATACATTTTAAAAAATACGCATTTTTGTTGTAATTTTTGAATATTAGGCAATGCAAAATATATTTGGGGGGCGGGAGAGGTGGTGGCGTTTTTTTACATCCCCACGGTAAACTCAAAAGACCTCAGAGAAAAGCTTGGTCGCCCAGGGACTTACCTATACGAGGTGTGTTCAGAAAATAACGGGAATTGTTAAATTTCGCGGGTTCGGAGGGTCCGGTGGTCATAAAATTTTCTTTATTATGTTGGTATACATGCCCCCGAAGAATGATAAAAACTTTAGCTGTTTTCATTATTTACTTTGTCTATGGCAGCCGCTAAGGTTAGACGTGTTTTATGAGCTCGGCGATTTTTCGTTCGTTAAAAGAAATGGATTAAAGAATTTTATCCAATTTTGCTTAAAAAATGAAATAAATTCTGTGAAATGTTAACAAAGGCCTATAGTGAGTCTGCTATAAGTAAAACAAGAGTTTACAAGTGGTTTAAGAGTTTCCAAGATGGCCGTGAAGACGTTGAAGATGACGAACGCCCCGAACGCACAAGCACATTAACAACCGATAAAAACATGGAAAAAGTGGAAGAAATGGTTATAAACCATAAGAGAAGTCGCTGATGATGTTGGTATATTGATTGGCTTCGAATGTTTTTGGTATGAAACACTTGGCAGCAAAATTTGTTCTAAAATTGTTAAATTTTGAACAAAATTCTTTGCCAAAAACAATACTGTAATGATGCCCCAGCCTCCATATTCGCCAGACATGCCTCTGTCTGACTTTTTCCTATTCCCAAAAATAAAAAGAACCTTAAAGGGCCGTCGTTTTGCAAGCATATATGACATTAAAAGCGCATCGCTGAAAGAACTGAAGGCTATCCCAAAGATCGAGATCAATGGGGACTATTTTGAAGGCGACAACATTAATGTAGACGAATAAATAAATATTTGTTTCAAAAAACGAAAATTCCCGATATTTTTTGAACACACCTCGTACAGACAGTAAAGTCCCTAAACAATGCAATTAAAGTGTAAGTACTTAGTTTTAATTGGTCAAATCTCAGTGAGTTTTGAAATTTGAAAATTACTCCTTTTTGGTGAAATGACCCATATATATAATGTAGTTACTGTAGACTACTGTGTAAAGTCTGCAGTGTGGACGATGTGCATTTTATACGAAACTACCTGGACACGCTTAACATAAAATACGGCGACAGATAATTTTTGTCACGTGTGGAAACAAACATTACATATTCAAATGAATTCTTTAGTTTAAGAGAATAGCCATGCCTTAGATATTTGTGAATAGAATATCTTATCCTATCTGCCCATTGAACACTAACAAGCATCGGGACTTAATGCAAGTTTCCTGTTGTGTTTTTAACCATTCCAAGACGAATGTTCACTGTCTTTTACTTTAATTTATATAACCACCTATTCATTGTCCGCGCAAAGAAAAACCATTACCATTCGGACAGACGAGTAGCAGCGGGGAAAAAGTCGCGAAAAAAATAAATTGCATGCGGCTGAATTACACAGACGTTAAATTTATAGACAAGTCGTAATTTAAATAACGTATAAAATGGGATAGTTTAACGTTGGCCAGTAAATGCTTACAGGTTCTTAATGGACAATGGGGTAGTTAAAACATTTGATTTTTATTGTTTAAATTTTGCATTTTTGTCTTTTTACGTGACTGCATGTTGGCCCTTTGTACCACATTCGAGATCCATTTTTCCTAGGTACGTTTTTTAGCCATCCGAGCTCCCTTAAGAAATCTAGAAATACGGAGGGAGAGATACAGCTAATATAGACTAGAACAAAATAAACATTTTTAAATTTTATTTATAAATCGAAAATTTTTTGCAAAAAGTTTTAAACAGACTTCAAAAGGTTGCGATACTTTGTCAAAAAGTAATCTAAACGTTGTTAAATATAATTGCTTATGAATCTTAAGAATATATTTGATGGATGACTGTCAAAACTGTCAAAATTCACTCGCGAGTGTAATCCTGGTGACACAGCTAGTTTATCATATATTATGATCCTTTTATACCTAAGCGATAAAGATATCTTTAGATCTCAAACCAAATCAATATAATATTAAATCCATCCATCAAGTTTCTTAAAACATCGTTTTCCTAAGTAAAAACCGCATTCAAAACAAGTAAACTTAGCGTGGATGTTTCATAGATGCTTGGTAATAACTTTTTAGAGTGGACATAATTTCAGATTTATTGGTTACAGCAGCAGATATTTATTATGGGCATATAAAAGACTTAGCAGCCGTAGGACAAGCAAAGCTTAATTTATTTGCATTACTTTAAATAATTATCTGTTACTTGTCATTTAAAATTTGCAATAAAAATTCAAAATTGATATTGACTAAGCGATATTAGTTTCCACAAAGTCATTATCTTAAATCAAAAGATTAAACAACTTGGTTATTGTATTTTGTCCTTAATTACTTAACCTAGAACTTGTATACATAGTTAAAATAAAAATATTAACTGTATGAGCCAAACACTTAAACTAAATTACATATTTCATTTTATATTCTATAACAACATGTACTGGGATTTTATTGAAGTAAGGAAGCACTAAATTTTATTTTATTTTAAATTTTATTCTTTAATAAGAAATTTTAGGTTTTGTTCTTTTCAAGGAAAACATTCTAAATGATCCAACGGATGCTGTGGTTTAACGAAATAGAAATAAATAATAATTTTTTTTAAGTAAAACGGCAATTTATGAACGCTACTCTTTTTAAAAAGTGTTATTTAATAAAACCTAAAATATGCATTATCATCGCTATGAATACAATTTATATAAGATATAATATATTCAACTATTAGAAGTAAATATTTGTTTTTTGTCAGTTTAAAAGTAATAACATTTGAAATGAATAATTTATGATTTACCAAACACATAAACAGTACCGTTGATTAGGGAGTTATTTAATGACAGAACATTCTTCTTTAACCACTACAAAATTAAGATATTTGCTCTTACAATACCTACATAAAAATATTTTAAGTATACGCTAAAGAAGCATCGGGTTTTCGCAAGGCGCGCGCCATCTGGTGGTATTCGGTAGCATTGTGTGAATTGTCAACAATACATTTAAAGCAAACGAATAATAATAAATAAATAAGTAGTTTTTTCACAAAAAATATTTGGGCAGATGTCTTAAGGCCGATTCTCACATAGCGACGCGATGCTTCAAAATCGCGCCCTATTGTTAAATTGCACAGCAAAATCGCGCAAGTTATTTGTGCTTCGTGTTGCAAGTAAGAACTAAAAAACTTTGTATTTAAGCTCTGTAAAAAACGCAGAAAACTGCATGCAGTTTAAACGACAAAATATACCTTATAATATTATAATATAATATTATGTTGCAATAAATTCGTAGGTATATTTTGTCGTTTAAAATTCACTTTCGGCCTTTTTTTACAGGACTCAAATATACAAATATTCGATTTTAAGGTTATGTTTGTATCTACAACAATTATTTTTTGTTAGATTTCTTAAATATAATACATAATATAATACCGGTTTTTGGTATTTAATTGATGAGTGGAGACTTTTTTAATCATCGCTTTTAATAATGCTAAATGCTGTTTGAATTTAGACGACTTGAAATTTTCATGTAAATCATTTTAAATGTGTATTTATTGTATCTAATATTTACAGGGACTGTATGCAATTTATTTCTTCATTCGTATTTCCAATGTTTATTGGAAAACCGGTAAAAACTTAACCCAGGATTTTCTCTCGAAAACACCCAACAACACAACAAATCGTGGCACGGTTTTTTTCTCAATATTTTTAACATTTTCCGGCTGTATATTGTCAATTTGACATTAGAAATTATGTTTCTAAATTCGTTTTTATTAACATTTTAACTTAACTGAAGATTTATAAACCCGTTCGAATTGCTTATGAAAAGAGTGCGCTGGTCGTAGGTAACCAGATTAATGCCCATCTTCATGATGATAAAACAGCGTAGGCGTACTCTGCGAGCAAATTGCTAACGAAGTCGGCTGGTACATGCGCGACCACGATGAAAAAAACAAACGAGAAGAGAAAAATTAGATTACAATTTGCGTTGGCTACTGAATGCGTAGTACGTTATCTCAAACAAGAAAAAGATTGATAATCATTTTCCAAATTCTGAAGAGTATCATAAATATTGATTTGGGATGCTAAACGGAGCCCGGCTTCAGTTTATAAACTTACAAGATTCTGCACTAATGGGTTCTTGCAGTTTTTAATACACAGTAAAAAATATTTAATTTTAACCAAATATTTACCAGATTTTATGTTAATCCAGGTCCACATAACTGTTAACTAATTAAATAAGTAGTTTGTAATTATAACAAACATTTTGTAGATTTAGTATCAAAATCCTATATCAATAATTCAACCATAATTATTGTAATTTTCAAAAAGGACCTTATTTTTACAAACCTTTTTGTAGACCCAGTGGATTATTATTTAATTAACACAAAAATCATCAAATTATATATATAAAGAAACTTGGTACCATATAATTATCAGTACTACTACAACACTTACTGATGTATTTCGTAACTTTTAAATTAAATTCAGTTTAAAAACCAGTGAATCACTGGCAGTGATGGCATCTTTTTTTGTATACCTTTGAAATTAACAAAATGCTTACAAAATTGCATAAAACCTTTACAAAACTTTTGGTAAAATATGTTTCTTTGTTAAAATATTTTTCTTTGTTAAAATAATTACAAACCCTGGTTTTCTACAAAAAATTATGTTACAATTTTACAAAATAAAATTAACAAACTACAAACTCATGTTAACAAATCTTATTTTTATAACAGTGTGGGTGCTATTTGTGAAAATTTAATCAAGTTTGACAAACGCCATTTTAGTCTGACAAATATTATTATAAAACATAATTTATTAGTTAATTTAAAAAGAGTAACCAAAATAGGTGTTTGTTAAACATATTCTTAACACCTATTTTGGGTGTTAAACCTATTCTTGTCAGTTTGTCAAATTTTTCTGTAAATTTTTCCCTTGAAAATGGACTAACAACAGTTTTTCACAGTGAAAGTGGATGTGGATGTTTTTATGGGTACTCCACCCAAAATTGTTAAAGCTTTGGCGTCAAAACAAAATGTCAGTACAAACGCGCATATAAACTTTTTAAAGATTTTTGTCAAGTATTTTATTAAAAGTACACTTTTATGACATTTAACAACTGTCAACTAACTTGGCTAAAAATCCCGAAAGCCACTGTTGCTAACTTCAGCCCGTGACTAAAACGCCATACAGTCAGAGTTGGTCAGTGTATTTAAAATTGTTACGAAAACATGTACGATAATGGGCGTTTTAAAGATGAAAGTAGGAAAAATAATTACATTACCACTTAGCAAGTAACGTTTAGAAAAGTTTAGAAAAAGTAAGATAAGGTAAAAAGCTGCTAAAAACAATAAAAATCATTATAAATTACTTATAGTATCTACCATAACATTTTAGACAATGGTGGATATGGCGAAATTAAATCTTCTTTATGAGAAATCAATTAAAAAAAATAACATCTATTAACGGCGAAATTTTTTTAGCAATAAAATAAGTAATTACTACCTTAAAAGTTTAATGTATGCTTTTTATGATGTTATAACCACATAAGTATTCCTATCGCAGTCTAAACTTGACTTGACCTGAGCTGACTTTGGTTTTTTATTTCGTCCAATTAAAAATTTATATACCTTTAGACTTACGAGGCAATTTCAAAAGCAATTAGATATTTTTATAAACCCCTTAATAAGACAAGGGCAGCTATTACGTTTTAAATAGGGTATCCTTACAGTCTGTGGGTATACTTTTCTCATACTCGTCGTCGAACGTATACGTATACTGTCATTAAAATAATAATTGAAAAAATATACTTGTAATTCACATGATGAAAGCACAATTTATTGCTTTTTTCGTTTTACAATTTTTTAATACGTTGTTTTTTCTACTCCCACCTTTAAAACGCCCTTTATCGTACATGTTTCCATGACACTAAGTGACCTTTTAAATACACATTGACAAGTTGTGGCTTTATGGCGCTTTAGTCACGGGCTGAAGTTAGCAACAGGTTTTTAGTCACGGGCTGAAGTTAGTTTTAAGTTAGTTGACAGTTGTCAAATGTCATACAATCGTTAAAATAAAGTGCCTTTCTTGTAAAATAATACTAAATGTGAAAATTATTTTATTTTCTCAATACAAAAATACAAAAGTATTAAATAGTTTCTCAACGCCAATATTTGAAAAGTTTATATGAACATTCTACTGACCTTTTAATTTCGCCGGCAATAAACTATAACTTAAATTCGGGCACGGATTCCACTGTAAAGTGCTCATAAAACATTTTCTTTACTTTCACTGTAAAAAACTGTAAACTTCGATTTATAACCTATATACAATATTAAAATTTGACATTTGACGGTGACACACAGATTCCCCTATTGTTTCATAGATGGCGCTTTACACAAATTTTTGAAATAAATCATTTTAAGATAATAATAAGTATTTGTCGTAGAAAAAGTATAGTATGCACCTCGTTTATAAACTTTTCTATACACTCATTAATTTAAATTATTAAATTAAATTCGCGTATAAAATGTCGTTTATCAAACTTGATACATAATATACTATTTTCTATTTTTATAAATTAATTAATCTTTTAAAATACCTATTAAATTTTGTTTTAAATTAAAAATATATAGGTATTTTAAATATTTACCAATTCAACAATTTCATATTTTAATTTATATTTCCTATTATTTCTCCAATTAATTTCTTCAATATAAACATTATTGTTTGTTATTTTTGAGGATACAAAACGTCGGTTTTACTATTAAAATACAATGGTGGTTTGTTCTGCATTTGGTTGTAGGAGTTATACAAGTATAAGTAATAATGACAAGAACGAGACTATCTATATATCTATCTATCAAAATTCGCTTCAGCGGTGCCAATGTAATAAAAATAAAATGTTGTATTTCAATTAACAAATTAAAACTTAATAATTCTTATTAAAGTATCATTAAAACTAAAAACAACAAGTAACAATAATATTATTAATATTGTTCAGGGTTACCAGATTCTGTCAAAAAAAATCGGGACTTTTTTGTGAATTAACCTTAATTATAAAAATGACACAATCAACAATAATTAAGTAACGTCAAACTTACAATTTGCATTGTATCATTATGTCAATTTTGTAATTAAGATAAATTCATACAAAATGTCCCGATTTTTTTCGACAGAATCTAGCCAACATAAGAAACACATAAATATGAAGTTTTAAACTTAAATTTTGCCATTATGACAACAAATAAACAATTTATATTGTTACAATATAAATTGTTCATTTGTTGTCATAATGGCAAAATTAAAGTTTAAAACTGTCATATTTATGTGTTTCTTATGTTGGCAGAACGAAATTTAAAACTGATTTAAATAAAAACAATATAAAAAACCTGCAGTTAAAATATATATTATTAATGATGCTCTTAATGGCGCGCCATGGCGTAATTGTCCATCATAATTGAATTTGCAATTTTCTGACATGATTAATTATTTTATTGGAAATTAACTTATACGAAACAGTTTAATTTATGTTTTAGATAATACACCAGTGAAGTCTGCTTCTTTGTTATAATTTTACAATACTTAGCCATCTTTAGAGAACTGTAATTTATCATCGCAATCTTTGTAAATTTAAGTTGCTTTAATTGAAAAAAAAACACCAATTTAATGTTAAATTGCAATAATTGTCTATTATTCCATTTATGGTACCTACTTATAATTTATTTTTTGTTGCAGGTATGTGTTATATAATTCACACCACACATCAACAAAAAAGTAAGTTTTTTTCTAATCATGAGCATGAGCAAATAAAACAGACAATGGTCAAATTTAAACCCATCCAATTTTTTTAATCGTTAGGTGATGTAATCGCTTAACTGTAAAAAGTCTGTTTCGTAAATTAAAAAAGAGAATTCGACAAGGTCATCTGTGCCTTAGCCTTCCGCGATGCTGTTTTAAGGAGGCATTGACTGAGAAAAAACAACTGTTTAACTGACCCACTTTGCACACAATGCCTTATTAATTTAACTGTTTATGATATATACTACTAATTTCTTAATGTTTTGCTTAGGGAATGCAATCTTGCAGAAAAATGTACAATCTTGGTATATAACAAGATGTATGTGGTGTAATCTCGGTATTTTGCGAGATCGCGCAGATTTAAGATTAATAAAAAAGAAATTAGTATAATTAGTATAATTAGTATAATTATAATAATTATAATTATACTAATTTCAAATAATTATTTGTATTACAACTTTGTTAGGTTATATCGTAAAGGCAAAATAATGAAATAAACCATAAATTAAATAATTTATTTAAGACTATTCCACTGGACCAATCAGATTTTAGAAAACGAGTATTTTTTTAGTGTTGCAGCGATGAAACTATTAAGGTAAAAAAACACTCGTTTATAGGACCAAGCAATTGGTTTCTATGCGAAAAATAATTGTCAATGTTGACGTTTCTAATTTTAAAATAAAAATGTCAAAAAATATGCGTTTAGGTCAAAAAAATTTTGATTTTTACTCAAGATTCGTAAAAATTGTATCGGTAAAATTTTACACTAGTGGTATATAATATTATATACGAAAAATCATCAAGCTATTGAAACAAAAAACATAAACAAGACTAAAATTATTTATTGAAAAAACAATATAATACATTATTTTGAAAATGACTTCTCAAAAAACAAAAACAAACATGGAATCTCGCAAATCTTGCAGAATTAGTGCGAGATCTTGGTATTTCGAGATCTTGGTATACCAAGATTACATTTCCTAGTTTTTTGATTGATAAATAACGATTTTTGGTTTTTACAGGTTTTAGTATTTTTCAAATTATTTGAAAACCGCAGATTTTTTCCAATTTTTAAATGCAATTTTAATAGACTCACAGGTGATTACGCCACTTTTGTCAAATTTTACCGACCTTGTAGTTCTTTAAATAAAAAGATAAATAGAAATAAATAGAAGGATACTGGTGCGGTCATATTGTTAAAAAAAAACAAGTAACTAAAATTTAAACGATTTTCTGCGTCTTTTATAGGACATTAATTTTCTATTAACTACTACTACATTTGACATCCTCTACTAGAATTACACATGACTAAAAAGCTAAAAGCCGTTTTGTGTTACTACCTGTATAGCGGGATCAAACAAAAAATCACACTATTTCGAATTGGAAATAGAAAAAACGCACAACATGGAATTAAATAAATAGTGATTGGCACAACAATTTGTTGTCGATTAAATTGAAGCTATTTAAATTCCTGGAAACGCGTTTACAGTTTCATGAGCGGTTAAATGAAACTCAATGATTTAGAAATAACAAAATTATGTGGATTTTTTGCTTTGTAGAATTAGTTACACTTAACAACAATAGTTTACTATTTTAGAGAATATATTAAGTAGGTACACAATGTAAACTTGCAGCTAGTTATGTATATAGAACAATCATTTTAATTTTTTTTTTTAATTGATACTTCAAAAAACGTTTTTATAAACAATGCCAGTAACTGACAATATTTATAAAAACTTTCTTTGTAGTACCAACTGTTGGTGTAATATTATACTATTTTGTGAACGACCATTATGCCATTTAATAAAAAAATTGTGGTTATTAGTTAGTATTAGTATATACACCAACGTGTTCCTTTGAACTTTATTTTTTATTTTGGTTACGTTTTTGTTTTGTTTTGAATTCGTTGTTTTGGATACGTTTCTAATTATATTACTTAATAGCACTTTATAGCTTTTACTAATAAAAAAATATGAGTTATTCTTATAGCGAAGAAAACAGATACTTACATTAAATAATCATGGTAAATAAGTTCCTCTATAATAACATAAAAGTCAAAACATTGCTATGAAAAAACCTATACAACTTTCAAGAAGTTGTTTGAAGAAAGCATGGGAAACTGTTGGCATATTTTGTCCAAAAAATGAGTCGATACACAATAAAAAGATATTTGTTAATTTTAACCAAGTATTAACCAGATGTTATGGTAATTCGGGTCCACTTAAATTAGTTACAAGTTACAACCAACTGTAATCTGTTAACTAATTGAATAAGTATGCTATAAGTAAACTATAGTTTGTAATTATAACAAACATTTTGTAGATTTAATAACAAAAGCCTGTCAATGATTCAACCGTAATTCTTCTAATTTTTATTTTTTATAAACCTTTTTGTAGTAACAAAATTGGGAACCTATGTGAATTGAATTTCCAAACAAACTTACCTACATAAATGAACACAGAAATAGCATAAACACAATTAAAAGGTTGTAGAGTTTACTTGTTATAGTCTACAAGACATTTACAAAGTTTTAGAAAGATTGACCGTCTGGTTTCTGAATAAAAAAATATTAAAATTGCTATAGCATTATAATACATCACGGGCTGTTTTCGTTTAATATTGCAAAAATGTATACGAGAAATAAAAAGATCGATTTCATATTGTCATAATATAGTCATAGTATACATATAAGATATGCCCTACATACGAGGGGGGTTCTTTTATGATAAAATAAAAATTTGTAATGGATAATAAAAACGATATCTTAAGATATCGTTATCTTCCAATAATGGGTACAATAATTATTGTAACTATTATTGGAAGAAATCGAAGAAGAGGAGGCAACTGAACGATGGCGAAAAAAAAATTGCTATCCAATGTTTAAGAGAAGAACGGAAGAGGGATTTTTTAACACCTTGATAAATAAACATTTATTATCGTACATACATACATATCTCCTATATAGCCCATGTCTTAAGTAATGCATATTTTATAAGGATAATGTTGGCTGTGTCCAACCAAGATTATCAATCTGTCATTCTCGTCTAGAATATTCTCCAACACTGGATTACACACTCATGATTATTTAGGGATAATTTGTTTATTTGGTGACTTCCATAATTTCGGTTTTAAAGTAAATTATAAAAAAAAACTCAATTGTATTTACTTAACTTACTATATTTAACTTAATACTATTAAACCTTTTTATATATCTAAAAAACAACTTTTCCGACGAATTATACAGAAATCGCTATTTAAGCAGTATAAAAGCAACTTCCCTTACTCCTTTCCCCTCAATTTACTGCAGTACATTGAGGGAAAAGGGGGGGCAAACCTTCTTATATATCTAAAAAAAAGCAACTTTTTCGACAAATTATAAATAAATTAGTGACCTAGGCGTTATTCCTAGTGTACTGAAAATAATGTTTTTAATCAATAAGTTTATTTTATAAAATCGAACTGAAACTTAATAAATTATACTTATGTTGTCTTAAAAACGAAGTATTTTTTATCAAGTGAGTGATTTTGTAATCCTACCGAAACGTATTTTACGTACTTACAAAGATTATGTCACGAGTTGAAAATTGTTATTTTATTACTTACTAGTTTTTTTTCAAAGAGGCTGTTGCGTTTATAGTCGTAGAGGTATTTCTGGCCTTTTTCTTTTTATATAAACTGATATTGTTAACAAAGAAAAAATACCCTTTGTATGGACCTTTGACAAAGATAGCAATTATTTGTGAGTTTGTATTCGTGTGGTTGAACGTTCCATAATCCTATTAAAGCTATCTGTAAAACCGCTAACATGGAATTCTAAAACGGGCATAACCTAAGCTTTGCTCCTTTAAAAGAAAGCTACATTATCCTATTTATAAAGAAACTACATTACATTTATTGGTTGGCAGAACTTTTTTATTTTTAAAAGTTTTTCAACTAAATTTAATTTTTGATTTTTTACTTTTAGCTAGTTTAAAAAAATATAAGGGACAAATTTTCATAAAATCCACTTTGTTTAAGGTAAGCTTTACAAAGAATAACTTACAATTGAATATTACAAGATAATATTAAAGAAATTAATTTTCAATCTGTCAAAATTAAATTTTATATGTCATATTTTATTTTAAACAATTAAAATAGTAGTATTTGTTGCTATTGGCAAAATTAATATTTAATAAAAAAATTGCGCAAAATTTTTTTCGTTGTTTTTGGAAAATTTAAAAAACATTTTCTTCGAATATGTGCTGTAAAAAATTCTGAAATTACTTGTGAGTGTGTCTGATGCCTTACAAAATCAAACGTATATTAAATATTGAAGACATTCAAATCGATATACTATACCTTAAAAAAAAAGTGTGTAAACTAAAAAAAATAATAATTAATAAGTAAAAGAAATAATTAGCATTACATCTTTTATTATAAAATTTAGTACAATTATTAAATACTGGTATTATTAATTAGGTACTGAAATATAAACTAAAACTAAAAACATTATGTTTATATGAGAAGCAACTTTTCAAATCGCATTATAGCATTTAATATATTACTATAGGTACTACTATAGTATATAAAAGAACTAATGTCATATAAGACGTCATTTTGTCGCACGCGGACAATTTATAATGGACGAGTGTGACAAAAGGTCTTATGACATGAGCTCTTTATGCTACTTTATCTATTTTGCAAAAATTCAAAATCGATTCGCCATGCCGTCCTTAATTTACTTATTTACAATAAGCGGCTCTTAATGTTAAAGAAGAAAAAAAGGATTTTCTTTGGTGTTAAAGAAAATTTATTGCCAGAAAAGTCTCGTAAGTACTAGAAAAATGATAAATATATTATAACCAATATGCAAAATATTATTTTATTAGTATGCTGTTTAAAGTATAGCCAACCTATAAAATCAAAATTTTGTCTGGGATAAAGTGTATCATTACAGCACCAAAAGCGGTGTTATAATAAAGTCATTATGAACGCAAAAAAGATAAAATAATTTTTCGAGAAAATATCAATAGTTATTTGTTTAAGTGTTGAAAAGCGACTTTTTCATGCGAGTGTGCATTTACACGAGCTTGAAAGCTTTTATCACAAGTGAAATACGATGTTTTTTCTACCACCCTTTTATTTTTTATTATTTTCAAATACAAAATAAAATAACCTAAAAAAGTGTTTGACAGCTGTTAAAATTACTTTCATTCCTTCATTTTTCAATTTAAATAAAGGCACTAAAAATTAGAATTTATTATAATATATATACAAACACAATTAATTGTGTTCTAAATTATTTTTAGAAATACATATTCTGATTATATTTAGTGGTGTGCTCGTGGTTAAACAAGCCAATTGCCTAACAATCGACAAAAATATATAATTTTTAATGAAATTCGAAGAAATTGAGCTGTTGTACGTCTGAATGACAAACGATGCCGTCAATTTCTTTTCACACAGACCTGTCACTTTTCACACCGAAATGTCACTTTACATTCGCGTTTTGCTTTACCAATAAAAAAATTCATTTTCTAAGCAACAATGCCATTATAATTCGTATACGAAATGACTTTTAGAAAAAATACATTTGGCATTGTTACCAATTTTAAATATTAAAAATATCAAACTATATTGATATACAGTAAGCACCAACATAATCAAATGTGTCAAATTTCGAAAAAAAACTTTATTATATTGTTTAACGATTAAGAAAGTTGGCCACTTCATTGGAGTAATTTCTTAAGAGTTAATTTTATTTAAAAAAAAATTAATTTTCTTTAAAAATTTAGTATAATTTTGTGTAATTATCATAACCACAGATTCGATGACAAAATTTAATTTTTAATTTTTAATTTAATGTTAATTAATCTTGAAGAAAATTATCAACCAACGTATCATGGAGCCTACACAAGCAGGCCGAACTTGATAGGGGAAATTGAAAATTGAAATATTTTCTTGTAATATTCAATTGTTAACTGTATTTTCATAAGTACATTAAAACTGTCATTAAATACACCTTTCAAACTTAAAGTTTAGAGATTGAGGAAAACTTAATTCTAATAATTTAATCTAGGTTAAATCTAATTAAAAACTATCTTTGCCAACTCTTGTTTAATGATCAAACTATAGTTTATAACATTAATTTAATTGTAAGTTTCATCTTAATGTATTTTTATTTATAAGGGTCCTTTAAACTTATTATACTTTACGTCAATAAAAGTCGAACTACCGGGGTTTTGAACGTCGATTTCAATCAAAATCTTTCATACAGAACGGTGGTTTACGGTTATTAGAATCCTTACTTACTTCTTTAAGTCCTGTTTATGGGCTGTATTACCCGGTATTACACTCGGTATTACCTACTGCTAAAGTTTTGATAAGTTTCGTTGGAAATGTTTAAACTATCAGTTCCACGACTAAACAATTATACGTTCTTTTTCAGCATTAGCATTATTTAATAAAAGTAAAAAACCGTTTTACATTATATTACAACCCGTTAAGATGTTTTTTCTTCTTCTGAAGCAAGTACTATAAAATAAAATATTTTGATGTATTGCTATTTTATTTATAGTGCCGCAGGGGTCAATTTTATAGCCCCAATCATCGCAAATTATACGGTCTATGAAACACTACTAACCACCGAAGCAAAATAATAAAAGTATAATTTATTGATAAAAGGTTATAATGATTTTGTGCTCATAATATTAGTTAAAAATAAACGGTTTTTTTAAATTATGTATTATTAAAATTTAAATTAACACTTTTCTTTATAAAAAAATTAATTATTTTAATCTGCCTTTTATGGCTTCCATAAATCTCGTGACTCTTGTAGAAGGGAGGAAGGATTTAAATGATTTGGGAGAGGGTTTTTTAAAACTTCACGTGATAAAGTAAATCCAATGAAATTACTTTTTTGTTCAATTTTTATTCAGATTATTATATTGAGTAAAAAAGAATCGAAAAAAACTGTTTCGGGGGGTTATAGTGTCTATGAAAGTTTATAAACGAATTGCACAGTATACTTTTTCTACGACAAATACTTATTATTATCTAAAAATGATTTAAATTAAATATTTGCATAAAGCGTCATGTATAAAACAATAGTGTAACCATTCCTGGAAATCTGTTACCGGCCGGTGAAAATTTGTATACAAAAATCGAAATGTTTCCCTTAAAATGGACTAACAACAGTTTTTTACAGTGAAAGTGAAGAAAATGTTTTATGGGCACTCCACGGTGTAGTCTTTTCCCGAAATTAAGTTAAATCTCTTTTATTGCATGCGAAATTAAAAGGTCAATAAAATATTTATATAAAATTTTCTAATATTTGAGAAACTGTATTATTGAGATAATAAAATAATTTTAACATTTAGTATTATTTTACAAGAAGTGCACTTTATTTGAACGATTTCTATGACATTTGACCACTGTCAACTAACTTAAAACTAACTTTTGCCCGCGTGACTAAAACGCCATAAAGCCTCAACTTGTCAATGTGTATTTAAGAGGTCATTTAGTGACATGGAAACGTACGATAATGGGCGTTTTAAGGGTTGGAGTAGAAAAAAAAATTATAAAACTTTTGATTATTTTAAAATTTAAGGACTCCGCTATGTTCAAAAGTTACCATTTGGCACATTCCCGATAAATGGTCAGCTTTGGTATAAGGACTAGAGTGGGTGACAAAAAAAAATATTGTGAAAGTTTGAGTTCATAATATTAATATTAAGAGGTCTCTAATCGTAATTTTAAAAAATTTTTCCTCAGCAAGTTTTTGTCTCAGAACTCCCAAAATATTGAGTTTAACAAAATTGACTAAGAAAATGAAATGCTCTACAAAAAAGATTAAAATAAAATTTTCCGTCAGATGAACCGTTTAAAACGATAAATATTCTTATGGGAAATCAAATTCTCAACAAAAAATATCATTTTTGGCTAAATTCACTCCATCAAAAGTTATTCAAGGTTAAATTTGAAGTCAAAACGAAATTTTAACCTTGAATAACTTTTGATTGAGTGAATTTAGCCAAAAATGTTGAGAGTCTTTTTTTGTAAAGCATTTGATTTCCCATAAGAATATTTATCGGTTTTTTATGGGTACCGATTTTTACATGAATTACAAATTTTTAAGGCATGATTTTAAGGAAACGGTTCATCTGACGGAAAATTTCACTTTAACCTTTTTTGTAGAGCATTTTATTTTCTTAAAAAAATATTTTTGAGTCAATTTTGTTAAACTCAATGGTTTGGGAGTTCTGAGACAAAAACTTCCTGAGGAAAAAAGTTGCGATGAGATAGACCTCTTAATATTAATATTATGGACTCAAACTTTCACAATAATTTTTTTTTGTCACCCCAAACTATATTTTTGATATACTTTTCAAAAAAAAATATTTGATTTTTTTGGCCCAGTCTAATAAGGACACTACCACTTTTTTAAAACTGACCTATTTAATTTTTTTACAGTACAAGGCTAAAAAGGCTAGATATCAATAAAATCCCAAAAAACCAAAAGCTTCAATGCAATGTTTAAAAATTAAAATTTAGGATTACTTTTATACTATTTTTTATAACTTAATTAATTATAATTGGACATGTTCAATTTTCTTTTTAAATCAACAAATATTCACGTAATTTTAAAGCCTTTATACTTTTCTAATATATGCTGTTATTATTGATAAAAATAAAATATTTTTATGAACATGACCTGTTAACTGTTTTTTCCTTTATTTAAAGTTAATGCCGGTAAGTTCGATCGCACGATATACGTAAGAGCAAAACTTTTTGTTGTTGTTTTTTTTTTCAAGAATTACTAGCAGCAAGAGTGGTCTGCAATAGAGAGGATAATCGCCATTAAAGTGCATTTTTCTCTATTTGCAATCTTGCGTTTTATCTTTTTAAGCAAATTATCTTCTTTCTACTCCATTTATGAAATTACAGACTACTTGAGCCTCGAACACAATCAGAAGTGTTATTACTTTGATGTATACAAGATGCTTTATGAATAAATTCCTAGTTTAAACGCGCATAAATAACTTATCACGTATTGGACATGATTATATTATAATTTGCCATACGCATTAACTTTTAATATTTATAAGGGCAGCGAAGGCTGAATTTCACTTATATTAGGTTAAAATTAGCTTCAACGTGAATTCTATTAAAAAAGTGCCAGGAATTTTTCATTTAGGTAAATAGTCAGCATAAAATAGTTTTTATGATGTGTGTTTTGATTTTTGTTGGTTTTGTTTTTTGATCTTATGTTATTTTGCCATTTTATTTAGGTATATTCAAAAAATAAATAATGAAATGTTTCAAATCCATATTTTCTTAAATATGGTCAAAAAAAGGCTTTTAGAGCACAATGGTGGTGTTTAGATAACAACATTCTTGTTAAAATCAGACTATGACTTGATGCAATGAATTTAAATCCTCAGATTTTTAAGAATGTTTTACCCAAAAACGCATTTTGTTAAATCACGAAATAATTTTTCTTAAATTTTTACAATATATGTTCTTCTCCTAGAAAAATCGTTAGGTAGTTAAAATTTATGACCATATTTTTAATTTCTAACTTAAAATTTCTCAAAGAAAATTGAAAAGAATTTTGAAAGGAAAAAGTACTTTAAATGGCTTTAAATAAAGAAAAACTACACCTTTCCACATTTGGATCAAAATTTCTCGTTTTTGAGCAATTCTGATAACAAATGCAGGCTCAGCACCCTTAAAACCTGGTTTCTGTTTGAAAATTTCTAGGCCTGTGTTTTTTTTCAGATGTAAAAAAAAACTTAAAAAACCGTTTTTTTTTTCAAATCCGCTACAATAATGCATATTCTATAAATAAATAACATCAATCTTAAAAAATGGAGTAATTTTTCAAAATAAAATGTTGAGTCAAATGTATATTAATAATAAAGTGAAATGTAGAATATATTACATTTTTCATTATTGAAAATTTTGACCTGATTTCTTATTATTTGGTAGTTTCCACATAAGAAACCAATATCAATGTAAAACTTCTACACTAATAGAAAAAATTAATGGATAAAAAAAAAAATTCCAAATTTTTTGCGATTTTTCGGATAGCTGTATCTTTGTTAAAAATGGTCGAATTGAAGCCGTAAAAAAAGCAATTTGAAGCTTGAAGTTCCTAGTTTTTAGATTTTTAGATGAAAAACGTGCAACGCTCAATCCTAACGAATACCGTAATAAAAAAAATCGAAATTTTTTTTGGCTTTCTTTTTTGGTCCACGGAATGTTCTAACTTAACCACCAATGAATAAATGTTCAAGTTTTTGCTATTGTTTTTTTGAAAATAAATATTTCCATACTCTACATGAAAAAAAGTACTTTTGGTAGCTTTTTGAAAAATCAAGCGCTGAATCAAAAATATTGTATGTAGTTACTTTTTTTAGGACCAAATCAAAACAAGCGCGGCACAATTTGGTGGTGGTGGCGCGTGCAAAGCGCGAGACTGTATTTACATTTACTAAATGTCATTTAGTGGCTAATTTTAGTCCATGAACTGGACTTGAAACATAAAAAATTAGGCAAATGGGACTAATCTTGAAAAAAAACCTTAAATATGAAAAAAACCATTTGAAAAAAAACAATGAAAAGAAACAAAATAACGGACCGTTTTTTATCAAGTCGCATCTCTAGTTATTATACCTTTACCAAACCTAACCCAAAAGTGATTCATTTTTATTAAATTATTGAATTAACCAAGCATTCGACACATCAAAAAAATCCATTACTGAACCGTTGATAATTATAATAAAAAATGGTACCACAATAATTTTTATAACTTTGGTGCATTGACCCTGAATATAATTAAATCATTTCAATTTCCCAATGCCACCGCATTATTATCTATCCGAGTTCAAATTAAAAGAAGAAGAGCACGTAGAAGAAAAAAATAGACGATACATCCACAAAGAGTGTAGCTTACTCACGAGAAATCGCTTCCATAGTTGAACGTCTTCGCAATTAAGTTGTAATAGTTGTGATTAAAGAAGCACAGCGCGTTTGATTAATAAATGCAATAATAGAGACCTTGACAATGGCAGAGAAAGTTCGTCGAACTCGATTGGCCTTCAAGCCGGATCGCATTTCGCAACTCGATGTGTTTTCTTCCGGATCCAGTTTCAAAAGAAGGCAAACGACCCAAATATTCAGATGATATGATGATATGGTATACTTTGTACCGGGTTGAGGTTTTTAACATATGAGTGATTCTACAAATATTGGGCAACTTTTGACCTCATTTTGTTTTAGTTTTCGGAGAAAATCAAACAGTATTTTGTTATGAGAACATAGATAATAAAATAAATATACTGTTCCAGACCGGGCCACTCACTTTTTCAAACAGTTTCTGAAATATCTGTGTTTTTTAAATTTGAATGCAAGGGAAGTGACGAGTATACCAGGGTACTAATTAAATACATAATTTATTGGAAAATATAAGATTTATTGCAACTTTGAGCATATTATACATTAAATATCTTAAAATCAAATAATACCACACACCAGTGGCGGCTGGTGGATTTTGGGTATACCGATATCTCAATTATTAGATATGGGACCCACACCAAATTTATATGAGTTTATAATGACATTAAATAAACAAGTTCTGCGCAAGCACAATTTAAATTGAAGTTTGCGAAAAAAAGATAACCGAAACATCGAACGTGGAACTGACGACACGGTACATGGGATACATACAGTGGCGTGCAGGACGGGCCCCGCAGGGCCCGCGGTGCGGGGGGGCCCCCGACCTTAGGGGGGCCCCGTAGAGAACCACATTGGGTGGTATAAGTGACAAAGGGGCCCCAGCTTAAAATTTGCGGGGGGGCCCCCGATCGCCTTTGCACGCTACTGGATACATATTTGAGTTTATAATTCGGAATTAAGTATTTTATTGATATTTTTTATTAGTGGATGTTACTAATCAAAAAATCACATATAGCCTTATATAAATTACAATAAAATATATATAGGTAAGAAAATAACTACTCACCACAGTACTGAAATTTTGACTGGAACTATACGTGCATTCAGCACAACTTCGCCGCTTGCATTGTTTTCAAGATGACTGTCGTGCAAAGGGCGGGCTCTGTAGGTAATTTTTTACCAACACTTGAGTTCAAACGAGGAATTTACGTTTAAACTTCAATATTTCGCAGGAATTTTGAATTTTAACATTGGACACGGAACTGACGGGTAAAGGTGAGTATAAAGATTATTAATTTTTTAAAAATTGTTTTTATTCGAATCTATGATAAAATATAAAAAATACAATATTTAATAGTTTGTAGTGAAATTGAAAAATTTAAGATAAATTGAATATATTTTAAAATAAAATCACTCAAATATTTGATTCAGGAGTTGTGACGCCAAGGTACTGATGTTTTGAATATTTATTATGTTTTTCTACAAACGTGCTTTTGAAAAAATACATTAAAATTGGGTGGACAAGTTAAAAAAAACCTGGATCTTTTGTAATATACTAAAATATTTACAAAAAATATTAAAATACCTACTCTATTGACTGATGACATCAAGTTGTCCAACTTTTGTAGAATCACCCATATTTAAAATATCAAAATTATCTGTTGTTAAATTGTCATTAGTAAATAGGCTTTACAGTTTCATTATAAAAGATATACAACTTCACTGAATCTAGTTGCTTGCCTTTTATCAATTTGGAAATACTGAGAATATTGTTGGGGCTTACCTCCTTGTTTTAGGACCTAAGAAATGGTTTTGTTTCAATTTTAAAACATGTACACCCCCGAAGAAAAATGCGTATAAGAACAAACCTTTAATCCCTGATTGAAAAAATGTGGATACTCTACTACTAAGGACGATAATAAATGAGCTGTTCTTGCCCAACATTAATCTCCCGAACTTGCCCTAAAGTTACCATGCGTACAAGGTCAGCTAATAGTAAATTAATTGTAAATCTTTGAAAACTTTGGAATGGAGCTCAAGCGCAGTTAATTAAAGCCGTCGGTACTCCCTTACAATTATAAATGATAGATATATTAAGTGCGCAATGGTCTGACAAAAACAAAAAGCATTTAAAACAATTAAGTTGTTTTAAGTATTGTTGTGGAATGATTTTAATCGTGGGCTTAGATTGCTGCCCGCAGTGCACTCACTAGTGAGATTAATCTTTTCATCTAGGTTGTTTGCTGAGCCATTATTAAAAAATTAAATTAATCTTTTTGTAGTTGGTATTTGAGGAAATAAGCATATTTATTTATTTTATTAAGTCAATTATGTATATACCGCGGAACTTTTCCAGCGATGGCACTTATCTTTATACATGTGCAAAAAATAACTATAATATATTATATATCACAATATAATCATTTTTATGTAATCGCTGGAAAACTTCCGCCCTATAATTATGTATCATGGTTAGAGATGTAAAAAAACGGGTTTTTTTCAGATGTAAAAAAAAATTGAAAAAAAACGGTTATTTGTTTTTTTCAAATCCGCTACAATAAAGCATATTCTGTCAATAAATAATATCAATCTTAAAAAATGGAGTAATTTTTCAAAATAAAATGTTGAGTCAAATGTATATTAATAATAAAGTGAAATGTAGAATATATTACATTTTTCATAATTGAAAGTTTTGACAGAGACTAAAAAATCTGATTTCTTATTGGTAGTTTCCACATAAGAAACCAATAGCAATGTAAAACTTCTACACTAATAAAAAAAATTAGGATAAAACAAATTTTTTGCATTTTTCGAATAGCTGCATCTTCATTAAAAATGGTCGTATTGGAGCCGTAAAAAAAGCAAAGCGCGAGACTGTATTTACATTTACGAAATGTCATTTAGTGGCTAATTTTAGTCCATAAACTGGACTGGAAACATAAAAAATTTGGCAAATGGGACTAATCTTGAAAAAAAACCTAAAATGTGAAAAAACCATTTGAAAAAAAAAAACAAAAAAAAACTGTTTTTTTTTCAAGTCGCATCTCTAATCATGGTAGAGAACATTTTTTTTCAAATATTGTTTTAAATTTAAATTTAATATCAACATTACCAAAGGATCATAAGAAGAGGCATTTTTGGAATAAAACCAAGTTAGTAATCATTAACATCGTTTTTAATATTTAACATTTATTTCATCGTCACAAAATCATAAGATGGATTGTACACCCTGTATAATATAATATGGCTCGTAAATACTGTTTTGTATACCGTTGCAAGCATATCAGAACGTATTTATTTTGCGGTATGAAACAACGCAATAAATAAGGCGCGTTTCTTATACATTCGAGAAATAACAAGAGAGCCTTTTCATTATTTATTAGTTGAAGAAACGATAGGCAAGCAGCAGGCAAGTGGGCTCTAACAATTTCTGATTTGCATGAAGAAAGACGACGGCGTTTTATTTTCGCGAGAGCTAGAGATATGCTTTAACGAGGTCCGCCAACAACCAACGCTAATTAATTTTGCCGACTTAATTTTGTCATGCGAAAAAATTCATGGGGAGACAATGCTCGACCAACCTTGAATGTCCTTTTGTTTTAATTGCTGATTTAAAATTTTATGTTACTTTGTAATAAATAAATGTATAAAACAAGTTCTTTCAACTACTGGAAAGGTTTTTGGATGGCTTGAGGTTTTTTATCAGGCCAGATCCACCAATTTAGCAAATCATATACAAAAAAGTTATTGAAAAAAGCTCTGACCATCTTAACATGTAATTTAGCGATGTTTTGATGTACTATGCTCCACACCTCAGTCCCACCACGTAACCACGTACGGAACGCAGTCTTTTGTAAATTTGGCATTTAAGGCTTTTCAGGTTATGTAGGTATCTGTCAAAGTATAGTCAATGAAAGAAATAATATTTATAGTGGTACCGCTTATGTTTAAGCGTTTAAAGTTAATAAACCTTCTAGTATCACAATAACTATGGTTGGTTTAAGAATTTAGGAATATAAATACTGCATTTAATGAAATTGTAAAGTATATGGTGCCAAATAAGTGATATTTTTGTGCATTGGGTCTACGTTTCTCCATAAAATAGTTTTAACTAAACCACATTTATTTAAAAAAAATCTAACTTCTCTATTATGGAATAAGAATATCTGTATTAAAGGTAGGTTAATCTATTAGAACAAAAAATATCATCTAATTTTGTATTGTAATGTTAGAAAAATCTATTTTGACCAAAATAAATAAGTGGATTATATGAAAGAGTGTGTTAATATGCTCATAAATAAATATAGGTTTACTAAATAATTGTTGAATATGGTTCAAATTAAATTAAAGCTTTTATACTTCTAACGACAAAACTTGTGCACACCTCTCGGCATACCTACTTTCAGTTAGAATATAATCATATAATTATAAGAAAACAAACAAACTTGCAATGTGAAAAAATGTAATACTCCCATGACATGTGATTTATTAAAAAAAGTTATAATGATTTTTCGATGTAGATCAAATTCAGTTGAAGCTTTATAACTATTTGTATTGACAAAACTTTATGTAGGTACACTTTAAGCTGAAAATAATTTTGTCAACTAAAAGAAAATAGCCTATTAGTAACAGCAACATCACAATGCGAAATTCAAAATTTGAAACAAAATACTTCAGTGATAAATAAATAAACAACAAAAACAAAAAAATTTCTTTAAAATGTATTGTTATAACAATTAATTATAATTAATTTAATTTTACTACAATATATGCTACTAATAGGGTAAAAGTACAAAAGTAAACAGAGAGCAATGTAGAATTTAAAACTTTTAAAATAATATATTGAAAATTTATAATCATACTTGGCGAAAAGGTAAATGAAGAACTCTTATTTTTGTAAAAAAAAATAATATTTACTTGTCGGCGATTCGATTAAGTATGTATAATTTGACACCTTTGCAGACAAATTCTCCGTTTTTAAAGGCGATGCGTACAACTAGCTATTCTACCATATTTTTTCCTTAAGATCCAGACACACCTCATGGAAAGACGAAGACGAAGACGGTGCACCGCGGTGTGGTGAACTTGTCTATTACTGTGTTTGATTTGACGTAGAATAACTACATTTTGTAAAACATTTATATTTTTATAATGGCCAAAGAGTATTAAAACTAAAAAATATCCAAAACATCCTTTAAAACTGGTTTTATTATATTCTGCAACAACTTTGTTATTAATTAATGGTTTTACATTTCTTAGAAATTGCAAGTTTTTAGTTCAAGCATGGTTAATGTTTATTTTAAGTTAAGGGCATTATTTTATTACCCTGATTACTATTTTAAACCAAATTTGGTTTGGCGGATTTATTTAGTGCAATTTCTTTTATATCTAGATATCTATTATGGTTTGTCTTAATTGATTTGAACGTTAAGGGCAAAAACTTAAACTCTACAAGGTCTGCATAAAATAAAGATCGATTTTTAAATGCACTGGGAAGACTAAAAAAGTTAATTATTCCTAAAGGAATAGCAAATTTCTTAGTACTTAAAGAAGGAAATTTTAAAAATGCACAAAGTTTCTTTCTTAGTATAAATAACGATGTACCTTGCCTATACACGTGTTGGCCAAATTTCACCATCATGATATAGGAAAATAAACTGCAAAAAGAATTCCTATAGACATGTCCAGAACTACTATAAAAAAAGTTTTAAAGTACAAAAATGTTTTTTACAAAAACTAAAAATAAAGTTTTACACAAGCAAATTTTGTCAAAACATTTAATCAAGTCGCAATTTTAAAATTTTTGTTTAACTTTTTAAGTAAGCATTTGGAACACTTATAAAAGTTATCAAAGCATTTTAGTTAATCCCTGTAATAAAAACACCATAATCAATTTAATCAGATCAGATTTTTTTTGATTAAATAATTTCTTTAAAAAAACATTTATTTTATTCATGACAATGACTAATTCATCTGAAATTCCCAATTAAGCACAACACCACAATAATAGTCACTCGGGAATTTTAAAACTTACTAATAATGCTTTTTGTATGGACGCTTGTTGTCAAATTTAATTAACAAGTCGTTGGGAAAATGGTAAGAAATGCAAATAAATGCGGCCGATGAACCTGAAACTACACGTTTAAATAATTAAATTACTTAATTTGGCTTTTTTAAGGTTTACATGTTTCGTTCATTAAAGTTTTGAGGATTAATGAACTTTGCTGTTTTACAAAAGTTAAATGTGTTACATCACGCTTAGCTTTATTTTCCCTAACGCCTCTAATAAGAGAATATAATATATTATCCTATCGTACTTATTAGTTAGATGGAGCGGACCAATAAAACGTATAAGGATGTATAAGGAAAATCATTTAAATATAATGATGTATGTTGGAATGTTTGAAGCAAGTTTTTCACATATTTAATGGGAATTTCAAGCCTGCTTTAATCTAGTTTTAATAACGACCAGCAATATTGTAAAAAAGAGGAAAACTCTATTTTAATTAAAGGAACTTTGTGATATGATACGCAATTAGATTGCCTAACAAGTTATGTATGAGCTGAGGCCGGAACGTAAATTCTTTTTTAACAGATGAGGTGTGGATATTTACCGTTCGCTTATTGATTCCCAAGCATGGCTAATAATAGCTAAGAGCGCGTTCATGATTTCGGGCGGTCACTAATTTCGGTGTACCGACTTGAGGAACGATCCGCGATCGATCGGGCAAACGGATAATGACATGGATCAGCCGCTGCACTCGAATCAACATGCAAGTTTTTTCGAGTGCATAAGCGCGTAACAAAGGCACGTTCCGGCATTTGGCACTTCGCTCGACCACATAATTGATTTCAGCGGTCTCCGCGGGCGCTTGTGTGAATCCCACGATTATTTTTACGTTTTTTTCAAACGCTGCATGTTTAGAAACAGGGTCGATGAACATCCTATTGTCGTTTGCTACCAAAAATGAATATAAGGGTGATTCTACAAAAGTTGGACAATTTGATGCCATCAGTCAATAGAGTAGTAGGTATTTTAATATTTTTTGTAAATATTTTAGTATATATATTACAAAAGATCCAGGTTTTTTTAACTTGCGGCCATTTCAAGCGGATGGACGGGACAAATCACAAATTGTTTTTATAAAAAAAATTGTAGTAATTTATTATAAATATATTATTTTTGCATCAAAATTGTCAAATATATTCTTCTTTTATTAGGCAATACATTAAATTAAAAAAATCGCAAGAAATATTATTATAAAAGTAGAGATAATTTCAATAATTGACAGGGGTGGATGGGACAAGATAAATCTTTTTTTTGTCCCGTCCACCCTTTCAATTATTAAAATTATATCTACTTTCATAAAATATTTCTTGCGTTTTTTTTTATTTAATGTATTTTTTGACAATTTTGATGCCAAAATATTATATAATAATATACAATTAAAAAAAAATGTATTTTTTCAAAAGCACGTTTGTAGAAAAACATAATAAATATTTAAAACATCAGTACCTTGGCGTGTCACAACTCCTGAATCAAATATTTGAGTGGTTTTATTTTAAAATATATTCAATTTATCTTAAATTTTTCAATTTTACTGAAAACTATAAAACATTAAATAATGTATTTTTAATATTTTATCATAGATTCGAATAAAAGCAATTTTTAAAAAATTGATAATCTTTGTACTCACTTTTACCCGTCAGTTCTGTGTCCAATGTTAAAATTCAAAATTCCTGCGAAATATTGAAGTTTAAACGTCAATTCCTCGTTTTAACTCAAGTGATGGTAAAAAATTACCTACAGAGCCCGCCCTTTGCACGACAGTCATCTTGAAAACATTGCAAGCGGCGAAGTTGTGGTGAATGGACGTATAGTTCCAGTCAAAATTTCAGTATTTTCTTACGTATATATATTTCATTGTAATTTATATAAGGCTATATGTGATTTGTTGATAGGTAGCATCCACTAATAAAAAATATCAGTAAAATACTTAATTCCGAATTATAATCTCAAATTTGTATCCCATTC
Organism: Brassicogethes aeneus; assembly: GCA_921294245.1. Classification (NCBI taxonomy): domain Eukaryota; kingdom Metazoa; phylum Arthropoda; class Insecta; order Coleoptera; family Nitidulidae; genus Brassicogethes; species Brassicogethes aeneus. Next base: position 55,921,727 of record OV121134.1, read on the forward strand.
ATCAGTACCGTGTCGTCAGTTCCATGTTGGATGTTTCGGTTATCTTTTTTTCGCAAACTTGTTTATTAATTGTCATTATAAACTCATATAAATTTGGTGTGGGTCCCATATCTAATAATTGAGATATCGGTATACCCAAAATATACCAGCCGCCACTAATGTGTGGTATTATTTAATTTTAAGATATTTAATGTATAATATGCCTAAAGTTGCAATAAATCTTATATTTTCCAATAAATTATGTATTTAATTAGTACCCTGGTATACTCGTCACTTCCCTTGCATTCAAATTTAGAAAACACAGATATTTCAGAAACTGTTTGAAAAAGTGACTGGCCCGATATGGAACAGTATATTTATTATATTATCTATGTTCTCATAACAAAATACTGTTTAATTTTCTCCGAAAACTATATAAACAAAATGAGGTCAAAAGTTGCCTAACTTTTGTAGAATCACCCATAACATAAATTCAGAAAATAAACTTCTACACTCTTAAAAATGACATGGTATTTCTAACGAAATTTTATTAGTTGAATCGGTTTGGTAAGAGCATCTAATTATTTTTGCCTAGTTACAAAAACTCAGTAATACTTTTACTGCATGTTAGTTCTAATAAAGGAAAATTCAGTTGATAAACAAATATCATAATTCTAATTACTATACCTGTTTAGTTGTTAGGAATAAAATAGTGGTTTCTTATAATGAATATTTTGTTTGTTTTGGAAAGTTATTTTTTTAATTCTTTCAGATGTCAAATTCGCTATCAATTCAAACAGTATTGTTGCATCAACAACCTAATTAGTCGGCACAGAATTGCGCTGCTTATCATGTCCATATAGCCCAGTTTTCGCCAATTTCAGAAGCTAAGACACAGATTTTAAGTATGGATACCATGGTACGGTACGATTTCTCAAATTCCAGATAATATTCACTGTAAAAAACTGCTTCTATATCATTATATAAACGGTTGTTAGTCCATTTTCAAGGGATACATTTCGATATACACATACAAATTTAAAATTTTCACTGGAGTGCCGGTAATAGATTTCCAAGTTTAGGTATTGTTACTCGAGTTACTTTTTTTGTAGATTTCGCCCTATACAAATATTTAATTTAAATCATTTTTAGGTAAAAATGAGTATTTGTCGTGGAAAAAGTATAGTATGCAACTCGTTTATGAACTATAGAACTATAGACACTCATTTAATTAGAATTAAATTAAATTCGTGACTAAAATGTCATTTATCAAACTTGATACATATTATAATATACTATTAACGAATACAAGCCTGCTGAAGGGGCCTATTTTTTGTTCACTTTAAATGTAAACAAATTAACGAGTAGGTAAAGTACCTACTTAAATAATGCATGCCGTTTTAAGCGATTAGTGAGTGATGTAAAATCTGTAAAATGCAATAAAATCAACAACTGAAACAGCAATTACCCGGATTAACAATCGTGCTTCGCAATTGACATTGAGATGAATTCGCATGCATCCCCTATGATTGTTTACCAGCGGAATCCGTAGCGTTTATCGCATCTTTGTTTGTCTACTCGGGCACGCTGGAATTTAATTAGAATTGGGCCGAGGAGTCGTGAAAAGAATTCTTTCCCGATTACGCCACATTACGACATGGTCTTCTTTAGAATAACTACACGAAGAAAACTAAATTTCAATTTTTATGCATCATTTACACTGTTATAAAAATAGTTAAATTTTGGTAAAATATTTTCCTTTGTTAACATAATTACAAACCGTGGTTTTCTGCAAAAAATTATGTTAAAACTTTACCAAATACATGTATAGAATTAACAAATTGTTAATTGTATACATGTATTTGGTAAAATTTTAACATAATTTTTTGCAGAAAACCACGGTTTGTAATTATGTTAACAAAGGAAAATATTTTACCAAAATTTAAGATGATATGCAATTTTGAAAGCATTTTTTTAAATTTTAATGGTTACAGATTATTTTGTTAATATTTAACAAATTATTTCGTTGGAAAAGTACACGTGATTTCAGGTGGTCTATCAAAACATTTCCCACTGACAATACGCATCGACAAGTTCAACTGACTGCAGCGTCTACAACTTATGTTTCTGCTTACTTTATTCTAATTCGTAACGTGTTCATAACAACTGTCCAAAGTGTTTATAATATAGAAATCTGTTATTATTGTTTTTCTAATTCCTTATATATGGGTGAATCTCACGAAATGTCCCCCGAAGGTGTGACCCCGTAATATTTAATAAAAGTAAATAAGTTTGACCTACACTTTTATTGTGTTTTGATCTTTCATAATTAAGTAGATATTATAGCTCAGGTTCCAGAATTTTAACCCCAATTAATTATTTTTTACAATGTTTTACAAGTCTAAAACCTATCCTCCGTGACTGTTACTCTTTCCAGGTTAACCTACGTGTTTTTAAATAAGCAAAAACCTCTGTTTACGACATTATAGATGCATTTGATTCCTGAAGGTCAGTTAGACTTTATATGCAGATGAGAGTGTTGTATAATTCAAAAGTTTAAGTTCATTAATTTGCTATTTAAAAACCTATCCACCGTGAAGTGTAATATCTCAGTAGATTTTTTGTATGCATATTTTATGTATGTACAATTGTATTTTTTAAAAATATTAAGGTGTCAAAAGATACAATAACTTATTTCAAATATACAAAGGGATGTATAAAAAACATACGAAATCCTAAACTTCGTGAAAATATCTTCCGTGAAGCTCTAAAATTCAAAATTTATGATTTCTTAAAATTCTTGCATTAGTGCAGAACCACTTATGTTATGTTATTACTAGATCTGGTGGTTCTCAAAAACCTTTCTATAGTTAGTCTATAGACTAACAGTGAAACAACCAAAAATAAAAAATAATCATTTTCCCTTGGGGGAAATCTCATATAATAGGTAGCGTGCGAAGTATCCGAAGAACGAGCCATCACTGGTTTTCAAACTGAAATTAGGGAATACAGTAAAGTGCGTTAAAGTTACGAAATACATTAGTAAGTGTTGTAGTAGTACTGATAACTATATTGTACAATTTTTTTTATAATTTGATTATTTTAGAATGGTGTGTTTAATTTAATTTAATTTAATTTAATTGTGTGTATGTTATTTTTGTGTTCATTTATGTAGGTATGTGTTATTTTTTTGTTTAGGAAATTGATTAATAAAGCAACATTTCTTCAAATTTTTTTTCATTTAAGTTCCCAATTTCCTACAAATACTTTTGTTACTTGGTCTACAAAAAGGTTTGTAAAAATAATTATACAATTAAAAACTACTTTTATTTAAACTTCCTGGACTGACATCATTTAATAGTATATTATGTATCGAGTTTGATAAACGCCATTTTATACAAGAATTTAATTTAGGCACGAGCGAGCTTGCGAGCGAGTGCTTAAATTAATGAGTGTAAAGAAAAAATTATAAACGAGGTGCATACTATACTTTTTGTACGACAAATACTCCATCTACGCCATCTACGAAACAATAGGGGAATCTGTGTGTCACCGTCAAATGCCAAATTTTTTGTTTTATAAACCCAGATTATAAAGGTTATAAATCGAAATGTATTTCTTGAATATGGACAGTTTTTTTACAGTGAAAGTAAAGAAAATGTTTTATGAGGACTTTTTAAGTTATAGTTTACTGCCGGCGAAATTAAAAGGCCAGTACAATGTTCTATAAACTTTTCAAATATTGGCGTTGAGAAACTATTTAATACTTTTGTATTTTTGTATTGAGAAAATAATATAATTTTCACATTTAGTATTATTTTACAAGAATGGTACTTTATTTTAAAGATTGTATGACATTTGACAACTGTCAACTAACTTAAAACTAAGTTCAGCCCGTGACTAAAAACCTGTTGCTAACTTCAGCCCGTTACTAAAACGTCGTAAAGCCGCAACTTGTCAATGTGTATTTAAGAGGTCACTTGGTGTCATGGAAACATGTACGATAATGGTCGTTTTAAAGGTGGGAGTAGAAAAAATTGTTTATTAACGTGTTAATAAACAATTTTATATAATGTCAGTCAGTTTTAAAAAATATGAAACCATTTTCTATAAATTTCAAACATACAAACTATTCAATTAGTTAATAGATTACAGTTGGTTGTAAACTCAACGTTAAGTTATGTGGATCTGGTTAAAATACTTATAAGTACATATTTTGTGACGAATTCACAGCTCTACAAAAAGTGTGCCTTTTTGTTTTGATAACGTTGGTCAAATATTTATATAAATAAAAAAGATTAGGCCGAAAAAAATAAAATGTTCGTTTGCTACAGGGTATCCAAATACTTTTTTTAATTTAGGTTTTATAATAATAGGCTTTCATACGAAGAACGCGATCTCCACTCGTGAAGAAATCCATACCAACTGATTTCCCAAAGGATGGCCTTCATGACGAGCACACACTATTAAATGCCACGCCATGCTTGCAAACAGTCTCGTTTCCAGTTATTTTAAATTTACAAACAAAATTTGCTGCGGGACACCCTGTACAAACTGGGTGTCCTGTGGAAATTTTTTCGCAAACTTTCCGAATCGCACTATTTCTATTATCGGTTTTATTGGTTTATTTAAACTTTATTGGAGCAATAAATTTAAATTTTACTTGGGAATGTACAAAAAACTGTTTTATCTTCTCAGTGCTTGCTGCATCTGAAAATGATTATATTATGCAGGCCTTGGAAGTTTTTGCGTTGTTTTTGCCCTTGCCGTTCAAATCAATTAAGACCAACCATAATGGATAGTGAAAGAAATAGAACTAAATCAATCCGCAACCAAATTTGGTCTATTCAAGATAATAAACGCTAAAATTATGCCCTTTACGTGCTAGTAACTTCTTATTGTAAAAACTTGTAGGTTAAATTCCAAGAAACTCGAAAGGCATTAAGAATTAAAAGCTCTTTTAATAATAATGATTCGCTAAATTTGTTTTTTTCTTTTTGCTTTCAGGTAAATATCATTCGATTATAAGGAATCATAGAACCGATCGTTCGAGCACGACAACCACGTAAGTTTCGTCAAGCAGAAAATAGGGTTTTAGCTTATTGTAGTCGAAAGAAATAACCCCTTTTTATGTCATACAAATTGCAAAGATCGAGGTTAATATTAAATTATACTTGCTTGATAAAATCTCAATTTACATTCGATCGCAAAGTAGCTTTTAGTCGTCCCGAGTGACCAGCATTTTCATTCAACGCTTTTATATTCTTATTAACCATAAACAAACTTTTTCATTTTTAAAAGAAGCAACTTTCAACATTCATTTTATACCTGATTTATCACATATATACCGGGTGTATCTGAGAATAGGCGCACCCCTATAACTTTTTAATTTATAAAGATAGACACATGAAATTTAGCATGGTTAATAAGGATATAAAATGTCACTTATAAGAGTAAAAAATAAATTTTTCGATTTTTAAATGGAATGCCCTATATATTTTTACATATTTAGAATTATGAGTCGGACAGGATCCTCAAATTGACCTTTCGACGTTTCGTCATCAGAAAATGCATCATCATAAAGATCAATCTAGAGTGCTTTGAACTATTTGAGAAAAACGAATTTTGACAAGTTTAGAATGCTGGGAATAGCTGAATAACAACTTTCTAAGGCAAGTTTCATTTTTCAGGCATTGTGTGAAACCATTAGAAGAAAATAAGATAGTTCAAAGCACTCTAGATTGATCTTTTTCATGAAACATTTTCTGATGACGAAACGTCAAAAGGTCAATTTGAGGATGCTGTCTGACTCAGAATTTCCTTAGGATTCCAAATATGTAAAAATATATAGGGCATTCCATTTAAAAATAAAAAGTTGATACCATTTCCGGCGAAACCGGAAGTTTAAAAAATTCATTTTTTACTCTTATAAGTGGCATTTTATATCCTAATTAACCATGCAAAATTTCATGTGCCTATCTTTATAAATTAAGAAGTTACAGGAGTACGCCTATTCTCAGATACACCACAGTATCGCTACATATTGCTAATTGTGAAAATACAATTCAATATCTGAGCTTGATCGGTATTTGTTGACAAAAGAGCTTATTTTAAAAATCGAACTGTATTTTAAAAACAACCATTTTAATTCAATTTTATTTGGTAGCTTTTAATTTTAAGTGATTATACTTTTTCATATAATAGGTTGTCATCATTTGGGGGATGATTATTCACTTCAAATTTAGCAAATCTTTTGGCACGACACTGGATTGCTTTAAACCATGATGTTTAAGCGGTTGGGGTCGACGGACTTAGTAGAGTCGGCAAGTTGTTTACCTTTGGTTCTTATCCGTACCGCTGTCGATGATTTAAACGGGATGATATCTATACTTCGACAACTGTCAAACAAAAAAAAAAGAAGAAAAACTTGCTTACTTAAGTCAAATTTGGCGAAAACTGTATTTATTTGGTACCATTTATGTCTAGTTTATATTATATATTTTAAAACATAATCTAAGAACATGGAAGTTTTTTTATTTATTAGACCATTCGGGATAACTTTTTTGTAAAGGAAAACTAATTATTAAGGTTTTATAATTATGCTTAGCCCCTGAGCTACTTATAAAATCTTAAAAAACCTTCATAAAAGGTTTTGTATAATATAAAAACGAGCGTCACGACGTGGCTGTATTAAATATTTTATCTACATGTACAAGCCTTGACTTAATGGCGTTTTAGTCACAGGCTGAAGTTAACAGTTAACAGTGGCTTTTGGACATTTTAGTTACAGGCTAAAGTTAGCTTTACTATAAATTGCGAAAAAGTTAAGTTAAACTCGTTAAATTTCAAATATTTATTAATTAAATAATACTATAAATAAAGTATATATACTAGTGCTTAATAAAACTCGTAACTAAAATGCCGTTTATAAAACTTAAAACATAATAAACTATTGTAAGGTAATTTAATTAAATGACATTTGAATATATATATATATATTATATATATATACGCATTTTTAACTGCTACACATGTTTTATTACACACATCCTTAATTTAACAACTGTTATTATTTAATATGTAAATCTTGCGAATAAGGAAGATCGCAAAGTAAAAAACTTGCTCATCAAATACGGCATTGCGTGGAAGGATTAAAAGATAAGATATATTGCAGCAAAGTAGCTGTAGTAATATTATATCGTTTTATTTATTTTATTTACTATTATAAATTACATTGCTTTGAGCCCCTAGGTTCATACCAACAAAAGAAACTGACACAGGAAATTATTTGTGCACAGTGTTTCAAGTTTTTTATTGTTAAATGTAATGAGTTTAATTAAGTTTATATCAATTATCTTTTAACGATTTTTCCTGTGTAAGAATTAACAGCACCAGATTAAGCCATTTAAGTGACAGATAAAAGTTGATGTTAAGTGCAATATTAATTAGGTTTTGTGGATGATTAAACTTTTTAATTAACAGTGACGATACTACAAAGAAGTCATACAATACCATCCTTAAAAGTAGAATTTAGTAACATAATATTTTCATTTATTTGTTCTGAGACGAAACTCACTAAATATACATTTTTTATATTCAAAATCCATTAAATCTAATAGTTGGTTTGAAATTTCACCAGCTCCATTTTTATTTTCAAATTTGTGAGTTGCGAGCGAAGGTTGAAAGCGAGTGTTTAATAATCTACGACAAACACAAAGAAGAATTTAAAGCCAATTTTATTTGTTAAAAATTTGACATCTGTCAATTGTCAACGGATTTAACCTCACTTTTTCTCAATTTTTAATAAAGCTTACTTCAGTCCGTGACTAAAATGCCCAAAAGCTACTGTTGCTAACGTCAGCCTGTGACTAAAACGCCAAAAAGTCACAGATTATCAATGCGGGAGTAGATAATAGTATATTATGTATCAAGTTTCATAAACGCCATTTTATACACGAATTTAATGTAGCGAGCGAGCTTGCGAGCGAGTGCTTAGATTAATGAGTTTATAAACAAGGTGCATACTATACTTTTTCTACGACAAATACTTATTATTATGTTAAAATTATTTAAATCAAAAATTTGTATAGAGCGCCATTTATGAAACAATAGGGGAATCGGTGTGTCACCGTCAAATGTCAAATTTTTTTATTTTATAAACAGACTATAAAGGTTATAAATCGAAATGTATTTCTTAAAAATTTTCAGTTTTTCACAGTGAAAGTAAAGAAAATGTTTTATGAGCACTTTACAGTGGAGTCCGTGCCCGAATTTAAGTTATAGTTTATTGCCGGCGAAATTAAAAGTTCAGTACAATGTATGAGCGTTAAGAAACTATTTAATACTTTTGTATTGAGATAATAAAATGATTTTCACATTTAGTATTATTTTACAAGAAAAGCACTTTATTTTAACGATTGTATGATATTTGACAACTGTCAACTAACTTAAAACTAACTTCAGTCCGTGACTAAAAACCTGTTGCTAACTTCAGCCCGTGACTAAACCGCCATAAAGCCATAACTTGTCAATGAGTATTTAAACGGTCACTTAGTGTCATAGAAACATGTACGATAAAGGGCGTTTTAAAGGTGGGAGTAGAAAAACATTTTTTTTATTTATGCAAGTTTCACTAAAGTGACGGGGTTTCGATGCTAGAGGATATGTTAAATAGATGGTACTAAATTAATTTAGTTCATATTACTTATTACCTATAGGTATATACAGTCTACAAGGGTGCACCAAGTATCCTACTGTATGTACATATATGAGTATTTTTTTATTTAAAGAGGTTGGTTATATCAAAGAAAAGTTGCTTTATCACAAGTCTATTCAAATGAAATTTGAAAAAAAGCGGTTCTCAAATTATTTGAAAAAAACTAAAAACTATAAACCTGTCAAAAAATCGTTAAAGTAAGTTTTACATGTAAATTTACACATTTATCTACATTTTCATCCAATTTTACGACACTTTATTTTGAGTTTCCGTCACTATCTTTTGTTTTTACAATGTCCGCCATAACCTATCTATTAAGTTTGATACATCGAAAAAACAAAAAATGGTAGTGGTATCTTAAAATCTAGTAGGCGGAAAAAACACAAATTGGATAAAAATATAGGTACACATTTGAGTGTTTTTACACGTGAAACTTTTATTTTTTACATTTCCAGGAATATCGAATAACGATTTTTGTTTTGACAGCTTTTCAATTTTTTTTAATTATTTGAGAACCACTGATTTTTTTCCCATTTTCAAATGCTATTTTAATTTTTTTTTTAAGTTAACCGACATTGTAGCTCTTCAAATAAAAAAGATACCTATACATTGAAAAATGATTCACCCTGTATAAAGTAATAATAATATTAATAATAATAATAATGATCTTTTAAATTTATAATAATTACCTTTAAAAATTTACAAAAAATCATAAGAAAGTGCAGTTGACAAACCAACTAGCACAGTTTTTGTTTTAAAATATTTCAGTTATTTGTTTGTATGTGGGCACTTAACCAAGTTAATATAGTTGATGCACAAAGATATCGAATTGATTTACGCCGATATTGTATGGTATGTAGTAGGCTGAGTTATGCATGGCCTAATTTGATTTTCATTGGATGCTTCTTTGGCGGCAAGTGAACGCAGGTAGCTTTTAATCAAACATAATTTATACATGTTATATATAATTGGGCATACACTGTATACTGTACAGTGGGATTGCAAAAATGGGAGATCTATTTAATAGATATAGAACATAGAATAAAACCACGTTGAAAAGATTATTTCAATTAAGGTTTTGTTAATAAAATATTAAATTTTATGGTATGTAGGTAGTTATTATTTGACAAAATCTCTACTAAATCCAATAAAACATTGTATGATACTTCCTGCTAAGTTAAAATTATTGTTTAAAAAAAAATGCAAACTTTATTGCCTAAGATAGCCATTTGCGTGAATTTCCTGGGGCGTGCCGAAACTTTCTATTTACAACTTGCAAACACCCAGAACGTGCAGAATACAATATTAAAATAACACTGAAGTTTTTGTCATAGATACTACTACACTGAAATTCTTATTGAGTTTAAATGTTGGCGTTTTAACGTTAAAACCACGTCGCGTATCAACTTTGCAACAATAATATTATTGTGTTTTTGAGACGAACATTGGGACAAATCTGAGTTTTTTCAAAAATAAGAGAACAATTTAAGATAAAAGTATAACGTAAAATCTTCTTGTTTTTTAAACTTCCTCGCAGAACACTCAAAAATCATTTTTATTTTTTAAACAATATATAAAACGTACGAACGCTTTTAAAATCCTAACTCGATTGGTCTAAACCTTGGTTAAGTCCCTAGGGTGTAATCAATCACTTTAGGAACGAGTTGACAACAATAACGTTTAATTAATATACAGGGTGTTTCACATTCGTGGTCCATTATAAGTTTCTGGGGAATGTAAGAATATATCGATTTTAAATTTTAAAAGCGATTATTTCCCTCATTATAATATGAACCAATCAAAAGCCTTGAATTTTCGAATAAATTTCGTTTAAATAAGAGATTAAATCACTAGAACTATTTAACAGCGATTAAATTTTAGCCTCCATATTGGATTTTTGTTTACGATTTTATGGTGTTATTTACAAGTTTTAACAAACATTTTTTAAAAAACAATAAAAAATAAGTTATCTAGTTTACGAAATATCAATTATTACTTATTACATACCTTAAATTAATGGAATTTTCTTTAAAAAAATATTTATAAATTTTGACACATACGTCAGATTTTATGAATTGTCAAATAGTTTCGAGACGTATATCACTCAACCTATAAATTTAATCTGTCAAACTATGCTCAGTAAGTTTTTTATTTGATTTTTCTTTTTGGAAAATAGTTTCATGCAAAATAATTAAAAATAAAACCCCTCGACCGCTACGCGATTTTATTAAATTATTTTGCATTCAACATTTTCCAACAAAAACCAAACAAAAAACTACTGAGCCTAGTTTAACCGATTAAATTCATAGTTCTCGTGATATAATATTTGATTATAATCCATTTTAGTAAGGCTATTTTTGTAAAATATTTTGACATCAACTTTGTTATTTGAAATATTTACATTTTTAAATTCTACATACTATTCTGAGTAAAATTACTATACTACTACCTAAAGTAAATAGTTTTCGAGTTATTAATATCTTTTCGTTAAAATTTCACAAATGCACGTCAATCATAAATAGCCTATAACTTTTTTGTTGTTAGGTATGCGAATATGACGGTGAAAATTTGGAATCTTAAAACATTGTTTGAAAGATTTCTTGTTAATTCTTTAACATTTTTCAACAAATTACCTAAGAAAACCCAGGGCAAATTAGGATAACTTGAAAAGTTAATAACTTTTTACTTTAAATTTTGAATAAAATATAAAAATTATTTTATGAAATATATTAATAACAAAAAGAATGCGTCACTGTATTAATTTAATATACCAACAATATTTTAGTCAAGAGCCACGTCTAGAATTAAGAATTAGGAAATGCTTGAATGAAATTGAAAATTTATTGGTTTATTAATTTGTCACAGTTACGCATTCTTTTTCTTATTAAAATATTTCATAATAGTACATGTATCAAGTTTGATAAACGCCATTTTATACACGAATTTAATTTAGGCACGAGCGAGCTTGCGAGCGAGTGCTTAAATTAATGTGTGTATAGAAAAGTTTATAAACGAGGTGCATACTATACTTTAAATCAAAAATTTGTATAGAGCGCCATCTATGAAACAATAAGGGTATGTATTACATTTGACAACTGGGACAAAAAACCTGTTGCTAACTACAGCCCATGACTAAAGCGCCATAAAGCCACAACTTGTCAATGTGTATTTAAAAGGTCACTTAGTGTCATGGAAACATGTACAATAAAGTTTTATTTTATATTTTGTTGTCTCCAATGAGCTTTGTCTAGTTGACATCCTATAGTTTTGTTGAGTTTTTTTCAAAATTAGCAAATACTGTTTTCTATAACTTTTAAATAATTAAACTGGCTTGTCGATGTTTTTACAAGTCAGTGCTATTTTGTATCAGTAATTTTGTATACAAAACACTTAATTAGTCAACAAATTGTTTATAAAAACCTGAAAAATTGAAGCCATTAAATTTTGAACATTGGCAGATTACGTGGTAACCACACATACCGTCAACAAAGGTTTCTTGATACAAAAAATTTTTAAAATTTTATAAATTGTTAAATATCTCTGAAATTATTAACTTTAGGTAGGTATAGAGAATAGCAACATCAATAAAAAGGTATTTTATTATTATTATGTACTATTTGATTATGTAAAAACATTTCGGATGTCACATTTAAAATAAAAAAGTTACACTGTTTAAAATGGTGTAAAGAGTAATCTTAAAATGGTGTCAAAGTCCAACACCAAGTGGAGTTAATATAAACACCATGAATTATGGTCGAAAATGTTATATACAGCAAACACCAAAACGGTGTTTATCTAAAAATATTTGAGAAGTGCACCTACACAGAAAAAGGAATAGTTCATTTAACTATATTAATTGCGAATCGCGGCAAAGGCGGTGTGGATCACGTGATGTTCTTAAATCTCGCCTCTGTTGAAGAGTATATAAGCTCAGGTAGTCCTTTGCTTTGGTGTGACTACAAGTTGTTCGATACTAAAGAGACCTTAAATAGGTGGAAACAGCTGTCAATACTTGAAGTATTTTACGTTGGTGGAAAGCACTAAAAACATTATCTCTAGCGAGTTGAAGGTTCAATTTTCTGGAATAATACCATGGTAATATACTAGTCAAGGAACTTCTTTTTTTTTCCTTTTTTTCTTTGTAGTATGATTTAATTTGATTTGGGGTTAAAATGGTCATGACATTTTGAACAGTGTATTAACTTTTCAATTTGCTCTGGGTTTTCTCAGGTAATTTGTTAAAAAATGTTAAGAAATGGACATAAAATCTTTTAAACAATATTTTAGGATTCCAAAAATTTCACTTCCATATCCGCAAACCTAATACCAAAAAGTTATAGGCTATTGCTATTGACGCAAATTTGTAGGTAGGAAATAGAATTTTATACAGAATTTGAAAATGTAAAAATCTATTTGAAATAACAAAGTTAATAACAAATAGACTTAAATGCTTAAACGCTTTTAAAATTTCAAATTGATTTTTGTCTGAAACACCCTGTATAGACCGATTTAAAATGAAATATTTCATTATTCATTTATGATAGTGAATAAAATCAATTTCGTTGTAAAGTATTATTGTCTGAAAGGGGATTTTCCTCTTTTTCGATAAATATTTATCGGAAAAATATGTGTGAGTTTGTTTGTAATGGATTTATGATACTACTTGGTCATTCGTATTCATTTATTTAAATCGATGTACATTTATTCAAGTGAAGTGTATATTTGCGAAAAATCCGGCGGCATCACTAAACTTGACCCGCATATCTTATCCGCGGATGATATTACGTATAAGGTGTATGCAAATTTATACGATGAAAATAAATAATTAGGTGGAACGGTCTTGTTTTAGTTTATTTTTCATGTTTTGCAAAAATTTAAGTTGGAATTCGAATAAATTTAAATAAAGGATTTTGTGTACAGGGTGTTACAAATGATGCTAGAAAAAACAAGATGTTTGAAGTTACTTACTCAAACAAAAGTGGTATACTACGAGGTGTGTTCAGAAAATATCGGGAATTTTCGTTTTTTGAAACAAATATTTATTTATTCGTCTACATTAATGTTGTCGCCTTCAAAATAGTCCCCATTGGATATTATGCACATGTGCCAGCTCTTCTTCCAATACTCGAAACACTTCTAAAACTCGATCTTTGGGATAGCCTTTAGTTCTTTCAGCGACGCCCTTTTAATGTCATCTATGCTTGCAAAACGACGGCCCTTTAAGGTTCTCTTTATTTTTGGGAATAGGAAAAAGTCAGACAGAGGCATCTCTGGCGAATATGGAGGCTGGGGCATCATTACAGTATTGTTTTTGGCCAAAAATTTTGTTCAAAATTTAACAATTTTAGAACAGATTTTTCTGCCACGCGTTTCATACCCAAAACATTCAAAAAAATTTCATGGGATGAGCCAACATCATCAGCGACTTCTCTGATGGTTTATAACCATTTATTCTACTTTTTCCATGTTTTTATCGGTTGTTAATGTGCTTGTGCCTCGTCATCTTCAACGTCTTCACGGCCATCTTGGAAACTCTTATACCACTTGTAAACTCTTGTTTTACTTATAGCAGACTCACTATAAGCCTTTGTTAACATTTCACAGAATTTATTTCATTTCTTAAGCATAATTGAATACAAATTCTTTAATCCATTTCTTTTAACGAACGAAAAATCGTTGAGATCATAAAACACGTCTAACATTAGCGGCTACCACAGACAAAGTAAACAATGAAAACAGCTAAAGTTTTTATCATACTTTGAAAATTTTATGACAACCGGACCCTCAAACCCGCGAAATTTAACAATTCCCGTTATTTTCTGAACACACCTCGTATATTATATATTTACATCTTACAATAAAATTATAGCCTGCAGGGTATACACAGGGTACTTTTTTATATTTTTCAGACAAGTATACTATAGTTTTAGGTGTAGGGTTTTAAAATTAAAATTTGTTTGTATTATATTAATGTTTTTAAACTATTAAAAAGGATGGAGCACTATTTTTAATGGCTTTTTACGATTAAAATTTGTTGATATTAACAAAGTTAGAACACCAACCCACAGCTGTGAAAGTCAACCTCATCTTCCTTATTTAAATTGTTTCCATACCATCTGTTTAAAATGTGTAATATTTTCGCCATTATTATTTGTTCTTTTATTTGGTTAAAAAATAATACATTTTTATTTGAGGAAATTTTGCTTATTGCTAATTAGCAAGTTTTGTAACATTTCCCTGGGTAGCAGGAGTTTAATTTGAGAACCAAAATGCATTCTATCGATTTTGCTTCGTCACAAATTTAATAGAGACCTTAATTGAATAATTAAAATTTTACAGTCATCGAAGTAGCTTTGTAATTTATCTTTTTGTGTCCCCAGTAACTTTTTTTGTAATTGGCAAGTTTATGATAAAATGTATGTAATATTTTCTGTCCACCTTCTTTGTAGTGATATGGAAGAGTGCAAAAAAAATCCTATTAAAGATTAATCATCTCCGTCCAAGAATGTTTGTTATGTTCATCTTACCATTGATCGATTGTTAATCTTGAATTAAGAATAAGAATATTTCATTTAAAGTCTTTCTTAATATATAACAGGCAAGAATAAGATCTGCTTGTTTAAAGACAGATTAATATAGTTTAATGTTAAACAGAAGATTTAAATTTATTATTACTTTGCCTGTTTAATTCTTTTTTAGTCTAGTTTAAAAAAAACATACAAGGTTCAAAATAATTTTTAAGAAAGAAAATGCCCATATAATAATAGACTTGCAACTAAAATTTCACCGTTATTCCACTATTGAACACAATTATTCAAAAAAATCCGTTACTTTATAAATACCTAATAGAATGAAATATCTATGCGCTTATACAAGTTAATAAATACTTGAGAAGCTTTAATTCGCCTACAATTATGTGTGATTGTCGGTTTTGGAATTACAACTTAACTTCATATTCACATACTTAAACGTATCAGTTAAGCCGACATAAATGACTAGAATTTCAATTGAGGTTGAACTGTAATCTAAGATGAGTTAATAATTTTATTTTTGTGCACTAGAAATCTCATTCTATGCTTCGCACAAAAGATACTTATATTTAATATAAAAAGAAATACATTGTGGTTAAAATAGCAGTTATAATACCAGTTTTTACCGTTATTTTTATTAAGAAAATCAGTCAGATTCTTTTCCACTCCCACCTTTAAAACGCCCATTATCGTACATGTTTCCATGACACTAAGTGATGTTTTAAATACACATTGACAAGTTACGGGCTGAAGTTAGTTTTAAGTTGACAGTTTTCAAATGTCATACAATCGTTAAAATAAAGTGCCCTTTTTGTGAAATAATACAAAATTAAAAAGTATTAAATAGTTTCTAAACGCCGATACTTATTTGAAAAGTTTATATGCAAGTTTGTACTGACCTTTTGATTTTGCCGGCGGTAAACTGGATTTAACTGAAAGCATTACAAATTTCGTGGAGTGCCCATAAAACATTCACTGGCTAAGAAAAACTGCTTCTATATATAGAATATATATATATATATATATATATATATATATATATATATATATATATATATATATATATATACATTTAAAAATATGTATTTTATTTTTCCCAGCCAGTTTATAGTGTGTAATCTTATATATCTAAAGATATAACTTTGTTAAAAAGGTGTGATATTAAATTTGTCAATGCTGTTGCTTAGTAATAGTATATTATGTATCAAGTTTGATAAACGCCACTTTAGTCACGAATTTTAATTAGGCACGAGTGAGCTTGCCAGCGAGTGTTTAATTAAATTTGTATGTGTAAATCGAAATTTATCCCTTGATATATATATATATAATTAAATTTGTATGTGTAAATCGAAATTTATCCCTTGATATATATATATATATATATATCAAGGGATAAATTTCGATTTACACATACAAATTTAATTAAACACTCGCTGGCAAGCTCACTCGTGCCTAATTAAAATTCGTGACTAAAGTGGCGTTTATCAAACTTGATACATAATATACTATTACTAAGCAACAGCATTGACAAATTTAATATCACACCTTTTTAACAAAGTTATATCTCTAGATATATAAGATTACACACTATAAACTGGCTGGGAAAAATAAAATACATATTTTTAAATGTTTATTTTTAAATTACACATTTTTTGATTTTTATAAGCAAGTTCTGTATATAAAATTATCCTTATATTAGAAATATTCCCCAACACCAAAACAAAACACAAAGTGCAAATTTACTGTTACTGTTACGATCATTGTAATCAGCAAAATTCTTCCATCATATACCAGTTTTTATAGGCTTATTTAAAAGTTTGGTCTTTAACTTTTTTGCTGAATTCGTTTAAAATATCGATAAAATAAGTAAAATTTTAAACGGTACTAGAAGAGGAGGTCACTCGACAGCCGGTAGTCAGAAGTACCGTTCTTCATTACATAATTAACTATTTTACACCACGTTGTTTGATTTGAATAGAATTCATCAACATGCAGTAAGAATGACCATTTTCCATGCTTGTACTGTGCAATTTTGCGGTCAAATTTAACTATCTACATAAATTATAATTAAAATGTTCGATGGGATAACCATTTTCTGAAAGTAATAGGTACATTTCGCATGATTGATGATAGTAATAATATGTGGTTAAGTATTTCTACACTGTTTTACTATAACAAAGTTCCGTAACAAGGGGAACATTTTTTTACACACACGCGCCTTTTCTTTGTTAAAAAAAATTAATAATTACACTGAGAGAAACTGTTTAGTAATGATTACTAAACTATTGGGTTTAAACCCAATCATAAATATATAGACATAAAAGTTAGCAACAGGTTTTTAGTCACGGGCTGAAGTTAGTTTTAAGTTAATTGATAGTTGTCAAATGTCATGCAATCGTTAAAATAAAGTGCCCTTCTTGTGAAATAATAAAGTGGAAATTATTTTATTATCTTATATTAATATAAAAATTCAAATGTGTAAAATATTTTCATTGTTTACTTTATTAAAAAAATTTGCTAAAACCATGCTTATCTTAAACTAGACCATATTTGGTGTTAATTTGGTGTTAAAATGGTCATGAAATTTTGAACAGTGTAGCCAACCAAAAAGCGCAATAACTTTAGCTCGCTATAGATGCCTTGTTTTTTTTTTGTTTTCATAACCTCAGTTTTTCGATGTGGAATATTTCAGAAATATACAGCGTTTTCTTTTTTACACTTATCTCAAAACTACTGGTTGGAAAAAAGTTTCTACTCATGCATGAGTTAAAATAATTCCCCATTACGTTACCATTTATACCAATAATTTATGTGTTTTATATCTAATTTTTCTTAATATAATACATATCATTTTATTAACTGACTAAATATATATTAATTATTTATTGTATCCTCTTTATCAGGACATTTCTCAGGACTTTGGGCCAATTATGAAGATTTTTTGAATGTTTTTAAATAAAAAAAAATACCAAAAAATACAATGATCTTAATTTTTCTCAATTATATATTTTACTTGACAATCCGTTAATCTTGTTTTTATACTTGTAAGTGCCTGCTTAGTAAGCAGTGCTTACGTTTAGGTATAGTCCATTTTCTTAAAATTTTCTTTAAAAACTGCCTTTGCATTTTTTTAACGCCCATATGTTTTACTGATATGATTTTGTTACCATTTTTTAAATTTATTTTTTCAATTTATATTATTTACAAACCTAATAAAAATAACTCGTTATTTAGGAAACCAAGAGGGCCTACGCTCTTTTAAGTATAAACACACTCAAACCTTTTAGTGTTGTTTACTTCTCCAAATTAGAATAAACCCCATTTTAAACACTGGCAAATTTTATTTCTGCTTTACTTACTTTTGTTTGTTCTTCTTTTTAGAATACGTACTCTACATTTAGAATTCGGGTAATTACTTAAGTACATGTATTTTTTTACTAAAGACTTACAAAATGCTCACACAACCTAGTTGGATAACAATCTTTTAATTATTAATTTATAGGTCGTAACTTTTGCAGCGTTTTTAACGACAATCATAAAATATTAATTACAATTTGACAAGACGGTACTAAAGATAAGAACAGTAATTATTACAAAATAAGGCATTGCAATTCAAGACTTGTAAACATAATAACATAACATTACACGGCTATAATTTAAAACAATAAATTGTATCGTCAATCAAAAAACCTCCTAGGCTGTAAAAATAATTTAGACCAATCGTATAAAGTTTGTTACCTCTTAGTCTGTAAAAAAACTGTTTGGACCAATAAAAATAATTATTATAATTGTACGTTTTATGTAATGTTTACAAATAATATGCCTTGAATATATTATATTGGTAAATACTGCCGTGTATTGCATTTTTATGTGTTAAAATTCTGAATCGTAATAAAAAATGTATATTATAATGGATCACATTATAGTTCATGTTGGAAATGTCTAATAAACGGAGCTCTGGATCCCGGAATTATGACTCATCGCCGATTAGTCATCGCTCGAATAATCAAGAGCGGTGTGGAGCTCGCTGGAATATTCGGAAATGCACGTAGGCACTGAATATATAAGAAACGGCGCAGCATGGAGCAGTCAGTCAAGCTTTGGTACTCGCGACGAAATAAAATAAATATACGTGCAAATAAATAGACTCTTGAACAGTAGTGATATATAAATAATTGGTATTTAAGTGTTTAGTTAGTTTTATAGTTTCTTAGTGTTTTACGTGTAATTAAGTTATAAAATAAATAGTTTAGTTCGTTAATAAACCAGTGCGTGTTTTAATTCACACTACGAACAGTAAAAACGTTACAATAGTATCAAGTTTTGTAAACGCAATTTTAGTTTCGAGTTTTATTAGGCACGAGCAAATTTGCTTAAGCTTGCGAGCGAGTGTTTAAAAAATTAAGTGTCTAGAGATGTTTATAAAACTAGTTGCATTCTATACTTTATCCACGACGAACACAAGGACAAATTTAAAGCTAATTTTAATTAATAAATATTTGACATTTAACTTTTTCGAAATTAATAATAAAGTTAACTTCAGCCCGTGACTAAAACGCCATAAAGTCATAGCTTTTCAATGTGCATTTAAAAGATCACTTACTTTGTGGAAAAATAAGCTAATAGACGGGCTGAAGTTAGCTTTAAGTTAATTTAAATTTTAATAATTGGGAATAAACCGTTTAACAGATGTCAGACGTCACATAAAATGTCAAATAAAATTGGGTTTAAATTCTAACAAAATATTACTTTGTGTTCCTTTTAAATAAAGTTGTGCACAATTAACTGCGTTTATAAACTTGTTATATAATATACTATATTCTGCGTCTAAATCACATTTTTAGATTGGTCATTTAAGGTTGTTACAGGAATTCTGATGTGATGGAGGAATTCTGATATCGAAACCGATTCTTTGGAATATTTGATATTAATGTTTGTGGAATTTTTTTATAAAATTGTAGTAAAATTTATATTTAACTGCGCAAGGCAAACTATCATCACTTTAATAAAAGACTTCAAATTATCGCTGAAATTAATGGCAATTAACCGTAACAGCTTTACAATATTCTCTTCCAACTTCCAACTTAAGACCCAAGAATGTAGTAATTAAATATTAAGTGTTTAATTATTTAAAGGCTACAGTTTAATTGTTTAACTGTAGGTATGCATATTTAAGACGGAACTACGGAGTCATTAATTCTCTGGGTAGCTTATGGGAAAGCATTAGTGTGTGAAAATTGTCATCTTACAATAAAACAGCATGGAATAAGGTAAAATCCAAAGACATATAATAGGGTTAATGATCATGTTAATTACACAGGATTTATGTTGAATAGAATGTGTTAATAGGAAATAGGCCTGGGAATATGCTATTTTAATATTTAGAATAAATAATTTTATTATAAATCAATCAATGTCACGATAGATTAAATTGTCATTAAAATGGAAAGTAATTACTTTTTTGCGCAGATACGGTTTAAAATTCTGAAATGATCAATAAATATTTTACACTTTGTGCAACAATTTTAGTTGAAAGGTTGAGAACCCTTGCAAACTCAATTTTACCCATATAAAGGGAAACGTACTAAGCTAGCATTCTGTACAACTGACGCAATGAAAACTGTTTACACAAAATAATACAATAAGTATACTATACAATAAGCAGTTGTCCTGCCTTTTAGAC
This sequence comes from Brassicogethes aeneus, assembly GCA_921294245.1. Taxonomy (NCBI): domain Eukaryota; kingdom Metazoa; phylum Arthropoda; class Insecta; order Coleoptera; family Nitidulidae; genus Brassicogethes; species Brassicogethes aeneus. Next base: position 55,942,635 of record OV121134.1, read on the forward strand.
TATAGTCTAAAAGGCAGGACAACTGCTTATTGTCATCTATAGTACATTTTTTCAGATGTGAAAAAAACATGAAAAAAACCTAGAAAAAAACGGTTTTTTTGTTTTTTTTTCAAATCCGCTGCAATAAAGCATATTCTGTCAATAAATAACATCAATCTTAAAAAATGGAGTAATTTTGAGTAAAATATATTTATTATTAATATATATATATATATTAATAATAAATAATAATAAATAATAATAAAGTGAAATGTAGAATATATTACATTTTTCATTATTGGAATTTTGACTGAGACTAAAAAATCTGATTTCTTATTATTTGGTAGTTTCCAAATAAGAAACCAATAGCAATGTAAAACTTCTACACTAATAAAAAAAGATTCCAAATTTGTTGTGATTTTTCGGATAGCTGTATCTTCGTTAAAAATGGTCGTATTGGAGCCGTTAAAAAAGCAATTTGAAGCTTGAAGTTTCTAGTTTTGAGATTTTTAGATGAAAAACGTGCAACACTTAATCCTAACGAATACCGTAATAAAAAAATCGAAATTTTGTTGGCTTTCTTTTTTGGTCCACGGAATGTTCTGAGTTAACCACCAATGAATAAATGTTCTACAAGAATTTGCTATTGTTTAAAAAAAAAATTCTATGCTCTAGGTACATGAATTTGAAAAATCATGAAAAAAAGTGCTTTTGGTAGCTTTTCAAAAATATTATAGGTAGTTTCTTTTTTTAGGACCAAATCAAAACAAGCGCGGCCCTTATTGGTCAATTCGGTGGTGGTGGCGCGTGCAAAGCGCGAGACTGTATTTATATTTACTAAATGTCATTTAGTGGCTAATTTTAGTCCACGAACTGGACTGGAAACATAAAATATTAGGCAAATGGGACTAATATTGAAAAAAAACCTAAAATATGAAAAAAACCCTGAAAAAAAACAAAAAAAAACGGACACTTTTTTCTCAAGTCGCATCTCTAGTCTCAGCGCATGTTAGCAAAATAACAAATTGTTGAATGACTTAATCTTCTTTAAAGTCAGTATTTTGTATAAGTAGTCGAATCTTTCTTGAGGCCAGCTGATTATTTTAATCATAACGACGAGGCCAAAAAAACAGAAATGCACTCAAACCCGTATAAGGGGCAAATTTTGGTCCTGTTGACATTTTTAATGTGTGTATCCGTTTTATATTTTTTCAGCCTAGTAAAATGGCAACTTGTTAAAATGATTGAATCTTCTTTAAAGTCAGTATTTGGTAATAGCAGCTGAATATTCCTTGAAGCAAGCTAATTCTGAACAAAGGCAGACGTTTGGGTCGGCGTTATTGTCCCCTGAATGCCAACCAAGGTCTCTGGGCGTACACTGTTTAAAATATTTGTGGTGTAAAGGGTAATCTAAAAATGGTGTCAAAATCCAACACTAAGTGGTGTTAATATAAACACCATGAATTATGGTTGAAAATGTTATATACAGCAAACACCAAAACGGTGTTTATCTAAAAATATTTGATCTTTTCGAACTACTGAGAAGTACACACTACTGAGAAGTGCACCTAGTATGATGTAATTTGTCCAAAACCATATAATATTTATCACTCAAAAGGAGTTTAATTTACACCAGGTTAAATTTACACTATTTTAGTATTTGAATTTACACTGGACCAACGAACCACATTTAACACCATTTTGGTTTGTATCGATATAGACCATGTATGGTGTTAATTTGGTGTTAAAATGGTCATGAAACTGTGCTGAACATATGCATACAGTTGTGGTTGCCGAAGAAAATCGACTGTACTAATATTTTCCTTTATACTGCTCTTAAAATTTTTTTAATACTCTTTCATTAAAGATTTTAGGGCCATAAATATATTTTGAATATAAAAAGACTATCTATATATTTAAATATTATACTTTTTATATTGTACTGACTGGACCAAAAACTATTTTCTGGGTGATTTTTTCTTTAAGAAGTAGTACGGTAAAATGTCATGATTTTTAGCTATAAATGACAATGTAATAAATTGTTAGTTATTTCCATTTAAAAGTTTATTTTTTAACATAAATATCTTATGTGAGTACAATTTAAAACCCAGTTAAAGACTTTAAAAAGGTTAATCTCTTATGTGACAAGTTCTCACTCGAAACGTTTTAGACAGCTGGACTACTTTAAACATTACATTAACATGTCTTTTAAAGGATGCGGTTTAAGCGCTTAAATCATGGGTTTGTACGATTCTTTTTTGGCATTTGCTGTCATGGAGCACTTAACCAAACATCGATTAGAATCACGCACGGGACTGCGATTTCCGAGAAAATCTACTTCTCCTATAGAACATATGTTCTCTCTTGAATTTATTTTTATTATTTGAAAACTAAATGGCACGAGAAATTACTGCTTTGCGGGCTTTAAATTAAAGATCCTGTATTTTAGAAGGTATGCAGGATGAGAACCTTTATATCATCTGTTTTGTTTGCAATAACCAGGTAACAAGGTTGAAAAAACGTCGCTCGGCGTTGCTGGGACGTTTGCAAATAACGAACATGACGTTAAGGTGGCTCAGTGTGCCATACCGTTACGATTTCGAGGAGATAAGATCGCAGAGGAGGCCACGATATGACCCCCAGCCCATGACTGAGCGTGCAGATGTTGCACTTCTTCTTTATAACATAACTGAGGTCGGGTCTGACGTAAAAAATTCAACCGTTTTGACTTTGACAATGCAGCACACTTATGCTCATAATTTTAAAAGAAAATTATTTTTATTATTTGCAGATCTAATGTATTTTTATGGTTATCTATTTTTTGAAAAACTTTTTCCAAAAATTAATAAAACAGTTTTATTATCCTACACTGTGGTTTTAACAAATATTTACTATTTAAACAAAACTTTTTTATTACTTATACAAATATAACAAATGTGCAAAAATATTCAAAAATTAACAGAAGTTTTTATTTTTGATTTATATCTGTTGTAAAATTACACAGTGCAACAGCAAAAACAATGATGGGGTTCTGAAAGTGGTTTTCGTTTCTCCTATCCAAAGAATGCTTTTTTGCGTTTACAGAATGTTTAGATTGATTCAGGTTTTTTTAATATCGATTTTAAGTTTTATTAATTTTGGAACCCGAAAAACCGTTATTTATTAATTTAAACCAAAACAAAAAAAAAAATGATGGGGTTCTGAAAGTGGTTTTCGTTTCTCCTATCCAAAGAATGCCTTTTTGCGTTTACAGAATGTTTAGATTGATTCATGTTTTTTTTTAATATCGATTTTAAGTTTTATTAATTTTGGAACCCGAAAAACCGTTATTTTTTAATTTAAACCAATAAACTGGTAAGAAAAAATTATAAAGTTACAAATATAACAAATGAGCAAAAATAATCAAAAATTAACAGAAGTTTTTATTTTTTATTTATATTTGTTGTAAAATTACACAGTGCAACAGCAAAATGATGGGGTTCTGAAAGTGGTTTTCGTTTATTCTATCCAAAGAATGCCTTTTTGCTTTACAGAATGTTTAGATTGATTCGGGTTTTTTTAATATCGATTTTGAGTTTTATTAATTTTGGAACCCGAAAAACCGTTATTTATTAATTTAAACCAAAAGAAAAAATATTGGGGTTCTGAAAGTGGTTTTCGTTTCTCCTATCCAAAGGATGCCTTTTTGCGTTACAGAATGTTTAGATTGATTCATGTTTTTTTTTAATATCGATTTTAAGTTTTCTTAATTTTGGAACCCGAAAAACCGTTATTTATTAATTTAAACCAATTAACTGGTAGGAAACTCTTGTCATAACAATAAATTTAAAAAAAATAATAAAAAATAAAACAAAATTAAAAATGGGTGTAAACATGTCTCTAAAAGTAAATTTGCTCCATGCACATCTTGACCTGTTCGAAAATCAGCTGTCCACCGAATCCGAAGAGCATCAAACAATAATGGAAATGGAAAATCGTTATAGAGGAAAGAGGTTTGATTCGATGTTGGCATATTTTTGTTGGTCTATGGCAATGGAAATTTTGGCATACAATTATTATTAAAATTTGTTATATCTTTTATGTTGATTCATTATATTTTTTAAAAAGAATATGTTTTTAATAATTAATATAATAATAATTATAATAATTACCATAATTATTATTATGGTAGAAGCGAAAGAACTAAGAAATTGCACTACAACATATTAAATCCAGAAAAAATTGCATTTTATTGTTCTCATTCTTTTTTTATTTAATTATTTTTTTCTATATTTGATTGTTATTACTTTTGATTGAAGAAACCGAAAATACTTTCAGAACCCCATGCAGTGTTATTTTTATCGTTTTTCTATAGCTTTCCAATAAGTGACAGACAACTCCACTATGATTGAAATCATTCTTTCTCGTAGATGTGTTCAAAGAGGTAGGAAATTCCTGCACAAGTTCAAAGATCTATTAATACCAATTATTATGCTCTATTGCGTCGACAATAATTATTCAAAGCATTGATACTAATTACTAAAATTTGTTTGATTTAAAATTAGTATATTAACTTCTGTACAAATCATAAACATTTAGTGATTAAAAGGATGTGAAGTGGAAAACGTATCATGAGTATCTAGTGTGTTTCCTTTAAGACATAATAACATTAATGCACAGTACTTTTTATTTATCATTGTTCATAATAAGTAAAATTGACTAGATTAGTTTATTAACAATATTTCAAGCATTTAATTAATAGAAAGACTTCAGTCTTTCTAAATAGACTTTTAAGTGTTATAATATAAATAATTGTTTTCTTGAAAAAAAAATATTTATTTTATTTTTTTGTTCTAGGTAAATCTTCATACAACTCAAATTCAAATTAAAGATAGCCGTAAGTTAATACCATCCCTATATATTAGGGTGGGCCAAAAAAACTTTTAATTTTTTTTTCTTTAGTTACCATGAAAATATCGTCCAAGATGACGAAAAAAAAATTCTGATAAAGTTTGAGCTCTTAATATTAATATTAAGAGGTGGCTCATCGCGATTTTTTATTTTCCATTTAAATAACACGGGTAAAAAACATTTTTTTGTTTGTAATTTTATTGCGTTTTAACGAATCAGTAAGTTGTAAAAATCAATACACATTCTGGAACGATCTACAAAAAAGATCTGATATGATTTTTTGCTTAGTCAACTCGTTTAAAAGTTATTTGAGGTTAAAGTTCAACCTCAAAAAGTAAATGAAGACTTTTTTAGTTTTTCATACTCTATTACGAAATATTGGCTCAAAAATATGAAAAATCATATTTTTGTGAAATTTATCGAGTGTCCTTCGGTAAAACAATATAATTTTTACGAAATATCAATAATCGTAAAAAAACGTTTTTTTTCTATAAGGTGAGGTGGGGTAATTGTGATGTAAAATTTGACTAGTGTAACTTTAAAGATCTATTAAAATTTGATTTTGTGTAAAAATTCCTGTAAAAATTCCTGAATAATCCTTGGTCCTTCACCAAACGATATCTATAACCTAAACAATAAATCGATACAGGGGCTACCTGAAAATTATTATTATTTTTTTTATGTCAATGTATCACATTTGCCCGAGATTTTGGGGCAAATGTGATAATGGACCGTTTATAGGATTCCAATGGAGGTATCTTGATTTTTTTTACATAAGTAATGACAAAAAAAATTAATCATTTTCTCAAAAAATAATAATTATTCTATTTACACTTGACTATTAGGTAATAAAAGCCATGTTTCAATAATTTATCAATTAAAATAAACATTTTTATTTTAATTGAAAAATTATTGAAACATGACTTTTATTACTCTACATTACCTAATAGTCAAGTGTAAATAGAATATTTATTATTTTTTAATGATTATTTCCCTCATTATAATATGAACCAATCAAAAGCCTTGAATTTTCAAATAAATTTCGTTTAAATAAGCGATTAAATCACTAGAACTATTTAACAGCAATTAAATTTTAGCCTCCATATTGGATTTTTGTTTACGATTTTATGGTGTTATTTACAAGTTTTAACAAACATTTTTTAAAAAACAATAAAAAATAAGTTATCTAGTTTACGAAATATCAATTATTAGGTACTTATTACATACCTTAAATTAATGGAAATAATCTAGACGTATATCACTTAACCTATAAATTTTATCTGTCAAACTATGCTCAGTAAGTTTTTTATTTGATTTTTCTTTTTGGAAAATAGTTTAATGCAAAATAATTAAAAATAAAACCCCTCGACCGCTACGCGGTCTCGTGATTTTATTAAATTATTTTGCATTCAACATTTTCCAAGAAAAACCAAACAAAAAACTACTGAGCCTAGTTTAACCGATTAAATTCATAGTTCTCGTGATATAATATATGATTAATTTTTTTGTCTCGGGTAAAGAAAAAATTTCGAAATAAAAAAAATTAAATATAGGAAAAAAACGTTTTTTTTCACGGTTATTGATATTTCGTAAAAATTGTATTGTTTTACCGAAGAACACTCGATAAACTTCACGAAAAATATGATATTTCATGTTTTTGAGACAATATTTCGTGATAGAGTATGAAAAACTATAAAAGTCATCATTTACTATTTGAAGTTGAACTTTAACCTCAAATAACTTCTAAAAGAGTCGACTATGCAAAAAATCATATAAGATCTTTTTTGTAGATCGTTCAATTTCCTACAAGAATATGTATTGATTTCTACAACTCACTGATTCGTTAAAACGCAATAAAATTACAAACAAAAAAATGTATTTTTCCCGTGTTATTTAAATGGAAAATAAAAAATCGCGATGAGCCACCTCTTAATATTGATATTAAGAGCTGAAACTTTATCAGAATTTTTTTTTCGTCATCTTGGACGATATTTTCATGGTAGCTAAAGAAAAGAAAATTAAAAGTTTTTTTGGTCCACCCTACTATATATCAAAGAACGAATATGTCATAAGACGTCATTTTCTCGCCCGAAGGCAAGACGAACGACGAAGGAGCGAAGTTTTTAATGGACAAGTGCGAGAAAACTTCTTATGAGATTAGTTGTTTACACTATATTTTCCATTTGCCAAAATTTTGGGAATACGCTAAAAAAGAATCGCTAGTAGCTCCACCACGTGGCCGTTATTATCGCTACCCGAATTCAGCTTGTAATAAGCAGCTGTCAAACGCGTACGTTACAAACAAGTGTTTTTGAGAATAAAGCCGGAAAATGTAAAAAATATCAGAAAAAAAACCGTGGCACGATTTGTTGTGGTTTGAGTTTTTACCGGTTTCTTAATAAACTATGCAATCAGGAATGCACGGCAAATTGTTTTAATCGTTTTAACAGAGTGCTTTAGGTTGAAGTAACACTTATTTTACAAACAACATATTTAGTAAACTGAACCATACAGCGGGTTGGTTTCACTAAAGTTTTCTTTTCTGGGTTAATTTAACCAAAGTGCACTTCTCAAATATTTTTAGATAAACACCGTTTTGCTGTATAGCATTTTCAACCATAATTCATGGTGTTATATTAACACCACTTGGTGTTGGATTTTTGCACCATTTTAAGATTACTTTTTCCACCAGAAATATTTTAAACAGTGTGGGGGATGAGTTTGGGAGACATATGTTTTGGGGGTCGCACTGACATACTAATCCTTATTAATAAAACCATGACTGCTAAAAAATATCATGATATGGTTATAGGGCCGATAATTGTGCCATTTGGAGGTGCAATAGGCGAAAGAATTGTTTTTATCGACGATAATGCCCGCCCTCATCGTGCACGGCTTGTAAACGATCGAATAGAATATCTTGGGCAATCATGGCAATTCAATCGGCTTCAACAACCTCCCCAAGCAATGCAACACATGGTCAATGAGTTGCAAGCAATCTGGCAAAACGTCAGTGGCGGCTGGTGGATTTTGTGTAAACCAATATCTCACACAGAAAAAACGCTAGTATAGCATGAATGGGTGAGCCATTAAACCAATGGGATCTTGTAATCCGTATTCCTGAATAATAGTTCCTATAATACCAATAGGTAGTTAGCACTTGGTTTATAATCGTTTACTGTTTTTAAATTAACAACAAAAGTTATCGCTCCTAAATCTATTGATATTCATATTGATATTTATTTGTTAAAATGGTAGAATGTTATTGCATTAAATACTAATTTGATTTATTTAATAACGTTAACACCGGGTGTACATAGTATGTATAGTATACATACTATGTACACCCGGTGTGTACATACATACATTGTATACACTTAACTTAATAAAATCCTTGACATTTAGGCAAAATATTTTCCTATTTTGGTTTAATAGTAATTAATTGAGCAAATAACAATTTAGATTGCTTCAATTGTAATGCATTCAATGACAGCGCTGTTCTTGGTACAATGTTAGATTTTTTTCTGTGCAGTTATTAGAGATGGGACCCACACCAAATTTTTAATAGTTTATAATAAAATAAATAATAAAAATTTAAAATAGAATAAAATCTGTAAAATTTGGATTTTTTAAATAAATTTTTAAATTATTGTAGATTATAAATTGCACCACATTAATTTGAATTATCTCAAATGATGGAGGCGGGTGAGGCGACAGGAAAAACTAAATTTTTTCGCAAACTTCAATTCAAATTCTGTTTGCGCCGAACTCGTCTATTTAATGTCATTATAAACTATTATAAATTTGGTGTGGGTCCCATCTCTAATAACTGAGATATTGGTATACACAAAATCTACCAGCCGCCAATGCAAAACGTACATTCAGACTTTATTAATAATTTGATCCTAAGTCTTCGAAACAGGGTAACAACATTAATGAAAGCCAGGCGTGATCCTAAACGATATTAAACTTTTATACAGCTGGTGCGAATACCAGCAATACAAAACCTTCATATATGTGTATCTTTTACTTTAATTACACATTTCTTTAAATTTAATAAATGTTTTGTTGATTTATTTTTTTGTATAATAACGTTCATCAGTACACTATTATTGTATTATGTACTTTAAATATTTACGCTGACAATTTTAAAATTCTTCTAATATACACTTCAATTGTTGAGCAGTGTTTTTGCGTATAGTAATGAGAAATTATGAAAAGCAAATGTTGCTTATTATACATAGAAAAATAATATTACCTTACATTTTTTTAAAGTTTTTGGAAAGGATTCTATTTACTAATTAAATTTTAAATTCCCTTAACATCCGCAAGTATCCAAGCTTAAAGGCTTAGACAAAATAAATTTTTGATAATTAACCATTTTAATTAAAATAAAGTACCTAAAGCGGAGTTATTGCACTGTTTTAGGATTTTATTTTACTTGAGGAAATGACATGTCATGTATTTGTTTTAGGAGAATCAAAATAATTTGCTTATATATAGTGGTAAAAATGGCGTTTTTCATTTTAAAGTTAAAAAAAAATTAAATAAAAAATAAATAAAATGAGTTTTGTTTGTTTTCCATGGTATTTAATAGTCATTGACTATCTAAGTTGATTTGACATGTGAAACTGTTGAGTTATAGGGAGTTTAAATTGGATGAAAATTATATACCTATAGGTATACCAAGTAATTAAAATGAGTTAAAGTTTGAAGAAAATTCGACTTAAAGGAATGCTGACTAAAATTCAATTAATTTTCTTATCTTTTAGTATTCAGTGATTACACCCCCTAACTTAAAAACGAAAACCCTTATACCGTGTTTAAATGAAAAAAACAATTATTTTTTACAAAGGAATCCTCTGTTTAATTTTAATGTTACACCCTTAGAAAAGAAAATCTCAAAAATTTGTTATTGTTGAATTTAACATAATAATCATAAATGTTCCGAGTAAGCATACAATATAACTATGTTAATACATAAATAAATAACAAGCAATTGAAAGTTTTAAAGCTCATCCTATCTACGAAGCATAGTTTATGAATATTTTATGCATGATGCAATTGCGTGGAATATGGTATTTTATGCGTTACGCTCTTATAGCACGCACTATCCATTTAATAATATAATCTAAAGAAAGCAAGAATTACTATCTTTATTATGTTCGTTATGTCTGGTGGTCATTTTAATTCAACCTTCAAAATTAAATTAAATTGTATAAACTACCTTAGAAAAAAGCTTATTTAAATTGTTCCCTGGTTAATAGTTAAGTTTCAAAAACATGCCATTTTACTATGGTTGCCAAGTATCCTGGATTTCGGAGAAAATCCTAGATTTATGACTTATGGTTACCATTTTATAGAATAATTATTGATTAATGTATTAAAAATCTGTATATTTAGTTTAAGTTAACATTATTTAAACAGTTAAATCTAAATTTTGTTGACATTCTTAGGACACTTGTATATTCTAGCTTAAATTGTTATTCTTAAAATTGCTTAAGTTAACATTCTTAAAATAGATATAATATATATATTATATATACGTATATCGTATATCCTAATCTATATACATATATATATTAGGATGGCCCGATATTTTGATTTCTAAAGGTCGCTCAAGATTTTTTTAACTTTCAAAGTAGAGTATTTTGAATGTTTTCAAGCGACCTCTAAATATAAATATAAATTTACAGAATTTTTATTATTTTCAACCACAAAAATAATATCGAGACGAGTAAAAAAATTAAAATAAAACAAAAATTCAATTTTTGACGATTTTGAAAATTAAAAAAAAATCTTCAGCTGATATTTTGACACGGCTTTTTTTACTAGAGACAAGAAAAAAAAATATTCTTTTTTTTTGGGCCACCCTAATATATATATATATATATAATTTTGTTTAAAATGACATTTTAAGATTTTTTTTAACTTAAGTCGACAAGGAGGGTGTAGTTATTAACCCCTCCCCCAGCAACAGCACACAGCAAACAATCAAAATCAAATAAAAAAAACTGGATAAACATGCCATAACTGGTGTACAAGTTGACGCCTGTTGAATTATTTTTCAATATTTTTATGATAAAGTTAACGATATGCTTGTCCATTATATGAATAACTATGCCGTTTAACATACTTGTATATGGGGCATTCCACGCCAAATCGGATGGTTTAAAAAATTTTTTTTTTGATTCCTCCAATTTTTTTAATTTTTAAGTACTCCTTGAAAGAGCTTTCTCAGTAAATTTTGAAATTTATTTGATCACGGGTTCAAAAGATATCAAATTTTCAAAAACACTTGCCCATAAGTTCTTAAAAAATGATCCAAATCAAAATGTTCATTCTATATTCTAATATTTTCGTTTTTAAATGTACTTTTCGAAAAAAAATATTTTGAAAATATTTGAAGCGTTTTAAATCAAGATTTTTGAGTTTTAAAGTTTAAATCGTGTTTTTAAAAATGTGTCTTCTTCGATTTTCGCGAAAATGTTTTATTTTAAACTTCTATCTATTCAATAACTATTCAGCCTGGTCCGGTAGTGGGCCTTCCATAATTACTATTTTTTTTTCGAAACTTACAATAATTTTTTTTTTTTTTAATTTTAATTTTGAACCCGTGATCAAAAAATCTCAAAATTTACTGAGAAAGCTCTTTCAAGGAGTACTAAAAAATATAAAAAAATTGGAGGAATCAAAAAATTTTTTTTTAAAACATCCGATTTGGCGTGGAATGCCCCATATATGTAATATTACTGCAAATGAAATTTGTTGTTTCATACTCACTAAAAATAAATTAATCAAAAATTAACATTTTTCATAGTGAAAAAGCAGCCACAGCAATCTGTATCATAGAAATTTAACATTTAATTCTTATGTAAAATTATCCCCTTAATCCGAAAATACCGTTAAAATTTTTGAAAGTAAAGCAGTTTTTGAAAAATTGACTATATCTCAAAAACTGTTCAACTTTTATAACTTTTGATGACATGTTCGGATTCAGCGGGCAATTTTAGATAGGAATTATATATATTGGCTGCTTTTTCCCTATGACAATTAGTCATTTTGAGTTTAACATAATAATAATAATAATTGCTAGAAATCACTTCTTATTTAATATGCAAAATCTGCATTGTGATGATAATGACATTTTTAATCGAACTGACAAATTTTTAAAAATTCGACCTCTAATTGATATTTTAGCGTTTAGAAGATTAGTCGATACAGGCATTTTAGAATCCTATGGAAAGGGTACAAAAAAATTCTTGGTAAACCAGAGATAAATATTTATGAACATTCTAGGTACAATAGGAAAAATCAAGTAACTTATCAAGTGAAACAAATGAGGAGCGTTTATTCAAAAAGGGACATGTCCATTTTAGCGATTTTCAGAAATAAGTCAAAAGCAAAAGAATTCTGTTATTTTTGACTTGTTTCTGAAAATCGCTAAAATGGACATGTCTCTTTTTGAATAAACGCTCCTCAAATGTGCTGTGGGTTATGTTACGAAAATTGTGAGAAATGCCAAGTGGCCCTTCACACAAAATTCTGCTTTTTTGATTACCATACAAAATAATTAATTATTTCAATCATTACCTTTAATGGATTATTTTCTATGATAAACTTTTTAATAAAGACAATTTTTAATAAAATGGTAGTTGGAAATACCACTGTTCTTTTAAAAGACCTTTGGTCTAACTATAAACAATATATTAAATAATACAATAACATTTTCTTGTCAAAATATGTTTACTATGAAGTTTTTAAACGAATGAATGTAAAATCCGGCTTTTCAAACAAACTATTGGAATCTCAAAAATACAAAAAGACTTCGAGGTAAACGTTCAATAAATCTCTTTGCCAAATGGCGTTCGATTGTAATTAAATTCTTAAACGTGTGTGTCCCTTTAAAGAAGATGTTGATTAATGACAGCGTTATACAGCGTGGGAGCACATTCTAATGTCCATCAACGACACAAGCTTGGGTATGGTCATGATACGTGGGTGCATTGGCCTTCTATGCAGCGCCTTGCATATTCATATGACCCCTGACCATGTAGGTACTGTTATTTTTATGTGCTTTTTCCAAAATATTCAGTATTCGGTATTCAGTGCCGTCTCTAACAATTGTTAACATGTTAACATTTAAGAACTAGTTTAGTATGAAATGTAGTTAGGATACTATGGCCAGGCTAATTTAGTTAGAATGCCATGGCAAACTAAAATAATGTATAATTTAAAATTATTAATTTTAGTATTTCTTAGCTAAACTGTATTAACTTCATTTACACATTTGTTATTGACCAAAAATATTATGTTTTGCACGTTTAGCTTGGAGCTATCAAGATACTTGATAAAGTTTGTCTTTCCGAAACGATATAAAACAGTAGTAAATAAATACTATAAACCTATTAAAAATATTAAGTTAATAACAATGTATGAAACACCGATTTTTGTCAAAAATGTGTTTAACTACCATATTTTTCAAGATTTTCAACAAATGTTTTTTTGTACATTTTGATTTTAATTTTATTAAGGTTCCTATTTTGTTTTCATAATTTTAACAAATTTTAAAAATTCATATTTTTTGCTAATTTCAAAAATTTTTCTATGATTTTTAGATTTAATAGCGGGTGTCTTATAAAATTCATTTCATTTCTGAGGTATTAATATAAAATTAAATAATAAATATTTACCTTTATCAATGAAAAAAATATATTTAATTTATATTTTGTATCAAAACGTGAGAATGAGGTAAAATTTATTCTTTTAATTCGTTTCCAAAATTCAATCCAAAACTACTAAAAGGAACATTTGGGCATTTCTTATATAGGTTTTATCCAAATTATTTTGAAGAAATTAAAATGTCCTTTTTGTTTTTATATAAATATTTAAATTATTGATTTTCTTCTACTACCACCTTTAAAACGCCATTATCGTACATGTTTCCATGACACTAAGTGACCTTTTAAATAAACATTGAGAAACGGGCTGAAGTTAGATTTAAGTTAGTTGACGGTTGTCAAATTTGCAAATCGACCCATGCAACGAAGACTATTGTAACTCAGTTTTGATTGTAGACTAGAGTAACTCAACTTGAAAAAATCTGTTGATGCCATATAGTAAGTCAAAACCCACGTTTTTTGAGTTACTATAGTCTTCGTTGCATGGGTCGAAATGTAATACAATCGTTACAATAAAGTACTTTGCCCTAGTAAAATAATACTAAATGTTAAAATTATTTGCCGAAGTAAACTAGATTTAACTTAATTTTGGGTGGAGACTCTATCGTTGAGCCCATAAAACATTTTTTTAATGAATACTTTTCGATTTACAAATAAAGATTTTACATTTTTACCGGCGGTGCGGTAATACAGATTCCCAAGTTGCTTACCCTATTGTTTTATAGATGTCGCTCTATACAAATAATAACTTTAAATTATTTTTAGATAATAATAAGTATTTGTCGTTTATAAACTTTTATAGACTCATTTAATGAAGTACTCGCTCGCAAGCTTGCTCTTGCCTAAATTAAATTTGTTTATAAAATGGCAATGACAATAATTGTCAAAATAAATTATTATAAATGAGCAAAAAATTTATTTAAAAAATATAATATATAGTGCATATTTTTTACTTGTATTGTTTATTAGTGCCTGTCCTGCAAAAGTTTTACCTTGCGTCAAAGATATCTGCGAGCCTGCTAGCATTCAGCGATTCTATTATATTCTGTTATAGACTGATGACGCAAGGTAAATCATTCGCCGCGAGCAAAGATTTTTTTAATATTTTTATTGTAAAATTGCTTTTTTAAAGTTAATTTAACAACGTTGTTTAGAATATTAGGTAAAATCATAAAAATACAAACTTATTATAATTATTAGTTAAAAATAAAAAATATATAATAAACCTATAACAATATAATAAACCAAATGACATACACTGAACCAAAAAGTAGCGTAAATACAATAAAAAAGTTCATTGTATAGATAAAATGCATCATTAAAATTGGTCCAACGACCGATTTTATCAAATCAATGAAATCCATTTCATTAATTGATAATAGAATTTATTAACCAACGAATAGTTCATTGTATTTATAAAAATCAATTCATTGAAAAGAAAATGTTAGTTTTGTTTATTCAATGAAATATGTTATTGTTGTAACGAACACTATTTATTTTTTAAATAACTATATTTTGTTAATTCGACAATTGTTAGTTATTAATTATATGTATTTGTTTTATTAGTCTTATCAATATTAGTAATAGTTAGAAAGAATAAAAATTATTATTACAATTAATTTTATTCGTTGATACTGTAATCGTTAAATATAGATCAAATGTATATATTCATACTCTTAACGAACTATTGTAGCTGATGCAACAAATGACATTGTCAATACAATGAATTTTAGTAATTGTTATAATAATTCAGTTTATTAATGTAATGAACTTAATTTTTCGATACAATAATTCTACTCTCTAAAAATGAATTAGTAAAAATGACTAATTTAATAGTTATTAGTGGCTGCTTTTTCACTTGTACGATGGTTAACCATGGTATACCATGGTATCCCAAAATTTAACAGCCAATTCATATGTAAAATTTAGTGATGCCGCGAGACGAGACGAGACGAGAAAAGTCCTTCTCTCGTCTCGTCTCGTGCAGCGAGAGAAAATGGGTCTCTCGTCTCGTCGAGAATACTCTTTTCTCGCTCGAGAGTGCCTTTCTCTCGTCTCGTCTCGTTTCTCTCGTGGTAAAAGTACCTAAACATGAATACAAAAATTATTTGGAATGAAATACAAATTCGTTTATATTTTTTTATATAGAAATTTAAACTGGAAATAAAAAAAAATGTGTGCCAAGACCACACTCACAGACCACACTAATAAAGTAAGACTTTTTACGCCGAAAATGTTGCGCATTTGAATCAAATGGTTGGATCTATGTGGAGTAGTTACATCTAGTATTATACACCTATAATTATAGGTGTTTCTTTTAACTTGAGACAGCTCAATATCTCGTGAAATACGCATTTCACAGAAAAATGTCTTAAAAGGTTAATGTGACCAAAGGGGACATTATTTGGTGCTACCGCTAGCCACCCCCTACCTCTCCTTAAGGATGAAATGGGGGGTAACTTTAGAAAGTCAAATGGAATGACCCGATTTTTTCACAGATTTTGGTAGTACATAAAAAAATGAATAACTTTTATTAGAAACTTTTTTTTCAATTTATCAACAGATGGCGCTGTAATTCAAAATTTAAGAAAATTGGGTTTCCTTTAAAATGTATTATTTGAAACGTTTGAAAAACAAAAATTAACATTAAATCAACAATAGTCGGCTCTGAAAACAATTTATAACAAATGTTCAAAATGTCATCCTTTCATTTCGACACATTTTTTAATGCGGGTAATGAATTCTGGCTCCACCATGTCCTCCAGAGTTGTAGGAATTGCAGCGTAAACTTTTTCTTTCAAGTAACCCCACAGGAAGAAGTCTGGCAGATCGTTTTCTAGAAAATTCCGGTAATTTTCACCATTTAATGCCGTTCGCCAAAGGTACCGCACCAAACGTTTACCGACCAGGGACGCTGGTGTCGAAATGGAAGGACGACATTTCGAACATTTGTTATAAATTGTTTTCAGAGCCGACTATTGTTGATTTAATGTTAATTTTTGTTTTTCAAACGTTTCAAATAATACATTTTACAGGAAAACCCATTTTTCTTCAATTTTGAATTACAGCGTCATCTGTTGATAAATTGAAAAAAGTTTTAAAAAAAGTTATTAATTTTTTTATGTACTACCAAAATCTGTAAAAAAAAAGGGTTATCAAATTTGACTCTCCAAAGTTACCCCCCGTTTCACCCTTAGGAGGGGTAGGGGGTGGCTAGCGGTAGCACCAAATAATGTCCCCTTTGGTCACATTAACCTTTTATTTCATTTTTCCGTGAAATGCGTATTTCTCGAGATATTGAGCTGTCTCAAGTTAAAAGAAACAGCCTGTATCGGCCCAGTAGTTTTCAATGGATCAAATCATTTGATCCATCCATCTGAAAACTACTGCGCATATATGATGTAACTACTCCACATAGATCCAACCATCTTGTACCTACTGCGCATGTCCGTCATTTTGAATCCGCAATTTTGTTTTTTTTTAATGAATATCAAATTCTGAATCAGGGACCCCATAAATATCTGAGTACTAAATTTTACCCAAACCAAAAGCCGAACGACGAATTTTCGTCATATTGGATCAGCCATTTTATTAAAAAAAAAAATGGATATCAAATTTGTAATCAGGCCCTCAAAAACCACATGTTGTTGATAAGTTTATTGAATAAGCCTTGCTATTAAGCAAACGGGTTTTTTTTAATAGTATAAGGAGTGCCATAGATGTGCTTATACAGGGTAAATTTTAAAAATTATTATTATTTTATAAGTAATTTTTTCTTGGTTAACGTTAAGTTGTGTTATAAAATAATAAAACGTTAACCAGGAACAAATTTTGTTTATTATGAAATGCGAATAATGTTCTCATTGGTCCAAATAAATATCGTCATTTATGTGCAAAATTATAATTTTTATGTAAAAAAAATTGTTCTTTATAATCGAGAGAACGAGAGAGATCGAGAGAAACGAGAAATTCTCGTGCGAGAGAGGGCATTCTCTCGTCTCGTCTCGAGCCTTTTTTCGAGAGAAAATTGCCCTCTCGTCTCGTCGAGACGAGACGAGACGAGACGAGAGGCGAGAATCTCTCGTATCGGCGGCATCACTAGTAAAATTGTCAACCGTCAAAAATTATAAAAGTGGAGCAGTTTTTAAAATATAGTCAATTCCATATTAAATGGAAAATTGACTATATCTCAAAAACTGTCCTACTTTTTTAACTTTTAACGACATTTTCAGATTCAGGGGACAATTTTACATAAGGATTGGCCGTTAAATTTTGGGATACCATGGTATTTCATGGTTATCCATGGTACAAGTGAAAAAGCAGCCACTAATAACTTTTAAATTAGTCATTTTTGACTAACTCATTTTTAGAGACAAGTTGGAAAAGACAGAAAAAACCTTAACGTGGGTTCGATCACCACACTAACAAATTTTTTCTGTCATTTCCCGCATGTGCGCTTTGCTGTGAATTTGACAATGTTAATGATGAATTTCATAGACTTGCAAATACTAATAATTTTTGAAATGACTTTTTACAAAGGAAAAATAAAAAAAAATTATATTTATTGTTTTATTTTTATTTTTTTAAAAATAATACAAATATAACTTAACTTAAACCTATTGAAAAAACTAAATGTGATATATCACATAATTATAATTAAAGTTGCCACACATCATTTCTGAGGAGCTGTTCCAAATTAAAAAAACTTTTTTTCGCTTTATCACTTCGCTGAGTCTAAGTGCTCTTCTAGTTGGAAAACTTAAAAAAAAACAAAGATTAAAAACAAAAAATATTTAAAAACATAAAAACTTAAATCTAATGTTGTTAAAAAATAAAAATTTCTTTGGTAGAAAATATATCATTACCTATGTAATAAATAAATGGTTGTA
Organism: Brassicogethes aeneus; assembly: GCA_921294245.1. NCBI lineage: Eukaryota > Metazoa > Arthropoda > Insecta > Coleoptera > Nitidulidae > Brassicogethes > Brassicogethes aeneus. Next base: position 55,961,074 of record OV121134.1, read on the forward strand.
TATTTTAATTAAATTTAAATGGGTAATGTGACTTACTTTTAGAAATACTACTATTGGTCTTTGGGTTTTTCAAAAAAAGCTTTAATATTCTTGTCTTTAACATTATTTTCATTACTTAAAAATTCAAGGTATGTACTTGCCGAAGTTCTTGCTCCAAATAATTAATAGCACATCCGCATTATCGAAGACAACATTAAAATCCATATCGATCTGTAAGTATAAAATAATATTGTTAAAAAATTAAATTATAACGCATACCTACCAATTGATATCGGATTTTTATAGAAAGGCCATTTCTCCATTATCGCATCAGTATTCCCATTTTTTTTTTAAATTTTTTAAACGATATTTACTGCAGGCCTTCCAAGTGTTATTGAATTGTTCAGAAGTTAAATTATAATTATCAAACCATAACGCTCTTAAGCTTGCTCCCGCATCATCTTCGGGTTCTAAAAGACAATACTCAACTTCAAATTTTATTCACATATCCACAAAATTAATAAATAAACGAAATATAAAACTTACTTAATTTGAATCAGCTTACCAAATGTTTTAAAATTCGACTTTTTTTTGCTGTTACATCAACAACATGTTTACCAACCACAAACTTGGTGGAACGATAGTACTCCTAAAATATAAAGAGAATATTTTGTGACAATCTTTTTAAGGCGTAATGAATAAAGATCACTAAACATACCAATTTTTCAGTCGGAAATCTGTCTAGAATTTCTCTTTCTCAACTTATTGCTAAGGTAATTGGAACACCTTTAACTTTAATAAATTGCGCTACCAAGTTTGAGGTTAGCTGTTCATCTTGAAATTTTAAAAATGTATTGTAATATTCCACAAGCATAGAACCTTTAGGAGTTTCATTTAATATATTAAATAAATATGTCACAATCGTCTGATTTTTTTATTAGAAATACAATATGGATTGATGGATTCATAATTATTATCAAACACAAAGATTTTAAACCATTAATTTCAAGCTATCTATTTAGAACGTCGTTTGGATCGTTGTTGAGTTGGATATTAAAATTTTTCAAAAAATTATTGTTTTAATGTTTTCTATTGATATGTTTTTTAAAACTACTTAAGTTTTAAAAACTTTGACCACAATTAGGTATCTAAATACTGAATTTTTGGTAAGATCTTGATTTCGATTAAAATGCAATATAAGTAATTTCAGGAAATTAATTTTATTTGCAAATAAAGCATAACATCGTGTTTCGACTATAACTATCCGAAATTTAAATTAGTTTTCCTTCGCTTTAGGACAAGACGCTATAAGTGTTTTTTAAACCTGTAAAGCCTAATACTAATAAATCAGTTTATCAAAATTATATTTAAAAACTAAATTATAATTACCTTTTTTTAAATAAAGCCAGTCACTAAGAAATACACTGTACTAAGAAATATCCTCTTTCATGCAGTTGATGCCCGCACTATTTTTCAAATGAAGGAAACTAAGCATAGCTATTTTCCAAACTCGTCTTGTCAAGAATTTTTATGTCCTTATTATTGTTCCAACGTAAACATTTATTAAAACAATTTAATCCCTACGTTGAGACAATATTAATAATTTTTATTATATTTCATTTGTTTGGTTGTACGTTAATATAATTAACATTAACTGTGTACATTAATTGATTGTTTTATCGTTAGGACAGTACATTTATTCAATGAATGCGTTTGTTAATATAAAGTATGCGTTTCATTAATCGATGCATACTGTACATTAATACCGTGATTTTTATAATTAAAACCAAGTACATTATTTTAATGAATGCATTCGTCAATGTAATGTATACTTTTAATCAAGCATTTTATTTGTTCATTGCGGAAATTAATCGCAAAACATGAACACAATGGACAAATTATCATTTAATACTTTATTACATTATCATAACGAAACAATTTAATAAAAGTTGTTCATACAAATTAATCAACAAATTCATGTATTTAATGAAATTGTTTACTGGACTGATAAAAAATTTGTTGTCAAAATAAATATTATACATTGACTAATGTAAAATTAATTACTATTACAATAACTACTAGTTCATCATGATGATGAACCACGTGATTAGTTAATAAAATACCGTACATAAAATTTCTTTACATTAATGAAAAAATCGTTGTCCCAATAAAAAATTAGTTAATAAACTGTATTAATTGATATTATGAACTAAATTTTTTTCAGTGTACTTAAGGATCTCATGACCTCCTAGATAAACAGGAAGCAACGGCAAAAGAATGCTGGGAATGTTAAAACGGTACATATTATCATATACAACCTGAAATATAATAACCAAGAATTATTTTAAATTAAAACAATATGTTTTTTAGTGCAATTTTATATAAATGTGCAGTTAGATTTTTCCATTTGAATTTTGCAGTTTTACATTCTACAAAGTTGTGTTTTCTTGAAAATATTTCCAATAAACTTTTTGAAAAATACACAATTTTTTAGCAAAACTATTAAATAATGTAAGAAGGTGCTTTAAAATGTATAAATTACCTTTTTATAATCTAATGATCATGATTCTTGAAAGATATTTTATAATTTAACCATAAAATATTATCATGGGGCAAAAACAATTTACCATAATAACAACGTGACGTCGATTATTCCAGTAAACTCAATACCAGTATTGAACCATAAAATTATCTTAATTATTATCACGTTCCTGCGAGTTTATTCATTCAAAGCAACACAGCAGATCATCCGCAAAGTCGTGAGCAACTTTTTTCCGCATTATAAGGTATTGAAGCTTAGTGGAACTTTATGTAAGTTTTTGTCTAGACATTTTCCAAACACTAATCTTAAATTCGGGCTCCTGAATTCTTTTGCATAATCCCGAACTAAAAGTAGCCGATTAATTTAAATTGAGTTTTCATTAGAGCTTTTATTTCTTTCAATTTAACGAAAATTGGGTCGACTAAAAATAATAAGGATTTTTTAAAATAAACCTTCTAAACTTCAAATTTGATAAAACTTGTAAATTTCGCGTAATATATTCTACACCATGGCGTTCTAGGGATCCTAGCTTGACTTTCCGACATTTCTTTGGGGATACTTGAAAAGTTTGGTTTACAACGAAATAGTTATTTGTTTTACGAGAGTAGAAAAACGAGAAAAATGAGCAATGAAATATCATTAAAAAAATGCAACTCTGCGCACATCTTCCCATGAGCTCATTTAATTTACAGTTACTTTCTTCAAATTGCCCAAAATTTATTAGAAGCGATTACCATGGTGGTCTCTAGTCAAAAATCATAAAATCATGATTTCGATCAATAATGATTTGGTTATCTCTTCGAAGTACATGCTGATTTATCCTTCATCGAGCTTTCAAGCTGTCAATGTAATATCACGGAAATTAAATAATCTCCTTTACAAGATAATATTCCACGTCAATATTGAGAAACATAAGGCTCCTTGACCGCCTACTAAATCAGTTGTGAGTGGAAACATATGAAAATTTCTCATTCGCTACGTCAACAATCCGGAAGTGCCATTGCATGGACGCAATACATTTATCTCCAAGCATTATGCAAATCCCGTAATAAAATGCATTATTTGTATACGAGGTGTGTTCAGAAAATAACGGGAATTGTTAAATTACGCGGGTTCGGAGGGTCCGGTTGTCATAAAATTTTCTTTATTATGTTGGTATACATGCCCCCGAATTATGATAAAAACTTTAGCTGTTTTCATTGTTTACTTTGTCTGTGGCAGCCGCTAAGGTTAGACGTGTTTTATGAGCTCAGCGATTTTTCGTTCGTTAAAAGAAATGGATCAAAGAATTTGTATCCAATTTTGCTTAAAAATGAAATAAATTCTGTGAAATGTTAACAAAGGCCTATGGTGAGTCTGCTATAAGTAAAACAAGAGTTTACAAGTGGTATAAGAGTTTCCAAGATGGCCGTGAAGACGTTGTAGATGACGAACGCCCCTAACGCACAAGCACATTAACAACTGATAAAAACATGGAAAAAGTGGAAGAAATGGTTATAAACCATCACAGAAGTCGCTGATGATGTTGGTATATCGATTGGCTCATCCCATAAAATATTTTCGAATGCTTTGGGTATGAAACGCGTGGCAGAAAAATTTGTTCTAAAATTGTTAAATTTTGAACAAAATTTTTGGCCAAAAACAATACTGTAATGATGCCCCAGCCTCCATATTCGCCAGACATGCCTCTGTCTGACTTTTTCCTATTCCCAAAAATAAATAGAAGGGCCGTCGTTTTGCAAGCATAGATGACATTAAAAGCGCATCGCTGAAAGAACTAAAGGCTATCCCAAAGATCGAGTTTTAGAAGTGTTTCGAGTATTGGAAGAAGAGCTGGCACATATGCATAATATCCAATGGGGACTATTTTGAAGGCGACAACATTAATGTAGACGAATAAATAAATATTTGTTTCAAAAAACGAAAATTCCCGATATTTTCTGAACACACCTCGTATTTACTTTTAAGAGGATTCCAGCAAAATTGCGCGGTAATTTCAATGACAATGAATCGCAAATATGTTTTTTACTCTAATAATGTTTGTATACCTTAAGAAACCTTTTAGCGAATTTCCAAGACTGGTACTATGTAACTACATAAATGCTTAAGCAAACGTTTTAAGTCTAGAAGAGTTTGAAGTGTACAGATGATTTTATTGTCACATATTGAGGTAAGCATTGCTCCCCAAAAACAAGAAAACAGAAAAATTTTAAATGTAATTATCCTAAATGAGCAATTTTACTTCAATTGTTGAGAATGAAGTCATTAACCAGAACTAGTTAAATAAGTAGTAAAAGTTATTTAATTATTTCCACAAGAACTCTGTAAGAATATATTGATACCAAATCTTTCAAATTACAAAACTTTCGATGCACAAAAGCCATTATGCTTCTCATGTAATAAAACTCTTTTAATGAAATTCATGCAAGCCACACAAAACAATTGCAATAGTCGTAAACGAGTTTCTGATTCGGAAAATCTTTAAGTTGCATCGACAACAAGCATTTCATAAGAAAGTTTTAAGTCGGCAGGGCTGCAAAACAGGAGAATTTAGTTCGACAAAGTTTTACACATTTTCTTTCTGCCAAGTCGATACCAAAACTCGGTCTCGAGAATAAGAAACTTTTGTGTGCAACGATACCGCAATAAAAATTAACTATCAACTATAAGAATTTTGAGACAAAGCAGATCCCCAACTATGGTCGGTGATGTACGAGGTGTGTTCAGAAAATAACTGGAATTGTTAAATTTCGCGGGTTCAGAGGGTCCGGTTGTCATAAAATTTTCTTTATTATGTTGGTATACATGCCCCCGAAGTATGATAAAAACTTAAGCTGTTTTCATTGTTTACTTTGTTGAATTAAATAAATTCTGTGAAATGTTAACAAAGGCCTATAGTAAGTCTGCTATAAGTAAAACAAGAGTTTACAAGTGGTATAAGAGTTTCCAAGATGGCCGTGAAGACGTGAAGATGACGAACGCGCCGAACGCACAAGCACATTAACAACCGATAAGAACATAGAAAAAGTGGAAGAAATGGTTATAAACCATCAGAGAAGTCGCTGATGATGTTGGTATATCGATTGGCTTATCCCATGAAATTTTTTCGAATGTTTTGGGTATGAAACGCGTGGCAGCAAAATTTGTTCTAAAATTTTTAAATTTTGAACAAAATTTTTGGCCAAAAACAATACTGTAATGATGCCCCAGCCTCCATATTCGCCAAACATGCCTCTGTCTGACTTTTTCCCATTCCCAAAAATAAAGAGAACCTTAAAGGGCCGTCGTTTTGCAAGCATAGATGACATTAAAAGCGCATCGCTGAAAGAACTAAAGGCTATCCCAAAGATCGAGTATTGGAAGAAGAGCTGGCACATGTGCATAATATCCAATGGGGACTATTTTGAAGGCGACAACATTAATGTAGACGAATAAATAAATATTTGTTTCAAAAAACGAAAATTCCAGATATTTTCTGAACACACCTCGTACAGTAAGGGTGCTTCGTTTTGGGCATTTTTTACCGGTAGAATTCTTTCATACGTAAAAAAGTTTATAGTGTAGAAGCTAGTGAAATATAAATTTTTTATAATTGTAAATATACCATTAACTTTTTAAACTATAAATTCTAGGCGAATGGATTCATTATCCCCTTGATCATTTTTGTATAAAATTAAAATTTCTATAAAATCATCTTTTACATTTTCCAATAATAAGTTTATTATTATTAACATATAGCCAATTACATATTGCCTTACGACCAATACTAAATATAAAATTAAAACTATATGGCTGGCCAGTTAAAAGTAAGTAGTTGTAGAGAGTATTAGCAGTAGCTTACAGTTAACTGAACGGTTAATTAAATTATTTATTGCACCGAACGTACGCAAGTCTATTCAATTTAATTAAGTAGGTACAGACAGATAAGAGCATATTCGTTTAATTTTAGTTACCTACATCGTTGCAGCGCAGTGATAAATACTAGTTTTAAGTACAGCAAGCTTTGTTTGTCTATTATTATGTAGAGAGACTTCCTGAATAAGTTAGTTGTAGAGTGGTTCTCACATTGCTTTAAATCATTTTGTGCGTTGCAGATAATTGTATACTACCATTTAAGGGGGGCATTAAACAATGCCTTTTCTAAAATATTTCATTTTTAAGAGCTTGTGTAAATAATTATAATAAGTTGAAACTACTACAATTAGGTTACAGGGTGACATGTTAAGTAGCAGTAAGCAGAAACATAGGTTGCAGACGCTGAAGTCAGTTGAACTTGTTGATGCGTATTGTCAGTGGGAAATGTTTTGATTGACTGCCTGAAATCACGAATCAACGAAATAATTTGTTAAACATTAACAAAATAATCTGTAACCTTTGAAATTAGCTAAATTCTTACAAAATTGCATATTACCTTGACAAAACTTTTGGTAAAATATTTTCCTTTGTTAAAATAATCACAACCATGGTTTTCTACACAAAATTATGTTAAATTTTTACAAAATTAAATTAACAAACTACAAACTCATGTTAACCAATCTGATTTTTATACCAGTGTAATGTTCAACAAAATCACTTGGTTTTTAAACAACATTTCCCATTAAATCAAAATAGCAAAACATGGAGTCAACAATATCGATAATATAATATATTACATAATATATTATACACGGTGGTCAAAACTTAAGTATAGGACGAACAAAAATGCCAACCAAAACTGATAGCATATTTATAGACCCTTTTGGTTAACATGTATTTATCAAAATCCCAGCTGATCCTATTTTAAAGTTTTGCAAACTTTTTTGTTTTTCTATTTCTATATATTATTTTGCAATTATTGTACTAAAACTACCTGAACAATTTTAATAAAATTAAGCAAAATAATAAACTTTGTATCATTTAAATTACTTTACTCCCCAGTATTAATTTATTGAGTCACCTATTATTTTTTACCACTCAAAACAAAACATAGCAAAAAAAAACGAAGATTTATATCTTAAATATTTTTTATAACAAAAAATACTGGAAGTTTGTCTATGAAATAATTACAACTTGCAAATTTTGTAAAACAATAATTAAGGTGGTTTATTTAATGTTTACTTTATAAAGTTAAAAATAGTATTTTAAAATTTAAATTAAACCGAAATTCAAGTTAAGCCATGAAGAAAATCGAAAGAAGGTATGTGCTGGCTGTGGAGACAAAATTTTTTTTGGTAATCGAAAAATTCAGAGTTTAGGGTTTTTGGGAAAATATAAAAATTACTGCAGACTTTTTCAAACGAACACTTTAACTTAAGTAATTCAAAATTACCTACTTCAATATGGTAAAAACGGTATTTTTGCATAGCCACAATTGCCAAATTTTCAAAATTTAGAAATTGCTAGAGAATTTCGCGGCAGCCAAAAATGTATGTGCTTTATCTGCAAAATGGCAAGATATAAAGGGCATAAAAAATTATTAAGGGAAGAGGACGGACGAACGAACTAAAGTTTTGATATGCTCTTCCTTTCTAGGGGATATCCCTAGATGTAAGAAGCATGTTTGTACAGAGACTAAAGAATTTAAAAATACTGTTTCCATGTTAAAAACAATTCCATGTAAAACCCAAAAAAAAGTTTTACTGAAAATTTAAGGCAAGCAGTAATCGATTTTGCTTCAAAGAATCTTTAATTATTTATTAGTTTTGTATTAGGTACCTTAAAACAATAAATAAGATATTGCAAACTGTATTTTACATTATTTTGTATTTATAATGTAATTTATCCATTTTTCAGTCATGTATCTGCCAAATTTTTAAAAACATTTGATAATGGTATCGAAATGGCATAAACAATTTTAAAATACTAAGAAATATGCAAAACTTTTATAAAGGATCAGCTTGATAAATACATTTTTGTGTTACCAAAATAGTCTATAATCAGATTATGCTATCAGTTTTGATTGGCATTTTTGTTCGTCCTATACTTTAGTTTTGACCACCGTGTACAGATATAGATATATCTACTGGATATTGACAGTTTATTTGTCATTTATCCCAATTTGAAAACCTTAAGTTAAAAAAAGACAACGAGTGTTGAATAGCGTAATAACTTGCACCACAAATATTAGAGTTCAATATTCAAAAGCATTTGTCAATTGGAGAGGTCGTTATTATCGTCCCGCAACTATTTCAATAACTTTTTGAAGAGGTGCTCAACAATTCCGAGCTTCGTATCACGTTCGCCGCAATTCGTGCCGTCATTTGTCATGGGAACTGGTTCTTCTTCTTCTCGTTCGTTGGCAATTGCTCCATTTTTAACACACGAAATGCAATATGATTGTTACAACAAACTAACTTGGACTTTGACTAACTTCAGGGACACCGATTCACGAGTTGAAAGTTGAGTTTTAGGTTTGCATTAATTGGGCGAATTTGAATGTCTTTTCTAATATGGGATTGTGTGTTTAAAACGATTGCATCAGTTCAAAGGATATTATTAGACTTTTACCTGTATAATGTTGATTTAAGGGAAATGGTAAATTTAGCAAAAACATTGTTAAATGAATTATTAAAAAACTAAATAAGTTACAGTGTTTAAAGATTGTTTGCGAAATAACCTAAATACCAAAAATGTTAAAATATATTTTTATCTAAGAACACAATGTAAAACGCCAAATTTTGTACAACTGACCAAAGACAATACTATTATATATAATAATAGCATTATCATTGCAACTTTAAATTTAATATGTATATATACATATGTATATATATATACATATTAAATTTTAAAAGCATATTGTTTTAGAAAATAAATATGGTTACTTATAAATAATGAATCAACATATTAAGGTCAGTTTATTTTGGTAAAAAATCTCTTTAAACGACACTAAAAATACACAGAGAAAAGTAATCTTTAATAATAATAATATTTAAGAAAATGCATTTATTTGAAACAGGTTTTCTTGTATGAAGTAAAATTTTCTTATTCGTAGTAACTTGTTTTTTACAATAAGAAAATACTATTATTTGGTTCTAAATCATAAGTTTCTGGAAAACAACTTATTGTTGTGATTAATTGTAAAGAAATATTTATTTAGAGCAATTAATTAAATTGTTGGATGTAGGTTTTGTTTCTTTAAGTAACCTTCTACTAAACTCGAGATAAAAAGTCAATAGATATTTACTTGTATTAACCAAATATCAGTTTAAAAAGTCTAATAAACCCAAGTTTTCCACTAAATAAATATCATCTTGTAGATATCGCAATAAATAATTTATTTAAGCCAAGCCAAACATAGTAAAATCAAGAGATTACTTTTCTCTGTGTATGGAATATTTTTTTTAATAATTAATTTAATTTAGTTTTTTAGCATCTTGTTGTTAGATAAGGAATATTTTTTTTGTTTACGCTACTTTAATTATCCTGTGGGTTTTCCAATTAAAAATAACCTTTACCCCATATATTTCTCTGAATCCAAAATTACCTAAATTTAAGACTTATTTATTTACTTTGACTGCTAAAAATACGAATATTTTTTATAGCTAGGTTTAAGTATAGAACATAATATGTATATTATACACATAATATGTATATTATACACATCAAAACATGAAAAAAATGAACGATTTATATCCTTCAAAATTGTCATTTTCCACGTGGTGTAGAAAACACCCTGTATAGTATTTTGCAATAAAATTATTACCAACTTATTTTTTTCCAATAATACAATATTACATTGTGTTGGACAAGTCAAAATCAAGGAAGCATAAGCTTGCTTAAAACATTAAAATACAAGAGCTTAGTTAATAATGAAAAAAATATATACTTTCCAAGATAAAAAATAATAATTTGCAAGAAAATTTGTTTAATCTTTAGTTTACCTACTCTAAAAGTACTAAAATGTTCCTAACTTACAAAGTATATCTTAAAAAGTTTGTAAAATCCAAAAATGCAAAAAAATACAGGGTGTTTCATAAAAAATAAGAAACTTGAACAAAAATATAATATAAAAAAATTACTGCAAATTGCACTCCAGTAGTTACTAAATTAAGTATCTGGGTCACCTTACGTGGTTCACCCTGTACATAGAAAGACAAATAATAAATGTTTGTTTTTTCAATAATGCCCGAGTAAATACATACAGTGCAATTTCAAAAAGTAATTAACGTGTAACCTTGTAAGTAAATAAATTTAGTGCTTGCACGGTTTTTTGAACGACTGAATGTCGTTATAGCTTTATGTTAAGGTGCATAAGTATGATTGTTTTTTCATTACCATTGCATGAAATTACTCTAACAATAATAATTATCGTGCAGACATCGAAAAAATTGTCTTTTAGCGCCCCAACTTTATGTTCATTTTATATTTTACTCCTTATTCGTTTTTAATGGCTGCCATGGCTTAGCTTGCCTAATAGCTAGCTAGCTTTTTTATTTAAGTAATTTGGTTTTCGGTACTAAAATTAAAGGCGGCCTTACAACGACGAGACACTTGCTTTTTTAAATTCCTCATACCTAACTCGATACATACTATAGAAAATCACCGTAACATACAACATTTATTTTGTCTGTTGAAAGAACAGTTGTTAGCTGTCTGCTGCGGCTTTTACAGTTAATCAAAGTAAAAAATAAATGTCTTGTATGTTTACAATTGACGCTAAATAACTGGAGATGCGGCAAATTCTTCTCAAGGTCCATAATTAATTGTTTAATTTTAATTTTTATAGTTTTATCTTGTTGTATTTTATAGCAATATTCTGTCACCTATGTGGGTTAAATATGCAAATTTAGTTTGACAAAATAAAATTTTCCAAGTAGGTAAAAATTCGAAAATCCAGTTGGTATTTTATTTCTTACAATTTTGGTGACTCGGAAAAAAACCGCGAATTTTAAAATATTCTCAAGGCTAGGGTAGTTTATGATTCCTCTTATAAATCACATAAAAATCATCAATTAAATCACATGTGAGCTCATACACGCACACAGTTGACCACGAGCTCACATTGAGTTCACCTGTGAGTCAAGAGAGAATCGCTTACCTGATTTACTCTTAAGCTCCTGTATACATATCCTTAAAAATTTACAATTTAAGAGGATTTGATTTAAAAAATGTATGTCAATTATGCGCAAAACAAGTAACACTAGTATTACAAAAATTGAATACTCAAATATACTCTCTAAACATGAATTAGTCAAAAATGACTAATTTAATAGTTATTAGTGGCTGCTTTATCACTTTTACCATGGTTAACCATGAAATACCATGGTATCCCAAAATATAACAGCCAATTCTTATGTAAAATTGTCCCCTGAATCCGAAAATGTTGTCAAAAGTTAAAAAAAGTAGAACAGTTTTTGAGATATAGTCAATTTTCCATTTAATATGGAATTGACTATATCTCAAAAACTGCTCCACTTTCTAATTTTTGACGGTATTTTTGGATTCAGGGGACAATTTTACATAAGAATTGGCTGTTAAATTTTGGGATGTCATAGTATTCCATGGTTAACCATGGTACAAGTGAAAAAGCATTAGTAATTTTTGACTAATTCATTTTTAGAGAGTATACATCCAAATCGTCGGTAATTAATGATTTTTCGTCATCAATTGATAAAGAATTTTTTTCGATAAACTGCACTGCAGCTTCTGTATTGAAAAAATAATAATACACAGTAAAAAAATATTTGTTAATTCTAACCAAATATAAACCAGATTTTATGTTAATCCAGGTTCACATAACTTTATGTTTAGTTTACAACCAACTGTAAACTGTTAACTAATTAAATAAGTAGTTTGTAATTATATCAAACATTTTGTATATTTAATAACAAAATCCGTAATCAGTAATTCAACCATACTTCTTGTAATTTTTAAAAAGGACCATATTTTTACAAACCTTTTTGTAGAACCAGTAACAAAAGTATTTGTTAGAAATTTGAAGCTTAAATGAAAATAATTTTGATAATAAATGTTGCTTTATTAATCAATTTTCTAAACAAAAGCATACCTACCTACATAAATGATCACAAAAATAAAATACAAACACTTAAATAACACACCATTCTGAAATGATCAAATTATAAAGAAATTTGGTAAAATATATATTTCGTAACTTTAACCCACTTCACTGTATCCAATAATTTCAGCTTGAAAACCAGTGATGGCATCTTTTTTCGGATACTTCGTACTTTGCACACTTAAATAGGTATTCGAAATCCGAATAACAATAATAACAGATTTCTCGTTATATACACTCACAGGCAAAATAATTGATCCACACAAATTTTCGATGAAATTCAATCGCAAATATCTTATTTATTTGATTTCGGATTTAAACAAATATTAAAGAATATTGTAGATAATGGAGAATCGCTCTCATTTTAAAAATTACTAAAAAACAGACGTACGTTTATAATATACAGGTTTAAACAAAAAAGATGTTTTTTACACTCTGTAGAGTGGCAAAACCGTATATTGTTCTAAATTAAGTTTTAATTATCAACTCACATCTATTTTTAACAATTTTGTTTTTGATTCACCTTGATATATTTATTTTTGTGGAAAATATGGATTTAAAAAAAACATTGCAATTTACAATATTTTTTCTGTACAAAGAACTAAGTTTGCTATGGTCCATCCATAGTCTATGAAGGGTGACAGTGACAGTTTTGTTGAATCATCCCATATCCTGTCATATACGGCTTTCAAAAGCTATCAAATTGTTTTTTTGTAAATTAATGTGTTAATTTTGAGGTGTCTTCTTACTTTTAAAAATGGTTATGTCTCCGACTGATGTACACTTTTTTAGCTTCTTGTGACGTTTAAAACACTTAATACATCCTAAATTAAATCAATGGCTCTGGCAACATTAGTCGGAGACATATCCATTTTTAAAAGTAAGAAGACACCTCAAAAGTTAAACATTAATTTGCAAAAAACAATTTAATAGCTTTTGAAAGCCGTATATGAAATGTCCAAGTATGGGATGATTCAACAAAACTGTCACTGTTATCCTTCATAGCCTATGGATGGACCATAGCAACCTAAGTTTTTCGTACAGAAAACTATTGGAAATTTCTAAAAAATTAATATTTTTCACAAAAATAAATATATCGAGGTGAACCAAAAACAAAACTGTTTAGCACAATATACGATTTTGCCACTCTACAGAGTGTCTTAAACTTATGGTAAAAAACTTATTCTTGTTTAAACCTGTATATTATAAACGTACATCTATTTTTTAGTAATTTTTTAAAATGTGAGCGATTCTCCATTAATTTATCTACAATATTCTTTAATATTCGTTATTTGCGATTGAAATTCATCGAAAATTTGTGTGGATCGATTATTTTGCGTTTTTAATACACTCACATGTGAGTGTATTAAAAACGCTCTGGACAGTTATTACGAACACGTTACGAATTGGAGTAACGTAAGCAGAAACATAAGTTGCATTCATGACGCGAAATTTTCTAATTTTATCAATAGTACTAATACTTCTTTATTCAATACCAATAAGTTTATTTCTTGTGAAGCTTATTCACATATTTCAATAATAAACTATATAATAAGAACAAAGAGTTTGTATTTTTGTCTAGGTGAATCTACATTCTTTAAAGCGTAACTAAGAATGTCACGCACTATTGTAGGCATTTTCAATCGACAAAAATTGTATCGAGCATTTTTTGCTTTGCACTTTTCGTTCCAATTAGCGATTACAGTATTATTCCCGCACGGATATCTTTTCTTGCGTGCCTTTGTACCATTAATTTCCTCTATCCGTCCTTTTCTATTCAACCAAGCGACTCACGTACGTACCATAGCAGTGGTAAGTGGATGTAAAATCTCTTATATGTATGCTGCACTGTTGTCAATTCTAAGCTAGATACTAGGAAATGTTGGATGTGCTACCACATTTCAAAAACATGCTGTTAATTGGGATTTAACATGCTATTTTCAACGAAGAGGTCTGCTTCCAAGACTAAACTGTTTTGCTGAATCATGGAGAGTGAGAAAAATATAAAAAAATTATTATAAATTACTTAGGTTTACAATACAATCTTTCATTGAAATCAAACTTTTCGAAGGTTTTTGATGCGCAAAATTCAAACCCGATTTCAGAATTGCTCCATTACTTTCGGTTTTTAGAAATCTAACTCAAAAGTACAAACAACGTTTTGTTATATCACACAAAGTAGTTTTTTTACAAATTCAGTCAATAGAGTAGGTATTTTAATATTTTGTAAATATTTTAGTATATTACAAAAGGTTTTTTTAACTTGTCCACCCAATTTTAATGTATTTTTTTAAAAGCACGTTTGTAGAAAAACATAATAAATATTCAAAACATCAGTACCTTGGCGTGTCACAACTCCTGATTCAAATATTTGAGTGGTTTTATTTTAAAATATATTCAATTTTTCAATTTCACTACAAACTATAAAACATTAAAATTTAATAATGTATTTTTCATATTTTATCATACATTAGAATAATAACAATTTTTAAAAAAATTGTTAATTTTTGTACTCACTTTTACCCGTCAGTTCTGTGTCCAATGTTAAAATTCAAAATCCCTGTAAATATTATAAGTTTAAACGTCAGGTCCTCGTTATAACTCAAGTGTTGGTAAAAAATTACCTACAGAGCCCGCCCTTTGCACGACAGTCATCTTGAAAACAATGCAAGCGGCGAAGTTGTGGTGAATGCACATATAGTTTTTCAGTACTGTGGTGAGTACTTATTTTCTTACGTATATATATTTCATTGTAATTTATATAAGGCTATATGTGCTTTATTGATAAGTAGCATCCACTAATAAAAAATATCAGTAAAATACTTAAATCCGAATTATAATATCAAATTTGTATCCCATTCATCAGTATTGTGTCCTTATATAAATTTGGTGTGGGTTCCATATCTAATAATTGAGATATCGCTATACCCAAAATCCACCAGCCGCCACTGATGTGTGGTATTATTTGATTTTAAGATATTTAATGTGTAATATGCTCAAAGTTGCAATAAATCTTATATTTTCTAATAAATTATGTATTTAATTAGTACCCTGGTATTCTCGTCACTTCCCTTGCATTCAAATTTAGAAAACACAGATATTTCAGAAACTGTTTGAAAAAGTGGCTGGCCCGGTCTGGAACAGTATATTTATTATATTATCTATGTTCTCATAACAAAATATTGTTTAATTTTCTCCGAATACTATATAAACAAAATGAGGTCAAAAGTTGCTTTTGTAGAATCACCCATATGAGAATTTTTAAAGTTAAAAATGCCTGTAAATAGAATACTTGTGTATGGTTAAAATAAATATTTTTTGATCAAAATTTCTTTTTTTAATGTCTTCCACTGCCGCAGAGCATAATAAACTTTTCGAAAGTTGAGAATTTTATTTAAAAAAAAAAACAAGTTAACCCGGTCAATGTCAAATCTGAAAATATTTGTACTAAGCTTGTTTTTGAAGCAATGTGCTCAATTTTGGAAAAATTATTTGGACACAAAAATTTAATCGTTTTCTACCCCCGTCTGAATATTATAATTTTTTTAAACTGAAGATGGTTCTGGGGCGGTGAAGAAATAGCAAATTATACTTTTTTTGTACAGGGGTTTTCAATTTAAAAAATTTTCATCTTTCGCACTACCAGTATATATAAACACCTAGTATTTTCAAAAAGATATAAATTAGGTACTTAATTTTTTATCTAATGATTAAACATCCTCAAGAACAAATTTTCCACCGTATAATCTTTACGTTAAACATGACGGCATAAGGCGAACGGTAGCTCTTAAAAGGCAAACGAACAACTCTTAAAATGTTATTAACCATTTTACACACTTTCCTATAGTTGCGTTCGCTGCTTATTCAAACGCCAAATGTTACATCTATGGCTGAATTGATGTGCAATTACGTCATTCAATGGCTTGTAATTTAAATACGCCAGAAGGGCTCTATTAGTGTGGTACTTTTAAGGCCGACGGTAAAACAAATGCTTTGCTCTACACTGTACCAAAATTATCCTGGTTTTATGGAAAATAACAATAATTTTAGTATTGTGTTGTTTTAGTTTTTTGGTAAGATCAGTATCAGGCATTATTTCCTTATTGGGAGATAATGGGAAATCATCAAATTAAAGTTTTTTCTTTAATTTACATATTTCGTTTTATACAATAATTGTATAAAATGAAATACGTAAATTAAATTAAAATATTATGCATATATTAGGTTGACAAATTGTCAAAGTTTAAACGCTTAAAAGTGGAAACATTATATTTTTTAAAATATCTCACGAAGAAAAAACCGAATAATTATGAATTACCCATTGAAACTATCCTCTGAGAGAATGCAATTTGGAATATAGGTGATTCAAAAAAATCGAATATTTTTTTTGTTTACTTCCGACACTGAAAAATTGGTTTATAGGCACCTCTATAGAAAGTGCTCACCAAATGAGCTCTTAATATTATTAATCCTCCTCATCACAGTTTTTAATTTTTTCTTTAGTCCTTTATAAAAAGACCATCAATCGTTTAATTAAATCTTTATACATATTTTTGTAGGAATTTTAATTCTGTACAAAAAAGAACTTGTGTTTAAGCGATTACTCTAACCATTTAAAAGATATTCAAATTTGGTGAGAACTCTCTAAAGGTGCCTAAGAACCAATTTTTCAGTGTCGGAAATAAAAAAAATATTTGATTTTTTTGAATAAACGCATGGTTCAAAACGCTTCGATGAGAATTACGAATTAATCAACATCTGTTTCTAGCAATACCGTGATTTCCAGGTTATGTTCAATATTTTTATTAATTTACATAAATCGTAAAGTACATCCTAGAAGTGTAAATTTTTAACTTTAAAAATAACTTTATGATCTATAGTAAAATACGTTGTTAATAGTTTTATAAGAAGTAACAATATTACAACTATCAAAGAATTTTGTTTGGTATTTTTGGATATTTTTTATTCTTAAATTTTGACACGCCTTTTACACAAAAATGTTTTTTTCTCAAAGTTATAATTGTTTTTCGTGACTAATCTCTATATTAGACGAAGCCAACTAAGTATACTATATATTTAACTATTTTTTTCTACTCCCACCTTTAAAACGCCCTTTATCGTACATGTTTCCATGACACTAAGTGACCTTTTAAATACACATTGACAAGTTGTGGTTTTATGGCGCTTTAGTCACGGGCTGAAGTTAGTTGACAGTTGTCAAATGTCATACAATCGTTAAAATAAAGTGCCTTTCTTGTAAAATAATACTAAATGTGAAAATTATTTTATTATCTCAATACAAAAGTATTAAATAGTTTCTCAACGCCAATATTTGAAATATATATGAATATATGAACATTGTACTGACCTTTTAATTTCGCCGGCAGTAAACTCTATAACTATAAATTCGGACACAGACTCCACTGTAAAGTGCTCATAAAATATTTTCTTTACTTTCACTGTGAAAAACTGTAAATTTTCAAGAATTACATTTTGATTTATAACCTTTATAATCTGTGTTTATAAAATAACTAAATTTGACATTTGACGGTGACACACAGATTCCCCCATTGTTTTATAGATGGCGGTCTAAAATGGCGTTTATCAAACTTGATACATAATACAGGGTTTTATGTAATTAATGTTATATATTAAAATGGGTTGTTCCTTAGGGTCCATAAAGAAGCACCTGAAACTTTTTTTTTCTAAATTCCAAAGTCTAAAAATAATTTATAATAACCTTTATCCTACCAAAAAGTACGCCACTGATCGACTAGGAACTTTAGGTTAATCTGGTGGATTTATTATGTTATGGTTGGTAACAACAGTTTTTCCAAAATCTCTAAAAAAAGTTGACAAACATTGTTTAAATTTAGCTTAATTACAAAAATGACAAAATTAACAATGCAAATTGTCAATTTGGCGTTTTTATTAATTGTTGGTTATTTCATTTTTGTACAGAAGGTAAATTCAAACAAAATCTGCCAACTTTTATGACAGATTCTAGTGCATTTCTTTTAAATTTTAGGTTATGTTTTCAAATTGTAAATATCTTAACTAAGGTGCTTTTGGATTTATTTACACAAATTAAATGTTTAAAGTTTAACCTGTGAACTGGTCCCAATTTCATCTGAGTAAACAGACAAAAAAACTGATGAAAAAATTAATTTTGTGGTTATGGATTTCAAATTTCAAAGGTACTAAATTTTCTAATCATTGCTTAAGCTAATAGCTGGATCAGTAAATAAATACAGAAGGGAATTAGAGCTTTAAGGGCATAAAACTTTTGTATTTATTGAGTTTTTATTTATTTTTTGCAAGAAAAATTTTTAGTAACAATTTTTTACATCTGGCAACGCATAGCTACTTTGTTGGTTGGTATCTATGTACTCACAAAATACAGGTGTGCAGATATAAACAAGTGTGTAACCAGTGGCGTATCACAAAAAATATAAAAAACTTCTAATGCATATTTTTTCTTTATCTTTGGAAAAATGCTTTTTAAAATATTTTTCCTTTATTCCTTATGTCAAAAGGTATTCAATATTTTAATATATAACATTAATTACATAACACCCTGTATACTATTAAATGGTTTTAATAAATCGCTTAGGTAAATTTTCTACCCAGATTTAAATTTTTGTTTAATAAAATACAGTTTACAAGAGTTGAAAAAAAAGTATTGTTTTATAGAGAAGATCAGTGTCAGACTAATGACTTCCTTATTGCAAAAAACACTCTCGTCGTTTGTAACACAAATTATGGCGCAAAAACAGTGTTATTAAGTTATAAATTGAATTAATATCGGTCATATTATCTCTCACGATATCATTAAACCATGTTATGGTATCCGTTAATAGGGTTTGAATTCAATTGATGTTTAGTATCTATACTTAAGTGCCCCATTGTTATCAATGTATACGGGGAAATTAAGTTCGGTTTTCATTTTAAATTAATGCAATAAAACCTTATGCAGGTCCATAAATATAAAACAGCAAAAATTATAAATGTTATCTCAAGAAAATTAATATGGTATTATTAATTGTATTTTTTTTATTTTCAGATGACCCGACACAGTATAGTGATAGCCTTATTTCTAGTCGTACTTAATTTTAATGGAATTTTAGGTAAGTTAAAAAATATAATTGATGTTTTTTTGTTTTTATGGGGGTAATCACAATCCACACAAGGTCTGTCTCGTTTCGCGCATACTAAAAACCACGAAGTTATGCCCACTGCACAGACTTTAAAGGCCGCCATTTTTATGTTTTTTATAATTCTTGTGCTTCGGGTGTGTTTCTCACAGAAGCACTCTTATTATTATTATTAATATAATTATTATTCTATCGAAATTTCAATTTTAAGGTTAATTTGTGGGTATGGTAAATTTGTGGGTTATGGTAAATTAACCTTAAAATTGACATTTGACAGACCTTGTTGTGTGGATTGTGGGGGTAATATTAATACATTTCATAAGTGCCTTATGTCATGTCATTTTAATACTTAAATAAATATTAATAGATTTAATTTATCAGACTTTTTTTTATTGCTATAATATTTCACTAAAGGGTTTTTTCAAATAGAAAATTTTATTTATGGGTTCTTCCAGTTGAATTTTCACTATACAGAACAAATCTTAATTAAATTTTGCTATTAAAATTGGCATATTTTTATGCCAAAAAATAGCAAAATAAACATTCATTTTAATTAAATACCTGCTAAAAGAATAAAAACAAACAGCATTGTTGCTTACATTTTAAATTAAAAACATACTTTAATTACACCATAATAGAAGCCGCATCGATAAATTCCTAATTTTAATTAGATTGATATATGAAATAATAAATTAATAAAACTCGTTAACTATAGTTAAAACATATCATTTCGTCCAATCAATATATGTAGGTATGTAATTAGTGAGTTAATTAAATTGATTGGTTAATTACGCTAATTTATATATTTTAATTTTAATGTACAGGGTGATCCCCTATAATGTCGCCCCCTTTAACTTAAAAAAAAAAAAAATTTTTCTACGTATAAGGAAAATTGTTCAGTATCAGTATCAGGTATATGCATTTATAAATTCAACCGTTTCTGAGATATTTAAATTATTTTTAAGATAATAATTTAAAATAGTTTATCTTTCTCTTTCCGAGTACGCCATTTTTACTTATTTAACAAGACATATTAAAATAATGTCACTATAGTAATTTATTTTCAATAAAAATTTTGGTATACTGAGGCTTCTTGATTTCTAATAGTTTAAAAAAAAATTTAATGATAACATTTCGAATGCGAATATTTCAGAAACGGTTGAGTTTAGGTATATGGTTTATTATATGAATTATGCTCAGAATTTTACAAGGAATCGAAAAATAAACTCATATATAGGGTGATCCATAGAAAAAAAATTAAACTTTTTGTTTTTCCTTGTACATTAATCAATTTTCCATTTTTTTATACATAGAAAAAAAGTAATTTTTAGTACCTACATAACCACACTTTTAAATTTTTTGGGACACTTAAAATAAAAAAGTTAAAGGGGGCGACATTATAGGGGATCACCCTGTACATCAGTAGCTATTAAAACAGGGTGACCATACATTATTTTTTGTTCACAATTTTATTATACATTTATAGCAAAAATCAAATCATCCATGTAAAATAAGAAAGCCTCACCAAACTTTAAGACCAGAATTGAATCGGTAAAATTAAGAATAGTTTAATAGTTGAAAATTGTAACTTTAATAATGAGTATATTTTGTAAAATGATTAATATATTTTCACAAAAACTATAAAACTGATTTTTTGAAATAATTTGTCCAAAATTTTTTTGAAATAATTTGTCCATTATAGGGGATCACCCTGTACATCAGTAGCTATTAAAACAGGGTGACCATACATTATTTTTTGTTCACAATTTTATTATACATTTATAGCAAAAATCAAATCATCCATGTAAAACAAGAAAGCCTCACCAAACTTTAAGACCAGAATTGAATCGGTAAAATTAAGAATAGTTTAATAGTTGAAAATTGTAACTTTAATAATGAGTATATTTTGTAAAATGATTAATATATTTTCACAAAAACTATAAAACTGATTTTTTGAAATAATTTGTCCAAAATTTAAGTTGGGAACTTGTTCTTAATCTCACCGATTGTATGACAAATGGTAAACTGAGTTAAAAAATTAAATTCCTAATGATGTCGAAAATTAGTTTGAAACTACTCATGCCCTTGATAAAAAATTTTGAATGTTATAAATCAATTGTTTCTTTGTTAATGATAATCTTGTCTAGGGTATACCCTATACCGGTATAGGGATAGTTAGCCACACTTTTACGAACAAAAAATATTTCTTACTCGAACACTCTTATATTTTGAAAAGATTGCAATGAAGTTGAAGATGAAAAGTTAAAATTAAAAACAATTAAACATGAGGCTTGCTTTTAGCTCTGCTAACTCTCTTAACTATGTTTACATTACGTACAGCAGGCAAAAACCGTGTCGGAGACATTTTTATTTATATTTTTGATGTGGCATAATATATAAACGAAACCACTGGTGCATCATGGTGACCTCCGCTACCGAAGGCAATTAAAACCGACCGTTAGCTTGTGAACTACATTTGCCTGACAAATAATTAGCAAATTGGTACGCAACATTACTATTAATTAACCGGATTTATTATATTGCGGTTTTTCGATTCTCAAATTTTATTAGTGTCAAATAAGTAGAATTGGCACAAATTATGATGAATATTGGTAATTAGTTTTTGTGGCTTTTATTTTTAATTAATTTGTACTATGCTCCACACCTCAAAGTCCCACCACGTGACCACGTACGTCTTTTGAAAATTTGGCATTTAAGGCTTTTCAGGTTATGTATCTTTCAAAGTATAGTCAATGAAAGAAATAATATTTATATATAAATTCAACACTATAGTGTTACCGCGTAAAAAGTTAATAAATCTCTATAGTATCACAATAACAATGGTTGGTTTAAGAATTTAGGAATATAAATACTGCATTTAATGAAATTCTAAAGTGTAAGGTACAATATAAGTGATATTTTTGTGCATTGGGTCTACATTTCTCTTTAAAATAGTTTTAACTAAACAGGATTTATTTAAAAAAATCTAACTTCTCTATTATGAAATAAGAATATCTGTTTCAAAGGTAGGTAAATGTATTAGAACAAAAAATATTTTGTATTTTAAGGTTAAAAAAATCTCTTTTGACCAAAATAAATAAGTGGATTATTTGGAAGAGTGTGTTAATATGGTCATAAATAAATATAGGTATACTAAATAATTGTTGAATATGGTTTAAATTAAATTGAAGCTTTTATACTTATACTTTAAACTTGTGAATACCTCTCGGCATACCTACTTTAAGTTATATTATAAGAAAACAAACAATTTTTAGAGAAACTTGAAATGTGATTTATTAAAATATTTAAGTTATAATGATTTTTCGATGTAGATCAAATTCAGTCAAAGCTTTTTAACTATTTGTATTGACAAAACTTTATGGAGGTACCCTTTAAGCTGGATAAGAAAAACTACCACATTTTTAAATACCATATTATACTGTCTTTTGAATAATCCAAAATACTTATTTATTTTGGTCAAAATAAATTTTTCTAACCTTAAAATTACAAAATTAGATGATATTTTTGTTATAATATATTAACCTACCTTTAATACAGATATTCTTATTCCATAATAGAGAAGCTAGATTTTTTTTAATAAATGCTGTTTAGTTAAAATTATTTTATGGAGAAAACCAGATATTTGGACCAAATGCACAAAAATATTACTTATTTGGCACCATACACTTTAGAATTTCATTAAATGCAGTGCCTATTTATATTCTTAAACCTTCTATTGTTATTGTAATGTTATAAAGATTTATACATTTTTAACGCCTAAACATAATATTATTTCTTTCGTTGACTATACTTTGACAGATTCATAACCTGAAAAGCCTTAAATGCCAAATTTTTAAAAGACGTTCCGTACGTGGTCACGTGGTGGGACTTTGAGGTGTGGAGCATAGTACATCGGTTGGTGTTAATTATAATTTGTTTATTAGTTCTTTAGAAGAAATGAAGTTTAAAAACATGACTTTAACAATAAGATCTGTTTCTCCATTTATCCAAGTCCAAGCCAATAGAATTCGATTTTTTCCGAGAGAAACCTCGCTAATTTATCAATATGCAAATAATTCTGGGCTTATCCCGAGATTTATCGTAACATTGCAGTTGCTACAATCAATTATCCGCAAGCCTATAACTCACTATGGCACTATCAGCGCAGAGTCGCCTAGCTCTCGAGCCAAATTAGGAAAGTCACACACATGCAAATGGCTTTCCCAGTACACGTTACCGTACCATAAACAGTTACTCGGGCTGCGGCTCAAGCACAAAACGATTCTTTTTGCTTTGATGCGAACGCAGCAGGCTGTTTATTTAGCCAGATTGATTCGGATTGACAAAGGGAAGCACGTCCCGGCGATTTAGCATTGCCGAGGAAAGTGATGCCTACGTGAGGCAATCAATTTTTAACGACTATTTCCCTCGTCTTAATTTTCACCAATCAAAAACGCGCAATTTTGAATTACAAATGGTTTCTAGGTGGAAAAACTGTATGACAGCACCTGTCACCTGAGTATTGATTTGTTCTATATTCTTGTTTAGCCTTTAATTAGTTCTATTGAGCAACTCTTACCTCAAATTTGGATTTATGCCTCAATATTGGAAAAAACGTTTTGGAGATAAAACAAAATGTGCTATTTTTGGATTTTAGAAACAAAATGTTGGACATATAACAAAGTTTTAGGACATGAAACAAAACTGAATTAAAAAATACTTTATTTAATAATGATTTACTTAAATAATAATAATTATAATTATTGTCAAAATACAATGTCA
Source organism: Brassicogethes aeneus (assembly GCA_921294245.1). NCBI lineage: Eukaryota > Metazoa > Arthropoda > Insecta > Coleoptera > Nitidulidae > Brassicogethes > Brassicogethes aeneus. Next base: position 55,985,528 of record OV121134.1, read on the forward strand.
TATAAATGTAAATAGGTGAAAAAACGTGTACTGGCTAAAGTGGATATAGAACAAAACAATTTTATACTTATAAGGAAGCTTTCCTTGGAGATAGCACAAAACAGTTATAAAATATTTTTTCCATATGGATATAGCACAAATAAATACTAATTATTTTCAGATTTTTACAAACACATAGAGCAAAAGAAAGCCTGTAAGCGAAATTTTGGAGATAGAGTAAACCAATTTTAAACCTTTTATACTAAACTCGGATTTAGACTAACCTAAACTAAAAACTGACACAATTATATCAAAATACTATTATGGAGATGAAACAAACCAACTTCAACTTCAAATGCATAAACCTCAAAATGGTAAAAAATGGAGATAGCACAAACCAATACTCAGGTGATGAGCTATTGTCACCAAAAATTGCAATTTATATTTTAATTGTACCATACATAATTAAGTTTGTAGTATTTTCTGATTAAATAAATTACCTATCTTCAGTTTTCAAATTAATACCTTCATATTTATTATGGATGCATGTATAAAATAGGTATACTATAGTATGCAGAATAACTGTTACTCATGGATTAGTCTTGTCAAATACCATTCGGGCATCTAATTTTTCCTGTGAAAAAAATCGAAAAAACACAATGCTAAGTAATATTTTTTAACAAAATGCAGGTGCAAAAATCCTCGTCTTCGACTCGGATTTTTGTTTCCACCAGCACTCATGATTCTTGTTAAAATATTACTTAGCACGTGTTTTTTCGATTTTTTTCGTAAAAATTAGATGCCCTTGTGATATTACTTACTACTATTTCCCTCGTCTTAATTTCCACCAATCAAAAACGCGCAATTTTGAATTACAAATGGGTTCTAGGTGGAAAAACTGTTTGACAGCACCTGTCAGCAGTTTTTTCGAGTTTAACCGCGGCTAAACTTGACAGCTATTTTCACCAAAAATTGCAATTTATATTTTAATTGTACTATAAATAATTTAGTTTGTAGTATTTTGTGATTAAATAAATGACCTATTTTTCAGTTTTCAAATTAATACCTACAATTTATTATGTATGCATGTATAATAGGTAATATGTTTTGTAAGCTATGTGTATGCAGAACAACTGTTACTCATGAAATACGCTAAAGAAGTATCCCTAGTAGCGCCACCACTCGGCTGTTATCATCGTAACAAAAGTAGAACTTTTAATAATTAGCTGTCAAACGCTTGGGTTACAAACGAGTGTTTTTGAGATTAAAGCCGGAAAATGTTAAAAAATATCGAAAAAAAAACGTGGATCGATTTGTTGTGTTTTTTGGTGTATTTCGAGAGAAAATACTGGATAGAGTTTTTACCGGTTTTCCAATAAACAGAGTTAATCTGAATGAAGAAATAAATTGCATACGAGAAAAGTGTAAACATTTCAATTCAGTAATAATCGTTAAAGAAATAAGTCGTCTAAATTTAAATAGCATTTAGCATTATTAAAAACGTTGATTAAGAATTCTTTAAAATCTCCACAACGGTAAAATACCATTATATTATGTATTATATATAATATGTTGCCATGAATTCGTATGTATATTTTGTTGTTTAAAATGCAGTTGTCGGCGTTTTTCAGAGAACTAAAATATTAAAATGATTGATTTTGAGGTTGTGTTTGTGCAAAAATTATTTTTTACTAATTTCTTAAAAATGTCCAAACTTAAATATAAATTATGTTAGGTAAAGTTATCATTAGTTAATTCTGCACCAACAAATGTACTTACCGAATTGGATCCTTTGGCAAAACATGAAAATGCAACGATTTAGTTTTTGAATTTTATTTACAATTAAAAACACAATAATTCACCATGATTCCTTTGATAAAATACACACACTAACGTCAATCGAAATCGAGCAATAAAAAAGTTTTTTAATTTTTTCCTTGCAATTGACCAAAATTTGTCGAGTAGGTAAGATTTCTGCCTTCCTCTCTTTTGTAAAAAAACTACCTATTTATTTAAAAATGATATAATTGGTGCTTTAAATTTATTGTTGACAATAATTTAAGAATTATTCTTAAATTCCTTAATTTTTCCTGTGATAAAATCGAAAAAACACAATGCTAAGTAATATTTATTATGCTTCTTATTAAAATATTATTAAGCAACGTGTTTTTTTCGATTTTTTCAGAAAAAATTAGATGCCCTTATAATATTACTTACGATTAACTTTGGGGTTTTTTAAGTAGAGCATGTTTTCTGATTTATTTTATGTTCGGTGTTTTTTATCTTTATTTCTAAACCAATTATTTTTCATTTTCAGGAAGAATAGCATTCGAAAAACTAACCGACTTCGACTACAGAGGGAACACCTATTACACCGTGAAAAACCTTTCCCTCTACGAATGCCAGGGCTGGTGTCGAGAAGAACCCGACTGCCAAGCTGCGGCGTTCAGCTTCGTCCTCAATCCGCTTATCCCGGTGCAAGAAACACTATGCCAGCTGCAAAATGAAACGTCGGCTAATAACCCGTCGGCTCAGCCGCAGAGGTCCGTCAACATGTACTACATGACCAAGATGCAACTCAGGTAAAATCACGAGTTTAAATGTAAAAAACATACTTGAAAGTTTCTAAAACCATAAAATGTTAGAATTTTTTTTTTTTTTTTTTGAAAAAGTTCAAAATATAAGAAATGGTTTTTTAACCTTCTTATTTTTTTCAATTTTTCTATTGTTTCGTTATACAAATTTCGACACACAGATGTAACAAAAATACCAAAAACTCGGTTTTGTAGTTTTATGGTTAAAAAACTGTGAAACGATTTTTTCTTGTTGAGTGTTTTTACTGACTTAAAGATCATGGAACATCCTATAAATGCAGATCTACATAAAATATTCAAATGGTTATGTAATAACAATTTCAGCATAAATACCAAAAAAACCTGCGTGTTTGGAAGAAAATATAAATTAAGTGAAATCGGTACTAGTAGCATAAATATACTAATAAATGATAAAAATATTGTACACAAAAATCAAATTAAATATTTAGGAGTGTTATTTGACAATAATTTTTAGCCTAATGCAGAGTACATAATGAGAAAATTTGCAAAAAAAAACTTGTCAATGGACACCAAATTACTCCTTTATAAAAGTATTTATTGCTGCACCACACTTATAATTTTACTCAACCATCTTGTACAACCTACCAAATTATAAAATCCAACAATTTCAAGTAATTCAAAATAGAGCTTTCAGAACAATTTTAAAATGTAGTTATTATACCCCAGTTCTAACAATGTTAAATGTTTTGAACATGCTGACTGTGAAACAAAAAATAGTCTGTATATATATGCATATACATTAGGGTGGCCCAAAAAAAAAGAATATCTTTTTTTTTCTCGTCTCTTGTAAAAATATGTTAGTTTATCATGCTGTAAGAGCCTTGTCAAAATATCAGCTCGATTACAAAATTTTTAGGGGTCGCTCAAGATTTTTAAAAATTTTCAAAATCGTCAAAAATTGAATTTTTGTTTTATTTTAATTTTTTGTCTCGATATTATTTTTTTGGTAGAAAATAATAAAAATTTAGAAAATATCAAATCAATATTTTAATTTCTAAAGGTCGCTAAAAGTTCGTTGGTATTTATATTCAGAGGTCGCTCGAAATTTTAAAATATCTTGAGCGAGCCCTAAAAAATTTTTAATGGAGCTGATCTGTTGACAGGGCTCTTAAAACATGGCAAACCAACATATTTTCACAAGAGACAAGAGAAAAAAAATATTCTTATTTTTTTGGGCCACCCTAATATACCTACATGTTTATTTTTAAAATTAAGTATAATTTACTTTACCTACCAATATATGTGTAACAAAGTTTAAATCTTCAAAGATGTTCATTCATATAAGACTAGAAATTGTTCTGATTTTATTCTAGTCGATAAGTGTAAATACTAGTCAAATGCTTAATTCCGTACTGTACAGAGGTGTATTCGAAATTAATAAATTACCTACTGAAATTAAAACTTATGATAAATACAACATATTCAAACAATTGATAAAATATAATATATAATGTCCAATTAACTTTTATTATAGATCTACTGTGTGTATTATACATATTTGTGGTTATGCTTATGTATGTTTATTGTTTGCAATGCTATTTTTATTTATATTTCATAGTATAGTGTTTGTATACATATATGTACATTTTGCTAAATAAAGTCTATATTTAATATTTATTTATTAATTATTTTTCTAGAGGAAATCCGGCATTGAGTTTATACCGGTTTCCCAATAAACAGTGGAAAAAATAAATTGCGTACAGTCCCTGTAAATATAAATTGTATCTATTAGATACAATAAATACACATTTTAGTAATGATTAACGTGAAAAGTGTAAACATTTCAATTTGGTATTATTCGGGTATTATATATATATAATATATATTACACAAGGGAACAGCATTTTTGTTGCATGAAATATTATGACTAATATTATACTTTCTCGGGGTGCTGATTTCAGATCTGAAGTCAAATTGTTTGTATTAGTTTTTGAGATATAATTAATACGCGTTTTTTAAGAAAAATCAAATTTTTATTAAGAAAACCATTAGAAAAACAACTACTACTTATCAAAAAAAAATTTTTTATAAGATTTTCTTGCTTGAATTGTCATTCGGCTCTTGACGCTTGAAGTGTAAGCATATGCTCATCGATCTCTCTTAAGCAGCGTATACGATACAAATGTAGTAACGTGATAACTGGTTAACGCCGTAAAATAATAAAAAATCAATCGATTCTAAACGTGATAACTGTCCCAAGTGCAAAAAAAGTGCAAATTGTGTGTGGTACCTCCCCCATTGATTAAATCCTCAAGTGTTGGACCTGGTTAAAAGGTGTGAGAGAGACGACACTTCCACGAAATTTACTGGACTACCAAACGTGCGAGAGGCATGCGAAATGGTTCAATTCCAGCACCAAATGGTCAAGCTAAGTTATTTTTTCCAATTGCATGTCTTACCGTATATTCGCTAAATGTTTATAAAAGCATTTCACAATGTTTATGTAAGCATTTCACAATGTTGCAAAAAGAAAATACTAAGAATTCTTTTATTGTCTCAAAAACTAAATTAAAAAAGAATAAGAACATTTCCTTAAGTTTAAACAAACAACCTCATTTTCTCATAGCAGACAAATCATAAACAACCATCGAAAAAGGCGTAAGATAAATAAATAAATAAACTAAATGCAAGAAGACAAAATAACATAAACAAGTTGAGTGTGAATAGCAGTATTGCCAGATGTAAAAGTTGAAATTAACGAATTGGGTAAATAAAATTATCGAATTTTCGGAATTAAGATACAATAATTGTAATAATTATGTAACAATAATTATTATAATTTAATCATAAAAAAAAAAAAAAAAAGTAAAAGAGAAAGAAGCGAACTTTTAGAAAATTATAAAATTTGTAAAAGTAAAAAAAATACCCCCACTGGGAACTGCCTTATCGCAGCGATTGCGGCCTTACGCTCGGCACGAGTGATGGGCTCCTCCGCGGGGGGGTGCAGCCTCCCGTGGCCTATACGGGGGATGGTCTACACGGCGGTAGTCGTAGCACGATTGCCGTTGTGTGGATTGTCTTCCGGGGGGGCCGCGGGGGGTTGTATTTCTTTGCGGGGGAGTTTATCATGTGTGCCGATTATCGTACCAATGGGAAAAACCATTACCAAAAGGGTAAGAGTAGCCCAATTAAACACTGGGTCCACGTCACTCGTAGACAACGCAACAACATACTACAAGCCACCCTTAAACTAGATCTTAAAGACAAAAAAAATCGGTAGACCATGCTTCACATTTCATGACACGTAGCACAATACATGCACTTCTCACAAAGTAACAAGACCAGTTGGGAGCAACCAAACAACAATAAAAATAAAATAAAAAAAAAACAACCGACACACTTTACCAAGTTCAGGAACTATCCGACACGGATAATGACAAAAGAACAAGACGAAGACCTCGACTAGGAAACTACACCCCTGCAGCGTAAGAACAACTCCCCAACTCCAAATAGTAATCCCAAATGTTTGGAGTAATACTAACCGACTGGTCTAGGGGGATTCCGCGTCGTACTTAGTTTTAAGTCGGCGTAATTGTCCCCCAAAAACCAACTCCCTCCCGTCCCTCATCCATACCTCACTGAGCGTATAGCATAGGCCCGGCGAACCCGGGAACGGCTATTATAACTATTCGCCTCTCGCTCTCGAGCCCCAAATAGGGGACAGTACAGAACGCAATGGACATTCGCACCCAGCAAACACGGGTGAAGCCGTGCAGTTGCTGGGGAAGAACAAAAATCGGCGTAAGTAAACATAGGCCTGTACGGGGTTTAAGAGTCAAGAGGAAATGGGGCTGGTTATACGTCTCTTATACTCACTCATACTCATACTCAAGATTTTCTTGCTTGAATTGGTTCACGAGGGATGTTTTTAATGCTCCAACAATAGTCCGCCATCATGTGAGCATTCCAGTGACCCTGGTAACGTTCCTCCATAGTTCGAATGTCTTGATGAAACCGTTCCCCTTGTTCTTCACTCAGATCACCAAGATTTTCAGGGAAACGGTCCAAATGCGTGTGGAGAAAGTGTACCTTGATGCTCATATTACAACCAAGCTGCTGGAAGTATGACAACATCAGTTCAATATGCTCCCCATAGCTTTCATCCTTTTTGTTTCCCAGAAAATTTTGTGCGGTCCAAACGAATTCATTCCAGGCATTTTTTTCAATATCAGTCATGTAACTATTAAAGTTTTCATCCTTTATTAACCTTCTTATTTGTGGACCATCAAAAATTCCGGCTTTAAGTTTCTCTGTGCTCAAATTATAGAACTTTTTAGAGATGTATTTAAAACAATCACCATCCTTATTCAGAGCTTTGACAAATTGTTTCATAAGCCCTAGTTTGATATGTAAAGGTGGCAGTATTATTAATATATGAATGAAAACAACACTGTTTTAAAGTTTCACTAATTTATTTATGTTTTTAATAATTAACAATTGTTTCGCTACACTGTAGCTTCTTCAGAATTAGTACTTATTTTAACAAGTGGCGGTATTTATATTAACAACAGGCAGGTAATTTGAGAAGATAAATGTTATATAAACATTATACCTGAAGGTAAAATTTATATAATTACATAATTTTGGAAAAACTGAGGGTTTGGGAAATCCTATCTAATATAATATTATAATATTAATAAATATTACTTTTTAGTACTACAAGTACACACTCTAAAATAAATTTAGCAAAGGAGAGCTGTTAGTTTCAATTTGGTCATTAAGAACAATATCAGATTTTTTCTTTAATTTATTAATTTCCAAAGACTCTAAAAGATTTAGTTTGGTACCTTTATTGGCTACATGTAATATTTTAAAGTTATCATCAAATGTGTGGTTCTCTTGTATTAAATGGTTAGCGTATGAAGAATCCATTTAATACAAGAGAACCACACATTTGATGATAACTTTAAAATATTACATGTAGCCAATAAAGGTACCAAACTAAATCTTTTAGAGTCTTTGGAAATTAATAAATTAAAGAAAAAATCTGATATTGTTCTTAATGACCAAATTGAAACTAACAGCTCTCCTTTGCTAAATTTATTTTAGAGTGTGTACTTGTAGTACTAAAAAGTAATATTTATTAATATTATAATATTATATTAGATAGGATTTCCCAAACCCTCAGTTTTTCCAAAATTATGTAATTATATAAATTTTACCTTCAGGTATAATGTTTATATAACATTTATCTTCTCAAATTACCTGCCTGTTGTTAATATAAATACCGCCACTTGTTAAAATAAGTACTAATTCTGAAGAAGCTACAGTGTAGCGAAACAATTGTTAATTATTAAAAACATAAATAAATTAGTGAAACTTTAAAACAGTGTTGTTTTCATTCATATATTAATAATATGGAGTTTCATCAAGTAAAGGTCGAAACAATCAACAAGTGGCAGTATTATGCGATCCCTGTGCACAAGGGGTTCATTTATCACATTCAGTTTTCCCGGAACCATATCTTGCCTGGAAGGCCAATCTTTTCTAACCCAGTGCTCAGACTTAGCTCTGCTGTCCCACAGACAAAAAAGGATATTTTGTATAGCCCCCTTGTTGTCCAAGAAGAAAATTCACCATTTTAGGATCTACACATATCAGCCACTTGTGTTCGTTGTACTTGATTCTACCCATATCAGCAGCAGTACAGGAATATGTCTGACAGCTGTATCTCAAAAACTAGAGCTGCTAAAGAAAAAATGGGGTTAGATTTGAAATCAGCGACCTCAAATTAATAAACAACAGGCATTAAATTCCATGCAACAAAAAAAAAGTTTAATTTTGTTCCCTTGTGTTATATATATATATTATTATATATATTATATTATATATTATATTATTATATATATTATATTATATTATGTATTATATATAATATTATGTTGCATTCGTAGATATATTTCGTCTATAAGTTTTTCAAAATGCAGTTGTCGGCGTTTTTTAAATGACTCAAATATAAAAATGTTTGATTTTAAGGTTAGGTTTTATACATAACCATTATTTTGTGTTAGTTTTCTTAAAAATGTCAAAACAAATATAAATTATATTAGATAAGGTTATCATTAGTTAATTCTGCGTTCTACGTACCAAATTGGATCCTTTGGCAAATCTTAAAAATACAACTTTCGATTAGTTCTTGAATTACATTTACAACTAAAAATACAATAACCAACTCACAATGATCACTTAGATAAAATACACAAACAAGCGTGACTGTAAAAGCATATTAAGTTTTTCAGTTTTTACTTGCAACGCGATACAAACATAACGTGCGCTGTGCAATTGCAACTTTGCGAAAAAAAATTTTCCAGTAAGACCAAACTTTTGTAAAAAATGAGAAAATCACAATTTTATAAAGATATCTGAGAAATACGCAGTACAGCCATTCCACGCTACTCGGGAATTTTTGTAGCGTCCGTTATAATCAAAAATTGTAAGTAAAAGCTTAAATTAAATACTGTTACAATAGTTAATACCTATTGCAAACATGTTTATTAATAATTATGCTTGTAATAATTAGGCTTAAACTTATAAGCATAATAATTACGGTAGTTTTACTCACAATTTTTTATTGTAACGGACGCTACAAAAATTCCCGAGTAGCGTGGAATGGATGAGTATTAAAATTAAATCAAAAACCCAAACTATACAAATATTACACTCCCATAGCCATCTTTTTCACTCACCGACCATCCAGAGATGTGTAGTGATTTTCTTAAGCAAACTAACATTGTAGTATCATTTCCAAAAATCAATTATTTTTAAAAAGTCTACTTAATATTATAATACTGCATATTTATTTTCAGTAGTTTTTTATTTGTGCTTAAGTTAAAGTATTTTTTTACTTTTTATAGTTTTATCGTCATATATTTTTTTTATAACTCAATGTATATTTCTTGTATCACAGATCCGAGAACGTTTGCCTGCGGCCGTGGTCGTTTGAACGGGTGCCGAACAAGATGATAAGAGGGCTGGATAACGCCCTCATTTACACATCCACCAAGGAAGCTTGTCTGGCTGCCTGTCTCAATGAGGTGAGTTGGCTTGAGGGTGCAGTTTAAAATTACATAGTAAAAACTTCAAACTTCAAATGGTGCTTTAAGTTGTTCTTATGTTGTTTAATTGTCAATTTATAGGCTTACCATTTTTAAGAATATTATTATTTTAAAACCTGTGTTTCTGAAAGTTTTATTAATAGTGTATTATATATTAAGTTTGATAAACACCATTTTAGTGACGAATTTATTTTAGGCACTTAAGGTGCTTAATTAAATGAGTTGCATACTATACTTTTTCTACGACAAATACATATGGGTGATTTTAGTTGGGCAACTTTTGACCTCATTTTGTTTATATAGTTTTCGGAGAAAATTAAACAGTATTTTGTTATGAGAACATAGATAATATAATAAATATACTGTTCCAGACCGGGCCAGTCATGACTGGTGCACTTTTTCAAACAGTTTCTGAAATATCTGTGTTTTCTAAATTTGAATGTAAGGAAAGTGACGAGTATACCAGGGTACTAATTAAATACATAATTTATTGGAAAATATAAGATTTATTGCAACTTTGAGCATATTATACATTAAATATCTTAAAATCAAATAATACCACACATCAGTGGCGGCTGGTGGATTTTGGGTATACCGATATCTCAATTATTAGATATGGGACCCACACCAAATTTATAAGTTTATAATGACATTAAATAAACAAGTTCTGCGCAAGTAGAATTTAAATTGAAGTTTGCGAAAAAAAGATAACCGAAACATCGAACATGGAACTGACGACACGGTACTGATGAATGGGGTACAAATTTGAGATTATAATTCGGAATTAAGTATTTTACTGATATTTTTTATTAGTGGATGCTACTTATCAACAAATCACATATAGCCTTATATAAATTACAATGAAATATATATATATATATATATACGTAAGAAAATAACTACTCACCACAGTAGTGAAATTTTGACTGGAACTATACGTGCATTCACCACAACTTCGCAGCTTGCATTGTTTTCAAGATGACTGTCGTGCAAAGGGCGGGCTCTGTAGGTAATTTTTGACCAACACTTGAGTTAAAACGAGGACTTGACGTTTAAACTTCAATATTTCGCAGGAATTTTGAATTTTAACATTGGACACAGAACTGACGAGTAAAAGTGAGTACAAGGATTATCAATTTTTTAAAAGTTCTTATTATTCGAATCTATGATAAAATATGAAAAATACATTATTTAATGTTTTATAGTTTGTAGTGAAATTAAAAAATTTAAGATAAATTGAATATATTTTAAAATAAAACCATTTGATTCAGGAGTTGTGACACGCCAAGGTACTGATGTTTTGAATATTTATTATGTTTTTCTACAAACGTGCTTTTGAAAAAATACATTAAAATTGGGTGGACAAGTTAAAAAAACGTGGATCTTTTGTGATATACTAAAATATTTATAAAAAATTATAAAATACTTACTCTATTGACTGATAACAAGTTGTCCAACTTTTGTAGAATCACCCATAACTTTAAAAAATTATAATGTTAACAAAATATTTTATCCTTTGTTTTTTTTTACTATAATTGCAAAATATTATCACACAGTATTAAAAATTCTTACACGAAAAATGTTAAAGGTACAAAAAGTGACAGTTTTATTTATTATAATTTATGTTAGAATATCTAACTTGGGAATCTACCGGCGTTAAAATCTCAAATTTTTCTGTGTAAATCAAAATTTATCCCTTGAAAATAAACTAACAATCAATATAGAAGCAGTTTTTCACAGTAAAAGAGAAGAGAATGTTTAATGGACACTATATTTTTTTACTTTATTTCATAATTTTTGATGTTTCTATTGTTATTTAAAATAATATTTGAATTTTTAACTTTATTAATATAAGGTAAAAAAAATTATTTCGTTTATAATTTATAAACGGTGGAATATTTGCTAAATCCGACTCTGACACATACACACACTGAGAAGTTAAAGATAACACTGCGATGTACTCGGATTCTTCTTTATTAAACCAGATTCTTTGAAAAGATATGCAGATTAATTGAATTCTGGTTGAAAAGCACCCTGAACGCGATTAAATTAAAAGTGAGAATTAAGTAAAACTTTTTTGTTTAGTCGTCCGACGGCAATTTGAATTAAGTGTAATCAAACCAATTAAACCGGCATGATTGTGTTTAAATGAGTGTAATGATTGTAAATTTGTTTTTTTTTTGTACGGTGTTAATGTTTTTATTTTAGTCACGGGCTGAAGTTAATAACAGTGGCTTTTTGGCATTTTAGTAACGGGCCGAAGTTGGCTTTATTATAAACTGCGAAAAAGTGCTCAAGGTTAAATTCGTCAAATGTTTATGAATTCAAATTGGCTTTAAATTCTTATTTCTGTTCGTCGTAGATAAAGTATAGTATGCAACTCGTTTTATAAACTCCTCTAGTTTTTATTAAACAATCGTTCACAAGCTGCGCTCGTGCCTAATAAAACTCGTAACTAAAATGCTGTTTATAAAACTTGATACATAATATACTATTATCTACTCCTACATTGACGAGTTGTGACTTTATGGCATTTTAGTCACGGGCTGAAGTTAATAACAGTGGCTTTTGGGCATTTCAGTCACGGGCTGAAGTTAGCTTTATTATAAATTACGAAAAAGTGAGGTTAAATTTGTTAAATGTCAAATTTTATGAAATAAAATTGTCTTTAAATTCTTATTTCTGTTCGTCGTAGATAATGTATAGTATGCAATTCGTTTTATAAACTTCTCTAAACACTCGTTTTTATTAAACACTCGCTCGCAAGCTTCGCTCGTGCCTAATAAAACTCGTAACTAAAATGGCGTTTATAAAACTTGATACATAATATACTACTACTATACCACCCTTAAAACGCCCATTATCATAAATTATTACATGGCACTAAGTGACCTTTTAAATACACATTGACAAGTTGTGGCTTTATGTCTTTTTAGTCACGGGATGAAGTAAGCAAGAGGTTTTTAGTCACTGGTTGAAGTTAGTTTGAAGTTGGTTGACAGTAACTGTTTTCAAATGTCATACAATTGTAACAATAAAGTGCCCTTTTTGTAAAATAAAACAAAATGTAAAAATTATTTATTATCTTAATACAAAAATACAAAAGTATTAAATAGTTTCTTAAGGCCAATATTTGAAAAGTTTATATAAAAATTGTACTGAACTTTTAATTTATGTAGAAAGCTACAGTAAATACATATTTTCTTTAAATCGCAACATTGCCTGATAATAATATTTAACCACGTGGTTTCTAATTTAACCATTGTTTAAAAATGATGTACATTATGCCTAATCTATACAATGAAAGATTAGCAAGGTAAATCTATTATTTTTAAGTTTAATAATAAAGGTAAGATTCTTTAACAATTTTTTGGGAATTCTGGGGTCTTTACCATTTATTACCAAACAAGGTTAATAAACTCATAGGGTTAAAAATGTATTTATCTCCACGCGGTCTATAATTTAAACTTTATTGTTGTCGACATTCGATAAAGAAATAACTTGTTATGGCCTAGGCCGATAAAAAATTTTATGAGGCAAGTAATTAGTTCGATTTTTTCTCGCTAGGGGTATTGTTTTGACAAATTAATCCTTTTCTAAGAAATTAACGTACTAAACTGGTTTAATTTATTTATAATAAGCACTAATTTGTTTGTTTTACTGTTAATGTTTATTATTTTTCATTAAATTATTGAAAAAATTAAATATGAATAATAAAACAAAAAGTGAGGTTAGTCCACTGCAATTTGACGTTTCTGTGGATTTCACAGTTGTGTTTTCTTTTTCTACGATTTAAATTATCTTTAAGTTTTAATTTGCTTTAAGTTTTCAGTGAAATTAAATGTTAAACGCAGCGTAAACATTCCAAACTACCTATTTTTTTAATAAAAATGCAAACAAATTGAAATTAGATACCTATTTATTAAACAATTAATTGAATTCAATGTAATAGCAAGAGGGTAAGTAAACCATTTTCTTACAAAAATCCATTTCTACTTAAATCATGTAGCTAGGTATTGCTATTACTGCTTCTAAAAGGAATAATGATTATTGTACATTTAATGTAATCTTTAGCTAATAAATAAATGAGATTCTAAAAAAGTAAGGTTAGGCCGCTTTCATGTTGAATTAAATTGACCTATATAAAGTGCTTTGAAGATAAAATGTTGTATGCCATTCGGCCAAGAAGTGTCTTTTTGTGCTTCGCTCAATTGTAGGCCTCCGCTACGCGTCGGCCTTCAAACTTTGAGCCTTGCTTCTTAACCTAATGACATAAATAACTATTTTCTACTCCCACCTTTAAAACGCCCATTATAGTACATTTTTCCATGACACTAAGTGACCTTTTAAATACACATTGACAAGTTGTGGCTTTACGGCGTTCTAGTCACGGGCTGAAGTTAGCAACAGGTTTTTAGTCAAGGTCTGAAGTTTAGTTGTTGGTTGTCAAATCTCACACAATCGGTAAAATAAATTGACCTTCTCCTAAAATAATACTAAATGTGAAAATTATTTTATTATCTCAATACAAAAATACAAAAGCATTAAATAGTTTCTCAACGCCAATATTTGAAAAGATTATATGAACATTGTACTGACCTTTTAATTTCGCCGGCAGTAAACTATATTTAACTTAATTTTGGCTAGAGACTCCATTGTGGAGGATATACAAATATTTAATTTAAAACATTTTTGGATAATTAAAAGTATTTGTCGTGGAAAAAGTCTCGTTTAACTTTTCTAGACACTCATTTAATTAAGCACTTGCTCGCTCGTGCCTAAATTAAATTCGTGTCTAAAATGGCGTTTATCAAACTTGATACATAATAAACTATTATAATCAAAATAATTATTTAATAATATATCATTAAAATAATGTTAAAAACATGAATAAATGAGTAAAAATTTATTAAAATTTCAAATTCAAAAGAAAACTAAATTTTAGCAAACCTATGACTAATTAATTTAAACTACTTTTTACAATAATAATTATTGAAAACCGGGATTAACAAATCTTAACAAAGGTTATTTAAAAAAAGTATCTCTAACCTTAATTATTTACTTATAAAAATGTGGAAATATCTTGATGTAAATTAAAAGTTAAGATTATTTGAACCCCTTTCTGCAAAATGGAACCAACCCACACCATTATGAAACTGTGAAAATAGCTATCAAAGATTTTAATAACTCCTCATCTTGTAACCCATTAAAAAGATGTTACCAGCCTGCTTTTTTGCAAAAAAGATCCAACCCGCTTGGATCTATTCTATAGAGATTTTTAATCATTAATAGATTTTACTACACTTGCATTGTGTCTATTTTGCAGATAAATTAGTTCATAGGCTAAGGATCTCGATTTTTTTAGTTTTGTGGGTTGGTTCCTTTCTGCATATAGTCGTCAAATTGCTATCATTTATTTAATGCGATAAATATTGTGAATAACAATTTTTAAATTTAAAAAATTATAAATTTTTACTTTAATAATGTCTTTTAAATATATACCAAGAAAGGTAGGGTTTTTATAAAAAATAACTTTCCTAAATCCGTCCCTGTTTAACTTGTATGTGCGCGCAAATCCGTTGTTTTATCATTTACCGCTAATTGTCGCTAATTAAAAGGCTCGTATAGGCGGTACCGCTGAATCGCAGAAACAAAACGAAAGCCACAAACAAAATCAATGTATATGCCAATCTCGAAGCAGAATCTAATCGGCTCGCATCTCGTTTCATTTCACCTGTCACTTGATCTCGGAAAGCCGGCCGACAAAACTGAAATATCAAGACAGTTGGTGATGCTCTAACGACTTAATGCCCAGTGACGTTTAACGGGGTACTTAGTTTACATGGAGTTATGTCAGTTTTATGGAAAATGTGCTCCTCGTTATGATAAACATGCTGGTTTAACATAACTTAAGCACATGTTTTGGTTAAACTGTTACGCTAGCTGTTATATCAAGGGAATTTTTGTCTGCTTAAACTTCTCAGAAAATACATATTTACTAGAAGTTTTAAAATTTTTATAAGATAATATATTTAAATAAATCTTAATTTTAAACCATTTTTTTTGTAAAAAAGATTCTATATTTTGTTTTGAAAACATTTTTATAGATTTTTAAGATATTTTTAAATTTAAGGTATCCTAAAATTGGCATATTATGTCAAGTTTTGTAAACGCCATTTTAGTTAAGTACAAGTTTTATTAGGCACAAGCGAAGCTTGCTAGCGAGTGTTTAATAAAAACAAGTGTCTAGAGAAGTTTATAAAACGAGTTGCATACTATACTTTATCAACGACAAACAGAGATATGAATTTAAAGCCAATTTTAATTTATAAATATTTGACATTTGACAAATTAAACCTCACTTTTTGGCAATTTATAATAAAGCCAATTTCAGGCCGTGACTAAAATGCCCAAAACCTTGTTAACCTCAGCCGGTGACTAAAACGCCATAAAGTCACAGTTTGTCAATGTAAGAGTAAAAGAAACAAATTTAAGATTCAAAAACCTTTACTTCGTTTGTTTCCATGACAACCGCTATTAAATGTGGACTTTATTTATTTACTATTTTAAGGTTTATTTTCAAAAATGGCGAATGCGCCGGGAAACTAAATATATTTTATTAATTAAATAATCATATCTTAATGACAATAATTAAAATTAATTACAAAAACATATGTATACAGTGTTTCCAGATAATTACACATAAGGCCGCACCACTCATTCGAAAAAATAAAAAATACAACAAAAATCAAAAAAAATCGCAAGGCTGTTTCACAAATTAAAATATTTCATATATTAAGTATTGTTATGGAAACAATTCAAATAAGACAGCTGAGGTTGACATAGTGTACTATGTTATACACCCAAAAGGCCCACCTTGACATTTAAATACAAATAATTAAGATAATCTATCTGTCAGTTTAACGCTAATCTCGTTATTTTCTGAAAATAATACAATATATGTATTTTATGTGCTAAATTAAGACCTATTTACAAAAAAAACATATATCAAATTATATTCAAGAAATAAGGCAAAATTATATTCAAATGTCCAGTGGAAATACCAATATGATATTTTTATGGATTTATTAAGTTTTTGTGTTTTGGGTAATTTAGATAAATAAGATAGATGGATTTATTAAGTAAATAAACATCCGTCAAATTTCCCTTACAAATTGTTTCTTTTGGCTAAAAGTAGTTATTGTTTCTCGTTCCGACTCTTTGTGAAAAGGTTTTTCATCTCAAAATAATCTATATTTGAGAATATTAAATGCAATAAAATTTAGTTTTTGGGGTTTAATGGGTAAAATTTAATTTTTGTATTCAAAAAATGTTTTAGTTTGATAGAGATTAATCTTCTTAACATATGTTCGAAATGTTGCTTTTTTATAATTTTAAGTCACCTACATACTTTAATACTTGCGTTATTAAACGTAAAATTTTTATATTTCTTAAATTTTTCGAGTGAAAAGAATAATTAAAAAAATAAAAAATTTAAAAAAAAAATGTAAATTTTTTAAACTTTGTTGTTTTTTATTATAAAGTATCTACTAGAAATATAATTATTTTATGGTTTTATGCAGTGTTGCCAACAAGGTCACTTTAAAAATCTAAAAAATTTGTTAAAAAATTCGTTAGTTTTAACAATAATTATATATGTATATATAGTAGGGTGCTTCATTTTAGAGCGACATTTTAAGAAAAAAAAAGTGTCGCTCTAAAATGAAGCACCCTAATATATATACAAAAGAGTATATATTATATACAAAAGAGTATAAATAAAAATGTTTTTATTTAAATTACTAAACTAATGAAACAAACAGTCCTAAATTTGCATAAATTAAATATATTATATTATTAAAATGAGTTTTGTTTTAAAAATTCCGACAGTCGTAAAGAATCCCTAGGACTAGGGAAAAAATCACCTAGTTGGCAACACTGTGTAAGCAAGTATAGTTAGTAAGGTGGGCCGAATTTTAACAATTTCGGAATTTTGATTTGGAATAGTGTGAAAAAGTTGCGTTTTGGCAATACAAAGAAAATGTTTATTATCGATTTTTTTGTCAATTTGGTTTTTTCACCCTCTACAGGGGGTTAAAAAATTTTAAAATTTCGAAAAACTGAAATTTGTATATTTGGCTTGGAATAGGGTGGAAAAGCTTCCTGAAAAAATATCTATCTTCAATTTCCTCCTCAATTTGCTTTTTCCACCCTCTACAGGGGGTTGAAAAATGAAAAATCACGATATAATTAAGATTTTTTAGTGTACCGAAGAAAAGGGCAGAAAATATTTCGTCTTTTTATACATTTACCTCTATCTTTCCTAAACACCTCTATTTCTGTGGTGAGGGTGTCGCACCCTTGATCTAATAACGCTCAGTGATTTATTGTTTTCAACTTAATATTAGTTTTATCTAGGCTCGCGCTATGCTCGGCTCGTTGCGGTAAAAATTAATGTGTGCGATAAAAGTTGAGTTTCATTTTTAGTATAAATATTCAGACATGAGTTGTTCAAAGCTTTTTTATACGAGGCGCGATATTGAGTGTCCTTTACTAGGCTCTCCTTCTGATTTAAAAGACAATATTCTTCCAAGTATAGAAGAAGTTTTAAAATGCATTAGATATAGATTGAAGACTTCCAATTCAGGACAAGAGCTAAAGTTTTTCTATATATCGAATATACTTGCCGACAAGATTTTGTATTTATGGCAGAAGTCGTCAATACCCACGGTAACAAGAAAACGTGTTCTACAATTGATCAAGGCGCAGCATGAAAAATATTTGAAGCTTCTGAGGCATCCAAGTTCTAGAAAAAGTGAAAGTTATAATTTAAAAGTAGAAGAATTTAAAGTTCAAATCAAAAAGTTATTTTACATCAGTGAGTGTAAATGTGAGAACTTTGAACAATGTGTTTGCAGTAAAGACCATAAAGTTCCAATCAAAGAGCGTGACTTTCTTCAAGATCAGCGAGGTGTCAGAATGATGGTAATTGGTTCAATTGATGCCAACGAAACAAAAAAATTATTGAAGAAAACAATTAGAATGGAAAAAAAAATCGCAAAATAAGAAATTAAACTTTGAAAATTAAATAACAATAAAATCTAGAACAAAAACGTCGGACATGTGCCAATCAAACATCTTAAATGTAAGCGACTGCCCTCCACCTCTGCGGGAATTGGCGAAACATTAAAGGCGCCCCTAAATACTGTAAGGCTTCCTACGGTTGCTAAAATTTGTGACAGTTTTGGTTTGTCAGATAGATCTGCAGCTGCAGTCGTTACAGCAGTATTGCAAGACTTTGGAATCGTTTCAAAGGATGACACTACGCATGTGATAAATAAATTGAGGCGGGCCAGAGAAAAATCCAGAAAATCCTATTCTAAACAAGAAAATGAATCTCTCAAAGCAATATATTTTGATGGAAGAAAAGACAAAACCCTAATGGTTGAATCAGTGGATAAAAAACATCATCAGTTCGGTCAGTAGTTCAGGTGCAAGAACCAGGATCCATCTTTTTGGGTCATACTGTACCTTCCAATGGATCTGCAAAAGGTATATGCGACAGCATTTTCTCATTTTTGCAAGAGAAGGGATATGATTTAAGTGATCTGGTTGCGGTTGGTTGTGACGGGACCTTAAACACCGGGTTGAAAAATGGTGTAATTGCCCAAATTGAGGTGAAATTAGGTCGACCATTACAGCATTTCGTGTGTCAGCTACACACTAATGAACTCCCTCTTAGACATATATTCCAGCATATTGATGGGCAAATATCTGGACCTAAAGCATTTGCAGGTCCATTGGGAAAGCAAATACAAGACTGCGAAACTTTACCAGTTGCAAACTACCAAAATATTGACTGTGTGCTACCTCCTGTGACGTGTAGTGACTTAAGTACAGATCAAAACTATTTATATAAAATCTGTGAAGCAATTTCCTCAGGCGTCTGTTCCACGGACTTAATAAATCGAAATCCTGGTAAATTAAACCATGCCCGTTGGTTAACTTTTGCAAATCGTATCTTACGCCTGTATATCGGCACAGAAGATCCCAACACAAATTTAATGCAGTTGACTACTTTTATTTTGAAAGTATATGCTCCCATGTGGTTTCATTTAAACACGGAGCAAAGCATGTTTTTCAAACTATAAAGGTAAGCCGATATTTAAACCAAGAGTTAAAAAGTATTATTTACCCTGTGATTCAGCGCAACTCATATTTTTCACATCCTGAGAAACGAAAATGAAAGTTAAATATTTTCTTTCATTTATCAAGAGGAAGCTTTTCCACCCTATTCCCAGCCAAAATTACTAATTTCAGTTTTTCGAAATTTTAAAATTTTTTAACCCCCTGTAGAGGGTGAAAAAACCAAATTGACAAAAAAATCGAAAATAAACATTTTCTTTGTATTGCCAAAACGCAACTTTTTCACACTATTCCAAATCAAAATTCCGAAATTGTTAAAATTCGGCCCACCTTAATAGTTAGGCCAAAGAAAAAGTTAAAATTGGAGTTTTATGAACACTTGACCCTTAAAACTAAAATTCATTGCATCAATTGCTTATAAAAATAAATTATTATTTTTAAACCTTTTTAAAAAGAATCAAAATGAAAAACATCAACTACTTTAATAACATATTTTATTTTTGAGGTATGTCAATTTACAATCAGTTACTTAAAACTCAAAAACTTTATAAGACCATGGAAAAAAATACAAGCTTTTACAAATCCAGCGAAGATTTTACCAACAATTTAATCCGGTTTAAAATAACTGCGTTATTATTTGGTCACATTTGAGGTATTCCTAGCTCGACATCGGATCTTAATTTTCGATTGAATGAACTAGAAGACAATTTTTTGTATTTGCGGTAATCAAAAATGTATTATTTGGTTAAATTAAACGCATCAATGACTTTTGTAAAACAAAATTTGATTTTTAAATTTGTAATTTAAAAAGTTTTTTAAAATAACCCTTATGATTTTTTCAATTTATGGTTTATTATTTTACAGGGTTTATACAGGGTGTCCCAAATATTTGTTCTAAAGAAACAAAGTATTTTAAATAATTGTTTTTAAAATATTCTATTTTTAGGACACCTTGTACCATTAAAAAGCAAAAGTCCGCCTACCAAATACCTAGTTACTTTGTAAATTGTAAATTCTCGCATTGCTGGAGTTTTTTTTAAATAATTTAACGACAAGGAAGTTTATGGTTAATGAAATTAGCAGTCTAGCAGGTATATAATAGGATTTTATCTCTTATATCATTGTCAAATTCCGATGCCCAACACCACACCTTTACAACGGAAAACAAAAAAAATTGTTTACGCCTACTCAATAATTGCTATAGGATATATCATACGAAGAAATGGGAATTTGTATACAAATTACAAAGACGATAAATTGAAAGAGGCAATAAATACAGTTTCAGGAAATAAGCGGAAAGCGGTAATAATTTCTAAATATTGCATTAATATGTAAAGCAAATTTAACAAAATAAGTTAAGAAAAAAATTTGAAAATCGATCCAACTGTAATAAAAATCTATTGTCGAGATTTCATTGTTTCTTTGATATTTATATAATGAAAATTAAGGTTCGTATCAAAGCCTAAATGGCATTTTCGGTCGCTCTGCACAGATTATAGCTTATAAGTGTAGCAGTCGGAAGGTTTCTTCCTATACCTACTTTCCGCCCCTTTCTCTCGAAATCCTATATTTTTTTAGCTTAGTTTAAAATAGGTAATTAAACTTTTTTAAATTATCCAGGCAAAATGTAATTAAATAGTGTTTATTGAAACGTGTTAAAATACAAGATATATAATATATAATATAGAAAATCTCATAAAAATTTAAAAAAATTAACATGAAAAACTTCCCATTGTAAATTTAAGTCCTTCGGAGGGGACTTAAAGCTGGGGGTCCGTTTTTGACTTCTTATACAAGAGCACTTTTGTACTTTTTGTCTAGAACATAGTTTTAAGTCAGTAAGCTATAATAATAATGTTTGGTATTTTTTTAAACTGTTTTGACTAAAATTATATTTATGAAATAAAGAAAAGATAATGTGAGAGATCAAAGTTGGCCTAGGATTATGAAATTTGCGATAGGGACCAATATTTTGATTTCAAGCAACTTTTCTAAATAACTTTTTGACGTCGCCAACATAAAAGGCTAGAGAAAATTAGTTTTTTTAAATTTCCAAGCCATTCTTGATTTCTCAAAAGTATGTTGACAATTAGTCTTTAACCAAGAGTCGTTTTAAGATTTTGAAAATAGAGGTTAAAAAAACTTACCTGTGTCTCACCGTTTCACGAAATCACGTCATTTAAATTGTTTATACTGCCCTTTTTATTATTTTATCTACGCCAGTGAGATAAGAACTTCTTATCCCACTCATTTTGAGTGAGATAAGAAGTTCATTAACGCAAGCGTTTTTCTCTGCTTTTAACCAATCAAATAAAAAAGTAAAAATGTCAAAATGTCAAAATAACCCTAAATTAAGTCTTAGACAAAAATAATTACCGTTTATTTTTTCATTTAGAGGCGTAGATAAAAATTTGTACAATATGCGTGTGATAACGCTTTATTAACGTACTTTTGCGATTGCCCAACTCGTGCTACGCACTCGTTGGGCAAATTTCGCATGCGTACGTTAATAAAGCTCTTATCCCACTTATATCGTAAATAACTATTAACATATACAGATATTTAATTCTCTATTTTGTTATAAATCAGTTTTTTTCTTCAAATACATAAAACCAAAAAAAAAAAAATTAATAAAAAAATAATAATTTCTATTTTAAATTTTTGATTTTTATTTAATAATACAACAGATGTGTATTTATCTTATATTCAATATATGTTGTAAAAAATGGTCTTTTAGTTTAACGATTATACATTGCTTAAGAATCTAGTGGTATCACAACCTAAAAAACACCACTTGATATATTTCGTAAATGTGCATCACCCTGTATAAAATTTAAATATTTTCAAAATGTACCTTATATATATTAATGGTTGTCCATTTATTAAGTAAATATTTTTTTAAAACTATACAATCTAGCTGTATCGAAGCTGTTATATTATGTGCCAAATACCGTGGATAATATTTTATCGGATCGCACTGAAAAAAATGACGTGATCTGAAAAAACGCCATAACACGGTTATCATTTTTGTAAGTCTATTTTAAAAATTTGTAGAAATTTTCATGGGAGGGATAAATATTATGAATATTATAACATAATATAAAAAAATTTAACCATAAAATTAACACAGGTTTCAGGTTCGAAGGTTTTTGTTGTGAATACAAATTCAACCTTAGAATATCAGGTTTTGAGACATTCTAACCCAAAAGTGAACAAATGTAATTTTTTAATTTAAAAGGCTATTCCTCATTCCCCTTTAAAATCAAAATATGTTTTAATATGCATTCATCTGTTCGAGAAATCATTAGTTTAAATAAAACTTGTTTTAATCATAAATACCGATTAACGATATCGATTATATCTTTGGATGACATAACAAGTTCCGTGGAAAAAAAGATTTACGTACCATGGGAGTAAAATAGTGCTTTTCCTTCCGCGAATAGTTTGATGCCCGACGCGCAGCGAAGGGCATTAAATATTCAAGGAAGGAAATGGATTTTCCTCCTGAGGTATGTATATAGTTTTTTCTATTACCTTTTAACGGTTTTAAGACATTTTAAGCGTTCCGGTTCCTTTTACTAACCCGGTATAGGGCTATAAAATTATGACAAACTATAGTTTGTCATATTTATAATATATTAAGTAGGGGTTGCGTCGCCGACGTTATGTTGACAACGCTTTGTTGCTATGGTATTTTTGGTAATACAAACATAACAGTTTTTATAAGCTGTCAGAATGTTTATCATAAATTTGAAATTCTTCTTACGTTTTGAAAATGAGTTCTAGCGAAGAAGACCTACCGCAACATCTTGAGAGGCAAGAATAGTTGCAATTAATTTCCTTCCTTATAAATCGAAAGAGCGATTTAAAAATGATAGTTTGTTAAAAGAATGGTTGGACAAGCGCGAAGTAAATCTTTTTCCTACAAAATCAAATAGGGCTAGACAAGGTACAAATACTCTTGCTAATGTAAAATTGTTAAAAAAAAGGAGGAAATTTTAAAAAAAATATATAAAAATGAATCATATCAAACCTAAAAATATGACCGAAAATATTATTTATTGTCTCTAGGGTCGCTAAACTCATATCGTCCCTATAGTTTTTCACATTCTAGATACCTTTGACTAACATTTATGTATTTTGGCATTTAACATTTTGACATTTGCGATTTTCAGACGTTTGTGTAAATCAAAATAAAAACGGACAACAAAAGTATAAAATAAGAATAAAACCTAATTTAAATTTTGTAATAAAGTGAAAATGAATGGTAACTCGGACAGTGACGAAAAATTTACGAATACTTGACCAGATTTGAAAAAGAGGAAGCTAGCTAGCTGTTAAGACAATGCGTTGCAACGGTACGAAGTGCTATGAATTATTTGAAAACTGGAAAAAGGATCAAAAACCCAAAAACTTAACAGAAAATGTATTAGTTGCTTATCTATCGGAAAGATCAAAGATAATTCTAATGAAACATTAACTTCATCTGTAGAAAAAGCCTTCAAATTCTGGTACTATCCACAATTGTGCTCAAGGCATAATTAACATTAATTACAACAATAAATAAATTCGTAAATTGTTACTGAAGTTTTTTATAAAATTCCGTTTATATTAATAAAATTTAAAAAAATAATTTGTTTGATGCTAGGCGAAAAACAGGTGTGTGTCACACATTCAGAAAACGCATTAGCAGCCCTTAGCTATCAACTGCCCTCGCTTCGCTTCGCTTCGCTCGCTCAGGCAGTTAATAGCCGCGAGCTGCTAAAGCTAGTTTTCTGCCCTTGAGACACAATATACTAATACACTACACGGGCAGAAAGTGTGAGAGCCCTTGTAGTGTAATATACTATTGTGGTCCAACAAAACGAGTTTTTTGTTTTTGGAAATAATAATAAGAGTAATAATTATTATGAGGTCTTTTGAATTCAGCCCATCAAAAACCAGGAAATTGGAATTTAAAATTTTGCAACAAATAAAAGAGCAAATGAAGCTCTTAGTTCTTAGTCCTTAGTCCAAAAACTATTCAAAAAAATTTGCTATGGACTTGGGTAAATAGTGTAATTTTCATCTAATTAAGTTTTATCTATCCAAAAAAAAAACATACTTTTACAATCTACCGATCTCAATCTAATCGATGTTACGTTCGTTTCAGCATCGTTTCACCTGCCGTTCCGTCGAATACAACTACGTAACTTTGCAATGTCAACTCAGTGACACTGATAGGAGAACAACGGGCCAGTTTGTTCAATTTGTTGACGCGCAGGGAGTGGATTACTTCGAGAATTTATGCCTGAAAGGCAACCAAGCCTGCAAAGGAAACCGCATCTTCCAAACGCCCAGGATCGGAGTCGCCGACGATAAAGTCGCTCAATACGCCGGCCTTCATTATTACACCGATAAAGAATTGCAGGTAAGCAACAAGCTTTTCTCTCTGTTCACTTGACTATAGATCGCTAATTTATTTGCTGCTTAATGTGGGAACGCAAAATACGTTTAGATCGTCTTCGAAAAAATCAAGTTGGTTATATTTTCCACCGTTAATGGCGGACTTTTTAAATCAGAAACCAGTTAATACAATTTGATGCACTAAATCCGATCTTCATCAAATAAGGTTTATTCGAAAAATTCTCATTTAAAAGTAGAAAAGTGTGTTTGTTACATAACGAGATTCTTCAAAATCCATTTTGAATTCTTCAAATTTCTTTTCGAGAACTCGTTAGCTAATATTTATGATTTTAGTATACAGGGTGAGTCATTTAACTTGAAACTTTGAAATAAAAATGCAGATTCAGATTATTCGACTAAAAATAGGTAGATTTTGTGTTAAACATTTTTTCATATTTGTAATAAATGGCGCTGTAACGAAAAAAAATCAATTTTGTTCGATTTTTCTTCTTATACGATTCTGCAATAATTTTTCTATAAAAATATCACTTGTTTGGTAATAATTATCGTAATAAATTAAATCTGAATTTTTAACTAATATTTAAGTTTCCTTTGGTTTAAGTTTTATACGTTATTTCATTCCCTGATAATTATCAATTGCGCACCATGGTCACTTTTTACCTGCCACACACAGAAAAGTAATCTTTTGATTTAAGAAAATTCATTTATTTGAATCAGGTTTTCTTGTATTAAGTAAAATTTTCTTATTCGTAGTAACTTGTTGTTTACAATAAGAAAATACTATTATTTGGTTGTAAATCATAAGTTTCTTGAAAACAACTTATTGTTAAATTTAGTTACATTCCATTTTTATTGAACCAATCAAACATGTTTTCTTGAGATGAAGTAAAGTTGAAATCAGCATTTCAAGATTTTTACCTCGGTCAACTCTTGCTGTGTCATCGGCAAACATTAATATATTTTCATCACTTACATCACTTGTTATATAATTCAGAATGCTTTTTAGGCATTAAACTTGCAAATTCCTTAATTTAAAAGGATTTGTACATACCCACTTTCTTTTTTAGTTTTAATTAAAAATCGCTGTAGATATGAAAAACGATACTTTAATATCTGGACTGCGGCAACGTTGCAAATTTAGAGTTTTGGTTGGTAAATACAGTTGTCAAGTTGGTCGCATTGGTTAAAACAAACTAAGCTAGTTATAAATCTAATTGTGGTTATGTATAAATTATTGTATTTACATTGTGCAGTTGCAGTTGAGTCGTCGGAATTCGTAGTTAAAAATGCAATTAATTTGGCTTTGGTGGTGCTTGGATGAGTAAAATCATATAAAAAAAGTAGTTAAATACAGGTTGCTTTACGGTCCAGAAAAGAAAGTATTCTTAGCGGATAATAATCTTCGCTTTAAAAAGAATTTATATAAAAGAAATTAAAATTTTTTGTGAACGTAAATGTTGTCCAATGGTGAATAATGTGAAAATAATGTGTGATGTATTATTTATAAAACCAAATTCGTTACTTTTTTACTTCAAAAATGTCCATAAGGCGATGTACTTTTTCTTCCATTGTGGCATTTGGCATAATTTCATCAAAATGAAGTTTTGCCCTCAAAAGGGCTTTTACATTCCAATTCGTTGCTATTATTTTTGGCATAATTATCTTTTTATTTATAATTGACAAGTAAATTATCAATAATAAATATTGTCAATTTGACAGTGTCAAAGTATTTAATTAAATTCTTTAGCAGAAATACTAAATACTAAATACTAAAAATACTAAGTCAAACTGGCATAAGCCACCAACCTAACAAAAAAACACGAGTCCAGATAAAAAAAATGAACTGTATAATTTTGAATTGATATTTGCACAATATGGCAAATCGAACCCATCGAAAGAAAATACTAATTTTCTTTATCAGGCTATTACCATCTAATTATTAAACATGTTTTCTTTAGACCTCTATATTTCTGTTCTGTGTATTAAAAAAACCACCATCTTCGACATTTCTCTTTATGACATCATTATCCATTTATTCTAGGTGACGAGCGAAGCCGCCTGCCGCCTGGCCTGCGAGATCGAGAACGAATTCCTGTGCCGTTCCTTCCTGTACAAAGGATCACCGCAAGGATCGCAATACAACTGTCAGCTGTTCCATCTCGATCACAAGACGCTTCCCGATGGACCCAGCACGTATCTTAACGCCGAGCGCCCACTTATCGACAACGGAGAAAGAATCGGAAGCTATTTCGAGAACAGCTGCGAGAGTAAGTTGCATTGTTACTTTTGGTTTATTGTAGGCTCTCTATTATATGCGCCGTTCATTGACCAACGCTACAATATTTTGTTTCGAGTTGTGCTATTTTATCTTGCTTTAACATTGGGTTAAAGTGGACATTATTTACACTAATATAAAACTGCCTAACATCCTAACACGATATCAAAACAATGTGTATTGTGATAACTTGCCAAATACCTAGTCACCACCAGATTGCAATCTGGCGCTTCAGCGCCAATTGGGCGGTTTTAAGAAATAATTTGCGCCTAGTTTTTTTATAAACAGCGCAAACCGCAATTTGGGCGATTTCTGAAAAAAGTAATTGCTCTTTTGGAAATTCTTCGAATTAAACTTTACTTAAAATATATCTTCAGATTGCAGCTGCCTGTATATAATACTTATAGATATTAACAGCGACCACCACAAATAATAATCATAGATGACATTAAAGTAGTGTAAACACATATACTTACTGGGTAAGTAATGTATATGTGTAAAAAATGTAATTTTATAATTAGAGGTGAGTGCGGTCAAAATTTGAATTAAAGTAAAAGAAATTGAAATTAAAATATGAGTTCCAAATGGACAGCAAACTTTTCCCCTTTCCGTTACTTAACAGTAATAATATTAGTAATAAATATAGCCCACTAGCATTCATAATACTGCCGTTCTTAATGAAAACGCCGTAACCAACAATTTTGCGATTTTTGTTTTGTTTTTGTTTCTACTAGAACAATTCATCCTTCGTCTATCCCCGGTACTCAAAAAACCGTATCTATATATATACGGTTTTTTACGTACCGGGGATAGACGCAGGATGAATTGTTCTAGTAGAAAATGCCGTAAAACAAAAATCGCAAAATTGTTGGTTACGGCGTTTTCATTAAGCACGGCAGAATAATAATGAATAGGAACAGTTTCTATTCCTTATTATTTTGAATGCTAGTAGGCCATATTTCATAAATAATAATAAAATTGTTTACTATCAAGAAAAAAGTCTTTATCTATAAAAATATTAAAATGGTGTGTTTAAGTATTTTGAATGCATCTTGTAAATTAACCGTTACAACAATTTCATTTAAATTTTACCAATCTAAGGTTGGCGCTGATTGCAATTTTGTTGGCGCTTTTGGGCGATATCTCACTCGAAAATTGGCGCCTCGACTTTAAAATATCTGACAACGCTGTATTTTTGCTGGATCAAAATCAATCCAGCTGTATCCAGCGCGGATAAAAATTTTAAGAAAACTAAAAAAAAATTTGTTATACTTTTATTTTTATTCTTATTTTCATAAAAAAACTAAAAAAGTACCAATTTATTGAAAATAAATGAAATAAAATTTTAATTCTACAGAAATTAAATTAATTATTAAATTATTGATATTGATAACATATTAATTTTACCAATTTTCATGTTTGTAAATTTTTAAGTATCTGTATTATATAGTAATTTTTTGGTAAATTGATTGGCTAGCTGTACTATAGTTAATTACTATTAATAATATGTAAACCTAAATAAATAAATAAGAAATATTATTTTAAAAGGACTGAAAAACTGTTATGGCGAAAAGTATTGCACTTTTTCGTTTATTTCAATTTTTAGTACATTAATCCTCTTTTACCCCCATAATAAATAATTATATCTACTGGACAATTAAATATATGTAGAACATTAAACTGATATCTACTTTAAAAGCTTGAACATAATTAATGTAATGATTATAAGATAATTATCTACTCACATTTCTCACAACAAACAACCCGGACCACAGCGGTGCCAAAAAGACACTTATTTAGCATGAAACTTTATCAAGCGAGAGCGAAAAGTGCGGTGTAGAAAGGGGTGTAGCACGTGCCGCAATCGTGACAGAACCGTAAGGTCGCTGTTAGATGTTAGATAAATCATAAAATTTATCGTTAAAAAAAAATAGAAATTGTAATTTTTCCCTATTAGATTCTTAAAAACCTGAATTTACATATTGTAAGTTTACTCCTTTAATTATGAACCCCTTTTTCACCATTACATTTTTTTAATAACATTTAATGTTCTGTCATCTTTTATTATTTTTGATGGCATCTTCAGATCTTCCTACTTATTAAGGCTATTAAATTTAGTATATTTCCTGTTAGTTGGAACACCAAGAAAGGTTAAAGTGATAACAATTTGGAAATTGCGCTTTGCAAAGTGACATCGCAATTTGCACCTGGAAAGTGCCAAGAAGACACTTATTTAGCATGAAACTTTAACAAGCGAAATCGAAAAGTGCGGTGTAGAAAGGGGTGTAGCACGTGCCGCAATCGTGACAGAACCGTAAGGTCGCTGTTAGATGTTAGATAAATCATAAAATTTATCGTTAAAAAAAAATAGAAATTGTCATTTTTCTCTATTAGATTCTTAAAAACCTAAATTTACATATTGTAAGTTTACTCCTTTAATTATAAAATCGCACCCCTTTTTTACCATTACATTTTTTTAATAACATTTAATGTTCTGTCATCTTTTAATATTTTTGATGGCATCTTCAGATCTTCCTACTTATTAAGGCTATTAAATTTAGTTTATTTCCTGTTAGTTGGAACACCAAGAAAGGTTAAAGTGATAACAATTTAGAAATTGCGCTTTGCAAAGTGACATCGCAATTTGCACCTGGAAAGTGCCAAGAAGACACTTATTTAGCATGAAACTTTATCAAGCGAGAGCGAAAAGTGCGGTGTAGAAAGGGGTGTAGCACGTGCCGCAATCGTGACAGAACCGTAAGGTCGCTGTTAGATGTTAGATAAATCATAAAATTTATCGTTAAAAAAAAAATAGAAATTGTCATTTTTCTCTATTAGATTCTTAAAAACCTGAATTTACATATTGTAAGTTTACTCCTTTAATTATGAAATCGCACCCCTTTTTTACCATTACATTTTTTTAATAACATTTAATGTTCTGTCATCTTTTATTATTTTTGATGGCATCTTCAGATCTTCCTACTTATTAAGGCTATTAAATTTAGTTTATTTCCTGTTAGTTGGAACACCAAGAAAGGTTAAAGTGATAACAATTTGGAAATTGCGCTTTGCAAAGTGACATCGCAATTTGCACCTGGAAAGTGTCAAGAAGACACTTATTTAGCATGAAACTTTATCAAGCGAGAGCGAAAAGTGCGGTGTAGAAAGGGGTGTAGCACGTGCCGCAATCGTGACAGAACCGTAAGGTCGCTGTTAGATGTTAGATAAATCATAAAATTTATCGTTAAAAAAATAGAAATTGTCATTTTTCTCTATTAGATTCTTAAAAACCTGAATTTACATATTGTAAGTTTTCTCCTTTAATTCTGAAATCGCACCCCTTTTTTACCATTACATTTTTTTAATAACATTTAATGTTAATCTTCAGTATCTTCCTACTTATTAGGGATATTCAATTTATTATATTTTCTGTTAGTTGGAACAGCAAGAAAGTTTAAAGTGATAACAATTTAGAAATTGCGCTTTGCAAAATGACATCGCAATTTGCACCTGGAAAGTGCTTTTAGATAAATTTACTTGAGTAGGTATACGTACGTATACGTTACTTTCATGATTTTTACTTAAAATTCTTGTTACCAATTATATTGTCCCGACCATACACTGCTGTTTATGGTCCTGACTCTCGACTCCACAATGCATTAAACGTTAAAAACATACAGGACTAAAAATATTCCATATGCAATAAAAGAGATTTGCATTTGTATCTATGCTACTAATGATGCATTTACTGTATAGTTTGATGTACTTTGGAAATATCAATAGTCTAAAGATCTGTGCCAGGATAGCGATAATGGCGATCATTAAATAGTTAATAACAATGTATCCAGTGCGATCTCGGATGTGCAATGAACTTGTGTAAATCCAGCGTATTTTATGGTTAGCTTGTTTTTACGATCACTTCTCCATGAAGCACATACGCATTAGATGTGCAACTCGGCGCTTTATTGTGTTGCCGGGGCCAGCAAACAATGGCCGAAGCCTCGGTTGAGTTATGATACCGCCAGTCCGGTCTCTTGCAATACTTGGCTATCAGCGGTTTTATTAATAGAGATCGTAAAACATTTTTCCAATAACTAGAATAAATATGAAAAACAAGACTGAAAAATTCGCTTGAAAGCCATTTGTTTTGCAATACATAGTCGTCATGTTTTACTTTTTATTGGCAAAAAATGATTTAAAAGTATTTTAACATTTTTTTAAATTTTTCTATCGGAAATGATAAACCAATCAGAGCACAGCATTCTCCATCGCACCCTTGATTGCTATTGCTCTGATTGGTTAATAACTTCTGATATAAATCTTTTTTATATAACACCTGTACTGAAATTACCATTGTAATATAATCAATTAAATTCAAAATCTTTGTCGGCAGCTAATTTAAAAAAAATAGTATTTCATGTGCTTTTTTCTGGTCAGAAACAATTTTGGACATGGATTTCAAGACTTTTTGAATTAACATTTTAATTTAAAAATGGGATCAATTAATTCAAGGAGTTAAGCTTTCTGGTCAGGTAATCTTGATTTTCTTAATGCACTAAAGGAAATTTACACAGATACTAAATTTAATTTTACCTAAAAGCAGGTGCAAAATGGAATCGCAAAGGCGCGATTGCTAAATTGTAATCACTTTAATGGTTTCAACCTTTCTTGGTGTTAAGGTTTCAGGAAATATTCTAAATCTAACAGCCTCTAGTTAGAATATACCTATTATAAACAATAGTATGTTTTATTGTATATATTCGACAAATGTGCAATTTGTTAAAGAATTCTATAATTTGTTGAAAAAATATTGTGGGTTATCCAGAATACTTAATAAGTTATACATAATATGTTTTTTTTATTTGACAAGCTACAAGGTTCGTTAAATTAAAGAAAAGCAGCGGTTTACTAAATATTAAAAAAAACTAAAAGGAATTTAAAAAAAGTAAGTTTTACATGTTAACATAGATAGATACATACATACGTACATATTAGGGTGGTCATTAAAAATTAAATTTTTTGCGACGCCCCCTAAAAAGCTTCGTTTTGATAAAAAAACAATTTTTTTTTAATTGCCTCAAGACGATCTAAGTTAATTTTTTGGTATAATCATGTTTTTTGGAAATTTTTTATGAAAAATAAAATTTTATTTGAAATATAAACAATTATAGAACCCAAATCAATAAAAAATAGTTAATCGAAATAACAATAGACAAAAATTTAAATTTAATTTTTAACGACCACCCTAGTACATATTATTCTACATTTTTATATAATTTCTTCGCTACTAT
The DNA here is from genome assembly GCA_921294245.1 of Brassicogethes aeneus. Lineage (NCBI taxonomy): Eukaryota > Metazoa > Arthropoda > Insecta > Coleoptera > Nitidulidae > Brassicogethes > Brassicogethes aeneus. Next base: position 56,018,295 of record OV121134.1, read on the forward strand.
ACTTTGAGTTACCACCACCATCTTACAATAACTTGTATAGTTTGATGCATCGTTGGATTCTTTAATTTTTTTTATATAACCATGTAAAATTACAATATGGCGGCCATAGGAACAAACAAAAGAAGGTGGTGATGACTCAAAATCTAGTGGGCGAAAAAAGTTGGATAAAAATGGATACATGTATGTGTTTCGACAGGTTTTCAGTTTTTTGCAAATTATTTGAGAACGCCTGATTTTTTTTACTTTTTAAATGCGATTTTAATAGACTTGTACACAGTATAAAGTTTAGTAGTAATGGTATATCTAACCACATACAATTTGGTAAATTTTACCCTTTTTAATTGGTTCTCGTAGCAGTGTAAAAATTATCAAATATAATAAACTCTTAGGGGTAAAATTAACACGCACTATTGGTAAAAGAACTCCATTCAAGAGTATAAAATGCTCAATTTGGTGTAATTTACTACACAGGTAGGGGATTTAATATTAAACACAGCATGTAATGTAAAATAAAGTATATTTTATATTACTTACAAACTATTAGATAGGAATACAAATAGGCTTTGGCATAAAATTAAAAAAAAATGATTAACACTACTTAGGTGTAAGTATTCTTATACCCAAGAAGTGTTAATATTTTTTTTAATTGAATGAAAAGTAGTTATATTTTAAGTTTTTTCCAGTTTGTGCAAAACCATATTTAGCTTATATAGGTATATAATTTAAATATGATTTTTCACTAGCTCAAAAAACTTAAACTATTACTAAATTTCTTATTTCACTTAAAAATAACAGGTAAAAAAACATAAGTTGCATCCACTGTCACATTGCACCACTTCACCAGACCACTGAATTTTAATTTAAAAACCATGGTCTTAAATTAAAATAGTATGCATGGGTACACTACCATCAACTGCACTCGGAATACTGATCGCGCTCTTGCCGTTAGCGAATGGTGATGACTACGTGACTTTTTTTACCACAATTTGTGTAGCTGTCAACACATAATAGTGTCGCATCGAGTTTATCTTTAAATTAACACTAGATTGACACGGTGCTGTGATAAATGAATTTAAATTAACACGAATGAATTTTACCACAATTTAAAATACACTTAATATTTTTGACCAATTTTAGTGTATATATTAACACCAAATGATTTTACCACTCCATTTGGTAACTTTACACCGAAATATTATATATATAGACATAGTGAAGATAGTTTATAGTTTAAGTACAATTCTATTCCACTTACGTTAAAAAACAGTTTAATTGAAATTCGATTGGCAACTTCTCTATTGATAAAATATTGATATGCATGTGAAGCAATTTCATAACAAAAACGACGAAAATAATAATAAACAACCTTCAACTGGGAATTGAAAAGAAAGGGAAACGCTTTGAACATTGGCAAGTTCTATCATCGCCAGAGCTAGCGACGCAATAAATAAAAATATGGAAGTACGTGCGCATAAAGAGAAAAATGTTGAACAATGCAAAATGAATCGATGCGACTCAGTTCAGAAGGCAACAATAAGAAATAAGCTTCATATAATGGAAAGAGCAGTATGAAAGTTTTGTATTGGTAAAAAATCTTATTTCCGGGATAAAAAAATGATTTTATTTCTTAAGAAAAGCAATCAAGCAAAAATAAATGCAAGATAATAGACTATAAAACTAATTTCCCAGACGTACTCACTTGGGGCTTTTATTGGTTAATCTGTAAGGTTTCCGTAGTAAATGTTAATGAAAATTTACTACCATACTAGCTTAATATTAAGAAGCTTGATAAAGTTGAGACTGCTAAATTGTAACTACTTTAATAGGTTGTGGGATTTAAAGGCTACAGACAAAAGAATACATAGTTAGAAACTATTGCATTTTTTATTTCTGGCAAAAATATAAATATGTCTTCTTTTTTCTTTTTGATTAAATAAAAAACTGATTTGTAAGCGATTCTTCTTTCCAATTTATTCCTTACATATTCCAATCGTTTATCGATATCTATAATTGCGATTAAGTCCTAGTCTAGGTCTTAGGACTGGACCCCCTCCCGAGAGTCGTAACTCTCCGCTCGAATAGAAACACGGTCTCTTAGCGTAAAATAATGCGCAATTAAAGTGGTATCGGCGAAAAATCCACGGGTAGAACGCGTACATGAATAAAACATTTCGACGCTTCTGTAGCGCACAATCACACACGTTTTAAAGTAAGGGTGTCCAAGAGTGCGCACCAACTGTTGCAAATTTGTGCTTCAGAAATAAGACGAGTATTAAAAAAGTTTCTATTAAAGAATAGTATAGCTCGATTAAGAAAGTTGGCCCTTTCCACGAGGATGAAATTTATCCGAATGAAAATGGCAATTTGTCAAAAATATTTAGTACATACGTCCATAATTATTATTACAGAAATGCAAGTTAAAACGTATTGTTGGCTGCATAACAACAGTTATGATCAATCTCACTGACATTCAAGCAAGCGCGTGCTATAAAGGACTTAAGCTATCAATGAAATGTTAAACACTTGTAGTATTGCAAATGTAATGTTCCTGAGTCGAATACAAGGATTTCCTGTAACTTTTAACAACTTTTAGAATATTTATATTCCTAGTGGGATTGTTACGGAGCCAGACAAAAGGCATTTCAGTCATGTTGTAGAAAATTTTCTGCAACATCGCAATGAAAATACAGTCGCAAAAAACAGTTGAAGTAAGCAAAAAAGCAGGTCCTGGATGCTGGAGGAATGGTTCAAACACCTTATAGACGTCCATCGGTGGACGACTTATGGATGTCCAAAGTTGTGACATCTGGACTCTAAAAGGCATTCCATGGGACGTCCATAGAAAAAAAATGGACATCCTAAGTACATACAGACGTCCACGAGCATAGGTCCATTGGACGTCCATAGTATACCTTTGTGCTATCTGGGTAGTGTTATTAGCACAACCAAAATCCATACCACAAGGTATGTTCTATCTCGTTTCGCGCATACTTAAAATCACTCGAACCAAGATAGCACAGAGACATCTTAAAGATATCTTAAAGATGTCGGACTCGGACGTTTATGACATATTTGTTTATAATGTTTTTATTACAAATGGATATTATTAATTGTAGGAAAAATAACCAATTTACAAAAATGTATAAAAGATATATATTTACCCTACCCATCATCGTTGTCAAAACTAAAAATCCCACATTAATGTTGTTTCCATTACACCAAAATAAGATGGTACCTAATTATATCTTACTATGAAGTGCCTGATTATGGGATTTAATTTCAATTTTGACTTGTCAAAATTTACTATTTTTTCAAAAAATTAAAAAAAAAATAATCGGCGGTATTAGGCATTTACAAGATGTCTTTAGAACATTAAATGAAGATATCTTTAAGAGGTCTCTCAAAATACGTCTTTTTTAGATCTTTAGGCATAATACACAAGACATCTTCAAGACGTTGTGTGCTATATGGAAACGGCGGTCATTTTTTTGTTGTTTACAATTCTTGTTCTTTGAGTTTGTATTGTTTATACAGTTTAATAATTGTTTTAAACGTTGTTTCTTACAGAGGCACTTGTAAGCCTCAAGTGAGTCAGATCATCAAACTGTCAAATGTCAATTTTAAGGTTAATTTGTGGGTAATCCCACAATCCAATAAGGAAAAATTCTTATTAATATGAAATTTTTCTTAGGTAGGTACAGTTGCGTATGACAACCTTTGTTATTTTTTTTCTTAGCCGTTAATTCGTACACTGAGAAAAAAGTTTATGGTTCCCAAATAAAAGGAATATTTAAATATGGGACAGAAGCATTGCTTATTTATCCTAAATATATTTTTATTCCTGATACATAAAGTTTTACTAAAGTAAATTTATCGTTATTATTTCGACTATTTAGAGGTAATAAACAATTTATTCACTATTAATAAAAAGTATTATAATAAAATGGGACAAATAAACTGTGTAGCAGTTTATTTGTCCCATTTTTTCTCAGTGTATGCTATTCACCCCTCGCCTGTGATTTTAACGATTTTCTTTAATTTTTGTTGATGTTGATATCATATACAGTGTGTTTCATATTGATTGGCAACAAATCGGTATTTATTTAAAAAATAATTCGATTTAAAAAAAATGTTGTTAGATTGTAGTACTCGAATATGTCATTCCCATGGCTTTCTATGATAAATAGAAAAACTCCAAAAACTTCTAAAGTTATTGGGCAATGTTTAAAATTTAAAACGATTAACACTTCTGAATTTGGAATAAAACGATAATTGTATAATAAAATTGTATACAGGTTGGTCAAATTTGGAAATAAAATATTTTTTTCAAGCACTACACATTCGCTTAGTTTTGTGTGTAGGTACTTATATTTTTAAACATGTTTAAAAATATTGTTTTTTTTTTCAAATTTGACCTTGCCTTTTGATCATCCTGTATAAAATTGTATTACAAAATTATCGTTTTAGGGGTTTTTGGGTAGGTATGCCAAATTCAGAAACAAAAGGTGAAATCGGTCTTACACCACCCTACCTACCCACATAGATAAAACTGAACACAAATGTGTATCTTTTAGAGCCAGTCGCTCCATCCTCACCATCGGGCGCCCCATCAGATAATACGCTGCCCGTCGTGTTCGAAGCCACAGAAGATCCAACGCTGAATAATTTAACCAGAGCCGATGTTAACTGCGACAAAACTGGCACTTGCTACGATGGTAAGTAACTTTTAAACCAAATATAGTTTGTTTAATGTTTCTAACCGTTCTAATGTAGTAAGAATGTAATAAGCAGGGGATTGCGGGAGAACAGATTCCAAATCTTTGGAAATGTGAGCTATTCTCTTTATTAAATTTATTTATTTACTTATAATAATGATTTACTTGTAATTTTTTGGGTAATAAATATATATTATAGGCTGTGCCAAAAAAACTCAATATTTCTTTTTTCTTGCTCTCCACCCAAAATGTCGTAGAATATGTCCGAACAAATATCCTGTTAAAAGCGGAGCTCATAATTTCAATTTTAAGAGGTCCTCCATCGAATCTGAAGTTTTGCCGCTTAAATAGCACAGAAAACTGACTTTTTTACCTTATTTATTCTTGCAACCTAGGAAGAAATTTTTTGTTCATAAAATTCATGACCAAATCTTACAAAGCATTAAATTTGGACGAAAAAATCTTATTAAGCCGAATTTCTATTTTCATTATTTGATTTTTTACAGAACTTTAAATTTAAAATTTTACGTTTTTTGCCTTTTTAAGTTAAACGAAAAAGTCAAATGGCAATTTTTTAGCTTGTCTGATGGACCACAAAAAAGTTTTAGGCGAACTTTTTGTATCGTCAATATTCTAAAAGTTACAGGCGTATAAAGTCATCATTTTTGTATTATTAACTTTTTGTGAGTGAAATATTAATGTTAGCACAAAAAGTCAATAGAGAATTATAAAAAAAATTGAATTTTCGGAAAAATTGTCCTAATAAAATTTGATATACTGTCAACCATTAAAAGTTACAGACTTATTTAAGCTTATTTCGATGGTTTTTTACGTAAATCAGATAAACAATTGACAATAGATACAAAATATTATAATAATTTTATTTCTTATTCCATTGTTTACAGTGAATTATCGCTTAAAATACTAATAATAATATCTTACTAACTATTATTGTACAAAAAATTATATTAAAAATATTACATTAATATTCATTAATAATACAAAAATGATGACTTTATACGCCTGTAACTTTTAGAATATTGACGATACAAAAAATTCGCCCAAAACTTTTTTGTGGTCCATCAGACAAGCTAAAAAATTGCCATTTGACTTTTTCATCTAACTTCAATAGTTTAGCTGAAAAAGGCAAAAAACATAAAATTTTAAATTTAAAGCTCTGTAAAAAATCAATAAATGAAAATAGAAATTTGGCTTAATAAGATTTTTTCGTCCAAATTTAATGCTTTGTAAGATTTGGTCATGAATTTTATGAACAAAAAATTTCTTCCTAGGTTGCAAGAATAAATAAGGTAAAAAAGTCAGTTTTCTGTGCTATTTAAGCGGCAAAACTTCAGATTCGATGGAGGACCTCTTAAAATTGAAATTATGAGCTCCGCTTTTAACAGGATATTTGTTCGGACATATTATATTTATAGTCCTTCGGAGGGGACTTTAAGCCGTCGGTCCGTTCCTACCCCTAACCCGCACAAGCCATTCAGTTGGCTTATGGGACATCTTAGTTTAGATGTAAGGGTGGAACTAAAAGAGCACTTTATAACTTTATAACTTTATTCTACGACATTTTGGGTGAAGAGCAAGAAAAAAGAAATATCGAGTTTTTTTGGCACACCCTAATATATTATTATTATTATATATTCATGATTTTTACCCCAGAGCCAAACCAATGGTAAACACGATTAAGTGCTGGTACTTAATCTGATATATCAAAAACTAAGGAAGCCAGGACCTAAACTTCTTTACCATTGGTAAGAGCGGATAAACGTAGGCAAAAAAATTATAACATGGTTTAAAAAAAAGTGGACTTAATACAGTGTGGCTCTGGGTTACAGATATGTTTAGAACCACGTTATATTTTATTTATATTTGTAAGTTTTATATTTATTTTTATGTATTGGTTACTTACCGTTAACTAAACTATTATTAAGTTATATTATAAAATTTGGAAAATGTATCGTTATCCACATAATGGCATATTACCTATGTATCAAGTTTGATAAACGCTATTTTAGACACGAATTTAATTTAGGCACGAGTTTATAAACGAGTTGCATACTATACTTTTTCTACGACAAATACTTATTATTATCTAAAAATGATTTAAATCAAATTTGTAAAGAGCGCCATCTGTGTTACCCTCAAATGTCAAATTTGTATGTGTTATAAACTAAAATAAATTAAAATGTATCCCTAGAAAATGGATTAAACAACAGTTTTTCACAGTAAAACTGAAGAAAATGTTTTATTAACACTTTAAGTTATATCTACACACATGATCAAAATTTTTGCATATTTCTGTATTTTAATTTTCGCTTTGTATAACATTCTGTTTTTTGTTGTGTTGGAATAAATTTTCATTTAATAGTTATAATACGTAAAATAAAAAAAAATAATATATTAAAGTACTTATATATTTTTGCAGGAAATATTAAAAATAAAACTAAATGTAATTTTTAAAAAGTGAAAAAAATTTATTAACAGAAACAATTTAGGTGAAAAAACATTTTAAATATAAATTTTATTTATAGAATGAAGGTGATTATTTTCTCAAAATTGTTTATAATTGTAATGTACACTATGTATTTTATTGTCAATAAATTATTTATCTAAATACTGTCGTCAAAGTCATCATCCTCGTCTGAACTATCGTCTTCGAGAAGGATGATTGGTTCCGAAACTTTTATTTTTATTATTTCCTACAAAAATACTTAAATTTATTAAATTTTCTTTATTTTACGTATTATAACAATTAAATGAAAATGTATTCCAAAACAACAAAGACAGAACGTTATACAAAGCGTTATACAAAGCGAAAATTAAAATACAAAAATATGCAACAATTTTGATCATGTGTACTGCCGGCGAAATTAAAAGGTCAGTACAATGTTCATATAAACTTTTCAAATATTGGCGTTGAGAAACTATTTAATGCTTTTGTATTTTGGTATTGAGATAATAAAATAATTTTCCCATTTAGTATTATTTTAAAAGAAAGGCACTTTATTTTACCGATTGTATGACATTTAACAACTAACAACTAAACTTTAGCCCTTGACTAAAAACCTGTTGCCAATAGATTAGGCCTAATTAGGCCATAATTTTTTAATAATGGTTAAATTAGAAACCACGTGGTTAAATAAAGTGGTTTATTATCAGGCAATATTGCCATTTAAAGAAAATATGTATTTACTGTAGCTTTCTACATGCATAATAACTAAGGAATTCAAATACTTTATTTCTTGCACGGAAAGGCGTCGTGTTTTTGCGATAAAATACAGCAGCATCAAGTAAGTACATAAAAACAAAACCAATGGAGATTTTTAATAAATATGTTTTCCTGCCTTAGTAGCAATTTCCTTAATAAAACTTAGCAAACACTGTGAAATGATGTGCACTTAATAAAGCGCGAGTTCCTGCTCGGAGGAAGAGTGTTTTTAATTTTATTTTACTTTGATATCGCAAGCAAATGGGACATTAAATTGTTTGCCTTATTTGCTGACACAAAAATAAGTTTTGCTTACTTTGCTGTTGCACTTAAAATGTCGCCCTGTACTTTTTTATGAATGATTTGAAAATTTATTTAATCCTATTATGGGTCCTGCACAATTTTATTTACTTTTAAAAGCCTTAAAATATTTTAAGTTATTTTGTAATTTCTATTTGAAAAAAAGAAGAATTCATTTTTTATTTATATTTTAATTTATAATCCTAAACTTGATTATCATAATATTACTTTTATCATCTTTATTTACTAATAAAAAATGCGTAAAACTATTAACTTTCGGTACCTACCTGATTTCACCGATTTGCAAGATTGTCAAATTTACAGATTAAATCACCTATTTTTCATATAAAATTTGGTTTGTAAAGTTTTTTTTTTATAAATTTTAAATTTTTTTGTAATTTTTATTTAATGTAAATTTCCAATAGGTTTTTTACTTTAATTTTTATTAATAATCTTACAAACAAATAAAACAGTTTTTTCATTCAAGTTTTTTATTGATAAAACCATAATCCTCACAGTTTAACGGCGGCCATTTTTGTTGTTTACAATTTTTGTGCTTTGGGTTTATACAGATTAATAATCGTTTTAAACGTTGTGTTTCTCATAGTAACCCTTAAAAGAGTCCTTAAAGTGCTAAGAACAACCATTTTACTCCTCTATTGTAAAAAATAAACTTTATTCTATCAGGGCTGTCATAAAACTGTCAAATGTCAATTTTAAGGTTAAATTATAACCCACAAATTAACCTTCAAATTGTCATTTGACAGCCCTGATAGAATAAGGTATATTTATTATAAAAGAGGAGTAAAATGGCTTAATACTTACTTACTTAATAATCAAAAGTCAAATTATTATTAAACTTCGTACAGAAATAAGCTTATCATGTCAGTTAAACCTAACATAAAAATGATGTGACAGAATCTTAAGAAATTATTTTATTAAATGCTTGAAAAAAATAGCTTTAAAAAAGCTTTAATTAATTAATTAATTGCTTTGCACAATGAAATATATTCACGGCGATAATATGTGCTTTCTTCGCCTAGTCGATAAAGTACTATTCCAATCACGTTTAAAAAAATTACAATTTTTTAACGATAACAAATTTGTGATAATTCAGATAATTTATTGTTTTATAAATAATTTTTTCCACTCCTACCTTTATAACGCTCATTATCGTACATTTTTTCATAACACATACCATTAAACAAAAAAAATGAGAAGTTGTGGATTTATGGCGTTTTGGTCACGGGCTAAAGTTAGCAACAGGTTTTTAGTCACGGGCTGAAGTTAGTTGACAGTTGTCAAATGTCACCCAATCGTTAAAATAAAGTGATCTTCTAGTAAAATACTACTAAATGGAAACATTATTTTATTATCTCAATACAAAAATAAAAAGTATTAAATGGTTTCTCAGCGCACAGTGGGAGGAATTTCAAAAATCGCGGACAAAATTAGGGACACATTAATTTTAATGTTTATGCGGTAGTAAATTAATGCTAAAATATTAATAATGATAAAATGTTTTAATTATGTACAAAAAGTCACAAAATTTTTATAAACAATTTGGAAAAGTTCGGTTTTGTCGATCTTCAATTCTTCAAAAATATAAATTAATAAACAAATAGATTAGGCAATATTACCTAGCCTAAAAATAGAAAAGTAAACAAAAAACAATAACAATTATGGCACATTCGAGCAAAATCACTTATATTCATTTTTTTAGGTAAATCTTTTCTTTGTCAATTTCGCACCTTTAGCTTTATTTCTATCTATTAAAGTGAATTGGCCCAAAAAACCCTATATAGATTAAAAATTACATTTAAAAGTTGATTTTAGAGTAAAACCGGTTAAATCCATGTACCTACCTAACCTAACGGAGGATTTACTGATAAATACGTTTTTACCTTGTAAAATAACTTCTGCTAATTAATGTAACTTTTTTTTGTTTCATTTTATTTTTGCACTGTGTACTTTAAAGTTTTATAAAGCTTTAATAATATACAAAAACACGATGCGATCCCAGAGCAAATACTAATTTACTATTTAAGTCACCAGTTTTTGTTATGTGCAACAACTTTAATAGTATTTGTGTAATGTGTGATATTTACCACTTTTCTTTAAAAAATATTATAAACTTTATCTGTTAATTTGAATGTCCTTTTTGGTTTTGTACTGTTGGGCAATAAACGTTATTATTATTATTATTATTATTATTATTATTATTATTATTATTATTATTATGACTGATTGTCACTCAAAACTGACGTTTTAGAACTGACAAAAGGGAACTATGATAACTTATAAATAATCGACTAATATGATAAATCCATGGATATATTCCATATCCTGCTGACCAAACAGGCAAAAAGAGGCAGCTAAATTCTTTTACCTTTTAAAAAAGAAAATTTGAAGAACGTTCTGGTACCAAATACTTTGCCTCACACCAACACACACCTAAAGAAATATCTTCTGGTTTGTAAAAGATTTATCTTCGTTGAAAGGCAATGGTAAAAGGTTTAGAAAAACGTTATTTTTGGTAAAATTTGTAATTTTAGACTTTCATATAAAAGAAAAAGGATAAGGAATGTGGTAAAATATACCATCATTTCCTTTCATTAATTACGAAAAACAAAAATGGGCTTGAAAAACGGCACGAACAATGTTACTTTTTAAGCAAGTTTAAGCGGGCATTTTATCATAAAAAAATATTTTTTTTAAAATCATATTCTCTGGGCTTTCTTTTTTTATAACTCGCAATTTAAAATTTGCTATGACGATTTTCACAAAATAAGGTTTTGTCCGCGATTTTTGAAATTTCTCCTAGTGTGCAGCGCCAATATTTGAAAAGTAAACTAGATTTAACTTAATTTCTGGTGTTGTTAGTCCATTTTCAAAGGATACATTTCGATTTACACATAAAAATTTGACATCTATCAAACATTTTGTGTTATTTTTTATTATTACAGTCAGTTCCATTAGACCAGTGCAGAAGCCTTTAAAAATGGTAAAAAGAGAAAAAAAATAACAGTAGGATGAAACCCATTGGAAAAGGAGGGGAATATAATAAAAATTAAAGAAAAAATAAATTACGGGCGATCTGAGTTCGTGAAGTAAGAGGGGGGGGTTTTAAGGGTAAAAAATGGTTTATCTCGATTTCCGGCAAAGTCAAATTACAAAAGTTGTAGATCCTTTTATTACCTACAACTTTGCCTTTTAACTTTTTTCCATAGGACTTGTAGTTTTGCCCTTAAACCCCCCCCTCCCACTTCCCGAAGTCAGATCGCCCGTAATTTATTTTTCCTTTCATTTTTATTATATTCTTCTCCTTTTCCAATGGGTTTCATCCTACTGTTATTTTTTTTTGGTTTCAAAAATTATCGACCCTGGTCTACATATTTTTACCAATTTTTATAAAGGAAATTGTAATGAATTTAAAATTTGATACAAAATTTTGATTGTCAATGACTTTTTATCAATCTTTTTTATTAATTTTTAACAATTAAATTAAACTAATTTGTTGGTTAATCCTTTTTTCGATATCTAAATACTCGGAATAATCAGCAATAAATAGATAGATTAGGCATTATCGGCTCTACTATAGTAGCTTAAGAACCCCACTAAAGGCTACCTAATGGGCATCTAGAGATGTTGGAAAGCGATGCGGCAGCGTCGCTAATTTGTTAACTACGACAATCAGTCGATGCTCGGGATGATCATCGTTTACTTTCTGTTTCAGTGTCCGTAAACTGCAAGGATACGAGGATCGCGGTGCAGGTCCGTACGAACAAGCCTTTCAACGGAAGAATTTATGCCCTCGGCAGGTCCGAAACATGCAACGTGGACGTTATCAGCAGCGATCTGTTCAGACTGGATCTGACCATGACTGGGCAGGACTGCAACACTCAGTCGGTGGTAAGATACACAGGCTTATATTAATTGCTGTCCCATGCCCCAGACTCTCTGCTCGAGTCTTTTATGTCTATACACTTAAGTAAATGTCTGCTCGCCTAGATAAAGTAGAGTAGAGTAAGGCTTTTTTATTGTGCTTTGACATGGTATTAAAAGAATAAGACAGAACAAAGAATTAGAATTTTTATTATTATTATTATTATTATTATTATTATAATTATATTGTTATTAATAATTTATTTATCTACTTAAAAAGGAAGAATATTTTTATTGATTTAAACGAAACATTTGATAAATTAATTGAATTACCTACATATCGCACCATTAAGTCGAAAAATAACACGTTTGAAGCTTAGACAGCTTAAAAGGAAATTTTCTAGAAAACGAATGAGAATATAAAAATTTTAATCCAATGTATTGGTAATATCAATTCTATACGTATAGTAATTCTATTTCGATGTAGTAAACCGGATATTGTTTATGTGCTGAAATCAATATTATAGTATATATAAATGCGAAATTATAAATCTGCAAACACTTTGGTTAATATAAAAAACATTGGCCATTATTACTATTAATAATTATTCACAACCCCTCAAAACGACCCCATACTAAATTGTATTAAACATTTTTAAGTAGGAAAGATTTTGCGGCCAAACTAAACATAAACAGTAATAACTATTTACAAACATTTATTCTGTCTAGTTATCCATGAAAAAAACATTGAAATAGAATTAAACTAATAGTAACATGGTATAAATATTCCTATTCTTAGTTTAGAAAAATAAAAAACGCAATAGAAACTTAAAACAACAATGAAACAAAAAATTATTTATTTTCGTCACCTCTACTGCACATGAACTACGGGTTAGGGTAATACAAGTCTGCGCAGCCATTAGGTACAAATATAAAAGTGTATTGAAATAAATGGTGGATTATTAGAGGTAACAAAAATCTAATTGTGGAGAATTTTTGAAGTTCCCTATTTTTTGTTTCATTGTTGTTTGTTTATTAAAACTAAGCATAAGAATATGTATACCATGCAACTATTAGTTTTTATTTCAATGTTTGTTTCATGGATAACTTGACAGAATAAATTTTTGTAATTAATAATTATAGTGCGTTTTTAATTTAGCTACAAAATCGTTCCTAAAATTACATAGGAAAGTGGTTCCATCTGCCGCATTCGGCTCGAAACCAATGTAGGTAACAGTAAAATTACAGGTTACTGTGGAATAAATTCCTGCACATAACCTATAATATCAAACATCAATGCCTGAGAAAAAATGTCACAACATTTCCAAGGTAAACAGAATTATAATGCGTTTAAAAAAAAAGTTGAATATTACTTACAACACGGCAGAAAAAGCATAGCTAGCGCCTCGACGGCTATACTATTTATATTTTAGCACTTTCTTCTCTGCCTGTAAGATGATGTACTTTTATCTTCTAACATAATATAATATCAATATTATTAGCCTCAACGCAGCCCTTATAAAGTATTCATTATTGTATTAGTACAATAATAACTTTGTTTTTCTAGTACAATAATGAAATACACGATCGTGGACAATACCCTTTTTTAGTGCTCCATTCGCATTACCAATATTAATATCTCGCAAACCCATCGACCTTGCGGTATTTTTAAGCATCTTAAAGCCTTTATTATACAAAAATTTTTACGAAACGCGAGCCCAACAACGAGCTCTTTCTGTGTATTATAAGTCATCTAAAAGAATCATCTCCGCTTCGCTTTAATAGCTCTTCGGCATCACTATAATAATACTTGACATTATCTATTCATGAAAACGTTACTCTCAAGTTTGTTTTTGCAAAAAATATAAATTGGATCGGGTTTATACACAGACGCACTCTTTTTATTTTATATAGAATATGGTAAGAATAACTAATAAAGTTGGCTTATATGCATGGATGCATGCATTATTTAGCTTGATTTGTGTAGTTTAATATACCACAATTTAAATACGCAAAACAACCATAAAAACACTTTCGTTATAATTATTAGGGTGTGTCATTTTTAAGCAACTTTTTTTTCAACTAAAAAACAGGCTTAAAACTTTCAGGAAGGTGAAAAAAGAAACCTCTAAAAATTTGAGCTCTTAATATTAACATTAAGGGCCATTCCACGCTTAACGGATAGGACAGTTGCCGTGTTTTTATTTACAAAATAATATTGTTCTATTATATTACCAATGTCAAATTTTTATAAATAGTTCTAAACAAAAGCTGTTTAACAAGGTTTTTATTTGGCAAAATTAGGTATCGTGATTTACTGTTTAATTCCTTAAAAATTAATAATTTAAAGCGTAACGGACGGGACTATTACAAAGAGATGTAAGTGTTTTTTCTTAAAATAATTTTTAAGACATAAAAAAGTATTAGTTTAATAAAATAAAAGTCATAATTTCATACATTTGCAAGTTTGAATACCTTCAGAAAGGCTTATTCTATGAAAAAATAAATTAGTAATTTTTTGTAGAGCGTTCAATTTCCTACCAAAATAATTTTTCAGTTTAGTTTTTACAATGTTTAAATGTCAAGATACAAAAATAAGAAAAAATATTTTTTTTCCATGTTATTTAAATGGAAAATGGAAAGTTAGGTACAGGCACCACTTAATGTTATTATAAAGAGCTCAAATTTTTAGAGGCTTCTTTTTTCACCTTCCTAAAAGTTTTTAGCCTGTTTTTTAGTTGAAAAAAAAAGTTGCTCAAAAATAACACACACTAATAATTATAACCATTATAACCGCGGCGGTTAAACCGCGTTTTGAGACATCAGTTATTGGTCGATTTCAATAATCACTGTGATTTAAACCAATCGGCTTTTAAATAAGTTGAATAATAGGGTGTTTCAACCCACAAAATGTTTGTTTTTTTTTCTTAGCATGGGGGTAGAATTTGTACCTTATAAAAAAAGAAAATTTCTCAAAAGAAAAAAAACTCAACTCAACATCTTGAGGTGGCCCACTCGTTTTTTAAATAAATATTTAATGAAATAGGGTAGTTCCAACGGGAAATTCTTTTTTTGGTACAAAATCGTGGAAAACATGTAAAAATTGTTGAATGTGATTTTTTTCACTCAACTTTCATTCTAATACAAAACAAAGTGCATTTCATTGTTTAATTTTTTACTTAAATTACAAAAACAATGGGAAGAAAACTTTTTCAACTTTTGACTTCCAATTGGCTTTTAAGGGGACACCCTACAGATTCTAGAACGAAAAAAAAAATTTCCCGTTGGAACAACCCCATTTGATTAAATATTTATTTAAAAAACGAGTGGGCCACCTCAAGATGTTGAGTAAATTTTTTTTTTTTTTAATTTTCTTTTTTTATAAGGTACAAATTCTACCCCCATGCTAAGAAAAAAAAACAAACATTTTGTTTTCAACCCATCCTATTACATAATGAAAATATTGACTTAAGTAAAATAATAAGATTAAAACCTGTAATGTTTAAAAAAAGAGGTTTTATGTTTTGGATCTGTGTAAGCTCGTGAAACATTTTTTAACGACTTTTATCAATCCCTTTGATCGAATTTTTTTGTTGGGTCGGTTGGAAGAGAAAAGACCATTTAAAATTGTTTTATTTTTTGTTCTAGACCGGCGTCTACAGCAACACAGTCGTCTTGCAGCATCACAGCGTGGTTATGACCAAGGCAGATAAGATCTACAAAGTCAAATGTACTTACGACATGTCGTCAAAGAACATCACCTTCGGAATGATGCCAATTAGGTATGCGCATTGCATTATCTCTCAGTAGGCCGTTTAGATTCTGTTATTCGCCAATTTAATTGGCTAGTTACGGTAATAATTAGACAAAGGATATACGATAAGTGGAAAAAATGGCCACCGCTGACTTCGGTATCGTGTTTATTTTTATAACATGTTTTCTAGGCGTGTATCGGGATCATCAATTGTTAGCGCAATGTGTCTGCTAGTATCTTGATACAGTTTTGTAATGGCCATTAAATATTGTTATAAGACTTGAAGCTAAAAATAAACTCTAATGACCTTTGAACACGTTTGTTTTTTCTGTTTGCGCAGAGATCCCGAGATGATTAGCATCACGTCCGCTCCTGAGGCACCTCCACCAAGGATCCGCATCTTGGACAGCCGCACCAGAGAAGTCGAAACTGTACGCATTGGAGACAAACTCACCTTCAGAATCGAAATTCCAGAAGACAGTAAGTTTATTTTTATTTATTATCAGATACATAAAACAAAACCCAATTTTTCAAGTTTACACTTATTCGAGAAATAAGGTTCATTTTGACAAGTAGGTTTTATAAACGATTTATAATAATGGGTATTTCCACGAAACCTTACCCCACCTTGACAAAAAATCAGATGTATTATTTAACAAAATAAAAACTATATCTGAAGTCAAATAGTTTAATTGCGACGTAATTTATAACCTTAAAACATTACATTTTCTAAACCCTCGCCACAGTATAGTTGTATTCTTCAGTCGAGCGTTTCAATACTCTCCACAGTATAGAGGTCGTAATTTGATTTTTGAACTAGTATTAATATGAAAATTATTTTATGCTTGAAAAAAAAACTTTATACGGGTGATTCTACAAAAGTTGGACAACCTGATGTCATCAGTCAATACAGTAGGTATTTTAATATGTTTTGTAAATATTTTAGTATATTACAAAAGATCCAGTTTTTTAACTTGTCCACCCAATTTTAATGTATTTTTTCAAAAGCACGTTTGTAGAAAAACATAATAAATATTCAAAACATCTGTACCTTGGCGTGTCACAATACTGAATTAAATATTTGAGTGATTTTTTTTTTAAATATATTCAATTTATCTTAAATTTTTCAATTTCACTACAAACTATAAAACATTAAATAATGTATATTTTATATTTTATCATAGATTCGAATAATAGCAATATTTAAAAAATTGATAATCTTTGTAAGTATACTTACACAGAACTGACGGATAAAAGTGAGTATACTCACTTTTATCCGTCAGTTCTGTGTCCAATGTTTAAAGTTTAAACGTCAAGTCCTCGTTTTAACTCAAGTGTTGGTAAAAATTATCTACAAAGCCCGCCCTTTGCACGACAGTCATCTTGAAAACAATGCAAGCGGCGAAGTTGTGGTGAATGCACGTATAGTTCCAGTCAAAATTTAAGTACTGCGGTGAATAGTTATTTTCTTACGTATATATATTTCATTGTAATTTATATAATTCTATATGTGATTTGTTGATAAGTAGCATCCACCAATAAAAAATATCAGTAAAATACTTAATTCCGAATTATAATTTCATATTTGTATCCCATTCATCAGTACCGTGTCGTCTGTTCCATGTTCGATGTTTTGGTTATCTTTTTTTCGTAAACTTCAATTTAAATTCTGCTTGCGCAGAACTTGTTTATTTAATGTCCATTATAAACTCATATAAATTTGGTGTGAGTCCCATATCTAATAATTGAGATATCGGTAAACCCAAAATTCACTAGCCGCCACTGATGTGTGGTATTATTTCATTTTAAGATATTTAATGTATAATATGCAATAAATCTTATATTTTCCAATAAATTATGTATTTAATTAGTACCCTGGTATTCTCGTCACTTCCCTTGCTTTCAAATTTAGAAAACACAGATATTTCAGAAACTGTTTGAAAAAGTGACTGGCCCGGTCTGAAACAGTATATTTATTATATTATCTATGTTCTCTATGTTCACTGGTGTGCACTTTTTGATCAACCAGATTTAAATATTGCTGTACTAACATAACACTACCAGTGGAGATGTGCAGATGTTAAGTTTAATAGCATATCGATCATTTTTTTAACATAACCTCTGAAATTTTTAATACAAATATAGGTACTTTATATAATACATAAATATACTTTACATCATATACTCTGTGCTTTACATACCTGAGTTGTTACGGTAAATAATTATCAAACAAAGGAACCAAAGAAAGGAACTATTTTCAACAAAATCATATGCAGAAATGAGAATATTCAAACTACTTTCATCCATCAAAAGATCAAAACTTCTTGCAATATTGAATTACACCCTCTTTTTATACACTCAGAAATATTGACTTGAACAGTTTTAGAAAGAATACAGTTTCTATAACTTGGTAGAGTAAAGAGAAGTCGAAACCGTTGCGATATTGCATTTCGCTGTTTTTGTATAATTCTCGGGGACAATCATTGCCAGTAAAATTCGAAAAGCTTGAGTTTCTATGTCTCTGAAGAGAATATGAATCCGAAGTTGTTGCACCATTGGACTGAACCCTTTTTCAATAATTTCTAGAGACATAAATGACTGTACCATTCGACAGGGTCGAGTTTCTACTTCTCTGTTGAATATAGAAAATCAAAATAATGTATCTTGTAAGACACCATTGAGTTTGACTTTAACTATAGAGGCGAAAAATATAAAAACAAAGCACGATTCAATACAGTTCTGATATAACTTTAAGATTTAGTATTCAAACGGGGAGTCATCCTATACACAAAAAATTATTACTATACGCTTTCATCCAAAATTGTACAGTATCAACTTTAGAAGCCAACTTGGTCGCATCTGCTATTTTTGTATATTAACGTATCTTGATATATATGAACAATATGAACTTTTTTATCATGAAAAAACGCAGTGTTATTGTCGCACCCGTTACAATGAAAATACCCTAATCTAAATTACTGCAAATTTTGTTTTTTCTAATTTTATTATATTTATTTGTAGCTCCATACGGTATCTTTGCAAGAAGCTGCGTCGCCATGGCCAAAGATTCCAAGAGCACCTTCCAAATCATCGACGACGAGGGATGTCCAGTGGACCCTAGCATTTTCCCCGCCTTTATCCCAGACGGCAACGCATTGCAATCAGTATACGAGGCTTTCAGATTCACCGAGTCATACGGAGTCATCTTCCAATGTAACGTCAAATACTGCTTGGGACCATGCGAACCGGTAAGTCAAAATTTATACATAATATCTCTAGAAAAGTACAGTACTGTGCCACAGACAGTACCGACCATGATACAAATTTGTATTTCGGTACCAACTAGAGGAACGAATGAAATTGTCTGCCTTTCGTCGCACCAGAAAACTTAAAATTCACTTAGAATGGATATTGAAAGTTTTATAAAATTATTTTTACCGCTGGTGCTGTTTTGACAAAAATTGTTTGATAGTTTTAAGAGCCATTTAAATTTTGTTATTTTTTGTCATGTGACACTAACGGACACTAATTACCCAATCATTTCAACATTTAGCTGATAACTTTCCAGGGATGTTTACAATCACTATAACACCAAGACCTAAAACCTCATATTCCACTTTTTGGCAGTGTGATATTTCAACCCGTTAATTGAAGAAAAAATTACAAAAAATACCAGTCACAATTATTTAAATAACGTGGGGAATATTTACAGAGGTTTACTTCGAACGAAAATATGATTTAAATAAGCATAGAAACCTAGAGGAACTGGCATTTATACTGAAAAATTTGGAGGCCAATATGAGGAAAAAAGATGGCACAGAATTCAAAGAAATAACGGTAAAGACTATGTGGAACGTTTTGTTTTACAAGATAAGTTATTTGATTTGTTTATCAAAACATTTTCTGACCCAATATCCCCCTGAAATTGACAAATGCCTCATAATTTTATGTCAACATGGTAACATGGTAACTAGTGTGGTAGCAGAATCATAAACTTTCCCATGCCTATGCTCGAAAATTCTCGGCAAAATGCTAGATCGCTAAAAGGTAAAACGCAATAAAAGTGGCAACATTGCGATGAACATGTTATAAAATTTTTAGTGCTTAATAATTTGACAGTTTTAAACAATTTTTAATTTAATTCTTAAGTAATGAATAAATTTAGGCAATTTATTTCTCAAAAATCGTGTGGAAAATTAAATTGACATTTTGACTGCGACCATTTAATTTATCCATCTTTCGATGACAAAAATTATGGTATTATTTTGAAAAACCTCTTTAAACCATTTGTGGTTAAAAATACTAATTTTTGTTCCATTTTTATACGCTAAAAAAGCATCGCTATTAGCGCCACCACGTGGCCTTTATCATCGCAAAAAATCTGTAGTTGGGTGTTTTTCGAGAGGAAATCCTTGGTTGAGTTTTTACCCGTTTCCCAATGAACATTAAAAATCCGAATGAAGAAATAAATTGCATACAGTTCCTGTAACCATAAATTGTACCTATTAGATACAATAAATACAAATATTAGTGATGATTTACGTGAAAATCGTAAACATATCAATTCAGTAAAAATCATAACAAATAAGTCGTCTAAATTCAAACAAAGTTATGCATTATTAAAAGCGTTGATTAAGAAAGCACTTAATGGTAAAAAAACAAAAACGGGTATTATATTATGGATTATATTATATGTTATGTTGCCATGAATATATTTTGTCGTTTGATATTTTAAAATGCAGTTGTCGGCGTTTTTTAGGGAACTCAACGCAAAACATAAATAACATGCGCGATTTAGCTGTGCAATTGAAACTTTGCGAACAAAATTTGTCGAGTAGGATATTTTGTGAAAAACTACTTATTTAATGAAAAATGATGTGCAGTTTTTATACGAATAGTTAATAATGCTATCGAGCGCCACCAGATGACGCGCGCGTTGCGAGAACCCGATGCTTCTTTAGCGTATAACTGATGACTTCATTATTTTTGTTATTAGTATGTTTTTTATTGATTCGATTAAACCGTTTAACGCCTGTAAAATATTCAAAAAACTGGTTATCTTAGAAAATTAAGAATCTTCTCGAGAATATTGAGAAGAATCAGTAAATTTACGAGAATATTGAGAATAAACAAGAAAAATAAGAAACATTGACAAACATTCCTACGCCTAAGCCTAATTCTGCTACGCTGTTAATAAATTCACGGTAATTTCTGGTTTTTCTCGTTTGTGCTCAATTTGCGTTCTTCAAAAATAAATTCTCGAGCATTTTCCATCTCTAATAGTAACACAAGCAACGTGCTTCGATTGTCATAAAATTATCTTGTACATTATCTATGTCCCAGGGATGTTATAGCTGATAATATCGAGATTCTAAAGTCAGCGTGACAGAAGGGCTTTGGGGCAATGTGGTACATTGCAAAAAATGATGAAAAAGTGAAAAAAGTACAGCCAAAATCGACAAAAAATCATCTACCAGGGCAAATTTAAATGCGTTCGTCCTAGTGTCGCAAAGCCCCTGTAGCAGGAATCTGAATGGGCGGCTCCATACAATCCCTAGTTTTTATTTTATTTTTAATTTGTCTGTTTATTTTTTTTTTTATCCGATTATTACCAATACATTTTGGAATTTTTACTGCACCCGGAAAATTAGACTTCAAATGTAGCAGGATAATTTATAAAATACGGTAGCGCGAGACCTCAAACAAAACGTGCACTATTACCCCCCTCTACTCTAAATATGTGTATTTTGGTGAAAATATTTTATTATAAAATTATAGTGAACTTATTTTGACATTTTTTTCTCCAGGCTGTTTGTGAATGGGGCCGTGATTCAATCGAATCCTGGGGCAGAAGGAAGAGGTCCGTCAACAATGTAACCGACGAAGAAAAGGAAGAAGACATGACCTTAAGTCAGGAAATCTTGGTTTTGGACTTTGGCGATGAAAAACAATCAGAATTCTTGAAAAACGATTTATCCAGCGCCGAATTCGGTAAAGGTATTATCCATATAATCTTTTCACCATAATATACTAATTATTTTCCTTTATTTATTTTTTTAGATAAAACTGTAACAATTATTGAACCTTGTCCCACGAAGACATCCGTTCTTGCCTTGGGCGTCACTTGTGCCTTATTAGTTCTACTTTACATTAGCACCTTATTCTGTTATTACATGAAGAAATGGCTCAACCCCGGAAAGCACATCGCTTGAATCCGTTCAGATTAAATAGACACTCTGGTGCTTTAAACATTTATAATTATCCAGTATTTATTATTAAGATATTACGTGATCTTTCTGTTAAGTTGACAACAATCCACTAAAAATAAATTGCGATAATTTATTACATTTGTTAAAATTAACGCAATTTTAAGGGTGTTAACTTGAGAAGAAACATCAGTAACATGGGATTTCCCAAAACAATTGACAAAAAGACGCAATAACTTAGTTTTTAAGTAACTGAATTTTCGGGTAGGTGGCGGCCTCTGGTGTCGGGAAAGCTTTACATCTGTGACATATTAGGATTCACTAAATAGCATTTTACCGTTACAAAAAACTTTACTTCTTTGATCTCTTACACTGAAAGTTTCGCGATCAGATCGCGTTACTTTTTTTCTTTGACGCACTGATTTTGTTCCTAGAACAATTTTGTACCGGTAAGATATACGACTTGATCTTTAGTGGTATTCTTATAAAGTATTTATTTTATTTATTGTTTAAATAATTTTTTGTACATAACTAAATTTAAGAACTATTTATACAATTTTATATTAATATGATTAATGCCTAAATATTTTTAATAAACGATTTTTCTACGTATTTACAATGTTTATTATTTACCCATTCATTAAAAACCTAAAACCCAAACATAATTTTTCTTAATTATCAAGAAAATGAACTAATTAAACTAGTTTTTTACTATTTAATAAAAATTTAAAAAAAGAAATTTATTTTAATATTTAGTTTAAGCATTTGGGCTATATGAAAAAAGTTAAGCTTTTATAGAGAAAAGTTAGAATAAAAATAGAAGATAGTTCTGAATAATTTTTTTATATATTTTTTTTAAAACAAAGAAAATGAAAAATAATTTTATATCCAATAGCTAGGTACACAGATTATTTAATAAACTATGTTTTTTTAAGTAATTAAACAAACAAAAAGCAGTGTTGTAAAAAAATATGAAACAAATTCGATCACAAATTATGCACACAAAATTAAATTAAAGCCTGTTGTTTATTCAAAAATGAACCCATCCATTTGTTTTCATTTTATTGCTTTTAAATATTATTTTCAAAAAAAAAATCTATTTTTTTATAAACATTGAAATGTTTTTGATGATTACCACTGAATTTCATTTATTTTTTTAAACACTACATCCTCAAAAATTATGAGAAATAAGCTGAGTATAAAAAATGTTTTTTAAATTGAAACAAAATATAAAACAAAAAAACGCTACTCGCAAAATTTAAGAAAATTTGCGAAAAAAGTCTCTAATAAAAAAAAGGAAACAAAAAGTTCTAAATGACAGTAATTCAGAGATTTTCGTTATTTCTGAAAATTAAAAAAAAAACGTTCAAGATCGGTCTGAATAATTTTTTTTCTATATTTTTCTGAAAAGTACATAATGTAATATAAAACAAAATTTTGAAAAAAAACGTTCCATTTTTTTGAAAAATTCATAACTTTTTTAGTTGGGTAAAAAAAATTGAAAAAATTCTGAAAAATGTTTTTGATGAGCAGCTATTCCACGCTACTCGGGAATTTTTCTAGCGTCCGTTACAATAAAAAATTGTGAGTAAAAGCTACCGTAATTAAACTAAATACTATTACAATAGTTACTATTGCAAACATGTTTATTATGCTTGTAATAATTAGGCTTAAACTTATAAGCATCATAATTACGGTAGTTTTACTCACAATTTTTTATTGTAACGGACGCCACAAAAATTCCCGAGTAGCGTGGAATGACTGTGGGGTAGAAAAAGATAAAATCAAAAGGTGGTTTGGTATGAAATGCCCCATATATAAAACATTAAGGAGTAGCACAATGTAGTTCCATCAACATCCTATGATTGCATTTTTTATACCTTTGTATTTATTTTAATATTGTTTTATAGAATTCGTTTAATAGTTATTAACTATAAAATACATATCAAAAGGGAGCGCTGTTTTACTATTTCAGATAACAATTTGCGCTATGTTATTAAATAGTAAAATGGCGTTCCATAATTTTTTAATATAAATTAGTGATGCAACGGTTTCGGGTTTTACGGTTACGGTTACGGTTACGGTTAGCTCTACGGTTACGAATAAATTCACGGTTATTCAAAAAAAATTACAGAATTACGAAAAGTAAAGTTTATTGTTCAAAATGAAATTAATACACACGTTCAGTAAAGGTTAAATAATAATTTATGTAAAACAAAAACAGAATTTCTAATAAAACTATAAAATAAAAGGAAATGAGTAACATTTTTAACCTAAAAAAATTAAAGTAGGTACCTGAATAATATATTTAAAAAAATAAAAAAATTAAAAGTTAATATTCAAAATTTACGAGTCAAATTTTTATTTCAAAAACATAACATCTGCAAATTCTGCGGAATCAGCCTGTTCCTATTTGGTGTTTGCAGTCGAAAACAACCTCTCCGAATTCACTGACAATGGTTTGTATGAAACGTGTAACACGTTTTCGAGAATGTAGAAGGATTTGACGTACGTATGTGGTATATTTGGTAACGTTAAATACTCTTCAATTTTCTTTTTACATGCATTCACAAAGTAGCATAAAAAACCGTAAATGCCGTATACGGTTACGGTTAACCGTATAATATCGAAAACCGTGAATTAACCGTAACCGTAACCGTAACCGTTGCAACACTAATATAAATATTATAAGACTTGATGTATACAAATATTAAACGCGTTTTTCTTGTTAGTTTTTCATTGAAAAGTTATTTTATTTTTCATCCCAACCAAGTAAAAATTCCCCTAAAATGCCCTATATGTATTATTTCTAAAATTGTTTTTATCCTTTTTAAATGTTTTTTCCATATAACAAAAAGTGTTTGCATTTTTGATTGTGTTGGCATTCTTAAATATGGTTTTGATGTTAGAAATTTGCAAATGTAACAATTACTTAAAAAAATATTTATTTAACCTTATAAATGGTATGAAGCTTTCCAATTAATATAATATTTGTAAATTTGTTACTTAAATATTATATATTTTTTTATATTTTTACAAAACAAATAGTGGTTGTATATTTTTAAATAAATTTAAATAAAATAAGTGTAGGTATTATTCTATAAATTCTGGTTTAATAATATAATTAAAGGAAATTATAAAAGATAATAAAAAGTAAACCTTTATTCCTCAAGCATACAAAGCCTTTGTTGCGTTAACAATGCCACATCTACCATGGCTTCAGGCTGTAATAATTCACAAATCTCATATTTCAATGACTCTTCGTAAGCATACAAAATACTGGTATCAAACACTAACATTTTACTCTGTGTTAGGGACAAAATGCAGTTTCTCAGCCTTGCAATGGTTTCCCTTTGTTGCCTTGGTATCACTTCTTCCAAATTTTGTATGAAACCTCCCACACTGTCTTCACTGTTTACGATTGTGGGGCAAATCCAGATAAATCCGTTATTACCCAAGATGACACTAGCGCCTACTGGGAGATTATGAAAATGGGTCTTGCTTCTTTTTACAAGGGATGGGAAGACTTTTAGTAGAACCCCTTGGCCTAACTAAAAAATAATCTCTATTAAATCTTAATTTTATAAAAATTTATTAAAAAAGTACCTTTCCATATTTTAAACTTCTTGTGTGTAAAGAAAGAGATCCATCGGAATAAACACTCTGTACTTCAGCACTAATTAAATCACCTTCTTGCAAATACTGCCTCATCATATGTTCATCTTCCACAGATCTTCTCCTCTAAAAAATAAATTTGTCCACTTTTATTATTGTCAAACAAAAACTGATTTTTATTACGATATTCAAAATTATAAGCTTTTTTTAATAAAGTGTACTATTAAAAAAATACTAAAAATAACTATAGTTATTATAATATTATATTGGCACTACTTTATAAACAAATAAACCACCGTCCGCAACTGTGTATTTTTTTGTATAATTCTTTATTATATTATTTAACAAACACAATATGGATATTGTGCTTTAGTTTTAGATCTTTTAAGTGTTTTTTTAGATTTTAGAAACTTTTTTTAAAACTGATTTAAATTAATGATTAAAATAAAAAAATCGTGATTTAAATCAGTTTTGTCTTTCATGTGTGGTGCATCGCACTTTTATCTCTGGGACTTTGCTCGATGAAAAGTATGAAACATACGGCCATTTCAAGCGGATGGACGGGACAAATCACAAAACTGTTTTTATAAAAAAAATTGTAGGTAATTTATTATATATTATTTTTGCATCAAAATTGTCAAATATATTCTTCTATTATTAGGCTATACATTAAATAAAAAAATCGCAAGAAATATTTTATAAAAGTAGAGATAATTTCAATAATTGACAGGGGTGGACGGGACAAGATAAACCTTTTTTTTGTCCCGTCCACACCTTTCAATTATTAAAATTATATCTACTTTCATAAAATATTTCTTGCGTTTTTTTAGTTTAATGTATAACCTAATAAAAGAAGAATATTTTTGACAATTTTTATGCCAAAATATTATATAATAAATAATCTACAATTTTTTTTATAAAAACAGTTTTGTAATTTGTGCGTTTTGCGCGCTTGAAATGGCCGCATAGCTGACTTTGACCCAGGAGGGACAAAATTGAATATACCTGTATTTTTGGACAATATCGCAAGCTTTGACCTTCTAGCGAGGTATTTTGTGATTTGCACAATACATTGAGTGGATGATCCAAGATTTGGAAAATTCACGTGTCTATGGGTGGATGGCTTCGTGAAGGGACCATTAAGGCCCTAGGCCACCAAGGAAGAAGAAGAAGTAAACTTTTTAAACTTTAATAAATAATTGAAAAACTAGGTACCGTAAACACTGGTGACTTTGCACCCCGCGGGTGACTTTAACCCATTTATGAAAAATCTTTTCGCGCTCGATAAAATTAACATTTATAATTTGTTGGTCTAAACCTGTCAATTGAGCGATTCTATTGAGTTTATATTACAGGAAAATCAGTGTTTTAAAAAAAGAAATGGGATTTATTACACTTTAAAATTGTATATATCGCATCAGTGCAAACCTCTTAGAAATACACGCGTTACAATTTCTATAGTATGCGCAATCTTTTGGAATGATGATCCTTGGTTAACTACAGTTCGATTTTTTATTTTTTTTATCAGTAATCCCTTGCAATACCTAGATATATGTTGCTGCTAACAGGTGTCTAATAAAAATAAAATATTGAGTTAATTTTATATGGAAAATACACTGTAAGACAAAGGGGTAACTTTGCACACCCAGTTTTTAATTTTTATTTTTGAAACTCAGCCCTATGTAATATTATAACATAGTTATTATGAAAGAGCAACTCAAGATTCAAATTTTGGTATACAATATTTAACGTTTATGATTGTTAAAACCATACAAATTTTAAGCTTAAGTTTGAAAGTGAGCTAGAGCCACCCATGTTTACGGTATTTAAAAGGACATATTTTTTTTGGTAAATAACTATTAATAAAGAAATTACATATTACCAATTCTCCACCAGGTAAATTAACTGAAGACAGTAACAAAACAGAGTCCAATCTAGAATTGGTATCAATTTTCCATCTTTTTTGTTGAACCTCTGTGATTCTTCCTACCACAACGTCCCCTACTTCACCATTGTATCTGCTTTTTAGTGGCCTTATTGATATTAAATTGTTGACTTGTTCCCTAACCCCTGCTACAGATGATTTCAAATTGCCGTCCTCTTCATAAGTACCATGACCTCTAAAGCAATCATTTTAATTATAAAACACTTTAAAATTATAAAAAATTACCTCATAAACTCATTTTGTGGCGTTATTATTTCTCCAGGCGTGAATATTTTTGGTACTCTGGAATATACAGCCACCGAAGAATTTACTCTATGATTTGCAAGACGTATGTGAATTTTTTTCGACATTTTAATGCTATTTTTTTTTAATTACACGCTTTTAGACACAAGAAAAAAGCACACAACAAATAACATAACCTAGAATAAATCGACCCTACAACTGCAGGGTTGACAATCTACTTTGTTAAAGGTACTAAGTTAGTTAGTTTTGGATATAAATATTTTATTTAACATTTAATTTACCAAAATTTGGAAATTAATAAAAAAATTTTTTTTTTTTTAAATAAATATGGTAATAATTTATTAAAAATAATAAACAAAGGCAAAAATTATTAATTAGCTATAAGTTTTCCCCCAGATTAAACAATGTTTAATAAACATTGGTAGTACTGAATTTTGACATATGTTGTCACTGACAACTTGTCACTTGATCAATGATTGATCATCAATCCAATCGCCAAGTTCTACGTCAAATATAAATATTTAGATGTTTATGGGAATAAAATGCAAGAAAACGTTAAATTAATGGACTGAAATGGATAAATTTACCGTGGTTAGTGTGCTTTGTTCGGCATTAATTGCAAATGCACAACAAGACGTAAAAGGCTTCGACGATACCGTATTGTTCGATATATTTTGGCCTGGCAATAATGTGGATGAAGAATTAGGGAAAAACGAAGAAATAATCGTCACCTCAGCACATCAAGAAAAATATCGATGCATTTTGCCTTCAATACAAGAAAAAGAATCGCAAGCCGATGAAAAATATGATGGTCCTACAGCACTAGACTTAATCTCACCACTCTTTACACAATCCACTTGTTCATATAGGTTTGAGACTTACTGGACGTATGAGGTTTGTCATGGGAGATTTATAAGGCAGTACCATGAAGATCGGGAGGGTAAAAAGGTTAAATTGCAAGAATATAAGTTGGGGCAATGGGAGGAAAAGACTTATGATAGGATTTTGGAGAAAGTTAAAGCAGAGGAGCAAGATAAAAGCCACCAGATTCCTTTAAAGAAAATTGATAATATTAATTTACCTTACTTGGAAGTCAGTATGGAAAATGGTACTTTATGTGATTTAAATTATAACAAGCCCAGATCCACAAAGGTTTTGTATGTTTGTTATGTTCATGGTAAAAACGAGGTTTACTCCCTAAAAGAAACATCAACTTGTCAGTATGAGATTATTATTTTATCACCGTTCTTATGCAGTCATCCAAAATATAAACCCAAAGAAACTGGTGAAAATAAAATAAACTGTATGCCTTTAGAGGGCGCCCCAGATAAACCCTATAGCCTTATGAAAATGAAAATAGATAGTTTAAAATTAAGAAGAAACTCTGATTTTGATAGAATTAAAGTTGAGATTATAGATATCAAAGATTCCATTAAACCTCCAGCTAAAAAACCAAATTTGGACCCATCACCTGTAAAGAGCTTTTTAACTGGTAAAAACTGTTTAAATGGCGGTACTGGTTGGTGGAAATATGAATTTTGCTATGGAAAATCAGTGGAGCAATACCATGTAGATAAAGACTTCAAAAAAACCGCTATCAAACTGGGTAGATTCAACAAAGAAACCCATTTGGATTGGATTAAAACCCATCCGCAAAAACGCCCAAAGCCCAAGGGGGAACGTAAGCAACTTTCCCATTTTTATTCAGATGGGGATGTCTGTGATAAAACTGGAAAGCCTAGGCAAACCGAAGTCAAATTAAAGTGTTTGGAGAATACCAGCCCAAGTGCTGTTTCTTTGTATTTATTGGAGCCCAGATATTGTGAATACATTTTGGGGGTTGAATCGCCGCTTATTTGTGATATTCTAGCGGCCGCAGATGAAAATGGGCTTGTAGAAGATAATATGGTTGATATTTTGGATGGTGGAGAAACAGTTAGTGAAACTACAGTAAATATAAGACTTTAAATACCTATTGAGTTTTTTAACTTTCACAATAAATTTTGTTTTGTTTTTTAGTCAGAGTTTTTATACCCCTTTTATTTAGATGTCCAACTGTACTGATACTCTACTAAATTAAGGTGACCAACTTTCTAAAATAAAAAACCAGGTCACAACATGCCCATACTCGCCCTTTCAAAAAAAAAAAAAAATTATTTAATATTTTAAAAAAAGATGTGCTAATAAAGTCAATATTGACTTTATTAGCTTTATTATTAAAAAATTTATCCCAAAGGTACTCCCAAAAATTCAGGTTTTTAAATTAATTTTTAACCTGAGACCCAACCACTTATAATAAAAAAATTAGAACAAATCCTAAAAATGTGGAAAAACAATTAAAAAAAAGTTTTTTCTTACTTTTTTACTATCCTGAAGATACTCTAATTACAGCAAAAAATAAAATCCTCAGGCAGCAGAAAAAATCCATTATATTATTCATAATCCTGATTTCTTAAAATAAAAAAGTATTCTATAGTTATTAGCCATCAGTGATTAAGGGCCATTTTAGGCATGCGGACGGGACAAATCACAAAACTGTTTTTATAAAAAAAATTGTAGGTGATTTATTATATAATATAATATTTTGGCACCAAAATTGTCAAAAATATTTTTCTTTTATTAAGCTATACATTAAATTAAAAAAAACGCAAAAAATATTTAGAGTAGTAGTAGAGATAACTTTAATAATTGACAGGTGTGGACGAGACAAGAGAAATCTTTTTTTTGTCCCGTCCACACCTTTCAATAATTAAAATTATCTCTACTTTTATAAAATATTTTTGCGTTTTTTTTATTTAATGTATAGCTTAATAAAAGAAGAATATTTTTTGACAATTTTGATGCCAAAATATTATATAAAAAATTATCTACAATTTTTTTTATAAAAACAGTTTTGTAATTCGTGCGTTTCACGCGCCTGAAAACAATTTTAGATGATGTCAACCCATGAAGTTTAAAAAAATACCTATTATTACCTGTACACAATTTTACTCATTATTTTGTTAAAAAAAAGATTAAAATAACGAAAAAAAACATGTTTTTATGTTATTTTAAACAGTTTTTTTTTCAATTTTATCCATGCGCCCCAATTCAATTCCTTGCCCCGGGGCCCCCACATGCCTAGTTACGCCCCTGCATCTAACGACTTTATTTTGAAATCAGTGTAGGTAACCTGATGTACCTACGACAAAATGTCGCAATCAAGAATTCCAAGTACAGAATTATTAATACCAAAAATGTGTTTTTAAATTAGGAGATAAGGGTAGGTTTGTGTTACATAAAATGAATACAATGCTTTCATAAATAAATAGTCATGCGTTTTATTAATAATTTGTATTTTACATATTAAAATTATATATGAACAATATAGCATGTAACATAAATAATTAACCTACAAATAGCTATTAAAAAAGAAATTTATTTATTGTACCCAATCTCTCTTATTTAGAGTTAAGGGAAGTTACTTTTATTTTACAATCAGTATAGACATAGTTATACTGCACTTTAATTTTTCTATACCATTGGTAAATGTTACTTGATGGAATAAAAAAACACTTGTAGTAGGTAGTAGAAAGAAAATAACAATACCGGAAACAACAACAACAGAAAATCATATTTTTGGTATTCATAAGTTAAACTCAAGTCCATAAGAAAGTATCACTTTTAAAAAAAATTCCATCAACACATTAACTAACATACTTTATTCTCTTGGTTATAATTTTAAAAAATATTAGCGTTTTCCATTGTTAAAATTCAAAGTTCTCAATGGTGTTTTGAATGTAGACGCAGCCTGCTGTTGCAATTGATATGCCAATGGATGAATTTTGAAGCCAAATAGCCTAGGAACGAACTGATTGGTGGGGCGTTTTGGCCGGTACTCGGGGTGCACCATGAACAACATGTGTGGAAAACCGGTGCCGAAATACGCACCGTCTGTGTGGTGGTGTCTCGAAGATTTTGGCGTATAAACGTCCATACATTTTGGACAGTACGATTTGACCATTGCTTCGCCAGGAACATCGGACAGCCCAAGCGGCAACATCGCCTGCGACTCGCAGTAAACTCTTGGACAAAATCCGAAATCGCCAGTCTGATATTTTTCTATCATTTGAGCAATTCCACGATTTGTTAGAATATATCGGGCATGGATTAAACCGTATAACATTTCCGCGGCTTGTTCGATCAAGTCGGATTGGTTTGGGTTGTCATCTAACTCATCATCTAAAATTATAACACACAATCTAAAAATTTAATTTTTTTTCATAATATATAAAAAATTCTTATTACACAGGGTGTCCAGAAAATGGCGCACTACCGGTATCAGGGCTCCCACAGCTAAATTACAAATTTTATTTAGGAATTTAGGAGGTTTTTTGTAAAATTTTAGGAGAAATAAAGTGTGGAAATGAATTTCTTTAATTAAATAAAAACAACTCTTTACTACTTAAAAAATAAGAAAAAAGTTATATTGACTAGTTTTTTAGCCAAATCGCTCGACGAGTTTTTTTTAATAAAATTAAAAGTGAGGTAAAATTACTACTTTTGTATATATCTGAGGTACACATATATACAAGTATAAATTTCAGCACACTTTTAATTTTATTTAAAAAAATGCGTCGATAGATTTGGCTTAAAAACTAGGCCAAAATCAAATGATGTTTAGTTAATAAGTAACAGTAATTGAATCGGTAAGATTAAGAATAGTACAAGTCCAAAAGTAAAATGCACTTTTATTAAAATATTTTAACTATATTATGAAATATAATATTCATACTCTGTAAAATAATTTATATCTTCTCACAAAAATGTATTTTAAATTTTAAAATTAATTTTAGAAAATAAATTGTCAAAATTAAATTTGTGGACTTGTAATGTTCTTATTCTCGTCGATTCAATTGTAATGTGGATCTTAATACTTAAAAATCTCATAACAAAATATGAAGTTTGCAAAATACAGCAAAACATTCTTTAGATTGTTTACTATTTTAGCTGTCATTTAAAAGAAAATTAAAAATCCTTTTGTTTGATATATAACACGGTATATTTTTGTCTAAAACAAACGAAATATGGCTAAAAATGACAATTTTATAGAAGTTTTTTTTGTTGCTTTTTAAAAAAAAATTTTGGTTGTGATATATCATTTTAAAAAGAATTTAATAAAATAGAACCTGAAAATATATATTTTTAAATTACTTTTTAAAAAAGAATTTTTTAGCGCGACAACTACATTAATTAAACGCAGTCAGGTTGGCCTATTTAAATTTAATTTTTAGGATTTTAGGAGTTTTAGAAGATTGAATGCAATTTTAGGAGTTTTCAAGATTTAAGCCAAATTTTAGGAATTTTATGAGTTTTAGGAGGTGTGGGAGCCCTGCGGTATAGGAAGGGGTATTTTAAGTATAAAGCCCTTTTTAAGTCAAAAAATGAAATTTAATAGTATATTATTATACGAGAAATAATGCAGGCTATTATTCACAAGGATGAGGTTTGCGTCTCAAGCCGTTAGGCGAGAGACGTAATTCATCCAAATAAATAATGCGCATTATTTCGAGTGTAATACTATGCTTTTTCTACTCCAATTAAGTAATTTTCATTAAGAACAAAATTTATTATAACCTCACTTTTCCCCCATTTTAAAGATCATTATAGTCGCCCCTCATATAAACAAATCCGATATCTGTTAACTTAACTAGTTTTCCCCAATTTAAAACCCGATTGGTTCAAATAACAGTGAATATTGAAAATTTCATCACTGATGCCCAACAACGTGAATAATGAGTTCATTATTCACGTTGTTAGGCCGTTATTTACGAAAAAAACCCAAATAATGTCAATAATAGGAGTAAAAAAACAAGGTTATGATAATTTAATGTTTAAATATTTTTGACAAAACTGTCAGAAATACGCTTGTCAACCATGCTTATTTCAGATCGTTGCAGATGCATCGATTATTAGTTTTTAGATGTGCAATATAACAGTAAACAGAGTTAAAAAGTTTTTTTTAACTTAAGCCTGTTTAATATAGATGCTCGTATATGCGAATAGCGAAATGCAAATATTCGCAAATCCTATTTCATATACAGGGTGTTTAAAAAAACATGTGCCATCGTGTGGTGATT
The DNA here is from genome assembly GCA_921294245.1 of Brassicogethes aeneus. Taxonomy (NCBI): domain Eukaryota; kingdom Metazoa; phylum Arthropoda; class Insecta; order Coleoptera; family Nitidulidae; genus Brassicogethes; species Brassicogethes aeneus. Next base: position 56,052,300 of record OV121134.1, read on the forward strand.
TCTATCGAGATGGGTCCGCAAATGCTTTGTTTGAAAGTTGGTACTGTGTGTTAAATTTTTTTTTGTTTTTTTTTTTACCAATGTGTTGACAATAATTATTATTAATATTATGATAAAAGTATTATTTTAAATTTAAGTTTGGAACAACTTTATTGTAAATTGGGAAAAAGTGAGGTTAAATTCGGGTGACAGTTGACAGATTTCAAATTTTTAACAAATAAAATTGGCTATAAATTCTATTTTGTGTTTGTTATAGATAAAGTATAGTATGCAACTAGTTTTATAAACTTCTTTAGACACTTGTTTTTATTAAACACTCGCTTGCAAGCTTCGCTCATGCCTAATAAAACTCGTAACTAAAATGGCATTTATAAAACTTGATACAAGCTTCGCTCGTGCCTAATAAAACTCGAAACTAAAATGGCATTTATAAAACTTGATGACTACCTATATGACTTTATGGTATCTTATAATATGACTATAGCATATTAGTCACGGGCTGAAGTTAGCTTTATTATAAATTGGAAAAAGTGAGGTTAAATTCGGGTTGACAGATGTCAAAATTTAACAAATAAAATTGTGTTCGTCGTAGATAAAGTATAGTATGCAACTTGTGCAACTTATCTAGATTAATTACACTCATAACTTAAATCATAAAATACTATACAAATGTTGATAGGAACTGACAATATTTTAAAACATGTTTTGCAAAACCAGTTTAATGCTAATTTCGTGTTATTTTATGAAAATAATACAATTTAGGTATTTTTTGTGCATAAAAGTCTTACTTTAAAAGGCAAACAATACAAACAGGGTGCACCAAAAGTTGCAAACCATCTTGCAGGTGCATTATATACAGACCCCCAGGAAACAGATAATTGTTAAAACAAATTCTATAATTATTAAGGACTAATGTACATAATGTACACAATGGTTTCATTAGGAGTCTTGAGAAAATGCATTCTAGGTTTTTTAACAAAATGCATGCATTTGGCAACAATATGTGCAACAATTGATTATAACAACAATTAATTGGTTAAAATATGCGATACACCCACAGACCTAGGTCTGTGGATACACCATAGACAATGATTGACAGTTAAAATTCAAAACTAGATTGTTATAGCATTTCTGTTAAATATTGACATATATTTTCATATGTATCTTGTGTTTGGAAAATGCTTATATGCAAGTCATTTGTGTTTCAATCAGGGACCCGGACCGAAATGAAATATCGGTTCCGGTACGGTTTTGGTTCACCCTATTTTCGTTTTAATGGTTCCGATTCCGGTTTCGGTTTCGTGGAGTTATAACGGTTCGGTTCTTTTCGGTTTTAAGCGGTTCCAGTGAGGTTATTTGTTTTACGTAATTTTAATCTATAACGTAATATGTTATATAATGTTATTAGAATGAAAGCAAATAAAGGTTTCGGTTCCGGTCCAACAGATTTTATCAAAAGCGAAAACGGTTCCGGTTCGGGTTTCGGTTCGGAAAAAAAACCGGTTCCGTTCCGGTTTTCGGTTTTTTTCGGTTTCGGTCCGGGTCCCTGGTTTCAATGTAATTTATTTATTATTTTAATGTGCTTATAACGGGCACCTGGCCTAATTTCAGGAGTAGACACTGACAAGCACAAATAAACAGCCATGGGATTTGAACCCACAACTTCGGGACTTGTAGTCTGCAGTGTTGACTACTACACCACCGAGGGCAGTAATCTAATATTTGTTTAATTTTTCTTCATACATTTAATATATTGTTTTATTAGTTCCTGACAGGGACAGGAAGTATTTGCTTCTGTATAAACTCTAACTTGCAGTAAAAAGTTGGTCAATTCATTCATGACACTTTAATATTGTTAATATTCTTGTTAATATTGTTGCCATGATTATTAAAAATTATTAGTCAATGTTGCCATTTAAAAAAATATGTACCCAGAGGTTATTATTCTATGTTCCACACCTCGAAGTCCCACCATGTGACTATGTTCATACTCAAGGTGGTGTGTGACTTCTGGTTCATCCTGTATATTGTATTATTTCCAGAAAATAAAATGAAATTAGCGAAAACTGACAGATAGATAACCTTAATTATTTGTATTCAAATGTCAAGGTGACTTTTGGGTGCGAAGCCTGGTAAATGAAAATACCACAGTATAAAAGAGTACCTAGTCACAAATTATAATTTTTAGGACACAAAATGAAACATTAAAAAAAAAGAAATTATTATGTATCCAAATGCAGGTTTCACTATTTTTAGATTTTTAAATATTGCATCTAAAAAAGGGCATGATACTACTTTAACGAAAAGATATATTTATTGCCCTGCACTAGTTAGTTAGTACCGAATCTACAAACAGGCCAAAAATACTATGAGAGACCCAAATAAAAACACATCGTTCAGCACTTATTCAAGATTAATGTTTTGCCCTGTACTTTCTCAGTTTTTTAACAATAATATAAATCTACAAACAAATTTTATAAAGAGCAAATATATCTTAATACATAAATACAAAATAATTCGAGATGCATTAAAGCATTAAGTTATATAAAAGTTTAGTTATGAGTAATTTGTGTACGAATAACCTTGATAATTAATTAAAAAATAAACTGTAAAGTAAACTAACCTGGTTCTAAATCTAATATCATATCCAAAGCTTGTCTATAATGCGGCACTTGTTCATTTAGACCCGTCAAATTAAATTTGTCCTGTATGTAATCCTCATCCACCTAAAAATACAGCAGTTAGGCATAGAACCGTATAAATTTTGTTAAAGATTTCACTTACCTCGCAAAAAAACTCATTTCCACGAAGTCCACAAAACCAAGAAATCCATGATACCTCCTCTGAGCTGCTCATTTTTCTGAAAATAAATTTTATTAACAAATAAAACAACAAATTTGCTGGAAAGATGGGTGTACAACCCTATGTTTAGTTCAAGTTTATTGACATTTGCACCGTCAATATGTCAAAATTTATACGTTCTACCGAACAAACACTATTCAAACTGTTCAACAAACTCAATATTAACTCTTTATTGAACGTAAAAACGCTAGAAATTCAGTAATTTACCTTTTTGTACCTTGATTAGCCACGCTTACGCTACTTCATCTACGCGAAAAGGAAATCGATTTCAGAACCATCTGCTGTCGTTGCGGCGAACTAACGCAATGGAGGCAAATTTCAATTGTGGAATTTCGATATTGCATTTTAAAATAGCTCGACTCACTGCGGCTTTAAACTCGCTCGTTTATTTATAATAAAGCAGTAAATTCCAAACACAAATCCTAATTCGTGTCTTCTTCTTTATCTAACTTCGAAACTAAGTATTTGCGTTTATTTTTGTCTGCATTGGACATTTAGTCGAAGCAAGTTGGCAAGTCGGCAGCAGACATCGCTTCAATTTTGTTTTTGTGTACCTACATCTGTTTGTGAGAAAAAAATAATTATTTGTTTTAATTTTATTGTGAAAGGGTAAGTCAGTTGTTTTTCCTTTTAATAAGTTTTATACGTAATAGGTTTTTATTGAGAAAATACTGAATTATATTTATTATATATAAAGTTGGGTGGGTATAAAAATCACTTAGGTATTTAGTTATATTTAACATAAAAAAACTTTATTTTGAAGATAATTTCGTGTGTTAACTATTTCTTTAAGATGTATAATATTATTATAATTTAATAAAATAAATCCAATGTAGACTTGGTAAGAGGCGCCCTTATGTCTGGTTTTTTGACTTGGGAAATAAATTAGATATTAAAGTACTAAATAAATAAATCTTCTAAAAACTAATGTAAAAAATAGTGTGTGTATTCGCTAGCTTTAAATAAAAGGTTATTTAAATTATAATTTAAATAATTATTTTAATTATTATTAAATTATACTTAAAATTTAAAATTAATTTAATATTTACCTTTTATTATAATTTAAATTAATTAATACCTACTTAATAATTATTGCAAAATGTCAAAAATGTCTTTTCTGTCAAATAGATAAATTCAAAATATTATTATTATTAAATAGTATTTAATAAATACATGATTTAGGTATCATGAGGTAGGTGGAAAGTGTACAAAGACCAGAACAGTTCTTGCACAGAACATAAGTTCTTGAAGAACCTTTGAAAAAGACCATTGGCCGAACTGTCAAATGTCATTAATATAAAATTTACATTAAATGTCATTTTGTCGTAGTTTTCTAGAAAACTTTTCTTGATTTATTTGTTTCTATATTCATTTTAAATAGGTATTCTTGTGATCCATCTCTTAAAATGTATCTTATCACTGATAAGATCCTGACATATCAGTGATAAGTTATCAGGATAGCTGTAAATTGTCCAACAAATATTTAGGCAGACCTTAAATACGATGAAATGAAAAAAGTGCACTATTGTGTTTGTTAAGATAAGGAAAACAGGTATTTATCCCCATAATTTTATGTTGATTTGTAATTGAAAAAATAGTCATAGGTAAACCTAGATTATAAAAATGCTACAATTACCTATTAACTTTCATTTTTACATCGCTATAAGTATATGAAATTCATATACTTATAGCGATGTATATTATGAATATATTATGAATCATTCATAATAAATTAAATTTCTCTGTGCTATTCGTTGCATTCAGTGGGTTCTTGCGTTTCCTTAATTAAAGTCAGTAAAGAGCCTAAATAATAAATTAACCGTCCCACTTAACTATGTGTTGTTGGAAATAACGAAACAAATTAAACACAATGCAGTAATTCGTGTATGTGTACGTTTTGGTACCAAAAGTGTGTCGAAATGCAGCGGATTTTTAAATTGTCAATAGTATAGGAAGTTAAAACAAGGTTAATCCGCGGTCTTGCTTAAGTAGGTACGCTCGCGAGTTTCTGGGTAGGTGCTTTGTTTTGATCTGTTTGCCTGGGTTTCATTGTTTTGTTTTGTTATTTTATGTGTGCATGCAGAGAAAATGAAGCTGTGTCATGCTAGATTAATTAATGCTGCGTGATATCACATCTAATTTAACGTAAGTTGAAATATTATTTTACTTTTTTAGTGCCAATTTAAATTCAATTACAATTGAAGTAAAACTATTATGCGTTCTTAAGGAAAAAATGTCGAGGTCAAATCAGTTTAATATTTATGCATTGTAGCCATAGTTTATAAAATACTAATAAGTTTTAAACAATTGTTATTTAAACAATAATCCACGAATATTTCAACACTTTTGATGACTTATTTTTTAAAAGTTTTCGAAGGTATCTACGCATAAAAATGATTTTTTTTTAAGTTATAATTTCACAATGTTAATGCGATAAACTGTAAAATATTTGCAATAAAATGTTGTTTACACGCGGAAAATAAAAATACGTGTACAGCACTGGATTCAGAGGGGGCTTTGGGGGCTATGCATAGCCATGGCCATGCAAAGGGCCTCTGACACCTTAGTATTTAAAACCAGATTAAAAATACACATTATAATACCTAGAAAAAATAAAAAAACTAAAATATTTTTTATCAAAAAACATCTCGTTAACGTCCGACAGTAGTCGATCCGATCGACTCGATCGGTACTTATCAAATGAAGATTTATTCTATTATTATATAGCTATAGCGACTAGTCGACGATTGATCGAAGTGTGTCAGGCAGCTGCGGCTTCCCGGCACACTTCCAAAACAATCCTTTGACTGCTAGTATTGTTTTAGAATTTCGAAAAATGAACGTTTTATTTATGGATATCACATTCTTTGATTAGGTAGTTATATTTGCATGAGGTAAGCTAATAAAGTTGAGAAGAACTGTAGTTGTACACGAACAATTTAATATACAAAAATATATTATACGTTCAAAAAAAAAATAAAACATGAAAAATGCAAACTATAATTTTATACTATATTTTTATTATTAAATTTAAAAAAATATTAATAAGAAATGTAGAATGAATTAAATAATATCATTAATTGTTTCTAAAAACAATGTTAATATTTATTTTTACTTTTTTAAAAAGTACTTAATTTAGAAATGTCCATATTTTGTTAATTTTTGAGCACGCTGTATGATATAAAACACATTTTTTTGATAACATAAATAAAGAGTGGACTTTAAGAGTTATATTTTTGTTGTTTTTTGTTCGCCTTTTTGAAAACTGAGTTTGTCTTCGGAATTTTTCTTTTTCTACATGTATTTACTATTTTTAAAAGAAAGATCTAATCTACTTTGAATATTATTATTTTTAGCCCCAGGCGAAAGGGTTAATCCGGCCCTGTACGTAAACATATATAAGTTTGAAAGAATTACAATTTTATCCGTTTATGAGGAAAACGTTACTAATTTATTTCCGAGATATCAATTCTTTGAAGTCCTAAAATTGTTAACATAATAATTAGTTATTACAAAACAATGCACAGATCAATTTTAGGAAAATCCAAAGTACCTATGCAATTATTTTTTAATTACATCATTTGATAAGGGTCCATTTTAAGCTTATTATGTTTCAGATTAGGTAATTATCTAATCTGAAACATAATTATAATACTAGGAATATTAATATATATAATGTATACAGGGTGAGTCATTTAACTTGAAACTTTGAAATATCTCAGTTAGTATGCATTTTTCGAAAAAATTTTTAAAATAAAAATTAAATGATTCGAGGAGGGAAATCAATCAGTACTATATAGGGGGAACAGGGAGTAACTTTAAAATTTTTATTGCAGATTCGGATCATTCGACTAAAAATAGGTAGATTTTGTATAAAACATTTTTTCATTTTTTTAATAGATGGCGCTGTAATGAAAAAAATCAATTTTGTTCGATGTTTCTTCTTATACGATTCTGCAATATTTTTCTTTAAAAATATCACTTTTTTGGTAATAATTATCTTATTAAATTAAATTTAATTTTTTTTAAGTACCCACAGTTTTTTAACTAATATTTAAGTTTCCTTTGGTTTGTTTTATACATTATTTCATTCGGTGATAATTATCAATTGCGCACCATGGTCACTTTTTACCTGCCAGCATTAAATCCTTTAATTTAAAGGAATATTGTACTATTTTTAATAAAAATACCTCATTTAATGTAAAAAAACATTATTTTGTCAATTAATTAATTTAAGCCTAATTAAGGTATAAAAAATGGTATTTAGCTATAAATAATAATTATTCTTGAGGTATAAAGAAACTATTTATACATAGTTTAGCATTATTTAATCAATTAGTTCGAAGATTAATTTGCAAACAAAAAGACCTCCTTTCGTTAAGCAGTTATTCATAATGGATTTTTAACAATGAAAGAAAAAATAGAAATGATTTATGGAGAAGCAGGCAGGAATCTTGATGATGCTGTTAATATCTACGCTCAGCGTTTTCCGGAAAAATTTCGATCATGTACCTACTTCATTTCACCGTACAGTCAAGCAGTTTACTTCAACAGAAAAAAAGAGTTCTTCGAGCAACATGCAAGAACACGAGAATTATCTAGAGATTTGCGAATATCCCAGAGCAGTGTTAGCAGAATATTAAAACGAAATAAATAAATAAATTTAAAAAATAAAACCAATTAGGTATTTTATTCAAAAATTATTTTATTCATCTATGACAAATCGGCCATTTCAAGCGCGCGAAACGCCCGAATTACAAATCTGTTTTTATAAAAAAAATTGTAGATTATTTATTATATAATATTTTGGCATCAAAATTGTAAAAAATATTCTTCTTTTATTAGGTTACACATTAAATTAAAAAAACGCAAGAAATATTTTATGAAAGTAGATATAATTTTAATAATTGAAAGGTGTGGACGGGACAAAAAAAAGATTTATCTTGTCCCGTCCACCCCTGTCAGTTATGGAAATTATCTCCACTTTTATAAAATATTTCTTGCGATTTTTTTTATTTAATGTATACCCTAATAATAGAAGAACATATTTGACAATTTTGATGCAAATATAATACATAATAAATTACCTACAATTTTTTTTATAAAAACAGTTTTGTGATTTGTCCCGTCCATCCGCTTGAAATGGTCGAAATATGAAAAAATATTTAGGCAAAATCTACCTATTTTTAGTCGAATGATCCGAATCTGCAATAAAAAATAGGGTTTCCATTGTAAATTTTAAAGTTACGCCCTGTTCCCCCTATAAGGAGGAGAGTATGAGTACCAGTTTTAGTACCGATTCATTTAATTTTTATTTTAAACATTTTTTCGTAAAATGCATACTAACTGAGATATTTCAAAGTTTCAAGTTGTTGACATTTTAACTTTTTGTCATTTTGAATTTTTGATCTTTCCAAAAATTCCAAGAACCTGAGAAATCCGCAAAATTTTTGCAAACAAAAATGTTATTATCATATTTTGAATACTCTGGACTTTTTAATTTTTATTTTTTGATTTTTGCAAACAACATTTCTTTTTAATTTTTGCATAAAATAATTTATTTTTTAATTAAAACAAATATTTTTTTGTTCTTTTATTTTTGCCACAAGCGTTAGTGTTGTACGCCCATTAGAGTACCTATTACTATTTTATTTTATTAAGTGGATATAATAGGTTTGAATATCTTTTAAGAAATAGGTTCTATGTTCCAATATATTTATATAAAAAATGAAATTTACGAATTAGTTCATTTTAAAAAATTAATGTTTAAATTAGTACTACTTTCCACATGTTATAAACGTTTCAAATCTGCCTACATAAAAAAATTAAAATTTTAACATACAATTATATTGTTATATTGATATACAAGTAAATCTTGGCAACACTGTGTATTTGATAAGCTGAAATATCCCACATCTGAAATGGTTATTATAATTTGTAACTTTTTATTATTATTATAACTTTAATAATGCATTTTGACTTGGAAGGTCATTTAAAAAATTGTAAATTGACCCGTTCCAAAAAAATTTAACATTATAACTTTTTAACAAGTTTTGTAATAACCCGGGGCATTCACCATTTTTGCAAACTTGGCAAAAAAATTATTATGAAAATTATAGATATGGGTTTATGGTCTAAGGGAAGTACACAACATGTACATATCAATTAAGTAAAGTAAAGTACATATGGGGCAAAATTTACCAAGTGTACCAGGTGAAAAAATTGTTGTCACCGATTTTGTTTAAACTTTACTTATTTGTTGTACTTATAACGAAGAATCATAGCATAATTTTTTTTTGCTCTAGGATTGTTCATTCAAGAGTTATTGATTATTGAAATTTATCGATTTTTCACTTTTTGGTGAAATCGCTTTTTATTTAAAAATTCATAACTTCTGTTCATCTCTTTATTAAATATATCAATTTAACCTCCTTAAATGATTTTTTCCGTACTTTTCAATGGGCTATACCGTTTTTGCAAAAAAATAAAAATTTCAAATTTTTTTTGAAATTTTGCAAAATTTTGCATTTTTTAAAACAATGTGTATTTTTTAATTTTTTTTTAAATAGCATAAAATCCAAGTTTATTATGTTACCTTTGAATAAAAAAAAAATTTAGAGTGGGCCCGACATGTAGAAGGAAAGTTTTTCATATTTGAATGCCGCACGGTCTAGCCATCGAATAGCTACTACACTGCCGTATGCGTTTATACCTAGTGGATGCGAGTAAACGAATACAAAATGATAATTTAAAATGTAAAATTATGTTTGAGTAGTCAATGATGTATTTTAAATATTTACACTGCCGCACGAAATAGTTTTTTAACTGTATTTTTTTGCACAAATTGTTCAAGCATGGGTCTACATAGATTTCGCAAGGAGGATCGATGATATTAAATAAAAAATTTATTGTTATAACCGTAACGGCTTGCCTATAAGCTGAATGGCGCCTTTACGGTTATAACAATACATTTTTTATCATCGACCCTCCTTGCGAAATCTATGTAGACCCATGCTTAAACAATTTGTGCAAAAAAAAATACAGTTTATATACAAAAGTGCTCTTTTAGTTTCACCCTTACTTCGTAAGAAGTCCCATAAGCCAACTGAATGGCTTGTGCGGGTTAGGGGTAGGAACGGACCGCGGGCTTAAAGTCCCCTCCGAAGGACTAATACACAATAAAAAAAACTATATCGTGCGGCAGTTTAAATATTTAAAATACATCATTGACTACTCAAACATAATTTTACATTTTAAATTATCATTTTGTATTCGTTTACTCGCATCTACTAGGTATAAACGCATACGGCAGTGTAGTAGCTATTCGATGGCTAGACCGTGCGGCATTCAAATATGAAAAACTTCCCTTCTACATGTCGGGCCCACTCTAAATTTTTTTTTATTCAAAGATAACATAATAAACTTGGATTTTATGCTATTTTAAAAAAAATTAAAAAATACACATTGTTTCAAAAAATGCAAAATTTTGCAAAATTTAAAAAAAAATTGCAATTTTTATTTTTTTTGCAAAAACGGTATAGCTCATTGAAAAGTACGGAAAAAATCATTTAAGGTGGTTAAATTGAAATATTTAATAAAGAGATGAACAGAAGTTATGAATTTTTAAATAAAAAGCGATTTCACCAAAAAGTAATAAATCGATAAATTTCAATAATCCATAACTCTTGAATGAACAATCCTAGAGCAAAAAAATTTTATGCTATGATTCTTCGTTATAAGAACAACAAATAAGTAAAGTTTAAACAAAATCGGTGACAAAAATTTTTTCACCTGGTACACTTGGCAAATTTTGCCCCATATAGGTAATCATTAAAAGTTGTTTTTAATTAAAAAGAATGGATGCACTTATAATAATTATCAATTATTTGTGAGCACTAATAATCTCTTGAGATAAAACTATACCTACCCATCAAAGCAACAATTTTAAAATTGTGTGCTGAAGTTTTAAGCCCATACTTAACAATGAATGCATTTATTTGGTAATATGTCAAATTTGGTTTGATTTTATAGTGCTTTTATCAGCTCCACATTAAAAACTTCCATTTCACATTTAAATAAGGAATGCAATCAAATAATTGAGGTTATGTATGTGTCAGTTTAACGCTAATTTCGTCTCCTGAAATCAATAAAATATATGTCTTAATTTAGTACTATAGTGTACTATGGTCCACATTACAGTCCAATTTTGTATGTATGTACTATGGTCCACACCACAGACCACCAAAACAATTATTGTTTTGGTGGTCTGTGGTTCACACTCAAGATTCCTACCACGTGACAAATAATTAAGGTTAATATTCTGTCAGTGTCAAGCTAATTTTTAAAAATAATACAATATAACTACCTATATATGTTTGCTCCAAATTGAGGACTTTATACAAAAAAATACAAATAGGACGAAATTAGGTCGACACTGACAGAAAATTAACCTTAATTATTTTTATCAAACTCACGTGGTGGGACTTTTGGGTGCGGACCATGGTACCTATGTATTTAATTATTTGACTGCATTCTTTATCTAAAGAATTTCAACGTAGGACTTTTTGTTGTGGAGCATAGTATATTTTGAAACTATGCTCCACATCAGAAAGTCCAACTTTGACATTAAGGTTATTTATCTGACAGTTTAATGGTAATTTAGTCTTATTTTCTGGAAATAATACAAAATATTAAGTTTTAGTTTACAAAGGTCTTAATTTGGAACACAAAAATACATAAAGTTAATTTTTTTTAATCTGGACTGCGGCAACGTTGCAAATTTAGGGTTTTGGTGTGTAAATACGAAACCAAACTTGGTTGCATTTATTAAGGGTATGTTCCGTAAATCAACTTGGTTGGTTTGGTTTCGGTTAAGGTGTCCCGTAAATGAAAAATTCCTGAAAATTATGTAGTTAAGAAACGCGGTTCCTGAAAAATAGGTTAATCAATCGTTACCGAAACGACCGACGCTGTATGATCGGTTAAATCGGTTACCAGTGCTGCAAACCAAATGGAAACAGTGTTGCCCTAAACAAAATTACTGTTTTTTGTTGGTTATCTAACCTAAAAATTTAACACAGGAGCAGACTTCGCATACAAAATACTAGTGTTCGCGATAGAGGGAAAAAATCAATATCGATAGTTTCGATGTTGATAGTTTCAAATATCGAAACTATCGATAGTCTTTTATATACCCATTTAGGGATGCACCGGAATTCCGGCGGTACCACTAAATCCGGCCGATCCGGCCAGTTGGCCGGAACTACCGTTCCGGTCGGATCGATCCGGCCGGATCAGTATTTTCTTTTACCAAAAAATTAATCTATTCTCTGGAACTTTAAATAGAGACACTTTCTCTAAACAACTTTTTTACTCACCATTACACGTAGGCATTAAAATACGTTTTGTCCAAAAATAATTGAATTCATATATAGGGTGTTTTAGGTTTGTTTATGTAACTATAGAAATATTATTAAAAATATATGCAAGTTGTAGTTTTTGACACAAATAAAAGTTTCAATAAAAAATCTTAAGTTGGGTTATGTTTTTTCAAATAAAGGTGTCCCGTAAATATGAACTAACCGAGAAAACCAGGAATTTATTTCAGTAACCAGACCGGTAACTCGTGTGTATTTACGGAACATATCCTAAAACAAACTAAACTAGTTATAAATTTAATTATAATGTAATTGTGGTTATGTTTAAATTATTGTAGGTTACATTGAACGGTAGTCAAGTTGAGTTGTCAAAATTCGTAGTTAAAAATGCAAATTTGGCTTCGGTGGTGCGTAGATGAGTAAAATCATATAAAAAAGTAGTTAAATATAGGTGACTACGGCCCAGGAGAGAAAAAGTATTCCTAGAGGATAATAATCTTCGCTTTTAAAAGAATTTATATAAAAGAAATTCAAATTTTAGGTGAATTGGACACCAATGGTGAATGGGTATTTAATGTGTGATTTAATATTTGTAAAACCAAAAACGTTACTTTTTCACTTCAAAAATGTCCATAACGCGATGTACTTTTTTTGCCATTGAGGCATTTGGCATAACTTCATCAAAATAAAGTTTTGCCCTTAAAAGTTCTTTTACTTTATAATCTGATATTATTTTTGGCATAGTTATCTTTTTATATCGATATTATATAATAATTAACAAGTAAATTATCAATAATAAATATTACTGTCAATTTGACAGTGTCAGAGTATTTAGGCTGTGTTCCGTAATTTACTGCCATTACTGTCAGTAATTTTACTGTCAGTAGCGGAAAAGGACCGTTCCGTAATTTATTCAGTACTGACGCACAGTGAAATTGGAAGTTCCAATTTGGAACGCGCCTCAGTAGCAGCAGAAAGTGACAATGGTTACGCAAGGTTATGATTTGTGATTTACTGACAATTGACAAATTTTACTTTCGCCACAACAGAGAACATAAATAAAAAATAAATATAACAGTTATAAGAAATATAATGTTTGGTTTATGGCAGAGAAATATGGAAAATTTAATGTTATCGTCGTCCGCGTCGAAAAATGTATATAGGAATAGAAAATATAAAATTTCACTGACACCACAACAATAAGCCAAATACCAAAAATTAATCTTAAATTCGTCCGCTGAATACAAATATATAACATTTTCTAGGTACTACCTATAGGTAGTACTATAGTACTATAGTAGTTTCATATTCTTGGTCTTCGTATGCGTACTCCCCGCCGACCTGCCTTCGTCACTGCTGCTTGTACTTTCAAGTAATATTTTACCAATAAATATTTAAATAATTAGTCCTATAGGTATTCACCAAATACCATTATATGATATAATTTATATCCTTCACTTTTTTTGACAGCTATTTTTTGTTTAAAAGTTTGTTTATGTGTTTTACTGGAGCCACAGCACCTCTCTGTCCCCAGTTGTTTCAGTAAAATTAATCTGCCGTACATTTATAAAAGGGTAGTATTTACCACTGAGCTCAGTAACTAAAAGTGGATTTCGGAATGCGTTTTCAGTACCGACAGTACTGACAGTAAATTACGGAACATAGGCAAGGTAGGCATAGATTGTAAAGTTCATTTTTTTTATCTGGGCTGCGGCAACGTTGCAAATTTGGGGTTTTGGTTGGTAAATACAGTTGGTCGCATTGATTAAAACAAACTTAGCTAGTTATAAATCTAATTGTGGTTATGTATAAATTGTTGTAGGTTACATTGTGCAGTTGTCAAGTTGAGTTGTGGAAATTCGTATTTAAAAATGCAAATGGCTTTGGTGGTGCTTGAATGAGTAAAATCATATAAAAAAAGTAGTTAAATATAGGTTGCTTTACGGCCCAGAAGAGAAAGTATTCCTAGCGGATAATAATCTTCGCTTTGAAAAGAATTTATATAAAAGAAATTAAAATTTTTTGTGAACGTAAATGTTGTCCAATGGTGAATAATGTGAAAATAATGTGTGATGTAATATTTATAAAACCAAATTCGTTACTTTTTTACTCCAAAAATGTCCATAAGGCGATGTACTTTTTCTTCCATTGTGGCATTTGGCATAATTTCATCAAAATGAAGTTTTGCCCTCAAAAGTGCTTTTATATTTGAATTCGTTGCTATTATTTTTGGCATAATTATCTTTTTATTTATAATTGACAAGTAAATTATCAATAATAAATATTATTGTCAATTTGACAGTGTCAAAGTATTTAATTAAATTCTTTAGCAAAAGTACCATTTTTAAATACTAAAAATACTAAGTCAAACTGACATAAGCCACCAACCTAACAAAAAAACACGAGTCCAGATAAAAAAAAATTAACTGTATTATTTTCAGAAAATAAGACGAAACTAGCGTTACACTGACAGATAGATAACCTAAAATTGCACGCCACTGCATATTTATATTAACCTATATACCTATCTAAAAACAAATCATTTACTATTTAATATTATTAATATTTGTAACATATACACATGATATGTATGTTAGGGTCACAATTGTTTAAACAATCGATACATTTTTTTAGGTTACTGAAACTAGGTAATGTTTTGTTATAAGGACAGTAGAAATAAAAAGTTTTTTATACAAATAATTTACATCGAACACGATACGTATGCATTAGTATAATGATATTTTTAAATAATTGTCATATATAGCTGCGCTTATAAAGCTCCATTTATTACAAATCAGCTGTCAATTAATGTATTAAGGTCAGAGCTGTCAGACAGCAGAAAGCTTAAGTCTTTTTTTTAACTTAAGTCATTTTTGTGACTTAAGTCATTTGATTTAAGTCTCTTTTTTTTTGGACGACTTGAGACTTAAGACTTAAGTCATTTTCAAAATGATTTGTATTATTAAGCTTTTTCTACATTTGCGTAAGGACTTAAGTCTTTTTAAAATGACTTAAAACAAAAAAATGACTTAAGTCTTTTTAAAATGACTTAAGTCTAAAAATGATTTAAATCTTTTTAAAATGACTTAAGTCTAAAAATGATTTAAATCTTTTTAAAATGACTTAAGTCAAAATAATGATTTAATTCTTTTTAAAATGACAAAATAGGTAAGAATTAAATTCTTAAAAAAATAAATAAATAATGATTTAATAATTTTTAAAATTACTATTTTGATGGTTTGGACGTTGCGTCGAGGTAAAATTGCATGTTAAAAAATTGTCTCTGCACGTTTAATAAATGTGTGTCGTTTCTTTATATAAGTTTTAATATTGCGGTGTTTTTAGTGGGAAAAAAATAAAAAAAAAATGTTAGGTCCGGTCCTGATTTTTTTTTGAATGTCCGATACAGCGCTGTGCAGGTACTTTATACTTAAGTATGTATATAAAATTTTATGCGATTCTATTGATCCATTTCCAAGATATGATTTTTCAAAATTTTCGACAAAATACATAAATCACCCTGTAACTCTTAAACGAATTTTTTCAAAGCCAGATTTGGATTCACCTCTGAATACTACACCTACCCTTAAGCTATGTCGGTTTTCTCATGCAACACCATGTATAGAGGCTTAAATTGTTACACGCTTGAAAAAATTGACATAATCAAATTAAAGCTAGTCCGTCCCTGGCGAACTAAATACGCCAAAGGTGTTTAAATGTTAACTATAGTTATAACTAGTATTTTTTATATTAAAAAATTATTAAGTTACTTTAAAAGTTATTAAACAATTTTCACATAAGTTTTAAAATAAGCAAACTGTAATTTATGGATAGCACCCAGGACCGGATCAAACCGGATCCAATTTTTCATGGTACTAACACACCAAGGTACTAACTTTCTGATCATGACAAAATTTGAGCTTCGGCTCGTGGAGGTCCTAAACAAAATCATTTTTTAAAAAATCATTTTTTAAATATGTTTTCACTAAAAAATCGTTTTATCCACCTAAAATTAGTAATTCATTTAAAAATAGCATATACTTTAATGATAATTAAAAAAATAATATTAAAAGTACCTTTTTTACTGGTTACTTGAAATGGAAAAAATCACTTCAAGAAAGTTCAAATTTGACCTTCTCTACTAAATCAGTTATGAAACTTAAGAAATTTGTTATATGTTTTTAACATATAAAAAATTTAAATTTACTCAAATATATTAATGTAGATTTTATATGTTTTGGCCAGCTTTTTGGGCATTTCCAACACTGTGTGCCAGTACATTATTATATACAATACAGTAATTGACTAATTAAGTGATCAACTTTATGTTATGCACCTATTTTAAAAATAAATTTCATTAAAAGTCTTGTCAAAGAGTATCTATTAAATATATACTCTTTGATCTTGTTTTGAATCTCTCAAAATGAGTAAGGTATTTGTTTTTTTTTTTACTTAAATCTTTTTTTTTTCGACTTAAACCTATAAAACGACTTAAATCTAAAAACGACTTAAGTATTTTTAGGGACTTAAGTCCCTAAAAATGACTTAAGTCTTTTTCTAGATTTAAGTCTTTATATATTTGATTTAAGTCATTTTTAATAAGACTTAAGGCTTAAAAAAAAAGACTTAAGTCTTTTTGAAAGGCTTAAGACTTAAATCTTTTCTGTTTTATAGAAAAAATGACTTAAGACTTAAGTCATTTTTATTTCAAAAAAGACTTACGACTTATGACTTAAGTCTTTTTAGAAGTGACTTGTGACAGCTCTGATTAAGGTATAGTGATTTTTATTATAGTTTTAGGTTTTATCTTAAATTTATTTAAATTTTTGCCACTTTTTATTAAGATAATTTGTAGTTAAATAACATGTTTTGAAAAAAGGTATAAATAATATATAATTAAATTGACGTGAGTAAATATAAACAAATTAATAATAGTTATTATTGATAAAATTTTATATAAAGATATTTATAAAGATAACATTAATCCCTAAGTAAAGCCAACCTTAACTAATGAAACATAATTTATAATTATCTACATAAAGAAAAGGTTTATGTATTTTATTTACAGTTTATGTTTTTTATTTATAGTACTATATTTTTTTGTAGGGGTTTCATTCTTACGGTAAAGTTGCGCTGAATAAATAGTCAATTCGCGGTTATAGTATAGTCGATATTTGGTAAATTTTGCAGATCTTCAATAGAATCAGGCTGAGTTTTCAAAGACCACAGATTTTAAGTGACCCCAAAAGAAAAAGTCTAATTGTGTGAGATCTGGAGATCTGGGAATCCATTCTATTGGTCATCTTCTATCATCTTCTACCACTCCACTGCTCTGGATAATTCTGATCCAGCCAATCCTTAACAGTTACATAATGTTACATTATTATTAATGTAATACATTTTCATCCAAAGCTAGTTCATAATCCTCTTTTTTTAATTTGCTAGTTTACCCATTTTTGACAAAAATTTTGACCCACAGGGCCTTGGGAAAATTTTGGTTGGCGTATACCCGAGTAACCACTTGTTTTATAGTAAATCGAGGTCACTGAACCCAATTTGACAAAATGTTTGACCTAAAGGTCCTTGAGAAAATTTTGTATTTTGTATACCCGAGTAGATTGTTGCGAGGAAATTAATAAGCTTTCGCCGCCGGGTTTTAATTGTTTATTAGCACAATTTTATGAAACTTATTTCATTCCCTAAAAATCCAAACACGGTTGGCAAAATCTATAGTATTTGTGTCGGTTGGTTGGGTATACCTACCCTACCAACCAACCCATCACAATAAATAAAATGAAATATAATTTTTAATCTTTACCTACATACATTACAAAATTATAATTTTTAATCTATTGTAACCTCCTATAATCGTTACCGTCAAGAAAATTGTATTGGTCAACCTTATTTTTATTAAAGGACATTATATTTTACACAAACGGCATGTACAAAGTCGGCACCGCCTCGCGGCTTTGTCTTTGGTTTTGGCGGCGTTTGACTCTTTTTACGCACCGCAATTTTCGGCGTCTTATATTTCTAGATTATTATTTAGTTGAAGCTTATCTAAGCTAAGTAAAACTAGTGTCAATAAATAGGAATTAGTTTTTTTTTAATATGGAAAACAAAGCTAAACCGGGCCGAGTTCTAGTAAAATGCTCATTATGTGGATCTGTGTTTAACAAGGACTAGAAAAAAATGCATGAGAAAAATATTCACGGTGTTAATTTGGTTAAAATTAAAATTGTTGCTGTTCCGGATACTCCACTTACATTGGCAGCAAATCAAAAAAATAGAGAACGAGAATCAATCCCATCGACTTCGAAAGAGCATGCTAATGGTACGTAAAGACATTCTTTATCTACACTTTACAACACTTTACATACATGATAAAACTACTGAAAATTTTTACTTTTACTAATAAAGTATCGATAAAAAAATAAGTTGGTTTTTTTATCGTCTCCACCCCCCCCCAAAAAGTGTGCCTCGGTACGGCCCTGATTCAATGTAAAAAAATAATAATATTTCATTAATTAAACTTGCAACAAGGTTGAGTTTTTTTTCATAATATTGCATTTCCATAAAGAGAAAGGAAAATGTCATTCCAAGAACTTTATCAATCGATTAAATCTAAAATGCAGAACTATTGATTTTTGATGATGATACTCTAAGGACTTTTATTTATTAAATTAAGTTCAATGACCAATACCATCGAAAGACTGCATCTATACAGGGTGTTTATTTTTATTTTTAAATCAATATTTATTTAAATATTGTTATTTCATAAGAATCACAATATTATTCTACCATGTAAAATTGCAATTTTTATATGTCCAAAAAAAACAATTGACATAAGTGCGCTCAGTGGTAAATTTTTATTGCTTCGCAGGTTTTTACAGAATAAAAAATACCACCATAAATATTTTTTAATGTCTATATAGATATACATATATCATAGATATATAGATGCATCTATATGCATCTATATATCTATGATATATATATCTATGATATATATACATGTATATCCGCAAAAAAACAATTGACATAAGTGCGCTCAGTGGTAAATTTTTATTGCTTCGCAGGTTTTTACAGAATAAAAAATACCACCATAAATATTTTTTAATGTCTATATAGATATACATATATCATAGATATATAGATGCATCTAGATGCATCTATATGCATCTATATATCTATGATATATATATCTATGATATATATACATGTATATCCGCAATCGGTACATAGCATGTATTTTGCATACCTAACATTATAGCAAATCAAATTACAAACAACGTTTGTAAATCTGAGATGCTTTTTATTAGAAACTGCAGACATGTCAAACTGTTTAGTAAAATTGAAATGCATGTAGGATTTATACCAGGGGCGTAGCTACCGCGGTATCAGCCGTATCAATGATACGGGGCCCCTGGATTCGACATGCGTAAGCAAAAAACATTTTACCCACATGTTAAAAGAATTAAGGCATGAAATTAAATAAATAAATAATATTATTATTTAATTGTTTATACTTCGATTTATTATTAAAATTTTTCTGAATACCCTCCTGTTTCAACTAGGTCTCGAACTGAACGAATTGTTTCTGCCCGCAACTTTCCGCTATGCGTTGTCTGTGGCGCAGTCTGCGCATATTGTTCTATGCTCTGCTCCGCATACTGAGTCTGATTTGCGTGTTATTATCATAGGTTATATTAATAGAAAATTAGAAATTATTATTGGCGTTACAATTATTTCAAATGACTTGCTTTTTTTTAAATAGAAACATTTTAAAAGATGTTGAAAAACGGTAAACGTCTAAAACCAGACCAAATTATGTGTACCTACATATATTATTTATTAAATTATAAAAAATTGGTAAATGCAAAAAAATGATACCCTCGAAATTAGAGTTTGGGCGTGACACCCAGAAATTTTTTTGCCAGCAGCTTTTCCCTTATAAGGGCGCCTACCAGATTTTTTTTGATATGGGGCCCCCTCTAGGCTAGCTACGCTACTGATTTATACATATAGATTGTAAAATTACAACTTATCTTAGTAGATTTCCCAACTGCTTAGTAAAAATGTAGTAATTTTACAAAATTTTTTAACAGTGTATGGGCTCATTTTTAACTGCTGCAGAACCCGATTGAGTCTAAAAATGAAATAATACTCTTTTTATTTAAAATTAAATAAATATTATACAGATACACGCAATGTTCTATAATTACACATTTAGCAACATTAGGCATAATGATAGTAGATGTCTATACCTACTAAAGAAAGTTGCCAAAGAATAGTGTATTTGTATGTTGCGCATGACTGTCACTTGTCTTTAAATACCTTTTCTGTATTTTAATGGCTGATGTTCAAATTTTACATTTTATTTAGTGTGTTAGGCTGTGGTGTGTATTAACAAAATATGTTTGTTTTACCCCTTTGGGTATAATGTATACTCGCTATTTTCGCTTATTTTACAGAAATATATTGCCCTTTTCTATCTAGCAAGACTTTGTAAGAAAAAGTGGTTTGAATTATGTAGTCATTCTTTTATCTAAAAATTACTGTGGCTAAACTTTGGGCGGCAAAGAAAGCGCTTATTTTACAGAAATATTTAGATTGCCCTTTTCTATCTAGCAAGACTTTGTAAGAAAAAGTGGTTTGAATTATGTAGTCATTTTTTTATCTAAAAATTACTGTGGCTAAACTTTGGGCGGCAAAGAAAGCGCTGGCGCACCGCAGTATGGCTGGGATATACTATTCTAATTGATGGTGAATTTAATTATGATATTGATATTTTAATTTTGTTATCCTTATCTAAAGATAAAATTATATTAATGTTCCTTATTTTTACAGCTGAATGGCTTTAGTATAATCGAGAAATGACTAAATCCACACCGACGGATGAAATCGGTAAGTTAAATTCTTTTATAAAATATTTTTAATAATATAATAATACAACCTAACTAGATATTTAAAAATAAATTTTGGGTACGCAGCGTACCGTACGCTACTGATTTTTTATGAGTTTAAAATTATTTTATGTTAAATACAAATGTACCAATGTTAAAAATACAACTTTTTAGTCTCCAACATGTCTAATTTTTAAAATGAAAATAAAATTTGTATATTTGCTCGTCCCTGAAAAAATTATGGCCACCAGCGGATAAACGAATTTAATTTTTTTTTTGAAAATTAAAGAATGCAAAATTGCTCATTCGAAATAATCAAACTTATAAAGAAGCAGTGGCTTGACTATACTTTTTTATTAACTTTATCTCGAATACAAAGGTTTAAAGCATGTAAAAAGCATATACAGTGTGTACACAATAAAAAAGGAAAGCCATAGATAAAGGCAGCAAATAAAATTCGAGCCTTTGTTTTTACTACAGCTAGCGGAGCGCGCTGCCATTAATTATTTTCTATTTCCTAAAATGTATTGTAAATACAATAAGATTATTTATTAATATTATTATTATTTCTTAGTTATTTTTATGGTTTTAAAACGAATAAAATTAAACTATTTATCAGATAAAAAATCAACCTGACAACTAGGGATAGAACGATACCGATATTGATATCGGTATATCGGCATATCGGCAATTGTTTCCGATTATCGGTATCGTATCGTATCGGCAAGATAATCGTATCGGCAAAAAAAAATTGCGCTCTTCACTCTTCAGTGCATAAATGAAATACTTTATTAAACAAAATAAAAATTTTCTTACTTTTAATATTAAAAAATAAGAAAAAAAAACCCTTTTAGGAAACAATAATAGCATATGGCAACAGCGCGGCATGCAGTTTGATCTACTGTGTTTGTTCAGTAGTTCCGACGCTGTCGTAGGGAAATGTGTATAGTTTTTAAAAATGCCATTTTCGCCATTAACTGGAATTTAATGGATTTTAAACAATACTTAGTTTTTATTTGCAGAAATGCATTAAAACAAAACAAACGAATTCGATAAAAATAAAACCTATAAATTCTCAATCCCTACCACAGTGGGCGGGGTTTGGCACTTGTTTTATTTAAGTGTATCTATTCGTTTTAATACACACTGTATAAGGGGCTTCCCAGAAATCCGAAATGTCACTCACTACCAATCACAAACGTTTCCTCGCAACGGAATTAAAACGGGACCCGATTTTTGCTTCGGTCGTGTATAAATAGATGGCATTATGTTTGCCGATACGATATATCGGTATATCGATATATCGGCACGTAAATATCGGTATCGGCCGATATATCGTATCGGCAAAAAAAAGTGATATCGTTCTATCCCTACTGACAACTATGTATACAGGGTGAGTAATTTAATATGAAAAAAATGTTTTAGACACAATCTACCTATTTTTAGTCGAATGATCCGAATCTGCAATAAAAAATAGGGTGTTCCATTGGAAATTTTAAAATTACCCCCTGTTCCCCCTATAAGGAGGAGAGTATGAGGACCAATTTTAGTACTGATTGATTTCCCCCCTCGAATCATTTAATTTTTATTTTAAACATTTTTTCGTAAAATGCATACTAACTAAGATATTTCAAAGTTTCAAGTTAAATGACTCACCCTGTATATGGTTATATTCAGGGCCGGATTAAGGTCTCGTGGCGCCCGGGGCCAAAAGTTTTCATGCGCCCCCCAATTTTTTAAAAGCCCCACATTTTTTTCGTCCTCGAAAATTTTGAAAAAAATTGTATAGAAAATAAATAAAATGAAAAAAAAAACCAAAGCGTGATTTAATTTTTAATAAACTTTTTTCCGTAGTTTACAGCTTATAAAATTTGAAATTATTATTTCCTCATCTAAGGAATCCACCAATATATTTTCTATACACAGAAGTGACAAATTACTGGTTTTTAAATCACCCATGCACAGGGGCGTGCTGGCTATATCAGACCGGCCCGGGAAATTCAGAAAAATCGGCCAACTACACACGAAAAATGAGGGGTGAACAAAACCAAGTTAAAAAATTTCAAACATTTATTAATATATTAATATTTAATAACATAAAGTATAAATTAAATTCTTGAAAAAAAAACAGGCAACAAACACACACTGAGGGAAAAAGTATGTTAAATCAACACTTTTAGCGGTTAAATACATTCAATCTTTTCTGGGAGTTAAATTAACTATCGGGGAGTTAAACTAACTATCTACGAATGTTAAATTAACTAACTACGAATATTAAACTGCAACTTATAGTTAATTTAACATTCGTAGATAGTTAGTTTAACTCCCCGATAGTTAATTTAACTCCCAGAAAAGATTGAATGTATTTAACCGCCAAATGTGTTGATTTAACATACTTTTTCTTTCAGTGCAACCAGACAATATTTTACACAATGCTAAAACATATAGCATTGCACTTAAAATAAAAACTAATACAAATTATCATCGCTCAGGAAACTTATAAACAATATACAATCTCGAAAAAAGAAACAAAGCTGGCAGACTGGCATGCATGGTATGTGTAAAATAATTATATTTATACATAACTCAACTAAAAAAGTTTTTAATTGACCACGTCCTGCGGCATGCTGCCTACATAGCCCTCCGGCACACCGGCCCACTTAGCCCTCCGGACCACCGGCCCACCGGGATTTTTCCCGGTGTCCCGGCGGCCCAGCACGCCCCTGCCCATACAGTTTCTTAATAATTTTTAATTCTTCCTAAAACCGAAAACGACCTTTCTCCACTAACGTTGGTTACTGGTATGGTTAAAAATATTTTCAAAGCTGTATCGATATTTGAATAAGTAGAAATAATTTTTTGTTGTCTTATTAATTTTAACATATCAGCCATTTTCATGTGTTCTGTATTAGATTTTTTTTGTCTCAAGCTTTTTATAAAATATTTGCATTGTATACATTCTTCTGGAAAATCTTCGTCCAAGTCTGTTGAATATATATACAATAGTTCTTTAGCTTTTGTTTATATTACATTATCAGGGATATCGCATAATGAATTAAAAAATCCAAAAAGATCAAATACATGTTCATAGGCATTCTTTCTTCGATTTAATTCAAATAAAAGATTATCCAAAATAACATAAAATGTATTGACTTTCATATCTTGTTTCCCACTAAAAGTTACCTCATCTGCGCTTTCCTCATCTATTGTTTTTTTTTCTAAATCGCTTTCTTTTTACTTCTTTCTCATATTCTTCACAACTTGAAATCTATCTCCTTTCCAATTTTTTCAAATTCATCATATTTAGTATCGTTTCTTAGTTCAGTTATAAAAACTATCAATGAATTATACAAATCTATTACAACTGATAAATCTATATGTTGTTCCTGTAAGCTTTTGTTTACAGAATTAAAATGATTTAAAATCTTATGCCACAAAACTAATAATAATCCAGTTTATAGTTTATTCATAATATCACTAAGGCTAAAGCTTGAGCTCTAACAGTGGGAGTTTGATTGTTATCATTTATTAGTAATTCGAGAGCGTGTTGATAGCTTTCATAGGATTTGTAGAGAGCTTTAATTTAATTTTTTGGGAACTAATTTTTTATTAGATTCTTTTAAAGCATATATTAAAATGTTCCACCTAAAAGTGGAAGCTGAAAAAAATACGTACAAATCGTTTAAAAACATAAAAAATTTGGTGGCATTTAAACAACTTTCCGCTGCACAGGAACCAATTAGATTTAGTGAATGAGCGGCACATGGGATATGTACAGCTTTTTTTATTTTGATTTTTAATTCGTGCTTGAAGGCCCGAATATTTTCCGGACATATTGGAGGCATTGTCGTAAGCTTGACCCATACAGTCTGTTATATTTAAAGAAAGTTCATTTAATGTTTGTAAAACAGCAGTTTCCATTTCTGAAGACTTATGTCCAACCTTACTTACAAACTTTATAAATCGTTCAACTATCGATCCATCAGGTAATACATAACGTAAAATAAAACTCAACTGATCTATATTAGAAACATCCGGGGTAGAATCTACGCTAATTGAATAATATTTAGCATGCTTTACTTCCTCAATAATTTTTTTTGTAGTTAAAGTTGCCATTATGTCAATAAATTCATCGCATATAGTTTTGGATAAATAAGAAGTGTGGCCTCTTCCCTTATTTGCCTTTTTCTCTAAATGATTTTTTAAAAAGGGATCAAATTTTGCAATTAATTCGAACGTGGCTAAATAATTTCCACATCCTATTTTTTCAAAACTTCCCCGAAATGATAATCCTTGCTTTGATAAAAACTTCACAGCGGCTATTAACCTTTTTAAAACATTTCGCCAATATTCTTTTTCCGCAAGGTACTGTTTTTCTATAACAATGTCTATTTTGGCAAGAGTTTTTGATCTTAATATATAAGTTTCTGTATTTTCTCTATGCCCTGCTGACTTTTCATGTTCACCAAGTATTTCCAAATGTTTCCAATTATTAAACCCATCGACAAATAATGTCTGCTTAGTAGATCCGAATAATTTACATTGTAAACAATAAACCATATTAGTTAAGTTAGAATACAATTGTATTATTAATAACCACTCTCTGCGAACAATTTCACCATTTATAACTAACATCGCAGAATTTTGGGACACTTAAGATATATTTTTCGTAGGTATACAAATTACGAAAAATATATCTAAATATTTAAGAAAACTACAAAATTAAAATCAAATTACATATTTGAAGGTTACTAATTCCTTGAATGGTCGTTTACTAGTGCATTTACCCCAATATGTATAAAAAAAGTAAAAAACCTTACCTTTCTCCTTTGATATACATGAAAGCTCGCTGCATCCAGCTTGTTCTGGTTCAGGGTTTATTTTTTTTTTTTTTTAAATTGATCCAATTTTGGAACTTTTTTCAAAAGTTCTTCTGTCTTCTCTTCTTAAATTTGTAGATTTTTTCTACGGGTCGCGCCACTTAATTTTCAATAACTCATAGTATTTTATTTGTCTTAGTCTTTATTAAAAGGCACAGAATCCTCTGTGTTGAAAGGATAAATAAATATAACTTTTTAATAAACACCAAACTAAATACTAAATTTTACCGAAAAAAAATCGGTTCCCTCAACCGATTTTTATCGGTAGTAGCTACCGATTATTTTTCGGTAGAGTCTACCGATTTTTTCGGTAGAGTCTACCGATTTTTTCGGTAACCGTAACCGAGAAAATCCACATCGATGCGCTGTTAGAAAAAAAAAATATTAATACTTAAAAATATTAACATTTAAAAATAATATTAAACATTATTCAAGTTAATAAAAATTACTCTTTTCAGGGCTGGTTTATCAATGTCCAGTTAAAGTTGCAGTTAGTTATCTGGTAGATAATTTCCATGGATACCATTGTTCTCACAACGAACGATATGAAATTTAACCGTCAGATAGACTAACTGGAACTTAACTAGAGATTGATAAACCGGCCCTCAGTCAAACATTTTGAGATGGTATTCATTGTAAATATTAAAAAATGCTATTCAAAGAAATGGGTTTTGTTTATCATCTATTTAAAAGAAAGTTTATTTATTAAAAGTAAATATAATTTTTTAGAATTGTAAAAAATTTAATAAAAATTACTCCTCATTTTTAATATTTTTGTATTTCAAATTTATTTATACCTCAAAAAAAATACTATTTCTATTTAATAAAAAGCGAGTATTTAACTTCTCGCTAAAAAAATACAAAAATTTTCAAAAATTGTTAATCGATTTTTTCGGTAGCCTGCACCGAAAAAATCGGTAGACTCTACCGAAAATATTCGGTAGCTGCTACCGATAAAAATCGGTTGAGGGAACCGATTTTTTTTCGGTAGAGACTACCGATTTTTTCGGTAGAGTCTACCGATTGGCAATCGGTAGCTGCTACCGATTGCCAATCGGTAGCCTCTACCGATTATTTTTTTCCGTGTAGTAGATTTGATCTACTGATATGACTATTTTAGTAATTATTGGTTGCTTCTCTTCTACTATTACAATTTGTGATATGTCATTTTTTGGGCGGCGCACCAACTCGTATAGAGTTGGCGCGCGGCCCAAAAGGGAACGGTCGGCGTGGCGTGCGCCCCCCCTTTGGGATTTCGCCCCGGGGCCATGGCCCCAATGGCCCTGTGGTTAATCCGGCCCTGGTTATATTCCATAATTACCATTCTCTATCCTGTTTCAGTTTCCGACTTTTCTTTTTTATTTACTATCTTTACCTAGGGCTTTACTTATTTTCTATACACACTGTAGGTACAGGGTGATCCCCTATAATGTCGCCCCCCTTTAACTTTTTCTATTTTAAGTGTCCCAAAAAATTTTAGTGTGGTTATGTAGGTACTAAAAAATACTTTTTTTCTACGTATAAAAAAATGGCAATTGATCAATATACAGGGAAAAACAAAAAGTTTATTTTTTTCAATGGATCACCCTATATGAGAATTTATTTTTCGATTCTCTAAAATTCTGAAATATTCGCATTCGAAATGTTTTTTTAAACTTAGAAATCAAGAAGCCTCAGTAAACTAAAATTTTTATTGAAAATAAATTACTATAGTTACATTATGTCAATATGTCTTGTTAAATAAGTAAAAATGGCGTACTCAGACAGAGAAAGACAAACTATTTCAACTTATTATCTTAAAAATAATTTAAATATTTCAGAAATAGTTGAATTTAGGTATATGGTATGTTATATGAAATATGCTTAGAATTTTACAAGGAATCAAAAAATAAATACATATATAGGGTGATTCATTGAAAAAAAGTAAACTTTTTGTTTTCCCTGTATACTGATAAATTTTCCAATTTTCTTTAAACGTAGAAAAAAAGTGTTTTTTAGTACCTACATAACCACACTTTTAAGTTTTTTGGGACACTTGAAATAAAAAAGTTAAAGGAGGGGCGACATTATAGGGGATCACCCTGTACATAATATGTATCATATTTAATCATATCATATTTAATTTCCAAATTTAATAGTCGATAAAACTAGCGAAAATAAGAAAAGAAGTTATATGAACTTGTATGCTTAAAAGCTTTGTTTTCTAGATACAGGGTATTAAAGTTAATAAATATACAGGGTGTGCCATAAATGGCGCAGTAACGGTACCATAATGCCTAGATGTAGGAAAGGTTATTTAAAAAAAATGAAAAAACTCGGCCACGCTGTTGTATAACACATCCAAAACTGTGTTATGGAAAAAATAGCTATTTATGCACCAAGGGGGTTATTAAGATGATTACGCCTGGAGAGCAACACATTTTTTACTTCACATAAAACTGAAAAAAATAATGTTATTTTATGAGGGCGAAATAAATCAATTACGAACTCTCATTACACATCGGTTGCTATTGGATATCTCGTATCCAAGGCGTTATGACTAAATAACAGCTAAGTGAAAAAAATTAATAAATAATGCATCTGCTGCGATCTAAACTTAACATGGTTGACAAAATGTTATGTATTTATAATGGTTTTTGTCAACAAATCATCATAACTTTGTCTTCTGAAAATTGTCCATCCTTATAAACAAATGTCAAAATAGGTCAAAACATTAAAATAACAATAGCTATTTACATACCATGGGAGGAAAATATTGCATTTCCTCTCGCGAATAGTTTGATGCCCGACGCGAAGCGAAGGGCATTAAATATTCAAGGGAGGAAATGCATTTTCCTCCTGAGGTATGTATATCACCTTTTAACGGTTTTAAGACATTTTAAGCGTTCCGGTTCCTTTTACTTACCCGGTATGGGGCTATAAAATTATGACAAAATATTAAGTAGGTTTTGCGTCGCCGACGTTATGTTGACAACGCTTTGTTGCTATGGTATTTTTGGTAATACCAACATAACAGTTTTTATAAGCTGTCACAGTGGCGGCTCGTGGCAGTAAAATTTGTGAGTTCTGCCAGTGGGGTTTAAAAAAATGTGGCGCAGTGGGCATTTAATTAAATGGTACCTACAGTTAATTAATTAAATCATACACCACATTCATTCTTACAAAAGAATACAACAACAAACACAAAAATACACCGAATTAACAGTCTTCTAGTTAAAATAACAAACGTGAACGCGAAGCGAAAAACAAACGACCGGGAAGTAGGAACTTTATGTTGGTGCAGCTCCGGTTTGGCTTAAATTTCACTATCTTAACCTAGGGCCAAGAGCGGCGCGGAGCAAAATTACGGTATTGAAATGGGAGCCAGAACTCGAAAGTGGCCCAGCTTTGTTGTATTGTAAGCGTTAAGCGTTAGAGACCGAATGTTTATAATAAAAACTTTTTATGCAGCCATGCGTTTGAAATATTCATACACTGTCGCACTTAAATATTAAATAATTAAAAAATTAGTCAAGTAATAATAAAATTTTGGGAGTTCTGCAGCTCTGCAGCCCTTATGCACTAGCCGCCCCTGAGCTGCCATAATGTTTGTCATTAATTTAATAGTCGCAATTAATTTCCTTCCTTAAAAATCTAAAATAGTGAATATGAATATAGTTTGTTAAAAGAATGTTAAAAGAATGGTTGGACATGCGCGGAGTAAATCTTTTTCCTACAAAATCAAATAAAGCTAGACAAGGTACTTACAAAAACTCTTGCCAATATAAAATTTAAAAAAAAAAGAGGGAGGAAATTTTTTTTCCTCCCGGGGAGGAAAAGAGGCATTTTCCTCCCGGGGAGGAAAAGAGGCGTTTTCCTCCCTCGCTCGGGGGTGGAAAAATAAGTTTTCTAGTAAGGTAGTAGAAAAAATATATATATTACCTATCACTCTAAAAAAATTATATCGACATATTCAGTACTTACCTATCTAAAATCTATTTTTATATACGATTTAATAAATCCCGCAATAAAGATATCAGAACATTGTTTGAAATTTACTTCTTATGTCATGCTGTCATTGATATATTAAAAATAATGTTATATTAAAAATACACGCGAATAGTTAAAATTAAATATGGAATATGGTTCAACGAGAGTCGCGGAATTAATAGATCAAGTAGAAAATATATATGGTTTGTATTATTTTATTATCATTTTTATAAAACCAATCTTTGAGCTTTTTAATTGACAAGTTTTTGGTTTTAAAGAAATTTCGAAATTTCTTTGTTATGCTTTATTCCATATTGTTTTTAAAATAATGACTTTTTTGTTAAAAAGTAAAATAATATTTTAATGATATAATTTCTAATTCTAAATAGTGGTGAGACTTAAAACCTTACTATTTGCTCAAACATGGCCCCTTTCTTTTCTATAGGATATTCATATAGGTATGTGGTATATCGATTTTTGGATTCACATTAAATCTGATAAAAGAAGATATTTCTGTTACATGGAAACTAACTAAATTTTTATATTGAAAATTAAGGTAGGTACAGATCGAAGGATAAAGTGTTTCGTGAACTAGTACAACTTCTAGTAGCCCTTGTAACGTAACTTTATAGTTTCTTAATTTAGCCTGGGCGTCGCGCAGTGTTTCAATTCTCGATATTTTCGGCAAAATATCAAGGAGTAGTCGGATTCTCCCAAAAATCCGTATATAGAGGTTTTTGGGGTCGCTGATAACGAATCTGGAATTCCAAAATTCAAAATGGTAGATCCAAAATGGCGGACATATTTGTCAACAAATTGACGGAATAAATTGAAAATCACCATACAGGGGCTTTTGTGTTCGCTGGTAATGAATCTGGAATCAGAATTCCAAAATTCAAAATGGTAGATCCAAAATGGCGCACATATTTGTCAAAAAATTGACGGAATAAATTGAAAATTACCATTCAGGGGTTTTTGTGTTCGCTGGTAATGAATCTGGAATCAGAATACTGTAGTTGCCTGTGGTCCTGACATTAGCAGAAGCCTTTTTGACACTTAATTTTGTTTGTTCGTTAATATTTATTTCTGTCTTGTTAATCATTCAAATTAACAACAATAAAAACTGTGATAGTGTAAAGTGGTGTTTTAATACAATTTAACCTCTAAGACCCACAATTGGTGACCCCGAACTGAAAGAACTTTAATAAACATGCCAGAAGAACAAGCAGTAGCAGCATCCACAGATGTAGCACGTGTTTCCGTAAAAATTCCGCCTTTCTGGAGAAAGAACGTAGCCCTTTGGTTTGTGCAAGTTGAGTCACAGTTTTTCACAGCGAATATTACCAGCGATAACACAAAGTATCACTATGTGCTGGCGAGCATAGAAAGTATTATTTTGGAGCAAATCTCAGACTTTGTTTCGCAACCACCACAAACTAACAAATATGAAGGCCTTAAACAGCGACTTATTCACGAGTTTGCAGAGAGTGAAGAAAGGCAACTCAAAAAGCTTTTGAATGAGTTACAACTTGGTGACAAAAAACCTTCCGCACTGTTGAGGGAGATGAGACAGCTTGCCAACAATAAAGTCAACGACGATTTTCTAAAAACTATGTTCCTGCAACACATTCCTGGAAACGCCAGATCCATTCTAGCAGTAAGCACAGACAGTCTCAGCAAAATCGCAGAAATGGCTGACAAAATACTAGAAATTTCACCACCTCCGTATGTAGCACCGGTCCAAGCCAAATCAGAAAACCAACAGCTTTCCGACACTATGGAGACACTCTCAAAGCAAATTGAAGCACTTACTGCAGAAGTAAACAAATTAAAATTCAACAGATCCAGGTCAAGGTCCGCAAGCTACAGCAAAAGTTCAAACAAAGGAGACAAGCAATGTTGGTATCATGCTAAATTTGGTGCTAATGCAAAAAAATGCATCACACCTTGCAGCTACACAGCGGAAAACTAAGTCACTTGTCGAATCAGGCAGCGCTCGATGAGTGCTCATTCAGCTGTCGATTATTTATCACTGATCGCAACTCAGGACTACAATTTCTGGTCGACTCCGGAGCTGATGTCTCAACAATCCCAGCAACTCCTTCTGACAAGAGAAATCTGTCGGAATTCCAACTCTACGCAGCAAATGGAACCATTATCAAAACATATGGAGAAAAATTGTTGGACCTTGATTTGGGTTTGCGAAGACAATTTCGATGGCCATTTGTCATTGCCGACATAAACAAACCAATCATTGGAGCAAATTTCTTAAAGCAATTTAACCTCATGGTTAATATCGCAGGTAAAAAACTTGTTGATACCTGTACTGCACTCTCAGTCCCAGCAAAAGCCTCCAGCAATCAGAACATCCCCAGGGTGTCCACTGTTGATGGCAAACAGCTATTCTCCGAGATACTACTAGAATTTCCAGACTTGGTAAGACCATCGTCAGCAGTCAAAGACCCAAAACATGATGTAACACACCACATCGTTACTCAAGGACCACCTGTAGCGTCCAAACCCCGGCGACTACCCCCTGATAGGTTGTTGGCTGCCAAAAAGGAGTTTCAGTACATGGTCGACATGGGTATTTGCAAACCGTCAAAGAGCAACTGGGCGAGCCCCCTCCACCTAGTTCCTAAGAAGAATGGGGACTGGCGTCCGTGTGGTGACTACCGTAAGTTAAACGCTGTTACTGTACCTGATAGGTATCCTGTCCCAAACATCCTTGATTTTAACTCGTTTTTGGCTGGCAAAAACATATTTTCAAAGATAGATTTGGTTCGTGCATTTTATCAAATTCCGGTCGAAAAAGCTGACATTCCTAAGACGGCAGTAATTACTCCTTTCGGGTTGTTCGAATTTCTTGTATTACCATTCGGTTTGCGTAACGCTGCTCAAACTTTTCAACGTTTTATGCACCAAGTTTTGAAAGAGTTACATTTTTGTTTTTCATACATAGATGATATTTTGATCGCGTCAACCTCATTGGAAGAGCATAAGATGCATCTTCACACTATTTTTCAAAAATTAAACGAATTCGGCATTAAAATAAATGTTTCAAAATGCACTTTTGCAAAATCAGAAGTCCAGTTTTTGGGATATTTAGTTTCAACTCAAGGTATAAAACCGTTACCCGATAAAACTATTGCAATCCAAAATTACCAACTCCCAGAAACAGTTCAAAGTTTAAGACGATTTTTGGGCATGATCAATTTTTATCGCCGCAGTCTTCCACACTCAGCGGAAAAACAGTCAATTTTATTCGAATTAACAAAAAATTCACGTAAAAATGATAAAACAAAAATTGAGTGGAATGAAAATTTAATCGCTATTTTTGAACAGCTTAAGCTCGACGTTACTAACGCTGTAGAGCTAGCTCACCCCGACCCAAATGCCACTTTAGCACTGATGGTTGATGCTTCCAACACAGCCATGGGTGCAGCCCTTAATCAAATTACCCCAAAAGGTTATGAACCCATTGAATTTTTCTCAAAAAAGCTAACACTGACACAGCAGAATTACAGTACCTATGATAGGGAACTTTTGGCAGCATACACTGCAATAAAATATTTTCGATACCTCCTTGAAGGTCGACAATTTATCCTATTTACGGATCATAAGCCTCTAATCTATTCCTTATTTCAAAAACATGACAAAGCTACCCCACGTCAAATTCGACATTTAGATTTTATAGCTCAATTCACTAACGACATACGACACATTTCTGGTTCAGAAAACATTCCTGCTGATGCACTGTCGCGAGTTGAAACAATAAACTGTCCTAACATAATTCCTTATGACGAGATAGCCCAACATCAGAAAACTGATGAAGAACTGTTACGTTACATGAATTTAGACACGGGACTAAAGCTTTTAAGAATGCCTACTGACAGTTCTGATAACATTTCACTTTACTGTGACACTTCTACCGGCAAACCGCGACCCTTCATTCCTACGCCGTTTAGAAAAACCGTTTTCGATGCAATACATAATCTCTCACATCCAGGAGTTAAAACCTCAGTTAGGTTAGTTCGCGAGAGATTCGTATGGCCAAAGATGCAAAAGGATTGCGCACTTTGGGCACGCGCTTGTTTAAGTTGTCAAAAATCTAAAGTGTGGAAACACAATGCTAGTCCAATCGGCAGATTCGCCATTCCTGATGCACGTTTTGATCATGTTAATATCGATATAGTAGGACCCCTTCCAACTTCTCGTGGTTTCTCATATTGCTTAACAATGATAGATAGGTTTACGCGATGGCCAGAAGCCATACCCATTTCCGATATTTCTGCTGAAACCGTTGCCGAAGCATTTTATAATGGTTGGATATCTCGATTTGGTTGTCCTAGTAACAACTGATAGAGGAACTCAATTTGAATCCTCATTATTTGCAGAGTTAAACAAAATCATGGGCATAACCAGATCAAGAACAACTGCTTACCATCCGGCGTGCAACGGTAAAATCGAAAGATGGCACCGAACCCTTAAGGCAGCACTTAAATGTCACTCTTCAAATCGTTGGACTGAGAAACTTCCCACTGTATTATTAGGTTTGCGAGCCAGCATCGTAGCCGATATAAATTCATGTCCGGCCGAAATGGTGTACGGAAATACGATTCGATTGCCCGGGGAATTTTTGCAGCCTACTGAAAATCATAAACCAGGTTTATTTTTGGGTAGTCTTAAAGATTACATAAGTAAACTGACCCCTACTCAGACACCTATGCATGGTAACAAACAAATTTTCATACATCCTGATTTAAAAAATTCTGAATTTTTATTTGTCAGACATGATGCTGTAAGGAAACCCCTACAACCTCCTTATGACGGTCCTTACAAAATCCTCCAAAAATTAGACAAATATTATACTATCGACATAAACAGAAAAACCAAAAATATTTCAATAGATAGCCAGCCTATACCCTAAATGACAATTTTCAAAATTTTACTCC
Organism: Brassicogethes aeneus; assembly: GCA_921294245.1. NCBI lineage: Eukaryota > Metazoa > Arthropoda > Insecta > Coleoptera > Nitidulidae > Brassicogethes > Brassicogethes aeneus. Next base: position 56,087,249 of record OV121134.1, read on the forward strand.
TGATAACGACGACAGTAGTGACGACCATGTCAGTTGCACACCGCCAGTCCACCAAGGGAAGGAAACTTCGCGGGGAAGAAGAGTGAAAATTCCAAGAAGATTTTTACAGTAACGCTCTCGCTAGCGGGGGAGTACTGTAGTTGCCTGTGGTCCTGACATTAGCAGAAGCCTTTTTGACACTTAATTTTGTTTGTTCGTTAATATTTATTTCTGTCTTGTTAATCATTCAAATTAACAACAATAAAAACTGTGATAGTGTAAAGTGGTGTTTTAATACAATTTAACCTCTAAGACCCACAATTCCAAAATTCAAAATGGTGTACCTCAAATGGCGGACCCGTAAGAGGTTCTTTTTAAAATGTAAATAAAACATCTTTATATAAAATAGCTTAGTTTAGTTTATTATTATTACATTTATATGATATTATTTAATACCTACAATGTATATTAAACAATCTCCGTCACTGGATTCGCTAAAAAAATTGTCAACACAAATAACCACAATTCAAATTTGACATTAACACACTATAATGCGCATGCGGAATTGTTTTAACGCACCTACAAGAGGTGGGTTAAATATGTAAAATCGTTGTTAAATATCTTAGTAGTCACGAACGATTTATGCAAGTGAAAGTCTAGACACCGCTGCAGCGCGCTGTTGTTTGTAATAAACGTTTTGAGTTAAATCCGAGTGAATCGAGTAAACTTCATGAACGCAACCCAGAAATAAAAAAAAATCTTATATTTTGTAAATCAAAAACACAGATACGCGCGTGACATGTAGTTTTAAAGAGCCGGGGGCGAGTTGGGGCCGATAATTTATTGATAGCTTGATAGACAAAACTCTAAGCTATTCAACGGATCTTAAACTGATGCCTTACAATTCATTACAATTTTTGTAGCTCCATTGTTCTAAAAGCTCGATTCAAAGTTTGCGATTTTAACAGACCGATCTTGTCGGTTACAATAACCCGTTGTACAAGCAAAATCTACGAAAAACAAATACATATCTGAATTTTACATACCTTGAAGATCACCCTTCATCAAACCGCATAACAATCGGACACACCAAACACAAGTTATTCACTTTTAAACAATAAACAATTTTCCGCAGCGATCGCTGAAAGCGTCAAGTTTAAACTGATGTACAAGACAAAATATACGTATTTTTTATATATATTTTTTTTAATACAGGATAGAGACAGGTAGTAACTTCCCATCTAACTCAAAATTTACCTAAAAAAAATGTCAATTTTTGAGGATTTGCCGATATTTTCGAGAATTGAAACACTGTGCGTCGCCCAAAAACACATTATATAGCTGTAAAGTTTAGTGGTCGACAGGTTTCTTGCTACCTGTTTTCCAACTCTTTTAGTCCGGAAAATAAGCTGTTACTACTACTAAAAAAAATTAATTTTGAAGGTATATTTTTAAACATCTATTATTTTTATTTTTAACACTTTTATTTTCGAACTTGCTCATCATATTTATTAATACTACGCAACCAGTACCGTAAATATTAGCATGTGTGTAACTGTAGGTTAATAATGTTTACATATGCATATGCAAACTTTGTGCCTACCTTCCTCACAGATAAACTCGTAAATACGAAAACTAAACAAATTTCATTGCCGTTCAAAATAATTTGTCGCTCCAGCACAATGACTATGTCATACTTAACTATAGCAACATTCTTACAATTAGTTTAATTGTGCTTGATAATTATCCGAAAATGTATTAAAGTGTTATAAATTAAATTTAATATGGCTAATAGGCGATTTGGGAAGAACTATAGACGTAAGTTATAAATTTAATGATAAAATGTTATCTAGATATCAGATAATACGAAGTAAATAAATGGTTTTTACATTGTATCAGTCAATAAATACTAAATAACTACATTTAACATGTGTAATAGGCGTTTTGAAAATTATGGTAAGTGTATGTTATAATAAAACAAAAACATAGCATTTTATTGTGCGACTAGTGGGAGAAAGAAGAGATTCCTCGGGCGTAGCAAGTGCTGTAACAAGCGATTGGAATATCCTCTTCTAATCAATAGTTGGACTCAATATTTTATTCAACTACCGCAAGGAATTTAACGCAAATTTTGATATTTTATCTAATAGTTTTAACCTAACTTTTTTCCCTTAACTTAAAGTCAACTTCAGTCCGTTGGCGAAATGGCATTTCACCCACGGGTTAAAGTTAAGAAATGAACAATTAGGGAATTTATTTAAAAGCTTATTTTTTATTTCTAAAAACTGTTACTTAAATGTACTTTGCTGGGTTTGTTAGATTGCATCCCTGAACCCTGAAATATAAGGTTTAAAATAAAATTTTAGAGGTTCTGCCAGCCATTCAGCTAACAAAAAGGCTAAAATCTAATAATCTAAAAAAATGCCCATGCCACTTTTTTGTGAGCAAATCACCGCGTCAATTCCATCGGCAAGCTTGTGAAGTCCTGCTACTAAATCCTGGAAAACCCTGTATATTTAATTTAATAAATGTTCTCGAAATGGGCTAAAATCAATATAATATATTTTTTCTACTCCCACCTTTAAAACGCCCTTTATCGTACATGTTTCCATGACACTAAGTGACCTTTTAAATACACATTGACAAGTTGTGGCTTTATGGCGCTTTAGTCACATGCTGAAGTTAGCAACAGGATTTTAGTCACGGGCTGAAGTTAGTTTTAAGTTGTCAAATGTCATACAATCGTTAAAATAAAGTGCCTTTCTTGTAAAATAATACTAAATGTAAAAATTATTTTATTATCTCCATACAAAAATACAAAAGTATTAAATAGTTTCTCAACGCCAATATTTGAAAAGTTTATATGAACATTGTACTGACCTTTTAATTTCGCCGGCAGTAAACTATAACTTAAATTCGGGCACGGACTCCACTGTAAAGTGCTCATAAAACATTTTCTTTACTTTCACTGTGAAAAACTGTAAATTTTCAAGAAATACATTTCGATTTATAACCTTTATAATCTTTGTTTATAAAATATAAATATTTGACATTTGACGGTGACACACAGATTCCCCTATTGTTTCATAGATGGCGCTATATACAAATTTTTGAATTAAATCATTTTAAGATAAGTATTTGTCGTAGAAAAAGAATGGTATGCACCTCGTTTATAAACTTTTCTATACACTCATGTATAGAAATTCGTGTATAAAATGGCGTTTATCAAACTTGATACATAATATACTATTTTGTAAACAGCGTTTTAGTGTTGAAATTTTTGAATTTGATTGTTCCTTATATCTTAAAAACCCTAAAAATAACAATAATATTACATTTTTAAATATACATACCTATGTATGATGTATACATTGTATATTTTAAAATATACCTTTGAATTGGGACGTTTTTCTTTTATACCGATAATGCGATTAATTTTGATAAAAGATTTTTTTTCTTTGTTTTGTGAAATATTACACAAACCATCGTAGATTTCAGAAACAAACTGCATCAAATAATTACTTGTTTTTTTTTTCATAATTAAAAGTTTTGTCCGAAACGGAGGTGCCATGGCCCCAAAACACCTCTGTCATAAAAATGTTTTACTTTATTACCCACGATGTTTTAAAAAAATCGGAATTTAAGGGTTTTTTAGATATTATAATGTGTGAATTACAAAATATAAAATAAAGTAATATATTACTATATTACTTATATTACTTATATATTATATCTTTAATCTTTAATTACTTATATATTATAGCTTTAATGTTTTGGTGCATTATTTTTTATTTTAAATTATTAAAGCTAATTTAACTAGATTAAATAAAAAATATAAATTAATAAATTTTTAGGTAAGCCGATTCCCTACGATCCTGATTTCAAGGGCCCTTTGAAAAACAGATCATGCACAGATATAATATGTCTCTTACTTTTTGCTGTGTTCATTGTATGTTGGGTTTTAGTTGGAATCTTTGGTAAGGAAATATTTTAAACAATTTTTTTTTATAAATAATATATTTTTTTTATTTTAGCCATTAAAAATGGAGATCCTGAATTACTATTTGTACCAAGGGACTCTTTAGGGCGAAGATGCGGACTGGACCATGGTGTAGAGGATAAAAAATATTTGTTGTTTTATGATTTAACAAAATGTTTGAAAGTGCAGGTGCCTTTTACAGGATGTCCAACCAAACAGGTATTTACCTAATATTTACGTTTGTACCATTTACCATTACGTTAACATGGTTGACAAATTTATTTTCTAAAATATTATTTATAATAATAAGCGGTAATCAATCTGCACCACGGTACCGGGTTCGATTCCCGGTCACAGCCTTGGGTGTTGTGGTTGTGGAAAGAGCAAAAAAATATATAATAATGAGCTGGCTAAATAGTCGAAAAGACTAAAAGCCAATAAACCTTAAAAAAAAAAAAAAATTATTTATAATAAATTTTTATTGTTATAATAATAAAAATTGCTGTAGCAACTTTTCACTTTTGAAACGGGATTAGTAAATTAGTAACTAAAAGTTTTAGGCACATATATGCCACTTAAGTCTGACCACTTTGTTAAGTTTAAAATAAATTTATTTTAAACTTAACAAAGTGGTCAGACACGTCAGACGATTAGGAGGACGATACGGATTTTTTTTAAGTGCTTCATAGCCTATGTTTTTTATTTATATGAAAAACTTGCTGCGATAAAAATTTTGAGCTAAATATTTAAAATAAATTGACCACACGTCTGACGACGACACAAACGATATCGTCATTGTTGGTAGGGGAGACACATCCATTCCCTTGTATCAGAGCTGGGAGTATCTTGAAAAAAAAGATACTTAAAAGTAACTTAAATACTTAGAATATCTAAGATACTTTATCTTAGATACTTTTTATATTGGACAGAAAGTATCTATAACTTATATACTTTGGAAAAGTACGTATCTTGTAACTTTTATCTAAATAAGTATCTTAGTTACTCGGTATAGTAACTAAGATACTTTTCAGTGTTGTAGCATTAAATTTTTCTTAATGCGACAATTCATTTTTAATGATAGGTTTAAGTCTTGAAAAGTATTTTATTTAAAAACTAAATAAATGTATTAATGTTATGTTGGTTGCCTATATTATGTTATAAATAATTTAAAGTAATTGTTTATGTTTTGTCCTATTTTTGGAATTTCCTTTTATTTTTGTTTGAATTCATAAAGTAAACTAAAATTATAAAAAGGCGTTTATATGGTTAAACTGAAAATAATTTATCAATACTTACCTTTTTTTTAGTTTTTATAAAAGTTATTTTGTTAACTTTTGACTATCGATATCCATTTATTTTTGAACTTGTTCTAAAATCCAATTGTTTTATTTAAATGGGAAGTCAGTCTTCAAAAATCCCCTGATCAAATTAAATATTAAAGGTATACTTATCTTTCTAATTAATTTAAATATTTGGCGCGGTTTATAATTAGTAATTTTTGGTCACGCACACCGAATTCTTCGATGCACGTGTGGATTTAAAATCACGGGCATTTATGTTCGATGCATTGCGTCTTGCGTACCTACCTGCATATAAGATTTTTGAGTTTCACTTTCAAATTGATTAAAAGTGAGTTTTCTATTGCCGGAAAAAATCTGTAAGTTTATTTTAATTTATTTTGAAGGCAAATATTTATTTTATTTTCCTCCTATAGGGCTTTTTCGGTATATGCATTTTCGGTATATACTTTCCTTTTTTGGTATATCCATTTTCTCCATTTTTTGTACCATTACGGTTTTGCCGTGTACTTAAGTAAATTTGTGCATCCTACTTCAATTACGGTTGCTGTCTGCAACAAAAGTTTTCAACTTGGAAAATCTGGGAAGAAACAAATTCACGTGGCCTGTTTCCTGTCGCAAGAATACTTACGCCGACTTCACGAGGAGCAGCCCTTCCAAAAAAAAAAACGTTCAAGAAAGAATTCTGGAAGAAAGAACATCATCAGAAAAATAAACCAAGAAATAACATCATCAGAAAAATAAACCAAGAAAGAACACCATCAGAAAAAAAAACCAAGAACGAACACCATCGACGCCAGACGAAATTTGGAACTGGTATTATTTTTTATTGTTTTTTTCTCCACTATTTTCAATAAAAACAATTGGTGCCCAACTTATCTTAATTTTCTCAACCTCTAGTAAAAATATAATCCACGAACCCAGCTCTCCTAACCACTGAGTGTCCGAAATCCATGTACCATTAGTTTGGTTACAGTGTAACAGATACTTTCTTAGAGAAAATTGGGGGATTCCAGAATGAGTCAAAGTAATTACCTAACCTAACTTGTTGAATTTTCATAATTTTATAGTTTTTATTCATACTTAAAAATAACTAAAAGTGTCTTAGTTACTTAAAAGTATCTTAGTTACTCAAAAGTATCTTAGATAATTTCGGATTTTAACATAATATTTAATTATTTTAACAAAGGAAAATATTTTACCGACAATACAATTCATTATAATTAGAACTAATAAAATGCCAGTATTCCATAGTTACGCATTTTATCACAGCGACAATATTTATCACCTTGTTTATACGTTGCTAAGGATTTTGACACTTTTCTTGATTTGACATTTGTGGACATTTAAATACTGTGTTTGTTAAATGATTAAAATAATGAATTATAAACTCTAAAAGATCGATGGGTTGGTGTAAACGTTGTAAACGTTGGTGTAAGTTTAAATAAATAACGTTTATTAACGTCTTTTTATATTTTAAAGCACATTTTTATTTCAAATGTCAAACTGACAATTCGTTAAATTCTAAAATTCATTTTATTTTCTCACTAAATATAACTTGTGGTATGATTAATTATCGATGATATTTACTCATTGAAACCGAAGCAGCACATTTCAGCTCGGTTTCAATTCGAAAATATCATCGATGATAATCGATGATAATTATAATATATATATGATGATTATAATCATACCACTTGTTATATTGTAAAAGTTTTGTAAAGGTAATATGCAATTTTGTAAGCATTTTGTTAATTTTAAAGGTTAAAGATTATTTTGTTAATGTATTAATACTGAGTACCAAAGTACCAAATTTTTTAAAATTTGATGATTTCAGAATCGTGTTTTATTTAATTGTGTGTATGTTATTTTTGTGTTCATTTATGTAGGTATGTGTTAATTTTTTTGTTTAGGAAATTGTTTAATTTCTTTTCAAAATTATTTTCATTTAAGTTTCCAATTTCCAACAAATACTTTTGTTACTATAAAAAGGTTTGTAAAAATAAGGCCCTTTTAAAAATTACAAGAATTATGGTTGAATTATTTGTTATAGTTACAAACTACTTATTCAATTAGTTAACAGATCACAGCTCCACATAAAGTTATGTGGACCTAGATTAACATAAAATATGGTTAATATTTGGTTAAAATTAACAAACATTTTTTTACTGTGTACAATTCATATCCTCTATCCTCTATTTATCATCTTGCTCGCCCTGACCTATTGGCTGGCGATGCCCTTAATACGCACGTATGCTTTTCAGTAAGGTATTTTTTCTAATATTTATTTTTAAATTTTAGATTTGTGTAAAATCCTGCCCAGATAAAGTCCAGGTAGGACCAGATTACGATAGTAATTGGCGTCAACAATTTTGTGATGTAGATTGTCCCCCGTGGGTTCTGCCTAGTAAACCAGGTTTGTAAAGTAATTTAATAATAATAATAATAATAATAATACACTGGTCTACACTGCACCTACATATTATGCCCGAAATAATTTTTTCACGGTTTTTGATTTTATAAAAAACTCATAATAATTGAAATTAATTTTAAGTACCTATTACTTGTTATTATTTTTGTTTAAATGTGCAGTCTGTGAAGTAAGATCGTACCTAGCATAATGTTTGGTCGATATTGCTAAGATCCTGAGGTTACATTTGTATGGACATTTTACATATCCTTGTATTTTTTCTAAGAAATGTATAAAAATTATAATTACTATTTTTGTAAATGAAACGATTATGCAGAAATCCTGATAAAGAATGTGTAAATGTAACGGTGTCCACATTCTTTATTAGTATCAGGACATATTTTAATACTACCTAAAACTGATAAAGAAAGTGGGTGCATAATATGCACTGCATATGTATACTGTATACATGTATTCTGAGTACAGTATTTATGCAAATACAAAATAAAAAATAATAATGTAGATATAACTATATCTACCTATACTGCCCAACTATGGAAAAAGGCAGTAACTGCTAAACAAGAAATTTGTGGAAAATTAGCATAACCACATTTTTATAAAAAGTTGTAGGTGTTTAATTAATTGATTTTTTTAACTTGTGAGATAGTTTACTGCCTTTATTTGTTGAAATATGATACAAAATGTCCATATATATAGCCATATATATATATATATATATACCATAGTACAATAAACACATTTTAAATTGCTAGTTACTGCCTTTCTCCATATATGGAGAAAGGGATGATACAGGGATAAAGCAACTAGCAAAATATTTATATATAGTAGGGCATGCCTATGTTTTTCCTAAGGAAACTGCGTAGATACGTTTCTACAGTTTCACGTGTAAGCAGTAAATTTTCCCAGGTTTAAGTAGCGGATTTGGAATAGTTATTTGTTTTAGAAGACTTAGTGTTGAAAAGCGAGTGTTTAAGTTGGCAATCATTAGCACGAACTTTAAAAATGCCTATTTGAGAAGTAATATATTTATTTTGAACACCCTAAACACCCCCCTGAATCCGCCACTGTGTATCATAGAGAAAAGATCTATTCTCTATAATTTATATTTGGAGAAATAAACAATGTTCAGATTGCATTCTTTAACTTAATCAAACTTTTCTCGTACGCTGCCGGTATAATATTAAATACAAAATTATTCTAAATATTGTATTTACATATTTTAGAAAGGAGCAATATTTAAACATGGGTCGCAATTATTTTTTAAATTAAATAACTAAAACCTAAGACACCCTTGTATATTTTAAATAATATTTGATAAAACAGAATTTTTATAAGATATTTGTAAAAAATCTTGTTATAATGTCATCAGTATACTTTTAATGATGTCAAAACTAATTAAACCAATTAAAAAGGTCGGGACAATAAGGGACTTAAAACTCATTAAAAACATATTAAGTAAACAAGGTTTAAATTTTTTATTTCAACCCTAAAATTTGTTATTTGGTTAGTGTTCAGTTTTATATGATATACCTATTAAATCACTTAAATTGCATTAAAGGCCATAGTTTAAAAAAATGTTTTATTTTCATTTCAGGACTGAAATGAAAAATGTTTAAACTTGTTTAGTACAGTTAATCTGTCGGAAAAAAAGCTTAACTCATTTTAATAATAAGTGACAGTCTGGCGACTAAATAGTGCAAAAAACTTTTATTAAATGCAAACAAGGAAAAAATATTATCCTTATGTAGGGTGGCCAACCGGGACATTAAAAATAATGTTTTTTTTATTAAATATTACAATAAAGCTACATTTTAACATAAACATTCAATTTTCTTAGTTTCTTTTAAGAAACTTTTTTGACCCATTACTGGTAATATTCATAAGAAAAAATTGAACCTACACCTCGCCAAAGTTTTTTGTTTTGAGTGCGTTCCATCAACTTCAAATACCGACAGACAGCTGATTCGACCTATATTGGGTCTCATCAGTGTCGAGCAACTTGGTGTAGTGAAACACACTCAAAACAAAGGACTCCCTGAGCTTATATGCTCGGTTGGTAAGCCAACAGAGGCGAGATGTAAGAACACGTGACGGTGTGGATAACCTGATGTTCTTACATCTCGCCTCTGTTGGCTTACCAATCGAGCATATAAGCTCAGGGAGTCCTTTGTTTTGAGTGTGTTCCACTACACCAAGTTGTCCGACACTAATGAGACCCAATATAGGTCGAAACAGCTGTCTGTCGGTATTTGAAGTTGGTGGAACGCACTCAAAACAAACAACTTTGGCGAGGTTTAGGTTCAATTTTTTCTTATACATTTTAACAGCAAAAATTTAAATATTTATTATTTAGAAAATAAAAGCAACAACAAAAGCCAAAGCAACTTTTGCCTATTAAATAATACGGGAGACTTATAAATATGTGTCTAGGAGCTCTTTTGCAGAAATCATGCCATATCCTTGTAATGTGTTGACAAACGTGAATATCTACCTGTCGCGAGTCGGGTCTAAGTTCGTATATTGAATGGGCCAAGCACAAGCCCAGGGATAAACCACAAGTCAAGCCCAAGCGCGACACTATCCCGACCATGTTACAAGAAAACAAGGTATGTTCTTTAGTTGGACAAATTTCGGTTCACTTTGCGTACCACCCAGTTACCGCCATCTTAGTTCATTCCCGTCTTTGAATTTAAATGATATTTTAAATTGAAATATTATTTTCTTTTGAAATTCATCCAAATTTCTACAAAATTATACGATTTTTAGATTTAGATTTACATCTAAGTCAAAGTATTAACATTTCAAGAAAATATTATTAATGAAAAAAACTATTTTATATGGTTTTTCAATCAAATAAAATATATTGTTCTAAAGTAAATAATATTTACTAAATGCCAAATAAAATAGGTATATGAAAAAAGTGCTAAGAAAAAGTTAATTTTAGTTTTTAGATTAAAGTTTTAAATAATTATTATAGGTTTTTAAATAAAATATCTTGTTTTAAAGCTATTTATAAGTCAAATGTTTTCAATAAAATAAAATATCCTCTTTTAAAGCAAATATAAAAATTAAATGAAACGTGTCAAGTTACAACATTAACATTGCAAAAAAAATGTAAACAACATATGTGACCTGTACTATATAAAGGTACTTATGGTCGGAAGAATCAATTTTTGTTTTTTGATCGAAATTTATAGAAAATTGAACGTATTTTTCAATGGAACAAACCGCAGACTCCTAAGTGAACCTTTTGCTGGAAATCATCCTTAAAGTTCAACATGAATTATAAAAATCGCAAAAAAAGTTGTAAATAGATCAAGAATTGCTTTTTTTGATCTTTTATTTTCGTCAATATCCTGAAGAGACATTGAAAGACGAATCTAGTAAGTCATCTTCTATGTCACTAACACCTGCACCTCCACCTCCAACTTGATCTTCGTAATCTTCATCACAATCCGGAAAATATTGTTTCTTCACTGCTTTAAATTCTTCTTCTAAATCCATTCTGCACTTTCACAAACTAAAACAATTTTAAATTAGCTGCATAACAACGAAAAACCACGATCTCGAAAATAGAATGATAAGAAAAGCAGCACGTATTATTCCAACTTTTTCAACGTTCACAAAATTAGCTATTTAGAGGAAATCACTTGAATAAGGTACATGAGTATGAGTATGGGAACGTATGGCAGGCCCCATCACATGCGTATCCCGCCAATTCATAGTTTGTGTGTTTGTTGTATCCGAAGTTTTTACGCCGGCTAGCCGCGGCTGGTAGATCCACCCTAGGAGGTCGTGGATGACAGTGTCTATGGTTAAGGCCGCTCCACGGATTTTTGTCAGCCGGGTCGGGCCATACGTCCAATTTAGGAAGGTTTTTGGAGGACATTGAACTGACCCAAAACTAAGTACAATCCGGAATCCTCATCAACCAGGGCTTTAGTTGGGATTCCTGAATGGGGGTTGGTGGATTAGTATGCTGCTAGAGCCTACCCTTGTTGGTGTACTTCCTGTTCGTGGCTGTCCGAGTCGGATTTCGGTTCCTGGTAGCCGCTTTAGAATTGTTTGCCCACCTGTGCGATATTGAGTCATATCTTCAGAACCGAAGTGTTGCCGGCCGCAACCCGCCGTAATTAGTGCCCTCTGACTACGTGGGAATTCAGCCCCTCATGCCGAGTACCGACTTCATAAGCAGCTGTTTGTCCCGCCTTTGTTTAACCTACTGAAATTGCCGATACCCTCGAATCTTTACCTCACTGTGCGTGATCCCCATTCATTTTGGGTTATGATGGGGACTTGATTGGCTATTATGCTGCCAGGGTCCATCCTTGCGCCTCACTGTGCGGTGCGGCTGTTTATTTACGCATGGAACGGTTATTTACTTAATTTATGGTCCCCTTAACGTCTTAGTAATCTACAGATGTTTATTTCTTTAAGAGATTTCTTTTGCCTAATGTTTATCGTAACTTGAGTGATTAATGGCTTCTTATGTGTGCAGGATTTCGTATTAACTAGTATTAATATTATTGGGTATTATATGGTCTTGCAATTTTGGTAACTACTTATATAATTTATGCAGACTTGGACTTCGGGATAATTGCCAGGCAGGTGTGATGAAATTGATCCTTAACGCATGCCGCCCGCACGTGTGGTAGTCCAGGAAATTATTCATTGGAACGTCTCTTTTACACCTTTTATCCAGGTAAAACACTTGAGGACTTAATCCAGGGGGGAGGTACCACACACAATTTGCACTCTTTTGCACTTGGGTCAGTTATCACGTGTAGAATCGATATTGATTTTTTTGTTATTGAACTTTAGCGGTGATGAAACTATGAAACAAAGTACGCGCCTATCGAGATGCTTAACGCGACCGCTCAGCTCAAGACTCACTGCGTCACTGAGAGGAAATCACTTGGTACAAAAATATTTATTGTAAAAACACCACTGTATAGTGGAAGTCTAAAGAGAGGTGGAGAGCCAAGGGTAAGACGAAAAAAGAAGAGGTAGAAGCGCAAATACAAACGCGACGCACTTGATTTCTAACCATAGGTACCTTTCCGTAGTCCAGGTCACATATTTTTTCTAAATTTATTTATTACAAAATTGTATTTGCAAATAATTGCAATTTAGGTTTATTTGCCAAATAAACTGGCCACCATGAAGCCAGCATTGAATATACCATATAAGCTGGTTTTCTAATACTTTTGGGATGTTTTAATCCCGGACCATTTCATTATCACATTTTCTGCACAATGCAAAAAGAAAGATTTAATTTTGATTAATTTTGTTTTTTAAATTTTATTTTAATTTCACTGCAGTACTTGATTTCTTAGAGTTTAAGTTTCTGTTACGGGCTATCTTCGAAGATCATGTTATGCTTCCTGGTTTTGTCCTATTTCTTGTACACTGTAAAAAGACTATCTTGAAAGTAAATGGAGCAAATGAAAGTTACAAAACAAACAATAATATTAACGTTAACGTAAATTATTTTTTTATTTATATCTGTCACTGGTTTACAGTCAAAATGTACCTTGAGTGCGACTATTTTTTTCTGATGTATTTTGGCCTGCTAAACTCGAAAATGACAATAAAATTTTTTTTATGGCAAGATTTTCCAAATAAAAAATTGTCTTTGATTTTTCGATGCCGGCTTTACTATTTGGGATATATCTCGAGTTTGAAATGGCCAATTTGATTACAACAGATGTCAAATTAAACCTAATTAACATAATAACAAATGTAATTGTATAAATGCCCAATTAGTCAATAAGTTTAGGTGCAATGGGGCCAAATATCGAGAAAAAGTCAATTTTTTGGACAAAATTAGAATTAAGTATTTACTATTTGACCAAAAAGAAGCAAAAATCATTAAAATATGCCCATTTTTTGAATATCTACAAGTAGTAATTCTATGGATAAATGTCAAAGTTATGACACCCCTTAATAATTTGTACATATCGTGGGTTGAGTATTATATTGTTCTATAAATCCAAAATGAAATGGTTGGGAAAAGGCGATTAAATATTCCAGGCTCATTCTAATACCGTTTGTAAAGATTTTTATAATTTTAAATACTGGTTTTGGACTCATATCCTTAAGAATTAAAAAATGTATTGTCCCTATTTGAACTTATTTCTTCCAATACTGGGTTTTACAAAATAAACAATTTTTGATAGAACATTTTTTTTATTGAAAACGAAAATTTTACAAAAAACATCAGATTTTGTTCTAACAGCATACAAAATTCTTTAAAACTAAAAGTTTTTAGTTCTAAAGAATTCCAAAACTTTAGGGTTCTAAGAAGTATTCCTTAAATAAGAACATACCTACGTATTCTTTTTTTTTTAATTGCACCGCACAACCACGTGATTATTACTTGCATACAAAACTGAAACAGCAAAAATTATATTGTTCTAACAGATCAAAATTCTCTTCTCTCATTGGTTGGTCTGTTAGGATATTATAATTTTAAACCGTTTTTAAATAAGTGCGATAGAACAATTTAATAATGCTTTTTTTTTAGTTTGTGTATTAAATTAAACAGGCATTTTTATATACATAGAACAGAAATTTTATGTACTATTTTTCTATCAAAAAAGCCGATTTCGCGCCAAAAGTGCTGTTAGAACATTATAATACTCAACCCACGATATCTAAAAAATGAACTGACCAATTAAAAAAAAATAAAATGCCGTTTAATAGGGATTTTCAAGACCTTTAAAATAATGTAGTACTCTGTACCCCTTCTCTATTTAAATTCTTAAGGGGGTAACTCCGGGGCGCAGAAGGTAAAGGTGGGAAACCAAATTTTGCCTTAAAAAGTTTTCCCCCTCGATATAAAACTTCATCTGTCTCTGCGTTTTTTAAAATACTTCTAGTTTCCGAGAATTTAGGGGGGTTAGTTTTAAAAGGAACACACTGTATTTTAATATTAAAATATAAAATAAAATTTATTTAACAGTAAAAAGGTTCTATTAGGCAAATAGAACCTTTTTTTTGTAAAAAACTTAATTTCTGAAAAAAATTTACCTGTCCACTTTTTGCATTAACCCCTTTAATTATAATAATTATCAATAGATTTGTTTTAAAAATATCTTGTTTTCTTTATAACAGTTTGAACTCCACGTGGATAATTTAAAAATTGACATATTTTGTTGATTTGTATTCATCCTTGGCAAAGAAAATAATGTTACATTCTCATTTTTCTCCAAAAAAAACGACTTTTTCCAATATTTGAGCCCATTGAACTTAAGCTTATTAACTGATTGGTCACTAATAAGGTGATATTTGTTGGCGACTCAAATATGTTTAATTTTAAACTTTTTTCAACCAGATTGGCCATTTCTAACCCGAGATATGACCCAAATTGTAAAGCTGCTTTCTTAAAGAACCAAAATATTAAAGAAAAAATTTTATCTCAAAAACCTTGCCATAAAATTTTTTTTTTTTTTGATTTTTAAGTTTAACAGGTCACAATACATTAGAAAAAAATAGTGGCAGCGAAGGTACATTTTTTTAATTTTAATTTGTAAACCAGTGTAATCTGTGTATACAAAAGGAAAGTACCTCTGAAAAAGCTACTGCTATTTAATTTTTTTTTAAAACACCAGTAATTGCCATTATAAGCTAGTGTTTACACAAAAAAGCAAAAAAAGTACCATGGTGGTTAATAGATACTTATAGAAGGTCACTATATTACCAAACATTAAAAATTAAAGACATAACTAAGTACAATATATTTTTTTTTATTAAGATATAGAGGACTAGTAATTGCCATGACCATTTAAAAAAAAAACAGTAGTTGCCATGGCACACTGCAGTGTACCTGGCCAGTAATTGCCACTTATTTATTTTATTAAATAAAACAAAAAAAATGGAAAATGGCATACCACCTTGGCAAGCAGCCAATGCAGATTCTTTACTTTCTTGGGAATAGCGAAAAAAAGGGCTTGTTTTTTGGTTCAATGTTGATCAATTTGGATTTTATACCTGGATCGATCCATTGATCAATAATTGCCACTAAAGTGAACCAGTAATTGACAAATTCAAAAAGAGGTGGAAATTACTGGATTCTCTTTGAATATAATGTTCTTATTATTAATGTCAAGGATAAACTAAATATTATAGGTTAGTTTAGAGCTTTAATAAAGGTCATAATACGATAATCCAAAATTCTCCAGTAGGTAATTACCACAAATGGCAAATATTGGGTTAAAAGAAAAAAAATGCTCCAGTAATTGCCACTACTCTAAATCAAAATACTCTTTTAATTTAACGAACAATTTATATGCGTTTCATTTAAACTACTTAGCATATATGCCTATTGCACAAACAAAACTCAAATTGATTAACAACATATGCCAATATCACGAAAAACTAATCTTACACTTTCTTAACCAAAGTCACAAGAAATCTTTTATAAACAGCTGATTCAACAAGTTGCCTGAATATTTTTTCCTGTCGAAAAATGCGCCACCTGGTGACAGTTGTTCTAAATACATAATACGCTAGATACACTTCCTTACAAATAGGCAGTGCGCCATATGCACAGATATTGGATATAGCTTTGTTTTTGAATTTCTAAATAATAAATGGCAACTACTGGTACAGTGGCAATTACTGGTGCCTTTACCCTACATCAAAATGTAAATACTCAATATGGCGGCGACTGGGTGCTCCCACCTCTTCGCCAATCTGATGGAGTGTTGGAAACAGACGCGCAAGAACATAGGTACCTTGTTTTCTTGTACCATGATCCTGACCGATCCCTCATAACCATACATTGGCAATCCTTCGGACCGATAGGCTTTACAGATTAACTGTACTATTGCTCAATATTATAAATTGTCCCGACATCCTCCATTGTAGACCAGTGTTATTTTGTGTATTTATGTTTTAATTTCCCGCCCATTTAAAATTCATTTTCCCAGTATTAAAGCGCTGTTTGTATAACGTTGCTGACAGGAGAGCTTTGCATAATGGCGTGTCCCAAGTTAAAGAGGACGAGATCGCCGTTTTAAAAGACGAACTGAGACCGATCAAACTGTATGCATCGTTGTTCGTACAAAATGGTATAGCGGTTTTTACTGACGATCCAGAATACCAAAAGGTATAACCACTCAAGTAGAGTCCAATCGCTGTAAATTTGATACCGCAACGTCATCAGTACTGGAGTAATTAAATTGTAAAGATTCTAATCAGTTTATTAAAATATTTTTCATGAATTACCCCATACATATTCAGGAGATTAATTTAAAAATGTCGAGCCATGATTTTGGCATAACACGCAAAAAAGATTTATCCCCACTTTTTTTGATATTTCTACGTTTATCAGGTTACAAAATGGCATTCTTATTAACCTTTTATAAAAAAATAGATTTTTAATAAAATTAAATAAAATAACGCTTAGAAAATATTTAAAATGTTGTTTAATTTAGGCTTTTTAGTAATTTTCAATTTTGAACGAAAAACTGATTAAAGTTTTTTAAGCGGAGATTTGGAGATTTAAAAACGATATTTACCAAAATTCTAACTGATTTTTTTAAAATTTGTTAAAAAATCATTTTTTTTTAATTATTTGTTTATTGCAAAGTCTACCTTTGCCAGAGTACACATTTGTATACCGATTTTTATTGATTGCAGTTTCTTGTTCGGGACCCTTTGGTAACTTTAAAATTTTAAAAAAATCATGAATTTTCAAAAAATTTCGAAAGAGGAGCAGCTAGGATTTTGGTAAATATCATTTTTAAGTCACCAAAGGGTCCCAAACAAACTGCTATCAGTTTTTGGCGGCATTTTTATGTGACTTAATTTGTATTTTTCTACTCCTATTACGGAACATGGCCGTTCTTACATAACTTTTTAATATGGAATTACATATATTCCTTAAAATGAATTATTTTATCATCGTATGACGGAATAAACACTGGTAGAGCAGTATTAAATTTTTTCTATCAAAGTTACGTGATGGGAGCATGTTCTTTGTTGTGTGTCGATGTTGCCAAATTTATTTATTTTTTGAATAGCATTATTAATTAACGGTTTTTCTTCCCTACCGCATAAAAATTTCTGATTTTTATTAACAAAATTATCAGCAAAATTGGAAATTGCATAGCTAAAACGGGCAAAAATGCGACACAAACATTGCATCTTTAGAAGGCTGTATCTTGAGTAAGAAGACTAGCAGAACATTTTCGTTTACATTTTTATACTCTCTTAAGCGTGGTCCGACCCTTTTCAATCACCCTGTATATTGTTTTATGTGTATGGGTACACGCACAAATTCACAATTATGAAACTAGAAATAGAGACAAAATGGTTCCACCTAAATGTCGTTTGCAAGTCTCAGAACAATTTTGTATATTTGAGAATGCCACTACTAAAATTTAATAATCTATCAGAAGATATCAGAAACATGGACACAACATTTTTTAAAAAGACTAAAAATATTCTTTATATATAAATTTTGAAGGTAAATAAATCTCTATCTCTCTAAAAATTTAATTTATTGGAATAATCCAATTAACAATTTAATTACTCCAAAAGGCTGATAACGCTGCAGTATCAAACTTACAGCATTTGGACTCTAAAACTTACTATTCAGTAGATTAGTTATGCTAACTATATTATAATAACTATTAATGGTAGTATTATCCAGATCTACAGTTTTCAAACAAATAGTTAAGATTTTTTGGTTCCCAGATGTTGCAATATTTTTGTTAGCTCATTAAATCCTACCTATCTTTTCAGCATACGTACAATTATAATAAGGACGGTTTAGGGTGTGTAATATAATATTTATTCTACCTTTTACAACTATTGCAGAAAAACATCGATATCACTTACAAAAGTCACATTCTCCCCTTCGAATCGCGATATGTTTTTTTAAAATTTGACCTTTACAAGGTGTCCCTTAGTGGCATAAATTTAGGAGCAGATTAAGCAAGTCAAAATAAGACGAAAAACTTAATAAATATTTTTCCTAATTACGCCTGTTTAAAAGATACAGTGTTACTTATATCAGTTTTTTTTAATGTTACTTCTACTATGGTAGACTTGGAAAGGTGATATTTTGCGAACAGTCACTTACTACCAAAACACATATTCACACATAATTACAATTGTTCGAGTGAACACAGTGTCGTAGAAACAGGGGTTGCTTAATCTTATTGTCCCATACAAACTTTGAGGTTAAGTTTTATACCATTTGATGCAATTTTTCGATTACTGAGTTCGGATACTATTAAAAAGGTGTTCTACTCAAACTTCGATAAAATACTATACTATGGTAGTCTTGGAAAGGTGATATTTTGCGAACAGTCACTTATTACCAAAACACATAATTATTGTTTGAGTGAACACAGTGTCGTAGAAACGGGGGTTGCTTTAAGCTTATTTTCCCTTACAAAATTTGAGGTTAGGTTTTTATACCATTTGATACAATTTTTAGATTACACAGTTTGGCTGCCATTAAAAAGGTGTACCCAGGCCCGGATTTAGAAATTTTCCGCCCCTAGGCAGTTGCAAAAATTGCCGCCCCCCCTCGAAACTTCTTCAATGGTAGAAAGTTTGGTACGAAGTTTTTCAATAAATAAAATGCACCTTTCTGAGAGCAAATACTTTATTTTATTATTTAGTATCCTTATAATCATGAAGTATATAATATCATTTCACAATTAACATAATGTATACGATTGTTTTTTATAGAGAAATTATTGCTTATTGGTTGAAATTTTTACGTCTCGATTTTTGGATGGCAAACTCATCGATAATGGAATCAAAATCTAAAGACATGAGCAAATCTGACTCTATAGTTAACAAAGCGAGTGCGTTTAATCGTTCTGCAACCAGTTTTGATCTTAAGTAGTTTTTCACTCGCCGCAGTACAGAAAATGATCGTTCAGCGCTACAATTTGATACGGGTGTGCAAACGAGCATTCCGTACGCTATATCAACATTCGGAAAAACTGTGTGGAGCTCATTGCTTCTTAGTAATTTGAGCAGATCCATAGAAGAATTTTTTTCCATATTCTTTTTGACGCAATAACTTTTAAATAAAATCAATTCATTTGCGAACAATGCTTCGATATCTTGATCGTAGAAATTTATCAGTTGAGCAGATTTTTCATTCAAACAATGCATGTCTGTAATGACTGAAAATGTATGATAAAGAACTTTGTACGCTTTTTCTCTTTTTTGTAATTCAGATAAAATTTTGTCTAAAATGACATTGAAGGTATTTATTTTGAAGTTTTCCCGACCAACAAGTTCAACTTCCCCATCTCTAGATTCATCGCATCTTATTTTTCTCGTCTTTTTTCGCGTAGTAACCGTTTTATATTCTTTGTTCTTGGAAATAGCGAACGCTTTCTCTTCATACGAGTCAAAATCTTTACGCGTATCACTAATCATTTTGTTCAGCCCTTCTAAAAGTTCAATTACCTCAACAATACCTAGTTGTCTTGACATTTTGTAATTTTTTACTCACAGAATTCATGGATAACAGGAAGCTCCACAACTGTTGCATAAACGCAGTTTCTAATGATTCAAGTTGTTGTAGAATGCCCAATGCTTCGTTTCGCGTCGTACATTTTTCAACGATATCATCTTCCATTTCTTCTAAAGCTGAGATGACTGCTGAGAAATGATGTTCAAGAGCGTGAACGGCATCATCTTGAGCTGACCAACGAGTGCCTAAAAGTGACTTTACAGTAACTATGCGTCCAGATTAAGAATTTGCACAGTGTTTTGTCAAGATTTCCCAGCAGTGGGTTGACGCAGAAAAAAAATTGTACACGTTTTGGATCGTTGCAAAATACGTTACGGTCATCGGACAACTTTCTGCCGCATGTTTTCCAACTAAATTCAAAGAATGAGCAGCACAAGGCGTATAATCGGCGTATTTGTTGGTTTCTTTGATTCTCGCTTGAAGTCCTGTGTACGGCCCAGACATGTTTGCAGCGGTATCGTACGCTTGTCCTCGACAATCGTTGATGTTGATGCTAAGGGATTCGTGCGTTGACAGAATTGCATTTTCAAGATTCTCAACTTTGTGTCCTGGATTTTCGATAAATGGAAGGAAACGCTCCACAGGATCTCCATTATCTTTCACATATCTTATGATGAATGACAGCTGATCCACATGAGAAATATCAGGAGAAGAGTCTACAATTATCGAGTAGTATTTGCCTATCTTGATTTCTTTGACCATTTCGTCCAGGACTTTTTTCCCATAAGCTCGATAAACTCATTGGAAATTGTTTTTGATAAATAATTTGTTCTGCCGCTACCTTTATTCCCAAATCTAGTAATATGTTCGGCGAGGAATGGATCGAATTGAGCGATTAATTCTAGTAGCATCATGTAGTTGCCGTTATGTTATGAACCGAATTTTTTGTCGTCACCTCTGAATGGAAGTCCCCGTGAGGCTAAAGCTTTTATTACGGCCACGACTCTTTTCAAAACATTTCGACAGTAAGAGATTTCTTGCTCATATAAAAGTGTGATATTTGCATCGATTCTTCCCTGGATTTGAGCTCTGTCCTTGAATTGAGTACTGCAATCATGATGGCCGTTGGAATTTTCGTGAAGTGTGATGCGATGTCCAGCATTCTTCCAGTCGTTGAATCCATCGTTGGCAAAAGACGATTTCTCCCCAAATAAAAGGCATGGAACGCAATAAACTCTGCCTTTGCTAACGGAGTAGGCAAGCCACGGTCGTAGAGTTTTTTCGCCATTCAAGAGGGTTCGGTGAAAGAAAGAAGCCGAAAAGTAGCGCGTCCAGTCATTATACATCCTTTTGATGTTCTGATCGAAACGGTTCCGAGTTATATGGTCACGAAGTTCGTCATTGAAAATCCATGTTGCGGGATCAGCGGGATCATTTATTTGTAAGATTTATTTGCCAGGAATATTGTTCGCGTTCTCGTTAGGTGAAATATCTTCGTCGACTGTCATTTCAAGTTCTTTCGTTTCTGTATGCGAATCTGACACGGTGTCAGAGTCATTTTCACGGTGACAGTTGGAATCTGCACAAATAAAAAGAAACAACATCTTTAGCGAAAAGTGAAAATTTTAATTATATCCGTAAAAATTTCTGAAATAATTGTTTCTCTGTTAGTTTATAGAACATTTTATTGATTTCCAACTGTCAATGATCATTTTGATAAGACGCCAATCTATAAGTCAGCTGGTGAATGAACCGAATAAATAAATGACAACGATACCTTCTAGATCATTATGAGCTCTCGAAGTTTCTTTTTCAACTGATCCGGAATCTGTTTTTTTGAAGAATGTAGTCAACCTTGGAGTTTTCTCTAGGACTTTTTCATTTTTCTTCGATTTTTCTGCCGCTCGCTTGCGGTACTCAGCGCCGCTGAATCTGTTACGGTTGTCACTCATGAAAAAACGTAGCGTTGCATACGGTCGTTAAACTAAACTGCTCGGAATAAAAGAAAATGTTAATTTTGGCTTAAAATGTAAATCGTACTATGACTGTAAATATGCAGTTTATAATATTGGTAAGCCTGCCAACAAAATAGGCAGGAAATTCAATTCCCACAAATATAACAAGTTTTTAAAGTTTCCGCCAAAATTTGCCGCCCTTTAATTCTTGCCGCCCTAGGCAGCTGCCTACTCTGCCTGCATGGTAAATCCGGGCCTGGGTGTACCTCTCAAACTTTGATAAAATAAACCGTTTTCGAGATATTCGAGATTAAAATAATTGTTATATCGCATTAAAGGACTAAAAGGTATATGATAACAAATTTTTGAGTGAAAAAACTACAATTTTTTTAATGTGACAATCAGGGAAAAAAGTCCCGAGGCTCATGGAATGCTCTTTTTAGTTTTTTCAATTAAAAAATAAAATTTGTTGTCATATACCTTTTAATCCTTTTAAATAATGCGATATAACAATTATTGTAATCTCGAATATTTTGGAAACGGTTTATTTAATCAAAGTTTGAGAGGTACACCTTTTTAATGGTAGCCAAACTGTGTAATCTAAATGTTATAAAAACTTAACCTCAAAGTTTGTATGGGATAATAAGCTTAAAGCAACCCCCGTTTCTACGACACTGTGTTCACTCAAACGATTATTATTATGTGTTTTGGTAATAAGTGACTGTTCGCAAAATATCACCTTTCCAAGACTACCATAGTATAGCTTATATTAAAAAAACTGATATGAAGTAACACTTTATCACCCTGTATCTTGGAAACATAAGTAATTAGGAAAAATATTTATTTGGGTTTTCGCCTTATTTTGACTTGCTCAATCTTTTCCTAAATTTATGCCAATAAGTTAAGGGACACCTTGTATAGCTTTAAACTATAACTACTTTTACCTATTTTTCACAAACAGTGGAGAATGTGACTTTTGTAACTACACCCCTCATACACCCCACCTATGTACATAATTTAGTTGGATTTTTGCTTCGACTTTGTTTTGGCATAATATGAGGTTTGTTGATTTTTTTTAAAACGTGATAATACTGGAGATATGTTTGTTGCTCCGTTTGTTGGGTTTCGAGCATTTAATAAAAATGTGATCATTATCGAATAAACATGTGAGATTTGCCGTCTATTTTTCCTGATTCTGTCTGCTGTCAGATATGAAGCAAGACAGTTAAATTGTGTATTAAAGCAACTAAAAAATACTATTATCCGAAATAGGCAGTCGATTGGACCCTTTCATAAAATGTTGTTTAATAAAAATATTATGTTAATTTTATTAATTAGATTAAAAAATCGCCGCGGCGGGCAAATATATAATAACCGTCGCAACAAACAGTATAGACACTTCCTACATTCAAATGACATTTGATTTGATCATCAAATGATACTTGATTTAATCATCAATATTAATTATTAGTATTATTAAATTTGATTTCGGATTAAATTTAATATGCACATCGGCATTAAAGTCATTTTTTGATCACTCACGTGGTTATTTGCCTCGGCTTTCGCCTCGGCAAATAATTTCCACATTCATGATAAAAAATACGACTTTACTGCCTTGATACATAAATATGTTATTTAAAATAACTATTTTTACCAGGGCAAGCGTTGTGTCTGATTAATACTAACAAATTATTGTTTTTAAATGAAAATTTAAAAAATAACCGATATTTTAACAAATTGCAGGAAAA
Organism: Brassicogethes aeneus; assembly: GCA_921294245.1. Lineage (NCBI taxonomy): Eukaryota > Metazoa > Arthropoda > Insecta > Coleoptera > Nitidulidae > Brassicogethes > Brassicogethes aeneus. The sequence continues at coordinate 56,111,090 of OV121134.1, forward strand.
CTTTGTTTTTGATATAAAATGCTCTTTTTTATGTAATATGTTTAAATTTTTTCTGACAAACATTTCTGTCATTCGTTTTTTTTCTGCATATTATTAAAGCATTCCTAAAAAATGTGTATTAAGCCAAAACAAAGACGGATACAAAAATTGGATCTTGGATTTTCGACTTTCCAACTTCAACTTCAGTAATAACCGCTTATACAAACAATTAAGTGCCTACCTAATCATTCCCACAGCTTTGCAAATCGCTTACTGACCCCTCACCTAAAAATATACCTATTTTCTAAATTTATTACAGTTGAATATCGGTGTATTCCTTTTGGGGTAACCCAAAATGATCTTGACCAGTTACAAGGAGTAGGGTTTACTTATGAAAAATTAACCAAAGCCATTAAACAAATCAAAGCTTTTTCTGACGCGGAACAGGTAGGAGTTTTTTGGACTTGGATTTTGCCAAAGCGTGTAAAAATTGTTTGCTAATTAAAATAAAAACGTTTTGGCTTTGTGTGTTCATTTTTGTTTAATATTCAATTTTTTGTTTAGTTATAGGGGCAGTTTGAATATTTGTCAGCATGATTTTTAGAATTTAACTGGGTTCTTTTAAAAATGTTTAAACTTTTGGATTTTTTATTCTGTAGTGTTTTAGTATGTTAAATTATTATTTGCAAAATTGCAGAACCAACGTCTGAAGCATGTAAAATAAAAATTAAAATGCCGAATTAAAAAATGTGCCTTTCTAAAAAGTACTTAACAACTTTTACGATTCAAGTTTGTAGCACACTTTTTTTCATTAAAGTCCGCCAGCGTAAGTTCTGCAATTCTCTGCTTCAATTGTTTCCAATTAAAATTTAACAGTTTTTATAAAAGTTAAACCTTTACATATTTACTAATAGCAAAAGATATTTTAATATAGTCATTCAATATGAGATCAACAAAGCCAGCCTATTTTATATTTTGCTTAAAATTTTTTTTGTTAAATTTACACCATTTAGTTTATGCATGACATTAATTAAATGCAAACAACGTTTATATTTTTGCGAAACAATCTTAATATTCGGAGGGTATACCCATAAAGGGAACTTTCTTGAGAAATAAATCGAATTTTGACAAAAAAAAAGATGATTTGTGGCCTGGCCAATTCTTTTCAGCCCGCCCTCGTATTTTATAGTAATTTCTTTCAGCGTTTTAAAATTGTTTTCTTTATGAATATTTAATGGTTTAAACAGTTTTTTCCAAGTAAATAAAAAAGCAAATATTAACAATAAAATCCGCTTGCAATATCTTATACAGGGTGTTAAAAAAAGTAGTATTTGATCATATTATGAGCTCCCCCACATTGTTTTTAAAATACTAAAATAAAAATTATAAAAAACAAATAGAAATAACTAACACCCTGTATATTCATCATATTCACACTGATTAATTCTGATGGTCGTGAAAAAAAGAGACAATTTTCTTTTACAATCTTGAACGTGGAGAAACAATTTTTATTTATTTTTGGTGATTTCATTTGGAGTGGCTATGGCTTAATAAACATTGAAATATCTTTATTTCTTATTTATAACTTTATTACTGTTGCTTATGCTTTTTTAAACTTTGTCTCTATTTGCTTTATTAATACATTTTTCAGCCTTCTTTCTAAACTTGCGTGTAGAACGAAATAGATTATTAATTGAGTAAACAAATAGTTTCTTATTTCTATTAGGTAAATTTAGCAAACAATCGATAGTTTTAAATTATTTGAGGAATCATTTTAGTTAAGTAGCGTAAATAATTTGTATTTTAATTCATTCAAAAAGGTTTTTATTTTATAATAGGTAGGTTTCTTAAAAGTAAAATTAATTAATTATGTCGGCGCATTAACCTTTTTTTTTGACAAAATTTAACCAAATTTACTTACAAATGAGTTTTTAAGCGTCCATAACTTTGTATAAAATTGATTGATTTAGACATTTTTCAAATTATTCATGGCTTTCGAAAAAAAAATTGAAATAAATTCTTCTCTTATGGGTAGTTACTTCGAATTTTTTTTAATTTTTAAATAAACTTGAATTAATTTAAAAGTTTTTAAGTTCGGTTCCATCGTGGGCCAACTGTTTTTCTAATTTTTTTTAGATTTTTAAAATTGTTAAAGAAGAATTTTTAAGGATGCGTGGGTCCTTGGATTTTTTTTTAATTTTCAAAAAAGACTTAAATTAAAAGTTTTTAAATTCAGTTCTATCGTGGGCCAACTGTTTTTTCTAAAAAAAATTGTTAGATTTTTAAAATTTACCAAGACTTGTTAAAAAAGAATATTCCTTTAAAAATATTTTAACGCACAATTAAGAAAGAGTTATATAATACATATGTATTAGAAATTATATTTATTTTTTCTCTTAAACAATGTACAGGGTGATCCCCTATAATGTCGCCCCCCTTTAACTTTTTTATTTTAAGTGTCCGGAAAAATTTCAAAGTATGGTTATGTAGGCACTAAAAAATACTTTGTTTCTGCGTATAGAGGGAAAAACAAAAAGTTTATTTTTTTTCAATGGATCACCCTATCTATGTATTTATTTTTCAATTCCTTGTAAAATTCTAAGCATATTTCATATAACATACCATATACCTAAATTCAACCGTTTCTGAAATATTTAAATTATTAATTTTAAGAAGTTGAAATAGTAGACCAGGGTCGATAATTTTTGAAACAAAAAAAATTCGATCTGACTTCGGGAAGTGGGAGGGGGGGGGCTTTAAGGGTAAAAAAATGGTTTATCTCGATTTCCGGCAAAAATACGAATAAATACGAATACGAAAAAAACTCGAATACGAAAATTTATTTTAATCATGTACAATTTCATCAAAAAAATGTGATTGTTGCAGTTTAGTTAAAAAGTTTATTTATTAAATTCTAATAACATTTATGTCAGAAAATCTCATAAAATATAAAAATACATGCAAATCATACTATTGAATTTAGATACTTCATTCTGATTACGTTATTCATTATAATATTTTTTGTATTTTCTGAGAACATTTACCATACCTAGTAATGTATATTTTTTTTACACCATCAGAAAGTAGAGAGTTCATCGAACAAAAAGCACACCGACTTTTTGAAAAAAGCTGATATTTTGACGCGAGAATTTTCGATTGAAAATTAGGGTGCTTTTTTGATATTAAGTCAAAATAAGGCGAAATAATAAATATTTCAAATCAAATAAATTACAGTGTATTTGGGACATAAAAAGGTAAGTTTTCACCAAATTTGGAAAAAAAATTTTTTTCGAAAAAGATAAAAATAAAAACCAAAAACTTGGTTATTTGAATTTTTCACATAAATTTTGAGGTTATGTGAAAAAATTGTAAATACAAAAGTTGTAGATCTTTTTATTACCTACAACTTTGCCATTTAACTTTTTTCCATAGGACTTGTATTTTTGCCGGAAATCGAGATAAACCATTTTTTACCCTTAAACCCCCCCCCTCCCACTTCCCGAAGTCAGATCGCCCGTAATTTATTTTTTCTTTCTTTTTTATTATATTCTCCTCCTTTTCCAATGGGTTTCATCCTACTGTAATTTTTTTCACTTTTTACCATTTTTAAAGGCTTCGGCACTGGTCTATAGTTTGTCTTACGTCGTACGCCATTTTTACTTATTTAACAAGACATATTGACAAAATGTCACTATAATAATTTATTTTCAAGAAAAATTTTGGTATACTGAGGCTTCTTGATTTCTAACAGGTTAAAAAACCATTTAATGATAACATTTCAAATGCGAATATTTAACAGTTGAATTTACGATATGGTTTTTATATGAATTATGCTCAGAATTTTACAAGGAATCGAAAAATAAATTCATATATAGGGTGATCCATTGAAAAAAAATGTTTTTCCCTGTATATTGATAAATTTTTAATTTTTTTTAATACGTAGAAAAAAAGTATTTTTTAGTACCTACATAACCACACTTTTAAATTTTTTGGGACACTTAAAATAAAAACGTTAAAGGGGGGCGACATTATAGGGGATCACCCTGTACATTCATACATGTTTATTAAGTATCAGGAGACTGTTGAAAAAATAAAAACTAGTGCATTTCTAAACTAATTAGGGCATTAAAAAAAAATTGAAAATTTAAAAATCCTATAGAATAGAAAATATAGTTGGCCCACGATAGGACCAAGCTTAAAAACTTTCAAATAAAGTTTTTTCTTAAATTTTCTCTAAAAACGAGAAAATTAAATAAAACATCATAAAAACAAAAGCTATTTTTTTAAGGCTGTGCGAGATTTTCTGAACATTTGTAATTTTTGTTGTATTTTAAAAAGCAACAAAATAGTGTTTTTGTAGATAATTTGTTTGCTAAGCATAAATGGTTTGGTTTTGCGTAAAATAATCCTTACTTAAAAAGTTCGTTCTTTTATTTTGACAACATTTTATGGTAAATATAATTCATAAAAAGACCTTAAAATTTAAAATAAAAAGTTTTTTAAATATAAATACTTACTATTGAATGTGTCCAAATAAAAAACAATTTTGCTATTTTATGTAATTTTACAGTTATTTCAAGAAAAATTAAAAATTTATTTAAAAATAATGTTTTTAAGGTTGGTCAAGTGATCGTTAAAGATGTAATTAATTCATGGTGGAAAATTCTTATTGGAATTGGAGTGGCAGTTTTTGTTTGTCTTTTATACATTTTCATGTTAAGATTTATTGCCGGAATAATGGTGTGGCTATCGATATTGGGAGTTATAGCCTTACTAGTAGCGGGTAAATATTATTATATACAAAAAATATGTTACACTTAAAAACAAATTTTTAGGAGTTTATTTCTCACATCACGAATGGAAGAGGATTCCCAGTTTGAAGGAAAACGAGACAAAAAAAAGATTGTATATGGCTAGTCTCGTTATTTGTTCTGTGATATTAGCGATTGTTTTACTTGTGATTTTGTTTTTAAGAAAAAGGATCGTTTTAGCCATTGCGCTTATAAAAGAAGGCAGCAAGTAAGACAGATTTTATTTAAATTGTTTTCCTTTAATTAATTGTTTTTTATAAAAAGTGCATCATTTTTTAAACAACCTGTACGTATTGTAACGCAAATTTAAAAGAAAACATTTTTTACAAAACTAAATTTTGCTGTTAAATTGTCAACAACTGTACAGTTTCAAAAAACGTTTTAAAAACAAAAAAAATGTTTTAAAATATAAAAAATGATATATCTATACAATACAATTTAAAATATGTCAACTTTTCTTAATTATATAATAAAATAATTTAATTTCATTTTATATAGTAACTGTCAAATGTTTAGTTTATTTAAAATATTTATTTTTTAGAGCTGTAAGTTCGGTAACATCGGTGCTAGTTTTCCCGATAGTACCGTGGATCTTGCAAATTGGAGTTATAGCATATGCACTTGTTGTTTGTTTATACCTGGCAACAACCGGTGAGCCTATTTATAAATATAGAACCTTGGATAACGATACAGGAGTTGATAAGTGCAATGTGGTAGGTATTCGCGATTCCGCTTTAGAGGATTCTTGACATCAATTCGTTAACCGGAAAAATTGGGGGGAAAATTTTTTCCCAAGGCCTTCAAAAAATTGTCTTTTCTGGAAAAGATTGAAATTGTATTTGAAAATTTAAAAATCACACATGTGAACAAAAGGAGCATATTTTATGTTATTTATGAATAAATGCACGATTTTTTTCGAGTCTTTAAACTACCAAGATTTTAAACGAAATAATTGAGAACTTTTTTTTCCATTTCCATTTTTTCGGTTTTTTAAATTCATTGCATAATTTTGTTTTCTACATACAATTACATACAATACGTATAATATTTTTGATTAGGTACTTTGTTTTATAAATTTATCTCCTTTTAAAATATATCTTTTGTCTGAAAAAAATTCATTAATTAACGTCCTGCTCAGTCAGAATTTAAACGTATATTCTTTTTTTTTTACTTTCACTTTCGACACTGAAAAATTGGTTCTTAGGATCTCTATCTAGAAAGTGCTCTAGAGTTTGAAGAGCATTCAATTTACTACAAAAATATGCATAAAGGTTTGATTAAACGATTGACTAATAATTATTTTTGGTATTTTTTATAAGGCCTTATAGTCCCGGGACTAAAGAAAAATTGGAAAACTGTGATGAGAAGGATCTTCCTGTTAATATTAAGAGCTCAAATTTGGTGAGCACTTAGTAGAAGTGCCTAAGAACCAATTTTTCAGTGTCGGATGTAAAAACAATTATTATTATAATATATATACTATATCGATACTATATACGAGGTGTGTTCAGAAAATATCGGAAGCTTTCGTTTTTTGAAAAAAATATTTATTTATTCGTCTACATGTAGCAACAATATTAATGCATTAATATTGTTGCCTTCAAAATAGTCCCCATTGGATATTATGCCAGCTCTTCTTCCAATACTCGAAACACTTCTAAAACTCGACCTTTGGGATAGCCTTTAGTTCTTTCAGCGATGCGCTTTTAATGTCATCTATGCTTGCAAAACGACGGCCCTTTAAGGTTCTCTTTATTTTTGGTAATAGAAAAAAGTAAGACAGAGGCATGTCTGGCGAATATGGAGGGTGGGGCATCATTACAGTATACAATATATTGTTTTTGGCCAAAAATTTTGTTCAAAATTTAACAATTTTAGAAAAAAATTGGGCTGCCACGCGTTTCATACCCAAAACATTCGAAAAAATTTCATGGGATGAGCCAATCAATATACCAACATCATCAGCGACTTCTCTGATGGTTTATAACCATTTCTTCCACTTTTTCCATGTTTTTATCGGTTGTTAATGTGCTTGTGCGTTCGAGGCGTTCGTCATCTTCAACGTCTTCACGGCCATCTTGGAAACTCTTATACCACTTGTAAACTCTTGTTTTACTTATAGCAGACTCACTATAGGCGGCCTATAATAGGCCTTTGTTAACATTTCACAGAATTTGTTTCATTTTTTAAGCAAATTCTTTGATCCATTTCTTTTAACGAACGAAAAATCGCCGAGCTCATAAAACACGTCTAACCTTAGCGGCTGCCACAGACAAAGTAAACAATGAAAACAGCTAAAGTTTTTATCATACTTCGGGGGCATGTATTCCAACATAATAAAGAAAATTTTATGACAACCGGACCCTCCGAACCCGCGAAATTTAACAATTCCCGTTATTTTCTGAACACACCTCGTATATAGCGCCCCAACTAAGCAACTTTGGTCTTGGTCTTGGACTATGTAGTAGGTTCCTAGTCTTACAGACACCATCTTTAATTGTATATTTTTTAGGTTGATCAATTTTGCAATCCAGGATATAATACTAACTCTGGTTGTATATGTAAATTTATTGGTACCAAAACTACTGCTTACTACAAATATGCACAAGGTACTTTCGAACCCATTTAACTCAGCAATATTTTTAAAATTATTTGTTATTTTTTGTAGCCTATAACGTATTTGGATTTTTCTGGCTTGCCTTTTTCGTATCTGCTTTATCCCAGATGATATTGGCTGGAGTTTTTGCTCAATGGTATTGGACTTTCAAAAAACGTAACCTTCCATTTTTTGCTGTCACCAGTTCCGTTCTAAGAACATTAAGGTAAGAAAAATTTAACATAACATTTCTCAAATTCTTTCCTTAGCTAAAGTAGGTATTTGGTATTTTATCTAATTTTTTTTAGAGATACTACTTTAAAACTCGACATGAAATATTTCGATAATAAATAAAATTTTTCATAGGTATCATATTGGAACCCTGGCTTTCGGCTCTTTATTGGTGGCAATTTGTCGCATGATTCGAGTAATGCTGGAATACATCGATCACAAATTAAAAAAATACGACAACCCACTCACCAAAGCGATTTTGTGCTGCATGAAATGTTTTTTCTGGTGCCTCGAGAAGTTTTTGAAGTTCATCAACAAAAATGCCTACATTATGTGTGCGATACATGGAAAAAATTTCTGCGCTAGCGCAAAGGATGCCTTTTTACTTTTAATGAGGAACATTGTGCGAGTTTTTATTTTAGATAAGGTAATATTTGAGTTTTTTTCATTTATAGACATTGCAAAAAATAGAAAAGTTGTGTAGAGCCGTATCTAAAATATTTTATTTTTAGGTGACTGATTTTTTATTCTTTTTAAGCAAACTTTTAATTACAATTGGCGTTGGTGCCTTAGCATATGTGTGTTTTGTAACTGATCTTACGACTATTGACAACTCTAACATTCAGTACGGTTTTGTACCAGTAGTCATGATAATGATTATTACGTATTTAATTTCGTCCATATTTTTTAATGTTTATAGCATGGCCGTGGATACCTTATTTTTATGTTTCTGTAAGTATTAAAACGAAACGAAACATGGATTTATGAAAGGTCCTTTAATTTATTAATTACTTAGGTACTTTTTATTTTTTAGTGGAAGACTGTGAAAGAAACGATGGATCGGCTGAAAGGCCATACTTCATGTCTAAAAATCTTATGAACATATTCAATAAGAAAAATAAGCAGTCTTAAATATGTTTAACTGCCTTAAGTGATATTTTACCAAATTAAAGTATTCAAGCCATTTTAATCATATGATCTACAAAACAACTAGTGTAATAGTTTTATGAATTTTAATATATTTATTTTAAGAATAAACTGAGTTTTATTTAGCTCTTCTGTGTAAGACAAAGTGGTTTAAATTATGTGGGCATTTTTTTTATCTTAAAATTAAGTTTCCGCAGTTTGAGTATGGCTGTCCTGCAGCATTCACCAATGACAATGCCAGCTAAATTTTTTGTTTACGTTTCTAAAACTTTCGAGAAAAATAAAATTAAAAAAATGAGTTTTAACCTAAATCTGCAGGGGGCAGCACAACGCAAAGTTGGGGTGAAGCTTTTCATGAGCTTCAATCCAGCAAACATTAAGACGTTGGCCGACTTATGGCCAAACGTCGCATGCAGATGTATTTTACTTAATCAATAGGAAACATCGGCGATGATCATGCGATAATGATTGTATTTTGCAGACGTTAATTTTTTTTTTTAAGAAAACGTCGGTAAATATGATATCTCTATAGACGCACGTCTCCTGAATATCTGCAGCCTATCGGTATTTATAATAAGCGAGCCTGCCTAAGCAGCGGTGATATGTATTACTATTTTTTTTGCTTATAACTAACTAATTACATTTGTGAAAAGTGTTTTAGTTTGAAGCATTTCAATATAAAATTAGTTTTAAATAACTTGGTAGACTACGCATTTACAAAAATAGATGTAAGTTTCTCGAAATATCTCGAAGTATCTTATCTCGAAAATAAATTTAATTAATTTTTTTTTAATATGGAAAAACGCTGGAAGCCCAGAACAAATATCATTGTATTAAATATTGTCATACATTGGTGATCGAAACCATCAATTAAAAAGCTACTAATAACAATAAATAATTTTGAATTAATTACTAAATACTATTAGTAAATATTAATACTTTTTGCCACCACCGCGGTAGGCTTCCAGCGCGCGAAAATTTAAAATGAGTAGGTAAGTAAGTGTTTTATTTCGACTATTTCCCTCGTCTTAATTCCCACCAATCACAAACGCGCAATTTTGAATTACAAATGGTTTCTAGGTGAAAAAACTGTGTGACAGCACCTGTCAGCAGTTTTTTCGAGTGTAGCCGCGGCAAAACTTGACAGCTGTTGTCACCAAAAATTGCAGTTTATATTTTAATTGTTAACTGTTACTCATGAAACAGTCTTGTCAAATACCATTCGGGCATCTAATTTTTCCTGTGAAAAAAATCGAAAAAACACAATGCTTAGTAATATTTTGTTTAATCTTAAAATTAAACAATAATTATTTAATTGACGTACTTCGGTCATCTAAGCGAACAAACCGCGTCAGCAATAACATAACAAAATACAACATTAAGATGTTTGTAAAATAAGTATGTAAAATAAAATATCCCATTTGTATATAAGGAAACAATTTTATAATTAAAGTCATTATTAACAAGACTATTGTGTTTTACTCAACTACCCACTAGTTACCAAGCCTTAACTGAAGCGTGAGGCTGCGCTCCGCTAGTGGGACATTATTACAAAGATTCGGGATCCTAATTAAGATCCGATTCTTTTCATATTTTTTAACAAAATGCATTCGTGCAGGTGCAAAAATCCTCCTCTTCGACTCGGATTTTTGTTGCCACTCATGCTTCTCGTTAAAATATTACTTAGCAACGTGTTTTTTCGATTTTTTTCGGAAAAATTAGATGCCCTTATATTACTTACGACAAAATTTAGTGAATTTTGAATTCTTTAATTTCTGTAGCAAATCAAATAATGTTATATCACCTTCAAATCTGTTGAATTTTTGTCAGGTAATCAGTCATAATTACTTGCTTTGTGCTGGTAAATTGCGGGTGAAGGTTTTGCTTCTCAATGTTAATTCCTAATTTAAATTATAAATAATTATTTTTAATTTTGACCATCATTTTATTCAATACAGTCATACGTTATGGCTGCAACAAATAATGGTAAGTTTTTATAATTATTGTACTATCCCTACGTCAATAAAGAAAGCGCTGCATATTTTTTTATGTATGTATGAACAATACTAACGATTTAAAAAATGTCACGCATTCTCACACTCTCTGTTAAGTGTTTTTAATAGCTTACTGTTCTGTCTATTAAATAAATCTTAAATCAATGCTAGTAGGCGCCACAAATATTTTTTGTTTGAAACATTTTAATAGAAAGTTGGTTTTAAATTACTTAGTAGACTATTCATTTACAAAAATAAATGGATCTCGGAAAAAACTTAATTCAAAAATTTAATTTTTTTCAAAAAATATAGAAAAACTCTGAAAGGCCAGAAGTAACATTATTCTATAAAATACTGTCATACGTAACAATTAGGTTTTATTTTATAAATGTTCAGTTATATTTTTTTAATTTACTCATTAAAACTATAGATCTTAATTTTCCCATTACACAATTGTATATTTAAATATACTTTTGTTGTTAAAGTATTATATTGTGGTTTTGTTTTTATATTGGTAGTAGAAAGTGATTTTTATTAAAATTTCATCAATAAGACCAAAAAAATTAATATTAACCAAATAATTTCTGCGCGATAAATTGGCTCTCCAGCCCACTGTGAGGCGAGCTAAAGGTTCTAATGTGGCATCATGGCATGCTAATGTTTTTGATATGGCGTGCGATTCTATGGTGGTTAAAATAATTTTTAATTAGGAGTGCATCCGATACCGGTACCGATATATATATGTTAGCGATATTTTAATTTTTCCGATATCGTCGATATTTTTTTTAAATTTTGCTTCTAAATGAATAGACTTAAAAAACTTACTTAAAATTAAAACATTTTTTTTTAAATGCTTTTGTTTAAAAATGAATTTGGCAGGATAAATATACAGGGTGTTTCATAACTGATAACAGAATATTAAATGATTTAATTTTGTCACCAGTAATGAAACACCCTCAAAAAGATATATAAATATTAAAATTTACGCATAATTAAGAAAGAACTGTGGAAACGAACATTAAATTAAAAGATAAATTAATAATAAACATTTATTTTCTTAATAAAATTATACATAGATAAAATTTAAATTTTATTGAAACTATCTTATTTTATCTAAATGGTGAAAATTTTGTCCAGTACCTTTATAGCTCCTTGGATCACACAAATGACACATGGAATCTAATCTATTACACCTATTTTAGTTTTTTTATATGTAGATCATATATCATGTTTACAGTGTACTAAATTAAATTATAATTTAAAATATAAAATATTTGAATAAAAAGCATTTTATGTACACATTCGTACATAAATAATAACAATGAAATATTTACAAAATTATGACATATTAAAACAATGTCAATGTAGTCTCTGTGTTAAACCTATACTCCTATACACAATTTTATATACAACCATATCAGTTAGTTCAGTCAAATTTACATTTTTTTTCTTGGTTACCGTCCTCTTCTTCTGGACTACTTCTTTTCAACGAACTATTCGAATCTGCTGATGACAAAGACAATTCGGTGACAATTTCAGCTTGGACCGGAATTTCGTTAGAATCTTCGCTAGTTACGGTTGTAGGAGAATTTGATTCAACAAGGGAATCATTTTCCGCGTGATCGTCAGTTTTGCTGTTGGCTGGTAAAAAGGTTGTAGAAGGCAAGTCGAACATGTCTGGGGGTGGCTCGCTCAAGGAACTGCACATTTCCCCACCAAGGGTGCACAAACCTTCCTCCTCCTCAATAAAACCATCTACAGTCGACATCATATCTTTTTTGGCTGTCTCATCTTCAGTCGTAATTGTTTCTTCACTTACTGGAGGCACTGTAGTTTCTTTTACATTAATATCCTTAGCACTCGTAACCTCCGTTGTTTCCTCCACATCCTCAGTCAACAAAGGCATACTACTATTAAAAGGCTTTTGATTAATCTCGTCCAAAGTAGGCAAGGAGTACACGAACGAGGGACTGCTCATTTCGGACGAAGTAGCCGATATTATTGCTTCGGAAATGGGTAAATTCAATTCCAAATTCGCTTGCAAATCGTTGGCAACTAAAACTTGCTGTTGCGCTACGGTTTGCGATATATTCGGGTCGGTTATCGTAATCGGTAGTGCCGGGTTCTTTGGTACTTGCGCTAGAATGTCGGCCTCGTCCGCAATCTTTTTGCTGTTCGTGCTGGGAACTTCGAGCGGCGTCATTATGGGTGTGCTCAACGTTAAACTGGTTTCCAAAACGGTGCCGACATTCATCGGGTACAGCGAAGTACTTCCGGGGCTCAATTGCGAGTGTATTTTGCTCCGCGACGTCGTTTGAACCGGTTGAAAAACGTCGGTGTCGGCCAAAGCGGCCGCCAAAATGTCCTGACTTTTGGTGGATTGTTGCGTGTTGAACATCGGATTGCCGGTTTCGGAGCTCTCCACGTTATCGCTGTTGAGCGAGAGCATCATTTGGTTGTCGGAATTCGTGTTGATCAGTATTTGCTGACCGTCAGCTTGGATTATGATGCTGCTGCTGCCTTCAGCGTTCGCCAAAATGTTCGCGAGGTCTGTCGAGCCTTCCGTCAGCGATTCGAGGAATTTTTGAGTTGCTATTGGATCCCCGGTCAAGATCAACTGTTGGCCACCTTCCGCGCCCAGCGCTTCGGTGTCTGAAGTCTCGACAGCAAGAGTATTTGCACTGTCTACCGCTACTTTGCTAACCTCTGTAGTGGTTGTTTCAACATCAACGCTGGAATTATACTTGACAGGAGCGGGCTTAGAACTCTCCTTTTGCACCGACACTTTGGTGGTAGGCTTCTCCGTTGCCGTGGCACTCACCACGGCCGTCTGAGTTTGTATCGTGCCTTCGTGGTTCGTCTCCGAACCACCTTGATCAATTTGCAACACCATGTTGCTGAGATCTCCGCCGCCCAACAGGTTCGGATCCAGAGACATCAGGGCCTCGCTGTTCAACGGAGTTAGATTTCCGGATTCGTCCAGTGTTACCAACATGTAGGATTGCGGCTGCCCATCGACTGTTTCGCTGGGAAGAGCCAGAATTTGGCCCTCGGTTATAGTCGTTTGATTACCTAAAGCGTCTTGTATTACTAACTGATTGGGCGCGCGATCGCCAGTGTCTGCTGCAGTTTTTTCCTCCGGTTGCAGGGCCGGTTCGTTCTTTTTTGGCGATATCAAGGTTAGCGGTGGGACAGAGTCGGATTTAGGTGCCGGTGAAGTTTTAGGATCTTTTATCGCATTCACTCGCTTTGAAAATGTTTTTTTAATGGTCGATTTAAGATTTTGATGCTGTTTTTGTGCTTGCTGTTGTTGCTGGAATCTCAAAGCACCGCTCGCTTTCGCCTTAATAGCTTCCAATTGCTCGGCCACCTGTTTATCCAAAAGCTCATCGTCCGTGCCTTGAATAGTTCTCACGGTTTGTCCGTGTTGGTTTTTAATAAGAATGGTTTTTTGTCGGACGGTCTTTTGATTTTTATTCACGTATATTTTATTTCCAATTACTGTTTTGTTGACCGTGCGAGGTTGCATGTTCGCAGAGATTGACTGGCCAGATAATTGACTAGAAGGCGAACTCATCAGCTTGGTGGCGCCTCGGATTGTTTTCGTGGCGCTGGGGCCGGCGTTGGGGGTCCACACCGTCCCCGATTTTTGCTGCAGGTAAGTATTTTTGATTAAAGGTTTCGTTATTTTCGCCGCACCGCCCGGCACTCCCAACAACTTTTGATGCGCCGGAGTCAACAGCAGTCTCTGCTGTTCGCCTTGTTGATTAGTGACGATCATAATTTTGTTTCCAGTCGATTCTTGCATGACATTTTGCGTTCTGGAAACGGGGGAAAACGTTTTTCCAGGCTGTATCGTCTGTTTGATCACCGCAGACTTTTTCGCAGTTTTGATTTGCGTTAGTTGCGGTGACCCGCCTGAATTGGAACTTTGAGGCATTATGATGTACTTGCTGTTTGGTTTTGCGGAACTCGGCAGCACTTGATGTTGCTTAATCATTCTCGGCGTGGAATTCTGCAGAATTCGCGGAGCTTGTTTTATTAACGGCTTTGCTCGAGATTTAATCACAGGCGATAGTTGAGGATTCGTGGTTCTAGTTTGAGTGACTGTTTTCTTGATGGAATTTGTAATTAACACGTTTTTGGTCGTATTTGGTTTGTCTTCCAGTACGACTGGCATCGATTCGATATTATCGGGGGTAAAAATATCGTCGGACATCACGATAGGCATGTTGTTTATGTCGAAAACGTTATCGTCCGTTTGCATCTGACTCAATTTCGGCTGTATAACTTGGCCGGCGGGGGTTATAATTGTTTGCTGCAAAATTTTCGCCTTTCCTCCTTTATTAATTGCACCTTTATTAACCTCGTTGGATTCTACTGATTTTTTACTGGACTTTGCTATAAAGAACGGGGCCTCCACATCCTCGATATCTTCGAACGTTCTTTTCAAGGGTTTTTTCATAGGCACGGTGTTGGCTGGTTTGATTATTTTCTCTGACAATATGATTGGTTTATTGCTACTTGATTTAGACGGAGTAGATTTTTCTGTTGTTTCTGACAAGGTGGTTTTTGGACCAAGAGATTTTGTGGCGACACTTAAATTGGCTTTTTTTATTTTACCTTTATAGACCTCCGGCTCCCTTTTCTTCTTGGCTTCCGTTAACCTTGCCATTAGTTTTGACGTACATTTGAAAGTTTCAGGTTTAGGGACATCTATTACTGCGTCGTTGGTTTGATTTGTGGTTGCTCTCACAATTTGCGAGGGAATGTGTTCTTCAAAGTCCAAAATCTCGTTTGGAAAACTAGGCGCGGACCTTATATCTTTAGCTTTTTGTTCGGGCGTGAGCGAATTACCCTCCAAAATATCGAGTAATTCCAACCTCTCGTATTTTTTAACCGATTTATCCCTTGATCCTTCTTCGCTCGCCGACTTTGTAGGCGACTTGGAAATTTGATTTTCGATTATCTTATGCAGCTCACTGGAATTTTCCGTTTCGGATTCGGTGAAATCCATGGAAAAATTCATAAGCGTAACCGGTGGTTTGGTGCTGTGCTCGGAGGAACTGGTTATTTCAACTTGCCCATCGGCCAAGTCTTTCTCCGAAACCACGGTTAAACTACTTTCGTCGATGTGCACGGTTTCGGAAGCTGCAGGAATCACCATGTGGTCAATTTTGTCAGGCTTCTCCTGCAAAGATTCCGTAGTGGCTGTGGCTAACGACGCCAAAGTACTCAAGGCCGACATTTCGACGCTTTCGATTACCTCTTCCTCATCGGTTTTTACAGGATTATCTTCAGCTTCTGCAACATTTTTTGTTTCTTCCGCAGGTTTATCAACTAATTCGTTAAGGTCTTTATCAGTCGTGCTTTTGTCTAATTCGGCGTCCTCAAAACTAAATTCCAAAACGTTTACTTTGGTAGAGTTCTCGTTCAGTTCTTTTTCTTGCTGTGCTTCCACTTTAATACTGTCTTCTTTTGCTTCCAGATTTTCTTCCTCTTGTTTTTGTTTGATGGGGGATTTTTTAATGGGAGAACAAATGGCGTCATCGGGCAAAACAGCGCTCGTTTCTGTTATGGAATAAACGTCTTCCTTCTTAGATAAAAAAGTATCTTTTATTGGCGCCGCAGTTATTTTCGTGGGCGATGAACTTTCTTTTCTTGGTGACGGTAGATGATTTCGATTTTTTTCGGGCGAATCGTTTTGTTTCGTTGGAGATTTGCTATTTAAATCTTCACTTTTTTCCAGGGAAAGTTCAATTTTGTCGCGGTTTAAATCACTTTTGCTATTATTGCACTCACTAGCTACAATTAAGTCTAAATCACTTTTTGAAGAGTTTCTTAATTCTTCAGATTTATTCAAGGCGATTTCGATGTTACTTGAGATATCACTAATATTTTTTTCTTGAACATCCTTCTCATCAAGAACTTGGTCTTTCTCAGGACGTGTAGGAATTTCTTGAACATCCTTCTCATCAAGAACTTGGTCTTTCTCAGGACGTGTAGGAATTTCTTCAGCAGACCTTTTGGGTGAGCTAGCATCGTTTTGTGAAATTTCTTCTAATTTGATATTGTCTTCTTCAGCCGCTTTTTGTTCAAGACTTTCTTCACAAGGACTTTTGGGTGAGCTGGCATCGTTTTGTGAGATTTCTTCTGCTTTGAAATTGTCTTCATCTGCATTTTTTTCTGCCGCTTTTTGTTCATTAACGGACTGCCTCTTCGAGCTTCTGCGCGAGAAAAACTTTTTTTTTGGCGGGCACGATTCCTTTTCCAGCGCCTTTTTTTCTTCCCTTTCTTCGACGTTTTCCTGCTCCTCTTTGACTGCATCTATTTCTGCCGCTTTTTGCTCAGGAATTTCTTCAGGAGGGCTTTTGGGTAAGCTAACATCGTTTTGTGAAATTTCTTCTGCTTTGATATCGTCTTCTGCCGCTTTTTGTTCAGCACTTTTTTCAGCAGGACTTTTGCGTGAGCTAGCATTGTTTTGCGAAATTTCTTCTGCTTTGATATTGTCTTCATCTGCATTTATTTCTGCCGCTTTTTGTTCATTAACTGACTGCCTCTTCGAGCTTCTGCGCGAGCAAAACTTTTTTTTTGGCGGACACGATTCTTTTTCCAGCGCCTTTTTTTGTTCCCTTTCGTCGACGTTTTCCTGCACCTCTTTGAAATTGTCTTCATCTGTTATTATTTCTGCCGCTTTTTGCTCAGCACTTTCTTCAGCAGGTGAGCTAACATCGGTTTGTGAAATTTCTTCTAATTTGATATTGCCTTCTTCAACCGCTTTTTGTTCAGGACTTTCTCCAGCAGGACTTTTGGGTGAGCTAGCGTGGTTTTGCGAAATTTCTTCTGCTTTGATATTGCCTTCATCTGAATTTATTTCCGCCGCTTTTTGCTCATTAACGGACTGCCTCTTCGAGCTTCTGCGCGAGCAAAACTTTTTTTTTGGCGGACACGATTCCTTTTCCAGCGCCTTTTTTTCTTCCCTTTCTTCGACGTTTTTCTGCTCCTCTACTTTTTTCAGCTCGCTGAACCTCGACCGCGTTTCCCGTTTTACCCCCAAACGTTCGGCAATGGCGTCTTTCTTCCTCGAAATGTCTTCCTCGATTTCGGCCTCAATTTTGTCCTCGATTTCGGCCTCAATTTCGTCCTCGATTTTGTCTTCTTTTTTGGTAAAAATCTGTTTCTCTAGACTTTTACGCGTACTAGTTTGACTCGTGTTTTCTGAGCTTCTGCGCGTACTTTGGCGGGTCGGTCGCTCTTCCGACATAATTTTCGTCATCATCTTGTTTCTTAGTTTGCTGATTTTGACGTCTTCGACGGGTTTTTCCTCTAAAAAATCGTGCGGCTTTTGATGTTCTTCGGACTTTTCTTCAACGTGCTGCGCTTTTTCTTCAGGCTGGTGCGACCTTTCCTCCTCCTCCTCCTCCAAACGCCTCTGCTCGTTTTGCAGCATCTCGAAGTCTTCGAAGGACTTAACGAACCGTTTTTTGGGGTTCGTTAACTTCGTAGCGACTTCGCTGCTTTTTTTCTCGCTCTCCGTGGGCTCGGTCTTGTCGGGAAATTTTATGGTTTTAGTATCGTGAAAATTCTGCTCGGCTTTCAAGGTGTTTTGCACGTCCGGCAACGTCGGGACACTTGTCGATTCCAGCAACTCTTTGAACGTTTTCTCGTGATCCTCCTCTTTTTCCGGTTCTTCGCTTTCGATCACGTTGAAACTTTGGCTGACCTTCAACGTTTCCTCCTTTTTCTCATCATCAATGTCTTCCTCGACGATATTAGATTTTTCAAGGCTATCTTTGGTGGTTTTCGGTTTAAACTGGAAATCTTCGGATTTTCTTTTTTCCGAGGGCGGAATCACGCGCGGGATCTTTCTTCCCACGGCGGTTTCCACGATCGGAGTGTCCTCTTCGTCATCGTCGAAATCGAAGCATGATTTTATATCTTTTTTGATCTCGTTTTGTCGATCTTCCTTTGTTTTACTCGGACTTGCGTCGCCGTTCTGAGTTTTCTCCTTTTCATCGTCGTTTTTTGATAAATCTTCAGTGTTTTCTTGCTCTTCGTCCTTGTCATTTTTCTCCTCGACATTCTTGTCGATTGGTTTGTCGGAATCTTCATCTTCCTCTTCTTCGTCGCTTTCCTCCCATTCCGCGAGCAAGTTATTCCTGATGTGCGTCGGCGAAACGGGTTCGGCGACGGAATCGTTTTTATTTTCTTCGCTTTTCTTCTGCTTGGCCTTCCTGCTCGACGTTTGAGACTTCGGCTTTCTCTTACTCGCCGGCATGTCCAGATCGGAATCGTCCTCCAACAACAACTCATCGAACGTCTTCTTTTTCTGCCTCGGTTTCCTGACGACGGATTTTCTGCTTTTTTTGCTGGACAAGGTGGAATCGTACACGCCCTGGATGTGAGATTTCGTGTGAAGGATCATTACTTCCAGACGTGTGGTGGCGTAACCGCATTTTTGACACTTGTACTCTTGAGCCGGTTCCTTGTTGATGCGGATGATTTCTTCGCATTCTTCGGTGTCTCCGCAGATGTCTTTTCCGGGGTATTGGATGCAAATTTGGGCCTCGTAGTCGTCGGAGCCCAGGAATCTTCTGTGTGTTATATTGGGAGTACTGTCTTTTTCTGCAAAAATTAAGTAATGGAATCTTTTAGAGAAAAATAAGTTTACAGTTTTGGGAAATTGTAAAATAGCCGATATCTTTCGCAAAATTGCATTTTTGAACTACACAAGTGATTTTATGTATAAAATCGAGTTAAAAACGCTTTGTAGGTCGATAAAATACATTCGACATCTTCTGGCACAAATGCAAATGGCAGATTAAAATTATATTTCGAAATATCGTATCGAACGGTGCATCAAAAATTATTTATCGTTATGGGGTCTTTCAGGGTAATGGTAAAATTGACTATTTTAAGTACTGTTTGTGGAATATATTTTTTTGATTTGGGGCTTTGTTTTTGCTATAGAAGTCGTATTGGTCATTAAAAAAATTTTGAAAATTTTATGTTTAAATAAGAAAAATTAGCGAGAACGCCCTATGCTCAGTTGACATAATTTCGTAATGGTACCGCCTTTCAAGCTCAGTTTAACACGTGTTTTGCAAAGCTATTGGCTATTTGTTCAATTTATAGTATAATGTTTAAAAAAATATATTGAATTAAAAAAACACAGTAGTATAATCTTAAAATGTACCTTATAATTATATAAATGCGTACCTACAGGTATTTCCACGAAACCTTACCCCACCTTGACAAAAAACAGATGTTTTATTTAACAAAATATCTGAAGTCAAATAGTTTAATTGCGACGTAATTTATAACCTTAAAATATTGGTACATTGTGATGCTAAGAAGCTAACATTAAGAATAAACACGGAAGAGTTTCAATACTCAATAAAATGTTCAAATGTCACACCTGTTACATTTAGAAAATAAAGTATTAGTAGTTTTACACAAAAAATTATTACTATATGCTTTCATCCAAAATTTTACAGTATCAACTTTAGAAGGTCGCGCCCGTTACGCTATTCATGACGTTATAAAAGGTTTTCTATATAAGTTTTTGTTGACATTTTGTTTGCACCCGTTACAATGGAAATACCCCTGTATAAAATACAGGGTAAAGGTAACAAAGCAGTATAATTTTAAAAGGTACCTTAATTATATAAATATACCTAAATACGTATATAGGTAACCAAAATAAAACATTACCAAAAATAATATCTATGGAAGATAAATATCTTGGCCGGAAAATAGTGTTGGATGATCATGTGAAACCATTTTTAATTAATCTATATTCAGATGATAGTAGCGATGACGACAGTTTTTTAGAAGAATATTAATTAATTATTATTTAAGTAATTGTACCAATTAATGTTATCTGGTTTATTTCACTCTTCAAAATTTAATATTAATCTTCAACGCCGATGGTAGGCAGTAAACAAGTGTCAACGGCTACGCCTACATGCGTCGAGCTTAAACTGTATAAATCTAATGTGCTCAGTATGAAAACAGTATTCTTCAAGTCTCGTTAACAATATACTCCAATATTATAAAAATCGGTGTACAAATGTGTACTCTGTCAAAGGTAAGATAAACAAAAATAAAAAAAAATAAGAATTTTCAAAAAATTTCGAAAACAGGAGCAGCTAGGATTTTGGTAAATATCATTTTAAAGTTACCAAAGGGTCCCGAACAAGAAAGTGCAATCAGTTTTTGGCGGCATTTTAATGTGACTTAAACTTTGTTCAGACACACCGTGTATATTTAAAAATATATTGATATCTTTTTCGATATATTTAGAAATATTTAATGATATAAAAAAATATTGATATATTGTTGCCATCCCATCCAAACACAAGTGATTTTATGAATAAATTGCGTTAAAACGCTTTTTAGGACGATAAATCCTATTTTTACTATAAAATTTAAATTAAAAAAGTTATACTTAAATTATGTTATAAAATTAAATATTAAAAAAAAACTTGTTTGGCTTTTTACGTTTTACATTTTTGCAAAAAAACTGATTATAATTATACCTAAATAATATCTAACCATGTTGTAATCAAAGTTTTATTGCAAAAATGAGTTTTAAATCCAAAAAAGTCGTTTTTGTGAATAACATAAGTATATTATACTTATTATTAATAATTGCAGATAATTATTTTTCATCACTTTTTAATTTCAATGTAATCCTAAAAATCATCCTAAAAAGCGGTTTTAACGCGTTTATATTCATACATCACTTTTGTAATTCAAAAATATTAAATTTATGAAATTTAAGAAAATTTGTGACCAAGTCTAAAATAAGCTTCTTAACTGTCATATATTTTTTTTCTACTTCTATTGAATACAATTGACATTATTTGTTTTTTTCGTATATAATGGTAACGATTATAACCGCCTGATAACAGGCGTTGTTAGGTATCAGTTATTGGCCGATTTTAATATTCACTGTGATTTGAACCAATCAGGTTTTAAATTTGGAAAAAGTGAGGTTGAAACTGTTCAACAGATGTCAGATTTTTTATGTATATGAGGGGCGACTATAAAGTAAGGTTTTAATAAATTTCGATAATTAAGTGGTATTAAATTTTAAATGACAAAATATGTTTAAAATGTATTTTTAACATTCTTAAATAATTTTTATCATTTAAAATTTACCATTGTTTTAATATTTAAAAATGTGTTTTTGGCATTCTGAAAAAGTTTTGACATTAAATAAGTCATGACATTTTTAAATAATTTGTTAAAAATTAAGATCCATTTAAAAAATATGTAAACGTTCTAAATGTATTTGTAAATATCTGGGTATTTACTCTTAAAAAAATCCTTACATTCCAAATTATGTTCTTAACATTTGCGATCTGATTGGCTATATTTTGGTTAATTTAAAAAAAAATAACTTAAAAGAAACTTTTTTAAAATGTCTTAAGGAATTTGTAGTTGAAATATTATTACATAGTTATTAATAGTTAAAATATATGTTTTATTTAACTTTATTGAACATAAGTGTTTGAATATTTATATTTTTTTTCGTAATTAAAATAAAATTTGTAAAAATACAGCGGTTCTCAAACTATTTGAAAAACAAACTAAAATTGTTATATCTTTGTTATTCCTGGGACTTTTGAAAAATAGTAAGTTTTACATGTGAAAATACACATTTATCTTTGTTTTGGTTTAATTTAGTTAGTTTAATACATCATAGGATTCCTTGATTTTTTTGCGTGGAAAAACTAAAAATCTAGTAGGCGAAAAAAATCACGAATTGAATGAAAATGTAGATAAATGTATTTTTTTATGTGAAACCTTTTTCAAAATTCACAGGAATAACGAAGTTAAAACGATTTTTGGTTTTAACAGGTTTTTGGAGTTTATTCAAATTATTTGAGAACCGCAAATTTTTATCCAATTTTTAAATGTCATTTTAATAGACTTTAATGAAACGTTTCTTTAATTTAACCAATCTAGTATTTTTTTAAATAAAAAAATGCTTATATGTAGAAGATTCACCCTGTTTATTTAACTTATTTTAATCAACTGAAAGAAATGTCTCAGTTTTTATTTTGTAAATTATATTAAATTTAAAAAAGTTAATTAATTTATTATAAAAGTCTTTTTTTATTCAAAATTTGACAATATGGTTTTTATATTCCATAAAACCATAAAACTAAATATGGTTTTGAAATTAAAATTTTTTATGATAGGTACTAAAAAACCGAGAAAAAAAACATTCAATGAGTTGACATTTTTTAGCA
Source organism: Brassicogethes aeneus (assembly GCA_921294245.1). Taxonomy (NCBI): domain Eukaryota; kingdom Metazoa; phylum Arthropoda; class Insecta; order Coleoptera; family Nitidulidae; genus Brassicogethes; species Brassicogethes aeneus. Next base: position 56,133,891 of record OV121134.1, read on the forward strand.
AAAAAAAATAATGTTTTACATTTTAAATTAAGATTTAAAAATGTGACTTTATGGTTTGAATATTCTGAAATTTGTTACAGACATTCTTAAATAATAGTACCTACATTATTAAATGAGAGATAATGCGCATAATCTCGAGTGTAATACTATACTTTATCTACTCCAATAAGTATATAATTAAATGATTTTCAAAACTAAATAAATTAAATTTGACATCTGTCAAATGCTTAACCTTACTTTTTAATAATTTTATAGTCGCCTCCTAATTTAAAACTGGATTACTGCAAAACAGTAAATATTGAAATCAGCCAATCACTGATGCCTAACAACGTGAATAATGAATTCATTATTTCTGTTAGGCAGAAAATTGATGTTTATAATTATATACAAAAATAACAATATTATGCAAGAGTAGATAAACATTTTTGTTTCACGTTTTTAACACCTTAAAATGTATTATTAAATTTTTGGATTTAAACATTTTTAATGGTCATAACTTAAAAAAGTAATTTATATTAAAACTGTAATTTGAATATATGTTAAAAAATATTAATGACAAAAATTCGGATTCAAAATTTAAAAAAAATGAAAAAAAACTTACTAGATATAGAAAAACGTCCTTTTTTACGATCCCCCTCCTTAAGCTTTTTCTTAGGACTAGGAGTACCGAAAATTTCGGCAGCATAATTTATTTTTTTCTCAGGGAGAAAAATTGGCTCGCTCAGTATATTTGGGTTTCCGCCAGTTTTAACTTCGGCAGTGCAGACATCTTTGGGGAATTTTTGCATGTGTACAAGTTTGGCTCTAAAAGAGGCTAAAAAAAAATTGGTAACTTATTGTTTTAATATGTTTTTAAGGTTATTTTTGTTCTTACCCATTCCTTTTTTAATGAAATCATTTTTTCTTTCGCAATTGTAGGGGTGGATGTTTTGTGGAGTTTTAACATATTCACTGAAAAAACGATTATTATAAAAATATTTATTTATACAATTTAACTTCAAATTAAAATGTAAGTGGTTTGGAAGGTGGTAAAACAATCTAAGAACGTATTTTATATCTAGCGGCTAGATTCTAGCCTGTCAAATATTTAAGGCCCAGTTGTTAAATTTAGCTTAGGTTTAAGATATTCTTTGTTTTGTTTATTAAACACATTTTAGCTCTGAACTATTGTCATTAGGATGTAGAACAATTTTGGCAAAACTGATTACATTTTAGCGACTCTAAAAAAATACATTTATTTGTTTTAGTTTATTTATTACAGAAAAACATATTACACTATAGATCAATTTAAACATACCAAATGTGTAAGTCATATCAGAATTCTTAAGTTTGCCTGGGACTATTTATTTGGTATGATATTACCAGAGGCCAGATTATATTTAATGGCATATTGCATATGCATATTTTCCATATTTTTACAGTACATTATAAGTTCTTTAATAGTGTTAAATGCAGAAAAAAAGTAGTTTGGTACACAAAAAAATAAACTTTTAAGACAATATGCACAAATATTTAAGTACCGCCCATTTACCTCAGTGGACATGAAACATTTATATACAATTTATAACATTTAAACAGAAAATTTAAAAAAGTAGGTATAGGTACTTATGATTAGAAACATTACAAAAACAAACATTAAAATTTTTTTTTTTAATTAAAATTCGTATTTGATAAGCTAGGAAGCTAATGTGACATGTGAGTTGATATGGGCAGTTTACAAGAAATGGTTTAACAACGTATTTTTGTTGTGCCTATTAGATTGGTTGCGCCTAACAAAGGGTTAAGCATTTTCTATGCTTAATTCAGCCTTTTTATGTTGCATATGTATAATCTAGTGTCTAGTTATAACCATAAGTACGTAATAGTATTTGTGTACATTATAAGGGAGTTTAATTTTATATACCTAGTAACAATCTTCTACAGTATACAAAAATAGGTATACCTACCTAATTTTGCCTATGTTGTTGGACATTTTAATGAAAAAAAACTACTAATTTAGTTATAGGAAATGATTTGGTTTTAACTGTACTAGAGTAATAATACTTTTTTTTATAGTTATTTCCAAAATTTTAAATAATGCATTGTCTGACTAAAACCAATTCCATTATGGTAATTACAGGAAAATAGTCAGTAGGTAGGTATATGAATACTTAATGATCAGCTTTGTCTGTTTAAGCAATAAATTAAAAATAAATTGTTCACATTATTACTTATATTTAAGTAAATTATGTTAAATGTTATTTTTGTAAAGATAACTAAAATGTATTATTTATTAACAGTATTGTGTTACAAACCAAGAAATGTTTTTTAACTTACTATGAATCCTCATCGAAGAACTTCACAATGTATAAAGGTGGTTTTTTAAAAGAAACAACATCACTGGGAAGATTGTTTGGATCCTTAACCTCGCCGGGCCACCAACTTGGGCCCAATTTAACCCACACGATATCGCCTTCGTTAAATTCAAGTGCAGTTTCACTCATTTTTACCAGGGCATTTAGTAAAACCCCTAAAAACTCAACATACTATAGCTGAATGCACCCTAACAAATTGTTGAATGTTTCGTAAATTCTAGCTGTCGCGTTGATAAAACTACAATCTGCGTAAAAAATCACCGATTTTATAAATAGTACGTCAACCACAATGCTTTCACTAGTTTATTTTGACGAACCACTGTCTCGGGTAATAAATAGCTTTTGTCACTTACAAATAGTCACGGTTTTCACTAGTTTTTGTATTCTTACTGCATACCGTGTTTATTTTTTGCAAATGCGTAACAATTTCACTTGTCACAGACGTTCATCATTTTCCCATAATCCTATGCGGCTTGGCGTCTGACCGTTGCCAACCAAACGGCTAGACTAACTAAATTGCGAATTTTTACAGAACCTTTATATAATTAAAACATGATATATTATATTAGTAATGAATATTTTAACGTAATATTTACGTGATATTTTTATTTTTGTGTTACTATTTTCAAAATTTATTGGAATATAAACCGTCTTATTGTTTTCTACGGTTGGCTGTATTGAAAGTACACTCTGCGCTAGAAGTGTTGATAAGTTCTTTTGTATAATTTTGTCGTAAAAATTTAATTAATTTGTTTAAAAATTTAAATAATAATTACAATTTATTAAAATATAAGTTGAATTTCAAATTTAAAATATTTTGTTACTACACTCACTTAAAATCAAATGTTTAAAAGTGCGAAATGGGGGCATAAAAGTTGTAATTCGTAAAAGCGTTCTCAATCACACACAGAACAATCATTATTCATACACAGTAAAATCATTATTTTTTTAATCGGTATATAATATATATGTTGTTGTCAACAAGCGTTACTAAGGGGCCGTCCATAAATCTTGTGAAGCTGGAGGGGTAGAGGGGGGTTGAAGATCAGTCACAATTTGTCACCCTGAGGAGAAGGGTTAATTAAAACTTGATGATTAAAATAAATCAAATTAAATTGCTTATTTGTTCCATTTTTTAGTCGGATTATTACATACATGCCTAAAACAATCTGAAAAAATATTTTTAGGGAGCAAGGGACTTTGATTATTCATTCATCCTGTCACGGGGGAGGGGGTCAATTTTGACGATTTTTAACGTCACGAGATTACTGGATTGTTTATGGCCTAGGCACTAAAAATGATTTAGACCAATCGGTTAGGCCGTTAAAATTCATTATTTACTACTTAGGGCCAATAAAGAAATTCGACTTCTGTCAGATATATCTAACCTCACTTTCTACTTTTATATATAAAAGTATATATAAAAGTAGTAGTAGTAGTATATATACAATAATTGTACGTTTTTATTGTCCCGTACTATAACAGCACTACATATTGCTGCAATGTTACAGCAGATATCCATTTTTGAAAACTTAATCCAATATGGCGGACAATTGGTTTTTCAGGTCGATGACAAATTGACAATCTATTTTTCTAATTTTTAAAAACAAAATCCATTATTATTTTTATAAAAAATTCTCATTCCTCGAACACGTCCAAAATTTTCTATATTTTTAAAATAACATTTCTTTTAATATTCTTAATTGTAGGATAAATTCGAAAAGTAGTTTTAAATTAAAATATAGTGGGAAGCAAAGCTTTTGCGTGAGTCTACTTACCAATCCTGGGATAAAAAGTCCCAATCCCGGGATCTTAATAAGTTACAAAGAATAAAATATACTTTTTTTTCAAGCGTATGACAATTTTCATATTATAATACTAATATATAATAAGCATATTTATAAATACTTCATTTTTTGTATGAAAATACATTGAAATTACATAGCAATTGCTCTTAAGAGTGGTTCCATCTATCGCGTAGCACAAAATCAGCAATATAATAAATTCATGTACATTACCTATAGGTAATATAACATTTTTCAAACGTCAAACCCCTAAATCAAAACTATACCTCGTTTGCATGACCATGGTCTAGGGTCAAACCTAAGAAAATGTCACAAATTCGATAATTTCAATGGAAGTACAGAAGTATTAAACGCTTGAAAAAAATAGTATATATATAGCAGAGCTTTCAGATGTATATATACAACACGGCCGAGAAAGCATCTGAAAGCTCTGCTATAAGCGCTTTCTCCGCCTGATAGATAATGAACTATTTAATGGCATTCAAAATGCAAAATATGGTTCTAAAACTCTCACGTTTCACGACGGATTCTAAAGACAAAATGCAAAGGCCGGTTGCAAGAATTAAACCTGAATGGGAAAAACTTTTCAGATAGAATAGAAAATTCCATCGCCGGAATAAATGATATTATTATTTGCTAAAAGGGGGTAAACGTGGGTACAATGTGCCTACGAATTCTTGAAAACCATTCCTCCAACTAGTGTAGATATCGTTCGTTATAACGAAAAATTTATAGTTTGTTCCTTTATTTTAAATTGGTTTAACAATTAAAGATTTATATTTTTTCTGGACTGATCCCGGGTACCTTTCGTCCCGAAAGTCCCGGGATTGACACTACCTACTATTACCGACACACCCGTTTTTTACGTATAGGTATTACCGTTTATCTTCACTAAACGTATATTACTGTTTGTAAAATATCGCACAATAATATTGGGGTCAATAAAAATGTAATTGCATTCTAAAAGTGCCTAACTCCAACTGTCAATCATCTATTTGAAAGCCATAGACATATTGGAGTGGATGCGTAATCAATAATAATAATAATTTGACAAAAGCTGAACCAAAAAAATGATTTAAATATAAATGAGATCATTCTGAATGAAACATCGCATATATGTGCAAAAATTAAAAAACTGATTTTACAAATATTGATAAAAATAAATAAAAAGCGAATTTTGATGATGCGCTCAAAATTCGGTTTTTATTTATTTTTATCACTATTTGTAAAATCAGTTTTTTAATTTTTGCGTATATATGCGATGTTTCATTCAGAATGATCTCATTTGTATTTAAATCATTTTTTGGTTCAGCTTTTGTCAGATGATTCTGCAGAGTCTTAACCACAGATTGTGATCTTAACCCTATAACAATTATAATTGTTTAAAGAAGTTATTACGTTGCCGACAATATGCAGACGTAGAAACGTTGAAGCAACGTTGCGGTTGATAAGAACTTTTTTCCCTAAAATCATATAAGGATTGAACTTTTTAGTAAGAAAAAGAGGAAAGGTGAAAATGTGCCAAATTTAAACCAAAAAATAACGTCAAATTCATGATACAAATAAAAACACAAAACAAACTTGGTAACACCTTGAAGTAGAGATGTAAAAACAGGTTTTCCTTCAGATAGAAAAATAAGTAAAAAAACACGTTTTTTTTTTGTTTTCTTAAACCGCTAGAAATGCAAAAAAAGCAAATATGGGAAATATTTAATTAAAAGTAAAACATTTTTATTAAAAAAATTATCTATTTAAATTTAAAAAAACAACTCTATATATTGACAGAGGAAGTAAATATTTGTTTTAAAATGTGTGGTAGTTCACTGGTATCACTGCATATAAATGCCCGTCCGGCAGGCATTTTTTGTGTAATCCTAAAACAAACAAAAAATAGTAGTTATATCATTATTATTATTACCTTTATCAGCAATCTTTTAAATTTTATTAAAATTGGTAAAAATCGACATTAGTGACATTTCTTCACAACCTCCTTGATATGGGTATCAAAAGGGTGAAATTATCAAAAATTTCTAAAAATTTTAAGGTTGTCATACTTTTCACACTAAACGTGTATCGGCCAAGTTGTTTACACATCATTCGTGAGTAAAATGACACTCAACTGTTTATTTAAACATTGCCAAATGAAACTTGACAACATTGTTTTCACAGCCAACCCACCTTTCAGCTTGGTCCCCTAAGCTTCCAATAAACACCACATATGCGCTAACGTTAGGTTTAGCTGTTAGGGCAGCTGCGAGCTGCGACGGTGGTATACCGTATCTCTGAAGATTGGCATCTGAGAGAACTACCAAAATGGCTTCGTCACATTCGTCCTCGGCCAAGTTTGTGACGGCCATCTCCGTAGCTTCTAAAGTGTGGTCCCCTGTCCAGCAGAATTGGGAATGAGCGTGCATGGTCTAAAAATATTAAATCCATTGTCAAGGATACCCTGGTGTAAAAACATTTTTCTAACGTTAGCAAAAACAATATTTTTTTATAATTTAATGTTTAAAAGTCCCAATTTCTAACGTAAGCATACTAACATTATACTTGAAAAAGGCCAAGTTTGGTGAAATGCTAAACAAATATTAGAAATATTCCCCAACACTAAAACAAAACACAAAGTGCTTAAAGTACTTTTCGCCAACGATGTTGGCATCTTCAGAAGCGAAGTGGAACTAAACCTTACTGCTAAATCTACCATATTTATACTAATTATAAGCTAAGGTTGAACACGTAAAGAAAAACTAACAAACTAATTTATACAAACTAGAGTTGGGTACCGGTCCGTTATCGCTTTTTAAAGATTTGTTTCTATTCTCATAAATGTATAAACTTTCTTAACTATCTAGCAGACTTGGTTCCCTTATGAAGGCCTATAATTAGTTTAAATATGGTAGGTTTAGCAGTTAGATTTAGTTACACTTCGCTTCTGAAGATGCCAACATCCTTGGCGAAAAGTACTTTTAGCACTTTGTGTTTGGTTTTGGTGTTGGGGAATATTTCTAATATTTGTTTATACTAACATTAGTTAAATGTTGTTTTTTAAGTTTTTTGTTACTTTTCTATTATCTAAATCAAACCAATTGAAATGATGCGTCAATGATTTTTTATTGAATTTTTAGAAAATAACGATAATTGTAAAAATCTCTAGATAATAACTATAGTTAGTAAACAAAAAAACATTTTTCGAAATTCCGCACCATATTAATTATTTTCGTTCGCAATTAGTTGATTTTTTTTGACAGTTGAAAAATATTTTTTTCTTTAAAATGAATATTTTCGAAAAATGCGATAGGTTAGAGTTGGAATTTCAATTTTGTTCTTTTTGGAACACTAATATAAGATTAAGAAGTAATAAGAGTACATTTTGTAAAATTTTTACTGCAATGGTAGGCCTAGAAGGTATAAATAATTAAAATTGTTTAAATAATTTTTATTAAAGACCAGTGGCGGCCCGTCAGGGGAGGCAGGTGAATTAAAAAATTAAGTATAATTTAAATATTTTACTTCCTATAATATACCATAAATTTTTAATATTTGGATTACATGAATTGTGAAATAGTCAATAAAATTTATTGATTTTATACGTGGAATAGCCAGGAACATTTAAATTATTTGAATTTGAAACGACCGCAATTTTAACTAATATTTATAGCTAGATGATTGGCTCTTAAGCATGTCTGAACTAATTTAGACTCACGATTGGCGTTAGCCTTGTCTCGTTATATTACAATGCGATATCATAGTTGTCTCCTTCTCTCGTATTAGCATACGCGAGGCAGGCACGCCTACATCCAAAGAAATAAGCAGGTGTTGTGGCAACACTGTTGCGGAATTTTAGATAAATTATACTTCACACGTTTTTCAAAATTCAATAATAAATGGTATTATTTTTCTTATAATAAATCGATTTAATCGAAACATATTTCATATACCGCTTATTCCCTATATTTTGAATATATGACCTTGTAGAGTTTTTAAGAGGAGGGTGGCTACTCTCTACCTTTTGCGCACGTGCAGTTCAAAAGTGGGAGATTAAAAAATCAATAATGTTTGTTGGTTATGAATAAATCCAAATGTCAGTTTAAGAATTTAGGTTATATTAAAAAAATATTAGAAAACTAGTTTTAAAATGCGAACTGTTTTGCTGTAAACAATAAACCAAAAATGGTTTGTACTGTGACCAAAATGTTCGATTATAATCTCCTTGGCAATAAGTCCTTGGGTAATAAAATAAGACGTAGCCAAATTTCTAATGCTAAAAACATTTTTTTAAAATTGAAAAAATAATACTTCTTTTTATTATTAATACTTAAAAACATAATTTATTAATTCTTTATAAATTATGCAATATAAAATATTTTTATAAGCTTTATAATAACGAAAATAATATTAGAATATAATTACATCTGAAAAACACGGCCCCACGCATGTGTAAAACTGCATAAGTAGCTAGCTCCTACTTTAACCCCACGAAAAGGAAACAGCCTGAATCCAAAATGATCTAAATGATGTAAATGATGTATATGTGTGGTAAGTATATGACATATTTTAACACTATCGCCATCTTGTAGCCATCACAGTAACCAATAAAATAAATACAGATTCCTTCTTTAGGTTTGTTTTGGTTATAAAATTCTGAATTGTTTAAAGAACAAATCTGTGGTTATTTACGCAATATTTTGTTTATTCTTTTTCTATGAGTTTGTCTATTTTATGATTCTTTTGTAAGTGGTTTGTGGGTTTAGTTAATTGAACTTGGTGATTTATGTGAATTTAGTCATTATGGTGAGAAATTGTACCGATATTGTAGACTTTCTTTTGAACTTTCCATTTAGTCGTCTTTCTTTCGATGATAAAATGTTTGTTAAGGAATTTGGTGTCCCTCGTCCAGATTTAAGTAATCTAGGTTGTGAACTGCGACGTCAGTTTTTTTAAGTTGGGTTTAAAAAAATTTCTTCGCCTTTAAAAGATTTTACAGGGGTGAGTCGCAAACAAATGTACATAACTGTAGATGTTTACATATTTTGAAAAACAAATTAATTTGGAACAAAAAATTATTATTTCATAACTACCTTAAACTTAAAAATAAACAATTAATAAGCAATTTCTGATTGTTGGTAAATAAAGTAATTATTTGGTTATTTCACCATTTAAATCAGAAGAGAAAATGACAACAATTTGCCAATTTAACTGACTTTGTAGCTCAAACTTTGAAAACGGTGAAGTCGTTGATACTGCAAAATGTCAAAAATCATTACCTACATTAAAGTTTTTTTTTGTTTAGTTGTTATCTACAGATTTTTACTTTCCAAATATACATTTGACGATGCGAAAATGGCGATTATTTGGGGAAAGCAGACGACTCAATTGAGTTAACTATCGCATCCTCAGCTGATTGTTTTCGCCACTATCAGAGTTAACCGCGGAAGTAAACTTCTTTAATTCTCTTAAGGTTGGTACGACTAAATTATTGTTTATGAGTTAACCTCAAACGCTTAAATATTAACGATTCAAACGATCAAAAGGCAGCGAAAATATACATATCTCGTGGCGAAAGACGGCGAATTCTAAAAAGTGTGTTGCTACTTCACACTATTTAAAAATCTCCGCCTTTCACCACTCAATATTTAATGTACTATTTATTTAACCTCTTTTTATTTTAGTTGTTAAAAAATAATAATTACACATTCCATAAAAAGGTAATGGTAAAACCTGCACAGATTAACCCAAAGAAAACATAATATTTTTTTACTCACCCTTATAACTTCAAGTCTTTCCTTATTATTTTTTGGTATTTTTTCTCTTCTCACAAAACTAATATTAGGGGAATCTCCAGAATGGCCAATAATGTCGTATTTAATTTTGTCCTCGAAACCTTCCAAAGCCTCCATCATCAATACCACAGCCTCAAGTTCTTTGTCCAATCTTCCATCGTAACCATTAAATCTGTACATACTACCAGAGACATCTACTACTACCCTAAATAACTTTGGTTTTATCTGTGGTGCTCCTAGCTCTGGTTCTTGCTCTGCTCTTCTCCTAAATATCGTTTTTTCTCCCAAGAGGCCTATAAAGTATGTAGTTATATGCAATCATAATACATGGAGATATCTTTTCTCTAAGCAACTTTACCATCAATTAACTTCACATCATCCAGTTCTCCAGATGTCTGGTGTCTCGTCCAGTGTCTCTCCTTGTTTTTAGCTTGTAGATTGCCGAGTATCACCTTTAAAGATTGCACCTCTTTGTGCACTGCGTTGGAAAATTGCGAGTAAACGCTGGCGTCATATCCACTCATTCCGATTTCCTTTAGCTTTTCCTCGAACGCTTTGCGCCCCATTTCGCGCGCCGCCCTTTGCACATGCTCGGGTACTGTGCTTTTTTCTTCGTCAGATAGCTAAAAAAATGTGTTGCTGTTTTTTTAATATTGTTATAGCAGCTGCTGTCGTGTATATTTTGTTATTTTTAATTTTAATTTAATTGGTCGTTTTCCAGAGGTTTAGAAAAAATAATCTTGACCTTAAAAGGATAAAAATTATGCAAAGAACATTTTTTTTTAATCTTAGATTATTATTGCTTTTAACGTCACAACTTTTTCAATATATTTCAAGTACGGTAAATAACAAAATAAATTTAAACAAAAAAGCCTATTTGTATGTTGTACAAATAAAATTGCATTTTTTTTAAATTTATACCTGATGAACTTTATGTCCTTTATCCAACCTATAGGGACCCCCTTTGCCCCCCAATCCGGCAGTGTCTCTTCCCCCTGTGCCTCCAGCCCAAGTGTTGCCCCCAACATGAGGGTCATTGTTTGGGTCTTCTTTTCCATGTTTGGGAGCAGATACGTCTTTGCTGCGATCAATAAAAATATTAAGTCATGTAAATATGAGTTTTATAAGAAAATTAAGGACGCTTTTGAATTTGAAATACTAAAAATTGCCTGTAAACAAAAAATTAAAATGTAAAACCTAAAAAACCAAGAACCAAAATCCTTACGAGTCATAGGTGTCCGAAAATGGCGCAAATAGAGGGGGATATTATTTTCAAGAATAAAAAGATGGTTTGTATAAAAACAAAATCAACAATTTGGCCCCCTCCCTCCCCCTTGGTGAGATTTGGTGAGATGTGGTAAACCCCCCCCCTATCGCTTATGTTAGATTCTAGCCATTAAACTTTCTTTGCGGACAACATGATAAACCCAAAAAATAAAAATTGTAAAAATTGATTACTTTTTTTTTGACAAATTTGAATTACAATACATATTCTTTAAACTCAAAAGTTGACGTGACATTTTTAATGACCCCCCTCCCTTAACATGAGATTTTGCTAGACCCCTCCCCCCTATTTTTATCTCACGTAATTAATGGATGTCCCCAATGGGGACTCCCCATACCCAGCTAGGTTGAATTATTTTTACCGGAAATTGTTTTATACCTACTTCTATACAAAAAAATAGTCTCAAAACATTAAAATAACCAAAATAATATAATAATAAAATAAGGTTCTAGAGTTCGTTGATCACGAATATAAAATCTGATTTCTTGAAAACAAAATGGCGGCTTTAAAATTGTGAACTTTAGTTAAAAATAAAATTTTATTTTTTTTATTTTAATTTTTTTTAAATATGTATTTATATAACAGGATTAAACAAATATTTCTAATGACGTTTCAAAAAAAAAATATTTTAATCAGAACAAAGTTATGTTGATTTAAAGTGGAGTATTTTTTCTTTAATAAGGTGGCAAATGTTGGTCAAAAACAGGTGTACAATCTCAGTTAAAAAAATTTGTTATCATTGATTTATTTCATCCAGAAAATAACAATCTAAAACCATTTAGGTCAACATTTTTATCAAAAACGAATTTAAGTTAAAATATTAATGAGGTCCTTTAGTGAAAAATGTTGTCAAAGACGGATTCAAAACGGTATCCAAAAAACAAAATTTTCTGAAATCTTTTAGTTCAAAACACATTCAGCCACACATTCCTAATGGTACGGAAACAAGCCAATACCCTACGTGTATTTAGTTACTTAATGCATTAAATTGGGAAAAAGTGATGTTAAAACAGTCGTCAATGTCAAAAAAACGTCATATAAATAAGAAAAGAAAAATAGTCCGGTTTCACAACTTTTTCGCTTATGCAAACATTATTATTTTTTTTTAATTACTTTAGAATTTTTTGGGTTGCTATGGCACGCCGTTTAAACATTTATTAAATAATTTTTTAATTTATCAACTATCATTTAAATGACTATTTAAAAATTTAAACCAATAATTTTGTAGAATAAAATATTTTAACTAAAATCTTTAAAAATCAATTTTTTTAAACTTAAAGTTTTACAGTAGCATTTTATATTTAAAATATTTTTTGACTATCAATTGTTTTGAATTTAAAAAAATTTAACTTCTGTTAAAACGTAACTTTAATCTTTAAACTTTGCATGCATAAAGATAAAAAAATATATTTTGCAAAAAATGTTTACTTTCCTATTTCACATCTTTTTCTTAAACGAAGAATATGAAATTTTTAAATTTTAGAAATTAAAAAATGTAAAATCCTAGTCCCCACTGTCATCCCCACCACAAAAGGGTTTCAATTTCATAATAATTATTATTAAATTTTAATTATAAAGTTTGATTTCCGTAAAGAAGTTTCACTTAAAAAAAAATATATCGTGTGGTTTGACATTTTCGGGACAGCCTGTATATCAAAAAATATAAGAATTTTTTTTAATAATTAAAGTTAAAAACCTTTGAAATTGCAAAATTTTATTTTAAGAGAAGAATTAAATTTAATGAATATGGCAATACTAAATTGTTCTAAAGAAATTACTTACCCACTCTTCGACTTAACAGTTATCTGAAGATTTTCCCTTGCCATTTTGGCACCAATGTACTCGGAAGTCAAAATATCTTTATCGGAGAAGCCATGTTTAACCAAAATTTCACCCAAAGTGTCCACAATTTCCGGGTTATACTTATCAAAATCGAATATATTGAAGATAACGTCTTCTATGTCTGCATTAGGGAATTTCTAAAACAACTTAACATAAGTAATGTCTATAAATTTGTTTGGTTTTATACCTCTAAATGTTTGATTATATTCACAACCTCCCTGGTGGAGTAGGGATAATTCACCAAACCTTGATCCGCCATAGCTCTCAGATCACCAAAAACATCAACCAACTTCCTTATAACATTATCCGGTACATTAGGCCCATACTGCTTAAGCAAATTAATCTCGGAATCCGGGGAGGGATTCTCAACGGCATGGCAACTAAACAAATCACCCAAAGCGCCAAAAAAGTCGTTACCCAAAAAGGGAAACCCTGGCCGGTTGGCCAAAACGATAATCCTAAAATCTGGATGTATCGGTACGAGGTCCGTCGCGTCCAAACCCTGCTTAATTTGATGCACGATTCTTCTGCCATCGCTCAAGATCATCTGCCCCGACTCCACTAGCGTTTTAAGGATGCATGTTACGTGAGTCGGAGCTTTATCGGCCTCGTCAATGACAAGAACAAGACCGTGTTTGATGGCTCTTACTAAGGGTGAGTCTTCATGAACCAGAAGACCGTCTTTGACCGTTGGTTGGGTGGTTAGAGTTTGTACTGTGGTATCCCTGTGTAGTTGTATGTACTCTCTGGGGCGGTTTAGTAATTGTAAAAACCTATCGACGATCTTATTTTTACCAACACCTTGATTACCCACTAGCAGTAAATGTTGTCCCAACTCAAAGTCTTGCAATATTTTTTCCATCAACTTAATATGTTGTGGTACATCGTGGAACAATATATTAGGTACCTTGGACTGATTACTGGCCTTATAGACAGCACATGATGATTTTCCGATGGTTAATACTCCATCTTTTACCTCACACTTTACCATTTTATTCCTATCCGTCAAATCTGGTACTATATTTAGTTTTGCAATAGTTTTTTCTAAGGCTTGTCGGGTCAGTGATGGCAAAAATTGCATCATAAATGTTTCTTGCATTGTTTCATAGATGTTATCAATTTTAAAATGTTTCATTCGGTTTGATATTCTTAGCAATTGTCTTGTAGATAAATGACCTGCAAGATTTCTTAAGGTAGCATCTGGATGATTTCTTAATATGTGAGCTAAATCTATGATTTTGTGCAAATTTTTTGACATGGGGCCGTGCTAAAACAAGTAAAAATTTTTTTTAAATTTTTAAGAAATGTTTGCGTAGGAACAAATAAACTGTTAGTACAGTCATCTTAGTCAAAAAAAGGGATCAACCTCGGAATCTAACGGAATAAGCTGAATTTTTGTGAAAACCTTTATTTTAGCATTACAAATGTTGTCTCAAAAGTCACATATGCCAACGTGTGAGCGACCTTAGATATTCAAGGTCAAAGGTCGCAAAAATCAGTTTTTTAAATATATCTCGTTTTGTATGCCTTCTATCGTATTTGCATTTATTATAAAAGTTGTAGAGAATAAAATTCTCTACAAATTTTGTTTATATTTAATAAATAATTAATTAAAAAAACGGTATAATAGATTGGGATTCATGATTTACCTTGGGCTAAAGGTACGTATGGCTGAGCACTCCACTCTCTGCGCCCTCTATCTCAAAAACTATTAGACGTATAAAAAAATTTAGTAAACAAAATTTGTAGAGAATTTTATTCTCTACAACTTGTATAATAAATGCAAATATGATAGGTGGCAGAGAAAAGGAGATATTCTCAAAAAATTGATTTTTGCGACCTTTGACCTTGAATATCTAAGGCCGCTCACACGTTGGCATATGTGACTTTTGAGACAACATTTGCAATGCTAAAATAAAGGTTTGTACAAAAATTCAGCTTATTCTGTTAGATTCCGAGGTGAAATGCCTAGATGACTGGACTATGTAGCATTTTCTGACAGTGTTTCAAAAATATAAAACTTCAATTCATCAAAACATTGTTATTACCATCAAATTTTTACTTTGTGTTCTTTTTTAATGTTTTTTTTTAGAAAAAAACAAAGCGGTTTTTTTTTTGTTCAGAAATTTTGTTTTTTATTAAACCTATTCCTAAGAAAAGGGTATTCCCCGGAAGTAGTTGCAGGAGATGACGGCAGAAGACGCTATAGTTAGTCGTGCGTTTTAAATTGATCTCGTGGAAGAAAACATTGTTTTGCTGGGAACGTAAGCACAAAATCACGTATTTTCCAAAAGTTAACAGTACTAAAAATTAAAACTGTGCGGATAAGGTGTCAAACGACGATTTCTAATAGAAATACACTGCGCGTCAAAATTAACTCATAACAAGTAAAAAAATCCAACTCTAAAACGCCTTTACCAATCTTTATAAAATTTTGAATAAAAATACTTTAACTTATATCTTAGTTTACGTGTTCAAGGGTTTTTCGAGAAAATATCCTTAAAGCCCTTTTATTTAATAATAAAAAACGCTCGAAAAAAACTTTTATAGGGAATTTTTTTGAAGTAGGTAAATAAAAAATATGCTGTGAAAGACCGCATTTTTGTTAGTATACCCTAAAAATGTTGTACAAATCAAACGAACAGTAACGAAAATACAGCGCTTCAAAGTCGTCAAAAATGACCACTTTTCAGCAAAATAATCAAAAAGGGGTAATTTTTACCGACTTTGAAGCGCTGTATCTTCGTTACTGTTCGTTTAAGTTGTACAAAATTTTCAGGGTATACTAATAAAAATACGGTCTTTAAAAGCATATTTTTTATTTACCTAAAAAAAATTCCCTAAAAGTTATTTTTTGAACGTTTTTTTATTATTAAATAAAAGGGCTTTAAAAATATTTTCTCGAAAGACCATCGAACACGTAAACTGAGATATAAGTTAAAGTATTTTTATACAAAATTTCATAAAGGCGTTTTAGAGTTAGAATTTTTTTACTTATTATGCGTTAATTTTGACGGGCAGTGTATCACATTTTTCTTGTGTTGGGAAGTAACCTTGCCAAGTAACCTTGTAGTTTGCATGCAACTATACTTTAAGACACTATGTCAAAAAAATGTATGTTAATTTTTTTCATAAAAAACAAAAAAACAAACGGTTTGAACGTTATGAGCGTTTTTTTAAATAATTTTTTAAAAAAAGTTTTTTTTAAACGTTTTTTAAAATTTGAAACTCAAAATTTCGGAACACCTTGTATAATATCCATATGAAATTTGCATGCAGTTGGTAGCTGATTCGATAATAAAAAGCCAAGTCAAATTTCGACAAAGTTTCATGACCCTAAATTTTAACAAATGCTGTTTTTATGGGTTTGCTTCTGTTAAAAAAAACGCTGTTCCTCATTTCACGAGAAAAATTAAAAAATAAAAAGGTTGTAGACTGTTTCTTAAAAAACGTGGCATATTTAAATATTTAAATGAGAAAGTTGTTGCTAACTAAATTAGCAACGACATTTGTTAAAACCATTTATAAATGCATCTGCAAAGTTGCCCCGTTGTGCAATTCTAGCGCGCTTGGCAAGCAGCGGTTGCTTGTTCCAGGAAAATATAAAATTTAAATATATTTAGTACTTGGGTAGTTATAATTTGGTAATCAATGTAAATGAAGCAGTGTTGCCATTCGTACGGTTGTTACGGTATTTATACTGTAATATAACTTTATATAAATGAAAGGTCGGTACATGGTCCAAACCTCAACCTTTATGTAAAAATCTACCGCTATTAAAACAATTACCTCTCAAATTTTATTTAACACTGATAAACTTTTAAAATATTGAATATTTGAAAGTTATTTTTAATTCTAAACATCCTTTCTTTCCAATAATTTTCGATATTGTCAAAAATAAAGGTACTTTACTGTTGAACAAAAATCAAATTTTTTGAAAACCTCGTATGACTAATAAAAAACAAACAAAATTAATTTATTATAATTTTGATCTTACTGGTTCCAGTAAAAACTAAACCTTGCTCCAGTACCACCTTAAAGCAAACAAAAAATATTTACCAAAGAAGTTATAATGTTCATTTCCTCTTGCTTGCTTAGCATCCTCATTTCGTGGAAGACAAACAAACTTAGGACTTCCGGCGACATCCAGTTTCCGGTAACGGACTGAGCGGAAGGAGGTTCTCCTATGGCGACCATCCTGAAATCTGGACTTATTTCAAGAATGCCTCTTTCCGTTAGCTCCATTCTTGAGAGGCCCATTTCTTTTTGCAAGGCGTTGTATTGCGCACTGCCCATGAGTCTTTTCCCATCGTGTAACTGAAGTTCTCTATCGTGAACTAGTCTAAAAAAATTAATTAAAACTTTTAACTTATAGTTAAAATTGAGCTTGCTAAGCTGGAAATTATTCATTATAATGATGCAAAACAAAACACTGAGAATACATTCTTGAAACCTAAGTAGACATGGAAACAAAGTATTTTTATAGTTAAAATGAATTAAATCTTACCTATGAAGTACTGATAGTGTACTAGGATGTATTCTATTTATTCCATCCAAAACGGCAATTTTTCCCTCCAAAGCAGCGTTGATCAGCGGTGAAAAAGTCCAAACTGTATCCCCATTATCCAGCGTTGTT
Source organism: Brassicogethes aeneus (assembly GCA_921294245.1). Lineage (NCBI taxonomy): Eukaryota > Metazoa > Arthropoda > Insecta > Coleoptera > Nitidulidae > Brassicogethes > Brassicogethes aeneus. Next base: position 56,151,593 of record OV121134.1, read on the forward strand.
CTTTGTTGGATTAAATCTCTGGAAGTCATATCTTGGTACAAAACGATGTTTTCGGTTTGTTTACCCAAAATTTCGCCCAATTTATTTACCAACATAGTTTTTCCGCAACCGCTTGCCCCTACCAGGCAAAAATCTGCTACACTAGCAGTTGACAGCATTTCGTTTAGAAGAACGTTTTGGTAATTGGTTTCGATGTAATCCTGTTTTTCTTTAGGCGGGGTTTTTAGCAAGGCACTGATTTTGTTGGTCATGTTGCTCAGTAAGCCATCTTTTGGAGGAATGACGTCAAATTTTTGCAGCAAGTTTTCTAAATGGTTTACACCATCTTTCATGAAAGTTTTGTATGGGTAAAGTCGGTAGATTATTTCGTAAGGAGTAAGGGAAGGGTTTTGCTCCTAAAAGTAAGATATTTGTAACTATTGTGCAATTCATCTTGTTCAAAAACATGTAATTTTGAACGTGTTTTATTTCATTCAGATCAGATTCCAAGTAAATTGCAAAAGAAGCATGAAGTAAAATAGTAAAGTACTTTGAATAAAATGTACCAAAGTACCAATTGGTGCTTATCCACAAAAGTACAAAGTTCTTTTTTTAACTGAGAATGATGTCATCGTGTTTTGGTTACTATAAACAAACATTAATATACTTAAATAAAAAAATATTTATAGGTAGTTTAACTTTGGGTTTAGTTTAAATTTTGATATTATAAACGTACTCTAGTACAAAAAAGTACTCAAGTACACCAAATGTATTAATGTATCAATTTTTAAAATTTACTGTCGCATACATGGGGCAAAACACCTCAAGTGTTCCCACCTAAAAATGATGTTTTCTCCGATTTTAACAAAACTTTGCCAAATCATTGTCCTATTGGACTACCTTAATTTTCCAAATGGGGGGCAAAAAGGATTAGCGGGTTGCAGAGATACAGGGGCCTGAAAATTTATTTTTTTTCTCGTGCGCTTAAAAGACGTTAAAATATTCATGTATATAATATTTTTTTTTAAATTGATAATCAACATATCGTATAGCATTGGTCTGTAACAAGTTTGGAATAGCATATTCCACTCTCATAAAACCGTAACAAGTTTGGAATAGCATATTCCACTCTCGTAAAACCGTCACACGAGCCGAATATGCTGTATTCCAAACTTATACAGAATGTACTATTGTTTCTTGCAAACTTTTTTTAGCCCATTCATACAAATCATTGGCACTTAGAATTGGATTTTTTGATGTTGCCTGCAAATTTGCGGGGGCAGCGAATCTTTTTAAATTCCCACCAATGCCATCACAGGGGCCTTTACCGTGTGCTGTTGCATGAAAGTGCTACTCGGCTGAAATACCAAAATCAGTTTCATGTTGCATAAGGTTTTTAAAGTTATGTATACTTGTTTTTGCAATGTTGAAAGTTACAACTTGTAACTAGGGGTTTTGGTAAACTAACAAAAATAGTTTCATTGGTTGCTTGTAAATTAGGTATGCTATGATTTTTTATTTATGCTGGGCATAGAAATATTATTTGACATATGTCAAAACTGAATAATATTCTGCGGTTTTAGTTCATCGGTTTTTGCTGTTTTTTCTTAATTCAATGTATGTTTTTGTGTAAAAACGATATTTTAAAGAGTTTTTTGTTCAGTTTAAAATAATATTCACTTATTTTAAAGTTTTATTTCAAAATATGGACTGATTTGGTGGGTCAATTGAAAGTTTAACTAAGTAGTCTTTTTTATATTTTCTTTAGTTAAAAAATCAATCTTTTCTAATATACGATGGATAGAAGAAGTTTAGGAGATCGCTGCTTTAATCCATTAAAAAAAACAAACCACAAGATAAAACAAGATCTAATAAATATTTCATCGGCCCTACAGAAAAATTTTTTGAACGTACCAGCTGATGCAAAAATATGTACGTCTTGTAGAAAAAGTATGAACAACATGCCAATGGAAAGGGATAATAATTCACTACTTAAGATAAATATAATGACTAAGTATAACTTTAAAACATGCTTAAACATTCTATAGAATTATAATCAAGTAATTAATTTTAACTGCACTGAACTTATGATTTTTATTAAATTTTACCTTTTTTTCTGGAACTATCTGAAACGAATAGAGACAACAGTTAACTACCTATTATTATTTATACCATAATTTCAACAGGTCGATGGTGAAGAAGACCATTATTCTGAAGAAAACCTCCCCGAGAATAATGAACTTTCAAATTCCCCTTTAACAGTCATGGACAGAAAAGAAGAAAAAATGTTTAATGACAAAGAGCATAGATCGGCATTAGAAGTTTTAAATCAAATTAAGACCAAATTTCAAAATTCTTCAGTTAATTCAGAAAAGGTACAACTCTTGACACTTGCACCGAAGTCGTGGGGTCGTAGAAGACTGGCTCTAGAATTCGGTGCTTCTGAGCGTCAGGCCCGAAAAGCTAAAAATTTAGTCGAAAGATATGGCATTTTGTCCAAACCAGATCCCAAAAAGGGTAGAGCAAACAAAAAATTTGGTAATATCTTTTTACACTCATGACGAAAACAGCCGTATGATGCCAGGTATGAAAGATTATGTTTCAATAAGAAAAGACGATGGATCCCGGGAACACGTCCAAAAACGATTGGTTTTGTGCAATCTTGCTGAATTGTATTCTAATTTTCAATTAAAATATCCGAATGTGCGAATAGGCTTGTCAAAATTTTCACAGGTCCGACCTCGTAATTGCGTCCTGGCTGGAGCCAGTGGCACTCATACTGTATGTGTATGTGTACACCATGAAAATGTTATTTTAATGTTCGATTCTGTTGGTTTTGACGAATTAACTCGGGAAACTGACTTTCATTTTACTAAGTATCAAGACATTTTCAAAATTATTCAGTGTGATAATCCTAAATCAGAATGCTACCTAAATGAATGTAAAAAGTGTCCTGGTATTAACGAACTTCAAAAGTTTTTGAAATCTCTTTTTGAAGACAATTTTATTGAAAAAATTGAGTTTCAATCATGGCAACAAACTGACAGAAGTACTCTACGTACTGAAATATCAGATTCGGATGATTTTGTGGATGATTAATGTGAACGTTTATTGAAATTAAAACCTCACTCTTACGTAGCTAGACAACAGTCTTCTTTCTTGGAACACTTGAAAAATAATTTACAAACTGGGGAATTTCTAGTATTGTGCGACTTCGCTGAAAATTACGCATTTGTAGTACAAAATGCGGCTCAGTCATTTCATTGGAATAATGACCAAGTTACGATTTTCACAACCGTCATTTATTACAAGGAAAATGAAAAACTTCATAATTTTAGTGCAGCAATTTTATCGGATTGCCTAAAGCATGACACTGTCGCAGTTTATGAATTCCAGAAAATTTTGATAAACTATTTAAAACAAAATTTTATACCTAAAAAATGTATTTATTTTACTGATGGCGCCGCACAACATTTCAAAAACAAGTACAATTTTAAAAACCTTATGCAACATGAAACTGATTTTGGTATTTTAGCCGAGTGGCACTTTCATGCAACAGCACACGGTAAAGGCCCCTGTGATGGCATTGGCGGGAATTTAAAAAGACTCGCTGCCCGCGCAAGTTTGCAGGCAACATCAAAAAATCCAATTTTAAGTGCCAATGATTTGTATGAATGGGCTAAAAAAAGTTTGTCAGAAACAAAAGTATTTTTCAGTCCTGAAAAAAATCAATATGAAAACAGCAGAAATTCTTAAAAAGCGATTTGATTCTGCAAAATCAATTCCTGGGACACAGAAATATCACTCATTTGTTCCTAACGGAAAAGGAATTTTGTACTTAAAAAAAATATCGTTTGCTAACAAATATAATATTTTTCCCAAAAATAAAAAATAGGTAAAATGTTCAATAAAAAGTTTACATGAAAAATGTTTATTATTATTGTGAGACACTTGCAATTGCATTAAATAGTAGAACTTATTTACATTTACGTGCACGTGTAATTTATTCAGAGTAAGAGCAACTTATTACTTTCTACATTTTTCTTTTTCGACTACAAAAACCAAAACATGGGTTTTAATTGCTATTAATTTGAACTATTGCAATAAAATCGATGAGTTTAAGGCAAAACGACACAGGCGCCAAAATTTTTAAATTTTTTAGAAGTACATGTAAATTCTCTATCGACCTTCTTCTAAAAAAAATTAAAATTTGGCGCTTGTGCTGTTTTGACTTTAACCCATCGAAAAATACATTTATTTCTATATAAAAATAATTTTAAAAGTTGTATTGACCCTCCAATTAATCAACTAAGTAGTTGACCGAGCACCGCTGCAATAGGTATACCTACTATAGTAGCTGCTCGCCGCACGGTCCCTACGCGCTTCAACCCTTATTTTTTTAGACTTATTCTTGGGATCCCATCTTCATATTACATCAAAATTTAGGGAATTGAACAAGCTTTATTTGATATTAATTTTAAAAAAATCAAATGGGTCGCATTTCGAGAAAAAAACAAATATATTTTTAAAATCGTTTTTTTATAACCAAAAAATTTTTTCTCGCTTTCGAGACCATTTTTATCGTAAAGCGTGGAAAAAATGCTATAAGATATGTTGATTATCAATTTAAAAAAAAAATTATTATATACATGAATATTTCGACGTCTTTTAAGCGCACGAGAAAAAAAATAAATTTTCAGGCCCCTGTATCTCTGCAACCCGCTAATCCTTTTTGCCCCCCATTTGGAAAATTAAGGTAGTCCAATAGGACAATGATTTGGCAAAGTTTTGTTAAAATCGGAGAAAACATCATTTTTAGGTGGGAACACTTGAGGTGTTTTGCCCCACATGTAACCATACCGTTCCTGGGGTGTCTGGCGCCTACGTGCAGCATTCGTTGGTGCGCCATTATTTTAATTTTAAGCCCTTAAATTTAAAAAATATATATTTTGCGAAAAACTGGTAATATCTAATTGAAAATTTAAATTAACCGCGTAAATTAAGTAATATGTACCTAATTGAAAATTTAAACAAACCGCGTAAATTAAGTAGGTATAAAAATAATTACCAAACAAACAAAATCACAAAAAATATTCATATATTATATCACGAGAACTATGAATTTAATCGGCTAAACTAAACTCACCGCGTAGCGGTCGAGGGGTTTTATTTTTAATTATTTTGCATGAAACTATTTTCCAAAAAGAAAAAAAGTACTGATTGACTCTTTGATTTTGCGCCCCCAAAATGTTGCGCCTGCGTGCGTGCACGCACTGCACGCTCGCCAGGAACGGGCCTGCATGTAACACTATTACTTAATGACAAAAATAATTAATAAATATTTTATATTTATTTACCAGTATCTTTGCAGCAATTTCCAGATTATATATAGGAAAATCAGGCAAACCCAAGGCCAAACTTTCCTTGGTTAAAAGTGCAAAGGCACATGATAATATTCTGTCCAATTTATCCCCTGGGGCATTTGGTGCTATTTGTTGCAGATGTTTGTACCATTCCTAAAAAATAGAAAATAAATTAAATTTTTATTTTTTTTAAACTTAAAAAATATGGGTTAAAAAAACAAATTTCTTCAGAGCACCAATCAGTGTTAAAATGACTAATTTTAAAATAAAATATTTAAAATAAGAATTAAAAAATATTTTTTTTTGAATTAACTGTGTTATAAAAATTGTCTATAAAAATAGAAGAAAAATTTATTGCTGGTGATTTTTTGTTGATTTGTGAAGTGAAGTATTTTCTTTCGGTTAATTGATTACTAAAAATTGACTTCTTGCAGAATTATTAATATCAGACAAAAACTTCATGATGGGTAAAAATTTAAAATTGGTGCGAAAGAACCGTCAGAAATTATTCAGAATAGTATATTCTGTCACAAGTTTGGAATACGGCGTATTCCGCTCGAGTGTAAAGTTTGTCACACGAGCCGAAGGCGAGTTTCACGGTTTCACGAGAGCGGAATATGCAATTACAAAAGCGTTTCAGACTATACTTTTTCTACGTTTCCAAAAAATACCATAGAAAAATAATTTAATTGGTTAGATTAGAATTATTTGTTAGATATTAATCACAGAGATGTCGCTACCAGTGTTTATTCCGTCATTCGATGATAAAATTATTCATTCTGTAATACTTTAAGGATTATGTGTCATTCCACATTAAAAAGTGATATTAGAACGGTCATAGGAGGGTAATAGGAGTAGAAAAAATGTTTTACTGAACTGAAATCTTTGACAATATAGTCAAACTATACAATGACAAAATCAGTACTATTTTAATCATTGATTACTTTTCACCGACGCACACTGGTCCGAATCGTGCTTGACCTTGGCCAAAACCCCAAAAATAAAGTTATTAATTATGAAATTATTTTAATTCATACAGGTAGAGAAATGTTTGAAGTATTTCAAAACCAAAGAGTTTAGGTATAAAATCGCCCTACCTGATCCCTAGGGCAGTTTTATTTAACCCTTTTTTGCAATTGCTTGGAAACAGTTATTGTGTTGATTTTGATTGTGCAACAAAAGTGCTATTATTTCGTTAACGACTTGTTCGATTTTAACAGTTCAACATGGAAAATGTTTCTGAAGGTATGTACAATAATTTTATAAAATTACATTTTTGAAAAAAAAATATTTGTTGATAAAATTTATACTAACATAATGGCCTGATTTTAAATTTTTTTCGATTTTTTCGTTTTTATACTTGGAATAAGTTAAAATGTGGGCATTTGCGAAAGACGTTTTTTACGGGGAAACGTTCATTGAAGTGTCTATTATAAGGTTCTTAAAAAATTGGCTGCAGCCACTTGCGCGAAAATTAATAAAACAATAATATACACGTTCGTGCCCGGATTTGAGACAGTAGTCGCGGTTAAACGCAGTGATGCTTAGTAAATATATTTTTTAAGATTTTATAATAGGATAACAAATATACAGAAAAAATTATTTCTCGAGAAAAGTCAATGTCGGACGTTTTTTGTCGGCTCCTTGTAACCTCGGACCCGCTTATTATATGCTTACAAAAATTAAAGGTGAAAGGTAATGAATCATTGCATCCTGCTGTCATTAAGCTCCTTGAACTTATTAAAGAAAGTGCAGCTGAAGAAATAGACATTGATGACTATGACTTTTAATGTAATAGTATAATTTTACTTTAATAAACATTGAAATTTTGTACGCAAGTCTATTTTATTTTTTCATTTCCCATTTGACAATTATTACAATAATACTAAATTAATAACCTTACAACCGAATTAGGCCGAACCTAATACTCACAATAAATTAATAATTAAAAAAAAATCCATTTTTTGGTTTGTATTAAATAATTTTGATATCAAATTCATGATTAGCGACTGCAAAAATTAAAAATTTCAGGACGATTAACAATTTTTTTTAAATCCGCCATTTTTGGTCCACCATTTTAAATTTACTAATTTTGATTTTAAATTCATGAGTAACGATCCCACAAACCTAAAAATTAACATTTTCAGGACGATTAATTAATTATTTTAAAAAAATCCGCCATTTTGGCCCGCCATTTTAAATTTAATAATTTTAATATTAAATTCGTGATGAGCGACCCCAAAAACAAAAATTAACATTTTCAGGACAATTAACTAATTATTTTTCAAAAAAGTCCGCCATTTCTGGTCCGCCATTTTGAATTTAATAATTTTAATATTAAATTCGTGATGAGCGACCCCAAAAACCTAAAAAATAACATTTTTTAGGAGAATTAACTAAATATTTTTTTTAAAAGTCCGCCATTTTTGGTGCGCATTTTGAATTTAATAATTTTGATATCAAAGGGGGTAGCGGGTTAAGGGGGGTCTGGCGGCCCCCACCGAATCTGGTAAAATCGTTCCAAAAATCTTGAAGAGGGTCGAAAAACAAGCAGTATAAGCTTTTTACCGACATTACAACCCCAAACGAAAACACAGTAATGGCGAAAAATATGATTTTTTGTGATTTTTATTTTTTTCAACCAGTTTAATTTATTTTTAAATGGTTTAAACGCAATTAAAAATTTGTTTTGGATGTATGGTAGTCCCCTGAATTTTTTCAGATTTTTTGGTCAAGTAAAAACATGTGAATTTTAGGTTTAAATGCGAAAAAATCGTAAAAAACGCGTCATTTTCAAGATTCAACCCTCTAATTTTTAGGGTTGTTTTCATTTTCCCGAGGGGTGCTGTATAGTATAGATAGCGGCAATCGTCCTCTTTTGAATGCAGGCAACTGGACTCAATTTGGTCAATTCTGGTGAGCGGGGCAATTTTTTGAAAAAAACTCGAATTTTCAACTTTCGGTTAATTACGGCGCGTACTTGGTATAATGCGTCTTTGCTATAAAAAATACATCTCTATAGGGGTTTTTGAGGTCGCTGATCACGAAGTTGAAAATTTTTTGACAACAAATTCACCCATAAATATTTATTAACACAGGTTTGATAATGTAAAAAATATCATTGAATCACAGCATTTAAACAATTTTAATATCGTGTTCAACTAATATAATCAATGAAATTAAATTTTCTGGTATAAATCATATTTTATTCAAGCTTACGTAATAGTCACACAGTAATATAAAATAGCATAATTCTTTTTTACAGAGCTAAGTTAACAATTTTACAGTTTTAATCCTCGTCACTATCTTCTTCAATAACATGTTCAACGCTTTGAACAGAGAAATATTTGTGAGAATCTGTGCTGGACGAATAATTCGCGACAAATATCTTTGTTGTCAAAAAAATTTTTTGGCATCAAATTCGTGATCAGCGACCTCAAAAACCTCTATAGAGATGTATTTTTTATAGCAAAGACGCATTATACCAAGTACGCGCCGTAATTTACCGAAAGTTGAAAATTCGAGTTTTTTTCAAAAAATTGCCCCGCTCACCAGAATTGACCAAATTAAGTCCAGTTGCCTGCATTCAAAAGAGGACGATTGCCGCTATCTATACTATACAGCACCCCTCGGGAAAATGAAAACAACCCTAAAAATTAGAGGGTTGAATCTTGAAAATGACGCGTTTTTCACGATTTTTTCGAATTTAAACCTAAAATTCACATGTTTTTACTTGACCAAAAAATCTGAAAAAATTCAGGGGACTACCATACATTCAAAACAAATTTTTAATTGCGTTTAAACCATTTAAAAATAAATTAAACTGGTTGAAAAAAATAAAAATCACAAAAAATCATATTTTTCGCCATTACTGTGTTTTCGTTTGGGGTTGTAATGTCGGTAAAAAGCTTATACTGCTTGTTTTTCGACCCTCTTCAAGATTTTTGGAACGATTTTACCAGATTCGGTGGGGGCCGCCAGACCCCCCTTAACCCGCTACCCCCTTTGTGATAAGCGACCCCAGAAACCTAAAAATTAACATTTTCATGACGATTAACCAATTATTTGTCAAAAAAGTCCGCCATTTTTAGTCCGCCATTTTGAATTTAATAATTTTGATATCAATTTCGTAATCAGCGACCCCAATAACCCTAAAATACAAATTTTCACATTATTACATTCACTTTTCGAGTTTTGGCCAGAGAATAAGTCGATTCGGACCAGTGTGCGACGCTTTAGTTTTGGAGTTGAGACAATTAATAATTGTTTATTTCTTGTCCACACAAAAATTTTGCTTTTATCTAATTTACTTAAAACCACTTTTGGTATTATCTTTAGCGGACTTTACTTTTACTGCCATGGCAATGAAGTAAAACTTTTCTTTGCTTTATGGAAAATGTCACAAAAGTGTTATTTTACTAACGTTTAAAAAAAAATTGAATAGAAATATTTTTTTTTGTTTTTTTTTTAATAAAAATAATCATAATAATAATAATAATAATAATCAGAAAAAAATATTTATAAAAATTATTAAAGACCCAAAAATTGTTAAAAAATTCGAGATTTAATTTAGTTTTAATTATTTGATGCGGGTTTTACATCATAGAAAAAGAGATTAAAATTAATTACACAGGGGCGCCCCTAATTTTTTTCTATCAAAAACCTGATAATATCTTACTTCATTCCAATTCACCAGTAAAGTTTTATTGAATTGGTTTTGTTAAAACCCATTCACACGAATACAGAAAAACAAAAGTAATTGACTTTTACCATGCGATTTTCGATTTATTCAAGTAAATTTTGTTTTTTGATTAAAATTTACTCCTTAAACATACAATGGTTTCCGGAAACGTTGTTACCGATATTTGATTTTTTAATGAATATACATATTATAGGTATGTAATCTACAGAATACATACCTATAATATGTATATTTAGTTATATTAAAAAATCAAATATCGGTAACAAAGCGTTTCCGGGAACTATTGTATGTTTTAATCTAAAAACAAAATTAATAATAATTATAATTATTAATAATTAAAACATGATAAAAACGACCAATTTAGTAAATTAAATTCACAACCACTTTTATATACAAATTGACATTACTATTTCGCTATGACAGCTAAATTAGGACCTAGAAATCGCGATTTTATGTTTACTGGAAAAATAATAAATCAGATTTTGGTGTAAATTAGGGCTGCACAATTTAGCCGGTTAACTTATCAGCGTGGCTAATTTAACCGGTTAACTAAATTAGCTTACATACAGGGTGATAAAGTGTTACTCATATCAGTTTTTTTAATATAACTTCCACTATGGTAGACTTGGAAAGGTGATATTTTGCGAACAGTCACTTACTACCAAAACACACATTCACACATAATTACAATTGTTCGAGTGAACGCAGAGTCGTAGAAACAGGGGTTGCTTTAAGGTTAGGTTTTTATACCATTTGATGCAATTTTTCGATTACTCAGTTCGGCTACTGGGGCATTCCACGTTACTCGGTAATTTTTCTCCCGCCCGTCACAATTGAAAATAGTGAGTAAAAAGCACAAGTTATAAAATTAATATTTTATAATATTATTTTTATTGTGCTTATAACTTATTAAAAGCATAACAAATCAATATTTTTAAATAAATTTTATAACGTGTAGTTTTTACTCACAATTTTAAATTGTGACGGGCGGGACAAAAATCCCCGAGTAACGTGGAATGACCCTACTATTAAAACTTCGATAAAATAAACCGTTTCCGAGATATTTGAGATTACAATAATTGTTATGTCGCATTAAAGGACTAAAAGGTATATGATATCAAATTTTTTAATTGAAAAAACTACAATTTTTTTTTAATGTGACGGCCAGGGCAAAAAGTCTCGAGGTTCATGGAATGCCCTTTTTAGTTTTTTCAATTAAAAAATAAAATTTGTTATCATACACCTTTTAATCGTTTTAAATAATGCGATATAACAATTATTGTAATCTCGAATATCTCGGAAACGGTTTATTTTATCAAAGTTTGAGAGGTACACCTTTTTAATAGTAGCCGAACTGTGTAATCGAAAAATTGTATCAATGTTATAAAAACTTAACCTCAAAGTTTGTATGGGACAATAACCTTAAAGCAACCCCCGTTTCTACGACTCTGTGTTCACTCAAACAATGGTAATTATGTGTGAATATGTGTTTTGGTAGTAAGTGACAGTTCGCAAAATATCACGTGTCCAAAACTACCATAGTAAAATTTATAAAGGATGGGTCATGTTTATGTTGAATTATAAAATAGTAATAAGAAAAAGAAAAACTGATTTTTTTTTAAGAATTTTTCTTTATTTGATACAATGTTTCTTTCGATTAAGTATGGAAAATGATTTTATTTAAGTGGCCACCTCAGCTGGCTCGGCAGTAGCCCATCCTGGAACACCAATTTTCGAGCAGTTTGTCAAAAGTTTGCTGCTCTATTTAGGCAATTTGAGCTTGAATGTTTTGTTGTATATGGTGAATAGGCTTTGTTACCTCCGAGGTAAAAATGCGCCTTATCCGAAAAGATGATTTTTCTTGCAAAATTAGGGTCATCGTTCAACTGGTTTAAAGCCCACTCAGCAAAGCGAAAACGTTGTGGATGGTCAACTTGCTTTAACTCCTGAACAAGCTGGACTTTGTACGCAAACATACCGAGGTCTTTGTGCAGAATCATTCTCAGAGTGGTACGGGAAAGGCCGAGTTGTTGACATCTGCGCCGAGTTGATGTTGACGCGCTCATGCGTACATTTTCGGCCACAGCAGCGATTGCTTCAGGTGTACGTCTAGGACGAGCATGCGAAACATGTTTTATGTCCACCAGCGGTCCATTTCTGCGCAATTTTTTGATCAAATTTGTAATACTGCACTACTGGTTTGACGGCGCCTCATTTGTTCCAAACGCAATTTTCTTGCCGTCTATGCGATCACAGTCACATTCAAAGTAAGTTTTGAGTATTTCGAAACGTTGATCCAAATTTATTCGGTGCATATTTTGTAATCGGAAGGTTAAAACTAAACTACTGTCAGCAATTCATGGCGCCTAAGTTAAAAGCACGTAGTTTAAAATTCAACTTATAGATGGCCCAAACTTTATTAAAAAACTGATATGATAGGTAACACTTTATCACCCTGTATCTTGGAAACATAAGTAATTAGGAAAAATATTTATTTATATAGGTTTTCGTCTTATTTTGACTTGCTCAATGTTTTCCTAAATTTATGCTAATAAGTTTAGGGACACCTTGTATAATAATATATTTTGAAAAATAATAGACTTACATACATATATGTAAATAATAATCTCTACTAAATAATAATAAAATTGTTAACGAAAAATACATGATTTAAATAACTCGCGCTTTTTAATTTGTTAATGTCAAAGTTTATTCGTAAATTAGGTATTTTTGTTGTCTGTATGCTTTTTATGCATATGGGTATTTTTCTTGTAGAATTGACATTTTCATATTTAACAAAAGTTTTATATTTCTCATACATTTAAAAACTACAATTCAACCTTACTTTTTTTTTTAACAAATTCGCTAAAACTTGCATTTTAAGAGAATTGGTTGGTTAGTTTTCAAATAGCTAAAGCATTGACTATTTTGTGTTACTAGAAATTTTTGTTTTTATATTAGCCAAACTGTTTGGCCCAAACTGAATTGGATAGTATGCAAACTATTCAGGTATTTTAGTTTGCCTAATAATTTCAAGTAAATTAGCCAATATCCTTGGTTGTTTTGTACACTAGCCGCTAATTTAGTTAATACGTATTTTAGAAATACTTGCTAAATAATTCAAAAATATTTTTCAAAGAGGTATTAAAATGCTTAATTCAATTCAACCTACATTTTTATGCACGCAGTATCTATACAAAATATAATAGTTTTATGACATGAGAAAGTTTTAATTTACAAATTACTATTTCGCGTGAAATTATAAATATCATTCGCGAAACAAATTAAAAAAGTTATGTTTGTTCACAATTTATAATTTTATGTAAATAATCAAAATAAATATTATTCATTTATTTATTTATTATAATATATGCGTTTTTTATTATTAATAATAAAAAACGCACAAAGCCTCTTTTGTGAGTTTTTTATCTAGTTTTAAAAAACTCATTTTATTAAAAATTGCATATTTTTATATTGGACTGAACTGGTAAAAAAGTATCGAATACATACAAAGAAAAAAGTTTAGCTTGTCAAAAAAATAGTATCAGGAAAAAAACCAGTACACAATTAAAACCAGGCCACATTAGCAAAAACCAGAACCCTGGGTAATCCAGGACGGTTGGTCACCTTAACTAGTAATAATGTCTTAAAAGTTTCAAGCAAAGTCATGCCGACATTGCCACTTATTGATATAATAAATGGTTAATAACTCGAAAATTCCTTGTTGTTCTTGTAATATTTTTTATATAGTGGATGCGCAATTTTCGGGAAACCCTCTATATATGCATATACTACTATATAAGAAAAAAGTCAACAGTGGAATATTTTTTTAAAACTTTTTTCATTATTTAACTGACGCCAAGGCGTACAATAAAAGTAAATTTGGACAATTTTTTTTGTATATTTTAAAAGATATTTAATAAAATCCTAGAAAATATGTTTTTAAATATTTATATAACTTAAACACCTCACATCTCAAAGAGGAAACAAAATTTGAACTTATTTTATTATACCATACCATAGTACTCCTATTATATGACCGTTCTGATATCACTTTTTAATGTGGAATTATTTATACTCCTTAAAGTGTTATAGAATAAATTCATTCTATCATCGGATGCTGGAATAAACACTGGTAGCGCCATCTCTGTGTTTATTATCTAACGACTTGGCTGATCGAACCTCACTTTCTTCCAAATAAATGATTGTTTTATGGTATTTTTTTGGAACGTAAAAAAAGTTTAATTTAATAATTAATAATGGTTATAAACTCGATATTAAGATTTTATTTTAAGCAAAAATTTCGTGGGGTAGACCTTCATAAAAATTAAATCAGTGTGACGTGACGCCAATGGGGAGGGGGAGGGTCCCATAATTTGTGACACTTTGTGACAAGTGGGGGAGGGGGGTCAAAAATATTAAAAAAAACGTGTGACATCATTTATGGACGGCCCCTTATGACATTTAGTCGACGTTTGCAAATTATTCAATTTTTATTAAATTTCACCTTCTATCGCGACTAGGTTGCGTGAGTTTACGCCAAACTGTATAAAAAGTATGTTAAAAATATTATATATGCCATTGTTCTAGATATAAACTAAATATTTTGTTAGTTTGAAAGACAGTAAATGGGACGATAAATCGGATTTAAATCTGATATTTTAGGTTTAAAACCGTCTAAGTTTGTAACTTTAAAATTGCTTTATCGTTCGCGAATATCTCTGGTATTTTAAAGTTTTAATGACAAAAGAATTTATGTACTCGTTTGCCAAATTATTTTATTTAATCTAAAAAAGTTAATATGCACGCGAAAGCGAAATTTGCATTAAAATAAGTTTTCATTAAGCTCGACAAAAATCTTAAAAATATTGCTATACAAATTTAAGAAACTCAATAGTTTAAATTGCTATAAAAATATTGACATTAAACCCTTAGGCACCAAATGTTACAAGAATACATTAAAAAAACTTGTTATTTATTCACCAGTAGTTTTTTAACTTTTTAAATCCAGTGTTAAACTGTTATTTACTTACATAATTATTTATACTGGCAAAACATTACTCGATTACTTGAATTTTACAAATTTGAAGTTTTCAAAATAAATTGCTATACAGTTAACCAGCACGTACGTTTTCCAAGACCATATCTGACTTAAATTTTTTCCAATATTTGTTTTGTATAATAATTATTATTTCATGAAACGCACCATAATATTGAAATTTAAAATAATACACATATTATATAAAATTTAAATATTTTTATTTCATGATTAGAACCCATCAAATAAAACCAGTTTAAAAATAGTACCTATGCATTATTTAAATAAAAAATAAACGTAAATTTAATGCGTCGCAAAACTTAAACGATTTCCCCAAACATTTTCTATTTTTGTTCTTTTTATGTGACATATTATTCACCTATTGTGAAAAACTGTGTCAAAGGAATATTTATGAACACGTTGCTTTATTATCGAAAATATGGAACAATATACCTTAATGGAATTAATAAAATGCTTACCTATGATGTTAAGATTAAATTTTTTTAAAAGTTTAGGAAATTACTCTAAAGAAGTTATATCCTATGAGCTTTAAAGTAATAGTTCAATTAAATTTTATTAAAATTAAATTTAAACAGAAAAATTCAGAAAAACTGTCTTTATACTTAAAAAAAAATGTATTGTATTGTATAATTAAAATTATAATAGGTGAAGGGTATAAATTACCCTACAGTTTTTTTATTTCTGTTTAAATTTAATTTAATAAAATTTAATTGAATTACACGCACACTAAACTGAACTTATGTTTGCTTATTTGCTGGAAAGCAATGTTTAAACAGGATTTTCCAAAACATTCATCTTTTCACACTGAACACCAAATTTTTTGCCGAAATCTTTGGAAAATAAGCAAACTTAAAGTTCAGTTTAGTGTGCGTATTTTATAAATTACTTCTTCTAGTACATTTTACAACATTTTTGCCAGAACAAGTAGCAAGAAATTTTAAAAATCAAAAAATTTAAAAAAAAATGTAATTTTTCAAATATTTGGTCAAAAAAATTGGGTTTTGGGATATGTAGGTTGTTCACAAAATGGGTTTATTTCTTCAGCAACTTCATTGCTACAAAAAATTTTGACGATATATATGGAATATATGTGAAAAAAATCGATTTATAAGTCTAAATTGAGGTATCTAAAGCTCGAAAATACAAGCGGCCATAAAAAAAAATTCGAGCTAACTTTTACAAACCCAGCGAGGGTTTTGCTATTGGATAGGTATATTTTCAGAAAAAAATAGTCCGTTGCGGTTTGATTTTTGGTGTTGCACAGTGTTATTTATTACTTTAAAGCTCATAGGATAAAACTTGTTTGGAGAAATTTCCTAAACTTAAAAAAAAATGTTTAATCTTAACATCATAGGTAAGCATTTTATAGATCATTTTAATATAATATTTAATATACAATATAATATTTAATAGTATATTATGTATGTATGTTTTATAAACGCAATTTTATTTACGAGCGAAGCTTGCGAGCGAGTGTTTAATAAAAAAGAGTGTCTAGAAAAGTTTATAAAGTAAGTTGCATACTATACTTTTTCTACGACGAACACAAAGAATTAAAGCCAATTTTTTCTGTTAAAAATTGACAGCTGTCAACTGACAACGGATTTAACATCACTTTTTCCGAATTTATAATAAAGCTAACTTCAGCCCGTAACTAAAATGCCCAAACGCCACTGTTGCCAACTTCAGCCCGTGACTAAAATGCCATAAAGTCGCAGCTTATTAATGGGGGAGTAGATAATAGTACATTATGTATCAAGTTTGATAAACGCCATTTCAGACACGAATTTAATTTAGGCACGAGCGAGCGTGCGAGTGCTTTAATTAGTGAGTGTCTAGAAAAAATTATAAACGAGTTGTATACTATACTTTTTCTACGACAAATACTTATTATTATCTTAAAATGATTTTAATCAAATATTTGTATAGAGCGCCATCTATAAAACAATAGGGGAATCTGTGTTAGCTACCCAGGTACCGTCAAATGTCAAATTTTTATATGTTATAAAGGTTATAAATCGAAATGTGTTTCTTTGAAAATCGATAAACAACAGTTTTTCACAATGAAAGTAAAGCAAATGTTTTATGAGCACTTCACGGTAGACTCCACCGGGTGGAGTCCGAGCTCGAATTTAATTTAGATAGTTTACTATTGGCGTTGAGAAACTATTTAATGCTTTTGTATTTTTGTATTGCGATAATAAAATAAATATCACATTAAGTATTGTTTTACAAGAAGGGCACTTTATTTTAACGATTGTATGACATTTGACAACTGTCAACTAACTTAAAGCAAACTTTAACCCGTGATTAACCTGTTGCTGACTAAAACGCAATAAAGCCAGAACTTGTCAATGTGTATTTAAAAGGTAACTTATAATTAAAATACAAAGTAATTTGTTTAGCTAGTTACACTACATATAAAGCATTTTTTCTACTCCCACCTTTAAAACCCCCATTATCGTACATGTTTTCATGACACTAAGTGACCTTTTAAATACACATCGACAAGTTGTGGCTTTATGGCGCTTTAGTCACGGGCTGAAGTTAGTTTTAAGTTAGTTGACAGTTGTCAAATGTCATACAATCGTTAAAATAAAGTGAATTTCTTGTAAAATAATACTAAATGTGAAAATTATTTTATTACCTTAATACAAAAATACAAAAGTATTAAATAGTTTCTCAACGCCAATATTTGAAAAGTTTATATGAACATTGTACTGACATTTTAATTTCGCCGGCAGTAAACTATAACTTAAATTCGGGCACGGACTCCACTGTTAAGTGGTCATCAATTTTCAAGAAATACATTTCTATTTATAACCTTTATAATCTGTGTTTATAAAATATAAAAATTTGACATTTGACGGTGACACACAGATTCCCCAATTGTTTCATAGATGGCGGTATATACAAATTTTTGATTTAAATCATTTTAAGATAATAATAAGTATTTGTCATAGAACAAGTATAGTATGTACCTCGTTTATAAACTTTTCTAAACACTCATTAATTTAAGCACTCGCTCGTTCCTAAATTAAATTCGTGTATAAAATGGCGTTTATCAAACTTGATACATAATAGACTATAAATGGAATTTCTAAAAATGTCAATAAAATTGTTAGTTTTAAGATACCTAATGATTTAGTTAAGTTATATTTTTTTTTTGTTTAAAAAACTGCACTTTTTTAGATAATATTATTTCGTCGAAACTTTATTAACAAGTTTTTATTTGGATATATTATAACTTTTAGCTAAAATAACAATTACCAATGCTTTTTGAGATATAGCCCTTACTAAAAATATATGTACTTTTATCTTTTACTGTTAACCATTTTGAACACCGTATATTTTCAAAATATCGCGGTTAAGGATCTAAGGTGGTATACATTTTTACCATTGAGTAAGGAAGGAATTCCTTACTCAATGTTTTTACCTTAAAATCATTCAATTAAAAAACACCCTGTAAATATTTGGTATTTTTTTAAAAATTAAGCAATACGTATAAACTAAAATAGCTCAAAAGCGAGATTTTTTAAAGGGGGTATTATACTTTACATGTTTCATTAGAAATATACCATATTTAACATTAGTGGTTACCAGTAGGTTTGAATATAATTCCTTTATTTATGATGTTTATTGAGTTGGGTAAATTATCGCCCATTATCATTCTACTATATTATTAAGTATGCATATTGATTTAAATATCTTGCGTGTTGTTATCTTGGTAGTGTTTCCCCTTATGACGAACCATTATTATAATATGTTGACACAATAATTATTATAATTAATAATAAGGCTATTAATTTATAGGACTAATAAAAACTTTTCTCAATTATTACTTATTTATTGTTTATAAAATCCAACATCCAAACATTTACATTTTCCTGTTAATTAGCGACTTGTTCGTAGAACCACATTTGCTACTTAGTTTGCTACTTAACTTGCTACTTAGCAAACTTTCGCTGTCAGAAAACTTAACGGGCAAACTTGGCATAAAAATATGCAACTGTCTTTTCGAAGTGCAAACAAAGTCCGTCTGCAAATCGCTCTCCTCCTCCAAAACAAAATCCTCCTCCACTTTCGAGGTCAAACTATTCTCCACGCCGATTTTTTCCTTGTCGTTGTCGTCTTCCAAAACGTGCGTATTCCTTAAAATAGATTCGTCAATTAGCTCCGGATGTGTCCCTTGAACGTGCAGAATGCGTTCATCGATTTGGGGGTCGTAGCGATACAAATTCCTCACGGGTTTCGGTAAAGTTTTTCTTTGAATGACGGGGCGCGGAAAAGCGGTGGCGACGCGCGGCTGAGGCGGCTTCACTTCCTCTTTGACTGCATTATTTTTGGTGGCTAAATCCAGCCAAATCAACACCCTCTCCGACAGATTGTTGTTGTATTGATTTGAGAGCAAGGGGGTGACACCAATGCCATAGTTATTGAGGTAGTAGTCGCAATCACGCACCGCGTTATCGGTGACATCGAAACTATTCGATTTAATTGAGATCTTTTCGTCTTTTCTTTTGCTGCTATTCAACCCGACGCTTCTAAATGACACTTCGTTATTTATGTTCTGAAAATACACCGGATTGCTCGGGATTATATCTATCGTGTACGTAGGGGATGCCTTCACGGCAGATTTAACATGCTTTTTTTTGTCGTCATTCTTAAAGTTACTAACTCCACCAAGCATTAATTTAACCGAAGAAACATTCAAGTGCGACTGGCCAGTCGGCGCTTTATTTCTTCCGGAATTAAGTGACGCCGACGAAATGGATCTTCTAGTCTTCAGCGGCGCTTTTAAAGTGTCACTTTCTTCCTTCTGAAGCAGCACATGATGCTGCCCGTTCTTCCACACCGTCTTCACAAACAAAGGTCTGGTGCTTGAGTCCCAGTGCACCATTATTATCCCGTCACATTTTAATGACCACTGTTTACATACAAAACATTTCAAGAAATATTCTGTCACGCGAGCGGCAAACCTGCGGGGACAGGCACGACCGTTCCGCAGGACATTTCACCGGAAACAGAGGATTTTCCGGCGAGACACACTTCAAATCGGGAACCGCATGGTACACAGGACAGTTTCTAAGGGTTTGCGCAGTCACATTTGTGTGCGATAAAATGCTGTTGGGCGATAAATATATCGGCGATAATTTGCATTTTTATTTAGACGATTCGTCATTTATTTGTTGGTGATTTTTTTAGTTGTTTTTTTGGGGTGTAGTTTGGCAAATGGCATTCTATATTTAGATATCAATTTCGCGGTTATATTTTATTGGTTGTAAGGGCCAATTTATGGGTTGTTTGGTTTTTATGGGTGTTTAATGTAATAATAAACCTATTTATAAAAACTACTAAAATAATTACAGAAACCCAATACAAAATTATAATAGAAAACCTTCTAAATGATGTCTATAATACACAGTGTGCCCCAAGATTAGTTAGGTTGACCAAAAATGTCACAAGAAACGGAAAGTGGGGTGTTATTCTTTAATGTTTAGGCAACTTAAAACTGCAAAAATTAAAATCTGGTCTGATCCTTATTTTATATATTTGATTTTTCTAAAAGACACCGTGTAATATTAAGGTTTAAGGCATTTCAACTTTAAAATGCACTTTAGATTAAGTTTAAACTACAAAATAAAACTTTAGAAACAATTATGTAAAATCACGTACGTTTCAAATATAACCATACATGGCCGCGAGTAAAAAATAATAACTGCGATATAACGGCCGCCATGTTCGATTAAACGTGGACCAAAATCTTGTCTTGGCTTGATGTCCTTGATTCTTGGAAAAGGACGGAAAAGTAGGATAACGAGACTTTATAATTGCCTAGTTTATATATGTCATGTTTTGACGTTTCTAAAACAAAGGAAGGTGAAAAAAGTCCAATACGTTTCATCACCCTACCTTTTTATCTACACCCGCTTTTTCTATTTTAATCACAGACATTTTTTTGGTCCACGTCAAGATTCACGAGGCCACCATGCCAGAGTCATTTCTAAAAACGCTTTCCTTGTACAGATATATTTAAGACGTACGTTTGTAAAATGCATATAAGTTCAAGTCGCCTATGGTGTCATATTATTTCAAAAACAATTGCTTCTTTTTGAGACATCCCTTCTGTCAAATTAGCAGCGTGCTTGTCAAAAATGTTTTGGCGTCCTTACAATTATTATTAAAAATATAAATAATAATTTAGTATTAAAAATAATGGCAAAACGTACTGGCAAGTGCAATCATATTCAAAATCGCAGAAAAGTGTGTGGATGTTGTGGCAGCAAAATAATTTTTGGAAATAAGCCCGTCAGCCAGTTCTGTTTAACAAGTAAGTTAGAAAGCTTAAAGTGTGGATAAATAAGGATTTTGATGTAAAAAAAGAAAAGTGCCCAAACTCTATTTGTGGATCTTGCAGATTAACTTTGTTGGAAAGAGATAAAAATAATTTTAAAAGACCTTTGCCATGTCCATTTAATTTTGCTTCTGTTAAATTACAAAAAGAGACACGCCAAAACACACTCACATGTGCCAAATATGTCTGTGCTAGGAAAAAAACCCACATTTCAGTCACAAAAGGAAGGGGTCGTTCAAGACATTTTGAAGAAAATAACTTTCCAGTTCGTAAAACAAAAGAGATCGGTTTCTACATGCAAATTTTGTTTTAAAAGGTTGGGCAAAGGTATAAGGCACATTTGCAACTACACTCAGGCACGTGAAAATATAAAAAAATAGAAACATTGCCAATAAAAAAAAATTTTGACCAACTTTTTGAGGTCCAATGCCGGAAAAAAATCAGTGCCTAAAAACTACAGAAATAGCGTTAAAGAAAAATCACAAATTTTGCAGTCTATTTACCAAAGCAGAACTTATGAATTTGAGATTGACCATGGCAGAAAAGAAAAAAGACCGGCAATTTGGGAAGATGCAGAAGAGCTGGTGAATATGGTTATTAAAATTAATATTGGTTTGGTTTTGTGCGTCTTAGCCGAGCGTAAATGTATTCTAATTATTTTAATTTACAGTCGTCTAAAAAACGGTACTGAATTTATTTTTAAACATTTTCACAATAATTATAATAACTTTATTTACTTACCTTTAAGTTATACAATAAAAACAGATATAGAAAAAAATAAAATGGATGCCCATATTTAACACATAACAAGGTAAAAAAAAGTAAAAGGAAGAAATACAAAAAACTAAAAAATTTTAATAAAAGGATCAGCTCTGATTTTGTTTCATATAGTTTTAAATAACAAATATAACCAAGAATCAAACCTCACTCTCAGTTTTCTGTGACATTTTTGTTTAACTTAAATATCATTGGGGCACACTGTGAATAGGGATTATTTGACCGATGTCAAAATTTTAATCGTGCCGCCCCCTCATTTGTTTTTAAAAAATATTAAAAAAATGTATGCTAAATTTGAATGTCCTAACTTATTTCCTTCTATTGCCTGTAACAACGAGAAGTTTTCTAGATAGAGGATTTTTGCCTTTAACGTATTAATTTTTTAAAATTACTATTAATCTATGAAAAAGTATAATTTTTTGAGAAAATGTAAAGGATATAAGTTATTTTAAAACAAAAGAAAAAGAAATCATGTATTTGTACCCTAAGGTCTTTTTTACTTCGCTTGATTATTACTTACAGTTTTTCATATAGGGGATTTTTGCTTTAAAACGCAATAATTTTATAATAGTATATTATGTATCAAGTTTGATAAACGCCATTTTATACACGAATTTAATTTAGGCACGAGCGAGCTTGCGAGCGAGTGCTTAAGTTAATGAATGTATAGAAAAGTTTATAAACGAGGTGCATACTATACTTTTTCTACGACAAATACTTATTATTATCTTAAAATGATTTAAATCAAAAATTTGTATAGAGCGCCATCTATGAAACAACAGGGGAAACTGTCAAATGTCACATTTTTACATTTTTTAAACACAATTATAAAGGTTATAAATCGAAATATATCTTGAAAATTGACAGATTTTCACAGTGAAAGTAAAGGAAATGTTTTATGAGGACTTTACAGTAGAGTTCGTGCCCGCATTAAAGTTATAGTTTATTGCCGGCGAAATTAAAAGGTTAGTACAATGTTCATATAAACTTTTCAAATATTGGCGTTGAGAAACTATTTAATATTTTTGTATTTTTGTGTGGAGATAATAAAATAATTTTCACATTTAGTATTATTTTACAAGAAAGACACTTTATTTTAACGATTATTTGCTGTGACTTAAGTAAAGCATTTGACAGTGTTGATCACAGAATACTTTTAGAAAAGCTCTACTTTTATGGTATCAGAGGACCACCTTATGAATTACTTCAGTCATACCTTAACAATAGAACACAAATGGTAAAATGGAAGGAGAAATATTCGTCGTGTTCAAACATAAACACAGGAATACCACAAGGATCAGTGCTGGGTCCTGTATTGTTTATCATTTACACCAATGATATAACCTCTTGTATAAAGGCTACAAATGCTTGTCTATATGCAGATGACACTTCATTGTTAGTAACCGGATTAACGAAATAAATTATCAGTAAGAAAACTGAAACTATCCTGAACAATATGCAAGAATGGTTTAATACGAATAAACTAAAACTTAATAAAGAGAAAACACAGTACCTTGAATTTTCCAATAAAACTGAAGTTTCTTACAAGTCAATAAAGTTTCTTGGTTTATGGGTTGACAATAGACTGAACTGGGCCAAACAAATTGAAAATCTAGCCAACAAACTCAGCTCTGCAATATATGCTATTAGAAGAATGAAAATAAGTGCTACTCACCAGTGTGTAAGAATAACATATTTTGCAAGCTTCCACAGCCAAATAATCTATGGTATCTTACTCTGGGGAACCTCAAGGGACTGCGATAGGATTTTTAAACTCAAAAAAAAAGCCATAAGAACGTTGTGCTCTCTCAGTAGTACTGAAAGCTGCAAACCGCATTTCATTAAGGAAAAGATACTTACTGTCCACAGTCTATTTGTTTTATGTATTTTAAAGTATGTGCATGTAAATAAGAATGTGTTTTTAACAAATGGAGAGTATCATAGCTACAATACAAGAAACAAAAATAATTTCCAAACTCCCTATCATAGACTTAATGGAACCCAAAAATATGTGGACTACTGGGGGTCAAAACTGTACAATCGTCTACCTGAACAAATAAAACTATACAACTGTGATAAATTTGAAGACTGTTAAGGATATGCTAGTCAATATGTGCCTATACAATGTAAATGATTTCTTGTTTGTTTTTTAATTAAGTAATTGGCCTGAAATTTTTTTTTTTCTTTCTTTTTACTTACTTGTTTATTGTATTATTGTATTGTTTCTTACTTACCTGTTTATTATATATTTGTGATTTTTTGACATGTCATGTAATACTTTTGATGACAATAAATTTATTATTATTATTATGACATTTGACAACTGTCAACTAACTTAAAACTAACTTCAGCCCGTGACTAAAAACCTGTTGCTAACTTCAGCCCGTGACTAAAGCGCCGTAAAGCCACAACTTGTCAATGAATATTTAAAAGGTCACTTAGTGTCATGGAAACATGTACGATAAAGGGCGTTTTAAAGGTGGGAGTAGAAAAAATCATTAATAATTAATGAACATTTCTAATTTTTTGAGGAAATGAAGGGAAAATATAGTCGTTTTAAACAAAAAAAAAGAATTTATGTATGTCTATAGTAAGGTATTTTTTACTTCATTTAATTATTACTATTATTGATATTTTATTGAAAATGGCATAAAAAACAAAATATCAGTGATAATTTGCATTTAATGCATAATAAATGTTTTTTGAAACGTAATTTTGTACTTTTCTAATGTTGGTGCTACCTAAATATCTTTTAGGCAATCTTAAATTATCTGTTTCATAAAACAAATAATTTAAGATTGCCTAAAAGATATTTAGGAAGCACCAACATTATAAAAATACAAAATTACAATTATGTAAATAAAGAAATTGATTTTTAGATTGTTTTCGAACAATTTATTTTTAAAGAAAGTAACATAGTTAAAACGGCAAAAAAATAAACAAAATAAAACTCAGATAATTAGGTTTTTGGTATTTTAAAAATTGTTTACAACAGTCTTTTTTTGCTTTTCGAAACTCTGACACAAGCTGTACAATAATATATTATAACACAACTGGTGTTACACCAGCAAGAAGATTCTTTTAGCGATGGACTTTTTTGAAAATCATCAAAACACTTTAAAAACTGTAACTCAGCTGAGACTCGTTAACGATGCTGCCGAAAGAGCTGTGCATTTATTTGACGAGTATAACTCCATCATAACACACAATGAAGACCAGAAACAATTTGTTGAAAAGCATTTCCCGACGCTTTAAAAATAAATTGTTCGAAAACAATCTAAAAATCAATTTTATTATTTACATAATTGTAATTTTGTACTTTTCTAAATATCTTTTAGGTAATCTTAAATTATTTGTTTTATAAAACAAATAATTAAAGTTTGCCTAAAAGATATTTAGGTAGCACCAACATTAGAAAAGTACAAAATTACGTTTCAAAGCACACTAATTATGCATTAAATGCAAATTATCACTGATATTTTGTTTTTTATGCCATTTTCAATAAAATAACAATAATAGTAATAATTGAGCGAAGTAAAAAAGACCATATATGAATTCTTTTTTTTTCTTTAAAAGTACCATATTTTCCCTTCATTTCCTCAAAAAATTAGAATTGTTCATTAATTATTAATGATTTTATAAAATTATTGCGTTTTAAAGCAAAAATCCCCTATATAAAAAACTGTCAGTAATAATCGAGCGAAGTAAAAAAGACCTTAGGATACAAATACATGATTTCTTTTTTTTTTTGTTTAAAAGTAACTTAAGTACTTTACATTTTCTCAAAAAATTATACTTTTTCATAGATTAATAGTAATTTAAAAAAATCCTTTATCTGGAAAACTTCTTGTTGTTACAGGCAATAGAAGGAAATAAGTTAGGACATTCAAATTTGGCATACATTTTTTTATATTTTTTAAAACAAATGAGGGGGCGACACGATTAAAATTTCGACATCGGTCAAATAAGAACCACCCTAGTCCATTTCAACTTTAATAGTGATTTAAAAATAAATATATAATAATAATAATATAATTATATTTTATTATAATAGGTAACCAACAAATGATTAAAATATTTTAAAACATAAAAACAGGATTTTAAAAATTGTAATTTTTACTTACCTGATAGCTATTTATGTTGACATCTCTTGCTTGAAATCTGGATCTCAATGGTGGATCCAAAGGATTTCCTCTATATCTAAAAATAAAAAAGAATATTTAAAAAATATATAAATTTAAAATATATAAATTTAATAAATCTCTTAATTTACCTCGGCACAGGCAAACCCAGTGCAATAACTCTAAAATTTTCATTAACCCTCACTAAATTCCATTTTAGTAGTTCTTCTTCTCCATACTCCTAGGAATATAAAATTTTAAGTTGTTTTTAATATTTTGTTTTTTTTTAAATATTCCATTTTTATTTGAAATTTTCCAGGTAACAATAGCCTTAGAATAACCGGAGTTACAAAATATTTTTCCAAAAATAAAAACACCATACATTTAAATAAAAATCAAATAAAATTACTTGTAAACATTTTTCGCGAGTCAAAGTTAATATAATATTGTTTCCAGCAAATTTCAAAATAAAAAATAGGTTTGTTGATTAAAAAACAACTTTATGAAACGTCTTTAAGTTCAGACATTTTTTTGAAATTTATAATGAAAAGGTCTTTTAATACATACATCCAACAACCGATCATACCGTGATGCTGGAATCAAAAGTCTGCCATCTTCTAAATGCATCTCCCTATTTTCAAGTAAATTATTTAAAACTGGTAACACATTTCTCTCCGCTTTTTCAATTCCTTCAAGAATTAAAATTCTACCTTCGGTGGCTGCCTTAACAGCACTCTAAAATTAAAAAAAAACACCAAATTATAATACCGTTGGGACATGCAAATTTTTTATTGCATATTTAGAAACAACACATACGAACTCTTTTTAAGAACGCGAATAAATTATAAGCCCTGTTGAAGTGACCTGTAACTATTGTAGGACAATATAAAAACGATAAAGTAAACCAAGGAAAACTTCAAAACTTTTAAATAATTCTGGTTAAGGTTTATCTTGTTTTTTTAACATATTATTCTTTAGCAATTATTGCTATTATTATAAGTGAGGCCTGTCATAGCAAAACCGACAATCTCCACTTTTGGTCAAAAATTAGATTTTTGGCATAGACTATACTTCAACTAATTATCTATAAGATGATAAAGTTTATGTGCTGCAAAAGGGGCTAAATCCTGCCTAAAATCCTATTTTAAAAATGACATTTTGTGCAAAGTCGACAATCTCCACTGATATAGATTTGCAGCAAAGTATACAATCTCCAATTCCACCATTAGAAATTAGTAATTTTTGTCACCTGATATCCTGACATTTGTGTTATAACGTATTTTAGAGATTTAATTTTGTGTTTTTTTACTGGTACATACTGTTAAGTTCTATTGCAGTAAATTGCACTTAAAAAATATATTCATAATAGGTAAATCTACGTTTTATTGTTTTAAGAATTATAAAAAAAGTTATCTTGTTTATTTTGTGCTATTATACCCAGAGCCGGATTTAGGACGGGGCCAGCGGGGCCACGGCCCCAGGGCCCCCACCATTTAGGGGCCCCCACCAATGCAATATGTATCTTTTTAATGAAACAAGTATAAAAAAAATTGACGAAAAAAACAAAAAATTGGGTCGGTTATACCGCGCGAATCCTGTATAATTTTCAATTAATTTTTCGTAGATCTAACTCTAATTTTTCGCGGATTTTTTATCGCTTATTCGCTTGAAAATCAGAATGTAAATTATCACACTCAAAGTTTTGGCGCGCGAAGACGTTTTTTGGCGCGCGAAGACGTTTTTATATAGTCTATAGTCGTAAGTTATGACTCATGACAATTTTAAGCAGTTGCTTCTTTAGTGCTTGTCGTAACGTTTGCAGGCAAACATAAAGTGACCACATCAAAAATGTCAAAATCTGGGACAAAGCCAAAAAAAATCTGCCAAAAGCGGAAAAGTCAGTGGCAGGCGCATTTTGTCGATAAGAAGGCGATGGGAGGGGAAGGTCAAGAAAACAAAAAATCGTTTACATCAATCATCATTTAAATAATATAATATTCATATCATTTCATCATGCAGAATTTTATAATTTTATATATAAAAATATATACTTGAAAATTACTCCTTTTCAAACAAATTTTCTGTCATAATTTTTTACAGAATTATAAAATTCTTCACAAGAAGTACTCTAAATTATATTTTACAAAATGCATACATTTCAATGATTCCGTGGACAAAGGTGTTTTCTATGAAGTCCACATTATATTTATTCCAGAAAATACCCGTTCGGTGGGAGCATTAGTTCCTAGGAACCATCTGGTAGGCATGCATAATTCTACAATTCTTTTAATATTATGTAAGGGAACATTTTGGACCAGAAAATATTGAAAAATCTCAACCCATCTTTTGTCAATGGAAACTTTTTTAGTCAATTGAGGCAATTTTTCTTCAGTATTTTTTTACTTGTGAGCAGCCGAAACTTTTTTTTTATTTTGTGGTAATTATAAGTTTTACAAATTTGTTATTTTGTGTAAGAAATTATTCTCGTAAAAAGACATATGTCACTATAGTGATTAACCGCAAAATTCGGGACATTATCGGGACGTTTACTCTTGCGGGACATGTTAATAAAATCCGGGACTGTCCCGCAAAATCCGGGACGAATGGTCACTTTAGGCAAACAGTCTTTATCCCAGATTTTTATTGGTACATTGAGTGTTGTGGAATATTTTCCGAAATACTGTTTCGTTGTTTTCTTTGGACAAAAGATTGTTTTATTGTTTGATTTTGTATGAAAAACAGACAAATATTGTTCGTATTATTCAAAATATACAGGGTAATTCAGACTTTTGGTGACAAAAGCTCAGGGGAAATTCCTCTCATTAAAATATGAAAAAAAGTTCCTATAAATACGTGTCCGAAAATGCTTCATTATCGACATACAGGGTGTTTCGTTTTTTATTTATAGCTTAAAAACGGTGTGGCCGATTTTATTAAAATTTATATGGTTTATTAAATAATAAATGATTCAAAGATAATAAAAAATCACGTAAAGTTCCTCTAGCTTTAAAATTAACCATGAGTTTTAATTTCCCAAGTGTCAACATTTTTAGAAATATTGAGGGCCCCCACCAAAAGTCGGTCCCAGGGCCTCAAAACTCTTAATCCGGCCCTGATTATACCATAATAAGACGAAAAAGTAAAGCAAGAAAAGGCTGATAATGTTAGACATTGCAAGTAAAACATTACGGGGCAAAGTGGGAAGGAGATGATGAGTTGTACTATAAAAATATAATATTTTTTGCAGGAGGCAACCTGGTCCCAGATTTAGAACAAACTCCAGATTTATGTGGTCCAGTTCAGAATTTTTCCACATTGATTGTATAGTTAAATTTTATAACCATTAAAGGGAGAAAAATACAATTATTTTTTTGTTTATTTTTCTCCTTAAACGTTTACAACAAAATAAGCAATCTCCAGCAACTCATATCAAAGTAAGCAATATCCAATTTATAATTATAGATTTCACCTATACTATGCCTCCTGGAGACCTTGTAGTTGGCTACTAGACTAACAACAACAATATTTCAATATAATATATAAAAAAAAATTACAAATTTAGAATTTAAAATACCTAAATCAATTATCTCAATTTACTCAGTTTTAGTCTGACGGGAGATTGTTGACTTTGCTCTGACAGGTCTCAAGTGTGATAAGACTGGATCTGTGGATAATAAAAAGTAGGTACCTAATCAATTAATTTTGATAAATATTATCTAAAGGATGCGGCAAAAATATCTTTAATTTGTTCTCTTAGTAATTTAAACAAATAATTAAAAAATTGTTATGGGTATATCTAGAGATGCGACTTGAAAAAAAACGGTCCGTTTTTTTGTTTTTTTTTTCAGGTTTTTTTTCATTGTTTTTTTCAAATGGTTTTTTTTCACATTTTAGGTTTTTTTTCAAGATTAGTCCCATTTGCCTAATTTTTTATGTTTCCAATCCAGTTCATGGACTAAAATTAGCCACTAAATCACAATTAGTAAATGTAAATACAGTCTCGCGATATGCACGCGCCACCACCACCGAATTGACCAATAAGGGCCGCGGTTGTTTTGATAGGGTCCTAAAAAAAGTAACTACCTATAATATTTTTGATTCAGCGCTTGATTTTTTAAAAAGCTACCAAAAGCACTTTTTTCATGATTTTTCAAATTCATGTAGAGTATGGCATTTTTTTTTTTAAACAATAGCAAATTCTTGTAGAACATTTATTCATTGGTGGTTAGGTCAGAACATTCCGTGGACCAGAAAGCCAAAAAAATCGAATTTTTTTATTACGGTATTCGTTAGGATTGAGCGTTGCACATTTTTCATCTAAAAATCTTAAAACTAGAAACTTCAAGCTTCAAATTGCTTTTTTTACGACCATTTTTTAAACAGATACCTACAGGTATCCGCAAAAAAAAATTGTATCCTTTAATTTTTGTATTAGTGTAGAAGTTTTACATTGCTATTGGTTTCTAATGTGGAAACTACCAAATAATAAGAAATCAGATTTTTTAGTCCTCGGTCAAAATTTTCAATAATGAAAAATGTAATATATTCTACATTTCACTTTATAATTAATATAAATTTTACTCAAAATTTCATTTGGAAAAAAAACAAAAAAAACCGTTTTTTTAGGTTTTTTTTCACATCTGAAAAAAACCGTTTTTTTACATCTCTAGGTATATCTACTTTTTATTAAGTCCTTCATTAAATTAAATGTACCCCATTAGCGGTACGGTAACATTCGGCTCTTCTTTACTGCTTTTAATAATGATTGTCGTATTTTTAATAATTTTAAACCCGGCGAATTTTATCCATTTTAGACTTTTTTGACTTTTTCAAGAGGAGTATATGTTGCTGTTGCAGCTTTAAGCTGCCATTCTAGGGCTAAATACGTAGCCTTCCTAGTGTTGTGTTGATTATTATTATTATTATTTGTGTTGGTTTTTATTGTAAGTACTCAAGAACTTTTTACAACATAATAAGTAAAAAAATTCTAATTCTAAAACGCCTTTAACAATCTTTATGAAATTTTGTATATTTCAACTTATATCTCAGTTTACATGTTCGAGGGTCTTTCGAGAAAATATTTTTAAAGCCCCTTTATTTAATAATAAAAAAACGTTCAAAAAATAACTTTTAGGGAATTTTTTTTAAGTAAATAAAAAATATGCTAAAGACTGTATTTTGTTAGTATACCCTAAACATTTTGTACAAATCAAACGAAGATACAGCGCTTCAAAGTCGGTAAAAATGACCTTTTTAGATTATTTTGCTGAAAAGTGGTCATTCTTGACGACTTTGAAGCGTTGTATTTTCGTTACTGTTTGTTTGATTTGTACAACATTTTCAGGGTATACTAAAAAAAATACGGTCTTTCACAGCATATTTTTTATTTACTTCAAAAAATAGAGTTGGATTTTTTTTACTTTTTATGCGTTAATTTTGACGCGCAGTGTGTAGGTATATTATAAATTTAGTGTAACCTCTTAACGTTGTCGATATCATTGTAATGATCTTATGGCATTAAAATTATTATTAAGTATTATTATTATTAATCCTATGTATGTTTAAGTATTTGTTTATTTGCAAGAATGTTAATCGTTACAAAGTACTGATTGACCCTTCGACTTTGCGCCCCCAAAATGTTACGCCTGCGTGCGTGCCAAAAACGGCCCTGCAAGCATATAAATTTTTGAATATAAATCAGTCCTATGGCAGTCATTTCTCTGTAATTAAATATAGAAAGAAGTTTAAAAATGATTTATTAAAGTAATTTGTCATAAGTAGTTTTTATATTCCAATAATTATAAATTATTTTTCTGGCTAATCCTGTGATCGCCTGATTATTTACTGATTTTAAATTTAAAATTACATTTAAAAGTTGATACTTCTTACGAACAATTAAGCTTATGGATATAGTTTAGTACAAATTTGTTTTTATAGGTACTGTTAATAATTATTAAAATATTAGACTTTTCAATCATTTCACTGATTTTACTCATTCTTGTGGAAAAATTTGTTTTAATCTGTTCTTTGTAGGCAGTGGACTTATTTGCCCAATTATATGTTTATTAAATTTACTTACTTGGTCAAAATACTTGGCAGTCCCTGCTACTATTTCTCGTCGTTGCTTTAAATCTGACTCTGTTGTGTCTCGACTTAAGGCTACATATTCATGTTCTTGATTAGTTAACTCTAAATACTGCATTGCAAGCACTCTTTTTCTTGGGCCTGGAGGCCCAAGTAAAAATATATCTTGGCCCAATAAATCCTTTTGCATCATCCATCTTAAATGATGCAACGTACTTTGTGAAAGTTCGTTTTTATCTTAAAAATAATTTGTTAGGTGAGATTTACAATTTCTACAGACTTACTGTAACATTTAGGGACATATTCTGGTCTTTTTGCTTCGGTAACTTCTTTGATTATGTTACCAATAGCAACAGTATCCTTTGAAACATAATTTCTTAAGTTATTGCATATAATACTGGGCGTTGCGTTATTTAAAATCCTAAATAAATGTTGCATTCTTCTATTTGCACCATTGTTGTACATTTTCAAAAACTGACATTACTAAGTAATGATTACTTGCACATGTTTAGGAAATTACAAAATTTAGGTGGAGGTTTCAAAGGTTATGTTTACGTCAGATAAGGTTATGCAAAAAAGTGTGTAATTAATGTTGCCTATATTCAATATTCGGTTTGTGCTTTTCAATTTTGTAGTTTAATTTTTAAAAATTGAATCGTTTAAGGCTCATGAGAAACGCTTAACCCCAACTTTGCGGGATCCTCCCTCTGGGATTTTTGATAAAAAACGTCTTATCTAAAAAAAAATTAAGCAAAATGTTGACTTTGAACTCTTTTCTGGTGGCGACGGTGCATAAGAAAAATGTGATATTTAAAGTTAGATTAAAAAAAATCCAAAGTGACCATCGGCCTGAAATTTGGTGAATACAATCGTTAAAATAAAGTGGCCCTCTTGTAAAATAATAATGTGGAAATTATTTTATTATCTTAATACAAAAATAAAAAGTATAAAATAGCTATTTTAAACTATTTTCTCAACGCCAATACCTATTTGAAAAGTTTATAAACTATATAAATATGCAAGTTTGTAATGACCTTTTAATTTTGCTGGCAGTAAACTAGATTTAACTGAAAGCATTAAAAATTTTGGGTGGAGGCTCCAGCGTGAAGTGCCCATAAAACATTCTCATCACTTTCACTCTGAAAAACTGCTTCTATATCATCATTTAAACAGTTGTTAACAACTGTTTAAATGATGATATTTTCAAAGGATAAATTTTGATTTAGACACAAATATATTTGACATTTTGACTGGCCCGTCGGTCATACAGATTCCCAAGTTAGAAATTGTCACGCGAGTTACTTTATTTTTTTATAGATGTCGCCCTATACAAATATTTAATTTAAATCATTTTTAGAAAGTATTTGTCGTATAAAAAGTATACTATAAACAATAGTTATTTGTTGTACAAGTGTTAAAAAGCGACTTTTTCATGCGAGTGTTTCTCACGAGGCCGTCAGGCCGAGTGTGCATTTACACGAGCTTGAAGAAAGCTTTTCTCACAAGTGAAACACAATGTTTTTTCTACGACCCTTTTATTATAAACACATGGAAAAAAGTTGGGGATATTATTAAATTATAAACTTATGCTAGATTTTTCTTCGAGCAAAGAACCCACCAATATTGTACATCACTGTATAATTCAATACACTGCATTTACACGAGCTTGAAGAAAGCTTTTCTCACAAGTGAAACACAATGTTTTTTCTACGACCCTTTTATTATAAACACATGGAAAAAAGTTAGGGATATTAATAAATTATAAACGTATGCTAGATTTTTCTTTGAGCAAAGAACCCACCAATATTGTACATCACTGTATAATTCAATACACTAAAAAAATGGAATTTATTGTTTTGTTTGGTTTGAAATTTACCAGTTGCCGATGGGACGTTTTTATGTTTTTTTTTTGTTTTAAGTTTTTATTTTTGAAATAAGTAATTATCATATGTTTTAATGTTGATTGGCAGGCCCGTTCCTGGCGAGCGTGCAGTGCGTGCACGCACGCAGGCGCAAAATTTCGGGGGCGCAAAATCAAAGAGTCAATCAGTACTTTGTAACGATAAACTTTCTTGCATATGATACTTAAACATACATTGGATAAAGGTTTCTGCCTTTTTTGCGTAGGCCGCTCTTTTTTTCGGTCGCTATAAAGCGCCCTTTGCCACTTGATATTGGCTGCTTATTTTGTTTTGATATGATCAAAATAAAAGGAGAGAAATGGTCATATTAGTATTTGTTTGATAGTTGCAGTTGACGGTAGCAAAGTTTAATAGTACTACTTAGTAACTCTCTAAAATAGAATTAGTCAAAAATGACTCATTTAATTGGTCTAATTGCAACAGCAAAAAAGCAGCGACTAATAATTATTGTCAATAGTAATTTGTATCCGGGATATTTAGCAGTCAACTCATATGTAAAATTGTCCGCTGAATCCGAAAATGTCGTCAAAAGTTATAAAAGTAGAACGTTTTTGAGATTTCGTGACCTTGGAATGACAAGGTTCTAAGTGCAGCTGCCCCGTTAAGCAAAAATGCCTTTCCTGCAATAATTAATATTCTAGATAAGTCATTTTTGCTTAACGGCGCAACTGCACTTAGAACCTTGTCATTCCAAGGTCACGATTTAGTAAATTTTCCATATAATATGGAATTGACTATATCTTAAAAACTGCTTTACTTTTATAATTTTTGACGGTATTTTCGGATTCAGGGGATAATTTTACATAATAATAAGCTGTTAAATGCCCGGGATACAAATAGCTGTGGACTAAAGTTATTAGTGACTGCTTTTTTACTTTGAAAACTAGTCATTTTTAGAGAGTACGTCACTAAAAACCAGTTGTAGTTATTATATTGTTTTTTTTCTTTAGAGTATTTTTATCACTGACTATTTCCCTCGTCTTAATTCCCACCAATCACAAACGCGCAATTTTGAACTACAAATCGTTTGTAGGGGGAAAAACTGTATGACAGCACCTGTCAGCAGTTTTTTCGAGTTTACCCGCTGCAAAACTTGACAGCTGTTGTCACCAAAAATTGCAATTTATATTTTAATTGTTAACTGTTACTCATGAAATAGTCTTGTTAAATACCATTCGGGCATCTAACTTTTCCTATGAAAAAAATCGTTAAAACACAATGCTAAGTAATATTTTTTAACAAAATGCATTCGTGCAGGTGCAAAAATCCTCGTCTTCGACTCGGATTTTTGTTGCCACCAGCACTTATTTTTCTTGTTAAAATATTACTTGGCAACGTGTTTTTTCGATTTTTTTCGAAAAAATAGATGCCCTTATGATATTACTTGTTTGTTTGGTAATTTAATAAATATTTTTTATACTTAATTTAAGCGGTTTTTTTACATTTTCAATTACATATTGCCAGTCGCAAAATATATATTTTTTTAAATTTTACGTCTTAAAATTTAAATATTTAATATATTATATTTAAATATAAAAGGGGCGCACCAACGAATGCTGCACGCAGGCGCCAGACACCCCAGAAACGGGCCTGTTGATTGGAGCGTTTTAGTAGTTTGTCAACATGGAACGAGTGCACTTGTCTATCGCAAATGCTAATAGGGCTATTGGCATAATGCAGGCTGGTATGAACCAAGTGGCTGTTGGAAATGCACTAGGTGTATCTCAAAGTGTCATTAGTAGACTGTATAGTCGATATCGGAATACAGGCGACGTTTCTGAAAGGGCTCGCAGTGGACCACCAGAAGACAAGATCGCTTCATTGGCATCACGGCTCGTAGAAATGTAAACAGATCGGCTTCGAGGATTGCTGATGATTTAAGAAGAGCTAGCGGAGTTCGGATTACCTACAGAACGATTATAAATCGCCTACATAGTGTAAATTTGAGGGCGCTCTGTACCTCTTAACATTCAACATCGCCGAAATCGCTTAGCTTGGTGTGAAAGAATAGGATGGAATGCTGAATGGAACAGTGTTATGTTTACAGACGAGTCGAGAGTATGCCTTCATAGTGATTCGAGACGAGTGCGAGTTTGGAGAGAACCTGGAGGACGAGTTCAACCAGGTCGGGTTCAAGAAGTTCATCCGTATGGAGGTGGCGGTGTCATGGTTTGGGATGGAATTTTTTTTGGTGGTCGAACGGAGCTGTATTTATGCGATGGTACTATGAATGGTCAGATATATCGAAATGACATCATAAATGGCATTGTTGAGGACTACAGAAACAATTTAAAACCCAATTTCATATTTTTGGATGACAATGCTCGACCACATAGAGCCAGAATTGTTCTTGATCAAATCGAAGCTAATGAAATTAATCATTTAAGACTACCAGCAAGATCACCTGATCTTAATCCGAACGAAAATGTTTGGGATTTTCTTAAAAGAGCTGTTAGTTAATTAATTCTCACGATTTAAGAGCCATTTTGCCTATTGTATGGGATCCCTGCTTAAAATACCCCATAGAGACCTATACAAAATAATCTATCGGGCGCTACCGGATTCAATATGTGCATTTGTCCATGG
Source organism: Brassicogethes aeneus (assembly GCA_921294245.1). Taxonomy (NCBI): domain Eukaryota; kingdom Metazoa; phylum Arthropoda; class Insecta; order Coleoptera; family Nitidulidae; genus Brassicogethes; species Brassicogethes aeneus. The sequence continues at coordinate 56,188,541 of OV121134.1, forward strand.
TTTTTTCCGGATACAGCCCGATAGAAAATGTATACATCCTATATATAGGAAATTAAAATTAAATTATATATAGGAAATTAGGCACACCATAACTTTTACATTTTCCCTATTGAGACCGATAGAAAATAACTCAATGAAGGATATATAGGGATATCCCTATAGAACATTTGACAAAATTTTATTAAAACCTATGGGGTCCTATAGGGAAAAAACCAGTGGCGGCTCGTCAGGGTAGGCCTCTGAGGCCGCGCCTCACCCTTAAAATGAAGAAACGAACGACTTTTTGTATTTATATTTTTGCCTATTACAAGTGTATTTTTACAACAGTTCTAACCAATAAAAAGTAAAAAACCAATCAATCATACTAAGCGTAAATAAAAATCCAGGCGCAAAGCGCGTCAAATTAACGTGCATCGTTGAGAGTCGCTTGGACAGAGGCGAAATTTTCACAGCCTCGGAAGCTCCCATTTACCTCTTGAAAGCGAAAATGACTCACCAACAAAAATATCGCCGTAAGTTCGCGACATGATATCCACAGATTATAAAGGTGATATCATGAGTTCGCGAATAAACACCGTAGATGAGGCGAAATTTAGTTAGCTTGGTTTGTTCTGATTGGTGGTCCGTTTATGGTGGGATGCCAGCGGAGACAAAGAAGGTTGCCAGTCTTCTCTTAGCGTTTGTAGAGCACGTTATTGTTTTGATTCAGATTAAATTATTTAAAACTTTTGGCTGATCTTTTATAGTTTTTGTCTCGATTAGTAAAATTTCTTATTTAATTATTGTAGGGAACACACTAAGGTAGATTTAGCAGTTTTTATTAAGCAAATTTTATATTTTGAAATAATAGATTGCATAATTCTTCAATTAGAGACGCGGTTTGAAAATTTAGAATTACTTTTAAATCTCACTGCAGACCCACAATTTTACGACCAAATAATAGATAAATTTTCAATCTTAAAAGATAGGGGTCGACTTTTTAGTTTTATTTTTATTTTTTGATTAATTTATTTATTTTTAACTTTTTTAAGACTATATTTTAAGTTTAAGATTGAAACTAGTCTTTGATGTGATATTTTGTTTGTTTTGATTTTTAGAGTTTATTTTTTGGTTTAGTAGTGCTATCGGCTCCACTTTAAAAAAGGTCAACGCGTCGCAGAATAATACCTCCCGGGTGACGTGGAAATTTATTCGTATTTAGACAAAATTAACCTTATGTAGCCTCACCCTCCTGTACACCCACGAGCCGCCACTGGAAAAAACTAATTTCTACATTTATGTATATGATGTCTCTGGGATTAGTCCTATGATCAGCCCATTTTAGGCTTTAATTAGGATATTATTAGGTCCTAACGACATCCTTAAATGACGTTCCTAGGATATCCCAAAATGGGTCCTAAAAAAGATCTAATGTCCGATAAGGTCAACCTATGGACGTCCTCAGGAACTTTCTGTGTCGTGAATCTCGTGTTCTCCAAGTGTGTTTGTTATAATATAATATTATTATAGTGTTCATCAACAATCAGAAAGTTCCAGTGCTTATTAATTAATTTTTAAGTTTAGGGTAGTTATGCTATAATAATTTTTTGTTCCATATTAAGTTGTCTTTTCATTTAATAATATGTTATTTTTGTAATTACTTCAGAAACCTAATGTTCAATTGTTATTCTGTCTTAACCATTTTAATCAGAAGAAAAAATGCCACTAATTTGCTAATTTAACCGACTTTGTATCTGCAATAATAATGGAGTTATAATGGTGAGCTTTGGACACTGTGTATATATAAATAATATAACTATTATATTTATTTAGAATTATTATTTATTTTACTTTTATAATAGGTGTTTATTTTTTATTTTATATAATTGGCTGTGTAAAATTATATAGGTATATAGAATTATTATTTATTTTACTTTTATAATAGGTGTTTATTTTTTATTTTATATAATTGGCTGTGTAAAATTATATAGGTATATGTATACAGAATTAAAATAAAATATATAGGACGTCCTTAGGACAGACTTGTGCTAGCTGGGTATGTTCTAAATCATATATATGATGAATATTTAGACATAGGTACATATACAAATACAATACAAATTTTGAAACGAATGTCAAACGATGCTGTCAATTTCTTTTCACACAGACCTGTCACTTTTCACACAGAAATGTCACTTTACATTCGTGTTTTGCCTTGACAATGAAAATATTCATTTTCCAAGCAACGATGCCATTACGAAATGTGACTCTTACATATTACACTATAGTGGTCGTAGAAAAAACAATTTTTGTAATGTATTATTTTCTATATTTAAAGTTAAAAATATGTACAGGGCTTGTATTAATTAAAATAGTAATTATTAAAATTATTTAAATTATAAAAAAATAATTAAATTAAAATTACATAGTGGTCGTAGAAATAACAATTTTTGTAATGTATTATTTTCTATATTTAAAGTTAAAAATATGTACAGGGCTTGTATTAATTAAAATAGTAATTATTAAAACTATTTAAATTATAAAAAAATAATTAAATTAAAATTAAAAAATAATTAAATTAAATTATAAAAAAATAATTAACATTTGTAGCAAATTGCATTATCACACTTAATTTAATGCATAATGAGATTTTTTTAAGTTAAAATTATTTTGTTGACAATACAATTCATTAAAATTAGAACCAATAAAATGCCAGTATTCCATAGTTACGCATTTTATCACAGCGACAATATTTTTTATCACCTTGTTTACACGTTGCCAAGGATTTTCACACTTTTCTTGATTTGACATTTGTTGACATTTAAATACTGTGTTTGTTAAATGTTTTAAATAATGAATTATAAACTCTAAAAGATCGACGGGTTGGTGTAAACGATAATAAAATTAAGGGAAATTTGAATAAATAAGGTATTTTTATATTTTAAAGCACATTTTAATTTCAAATGTCAAACTGACAATTCGAAAAAAAAACAAAATTCATTATATTTTCTCACTAAATATAACTCGTGGTATGATGCGGACTCGTGAAATCTGCAGCTCGGTTTCAATTCGAAAATATCATCGATGATAATTATAATTATAATTAATAATTATGATTATAATTATAATGATATTATAATTATAATCATACCACTTGTTATATTATGGGTGATAATAATTATAATTATTAAAAAAATAATTTTAACTTAAAAAAACTCATTATGCATTAAAATTATTTAATTAATTTTAATAATTCATGGGCATAAAATCATATTAAAAATGACATAGCAACAATTTACAACAATAAGGAATTTAATGTGATTTTCTTTTGGAGTAATGTTTGTATAAGTATATAAACATGTTACCTACTAGATGTGAAAATATTGTTCTTTAATATATTTAAGTAGGCACTTGGTTAAGTATATATTCTTGACTGTATAGTATAGTTCACATTTATAAAAATGATTTTGATTGGGGTGCTGCTGTTAAAAGTTTTATTAGTTAATGGTAAAATAAGACCAGATTTGGAAAACATTGACGAATCATTTGAGTTATGTTTAAAAAATGTCGTAATGACATTTAAGGAGGATGACGAGACCATAATAAATATAAACGAGAACTCTAATTTCGATATAATGCAAAATTTGATAAAGAGTCGGAATTTTAGGTACTACTGGCCGTACATGCAAAATGTACACACCGGTAAATATTACATAAGTTCCCAGAATATCAAAAACTTTTTTATTGTGAACATAAACGATGTTGATCAGCTGGATTTTTATTTGAGGAAGTTAAAGATGCTGTTAATATGGAACTCCAGAGGAAAATTTGTCATTGTTTTACTTAAAAGAAATGTGAAATTGATAAAGAATATTTTTAAAGTACTGTGGAAATACAATATTTACAAAAGTATAGTCCTACAAAAAATTACAAATGAAACCGCCAATGTATACGCGTGGTACCCTTATTCAAAAACAAATTGCGGTAATAACTTCAACGAAATACAAATAATTAACAAATGCGAAAAAGACGGTTTAAAAAAATCTGTCGATGTATTCGACCAAAGCATGTTTGATTTGTTCGCGTGCACTTTTAAGGTTAGGACCATTTTTTGGCAACCTTTTATTATTAACTCCACTGACGGGCCTAAAGGTATTGAGGTTAGTTTATTAAACACCCTGGCGGATAAACTGAATATGAAGTTATCTTACAGTTTGTCCAGTACGCCTTTGAACTGGGGCGCCATATTGGAAAATGGTACCGTTACTGGAATTTTTCAACACATGCAGGAAGGCAAGTCGGATATAGCTGTAGCTGCTTTGGGTTATGAGAAGAACAGGGTGAATTATATGGACATAGGGATGCCGTACTTCTATGACTACTTGACATACTGCGTACCACCTTTTTGTAAATCTGATTGGGATAAAATTATCATTATTTTTGATTACCAATCTTGGATTATAATAATTGTGGCGTATTTTTCATTCTCCTTTGTGCTGTATTACGTTTCCAAAAGATGTGAGGATGAATCGATGATCTTTAAGAACATTTATAATGTTCTATTGATAAATTTTTCCATGGTCATAAACACCATGGGTAAATTACCGAAAACCGATGTTAGGTTATTGATGGTATTTTGGCTTATTTTCTGTGTTAACTTTAACATTATTTAAAATACAAATATGATCAGTCAGCTAGCCAAACCAAACTGCATTCCTCAAATTCAATCATTTCAGGATATAATCGATTTAAAGCTAAAATTACAGTTTCTCCTTCCACAAAAAAGATATTTTGCCGACGACTCGCCGCAATCTGAATACATTAAAGAACATTGGAATAATTGCAAAAATATTCCAAGTTGTCTAAAACGAGTCATCAAGGAAAAAGACTCTGTCATGTGTATATCAAAGGTATACATAGATACGATTAAAAATTGTTACATTGACAAGAATAAAAAGCCTCTTTTTCATTGTTTTCCCAAATATTTCGTTGCATTTCCCATCACCATGTTAATGAGAAAAGATTTCCCCTTGCGAAACAGAATCAACGACGTTATAATAAGGATCTATGATTCAGGATTAATCCAATTTTGGAAAAGACAATACAACAACGAATGCAAACCACAGAAAACCTCCACCGAAGAACAGGTAGAAAGCGAGTATGTGAATTTTGATAAATTCAAGTTTGCTTTTTACTACCTTTTTTTTGGAACATTTATTGCAGTTATTTCTTTTATTGGTGAACTTTTGTTTAATTATTTAGATACAAAGAAAATTGAATTTATAAATTAACTTATACGATATTAAATATTACAAGATAAATTTTCATCAAAAAGTTTCACCAAGAAATTCCATGTCAAAACAATTATTATAAAAACAATCATAGCAAGTTCCGAAAATATCGTTAAATTTGATAAATGAGATCCGATATAATTCATATTATGTTTAAATACAAATCATATTAAGTTAATAAAAGGCTACTATTTTTTTGTATTCGCATTCATACCTTATTGTTAGACTATACGTTTTAATTTTATCAGGCAAATATATCATTGATTATCCTCACTTAACGATACTAGCGTTGATTAAAAAGTGTCTTTAATCAACGATAACAATCTGCAGATTACAATTCTAATATGGCGGCTATAGAAAAAAAAGATGGTGGTAACTTAAAATCCAATAAGCGAAAAAAATGACAAATTGGTTGAAAATGCAGATAAATGTCGATGTTTCAAGGCTTCGATAATATCGGATATACATCAACATCATGATATTTAATTTATGCTTTTTGGTCCAAAATTAATAAATTGACCTGAGTAAAAATGGTTTTTAATAAATTTATTTAATTAAAACAAAAAAATAAAAACTAGGTTTTAATCTAAACAAACAAAATATTTTTAATCACTTTTTGGTTTATGATCGTTTTAAAGAACTCCCTCCTCTCTTTTAAAAGTGTTTTTTTCCTTGATAAATATAAACATATTTATAAATAGGTAGGTACTAATATAAAGTTTTATAGTTTTATATTTATGGTATCACTAAAAATTTCCTTTTTTACCCAACAATGTTGAAACAGCAACCTTTTTACGATTAAATAAAGAATAAATTGAAGAAAAAAATATGTATTAGAGAATAGAGTTATTAAAAAAAAAAACAAATAGGCTTAACCTTTTATAGCAGGTGATTAAGCAAGCCATCTTATAAGTATACTTTTAATTTAAAAGTTTTAAATAGCATATTTTATCGGAAATCGGCAGTAAAGTAGTCAACAATCGGCAGTAAAGTAAAAGAAATCGGCAGTAAAGTAGAACTTTACTGACGATTTAATACGAGTATACATTTTAAGATGTGTCTACTGCTCCTCAGCAGCAACTAAATAATATTAAAAAAAGCACCGTTGCGGAGGTCGATTGGACCCTTTCATAAAATGTTGTTTAATACACAGAGAAAAAAGATGTTTTAATTCAAACAAGAATGTTTGTTTAATTTTATTTATTACATTTAAAAAAATATAAATTTAATTCAAAAACATTTCTTTAAAAAGAATAATTGTCTTTATTTAAAAGGAAACAGCAAATTTATTAAAATATATATTTAAAACAAAGTACCTGACTTTTATTTCAAAATTGAACTTATTCTGTTTAAATAAAAGTTGACTTTCTTAAATTATAAAAACAATTTACTTGTTTTAAAAAATTAAAAAGTTTAAATTAAACAACAAATATTTTTTTAAAAACATGGTTTAATTTTAAAATATAATTTTGATTTAATTCAAAAAAATTAATTATTTAAATTAAACAAATTATTATTTAATTTAAACAAATTATTATTTAAATACAAAAAAATTGTAATTTGATTTAAAGCAGAGGTTTATTTAAACTTTTTTGCTCACGTCGAAGTAGAAGTAGAAGTAGAAGTAGACTTGCATCCTATTGGTTGTTGTAAATCAGGCGACTACACGTCACCTGAGTATTGATTTGTTCTATGTCCAATATGTTATAATCGAGATAAACGGGTTTGAAACTTTTACATTAAATATCTTATTTGTTTTTTAATGAAAACTTAATTAAACATTAATAACAATATTCTTGTTTAGCCCTTAATTAGTTCTATTGAGCAACTCTTATCTCAAATTTGGATTTATGCCTCAATATTGAAAAAAACGTTTTGGAGATAAAACAAAAAGTGCTATTTTTGGATTTTAGAAACAAAATGTTGGACATATAACAAAGTTTTAGGACATGTAACAAAACTGAATTAAAAACACTTTATTTAATAATGATTTAGTTTAATAATAATAATTATAATTATTGTCAAAATACAATGTCATATACATGTAAATAGGTGAAAAAACGTGTACTGGCTAAAGTGGATATAGAAGAAAACAATTTTATATTTATAAGAAAGCTTTCCTTGAAGATAGCACAAAACAGTTATACAATATTTTTCCATATGGATATAGCACAAACAAATACTAATTATTTTCAGATTTTTACAAACACATAGAGCAAAAGAAAGCCTGTAAGCGAAATTTTGGAGATAGAGTACACCAATTTTAAACCTTTTATACTAAACTCGGATTTAGACTAACCTAAACTAAAAACTGACACAATTATATCAAAATACTATTATGGAGATGGAACAAACCAACTTCAACTTTCCGAAAATGCATAAACCTCAAAATGGTAAAAAATGGAGATAGCACAAACCAATACTCAGGTGACGTACAGACACCCAATGGGCTTTCCATTTTGTATGTACGTGATTTTAGAGTCTCCAATTAAGAGCAGGGTGTTGATGAGAAGTGTTGTGTGGCATTATCATAAAATAATAAATAATTTTATATTATTTTATACTATGGAGGACCTTTTAAAGGAATGGGGTCTTGAGAAATTTATTCCTGTTTTAAAAGGTAAGTAATTTAAATAATTACTTGGAATTTATCATTGTTATTTGCGGACCCTGGTGGATTTATGCAGCACACAATAACATTAAGTTAAAATTAACATAAGTATTTTTTAGTTAGTGAAGTATTTGTATATTTTAGGGTTTCCTATATGTTTTTATAAGACTTTTATGCAATAAAGATTAGTGTTTATTCATAAAAAATTTAATTTATTTTTACTCCCCAATATACCAATATATATTAATTACTAGATTAGATGAAAAAAAAACATTATTAATTAAAAATATATATCTTTTAATCTGAATAAATAATTTTTATTAATTCAAATATAATAATTATTTAGTTTAAATAAATAAATCTAAATTAAATTAATTAATTCTTCTTAAATTTAAATTTAAATTTATTAATTAAAAAAAAAATCTCTTAATCCAAATAAATTATTTACAAAACACAAATATTATAGGTATTTAAGTTAAATAAATTAATTTTAAATGAAATAAATTATCTGTTTTACGTAAATAAAAACATTTTTTTAATTTAAAAAAATACATGTTTGTTACTTGGTTTTATTTCATACAAACTAATAATATTTGTTTGCGTTGAATAAATTAATTTTAAATTAAATAAATTACAACAAATGAATATTTTTTTACATTCAAAAGAACATTTATTTGGGTATATCGAAATAAATAATTTATTTGATATACATAAAATTTATTTAATTCTAATAATCTTTTTTCTCTGTGTAAAAATAATTTTTTTTAAAGTTAATTTTATTAATTAAATTAACAAATCGCCTCGGCGGGTAAATATGTCATAACCGTCGCAACAAACAGTATACGTAGACACTTCCTACATTCAAATGACATTTGATTTTATCATCAAGTGACATTTGATTTGAACATCAATATAAATTATTAGTATTATTAAATGCGATTTCGGATAAAATTTAAGATGCACCTCGGTATTAAAGTCATTTTTATCACTCACGTGGTTATTTGCCTCGGCAAATTAGTGATATTTATAGAACCATTGTGAAGAAACGAATGTTAAATAGAAAATAGTTATTTATGTATCAAGGCAGTAAAGTCGTATTTTTTATCACGAATGTGGAAATTATTTGCCGAGGCGAGAGCCGAGGCAAATACCCACGTGAGTGATAAAAATGACTTTAATACCGAGGTGCATCTTAAATTTTATCCGAAATCGCATTTAATAATACTAATAATATACAGGGTGTTTCTTTTAACTTGAGACAGCTCAATATCTCGAGAAATGCGCATTTCACGGAAAAATGTCTTAAATAAAAGGTTAATGTGACTAAAGGGGACATTATTTGGTGCTACCGCTAGCCACCCCCTACCCCTCCTTAAGGGTGAAACGGGGGGTAACTTTGGAAAGTCAAATGGAATGACCCGATTTTTTTCACAGAGTTTGGTAGTACATAAAAAAATAAATAACTTTTATTTAAAACTTTTTTCAATTTATCAACAGATGGCGCTGTAATTCAAAATTTAAGAAAAATGAGTTTCCTTGTAAAATGTATTATTTGAAACGTTTGAAAAACAAAAATTAACATTAACAACAATAGTCGGCTATGAAAACAATTTATAACAAATGTTCGAAATGTCGTCATTCCATTTCAACACATTTTTGAATGCGGGTAATCAATTCTGGCACACAACGCGCCAACATGTCGGGCGGTATCGCCGCACAGGCGTTCCTGATCCGCTCCACCATGTCCTCCCAAGTTGTAGGAATTGCAGCGTAAACTTTTTCTTTCAAGTAACCCCACTGGAAGAAGTCTGGTGGCGTAAGATCAGGTTATCGAGCAGGTCAAATTACTGGACCACGTCTACCGATCCACCGCGGTGCACCGGCCATTGAACTCCCTATCCAACACCTCTCGAGCAATTGTCGAATAATGTGCAGGACAACCATCTTGCTGGTACCACATGTTTTGGAGCCGTGCTAGTGGTACATCCTCCAAAAGGTCCGTCAGATCGTTTTCTAGAAAATTCCGGTACTTTTCGCCATTTAATGCACCGTTAATAAAGAAGGGTCCGATTAATCGTTCGCTTAAGGTACCGCACCAAACGTTTACCGACCAGGGACGCTGGCGCTCCACTTGGTGTCGAAATGGAAGGACGACATTTCGAACATTTGATATAAATTGTTGTTCAATTGTTTGATTTAATGTTAATTTTTGTTTTTCAAACGTTTCAAATAATACATTTTACAAGGAAACCCCTTTTTCTTAAATTTTGAATTACAGCGCCATCTGTTGATAAATTGAATTTTTTATGTACTACCAAACTCTGTGAAAAAAATCGGGTCATTCCATTTGACTTTCCAAAGTTACCCCCCGTTTCACCCTTAAGGAGGGGTAGGGGGTGGCTAGCGGTAGCACCAAATAATGTCCCCTTTGGTCACATTAACCTTTTATTTAAGACATTTTTCCGTGAAATGCGTATTTCTCGAGATATTGAGCTGTCTCAAGTTAAAAGAAACACCCTGTATATCTCATTGCCTATGAATATCGATGTACCTATATTAGGGTGTCCGTTATTTGGGCGATGTGCGAATTTTTTTGCTCGCACCCGCTAAAAAGATGTACTTTGGGAAAAAAAAATTTTTGGTAATTTTTTTAGATTTTTTTTTTTAATTAACACGTGCCGCAAGAGGGTTAAAGATTTAATTATTGTTAAAATATGATTAAATTTTGCCTTTCACTATAGGCTTACCACTCCACGATTTTTCAATGAAAAAAGTCTCTCGAGTGGTTTTCTTATAGTTCAAACACCGCTGAACCCGAATCTGAAATTCGTTTTTTTTTCATTAATCGTTTTTTTAAAAATAGCCTGTGTCGGGAGTAGGTAAAATCGCAAATCGGATGAAAAATGGGATTAGGCTCTTTTCACATTCAAAGTCCTGTAACGTCGCCAGTTTTCAATAAAAAATCTGAAAATTGGTATACTTATGGTTTTGACATCGCTGAACTCGAATCTGACATTTTCATTGATGACAGCTGTCAAAATAGCTGTCAAAAATCCCAAAAAAAACGTTTTTTTTTATTAAAAATGCCCATTTTATGGTTATTTCATGCGCTGAATCTGAATTTGATGTTAAAATAAACTTTTTTAATAATTGACAACTGTCAAACAGCTGTCAATTGACTATCCCAAACTACAACTTTTATATCTTAAAACAAATTGGCCGACTGAATTCGTTAAAATTGACAAAAATTGGTGGTTGTAGGTTTTTCGAATGGAAAAATTTAAATTTGACAATTTTCCGAATACATGATGGCCGACTCAAAATGGCTGACCGTATTATTCAAAATAGACGATAATTTCGCAAAAATGAAATAGAAACATTTGAGAGGGTAAGAGCGAAAAAAAAATTAAATTTTATTTTTTGAAGCACCCTATTGAATATATTGAGTACCCCAAGTGAAAATGATTATTTTTTATTTTTGGATGTTTCACTGTTAGTCTAGAATGTGGGTTTTGGGAAGCCACCAGGTCTAGTAATAACATAACATAAGTGGTTCTGCACTAATGCAAGAATTTTAAGAAATCATATATTTTGAATATTAGAGCCTTACGGAAGATGTTAGGATTTCGTATGTTTTTTTTTAAACATCCCTTTGTATATTTGAAATAAGTTATTGTATCTTTTGACACCTTAATATTTTTTAAAAATACTTGTACCTACATGCATAAAATATTACACTTCACGGTGGATAGGTTTTTAAAAGGCAAATTAATGAACCTAAACTTTTGAATTATAAAACAGCATCTGCATATAAATTCTAACTAACCTTCAGGAATCACATGCATCTGTAATGTCGTAAACAGAGGTTTTTGCTTATTTAAAATGATTAAAGCGCCATCCGTTGCATAAAATTTAAAGCAAAAACAGATTCACGGAGGATAGAATTAATTTTTGTAACACCTACATAAATGGTTATTAAAATTATTTCTTTTAATTTTTAATAATATGTTATATTTGATTCAATTGCTTTGGATGTGTTTAATTTACTTAGTGAACTGATATTTTTAGTATGCTTTTACTACCTCAGATATTTAAAAACATATAGGTTAACCTAGAAAGAGTAACAGTCACGGAGGATAGGTTTTAGACTTTTAAAACACTGTAAAAAATAATTCATTGCGGTTAAAAATATGGAACCTGAGCTGTAATATCTTCTTAATTATGAAAGATCAAAACACAATAAAAGTGTGGGTCAAACTCATTTAGTTTTATTAAATATCACGGGGTAACACCATCGGGGGACATTTCGTGAGATTCACCCATATATAAAAAATTTAAAATTCTATTTAATATAATTTTTCGTTAATTTTATGGTTTTTCATACATACATTATTTGCATAAAAAACAATTTAGTTTAGAAGTATAACTTCCTCGCCATCCGTCTTATATTAACAGAAACATAATATTTTTACGGGATCTTCTTACCTCGTATCATTGATTAATATTTTTTTCACTCAACGCCTCGTATCATGTTGTTAAACGATACATAATTGTCTCCCTGCACTTGTTTAAGGCACCTAATTAAAGTTTTTAATATAATTGCTTATATAGGTAATTGACCAATTCAATATTTTAAGTTTTATGTTAAAAATAAAGATACAATCGTAATAAATCTTTTTAAACACGCCATGTATAGTATACATTGTATACTTATAATATATTGAAATTTACAACCAATCACATTTTAATATTTTTAAACAAAATGAGAGGTGTTATACTTTTGTCTGTTTGGATGTTATTTCCAAAATCTTCGTTCTCTAAACTTGAACCATTACCCGATGAATTATCCTTAAGATCATCATTATCGCATTGTATTTACCAGGCAGTGCACCATTTTAACGTATCAAATGAAATGATAGCGATTTCCCTTCCACTTCAAGAAGTACACTTCGGAAAAACATCAGCATCAATAGTTAGTAGCATTTTTATACCAAAATTATTCTCCTTTGCAAAATGGACTTTTATTATAATGAATTTTCAAAAACACATTCCCAATAAAGAATATGAAGGTGATGATGTCTTTCCTCATAATACAAACATAAAGGGTTATATAATTCAAATACGGGAAAAAGGAGAATTTAAAAAACAAATAAAAAATATAAAAGGGTTTTTGCCCTTAAATCCGCACGCAAAATTTTTAATAATGTCAGCCACACATTTTGAAGACCATCAAGAGATTCTACATGATATTATTGATACACTAGCAGAGAACATTATAATAAATTATATTTTGTTTTTACCAGACAATTATAGTAACCTCACATTTGACGTTTATTCTGGGTATCCATTTGATAATTTAAAATCGTGCGAATCTAATGATACAATATTTAAAATTGACAGTTGTTTTTTCGGAGAGGGGGATCTCGAAGACAAATGGTACGAAAATAAAGTTCCAAAAATATTTAGTAATTGCACGTATAAAGTATTATATAAGGACAAGCCTCCGTACATAATGAACCTTGAAAATAATTCAATATATTCGAAAAATTCATACTACGACAATTTCGGCATAGAATCGAATCTTCTAAATACTATCGCAGAATGCATTAATTTAACTTTTAAATACATTAAGATTGAAGATGATTTTGAAAATTTGTATTTCGATGGAAATGCAATATTTTCCATTGGTGCTTATTGGTACAATCCATCTTTAAAATATATGTTTGATCTAACCCATGTTCATTGTTATGAAAACTTGATTTGGTGTACTCCTGCTGTAACGGTAGACAGAGATTGGGAAAAACTGATAAAAATATTAAATTGGGAAACTTGGTCCGCTGTGGCTCTTGTTTTTTTTGTATCTACTTTCTTAATGTGGATTGTTAGCCGATTGATGGTTAAAGAATCAACGACCTACAAAAGTTTAAGCAGTTCTTTGCAAAACGGTATTTCAGTTTTAATAGGTTTCTCTGTGAACATTTTACCTAGATCTAACTTTGTTAGATGGGTGATTTTTCTTCTTATATTATTTAGCTTTAATTTAGACTCTGCATACCAAACTTACCTTACTAGCATTCTGTCAAATCCTTATAATGTGTACTTATTTGAAGATATGAATTATGTAGTGACTAATAACGTACCTGTAGTTGGACCTAGTAAATTAAAATCCTATTTTTATGAAAAAAGTACCACCTACAAGTATTCAGACTACGTAATAAATAATTGGATAGATTGCCCTGTTAATATTAATAAATGCATACGCGATGTAGTTGTCAATAAATCATCTATAATATGCCTATCAAAACTTCAAATGGAATACGTGGACAACGCATTGGTAACCAAAGATAATAAAAAGCTTTTGAATTGCTGGAAAAAAATTATTATTAGTCAACCTTTGACTATCTTATTAAAAAAAGGCTTGCCCATTAATAATCACGTGGGGCATTTGGTATTAAGGATATTAGCGGCTGGTCTAATTGAAAAATGGAAGGGAGATATTTTGTTTTATAAAGCTAAAGACCCAGCTTTTTCCGAATTTGATCAAGCAAATGATTACTATGACAGTCATAATGACCTAGGCATATTAAAGTTAGATCATCTTAAACCAGCATTTCAGCTTTTAGGTTTGGGTTATCTTATTTCCATTATAGTTTTTATAGTGGAACTTATATTGTATAAATTTAAATAAAAAGTATAATATGACAAAAAGCGTTTCAACATCTTTTCTGCTCGTTATTTAAGAAATATGAAAAACATACTGAAATGTTTAAGTTTAATGTTTAGTATTTTATTTGTTTAGACTATGCTATGACTATGGAATATGCTGTAAAAAGCAGTGGCGTAACAAATTCTGAGTGGGCTCCCCCGCAAGCGATTTTAATGGGCCCCCTTTACAATGAGTAAAAAGTTTATTATTACCTTTAGGTAAATTATAATTTTTAAATTAGTTTATCATAGTACTTTTAAACCCACATTAAATACATTATATTTTTTAGTTAAAATTTTTGACAGGTAGATAAATAGTGTATACGATAGACAGGCATAACTTATGTCACATAAGATAAGCAAATAAAAAAGGATTAGGTAAGAAAAATGGCTGTGTTTTTAATAAAAACTGTTTATCGAGAATATGCTTCTTTGCAAATTCGCACATGCGTAAAAACTTTAAGTTCATGTGTAGTTATCGTTTGTTAACAGAATTATAATTACCTATATAATAAACAGAAAATATTTGGGTAATTATTATTTAAATATTTTTTAAAAGAATCCCAATGAGATATATATTATAGAATTACGAAAATGATCTGCAAATAAAAAGGTATATATAATAAGATTTTTTATACTAAAATTAATTAAATATTTTCTGTTTAACTACCAAAAATTGCAGATACAGCCTGTATCTGCAATTTTTGGTAGTAAAACAGAAAATATATAATTAATTTTGGTTGCCTCTTTATCCACCATGGTAATTCTATAAAGTTAATATTTTGTCGTATTGCATTTAATTTAATTTTTTTTAAATTGTTAAATTTTAACTATTTTTAACAAATAATGCTTGCATAACTTTTAAACCAAATAACCATAGAATTAAAATATAACAAATAACATTGTTAATTTAGCAAATATTAACATTTGGAAACGCGTTTAATAGATGGCGCTACAACCGCATTTTATTTCTCGCGCATGTTCAAAATCAACGAATTAAATAAATATTGTAAACAAAAAATATTTATACGTTTAGGTTTTTAGGATTTTTAATTTTTTTAAGATGAAATATTTAAAAAATTAAATATTTCTTTAATTCATTGGTTTAAACTTTTAAAGAGTGAGGTGAGCCTTGGGCCCCCTGACCGTCTGGGCCCCCCCGCGGTGCGGGGTCTGCGGGGGTGCTTATTACGCCACTGGTAAAAAGCAGTGTAGGTATTTAGGTATTAAATAAAACTTCGGCAACCATCTTATATAGAAGACAAACACAACTTCAATGAAAAAGAAGAAATAAAAATCGTGTAGGTTATAAGAGAAAAACGACAAACTGACACTATTAGAAACACTGGAAATTGATAAACATACAAAAAATCAGAATTACAAAAGTTTCAATGAACAAGTGAACCTCCACTATAAACCAATATTTAGAGAAGTAAAAAACGTTTTTTTTCTTTGTATTTTCAAAAACACTTTAATAATTTACAATTTAATATATTCTTTCATTAATTAACATTGATATCTGCTCTAATTATGTTCAACACGTATGTAAAATATACCTACCTAATTCAGTCCAATTTTGAGCTCTCAACAATAATTTAGAGAACTTTAACATCTATAAAATTTCTGCTGTTTACTTGTAAACGGAGATAAAGTAATTACAATTTTTCTAGGAAATTTGCTTTTCCACAAAAAAAGTATAAAATTAATATTTTAACTTAAATTTTAGGGTTATGTTAATAATATTTCTATTCCACTCATTTTATTTTTTAGCTGCCAAAAACAATTAAAATTTGTAAAATAATTGAGGATAAAATTAAAATAATATTTGCCCAAATAACTTAAAATACATATCTCTTAAATTTTTTAACAGATATGTATTTGAAGTTATTAAAATGTAAAATTGGGCAAATATTATTTTAATTTTATCTTCAATTATTTTACAAATTTTAATTGTTTTTGGCAGCTAAAAAATAAAATGAGTGGAATAGAAATAATATTAACATAACCGGTTAACGTTAAAGTAGATATCCACGTGTCGAATTTTTTTATCTATATTTGATTAGTTTGTTATTATAATCTTAAAATTCTATTCTATTCTAAAATTTAAGAGAACTATTTATAATATGATAATATATTACAAAATAGTAAGTGTAACCTTGATAATTTTATCATTATCTTTTAATTTGTAAAAAAAATAAGTAGTAACGCTAAGCTTATAGGCAACGCCGCTTCCGCAAATTAATTTAAAAAAAACGTCATGACCTGTAAGTAGTAATTATATTTTAAGAATTTTTTATTTATAAAATAATTGTATGAACTAATACTAAAATACGCTGTTGATGGTTTCAAAGAATTTGGTTATGTTTAGAATTCTTATTTTTGCATATCGTCCTAAATGTAGTTTTACTACCCTTGCAGTTTTTCTACCAAATGACAATAAAATGGCATAAACTGCGAAAAAAATGGACTTGGCAATTTTACACAATTAGGTGACGATATAGGTACTTCATTCGTAAATATTGACACTGATGGTATACCTACCAATATTATATTACTAATATACCCATAGTATTTCCAACAAATAATGTTAGTCACTGTAAGTAGAAATTTCTTGAGAATTCTCTACGGATGTCATTAATTTTTATTAATTGTTTCGACCTTTACTTGATGAAACTCCATATTAACTATGTAGATATAAAAACAATTTTGTTGTAAAGTTTCACGAAATTTATTAAATTTTGACAGCTGTTTCGCTACACAGTAGCTTCATCAGAATTCTGATGAAGCTACTGTGTAGCGAAACAGCTGTCAAAATTTAATAAATTTCGTGAAACTTTACAACAAAATTGTTTTTATATCTACATCATTAATTTTTCTTATGAAAAAATATAAAAATGCATAAAACGTTGATGAAAAATGTATTTTTGGCGATAAATTGTAAATAATAGTTATTTATGTCATTAGGTTAAGAAGTAAGGCTTTTTGTGCTAAGCTCAAAGTTTGAAGGCCGACGCGTAGCGGAGGCCTACAATTGAGCGAAGCACAAAAAGGCACTTCTTGGCCGAATGGCATACAACATTTTATCTTCAAAGCACTTTATATAGGTCAATTTAATTCAACATCAAAGTGGCCTAACTTTTTAGAATCTCATTTATTTATTAGCTAAAGATTACATTAAATGTACAATAATTATTATTGCTTTTAGAAGCAGTAATAGTTTGACAATACCTAGCAATAGGATTTAAGTAGAAATGGATTTTTGCTATTACATTGAATTCAATTAATTGTTTAATAAATAGGTAGGTATCTAATTTCAATTTGTTTGGATTTTTATTTAAAAAATTGGTAGTTTGGAATCGTGCGTTTTCTTGGTTGCCTAACCTCACTTTTTGTTATATTATTCATATTTAATTTTATAATAATTTAATGAAAAATATTAAACATTAACAGTAAAACAAACAAATTAGTGCTTATTATAAATAAATTAAACCAGTTTATTACGTTAATTTCTTAGAAACATATTAATTTGTCAAAACAATACCCCTACCGAGAAAAAATCGAACTAATTACTTGCCTCATAAAATTTTTTATCAGCCTAGGCCATAATAAGGTATTTCTTTATCGAATGTTGACAACAATAAAGTTTAAATTATAGACCGCGTGGAGATAAAAGCTTTTTTTTCTCCTATTGCATATTATTGACATTATTTGGGTTGGGTTACAGACAATAAAAATGATGTTTTGCATATTCCAGGGGTTTGAAATCAAGCAAAAATCTTTATCAAGATTTTTTTCTGAGAAATGTAAAATATTTTATTTTCTTTGTAACCCCTACCGTGAACATACTGTATATATCAGGTTTGTACGAGTACGAGAAATTATTTAAAATTACCAAAATTTTACAAAATTCTCAAAATTTGCAAAAAAATTAGTAATTTTTTAAATTCAGGAAATTTTGGAAATTTTTACTTCCTTTCGTTATTGGGTATAGGTATACCTGAATTCTATAAATTCATAATAATATAGGTCCTATAGCATAAGACAAAAATAAAATGTCATACAAATAGTAACTTTTAAAATCGCATGTCCTTCAAATAAATTTTAAAAATATCAACCCTTAAAATAAGTTAAAGTTGAATTTGACAGTTTTGGCCTAAATCCGCTTGAATTCTATCTATAGGGTAACATTGTTTTTGCTGAGCCAATTTATACCATTAAACAATTATAAAATAAATTGTTCAACAAATTCAGAACGAAGTCAATTTTGCATAAGTTTACAGTTCGCTGGTTTCACATAACCATTTAACGCATCAACGTAGGTACAGGGTGATCCCCTATAATGTCGCCCCCCTTTAACTTTTTTATTTTAAGTGTCCGAAAAAATTTAAAAGTGTGGTTATGTAGGTACTAAAAAATACTTTTTTTCTACGCATAAAGAAAATTGATCAGTATACAGGGAAAAACAAAAAGTTTATTTTTTTTCAACGGTTGACCTTATATATGTATTTATATTTCATAAAACATACCATATACCTAAATTCAACCGTTTCTGAAATATTTAAGTTGAAATAGTTTGTCTTTCTTTGGCTGAGTAGGCCATTTTTACTTATTTAACAAGACATATTGACATAATGTCACTATAATAATTTATTTTCAATAAAATTTTGGTATACTGAGGCTTCTTGATTTCTAACAGTTTAAAAAAACATTTATTGATATCATTTCGAATGCGAATATTTCAGAAACAGTTGAATTTAGGATATGGTTTGTTATATAAATTATGCTCAGAATTTTGCAAGGAATCGAAAAATAAATTCATATATAGAGTATCTATTTTAAAATAATTTTTTTAAACATTCCTATTTGGGTCGTTTTCAAAAACACCCGTAAGTTTGAATTCCAATAACTTTGTTAAAAATTATCGGATCTTATTGATTTAAAAACCAAGTGAAAGCCTAACAAGCCCTTAGTAAAATTTTTGTTTAGTTATTTCAGAATATTTTTTTTTTAATTTTGAAACTTGTGAAACACACGTTTTATAAAACTTACATACATGTTTTTTTTATATTGAAAAACCAGAACTTTGTGTTGCTTTATAGCAATCCATAACATCCTTAGTTAATACAGTAAACAATTTATATATAAAATAATTAATTTTAATCTACGATTTTAAATTTGACTCATGTCCCAGACATTTTTCCGTTGCGTTACGTCCTTCGCGTTACCGATAGAATATTAAAAAAAACATATATATGGCAACTTTTTTGGTACTCACGTGATCAACAAATGATGTTCGGACGTACACATTACCCAGCTGAATTTATTTATTCAATCAGGAAGAAGATATCGGTTGAAACAGGTGCGGGTAACGCGAATGTAATAATTGTTTGTCCGCTAAGTTACTCAAAAAAAAATAAAAATAAGGTAAGAAAAAATACTATTTTTCATGTTTATGTTTATTTTAGGGCACTAAAGCTTATTGAGAGTAATTAATGACTATAATGTCTTATTATTATTTTTTAAATATAGTTTCACAAAACTTTTTCCACTGCGTTACCGGGTCCACTATGTTACCTTATGGTAACGCAATGGACTTTAGGGTAACGCAATAGAATTTTTCGACAACAAAGTGGATATTTACCATCGCTTTTATTAAGAGTAGTTTATGATTAACCAATTTAAAATTATTTGTAATTACAACTCATGATATAGATACATCCAAGGAAAAATTCCACGCAATATAAAAGTACTAAAAGGGACCTTCACCAGCTTATAGTCAAAGAAAAAGGGTGTCTACAATTTAGAAATCTAAGTTGTTATTCTGCAAGTGAGCACCACTACAAGGGATTTTGTTGACTTGGTAATACGTGTTTATAAATTAGATTTAATTCACTAATACAGTGACTAAAAGAAAATATTAATAGTATTGTTTTTTAACAAATAATCGGAATGGTTTTTTTTTTAAGTAACTTTACGAACATACATAATTAAAAAAAAGCATACAATTTTTAACAAAAAATAAAATAAAAAATTGGAGTCAAAAGTTTGTGAACTAAGTACATTTTATTTCAAATTATTTTTATAACAACTTTTTTTATTGAATTAAATTTTGGATTTCAAATTGGTAACACAGTGGAGATATATAAAGCTAGCTAAACACATTTTTCTGAAAAAAACGTAAAAAAAATTAAAAAGTGCACTGTCTGTCTTAAATGTAAATAAACAAAACTCTAAACATTTATAAAAATCCAACCAAAAGCCAATTTAAGCAAAAAAAAATATTATGATCTTCATTTTCCTGAAAGCGGGTGTTTCTTGAAAATGACCCAATTATAACAATTGTTTTTTTTTAATAAATCTAATGGAATCAATCACAGATTAACTTATTTACATTAAAACAATGCATGTGTTTGTCCTATTGTGTAATAGTCCTTCGGAGGGGACTTTAAGCCCGCGGTCCGTTCCTACCCCTAACCCGCACAAGCCATTCAGTTGGCTTCTGGGACTTCTTAGGAAGTAAGGGTGGAACTAAAAGAGCACTTTTTTTGTGTTTTAAAAAATCTCACGTGAGATTAAGGGTGGGGGAGGGGGTCGAGCAAAATCTCACGACATCTAACCAAGGGGAGGGGGGGAGTCGAAAAATCGCCAAAATTGCCTTACGTAATTAATGGATGACCCCTAATCGATGTATTAGTACTTTTAAGTTTATATTCCTTTTTTTAAACCTACGTAGGTACTAAATAATAATGTTTTGAGTACTTTTTAAAATAATTTCTTTAAAACATTCCTATTTACCAATTTTTATTAGTTTTAATTTAAATTTTAATTTGATTTTGAAACTTGAAATTACGAAAAAATTCAAAATTTATCAATGTTTTTTGGTCCATGTTTTTTAATAGATTTTCAATTGGTTTCGGCCAATTTTTTTCAAAACTGCGAGCGAAACCAGCATTTCTATAACTATAGCTATAGCCAGAATCGAAACTTCGGTGGGCACTATAATGAAGTGTTTGTTTTCATTGCAATAACTTACTATTTTGACATTTTCTCATCGCCCGGGGCGGCTAAATACCTAAGGACTTTTAACAACTTTGTGAGTCAATAATTTTCTCTTATCAAGCGCTAGAAACGTGTTTTTTATGTTTTCTATACAAACAAGATTCTGAATCGATTTAAAAAAAAATTCAGACCGATTCGGGTACTTATTTGCATTATATTTTATTTTTTAAAGGCATGTTCTACGTATCCATGGATACGTACAATGCATTGTATAAGGTTCCTACGGACTTTCCATATAATTTAATAAATATAATTATCAAATAAATCAGAAAATTTATCTTTATTATTTTTTTTGTTTTACCATATTTTATGCATTCTATATACATTTGGGCACTTAAACAATCAAGAAGAATTTTTTTGTTTTGCTTTAAAAATGCATGTATTTAGCAGAGCTGGGCACGAGTACCTACTAAAAAAAGTATTCGTAAAATTTTAAGTACGAGTACTTAAAATATTTACTCTTAAGTACTTTACTCGTAAGTACATTTGTAAAGAAAGGTTACGGTTACGAGTAGTACTCGTGAAGACACGAGTAAAGAGTACGAGTACTTTTGAAAAAAAAGTGAGTTAATATAATTGATTATTCTTTTCTCTCTAAAATGGAATGGTCAAAAATGACTAATTGTCATAGCGAAAAAGCAGCCACTAATACTTTTCGTCAATAGCAATTTGTATTTTTAACAGTTTTTAACATTTAGCAGTCAATTTCCATGTAAAATTGTTCCCTGAATCGGAAAATGTCATCAAGTTAGAAAAGTATAACAGTTTTTGAGATATAGCCCCTTTTCCATATAATATGGAATTGACCATATCTCAACTTTCATAATTTTTGACGGTATTTTCACTAATTTCCACTAATAACTGTGGTAATTAGTCATTTTTGACTAATTCATTTTTAGAGAGTGTACATTTTACATACATTGGTCCTGAGCTATAAAAATACAAATTAATAAAATTATTTATTTAAAATTTAAACATTATGTACTTAAAATCATAACAATTTTTAAATAGTTTATAATTTTACCTATTTATTTGTTATTAAACCTATAGGGCCTATAGTATAGGCTATAATATATTATATTATACTATATATTATATAATTTAAAACAGACTTCCAAACAAAATGTTTTGATGCTTACAATATTTTGGCAAAAAGTCATCCATATAATAAACGAAAATACTCGTATATATTACTCGTGAATTCCACGAGTATTTTTTACGAGTACATTGGATTTGGTTTTAAGTACGAGTAATAAGTATTTCAAATGAAAAATACTTATGAGTAAAAAAGTAGGTACTCGTACTTTTTACTCTTAATTGAAATACGAGTAAAAGTACTCAGTACTTGGTCAGCTCTGGTATTTAGGTACCTACCTCTATCAAATTTGGTGATTTCTAAAAAATTTAAATGTTTTTATCTCGTTTATTCAAGGTTTTTAGTTAAGTACATTTATTTACTTTTGATTAAAAAAAATCCACGAATCTATTTTAGTTGTGCAATTTAAATAAAATATTATTTGTTTTTTAGAGGAAAAGATTTGTTAGCATAATCCCTATATTATATAATAAAACATAAATACTTAAAAAAAATTAACAATCACGTAGTAGTAATTCTAAAGTAATGGATCACGGCAAAGATGAAAAACGAAAGGCACATCCGAAGGAAAAAGCCAATATATTTTCTCTTTTAACTTTTTTGTAAGTAGTAAGTAGGTAGTAAGTTAATACCTTATTAATGGTGGTTGTTTTAGTTACACAAGAAAATTTTTTGGCAAAGCTTTAAAAAATGACCTCCAGGAAAAAGATTTGTATAGTGTGCTGGATAGTTGCAATTCTAAGAGTCTAGGGGATCAGGTGGAGTTGGCCTGGAAGAAAATAGGCTCCGGAGGAAAAAAACCATCGATAGCGTTATTATTATGGACATGTTTTGGAATACGTTTCATGATTTTAGGGCTCATACTTGTTACATGGAAAGTGATGTACACGTAAATGCAACTATAAACTAAATGTTTAATATCGATGATTTTGTAATTTTTCCTTAGAATTGTGGAGCCCTATTCAATGAGTCAACTGATAGGCTACTTTAAAGAGGGTCAGACGGAAATAAGCAGACAGGATGCATATTATTACGGGTCAATTTTGGTGGGAATGAGCATTGCACAGTTTTTATTCCTTCACAATTGGATTTTGTGTATGCAAACGCTCGCCATTCAAATTCGAACTGGGCTGTCGTCATTAATTTACAGAAAAGCACTGAAGTTAACTCCTTCCGCAATGGCAAACGTCAATTTCGGAAACATTGTCACTTTAATGACCAAAGACGTTGCAACGTTTGAGAGAGCCTCTTGGATAATTAACGATTTTTGGATATGTACCACCCAAGCTCTAGTCACTTGTTATTTGCTGTTTTTCAAAATTGGTTGGGTTGCTTTTATGGGGATTGCTTGCATGCTTCTTTTAATCCCAATTCAATGTTAGTTACCTACTCGATAAAAATTGCTAAATTATTTTTTTTTAATGTTTATTTTTTCTAGTGTTTTTGGGAAAGTTAATAGGCCTAATGTGGCTTAATGTCGGTGCTAAGATGGACGAAAGGCTGCAAGTAACTCAAGAAACATTATCGTCCATTAAAATTATAAAAATGTATACATGGGAAAAGTATTTTTACGATTTAGTTACGCTGGCAAGAAAGTAAGGGTGCTCCTATTATTTTTACGACTTTTCGTTGTAGGCATTATCATTTCTTTGACAGGTTTCACTTTCACGCATTAAAATATTAAATTAAAGAGTGTTAATGAATTATATTTTGTTCAGCATAATTTCAGTTTGAATTAAGTTTTTTTATTGGTTTAAATTTAAAATTTTTGATACAAACCTAAGTTTGTATCAAAAATTATACCTTTGCTGTATAAAAGTCCTACTCCCCCGAAATAATAACCATATCGTTGCTAAATACATATGCCGAGTGTATCTGAGAATAGGCGCACCCCTGTAACTTTTTTATTTATAAAGATGGACACATGAAATTTTGCATGGTTAATTAGGATATAAAATGCCACTTATAAGAGTACAAAATTAATTTTTCGAACTTCCGGTTTCGCCGGAAAAGATACCAACTTTCGATTTTTAAATGGAATGCCCTATATATTTTACATATTTGGAATCCTGAGTCAGACAGCATCCTTAAATGGACCTTTTCATGTTTCGTCATCAGAAAATGTATCATCATAAAGATCAATCTAGAGTGCTTTGAACTATCTTATTTTCTTGTAATGGATTAACACAATGCCTGAAAAATATAACTTGCCTTAGAAAGTTGTTATTCAGCTATTCCCAGTAGTCTAAACTTCTCAAATAGTTTAGCACTCTAGATTGATCTTTATGATTATGCATTTTCTGATGACGAAACGTCGAAAGGTCAATTTGAGGATGCTGTTAGAGTCAGAATTTACTCAGGATTATAAATATGTAAAAATATATATAAAAATCGAAGATTGATATCATTTCCGGCGAAACCGGAAGTTCAAAAATGCATTTTATATCCTAATTAACCATGCTAAATTTCATGTGTCTATCTTTATAAATAAAAAAGTTACAGTATTCTCAGATACACCCGGTATAGTATATTAGGGTGTTTAAAAATAAGGCAATATTTTTCTTTTTTCAAATTCATATGAAATTCTCGTTACTTATGCTAAAAAAAAATTCTGTTAAAATTTGAGCTCTTAATATTAATTTTAAAAGGTCCATCATCGAATTTAAAGTTATCCCATTGATTTTACATGGAAAAATAGTTTTTTAAGATTTATTTCGCCTGCATGCTATGTAGAACTTTTTTTTTGATAAACAATCACTGGTCCTTTTTAGCATTAAATTGTCTACAAAAAATCTTAGTCCAGTCTGTAGATTCAACTGTTTCTTTTTTATTAACGTCAAAACTTATATTTTTACATTTAGCAGCTAAATTACTAATCGTAAAAAAAGTCAATTAGCAATTTTGAATATCTTTTAATGTTCTACAAATTCGTTTTAAACAATTTTTTTCACCTACAGTTCAAAAGTTATAAGTGTCTAAAATCCTATTTTCATGATTTTGCATAATATATTATTATAATATTTACTGTAGGAAAAAAGTTTAGGGACAATTTTGCAGGAAACTCGAAGCACTATAAATAACGTACCAAGATTCTTCAACACACTCAATTAATCGCTGAATTTAAGCTAAAATAACATAACTTTTATAATATTTTTAATTTCATGATCCAGCTTTTGAGTGCAAATTAAACTTTATACTTCGCTTCAAAAAAGTTTTGATATGCTGAAAATGATTTTAAACCTTAAATTTTTAGAGCATTAAAAGATCTTTAAAATTGCTAATTAACTTTTTCTTTTACGATTAGTACTTTAGCCGCTAAATGTAAAAATATCAATTTTTTTGTAGAATTTATACGTTTCAACATTAATAAAAAAAAGAGTAGAATCTTCAAACTGGATTTTTTGTAGATAATTTAATTCTAAAAAAGCCCCAGTGATTGTTTATCAAAAAAAAAGTTCTACATAGCATGCAGGCGAAATAAATCTTAAAAAACTATTTTTCCATGTTAAATCAATGGGAAAACTTTAAATTTTATGATTGACCTTTTAAAATTAATATTAAGAGCTCAAATTTTGACAGAATTTTTGTTTAGCATAAGTGACGAGAATATCACATGAATTGGAAGAAAAAAAAATATTGCCTTATTTTGAAACACCCTATAGTATAGTATATAGTATAATACGCATTTATATAAAAAATATTTTAGAAATGAAGTCGACTCTATGCTAAAAGGAAATTACCTGAAGTATGCCCTACTGTTGGTCGGTGTTCTCGGATCAAAGGTCTCGTTTTATATTTTAATCAGAAACTTATGGATACACGAAAACGCTTCCCCAGAGCTCATATTTTACATTGTAGCCTGTTATAAAAATTTAAAATGGTCAATGGAGTACTTGATTCCAACCAGTTTGGCCCAAGCTTCTGTGCTGTACGCCAGCGCGAAAAGAATTAATTTGTTGCTGCAGGCGGAAGAAATGAAAAAGGCGGAAGGTTCCGGTTCCGATGAAATAACATCAGAACCGAAAGTCGAACTGAAAGGAGTTATGGTAAAAATCAAGGATATGATCATACTTCAAGACGTATCTTTAAGCTTAAGCGCAGGATTGACGCTGGTTACAGGCAACGTTGGCTCTGGAAAGAGTTCCCTTGTGAAGACAATTTTGCAGGATTATCCAAAAGATGCCGGGGGCCACTTGGTCACCTACGGAAGGATTTCGTATGCCTCGCAGGATCCGTGGCTATTTCCTTCTTCCGTTAAAAATAACATATTATTTGGTGAAAAGTTCGATCCCGAGAGATACGAGGAGGTAATAAATGTTTGCTCTCTCAAATTTGACCTTGATTGCTTGGATAACGGTGACGAGACCATAGTGGCCGACAGAGGAATTAACTTGAGCAAAGGGCAACAGGCCAGAATTAATTTGGCTAGGGCTGTTTACAAGCAAAGCGAAATTTACTTGTTGGATGACTCGCTGACGGCTCTTGATGCACACGTTCAAGACTTTATATTCGAAAAATGCATAAAAGGGTTCCTGAAGGGCAAGTTGGTAGTTTTGGTTACACAGAGACATCATCATTTGATGGAAGCGGACACTGTGGTGATTATGAGCAATGGCACGATCGAATCGACCGGGCAACCAACCAAACAATTGATTGAACAGGTGAAACAAGCTATGAGCGAAGACAATGAAATCGACGAAGGCGAAACCAAAGTGATGCCAGTAAAAAACGATTACGAAGTCATTCAAAACGAGAAACTCGAGGTACCTGACAAAGATACCCAACCCACAGAACAACACACTTTAATCGAGGAAAGAAATAAAAAAATATATCACGAAGAAAATAAGCAGGGCAGCGTGAAATTTGGCGTTTATAATAAATATATTCAATTTGGAGGAGGATATTTTGTTTTCCTCGGTATTATAGTTGCATTCACTGCTGCACAATACACTGAAAGTTATTCGGACAAACTTTTGAGCTCCTGGTATCTGTCTTTAATAAAAATCAAGTAATCCAAAATATTGTTTATTTATTTTTAGGGTTGATTATACACCGAAATTGTTGATTTGTCAAGAACTTTTAAATGCCAGCACCAATGCATCAGAATGTGCCGGAATCGAAAAGGATAGTACATTTACTTTTAACTTGTTTAGCTTGATGCTGATAATTTCGGTGGCATTACAGATAATAAGGACTTATTGCCTGTTGAATTTTGCCAGGGTGGCTTCTTTTTGCATACACAAAGCCATGACACACTCTATTATAAATGCGGTCATGTATTTTTTTGATTCGCACTTTATTGGCAATATCATTAACAGATTTTCGCAAGATTTAAACAATTTGGACGAAGTGGTCCCCAGTGTGCTACGTGAATGCTTTGGGGTGAGTTTATTTGGTACAGCATAATTTTTCTTTTTAATTAAAATATCTTTAAGATTTTGTTTACCATTGGAGGAATCGTATTTATATTGGCAATGATAAACTGGAGATTTTTTTTGGCAGCTATAATATTTGGGATAATAATAGTTGTGCTAAAAAAACTGTATATACCAGCAGGACGAAGTTTAAAAAGATTAGAGTCATCAAGTAAGTAGTAAGTAAGAGTAAGAGTCGCATAGGCAACTGATGAGGTTATTTTAGCTCGAAGTCCTATAATGGGCCATTTAAACGCATCAATGGAAGGCCTAACAACCATAAGGGCTTTTAAACAGCAACGTATTTTAAAAGACGAATTTGATCGTCATCAGGATCTCTTTACGTCAGCTCACTACACTTTACACTGTTCAAATCGAGCATTAGATTTTGCTATGGACTTTTTGAGTACAAGTTTAATAACAATTGTTATATCCAGGTTTATGTTCTTCAATTCCGGTTAGACAGCGGCGATTTAGCTTACTTACGTTCGTTTGTTTAAGTTTTTGTTGCTTTTTTAGGGGAAAGTGCCGGTGAGGTTGGATTAGCCATTACTCAGGTGTTTATATTGGCCGGCCAGGTCCAATGGGGCATACGGCAATGGGCCGAGCTGGAAAACCAGATGACAGGGATGGAACGTGTTATGGAATACACGGAAATTAAGCCAGAAAACGGGTCTGGTCAATCGCCGCAAGATTGGCCCAAACACGGAGCGGTACAATTCAAAAAGGTTTCTCTAAAATATCGAAACACGCACGAGGCAGTCTTAAAGGATCTGAATATAGAGGTGAAAGCCGGGGAAAAGGTCGGGATCGTGGGACGCACCGGGTCCGGAAAATCTTCCATTATTTCGACCCTGTTCAGATTGTACGACATCGAAGGCTCCATCGATATCGATGGGGTGGACATAAAAACCGTTTCGCTGACGCAACTTAGAAAAAGCATCGCCATCATTCCTCAAGATCCGGTTTTGTTTAGGGGCACGATAAGATCAAACATCGACCCGTTAAACATGTTTAAAGACGAACAAATATGGGAGGCGATTGGAAAAGTTAAAATTAAGGATATGATTCCGAGCCTTGATATGCCGATCAAAGAAAGCGCAACAAACTTCAGTTCGGGACAACGGCAGCTCGTTTGTCTTGCCAGAGCGATTATTAGGAAAAATAAAATTGTCGTTTTGGATGAGGCGACAGCAAACATGGACTCAGAAACAGAAGCCTTGTTGAACAACACTATCAAGGAGATTTTCAAAAATTGTACCGTATTCACTATAGCTCACAGATTGCACTCAATTATTGAATGCGACAAGGTCTTGGTACTTGACAGGGGAAACGTGCTTGAGTACGATCATCCAAAGACATTACTGAAAAACAGGGAGGGTTCTTTCTCGAAAATGGTTCAGCAGTCTGATTTACACGTGGACGAATGATTTTATAATTGTTTTATTAACGTATGTATGACTGGGCCAAAAAAATCAACTTTTTTTTTTTAAAAGTATATCGAAAAGATGGTTTGGGATGACAAAAAAAAAATTATTGTAAAAGTTTGAGTCCATAATATTAATATTAAGAGGTCTATCATTAGGGTTGCCACCTTTTAAGCTTGGGGTTGGAGGACATAAAAAAAGCCCGCCGTGAAAATTTTTCCAAAAAAAGGGAGCAATATCAAAATCAAAACAAGTTCAACAAAAATGACCAAGGACCAATTCCTTCCAATATTAACTTTATTAACTGGAACATTAAACTAATAACTATTATACCTACCTAAATAAATACATTTTTATAACAAAAACAAAACAACATTGCAGTCAGATAAAAATAACATAGTAAATTTATTATTATATGTCAGTTAAATCTTAAATCTATTTTTTTGGCGCCGATTCTCTAAACATTACCTATACCTACATTATACATTACTTTAAATTAAAAATAACCTTTTATAATTTAACCATTACAATTTATAAATCTATGAAACACCGAATCTGCTGATTCAATGCTGTGATTCATGATTATATAAAATAAGCAAGGCAGGCTCAAGAAAACAACATTGATTACAGTTATATAAATCAATAAAATGGCAACGCAACAAGCAACCGTCTGCTATTGCAAATGGCGTTAGTAAGTACTTAAGAATTTTAAGTAGTGGTTTTTAAAATGCGTTATTTGCGCAGCGCGAACTCCTCTTAAGTTGGGAGGAGTTCGCGCTGCGCAAATAACGGCCAACATCATTTTTTATTGTTTGAAAACCTGTTATTTTATTGGTTTATCGAGAAAAATATTTTTGACAGAGCACAATAAAATACATAGAAAGGAGGACATATTTCATTTAAAGGAGGACGAAGGACATGATCTTATCAAAAGAGGACTGTCCTCCACAAAGAAGGACGGGTGGCAACCCTATCTATCATCGCAATTTTAATTTTTTTTTCCTCAGAAAGTTTTTGTCTCAGAACTCCCAAACCATTGTGTTTAACAAAATTGACTAAAATATATTTTTTTAAGAAAATTAAATGCTCTACAAAAAAGGTTAAAGTGAAATTTTCCGTCAGATAAACCGTTTCCTTAAAATCATGCCTTAAAAATTGGTATAGTTTTACATTTTGATCATTTAAATTTGAATTTTGTAAATCATGTAAAAATCAGTACCCATAAAAAACCGATTAATATTCCTATGCAAAATCAAATGGTCTACAAAAAAAGTCTTTTATCATTTTTGGCTAAATTTACTCCATCAAAAATTATTAAATTTAACCTTGAATAACTTTTGATGGAGTAAATTTAGCCAAAAATGATAAAAGATTTTTTTGTAGAGCATTTGATTTCCCATATTTATCGTTTTTTTTTCGGGTACTGATTTTTACATGAATTACAAAATTCCAAAGTTAAAAGATCAAATTGTAAAACTATACCAATTTTTAAGGCATGATTGTAAGAAAACGGTTCATCTGACGGGAAATTTGTAGAGCATTTAATTTTCTTCAAAAAATATTCCTAAGTCAATTTTGTTAAACTCAACGGGAGTTCTGAGACAAAAACTCGCTCAGGAAAAAAAAATCTAAAATTGCGATGATAGACCTCTTAATAATAATATTATGGACTCAAACTTTCACCATAATTTTTTTTTGTCACCCCAAACAATATTTTTGATATACTTAACAAAAAAAAATTGTCGATTTTTTTGGCCCAGTCTAATGTATATGCCTAAACTTAAAATGTATTGTAAAGATTTTTCCTTAGCCCCAGATTCGTAAAATCAATTTTATATAAAATTTACAAAATTATTATTTGAGGCTTTGGCTTTTGATCGTCCTACCTAAATTTGAACCTCTACTTTGTGTTTATCAACTTGTATCATTAAATACATTGCTTACGTGGTATACAAGTACTACAGTGTTTTAGTTTACCCCAATTTAATTTATACAGAGTCATTCCAAATAAAAACACCAAATGTGGTGCAATGCTTGATTTTTTATTTTAATAAAAAAAATTGAGGATGATCTTTTAGGTATCAAATATGAAAATCCGTTGCCGTTTTAATTTTTGGATTCTTTACTTTTAATCGGCACCCTTTAGAAATCTGAAATCATGTCAATTTCTTACTCTCTTATAGTGGGCCAGAACTTTTTTTCTGTGACAAATATTGAAATGATTTTAATTTTGTTTTACTGTTCAGTAAGTGTGTTTTCGATATAAATTATTATTATCCAATTAGTTAATCTCATAAAAGAATAGTAAACCACTAAAGATTCATGATAATTTGCCAATTTTTGTGTTTTTTGTCTGGCCCCTGTGCCTATTCTGCTAAATCTAGAAAGTTGCTTTTTTTCAGGTATCAAGTACTTATACAATAGAAAACGTAACTATTATTTTAAGTTTCTAGACTATCATTTTCTTTATTAAAAAAATTATTGAAACTTGATAATTCTTAAAATTAGTCAGTTTTGCCCTCAGAATTTTAAATTATAAATAAAACTAACAATATCGCTTCTTAACTGCATTAAAAAAATTATTATATCTTTTACATGGATAAAAATAACAAAACAAGACTAACTAGACTGAAAGAAAGAAGGTGGGGACTACATTTCCTGAAAGTTTCAGATTTTTATTTTTTCCTCAACATTATGATTTCTGAGGGCAAAATTGGCAAATTTTGAAAATTATCAAGTTTCAATAATTTTTTTAATAAAGAAAATGAATGTCTAGAAACTTAAAATAATAGAACTATAGAATCTAGAAAGTGGTTTTTTTTCAGGTATCAAGTACTTATACAATATAAAACGTAACTTTACGTTTTATATTGTATAAGTACTTGATACCTGAAAAAAAACCACTTTCTAGATTTGGCAGATTAGGCACAGGAGCCAGACAAAAATCACAAAAATTGGCAAATTATTACAAATTTTTAGTGGTTTACCTTTCTTTTATGAGATGAACTAATTAGATAATCATAATTAATATTGAAAACATACTTACTAGGCAGTAAAATAAAATTACAATCATTTAATTAATGAAGTGGATATTGTGATATTAGGCGATTTTAATTGTCCATATTTTGTCACTAAGGGCTGTGATGTAAGTATTATCCTAGACCAATTTTTAAATATGAACTATCTTGCTCAAAGTAATACAATCTTAAATTATAAGGAAAAAATGCTTGATCTTATATTGACTAACATGAATGTTGACAGTGTGACTGAGTGCGTCTATCCTCTTGTAGCCAAAGATCCGTATCATCCAGCATTGTGCATGTCATTAAAGTTAGATATCCGTAATTCTACTCAGTCTGTGTGTATACAAAATAGTCATACATTCGACTATGCAAATGGTGACTATGTTTTACTCTATCATCTTTTAAACTCTGCTAACTGGTCAGATTGTTATAGTAGTAGAAATGTGGATGAATGTTTAGATAAATTTTACAATATTCTGTTGCAATGTATTAGGCTGGCTGTACCTCAGAGGCAAGTTAAGGTGGGAAAAAAGGGTCAGTTTCCTAGTTATTTTTCCGTAGATCTTGTAAGAAAAATAAGGAAGAAAAATAGACTGCATAAGCAAATACAGACTGGGAGAGCCGACATGTTAACCATGGAGGAATTCAAGAGCCTAAGATACTCTATTAGGAAGCAGACTAAGCATGAGTATACTTTATATCAGCGCAATCTTGAAATTAATATAAATAGGGATCCAAAGAGTTTTTGGTCCTTTATAAAAACAAAAAGCAAGAATAAAGGCATTCCTACAGAAGTGTCTTATAACGATAAATCCTTTAATACCTCACAAGAGATTGCAAATGCCTTTGCCCAGTTCTTTTCATCTGTTTATGAAGAACCATCTGTAGCAAGTACAAATGACAAATTTGGTAATTTCTCTTTTTCTAGGATCACAGAGGAAACTGTAAGGTCAAGCATAAAAAAACTCAAGCCAATAAAAAGTGTTGGAACTGACAATGTGCCTTCCTTTATTTTCAAGGGCTGCATAGATGTATTTTTGAAACCTTTAAGTTATATCTTTAACCTTTCTATTAAAACTAATTCTTTTCCTACGCTATTAAAGGAATCCTTAATTACCCCTATTTTTAAATCTGGTTCCCACAGCAAAGTTGAGAACTATAGGCCCATAAGTATTTTAAATACTCTAGAAAAAATCTTTGAGAAGATTCTCTATAATGATATAATGCATAACTTTAGCAACTGTTTCTCTATCAGTCAACATGGTTTCCTGCCAGATAGGTCTACAGTATCAAATTTATGTACTCTTACTTCACATGCTATGGAAGCAATTTATAAAAGAAATCAATTGGATGTAATCATGACGGACTGTGCGAAGGCATTTGACAAACTCGATCATGGTATATTGCTTTGTAAACTAGGTGACTTCGGTTTTTCAGATAGTGCTTGTCTTTTTATGCAGTCTTACTTAAATAAATGGAAACAAAAAGTTAAAATAGGTAATTATTACTCAAGGTCGTACTTGGTAACATCAGGGGTGCCACAAGGTAGCAATCTGGGTCCCTTGCTTTTCGCCATTTTCATTAATGATTTGCCGAACTGTATTAGGTACTCTGAGAGCTTGGTATTTGCTGACGATTTCAAGGTCTTTAAGCCGATTACTGGAACTGGCGATTGCGAGAGATTGCAGGAGGACCTGGATTCTATCACTAGTTGGTTTCTCGACCATAAAATGCATCTCAATATTGACAAGTGTCAAACTATTACATATACTCGCAAAATAAATTTTATAAATAATACTTACACAATAAGCAATAAGCCATTACAACGAAAAACCAAATGCAAAGATCTTGGAGTCAACTTCCAAACTAATATGAAATTTAATGATCATTACCTTTACGTCATTAATAAGGCCTATCGAGCATTAGGTTTTATTATAAGAAATACAAAACATTTTAAAAATATTGATACAATAGTAAGATTATATAATTCCCTGGTCAGATCTCACCTTGAGTATGCGTCTGTAGTCTGGTCACCTGATACTAAAAGTAACATTGATCTCCTGGAAAGGGTTCAAAAGCGGTTTCTTAGATATCTCTATTATAAAAAGAACAATATTTATCCATACCTCGTATCTTATAAGGATATGCTTGCTTGTTTCAGTATTCAATCTTTGGAAACAAGGCGGAATATGCATTCAGTATTATTTGTATATTACGTAATTAACAATGTTAAATATAAATCATGCTTTTTTATTTACAATATACAGTTTTATGTTCCTAAAATGAATCTAAGAATTCACAATTCTAGTCTGTTTCACTGTGATACGTCAAATAGGACACCGCAATGCAACATCAGAGCAATATAATAATTAATAAATATAATATTGATATGTTCAATGTAGATGTTAAGGAGCTAAAGTCCTATTTTATGCATGGGACCTGTTAGGTTAGGTAGTAGGTTTAGTGTTTAGTGATAGCTTTAGTTGTATACAACTAAAGCTATCACTAAACACTATAGTGTTAGTTTTAGTCTCCCTCTTACTTGTAGGTATCAAAAAATTTTTTTGATGTTTGTAAGATGTACCATAAATAAATAAATAAATAAATAAATAAATTTCAATAATTGCTGCAGAAAAAAAATTTTAGCCTCTTATAAAAGAGTATAAAGCAACTAAAAATTAAAACGGCAACGGTTCTTCATATATGATACCTAAAAGATCATCCTCAAATTTTTTCATTAAAATAAAAAATCTTGCAGCGCACTTTTAAATTCATTTTTGGTGTTTTCATATGGATTGACTAGGTATGGTCAGTTTTTATAACTTTTACTTTTTGGATAATTTATTTACCCTATAAAACTAGTCTAGTCAAATTGACAAATATCATCAAATATATGTATGTATAAGTAAATATAAACAACCAAAAAACCCAAGTGCCTCTTTATAAATAAACAAATTTAGTAAGTAAGTTCAATTGCAATACTTTAGTATTATAGGTAGAGTGGATAAAGTCATTAAAATAAAGCATACCAAAACATTGCCTAAAAGCCTGGATACACATGACCTCTAAACATAAGGCACATAAAATTACCATTGTTTATACAATTAATGATCTGACTATTAAAGTAATAATTACAAGGAGTTGCAGTCATAAGTGAATATATATTTTTAGAAGCAGTAAATTACCTACCTTTTTGTGTTAACTTAAGATAGCATCGTAGTTTGTTAACTATATCTTATATCACGCAATGTTATTTAGCATTAAGCACAAACAGGCATAATGAAGATAACCTTAATATTTGTGCTCGTTATATTTCCCAACAGCATTACATCTAGACTTGAAGCTTTACCAGATGAATATTCATCGAGAATGTCGTTATCGCTTTGTACTCTTAAAGGTGTGAGGAATTTTTTAGCTCCGAGTAAAATGGTGGTGATTTCTTTATCGCTGTTTGAAGTGAGTAGGCAGAAAACTTCTGCAACTGTTGTATCTCAGATTTTGTTACCAATGTTGTTTAAAGATGAAGAATGGACGTTTATTTTGGTGAATTTTACACGTAATAAGATATATAATAGTAATCCTAGCAATAAGAAAGCTCAGGGGTATATATTACAAATAAGGCATCAACATGAAGTGGAATTGCAGTTAAAAAATCTGAAGAAATTTGTGTCGTGGAATCCCCATGCTAAATTTTTAATTGTGTCCGCCCAAGTATACGAAAATCCTATTGAGGTGGCACAGGACATTATACGAGTGCTGTCCGATAATGTTATTGTTAATGCTGTGGTTTTTCTAAGAGATGTAACGAATGAATCCCAGTATAATGTGTATTCTTGGTACCCTTTCGTGAGCAGTAAATGTGGTAGAAATTTGGCTATTTCTATGATAGATACGTGTACTTTTGGTAAGTCATATAACGCTTCCAAATGGTATGAGCAAAAGGTACCGAGAGTACTAAACAATTGTTCTTATATTGTGCGTTACGAAAATTGGCCTCCATATGTAATGAACTTAAAAAACAACACATATATCTGGCAAAATTCATACTTGGATAACATGGGCATAGAACCTCATCTTTTCAACACTGTAGCAAAAGAATTAAATATTACGTTACGTTACATAGCATCAGATAATAAGACAAATTGGACATTAAATACAAATCGTTTACTGTATGATCGTGAAACTTTTTTTGCCATGGGAGCGTACACTTTCACCACTGAAAAATTCGAATCGTTTGATTTAACCCACGCATACTTCTATGAAAGTT
This sequence comes from Brassicogethes aeneus, assembly GCA_921294245.1. Lineage (NCBI taxonomy): Eukaryota > Metazoa > Arthropoda > Insecta > Coleoptera > Nitidulidae > Brassicogethes > Brassicogethes aeneus. Next base: position 56,225,413 of record OV121134.1, read on the forward strand.
TAGTATTCTGCACCCCGCCTGATTTATTGGACAGGGATATAGAAAAAATGATTAAAATACTAACGCTTAAAACATGGTTGGCAGTTGCTTTGGTTTATTTAACAATAACCCTACTAATGTGGAAGGTAGGCAATATGGCGGTTAAAGAATCCACATCATATAAAACATACGCATCGACTCTACAAAATGGGGTTGCGGTGTTAATTGGCCACCCAGTTAAAAAACTACCTAGAACCAAATTTGTCAGATGGGTGATGTCGTTACTAATATTATTCAGTTGTTATATAGATTCTGCATATCAAACATATTTAACAAGCGTCCTATCAAATCCATACAACGTTTATTTATTCGATGAAGACTACATAATAAACAATAACATTACCGTTTATGGTTCTAGGACATTGGAAAAATATTTTGTGAAGTCTAGATTAAAAAATCAGTGGGTAAACTGCGATGATATCAACAAATGTATCATAGATGTTGCAATTAATAAATCCGCCATTATTTGTTTACCTCTCCTGCATAAAGAATATATAGAAAACTCCTTGGTTACCAAAGATAACAAACGGCTTTTGCACTGCCCTAACACCGTCATACTGAGCTACCCAATAACCATATTACTCAAAAAAGGTTTATCTTTGAGCAATCGTATAAACAATTTGATCCTAATGGTGGTTAGGGCTGGTTTAATAGATAAATGGGAGAAGGATATCATACATTACAGAGCCCATGAGGCCGAATTTGATCAGTTTGGTAATGTTAAAAATGCAGATGTGGATAAAGATGTTCATAAGGTGCTTAAATTGAAGCATTTGGTTCCTGTTTTTAAGCTTTTGGTGTTCTGCTACTTTTTTTCTTTAGTTTTGTTTTTAGGGGAGTTAATACATGGGAAAATATTATGTAAGAAGATTAAGTTGAAAAAGTTTAATTAGAAACACAATACAGTAATTGGTACCATTAATTTATATACCCGCAAGAAATTTGTGACTTTGTGGTCCTAATCAGGGTGGGAAAAAATAAATTTCCTACTTGTTAATTTCTTAACTTTAACCTATGGGCGAAATGCTACCTCGCCCACGGACTGAAGTTAGCTTTAAATTAAAATTGTATAAAAGGGACGTTGAAACTCTCTGACAAATAAAATATCAAATTAAATTTTCTTTTAATTCCTTGCCCCATAATTGTTTTGGTTCTTTAGTTGTTAATAATTCGTTTTTACACTGTTATGTATATTTCTTGCGGTAGTTGAATAAAATGCGACTATAGGTCGAAAGAAGAGGTTCCACTTCACGCTCGTGCCACTAGTCGCACAATATACTTATTTACAAATAATACTGCTTAATAATTGTATGGTTTTAGATTTAAAAAAAATTATAATTTTTTTTTTAAATATTTTTAAGTTGTTTTCATAATTTTTATACTTACGTATATAATTTTTAATTTTTTTTTGGTATTTAACAATTTTTTTATAATATTTACAATAGTTTATAAATCTGTATTTCTTTTTAATTACTTTTAATTGTTTTTTAATTTGTAACATTGTGTTAATTTTTTTCTGTATTTTTAATATTTACGATTAAAAAAAATAGCTATTTTTTTAGATTTTTCTAGATTTATAGACTGCTGTTTATTTTAGGTATATACTTTTCATTATTTATTTTAAAATTAATTTAATTTAATTAATTATTTTTATCTTAATTGAATTTTGGTAATATTTTTTAGGAATTTTATGTTTCATGATTTTTAAAAGTATGTAATTCTTCTTTACTATTTCTTCTAATTTTTGTAGTTTCAAATTGTTGTATGATTTTAAAATTGTTTAGTTTTTTAGGATTTTAAAGCATGACAATACAATTCATTATAATTAGAACCAATAAAATGCCAGTATTCCATAGTTACGCATTTTATCACAGCGACAATATTTTACCTTGTTTACACGTTGCTAAGGATTTTGACACTTTTTTTGATTTGACATTTGTTGACATTTAAATACTGTGTTTGTTAAATGATTAAAATAATGAATTATAAACTCTAAAAGATCGATGTGTTGGTGTAAACGATAATAAAATTAAGGTAAGTTTGAATAAATATAAAGATAAACCTTATATATATAAGGTTTATCTTTATATTTATTCAAACTTACCTTAATTTTATTATCGTTTACACCAACACATCGATCTTTTAGAGTTTATAATTCATTATTTTAATCATTTAACAAACCTTATAAGGTTTATCTCCACCCGGTCTATAATTTAAACTTTATTGTTGTCAACATTCGATAAAGAAATACCTTGTTATGGCCTAGGCCGATAAAAAATTTTATAAGGCAAGTAATTAGTTCGATTTTTTCTCGCTAGGGGTATTGTTTTGACAAATTAATCCTTTTCTAAGAAATTAACGCACTAAACTGGTTTAATTTATTTATAATAAGCACTAATTTGTTTGTTTTACTGTTAATGTTTAATATTTTTCATTAAATTATTGTAAAATTTAATATTAATAATAAAACAAAAAGTGATGTTAGGCATCCATGAAAAGGCACGATTCTTTTTCTACGATTTAAATTATCTTTAAGTTTTAATTTGCTTTCAGTTTTCAGTGAAATTAAATGTTAAACACAGCTTAAACATTCCAAACTACCTATTTTTTAAATAAAAATCCAAACAAATTGAAATTAGATACCTACCTAGGTATTTATTAAACAATTAATTGAATTCAATGTAATAGCAAAAATCCATTTCTACTTAAATCATGTTGCTAGGTATTGTCAAACTATTACTGCTTCTAAAAGCAATAATAATTATTGTACATTTAATGTAATCTTTAGCTAATAAATAAATGAGATTCAAAAAAAGTGAGGTTAGGCCGCTTTGATGTTGAATTAAATTGACCTATATAAATAAAAAGTGCTTTGAAGATAAAATGTTGTATGCCATTCGGCCAAGAAGTGCCTTTTTGTGCTTCGCTCAATTTTAGGCCTCCGCTACGCGTCGGCCTTCAAACCTTGAGCTTAGCACAAAAAGCCTTACTTCTTAACCTAATGACATAAATAACTATTATTAAATTAAAGTCTATTTATATTTTAAAGCACATTTTAATTTCAAATGTCAAACTGACAATTCGTTAAATCCTAAAATTCATTATATTTCGTGGGATGATTAATTATCGATGATATTTAATCATTGAAACCGAAGCAGCAGCTCGGTTTCAATTCGTAAATATCATCGATGATAATCATACCACTTGTTATATTATGGGTGATAGTTTTTAGTATTTTCTTTTTAAATAACACTGTGCAACACCGCAATTACAGCCGGTGAGGGCCTCACTGTGAGGCACAAATGTGGTAATAGTATATTATTAAAGACAATGCGCATAATCTCAAATGTAATACTATGCTTTATCTACTTCAAAAAGTAGATAATTAAATGATTAGCCTCATGTTTTACCAATTTTTAATGTTATTGGTCTCCTCCCATTTTAAAACCTGATTGGTTGAAATCAGTGGATATTGAAATCGGCCAATCACTGATGCCTAACAACGTGAATAATGCGTTTATTATTCTCGTTCTTAGGCATGGAATTTATAATTTTTATCATTATTTAAGAAAAAAACAATATTATGCAATACGATTAAGTAGATAAATAAATAAATTAACAAACCAATTTCGGAACAAAAAATTATTGAGATTTTTGAGTTGTGTAGGAAAAATATAGCGGCAGAATTTTATATTAAATTAAACAAAGCTATAACACTAGTAAACATATAAATTTTATATGTTTACTAGTGTTATAGCTTTGTTACGAAACAAATAATAATGTTTTTGGGGTCACACCGATAATTCTTATGTATTGCAGTGCTACTTATTTTACAACAAATATATATACATAAAAATATTACAAATTATCATGCCACAAAAAACAACTAGGGTTGCCACCTGCCCTCCTTTGTGGAGGACAGTCCTCTTTTGATAAGATCATGTCCTTTGTCCTCCTTTAAATGAAATATGTCCTCCTTTCTATGTATTTTATTGTGCTCTGACAAAAATATTTTTCTCGGTAAACCAATAAAATAACAGGCTTGCAAACAATAAAAAATTATGTTGGCCTGTATCTGTATAGTGAGTTGCCTAGTGCTTTTTAAAATGCGTTATGAATATTCACTGGGAAATTCCCAGTGGGAATGTTCTTAGATGGTGCTTGGAAGTTTTAGAGGATCATTCTATGGAATATTCCCAATGAATATTCCTAGAATGAAGCGGATTATTCCTAGATGATAGGGCATATTCCTGGAATATTTTCGCACCTTCATTGCAGTCTGGATAATTTACTAGGTATATTATTATTTTTATCTGACTGCAATTCTGTTTTATTTTTGTTATAAAAATGTGTTTATTTAATATTAGGCAGGTAGGTATAATAGTTAGTTATTAGTTTAATGTTCTAGTTAATAAAGTTAATATTGAACTTGTTTTGATTTTGGCAACGCTCCCTTTTTTTTGGAAAAATTTTCGCAGCGGGCATTTAAAAAATTTCCATGTCCTCCAACCCCAAGCTTAAAATGTGGCAACCCTAAAAACAACCCTAAAAATTTTTTTGCAGTTAACTGCAAAACAGATACACAAATTATCGAATTATGATTATAAGATATGAATTATAAAATAGTAAATAACATAAGTATTTTTAATATCTTTATTTTTCTTATAATTCTAGAGATTTTGATTTTTATACACATATTGGTTTATTATTGTTGTTTTTATTACAAATTTAGGAATACTATAGTATGCTGTATACACAGTAAAAAAATTCGGTAAAAATATAGAATGTTTAAACTATAAATTATGGAATTTTAATTTATACTTAATTTATTAAGAGAATGAGATTTTGGTATTTTGTAAAACTTAAACACAATCTATGCGTTGCTTAATGTTTTTTGAAAAGCCAATCAGAGCAGTTGCTCAAAGTGTCCACCGTAAACTATTTGGCAGTGGGCCAGCCTGTCCACAAACGAGCGTTGTACGTTTGCCATGGCAGTACCGCTGGAGTGATCATCTGGATCTCGGCTTGAATGCGGTGTCTTCGGTCGTCCAAATTTTAAGGCCTGTTTACATAGACGCGGTTTTTAAGATGTCCCCATAAAAATAAGTCTAAAGGGTTCAAATCGGGCGATCGCACTGGCAACTCAATTGGACCCCTTCGACCTATTCAGCGATTGGGAAAGACCTGATTTAAATAATCCCTTACTAGCAATGCATACGAGTAGTGTGGTGGTGCCCCGTAACAGCGAATAAGTTCGTCAAAACCAAAATCTCAATCGGCGGCAAAAACCTACTTTTCTCAAAAATTTTCTTATTTAACCATACACATGTAGCATATCAATGTACTCAGGACAACGGTAGCTATCCAAAAATGCAACAAAAATAAAGGGTTGTAATTTAAAAAAACCTTACTTCGATTGGGGCGCCGCCACGCGGCAGATTTTGGAACAACTACATAGGCTAAAATATTGCTAGAAAAATAACAAAGTTGACGTGTTTCAGCGATTTTTAAAAAAAATTACCGTTTTCAAAATAATCACATGTTCCGGGACTTTACGAACACACTGTATAATAATGTATCTACAATCTAGAGTCTAGAGTTTGAAGCAACCAAAAATAGATCAGAACGAACAAGTACCTACCTTTGGTTTTCAGAAAGACGTTACAATCGTGTCATATGTTCAAAAAAAGAGAAAAAATGTTGGAAATGTTTCTAGTATGCATTTTGATCGTCATATTGATGAAAATACAAAAGACCTTAAAAAACCTAATATTATCACTTTATAATTCAACTAAAATTCAACAAAATGTGTGCATCTTTTAATGTTCAAAGAAATAGGTACTCGTATTTGGCCAATAACAGTTTTTTTTTTAGGAGTAAATTAACAGCAGTAATTACACTGTGCGACAGTAAAAATCTCAGATAATATCTGTTTACTGATAATGAAATAGTGCCACCCCAAAAACATATTCCTTTAAGGATTTCGTTCCATTAGTTCGCGTTTTGAAGTAATTGTTATTTAAACAAAAAAAATTAATGACCGACAAAAGTATAGAACAAATTCATTTAAAAATTCCCTTTTTATTTAAAAAAAATCCTTGAACACGTCTATTTTGTTTTTCAATTCCGCACATTTTCATATAAAATTTTAATATTTTCCGACATTTTTGTAAAAGCAATGACGTCGACCATTTTTTTTTTAAATTGGACACCCACTTTTTTTTGTAGATTCGAATAGATTATAAAATTCTGATTTTAGTAATATGCGTATGTAAACCTTTTGGGCTGATAGTTTTGAAAATATTAATCATTAAAAGTAGAAAATGTATAGTTTTTAATGATGTTTCGACAAAACTAAACAACAAACTTACAAATTAGGAAGCATCTAAAATATAAGAAAAAGCAAAAAACAATATACAGAACGATGAATTTTCATTTATAGCGTTTCTTCTTAGCTTCTCTATTTTCATTTAAATGCTCCTCGCTTTCATCGGAATCGTCATTGCTCCAAGAAGAATTTGAAATTAAGTCCTCTTTATCATCTTCAAAATTTTACATCAAAATGTGCTGAATTGAAAAACAAAATCGACGTGTTCAAGGATTTTTTTTAAATAAAAAAGAAATTTTTTAAATGAATTTGTCCCATTCTTTTGCCGGTCACTGAATTTTTTTGTTTAAATAATAATTACTTGAAAGTCGAACTAATCGAACAAAATCCTTCAGGGAATATGTTTTTGGGGAGGCATTCTTCCATAATTAGTGAACAGATTTCGTCTGAGAAATGTTGACCCTTATTTTGTGTTATTAATTACCTAGTGCTATAGTAGACATTTTTATTTAAGCATATAATAAAAGGTAAATAAGTAAAAACAGCAAATGTCAATTAATATCAAATTGTAGTCCTTTCTTTTTTAAACATTTTATTTTTTCATTCACGTTATTCTTTGTTATAAAGAAGATACACTGTTACACGTATATAAAGTCTAATCTTATGGTCTAATATTATACCATAACGTCGACTTCGACTATCTATAATTAATGCCACAATACCATAAATATTCGTCACATAACGGTATTTTTTTATTAGACAACCTTTGACAAATTTTATTAAAACTGTATCTTTCTTAATAACAGAAATAGTAACGCAAATAAAACAACGAAATGTTCCTAGATTTTGTAAACTCTTTTATTTTCGGTTTTTAGTTTTTGTTTTATCTCTGCTAAGCTAAAAGGCCGTATCTACCGTATTAAGTTATAAAGGGCAACAGATAATTTTTATTGTTTTTAACAATTAAAATTATCTTTTGTCCTTTATTTCTTAATATTGTTGATACGGCCTTTTTGCTTAGCAGGGCAGCATTGGTTGGACAAAAAAGTGTCAAAACAAAAATTTAGAGATTGAAATTTCCAATTTATTTATTTTAAGGCAGTTGTTTTCTAAAAAGATAGAGAGAGCCAAAATTACCAAAAATTATTTTTTATTATTATTTTAACCCTTTAGACCTCCAGGAATATCCAAAATCCAGTCAGTTCGGGATTTTCATTTTTATTATTTTATATAAGTTTAAATTCGATTTTACTTAAACATGTTTATTTTTAGAGGTAGGCATTCTTTTACATTTTAGTTATATTGTTCAGGTATTTTTTATAATTTATCAAAGTTATTCCCTTTTGACCTTAAATATTTCTACATAAATTTATATTTAACTTTTATTTCTAAACGAATTTTCATTTTAAGCCCGCTGCACAGGAACCAAAGCGGTAAAGGTGGGAGAGACTCAGCAAAACCTATCTATCAACAGTAGTTTTTTAGTATCTCCCACCTTTAATGTTAAAATTCCCGTTCCCGTTACCGGGCTATTGTGCAGCAGGCTTTAAATACTATTTGATGAATTTTTTCTTTATGAATTTGTTTATTTGAATCCTTATTACTGTTTTTTATTTATTTCTTTGTTTAATAATGGTCTTCTGCTTCCATGGGTTTATTATCATTTTGATAGTTTTTTAATATTTATTTCATTTTGCTGGTTCTATACAGGGTGTCCCATAATAAGCGTGCAATACTTTAAAAGCAGATTCTACGTACAAAATTAGGAAAATAAGTTCCTATAAACAGGTCGAAAAATGGTTCCTAGGGGAGCTAAAGCCCCCGAAAGAGGAGGCCCTGAAGATGGTTTTTATATCTGAAATTTTGAGAATTGATCAAACTTCCTTTTTTTCTAAACATGGGAGCCGTCTTCCATGGCCAAAGCTGAATCCTTTTCTAGTTGTGATTTCATTATGAATTTTTATGCCATGTAAGGTAATTTTCAAATCGATTTTAACAAGATGACCTTTTTTGTGTGTAAACCTCCAAAATAAAATAAGCTGACATCAAATCCTGGGACAAGACACCTACAAAAAAGTTATCCATGTGGACCATCCCTGATAAAAATTTAAAATTGTTATTAAAACAACTTATTGGCCATTAACATTTTATTCTCAAAATGTTACCTTTCTATCAGTGGTGGTTTGGAGATATTAAATAAAAACCATCTTCAGGGACTCCTCTTTCGGGGGCTATAGCTTTTATCGATCTATATTTATAGGAATATTTTTCTTATTTTTGTGCGCAGAATATGCTGTTAAAGTATTGCATGTTAATTATGGGACAACTGTAAAAATTTCTAAAATTTAGAATTTTGTATGCTTCTTTGGTTATACGGTTTATTAATATTATTTTGTATTTATCTAAAACATTTATTTTTAAATACGGATTTTTACAAAATTCACCTAAAACAAAATTATTAATGTTGATACAAATTAGGTAATTGGAGTTTAACATTCAATTTACCAAAAGGCCTCAAATAAAAGCTCCTGTATATTTCTATTATTTTGTATAGTATTTTTCTAAAACCTTTATTTTTAAGTATGTTTTTTTACAAAATACTTTATTTTAATAATTGTATCGTTTCTTGAGCCGGCTCTGCATAAACCTAAAACAAAATAATTAACATTGATATTTATTAATTGGGGTTTAACTTTAAACTTACCAAAAGGTCCCAAATAAAAAGCTCTGTCTCACTCCGTAACAGTTGCAATCATTCTTGTAGCTTAATCGCAACTGACCCGAAATGTCCTTTCCCTGGATCCTTGGAGCACTCTCATAATAAATCCTGCTGGATTGTTCAACGTTAATTAATTGGAATTTCAATTAACGAATACCTACCTAAAATGGAAGCCTATTAAATTAATATTACAAAGGTTATTACTAAAAGGGGTTATTTAAATATTTATAAGCGAAAATATAATTTTAATAGAACGGTAATTGTAATACCTAAATTACTCACGGGCCTATAGGCCCGTGAGAGTTAATGTCCTGTGGTGGTTTTTCATAATCTCCATTTTTAATTTAAAGATGAAACGGCAAATTAGAGTTTAATAAATAATAAAACAATATTCTAATGCATGGTCTAATGTTCATTTGGGAATTAAAAACATTTTTTCTACTCCCACCTTTAAAACGCCCTTTATCGTACATGTTTCCATGACACTATAGGTCACTTATAAGTAACCTTTTAAATACACATTGACAAGTTGTGGATTTATGGCTGTTTAGTCACATGCTGAAGTTAGTTTTAAGTTAGTTGACAGTTGTCAAATGTCATACAATCGTTAAAATAAAGTGTCTTTATTTATTTTATTATCTCAATACAAAAATACAAAAGTATTAAATAGTTTCTCAACGCCAATATTTGAAAAGTTTATATGAACATTGTACTGACCTTTTAATTTCGCCGGCAGTAAACTATAACTTAAATTCGGACACGGACTCCACTGTAAAGTGCTCATAAAACATTTTCTTTACTTTCACTGTGAAAAACTGTCAATTTTCAAGAAATACATTTCGATTTATAACCTTTATAATTGACGGTGACACACAGATTCCCCTATTGTTTCATAGATTGCGCTCTATACAAATTTTTGATTTAAATCATTTTAAGATAATAAGTATTTGTCGTAGAAAAAGTATAGTATGCACCTCATTTATAAACTTTTCTACACACTCAAATTCGTGTATAAAATGGAGTTTATCAAACTTGATACATAATATACTATTTTCTACTTCCACCTTTAAAACGCACTCACATGGTTCCAATACATGTGTACACATTGACAAGCTGTGGCTTTATGGTGTTTTGGTCACGGACTGAAGTTAGCAACAGGATTTTAGCCACGGACTGTTAGTTTTAAGTAAGTTGACAGTTGTCCAATGTCAAACATCGTTAAAATAAAGTGCCCTTGTGAAATAATAATGAGAAAAATACTTTAATAATCTTAATCATAAATAAAAAAGTAGATATTAAATAGTTTCTCAACGCCAATATCTATTTGAAAAGTTTATATGCAAGTTACTGACGTTTTGATTTCGCTGGCAGTAGACTAGATTTAACTAATAAAGCATGGAACATTTTGGGTGGAGACTCAACCGTGAAGTGCCTATAAAACATTCTCTTTACTTTCACTGAAAAATTGCTTGTATGACAGATTTAATTGGTTGTTAGTGCATTTTTAAGGGATTTTCGATTTATTTAAATTTGGCATTTTAACCGGGCTGGTAATACAGATTCCCAAGTTAGAAATTCTTACGTGAGTTATTCAATTTTTTTGTAGATGCCGCTCTATACAATATTTAATTTTAATCAGTTTTAGATAATAATAATTATTTGTCGTAAAAAAAGTATCCGATGCAACTCGTTTATAAACTTTTCTAGACACTCACTATTTTTTATATCAATGATACATAACACTGGCCGACAGCCATTTTGGTGCAGGGTAGACAACAACTTTTTTAGGGTAATTTGAGTACGCCGAATCCAAAAATGACTATCATTTTGCACAATCAGCTCTTGTTTTTGCGATGTAACAAAAAACATTTTTTTTTATATGCGCACATTCAAATGCTTAAATATATTTTTTTAAACTTTTAATTTAAGCAAGGATAGTTGGTAATGTTGCTATTAAACTTAAAAAAAATACCATATACATTGATAATGGTGTTCTCTTTAAAAATCTTGCTTTCATCAAAAGAAAATCGATTTTTTAGCCAAAATTCGGAAATTTTTAAAATTCAAAGTGATACAGCATGATCAATTTTTTCCCGATTTAAATAAAATTTACCCTATTTGTAGCTCTATTTATCTACTTTATAGTGATAAAATTTTAATGCAATCAAATAAAAATTGGCAACATGACAATACAATCAACCAAATTTGGGTACTACTTAAATAAACTCGGTGAATAGCTATTAATATTCACAGAGCCTATTTAAGTGGACAGTGGATTTTTTCTATTAGTTTTACTGTATAAGAGTATGAGTAGAGTATCTACTGCTGCTCTCAATACTTCACTATCATACACTCTGCCGTGCTAAGCTAAACCCCCGTATCTGCAATATTAAATAATAAAGGACAAAAGATAGTTTTTATTGTTTTTAACAATGAAAATGATCTTTTATTTAATATTGCTAATTCAATTTTTGATTGCATTGAAATTTTAACACTATAAAGTAGATAAATAGAGCTACAAATAGGGTAAACTTTATTTAAATCGGACAAAAATTTATCATGCTGTATTACTTTGAATTTTAAAAATATCCGAATTTTGGCTAAAAAGCAAGATTTTTAAAGAGAATACCATTATCAATGTATAAGGTATTTTTTTTAGTTTAATAAAGACCCATAGCAACATTACCCACTATCCTTGCTTAAATTAGAAGTTTAAAAATATATATACTAGGGTGATTCATTTCCGCAAAGTTTTTGTTTTCTTCGGTGCTCAAGCAAAATATTAATCTGCATATAGAAAAAAAAAATCTCAACAAGTTTGAGCTCTTAATATCAATTTTAAGTACTTGCAGTTTAAATTTAAAGTTTTCCCATTTAAAAAGCATGTAAAAAAAATGTTTTTTTTTTCAAATTTCTAATGCTTACCCACCTTTGACAATATTGCAAATCGGTTTAATACACCTTATGGGGAATTTCACGCTCTTTAAAATTGCTTTTGAGTTTTTTTTTGTAACTCGCATTGGTTCACCAGTAGGAGTCGTCAAAGGACAGTTTTTGAAAAAAATCGTTTTTTTTTTAAATTTTTTCTAACAAACCGCAAAAAGTAGGGAGAAAAGTTTTTGTTTTCTTCGGTGCTCAAGCAAAATATTAATCTGCATATAGAAAAAAAAATTCTCAACAAGTTTGAGCTCTTAATATCAATTTTAAGTACTTGCAGTTTAAATTTAAAGTTTTCCCATTTAAAAAGCATGTAAAAAAAATGTTTTTTTTTCAAATTTCTAATGCTTACCCACCTTTGACAATATTGCAAATCGGTTTAACACACCTTATGGGGAATTTCACGCTCTTTAAAATTGCTTTTGAGTTTTTTTTTGTAACTCGCATTGGTTCACCAGTAGGAGTCGTCAAAGGACAGTTTTTGAAAAAAATCGTTTTTTTTTTAAATTTTTTCTAACAAACCGCAAAAAGTAGGGAGAAAAGTTTTTGTTTTCTTCGGTGATCAAGCAAAATATTAATCTGCATATAGAAAAAAAAATTCTCAACAAGTTTGAGCTCTTAATATCAATTTTAAGTACTTGCAGTTTAAATTTAAAGTTTTCCCATTTAAAATGCATACATGTAATAAAAATGTTTTTTTTTTCAAATTTCTAATGCTTACCCACCTTTGACAATATTGCAAATCGGTTTAATACACCTTATGGGGAATTTCACGCTCTTTAAAATTGCTTTTGAGTTTTTTTTTTGTAACTCGCATTGGTTCACCAGTAGGAGTCGTCAAAGGACAGTTTTTGAAAAAAATCGTTTTTTTAAATTTTTTCTAACAAACCGCAAAAAGTAGGGAGAAAAAAGGGCTGAATCATAAAAAAAAGTTATCCAACCAATATTTAATGAATTTACAGCCATTTTTATAACTGAAAACGTAAGAAATTGATAATTACCAACTCATAATGTTATTTAGATTGATTTTTTCTATTTATTATATTTCCCTACACTAAGAAGTTTTTTAAAATTATTAATTTCTCACTTATAATGAATATGAAAACAACAGATAAATTCATAAAAAAATAGCAAAAAAGTATAAATGAAGATTATTTAATTTTTTGAAGCGAAATTTGAAATATGTTACATAACCTTCTGTATATTCCGATTAAAGTTTTGTTGTTTTTTTATGAATTTATGTGTTGTTTTCATATTCATTATGAGTGAGAAATCATAATAATTTTAAAAAAGTTCTTAGTGTAGGGAAATATAATAATAATAAATAGAAAAAATCAATCTAAATAACATTATGGGTTGGTATTTATCAATTTATTACGTTTTCAGTTATAAAAATGGCAGTAAATTCATTAAATATTGGTTGTATAACTTTTTTTTTATGAATCAGCCCTTTTTTCTCACTACTTTTGGCAATTTTCTCGAAAAAAATAAAAAAAAACGATTTTTTTTCAAAAACTGTCCTTTGACGACTCCTACTGGTGAACCAATGCGAGTTACAAAAAAAAACTCAAAAGCAATTTTAAAGAGCGTGAAATTCCCCATAAGGTGTATTAAACCGATTTGCAATATTGTCAAAGGTGGGTAAGCATTAGAAATTTGAAAAAAAAAAACATTTTTTTTACATGCATTTTAAATGGGAAAACTTTAAATTTAAACTGCAAGTACTTAAAATTGATATTAAGAGGTCTACCTTGGTGAAAATTTTTTTTTCTATATGTAGATTAATATTTTGCTTGAGCACCGAAAAAAAACAAAAACTTTGCGGAAATGAATCACCCTAATATATACCTATAAGAATTTGAATGTGCGCATATCGAAAAAAATGGTTTTTATTCTACATCGCAAAAACAAGAGCTGATTGAGCAAAATGATGTTCATTTTTGGATTCAGCGTACCCAAATTACTCTTAAAAAGTTGTTGGTTGCCATGCAACAAACAGAAATTTTATTTTTGTCGGCCTGTTATAATATACTATTACCTTGAACCGTATTTTACACTTTATTTTTGTAAAAACTCACTTTAGACCAATCAGGTAATGTTTTTCCCTCCTAGTCTGTAAAAAACCCGTTTGGAGCAATAAAAAAATTCGATAATACGTTTTATGTATCGTATAAAATTGTGCTTTGAAATAGTTATGCCATTTGGCTGAACTGTCTTTTTGTGTTTTTTATAAATAAGGAGGTCCATTCCAAAACTCGGCTTACCCACTTTTTAATAAAAATGAGTTAGTGGTGTCTGTACATTTAACATTTAGCCCCCTATATCCTGAAAAGTTGATAATATTCTAAAACTCACCTTATTCAAGTGGTTCAAGATATCGCAAAATTAAAAGAGAACGTAGAAAAAAAATTGCCGCCGTGGGATATAGCCTATAGCTAGCCTATTTAAAATACCTGTATAGTATTCAGTGTAAATCTCACAATTTATTTAGTTTTTTTTAGGACTTTTATATTTTTTTTATAATTTAATTTGAGTTATGTTATGAGTTTTTTGTAAAATGATGGATTACAACCTTCGGTAGTGTGATAGTGTAGTTTAAAAAAATACAATTTTAAAATTACAGTCATTATTAAAACAGTATACAGGGTGTTATTTAATAAATATTATATATTAAAATGGGTTGTTCCTTAGGGTCCATAAAGAAGCACGTGAATTCCAAAGAATAAAAATAATTTATAATAACCTTTATCCTACCACTGATCGACTAGGAACTTTAGGCTAATCTGGTTGCCTAATTTAATTTATTATGTTATGCTTGGTAACAACAGCGTTTCCAAATTCTGTCAAAAAAATTGCCAAACATTCTTTAAATTTAGCTTAATTACAAAAATTACAAAATTAACAATGCAAATTGTCAATTTGGCGTTTTTATTAATTGTTGGTTATGTCATTTTTGTAGTGATGGTAAATTCAAACAAAATCTGGCAACTTTTATGACAGAATCTAGTGCATTTCTTTCAAATTTTAGGTTATGTGCTCAAATTGTAAATATCTTAAGTAAGGGAAGTGCTTTTGGATTTATTTACACAAATTAAATGTTTAAAGTTTACCCTGTGAACTGGTCCCAATTTCATCTTAGTAAACAGAAAGAAAAAAACCGATGAAAATATTAATTTTGTGGTTATGGATTTTTTAAATTAGGTACTAAATTTTCTAATCATTGCTTAAGCTAATATCTGGATGAGTAAATAAATACAGAAGGGGATTAGAGCTTTAAGGGCCTAAAACTTTTGTATTTATTGAGTTTTTATTTATTTTTTGCAAGAAAAATTTTTAGTAACAATTTTTTACATCTGGCAACGCGCAGCTACTTTGTTGGTTGGTATCTATGTACTCACAGAACACAAGTGTGCAAAGATAAACCAAGTGTGTAACCAGTGGGGTATCACAAAAAATATAAAAAACTTCTAATGCATATTTTTTTTATCTTTGGAAAAATATTTTTTTAAATATTTTTCCTTTACTCCTTATGTCAAAAGGTATTTAGTATTTTAATATATAACATTAATTACCTAACACCCTGTATTACAATCAAAACAAATCGCCCAAATATGCAAATTTATAGCCACATAATGCCTTTTCTATTTGTCCAAACAATCATAATTGCAGCGAACAAAGCAAACAAACAAGCTTGTGCACGCGAAACCAAATAACTTGATTACCTACCTACCGGTGTTCGATCATAATTAATTCAACAAATCCGGCCGATATTGACCAAAAATAGCAGCAAAACAATGTCGCCCGGCCTTTAAATGGAATACCTAGCTTCTATCGCCCGGTTATTTAATTTGGAAGTTTAGTTTGTCAAATGTAATTTCTACTACTGGGTATTAGATATTATAAGGTATTAGTTATAAATTTTATAAATAAATGCAAAGCTTTTTTCACAAGTTTTGTATATTTTTTTAAATCTTTTTCCCTTCTATTTTTGGAGGAAAATAAACAACAAGTAATGGTGGCATATTTATAGAGAAAAATGGTTTACCCAATTAATAGGTAAACAAACATATCAAATTAGAATTTGTGGTCAATTATTTTAGGTTTAAAATCCATCCAGTAGGCCGTGACCGAAAAATCAGCGGTGCCAAAGTGGTAAAAAATAAAACTTTGTATTTAAATTAACAAGTTATCACTTTATTACAAATTAAAGTGTTATTAAAAACTAAAAACAACATAAATATTATATTGTGCGACTAGTGGAAGCAGAATCAACTACCACAAGGAGTTTATAGCCAATTTTATTAGAAATTTTATCTCAAATCTGACAGCTGTCAAGCATCTTTAACCTTACTTTTTTTAATTTTAACTTAAAGCTAAGTTCAGCCCGTTGGCGAAGTAAAATTTCACCCACCAGTTATAGTTAAGGAATGAAATGGATGTTGAATAAAACAGATTTCCCATGGATTATTTTAAAAATTCGTTTTCAAACTCAAAAAACAAAATAGGGTCATGATAGTTTAAAATTTGATTACTTAATATTGTATATTTTTTATAGAAATCTCATGAGCAAGCTCCCAACAAACCCAACAAATGATACCTCCAGGTCAAAATTTGAAATAAATCAAAATGAGTAGGTATTTAGAAAAGTATTTTTTGTATATATTTTTTTTAATTTAAAAGTAGCTTTTTTACTTGTGTACCATCTACATATATTATTAGTTTAGTCTAAAAACAATTTAAAAAAATCAAACAAGTCAAATTAAAGCCAACTTATTTATTTCAAACCTCCGATATTATTTAATAGTATATTAAAGAACTAATGTCATAAGACGTAATTTTGTCACACGCAGACAATTTATAAAACGAGCAACGAAGGAGCGAGTTTTGTAATGGACGAGTGCGACAAAAGGTCTTATGACATGAGTTCTTTATGCTATTTTATCAATTTTGCAAAAATTTAAAAAAAAAATAATTTTATACCTTATATTTAATTTGGTCAAATTGTCATTGGTTTGAAGGGTTAATGTCAAAATCGATTTGCCATGGCGTCCTTAATTTAATTATTTACAATAAGCGGCTGTTAATGTTAAAGAAGAAAAAAAGGATTTTCTTTGGTGTTAAACAAAATTTATTGCCAGAAAAGTCTCGTAAGTACCTACTAGAAAAATCATAAAAACATTATAACCAATAGGCAAAATAATTATGCTGTTTAAAGTATAGCCCACCTATAAAATCAAAATTTTGGGTGGCACCGAAAGCGTTGTTATAATGAAGTCATTATGAACGCAAAATAGATAATAGTATTATGTATTATGTATCAAGTTTGATAAACGCCATTTTATACACGAATTTAATTTAGGCACGAGCGAGCTTGCGAGCGAGTTCTTAAATTAATGAGTGGATAGAAAAGTTTATAAACGAGGTGCATACTATACTTTTTCTACGACAAATACTTAATATTATCTTAAAATGATTTAAATAAAATATTTTTATAGAGCGCCATCTATGAAACAAAAGGGGAATCTGTGCGTCAAATATCAAATTTTTATTTTTTATAAACACAGATTATAAAGGTTATAAATCGAAATGTATTTCTTGAAAATGGACAGTTTTTTACAGTATAAGTAAAGAAAATGTTTTATGAGCACTTTACGGTGGAGTCCGTGCCCGAATTTAAGTTCAAGTTTACTGCCGGCAAAATTAAAAGGTCAGTACAATGTTCATATAAACTTTTCAAATATTGGCGTTGAGAAACTATTTAATACTTTTGTATTTTTGTATTGAGATACAAAATAATGTTCACATTTAGTATTATTTTACAAGAAAGGGACTTTATTTTAACGGTTGTATGAAATTTGACAACTGTCAACTAACTTCAGCCCTCGACTAAAAACCTGTTGCTAACTTCAGCCCTTGACTAAAACGCCGTAAAGCCACAACTTGTCAATGTGAATTTAAAAGTTCACTTAGTGTCATGGAAACATGTGCGATAATGGTCGTTTTAAAGGTGGGAGTAGAAAAAATAATTTAATACAATTTTTTGTCTACATTGTTGCATGTCTAATAATAATAATAATTAGCGAGTTATGAGTATTTACTTGTGCTTATATAAACAAAAAAGTTACAACCAAAGCTATTTTTTGTCCCAGAAAAAATTCTCGCGAGATTCGTGAATTTATGGAATTGTGGGTTAACTCCCTTGACTTTTAATACGACGATTTTAATGAACAATTATTTTCTGCGACTTTGCGTTAATTAAATAAAAAGAAAAAATATAATTTTTAGAGGTACGAATTTTATTATTTTTTATAGTTAACTCACGTAGTATGCATCGAATAAGACTGAAATTTTACAGGTACCTGGTCTCTAATATAAAACCCATCAAAGTCCATTTGAGTAACATTTTCACAAATTATAAACTACGGCATTAAAGTATTTCCTTGAAAAAAAGAAATGTTGTTTTAATAGGCTTGCGACCCTGATAATGGGCAATAGGCAAACATCCCCAACAATCTCTCAAAGGGGCGCCCCTGACAATGTTTTATTATTATTATTTCCGAAACGGGTTGAGATAAAATAATGTATTTTTTTTACTTCCACCTTTAAAACGTTTTCTTGACACCAAGTAACCTTTTAAATACACATTGACAAGTTGTGGCTTTATGGGGCTTTAGTCACGGGCTGAAGTTTTAAGTTAGTTGACAGTTGTCAAATGTCATACAATCGTTAAAATAAAGTGCCTTTCTTGTAAAATAATACTAAATGTGAAAATTATTTTAGTATTTCAATACAAAAGTATTAAATAGTTTCTCAACGCCAATATTTGAAAAGTTTATACGAACATTGTACTGACCTTTTAATTTCGCCGGCAGTAAACTATAACTTAAATTCGGGCACGGACTCCACTGTAAAGTCCTCATAAAATATTTTCTTTACTTTCACTGTGAAAAACTGACAATTTTCAAGAAATACATTTCTATTTATAACCTTTATAATCTGTGTTTATAAAAATGTGACATTTGATGGTGACACACAGATTCCTTTATTGTTTCATAGATGGCGCTCTATACACTTTTTCACATAAAATTTCATTATTTTTTTTAAACCATTTCGGAAATAAAAATAAAAAAGCATCTTCAGGTGCGCACCTTTAAAAGGCTATAGCTCCCTTAGGGGTCATTTTTCCACCTATAAGAAAATAAGAAAATATCTTTTTCTACTCCTATTATGGAATATGACCGTTCTAATATCACTTTTATCTATGGAATGACATTTATTCCGTAAAGTGTTACAGTATAAAATATTCTATCATCTGATGACAGAATATACACTCGTGGCGACATCTCTGTTTTTAATATCTAACAAACTTTAGACCGATCCAACCTCACTTTCTTCCAATTAAATTATTTGTCTATGGTATTTTTTGAAAACGTAGAAATAGTATAGTCTGAAACACGTTTGGAATTGCATATTCCCCTCTCGTGAAACCGTCAAACTCGCCTTCGGCTCGTGTGACAAACTTTTCACTCGAGCGGAATATGTCTTATTCCAAACTTGTTACAGAATTTACTATTCTATTTTTGTCGTATAGAATATTGCACGCTATTTTCGAGACACCCTCTATAAACTATCTATGAAACAGCTTTTAAAACCGTCTAAAAATGTAGTTTAAAATGCCAAAAACGCATCCCAATTTCTTTATAGCGATATTTTATTTGAAAATCTCCATAAATCAAAGGTTTAGACCTTTATCAATGCTTTTATCTAGCTGGACTTGAACATTGAATCCCTGTGCGTCATTTTATTGGACAAGCGCAAACGTGGTGCATGTGCAATCTCTAGTTTTAGAGGTCATGGGTCAACGACCACGACTGCAAACTTCTTTTCCAGAAACGATCAATATCACGGACCGACTAATATACCTTATTACAGGTGGAAATGCGAAACATTTCCTTCCTTTAAGTGGCTGATTTTCCAGCAAATTATATTTTATTCATGCTGTTCATTACGGCGACGCTTTTAAAATACTCGCCTGTCTCGTATGTCTCCATGGAACAGAATACCCGTTCATCATGATGAATTGGTTAAATAACAAATTAAATGAATCTACATAATTTGTTATATTTCTTTTATTTATAAATACTATAGTATATACTAAGTGACATTTAAATAATACCAGGACGCATTCCTGATTGCCTCTATGATTCATAGACTATGAACTGCTTGTTAAAATCCAAAACACGGTTTTAAGAATTAAGGGTCGAAATTTGTCAAAAAACGGCTTTAAATATTAATTATTAGGACATTTTTAAAGAATAAAAAATACAAAAAAGAATGATAAGTATCCAGGTCGAATTATTACTCGATTTAGTCAATTACCCATAAGCGTACACCGTAAAAAATAATGTAGTTGAGTTAACGTTCGCCTAAATGTCATTTTTGAAAATGTTGTTTCATCAAAAAACCTATTGGATTAATCTATATTTTGGTGTCAAAGCAATAGTCAGAGTTTGTCAAAGTTTATTTGTTCATTTGACAGTTAAAATATTGATTTAACATAAATTAATTTTTTGAATTAAAATGTTTATCCTATTTTGATTTAATAGCTGGAATTGGTTGAATCAAATACTGAACTTTTTAGAATTACCTAAAAAACTATTAAATTAACTTTTAGTTGCTCTTTAAATCCAAAACATTAAATTTGTTCATTTAACAAATTGTAAATGTTACTTTAAAATTTGTTAATTTTGCATTCATAAAATTGCCGCGACGGGCGCTTCGAACACCCACGCCACGTCATTAGACAATGTTGATCAGGTGATGTTCTTACATCTCGCTTCAGTTGGCTTACGATAGGAGTATATAAGCTCAGGTAGCCGTTTGTTTTGGGTGTGTTCCACATTGGAACTTCCACTACACCAAATTGCCCGACACTGATAAGACAATATAGGTCGAATCAGCTGTCTGTCCGGTAGACTCTGTCGGTAGGTATTTGAAGGTATTTGAAGTCTTCAAATACCTTCAAATTGAAGTAGGTGAAACGCACTCAAAACAAAAACTCTGGAGAGGGAAGGTTCAATTCTTTCTCTTTATATTAATTCCATAATTTTGTTTTGAATACCAACCTTTAAAGAATGTTACTTTTACTTTTTCAGAATGTTAACCCAACCCAATTAACCCAACAATAGCGCAAATTATTTTAATTTAACATTTTATTGGTGTTAAGTGAATATGCTAAAAAGGTTACCTGGACATTTCAAGAAATTTAAAGGTGGGAGTAGAAAAAAGTTATTTATGTACGTACGGATTAATACTTAACTGTATTAAAAAGTCCCATTAAATTTTGACTATAAAATAACGGCGGGCTTAAACGCAATTAATCAAATGGACAGGTAAATACATTTAACTAAATTGAGAAATCACATCTACCAAACATAAAAGGTGATAAAATATGTATACATTTTATTTAAAAGCAATCGCGATAAAATGACAAAAACATAAAAACCCCATTACCCTCAAAGATAAGCGTATTGTCGTAAAAAGAAAATTTAAAAATTGTTGTACGATTTGTTTTGAATGTTATAAAGGAAAAATAATAATAGGACTTTTTATTTATGTATTGTTATTCAGTCAGTTTTATTTAAAATGACAAATTTAAATGCAAAAGGATTAGCGTTATAGTAAGTTTGATGTTTTTAATTTAAATGAATAAACATTTATGTAAATTTCAACATTTACCTATTACCTGGAATATGATGTTTATCTAGGAGTGCATATCTAAATAGTGTTCTGCACTTAATAATAATTAATGCAAATACCAGGAGGAAAATTGCATGAAAGTTCTATTTAAAGACAAAGAAAAATAGAATTTTAAAAAATAAAGTTAATTAAAATGGTCTAAAAGCTATAGTGTTGTGCGACTATTGGGAAAGGAGGAGATTCCTCCATCGTGAAAATTGCAATAGTCGCACACAATATTTTATTCAACTACCACAAGAAATTTACATCTGACATCTGACAACTGTCAAGCAGTCTAAGCCTCACTTTTACCAATTTTAGCTCAAAGCTAACTTCAGCAGATCAATTTTGCGATTTGTGGTGTTCGGTCGCTCTATGAAAGAGTATATGAAATATAAGTGACTTCTTGACCCAGGAGAGGCAAAATTGTATTCCTAGGGTGGAATCACACTGGTTTTATAAAAATTTATAAAATTAAATGAAAATAATCAAGACATGAATCGAATAATTGAAGATTGAAGAACACTGTGCATTAAACCATGTGTGAATAGTGAAGTGAAAAGATAACATGGTTCAAGGGATGAGTTAATCTCATTAAACCTAAAGAAGAAGAAGAAGAATCCAACTTCAGTTTTACAAAAATGGCGAATGCGCGGGGATTAAGATTAAGTATATAAGCTGAATTAAACAATATGTTCATAATAATATTTTAATAATAATAATTATAATATTAATTGTAAGCTTTATTTCAGTGGACATATTTGTAAATTTATAGAAAACTACATTTGTAGAAAAATAAAATACAATAACTTTGGCTAAATTAAAAGACATTCATTAAAACTATAAAAACAATTGGACAAAAAATATTACTTTAGGGGCGTTTTAAAACTGTAAATAATTTGTTAATAATTTAATTTAAAAATGCTAAATCAATTATTGATTTAGCATTTTTAATTTAGAAAGTCTATTAAATATATTTTTGCTTAAACAATTGAAGAAAGGCTTTTTACCTAAATTTAAGCAATTAAAAGGTGTTCATGGTTCATGGCTTTTTACCTAAATTTAAGCAATTAAAAGGTGTTCATGGTTCATTTTTATTTCGTGTATTAAAATTAATATAAATCAAGTTAAAAAAACGCCATTTAAGTCAGGAACTTTAATTAGGCACGAGCGATCTTGTGTTTAATTAAATGGGTGTCTTAAAAAGTTTATAGAGTTGCATAGTATACTTTAAATATTTGTATAGAGCGACATCTATCTATAAAACAATAGAGTAGCCATTCTAACTTTAACTTAGTGACTTGAATCTGCATTACCGGTCAAAATGTCAAATTTTTATGTATAAATCAAAATGTATTCCTTGAAAATAAACCAACCACCGGTTAAATCCGATATAAAAGCATATTTTTACAGTAAAAGTGAAGATAATGTTTTATGGGCACTTCACGGTGGAGTCTTCGCCCGAAATTAAATGCTTTCAGTTTAATCTAGTTTACTGCCGGCTAAATCAAAAGGTCAGTACAATATTCATATAAACTTTTCAAATATTGGCGTTGAGAAACTATTTAATACTTTTGTATTTTTGTATTGAGATAATAAAATAAATTTCACCTTAAGTATTATTTTACAAAAAATGCATTTTATTTTAACGATTGTTTGACATATGACAACTGTCAATTAAGTTAACTAACTTCAGCCTGTGACTAAAAAGCTGTTGCTAACTTCAGCCCGTGACTAAAACGCCATAAAGCTACAACTTGTCAATGTGTATTTAAAAGGTCACTTAGTGTCATGGAAACATGTACGATAATGGGTGTTTTAAAGGTATACCTCCTATAGGAGTAGAAAATAGTATATTGTGTATCAAGTTTGATAAACGAGGTGCATACTATCCTTTTTTATGACAAATACTTATTATTATCTTAAAATGATTTAAATCAAATCTTTGTATAGGGCGACATCTATGAAACAATAGGGGAAACTGTGTTTAACCGTCAAATGTCAAATTTTTAGGTTTTTTAAACACAGATTATAAAGGTTATAAATTCGAAATGTATTCCTTGAAAATAGACAATTTTTTACAGTGCCCGAAATTATAAATTATAACTATAACTTATAAGTTTAATGCCGGCGAAATTAAAAGGTCAGTTCAATGTTCATAGAAACTTTTCAAATATTGGCGATGAGAAACTAAACTGCGCACCACTCAATGTGTCGCGACCAAAAAGTTCAATCTTTTTCAAAACGACATAACTTTTTTGTTTCTTGAACGATTTTATTTTGGACTGTGATGTCTGCTAGCCTCATCCTCTGGCAATTTATGCTATAGATATGAAGCTCACGCTTTTTCAAGTAAATTTTCTACAGGGTGATATGTTAAACGGTGAACATTTTCAATAACTTCATCCAAGCCCCGTTTGTAAAAAAATATTTTTTTTTTCGTTTTTACTTTTAAATAATAATGAAGTATTATGTCTTACCTTGAAACAGGTTTTAAATTTTTCGAATGATTTTTTCGAAATTATGATTTTTTTTTCAAAAGAGTACATTTAAGGCTTTTTTAGGAACAAGAAGATAAGATGGTAAAAGACTGTTTCTTAAATAATTCTCAACAAGCGACAAGAAACAAACTTCCATTATTTTCAGAGGGCCTAAGCAAAGAACACTTTTTCAAAATAACATTTTGTTAAAAATTTGCGAAAACTAAACCTAAACTGCTATTTTCGTTCATGACATGTTTTCTTCATATTTTTGATCTCCTGATTGTGATTCAGTTATCAAATTTAAGTTTCATTTAAAACCAAGAATTCGAATACGAAAAGAATTCCCGGCTGTTAAATGTCTCAATAAAATACGATTGCTGGTTTTTACTGTTTTTTACTGTGTTTTGCATCTTTAGTACGTTATTATCATATCGCTGAATGATCAAATCGAGGATCAAATGATGAAAATTAGTTCTTGAAAAGCATTCAAAACGCATTACAAGGGATATTCTTGATTTTTTCAGTTTGCTTGTGTTTTTACAAATTTCGAAGTTTTTTGCATAAGTTATACCTACCTACCTACATACATACCCCTATCTTACCCAGGTTACTTCCATTCTTCCTTTAAAATTTACCGTTGATTTGAAGATGTTAATTTCCGTAGCTGCAGCAAAGTCTGGCATTCGCATTTTAATTATTTAAAGTTTAAATGATTAAAATGCAAATGCTAGACTTTAGCTGCAGCTACGGGAATTAACATGTCCAAATCAACGGTTCGCAGAAGATTGAAAGTTGTTATTGTTATTGTTTGTTACATTTTTCTGTTGAATGTTGTAGTTTTGATTATGATTATAACTTCGCATAAAATTTTCAAAAATGAACAAAAATATTTTTGTTTAACTTTATTAACAATAAGGTAGTTACTTATCAGTGATAAGTTATCACTAGTGCGCAATGTAAATGTAAGTTAAGTAATATTATCCCAACCACTCAAACAAATTGCAGTAATTTGGCCCAAAAAATGAATCCCCAAATGGCATTTTAATCATAAATCTTGCAAGAAACACGCCAGCAATCCGATTTTATTAACAGCAGGGAATTGTTTTAGAATTTTGATTCTTGGTGATTTTGGTTTTATCTGAAACTTAAATTTGACAACTGAATAACAATCAGGAGAGCAAAATTATAAAGAAAATATGTCACGAACGTAAATATCGGTTCAGGTTTAGTTTTCGCAAATTTTCACCAAAATTTTATTTTGAAAAAGTGGTCGTTGCTTAGGCTCCTCTGAAAATAATGGAAATTTGTAGCTTGTAGCTTGTTCAGAATTATTCAAGGAACAATCTTTCACCATCTTATCTTCTTGTTCTTAAAAAGATTCAGTGTATTGTCTACCAAAAAGCATAATTCTACTCTTTTGAAAAAAAAATTTAATTTTCGTTGCTAAGATTCCAATTCGAAAAATTTGAAAACCGTTTCAAGGTAAGACATAATACTTCATCATTTCAAAGTAAAAACGAGAAAAAATATTTCTTTTTTCAAACGGGGCTTGGATGAAGTTATTGAAATTTTTTACCGTTTAACATATCACCCTG
The DNA here is from genome assembly GCA_921294245.1 of Brassicogethes aeneus. NCBI lineage: Eukaryota > Metazoa > Arthropoda > Insecta > Coleoptera > Nitidulidae > Brassicogethes > Brassicogethes aeneus. The sequence continues at coordinate 56,251,252 of OV121134.1, forward strand.
TAGAAAATTTACTTGAAGAACCGTGAGATTCATATCTTTAGCATGAATTGCCAGAGGATGGGGCTAGCAGACATCACAGACCAAAATAAAATCGTTCAAGAAACAAAAAGTTATGTCGTTTTGAAAAAGGACGAACTTTTTGGTGGCGACACATTGAGTGGTGCGCAGTTTATTTAATACTTTTGTATTTTTGTATTGAGATAATAAAATAATTTTCACATTTAGAATTATTTTACAAGAAAGGCACTTTATTTTAACGATTGTAGGACATTTGACAACTGCGAACTAACTTAAAACTAACTTCAGCCCGTGACTAAAACGCCATAAAGCCACAGTGTATTTAAAAGGACACTTAGGGCCAGTTTTTCAATAGGCTAGTTAAATCTAGAGTTGAATAACTCTGGCTTATCTCTGACTTAAGTAAACTTCGAGTTTAGGTCGCGTTTGGGTATTTCAATTACAATCATAGTGAGGATTTATCAAATCTAGGTTTGTATAAAATTTGTAAGGTTGGTAATGCGTTGTCATGGTAACGGCTTCAAGCCAACGTCATTTTTGACTCTGTTTTGCGGTTTTAACCTTACGAAGGTAGTGTGATCATTATTAACAGCTAATTCAAGACAAAATTGGTTTTGTTAAACTGCAGAAAGAAAATTGTTTGAAAACAAAAGTGTTGCGGCTTGATTATAAAATTTTAAGAACCCGTGGCGTTAAACCGCAGGGTAAGCAACAATTGGTTTTCCGCGGATAAAGCGTTATTTCTACAACGAACAAAATTAAAATATGACATTTAGAAGGACTCAATAAGCTGAGAGCCGTCTTGGAATACTTTTTGCTAAATACACTTTTAACATGTTTGTAGGGTATTGTATTACATCAACAATTTCTTCTAAAATATTTTCTACCTTTCTTGGAGATAACCGAAATCTGGTTAGAAAATGAATATTGTCCCACATTTCAAAATGATTTTTTCTTGGACAAATAACTTTTGGTCTTCAGTTCTCTTCATCATTGCTCTCTCTCTAAAAATGAATTAGTCAAAAATAACTAATTTAATAGTTAATAGTGGCTGCTTTTTCACTTGTGCCATGGTTAACCATCGAATACCATGGTATCCCAAAATTTAATAGCCGATTCTTATGTAAAATTGTACTCCGAATCTGAAAATACCATGAAAAGTTATGAAAGTGGAGCAGTTTTTGAGATATAGTCAATTCCATATTAAATGGAAAATTTACTATATCTCAAAAACTGTTCTACTTTTTTAACTTTTCACTATTAACTATTAAATTAGTTATTTTTGACTAATTCATTTTTAGAGAGATAGGCATTTACATCATAGTCACTTTATACAACACTCAAAACAGAACGATATATAACCTCTTTTTATTTTAATTCTTACTTAACTCATACCCTTTCTGGGAATTAAAGTAACTCTGAGTTTAATATAATTTCGGGGATCAAAATGAATTGAAAAACGCGAATTTTTGTTTAACTCCAAATTTAACTCGGGGTTTAAGGTTAAACCTCGGATTAAATCACATTGAAAAACTGGCCCTTAGTGTCATGGAAACATGTTTCAAGCTTTAATTACATCCAGCAGAAAAAAAATACTAAGCAACACGATCTGAGTGAGTCCGTAAGAAACCGCTTTTAAAGTTTTATGTTTTTTATGCAAGCCAAATCTTATACCACAAGCAAAAACACACCCAAACAAGGTAAAAAGTATTGATTTTAAAATGTACTTAAACTCTTCCACCCAAGATTTATAGTATACAGTGTCAGCTGTTCTCATACCTTCTGTGCCGGGCTTGGGGCATCGTCTTGCTTGTCGTACAGGACCTCAACTCACTCCAGTATCACTCCATATTATCTTCGCGCCAGTTCCGATTCTTCCCGCTGCTTCTTTTGTTTTAAGGCTTGCCATTAATGGTTTTTCCACTGGATAGGTTTCCATCGCACACATGTGAAAACTCGACCCAAATATCACGGAATGATTGATGAGACGCGCGGCTGGCGCACGCGCGAACACATGCAGTAAGAAGCGGCAACGAGGGTGTTACCATAGCGATTACGTCACGAGATTACAGAGGCGGCGCTCGGGGGTGGCGTTGGCGTTTTAACGGTCGTTTGATCTTGCGTTATTGTTTTTATGTTTTTTTAAGTTGTCTGCCCCAAGCATTTAATCCCTTAAGCTTTGGTTTGTTAATTATGATCACATTTTAAGCCGAATTTAAGTTTGGATTATTTTAGGTTAATTTGAAATTTGTTTTTTATTATTTTTTTAAAGATAATTAGTTATAACAATAAAAAAAAATTATAAATTTAGTTTTTTAAATTTATATGTGTGTCAAAGAAAAAAAATTGATAAGATTTGTCTGATTTAAGAAAAAACAATTTTTTAATGTATCTAAAAGTATAATACTATAACTATAAGAGCGTGTTCAATACGTAAAACCACTTTTTCATTACTATAAAACTATAAATTTTCTTCACTTAGGCATTTTCAAGAAACACCCGCTTTCAGGAAAATGAAGATCAATTTTTTTTTCTTAAATTAACTTTTGGTTGGATTTTTATAAATGTTTAAAGTTTTGTTTACATACATTTAAGGCAGGCAGTGCACTTTTTAATTTTTTTTACGTTTTTTTTCAGAAAAATGTGTTTGGCTAGCTTTATATATCTCCACTGTATTACCAATTTGAAATCCAAAATTTATTCAATAAAAAAAGTTGTTATAAAAATAATTTGAAATAAAATGTACTTAGTTCACAAACTTTTGACTTCAATTTTTTATTTTATTTTTTATTAAAAATTGTATGCTTTTTTTAAATATGTAAGTTACTTTTTAAAAGAAACCATTCCGATTCTTTGTTAAAAAAATTATATTAATATTTTCTTTTAGTCACTGAATCAGAGAGTTAAAGTCTAACGTATTACCAAGTGATAGTGTATAAAAATCATTTTAAGTATTTTTTTTAACAAAGTAACGAAATAGACATTGGTATCACAACGGACTGGGGTACACAAAGGACTACAGATAACGTAAAAAAGAAACTATAAATTGTGGTAAGATTTTAGAGTAATGCATAAACAAAATCACTTCTATCCCACTATAGTGGTGATCACTTGCAGAATAACAACTTAGATTTCTAAATTGTATACAACATTTTTCTTTGACTATAAGCTGGTGAAGGTCCCTTTTAGTACTTGTATATTGCGTGGAATTTTCCCTTGGATGTAATCTATCATGAGTTGTAATCACAAATAATTTTAAATTGGTTTATCATAAACTACTTTTATTAAAAGCGACAGTAAATATCCACTTTGTTGTCGAAAAAATCTATTGCGTTACCCTAAATTCCATTTTGTTACCATAAGGTAACATAATGGACTCGGTAACGCAGTGGAAAAAGTTTTGTGAAACCATATTTAAAAAATATTAATAAGACATTACAGTCATTAATTACTCTCAATGAGCTTTAGTGCCCTAAAATAAACATAAACATGAAAAATAGTATTTTTTCTTACCTTATTTTTATTATTTTTTTGAGTAACTTAGCGGACAAACAATTATTACATTCGCGTTACCCGCACCTGTTTCAACCGATATCTTCTTCCTTCCACGTGAGTGCCAAAAAAGTTGCCATATATATGTTTTTTTAATATTCTATCGGTAACGCGACGGTCAAATTTAAAAAAAGTAGATTAAAATTAGTTATTTTGTATATAAATTGTTCACTGTATTAACTAAGGATGTTATGGATTGCTATAAAGCAACACAAAGTTCTGGTTTTTCAATATTAAAAAAAAACATGTATGTAAGTTTTATAAAACGCTAATGGGACATGCAAAAATGTGTGTTTCACAAGTTTCAAAATTAAAAAAAATTATTCTGAAATAACTAAACAATCATTTTCTGAAAGAGTTTACTAAGGGCTTGTTAGGCTTTCACTGGGTTGTTAAATCAATAAGATACGATAATTTTTAACAAAGTTATTGGAATTCAAACTTACGGACAGCGGAAGGCGGGTGTTTTTTGAAAACGAACCAATCTACTATTACCCCAATAAGGCCAAAAAAATGTTAAAAATACAAAAAAAAACGTGAAACGATTTGTTGGGTGTTTTTTGAGAGGAAATCCGGGGTTGAGTTTTTGCCGGATTCCTAATAAACAGCGGGAAATAAATTGCATACAGTCCCTGCAAAATATCAATTGTATATCAAGGTATACCTATTAGATACAATAAATACACATTTTTTTGATGATTTACGTGGAAATTGGAAATATTTAAATTCAGTAAAAATCATAAAACAAATAAGACTTGTTTGTTTTATGATTTTTACTGAATTTAAATGTTTTCAATTTTCACGTAAATCATCAATAAAATGTGTATTGGAGCTCTTTAAATGTGTATTAGAGCTCTATAAAGATTATATAAAATTAAATTTAATAATAATTTATTGATTGGTAATAATACAATTATTTTTTACAAATGTCACATGTCTAAAATATAATTGTATTATTACCAATCAATAAATTATTATTATATTTAATATGCTCAATTAATATTTTGCAGGAACTTAGTTTGTCTAAATGCAAATAGTATTATGAATTAGTAAAAGGGTTGATTGAAAAAGTTAGATTTCTTAAACTCGTCCAAACTTAAATATAAATTTTAGTAGGAAATGTCATCATTACTTCATTCTGCACCAGCAAATATACGTACCGAATTTGATCATTTGGCAAAACATAAAAATGCAACTTCCGATTAGTTCTTGAATTATATTTTCAATTAAAAACACAATAATTCAGCAGGATCACTTTGATAAAATACACACACGAATATATATACATATATATATATATATATATATTTTAAACTAAATGTCACTTTCGGTTTGATCGGAATATATATATATATATATATATATACGTTAGAGTGTCTCAAAAAACCGACTATTTTTTTTTCCAAAGAACATTGAAAATTCGTCAGAGTATTTCTAGAAAATGACCCTGTGAAAGTAAGAGCTCTTAATATTAATATTTAGATGTGGCGTTTTGTAATTTTCTATTTCTTATTTAAATAACATGGGAAATTTTTATTTTCAAATTTGGAATTTTGTAACGTGATAACGAGCTACTTTATAAGTATGACAAAATTACTCCTTATAGGAAATTTAATGCTCTACAAAAAAGGTCTGATTGACTTTTTGCGTAAGTCAAGCCGTTTCAAAGATATCGAGCCTCAAATTTCAGAATGTTTAAAATTATGCTTTTGCAAAAAATAATTGTATGAACAACCTTAACGAAATTTGAGTACGTAGAATGTGTCTAGAAAAGTAAATAATATAAACGAGTTGCATACTATACGATTGTTTGACATTTGACAAGTAAATTAAAACTAACTGTAGCCAGTGACTACAACGCCATAATATGTGACTATATTATAGTCACAGCTTGTCGTGTATATTACAGGAATAAGTAACTCTTTCGCGTTTTTTATCGAACTTTACACTGAAAGAAATATATACTAAAGTTAAATAAAAAAATAATTAGGGCAAATATATTTTATGTTTCATATATAGACTACCACATACATTGCTAAAACAAATATATTCGTTTGGTTAGCAGCCTATTGCTGCCCTAGCAATATAAATGGTGTTTCTAGCAATATTTTTTTGCTGTAATTCACTTATAGTTTACATTTTATAGTAAGGGTAAGTTTATTTTTATTTAGATCTAACATATCTTCTTTACAATAAATGTATTACAAAATTTACCATACATTCATAATAAACAGTAGTATAAATGTGTAAAGCACTAGTATAAAATTTTTAGTATAAATTTGTATTTACTTTTAGCAACAAATTTCTTTCAGTGTAGGTATAATTGTATGTTCTAAATAGTATATTGTGTCTCAAGGGCAGAAAACTAGCTTTAGCAGCCCGCGGCTATTAAATGCGCGAGCGAGCGAAGCGAAGCGAGGGCAGTTGATAGCTAAGGGCTGCTAATGCGTTTTCTGAATGTGTGACACACACCTGTTTTTCGCCTAGCATCAAACAAGTTATTTTTTTAAATTTTAATGTTAATTATGCCTTGAGCACAATTGTGGATAGTACCAGAATTTGAAGGCTTATTTCTACAGATAAAGTTGATGTTTCATTAGAATTATCTTTGATCTTTCCGATAGATAAGCAACTAATACATTTCTGTTAAGTTTTTGGCTTTTTGATCCTTTTTCCAGTTTTTAAATAATTCATAGCACTTTTCGTACCGTTGCAACGCATTGTCTTAACATTGCTAGCTTCCTCTTTTTCAAATGTGGTCAAGTAAATTTTTCGTCACTGTCCGAGTTACCATTCATTTTCACTTTATTACAAAATTTAAATAAGGTTTTATTGTTATTTTATACTTTTGTTGTCCGTTTTTATTTTGATTTACACAAACGTCTGAAAATCTTAAATGTCAAAATGTCAAATGCCAAAATACATAAATGTCATTTAAAGGTGTCTAGATTGTGAAAAACTACAAAAATCAAGTTTAGCGGCCCTAGGGACGATATGAGTTTAGCGACCCTAGAGACAATAAATATTATTTTCGGTCATATTTTTAGGTGTGATATGATTCATTTTTATATGTGCTGGGCGAAAAAAGTGATTTTCTGCATTATACTTAGGCTTTAAATGTGGTTGATATCAGCGGAAATAGTTATTTTTGATACTAGATTGCGAAATGTCACTTTTGCATTCGAGAATGAAAGTTTTTTTGCGAGCCCTAGCGAGCAAAAAAATCATTCGAGAATCAAACAACATTTTTTCGAAAACTGTATCCCACAGCTTTAATAGTTATTTGTTTTACAAGTGTTGACAAGCGACTTTTTCATGCTTTCATGTTTAACTGGCCCACGAGGCCGTTTTGCCGAGTGTGCATTAACACGAGCTTGAAGAAAGCTTTTCTTACAAGTAAAACACAATGGTTTTTCTCAGACCCTTTTATTTTTTATTATATTTAAATACAAAACAAAATAACCTAAAAACGTGTTTGACAGCTGTTAAAATTCTTTCATCTTATTCTTTTAATATTATAGGTATTAATTAAAATCAGTAAACTTACCTTCTCAATTTAAATAAAGGCACTAAAAACTAGAATTTATTATACAAACACAATTAATTGTGTTCTAAATGATATTTCAACATACATATACAAATACATATACAAATGTACAATACAAAATTTTAAACGAATGTCAAACGATGCTGTCAATTTCTTTTCACACAGACCTGTCACTTTTCACACAGAAATGTCACTTTACATTCGTGTTTTGTCTTGCCAATGAAAAGATTAATTCATGCCAATACGAAATGTGACTTTTACATAGTGGTCGTAGAAAAAATTAATAAAAATACAAATAAAAAATTGACATATAAAGTATTATATTATGTATCAAGTTTTATAAACGCCATTTTAGTTACGAGTTTTATTAAGCACGAGCGAAGCTTGCAAGCGAGTGTTTAATAAAAACGAGTGTCTAGATAAGTTTATAAAACGAGTTGCATACTATACTTTATCTACGACGACCAAAAAGAAGAATTTAAATCCAATTTAATTTGTTAAACATTTGACATCTGTCAAATGTCAACGGAATTAACCTCACGTTTCTCTAATTTATAATAAAGCTAACTTCAGCCCGTGACTAAAATGCCCAAAAGCCACTGTTGTTAACTTCAGCCCGTGACTAAAACGCCATAAAGTCACAGCTCGTCAATTTGGGAGTAGATAATAGTATATTATGTATCAAGTTTGATAAACGCCATTTTATACACGAATTTAATTTAGGCACGAGTGAGCTTGCGAGCGAGTTCTTAATTTAATGAGTGTATACATAGAAAAGTTTATAAACGAGGTGCATACTATACTTTTTCTACGACAAATACTTATTATTATCTTAAAATGATTTAAATCAAAAATTTGTATAGAGCGCCATCTATGAAACAAGAGGGGAAACTGTCAAATGTCACATTTTTACATTTTATAAACACAATTATAAAGGTTATAAATCGAAATGTATATTGAAAATTGACAGTTTTTCACAGTGAAAGTAAAGGAAATGTTTTATGAGTCCGTGCCCGAATTTAAGTTATAGTTTACTGCCGGCGAAATTAAAAGGTCAGTACAATGTTCATATAAACTTTTCAAATATTGGCGTTGAGAAACTATTTAATATTTTTGTATTTTTATATTGAGATAATAAAATAATTTTCACATTTAGTATTATTTTATAAGAAAGGCACTTTATTTTAACGATTGTATGACATTTGACAACTGTCAACTAACTTAAAACTATCTTCAGCCCGTGACTAAAGCGCCGTAAAGCCACAACTTGTCAATGTGTATTTAAAAGTTCACTATAGTGTCATGGAAACATGTACGATAAAGGAGTAGAAAAAATTATTTTATTTGACGTTAATTTTAATATTTTAATATCAATATTCTTTGGAGCGTTCATAGCAACCCCATAAACAAGCTTTAGTAAACACTAATTGTTCAAAATCTTGAGTTGGTTTCGGTTTATTTAATAATTTTAAATAAAACATGTTATCAGAAAGCGATGAAGATTTACCAACTGAAGTGTCTGATGCAGCGAATAGTGCAATTTATTGGCTTATTCCTCAAAAATCAATTAGGCAATATGAGTGTGCTTATAAAGATTTTATGGAATGAACAAATTATGAAATTAGGTGAACGTAATAGTTACTTATGTCGATAGGTTAAGAAGTAAGGCTTTTTGTGCTAACCTCAAGGTTTGAAGGCCGACGCGTAGCGGAGGCCTACAATTGAGCGAAGCACAAAAAGGCACTTCTTGGCCGAATGGCATACAACATTTTATCTTCAAAGCACTTTATATAGGTCAATTTAATTTAACATCAATGCGGCATAACCTCACTTTTTTAGAATCTCATTTATTTATTAGCTAAAGATTACATTAAATGTACAATAATTATTATTGCTTTTAGAAGCAGTAATAGTTTGACAATACCTAGCAACATGATTTAAGTAGAAATGGATTTTTGCTATTACATTGAATTCAATTAATTGTTTAATAAATAGGTAGGTATCTAATTTCAATTTGTTTGGATTTTTATTTAAAAAATAGGTAGTTTGGAATGTTTAAGCTGTGTTTAACATTTAATTTCACTGAAAACTTAAAGCGAATTAAAACTTAAAGATAATTTAAATTGTAGAAAAAGAATCGGGGTTGCCTAACCTCACTTTTTGTTTTATTATTCATATTTAATTTTACAATAATTTAATGAAAAATATTAAACATTAACAGTAAAACAAACAAATTAGTGCTTATTATAAATAAATTAAACCAGTTTAGTACGTTAATTTCTTAGAAAAGGATTAATTTGTCAAAACAATACCCCTAGCGAGAAAAAAATCGAACTAATTACTTGCCTCATAAACATTTTTATCGGCCTAGGCCATAACAAGGTATTTCTTTATCGAATGTTGACAACAATAAAGTTTAAATTATAGACCGCGTGGAGATAAAAGACTTTTACATCCGTTGCTACTAGCAACACTTGATAAATATTATGCAAATGTCAACTTTTAATGAGAATTTTCGAAAAAAATATTTTAATATTATTTTGTGCCGTACTTTTAACTTAATCGCCTAGTAGTAAAAACCTTGTAAATTGTAGAGACCTATTTTTGACTTTGTAAATTCCATATTTTATTTAGTAGTAGTAGTATATACCTACGTTATATTCTTAAAAGCCTCTTTTGTTTGTAAAATCGAATAGCTCTATACAAAATCAATTTAAGGTTCCTTTAAGGGTTTGAATCAAAACTTTTGATCGACAAATTTGTGTGCCGAATTATTAAAAGATTGTCAATAAACTGAATAAACTCTTAAATGAAATTATCAAAGTTTGTTTAGAACGCAGTTTTTTTTTAATAGAATTTTTAGCTTAGTTGCTTTAAACTAATCTTCATTAACTAAAAAAACTGGGATGAACTCGCTCTTGAACTTCTTTTTAAATTTTTTATAAAAACTCAAATTTCTTGATTGAGTGTAGGAAAATAATGGTTTTATTTATAAACTGCAAATTTTAAACCAAAAATCTTTACACCTCTATTTTTTTACAATATTTTTTGCAGCTACCCTTAAAAAAAAGTACAATCCTACATTGAGCACTTTTTATAGGTGCAGATTCTTTTGGGTTGAAATTCATCGAGGACCATCGTGCTGCGTTTTGCAGGGTATACCCTATAGCTTCTTAATTATATACATCAATCAATTAATTAATCAAACATAATTGAATCAATATTTATAATGCAAAAAAATTCTTTAAATTGGCAAGAAATACATCCTATTTAGTAAATAATGAAATTATGTATTTAATTTTTTTTGTTTTAAATTACTAAAATTTTTAAGTCGAGTCAATTTTTTTTAAACCTAATTTTTTTGAAAATTGCAAAAAAATTCTTTAAATTGGCAAGAAATACATCCTATTTAGTAAATAATGAAATTATGTATTTAATTTTTTTTGTTTTAAATTACTAAAATTTTTAAGTCGAGTCAATTTTTTTTAAACCTAATTTTTTTTAAAATTGCGTGGGAATGTTATGGATGTGTTTTTTTAGTTTTTGGGTACACCAATTTGGGTACTCGCACTAAATTTACACTGGAAATTACAAACATGTGGGATTTTTTTTATAAAAAGTGCACTAAAACGAATAACCAAAATATAAAATTTAAAAAATATTAATTTTATTAAAAAAAAAACGGTCATAAAAAGGTCTTCCCATTTTTCATTTTATTTAGCATTTAGAAAAAATAATAATTAAAAAATTAGATTGTTTTTTATAAATATGTATATAAAATAAAAATGATTCTTATCATGAAGTTAACGAATCTTGTGTAAAAAAATCGTAGGTCGATTAAGTGCGTTATACTTGATTTGTGTACAACCCCTTAATAGTAATAATATTTGGATATACTGCCTCCGCAAGGCGCAACGGCTTTAGCAACTAATACAAAACTAATCACTAAGCTGAGCTTAGTGAGCTGTCAACAAACTAGATATTACTTTATAATTAAAAATTCAAAACTTTAAAAATACAACTTTTTTGTATCCTGCTTTTTTTCTTTATCTTTATATATTTTTAAGAAAAAATTAAATTTGTTTATACGCTAGGAAAAATTATAGTAACGGGCGGATAAACGAACTTATTTTTTATTAAATTAGGCAACATAAAGAAAAAATGCAATTCTCTCTTAAAATGAATTAGTCAAAAATAACTAATTATAAGTTATATTTGACTAATTGTCATAGCGAAAAAGCAGTCACTAATAACACTGTAGGTAAATTTTTAACTTTTGAAATATCACAGTTAAATGCTCGAACACGTAAACATAATTTTTGGTCGTAGATTCCAAATGCGTGCTCGGTTTAGCTGTATCAGGTCTAAAAAAATATAATTCACCTCTTGTGCCAACAGTTTTATGCTTTTTATTTCATTTAATATAATATCCTCAATTATACTCAATAAAAAAAATCAGCAAAAAAAACATTTAAAATTTCCTAAATCATCTAAGAAAAAACCTTAGGGACACGTATATCTTTTGATCAATTAACTTAAAATTTTGCAAGAATTTGTTATTTTTTTAATTTGGAACTGATGTGTGGGTCCCGCCAATTTAATTATAAAAAAAATTTATACAGGGTGTTTAAATTTATTCAGGGAGTGGAATAAACGATATTCTAGCGCAAAATTACTTAAAAAAAATAAAAATGCTACCAAATGGTTTATTTCTTCAAAAAATAAATCAAATAAACAATAAACAGTTATGAGTACGGTAGATTAGCGAATTTTCTACTGTTTTTATTATTTTATAATAATGCGGCTTATTTGTAATAAACTAAAATATCAAATTCCCTACTTTATAGGAAGTTTCACTTCTACCACGTGTACAATGCTGCACATGATTTTTTATAAAAAGAATATGTATATTTAGTATTTTGAATTTAACAATATTGTCAAACTTCTAAATTTTTTAAAATTTTAAAATTTTCAAAATTTAGATGATTTTGAAAATTTTATATTTATATAAACATTGCACTGACCTTTAAATTTCGTTGGCAGCTAGATATTACTTTAAAAATTTCTGGTGGAGACATCACCGTATTTCCCATTAACATGTTCTTCACTTTTATGTGAAAATCTGCTTTTATATCAGATTTAAACAGTGGTTATTCCATTTTGAAGGGATATATTTAGCGTTTGGGGGCCCTACGCGGGCTTATTTAAAACTATGAAAATAAAAATTAAAAATCTTATCCAATGCTAATGTATACTATAGTACTATAGTATTATAATAAACGTAGGCCACAATCTAATTAAACAAATAGAAGTTTTTTTAATACAAAAATCATAATAAAAAATATTATTTTATTATATAAATTGTCCCTATTACTTTTCCCCCCTTCCAAGGCAATTCCTGAAGCCGGACAGTTTGCCGCAATATTGAATCTTATGTATTATAGTATTTTCTACTCTACCTACTATAGGTGTTTATACACTCTGGTTGAATTTCACTGGAATATAATTTAATCAACTAAGCATGATTTACTTTAATTAAATCCCTACTTAAAATGTTCACTAAATGCACCATTAATCAATTATGGTAAATGCGTTTTTAATTAATTACAAGGGTTGTTACAAAACAAATAAACCATTTTTTGGAAATGTGTTTTTAAAAGTTAAACTAAAAAAAATTAAAGACAAAAAAATCTGTTTTTATGCTTCCCACATTTATTTACGTAATAATTTTTTTATGTAAAAAATATTTTATTTTTAACCTAAATTCGAAAAAAAAAATGTTTTTAAGTGTACAATTTATTTGAAATTCCCACGTATTATAATTTGTGGGATTAAATAAAATCGATAATATTGCGGTTCTACTGCATCGTATTAAAAATAATAGAAAATAAATTTTTAAAAAGTTATAAATCGTAAGCTTCCACAATATAAATCATTTGGACATTTCCCACGAGTGCTAATCTGATTTTAGGGCATGGAAAAATTGACTTTATTTTTTTTGCATCAGGGTTCTTTAACAAATAAAAATTTATTGCGACGTGAAAATTAATTTTTCTCCTTCCATACTTTAATTCGTTTCCTACCTGTAGATCCATTTTGATACAAATTTTTAATTTCGATACAGATTTTTAACCAATAGAAATGAAATACATGGCAATATTAACCAATAGAAAAGCGATACTCGGCAATATTCTGTCAATATTAACTATTGCCTTTTACCAATTTTAAATGTTATTATAGTCGCCGACTCCCAATTTAAAACCAGATTGGTTCAAATATTAATTAAGTTTACAACCAACTGTAATCTGTTAACTAATTGAATAAGTAGTTTGTAATTATAACAAACATTTTGTAGAACAAAATCCTATGTCAATATTTTAACCATAATTCTTGTAATTTTGTATTTTTACAAACCTTTTTGTAGACCTAGTAACAAAAGAATTTTTTGTAACTCTCGGAAGTTAAATGAAAAGAATTTTGATAAGAAATGTTGCTTTTTTAGTCAATTTACTAAAAAAAATTAAAACATACCTACATAAATGAACTAAAAAAAAACATACACACAATCACAATCCACACATTTAAATAACATAATTCTGAAATCATCAAATTATAAAGATATTTGGTACAGCTGTTTTCCTTTATTGGAACATCAGTACCGACTCGGTCTTTTGACATGTTATATGTTTAAGACGGTAGATGGCACCACTTACTTTCGCCTCACCGAAATCACGTACTTTTTTATCGAAATAATTTATTAAGCATTAACGAAATAATCTGTAACCTTTAAAGTTAACAAAATGCTTACAAAATGCATATTACCTTTACAAAACTTTCGGTAAAATATTTTCCTTTGTTAAAATAATTACAAACCCTTGTTTTCTACAAAAAATTATGTTAAAATTTTACAAAATAAAATTAACTCATATTAACAAATTTGATTTTTATAACAGTGTATGCAATGGTAGTGGATAAAATAGTGTTTATAACTTTCATTTAAGGGGCTACTAAGAAGACACTTACTTAACTCATTATGACATTCGCATGTAATAATTGTTGCATAAAATACTAATTAAATTAAAAAAATTTATGTTACGTCGGTAATTTACAGAATTTATTTTAACGGCATAAACCCAAATATATTACCTTATAGACCAGGCGGTGGAAGATAATTTAGGGGAGCATACATTGCCGATGCGCAAGCCGAGGCAGTAGATTGTGTGCGAGAAATTAAAAGGCTTTCGCCGCCGGATTTTATAAAATATATACATATATACACCTCCTACTAAGTATCTAATTTTAATATTTTTTTATGTTAAATTGACATGATGCCATTTTATTTTTATTTCTGTACGGAGTTTAATAATAATATGACTTTTGAACTGGTACTAATATATGGGGCATTCCACGCCAATTTTTTTATATTTTTTAGTACTCCTTGAAAGAGCTTTCTCATTAAATTTTGAGATTTTTTTGATCACGGGTTCAAAAGATATTAAATTTTCAAAAAACTGCTTTTTTTTTGTTTTTCGCTCATAACTTCTTAAAAAATGGTCCAAATAAAAATGTTCATTCTATATAAAAAATTTATTTTTAAATGTACTTTTCGAAAAAAATTAAAAATATTTGAAGCGGTTTAAGTCAAGATTTTTGAGTTTTAACGTTTAAATCGTGTTTTTAAAAATGTGTCTTTCGTCGATTTTATCTATTCAACAACTATTCAATTTGATATCTTTTGAACCCGTGATCAAAAAAATCTCAAAATTTACTGAGAAAGCTCTTTCAAGGAGTACTAAAAATATTAAAAAGTAGGAGGAATCAAAAAATTTTTTTTAAACCATCCGATTTGGCGTGGAATGCCCCATATATAGAGTGTAAAATTATAAAAATTATTATAAGCTTAAAAAAACGAAGACATTATTCGAAATATTAATAATAATTATAAATTATAAATATTATAATTTATAATTTATTACCATTGGGTATTTCCGCGATACCTTACACAACCTTGACAAAAAATCAGATGTGTTATTTAACTTTAAGAATAAACACGGAAAAGTTTCAATACTCAATAAAAAGTTCACATTTTTATTTTAAATTCGTGCTTGTTTAAGGTTACTATTCAAGTTTTACACAAAAAATTATTACTATAGGCTTTCATCCAAAATTTTACAGTATCAACTTTACACTGTTTAAAATATCTGTGGTGTAAAAAGTAATCTTAAAATGGTGTCAAAATCCAACACCAAGTGGTGTTAATATAACACCATGAATTATGGTTGAAAATGTGTACCGATCGCGGCAAAGGCGGTGTGGATCACGTGATGTTCTTAAATCTCGCCTCTGTTGACTTACATGAAGAATATATAAACTCAGGTAGTCCTTTGCTTTGGTGTGACACTACAAGTTGTTCGATACTAAAGAGACCTTAAATAGGTGGAAACAGCTGTCAATACTTGGAGTATTTTAAGTTAGTGGAACGCACTAAAAACATTATCTCTAGCGAGTTGAAGGTTCCATTTTCTGGAATAATACCACTGGTAATATACTAGTAATGCGTCAAGGAACTTCCTGTTTCCTTTTTTTCCTTTTTTCTGTGTAGTATGATTTAATTTGACCACATAAACATAAACATAACATAAACACATAATATTTAACACTGAAAAGGAGTTCAATTTACACCAGGTAAAATTTATTTTAATACTTTGTGAAAGTTAAATTAACACCATTTTAGTATTTGAATTAACACCGGACCAACGAACCTTATTTAACACCATTTTGGTTTGTATCGATATAGACCATGTACGGTGTTAATTTGGTGTTAAAATGGTCATGAAATTTTGAACAGTATAGAAGCCAACTTGGTCGCATTTGCCGATTTTCTAATGTTGCGCCCGTTACGCGATTCATGACGTTATAAAATGTTTTATATACAAGTTTTTATTGACATCGGATACGTTACAATGAAAATTCCACACCTGTAATTTTTAACCAATCAAAACGTGTATTTTTGATAGATCACCATGGCAACGGTTGAATTTTAGTGGAAATTTTTTCCTCGTGGGTACCCAACAGCGAATTATACTGGAAATTTTTTGACGTTTATAATGACAGAATATTTTTTTGACAATCTGGTTTTTATTTGTTTACATGATAATTTTGATACATTTCCATTACAAAGTTTAGATGTTTTCTATATTCGTTGGACACCTCCTTTCTTCTTAATGGCGAAAATGCAGGACTTGAAATAAATTAAATGTCTATGTCTAATGAAATATATATAATATTTAGACACTATTCTATTCACCTTTTTTTCCATTTAGCACTTTGAGTTTTGAATAGTTAAGATGCAAATATTCGTGAACAATTCAAAACAAATTTTCTTTCTTCAAGTAGGAGCCACAATCCTCTAATAATGCGGGTAAATAAGTCATTGCACGATGATTTATCATTACAGCAGACAATTTCACATTTTTTTACGTCGTGCCGCTTGACAGCTTCAAAACTGAAATAACTTTTAGGTTGGGGTTGACTTAGTTGCCATGGTAACTAAATAATCAATTCGAGGTCAAGTTAAATCAAAAAATAAATTTTAATTATTTAAACACAATTTGGTGTGGAATTTTCTTACCGAATACCACACGAGGTCAAATTAAATCCGGAAATTTTTTCTCCCTCATGAATATTTTTAGAAAATTATCCCTCGTCTTCGACTCGGGATAATTTTCAAAATATTCATGAGCTCGAAAAAATTTCCGGAAATAATTTGACCTCTAGTGGTATTACTAGTGAAAATACCCCATTGGTATCCCGGCGCATTCGCCATTTTTAATGCAATATTGTAAATCATTTATTTGTAAGATCATCTATTTTTAAAAATTTTGCTTGGTTTAATAAAACAAGCATTATGATCATTCAAAATAAAGTTAAGTTATATTTTCCTGCCCCATTTAATTAATATAGCTTTCTGCCAACCCATCTGACTATTTAAACAAGAAACTTTATAAATCATTTTATCACAAAAGGACATTTTGTACATTATAGACCAGGCGGAGAAAGCACATAGTATAGCCAAGCATACATTTTACTGTGTGCAAGGCAATTAATAAGCTTTCGCCAACAGGTTAAAATACTATTTTTTTCAAGCATTTAATTAGAATATTTCTTTGAGATTTTGAAGCATCATTTTTGGGTTAGGTTTAATGTTGTGATGGTCACATGTATCAAAAATTTCAAAATACACATTTTAAAAACAAAGATTACCACCATAATTGTTATACCATTGAGTAAGATTTCTTTACTCAATGGTTATACATTAAAACCGAATTTAAATTTGTTTTACCCATTAGCGTGCAGCGTCCTATTTTAAGGAAGATTTTGTATATACAATATATATATTTTTTTTTTGTCATTTAGTAAGTAACGCCCAAGTTTTATATCTTATAGATAGATGATTTAATTTTTTGGTTTTATCTTTTTTAAAATCTTCTCTTCATATCTACTAAAACGCAAGCTATATGTCAAATGTTATGGTGCAAAGAATTAACTCCATCTTCTGGAGTACAACTGGGATCAGTATTAGGTCCTTTACTGTTTGTTATATTCATAAGCGACATTTTAGCAGGAAATAGTTCCCAAATTTTGCTGTATGCTAATAATGCTAAATAATTTGTCGCATTGGGTCTGTAAATGATTGTTTTCAGCCTAAACATAAGCTAAACAAAATGAACAACTGGTGTGCTAAAAACAACTTACCTCTTTACGTGGAAAAACCAAACAAAAATAGATGTTCTTACAAATAAATGATTTACAATATTGTATTCAAAATGGCGAATGGGCCGGGATACCAATTGGGTATTTGTTTTAATATATTAAGATACGTTAATATACAAAAAAAGTACAAAAATTAGGTATTTAACTCAAACAATATGTCAATCAAACTTGTATATAATAGTTATTTATGTATTAAGGGCATAATAAGGTTTTTATGGTCCGAGGCGCTATTTCAGTTATGCCAGCAATACATACAAAACTTTATGCACGATTAATATATTATTATTTTTAATATATTATTGTTTTTAAAGACGTTTACGTCAAAGAATTTTTGTTATAATTGTCATATTATAATGTCAACTGACATCAGTCAGTTTTAAAGTTTAAAGATGAATGAAATTGAGGAAGCAGCTGAAAAGGCGAAAAATTGCGGCCTGCTACCGGAAAAATCAAAATCTTTATACAAAAAAACTTACTTCGAATATATCAAATGGTGTAACATTGTTGTTTTTAATTTTTGACGTTTCATTATAGCCCGCTGGGTCATAATAACGCCCGCGGGCTATAAAAAGACGTTTACGTCAAAGAATTTTTGTTATAATTGTCATATTATAATGTCATCGTGCATAAAACATTTTATAACGTCATGAATCGCGTAACGGGCGCGACATTAGAAAATCGGCAAATGCGAGCAAGTGATCAAAAAAATCTCAAAATTTACTGAGAAAGCTCTTTCAAGGAGTACTAAAAAATATAAAAAAATTGAAGGAATCAAAAATTTTTTTTTAAACCATTCCATTTGGCGTGGAATGCCCCATATATTAGTACCAGTGCATGCGAGGGTAAACCACTCTAAAAGCCAGTAAACACACATACGTTAATTAAACGTTTTTTAACGCGTAACACCATTTTGTTTTTACATATATTTTTAACGTACAATCAACTTTAAAATGTCGCAGATTATAACGTTTAACAATACTAATAAATAAACGTTTAATTTTGGCGTTAAGAAAACGGTCATTACACGTTTTAAAATGTTACATTTAATACGTTTAATATACTTCTATTAATAACGTAAATTAAAGATTGTTTTTGCCCTTATCTATACGTTATATTTAAATTCATATTAATGTCCTTTCTAACGTTAGTTTTATAATAAATAAAACTCCACGAATACTTGTTTTGACAACGTATTTATTAAACGTTCGTTTAACGTTAACTGCAACATGAATACAGGGTGTTTAAAGGTTGTAGACAATGATTTTTTTAAATAATAATAATAATAATAATAATAATAATAATAATATGACTTTATTGCAAGTAAACAATAAACATTTACATATAGTAAAAAAATACATTTAAATGCAAAAGGCGAAGTTCAGTATGTCACCTACTGGTGAACTACTGCTCTTCCACTTAACCTGTATATTCAGGATAAAAATATATACATAAAAAAATACGAATACATAAAAAAGAAAAATAAACATTAATATTGGTTAAAAATTAGCAATACATTAACAAGGAAATTATTCAAAGCTAATAATTGTAATAATAATTAGAGAACAAACTAGCATAAAAAACACAAACAGACTTGCACAAAATAAGAAACAAAACCGGAAACTAGCATAAAATACAGAAACATTTGCAACATTAAATTATAATCATATTATTAAATAATAGGGAACGTAATTTATGTTTAAAACAGATAATTGACTTGGACTTTAGTTCATTGGGGATAAGGTTGTAGTACTTATATATATTGAATGTAAAAGATCTTTCAAACATTGTATATTTGTGAAGCGGAGGAGTTATAGTGTTTTTATGTCTAACATTTATGTTATGAATATCTGTCCTAAAGCTTATTTTGTCGTGCAGATACGAGGGACATTTATATTTTATTATTTTATAATATAAAGTTAAAGAATTTAGGATTCTGCGTTCCTTCATGTTTAGCCAATTTAATTCTCGCAATTTATTACCAACACCAGTTTGGCGTCTTTTAAGTCCACTTATAAATCTGACACAAGAGTTCTGTATTCTCTGAATTCTTTGAGAATCTAAATTTGTCAGGCATGGGCCATATACCGAATCTGCATAAATAAATACAGATAAAACAAGCAAATCGCAAAGTTGTTTTCTGCAATTTCGGTTAAGAATATCCTTGTTTGCATATAACATTTTTAAATTGGCAATAGCCCGACTTACTAATTTTGAAACATGATTGTTAAATCTTAAGTTTGAGTCCAGATGTACTCCTAGGTTTTTTGAGACTTCTATACAATCTAAATTCAAATTATTAATAACTATGTTAATATTTGGTTTATAACGTTCACAGTCCAGCTTCTTACCACATAACATAACATTTGACTTAGACACATTCAATGTTAGACCATGATTTGTAGACGCATTTACTATCTCACTCAGGTCATTATTTATTAAAGCCTCCGCAAGTTTTAAATCTTTAGGGAAAAAGGAAAGGTAAAGCTGTGTATCGTCTGCATAAAAGTGGGACTTACAATTCTGGATATATGTATGCAATTGAGACGTATAAATTATAAAAAGCAAGGGGCCAAGGATAGACCCTTGAGGAACTCCACAATCTATATTAAGAGAGGAAGAAAGAGAGTTGTCAAGCTTTACAGATTGTGTTCTAGATGTAAGATAGTTTTTTATTAATTGTATGCTTTGATCACAAAAACCGACATATTTTAAGATAGATAATAATAAGTTGTGATCTATACGATCAAATGCCTTAGAGTAATCAAGCAAGACAAGAGCAGTTAATTTATTTTCATCCGCCGCCCGTAAAATATCATCAGTTACCTTCAGCAGTGCTGTGGTGCAACTGTATTGTTTTCTAAAACCTGACTGATTAGTTGGTAAAATGTTAAATGTATCCATATATTTCCTAATTTGTTTATTTAGAATTTTTTCGCACAACTTGGATAAAGTGTTTAAGATACTAATCGGTCTGAGATTTTTGTAATCGTCTGCAATTTTTACTTTGGGTATTGGTATAACAAAGGCCGATTTCCATTGATTGGGAAAAACAGAGTTTTCAATAATAAAATTAATAATATGAGTTAGTATAGGGATTATGTGAGGTGAACAATACTGTAGCATTTCTATACCTATGCCATCATTGCCTATAGCTTTTGATTTTATAGAGTTTAACGTTTTATGAACTTCCTCTTCCGTTGCTAACAGAAATTTAAAAATACCGGCATTGGGCAAAATATTATTTTTATAAAAATTAATAGTATTGTCATCTGGTGCTTGTACAGATTTTGCTGAATTTACAAAATACTCATTTATTTTATTGGCATCCGTAAGAACTGTAATATTTTTAGCTTTAGTTGCGATGTTAAGTTTATTTAGTTTTTTCCATATGTCAAATTTGTTATTATTGTTTACAAAACTTCCAAGGTATGCTCTTTTTTCATTATTTAGGCTTTGATTTGTAAAATTTCTTAACTGCTTGTAATACAACCAATGTTCTGGCAGTTTTGTTTTATTAAATTTACTTAAGGCCTTGTCTCTGAGAGACATTAGAAGCTTTAAATTATCAGTTAGCCAAGGGGATGGTTTTTTACAGATTCTAGCTTCACGAAAAGGCATGTGGATATTAAAAAGACTAGTAATATGCTGGTTAAAAAAATGAATGAAAGGTTTTGGAGGTATCTTCAGTCGTCTTCAGGTGAATCATTTTTATCGTTCGCTGGAAAATTTAGCTGCTTCTAAAACACAAAAAAGAAATTTGTTAAACGATGAAAAACCCTATCAGTTATTATAAAGTGTTCGATGGAGCGTGTTGAATATAATATTGTATAAATGTTAAAAGAAAGTGCTGCCTGCACATTTCATAAAATAATTACTTCAAACATTATTTTCTCATTAAAAGTCTTATTATTTGTGAAAAAAATTGTGGGTTGAAACGTTATTTAAACAATTAAATATATGGTTGACTGAACACCTTAATACAACGTTATTGTAACGTAAAAGTTAGGCACTATTAAAAGCATATTTAAATTAACGTTGTTTTAACGTTTAAATTAAACATTTAAATATATCGATGACTTTCTGCCAAAGTATCGCAAGTAACATAACTCAAATTTCAGAAATTGAAAACATTATTGTCTTAAAGTCTGTTTTAAATTAAATATAGCCTAAAGGATTTATAACAAGTAAATAGCTTATAAATTTGAGTTATGTTGCTTGCGATACTTTGGCAGAAAGTCATCGATATGTTGACCGAACACCTTAATACAACGTTATTGTAACGTAAAAGTTAGGCACTATTAAAAAGCATATTTAAATTAACGTTGTTTTAACATTTAAATTAAACATTTAAATATTTGGTTGACTGAACACCTTAATACAACGTTATTGTAACGTAAAAGTTAGCCACTATTAAAAAGCATATTTAAATTAACGTTGTTTTAACGTTTAAATTAATTTGTGTAAATTTATACTAACATCAAACCGTTGGTTTTTCTACGTAAAACGTTTTATTGACCTTTCACACGTTTTAAATACGTTTAAAAAACGTGTATGTATTTACTGGGAATCAGCAAGACCAACGTTCAACGTTATGTGGACGTTGCGTTTTGATTTTTTCCTTATGAGTCGTTATCAATAAAGAAAAATCCTTATCAATAAGAAATTTCTCTTAGCGACGCGTTGCGCATCACAGACCACCAAAACAAATGGACGGCGCGTTGCCATTCAATAACAATGCATTGTTTGCGGTCAACAAACGGTCACAGTCTAAGGGTGGGTTGTACCAGTCCGAGTTAACTCGCGTGTTTATTAAACTACGATTAAAAATAACTCTAGATTATTCCAGTTATTCGTTGTACAAAACCATTGCAACACTGGTTTAGTTAATCCCTCGTTAATCCTAAACATAGGATTGTTGGTAGCACTGGTATGTTATTTAAACGTCAAAGTGACAACTTTTTTAAGTTTTAATTGTTTAAATTTCAAAAAGAAAAAGGTCCAATTTAATTGTCGCTATTTTTTCATCTTACAAAACGTATGTATTAACATGTTTTTATACAATGTAGTGTACCTATCATTATTTTAACTTCATAGATGTCGGACAAGAGAAAACGTGCAAATAACTTTACGGAAAAGGAGGATGCAATACTGTTAAAATCTTTAAGTCCATTTGCGTCTGCAATTGAAAGTAAAAAAACAGACGCCGATAACAACAGAATTAAAGCAGAAGCCTGGGAAAAAGTTGTGACCTTATATAACCAACAAAGTGAACTATATAGAGATGTAAAATCATTACAAAACCGCTTTAAAAATTTAAAAAAAAGCACAGGAAAAAAACATGCTGCACAAAAAAAGTATGCATATGGTACTGGCGGAGGGCCTCCGCAAGATTCGAAAGAATCAAATATTGACCGAGATATTTTAGAGATCACAGGCGCTCAATTAACTGGAGAAACATCAAAATATGATGATGATCTGTTACCAACGTATAATAATGATAGTGAGATAGTGGTTGTTGCAGTAGTAGAAAATGACGGAACACTGCGTGCTTCGTCACCTCCAACCGCGTCTACATCGTCAACTGCCACAAATAACGAGGATGTTGGAAACTGGCAAACATATACCCCAGCAAAGCTGAAAACTCCGATTTCCAAACCTTTACAGCAGAAAGGATCATGCAACCAACAGACTTTAAAAGATAAATTAAGTAAATGGGCGAATTCGAAAAAAGAACTTGCTGATGTCCAAAAAAAATGCTATCTTGAAGAGCATGAATTAAAAATCAATTTTTTAAGAGAAAAACATGAGGCACATTTGAGACAACAAGAGCTTGAGTTTGAGGAAACGATGAAAATGAAAAGAGAGAAGCATAAAATAGAAATGGAGATCCTGATTAAGAAAAAACAATAGAAAAAGTTTACCAATCATGTCAAATATTATTTCCAAATAATAGTTTATATATTTTAAAAGTTTTTGATAATTTTAGTTAGGTTTTTTGTTTTTAAAGTATGTTATATTTTATTGTTGTTGTGGTTTATTAATAAACTTCCCATATTCACTACACCTTTATGATCAATTTATATTGTATAAGTTACCATTTTTATTGAAAAAAATTACAATAACCGTGCAAAGTGGCCAGTAATCAAAAGGTTTCTTGTTAGGTTGTTTTCATTTCCATTTCTTCTTTCTCCTGCATATTCGTTGACATGCATTGTTAAATTAACAGCTTCTTCTTCTCTTGCCAATCTAGGTTGAGCATCATTAAATGAAACTGCAATGTTATGTAACACAGCACAAGCCACGACAACAAGCTCCACTTTGCTGACATGTAGTCTTATACCAAAAGCTACACAAAGAAACCTTCTTTTCAAAGACCCAAAAGATCGTTCTATTGGGTTTCGACTTCGTATTTGGGCCTGGTTAAATAAGTTTTCTGCAGGCCCTATAGGGTTTGCAAGGGGTGTTATTAGATAACTTTTTACTGCATAGCCACTGTCTCCGACGATCAGGCTTTCTTCTCCAAATTCTTCATTTTCAAGCCTTACTTTTAGACGAGAATTGTTAAAAATGGTTGAATCGTGAGCGGATCCGTGCCAGCGACATACAATATTTCTTATAAGAAGCTCACTGTCACAAACAGCTTGTACATTGTACGAAAAGAAACCCTTCCGGTTACGGAATCTTTCGGCATCTTCGCCACTGGGTAATTGTATTCTTACATGCGTGCAGTCGATGGCTCCAATGCACCTTGGAAACTTCGCAATGTTGTAAAAGCCCTGGCGAACCTGTGTAATTTCGTCTTCAGTCGAAGGCATTTCTATGAACTCCGGGCGCAACTCGGCAATGGCAGTTAATACGGTATTTATAGCTCTTGATACAGTGGCCTTATCACATCCACTCAGTTCGCCCACCACTGTAAGAATTGTCCCAGTAGCCAAGAACCGCAAAGTTAAGAGTACCATATCCTCCGGTGATAATGCATTATTTCTGTTATATGAAAGAGTCTTTATTACATATGAACACAAATATCATAATATCGCGTTACAAACCTGTTAGTTTTGGACGAAATTCTATCAGATATTTTATCAATGATATATCTTACAACTACTTTTGACATTCGAAATCGTTGTTTAAATTCAAATTCATTCCATTTTATAAAATGATTTGTTCTTTCACGTATAGTACGCGGTGCCCTTAACACAACGTTCACCAATTGTATAAAATCTTCGTCGTCGGTTAATTCTTCAAGTTCTTCTATTTGCGCGAAAGCCATAATTATTGTATAATTTTAAGCTTTAACAGAAAAGTGAGGTTAATCAACATTTAAACTGCCAAAATTGGCGAGTTAAATTTCACCGATAATCTTTATGTTAATCATCGGTTAATCTTCGATTAACCTTCGTACAACGCATTTTAGCACTTAATCGCGGATTAAAAATAATCTAGGGTTAACTCGGACTGGTACAACCCACCCTAAGCGTCAAATTTGAGATAGAATTTTATGTTTTCTTCCAGTGACGTCAACAAACGGTCACAGTCTAAGCGTTAAATTGGCGATAGAATTTTATGTTTTCTTCCAGTGACGTATTGGGATTAAAAAAATAATAAGTAGGTAGGTACTTACAAACGATATTTCCATGTATTGTTATTTTTAGTAAAAAATAATGTATTTAAACTCCATAATTAACTTAAACACGATAGAAATACACAAACGAAAACACAAAACAACAAGCTGTCAACCCACAGAACATAACCTTTTTCTATGCTGTCAAATAGGACGAATTTAATTTAATGTTCATTATGTTATGATTAAACATGGGATATTTAGGTACTAAAAACTAAAAAATAGGTAACTAAAAAGGTACTAAAAAAAGCATTTTAGGTTAAAAAAACAGCAATTTAGGTAAAAAAAAACATTAAAAGTTCAAGTTTCGTTTATAATTTTGTTTAGCCGCATATTCAAACACAGAACATACTCACAATAAACTATTTATATGCAATGAACTGTGTTTCACTGAGTGACACTCACTGCACAGAAGTTCTATGACAGAACATAAGCTCGCTACAAAGAAGGTAACTGTAAAAGTTACTGTTACAGTCTGTGAACATAAGAAAAATTTACTGTTACAGTCTGTGACCATAAGAAAAAATTCTAAAACTATATTTTATCCAGAGCGTGCAACTCAAAGTTTTAGAATTTTTAGAATTTAAATAGGTGAAAATAAACTGACAAATTAAAAAATATGTAACAAAAGTATAAAAATGTAGTTTAAAGCAAAAACCTCCAAAAAAGGTAAAAAAGGTGAAAACAAGTTAAAAAAATAGGTAACAACAGTATAAAAAGGTATTTTAAAGCAAAAACCTCCAAAAAAGGTAAAAAAGGTGAAAACAAGTTAGGTTCATATAAAAGAAAATCTTTTAAAATACATTTTGGTATTATTGGTTTTCAAATAATTACATCGGTTGAAAAAAGGTAAAATAACTAAAATCCCATCCCTAGTTATGATGAACGTCCAAAAAGGCGTGTAATCTATACTTCTGACAACGTTGGAAGCCGTGTTTCTTTCGACGGTGTTTAGAATTTGAAACCATGCTTTACTCGCTTTTTAAACGTAAACAAATCCGTCCATTTGTTTTGGTGGTCTGTGTTGCGCATGACTACCCTTGTGATTGTTATCCTTATCCGTTAATTCGTAGGCGATTTTTAATTTAAAAAAATCAGTGGTTTCCCTTTGGTTGCACTTGAGATTATTTTTAATAATATATCTATAAATATTGGGTTGCCATCCCCAAATTTCACTCTCATAGAAAAACATTTTCTTTTTGTTTTCTTTTCTCGCTTTATATACAGGGTGAGTTTTAAGTTGACGCGTTCCTTTTAACAGTGTGTAGAAATCAGCTAGACAAATAAATATTTTAAGTAACTTTTTTATCAAAACTCAAAAATAAAAAAGTTATGGGCAAAGTTTAATTAAATTTTAAGCCGGTCCTGGCTATTGTTAACGAAAAACATAACCATAAAAATATCAAAATAAACAATGCAAAATGTCATATTTGACAACAAACATAACCATTTAAATCAAATTGAAATTTTGCAATAAAAAATATCATTAATTACTTAAGTTGCATTTTGACGACACTCTCCATAAATTAGTAACATTTCCACTAATTCATTATTGCTATAATTATGAACCATTTTTAACAATAATTGAGGCACAAAAAAACTGACATTTTTCATTGCTAAATGTCATTTTGATTTAAACGGTTATGTTTGTTGTCATAGATGACATTTTGCATTGTTTATTTTGTTATTTTTTATTTTTATGGTTATGTTTTTTGTTAACAATAGCCAGGACCGGCTCAAAATTTAATTAAACTCTCTTATTTTTGAGTTTTGATAAAAAAGTTACTTAAAATATTTATTTGTTTATCTGATTTCTACACGCTGCTAAAAGGAACGCGTCAACTTAAAACTCACCCTGTATATATATATATTGTTTTTTTCGCTCTTACCCCCTCAAATGTTTCTATTTAATATAAAAAAAATCCGCTCTACAAAAAAGCTATCTTAATATTTTTTAACAAATTGATTTCTTCTAGAGTAACTCTAGTAGAGTTATTCGAGGTCAAAGTTTGATTAACATCAAATTTTCTGTTTTTTTTTTTAATTTAATGGTTCAATTGGCAGACGGGAGGTGAAAGGGGGCAAAACAAGGCAGCGAGGGGGGCAAAATGGGGTACCCAAAAAATGAGCATATGAAAAGTTTTCCAAAATTATACCATCCTTTTTCTCGCTCTACAGGCTCAGAATAATTATTTTCAATTAAAAGCGTGAACTTGTGAGTCAATATATTTTCAAATAATTCAGAAACCGAAAAAAACAATCTAAAAATAATTTTTTTTACGAAATTTTTTGGGTACCCCCGCTGCCTTGTTTTGCACCCTTTCCCCTCCCGTCTGCTAATTGAACCATAAAATTAAAAAAAAATCAGAAAATTTGATATTAATCAAACTTTGACCTCGAATACCTCGAATAGAGTTATTATTAAGTATTATTAGACTAGAAGAAATCAATTTATCGAAAAATAATAAGAGACCTTTTTTGTAGAGCGTTACATTTTATATAAGAAACTGTAATGATCATTGCCATAAGTTAGGTACTTTGATATAGGTATAAAATTCCAAACATAACATTATTTTTTCCCATGTTAATTAAATGGGAAACTAAAATAAAAACAGGGCCTCTTAGAGTTGAGCTGGAACGCCCATATTTGGTGAGGATTTTTTTATATTAAATAGAAACATTTGAGAGAGTAAAAATTTTATTTTTAAAAGCACCCTAATACTCCTATATTTATGCATTGCCCACTGTGCGAATACCGCCACCGCTACTGCCGCCGCCGCTGTGACAAGCAGAACCTTACTTGGCGGCGCGCGCACCCGCCAAAGGACAACGTTATCGGCTATCGCATGATGGCGGCCGCGGCGCCTCCAGTTACTCGAAAGCGACAGACAGGTGATGTGGTGTGACATGAAAAGTGCCGCCAACGACGTTATGGACCGCCTCTCGCTGCTTCGTGCCGCCTCCGAAAAACTAAAAAACCACCAAAATCAGTGCCCAAGTGTGTGTTTCAGTGACTAAGTGGATAAATCAGTGCTTACTTGCACTTGACGTCCTTTCGCGGTTTTTTGCCGCATGATGTCGCTTCTTAGTGTTACAGGTTAGTTTATTTGTTATTCTTGTGCATTACACCTTACTTACAACCTCTATACTCTTTCTACGAGGGTCCTTTTATACACAAAGTCTCCCTAACGAAGTCAAAACACATTTGCAGCTCTGTCATTAATCCTATTCTAGGTTAGAATTTTGACAGTTCTTATTTATAATTTACATTTAATTTAAAACAAACCTTATCAAAGGCGTACCTACCTAGATATTCCTTGATCCAATCTTACAATTTTTTCTTCTAAAAACGAAGATAATTAAAGTCGAATCTCTGTCTAATTCTACAAAACCAAAACATAAACTAATTAATGTACCTACAATTATTGTTAAAACTTTTTGCATAAAAGGACACTTTTTCTACTAATTCTCTTGCTGTAAATAATCTTGAAAACCTAACCAAGTAACCGATTCCACGCCGCTCTCTCTGTTATTCTATTATTTTACGCACGGGGATCGATATTCCGGAGTGAAGCATGTGTTTTTACTTTACAATGTGTTCTATTTTAAGCGTTATCTTCCCAAACCGCTACTGTTTTACTATTAAATGCATTTAAGCTCTTTTCATTTAGCTTTTATCGTCGTTTAACGCCTTATCACTTTAGTTCTTGTAAGAGAATGATGACCTACATTTTGTTGGGATTGGATGTGTGGGTGATAATTTTAGGTTCCTTTTTAACAGGATTTTTCTTGTAAAGATGCCATACAAATTCAATAACAACCACCCACAAAACAATAAAAGTACCTACTGCCAGGGGGGTATAAGGGGAATTTGACAACAGGCAACAGTAAAATAAATCTAGCATGCGTTGAAACCCAAGTTGTTTTTGACAAACCCCAGTTATTAACCACGTGATTCTTACTTTGTTGTGATTGGTCTTTTCCAACTTGTTCGTTGATGTTCGGTTTGAGAAATTACAAATGGCCGACAGCGTTGTTGAAGTGGTGTGTACAAAGTTTTATAATCCAAATTTTCTTTGTTTTAGGTAAGTAAACTTGTTAATTTCGGCTTTAACATTTTATTAGGTGTTTTTAGTCAAGTTTTAGTTAGTTGTAGCATCATTACCGCGTTTAAAATAAGAAAATACGTGTGATAAACCGTATCGGTTTTTTTCTCTATGTTTACCGAAAACATGTAGTTACGATAAAACAAATAAAATTCTTTTTATGTAATGAAACCTATGGCAAAGAGTAAAGACTCTTACTCTTTGCTTATGGGTTGTTTAACTAATGCAAGTTTTGATAGAATTTAAAGTTTTGATTCAAAACTTTCAATCAAAACAGTTTTTAACGTTTTTTTTCTTGACACTAGTTGCTGTTATACAAAATGTTAAATATACCTATAATCTTTGTCAAAATGTATGTTTTTGTTAAAATTATTTGATGTAGCTATGCAAAAACTGAACCTGGGTCCAGGGCCCCACTACATTGGCATTTGGTGGAGCGGAGGTTATTGAACGAACAGCCCCCTCATCGGTGGATCGGACGTAAAGGGCCCAACAATTTGGCACTTCATGTATGGTCAACACATTCAACCAATCTCACAGTGTGCGACTTCTTTCTCTGGGGCTTTATAAAAGATAACGTTTATGAGCCCCATGATTTGTAAAAGCTGAATACACGAATTGGAACTGCCGAGTATCTACAAGATGTTTGCAGCTGGAAGAGGTCATATTAAACACTTGTAAGCATACAGTTCAAAACTTGATTATATTACAAATGTTTTGTGCTTTCCATGTTTTTTTTACATAAATATAGCATTTTAAACTACAGGGTGATAATCTTTTACAGTATTTTTATAGTTATTTTATTTGAAGGGGTCAATGGAAGAAGTGTCGTAAGTCACATTTTCAATTAAATTGTTATTCTGGCTTCATCTAAGAGTTTTCACATGAAAACCAGGCAAACTCTCATTGAAGTAAATGCAAACTAAAGCACTTGGGCACATATTTCTGCCACTTTAAAAATACCACCTGAAACCTTATGTGAAACACTCTTAGATGAAGCCACAATGTAAATTTAATTGAAAATGTGACTTATGCACTTAGGTGCAAGAATTCTTGCATTGACCCCTTCATTTGTTCTATCTGAAAGTCTGACATTTTTAATGTACATAAATAACTAGACAATTCATAAGCAAACCTTTTAAAGAATTATTTTTAAAGTTTTTAATTTAATTATTTTTTGCTACAATATAAATTGATTTTAATTTAATTTAATTAATTTTAGCTTCTGCGATAATGGAACAATTAGACAAGATTTATCCTGCATGAAGAAAAAGAATGAAAGCTTTACTCGTCAATCCCAAACAGAAATATCTGACCAAATTTTTTTAATAATAGGTAGGTATATTTTTTTTTATTTAGAATACATATTTAGTTACAATTGGTGGTGTGTGAATATTTTTACCAAATAAATTAAGTAGTGATATTTAATTCAAACTTAAAATTAAATATTTAAACTACATAAATAGTTTGAATTATTTGAATAGTTAAATAATTACAATCATAATCTATTCAAATAAGTTAATTAAGGGTTAATGACAAGTAAATAACATTCTTTTTATTTAAAAATAAATTTTAAATTACAATTCCAATGTTCCATTTCTTCAATTACCTACTATTTGAAAATTTTAATTTTCTAATTGAACTATTTAAAAATTTGAAACATTCAAACTATTCAAATAATTCTTGAATTCAATATTTACACATCCATAGTTACAATCCAAATATAAAAAAAGTAAAAGCCTGACCATTAAAGAAAGTACACATTTAGCAATCTGACATTTTTATATTACATACACTTCTGCTTTAAATTATTATTTTGAGGCAGAAATATTTTATTTAGCAAGATACACATTAGGATATTAAAAAAGAATATTTTCACACAAGTTCACCATTATTAGTTTTTATAAGATTTTTAAATTAAAAAATAAACAAAATCATATTTAGTTAGTTACTTAAGCTAATTAGCTTGTTTTTGCAATAAACCATTAAAATATTTTTATGCATAAATATTGATACAATATTTTTATTTAATTTTAAAAATTATTAGGTAATATCAATTGTTTTACAATTTAAATTGATTTTAAAATTGGTATTGATTTCAGGTTTGTGTTAATGGAAGAAGCAGACGGGACTTGAATTTATCAAACTTCTTTGCAAAAGTACATAGAAAATATTAATTGCAGTTGAATATTCTTCATTGAATCAAGAAAAAGACGCAGGTTCAATCCATGAAACATGAACAAGAAAAAAGACAATTAATACTTAATATTGACCAGAAAGTTAAATCATACATAAAGATTTTAATTTTGCCGAATACATAATTACAATATTTTTAACATTGAAATTTAAGTGGTTCTATTGATAATTAATTTAATTTAAATCAATTTTACTAAAAATTAAATATTCCAAAGAATGTAATTTAATTTTTGCATAAGTAGGAATTCCTTTTTGCCAAAAATTCTATATTTTACAAAACTACAGTATTGTGCTTATTTTAAAAACAAATTATAATCATAATTCCTAAAAATTATAAGAGTATGGTTTGTAATAAGTCTAATTATTGCATTAAACATTTTAGGCATTAGCCTTTTGGTTTATTCCAATAAAGAAATTTAATACTACATTAAGAAATCTGAAAATACCTATATATAGTTATACAATAACTCAGTATGTATTACAAAATTATTTATTTTTATGAATTACGTATTCAAAGTTAAAATAATTTTAATTATATAATATACTCGAACTGTTTTAAAAGGTTGTTTTCTAATAAGGACCAATAAGTATTGAACTATTGTTTATCAAGAATTTATCAAATATTTTGATGGTTTGTAATATGTTTTAGAGTTAATTTGTTTATAAACCTTTGCATTTTTATTAAGAAATCTTAAAAAACCTATAAAAATTGTTATTATGTGACACAAAATATATAAGAGGGTAATTATCAATTTAATGTCATACTTTTTGATAAATTATACCTAAATAATTATAAATTATTATACATGTTTGATAAACCTTTTTTTAAATTTCACTAAAAGTTATAGAATAATTAACTTTGAATTTCTCCTCATTTAAATATTATTTGTTAGTTATACTTTAATTTAAAATTGAATTAAGTGTATATTTTGTTAAATATATTTATTAAAAAAACAAAAAGGTGTGTTTTTCCACTTAATTAGTGGAAAATAACCGAAAATTGTCGAAATTTTATATTTTTTGATTTTTTATGGACAATATTACGTATATAATCCTTTTAAAATCAAAAAAATATAAAATTTAAACAATTTTCGGTTATATTTCCTTGTTTTAAATAAAAATTCAAATAGCCAAACATTCAAATTTCCCGCCGAAAAAAACAACTCGGTTTTCCAAGCCTGCTAGATTTAAAAATCAACCAATGCTTGTTGCCACTTTTGACTACAGCGCTTTTAATTCTCTTATGTTCTGTGCCTACTGCCATAGATAACAAAGCCTACTGCTAATATAACCGTTAAACTCAACGCTACAACATAAAATAAAAACAAAATAGTTAATATAGGTACCTACCTACCTACCTACAGTTCATTTTTTGTATCTGGACGTGTTTTTTGTTAGGTTGGTGGCTTATGCCAGTTTGACTTTGTATTTTTAGTATTTAAAAATGGTACTTCTGCTAAAGAATTTATAAATTATAATAATAATATAATAATTATAATATTATAATTAAATACTTTGACACTGTCAAATTGACAATAATATTTATTATTGATAAATTACTTGTCAATTATAAATAAAAATATAATTATGCCAAAAATAATAGCAACGAATTCGAATGTAAAAGCCCTTTTGAGCGCAAAACTTCATTTTGATGAAATTATGCCAAATGCCAAAATGGAAGAAAAAGTACATCGCCTTATGGACATTTTTGGAGTACAAAAAGTAACGAATTTGGTTTTATAAATATTACATCACACATTATTTTCACATTATTCACCATTGGACAACATTTACGTTCACAAAAAATTTTAATTTCTTTTATATAAATTCTTTTCAAAGCGAAGATTATTATCCGCTAGGAATACTTTCTCTTCTGGGCCGTAAAGCAACCTTTATTTAACTACTTTTTTATATGATTTTACTCATCCAATGCTTAAGCACCACCAAAGCCAAATTAATTGCATTTTTAACTACGAATTTCTACAACTCAACTTGACAACTACACAATGTAACCTACAATAATTTATACATAACCACAATTAGATTTATAACTAGCTTAGTTTGTTTTAATCAATGCGACCAACTTGACAACTGTATTTATCAACCAAAACCCTAAATTTGCAACGTTGCCGCAGTCCAGATAAATAAAAGAACTTTGCCTACACTCTAGGTCCTACAGGGTGTCCTGAGATAGGAGCATTGCCACGATATATTTTTTATTTCCACCTTCTTAGTAAATGACACTTGTTTTTGCGAGTGTTTTGTATCCAAGTAAACGATACATTATGGGAACAGACCTGTAATATTTTACGGGCTTGTATAAAAGACCTGTAAAGTTTTACAGGCTTGTAGAATAGTATATTCTGTAACAAGTTTGGAATACAGCATATTCCGCTCGAGTGAAGAGTTTGTCATACGAGCCGAAGGCAAGTTTGACGGTTTCACGAGAGCGGAATATGCAATGCCAAACGTGTTTCAGACTATACTTTTTCTACGTTTTCAAAAAAATCCATAGAAAAATAATTTAATTGAAAGAAAGTGAGGTTGGATCGGTCTAAAATTTGTTAGATATTAAAAACAGAGATGTCGCCACGAGTGTCCATTCTGTCATCCGATGATAGAATATTTCATTCTGTAACACTTTACGGAAAATAGGTCATTCCATAGATAAAAGTGATATTAGAACGGTCAAATTCCGTAATAGGAGTAGAAAAAAGCAATTTATGCCATTAAATGTCACTTTTGACATATTAATTAAAATTTTAAAATGGAAAATCGTTATCTTAAGGTGAAAATAAAAGTTTGTACGTGTCACGTTTTGCAATTATTCTTTACTAGGCTCACCTTACAATTTTTCAGCTCGCTTGTAAAGATTCATTTACAAAGCTTGACACGTAAATAACTATAATGAATAAAATTGTTGACATAGAATGGATTAATTTAGAAGGTTTTAAAACAAATGTTGGGTCATTCCACGTTACTCGGGGATTTTTGTCCCGCCCGTCACAATTAAAAATTGTGAGTAAAAAAAACTACACGTTATAAAATTTATTTAAAAATATTGTTTTATTATGCTTCTAATAAGTTATAAGCACAATAAAAATAATATTATAAAATATTAATTTTATAACTTGTGGTTTTTACTCACAATTTTTAATTGTGACGGTCGGGACAAAAATTACCGAGTAACGTGGAATGCCCCTGTATACATTATAATGTTTAAAAAATTAAAAGTTTTTAAAATCTTTTTTGTTAAAAATATTTTTAAAAACTACGTAAAGCTCATTTATCTTGTTTGCATTATTTCCATAACGACCACTTTTAGGTATGAATTATTTTATCTTATGATTCATAAGTTATGACACATGCGGTGTTTTTTAGACTTAACGGGATTGAAGGTTTCTTCGAGGGTTTCTTAGTACATCAGAAATTACAAACAAAAATACGACGATGAATTTATTGAAGTCTGGTTGTTTTTATTTCAAGGTTTTAAAACATTTTTTCTACGCCCAATATATTACATGTTTGCATGACACTAAGTGACCTTTTAAATACACATTGACAAGTTGTGGCTTTATGGCGTTTTAGTCACGGGCTAAAGTCAGCAACAGGTTTTTAGTCAAGGGCTGAAGTTAGTTTTAAGTTAGTTGAGTTGTCAAATGTCATAAAATCATTAAAACCACGAAGACTCTAGAGACAGAAGTATGTTTGACGCGTATTTTTTTAGACCATATACGTCGTCACCTCGGTCGAAACAAAACAATTAAAACTGCAGTGCGCACTGTATTGCGCACAAACCCAATCTGATTGGGGCCAATCATAATCAAGTATGAAGTATGACGTTTTCCATGTGTTTTAAATTAAATCGTCCATGGGGCACCATCATTGCAGACGCTTTTTGCCTCACCTTAAAGCTACTTTAAAGCTAACTTTAGCCCGTGACAACGCGCCATAAAGCCATAGCTTGTGAATGTGTATTTAAATATTTCTTATTGTCAAGGAAACATGTACGATAATTGTCAATTTTTTTATTTTATAAACACAGATTATAAAGGTTATAAATCGAAATGTATTTCTTGAAAATTGACAGTTTTTCACAGTGAAAGTAAAGAAAATGTTTTATGAGCACTTTACAGTGGAGTCCGTGTCCGAATTTAAGTTATAGTTTACTTTATTATTAATTGTTTCGACCTTTACTTGATGAAACTCCATATTAACTATGTAGATATAAAAATAATTTTGTTGTAAAGTTTCACGAAATTTATTAAATTTTGACAGCTGTTTCGCTACACAGTAGCATTCTGAAGAAGCTACTGTGTAGCGAAACAGCTGTCAAAATTTA
Organism: Brassicogethes aeneus; assembly: GCA_921294245.1. NCBI lineage: Eukaryota > Metazoa > Arthropoda > Insecta > Coleoptera > Nitidulidae > Brassicogethes > Brassicogethes aeneus. The sequence goes on from OV121134.1 coordinate 56,287,410, forward strand.
ATAAATTTCGTGAAACTTTACAACAAAATTGTTTTTATATCTACATAGTTATAGTTTACTGCCGGCGAAATTAAAAGGTCAGTACAATGTTCATATAAACTTTTCAAATATTGGCGTTGAGAAACTATTTAATACTTTTGTATTTTTGTATTGAGATAATAAAATAATTTTCACATTTAGTATTATTTTACAAGAAAGGCACTTTATTTTAACGATTGTATGACATTTGACAACTGTCAACTAACTTAAAACTGACTTCAGCCCGTGACTAAAATCCTGTTACTAACTTCAGCCCGTTACTAAAGCCACAACTTGTCAATGTATTTAAAAGGTCACTTAGTGTCATGGGAACGTACGATAAAGGGCGTTTTAAAAGTGGGAATAGAAAAACCTATTTAACGAGTGTGAAAAGTTCGAAGTATCCGAAAAAAGATCACTGGTTTTCAACTGAAATTTACAGTGAAGTGGGTTAAAGTTACGAAATACATCAGTTACACTGAAAAAAAATATTCTTGATTCAAAACAATCTTTGTCTCATATATAACGAAGAGAATATATTCTTTAAAATAGTAAAGTATTTTCTTAATTCACGTTAGAATATTTTTTTTCAGTGTAGTGTTGTAGTTGTACTGATAATTATATTGTACCAATTCTTTTTATAATTTGATGATTTGAGAATGGTGTGGTATTTAATTGTGTGTATGTTATTTTTGTGTTCATTTATGCAGGTTTGTGTAATTTTTTTTGTTTAGAAAATTGATTAATAAAGCAACATTTCTTATTAAAATTCTTTTAATTTATGTTTACAATTTCCAACAAATACTTTTGTTACTGGGACTACACTGAGAAAACCGTTTGGTTATAGTAATGGTAATTTTTTGACCCAACCAAATACTTGTTATGGATACAGTGAACCAAACGTCTTCTTCACTGAAAAAAATGATTTGTTAAGCACGAATTGTCACTATAAATTAATATTTGGTAACTATTACCAAATGAGATTTTTATTCCAAATCTAATTTTGTAAATATAATTTTATGTAAAATAAGTATTATCGATTAAAAGTTTTAATGGAAATATACGTTTCTGAATATAATTTTACATAAACTGACCTTTACCAAATTATCTTTTTATAATAAAATAATTTGTTAAAATATCATCTCATTACACCCGTATAATTTCGTAATACAAAAATGAATAGGTTATTGTTAAAAAGTTAAGATTGCTATATTAAATGATTTATTTATTGTAACAATAGGTATTTTATTTTATTAATAAAACTTATATTTAACTATAATAATATATCATATATATAATACAACAAGTATCTATTTATTTACTATTATTAATTCAACTTTAAAATAACCACTTATTTTATTCACAGTTTTAATTACTTATTCCTTAAAAGCCAGTCAGATTCCCATGTTTGAATAAATTTGATGATCTGATGACAAGTATTTTTAACTTACCAAGAAATTTTCCTAGACACCTATTTTTGTTGACACCTTGAAAATGCTTAAAAATATGTTTACCTTTTAGTTATTGTAATTTGGATCTTGATACTTAAAAATCTTTTTAAAGGAAAAATATGAAGTTTCATAATATATTATACAGCAAAACATTCTAGGAACTACTACATGGATTTTGTTTTTTAGGTATACTTCATTGTTTTTTAACAATAATATTGGTTGTGATATATTGTTTTAAAAAGAATGTAATAAAATAGAACCTAAAAACAAAACAAAATAATAAAAGAAAATGCTTAGCTTTACTACCTACACTGGATAAGTTAGCTAAGCTGAAACAAATGAAACAGGGAAGCAATAATAATGCTATATTGACATATTTATTGAATATTTATAATAAAAAAGAACATCACCCAAATTGTCGAAATTAATCAAAAAAAAGTCACAGCACAACACTTTACAATCATTAAATTATAATATTGGTCAATTCGCAGTGCACAGTAACAGAGATATATTCTTTTTCTATGAATATATATCCACACTTAATTTTAGGCGTAGGAAACATACTAGGCCTTAAGATCAAACGTGGCAAACAAATGCAATATGGCGTTGGGGTATCCGAAAGCCGAAATGCATTTTCTTTGTTTTAAGAATATGTTATGTTATTATTATTGAATTCAGTTTCTCTGTAGCAAAGACTTGATTCCTGGAATTATGCATTTGGTTATAGTTACCAAATGAATTTATATTGTAACAGTAGATAATTAAGAATAACACATTCTTAGTTTACGCTAATTTACAGCTTGTAACAGTAAACAAATAAAATGTGTTGGTAAATAATAAACAAATTTACTATAACATTTTGAAATTTTTAATTATAATCCAAGTAAATTTAAACTTTTGTAAGGATTTATTTATTATTACCATCTAAAAATGCGAACAAAATAATTTGATAGTACACCGAGAGAAATAGTCTGGGTATAGTTAAAAAATGATTTGTTTTAATATATTTGGTAAAATATAATAAATAATTCTTCTATATACCAAATCAGCACTTCTTAGTAACTATATTCAGAATTACTTAAGTTTATTTTGAAAAAATGATTTGGTTCACTGTATTTGGTTATAAAAAACAAATATAGTTTAATAATAACAAACCATTTTCAAATAGAGTTTGTATGAATAAATCGAGTTGTTGCTTGCTTATAAAAAACAAATGCAGGATAAAACACGTTGATTATTCGCCGTAGATGCTTTAGTTCGGCCATTGTGTTAGTTTGTGCAAAGGGAGTGGACGCGTCCGGACGTGCTGTATAGTTTATACCTAAATTAGGTAAATATGGATACATTTTTGATTGAAAATAATTTAACAGAGTTATGTTTTTTAAGTTTAAGAATTTTAAATTAAGATGTTTAGTTTACTTAAGTTTAAGATGTTTAGTTTACTTTACCAAAAAAAAAGTTTTTGTTTGCAAACATGTTTTTTAAGGAAAATGTTTTTTATTTTTTATTAAAATAAAATGTATTGTTATCAATGGCCGAGTGTTATTTAATATAGAAAACCCTAATTTTTATAAAAACGCTAAATTATAAAAATACATGTTTTGTTTTAATAATACAGGGTGTTTCAGACTTGTGGTGCCAAAAGCTCGGAGGAGATTCCTCTCATCAAAATATGAAAAAAAAGTTCCTATGAACAAGTGTCCGAAAATGCTTCGTTACCGAGATACAGGGTGTTTTATTTAAAAAAAAGTTTAAATTTGATACTTTTTTGTTACAAAAATAATCGTAATAATGTTTAAAAAAGTGTTTTTAAGCTATAAATAAAAAACTCAATTAAAAAAAATACAAACACCCTGTATCTCGGAAACGAATCATTTTCGGACACATGTTCATAAAAACTTTTTTTCATACTTGAGAGGAATCTCCCCTGAGCTTTTGGCACCACAAGTCTAAAATACCCTGTATATTACTTATTTTTTAAAACAAAACGATTTGTTAACAAAAAAAGATCATTTGTTTTTTATAAATAAATATATTTTTTTTAAATAAAAATTTGATTCTTATAAATAAATAACTTATTTATTACGACTAATTGGTTTGGTTTTAATAACCAAAAACAAATTATTAAGTAAATATGACCAAATGTCTTGAAGCTAATCATTTGTTTTTAATAACGTAGCCGTTTGTAAGTCAAATACTGAATAAAGCATTTGGTTATAAAAATGCAGATTTGGTAATAAAAACCATTTTTTTCTCTCAGTGTATTAACCAAATACATTCAAAAGAACTATTTAATTGAACCAACTTTATTGATATCCTTACAATATTTTTTTATTATTAATAGGAACTACACCAGTTTTACTGTAAAAAAACCACCCTCAAACAAATCCATTTTGTTATAATTACAAATCTCTTTTCTCAGTGTACTCTTATTAATTTTCCAAAATTTAATACAATTTCCTATAAATAATAAACTCGGATAAATGCTATCAATTAATTAATTTTCTTGATGTACCCATTTTGTTTCGCTAAATAACCGCCCGGTGAATGTGTTAATAAAAGAGTGCGCTATGATAAGGGCACGCTTTTGCAGTTTTGCAAATACGAAGCCGTCTACGGTCAAAAGAATGTCGTGTTTCGATACAAAGGTGTCGGGTGCCAGTTCATGATCAGATTGTGCTCGTTGAATCAAATTATAGAATTATTATTATTATTAGTCCAGGAAACAAAGATTGTAGAAGGAAAACTCGATGTTAGTCGGGTTATTTTTTTATGTAGAGTCAGGGGTGCTGATATTGAATCAAGAATATTCCCCAAAAATTTCTTCCCGCGTCCCCAAATTTCATCCCCCGAAAGGGTTTTTTTTTGCTTTTTGGCTCATAAGTCGCTAACCGTGCATTTTTTCAGAATTTGACCTATAATACTAAACCCCATTGGGCACCTATATTATGTGCCCGTTTGCTATGCGCAGTGTGCAAAGTTGAGCGTTGCTTTCAAAATCACTTTTTTGTTTATTTTTATTATAGCCCAATTTTAAAAGTAATCGATCCCAAACCTTACGGTAATCAAACATAACCGAATGGACGATTTTTTGAGGTATACTAGACTTTTTTCAACAGTTACTGATTTTTAATATACACGGGGTTCTTTTTTCAAAAATTTAATTTTTGTGGGGACTTGCAATGAAAATAATTAAAAAAAAACTACGGATTCGTTAGAAGGATAAGTGTACCTAAAAATCTAAGGTAGAACGAACTGGCTAATTAAAGCCGTTTGGGAAATAAAAAATGGGTTTTTTGAAAAAAGAACCCCCTGTAAATTGAAAAGCCGTAACTTTTGAAAAAAGTCTAGTATCTCAAAAAAACACCCATTCGGTTATGTTTGATTACCGTAAGGTTTGGGATCAATTACTTTTAAAATTGGGCTATAATAAAAAAAAACAAAAAAGTAATTTTGAAAGCAACGCTCAACTTTGCACACTGCACATAGCAAAAGGGCACATCATATAGGTGCGCAATGGGGTTTAACGTGTGCCTTATTTAGTACATAATTAAAAGTTTTAGAGGTCAAATTCTGAAAAAATGCACGGTTAGCGAGTTATGACCCAAAAAGCAAAAAAATCCCCTTTCAGGGAATGAGATTTTTGGGGAATATTCTTGATTCATTATCAGCACCCCTGACTACATAAAAAACCCGACTACCATCGAGTTTTCCTTCTACAATCTTTGTTTCCTGGACTATACAATGTATATGTCATATAAAAGTCGATTTAAATAAAAAAGCTTTTAAGGTTTAATAGAAGATTGAATAGAATTTCGGATTTTAGTTTAAAATTAAATATGATAATATTTTAAAAGTGTTTAAAATACATACATAATTCAATTAAAATAAAAAATCACTGCCATTTACCATTTTCAATCTGTTATTTTATGCTAATTAATCAATATTTGCTATCAAACATGTACGTGTTTCCTCTAATTATGATATGAGGATCCGCTGCGTATTATAAATAATCGGAATTGTCTAAATTATGTATACCTAACACAAAACATTTGCAAATTTTAACAAAATTATAGTAACCAGATTTTATGTTAATCCAGGTCCGCATAACTTTATGTTACGTCAACAAAAAACTGCAATTTGTTAACTAAGTAAATAGTTATTTTGTAATTATTACAAACAAAAAAATTAACACATAAATAAATACATAAATAAACCCAAAAATAACATACACAATTAAATAACAAACCATTTTGAAATCAATTATAAATATAATGTATTATTACAAACTTTTTTGTAGCCCATTAAAAAAAGTATTTGTTGAAAATTGGGAATCTAAATGAAAAGAATTTTAATAAAAAATTTAGCTTTATTAATAATTTTTATAAACAAAAAAATTAACAAACACCTATACAGTGTGTATTAAATCTAGAGGCCACCTCTAAGTTTGATTCCGATTCGTTCAAAAAGAACGAATCATTTAAATGAACCGAATGAATCGAACAAAGTTTGTAAAAGAATCAATTCTTTTTTGAATCATTTTTTTTAAATCACGACGAGTGAACTAAAAAGTGAATCAAACCATAAAATAAATATAAACTTGGTTACAAGCACTGAATTTAATGCTAGGTTCGGATCACTAGGCTAAAATATATGGAATGACATATATTCCGTAAAGTGTTACAGAATAAAATATTCTATCATCGGATGACAGAATAAACACTGGTGGCGACATCTCTGTTTTTATTATCTATCAAATTTTAGAAATAGTATAGTCTGAAATACGTTTGGAATTACATATTCCTGTCTCGTGAAACCGTCAAACTCGCCTTCGGCTCGTATGACAATCTTTTCACTCCAGCGGAATATGCCGTATTCCAAACTTGTTACAGAATATACTATTCTAAAACTATATCATTTTATACTAACTGGATCATATCCATCTGATATTCCATGCTATGTCTTAAATCTTGAGTATGGTATAAATAGCTTAGGGGGCATCCATTAATTACGTGATGTGTTTAGGGGGGGAGGGGGTCGAGCCAAACCTCACCCAATCTCACCTGGGGGGGAGGGTGGTCTCGGCAAATATCACGTAATTTATTCTATTCCTATTGAAACAGTGTAAACAGTGTAAAATTGCGAGAAAACTGGATTAAATTAAGTAAACAATTATAACAATTATTTTTTTTTAATAAATCTAATGGAATCAATCACAGATTAACTTATTTACATTAAAACCATGCATTTAAAAAAATCTCACGTGATATTAAGAGAGGGGGGAGGGGGTCGAGCAAAATCTCTCGACATCTCACCAAGGGGGGGGAGTCGAAAAATCGCCAAAATTGCCTCACGTAATTAATGAATGACCCCTTACTAACAAGAAGAAAATATTACCGGTCTGTTTAGATTTATAAAATACTTAATTACCTTTTAGATTATCCTGATATTTTAAAACTTAATATAAAAGTACCTGATTAAGAAATACTCAAATTTTAAGCAACTCATGTCCCCGAACAAATAGGCAAATAAATTCGCCTCTAGTTAAATGTTGTAGTATTATAAACCAAATAAACTGTAATATTTTTATTAATAATTTATATAAATTTAAAACCAATTTAAAAGAATTGTTGTTTAGTATTTAATATTAATGGTATTATGCGTATTTTGTATGTATCGTTCTTCTTTGCAAGTCCTTGTAAAGTGTTTAGAATAAATAAATGAATAAAAAAATAAATAAATATAATTATCAGTACTACTACAACACTTATTAATATATTTCGTAACTTTACTGTCTCCCCTAATTTCAGTTGAAAACCAGTAATGTCATCTTTTTTCGGATACTTAACAATAACAATAATAACAGATTTCTGGTAATATATTATAAAAACTCTGGACAGTTACAAATTAGAATAAAGTAAGCAGAGACATAAGTTGCAGACTCTGCAGTCAGTTGAACTTGTTGATGCATATTGTCAGTGGGAAATGTTTAGATTGACTGCCTGAAATCACCTGTACCTTTTCAACGAAATAATTTGTTAAATAATAACAAAATAATCTGTAACCGTTGAAATTAACAAAAAGGGGCAAAACAAGGCAGGGGGAGGGTTAAAATGGGGTACCCAAAAAATTTTTTTTTAGATTGTTTTTTTCGGTTTGTAAATTATTTGAAAATATATTGACTCACAACTTCACGCTTTTAATCGAAAATAATTGTTCTGAGCCTGTAGAGCGAGAAAAAGGAAGGTACAAATTTGGAAAACTTTTCATATGCTCTTTTTTGGGTACCCCATTTTGGCCCCCCCGCTGCCTTGTTTTGCCCCCTTTCACCTCCTGTCTGCTAATTGTCTGCTAATTGTACCATATAATTAATATAAATAAAAAAAAAAAACAGAAAATTTGATGTTAATTAATGACCTCGAATAACTCTAGAAGAAATCAATTTATCGAAAAATAATAAGAGACCTTTTTTGTAGAGCGTTACATTTTTTATATAGAAACTGCAATGATCATTGCCATAAGTTACTTTGATACAGAGGTATAAAATTCCAAACATATAGTATATTACAATACAAGGGCAGAAAGTGTGAGATTCCTGCACTGCGCGCCATGATGCCCGAGGCGAAGCCGAGGGCATCATGGCGCGCAGTTCAGGACTCTCACACTTTCTGCCCGTGTAGTGTATACTATTTTTCTTACTACCTCGGCCGAAAATACAACCCGGCCGAAAATACGGGAAAAAATTAAATGTGTATTTATGTACCTATCTCCATTTAAAGAGCTTGATAACTAAATAACAGTAGGCCGTGAATTCAGCGGTGCCAATACAGTAAAAATAAAACGTTGTATTTTAATTAACAAATTACTACTTTATAACAAATAAAAGTACCATTAAACACTTAAAACAACATAAAAAGTAAAAAAGTAAAAACAAATTGTTTATTTGTTGTTATAATTGCAAAATTATGGTTTAAAACTGTCATATTTTTGTGTTTCTCATGTTGGCAGTACAAAATTTGAATGTTAAGCACACGACTAAAAAATTTTTACTTGACCAATGCATAAAACGTTCACTTTCTGCCGTGGAATCGGGGACGAAACAACGTATTTTGAGTCGAGGTAGTAAGAAAAAATTATTTTTTCCATGTTAATTAAATGGGAAACTAAAATAAAAACAGCGACCTCTTAGAGTTGAGATGGAACGCCCTTATTTGGCGAGGATTTTTTTATATTAAATAGAAACATTTGAGAGGGTAAAAAATTAATTTTTTTTGAAGCACCTTAATATTACATATATATTATATTAATATAACAAATTTTAAAAGTATTATCCACTGGACAATAAATAAATAATATAACTATATTGTATTTAATACTTTATAAAAGTTATAATAATTATGTGAAATTCGGCTTCTTATCGGTCTAATTATTGATTATTAGCTTATATTCAATTTAATGGTGCCATTTAATAATAAAACTACCATAAAATGTTACAGCAGAGTGAGGTTTTAAATAATAATTTAACGAAAAGTTTAGAGGCTTAGCAATAGCACTAAATTATTAAATAATAATATACCTAATTTTTTCTAAAACATTTCAGAAAAAAATATATGATTTGATGGTATATTTACAACAATTGGATACTTTTTGGAGATGTTGCTGCTCAGTACAACAGGTTAGTTAGTTTCAAAAACGTTTAAAAATAGTTTAAATTATATGACCGATTATTTTATTTTTTAACCAATAAAAAAAATCAAGTTTTCTGTGGGAACAAGAAGGGATTTGATGACCATTTTTTTCAAAATTTGTTTTTTTAAAATACCATCATCGTTTGGTAGTAAAGAAATTTTTTTGATGCATAGTTTGTTTAACTTTTCTTTGTGCATAGGATTTTAAAATTATTTATGTTTCAAACAAAAATCACACATTAAAAATATGTTGCTTTTAAAATAACCTTAGATAGGTAGAATGAAAATACATTACGTTAGTTTTTCGTAACGTTTTACTTTTCTAAAAAGCAAAAATAAATAATCGTTCATATAATTCAGCATGCATAAATCAAAAAGGATAGACTATATTTTATCGATCACAAGGCTAAAATAAGTCTGGTAATAGTTTTCTTTTATTTATAGGGGTTTCTTTTATTTATAGGGGTCAGAGAAAAAATTGATCTCTTTAAAAATTACTTTTTTCAAAAAAAGTTGACAAGCAAAGCTTTAAAATGCACATGAATTAATTATTCTGAAAGTTTGTAACAATAATAATAACAATATTAATTTTGTTTGGATCCATTATCCAAAGGTCTCAGGATTTAACCTAAAAAAATATATTAATATTTATTTTCATAAAAAAATACGTGTTGAATCCATCATCATGTTTACGAGAAATTCTAACCCAAAAATATATTATACTATAGTATAACGCATTTTTCTTATTATAAGAGGTTACTTATATTAGATCAAAAATATAAAAATTATATTTAAAAAAATCGTTTGTATACCACACAACTTTTATATAATGAATTAAATTTGCAAAATGTTTGTAATTTATATATTTTTCAATGTTTTTTGTGGATATACAAAAACAGAAATACCAAAGAGTACCTACCTTTACAATTTAAGAAACACTCAAGTTTTGCCTTTATTTAAAACAGCATTCACTCAGAGAAATGCTTTCTATTTTGAAATTAAATTTTACAACCTTCTTCCCAAAGAAACAACTCAACTTTTACATTTTAAACCTTATAAAAGAGACGACAAAAATTACATAAATACTAATTAACTGTTTTTCAAGTATAATAACCCAATAATTTGTAATGTTAAATTTTCATTACTTTCAGAACTTATACTATGTTTAACTTCCATAAAAAACATGTTTCCTTGTTTCCTCCTTAGTTAACAGATTCCCTGGTATACATATACAGAGTGTCCCATAATTAGCGTGCAATACTTTAACAGAAGATTCTACGTATAAAAATAAGAAAAAAAGTTCCTATAAACATAGGTCGAGAAATGATTTCTAAGGGAGTTACAGCCCCCGAAAGAGGAGCCCCTGAGGATGGTTTTTATTTAATATCTCCAAAATGAAATTTTGGGAATTGATCAAACTTTTTATGACCAATAAGATGTAAGGGAGTAGGGGTTAAAACCACCCCAACTTTTTTGTACGGGTCTTGTGCCAGGATTTGATATCAGATTATAAAATTTTGGAGTTTTAGAAATAAAAAAGGTCATCTTTGATATCATGCACTGTTTTCGCTTAAAATTGATTTGAAAATTACCTTACATGGCATAAAAATTCGTAATGAAACTAGATTTAAAGGTTCAGCGTAGGCCATGGAACACGGCCTGCCATGTTTAGAAAAGTTATTCAAGACAGGTGACAGTTTCATGTAATAAGTGACAGGGTGTTTAAAAATTGTGTTTAAAACTACCCTCTCTAACGGATCTACAGCCCCCGAAAGAGGAGCCCCTAAAGATGGTTTTTATTTAATAAAAAGTAAAATTTTCTGAATTGATTAAACTTTAAGATAAGATGTAATAATAACAATTTTAAAATTTTTATGAGGGGTGGTTATATAGATAGGGAGTAGGGGTTAAAACCACCCCAACTTTTTTTGTACGTGTTGGGAATTGATCAAACTTTTTCTGGCCAATAAGATGTAATAAAAACAATTTTAAAATTTTCATGAGGGGTGGTCCCTTCAAGGAATTTTTAAAATTGTTATTATTACATCTTATTGTCCATAAAAAGTTTGATCAATTCCCAAAATTTCACATTTCATTTGCTTAACATATGCCTATATGGTCATGCAGCGCAATAGAAATGAAAACATTTTTGCTTTACAATTATATTTCAACTAACTTTAATTGGTTGAGATGAGTTTTAAAAATTCGCAGGGAATTTAATTTTAAGATTGATGTGATGTTTTTAATTGCAGGAAATGAAGTTTTTACAGTTATTTTTAATATCCCTACCAGCTCTAAAAATAAACTTTTAGTTAATTAAAATGTACCGACCTGCAGATTTAGTTAAATAGATATACAATTCAATAAAGTTTCTATTTAATTAATACGTGATTTAAATGGTTTTGTAAAATAATTATTAGGTTATTATAAACCAAAAAAAGTTATTATTTAATTAAATTTAAATTTGATTGAATAATTGACCATGACATTGACAATGCCCACCCAAATGATAAGGGGGTAGAGGGGGGTTACTTGATATAAAATGTACCCTCCAAATTCTTTGAAAAAATCTTCCAATAAGACAAGTCGTGTACCGTCTATGTTATTCTTAATTACGATGAAATGCTAAAATCGTTTGTATCGTGTGCTGAAATGATCAGCTTAAGCTTTATTAATAACGAATTTTATTGCTAATAAGACAAGAAATCGCATATTACCTTTGTTATTCTTACGGTAATATGCAAGAAATGGACTTTATTATTTTCACCCATTTGGTGCTAAACAATAAGGATGGTAGCGCCATGATACAAGTGAAAAAGCACACACAGAAAAATGTGTGCATTTTAATTAAACAATTGTGTACATTTTCTATCCAAATTGGTTCTGCAAAAGCGACAGAACCAATTTGTATACTAATTCTCCATTAAATTGTGTACAAAAGTTAGTTTCTCTATGCTGCACAAACTGTACTCTCTAAAAATGAAATAGTCAAAATTCTACTATTTGAATTAGTACCAGCATTTTTTACTAATAAAATAGTCGTTTTCACTTTTAAATAGTTATTTTTTACTACGTAAATAGTTAAAGTTTGACTAATTTAAGATTAGTCACCATATTTGACTATTTCTGACAGTTAAAAGTAACTAATTTTTTTAATCGTTAACGGCCAACAACAAAGTATTATTTGAATTAAATGCATATACCTCTCCATGGTTAAATGACCCATAAAACAAATAAAGATGCAAAAAGTTTAGCTCAAAACAGCAACACAAATAATATATTAAACTTTAAAATATTATGAACAATATTTATTGACAAATAAAATTGATTTTTATAAGAGCGGCTGACAGCCGAATGCGTTATGAGGTTAGCTTGACAATCCCAAGCTGGCTCAAAACTTTTTTTAAATTTAAATTTACTAATTTGACTATTTCATTCAGTGGAATTTGACTAATTATTAGTGACTGCTTTTTCGCTATGACAATTAGTCAAATATGACTTATAATTAGTTATTTTTGACTAATTCATTTTAAGAGAGTATATCTTTTCACAAAATTGGTAAGGTGATTTTTTTCAACACTGTTTTACAGATTTTTAACGCAATTATTGTACAGGATTGATATACAATTCTGAATTGTTTTATCATAAGGCAGCAAGCTTAAAATACAAAAAGTGTGAATTTTTTAATTCCAAAAATTTATAGAGACTAATTATAAAATTGTCCCTATTTCTTATATTGGCTTGTGTAATTTTACGATAGAAGCAATGAAGAAAAAATGCACAATGTTGTGTAATAAATGTGCAGAAATTGTATACCTTGAGAATATTTCTTGTGGTAAATAAATATATACACAATAACAGAAATAGTACACATGATCGTGTAATAGATTCCGACAACTTTTGTACTATATCGTTATACGTAGGTATACACGAAAAAAAAAATAAAATTAAATTTTACAACAACCATATTGTAAAAAAAATGTTTAATTATTTAATACAATTGTTTTGAAATTAACTAAAACTTAAAGCATTTATATCAACGTATAATTTATTTAAAGTACACAATTTTGGAGCACGGCAAATCTGTATTATTTCTAATAAAGAATGGCATTAGTCAATACAATATTTTATTAAAATATATAACAATATTACTTTAAAACAGAAATTGTAGTAATTTAACTACAATATATAATTATATCTTCAATAAATTGTTGTTTATTTCTATTACAAAATTGTTAAATTATTTCCAACAAATTGTTCTTGGTCGTATTTTTTAAACAATTTATACCAGAAAATTCTACAATTGTATACGAGAATATGTAGTACAATTAAAACATTGTAAGTATTGGTGGGTAACATTTTATTAGGCATCATTTGTACTACCTATAAGCACAAAATTCTTATAGAAACATTGCGTAGACAAAAATTTTATTAACAAGGAAAAATTTGTCGTACGTAAGCGTGTATACACGCTATATAATATAATATATACAGCCCGTTCAGAGTAAAACCGAATATAGGGAAATGTATGGGGCGTGGCCTCGCCTCCCTCCAACGCGCGACACAGTAGCTAAGCAAATAGCCTGCACCGCTAATGAGATTTTTTGCATTATTATCATTTAATTTTTAAGTTCGTCTTACCTGCTCGACCTTTCGTCATGTCCTTTATCACACAAGCTATTGTGACCCGCGTTAGAGGGAGGCGAGACCACGTCTAAAACGTTTCCCTATATTCGGTTTTACTCTGAACGGGCTGTATTGTTATTGTTAAAAATTTACATACATTATTAAAAATTTACATACATTGTCCTTTAAACATGAAAAAAAAAATATTATTTTACACATTAAATCTAAAACAAATTAGGATCCAAGGGGGATACAAAATACAAATTATGAGAAAACAAGCAGACTCAGGGCGATAAATAGGTGCAAAACCAGCGCCCCCCTAAAAAATCCTGATGTGTGAGAGTTTGACTCGCTAAAATCTTACACATACGTAAGATTTTTATTAAGAAGTAGCTTATCAAAAGACCTAATTTTTCGATTTAAATTAAATTTTTTATTTCAATTGCAATTTTCTGCAGAAATAAACTGCGGTATTCCACTTATGTGTTAAATTACTTAGGAAACAGCATTTGGTTGTTTAAAACCTTATCATAGTTATTATTAAATCCTTAACTAAGACAAAATTTAAAAAAAATAACGTAAAATTTGTTAGTTACTAAAATATTAACCCCACTAAAATTAAAACTATACAAATACATACTCTAATATTATTTTAAAATATTTATATTTCAAAATTATTTAAATTGCTTTAAAAAAATATGCTTAATTAAAATGTTTAATGTACCATAGCATTTAGGTATTATATTAAATATATGCCTATCTAACCAAATATTAATTAATATTAGGCAAATTAGTGTGGGCCGACTTACGCATTTAATCTATCCAATTTGCTTTTGCCATTTGCGGTGTCTGGAGTATTTTCATTTAATTTGGCGAGACAGAATAATATTTAACATTAATTAGCCAGTAGCGGTAACAAAGAAACCTCGATATTTTGGCACAGTTTTGAAACATGTTCGCATTCATACCAAAATATGCCCGTCAAAAAGATTAATTTCAGTTACTTTGGTTATTATTAGGCATCGTTCATTGAAAACATTTTTTATGTATGATGTGGAATAAGAAAATCGCATAAACAACTACAACAAAATACATGGAATTTTTTTTTCCATAACAACAATTTTTATCTTTTAGATCGATACACTTTGCCCATGGGCTGCAACGTTTAACAAAGGCATGTTTCAGAAATGATCCACTACTTAATTCATGTTCGGATACAGAAAAAAATCACTGGAGGACAAATGTAGGGAATACGTTGATGCGGCAGAAATTTAAAACACAATTAATGCTTTTTCTATCGAGTGCCTGTGGCCACGATTAGGGTTTTAAGTGTCGAAAAAAATCCGGAAAATTGGGGAAAAAACCTGTTTTTTCCGTTTTTTCCTAGGCCTTGGAAAAATTGTCTTTTTTGGGAAAAATTGAATTTTTTTTATTTTAAATAAAAATTACAAAAAAAAATAAAACTAAACATTTAAGAAAATAACCATAAACGTGAAATATACTGTCTGTTGGGTTTTTTTGTTGCAAAGAGGAATCCAGTATATAAAAAATATCTAACTATAAAATAATGAATGATTTATATGATAAAATTATAATTTTATAAATCGAAGTGTTAAATAAAAGTTTTGTTAATATAGTTAATATAGATTTTTTTGCGGCCCGGTAGAATATTCTTATTAAAATAAAAGAAATAATTTTTTTTCTCGATATCAGCGTACGGATACTTTCCGTAAAAATTGACTCTTGCATTTTTATGTATTACCCTTTGAATAAAATTAAGAAAATTAAAAAATCAATTTTTCTAAAAATTTCCCAATTTTTTCGTTTTTTTTTTCGGAAAAAAAAAAGGTTTGTCCGGAAATTTTAAAACCCTAGTCACGATTACCTTAATTCTCCGATCTAAGTAAAACGCACCAAAATTAAAACCAATTTTGTGAAAAAGCAAAATTTGGTATACCTACACAGTAAAATAATTTTAACCAAATATTAATCAGATTTTATGTTAATCCAGGTCCCCATAAATTTATGTTAAAATCACAACCAACTGTAATCTGTTAAATAATTGAATAAGTAGCTTGTAATTATAACAAACATATTAGTAGATTTAATAACAAAATTCTTTATCAATAATTCAACCATAATTCTTGTAATTTTCGAAATGGACCTTAAGTTTACAAACCTTTTTGTATACCCAGTAAAAATAGTTATTTATGTCATTAGGTTAAGAAGTAAGGCTTTTTGTACTAAGCTCAAGGTTTGAAGGCCGACGCGTAGCGGAGGCCTACAATTGAGCGAAGCACAAAAAGGCACTTCTTGGCCGAATGGCATACAACATTTTATCTTCAAAGCACTTTATATAGGTCAATTTAATTCAACAAAGCGGCATAACCTCACTTTTTTAGAATCTCATTTATTTATTAGCTAAAGATTACATTAAATGTGCAATAATTATTATTGCTTTTAGAAGCAGTAATAGTTTGACAATATTCAGCAACATGATTTAAGTAGAAATGGATTTTTGCTATTACATTGAATTCAATTAATTGTTTAATAAATAGGTAGGTATCTAATTTCAATTTGTTTGGATTTTTATTTAAAAAATAGGTAGTTTGGAATGTTTAAGCTGTGTTTAACATTTAATTTCACTGAAAACTTAAAGGAAATTAAAACTTAAAAATAATTTAAATCGTAGAAAAAGAATCGTGCGTTTTCTTGGTTGCCTAACCTTACTTTTTGTTTTATTATTCAAATTTAATTTTACTATAATTTAATGAAAAATATGAAACATTAACAGTAAAACGAACAAATTAATGCTTATTATAAATAAATTAAACCAGTTTAGTACGTTAATTTCTTAGAAAAGGATTAATTTGTCAAACCAATACCCCCTAGCGAGAAAAAATCGAACTAATTACTTGCCTCATAAAATTTTTTATCGGCCTAGGCCATAACAAGGTATTTCTTTATCGAATGTTGACAACAATAAAGTTTAAATAATAGACCGCGTGGAGATGAAAGTATTTGTTGAAAATTTGTAACTTAAATTAAAAGAATTTTGATAAGAAATGTTGCTTTATTAATCAATTACCTACACATACCTACAAAAATAAACACAAAAAAACATACACACAATTAAATAACACCATTCTAAAATCATCAAATTATTTAAAAAAATTGGTACAGAATAATGATCAGTACTACTACCACACTTACTGATGTATTTCGTAACTTTAACCCACTTCACTGTATTCCCTGATTTCAGTTTGAAAACCAGTGATGGCATCTTTTTTTGGATACTTCGCACACTCTTTAAATACACAGTAAAAAATTTCTGGTAAAAAACAACACCAAAAGTGGTCTATATAGGTCCACACTAGAAATGGTATATCTAACCACATACAATTTGGTAAATTTTACCCTTTTTAATTGGTTAAAAATCTACACGTACTATTCGTACAAAAAACTCGTAACAGTGTAAAAATCATCAAATATAATACACTCTTAGGGGTAAAAGCAACACGCAATATTGGTAAAAGAACTCCTTTCAAGAGTAGAAACTGCTCAATTTGGTGTAATTTACTACACATTTTGGTGTTACTTGTAGGTGTTAAAAATGGTGGGTGTTTTAATATTAAACACAGCATGTAATGTAAAATAAAGTATATTTTATATTACTTACAAACTATTAGATATGAATACAAATAGGCTTTGGCATAAAATTAAAAAAAAATGGTTAACACTACTTAGGTGTATTCTTATACCCAAGAAGTGTTAATAATTTTTTTTATTTGAATGAAAAGTAGTACTTAATATTTTAAGTTTATTCCAGTTTGTGCAAAACCATATTTAGCTTATATAGGTATATAAGTTAAATATGATTTTTCACTAGCTCAAAAAACTTAAAATTTTACTAAATTTCATATTTCACTTATCACAGGTAAAAAAACATGTTATATCACAAACATAAGTTGCATCCACTGTCACATTGCACCACTTTACCCGACCACTGAATTTTAATTTAAAAACCATGGTCTTAAAATAGATACACTACCATCAACTGCACTCGGAATACTGATCTCTTCCTTGCCGTTAACGAATGGTGATGACTACGTGACTTTTTTTTTACCAAAATGTGTGTAGCTGTCAACAAATAGTAGTGTCAAATGTACACTGCGTCGAGTTTATCTTTAAATTAACACTAGATTGACACGGTGCTGTGTAAAATAAATTTAAATTAACACGAATGAATTTTACCACAATTTAAAATAAACACTTAATATTTTTGACCAATTTTAGTGTATAAATTAACACCAAATGATTTTACCACTCCATTTGGTAACTTTACACCGAAATATTTTTTACTGTGTAGGTATAAGTAATCCGTATAACAATAATAACAGATTTCTGGTTATTTGTTATAAACCCAGAGTTTTTACGAACACGTTGCAAATTAGAATAAAGTGAGCAGAAACATAAGTTGGTTGAACTTATTGATGAGTATTGTCAGTGCACCATTTCCATGGAAATGGTTTTGATTGACTGCCTGAAATCCCGTCTACTTTTTGAACGAAATAATTTGTTAAACAATAACAAAATTATCTCTAAACTTTTAAATTAACAAAATCTGTTACAAAATTGCATATAACCTTTAAAAAAGTTTCGGTAAAATATTTTCCTTCGTTAAAATAATATCAAACCCTGGTTTTATACAAAAAATTATGTTAAAATTGGACTTTGACTGTTCGGCCATTTCAAGCGCGCGAAACGCACGAATTACAAAACTGTTTTTATAAAAACAATTGTAGATTATTTATTATATAATATTTTGGCATCAAAATTGTCAAAAAATTTCTTCTTTTATTAGGTTATGCATTAAATAAAAAAAAACGCAAGAAATATTTTATAAAAGTAGATATAATTTTAATAATTGAAAGGTGTGGACGGGACAAAAAAAGATTTATCTTGTCCCGTCCATCCCCTGTCAATTATTGAAATTATCTCTACTTTTATAAAATATTTCTTGCGATTTTTTTTATTTAATGTATAGCCTAATAATAGAAGAATATATTTGACAATTTTGATGCAAAAATATTATATAATAAATTACCTACAATTTTTTTTATAAAAACAGTTTTGTGATTTGTCCCGTCCATCCGCTTGAAATGGCCGTGTTCTATGAAAAAGACCATAATATTGTGAATTTTTTTAATCATTTATGATATAGTCGCATCAAATGATTTTAATTAAATTTGGAGGTTTATATTTATTCCCCAAATTTCAAAACAATTTTAAATGGTGGTGCATGATGTACCATTAACTTTATCTGACTTTTATTTGATTTTTTCTATGTAGGTAGACTTTCTCTAAAACATTTTTTCATATTTGTAATGGATCCTGGGGTGATTCAAAAAAACCTTTTTTTTTGTTTTTTTCTCGGAACCACGCTCAAAAGTTTGAGGTTTAGTTGACATTTGATACTTCCAACTGCAGAATAATTTTTTAAACTGCAATAATAATTTAAAATGTTGGCAAATAGAAAATGATAGTACCTATACATGTATAATGTATATATAAGTATACATGTATAATCGTCTTATGAAATGAGTTCTGCAGAACTCATTTCATAAGACGATTTCTCGCATTTGTCCATTACAAAACTCGCTTGCGATTATAAACATTTTTCATATTTTAGTTTTATAATTTGTGGTTTCCACTGTTATATTAAATTTAAGTATATTCATTTTATATTATGATTGTTGATGTTGAACGTGCTTTGGGCCTTATTAATTTGACTTCGGCATAGTTTCCCGTGTTTGTGGTTTTCAATCGATTGCCCCATAAGGACGTGCTAGTGACATTAAAGGGACAGAGGTATTCCACATATACAGTGTAAGTCATTTAACTTGAAACTTGAAATATCTAATGAGTTAGTATGGCGCGCCGTTTTACTATTTAATGTAACTAGCATATTAATTTAATAAAAAGTAAAACGGCGTACCTAAAACACGCGCCAAATTACTATTTAATAATATTCCACTGTACGTTACATTAAAAGTAGGTACTGTTTATATTAATAGCAAATTAAAGCGGGATTTTGCATCAAATTTAAAAAATATAATATATTTATAATGCAGGAATAATAACAATACCTAGGCACAAATTGCTTATAAAATATAATCTATTGCATTCGTAGTTTTACGTTTTTAACAGAATTGCAAAAATAATTTAAAAAAATAAATTAAGTAGAAATAAATATGTTCACTAATACAAAAATTAAATAAAATTTAAGGAACAACTCATAACTTTTTTGGTAACAATCGCTTATTGCAAAAATAAATTCTTACAATGGGCTGGGCTTTTTTTTAATTGGTGTGTATTGCAGTAATGAATTTTTGCAATTGTCATGTATTGTAGAAATGCATTATTGTAATTGTCGCGTATTGTAGGATTGAATTTTAGCAATTGTCTTGTATTAAAATTTAATTATTGCCTGTTGCAGTTATTCATTTCTACAATTTAATTGTCGTGTATTGTAAAAATTGTGGTAGAACTGTTGCGTTAAATAAAATCCCTAAAAATTCCCCAACCGATACCTTTATTTAGACAACCCAGATTACACCTGGTATGATACATATTTTCTATGAATTTAAATTAAAAAAGTCTATTTTTAATTAAATACATGTACACAAACAGATTTTATTTAGAGAGTTAATAATTAATAACTAATTATATTTTACATGTACAAAAATAAACTTTATTTATGAGTTCGGCTTCAGCTCTCGAGAAGACGAGTCGCGTCACGCGGGCGAGCTCTTGAAACGTAAAAGTTTAAAGATGAAACCAACAATAATTAAAAAAAAGGGGTGCGAACTGATAAGTGAAACAAACATTTTCATGGAGTTCAAGCTAAATGGTGTAACGGTCATTGAGGAGTGGAGTGTTGGGTAATATGAATGACTAGGGTGCCACCTGTCATTAGAGGCTTTTCACTGGACGGACGGGGGAGGTCGGAGAAGAGGGGAGGTGGCCATCCGCAAAGGGAAAAATCTGATAAGTTTTACTTTAAGAGTATGCATGACCTGATATAAATCTGCAATATAAATACGGCAAGCATTTTCCGTTATTTGTCACCATTAACATTGCCCGTATTCATTTCATTAAACATAACATTTATTTTACTTGAAAATGTTAAAATAACTTTAAAATATGATTATGTTAAGAACTTTAAACAATTGTTTTGTTTTTAATTACTATCATTGCAAAATTGTATTAAAAAGTGTTAAAAATTCTTACACGGGCAATGTTAATGGTGTTAGGTATCGTTAAAGCATTGAGTAAAGTGTTCTTTACTCAATGGTTAAAGTGTTTATTGGGATATCTTTAAAACCCATGAAGGGCACGCGGCGTGGGGCAATAAGTCTGTCAACAGCAAATGCGTAAGGCGGTCCCAATCGAGACCGAAATAAACACTGGACTGACAGAGTAAACTAACATTGAACACATAATTCTAACACATTAAAAAAAGGGCCTAATAGCCAAACTCGAGATTTGTAAACATTAGACAACAGAATAATCGCGCTTGTGATTTGTTTGACTAGTGAATAAATGCAAGCTTTGGAATTTGATAAACAAAGACGGAACTCTACCACAAAATGTGCTTGGGACAAAAATATTAAAAACAACTGACACACTTTACCAAGGGCAGGAACTATCTGACCAGAACACGGACAATGACAATAACGAACAAGACAAAGACCTTGACTAGGAAACTACACCCCTGCAGCGAAATGACAACTCCCCAACTCCAAATAGTAATCCCAAATGTTTGGAGTATTACTAATCGACTGGTCTAGGGGGATTCCGCGTCGTACTTAGTTTTAAGTCGGCGTAATTGTCCCCCAAAAACCAACTCCCTCCCGTCCCTCATCCATACCCCACCGAGCGTATAGCATAGGCTCGGCGAACCCGGGAATGGCTATTATAACTATTCGCCTCTCGCTCTCGAGCCCCAAATAGGGGACAATACGGAACGCAATGGACATTCGCACCCAGCAAACACGGGTGAAGCCGTGCAGTTGCTGGGGAAGAACAAAAATCGGCGTAAGTAAACATAGGCCTGTACGGGGTTCGAGAGTCAAGAGGAAATGGGGCTGGTTATACGTCTCTTATACTCATACTCATACTCACAAAAATAAACTTTATTTAATTTAAATTCATAAAAAATATGTATCTTCCCAGGTGTCATCTGGGTTGTCTAATTGAAGGTTTCGGTTAGGGAATTTTTAGGGATTTTATTTAACGCAACAGTTCTACCACCATTTTTACAATACACGAGAATTAAATAATTTAATTGTCCTGTATTGTAATTATTATAGAAATTAATTACTGCAATAGGCAACAATTAAATTTTAATATACGTCAATCGCAAAAAATAATTTCTAAATCAGCGATAATTCCAAAAATACATATTTACAATACATGGAATGTTATTAAATAGTAATTTGGCGCGAGTTTTAGGTACGCCGTTTTACTTTTTATTAAATCAATTTGCTAGGTACATAGCGCGCTGGTTTACTATTTAATGTAACTAGCATATTTATTTAATAAAAAGTAAAACGGCGTACCTAAAACACACGCCAAATTACTATTTAATATTCAATGTTTTTTTTGCAATTGTCGCATATTGAAGGAATAAATTTTTGCAATTGACGTGTATTAAAATTTAATTATTGCCTATTGCCGTAATTCATTTTTACGATAAGTGCAATACAAGACAATTAAATTATTTAATTCTCGTGTATTGTAAAAATGGTGGTAGAACTGTTGCGTTAAATAAAATCCCTAAAAATTCCCCAACCGATACCTTTACTATGTAGACAACCCAGATTACACTTGGCCCAATACATATTTCTTATGAATTTAAATTAAGTAAAGTCTATTTTTTTACTCTCTAAAGAAAATATATTTTGTCTACATGTACGCATGTATGCATTTAATAAAAAATAGACTACATTTAATTTAAATTCAAAAAAAATATCTAGGGTCAAGTGTAATATAGGTTGTCTAATTAAAGGTATCGGTTGGGGAATTTTTAGGGATTTTATTTAACGCAACAGTTCTACCACCATTTTTACAATAAACGAGAATTAAATAATTTAATTCTCCTGTATTGTAAATATTGTTAAAATGAATTAATGCAACAGGCAATAATTTAATTTTAATATACGACAATCGCAAAAATTCATTCTTACAATACGCGACAATTTGCAAAAATACATTGTTAAAATACATGACAATTGCAAAATTAATTTCTGCAATACACACCAATTATAATTTTGTACACATTATTGAAAATTAATAATATTTACATGCATGTTTTTAAAATTTAAAACTATTGCAAAAATAAAATTTTAAAGCATAGAAAATATTTTGTACAATAAACATGAGTATTGCAATAATAAATATAATACCTATAATATATTCTGCGATTGTTTCTAATTATACTTAAAGAAAATAGTATGTATTGTTTTTAATATTTCAATTGTCAAGCATTTAAATTGACATAAATATCAGTCGTTGCAAAATATAAAGTAAAATAAAAACCGAAAACTGAAATAAAATATTTATTTCAGAGAATGTTAAATAGCAAAACGGCGTTCCATAAGTTAGTATGCATTTTACGAAAAAATGTTAAAAATAGAAATTAAATGATTCGAGGGGGGAAATCAATCTGTACTAAAATTGGTACTCATACTCTCCTCCTTAGGGGGAACAGGGGAAACTTCAAATATCATTATTCAAATAAAAATAGGTAGATAGGTAATATTAAGAAATTTGCATTTAATTGAATGCCAATTTTAATTACAGTTTGACTTGAAAGTACCAAATAATAATAAATTAATTTTATAAAAAAAATTATATTTCACTTTATCAAGCACTTTATTATTAATATAAATTCTTATCAAAACTTTATATTGGATCTAGTTTCAGAAGAAATTGATATCCCATTATCCAATACTCCATTCTAAGATATATAAAAAAATATAGCGGTGTTAAAATTATTGACAAAATATACTTTATTGTGAATTATTGTAGCGGTTTGAAAAAAAACACGTTTTTTTCCTATTTTTTTTAACAGATAGCTATAGTCTACAACCTAACCGAACTTCTTTCTTGTACGCCGCTGGTTTAATTTAATTAATAATAAAGTTAGATGCCTTGGTCTCTTAGGCTTTTTTACACGCTTTGTATTATTATATATAATATTTGTATTATTATATATAATATAACCTATAGCCTATATATACTTCACTTAAAATAAAAACTAATTTACTAATGAAAACAGGAAAATTTTAAATAAAATTTTTTTACCCACAATTGATCAAACAAAATTTTAAATTTATTGAATTTCCTATAAAAATATTCCTGATTAAATTAATTCAGTTAAAGCAAATGACATAATTTAATAAAATAATAACTATTTAAGGCAAGATTTAAAAAACATGCAAAAAATAAAAAATATACTATACAGGGTGTTTCCTAACTACGGTACGAAATTTCAGGGGATGATTCGTTAGGTCATTTTAAGAAAAGAAGTTCCTATAAACATATGTCCGGAGTCGCTTTGTTTCTGAGATACAGGGTGTTTTTTTTAAATAGGTTTTATGAAATATCATATAGGTCCTTAAACCGATTTGGTTCAAATTTGGTACAGTTATTTGAATTAATAAGACGCTTATTCAGCACTAACTAGATTTTAATTATTAAGTCCAGTGGCGTCTCATGGGGCACCACAGCCAATTATTATTGAGAAAAAATGTACGCCACTGAATTTTTTGTGGTTTTTTATTTTTTTCCAGATTTACCAACTAAAAATACAACTTTTATGTCTCCTGTGTTTTTTTCATGTCTAACTTTCTTTTCCAGAAAAAAAAAATAAAACTACTTTAACTCATTCTAAAAACTATCCCTTACTAGCTGACATTGATAGTATTGTCAATCATGAATAATTTTAATAACGCAGAAATGGCTGACATGCATTTTATTTATGGTTTAGCAAATGGAAATGCTGAAGAAGCACAGAGAATTTACCAGGACATACATCATGATAGAGTAATTCCATGCGCTAAAACATTTAGAACGCTACATGCGAGATTATGTGAAACTGGGAGATTTACTAAAAATACGGGTGGTGGAAGACCAGAAACCGTATACGGTATAACACCGCCTGAACTAGAAGAAGCTGTCCTTAATGCAATAGAAGAAGATCCTTCAAATAGTACCAGAAAGATTGTACTACAGCTTGAAGTTAGCCCAAAAACCGTTTGGAAAATATTAAAAAGAAACTTACTGTATCCATGGATATGCATATCACATTCAGCGGGTCCAAGCTTTATTGCCTCGGGATTTTCACCCAAGGTTATTATTTTGTAGATGGTTAGTTAATATGATGGCATACAATAATAACTTTTTACCAAATATCTTATTTACGGACGAGGCAACTTTTTCACGAGATGCCATTAGAAACTTTCACAATGAACATTTTTGGGCTGATGAAAATCCCCACGTTATTAGAGAAAGTCATTTCCAGCAACAATTTTCGCTAAACGTTTGGTTAGGAATTATTGGCGACTACTTAATGGGCCCATTCTTTTTACCAGCAAGATTAACAGGTGAATCATACATGGACTTTTTGCGACATCATTTACCCATTTTGTTAGAAGAAGTACCCCTAGATGTAAGAATCAACATGTGGTTTATGCACGACGGAGCTCCAACTCATTTCAGTGTTCTTGCACGTCAGCATCTCGACGTCACGTACCCTAATTGCTGGATTGGACGTGCAGGACCTCAAAATTGGCCGGCTCCTAGACCTGATATAAATCCTCTAGATTTCTATTTATGGGGTCATCTGAAGGCTCTTCTTTATAAAACTCCTGTGCTAGATGTTGAGGACTTAAGGAATACTCCAGGTATTTTTGAACGTGTCAGACGGTCAATGACAAATCGATTGCAATCGTGTATTTTATCAGAAGGTGGACATTTTGAACATTTACTTTAAGGTTTATTTTTGGTTTTTGTTTTATGTTGTTCCGTGATAGTTTTTTTCTGGAAAACGAAGTTAGACATGAAAAAAACACAAGAGACATAAAAGTTGTATTTTTAGTTGGTTAATCTGGAAAAAAAATAAAAAACCACAAAAAAGTCAGTGGCGTACATTTTTTCTCAATAATAATTGGCTGTGGTGCCCCATGAGAAGCCACTGGACTTAATAATTAAAATCTAGTTAGTGCTGAATAAGCGTATTATTAATTCAAATAACTGTACCAAATTTGAACCAAATCGGTTTAAGGACCTATATGATATTTCATAAAAACCTATTTAAAAAAAAAACTCTAACACCCTGTATCTCAGAAACAAAGCGACTCGGGACATATGTTTATAGGAACTTCTTTTCTTAAAATGACCTAACGAATCATCCCTGTATAATTTTTAAATGTATATAAAATTTAGATATTTACATATCTTTATACTCTATAGAGTATAAAAGATAAATATCTAATATATATATATATATATATATATTAGGGTGGAGCGAAATTTTTTTTTCCTTAGCCTGGGGGTGGAATTTGTAGCCTAAAAAAAAAGAAAATTTTTGAAAAAAAAAATTTTTTACTCAACGTCTTGAGGTGGCCCACTGATTTTTTAAATTAAATTTAAGTTAAAATTCTTTTGAATAAAAAAAAATTTATCTAAAAATAAACAAATTTGATCGTGTTCAACTCGAAATTCGCTCTATTGCCTCAGAAAAGCATGTTACTATTTTGGAATTTTTTTAAAAACAACAATAATGACCACAAAAATTTTTTTAACTTCATAACTGTTAATTAGCAAGAAAGAGGACACTTTGCAGTTTCCAACACTTTTGAAAATTTTTTTTTATTCAAAAGAATTTTAACTTAAATTTAATTTAAAAAATCAGTGGGCCACCTAAGGAGGTTGAGTAAAAAAAAATTTTTTTTTCAAAAATTTTTTTTTAGGCTACAAATTCCACCTTCAGGTTAAGGGAAAAAAAATAATTTTAATATATATACAGGGTGTTATGTAATTAATGTTATATATTTTATGTAATTAATGTTATATATTTTATGTAATTAATGTTATATATTAAAATGGGTTGTTCCTTAGGGTCCATAAAGAAGCACTTGGAACTTTTTTTTTCTAAATTCCAAAGTCTAAAAATAATAACCTTTATCCTACCAAAAAGTACGCCACTGATCGACTAGGAACTTTAGGTTAATCTGGTGGATTTATTATGTTATGGTTGGTAACAGTGTTTCCAAAATCTCTCAAAAAAGTTGACAAACATTGTTTAAATTTAGCTTAATTGCAAAAATGACAAAATTAACAATGCAAATTGTCAATTTGGCGTTTTTATTAATTGTTGGTTATTTCATTTTTGACTGAAGGTAAATTCAAACAAAATCTGCCAACTTTTATGACAGAATCTAGAGCATTTCTTTTAAATTTTAGGTTATGTTTTCAAATTGTAAATATCTTAACTAAGGAAAGTGCTTTTGGATTTATTTACACAAATTAAATGTTTAAAGTTTAACCTGTGAACTGGTCCCAATTTCATCTGAGTAAACAGAGAAAAAAACTGATGAAAAAATTAATTTTGTGGTTATGGATTTCAAATTTCAAAGGTACCTACTAAATTTTCTAATCATTGCTTAAGCTAATAGCTGGATCAGTAAATAAATGCAGAAGGGTATTAGAGCTTTAAGGGCATAAAACTTTTGTATTTATTGAGTTTTTATTTATTTTTTGCAAGAAAAATTTTTAGTAACAATTTTTTACATCTGGCAACGCATAGCTACTTTGTTGGTTGGTACTCACAAAATACAGGTGTGCAGAGATAAACAAGTGTGTAACCAGTGGCGTATCACAAAAAATATAAAAAACTTCTAATGCATATTTTTTCTTTATCTTTGGAAAAATGTTTTTTTTAATATTTTTCCTTTATTCCTTATGTCAAAAGGTATTCAGTATTTTAATATATAACATTAATTACATAACACCCTGTATATATATATATATATATATATATATATATATATATATATATTAGGGTGGCCCAAAAAAATAAGAATATTTTTTTTCTCTGGTCTCTTGTGAAAATATGTTGGTTTGTCATGTTTTAAGAGCCCTGTCAACAGATCAGCTTCTTAAAAAATTTTTTAGGGGTCGCTCAAGATTTTTAAAAATGTCCAAAATCGTCAAAAATTTGATTTTTTTTTATTTTAATTTTTTTTCTCGTTCCGATATTAATTTTTAATTTAAAAATAAAAATGAATCTGAAAATTTCAAATGGATATTTTGATTTCTAAAGGTCGCTCAAGATTTTTTTAACTTTCAAAGTAGAGTATTCTGAATGTTTTCGAGCGACCTCTGAATATAAATACCAACGAAATATTAAATATAAAAATATAAATTAATATAAATACCAACGAAATATTAGCTACCTTTAGAAATTAAAATATTGATTTGATATTTTCAAAATTTTTATTATTTTCTACCAAAAAAATAATATCGAGACAAGAAAAAAAATTAAAATAAAACAAAAATTCAATTTTTGACGATTTTGAAAATTTTAAAAAATCTTGAGCGACCCCTAAAAATTTTTTAATCGAGCTGATATTTTGACAGGGCTCTTACAGCATGATAAACTAACATATTTTTACAAGAGACGAGAAAAAAAAGATATTCTTTTTTTTGGGCCACCCTAATATATATATATATATATATGTATATATATATTCTATAGAATATATAAAATAAAGTCTTGAAAAAAATTGAAACCATTTCAATGAGTGGTGGTGGTGGTAAAAACTGGACCACCCTGTATAAGAAATGCCCATAAAGTGCGTCACCCACTGTCACGAATAAGCATTATGCCCTAAAAGTGTGAACGACCCCTAAGGAGAAATATTCTTTCTTTAGAAAATACGAGCATTTTAATAATCATGAAAATTTAAGAAAATTAATAAAACAGTATTTTCTAAACGATTTGAAATAGTGAACACTCCCTAAAGGTGTTAATAAAGAAAATTAATAGGCATAGGTATTTCATTACCAAATTTATAATTTATCTGAAGGACATCGTAAATGATACTAAGCGAGAAACTCGAGCACCCCCTCGATCAAAAGGAATCAACTTGTCGCGAGCAAGAAACTTTCCTGCCAGGTTGCAGGAAGAGCCAACGACAGCGCCGAGATGAATCTAATATACGTGCCACGGTTCATATCAAGTTTCTAAACTGAGACCCACAATATTGTCTTACAGTTTAAATGGCAGTTAACTTTGTTAAAATGTGCTTAATTTTCGTTTAGAATAGTAAAGTAAACATTAATATTATTAAATTTACGTTATATTCACATTTAAATAAAATATAAATAACAAAAAAAATAATTAGTATTGTTATTGAATTTATTATTAACTATTGTACTACCATAATGTAAGTGTAAAATTGTATTTTCAGGGATAATTTTCAAATAAAAGAAATGATCAATCAATCAAAAAAAAAAATCACGAATACCCTCTCTTAAAATCAATTAGTCAAAAATAACTAATTAGATTAGATTAGATTAAAAGTCATATTTGATTAATTGTCATAGCGAAAAAGCAGTAACTAATAATTAGTCAAATTCTACTGAATGAAATAGTCAAATTAGAAGATTTAAATTTTAAAAAATGCTGACCCAGCCAGGATTTGAACTCTGGTCTGTCGCTTGTCAAGCTTGTCATAACCAATTATAACTTTTATAAAAATCAATTTTATTTCTCTATAAATATTGCTCATAATATTTTAAAGTTTAATATATTTTTGTGTTGTGCTGTTTTGACCTAAACTTATTTTATCTTTGTTTGTTTTTATGGGCTATTTAACCATGGAGCCTATAGACTGTTTAAAATATCTGTGGTGTAAAAAGTAATCTAAAAATGGTGTCAAAATCAAACACCAAGTGGTGTTAATAAAACACCATGAATTATGGTTGAAAATGTGTACCGATCGCGGCAAAGGCGGTGTGGATCACGTGATGTTCTTAAATATCGCCTCTGTTGACTTACATGAAGAATATATAAACTCAGGTGATCCTTTGCTTTGGTGTGACACTACAAGTTGTTCGATACTAAAGAGACGTTAAATAGGTGGAAACAGCTGTCGATACTTGAACTATTTTAAGTTAGTGGAACGCACTAAAAACATTATCTCTAGCGAGTTGAAGGTTCCATTTTCTGGAATAATACCACTGGTAATATACTAGTAATGCGTCAAGGAACTTCCTGTTTCCTTTTTTCCCCTTTTTTCTGTGTAGTATGATTTAGTTTGACCACAAACACATAATATTTAACACTGAAAAGGAGTTCAATTTACACCAGGTAAAATTTATTTTAATACTGTGTGAAAGTTAAATTAACACCATTTTAGTATTTGAATTATTACCGGGCCAACGGACCACATTTAACACCATTTTGGTTTGTATCGATATAGACCATGTATGGTGTTAATTTGGTGTTAAAATAGTCATGGAATTTTGAACAGTGTACGCATTTAACTCAAATAATAATTTGTTGTTGGCAGCAAACGATTAAAAAAATTAGTTACTTTTAACTCTCAGAAATAGTCAAAAATGATGACTAATCTTAAATTAGTCAAACTTTAACTATTTAGTGGTAAACAATAACTATTTAAAAGTGAAAACGACTATTTTATTAGTAAAAAATGCTGGTACCAATTCAGCCGACACGAACGAAAATAATCACTATTTTCCTCTCCTAAAAATACACCAAAATATATAAAACTAAAAAATTAAAAAAAAAATTAAATGGAAAAATTTGTAGGGTTAAATTTTTTTAATAACTTAAAAAAAAAATCAAAAATTATCTAATTTTCAAAATGGATCTCTTATATTGTAGATTAACGTTTTTTAACAAAATTAGGATCTAAATTTAAAAAAAATGAATTTTTTTTACCGAAAACATTTTTAAAGTAAAAATTTTGAATTGCAACATTTTTCTGTTGATTTTAAAATATTTTATTATACATTTTTATTTGCGAGTATTTGTACAAAATGGATAATAATAATATTAATATTATTTATTATGTAAACATTTCAATAATAAAAATAGTATATACAATGTAAATTATACATACATAAGAATAAATTAAAAAGTGAGGTAGATTTGTCTAAATCACAGTGAATAATGAAAAGCACAAATAATAGCAATATGCAATAAGGGTAGAAAAGTATTCATAAACAATAATTAATATTAATAAATACTTTTTTATCTACTCCTATTGCATAATTTTGGTGTTTTTTCCGTGAATATTGTTAAGCATTATAAATTTCCTGCCTAACAACGTGAATAATAAACTCAGTATTCACGTTGTTAGACATCAGTGATTGGCCGATTTCAGTATTCACTGTGATTTGAACCAATCGAGTTTTAAATTGGAAGAAGGCGACTATAATAACATTTAAAATTGGTAAAAAGTAAGGTTAACCATTTGACAGATGTCAGATTTTATTTATTTAATTTTGAAAATCATTTAATTATATACTTATTGGAGTAGATAAAGTATAGTAAGTATTACACTCGAGATTATGCGCAATATTCACTAGGATGATTTAGGCCTCTCGCCTAGTAAACTTAAACCTCATCCTCGTAAATATTAGCCTGCATTATCTCTCGTATAATAATATACCATTATAGGAGTGTGGTCCAGGTTCTAATCGACAAACTTTTGGAATCGATAGAGATTCAGAAAATAACACGATTTAATTCAGAAAATATATACAGTGTGTCCGTAAAGTCCCGGAACATGTGATTATTTTGAAAACGGTAATTTAAAAAAAAAAAACGCTGAAACACGTCAACTTTTATATTTTTCTAGCAATATTTTAGCCTATGTAGTTGTTCCAAAATCTGCCGCGTGGCGGCGCCCCAATCAAAGTAAGTTTTTTTTTAAATTACAACCCATTATTTTTGTTGCAATTTTGTATAGCTACCGTTGTCCTGAGTACATTGATATGCTACATGTGGAGGGTTACATAAGAAAATTTTTGAGAAAAGTAGGTTTTTGCCGCTGATTGAGATTTTGGTTTTGACGAACTTATTCGTTGTTACGGGGCACCACCACACTATGCATTGCTAGTAAGAGATTATTTAAATCAGGTCTTTCCCAATCGCTGGATAGGTCGAAGGGGTCAAATTGAGTGGCCAGCGCGATCGCCCGATTTGAACCCTTTAGACTTCTTTTTATGGGGACATCTTAAAAACGGCGTCTATGTAAACAGGCCTTAAAATTTGGACGACCTAAGACACCGCATTCAAGCCGAGATCCAGATGATCACTCCAGCGGTACTGGCAAACGTACAACGCTCGTTTGTAGACAGGCTGGCCCACTGCCAAACAGTTTACGGTGAACACTTTGAGCAACTGCTCTGATTGGCTTTCCAAAAAAAGATTAAGCAACGCATATATTGTATTTAAGTTTGACAAAATACCAAAATCTCATTCGGCGGCAAAAACCTGCTTTTCTCAAAAATTTTCTTATGTCAAACTCCAGATGTGGCACATCAATGTAATCAGGACAACGATAGCTATCCAAAAATGCAACCAAAATAAAGGGTTGCAATTAAAAAAATACTGACTTTGATTGTGGCGCCGCCACGCGGCAGAATTTGGAACAACTACATATGCCAAAATATTGCTAGAAAAATAACAAAGTTGACGTGTCTCAGCGTTTTTAAAAAAAATTTACTGTTTTTAAAATAATCTCATGTTCCGGAACTTTACGGACAC
The DNA here is from genome assembly GCA_921294245.1 of Brassicogethes aeneus. Classification (NCBI taxonomy): domain Eukaryota; kingdom Metazoa; phylum Arthropoda; class Insecta; order Coleoptera; family Nitidulidae; genus Brassicogethes; species Brassicogethes aeneus. Next base: position 56,320,064 of record OV121134.1, read on the forward strand.
ACTGTATTTTAAACCCATATTAACAGACATATAGGCCGTCAAACAAAAAAATCATTTTTTCTCATAACTTTTTAACAACAACCGATTTTGTTCAAAATACCAAACTTTACTAAAATTACGTCTTTAACGAACAAAAATTACGCGTTTTATTACAATGTATAAGGGGCGCCTTCCCTTTTTCTTCCCTATTTTTTACTTTCCTGGTTATTTAAAAAAAATGTTTATTTTCTACGTTTAATTTGGGAGAAAATTTGATTAAAGGCTTCGTTTTCGTGATATTTGTGTTTGAAATTTTAAAAACATGTTTTCAATTGAAAATGAAATTAATCAAATAAGTTTGATTGCCTGTCTTCAACAAATTCAAATGTTCGAAATGTATTTTACCAGCGTCTGGACACTATTGTCACCTATCATCTTTCACCTGACATCAAAAGTTATGGGAAAAATAGTATATTACACTACAAGGGCCGAAAGTTGAATTTACAGCCCTGCGCGTCATGATGCCCGAGGCGAAGCCCGTTTGGCCCGTGTGCTTTATATTATTTTTCTTCTAATTCTTCATACATCGGTCGAAAGTACTTACTTTCGTCCCTAATAGCAGGGACGAAAGTTTAACTCGGTCGAAAGTACGTACTTTCGTCCCTAATATATTGCTATAGCAAAGGGAGTAAATGTTAAACTTTTGTCCCTGCTGTTGGGGACGAAAGTAAGTACTTTCGAATAAGGTATGAAGAAAAAGGATATTTTTGTTCCAACTTTGACGGGCTATATCCAAAGATAATATCTTTGCCTATATCTCCGTTATTGTCATATCCATTTGACATATATGTTTCCTGGATTAATAGTCTTATTTTTGGAGCTCTATACGCTAAAGAAGCATCGGGTTTTTCAATAGCATTGTATGAATTTAAAAATTGTAAACAATACATTTAAAGCATACGAACTGCACATCATTTGTTAATAAATAAGTAGCTTTTTCACAAAAGAGAGGAATGCAGAAGTCTTACTCAATAAATTTTTTTAAATTGCAAAGCTAAATCGCGCACGTTATTTGTTTTCGCGTTGCAAGTAATAACTAAAAAAATTTGGTTTATTACTCGATTTCGATTTATTATTCCTTATATTATTGATTAAGAAACTAAACGCTTATATATAAGCATATATGCTTACGGGATATTTGCTGGTGCAGAATTAACTAATGATAACTTTACCTAATATTAATTTATGTTTAAATTTGGACATTTTTAAGAAATCTAACAAAAAATAATTGTTGTACAAACATAACCTTATAATCGAACGAATTCATGGCAACATAATACATAATATAAAATCGGTTTTTGGTATTTTACTGTTGAGTGAAGACTTTCATAATCAAAGCTTTTAATAATGCCGAATGTTGCTGTTTGAATTTACTAAATTCAATTTAGACGACTTATTTGTTTTACAATTTTCACGTAAATCATTACTAAAATGTGCGTTTATTATATACATATAGATTAGGGTGATTCATTTCCGCAAAAAACTTTATTTTCTCGGCGCTCAAGCAAAATATTAATCTACCTATAGAAAAAAAAAATTTCACCAAGGTAGAGCTCTTAATATCAATTTTAAGTACTTGCAGTTTAAATTTAAAGTTTTCCCATTTAAAATGCATGTAAAAAAATGTTTTTTTTCAAATTTCTAATGCTCGCCCGCTCTTTACAATATTGTGAATCGGTTTTATGGACCTTATAGGGAATTTCACGCTCTTCAAAATTGTCTTTGTGTTTTTTTGTGTTCAAAGTTAAATTTTTTGAATGAACATTTTTTTTGCAATTTTTTTTAACAATTCGCAAAAAATAGTGAAAAAAAAGAGCTGAATCGTAAAAAATAGTCTTTTTACAAATATTTGATGAATTTACGGCCATTTTTATATCTTAAAACGTAAGTAATTGATAAATATTAACCAATTATGCTATTTAAATTAAACTTTCTTATTTACTATCGATATAATTCTCTACAACAATAACTTTTCCAATAATATAATAATAAATTGTACATGTATACATGTTAAGGGCACGTCATAAAATAAAATCTTAATTTGCTTTGTATAAAAGTCGAAATAATTTAATATTTATCAACTTGTTTATTTATGACTATTGAGATTTTTATTAAATTTGCAATATATTATCTAATAATGTAATCTTTTATTTGTTTTGATTAAAGTTTTGTTGTTTTTTTATGAATTGATGTGTTATGTTTATATTTATTTTTAGTCAGAAATCATAATAACTCTGAAAAAGTTATATCGATAGTATGCTATTTAAATTAAACTTTCTTATTTATAAATAAGAAAGTTTAATTTAAATAGCATAATTGGTTAATATTTATCAATTACTTACGTTTTAAGATATAAAAATGGCCTTAAATTCATCAAATATTTGTTTTATTTGACTAATTTTTTACGATTCAGCTCTTTTTTTTTCACTATTTTTTGCGAATTGTTAAAAAAAATGCAAAAAAAATGTTTATTCAAAAAATTGAACTTTGATGACTCCTACTGGCGAACCACTACGAGTTACACAAAAAGACAATTTTGAAGAGCGTGAAATTCCCTATAAGGTCCATAAAACCGATTCACAATATTGTAAAAAGCGGGCGAGCATTAGAAATTTGAAAAAAAACCATTTTTTTACATGCATTTTAAATGGGAAAACTTTAAATTTAAACTGCAAGTACTTAAAATTGATATTAAGAGCTCTACCTTGGTAAAAAAAAAATTTTCTATAGGTAGATTAATATTTTGCTTGAGCACCGAAAAAAAAAACACTAGCGATGCTTCTTAAGCGTATACAGGGTAAGTTTTTTAGTTCTTCATAATGGTTTAACATTTTCTTTAAAATTTTGGTGAAGTAAATGGTACAGACCGGGGGACATATTTAAACATATTTTGGACCCTTACCCAGCCCGGCGGGTAACTTTGGACTTTTAAATTATATAAAATTTTAATTGACATAAAAAACTAGGTCCTGCCCTTTAGTATGCATGCGAAATTATGGTTAGAAACTACAAAAGCATTTGAATATGCCATTGCAGCATTACTTAAAATAAACCACTTATTAATTGCTTCAATTTGAGTCCTGCAGAAGATGGTATGGTATGGTATGAATATATCATTCTTGACAATCTCGTTACAAATTCTGTATACAATATTTTTACAGCTTGTGCGGGTCAAAATAAATACGCCTGGGAGTCATTTTTTTCTTCTATGGAAGTTACCTTCCCGCGCGCTTCATTCTGATTCTGCGTCCGGATAAATAGGTAGCTCAAACAATTTCCAAGTTTTATCCGTCTGAGCGACAGGCTATTAGAACAATAAAACGATTATCATTCTGGAGTTGTTTTGCTTTTAATAAAAAGTTTTAACAAGTTTCGCGTGTCAACTGGTTTTATTAAATTCCATTGGATATTTATCAGGAATTTTTTATTCGATCTTACCACACAGAGAAAAGACCATTAATGCCCAGAACAGTGCAGTAATGCAGTAAATATACTATTCAAAATCATATAAGGGGACATCCATTAATTACGTGAGATAAAAATAGGGGGGAGGGGTCTAGCAAAATCTCACGAAATCTCATGTTAAGGGAGGGGGGATCATTAAAAATCTCACGTCAACTTTTGGGTTTAAAGAATATGTATTATAATTCAAATTTGTCAAAAAAAAGTAATCAATTTTTATTTTTTGGGTTTATCATGTTGTCCGGAATGAAAGATAATGGCTAGAATCTCACGATAGGGTTAAGGGGGGTCTACCAAATCTCACCAAGGGGGAGGGGGGGTCCAAATTATCAGAAAAATGCCTCACGTAATTAATGGATGTCCCCTAATTTCTACTAAAACATTGACAACCGTGCCCGATCATCTCGTCGTTTATCTGACAAAGAGGCGTATCTCATTTTTAAACAAAACGGTGTGAATTGAATTACGCCAGTTTGTACGGCACACAAAATGCAAAAATATTAGTTACGCCGAAACTGATTTATGCTAAAACTTTATTTGTACCTATTTATTATAGAGCTACGCCAGTTTGTGAGATTATAAAGTCGATTTTGGTGATCATTCTGGTATAACTCAAAAACGATTTTTTTTGAGTTACGCCTCTTTGTCAGATAAACGACGATCTGATTGTACGTCGTTTCCTTTTAAATTTACTATAAAAAGACTTCAAATTTTGTACGCAGTTTAAAAATCAAATTATTATACACCGCCGTACAATAATTAAAATACATTGTAATTGCATAGAAAGAGTGGTTTCATCTATCGCGATTAGGATTAAAATCAGCAAAGAAAATGTAAACTTATAGGTCACTGTAGAATAAATGCATTTACATAACCTATAATTCAACATAATATATATTATGTCAAACGTCAAATCTGACAAAATATCCCAATCTCGATAATTTCAATGTGAGTAAGTACAGAATTATTAAATGCTTGTACAAAATAGTATATAAAATACGGCCTAGAAAGCATACTAACTGCCTCGCTCAGATCTGCAGCCTCTGCTAAGGCATGGGCAGCGAACACTGAGCTCGGCTTTAAATAAGCGCTTTCTCCTTCCGTTCAGAAAACAATTAATTTAATTTTTATTCTTATTAATATGAATACTAACATTACAATTAGGGATTGCAATCCGGCAACAATTTCAATCCGGTCGGATCCGGCCGGATTCCTGTCGATCCGGCTGGATCCGACCGGATCCGGCCGAATAGGTCACATCAAACATATTTTGCCCTTTCATTCTGAAATTTGCTTATCTTATAAGAAACTGTAATATAAAAGATATACCTACTATAGTATATCTTTTATTAATTAAGTGTACCTATATTACAAAGTTTATAAAATAGTATATTCTGTAACATATTATTTTGTCCCAGAATCAAATAAAAAATTGAATAAAAATTACCAGTTTTGTAAACATATTTATCTGTCAAAAGTGTTTTGGTTTTTAAGGTTAAGTTTTTTTACATTGTTTTTTGGGATTATTTGCCTTTAAAATTTAATTCCAAAGAGACGTTATGCACCCAACTTACTAAAACTATGATTTAATATCCAAAAAAATGCAATTAGGTATTTATTTATTAAACTTTTAAAGTTTTCTAACATTGTTTTATATGCTTTTTGGGATTATCTATTTGCATTTAAAATGTAATTCCAAATATGTAAAAAATGTTTAATATCATATTTATGTGTGTATTAAGTTAGTATAAAAATAGCTGTATTATTGTTTATAATATTTGTCAATAATATTAACAATTATTGTCTTTTTCTTTTTTATTGTTTCACTAGTGGTGCAATATTTTCATTGTTCAACTAGTGTAACAATGGCTTACTTTGTCAATTGTTTTTGAGTATATAATGTCTCAATTCTAAATGAGTGTGGGACAAATGTATGTAGGTATACCTGAATATATTCATCAATGTAATAAGAAAGTTATATTATAAATAAAATCAGAAATATGGATCGTTAGTAATGATTCGTTACTCAATTCGAACTCGTAAATGCAACAAAAAAATAGTTCAATTAAATAATAACAATATCTACTTACATTTAATTGACGAAGCAACGATAAAAACACATATTTTTAGTCACAAATGACAAACTGTCAGTTTAAAACCCAACTGTCAGTTTGAAACTAATGTCGTGGGATCGGATCCGGCAAACTCATACCGGATCCGGTCGACGTTTAATGATGCCGGATCCGCCGGATTATCGGATCCGGTTTTCCGGATTGCAATCCCTAATTACAATACATTCCTTGAGAGCGAAAATAAATTTAAAAAAAGTTTTGACCACCTAGACATAGGGATCTCAAAATCAAATAATTGTATATGTCAACCTTTTAGTAATTATTTATAAATGTCACGATCGTGTCGTTTGTTTTCAGAAAATGTTTATAGTGGGTACTTAGGGGCGTAGAAGCGGGGGACGCGTCAGTGTTTCAATTCTCGAAATTTTCGGCAAAATATCAAGGAGTAGTCGGATTCTCCTAAAAATCCGTATATAGAAGTTTTTAGGGTCGCTGATAACGAATCTGGAATCAGAATGCCAAAATTCAAAATGGTAGATCCAAAATGGCGGACATATTTGCCAAAAAATTGACGGAATAAATTGGAAATAACCAAATAGGGTTTTTGGGGTCGCTGATAACGAATCTGGAATCAGAATTCCAAAATTCAAAATGGTAGATCCAAAATGGCGGACATACTTGTAAAAAAATTAACGGAATTAATTGAAAATCACCATACAGGGGTTTTTGTGGTCGCTGATAATGAATCTGAAATCAGAATTCCAAAACTCAAAATGGTGGACCTCAAATGGCAGACATTTTAATCAAATATTGTCGAAATTAAAAAAACCCGTAAGAGGTTCTTTTTAAAATGTAATAAAACATCTTTTTATAAATAAGCTTAATTTAGTTTATTATAATTACATTTATATGATATTATTTAATACCTACATATATATTAAACAATCTTCGTCACTGGATTCGCTCGTTGTATCATTAGTAGAGCATGGGAAACCATCAGAAGTTAGCAAAAGTTTTATTGCTTCGCTCTTTTTCGGAGCAAATTTTCTGAAGCTAGAAATATACGGATCGGAAGATGCCATAAGCCAATGAAAAACATCTTCCATCGTTTTCTCCCGAGAAACTTTCAAAATTTATTTATAAAATTTAAATATAACAGATTTTATACTAAGTATTTTAAATTTGTATTATTTCTTTTACTTAATATTTTAGCAACGATTTCTTAATTCGCTAAAAAATTGTCAACACAAATAACCACAATTCAAATTTGACATTAACACACTACAATGCGCATGCGGAGTTGTTTTAATGCACCTACAAGAGGTGGGTTAAATATGTAAAATCGGTGTTAAATATCTTAGTAGTCACGAACGATTTACGCAAGTGTGATGGGCACGGGGTGGGATACCCCAAACTCATGAAAACGGCAGTAACCCAAGGAGATTTTAAGAATCTCGCGAATTCAAACATAACCTCAACAACTTCGCAATGTTGTCAAATGTGGCCAAAAACGGTGTGATCATCTAGTCTAGTCGGAAAGGTACCTACGTTGTGTTATTTGAATTCGCTTCTAGATAGGAAGGATGCCAGAGAGAGGAAATTAGATTAAGTAATAAAAACACACAAATAATGGTTGTCAGCTTTATATTCATTGTATTTGAATATTAGTTTTAACAATAGGTTTTATCAAACGTTTTGAGATTATTAGTTTCAGTTAGCTTTTTGTCAATTTAGGGGATTTAGATTTACTAGTTTAATACGGTAGATTTATAGAAATATATATATATTTCCAAGTTTATAGGTTAAAGGGTTTTATTTCCAAGGTTTAATAAATGCAGATTCTTAAGTATTACCAAGTCAAATGTAATATCAAATAAATTTATAATAATGATCATCAGTAACAATATATCAGCTCATTTTGTATAAACAGTCGAAACAGAGATACAATTCAATTTTATACAGCAAAACCCTCATTCTTATTAATACTATTACATGGCGCAATAAATAGAGAAACAGTAATAATATACAATATAGTAATCATGGTTATGATCTATGATCTGGCATAGAAAATATAGTAAGAATAATAATAATAATATGTATGTAATAGTAAAAATAAGGAATATTAAGGTTTAATATATTTAATATAATGATATCGACTTATGATACAAAATATATGAATTATAACGTCTCCTGAACTAGATAAATAAATATCAGAGGTAAAACCTTAGGAATCCACATTAAAATAATAAACTTGGTCAAAGCTTTACAACCATTTTAAATAATTAATTAAATTGGTTAATATAATATTTATATCATACCTTGTATGTTTATATTCAAAAATACCTACAATTTCTTGTTTAAAAAATCATCAATATCCATATTTCTTTCAAATTCATTCGCCTACTCCCATCAACAACCCTGTTACTCTAGGAGACCATTTTTTATTACCAACATTACTTTTAATACTGGTTTAGTAATATCCCAAACTTGCTGTACTCAAACTAACAATCTTTCACGCTAAGACTCGATATAATTTAAATAAACTTTTAAACGTTTTTAACACAGCTGACTGATTTGTCAATGTCATCTCATTCTGTCAATATGACTTTAACTAAGTGCGTATAGTTGGTTGTCACCTTCTTCCTTACGAGTATCAAAAGTCGGGCCAACACACAAGTGAAACTCTAGACACCGTAATAAACATTTTGAGTTAAATCCGAGTGAATCGAGTAAACGTCATGAACTCAACCCAGAAATAAAAAAAAATCTTATATTTTGTAAAGCAAAAACACAGATACGCGCTCGACATAGGCTTAAAATCGCGAGGTTTTTTACCACAACCTTGCATGAGCGCCCAAGAACATGTAGTTTTAAAGAGCCGGGGGCAAGTTGGGGCAGCTAATTTATTGATGGCTTGATAGACAAAACTCTAAGCTATTCAATGGATCTTGAACTGATGCCTTACAATTCATTACAATTTTTTTAGCTCCATTGTTCTAAAAGCTCGATTCAAAGTTTGCGATTTTAACAGACCGATCTTCTCGGTTACAATAACCCGTTGTACAAGCAAAATCTACGAAAAAAAAATACATATCTGAATTTTATATACCTTGAAGATCACCCTTCATAAAACCGCATAACAATCGGACACACCAAACACAAGTTATTCACTTTTAAACAATAAACAATTTTTCGCAGCGATCGCGTGTAAAGTACCTTCAACTGAAAGCGTCAAGTTTAAACTGATGTACAAGACAAAATATACGTATTTTATATAATTTTTTTTCAATACAGAATGGGGACAGGTATTAACTACCCATCTAACTCAAAATTTACCTGAAAATAAAATGTCAATTTTGAGGTTTTGCCGATATTTTCCAGAATTGAAACACTGTGGGACGGACGGATGACAATGACACACGAAACAACGCGACGATGATAGCGCAACACGTGCATTTAGCAATGGAGGATTCTCCAAGCGAAACAGTGCGAACCATGACGAAAAGGAACGAAAGGCCGATATGCCGATATATCGGTATATCGGCTTTTGAAATATCGGTATCGGCAAAAATTTCAATATCGCTCGATCTCCGAACACCCACAAACTAAACCCCAAAAAAAATATTTATAATATTTTCCTACAAGGTTAAAAAGTTCTATTAATATTTCTTGAATGCATAATCATAGTCTTATTAGATTCTAACGAGCGATATAATTACCAGCATGGAAACATGGAAACTAAACCAATGTACTAATAATAATGTTAATACCTTTTATGTACAACGCTGTAATTTGGTTGATTATCTTGATGAGACTTAACAAACCTTAATTATAATCAAAGATTTGCAAACAATAACCACAACGAACTATTGATCAATGTAAAGAAAGAAATGGTGATTAAATGTTGATTAAAGAGCCACTTAATAAGTGGCACTTATACCCACACGAAAAGGAAAAATGTATGATACATTCACCAAAAAATGTGTATCCATTAATTTTTTCTCTAAAAATACCACGTTTTCGTTTTTTAGTTAAAATCAATATTTCCTAGCATGAATTTATTCATAATATTCCTGGCTTTTAGTTTTATGTAAAGTGTCTTTTAAGTAACATGCTTTAAAACAAGTAAATAGAAGTTTTTTAAAATATTTAATAGCATTTATTACATTCTTTTTTATCAATAATGACATAATGACATGTTTTTTATACGATTAACTTGCAGTATAATTTTTTAAGCTTATTTTATAATGCTTTATTTAATTAAAACTTATTGCTACATGATTATGGACCTAACCTCCTTCAATTTAGTTTGCAAACCCTTTTGACGTTGTATACGAGGTGTGTTCAGAAAATAACGGGAATTGTTAAATTTCGCGGGTTCGGAGGGTCCGGTTGTGATAAAATTTTCTTTATTATGTTGGTATACATGCCCCCGAAGTATGATAAAAACTTTAGCTGTTTTCATCGTTTACTTTGTCTGTGGCAGCCGCTAAGGTTAGACGTGTTTTATGAGCTCGGCGATTTTCGTTCGTTAAAAGAAATGGATCAAAGAAATTTGTATCCAATTTTGCTTAAAAAAAGAAAAAAATTCTGTGAAATGTTAACAAAGGCGTATAGTATGGCAAGCCGTTTTACCATTTAACAACACAATTTTTATTCAACATCATGGAGAATAATATAATTAAAATGGTTAAAAAAATAACTACATATTGGAAAGGTGTTGATGTTGAATTTTAATTCAATAAATTATTTTTAATACGTCAATAAATATTATAATTTTTATTTGAATCTTATGTTAACTTGCAATGTTTTTCCTATGGTAATATTAATTCAAGTATTTAAAACGATGTAAAATATAACTTTATTGCTGGAATTAAAATTATGTTTAATATAATTTTAATTTCTAGAATTAAAATTATATTGTAGTATAATTTTAATTCGTGATTTAAAATTATGTAGAGTATAATTTTATATGGGCGTAATAAAATTATGTGTACATAATTTTAATTCAATTAAAATTATGCACACATAATTTTAATTTCAGAATTAAAATTATACACACATCATTTTAATTCCGGAATTAAAATTATACACACATCATTTTAATTCACATAATTAAAATTATACTATACATCATTTTAATTGAATTAAAATTATACTATTCATCATTTTAATTGAATTAAAATTATACTGTACATAATTTTAATTGAATTAAAATTATCTACATAATGTTAATTTGGCAACGCCGCAATCGCGAAACGTATGCTAACGCTTAGAATGTTCCTTTTTTTGGTAACTTTTCGTTTGGCTAGTTGGTAATGTGGCACTTAAATCACAGAATAGTTCTGTGCTTAAATTACTTTTTCAACGGAAAAAAGATTTAAAGAGGTAAGGCCCGGTTCTTCATTGTAAAGTTAAACTTCAAATTAACAAACCTTCACCTTGAAGTTAATTGTAAGTTAAAACAACGAGCGTTTTTCAATATAAATTTTAACGGTAGTAAACTAAACATCGGTTAGCTATATATTTTGTCAGGTTGGCAATAAAAAAACGTGAATTTGAACTACTGTATTGTGTTTAACCTCCAAAATCTAAAGTTTCGCTGAATTTTTAATAAAAAAATTTTCTACGACCACTATGTAAAAGTCACTTTTCATGATGGCATCGTTGCTTAGAAAATTAATCTTTTCATTAGCAAGGCAAAACACGAATGTAAAGTGACATTTCTGTGTGAAAAGTGACAGATCTGTATGAAAAGAAATCGTTTGACATTCAGCTGTCAAAAAAGTTTTTAAGTTATTTTGTTTTGTATTTAAAAAAAAAGAATAAAAGGGTCGCAGAAAAAACATTGTGTTATACTTGTGAGAAAAGTCGGTTTTCAACACTTGTAAAACAAATAACTATATTCTACATTTGTAGAATAATAAAATATAAGTGCTGTTTTTGAGACACCACCCAAATCTCCAGCAACACTTAAAAAACTTCCAGTGGCATAAAATCTTAAGGCAATTAAAACTTGATGTGTGAGACACACTTATTTATAATTTGCTACTATAAAATTTATTTAATAAAGGTATAAGTACCTTTTAGTAGGATACTTAGTTGTGTCCATGTGTGGATTGTGGTTGTGTCTTCAATTTCTGTGACAATGTTTTGGACAACACTGCTTAAAATACCCCATAGAGACCCTGTTCAAACCGATACATATTTGTATCGGAATGTATGGTGTTTCTATACATACTGATACAGTATGTATAGGACCCATAGTTGGGATTTATGGTTGTTCTATAGGGATAACCACCCTTGATTTATTTGCTATTGGTTTTTGATGGGAAAAATACACATAAATGTAGAAATTAATTTTTCCCCCATAGGACCCCATAGGTTTTAATAAAATTTTGTCAAATGTTTTATGGTTGCTCTATGGGGATATCCCCATATATCCTTCATTGAGTTATTTGCTATCGGTGTCAATAGGGAAAATGTAAAAGTTATGGTGTGCCTATGGGTAATTTCCTATACATTTTCTATCGGGCCGTAACCGAAAAAAAACATGGACAAATGCACATATTTAATCCGGTACTACCTGATAGATTATTTTGTATATGTCTTTATGGGGTATTTTAAGCAGGGAACTCCTTTCGACAAACAAAATCTCCAAAAGAAGCCAATTTCGTCGTATTCTTCATAAAAGTTTGGACGCACTCTTATAATTTTAGGACGCCTTACGGTCTTCTTCATCATCGCGTTTATAAGATCTGAATTAAGGGGATCAAAATTCATTTTCACCAGATAAATTCAAAACACTTGTAAATACAGCTGTTTATAAATATATTAAGATTTTGAGGTTATGAATTGGAGTAGAGGTGGGCTGTTCGATACGATACGTATCGATACAAGTGATACGAATGGGATATCGTTAGAATCGATATAAATTTATGTATCGAATACATTGTATCGATTATTTAGCTAATTATGAAAAGTCCTTAAAATGCCATATATGAAAATTTGATTTTGCGGTTATACCGTATTTTTAATAACCGAAATTTTGGAAATTTGTTCTATCAAGGCTGACAGTTGGTATTGCAGCTGACTTTTAAGTGGCTATCACAAAACTATTTTTGACTTTGGTTTGGTACTTTTTCTCACAATCCACACAACATTTGTTGTCCTTTTTCTATGGTTTGGTTGGTTTTGCAACTGACGTTAAAGTTATTTCAAGTTATTTAATGTTTACATTGTAAACAATTGCGAAACAAATTGCAAATTTTCATATACCTATATTTTTTTTCGTTACCTTCCTAATAATTAAATTCATTTAATAAAAGTTTTTATTTTTTTTTCATTTTTTAAATATAACCGCATCGAATCGAAATTGTATCGATATAAGCGATATTTTGAAAATTATATCGATATCGTATCGATACGGCTTCTGTATCGAACAGCCCACCTCTAAATTGGAGTTTACCACTCTTAGTTACCTTCAAATAACTCAATGAAGGGATATCCCTATAGAACAACCATAAAACATTTGACAAAATTTTATTAAAACCTATGGGGTCCTATGGGGAAAAAACTAATTTCTACATTTATGTGTATTTTACCCATTGAAATCAATAGCAAATAAATCAAGGGTGGATATCCCTATAGAACAACCAAAAATCCCAACTATATACATACCGATACACCCTAGAGAAACACCATACATTCCGATACATATATCTATCTGTTTGAACAGGGTTTCTATGGGGTATTTTAAGCAGGATTGTCCAAAACATTGTCACAGAAATTGAAGACACAATTAAGTATCCTACTGAAAGGTATACCTTTATTTATAGTAGCAAATTATAAATAAGTGTACCTAATATGGAAATCATATTTTTTTAGAAATGATTGTTTGAGTCCCACACATCAAGTTTTATGCCACTGGAAGTTTTTTAAGTGTTGCTGGGGATTTGGGTGGTGTGTCAAAAACAGCACTTATATTTTATTATCCTACAAATTTAGAATACTTTTTTTCTTCTTCTTCTATATTTCTTAATATTTTTTTTAATTATTATTTTTATTAAATTACAGCGAAACTTCAGATTTTGAAGGTTAAAAACAATACAGTAGTTCAAATTCACGTTTTTTTATTGCCAACCTGACAAAATATATAGCTAACCGATGTTTAGTTTACTACCGTTCAAATTTATATTGAAAAACCCTCGTTGTTTTAACTTACAATTAACTTCAAGGTGAATGTTTGTTAATTTAAAGTTTAACTTTACATTGAAGAACCGGGCCTAAGTTGTTTAATTGTAATCCCACCAAATACCGCCTGACATATAACCACACTAGCCAAACGAAAAGTTACCAAAAAAAGGAACATTCTAACGTTAGCATATATTTCGAGATTGCGGCGTTGCCGAATTAACATTATGTACATAATTTTAATTCAATTAAAATTATGTAAAGTATAATTTTAATTCAATTAAAATGATGTATAGTATAATTTTAATTCAATTAAAATTATGTGTAGCATAATTTTAATTCATTTAAAATGATGGATAGTATAATTTTGTGAATTAAAATTATGTGTGTATAATTTGAATTCAGGAATTAAAATTATACGTGCATGGTTTTAATTCACATAATTAAAATTATACTGTATATCATCTTAATTGATTTAAAATTATGTACACATCATTTTAGTACGCTCATTTAAAATTATACTCTACACAATTTTAAATCACGAATTAAAATTATACTCGACATCATTTTAATTCCAGAAATTAAAATGATGTTATACACCATTTTTATTCAAGCAATAAAAATTATATTCTACATCGTTTTAAATAGTTGAATTAACATTATTATATGAAAAACATTGCAACTTAAAATAGGTTTCAAATAAAAATTAAAATATTTGTGCACCTATTAAAAAATAATTCATTGAATTTTAAATCAATATCAACACCTTTGCAATATGGAGATATTTCTTGAAACATTTCATTTTCATACAGTTACAATAATTTTTGACGATGAATTCAACATGTGAAAGGCAGGTATTGTTTCAGAAAAATTGATGTAATTGTAATAAGGTATCATAAAAATTGAACCGAATTAAACCAAAGATTTGGACAAATTAAAAATAAATTAAAATTAATTTTACAAAGTTGGCAAGCCCTTTTACTATTTAATGTATTTTAAATTAAATTTGTCTACAACTAAATTTTAAATAATCCAATATTTATCAAACATAATGGAAATTGTAACCATTTTAAATACGGTAAATTTTATATCCCTAGCCCAAAAATTGTACATTAAATAGTAAAACGGCTTGCCATAGTATAGTGAGTCTATTTATTTTCCAAAATAAATGGATTGTGGGTTTATGGGTTTATCGAATGGCCAGCTAGGTCTCCAGATCTAACCCCATTAGATTTTTATCTGTGGGGTTATCTTAAATCCAAAGTCTACTTCAATAAACCCGAAAATATTGAAGAATTAAAGAATAGAATAAGAGCCGAAATACAAAAAATCCAGCCTCAAACGTTAACTGAAGTGGTACAAGAATTTGAAGATCGACTTGCCTATTGTCAGGAAGTTAATGGTCATCAATTTGAACATTTAATTTGATTTGTTGTTCTGTTTTTTACCAAAATAAAAAATCCTTAGAATACTGTCTTTTATTATGTTTAATTTTAATTCTCGATAACTGTTGAGTTTAGGTATAGGACATGGTACATAAAACATACTTAGAATTTGATGCAAAATTCAAAAATAAAATAAAAAATAGGGGTTTTCATTCAAAAAAAATGAAGGTGATAGTAGTAACTTATTTTTGGATAATCCTGTATACGTGAGTTTACTTAAAAAAAAAACCGCATCCAAAAATAAAAATCGACGTGTCCGAGCGTTTTTTCGAAAAACAAATCCCTCAATTTTAAATGAATTTGTTCCAACCCACGCGTCCTCACTGTATATATATATATATATATATATACAGGGTGGGCCAATGGAAAGTTTCCACCCGGTTTTCTCAGGTGTTACGAAAAAAAATAAAAAACGCTCGCACCCGTCGATTTCTGATTTGAGGGGGACAATTTGTTTTTATATTTTTAACCCCTTAACTTCAACCCCTGAGCGGGGGTGAAAGTTACCCTCAAAATTTGAATAGGAAGAGGGGGTCGAGTGATACTTTTTTTTGAAGGTATTTTTGCCCTGATTATACCCTCCAAGTTTAAACTCGCTGCTATCATCCCTATTGATATGACAGCTTGTTAAAATCTTGAAAATTGGCTATTATTTTAGTAAGAGTAAAAGCGATACTTTTGAGACAGTCTGTAGGTATGCCGAAGGAATAAAGTAAATATTAGCAAAACATCAGTTTTTTTACGTTTGAAGAAAAAAGTGTGTTTTTTGTAAACTTTATTTACAAAATATTGTCGCACAATCATCATTAAGATTATTATCGTTAGTTCAAGAGCTTATAACTAAATTTAATTATGGTATACACTATAGCCGAGCGAGTTGAATTAGTTTATACTTATTTCAAAAACAATGACTGTGCAAGACAAACAGCACGACTATTTAATGAAAGACATCAGGACAAAAATGTCTCTCATACTTATATTAGGAAACTGATGGTAAAGTTTTTGGAAACTGGAACAGTGGAGAACAAAAAAGATAATCCGATTCGTGTCGTTAGGAATGAAGTCATAGGGCACATTGCAATGGATAACACCTTAAGTACTAGGCAATTGTCCGAAGTTTCCGGCATATCACGAACAAGCGTAAGGAGAATTTTGAAGGTTCACAAATTTTACCCCTACAAGATACAATTGCTTCACGAACTTAATGAGGATGATTATGATCGACGATTACAATTTGTAGAAGAAATGAGTGAACGGTGTGTTGGCAATCTAAATTTTCTTTATAATGTCTGCTTTTCAGATGAATGCTCCTTTTTTTTACATGGATTAGTCAATCGACATAATTGTCGATACTGGAGCGATTCAAATCCACATTTATTTAGAGAGTCTCATACTCAAAATCCTGAAAAGTTAAATGTCTGGGCAGGTATTCTAGGCAATAACATAATTGGACCATTCTTTTTACAAGGCAATTTGACTGGGGCTATGTATCTGACTTTACTTGAAGAAAATATTGTTCCTAGAATAAGGGAAGTTATTGCTGAAGATAATAACTTGTCGCAAAATGAAATGTTTTTTCAACAAGATGGAGCCCCACCGCATTATGCAGCACCCGTTCAGCAATTTTTAAATGAAAATTTTAGAGACCATTGGATTGGCCGAAGAGGACCTATTGAGTGGCCTGCAAGGTCCCCTGATCTTTCACCTCTGGACTTCTTTCTATGGGGCCATTTAAAGTCTAAAATTTATAAAACACAGCCAGCTTCTCTTCAAGTTCTACAAGAACGAATAACTGAAGAGTGTCAAAGGATAACTACCGATATGTTGCAGAATGTTAGAGAAGAGGTAGAGAATCGATTTTATTTTTGCATGAATGTTAATGGAGGACATTTTGAACAGTTTATTAAATAAATATCATGTAAATAACTTTTTATTAATAATAATAAAACTTTAAAACTTTAATTAGTAGATATTTTTATTAAGGAAGGTAAGTATTGTTTTTACTTATAATAAAACGTGATCTATTTCCAAGATTTTAACAAGCTGTCATATCCACGGGGATGCTAGCAGCGAGTTCAAACTTGGAGGGTATAATCAGGGCAAAAATACCTTCAAAATGAAGTATCACTCGACCCCCCTTTCCTATTTAAATTTTGGGGGTAACTATCACCCACGCTTAGGGGTTGAAGTTAAGGGGTTGAAAATATAAAAATAAATTGTCCCCCTTAAATCAGAAATCGACGGGTGCGAGCGTTTTTTATTATTTTTCGTAACACCTGAGATAACCGGGGTGGAAACTTTCCATTGGCCCACCCTGTATATATATATATATATACATATATATATATATATATGATGTTAATCAAAGTTTAAGCTCGAATAACTCTAGAAGAAATCAGTTTATCGAAAAATAATAAGAGACCTTTTTTGTAGAGCGTTACATTTTATATAAGAAACTGCAATGATCATTGCCATAAGTTACTTTGATACATAGGTATTCCAAACATAAAATTATTTTTTCTCATGTTAATTAAATGGGAAACTAAACAGCGACCTCTTAGAGTTGAGCTGAGACGCCCATATTTGGTGAGGATTTTTTTATATTAAATAGAAACATTTGAGAGGGTAAGAGCGAAAAACAAAATTAAATTTTAATTTTTTAAGCACCCTAATGTGCATTTATTAATATTAGTTCGTGTGCTTGGACATTTAATGAACAACATTCATATGTATTCTAACATCATATAATATTTATGCATATTTAATTTAATTGGTCCACATCATTCACTGTTCCTAAATATTTTTACAAAACAAACTTTACTAGGCTTTGCGCATACTGTTATAATACATTTTATTTCGTTCAATTTCAAATCAAATGGACCATTAAGTTACTAAATACCAAAACAAAATCGAACTTCATTAAAAGACAATTAAGTCGGATTAAAATATCAATACTCGAGGCAATAGTATTGAAATACGTTTGCACAAATTGTTCCATAATGTTGAACACTCAGTTTATGGCAACGCCGATGCAGGACGTTGTAAATTTTCATATATGACCGATTTTAACACGTATGTAACTTCCATTATTATCGGCGGGTGGCATTTATAAACTGACCTTTATCTGTTTAGCGAAATCCTATCGGGAAATCAATATATTGCATAGTTATGCCCTCAGATTATTCATCTGTGTGATAATGAAACATCAAATACGAGGTGTGTTCATAAAATAACGGGAATTGTTAAATTTCGCGGGTTCTGAGGGTCCGGTTGTCATAAAATTTTCTTTATTATGTTGGTATACATGCCCCCGAAGTATGATAAACACTTTAGCTGTTTTCATTGTTTACTTTGTTTGTGGCATCCGCTAAGGTCAGACGTGTTTTATGAGCTCGGCGATTTTTCGTTCGTTATGAAAGAATTGGTATTGCATTTTGCTTAAAAAATGAAATAAATTCTGTGAAATGTTAACAAAGGCCTATAGTGAGTCTGCTATAAGTAAAACAAGAGTTTACAAGTGGTATAAGAGTTCCAAGATGGCCGTGAAGACTTTGAAGATGACGAACGCCCCGAACGCACAAGCACATTAACAACCGATAAAAAAATGGAAAAAGTGGAAGAAATGGTTATAAACCATCAGAGAAGTCGCTGATGATGTTGGTATATCGATGGATGAACCACCCCATAAAATATTTTCGAATGTTTTGGGTATGAAACGCGTGGCAGCAAAATTTGTTCTAAAATTGTTAAATTTTGAACACAATTTTTGGCCAAAAACAATACTGTAATGATGCCCCAGCCTCCATATTCGCCAGACATGCCTGTCTGACTTTTTCCTATTCTCAAAAATAAAGAGAACCTTAAAGGGCCGTCGTTTTTCAAGCATAGATGACATTAAAAGGGCATCGCTGAAAGAACTAAAGGCTATCCCAAAGATCGAGTTTTAGAAGTGTTTCGAGTATTGGAAGAAGAGCTGGCACATGTGCATAATATCCAATGGGGACTATTTTGAAGGCGACAACCTTAATGTAGACGAATAAATAAATATTTGTTTCATAAAACGAAAATTCCCGATATTTTCTGAACACACCTCTTATGATTATACATTACGTAGTTTTGATAAAGTTTGGTTTGTTTGTAATTAATAATTACAAACAAACCAATTACTAATTAATATACTTTAGGGTAATTTAATTTTTGTTTTTAAATGCGTCAGAAAATTCGTACACTCGGATTCTCGAAGAAATGTCCCTACAAATTTGAGCTCAATTGGAGAAGATTGAGAGGTCCCTCAAAGCCATCAAATATGCTTATTTTACAAATGAGCATATTTCAGTCAAATATGAATAAAAATTAAATGGAAAACCAACAATATATCCAAAATGGAGATCAAAGCATGAACCTCTGTTGTTATCAAATTGTTGTGTCAGATTATGCAAAACAATACTCCTGCAACCAAATTTTTACAGCTTTACACTGCATTCATGTTTTTAATACGTTTATATAAACCACAAAAAGGTACTTCCACAACGTTTCGTTTTAGAACAATTTTATTCTTGAAGCATATGGATAATATATTATGTATACATACTTGCATTGTTATTAAACAATAAAGCCTTTTCATTTTATAGTTGGCAGAATGCTTTTTGTGATTTTAAATGAAATTCTATTAATAAATTTTCCAAAGGTCAAACGAATTATAAGTTCAGCATTTTTAAGACATAGGCAAAATACAGCAAAATCCTGCTGTAAAATCCGGCTTTCATTAAAAAGTGCATGTGCAGACACGGCAGGTTTGACCCTAAATAACCCTTCCTGCAACCAGCAGGAGAGAGTTCAGTTTTCTGTTCAGCGTTTCTTTCCAAGCAAAAAAAATTATTATTAAAGGCAAATTTACATTTTTTATTGCCTTCCACGCCTCGAGGGAAAACAAAGGTTAAGTTTTTATGAAAAAGGATTCCTCTTTTTTCTCATTCTAAGCTAACGAGCGGTATACCGCATGACATATGTCATGTTACTAAAAAATAAACGTTAAACTTTATTTTGCTATTATAATTTCCATAAAATATCTTTAATAGTTATTTATGTCATTAGGTTAAGAAGTAAGGCTTTTTGTGCTAAGCTCAAAGTTTGAAGGCCGACGCGTAGCGGAGGCCTACAATTGAGCGAAGCACAAAAAGACACTTCTTGGCCGAATGGCATACAACATTTTATCTTTAAAGCACTTTATATAGGTCAATTTAATTCAACATGAAAGCGGCCTAACCTCACTTTTTTAGATTCTCATTTATTTATTAGCTAAAGATTACATTAAATGTACAATAATTATTATTCCTTTTAGAAGCAGTAATAGTTTGACAATACCTAGCTACATGATTTAAGTAGAAATGGATTTTTGTAAGAAAATGGTTTACTTACCCTAGGGTAAGAGCTCTTGCTATTACATTGAATTCAATTAATTGTTTAATAAATAGGTATCTAATTTCAATTTGTTTGCATTTTTATTAAAAAAATGGGTAGTTTGGAATGTTTACGCTGTGTTTAACATTTAATTTCACTGAAAACTTAAAGCAAATTAAAACTTAAAGATAATTTAAATCATAGAAAAAGAAAACACAACTGTGAAATCCACAGAAACGTCAAATTGCAATGTCCTAACCTCACTTTTTGTATTATTATTTATATTTAATTTTACAATTATTTAATGAAAAATAATAAACATTAACAGAAAAAAACAAATTAGTGCTTATTATAAATAAATCAAACCAGTTTATAAACTATAGTACGTTAATTTCTTAGAAAAGGATTAATTTTTCAAAACAATACCCCTAGCGAGAAAAAATCGAACTAATTACTTGCCTCATAAAAATTTTTATCGGCCTAGGCCATAACAAGTTATTTCTTTATCGAATGTTGACAACAATAAAGTTTAAATTATAGACCGCGTGGAGATAAAAATTATTATATGATTTTGTGACACACTTATAAGTACCTATAGTTTTAATACTTTTGGTAATAAATTATTTTTAAGATTAACTACATGAGTTGTGAAAAGGATTTATTAACCACACGGCTGAAGCTGAAACTTCTTTTGGGCAATTTTATTTAATTGTTTTTATTCAATCAATGTCGAACAGTACAAATTTGGAGTGGCCGAATTTAAACCGGATTTTATTGATATTTCCTTATTTAATAATAAAACAATTACTGGGTTTGTTAAAGTTATATCGATTTTTTATGGCCTTATGAAGTTTTTGAGTTTTGGGTAATTAATTTCGCTTGAAAATTGTTTCTTTTGGCAAAATAGTTGATGTTTCTCGTTCCGACTTTTTGTAAAAAGGTTTATCATCTTAATTGTATATTAAAGAACTAATGTCATAAGACGTCAAAGGTCAAAAAAATAATTTTATACCTTAAATTTAATTTGGTCGAATTTTACTTTAGATAGTTGCTATCACAGTCATTGGTTTGACAGTTAATGTCAAAATCGATTCGCCATGCCGTCCTTAATTTACTTATTTACAATAAGCGGCTGTTAATGTTAAAGAAGAAAAAAAGGATTTTCTTTGGTGCTAAACAAAATTTATTGCCAGAAAAGTCTAGTAAATACTAGAAAAATCATAAAAATATTATAACCAATATGCAAAATATTATGCTGTTTAAAGTATAGCCAACCTATAAAATCAAAATTTTGGGTGGGATAATGCACCGAAAGCGGTTTTATAATGAAGTCATGATGATAATAGTATATTAAAGAACTAATGTCATAAGACGTCATTTTGTCGCAAGCGGACAATTGACAATTGACAATGGACGAGTGCAAAAAAAGGTCTTATGACATGAGTTCTTTATGCTATTTTATCTATTTTGCAAAAATTCTATAAAAAAAATTAATGTTATACTTTAATTTGGTCGAATTTTACTTTAAATAGTTGGTATCACAGTCATTGTTTTGAAAGTTAATGTCAAAATCGATTCGTCATGCCGTCCTTAATTTACTTATTTACAATAAGCGGCTGTTAAAGTTAAAGAAGAAAAAAAGGATTTTCTTTGGTGTTAAATAAAATTTATTGCCAGAAAAGTCTCGTATTACGAGAAAAAGTACTAGAAAAATCATAAAAATATTATAACCAATATGCAAAATATTATGCTGTAGAGCCAACCTATAAAATCAAAATTTTGGGTGGGATAAAGTATCTCATTAAAGCACCCAAAGCGGTTATATTTAAAATTATTTAAGTGATTTCAGATTATTTACAGCATAGATTTTAGGAAATAATGTAGGTATTATAGTTACATTGTTTACATACGTACCAGTGTATTTTGTATTTTTAGTCCGCTCACAAGTTTAATTCTCCCTAGATTTTTTCAAACATTATTTTCCAAACTTAAGCAACAAAATAGGATCATGGCAACCAGGGCCGTTTCTGGCGAGCGTGCAGTGCGTGCACGCACGCAGGCGCAACATTTTGGGGGCGCAAAATCAAAGAGTGAATCGTAACGATAAACTTTTTTTCAAATAAACAAATACCTAGGTACTTAAACATACATAGGATAAAGGTTCCCGCTACTTTTTTCGGCCGCTATAAAGCGCCTTTTGCCGCTTTAATATTAGCGACTTAATTTTTTTTGTTGTAAAATAAAAGAAAAGTTGACGGTAGCAAAGTTTAAGCGTAGTCTACACAGTGCATGACTTTACTGGGTATACCCTATAGGCCCAAGCAGCATTTTAAGTTTAAATAACTACAAATATACTACTAAGTCAACTTTAAAGTATTTTTTACGGTTAACCAAAACGGTTTTATAACGGTATAGATACGAAAAATTACCAAATTTGGGGAATGGTTTATTTCGTTATTTTACCCACATAATAACCTTTTTGATCTACTAAGAGAATTACGTAATAAAAACAATATAAATACCACAAATTTACGTAAAAATAACGCTATAATTACTAACTATTTGCTCTCTCTTTCTTAAACATTGATATTCGTAATTTCTTTGTTCTTTTAATTTATATTTTACAAAATGGTAGGTACTTAAGTAATTACAAAGTAATAAAGGCCACCCTAGGGTAAAATTAAAAAATATAACTTAAATTGTCAAAACCATTGATATTTTGCATTAAAACTCAAACGCACATTATTTTATTGATAAAAATAGGTATGATACGTCTTAAAAATTATATGCCCTCTAAATATTTTACGGTTTTAAGAAAAATTATTGCTTGGGTAAAAATTCAACAAAACTTAAAACCTACAAAATTTTATAAAATCTTTTAAAAATCATTTAGTTTTAATCATTTTTTAATAACTAAAACTTTTCTTATTATATTTTAGAAAGATATTCATGAAAAAATATTATATAAATGTTTAGATAAGTAATGGATGCCATCTTAAAAAACTCATTATGGCGGCCTAAAAAAAATTCCCGCAAAGTTTTATTTTTCACTTTAAGCTTATTCTTCCTTGTTTAGTCAATATTATTAGTATTTATTACCCACTAATAACCCTAAAAAATACCAGGCGAATAGGAACTATTTACGGTTATAAAGTGGTCTTAATATCGTAAAATTATGACTTATGAGTAACATTTACCATTAAGTAAAAATTCTGAAGTTAAAATTACCGTTAAATTTTCCTTTAGGTAAAATACACTTATAAGTAATTTTCTTTCGTAAAAATTACGTCCTTCATAATACTTTAAAGTGTTGAAACTTAAGGGTTATTAAAATAGGTAAAAATAATATAAATAAAACTTATATTATAACTTTAAAAAAAGTTTTACTTCAAAGTAAATTTTGAAGGTTAATTTAACAAAATATTTACTTAAATTAAGTAATATTGCCTTAAAGCTCTACGCTTTTACTTAAAATGCTGCTTGGGGGTACTCTCTAAAAACGAATTAGTCAAAAATGACCAATTGCCATAGCGAAAAAGCAGCCACTAATAACACTGTAGTTAAAATTTCAACTCTTGAAATATCACAGCTAAACGCTCGGGCACGTAAACATAATTTTTGGTCGTAAATTCCAAATCCGTGCACGGTTTAGCTGTATCAGGTCTAAAAAAGTTTGTGATTGGTGGAAATTAAGACGAGGAAAATAGTCTAAGAAAAACCCTAAGAGACAAGTGTTCCTTTTGATCAATTAACTTAAAAAATTGCAAGAATTTTTTTTTTCAATTTGGAACTGATGCCTCACCACATGTGTAGGTCCAGCCATTAATTTTTTAAAAATTTATACAGGTTGTTTCAAATATCTTTGAATTTTGACCTGATACAGCTAAACCAAGTAAGTACGGATTTGTAATCTACGACCAAAAATTAAGTTTTTCTACTCCTATTACGGAATTTGACCCTTCTAATATCACCTTTATCTATGGAATGACATATATTCCGTAAAGTGTTACAGAATGAAATATTCTATCATCTGATGACAGAATAAACACTTGTGGCGACATCTCTGTTTTTAATATCTAACAAATTTTAGACCGATCCAACCTCACTTTCTTCCAATTAAATTATTTTTCTGAATCCGAAAAGGTCATCAATAGTTATAAAAGTACATAGAACAGTTTTTGAGATATAGTAAATTTTCCATATTAGGTATATGGAATATACGATATCTCAAAAACTGCTCTACTTTCATAATTTTTGGGACAATGGGACAATTTTACATAATAAAAAGCTGTTAAATGTCCAGGATACAAGTTGCTGTGGACTGTTCTTTCACTTTAAAACCTATTCATTTTTGACTAATTCATTTTTATAGAGTACGTCACTAAAAACCAGTTGTAGTTATTATATTGTTTATAAAGTTTATTTAATAAAAACTTTTTTTTTACTATCTATTTTTAATTATAATTTATGTAATGCTATTTTCATAAAAATGAGACTTACATTGTAAAATAGAAAATTACCAAACTTTACGTTGGTTATAAATTGCCAACGTAACGTTATTTAATTTTACATGTAGCGTGAAGGTTGCGCAATTGAAATCTCATTTTGACCAATATTTTATTTAATTACCGCAAGGAATTTAAAGCAAATTTTTTTGATATTTTATCTGACAGCTGTCAAGCAATTTTAACCTCACTTTTTTCCAATTTTAACTTTAGCCCATGGACCCACTAGTGCCCAAAGTAAAATTTTGCACACCGGTTAAAGTTAAGAAATAAAATAAAGTGCATATTTTAGTTACTTAATTAAACCTATTAATGTGTGATAAACTACTTTATAACCCTAGTTGTGTAACCCTAGATTTACAGAATCTTACAATGTTCAGTGGCCAGTTTCCTGAAATGTTTTTTAAAAACTTTTATTTTTATTTAATGGCATTTTTGCATGCAAGAAAAATGATTATGTAAGGTTTTTCCCAGTTCCACAATTGTAATTTCAGTTAATTTAAGGTAATCAAGTCTAATGACAATATTAAATCTTTCTTTCTTTGCAAAATAATAGCACAAAACCATTTTATATAAATATACTTTTAAGTTAAATTATAAATATGGAGAAGTTAATAAATGTAAGAGGTATTTTTATCATAACATAAAAACTTTAATTAAAACCTACCCATGCTATTAAAAAAATTGTATACCTAGTTAACAATGAAAATTATGCGTTTTTGATAGTATCTAATTTATGGCCCAAAACATTAATACTTATATAAAGTGCACACAAAATCATTGTTTAGCATAGTTTTAATACTTTTGGTAATACATTATTTTTAAAATTAACTACATAAGTTGTGAAAAGGATTTATTAACCACACGGCTGAAGCTGAAACTTCTTTTGGGCAATTTCATTAAATTCGTTTATTGTTTTTATTCAATCAATGTCGCACAGTGTACAAATTTGGAGTGGCCAATTTTAAACCGGATTTCATTGGTTTTTTCTTATTTAATAATAAAACACTTACTGGGTTTGTTAGATCAATTGTTAGATCAAGTTGGATCGATTTTTTTATGGCCTTATAAAACTTTTGAGTTTTGGGTAATTTATTGTAACTTAATTTCGCTTAAAAATTGTTTATTTTTGCAAAGTAGTTTATGTTTCTGGATCCGACTTTTTGTGAAAAGATTTATTATCTTAATAGTATATTATGTATCAAGTTTGATAAACGCCATTTTATACACGAATTTAATTTAGGCACGAGCGAGCTTGCGAGCGAGTGCTTAAATTAATGAGTGTATAGAAAAGTTTATAAACGAGGTGCATATATGCATATATAGTATACTATACTTTTTCTACGACAAATACTTATTATCTTAAAATTATTTAAATCAAAAATTTGTATAGAGCGCCATCTATGAAACAATAGGGGAATCTGTGTGTCACCGTCAATTGTCACATTTTTATTTTATAAACACAGATTATAAAGAAACGTATTTCTTGAAAATTGACAGTTTTTCACAGTGAAAGTAAAGAAAATGTTTTATGAAGACTTTACAGTAGATTCCGTGCCCGAATTTAAGTTATAGTTTACTGCAGGCGAAATTAAAAGGTCAGTATAATGTTCATATAAACCATTCAAATATTGGCGTTGAGAAACTATTTAATACTTATGTATTTTTGTATTGAGATAATAATAGTACATTCTGTAACAAGTTTGGAATACAGCATATTCCGCTCGAGGAAAAATTTGACACACGAGCCGAAGGCGAGTGTGACGGTTTTACGAGAGTGGAATATGCTATTCCAAACGTGTTTCAGACATTATTTTCTCTACGACTACGTAAGAATAGTAACGCTTATATAATTTTAAACAGAAAAGAAACCAAGCAGTTTTTGACATTTAAGTTTTTTGTATTGTCAAACCATTTTGTGCCGTCACAATTTTATAATGTAAATTATAATAAATTTAAACAAATGGTATGCCTAAATCTTTATTTAAAATAAAAATAGTTATTTACACTAACTAATAAAAAAAATAACATTGTAACAAATACAAAACTAATTTTACAAGTAATCAATGTCAACATCTATTCTTTTTCTACATTTTAAAGGTCTTTTTTAAAACTTTTTGAATCTGTCAAAACTTCAAAGCCGGTATATTAGGTAACTGGTTTATCATTTTAATATCAAATTTATTATAATTTTGATTTGTATATTTGAAAAACAATAAATATAACTAATTTTTTGTGCCTAAACCTTAATTATACAACTGCTATTATTTTTTAATTAATAAATAATACAGTAATATTTAAATATTTTTAAATTTTTTACGTTTAGTAAACAGCCAGAAGATGTCGTTACTTGTGACCATTCTTATACAAGAGTAGGAATATTCTCGCACAGTATTGCAGAAAAACATCCTTTCTATGATCAAAAATTACACTAGAATGTTACTATTCTTAAGTAGTCGTAGAGAAAATAATTTTCACATTTAGTATTATTTTACAAGAAAGGCACTTTATTTTAACGATTGTATTACATTTGACAACTGTCAACTAACTTAAAACTAACCCGTGACTAAAAACCTGTTGCTAACTACAGCCCGTGACTAAAGCGCCATAAAGCCACAACTTGTCAATGTGTATTTAAAAGGTCACTTAGTGCCCTGGAAACATGTACAATAAAGGTGGGAGTAGAAAAAATAATTCATATTTATGAAAACTTAATGCAATAAAATTTATTTTTTGAGGTCAATGTTCAATTGCTTTTTTTTATCTTTAGTATACCTCACTTAATATAAGGCCATAAAAAAGTTTCTAACCCTGTAAAAAATATTAAATTTTTTTCAGTAAATTATTTTTTTAATGTTTGAAATGTTGCCTTTTTATAATTTTAAGTCGCCTAAGTATTACTTGCGTTATTAAACATTATTATTATTTTTTGATTAACTTAAGATATTTTTATTATATTTTTTAAATTTTAATTTAATTTAACTTTTGTCCAAATTTTTTGTTTATTACCTAGTACCTACTGGAAATATGGTCACATGGTCACTTTAAAATTTCCTAAACTTAGTAAAAAAAATTCCTAGAATTCCTTAGTTATTATACAAAAGAGTATAAATAAAAATGTTTTTTTTCAAGCGGACATGATATACATTGTACAACCTTATATGCATGTATAGAGATAGTTGAAGTACGTCTTTTTCATTAGCGGCAGACAAAAAACTCAAAAAAGCATTGGGATAGAAGTGACTCAATAGACGTCAAATAATAAAATTAATTTAGCATTTTATACAAAGCAATCACGATGTATTAATTATATTAATTATAATCGCACGGAATATTTAGTGATTATTTATTAAATTTTAATTGAACGAAATAAAGAACAACTAGTTTATTAGTATAATATTATGATGATAGACGAGTCGCCAATGTCGGAACTCCAAACAAATGTCAGTACGTCAAAATTAATTCAAGCGCAGCATTTTGACAGAGCAGTGTTTATTTTTAGTTTAGGATATTTATCGGCATTGTAGTTAGGGTTATAAGTTTTTTTAGTTTTTATCAATAATTTGTAATGCTTTTAGCCAAAATTTTATACCACATGAGTTATAAGTAAATAAAATAATTCTATTGCTTATCCTATTTATATTACGCCCTTGAAAAAAAAATTGTATATGTTATTTGGAGTAGAAGCTCTTTTTGTGCTTCGTACAGTTGCCTGCCTCAGCTACGATTCGGCCGTCAATCTCTGTACTCACCACAAAAAGAGCCACTTCCACCTACTCCTTATGACATAATCTACTATTTTATTTAAATTATTAAACTAAGTAATGAAACAAACAGTACTAATTTTGTATAAATTAAATATGTTATAAAATTTATAACATATATATTTAATATAAATGACAACACGAATAAAAGAAAATCTTAAAATGAGAATTTAAAAAATACTGACAGTCGTAAAAAATCTCTAGAACTAGAAAAAAATCACTAACTACTAACTAACTAGAACCTATCCTTGTTGGTGTACTTCCTGATCGTCTCTGTTCGTATCTCTGTCCGAGTCGGATTCCGGTTCCTGATAACCGCTTTAGAATTGTTTGCCCACTTCATAATATGCAGCTGTTCAGCCCGCCTTTATTTAACCTACTACAAAGTTGCAGATACACACGAATTATTACCCCACTGTGCGTAAACTTATTTGTCGTTAGTTGCCCTTTGCTTGTCTGAGTTGACTTATATGTTTAGGCTATTTCCTATTTACGTGCTCGTTTACTTTATTTTAAGAGACTGTTGTTTATTTTAGTTTCGGTATCTTTTAAAAACTTTAATTTTATGGGGCTGGCCTCTTAAGTTTATGCTTATATTATATTTTGTGACATTCTTACTTATTTGTTTTGTTTACACTCTTACGCTGTTTTCGGTAATAATGTTAATTATTGCCAGGTTTTTGTTGCAAATTTGCTTATGAGGTCATGCAGTTATTAATACTTATAAGATTTTGCTGATGGAGGCCCCCTCACTTAATTACTTCCGTGTCCGTATGAACTTTATCCCTATAGGATATATAAATTCACTTGTTGATAGATTGTTTTTGAGGCACTTTTTAATGT
The DNA here is from genome assembly GCA_921294245.1 of Brassicogethes aeneus. Taxonomy (NCBI): domain Eukaryota; kingdom Metazoa; phylum Arthropoda; class Insecta; order Coleoptera; family Nitidulidae; genus Brassicogethes; species Brassicogethes aeneus. Next base: position 56,349,787 of record OV121134.1, read on the forward strand.
TTCCATTATAATATTATTATATATTATAAGACTTTGGAGAACAGGTACACTGATTTCACCTGCACAGGTAGTAAAACTAATTTCACAACGTATTTTTCTTCAACCACACAGTACATGATCGATTTTAATGTTTTTTTAAGAAGCTATTAATGCAATGTTGCAAAAATAGAGTCTTTTAAGCAAAAATAGAGTCTTTTAAGCACGCGATATGAAAATTGGATCACGAGTGCAACGAGTGGTCTACCACGTCAAGTGATTAAAAGACATCGATTTTGCAATGTATTGCATTCAAGATTTTTTGTTACAGCGTTTTTGAACCGATTTTTTTTTCAATTTACCATACCTAAACAAATAAAAACATTGTATTTTTTATTTTGCAACACTAGTGTGCCATGTAGCTGCAACAAAATAGTACCTATATTATGCAACGACCATTTAATGATGGCTATATAATATATATTAGGGTGGGCCAAAAAAACTTTTAATTTTTTTTCTTTAGTAACCAGGAAAATATCGTCCAAGATGACGATTGAGCTCTTAATATTAATATTTAGCTGTGGTGCATCGCGATTTTTTATTTTCCATTTAAATAACACGAAAAAAAAAACAATTTTTTGTTTGTAATTTTATTGCGTTTTAACGAATTAGTGAGTTGTAGAAATCAATACACAGGGTTCCCTCTCACCTGGAAATCCTTGAAAACCTGGAATAGTCAGGGAATCCGTTTAAGTCCAATAAAATCAGGGAAAAGTCAGGGAATTTTGAATGTCAGCGCAAAAGTCAGGGAATTTGTTAATATTATGGTAAAAGTCAGGGAAATTTATAAAACGGCTTGTTTTCTGACCCTTTTTCGTTGAAAGTCGCCGTATTGGCAACACTGGTATCGTAAACAATTGTTTTCGTACGGCGCCGCCGTAACGGCGGTAATTATCAAGGATTTTACACAAAAAAATTTTACACACTAAAAAATCGCAAAGCAATGCACCTGATAAACAAACTAACAATTAACAATAATTAAAACAATTGTCATAATTAATTTTAAATTGTTAAAGTTTGTTGTGCATTGCTTTGATGAATATGGTATATTTGTGTAAATGTATACCAAAGAATGTTTTTTATGTTTGTACCAAAGAATCTATTTTATGTTAAACTGTTTTTATTAAAATTTTATTTTAATTTTTCTTATAATATTTAATTTTTAAATAAATATTAACAAAAATAAACGCTATTTTTGACTTAACATAATTCTGATGGGACACTATTTTGGGAGATAATTGTCTTTATGTCTTTCTTTTATTTATCTGGAATTATAGGGACTTTGGTCAGGGAAAACCTGGAAAAGTCAGGGAATTTGAAATGGTTTTAAAAGAGGGAACCCTGATACATATTCTTGTAGGGAATTGAACGATCTAAAAAAAGATCTGATATGATTTTTTGCGTAGTCGACTCGTTTAAGTTATTTGAGGTTAAAGTTCAACTTCAAATAGTAAATGATGACTTTTATAGTTTTTTATACTTTATCACGAAATATTGTCTCAAAAACATGAAATATCATATTTTTCGTGAAGTTTATCGAGTGTTCTTTGGTAAAACAGTACAATTTTTACGAAATATCAATAATCGTGAAAAAACAGGTTTTTTCCTATATTTAATTTTTTTTTTTTAATTATATTTACACTTGACCATTAGGTAATGTAGAGTAATAAAAGCCATGTTTCAATAATTTTTCAATTAAAATAAAAAATGTTATTCCATAACTTGTACTTTTTCACTATCAAACTAATTTTTTTTTTGTTACAATTGGGATATTTTTGCCGGTTTTTAACTACTCGCAATAAGTATCAAATATACATAATATATTATATATATTTAATATATTTGATTTACCCATTGACTTTATCAATAAGAATGTAGAATTTTGGAAACAGGATGAAACCCAGCAAACATTAATCAGCGGGCGACGGTCGGCAACACGATTATCTTTTTTGGACGTCGGCGCGACGTTTGGCCAACATTATTTTTTTGGATGGCAAAGCGTTAGTAAATTATAATCGAAACACAACATACTGCCGCCGTCGGGCCAACATTGGCATTTGATTATACGAATAAAACAGCAATTTTACGTTGGCACTTTTTTTCTATATTATGATGGTATAAACTAACTTTTTTTCAACATAAAATAAAATTATTTTAAAATATATATTTTGGGCCTAAAAACTTTAATAAGCGGCATTATGTCGGTCCGACGTCGGCAAGACGATCATTTTCAGGTCGGCTGGTGGTTATTTTGATACATAAGCCCGCCGTTGCCTTAAAAACATCGGCCCGCCGTGGTTTAAAGACATCGGCCCGCCGTTGCTTTAAGACATCAAATTACAACATACAACCGCCGTCAGGCCAACGGTGGCATTTGATTATACAAATAAAACAGCAATTTTACGTTGGCACTTTTTTGCTCTATTATGATAGTATAAACTAACTTTTTTCAACATAAAATAAAATTGTTTTTAAAATATATATTTTTGACCTAAAAACTTTAATAAGCGGCATTATGTCGGTCCGACGTCGGCAAGACGATCATTTTCAGGTCGGCTGGTGGTTATTTTGATACATAAGCCCGCCGTTGCCTTAAAAACATCGGCCCGCCGTGGTTTAAAGACATCGGCCCGCCGTTGCTTTAAGACATCAAATTACAACATACAACCGCCGTCAGGCCAACGGTGGCATTTGATTATACAAATAAAACAGCAATTTTACGTTGGCACTTTTTTGCTCTATTATGATAGTATAAACTAACTTTTTTCAACATAAAATAAAATTGTTTTTAAAATATATATTTTTGACCTAAAAACTTTAATAAGCGGCATTATGTCGGTCCGACGTCGGCAAGACGATCATTTTCATGTCGGCTGGTGGTTATTTTGATACATAAGCCCGCCGTTGCCTTAAAAACATCGGCCCGCCGTGGTTTAAAGACATCGGCCCGCCGTTGCTTTAAGACATCAAATTACCGGACCTATTAATACAATTGTTTTTAGAAATTTTTAGAAAATTCCTTTTTATGAATTGTTAATGTTATCAAATATTTGCATAAAAAAATTTTTCATCAATACTAAATACATAATAATTATTTAAATAAAAATTACTAATTTAAAGTTTTAACGTTGAGTGGTTTTAAGGTTAGAGTACAATCTACAGTGTTGCCAGACAGCCGTGCAATACTCAAACTTTGAGTCTTTTAATAAAATTTAGTTACTTTTAATGAACAATACACTTATAAATTACACTAAAAATTGAAAACTCACGCGTAAAATCATTTTCAAGGTTATAATTATGATTAATCATTTGCACAATGCAGCACCAAAGCTTTGGAAAGTATAATATACTAACTAATTTTCAAAGAAAGTTTGTCATAAAATATTTCTGGAATTTTTAAAATGTATTTGGCGTTTTAATTGTTTATTTATTAATAATACAAGACCATAAAAATGTAAATAAAATATTAAAAAATTTAATAAGAATTTGGCAACGGCGCGGCAGTGTCGTGTTCTGCATGGTGCGTATATAAACTGCGCGGTGTCGTTCTTTTGTAACCGGCCATGGAACGTGAAGGATTAAACATTGTTTTGTTATTGTTCTTTGAGTGTTAGTAAGTTTTTTTTAACAATTCAGTGGTTTTTGCCTGTGTTAGTTGATCAACATGTCACAGGAAAACAAGTAAGTAAATTTGTATACATATGTAAGGCTAAAATTTTACAATGAAATGTTTTTTTTCTACGACCACTATGTAAAAGTCACATTTCGTATTGGCATGCTTAGAAAATGAATCTTTTCATTGGCAAGGCAAAACACGAATGTAAAGTGACATTTCAGTGTGAAAAGTGACAGGTCTGTGTGAAAAGAAATTGACAGCATCGTTTTTTTTTTAAATTTGTATTGTATTTGTAAATATAATTTAGAACACTCGGCCTAACGGGCTCGTAAGCAACTTAACTTAAAATATTTTGATATATATACATATATACTTATAATTTGTTTTTTACCTATATTCTATACCTATGATATATTAAATTTTAATTTAATTATTATTAATCTCAATTTTAGTGCTCAAAACTAAGGCTTATTGGGAGAAAAGACATAGTTGATTCCACAAGAAGAATACTATCTAAAATATTATCCAACAGTTTGGCTAAACAATTCAATTGGAAGGGGAAAGGAGCAAAAAGCCCATTTGTGACCTATAATAATATAGTTAACCTCATAATAGGTAAGACTTTTATTTGTACAAGTATATTAAGTGTTTAATATTTATTTTAAGGCTCACTAAACAACCTTACAAAAGATGCATCCACCACAGAGGTGGAAAGTGTCATCAAAGGTTGGTTAAGGACAGCTGGTGATAGGGAAGGAGGAAGAAGACAAAGAGACTCTTCTCTACTACAGAAATAATTATAATGATTTTATTACTTTAGTTTTGTAAAAATGTTTTTTTTTTTATAATTAAGAATTTTAAAGATATATTTTATTTAATAGAAATACATTTTTTTATATACTTTTTGTTTAAATGAATAATGATTTATTACCTTTTATTAACTAAATTTATCGAAATTAAAACAATTGTCAGCTAATATTAAAACTCAAATTTTACAAAACAATTTTATTAATGCACATGAAAATTTAATTATTTTACAAAAATCCAAAATTTAGTAGGGTAAAGAATATGTTTGTCCCTAAATGGTAAGTAAAATATATATTTTTTTTTATATATTTTTTATGATTTTCCCTGCTTGTTTGAAACCCCAAAAAAAAAAAACTTTAGATATCTATAATATAGATTCTATATTATATACGATGTTTATTAACTATAGTTAATAAACATCGACTATTGAAGGCGGGTCGATGTCTAAAAACAACGGCGGGCCAATGTCTGCATTTAATCGTTGGCTGACCGTTGACACTTGTCTCCTATTGACGGCGGGCCAATGTCTAAAAACAAAAGCGGGCCAATGTCTAAAAACAACAGCAGGCCAATGTCGGCATTTGATCGTTGGCTGACCGTTGACACTTGTCTCCTATTGACGGCGGGCCGATGGTCGTAAATCAACGGCGGGCCAACGTAGTCATTATCGCTTGCTGACGTTCAGCCTCCCAAATGCCGCTGATAAATGTTTGCTGGGAAGCTATCAAGATAATCTAGTATTTTTCAATGATGTAGAATGTCAGACTCTAATAAACGAATAGGATAAGAAAAATATATATTTAGTTGTGAACGGTGTGTAATTTATTAAAATCGGTGCATTGACCTTGGGATCCAAGAAATTGATTTATGGATGACCTTAAAGGCTAAATATACAAATAAAAAAAAACGCTTTATGGTATTTTATGTTTTCAGAATATGATATAAATAAATGCTATCGATTTAAGGGATCGTTTTTTTCCTCACCTCCGTATTTATGTAACGGCTAAAAGGTTTAAATCACGGAACAGTTTTCTACATACTCTCTAAAAATGAAATAGTCAAAATTCTACTATTTGAATTAGTACCAGCATTTTTTACTAATAAAATAGTCGTTTTCACTTTTAAATAGTTATTTTTTACTACGTAAATAGTTAAAGTTTGACTAATTTAAGATTAGTCACCATCTTAGGTAGGTAGGTATACCCAACCAACCGACCCCAATACTATAGATTTAAATGTTATTTCTATAAAAACGTCGAAATGTTATAGATTGTCCAGCCTTAAATGGACCAACTTACTTAAACTTAGGTAATGGTCATTTTATAGGAAATTTCAAGAGTTTAAAAAAATAATTTTTGTCAAAAAAATTGCGCAAAAGCCACTTGACTATCGTAGAGTGAGAACGCACTCGCGAGCTCTTCTCAAAAGTAAAGCGCACACAGCGTATTTAAGTTTATTAGGCAATTTAAGTGCGAAATCAGAGCCTAGGGCCACTCAGTGCCGTCGCAGTTAAAGTTCAACAACAGTACCAATTCGATTCTGATATAATTTAATCGTTAAATGTTTATATTCGCAAATTCGCAAGGTTGCCTAAAAGTCATCTGGCTTCAGAAATTAAAAAGGTCCCTACACTGAGAAAAGTAAACTATTTTAAGATTTAATTAAATGAACAGTTTTGGGAACATTCAATACGCCCAATGCGCATAACTGTTTATTTAAAAGTCGATGATACCTATGTAGGTACAGTCTTTAAATTAAACTCGTACAGTTTGAATATACATTTTTACTACTACAAAAATGTACAAAGATTTCAAGAAAACAGTAAGACAGTAAATTATGAAAAATCTCTAATATATATTTTCTCAGAGTAGACAAACCGTAAACAACTCAACCAAATTGAAAAAAGCGTAAGAGTAAAAAAACCAACCAAGCAAGATGACAAAAAATTTAGATCATAATTAAGTGTTGTGTGTTAATATTTAATATTGTATGCATTTAAGACCAGCCATAAATCAAAACCAAATAAACACAAGCTCAAAAATACAAGAACATCACAAATGATAATAAGAACGACCCTCTCAATAGCCAATGCAGGCCATATGGCCACATTCCATTACGTACACCACAGGGCCGGCTTTAACTATTTTGTATATTAATATTTATATTTTTAAATTAAATTTGGAAAAAAAAGTAAGAATGCAAAGATATAAATTAAATGAAATCGGTATAAACACTAATTTAACAATAAAATATATAAAGAATATACAAGGTTGGTAGCCGGCACTCGGCAGCAGGAATATCCACCAAGGCAGTGGGCACTTACGGTGTGTCATGGCCGCCAACACTTCGGTACGGAAGACAAGACTCAGTATCACACAGGGGGCAAACAATTCTAAAGAGGTTACCAGGAACCTGATACTGACTCGGACAGAGGTGTTTAGAAATACACCAACAAGGACAGGTTCTAGCAGCGTACTAACACTTCTACCCCCATTCATGAATCCCAATTGAATGGGGTTATTACTAAGTCCCAGGTTGAGGAGGATTTCGGATTGTACTTAGTTTTGGGTCAGTTCAATGTCCTCCAAAACCCCTTCCTAAACTGGACGTATGGCCCGCCCGGCTGACAAAAATCCGTGGAGCGGCCTTAACCTCTGACACTGTCATCCACGACCTCCTATAGGGTGGATCTACCAGCCGGCGTAAAAACACAGGTAATGCTGTGATTTGGCGGGATACGCAGGAGAACGGAAAGGGGGTAAAATATCCTTGGGAGATTAGTGGAGGATAATATCTTTGGGGACTGCCATACGTTCCCATACTCATACTCATACTCATACTCATACTCAAAAATTGCGCAAAAGGGGTAAAAGAAAAACATTTTCCAAGAAAAATTGTTAAGGTTTTTTAAATTTATTTAAAAATCGAAGACAAAATAGGTTTTATAAAAATGTTGCTCTTAATTTTCAGTACTTTACTAGTATGTAGGCACAAACGGTTATTAAATAAAAACGTTTCAAGTATTTATCAAGTTAGTGGGCTATAGCGTCGCTGGAGTTGTTTGGATTAATTTAAAAACCAGAAAACATTCTATTCAATTTATGTTCTTTTAATTTAAAAAATAAATAAAATTCCAACCGGTATAAAAGAAATGTGTTGCCTACATAAAATATTACACTTTTACTGGCATACTGCTGTTTGAAATACAAAAATAATTCACTGTTTAAAACCCTTGCAATTAGTTTACAATGATATATAGTATAACAATACCAATAATTATCCTATGGAGACCACCCATTGTGCAATTTATGGATATCATTGTCTTCGTTGGACTAATGGTTGTTTGTATTATAGTCAAATATAGGGTGTCCCAAAATTTGTTTTGTTTACTTTTTCCCAATAGTAAAAAAATGAAATCCCTACTCTCTAAAAATTAAATATTCAAACTTCTACTATTTGAATTAGTACCAGCATTTTTTACTAATAAAATAGTCGTTTTCACTTTTAAATAGTTATTTTTTACTACGTAAATAGTTTAAGTTTGACTAACTTAAGATTAGTCGCCATCTTTGACTATTTCTGAGAGTTAAAAGTAACTAATTTCTTTAATCGTGTGCGGCCAACAACAAAGTATTATTTGAATTAAATGCATGTACCTAAGCTGCATGGTTAAATGACCCATAAAACAAATAAAGATGCAAAAATTTTAGCTCAAAACAGCAACACAAATAATATATTCAACTTTAAAATATTATGAACAATATTTATTGACAAATAAAATTAATTTTTACAAGAGCGGCTGATGGCCAAATGGGTTATGACAACAGCTTGACAAGCTTGACAAGTGACAGACCTGAGTTCAATCCCCGGCTGGGTCAAAACTTTTTTAAAATTTAAATCTACTAATTTGACTATTTCATTCAGTAGAATTTTACTAATTATTAGTTACTGCTTTTTCGCTGTGACAATTAGTCAAATATGACTTATAATTAGTTATTTTTGACTAATTTATGTTAAGAGAGTACAAAAAACTAAAAAAATGTCACTTTAATGAAAATTTGGGCCACCAATTTTAGAACCCCTGTATACAAACTTTTAAAAATTATTTCTTTTTGGTTGAAACAATTTTTTTTCCAAAAACTTTTATTCATTCTGAGTTCCATTTTTTTTTAATTTAATTTTGTATTTATGAAAATATAAAACAAAGAACGAAAAGATTGCCCACGATAAGACTACAAAATTAAAGGCAGAATAAATTAAAAAGAACTTAAACTTAAAAAGTTACGATTTTTAAAGGTCTTCGTAATACTAAAAAAATAAGTAAAATCAATATTTTTAAAGACAATTTTATTTTATACAATCAGTGCCGGATTAGCAGTACAATAGGCCCTAGGCTAAAAATTACTTAGGGCCCCATTTATTTTATGGTGGTCATTTTTTTGATAAAGTCAAATTTGAAAGAAAAATAGCTGGTTTGTATGTTTATTTTTAAAAAAGTACATAAAAATCAGATAATATCTAAAAACATTAACCTAAAACATTTTCATTAAAAATATATATAACTAATTAGCTGGTAATATGTACCTATTTAAATAAATGATCGTTTTCGTGATTTTAGGGTTGAAAACCTTTCAATAATATTTTCAGTAGGAATTTTATTGAGAAGATCGTGTTCTATGGCCAATAAAGAAAGATGATTAATTTTTTCATCACCTAATGAATTTCTTTTATGAGTTTTTACTCTTTCTAATGTAGAAAATGATCTCTCCCCACTACAGTTAGTTACTGCCATAGATAAAAATATCCTTAAAGCAATATCTACGTTTGGAAAACTACACGTTAATTTTTTTTGTCTTATAAATTTTAACATTTCCCTTGGGTTGTTAATTCCTGAATTAATTTCTCCGATAAAATATTTAAAGCGAATACATTCGTCTCCTAAACTTTGGTCTAAATCGTTTGGATAGTGCTCCTGGAGCAAATTTGCTTGTTTTATAATATTCTGTTCTGAATAATTTTCTAAATATAAAAACCCAAACATATTTGAAACGTTCACATAAGCAGTTTGTCGCCTTTTGAGTTCCTCAATAATATTATCGATTATAATATAGAAAGTATTTATGCGCAAATTATCTCTACCACTGAATGTAACTTCACCATCTTTATTTTCGTCAAATTGTAGTTTTCTACTTTTATTTCTTTTATTATCGGATATGTATGTGGAACAATTTGTAAGTTTTTTACCACATTCTTCGTAATATGCAAAACGTTCGCGTTGTTGTAAGACATGTTTAATTAGTGAATCATACAAAGTCACTGCTAAGGAAATATCAATATCAGTAGCTTGTAACGATTTGCTAACTTTATTGAACTCTGTTAAAATATCGTCCCATAATTTCAACAAAATTCCAACTTCCAATTCTTCAAACCGTTTTTTAATCCCCTTTGTTTGAACAATCGTATTATTTGGCTGTGTAATATCATTTTCTATAGCTTGTAATGATTCTTTAAATGCAGAAAATCCTAAAATAAGTGCCTTACAAGAATCCGCGCGAGCAGACCATCGAGTAACAGACAATTTTTTTGGAACGCGAGCATTGGGAATTTTATTAAGTTCTTCTGTCATTATTTGCCACCTGTGTGTGGAAGCTGAGAAAAAATTATAAACTTCTTCTAAGAACATAAAAAATGAAGTGGCCAAATTACAACACTCAGCTGCACAAGTTCCTACCAAGTTAAGAGAGTGTGCCGCACAGGGGACAAATAATGCTAGATGATTTCTTTTTTTTATGAGAGCTTGCAATCCCGAATATTTACCGGACATATTACTGGCATTGTCATAAGACACCCCTACAATCTTGAATATTTAAGTTTAACTCGTTTAATATTTTTAGAACTGCAGTTTCCATGTCCACTGACTTATGACCAGTATTACTAACAAAGGTAATAAAACGTTCAATAGGAGAGCCATCACATAAAACATATCTAAGAATAAAAGTAAGTTGGTCTGAATGGCTAACATCAGGCGTTGAATCTACGCAAATGGAAAAATATTTCGCCGATCTAGCTTCACTGCTAATAAAATCACGAACATGTTTCGATATCACTTCAATAAACTCGTTACAAATAGAAGATGATAAATATGAAACATTACCGCGTCCTGGATTTCCACATTTTTGTATGTGATTGTTCAAAAATGGATCAAATTGTGCTATTAACTCCAAAAGTCCTAAATAATTGCCGTTGTCATTCCTCCCAAACTTCTCTGTTGTTCCCCTGAGTGCAATACCTCGACTTACTAAAAATTTTATTGTAGACAATACACGATGGAGAATTTTCATCCAGTAGCTTTTTTCCTCTAAATATTGTTTTTCAATTTCTGTATCTATTTTGCCTAAAGTATTGGAACGAGTTAAAAATATTTTTGTGTTGTTTAAATGTTCTTGCGAAGCTTCATGCTTTTCTAATCTAATAATATTTTTCCAATCGTTAAATCCTTTAACAAAAGATGTTTCACGATCTTTACTAAACAATATACAGGGTAAACAGAAAACTAAATTCTTCGACACCGAATATAAGAGCCACTCCCGCCGAACTTCTTCACCATTTCGAAGTTTGGAGAAAAACATTTTTTTAGATGCGTAGCGTGATTGTGAGTTTTCATATACTCTCTTTGAATTTTCAAAATCAAAACTGTTTAAATCCTGTACCATTGGATTTTTTATTATGGCGTCAATCGTCTCTGAGTTAACTGTTATTTTTGCAGGGTCGCTAATATAGCTTTTATCCAATATTTTTTCCGAAATAATTGTATTAATTGCATCAGTGTCATTCTTATTGTTTTCAATTTCATTAGCGTGGAGCGAAGAATCTAAAACAAAAATACGCACTTCTATTGCTTTTGTTTTAAAACAAAATAAATAATGAAGTTTAGAATTGTATACAAAGAAGCCTATGGTTGGTTTAGAATAAAAAGACCCTATATGTTATGAATACCTACATTCCAAATTTATTTTTGAAGTTCCTGGTAAATCATCATGTGGGCAATGAATAAAATTAGACTTCTGTGATTGCTTACTATCAAAACTGTTTAAATCCTGTACCATTGGATTTTTTATTATGGCGTCAATCGTCTCTGAGTTAACTGTTATTTTTGTAGGGTCGCTAATATAGCTTTTATCCAATATTTTTTCCGAAATAATTGTATCAATTGCATCAGTGTCATTCTCATTGTTTTCAATTTCATTAGCGTTGAGCGAAGAATCTAAAACAAAAATACGCACTCCTATTGCTTTTGTTTTAAAACAAAATAAATAATGAAGTTTAAAATTGTATACAAAGAAGCCTATGGAATAAAAAGACCCTATATGTTATGAATACCTACCTTCCAAATTTATTTTTGAAGTTCCTGGTAAATCATCATGTGGGCAATGAATAAAATTAGACTTCTGTGATTGCTTACTATCAATATTTTGTGTTTTAAAAAATGTGTCTATTTTTGGAACATTTGCTAGAGATGCCGCCTGAAAAACAGCTCTTTCTTTAGCTATTTTACGCTTTTTTGCCCCACTTGGATAGTTACTCATTTTAGACAATAATATACAGACACTGACTTAATTGTATAATGTACACTAAGTCACTATGCACTAATTAAGTTTTTTAATACAAACTAATTTTGTAATTATTACTATAACTACCTATAAATTAATAACTTTCAACTATCGAATAAACGAAACTCGTACATAATCATAATGAAATGACTACTCCAGGCACTCCGCCTTGTATTTACGCTAGGAATTGAAATTCGGGGATTCACATAAGTTTTTTGCAGCGCAGAGTGCAGCTGCAGAGGCGTCGGTCGGTCCAGGTATCTTAAATCGCAGTAAAAACTAACATTAGCGGTGCGTGCCACGCTGCAACTAGATTTAGTATAAATAATGATAATAATTATTTTTTTATTATTATATTAATAAAGTGGTAGTAGTAAATTATTTTCTTAGTTCTTCTTCTATTTTACTTTTCTTTTCATTAATTTGAAGACTTTTAAGGGCCCCTCGCAAGCCTTGGGCCCCTAGGCTATAGCCTACTTAGCCTATTGGGTAATCCGGCTCTGTATACAATGTAACTATACAGGATGACCCATAAATAATGGTACACAGCAAAACCATGTGCACATAATCCTTATGATTTAACCAAATTTACCAGGTTCAAGGGTTGATAATAACCAAGATACAGGGTCAAAATTAAAAGTTCTTTATTAAATAATTTTGGAAAAAATAAATGCATTTGCGCAAAATTTATTATTGGGGTTTTAAATTTAAATTTCCATATAAAAAATTGTAGATTGCGATACGTAATATTTTTAGGAAGGAATTTGTTGTTTTGCAGTGTACCATTAGTTATGAGATACCCTGTGTATAAACAATAAACACATTTTTGTTACTTTAATTGGATATACTGCCTTTAAGCATTGTATTATTATTTACCACAGTATTATTAATTTTCAACTTACTACATTAAATGGAACTATTAAATTAAAACTTTTAAAATTGTATCGTTAAGATTAAATTTTACAATGTACCTACAATCTTTTATAACGTCGAAAAGAATTTTTAAGATTATAACTCTATAGAGTTCTATTATAAAATTATAATACTGCAATAAAGCTTTATAAAGTTTTTATCTGCTTGTACTAGATATTAAAGTTTGTTTTCGGTTTTGTTTTATATTTTATATTTACTAAGTATATTATTTAGTACCTATTATTAAATAAGTAGGTATTTTATGGACAAGCATAATTGTAATTATTTTATATAATATTATTATCCAGAGCTACAAAACAAGAATTAATAAAATATAGAATTGAATACAATAAAGGGTTTAATAATAAATTACAATTATAAAATATTACGAAACAACTTTAAAAGAGATTTAGTCAATTAATTTATTTATGCCCAGCATTAAGCAATAAATAAAATTTATCTTTTATTTCGCTTTTAAGTAGGTAACCTTTGGAGATTTATATTCGTTTTACGGGCAGAGATTTAATGCCATTTCAAACGGATTAGTAGTAGGTACCTAAGCAGAAAGATTATAATTTTTTTTGCCTTTTATGATTTTCTTTTATTTGAAAAATTTAATAAGACATTTTTAATGTTATCTTTCCTTTTAAGTTCACAATAATTACAATATTTATTGTAAAAACTGTATTACCTAAAATAAAAATCTTATTTTTGATAAAAGACCCAAAATTAAATAAATATTATAAATATAACGTGTTTATTTTTCAGGTTAAAAAGTTTAATTTAATATAAAAATTTAAATAACTAAGCAATTAAATTATTAGCACCGTATTAGGCCGTATGCAGAAACGTTGATTTATTTATATAAACTGATTTTCGCATATACACTGATTTCAGTTTGAACCAATTTGGCAACAGCAAATATTGACAGTAAAGATTTGTTAGGTTATCTTACGTATACTTACTTAAATATCTGTTTATTATCATATATGATAATATATATATATATATATAAGAGTAATAGAGTAACACTTCTAAAATGTATATTAAATATACATATAAATAAATTCATAACTGACTAAACCTTATTATTTGACAGGATTTCCGAAATATAAAACATACACTATTGGGTTATGTTCGTAGTTTGCAATGTGTGATATAAGTAAATTTGCATTAGAAGGTATAAAAAACGAAAATTACGGCAAAAACAAACAAATTTTGTTGAAGTTGGTGGAAATTTCATTCAAGTTTGTTCTTGGAAAAGAATAATTAATTAGGTATATTATAATTATAATAATTATATTAGTTATAGGAATACTAGACCTGTTTCTAAAAGGCAATGCTCTTTTACCTATTCTTTTACAATAACTCCTTTTTAGGCATTAGGCAAATGTTTTAAAAAATAAATGCAATGATGCCGAAGACTTTGAGAGGGAAAAAAGACATTTAAAATTTGTGACAAGAATATAAAAAAATTAAAAAACAAACTCTATAGAGGATAAAGTATGTTAGTTAATGCTTGATATAAATAAATTATGGCTTCAGAATAAACTTTTTTAATCAAAAGGAGGGAGCTAAACTCAAAAATTGCATGTCCAGAAAAAATGGGTGGGAGGTGGAGTCTCGAAACTTTTTGTGGCATGCATATAGTAGGAAATGGGGCAAGAATCCCTGCTTTTCTAAAGGGTTAAATTAAACCCAATGAAAAAAATTATGCATGCCTTATACACTTTATTTTTTAAATAATTTATATTGAAAAATATAGGTATACACAAATTATAAAAAGTGTTCGCCGACGGTGGACTAGTGCACTAGCCATGGTTAGTGTATTATATTGTTTCAGAGCATATGTTTAATTATTTGTCAAATAAATATTACAAATGATAAAAACAATTTCTGAGCCGAAAAATAAATATAGTGTAAATTTCCTCAGAAAAAAGTCCCCTACTGTTTCTATTTGAAGAGCAAGCACATAATTTAAAAATTTAAAAGAAAAAATAAGTTGAAATTGGTCTAAAATTTAAAATTCTTCAAAATTATTTAAAAAATAAGACATACATTTTTTAAACACAATTTTGCAAACCATGGTTTTATTTTATAATTCTTATTATTTATTAAATAGTATTTTTTTTTAATAATCTAGGTATTTTATTAAAAAGTAAACATTTATTGAAGGTATGTATGTACATATGTTTTTAATAATAAATGAGTCAATAAATATTTTTACCCAAGATCCGAATTTATTTTTCATATATGTATGTATATTAAAAACAAAAATACTGTCTATTTCTATCCATATTTTAAATCAGTCGTTAATAACTGATATAAATTTTATCAACCAATTTACATTTTAGATAATTTTATTGGCCAAAAAACAAATCTAGTAAACCATGTTTTATGTCTAATTTAACATGTCAATGTATAGAAATCGATTTTTTTAGGAAAATATAAACGTTGAAATTTATTTTATAAAACAACAGTTTTTAAAGAAAATTACTACGTTGCCATGTCGTGCAAAAAACTGTATCCACTGATATGCTTAATCAGTTACTATAAATAATTCAACGTTTCTGCATACGGCCTTAAATGTCGAAAAATGATAATCGGAAAGCTAACAACAATAAAATTTTAATTAATTTAAAGCATATTTATTAGCTTATTTATTCGGATATATTTTTGATAAACAACTAAAAATATTTAATATCCGAATAAAAATTAATGACATCATTTATTATTTTAACATAGGTAACTAGCATTTTTATTCTGGTAAATTGGAAAGATTAAATTGGAATTTTTGACATGACCTGCTATTCATTGTATGCATTTATTGAAAATTCCCTATATTTTACCGAACAATCATTTAACTTTTATAATAAATCACACGTACAGTAAACAAAAGACAATAATTTATACAAAAATTTATTGTATAAAACGAATTTTATAGGGTTAAAGTTACGTAGACGAATAAAAAGTCGAAAATTGTGTTGGTAAGTATACCTATAGGTCAGTGGCGTAACAAATTCTGAGTGGGCCCCCCCGCAAACGATTTTAATGGGCCCTCTTTACAATAATTAAAAAGTTTATTTAATAGGTAATTTTTAAAATAGTTTATCATAGTACTTTTAAACCTACACAGAAAAAAATCTAACATAGTACCAAGAACAGCGCTGTCATTGAATGCATTAAAATTGAAGCAATCTAAATTGTTATTTGCTCAATTAAGTAATTACTATTAAACCAAAATAGGGAAATATTTTGCCTAAATGTCAAAGAATTTATTGCGTTAAATGTATACATAGTATACATACAATAGGAACGTTATTAAATAAATCAAATTAGTATTTAATGCAATAACATTATACCATTCTAACAAATAAATATCAATATGAATATCAATAGATTAAGGAGCGATAACTTTTGTTGTTAATTTAAAAACAGTAAACGATTATAAACCAAGTGCTAACTACCTATTGGTATTATAGGAACTGTTATTCAGGAATACGGATTACAAGATCCCATTGGTTTAATGGCTCACCCATTCATGCTATGCTAGGGTTTTTTCTGTGTACATTAAATACATTAAATACATAATATTTTTTAAATTAAAATTTTTGACAGGTAGGTATAGAGTGTATACGATACACAGACATACGATAAGCAAATAAAAAAGGATTAAGTAAGAAAAATTGCTGTATCTGCAATTTTTGGTAGTAAAACATAAAATATTTAATTAATTTTGGTTTAAAAATATCTTATTCTATATACCTTTTTATATGCAGGATCATTTTCGTAATTCTATAATATATAATATCTTATTAAGATTTTTTTAAAAAAATATTTAAATAATAATTACCTAAACATTTTCTGTTCTTATTACCAAATTTTGCCTTTAGAACGGCAGGATTATACTATTATATCAGCAATAATAACAATAATTATTATTAATTATTTAAAAATAATAATAATTTAAAAAACGTATACATATCTTACCAAGTTTAAAAAAAAATAAAAGACATATTGTAGACAGTCTTAAAGAAGTTAAATTAAAAAAAAAATTAAAAACATAAACACAAAATGCGATTGTCTAAGTATTTATAGATTTACTACAAAAAACGGTCTGATCTTCTAGAGTTTTTTTTGCAAATTCAGTTATAATATTGTCAATGTTTAATGTCTTAATAAAACTCATGTTCAATACTAATAATTGATAAATTACAAAGACGTTGTTTTCCCATAGTGTTACGAAGATATGTTTTCACTAAGTATTTTTAGTTTCGAAAAAGAACGCCTTGGGCCCCCTGACCGTCTGGGCCCCCCCGCGGTGCGGGGTCTGCGGGGGTGCTTATTACGCCACTGCTATAGGTACCAAACCATATTATGAATTCATAATATGGTTTGGTACCTATAGGTATACTTACCAACACAATTTTCGACTTTTTATTCGTCTACGTAACTTTAACCCTATAAAATTCGTTTTATACAATAAATTTTTGTATAAATTATTGTCTTTTGTTTACTGTACGTGTACCTTAAGGTAGGTATGTCATGATATTTAATACTGGATATTATCATACTCAATAACAAATAAAAACAAAACATTGTTTATAATTAATTAAAATATATAATTAATTTAAAAAAAAAGGTGTGTTTGGTTGACCTTAATCTAGAATTGACAATTTAAACTATAATTTTTACATGAGAAAGAATTTATTAAGCAATTATGAGCACGCCAGCGAATAAATTTTAGCAAGAGCAGAGTGGCGCAGTGGAAGCGTGCTGGGCCCATAACCCAGAGGTCCGTGGATCGAAACCACGCTCTGCTAAGAATTTTTTTTAATTTAAATTTTTGTACAATTTAAATTTTATACTATTGAAAGGACATGGGAAACAATTCTTTTAAGGTAATTTTCAAAAATTAAAAAAGGGCGAAATAAAAAAAAATGTTTTTGGACGTTTTATTTAACACTATTAATAGTATATTGTGCGATTGGTGGGAGAAAGAGTAAATTCCTCGAGCGTGGAGTTTGCCACAAGAGTGAAATCTCTTCTTTTGACTAATAATCGCACACAATATTTTATTCAACTACGGCAAGGAATTTAAACCCAATTTAATTTAATTTTTTCAATTTTCAGCCAGTGGGCGAAGTAGAATTTCGATCACCGGTTGAAGTTAAGAAATGAGAAATGGGTGTTAAATAATAGTATATTGTGCGACTAGTGGTACAAAGAGGAGATTCCTCTTGACCAATAGTCGCACACAATATTTTATTCAACAACCGCAAAGAATTTAAAGCTAATTTAATTTAATATTTTTTCTGAAATCTGACAGCTGGCAATTAGTTTTAACCCCACATTTTTTCCAAATTTAACTTAAAACCAACTTCAGCCCGTGAGCAAAATGCTTTTTAATTATATTACACTGACGTACCAAAAAATCATGTATTCAATAAATTTTTATTTCTATTTCTATTCCCAAAAAACATAATAAATTAAAAGAGCATATCGTAGGTGAATTTACTTTAAACTAAAGCAAAACATAATTTTAACAATAAATAAATATAAAGAAATTTGTAAAACCAACTTGTATTTGTTGTAGAATACTTTGGTAAAATATTGCATAGAGATATTTAATAAAAAGAAAAACTAATAAAGCAGTGCACTCTGCACCGTAAGCATTTTATTTTTATTTAAACGAGAAGAAATCAGAGTCGTACTAAGTTTAATATGAATAGTTTTTTTTAACTTAGGTATTTAATGATAAATTTAATTCACTTTTTAAACCTTTTTATCACTCACGTGGTTATTTGCCTCGGCTTTCGCCTCGTCAAATAATTTCCACATTCATGATAAAAAATACGACTTTACTGCCTTAATATATAACCATTTAAAATATCATATTTTCATTTATACAGGGTGTTCGGTTTTTCGTGGGACGATACCAACTTTCTTATTTTCAATGAAACACCCAGTATTTTTTTGCATTTTTAGATTCTACACACTATTTTAGGTATACTTTGTAAATATATTAATTAGGAAAATGTTAATACTTTTTTAGTAAAATTTAAATTTATCAAAATTTCTCTAAATGTAGAAATTTGCTAAAAGTTAAAAATAACCAACTAAAACTTATTATATTTTGTATTATGTACTTAAAATTTTTGTGGTTTTAACAATCATAAACATTAAATATTGTATACCAAAATTTGAGCCTTGAGTTGCTCTTTCATAATAACTATGTTAATATTACGTAGGGCTGAGGTAAAAACTGGGTGGTTGCGGGTAACTTTGTCTCACAGTGTATTTTCTGTATAAAATTAACTTAATATTTTATTTTATTTTTATTCGACACATGTTAGCAGCGACATAACATGTCGCTGCTAACATGCTATATTATAGCGATTGCAATGGATTACCGATAAAAAAATAAAAAACCGACCCGTAGTTAACCAAGTATCATCATTCCAAAGGATTGCACCTAATATAGAAATTTTTAAGAGTTCTGCACTGATGCAATATAAACAATTTTTTCTACTCCCACCTTTAAAACGCCCTTTATCGTACATGTTTCCACGACACTAAGTGACCTTTTAAATACACATTGACAAGTTGTGGCTTTATGGCGCTTTAGTCACGGGCTGAAGTTAGCAACAGGTTTTTAGTCACGGACTGAAGTTAGCTTTAAGTTAGTTGACAGTTGTCAAATGTCGTACAATCGTTAAAATAAAGTGCCCTTATTGTAAAATAGTAATAATGTTTCGATTTAGTTAACCTTTATAACACAGGGAAATTTGTAATTTGACGCCACCTAACACAGATTCCCCTATTGTTTTATAGATGGCGCTCTATACAAATATTTGATTTAAATCATTTTAAGATAATAATAAGTATTTGTCGTGTAAAAAGTATAGTATGCAACTCGTTTATAAACTTTTCTATACACTCATTAATTTAAGCACTCGGTCGCAAGCTCGCTCGTGCCTAAATTAAATTCGTGTCCAAAATGGCGTTTATCAAACTTTATACATAATATACTATTAAAGTGTAATAAATCCCACACTGATTTTCCTGTAATATAAACTCAAAAGAATGGCTCAATTGACAGGTTTAGGCCAATAAATTATAAATGTTAATTTTATCGAGCGCGAAAAGATTTTTCATAAAATGGTTAAAGTCACCCGCGGGATGCAAAGCCACCCGTGTTTACGGTATTCATCTCTTTAATAATTAAAATATATTTTTTTTAAAATAGTTTTTAATTCGTGAATATTTCTCCCTTACAAATTTTTTGTAGTTTCTGAGATAAGTAAACTACTCGTCATAAAAATCGACGCACCTAGTTTTTTGGAAAATATTTGAAAGCTCGTTATTGGAAAATTACTTAATCGATTTTGAAAATCTTTGGAAATTCTAAATAGCTGATTCTTTGACTCTTATGTCTAATTTTGGAAATACGATATTTTGCACATAGCATTATACTACAGGGTGTTAAACGAAGAGATGTATTTTTTCCGAAATTTCAAATTATTCCCATTCCTGAGGCAGTTGAGTTTCATAGTTGTAATACCCCTCCTTAATATAAGTAAGGTAATCCCTTGGGACGTTTTCGACATTTTGTGAATATCGCGGCTTACTACGACTATATGCCAATTTTTCGAAAATTGTTGTTATTTCCCAGTTTAGTCCAAAAAATTTGCAATAGTGGATTCTTTGACTTACGTCTAATTTTGAGAATACGATATTGTGCACATAGCATTATACTACAGGGTATTAAAAAAAGGGATGTTTTTTTACAAAATTTCAAATCCTCATTCACAGGGCAGTTGAGCTTGATAGTCGTAATACCCCTTCCTAATAACAGTTAGGTTATCCCTCGGGATGTTTTCGAATTTTTGTGGATATCTTGGCTAAATACGGTTATACGGCAATTTTTCGAAAATTCACGTTATTCTTCATTTTATAAAATAATATAATATAATAATAACCGTAGTTAGCCAAGATATCCACAAAAATAGTACAAAAAATGAGCAATAGTTGATTCTTTGACTCTTATGTCTAATTTTGGAAATACGATATTGTGCACATAGCATGATACTACAGGGTGTTAAAAAAGAAGAATTTTCGAAAAATTGCTACTAAAATGAAGAATAAGGTGAATTTTCGAAAAATTGCCGTATAATCATAGTTAGCCAGGATATCCACAAAATCTAGAAAATGTCCCGAGGGGTTACCTAACTGTTATTAGGGAGGAGTATTAGGACTATCAAGATCAACTGCCCTGTGAATGGGGATTTAGAATTTTGGAAAAAAACATCTCTTTTTTAACACCCTGTAGTATCATGCTATGCTCACAATATCGAATTCCCAAAATTAGACATAAGAGTAAAAAAATCAACTATTGCCCATTTTTTGGACTAAAATGAAGAATAACGTGAATTTTCGAAAAATTGCCGTATAATCTTAGTTAACTATATTGGCTAATTAGCCAAGATATCCAAAAAATCTCGTAAATGTCCCGAGGGATTACCTAACTGTTATTAGGAAGGAGTATTAGGACTATCAAGATCAACTGCGACAAGACAAGAATTCTTGTCTTGATAACAACTTCTTGTCTTGTCTTGAGAAAAAATCAAGAAATTTTAAAAAATCTTGTCTTGACGTTTTCTTGACATCTTTTATCTTGTCTTGAGTCAAGAAATTTCAAGATCTTGAAATTTCTTGATTAACCGGTGATTCCCTGGCGATCTTTTTATTGCGTTGCATGCTAACCCGGAAATCTAGTGGTTCACCGATCTTTATTTGTTTTCTGACGAACACAAACAGTGTTGCCAGTTGTAACATAATTATCGAATTGTAACATAATTTTTTCTAAAAACAAAGCTTGAAAATTATATGTAACATATTCGATAATTGTAACATAATTTTTAATCAAAGTATCTGGACAAAATTAACTTAATTCTATCCAGATTAATTAATTTATTTAAGCATAATGCATGATTTATAGATTTCCTTCCTTCCTCCCGTAAAAGATCAACAATACCGTAGTGCTATTTATAGATTCCCGTACTGTATTTATAGTTCTAAATGTAACGGTAACGGAGGCAGCGGTAGAGGTAGCCAAGTTGGGCATTGAATATTATATGAAAAAATTTATAGTTGTCAGAGGTAAGGGAAGTAGAGGCAAGAACGTAGGGGCAAGAGATGACCATCTTTCATCTTTTCTTACCTCAACCGCTACTCCAGCCAATTACACGGCAGTTTTTAGTTGGCAGCCTCGCCTTGTAAGTTTAGTGTTTATGGGAGGGGCCGCCATTACCGCTACCGCTATAGTATACTTTCTGAACTATAAATCCAGCTTTATACAATTTTTAACAAATTTTATAATTTTCTAAAAATTCGATAATATTTTTAACCCTGTTTCTATCACTTTTTTATGATTGAATTATAATAATTATTGTAACATAATTATTACAATTATTGTAACATAATTTTCCGAAAATTTGATAATTTTATCAACCCAATTCGATAATTTCAACTTTTAAATCTGGCTAAATCGGCTAGGCGTTGACTCCATAAGAAGTCTTATTTGCCTTAATTCATGGCTTATGAATTCCGATTTAAAAATTTGTTAAATTTAAAATCTAGTTTGCAATTTTAGTTTCAACAGGATTATCATTTATTATTTTTAATTTACATTTTTGTGAATCGTTCTAGCAAACAATGTGTTCAATAAATTAAAATATGTTATGTTATGATATATTTTTTACAAATAAATACGTTTTAGTGTTTTTATTATTAGTCAAGATATTTCAAGATTTCTTGTTTTCTTGACAAGAAATCTTGGTATTGACATACAATTTCTTGTCCTGTCTTGAAATTTAAATTTACTTCTTGTCTTGATCTTGTCTTGAAATCAAGACAAGATCAAGACAAGATCTTGAAATTTTCAAGAACATGGCGACCCCTACAACTGCCCAATGAATGGGGATTTGGAATTTTGGAAAAAAACATTGTTTTAACACCTTGTAGTATAATTTTATGTGCACAATATCTTATTCTCAAAATTAGATGTAAGTCAAAGTATTCACTATTGCTCATTTTTTGGACTAAACTGGGAAATATCGACAATTTTTGAAAAATTGGCATATAATCGTAGTAAGCCCCGATATTCACAAAATCTCGAAAATGTTCCAAGGGATTACCTTGCTGATATTAGGGAGGGGTATTACGACTATCAAACTCAACTGCCTCACGAATGGGAATAACTTGAAATTTCGGAAAAAATACATCTCTTCGTTTAACACCCTGTAGTAAATGCTATTTGCAAAATATAGTATTCCCAAAATTAAACTTAAGAGTCAAAGAATCAGCTATTCAGAATTTCCAAAGATTTTCAAAATCGATTCAGTAATTTTTCAATAACGAGCTTTCAAATATTTTCCAAAAAACTAGGTGCTTCGATTTTTATGACGAGCAGTTTATATGGGTCACCTTACGTGGACCACCCTGTACATAAATTTAATGTACAGTGTAAGTTTTCTTTGCTGATTTCGAGCTAAACGCGATAGATGAAACCACTCTTCCTGTGTAATTTCAATGTATATTCATTATTGTACGGCGGTGTATAATAGTTTCACTTTTGAGCTGAGTTCAAAATTTAATATTATATAATATTATTTAATATGAAGTCTTTCTATATAGGCATAATTATAACATTTTATTATTAAAATGGAAATTGTTATGCACTTGAAAAAATATTTTATGAGCTTTTCTTGATATTCTTGATTTTAAAATAGGCTTAACTTAGGCGCCTCCCTGCTTTGGCACCCTAGGCATGCACTTTGGCACGGCTCTGGAAGAACCGAATGCATTTGCCCGGATATCGATTATTCTGTTGAATATATGCAGTTTCTTTGTGTGAACTTTCAACCTGTTTTAAAGTGCGGGAATATAAGGACCTTAGGAAAGCTCTCTCAATTTATTAAAATAGTACAATGGGTCACTTCATAAGGCAAGAAACTTTTCTCGAAAATCAAGAAATTATTACACTTGTTAGGTAAAGTCGAGAAGTACCTATTAGGCGAGTCTAGGGGAACACTTTAAAACGGTTTTCGTTTTAATATTTTTGAGGAAATTAAAAAAAAGTTTAAGTTGTTTAATAAATCAAATGGATTCGTTTTATTAACACTCTACATTTTTGTCGCTTATCGCGTTTGCAAACTAGGGCACTTTCGCGTGCTGAAATACTGATTAATGGT
The DNA here is from genome assembly GCA_921294245.1 of Brassicogethes aeneus. Lineage (NCBI taxonomy): Eukaryota > Metazoa > Arthropoda > Insecta > Coleoptera > Nitidulidae > Brassicogethes > Brassicogethes aeneus. The sequence goes on from OV121134.1 coordinate 56,374,023, forward strand.
CCCAAAAATGGCACGAAAGTGCCGAAAATGCAATTGCTATTAAAAATTGTATGTAGAGAATATTAAAAAATAATTTTTATTTATTCTCTTTAGAATTTTATAAAAATATAATATTTCCAGGTCTACCAACGAAAGTGGATTTTTCTGTCGCGACAGTAACAAACATATTGTTTCAATTATTATAAAAGAAAAAAACATTTTTATGATGAGGTTTCTAAAATTAAAAGTTTAAATGTGTTAATAATAAAAATCTGTCTGCCTCGTCATCAGCGATTTTGACCAAACTTGGAGCATTTGTATATATGGGTGATTCTACAAAAGTTGGGCAACCTTTGACCTCATTTTGTTTATATAGTTTTCCGAGAAAATTAAACAGTATTTTCTTATGAGAACATAGATAATATAATAAATATACTGTTCCAGACCGGGCCAGTCACTTTTTCAAACAGTTTTTAAAATATCTGTGTTTTCTAAATTTGAATGCAAGGGAAGTGACGAGTATACCAGGGTAATAATTAAATAACAACTTTGAGCATATTATACATTAAATATCTTAAAATCAAATAAAAACACACATCAGTGGCGGCTTATGAATTTTGGGTATACTGATATCTCAATTATTAGATATGGGACCCACACCAAATTTATATGAGTTTATAATGACATTAAATAAACAATTTCTGCGCAAACAGAATTTAAATTGAAGTTTGCGAAAAAAAGATAACCGAAACATCTAAAATGGAACTGACGACACGGTACTGATGAATGGGATACAAATTTGGGGTTATAATTCGGAATGAAGTATTTAACTGATATTTTTTTATTAGTGGATCCTAAAATATAAATACATAAGAAAATAACTACTCACCACAGTACTGAAATTTTGACTGGAACTATACGTGCATTCACCACAACTCCGCCGCTTGCATTGTTTTCAAGATGACTGTCGTGCAAAAGGGCAGGCTCTGTAGGTAATTTTTACCAACACTTGAGTTGAAACGAGGACTTGACGTTTAAACTTCAATATTTCGCAGGAATTTTGAATTTTAACATTGGACACAGAACTGACGGGTAAAAGTAAGTACAAAGATTATCAATTTTTTAAAAATTGCTATTACTTGGATCTATGATAAAATATACAAAATACATTATTTAATATTTTATAGTTTGTAGTGAAATTGAAAAATTTAAGATAAATTGAATATATTTTAAAATAAAATCACTCAAATATTTGATTCAGTAGTTGTGACACGCCAAGGTACTGATGTTTTGAATATTTATTATGTTTTTCTACAAACGTGCTTTTGAAAAAATACATTAAAATTGGGTGGACAAAAAACCTGGATCTTTTGTAATATACTAAAATATTTACAAATAATATTAAAATACATCAAGTTTTCCAACTTTTGTAGAATCACCCATATGTAGGTATATACAGAGCGTTAAATTAGGCCGGTTAGGGTTTACAGTGCTTTAGTAATTAGCTTATAAGCTAAGAAGATATATTTTCCACAAATCACAGTTTTATACTGTACAATGAGCTCCAATTTATATATAAATTGTATACAAAAAATAGAAATACATAGACCAATACCGTTTAGTCCAGTATATTTAGGTTTTATTATTTTAATTCATTCAGTAAGTAAATTTTTTTCCATTGCTGGGGTAGCATGGCATTTCGACCATTAACCACTTACAGATTTTTCGCTACCTTGGATTTACGGTTGAATTCGGGAAACACAGCCGTATTTTTTATTTTATCGGAAAAATGGACTATTCTATTTTTGGCAAGAAAAATTAGTTGTTCTATGTTGCATACGTGATATTTTTGAATTTTTGTATAAGTAATAAGTAAAGAAAATGTCTAAATATGCAAATTAGTTAAGTACCTATACAATTTTCTGGTCAAAAATGGTATGGTCTTTTTTTCAGATAAAATCAATATGGCTGTTATTCTCGAAATTCAACATGGCGGAAAATATGCAAGGGGTTGATGGTCGAAAACTTGGTTTTAAGCTTACACAGACATGTGAATTTTCAAATCTTGGAACATTTACTCAACGGCCATTCCAAGCCCATGGACAGGACACATCAGAAACATGTCTAAATATATTCTTGTTACTTCCTTAAGTTTACTTATTTTTTCTACGAGTATTTATGAGAAGTATTAGCCAAATTTGGCTAATACTTCTCATAAATACTCTTAGAAAAAATAAGTAAACTTAAGGAAGTAACAAGAATATATTTAGACATGTTTCTGATGTGTCCTGTCGATGGGCTTGGAATGGCCGTCAATCTATTGTAGAAATCACAAAATACCTTCCTATAAGGTCAAAGCTTGCTTATCCCAAAATACAGGTATATTTCTATACCGGGAATCCAATTTTGTTTCTCCTGGGTGGAAAAGTTTATTTAGCGAAGCGCACAAAATTATAATTTACTTATAAGTATACCAAGTAGTGTTGCCGTCAAGACTAACACATTCTAGACTCTTGTCTTGTCTTGTCTAGAATATCAAGACAAGACCGTCAACATATCTTGTCTAAGTGTATCAAGACAAGACAAGACCTTAGCCAAAAATCTTGATTATAGTCAAGGCAAGACAAGACTTTAAGCAAAAACTGTTGATTATTTTCAAGACTAGATTAAATTTTACTTTTAAAAAAATATTAAAAACACTTAAATAATTATTATTTTTTATTAAAAAGAATATATACATATATTTTATATTTAATCTTGGGCTTATTTTCTACATATATTTGGGGCTTATCTAGGGCTTATTTTCTAGATATATTTGAAACTATTTTTACCTTATTAAGGGTTTCTTCCTTATGTTGAGTTGTCTTTGAAGTAGATTGTTGTTGAAGAAATATCGTCTGGTCCAGGCTCATAACTTTTATCTTAAAGTTATAAAGTTATAAAGTGCTCTTTTAGTTCCACCCTTACATCCAAACTAAGATGTCCCATAAGCCAACTGAACGGCTTGTGCGGGTTAGGGGTAGGAACGGACCGACGGCTTAAAGTCCCCTCCGAAGGACTATACACAATGGACAAACACAAATAAACAACCATACCCAAGTGGGATTCGAACCCACGACCTCTCGGCTCGTACCCAGGAGCTCTGACCACTACACCACCGAGGCCGGTGGTGTAGTGGTTCTATCGAATCACACGTAAAAGGATCTTCCACTTCTTCGTTAAAATTATTATTATCATTTGGCAATTGTACTTGCGATGTTTTTTTATCTGCATTAAGTACAGGAAAATTGTTAGTATTAACCAGTGGAAAAACAACAAAAACTAACCTAAATAATAATAAATTTACTGCTTAATTTAGTGCAAAAACAAAACGCAAGGGTTGTGTCTGCACGTGGCGGAAGTGATTTGTTTTGACTGGTTCTAAAGTTACATTGCGCAGACGCATAATTTATATCTAGACTCTTGAATAATAATCTAGACTCTTGAATAATAATCTAGACTCTTAAATAATAATCTACTCTAGACAAGACCGCATTAAGCTTTTTTAATCAACCCTTAGACTCAACTCTTGTCTTGAAATTTTCAAGACAATACAAGAGTAAGTAACTCTTGTCTTGTCTTGTCTAGACGGCACCACTATTACTAAGTTAATTGAAATAATAAAACCTAAATATACTGGACTTAAACGTTATGGTTATGCAGTGGGGCACAAAAAACTTACCTACTAATTTTTGTACATAATGTCCATTCTCCTATTTTTCATGCGAGAAACTGAATTTTTATCGCTGCAATGTGTTTTAAATCATCTAACTAGGGTTGGGAAAATTTCACTTTTTGCTTGTACTTGAAATTTCACTTGAAATTTTCATGACATTTATGAAATTTATTAAAATTTCCTAAATTTCTGAAATTTCATGAAATTTATTGAAACTTTTTTTTATCCGTTTTCCGATGCAATTATAGCAAAAGTAAAATTTTAAATTAATCATGACTTTTAAAAAAAATTTTAAGTCTGATTTAATTTACAAATTAAATTGGTAACTGAATTAAATTCATATACGCAACAATGATTACTTATAGTGTATTCAAATCCAAGTCGAAGTAAACAAAAACGCTCGGACGCTTGATAACTCGTTCTTATTGGTCGATTCGGAATCTTTTGTAAATTATTATTAAAGGTCCCAGGGGAGGCCGCATGTGAAATTTATGCGAAATTTTCAGTAAATTGCGAAACTTTCAATGAAATCTCTGAAAGTTTCACAGGCAATGCTGAAATTTTCAGATTGAAAATTTAATTTGAAATTTTTAAAAATTTCACTTTTCCAACTAAATGAAATATTTCAAGTTTAAAACTTTCAAAGTTGAAATTTTCATTTGAAAATAGAATAGAATAGAATTTTTCGACAACAAAGTGGATATTTACCGTCGCTTTTATTAAAAGTAGTTTATGATAAACCAATTTAAAAATATTTGTGATTACAACTCATGATATAGATTACATCCAAGGGAAAATTCCACGCAATATACAAGTAGGTACTAAAAGACACCAGCTTATAGTCAAAGAAAAAGGGTGTCTATAATTTAGAAATCTAAGTTGTTATTCTGCAAGTGCGCACCACTACAAGGGATTTTGTTTATGCATTACTCTAAAATCGTACCACTCTATATAGTTTCTTTTTTACGTTATCTGATTAAGTCCTTTGTGTACCCCAGTCCGTTGTGATACCAATGTCTATTTCGTAACTTTTTTTAGTTTTTGTTAAAAAAAATCCTTAAAATGATTTTACTATCACTTGGTAATACCTGTTTATAAATTAGAGTTTAACTCACTAATACAGTGACTAAAAGAAAATATTAATGGTATTGTTTTTTCAACAAAGAATCGGAATGGTGTCTTTTAAAAAGTAACTTAATTAACATAAATTTTTAAAAAAGGCATACAATTTTTAATAAAAAATAAAATTGGAGTCAAAAGTTTGTGAACTAAGTACATTTTATTTCAAATTATTTTTATAACAACTTTTTTTATTCAATTAAATTTTGGATTTAAAATTGGTAACACAGTGGAGACATATAAAGCTAGCTAAACGCATTTTTTGGAAAAAAACGTAAAAAAAATTAAAAAGTGCACTGCTTGTCTTAAATGTAAGTAAACAAAACTCTAAACATTTATAAAAATCCAACCAAAAGTCAATTTAAGCAAAAAAAAATTTGATCTTCATTTTCCTGAAAGCGGGTGTTTCTTGAAAATAACCCATAACTAAAATAATGCACAATGCAACAAATAACTTTTATTACTTTTTATCTGGGCGGTTGGGTGGGCACGTGCCCTTGTGCCCTTTAGAACCAGCCGCTACTGTGGTTATGTTTTTTATTTTAAATCTTTTTGACAAAGATCGCAGTTACTTTAGGTATATCTATATTTAAATGTTAAACGGTAAAATTTAATTGAAACAATCCTGTATATCCTAAAGGCTTTTGCATTGCAAAATGCAGCCGATGCTCTAAATTGATTACTCTTTTTTATTGAAATTAATTTACATATTTAGTTTGCTTTTGTTTGCATTTGTTACATGTTCTTCCTACTAACGGGATTAATTCTCTATTTTACAATTACCGCAGCAGCGTATTTAAAGCTTTAATATGTCACTGTAATTAAATTCCCGCTCTTGATAATTAAAACTACCGTTACAACTAGAAAAGCTAGACAGGTGTATTTAAAAAGTTTCCACTCGTAAATTCATATACTAACCGTCGCGGCCCATTGTATAGTGACTGAAATGCATATAAATATCACTTTGAAATTGTTTTTATATAAAGTGTTTTTAACAAGTTCAAAAGCATTCAGTATGTATGGAATTTTTTAGTTTATTTTACGCTTTTCATGGCATAATAAAACCAAATATTTGCGCCTTTTTATAAACAAATAAGGTAATTTTATGTTTAAACTAATATTTTTTTAACTTTAACGGTTAAATTGTGGAGGTTACACGTTACACGTATATTATGTGGAATATTTTTACACAGTAAAAAAAAAGTTCTAATTTTAGAAAGGTACTTTTACTCTTTTAGTGCAAACTTCTAGTGCACTGAAAAAAATAAGCTGTTAAAACAACAAAAAAAATATTAATTCAACTCTTTATGCACTTTAAATACAAGCAATGGTTTTTGCACGTTTACTTAACCATCTAAAAATGTCAAATTGTATTGTTTAATTGAACAACAAATAACAGTCAAATGAACAAAATAAGAATATTTGTTCTAATCTGCTAATTTGGTTAATTTAACATTCTTATGGTGTTAAGGTAAATTTCTTGAAATGTCCAGGTAACCTTTTTAGCATATTCACTTAACACCAATAAAATGTTAAATTAACATTCTGAAAATGTAAAATTCTTTAAAGGTTGGTATCCAAAACAAAATTATGGAAATAATATATTATTATATATAAATAGAACGAATTGAACCTTCACCTCGCCCAGAGTTTTTGTTTTGAGCGTGTTCCACCCATGATACATCTTTGTATCATGTGTTCCACCTACTTCAAATACCGACAGACTGTTTCGTCCTGTATTGAGGGTCTTAACAGTGTCGGGCAATATGGTGTAGTGAAAGTTCTACTGTGGAACACACCTTAAACAAACAGATATCTCATCTTATATACACCTAATCGTAAGGTAACTAAGGCGAGATGTAAGAAAACGTCATTGTCTAATGACGTGGCGTGAGTGTTCAAAGCGCCATTCTCGGCAATTTTATGAATGCAAATTTTACATTTTAAATTTTAAAGTAACATTTTAAATTTGTTAAATGAACAAATTTAAAGTTTTGGATTAAAGAGCAACTAAACGTTAATTTAATAGTTTTTGTAGGTAATCCTAAAAATTTCAGTAGTTGATTCAACAAATTCCAGCTATTAAATCAAAGTACGATAAACATTTTAATTCAAAATATTAGTTTATGTTAAATTAATATTTAAACTGTCAAATGAACAAATAAACTTTGACAAACTCTGACTTTTGCTTTAACACCAAAATATAGATTAATCCAATAGGTTTTTTGTTGAAACAACATTTTTAAAAATGACATTTGGGCAAATGTTAACTCAACTACATTATTTTTTTCGGTGTGTAAATTAACACTATTATTTGAGTGAAACCTATTGGTGGTAGTGAATAAAACGAAATCGTAAATAAACAGAAACATTTATTTGGAACAAAAATCTATGACAATTATCAAAATCGGTGCCTTTTAAAATATAATTTTATATTTTAGTCGTATGGCTGGCTTAAGCAAAATGGTTCCTTAAAACGTAAAAGTTTTAGATCAATGCAATGTTTTACTGGCTGTCAACTTGTAAGCAATGAATTATCTTGAGAATTCATCAGTAATCCATTTTTCTGTCATAAAAAATGGGTGATCCCATTGGTAGAGAGGCAGCAGGGGGCTGTATGTCGGGGATTTACCACACGTGTACAAATTTTCCCTAAAATTATTAAAAATGTAGGTATAGGTTAATATAACAACCATTACGCTTGAAAATAAAAAGTAAATCAAGTGTGTATGTGTTTATATTATTAATTTTACAAATACCCGACCTACTGCCGTAAATTATTGATATATAATATAGGTCGGGTACATCCTTTTAACATATTGGTATTTATTAAGTATTAAGGCTTAAAGAAAAAGGAAGTATAATACTAACAAAAAAAAAAAGAATGTCCCCTTATGGATTCACCGTAATTAAAATCTAACTGAACAAAAATGCCACACTCCCACAACGCGGTATCTCCGGATATGCACTTCGTAGGTAGATAGGTACCAACCTAACATTTTAAAACGCATTTCGGTTATTACCAGTTTTTTCAGTCTATTTTGCCACTATTGGTGTAATTTAACTTTAATTGTGATACAATGTGCACTAGTAGTGTAAAGAAAAAAGAGCTCTTAGTAACATCAAAACAGACAAAGAAATTGGCCTGCACTGTAGTGTACATTTTTTTACTATTTAACACATTAAGGGGTAATAAACACTCGCATTAAGTTTTTCTACCCTTTTGATTTATTTTAATAATAAAAAGTGTGAATGTATACCAATGAATAATGTTCATATTCTTTAAATGTGTTTAATAAAGTTAATAAGCACTAAATGTATGTGTATTTTGTAGTGTAACTTTTACACTTACAAATCAACTCTAATGCCTCGTACAGACCTGAACATTGAGCCGAACAACAAGCAGAACAACGAACCGAACGGCAAACAGAACGGCAAATGGCCTTTTTTGATTTCGACGATCCGAACAACAAACGGAACGTTCGTGCTGTTCCCATAATTGCTCGTAGTAAATCTCAGTTAAAGTTTTACTAAAGATGGAAAAAAGTGTAGCAGCAGCAGCTTATATATATATATATATATATATATATATATATTCATTATTCATTATTAAATCAAAAGAAAAAATCGCGAAAAACAAGAAGATGGTGGCAAACCCATTTTTATACACAAAGAAGTACGACAAATTTAAATTTAGTAAGTGAATTAAAGTTTCAAGCTGTGAGTGGGCATTACAAAAATTTTACGAGGATGACTTGTGTGAATTTTAATTATATTAAAATAAACAAACTCACCTAAAGGAGGAGACAAATAAACACTTAAATGAGAACAATTCACTGGTCTGTTCGCCGTTTTGTTTTGACCCGTCCAAACCTCCGAACGCATTCGCGAGCATTTCCTTTGATGTCGAAGGAAAAACCGACAAGTGATGGGAACGGGGCGAACCGTTCGCCGAACGGTCAGGAATCGCGAACATGTTCGCAAACGCGTTCGCAGCCCCGTCCAAATTAGTGTTCTGTTTGCCGTTCGGTTCGTTGTTCGGCTTGTTGTTCGGCTCAATGCTCAAGTCTGTACGAGGCTTAATATTACTAAAAAAATTACACGCGTGTAAATTTTTTACTGTGTGCAATAATGGATAAATTTGACATCTTATGCAAAAAGATCACGTCGATCCGATACTCCGCTACTAGGTAAAAAAGTGGATTGGTTAAAGAGGAACTGAGTAAAAACAAACTATTAAAAGCAATGTGACATAAAAACACTTTTTTTTTTCTAGAATATTTTAATAAATATTCGCCAGAAGCGATTTTAAATCCTTCGAGTCTAACGAAATTACAAATGCTGTGAATCTTTTGTGAGAAGTAAATTTTATTTACATACAATTTACCTGTTTGCAAAGAAATGCGCCGAAATCATTATCACACTTTTTGTGTATGCCGGCTTTTAAATTAGATTTATTAAGGTGAGAAATCATTTTAAATTATTATTTGGGTGGGTTTATTTTTAATAAAAAAAAAAGATTGAGGCCGCGTAAAAAGTATGCACGATTTATCAATGTCAATCAGTCAATATTCTTTAAGCACAAAAAAATCGGAAACGTTTTCAAAACAACGCTTGGACACATAAAAATTGTTATTGAGGGACAACTGTTCCCAGGAGCAACCACCAGACAAAATTCATTCAGCTCTTTGTTTATGTTTTGCGCAGTTTTTACGATTGAAATACGTTCTAGGAACGCCTAAGAATAATTTCCCATGCACAATACGTCGTGCGCGACAGGCGCTCAATTGTATAAACAAGAAATTTTTCGTTGATAACAAATTTTAAAAAAACATTTTTTTTTCAAAATTTAAAAAATTAACAATGTTTTCGTAAGCTACAAAGATTCACTAATATTCTGTTAAAATTTTATGCAATTTTATTTAAAGTTGTCGATTTTACACGACTTTGAAGATTTAACAAAATTTTTCTTTTTTTCGGCAAAAAAAACTAAAATCGACTTGAGCGACCTCTAATCTTTTAATTTCGATTTTCAATATATACACTGTTCAAAATAAAGCCTTTTGAAATACCTAATCAGAATTAGTTAAGGAAAAATAAGGTAATATGCGCATATTACCTTATTTTTCCTTAACTAATTCTATAAGCGCTTATACGAGTAAAGCAATTTACCTTCTCGTTTATTAAGAAGAAACGAATGCCTTAGTTCTATGGTGTATTCACTAACTTCTAGATAAATATTCATACTTTACTTAATAAACTTGTCAAATTTAAAAAGATAGGCAGATTACCTAAATATTTAGTCAAAATCTCAATTACTTTTAGGTACGACAATTTTGCTTTTAATTTAGGTAATTCTTTTAAATTATTATGGCAAATTATTGAACTAATCTAGGTAAATTCCTTTAAATATTAGTGACTTACTTGCAATCGTCTACGATCGCTAATACCGACGTTTTACGATAAATATTCGCGCCTATATTGTCCACCAGAATGCCAAAATCAACGAAAGCTTAAAGACCGCGTTGTGTGCTATTGATATAACAACATAGTTAACAATTATTGTGCTATAAGTGAACATTTTGTATACAATAGTGCTATAGTTAAGTAATCCAAAGTAAATGGAATTTCCCATTGACCCCAATTTATTTTTAAATAATCCCAACCCTGCAGGGTTGGGATTATTTAAAGGGTTCCGATACTACATGTAGTACCGGAACCGCCGTTGTTAATTCGCCTAGGACATAAAGATGAAGGAGTCCTAACTTGGAAGAAAATTCCTATGCTAGGATTTTCACTAAAAATATATATAATTTTCCTGAAAACTACATAAAAATTTAAGCAAATTGCCTTAGAAACAGGAAATTTATTCTTTTATTCTCAGGCAATATCCCTTACGATCTAAGGTGTATCATCTTTGAAACCTAAGTAATGTTGCTTAATTAATTGTATCATTTTCTTTAAAAATATCAGTTAAAGAATTCACTAATTTAAAATGGGAATATTCCTCTAAATTCATTTCAAGCAGTTTGCCTTAAAAAATCAATGGTCCTATATAGTATTTTAGGTAAAAATTAGCTAAAATTTTGAACAGTGTATATATTAATGTAGGTATTAATGTATTAATGTTTTTATAAGTTTGTACAAAAGTACAATCATTCACCGAAAAAAATATATTCGTTGAGTTAACATTTGCCTAAATGTCATTTTTGAAAATGTTGTTTCAACAAAAAACCTATTGGATTAATCTATATTTTGGTGTCAAAGCAATAGTCAGAGTTTGTCAAAGTTTATTTGTTCATTTGACAATTTAAAATATTGATCTTACATGAACTAATTGTTTGAATTAAAGTTTTTATCCTATTTTGATTTAATAGCTGGAATTGGTTAAATCAAATACTAAAATTGTTGGGATTACCTAAAAAAACTATTAGATTAACGTTTAGTTGCTGTTTAATCCACAACATTAAATTTGTTCATTTAACAAATTGTAAATGTTATTTTAAAATTTAAAATGTTAAATTTGCATTCATAAAGTTGCCTTAACACTCTAAGAATGTTAAATTAACAAAATTAGCAGATTGGAACAAATATCCTAATTTTGTTCATTTGACTGTTATTTGTTGTTCAATTAAACAATACAATTTGACATTTTTAGATGGTTAAGTAAACGTGCAAAAACCATTGCTTGTATTTAAAGTGCATAAAGAGTTGAATTAATATTTTTTTTGTTGTTTCAACAGCTTATTTTTTTCAGTGTTGGAAGTGGTTTAAGTAATATTTAAATTGGACTAATATCTACTGGGAAATCCAATTCGAAAAATATTTGAAAGTTTTATGGATGTTTTAGAAGTCCTATGTAAATATAAAAGATACTTATTGGCTGTTTACTTGCGGTGTTTAAACTACTTTGTTTAAATACAGAATATAAATTTATCCACAAAAAGCCTTTATTTATTAAACAAATATACAATTACGAATATGTTTTTAATCCTGAAATTCTTATAATTTTAAAATCGCAAATAATGCCTAAACAAATAAATTATATAAATCCCAAAAAATACGCGATAAATAATATTTTTTATCTTTCGAACTTATAGTTCAAAAAGCAACAAGCGTGTAATATTTTTATTCTAGGCGATGGCCTCACAATTTATCAACATTTATTCAACAACTTTGTGTAATATTTTATTACAGTTGAATGACGAAATTAAAAAATACAGACAATACAATAAAAAAGTTTTTTGGATCAAGATCAGCAGCTTGGAGGGACATACTTTTTGGACAAAAATAAACATTTTATCATTTATCCTAAATATATCAATTCATTTTATAACTGGGACGATTTTACGTTATTTAAAGTATTTTTTTCGTGTATATATACATATCATTACCCACATTATGGCCTCAAAATTACTTTTTATCCTGTAAAATTATGATGGTTTCAAAAAATCCAATAAACTTTTTCAAGAGATAAATAAAATAAATAGAGTCGAAAATATACAGTTTTTATATCAAACCACTAACATATTGTATACAAAAAATTAAACGTGTTGTGCACAACTCGGCGCTATTTGCTCGTGTACAAAGACTTTTTTTTTAAGAAAAAAACAGATTTACGGTTTGTACGTGGCAGTTGTGTTTATTTTTTATATATACAGCTTTTTGAAGCACTTGTCAGACAAATGTATCTAATGTACTAAAATTGCTTTAAATATGTTGCTCCAAAAAGATTTAAGTATTTAAATGCATTTGTGCTAACATTTTATATTCTCATTGCGGTTTTGTACATATGTATATAATATGAAAAAGCTTTGTAACACGATAATAACAATTTGTCTTGACGTGTGTTTAAATTTAATTAAATTACTGAAGCCTTTTTCTTGATATAACACTGTTTAATCGTATCTGTATATGTGGTTACATATATATATGTATATATACATATATATATGATTACACTAGGTTTTTACTACCTGGATTTATTTTATGTTATTTGCAGAGGCGGATTAAATGTCGAGAGCGCCCTAGGCAAGCACCTCATCGGCGCCCCTTGATCGGCAATATATTATAAATTTTAACTACACTGAAAGAAATTTATGTTTCATATATGGACTACCACATACATTGCTAAAACAAACATATAATATATTTACCTTAACCATTTTTATATTTAGTTTTAACATATTATGTTAAAACTAAATATAATATATGTTTGTTTTAGCAATGTATGTGGTAGTCCATATATGAACCACAAACATTGCTAAAACAAACATATATTTCTTTCAGTGTAGTGCGTATATAATAATTAGCAGCGCCCCGCGGTTTCACCCGCGTAATGTCCTATACCGTGAAAATTTTGGGATAAATGTGTAAATCTGGGTCTCCAGCTATCTACACACCAGGTTTCATCACAATCGGTTCAGTAGTTTTTGTATAGAGAAGTAACACACGCACACACACACTTTTGCAGTTATAATATTATTAGGGTAATTTCACATGTTCTGGCCTATACCTATAATTAGGTATGGACCAGGACGTGTACTTAGTAAATACACGGTCTGGCCCTTACCTAATTATAGGTATAGGCCAGGACACGGATTTCCATGTTCGTTCTGTCCCTTTTGCTTTCTTCACTTTCATCACATTTTATTCACGCCTATGGGTAAGTACTACTTACCCATAGTTGTGAATGAAATGTGATGAGAGTAAACAAGGCAAAAGGGACAGAATGAACATGGAAATCCATGATGGGTCACTGGGAAACAGATCTGACTGTGTATGTGTGTTGATTATAATCACACCATATATGGTGTGTTATATTATTATCATTAATTATATAAAAGCTTAAAAGAAATTATTAATATTTGACCGTCCTCGGTTGTGTAGTAAGCGTCATTCACATCCACTTTGCATACGTGTCTTAACAATAAAACATTAGATAAAAAACATAAATGATTATTCTTAATTTACATCGACGTTAAACATAGGAAACATGCGCATGCGCAAGAGAAGTGACAGGGTAGTTGCCGGTATTTTGTTTATTTACAATTTGAGGTTATTGCTCGCTTATGTTCTGTGATCGCTCGTGAAATTGTTATGGATATTATATTTCATTTGATCTTTAAAATCTGATCGTTTTCTGTCATATAAAAATGGATAAGAATGCACCAAGTCAATTAAAGCCCCGTCATCCATTTTATTACAAAATTGAGCACAGCTCAGAAAAAAGTTTTTAATAATCAGTAAAAACACCCACAGATCATAAAACACCTATTGGAAAAACAATTTGAGGTTAGAAGTAGTTGACAATTCTAGAGAGAGAACGACCGATCGACATTTCTTTCTTAAGACTCATCTCATTGGTTAAACATGGTAGACATAGCATAACAATTCAACAGTCAACTTTAACTTTTTTGCTTTAAGCAAAAAAGTTAAAGTTGACTCAACTTTTTCGTCCGTTAATTTATGTCTCTCATGTTTTATTTGAATGTAAACGGATCCATATAAAACCTTGTATTTTAACTTTTCTTATGTTATGTTTTATTGTTAAGACACGTATGCAAAGTGGATGTGAATGACGCTGTAGTCGAGAAGCCGAGAGGTCGTGGGTTCGAATCCCACCAGGGGTATGGCTATTTATTTGTGTTTGTGAGGATGTACTCCTGTAATTAGGCCTGGCGCCTGTTGCAAGCACATTAAAATAATAAAATAAAATAGAATAAATAATAAAATTAAAGTTATAAATTATTTATTTAAAAAATCCCAATTTTAAATTGGTACGAATTCAATGAGAATTAAAAAAAAATATATAATTAAAAATGTCTGCATCTACATTTTTGTCTTGCGAAATTGTCAATAGCATCGTCATAGTTTAGATATATCAAGTTTGATTCAATGTTAATCTCTTGAGCGAAGATAATTTTTCACTCTCTTTAGACTGGAAAAACTCCGCTTACCACTGCAATTGCTGACTGCCGTCGATAGGCACATTCTTAAGGCTATGTCAATATTTGGGTAAATTGTTTTGTAAAAGTTCTTTATTTCTATTTTCAATTTTAATTTAATTATTTTCTTTGTTTAAAAACTTACGTTCGCGCGCCCCCTTCTAACCTCGCGCCCCTAGGCACGTGCCTAGTTTGCCTTAGGGATAATCCGCCTCTGGTTATTTGGTTTTGGATTTAATCAAACTTAAACATGTATGGTTAAATCGAAAATAATAGCTTTCATAAGTGCATTCCACTATCAAACATATTAAAAATTCATTTGATTAATGATTAATGTATTAATGATTCGGAAAAATATAACATTTGAATACAAATAATTGAGGTTATGTATCTGTATCTATATTACAATATAATATTATGTGTTTATGTTAATAATATGTGATATTGAAAGAGAAAATCGCTCTGGATAAAAAAGTACGTTTGCTCCGTTTGAAACCAAGATGTTTTTACATTCCTTTTCATTTTTTCTTTTTTTTTTTATAAAAATAATACAATACATGGCGAGTTTTAAGTTGACGCGTTCCTTTTAATAGCGTGTAGAAATCAGATAGACAAATAAATATTTTAAGTAACTTTTTTATCAAAAATATTTATTTGTCTATCTGATTTCTACACGCTGTTAAAAGAAACGCGTCAACTTAAAACTCACCCTGTATTGTATTATTTTTACAAAAAAAAAAAGAAAAAATGAAAAGGAATGTAAAAACATCTTGGTTTCAAACGGAGCAAACGTACTTTTTTATCCAGAGCGATTTTCTCATTCAATATCACATATTATTTTTGTTAATACGAGTTTACAATTGCTTTTTTTGCAGAACACGGTCATAAAATTATTTACTGTCATTTGTGGGTTAAATTTCCTTAATTTATTTGCATCTTCGAATTGTTAAATTTTGTTTAGTTTGTTGTATAGGGATTTAAAAATTTACATAATTTTATATTTATCAAAATAATTTAATATTTGAATATGAATTAATTAATTAAACTACAAATAAACTATTATTAACATAAGGTAATTTTAATAATAATATTTAATTTGTGTTAATGATATTGTACACATTTTAATTAATATTGACAGTAATTTTTAATTCAATTGATATTGGAAAATGCATTATATTTATCCGTACAATTATAATTATTATTATTATAATAATTATTTGTTTAAATTTAAAAATATTAAACTGAAGCACTGAAACACTGAAAAAAATATTCTCTTAAAAGAAATGAAAATCACTTTGATTTAAAAGATTTGCGCTTTTGAATAGGGCCAAGAGCTATGTTTCTTATTTCAAATCTTCACATAATTTTTTTTTAAATTACTTGTGTGGGAGAGATTAATTTATTCGTTATTCTTGGTACAAGAACCAAACATACTTCGGAAGATATTTATCTTTTGAATTATTAAAACGTTTTTTAGCTCAAAAAAATGTGATTTTAACAAAAAAACTGCATGCATCTCTTTATTGAAAAGCTTAAAAACTTTCTAAGAACGAAAATTTGTCTTGCTACAAAAGCATATACTGTTGACCTAACCACATTTTTTTTTGATTTTAGAGCAAATATCTCTATTGCTTCATTCATTTAAGCTTAAATTCTCCTCGCCACAAAGGCCTTTTGATTTTAATTATTAAAACATGCATTTAACAATTAAAATCAAGGACCTTCGTAGTAAGGGGAGTTTAAGCCTTAATATTAGTATATAAAGGTTTACAAAAAAAATATTTCTATAAAATAAATATTAAATATCATTTAACATACAATTTTTATTACATATTTTAATAATAATACTAATAATAATAATGCTCTGCTACGTCTGCGAACAGCGCCTGTTGCTTGTCCTATTAACTTGTTTTTTTTTAAGAACTGCGCCAGTATTAATTATTCGTTGGATTAGTGCCTCTCGATTAATTACTTTAACTTTGTAAACTTCTGTTTTAAACCAACCCCATAAACAAAAATCTAGTGGTGTTAGATCTGGACTTCTTGGAGGCCAAATAATTGGACCTCCGCGACCAATCCAACGCTCTGGAAACATTTCATCCAAGTGTTGCTTGACCTCACGAGCGAAATGTGCAGGGGCTCCAACATGCTAATAGTACATTCGCCTCCTTACGTTTAAAGGGAGATTCTCTAGTAATCCTGGCAACTCCTTTATTAAAAAATTAAGGTAGTGTTCCCCTGTGAGGCGACTCTTCATGATAAAAGGGCCAATTAAATACCCAGCAATCATAGCACACCAAACATTTACTGAAAACCTGTGCTGAAAATTGGTTTCGACTATATATAGCATGGGGATTTTCGTCAGACCATGGTATGCATACGTGAGAGTTGTGCGTATTATTAATGCCGTCATGGGTAAATGTTGCTTCATCAGTAAAAAGTATACGCGATACAACTCTAGATTGTTAGTTACCCACGGACAAAATTCCACACGTTTAGCATAATCTTCTGGGTGTAGAAACTGTACTCTTTGTAAATGGTATGAGTATAAGCCTTGCTCGTGAAGTGTGTGTATTACCCGTTTTTGTGAAATGTCCAATTGAGTAGCGATTCTTCTAGTGCTGGTCGTTGCATCTTCTTCAACTAGATCCAAAATATTTTCCACTTCTTCTAAGGTTTGTCGATCAGCTTTTTCAGATGTTATTTTAGCACTTGGAAGAGTTCCAGTCTCGCAAAGTTTGTTAAAAACTCGAATAAACACGTTTTTGTCAGGAGCCCTTTCACGTGGAAAACTTCGCCGATATTCTTCTACAGCAGCTGTGGCATTGCCATTACAAAAGCCATAAACAAAAACCATATTAGCATACTCTAAATTTGAATAAACTTTTGGCATTTAAAAAAAATTTAAACTGGAAAATTACAAAAATACCACTGACTTTTAAATGTAAACAATATGTATAACTATGAAAACAAAAACTTTGTTTCCATAGTTTTTCAAAGAACAATAAATAATAATTTATTTTTTAAAATTTAATTTTTTTTTTAAATTTCGCTATAACTTGAAAACAAATAAGAATCGGATAAGAACAGTTGAGTTTTTTTTATTATTTTGATGTGTAGAATGCAGTCCTAGAGTTAAGTGCGATCCTTCTGATTCACCCTGTATAATACATTTTTAGTTCAATTTGATATTTAACCTAAAACCATATAAAAGTCTTTATTATAATAAAGACTTTTATATGGTTTTAGGTTAAATACCAAATTAAACTAAAAATTTAACAGGGTTTCTTTTAAAGGTTATTAAAATTAGGTATAGTAATTATTACAATTATGACTAAAATTTTAAAATGTAACTTTTTGTATTTTTCACTGCAAGATCAAAGGAACCAGTATGAAATAAAATGTCCAGTTAAAATCCTAGGTAAGGCTGACGACCTCTGAGGAGCTGAATTAAAAGTATCTCTTTCAAAGTCTCGAATAAAAATGCAAATTGTAGTAAAATATTTAGGAAAGCGTTCCTTGCTCAGGTTAAGTTGTGATAGGCAAGAAGACGAAGAGGAGGCGCACTGCCGCAGGCTACACTGAAAAAAATAAGCTGTTGAAACAACAAAAAAAATATTAATTCAACTCTTTATGCACTTTAAATACAAGCAATGGTTTTTGCACGTTTACTTAACCATCTAAAAATGTCAAATTGTATTGTTTAATTGAACAACAAATAACAGTCCAATGAACAAAATAAGAATATTTGTTCTAATCTGCTAATTTGGTTAATTTAACATTCTTAGGGTGTTAAGGTAAATTTCTTGAAATGTCCAGGTAACCTTTTTAGCATATTCACTTAACACCAATAAAATGTTAAATTAACATTCTGAAAATGTAAAATTCTTTAAAGGTTGGTATCCAAAACAAAATTATGGAAATAATATATTATTATATATAAATAGAAAGAATTGAACCTTCACCTCGCCCAGAGTTTTTGTTTTGAGCGTGTTCCACCCATGATACATCTTTGTATCATGTGTTCCACCTACTTCAAATACCGACAGACTGTTTCGCCCTGTATTGAGGGTCTTAACAGTGTCGGGCAATATGGTGTAGTGAAAGTTCTACTGTGGAACACACCTTAAACAAACAGATATCTGATCTTATATACACCTAATCGTAAGCCAACTAAGGCGAGATGTAAGAAAACGTCATTGTCTAATGACGTGGCGTGAGTGTTCGAAGCGCCATTCTCGGCAATTTTATGAATGCAAATTTTACATTTTAAATTTTAAAGGAACATTTTAAATTTGTTAAATGAACAAATTTAAAGTTTTGGATTAAAGAGCAACTAAACGTTAATTTAATAGTTTTTTTAGGTAATCCTAAAAATTTCAGTAGTTGATTCAACAAATTCCAGCTATTAAATCAAAGTACGATAAACATTTTAATTAAAAATATTAGTTTATGTTAAATTAATATTTAACAGTTTAAATATTAATTTAACATAAACTAATATTTTTAATTAAAATGTTTATCGTATATATATATATATATATATATATATCTATAGATTAATCCAATAGGTTTTTTGTTGAAACAACATTTAGGCAAATGTTAACTCAACTACATTATTTTTTTCGGTGTAAATACATCCGCTAACGTAGTGTTCTGCCTTCTCAATTTAAAAGGAAGCCACCGACCAGCTAAGTGCTCTACATTAATACAGTCTGCGACGGGTTTCATAATTTTGCACACTTGTTTGGCACCAACCCATTTTTTATGCTCTTTTAAGAACGTGAAGTTTTGCTCGGCGAGGTTGAGTATTTATTTGTTAAAATTAATTTAAATTTTCTTAAATGTAAGTTAAATATTTTTTAAATTTACTTTAAGTTCGCTTGATTTAATATAAATTACATTCAAGGGTCATTTTCAAGAAACACCGGCTTTCCGGAAAATAAAGATCAATTTTTTTTTTGTTTAAATTGACTTTTGGTTGGATTTTTATAATTGTTTAGAGTTTTGTTTTCTTACATTTAAGACAGGCAGTGCACTTTTTAATTTTTTTTACGTTCTTTTCAGATAAATGTGTTTACATATCTCCACTGTGTTACAAATTTGAAATCCAAAATTTAATTCAATAAAAAAAGTTGTTATAAAAATAATTTGAAATAAAATGTACTTAGTTCACAAACTTTTGACTCCAATTTTTTATTTTATTTTTTATTAAAAATTGTATGCTTTTTTTAAATATGTATGTTCGTTAAGTTACCTAAAGAAACAATACCAATAATATTTTCTTTTAGTCACTGTATTAGTGAGTTAAACACTAATTTATAAACACACCAAGTGATAGTGTATAAAAATCATTTTAAGTATTGTTTTTAACAAAAAAAAGTAACGAAATAGACATTGGTATCACAACGGACTGGGGTACACAAAGGACTTAATCAGATAACGTAAAAAAGAAAGTATAAAGGGTGGTACGATTTTAGAGTAATGCATAAACAAAATCCCTTGTAGTGGTGCTCACTTGCAGAATAACAACTTAAATTTCTAAATTGTAGACACCCTTTTTCTTTGACTATATATAAGCTGGTGAATGTCCCTTTTAGTACTTGTATATTGCGTGGAATTTTCCCTTGGATGTAATCTATATCATGAGTTGTAATCACAAATAATTTTAAATTAAATTATCATAAACTACTTTTAATAAAAGCGACGGTAAATATCCACTTTGTTGTCGAAAAATTCTATTGTGTTACCCTAAATTCCATTGCGTTACCATAAGGTAACATAATGGACTCGGTAACGCAGTGGAAAAAGTTTTGTAAAACCATATTTAAAAAATAATAAGACATTACAGTCATTAATTACTCTCAATGAGCTTTAGTGCCCTAAAATAAACATAAACATGAAAAATAGTATTTTTTCTTACCTTATTTTTATTATTTTTTTGAGTAACTTAGCGGACAAACAATTATTACATTCGGGTTACCCGCACCTGTTTCAACCGATATCAAAAATTTGTAGTTAATTGATCAAAAGGAACACGTGTCCCTGGGGGATTTTCATAGATACATACATATACATATACATTTTTTGCCAATTTTTTTTATTGAGTATAGTTGTGGATATTATCTTAATTAAAATAAAAATCATAAGAATGTTGACACAAGAGGTGAAATATATTATTTTACAAATTATAATATACCAGTATACAGTGTGTCCCCGAATTCGATTTCCGACAGGAAAACTTTTTTAGACCTGATACAGCTAAACCGTGCACAGATTTGGAATGTACGACCAAAAATTATGTTTAGTGTCCGAGCGTTTAGCTGTGATATTTCAAAAGTTGAAAATTTACCTATATATACTGTATACAGTGTTATTAGTGACTGCTTTTTCGATATGATAATTAGTCAAATATGACTTATAATTTAGTTATTTTTGACCAATTCATTTTAAGAAAGTATAATATATTATATATATATATATATATATTAATCCAAGTATATAAGAAAACAAATAAGTTAAGCGATAGTACCTATAGATATTCCCAAAATAATGATACATGTAAAACAATTACAAAAACAATAACATATTATATTATATAAACTACAGGAAATGTTATTGTTTTTGTAATTGTTTTACATGTATCATTATTTTGGGAATATCTATAGGTACTATCGCTTAACTTATTTGTTTTTTTATATACTTGGAGAGTGGAAGACCGGCAAAGCCGAACTCTTTCCAATTGTGTATACAATTTATGTAAATTATTGTGCACAATGAACACCTATTATTATTAATATTATTATTATTATTGTATTTTTAGTTATTTTGTATCTCTTTAAGAGAGGTGAAAAATACTATTTAATACCCTTCTTATATTATAACATTAATATAATAATAATTTATCGCCATACGATTCGATTAAAACGATGTCAAATTAAAATAAATGATGCTCTTGTTTAAACCATCAGGCAGAAGGGAATAAATTTGGGGCTAAACTGGGGCCTGTCTTCTGCTGAGCTAAACAAAATAAATAACGAATCCTTCTTATATTACACGAACATCCGCTAGGATTTTTCATCTTAGTCTCGCATGAAATACGCTGTTTTCTGGTACCTTATACACCGTTTTGAAGTAGTCTTGAGGTTATGTTAAATTCTTACTTTGATAATTTGATTTAATCCAGTTTTATTCTTTAAAGTTCGCCAATTTGACTGGTTTTAAAACACTTTAATAACAAAAATATTTGTTGTAATTACTTTCATAAATTCACCACTATTCTGTTAAATGGGACGAAGTTAAATTAAATGTAATATAGTGCAACTTTAAACATAATACACGATATTCTAAACAATTCCAAAAGCAAATTTAATTTCAAACGAAAACTATTAACTCGGTGAAAAGCACTGCCAGAAATGTAAATCTTTCTTCCGTAAAAAATACCCATGTGTTAAATTTCCAACCGCAAACGTGGAACGTTGGAAAGAAAAAAATCCGCGAAATTCTGGATAAAAGAAAACCAATATACCTAATTCAACTTCAGTTAGACAGTTACTCTCCGCTTGCAACTTGTCTGGTCGTTATTTAGAAGTTGGTAATTGAAACAGTTATTTAAGAAAGGAAGCAAATGATTTTATTGCAACAGCAGCATTTTTTCAATTACGATATTGCAAATTTAAATAAAACCCAATTTGAACCCTGTTTGAAATGAACGGTTGAATCTAGTGAGAAGTAAGTAATTTAATAACCGTAATTATGTTAGTTCTTATACAGAGATTTATGGAAATTTTAGGATATCAATTATTTAATCATTTGGAACAACTTTTCCTTAATACATTTTTAGCTAAATTTTTAAAAATAAAAAGAGTAAGTAACTAAACTGCGCACCATTTAATGTGTCGCGACCAAAAAGTTCGTTCTTTTTCAAAACGACATAAATTTTTTGTTTCTTGAACTATTTTATTTTGGTCTGTGTTGTCTGCTAGCCTCATCCTCTGGAAATTCATGCTATATATATGAAGCTCACGGTTCTTCAAGAAAATTTCCTACAGGGTGAAATGTTAAATGGTGAAAAACTTCATCCAAGCCCCGTTTGTAAAAAAATAATTTTTTTCTCGTTTTTACTTTGAAATAATGAAGTATTATGTCTTACCTTGAAACGTCGTTTTTCAAATTTTTCGAATTGGAATCTTAGCAACGAAAATATGATTTTTTTTCAAAAGAGTACATTTAAGGCTTTTTTGTAGGCAATACACTCAGTCTTTTTAGGAACAAGAAGATAAGATGGTGAAAGAATGTTCCCTAAATAATTCTAAACAAGCAACAAACCATTATTTTCAGAGGGGCTATAGGCAAAGACCACATTTTTAAAATAACATTTTGGTGAAAATTTGAGAAAACTAATCCTAAACCGATATTTACGTTCGTGACAAGTTTTCTTTATAATTTTGACCTCCTGATTGTGATTAATTTAATCACCAAGAATCAAAATTGGAAAAAAATTCCCGGCTGTTAAATGTCTTAATAAAATCCGATTGCTGGCGTGTTTCTTGCATATTTATGATTAAAATGCCATTTGGGGATTTTTTGGGCGAAATTACTGCAATTTGTTTGAGTGGTTAGGATAATGTTACATTTAACTTACATTTACATTGCGCACTAGTGATAACTTATCACTGATAAGTACCTACCTAATTGGTAATAAAGTTAAATAAAAATATGTTTGTTCATTTTGGAAAATTGTATGCGAAGATATCATATAACCATAATCAAAACTACAACATTCAAATTTTCCTTACTAAGATTTCAATTCGAAAAATTTGAAAACCTTTTTAAGGTAAGACATAATACTTCATTATTTCAAAGTAAAAACGAGAAAAAATATTTCTTTTTTCGAACGGGGCATGGATGAAGTTATTAAAATTATTAACCGTTTTACATATCACCCTGTACGAAATTTACTTGAAGAACCGTGAGCTTAATATCTATAGCATAAATTGCCAGAGTATGGGGCTAGCAGAAATCACAGACCAAAATAAAATCGTTTAAGAAACAAAAAAGTTGTGTCGTTTTGAAAAAGGACGAACTTTTTGGTCGCGACACATTGAGTGGTGCGCAGTTTATTTTAATGCTATTTGACAAAGCAGCTGATGATCAGATAGCGTAGTGCATAATATAAATAACATTAAATCAACTGACAGTGACAGATCCTAACCTTAATTCCACGATTTTTTTTATTCATGCGTTATTTTTGACATCTGTCATATTTCGACAAACTATTATTACTGTTATTAATTATTAAGTAATGTAAATGATGAAATATCTAAATAATCGTAACATGTTTACATGTAGTTAGTAATTTTGTTACATAATTATAATTAACATTTTTATGAATAGCTAATATTATTTCTTTAATAATTACTAAACTAAGTTTAGCAATAATAATTTTATTTAACAATCAATATTTAAAAGATTTAAATTATATTTTATTATTCAATATATTTTTAGAGTTTTAAGACATTGCAGATAGTTCCCAAATCATTTCAAGACATTTAATAATAGTTTTTCGAGATTATATTAAAATCAATAATATTATATCCTACTTTTAGACAATTTTGAACAACAGAAAACTATAACAATTGTGTATATTATTTTTTTCTATACCATAAATTATGGTCCATAATAAGCACAGTTCGATACGCATTTGCGTTTCGCATTGATTTCATGGCACAATACACAAATATAATTTATACAATACGCAAATATAATTCAAATATTTCACAACATTTTGATAAATAGAAAAAATGACATCTCACAACATTAGTTTTTTAATATACTTTTAAACTTCTTGTAACTGTAAAGGCTTGAGGGAAAGTTATTATTAAGTACTTATTTTAAAAGCTACTGTTGAAGTAGTTGAAAACAACAATGAACTTTGTAAAGAATAGGAGACATGTTGGTTTTAAGTTAACAAAGGTAGATTTTTTCTAGCATAACATAGACAAATAATACCTGAATGTATAGATACATGCATTTTCAATATTAAGTGTAATAATGAAGATAAACTTTTTTGGCGCTTGGTTCCTTTTCGATAAACGTTATCCATGTATACAGGGTGTTTCAATAAAAACTCCCAGGCCAATTATTTCGAAAACTAAAAGTGACATTTAAATTCAGTTTTTGTGAACACGTTACGAATTAGAATAAAGTAAGCAAAAACATAAGTTGCAGACGCTGAAGTCAGTTGAACTTGTTGATGCGTATTGTCATTGGGAAATGTTTTGATTGACTGCCTAAAATCACGTGTACTTTATCAACTAAATAATTTATTAAACGTTAACAATATAATCTGTAGCCTTTAAAATTAACAAAATGCTTACAAAATGCATATTGCCTTTACAAAACTTTCGGTAAAATATTTTCCTTTTCTTTTAATAATAACAAACCCTGGTTTTCTACAAAAAATTATGTTAAAATTTTACAAATTAAAATTAACAAACTACAAACTTATGTTAAACAGAAAAAAAGGTTTGGTTAGCCCAACTATTATTTGTTTGATTTAACTAAATCTGTTGTTTCAATAGAGCCAACCAAACATTTAGTTATTTTAACAACCGCATTTAGTTATATTCTACAACTATATATTTGGTTAAAACAAACATTTATATAGTTAAAGTAACATTTACCTACCAGTCCAATGTACTAAATACATTTGGTTGAATTGACTCAATATAATTTGTTTACCTAACTAGGTTAACGCCTTGGTACAACTTGTCCATAGTAGCTAACAATAAAAATATAAGATCTTGAAATATTTGGAGTAGAAACATTTTTTAAGCCATTTTTTTTTAAATATTTTTCAAGAAACAGGAAATTTCTCAGCGTTGCCAACCCTACGGATTTTTCCGTAGATCTACGGATTTTAAGGGTCATTAACGGATAACCGGATTTTGTCTGAAAATCTACGGATATTTGACATTATCGCATAATTCATGAATACTAGATATTTTATGTATTAAAACCTGCGACAAGTAAAAAATTGCTTGAAACCCTTTTTATATTTTCTAATTATTTCGCTCCATCCAGTAAACGGCAGGTATAAAACCTTGCAGTGAACGTACTCATGGAACGTTTCATGGAACGCACTCATTAGTTTAGGAATTTTGTGTTTGTTACCAGCAGGTTACCAGAAAAGATGCTGTGAAAAAAATGGCAACTAAAGTTTTAAATTTGTTTTGGTATCTATTTACATTTAAAAGTTTTTTATACCTACATGTATCACACTATTAGTATCTAATTACATTGTTTATAAATATATGAATTTATAAAATGTGTAAATCTTAAAAGCGCCAAGCACTACTAAGAAAGCGCCACCTTGCGCCAAATCGTCACCCTAATATAACAAGGTTGTATGTTAAAAAAAACGAAAAATTTAAGTCTATGTTTCTACAGGATTATACGTGGCTACGCTTCACATACCACTTAAAAATAATTCTATATAATGTATATTCTATGTATACATATATATGGGGCAATCCATGCCAAATCACCGAGGTTTTGACCCGACCCCCTTCGATTTCGCTGAAACTTTTTTATCATTTTCTATCCTACCAAAGACATTTATCTGAATTTTTTTAGATTTTTTTAAAATTGCAATAACTTTTTCACAAATTGACCTTTCGGCACGTTTTTTTTTTTTTTAATTTTTGTTTTTAAATGTTGTTTTCAGAAAAAAAATCAAACAATTTTTCGGAAGTCACGATATATGAAATATATCAGTTTTTTCAATAAAACCGTCATTTTTTCGAATTCTGAAACCTTCGATTCTCAATTTTTTTGTCTAAAAAAAAACTTCAACTAAGACAGTATTTAACCCCACTATTCCCATTTTGTGCCGAATTTCCATTCTATTGTTATTTTTTTCGATTGAAAATAAAGAAATTTCTCAATTTGGCTTATTTTTTATGACTTTGCGTTGAGGTTTTTTTATTGTTTTTAAAAGCTCAGAAGTTGAATAAAATTGGATAAAAACAACCGTAAATTTTTTACTAAAGTATTGTTTTTACATCGTTAAAAATCTAAATATTTTAATTATTTTCCTCGGTTTAGCAATTGTTTTCTTGAATTCTTAACCGTACAATGTTGTGTCTTAAGGAATGAACTTATGTTAAAGAATGAACTTGCATTAAAGAAGGTACGGAAGGTTATGGTAATAAAAAAACATAAAGAAAGTACGAAAGGATATGGTGGATGTTCAGTGACTGATGGTAATGAACTTGTGTTAAAGAATGAATTTGTGTTATTAAATTATAAAGAAAGACGATTATAATCACATTCAAATATATGTTTTTTAAAGTAGGTATACTTGACGTTTCGTTGTTTTTTTTATTTAAAAGAGGTGGTAAAATAATAAAAATGTGAATTTTTTAAAAAATAACACTTTTTATAAACTTATGTTTTGATATTTTTTTAAACTGTGAATTAGACTATTTTATTTAACTTCTGAGCTTTTAAAAACAATAAAAAAAACCTCAACGCAAAGTCATAAAAAATAAGCCAAATTGAGAAATTTCTTTATTTTCAATCGAAAAAAAAAACAATAGAATGGAAAGTCGGCACAAAATGGGAATAGTGGGGTTAAGTACTGTCTTAGTTGAAGTTTTTTTTGAGACAAAAAAAATAAGAATCGAAGGTTTCAGAATTCGAAAAAATGACGGTTTTATTGAAAAAACTGAAATATTTCATATATCGTGACTTCCGAAAAATTGTTTGTATTTTTTTCTAAAAACTACATTTAAAAACAAAAATTTAAAAAAAAAACGTGCCGAAAGGTCAATTTGTGAAAAAGTTATTGCAATTTTAAAAAAAAGAGCGGTTTTTTTCAAAAATTCGTAACTTTTTTTGGGTCGGGTAAAAAAATCTAAAAAAATTCAGAAAAATGTCTTTGGTAGGATAGAAAATGATAAAAAAGTTTCAGCGAAATCGAAGGGGGTCGGGTCAAAACCTCGGTGATTTGGCATGGATTGCCCCATATAGAGTTATTTTCAAGTTGTATGTCAAGGGTGGATTAAATAAAACCTTGTAGAAGCATAAACTTAAATTTTTCGGTTTTTTAACATACAACCTTGTTATATTAGGGTGACGAAATGTCAATGCTAAATAACTGAACAGCTGATAAATCGCCGCGGTGCCTGCCACCTCTGATCCCTGGTACGGATAAATGTCCGGATTTTACCCTTCACCCACGGATTTCTACGGATATTTGACTAGAGAACTCAGGATTTTTCGAACGAAAAGGTTGGCAACGCTGAAATTTCTTGACGCATTATTAGTATAACACCAGTGGTATTATTCCAGAAAATTGAACCTTCACTCGCTAGAGATGCGTTCCACCAACTTAAAATACTCCAAGTATTGACATCTGTTTCCACCTATTTAAGATATCTTTAGTATCGTACAACTTGTATTGTCACACCAAAGCAAAGGACTACCTTATATACTCTTAATGTAAGTCAACAGAGGCGAGATTTAAGAACATCACGTGATCCACACCGCCTTTGCCGCGATCGGTACATACTATGCAACCGGGAATACATGGCAAACGTTTTAATCGTTTTAACAGAGTGCTTAAGGTTGAAGTAACTCTTAATTTACAAAAAACATATTTAGTAAACTGAACCATACAGCGGGTTGGTTTCACTAAAGTTTTCTGGGTTAATTTAACCAATTTAAAAAAATAAAATAACTATCTGG
Organism: Brassicogethes aeneus; assembly: GCA_921294245.1. Lineage (NCBI taxonomy): Eukaryota > Metazoa > Arthropoda > Insecta > Coleoptera > Nitidulidae > Brassicogethes > Brassicogethes aeneus. The sequence goes on from OV121134.1 coordinate 56,402,535, forward strand.
TTTAGTACCGTCAAACTAATCTTTGTTTACATTAACCTACCCACAGTTGATTTAAATAAATATGGGTCAACTAAATTAATATAGTTAAATTAACCATTCCTTTTTTTCTGTGTGATTTTTATAACAGTGTATTTTTGATGTTCTGACCAGCTTTTTGGATATTCTTCCCACGTCTGTATTTGAATATTAGAAAATTTAAATTAAAAATTATTGTTAAAACTTTTCAAATAATAAATAATAATATAATGAATTTCAAATCAAATTATTTGATTTGGTTCGTCTCAAATAATTCGTAAATTTAACTATTCACATAAACATTAACGAATTTATAAATTAAAAAAACATATTTTCCAAAATATTTTTCAAAAAGTTTAAAACATATTTTTTATTTAGTGCACTTATTCTGTTAAATAAAATAAATTACTTCTGCTCATGTTCATGTAAAACACCGATAATCCGAAAAGTCATTTCAAACTTTAACGGAAATGTTTTATGAGGACTTTACAGTAGAGTCCGTGCCCGAATTTAAGTTATAGTTTACTGCCGGCGAAATTAAAAGGTCAGTACAATGTTCATATAAACTTTTCAAATATTGGCGTTGAGAAACTATTTAATATTTTTGTATTGAGATTATAAAATAATTTTCACATTTAGTATTATTTTACAAGAAAGGCACTTTATTGTAAGGATTGTATGACATTTGACAACTGTCAACTAACTTCAGCCCGTGACTAAAAACCTGTTGCTAACTACAGCCCGTGACTAAAGCGCCGTAAAGCCACAACTTGTCAATGTGTATTTAAAAGGTCACTTAGTGTCATGGAAACATGTACGATAAAGGGCGTTTTAAAGGTGGGAGTAAAAAAACCTATTAATTATATATACGCTCATATTACATATGTTTTGTATTTGAATATTAGAAAATTTAAATTAAAAATTATTGTTAAAACTTTTCAAATAATAAATAATAATATAATGAATTTCAAATCGAATTATTTGATTTGGTTCGTCTCAAATAATTCGTAAATTTAACTATTCACATAAACATTAACGAATTTATAAATTAAAAAAACATATTTTCCAAAATATTTTTCAAAAAGTTTAAAACATATTTTTTATTTAGTGCACTTATTCTGTTGCATAAAATAAATTACTTCTGCTCATGTTCATGTAAAACACCGATAATCCGAAAAGTCATTTCAAACTTTAATAAGCTATACTTTATTTTTTGCAAACTTAATTTCACCATGAAATCCATAATTCTTTCTAACCGACACACCGAGCAAAGATTTTTCCTTTTCTTAATATCAAATTGAATAACCCTATGATGCGTGCTTAACACAGATAACCGGTCAACTTTTTTATGTTACATTTAATATTTCTCCTTCGTGATTTATTTTCTTTAATCTCCTAGCGTTAAGAAGCAGTTTTAACCTGAAAAATGTAATAAATTAATGTTAAGAGTTTAAGATTGTAACAATGTTAAATTAAAAAACATAAAAATATAATTTTAATTTTTCCCAAATGATTTTTGATTTGTAAAAAATGTAAAGTTTGTTCCAATTCAAAATATGTCTTTGGTATTGCAGTATATCTTTTTCGGCAAGATATGAGTTTTTGAACCAAAACTAACACGAGCGAAGATTGTGAGCGAGTATTTAATAAAAACGAGTGTATAGAGAAGTTTATAAAACGAGTTGCATACTATACTTTATCTACGACGAACACAAAGAAGAATTTAAAGCCATTTTTATTTGTTAAACAATTGACATCTGTCAACTTTCAACGGATTTAACCTCACTTTTCCCTAATTTATAATAAAGCTTACTTCAGTCCGTGACTAAAACGCCATAAAGCCACAAATTGTCAATATAGGAGTAGATAATAGTATTTTATGTATCAAGTTTGATAAACGCCATTTTATACACGAATTTAAATTAATGAGTATATATTTCTACGACAAATGCTTATTATTATCTTAAAATGATTTAAATCAAAAATTTGTATAGAGCGTCATCTATGAAACAACAGGGGAACTGTCAAATGTCACATTTTTACATTTTATAAACACAATTATAAAGGTTAAAAATGAAAATGTATCTTGAAAATTGACAGTTTTTCACAGTGAAAGTAAAGGAAATGTTTTATGAGGACTTTACAGTAGAGTCCGTGCCCGAATTTAAGTTTACTGCCGGCGAAATTAAAAGGTCAGTACAATGTTCATATAAACTTTTCAAATATTGGCGTTGAGAAACTATTTAATATTTTTGTATTGAGATTATAAAATAATTTTCACATTTAGTATTATTTTACAAGAAAGGCACTTTATTTTAACGACTGTATGACATTTGACAACTGTCAACTAACTTAAAACTAACTTCAGCCCGTGACTAAAAACCTGTTGCTAACTACAGCCCGTGACTAAAGCGCCGTAAAGCCACAACTTGTCAATGTGTATTTAAAAGGTCACTTAGTGCCCTGGAAACATGTACGATAAAGGGCGTTTTAAAGGTGGGAGTAGAAAAACCTATTAATTATATATACGCTTATATTACATATGTTTACAGCCTACTTAATTAAATTAATATTTTAAAGGGTAACAAGCTTAAACACTGTTAATTTAAACAACGGGAAACAGTACCCAATAATTACATAGTTTAACTTTGGATTTTTCAGGGTTATATTTTTACCTCGTCGCGGTCGCCCCAGTGATCTTATTTGCGCCCGGCCAAGATCCTGTATCTTTGCACCCTTATCGTAAATTTCACCCCCGGATTTTCTCTTTCACTTTTCTCTCTTTTTTGCCCTTTACCATCGCCATAATGAATATTGAAATTGAGTTTGATATATTTTTAAGTGAGTCCTTTTTAATTCACTTGAAAAAAAAACAGGATTGCATTATGGTGTAAAAATATTCACTGTATGTGAGTTTAAAATGTATTTTGATTAAACTTTGGTTTTGCTTTTAGAACTTTTAATTGCGATATAAATTGACTTTTTAAATGATCCAAAAATACACGGTAAAACACAGACTGTGCGGTAAAATGACTTATATGATTGCATTGAATACTTAAAAACAAAAAAATTCATGAAATTTACCTTCTCAGTTGCTTCCCGAGCACCGTGAATAGCTCTTGATTGAAGCAGAAAATGCATTACTTTATTAAATAAAGTTTATTTTAAGATAAAATCCAAAGGATTAATTTCCGAAAGTAGAGGCGAAATCTGATACCTAAAAAAATAAGTAGGCCAGGCAAATATATTCATTCAAACTTATAAGTTTGATTCTGAGGTACAGATACATATTAGGGTGGTCCTAATTAAGATGATTTTTGAATTTTGATCCGCCCCCTAAAACTTATCCAAATAGTTTATGTAATGTTTAGCTCTTAATGTTAATATTAATCCGACCCCCCGGACATTTTTAATTGAAAAAAATGTACCTATATACATTAAGGTGCTTCAAAAAAAAAAATTAATTTCTTTTTTTTCGATCTTATCCCCTTAAATATTTCTATTTAATCAGGCCCGTTCCTGGGGTGTCTGGCGCCTGCGTGCAGCATTCGTTGGTGCGCCCCTTTTATATTTAAATATAATACATTAAATATTTGAATTTTAAGCAGTAAAATTTAAAAAATATATATTTTGCGACAAACTAGCAATATGTAATTGAAAATGTAAAAAAACAGCTTAAATTAAGTATAAAAAATATTTATTAAATTACCAAACAAACAAGTAATAACATATATGTATAAGGGCATCTATTTTTCCGATAAAAATCAAAGAAACACGTTGCTAAGTAATATTTTAACAAGAAGCATGAGTGCTGGTGGCAACAAAAATCCAAGTGGAAGACGATGATTTTTGCACCTGCACGCATGCATTTTGTTAAAAAATATTACTTGCATTGGGTTTTAACGATTTTTTTCACAGGAAAAGTTAGATGCCCTAATTAAAATTGCGCGGTTGTGATTGGTGGAAATTAAGACGAGGGAAATAGTCAGTGATAAAAATACTCTGAAGAAAACAAAAAAAAACAATCTAAACAATATAATAACTACGACAAGTGGTTTTTAGTGACGTACTCTCTAAAAATGACTAGTTTTCAAAGTAAAAAAGCAGTCACTAATAACTTTAGTCCACAGCAATTTGTATCCCGGGCATTTAACAGCTTATTATTATGTAAAATTGTCCCCTGAATCCGAAAATACCGTCAAAAATTATAAAAGTAAAGCAGTTTTTAAGATAGAGTTAATGCCATATCATATGCAAAATTTACTAAATCTCAAAAACGTTCTACTTTTATAACTTTTGGCGACATTTTCGGATTCAGCGGACAATTTTACATAGGAGTTGACTGCTAAATATCCGGGATACAAATTGCTATTGACAATAATTATTAGTCGCTACTTTTTCGCTATTGCAATTAGACTAATTAAATTAGTCATTTTTGACTAATTCTATTTTAGAGAGTTACTACTGTTAAACTTTGCTACCGTCAACTGCAACTATCAGACAAATACTAAATAATATGACCATTTCTCTCCTTTTATTTTGATCCTTATATCAAAACAAAATAAGCAGCCAATATCAAAGCGGCAAAAGGCGCTTTATAGCGCGAAAAAAAGAGCGGCCGACGCAAAAAAGGCAGAAAGTTTCTGCCAGAAACCTTTATCCAATGTATGTTTAAGTATCATATGCAAGAAAGTTTATCGTTACAAAGTACTGATTGACTCTTGCGCCCCCTGAAATGTTGCGCCTGCGTGCGTGCACGCACTGCACGCTCGCCAGGAACGGGCCTGTATTTAATATAAAAAAATCCTCACCAAATATGGGCGTTCCAGCTCAACTCTAAGAGGTCGCTGTTTTTATTTTAGTTTCTCATTTAATTAACATGGAAAAAATTAATTTTATGTTTGTAATTTTATACCTCTGTATCAAAGTAAATTATGGCAGTGATCATTGCAGTTTCTTATATAAAATGTAACGCTCTACAAAAAAGGTCTCTTATTATTTTTCGATAAATTGATTTCTTATAGAGTTATTCGAGGTCAAAGTTTGATTAACATCAAATTTTCTGTTTTTTTTTTAATTTCATGGTACTATTAGCATACGGGAGGTGAAAGGGGGCAAAACAAGGCAGCGGTTGGGGAGGGTCAAAATGGGGTACCCAAAAAATGAGCATATGAAAAGTTTTCCAAATTTGTACCTTCCTTTTTCTCGCTCTACAGGGTACACAATAATTATTTTCGATTAAAAGAGTGACCTGGTGAGTCAATATGTTTTCAAATAATTTAGAAACCGAAAAAAACAATCTAAAAAAAAATTTTTTTACGAAATTTTTTGGGTACCCCAGCGGCCTTGTTTTGCCCCCTTTCACCTTCCGTCTGCTAATTGTACCAGTTGAGCTGGAACGCCCATATTTGGTGAGGATTTTTTTTATATTAAATAGAAACATTTTAGAGGGTAAGATCGAAAAAAAAGGAACTGTATTTAAAGTAAATATACAGGGTGAGTCATTTAACTTGAAACTTTTAAATATCTCAGTTAGTTTACTAACTGAGATATTTAAAAGTTTTTTTATAAAATTTATATATACATTTTATGAAAAAATGTTTAAAATAAAAATTAAATGATTCGATTGGGGAAATCAATCAGTACTAAAATTGGTCCTCATACTCTCCTCCTTATAGGGGGGACAGGGGGTAACTTTAAAATTTCCAATGGAACACCCTATTTTTTAAAGCAGATTAGAATAATTCGACTAAAAATAGGTAGATTTTTTCTAAAACATTTTTTCATATTAGTAATAGATGGCGCTGTAATGAAAAAAATCAATTTTGTTCGTTTTTTCTCTTATACGATTCCGCAATAATTTTTCTATAAAAATATCACTTTTTTGGTAATAATTATCTTATTAAATTAAATCTGATTTTTTTAAGCACCCACGATTTTTTAACTAATATTTAAGTTTCCTTTGCTTTAAGTTTATACATTATTTCATTCGGTGATAATTATCAATTGCGCACCATGGTCACTTTTTACCTGCCAGCATTAAATCCTTTAATTTAAAGAATTATTGTACTATTTTTAATAAAAATACCTCATTTAAGGTAAAAAAAGACATTATTTTGTCAATTAATTAATTTAATTTAGTTATAAATAATAATTATTATTAAGGTATAAAGAATGATCCAAATCTGCAATAAAAAATAAAGAGGAGAGTATGAGGACCAATTTTAGAACTGATTGATTTCCCCCTCGAATCATTTAATTTTTATTTTAAACATTTTTTCGTAAAATGCATTCCAACTGAGTTTCAAGTTAAATGACTCACCCTTTATACTCCAAGTATGTTAAATGTACAATTCGTATATCAAAACACACAAAGCACTTATAATCTTTGAAACGCAGTATTTTATTCGACCCGGGCAAATATCATAAGCGCCATTGTCCAGGTTCACAGACCATTTAGTTTGGTTTATATAAAGAGGCAGCGAAGGGTTCCGACGCGATAAGGTAAATTTCGGTAATCCGAGCTCTCCTTTTGCCCCGATTCAAATCCAATCAATCTTTCAAGCCGTTATGATAATTCGCTCAATGCCCGGACCATTATCGTGCCGTTTTCAAAAGAGAGCACCGCCACTTTTGAGTGGGGTTTACATTTGGAAAGTCTGAGAAAAGTGTTAAAATATAAAGAGAATGAAGGGAAACTATTTCATATAATTGCGTGCTAAAGTTAACGATTTTAGGATATAAAAAAGGGTGTATGAATATTATGATTAAGTTTGGTTCATATTTTTGATTGATTAGGTACACAAAATTAAAAGTTTTGCTGTTATAAAAAAAGGTTTGGTTAAAATTTGTGCTTCAGACACTAGATCGGACAAATATAGAGAGTGACCACTTTATACAGAGTGATACAGGGTGATTAGTTTATACTTATTAGATGAGTACACAGTAAAAAAGTAATGAAGATAATTAACTCTAGTAAACTCTCAAAACATTCTATATGCGACGACTTTTTTTAGAGTTATATATTCACACTGATGATAGTGTAATAATTTATATATCTAGGGTAAATATTATAACGGTATTTAGTGTTACATTTAATTTATTAGTGCATAAATTTAACACTACTGTGTGAATTAAGTGACCTGGGAAAAATATTTTTGTTAATTAGAGTATTATTTTACACTATTTGTATAACATTTAGACTCTTATTAATGAGTATTTAATCTTTTAGAGTAAACAAACTACTCTATTTTTAGTTACTGTGCATACCTTTTTTACTCTAATTAGTAAACTTTACATTCAAATCGAGTAAAAATTATTCTATCCTTAGTTGCTATAAAGAGAGGAAAATTAAAAACATATATTTAAATTCAAAAGTATATTTTGTGAAAAATAACAAAAATAAAATAATCATATAACTAATGTTAACATAAAAATAAAAACAATGTATAATTAAAATATTTAAATTAACTCGATTATGCATGAATGGGATTTGTATATAATTGGGATTATATAATTATATTAATTATATAATGGGATTTGTATATAATTAACTCGATTATGCATGAATGGGATTTGTATATAATTGGCTCGTTTCTGTTATTATCCGTTTTTAGACATAATGCCTAATTACATTTCAAGTTTTTACAATAAAATATCTTTAATATAAATAATAAGAAATAATGGACCTATTTTATACGTATTATGCATCGGACCCACGAACAAGCGAACCATTAAACAGCCCTTGGAAACAGCACTAAACTAGTTTACAAATTTATAGACTTGCTTTGCAATCCCCACCACAAATAATAACCCTAATAGTGTAGATTTAACTCTTTTTAGTGTAAAACTATACTCTCTTACTGTTTACTTTACTCTAATCCAAAACAATAATACACTAGCAAGAGGAAAACTAGGGAAGGTTTAACGGAAATAGCGGTTGTAAAATACTAATTTATAGTGTAATTGTGTAACCTTTTACAAAGTCTAAATTAACACAAATGCGATTGTATTAGACATTCGAGTTAAATTAAACTGTCAAATAATGTAATATAGAGTTATGTAGAGTAATATTTTGCTATAGAGTTAAATAATTGGTGCATTTTACACTGAATATCAACTGTAAAATATTTACCAACTACACTAGCTACTTTACTCGATTCATATTTTTTACTGTCTATGTATAGCGTATGGCAAGCCCCATCGACATTACCTTACACTAATCTCCCAGGGTTATTTTACCTCCTTTCCGTTCTGCTACGTATCCCACCACTGCACAGCATTACCTGCACTCTTAGAAAAGACCTGGTATTTGCAATGAAAATTTAGTTCCCAGAACCAATTTTATTAGTGAAAATAGGCACAACAAAAAAATATGTTGTGGGAACCAATACAAATTTGTTTTTACAGTTTGTTGTCGGAACAGCTCCAACCAACAAGTTTAAGTGCATCGAAATTAGTTTTTTTTTCATACAAATAATTGATATTTAATGCAATCACATTAGTCTGTCATTTTAGCAGCGTCTAAGTTGTAACAACTGCACTTGCTATTTATCGCAACAAACATTGTATCATGCAGGAATTTATTTTTTAATTGAAATTACATGAAAAAAGGTACATTTAAAGAATTTAATAGTTGATATAATATAAATTTGTTTTGTACTGTAACTAAGTTATATTTAATATTAAATGCTTGCGTTAGTAGCAACAACAAATTGGTATTATTCCACAGTACATACCTGCTTAGTAAATATAACACTTTTTGTGTAAATATTATAAAAAATAGAGAAAGAAAATTCATGCCCGTTCGTTTTGTAAATATTTATTCTTCAGTAAACCGTGATGTTTAACAACTTAACAATGATTCTTAATAGTGTAAGGGTTGGGTTATTTAAAACTACTTTCGTTACAAATAACAACGTTTATTTGGGAGCGTACACATTTGCTTACTTCTTCGCTTCGATCAGGTCTACCAACTGTTCTTACTAAAACTCGTGGCATTCTCATACCAACCTACCTAGTTACTAAACTAGTGACATTCTAATACCAACATATATACCTTTAACATATTTCTTCCTACAATTCGGCCAACCTGACAAAGATCGACCTCGATCTTACTAACATAACTTATCTTAAAATACAAAATCTCTTAATTTTAAGGACTCATAACAAAATCACATAAGATGGGTAAATTGCACATAAATCTTTGGACGTAACAGCCTTTTCACAAGTTTACATAATACATATATATCACAAATAAATTATAACATAAGTCATAAATGTTTCTTCATTACATATCTAACTAACCATTACATAATAATAAGATAAAATTTGTTTCGGACAGAATTCATAAATCACAAGTCATAATATTCATAATCAATACAATTTAACACTAATTTTCATCATTAAGCCAAGGTCTCAAATTGCTCGCGTCAATTACTCCATTAAAAGGTTTTTGAGTGACTTGGTGCCCCTCAATATCTTTCAAAACATATCTGGGCGTTTCTCTGTAAACTGGGCAACTCATTGTCTCAAGCTAATATTGTTTAGAAAAATAACAGATCATAAATATTTCGTAGATAACTTCAAAGGTAATAACCTAATCTACCTATGCTCGACGTTCAAAATCCAATAAAATAAACTTTAATGTATCAAAATCGTTTTTATAGTCCTTAAAAACCAGTCCCCTGACGTGTCACCAAAGCAAAATGGTCACTTCAGACTAAATTAATTAAAGACAGTAACTATTGGAATTAACCTAATTGTTTAATTATTTAACCAATATTGTTTGCTTGTTACTGTGACTTATTTATTTTTTATAATTATTATTTTGTAATTCTAAAAAAGTCATCTAAACTTTGTCTCCGGATTTTATAAACAGTCCCCTGTATAGATTTTTCAGAAAATGCTCAATGTTTTCCAAAGTAAAAGGAATATTTTTGGTTCATCTGCCGTATACTAATAAATAGACCGATATTTATTCCTCGAATAACGTTTATTAAGTACAACAAAAATATAACAAAAAAACTTACATAGACAATTTCTTACTTCAAGTTGCCCAGTTTACAGAGAAACGCCCATCTATCATTAGGTAATACTTTACTTACTTCATAAGGTTCCTTAAATTTTGGTAAAAGCTTTTTATTAACGCCTGGTTGAACCACATGATTTGTAATTACCACGTAATCTCCGGAATTGTACCTCTTAGGTGCTTTATGCCTTTTGTCGTAAAGTTGTTTGTTATAATTTTGACTCTTCTCTATATTTTCCTTGGCCTTTTCTCTCATCTCCTCTAAATCAATCTCTTCTTCTTGCTCATTCATTCTCAACATAAATTCTTCTATAACATCACTATTCTTCCCCTTTTGATTAACCCCAAATAGCAGCTTACTAGGTGTTTCTTTGGTACTTTTATTAACAGTATTATTAATTACAAATTCTGCAGTTGTTAACACTTTATTCCATTCATCTGGAGCATTTGTTAGTTTAGCTAACATAGGGCCTAAAGTTCTATTCTGTCGCTCTACTTGACCATTTGCTCTAGGGACTCCCGTTGCAATCAGTATGTGTTGTACACCTTCATTTCTTAAGAACTCTTTAAAATTTATTGATGTAAAAGCAGAACCTCTATCGGAGACTATGCGGTTAGGTTTACTATAAGCTAAAAAATATGATTTCAAATGCTTTATTGCTTCCTTGTGGTTTGTTGTTCGACATGCATACAGCTTTATAAATTTCGTAAATCCGTCCACTACTAAAAATATATACTTATCTCCATTTTTACATTTTTCTAATGGTCCGTAATGATCAATATGTATGGTGTAGAATGGAACTTTTCCTTTGGGTATATTGTTTAAGAATCCTTCTTGTTTTCCATAACTTGGAGCAAATGTAATGCATTTCAAACAATTCTCAATAAATTTTTTAACCTTTTCATTTGCATTAGGAAAATAATAAGTTTGAGCAATAAGCTTACATGTTTTCTCAGGTCCTACATGTCCATAATTTTCATGGTAATTTCTTATTACATTGTTTTCCATGACTGCAGGCACATAAAATAACAACTGATTTTTATTATTTTTTCGGTAAACCAGCCCATTTCTCATCTCACACAATGGTAATTGCTGTCTTTCCAGTCGATTCCTTATTTCCCTAATACTCTCATCCTTTTCTTGCTTAATCGCCAATGTTTCTTCAAAAGTGTTTTCCTCTAACACCAAGATATTAAAACCTCTGCTTAGCGCATCTACATGCTTCATTTTTTGGTTAGATCGATGTTCAACTGTGTAGTCATAATCTTGAAGAAATATAGCCCACCTCATTATCCTCGGGACAATATCCTTTTTTGCTAATGTAAGTCTCAGACTATCACAATCTGTGACGATTTTAAAATTCCGTCCTTGCAAATAAATGTGGAATCTTTTAATGGCATAAATAACAGCTAAACATTCGAGCTCATAGCTGTGGTATCGACTTTCAACATCAGTTGTTCTTTTTGAAAAGAAAAATACAGGGTGAAACTTCCCATTGTAAAAAGGGTTTTATTTCCCTGGGGAAAACTTTCCTTTTTAAACTTGGCGTCACTTACCGTGCTGACTTTCTAATAAAATCTCGAGCGCCAACTTCAACGGGTTTAAAGTGGTTGAAGTTCCACTATGTGCGAGGGTAGCTTTTAGGGTCAACAGTGGAGATAAAATTCCAGGGTTCCGGGGAATTTAAGAATAAATGATGTGTTTCGGTTAATACATATATTAAAAATAAATCCTCGTATGTACAAAACAATAAATAAAATGGAAAATGAATTTACACAGAATAATTTGAAAATAAAAGGGAAGTCTCTGAAACAAACAAACAAACAGAAAATTAGTTACTACAACTTACTTAATTCTTCAGCAGTCGGACGGTCGGGTGGCGGTCGGTCGGTCGGTCGTAGTACTCGCCGCACTGATGGGAAGTGATAAGTGATCCCTTCGAAGGCGCTGCGCCCGCTTATATGCCCTCTGGTCTCCCTCCTAGGGCCGGCTGCGCGAGCCTCCAGCATGATGTCAAGATTGACCAATCCCGGCGTTGTGGCAAATCTTTTGACATTACGGTGCTCTCGGTTGCTGCTTGGCATAAAAACGCTTCGTCGAAAGGCAGAAGTAAACAAACTGGCTGTTTTTTGCTGTGCGCTTTGACTGTCCTACGGGTCATTCCGGTGGGGCGCTACATATGGGCTATTCCGGGGTCGTTTATGACTTATGTGAAATAAATCATTTAAATCGGGATTCTGTAACACAGGGTAGGGATAGGGAAAAAGTAACTTCGTTACATCCCCCCCTTACTTCGGGAAAAAAAAAAGAAATTTTATTTCTTTTTCTTTTGAAATCAAACGGGGTTTTAACTGAAAAAATAATTTATTCTTAGATATATATAAAAAAAACAAAAACATAACACAAAATTCTCTTTTTTTTTATCGGGGCCGCTTACTCTGACACCGGAGTTATTGGGGGCGGATTACCCGCACCCCGCAGCTCCAACAAAATGTTGGAAAGGGTGTGCCGGATTCTGCGGGGTTGGGCAGGGCACCGGTCTCAGGCACCACGGCCGGAGTGGGGGTCGCCACCGGAGCGGGAGTCGCCACTGGAGCGGGAGTCGTCATCGGAGCGGGAGTCGTCATCGGAGCGAGCGCGGCAACATCTTGGGTCCGGGCGGCGGGTGTTTCGGTGCGCTCCCTTCGCCGGCAGCAGTCCGCCGACCGCACCCCCACCCGTCCACAACGGCTGCAGTACCGCAGACTCGGGTAGCTTGTTGAGCATCTTGCACGGTCGTGGCCGGGACGCCCGCACCTCCAGCAGAGTCCCGACGGCAGGTCGACGGGGAGGAACGCCCCGTCCGCCTCCATCCGGATGCCCTTCGGATAACCCACGAATGCCGTCACCAAGTCCGCGGGCACCCGGCAGCGCCCCGCCGCAGCTTTCCCCCGAAATAGGGCCCTCCTGGGACGGCTGCCGGAAGTCGGGGGTCGGAAAGTGCTGGCCGGTTCCCCAGTGGTGTTTGGCGGGGCCACGCTGGCGGCGGCTGAGGGGCAGATGACCGCTGGTGTCGGCAGGGCCACGCCGGCGGCGGCCGAGGGGCAGATGGCCGCTGGGGTCGGCAGGGCCACGCCGGCGGCTGTTCCGGTTGGTGGCCTAGGTGACGGTGCGAGAACCCTAGGGGTTATCGGCCGTTCCGGGGTGATGGGGAGGTCCCCCATATCCCAGTCTTCCAGCGTTGGGGATAAGACCAGCCCCTTTGCGGCCCGGTCTAGGTCGGCGACCAAGGTGTCGGTGCTGCGGTTCTCTTTTTCGGACATTCTGTTAACAAAGAAACAAAACGTTAGTATGAGAAATCGGGGCATGTGTTCTGGGACTATTTTAAATTTAAACAGTATTAATTTCTGGGCACGGGTTTCAGGTCTTTGATATGTATTCGGTTTAACTTTCGTCCTGTTTCTCCTTTGAGCTCATACACGACGGGCGAAATAACTTTAGTTACCGTGTAGGGGCCGGAGTATTTCGGGGCAAGTTTTGCGGCAAATCCTTTGTCGGCGGAGGATAAATGGACCTCCCGTCTCATTACTTTATCGCCAAAATGGCACCTCCATTCTCGGCGTCGTAAGTTATAATGCTTACTCTGGGTAGTAAATGCTCGGGCTAGATTTACTCGGACAAGTTCAAATATTTCTTGCATGCGGGCTAGGTGGTCGGCATGTAACCTTAAGTCGGCGTTAGTATTTGCGCTTTCGGGTTCGGGTTCGTTTGTGTCTCCACAATCGTGTTTTCGGTAGGTAGCTTTGGGGACTTCAAGTTCTCTACCAAAGTTTAGAAACGCCGGAGAAAACCCGGTGGACTCTTGTCGGGAGGAGTTCAGGGCAAACACTAAATCAGGCAGGTTATGGTCCCACTTTTTCTGGCCGGACTCGCAGAACTGGGCGATCATGGTTTTGATCGTTTTGTTCGCTCTTTCTACTGGGTTTGCTTGCGGGGTATACGGTGGAGTGAACCGGTGACGGACGCCTAGTCCGGTCAATAGTTCCTCAAATACTTTACCGGCGAACTGGGTGCCATTATCGGATATTATGGTTCGGGGGCACCCAAACCTTGTTATTACTTTCTCGTATAAGGCTTGGGTTACGGCACGTGCTGTGGCATTTCGGAGTGGCTGACATTCCACCCACTTAGTAAATCTATCCTGCATTACTAAGAGGTACGAATGTCCCTTGGAAGATCTCGGGAGTGGGCCTACCAAGTCTATACAGACGGTGTCCCACGGGTTCCGATTTACGGACGGTTGCATTTTGCCGGGTGCTTGCTGCTGGGAAATTTTGTATCTCTGGCACGACGAACATTTTCGGACATATGCGGCGATATCGCGAAACATACCCGGCCAGTAATATCGGTTGGCAATTCGGGTGATCGTTTTCGCGATACCCATATGTCCGGCGGTTGGGGCGTCGTGATTCTCCTGGAGAACGCTGACACGCGTTTCTTTTGGAATACATAGTTTCCACGGGTCGGCCATTTCGGGTTCAGTCAGATCTCCTGAGACCCAGAAATGGCGGTATAATCGGTTCTCACGGACACAGTAATCGGGGAATGCATTGGGGTTTTGTTGTACCTCCAATCGCTTTCGGGTATACCACGAACAGGTTTCGTTATTCGGCATGGTCACAACGGCCACGATCGGGATTTCGTTCGGCAGGGGGTCTCTAGATAGAGCATCGGCGATACGGTTAAGTATGCCTTTACGGTATTTTATCTGGAAGTCGTACTGCTGGAGAAACAGGCTCCATCGGGCTAGACGTCCAGCAGGACTCTTTATGGAGTGCAACCACTGCAGACTTTGATGGTCGGTAATCACGGTAAAATGATAGCCTTCCAAATAAGGGCGCATTTTTTCGATGCCCCAGACTATGGCAAGACATTCTTTCTCGGTCACGGAATATGCTTTTTCAGCCGGGGCTAAAGTGCGACTTGCATAGGCAATCACATGATCTCCATCGGCGGAGTTCTGGGTCAGTGCAACTCCTAGCCCCTCGTCGGAGGCATCGGTTTGTAAAACAAACGGTTTTGAAAAATCGGGGCAGGCCAGAACGGGAGCGGAGGTTAGACTGCTTTTTAGAAGCTCAAAAGCTTTGTCTTGTTCCGCCTCCCAGGCCCAACGGTGTCCCTTTTTCAACAGGCGGTTTAGCGGTGCGGCGGTCTGGGAAAAGGACGGGACAAAGCGACGATACCATGAGGCCATGCCTAAAAATCGTCGCAAGCTTCGGATATTTTTCGGGGCCGGTAGTTCCCGGATCGAATTCACTTTATCAGGGTCGGTTTGAATACCATTCGAGGTAATCAGGTGCCCCAAATACTTAAGTGATTTCCGGCCAAATTGACATTTGTCGGGATTTACTCGGAGACCGGCGGCTCGGAGACGGCTAAAAACCTCCTTCAGGTTTTGTAAGTGCTCCTGAAAGGTCCTGCCCAGGATGATTATGTCATCCAGGTAGGCGAAGCAGAACGGATCAAGTTCAGGGCCTATTATGCGGTCCATCAGCCTCTGAAAGGTTGCGGGAGCCGAGTGTAGGCCAAACGGCATTACTCGGAATTGGAACAGCCCCCGCCCCGGAACAGTAAAGGCGGTTATCGGCTTACTGTCGGGAGTGAGCGGGATTTGCCAATAACCTTGTTTAAGGTCGAGACTCGAAATATATCGGGCGGCTCGCAACTTATCCAGGATGGCGTTTATAAACGGTAGTGGATATGCATCCTTTCGGGTTACTGCATTAACTTTTTGGAAATCAATACAAAAACGGGGTTTTCCATCCTTTTTCCGGACAATAACTACTGGCGAGCTCCATGGACTCCGGGACGGTTCGATTATGCCTTCGGCCAGCATTTTATCGACCTCTGAGTTAATAATCTCTTGCATTCGGGGGTTTTGCGGCCGATAACGCTGTTTTATCGGTTCGGGGTTTGTCAGGCGTATCTCATGACTTACTAGAGATGTGGTTCCTTTTATATCCTCAAAGGCGGGTAGTTCGGCGGTTAGAAAATCGTGAAGCTGAGCTTCTTCTTGTTCGGACATTTCGTATTCGGCATCTACCTTCGGTTCGGAACGATTCGGATCGGTTCGGTTCGCTGCAGCTCGGTTCAGTTCGGTTCGCTGCAGCTCGGTGCGGTTCGGTTCGTTCCGGTTCGGTTCGGTATTTGCCAATTCATCCTTACGGACGGCGGTATCGGTGCCTGATTTGCACGGGGTTATTACTCCAACCTGGGCCGGAAAACACATCGTCAGCCTACATTGGGCCAAATCAAAGGTTACTCTAAACTTTGTCAGGAAATCCATACCAATCAGTAGATCGGAGGATAATTTGGGCAGGTGCCCAAAAGTTCCAGACACGGTGCGGGCGCCTATCGAAAATGTCATTGGATAAGTTCCCGGTATAGGGATTTGTTGTCCATTGGCCATTACTACGTATATAGCATTGACATTTTGTTGGGGGTAGCCTAGAACAGCACACTGTTCAGCTATTCGGTCCCCCATATAGGAGTAGGCAGCGCCCGTGTCAATTAGGGCTAAATACCGTTGATTATTAAACTCAATCGGTATATGTGGCCGCTGATCTATGGTTATTATTTCCACAGAACTGACAAAGCTTGTAGACGGGGACGGTGTTGGATCAGCTACTGTCACTTTTGTGACCTTTGGTAGCTGACGTAACCCTTGAGTAGCAGTTGGCCGGCAGACGGGTGCATTTCTTGCCAGGGAAGGTGCTTTTATCGGTGCATTCAGGGTCGAGGCGGCGGACTTGCGGTACTGTGTTTGCCTCGGCATTACACAGTCCTGTTCGGGTTTCCCGGACACGGGCAGTCTCTGGAATACACGTCTGCCTTACGACACCGGGAACAAAATATTCTCCTTTCGTTCGTGCATCTTTGCCGGGTGTGTCCGGACTCACCGCACCTCCAGCAAATTAAATTTGCTGATCCTGCCGTAGCTGGCCGCGACTGGGCGGTCGCCGGGGTGGCGGATGTGGCGACGGGGGGTCGGGGCTGCTGGCTGGGCGGCATAGCCTGCGCGGGCAGCTGTTTCGGGACGTTTACTGGCAGGGCGCCTTGGAACTGAT
The DNA here is from genome assembly GCA_921294245.1 of Brassicogethes aeneus. Classification (NCBI taxonomy): domain Eukaryota; kingdom Metazoa; phylum Arthropoda; class Insecta; order Coleoptera; family Nitidulidae; genus Brassicogethes; species Brassicogethes aeneus. The sequence continues at coordinate 56,419,687 of OV121134.1, forward strand.
TGCGGGAGGAACGGTTCAGTTCTTTGCGCAACGTGTCGCATTCCTTTACCGCTTTGGTAAACGACGGGAGATCTAGGCAGTCAGACCGACGCACCTGTTGTCTAAATTCGGGAGCTAGGTTTCTGTATAACCACTGGAGCTCTTGCTCTGCGGAAATCGCGCCGTGGCGGCGAATAAGGGTTTGCATATCGGTAATGTATGCGGTTATCGGTTCTTGCAGCTGGTGCAGCCGGCGGCTGATTTCAGCTTCCAAGTCGGTCAGGTAATTTGTCGGAAAATAATGTATCTTAAAGTCGGTAACAAAATCGTTCCACTGGTTCCAGAACCTTTTGTTATTTCGGAACCACAATGCCGCCTCTCCTTCTAGGATCTGGGGCAGTGGGGATAACAGGCGGTTTAACGAGATATGCTGGGCCTCGCAAATTTCCTCGATGCGTTCCAGGAACGCTACGGGGTCTCCTCTCCCGTTAAAGGAGATTTTCCACTTATCCACCCTTATACACGCTACTGTTGACGGGGTAGCTGTACTTCCGGGTTCATTGGACATTGGTGTCGGTGACGGGGAAACCTGGCGGGCTATATATGTGGCGGTGTTTGGCGTTGCAGCCATCGGCGGGGATATTGCAAGGTGGGCAATATCTTCGGTTATGGTCGGCGTTGTTACTGGCCGCGGGGATATCGCGAGAGGGGTTGCCAAGGTCGGGGCTGTCCATGTCACCGTCGAGGACGCATTTATCGGGGCTGACGTATACACTGGGGCAGGGGTCACAACCTTTGCCGGGGAGGAATGGGCTAGCAAGTTAAACGATTCATTTTGATCGACAGTTCTCAAGGAATTACTTTTTCCTGTCCGGAGAAATTGTATTAGTCGTTTTCGTTTGTCGACTCGGGTACCTGTCGTATCTAAATCGAACTTACTTAATTCTGCCTCCAGTTCGGCAGATTTTAAAAGGTAAACCCAACCAACGCGAGCGTCGGTATCAGGTACAGGGTCAGAAATTACGTTCTCGACTTCCGGAGATTCTGGATCAGCCTGACGGGACTGGCGTTTGGCTCCCTTTCCCATTGGGGCGGTGTTTCTGGGCTACTACCGGGCAAAACTTTAGCAAAATCGCTCGAAGCGCAAAAATCTTGCCACAACCGGCTTCAGTGACCCTGGTTTACTACCAAACGAGTGGTCGCACTGCTATTCGGAACCGAAAATTTTCCACCGGCCCTTTGGGCTAAAAATTTTTTCAAAAACGGCTTCAGCGACCCTGGTTTACTACCAAACGAGGGGTCGCACTGCTATTCGGAACCGAAAATTTTCCAGCGGCCCTTTAGGCCAAAAATTTTCTCAAAAACGGTTTCAGCGACCCTGGTTTACTACCAAACAAGGGGTCGCACTGCTATTCGGAACCGAAAATTTTCCACCGGCCCTTTAGGCCAAAAATTTTCTCAAAAACGGTTTCAGCGACCCTGGTTTACTACCAAACAAGGGGTCGCACTGCTATTCGGAACCGAAAATTTTCCAGCGGCCCTTTAGGCCAAAAATTTTCTCAAAAACGGTTTCAGCGACCCTGGTTTACTACCAAACGATGGGTCGCACTGCTATTCGGAACCGAAAATTTTCCACCGGCCCTTTAGGCCAAAAATTTTCTCAAAAACGGCTTCAGCGACCCTGGTTTACTACCAAACGATGGGTCGCACTGCTATTCGGAACCGAAAATTTTCCACCGGCCCTTTAGGCCAAAAATTTTCTCAAAAACGGCTTCAGCGACCCTGGTTTACTACCAAACGATGGGTCGCACTGCTATTCGGAACCGAAAATTTTCCACCGGCCCTTTAGGCCAAAAATTTTCTCAAAAACGGCTTCAGCGACCCTGGTTTACTACCAAACGATGGGTCGCACTGCTATTCGGAACCGAAAATTTTCCACCGGCCCTTTAGGCCAAAAATTTTCTCAAAAACGGCTTCAGCGACCCTGGTTTACTACCAAACGATGGGTCGCACTGCTATTCGGAACCGAAAATTTTCCACCGGCCCTTTAGGCCAAAATTTTCTCAAAAACGGTTTCAGCGACCCTGGTTTACTGCCAAACGAGGGGTCGCACTGTTATTCGGAACCGAAAATTTTCTTACCGGCCTTTCCGGCCAAAAATTTTCTCAAAAACGGTTTTAGTGACCCTGTGTTAGTACCAAACGAGGGGTCACACGGCTCTTCGGTACCGAAAATTTTCTTACCGGCCTTTCAGGCCAAAAATTTTCTCAAAAACGGTATTAAAAAGTCCCTGCTCTTGGGCGCCAATTTGTAAAAAGGGTTTTATTTCCCTGGGGAAAACTTTCCTTTTTAAACTTGGCGTCACTTACCGTGCTGACTTTCTAATAAAATCTCGAGCGCCAACTTCAACGGGTTTAAAGTGGTTGAAGTTCCACTATGTGCGAGGGTAGCTTTTAGGGTCAACAGTGGAGATAAAATTCCAGGGTTCCGGGGAATTTAAGAATAAATGATGTGTTTCGGTTAATACATATATTAAAAATAAATCCTCGTATGTACAAAACAATAAATAAAATGGAAAATGAATTTACACAGAATAATTTGAAAATAAAAGGGAAGTCTCTGAAACAAACAAACAAACAGAAAATTAGTTACTACAACTTACTTAATTCTTCAGCAGTCGGACGGTCGGGTGGCGGTCGGTCGGTCGGTCGTAGTACTCGCCGCACTGATGGGAAGTGATAAGTGATCCCTTCGAAGGCGCTGCGCCCGCTTATATGCCCTCTGGTCTCCCTCCTAGGGCCGGCTGCGCGAGCCTCCAGCATGATGTCAAGATTGACCAATCCCGGCGTTGTGGCAAATCTTTTGACATTACGGTGCTCTCGGTTGCTGCTTGGCATAAAAACGCTTCGTCGAAAGGCAGAAGTAAACAAACTGGCTGTTTTTTGCTGTGCGCTTTGACTGTCCTACGGGTCATTCCGGTGGGGCGCTACATATGGGCTATTCCGGGGTCGTTTATGACTTATGTGAAATAAATCATTTAAATCGGGATTCTGTAACACAGGGTAGGGATAGGGAAAAAGTAACTTCGTTACACCATCATCCTGTAGTTGTAGTAATATGGCTCCAAAGCCATGAGAGCTTGCGTCACAATGCAGTTCTGTAACTCCAGTGGGTGAATAAATGCTTAAAACTGGTTGACTAACAACCATTTCCTTTAATTTTTCAAACGTTTCCAGTTCCTTAGTGCCAAATTTAAAGTTTGAATCCTTACGTAACATATCTTGCAGTGGCTTAGCAATTACTGAAAAATTCTGAATAAACTTACGGAAATAAGATACCATACCAATAAAACTATGCAATTCTTTCTGATTAGTTGGGATAGGAAATTCTTTTACAGCCTTAATGTTGTTTGAACTAGGACTTATTCTTTTTCATTTACTAAATATCCCAAATATTCAATTTCTTCATAAAGGAAAGAACATTTATCTAATCTAAGTTTTAACAGATTATTATTACACAAAACAAGAATTTCTTTTAGAATTTTTAAATTATCTTCAATAGTTTCAGTTGCTACTAAAATATCATCCATGTAAATTAGCACAGATCCCTCGTCAATCAATTTCTTAAATATCTGATAAACAAATCTCATAAAATTGCTTGGACTGTTACAAAATCCAAATGGGGCTTTAATAAATTCGAATTGACCATTGGAAGTCACAAATGAAAGAAACTTTGTACATTCAGGGTCAACAGGTATGTGATAAAAAGCGTTTTTTAAATCTAGCCTCGTAAAATATTTCTTATTTCTTAACAAATCAATTTGATCCTCAATGATCGGTAATGGAAAATTCTCTCTTAACACATTTTTGTTTAATTCTCTAAAATCGACACACATCCGATTACTACCATTTTTCTTCTTAACTAAAACAACTCTAGAGGCATATTCCGAAGTACTTGGCTTAATTACACCATTACTAAGTAAATCGTCAGTGATTTTATTAATTTCAATTTTTTCTTGATAAGAAAAGCGACGCGGTCTGTAATAAAACGGTACTGAGTTTGGCTTAAGGATTACTTTCATACTAAAATTAATATTTGGTGCTGGGGGCTTAACTGCTTTAAAATAATAAGTTTCAAGCGTTTGTTGAACTTCAGAAATTATATCATGATGCAAACAAGAATTTATGTCCAAACAAAAATTATCGTTACTTTCAACTGTATCAATCATAAAAATGTCATTATTAATTAAGTCTTTGGTTTCTTTTTGAGAAATGCATACTCTATCAGAAAAACTAACATTTAAACTATTATTTACAATAAAATCTCGTCCTAACAAGCATGCATATCTCATCGTATTACTAGGTACAACATGAAAAGCCAAATCAACAACACAATCTTGAACACGAACTTCAGAAGTAAATAAACCCAAAACTTCTAATTTACATTCATTTATACCGGTAAACTGAAAATTTTTGTTACTTGACTGTTCAATGTCGCTTACATTTTGTACTAAATCTACATTCAATAATGAAATAGGGCTTCCAGTGTCAATCAGTGCATCAAAACATTTTTTATATTTACCCAAATACACAGGAACTGTATAGGCAGGAGTTGGAACATAATTTACCAACATCGTTGTAGAATCAGCAGCAGTAGATCTAACGGTTCGCTTACTTGGACAGTCCTTCTGCTGGTGGCCCATAGTTCCACAGGAAAAGCATGAACCCCTCTCTCTCCTCGGCTTATGACAAGCAGTTGCATAATGCCCAACCTCATTACAGTTGTAACATCTCGTTGATGACGGCTGCCTAGGTGTTGCAATACCAGCTCTAACTGGAGGAGGAAGACGACTGTGGACTGGTGCACCTCTGGTAGAACTCAACCCACTTCGCTCAATACTGCTTATTTCATTCATAACTTCTAGTAAATGTTGTTTTGTTTGAAACTGCTTCATTTTGGCCTGCGTTTGTAAAGTGCTGTTATCGAATCCGTCGATAATATATTCAATTAGGTCTGATTCGCTTAAGCCAATTCTATTTCCCATAACTACTTTCTCATTATAATAAACTGAAAATTTCTCAGTCTTGCGCCATCTTCGTGCTTCAAATTTTTTCATTAAGGTTATCTTGTCATCTCTGCATTTAAACATATTCACCATCTCTTCCTTAAACCTGTTCATCGTAAAAGAAGCATACTCTGGTTTTGAATGAAACCACGACATTGCACTGCCTTTTAACTTTCCTACCATAATCAGCAACATTTTCTCTTCAGCTACATTATACTGGGTGCCAATTAACTCAGTTCTCTTGAACCACCCTTCAACATCTTCTTCTGATGATCCACCAAAATCTGGTATCAACGCGGCAAGATCCTTCGTAGAATAATTTCGCAGCTGGTTATCTGAACACGCCTGTATTGTTGCCTGGATCAATTCAGCTACACTAATTGGAGCAACCTCCTCTGAACCAGTTTGGTTCGGCATAATAATAGTTATTCTTCTCGGTCTTTCTTCCACGTGGTAAAAGTAAGGTTATGTCAACCTTTATTCATAAAGACACATCCAAAGTCAAAACTTTTCTTTCACAATTACACGGCCCATACCCCACATCTGAATTTGTAAGGGTTGGGTTATTTAAAACTACTTTCGTTACAAATAACAACGTTTATTTGGGAGCGTACACATTTGCTTACTTCTTCGCTTCGATCAGGTCTACCAACTGTTCTTACTAAAACTCGTGGCATTCTCATACCAACCTACCTAGTTACTAAACTAGTGACATTCTAATACCAACATATATACCTTTAACATATTTCTTCCTACAATAGGTACAACGTAACATATTTGCATGATAACAGGGGTAAGCATTCGATAAATTTTGAGTGTGAGTGCCTCTAGTAAGGATACATTAATTCGCTATTGTACCCAGCCAATAAGAATGCTCATAGTGTTTAGTTCGCGAGCGGTGGCGTCCTGTCGCTTTATTTTGGTGCCGGGCGCGCTAAATTTAAAATGATGGATGGGAATAATTTAATAATTAAGTTTTCTATATTTATCCAATAAAAAGGATTAATAGAATATTAGAAGTGATTTAAAATATATATTCCTATTGGATTTTGTGATGTTTTGGAAACAATTAAGAGTGGGAAGAGCAAAAATAAAACATGTTATAAGATTTATGTTAATAAATTTATTATTGTAGTACAACAGACTAAAAAAATTAACAAAAATCTATTTTAAAGCAAAATATATTAAAAATTAAATACATTTTATAAACTTTTATCTTTTTTTGGGTGTGGTATTAAATTTTAAGCTCAAAATTAAACTTTTGCATCATTTTGTTTTTGTTTATACAAATTTTGAGCTTAAAATTTAATACCACACCCAAAAAAAGATAAAAGTAAGGGTATGAATAAACTGCTAGGTTTTTAAATTATTTTTTCACAGTATAAAAAATGAATGCTAGGTAGATAATAATGCTGTGAACATTGAGCATATACTTAGTAAAACAATAGCAACCTCCTAGGTTTTTATTCCTGCACAGTATTAATAATGAATTAATAAATAAAACTAAAACTAAACAACCAACCCAACCAACCAACTAACCAACCAACCAACAAATAAACCAACCAAGTTAGCGTTCTTTTGCATTAATACGCCCAAATGAATGCTTAGTAAAATAATAGCAACCTCCTAGGTTTTTATTCCTGCACAGTATTAATAATGAATTAATAAATAAAACTAAAACTAACCAACCAACCCAACCTACCAACCAACTAACCAACCAACCAACAAACCAACCAAGTTAGCGCTCTTTTGCCTTATTCACGCCCATTATTTCAACCTAGCATTTATCGAATCTACTGTGCATGCCTTATATTTAAATAAACTTAAATTTAAAGGTAATAATATAATAGAATATACAGATTCCCTTCACCAAAATATGCTGATTGGAGAATTTAAAAAAACATACACCTGACCTAAAAAAAAACGAAATTTAGAAAACTTTATAAGCTTTTGAGGAGTCTTACTGACTTATTTGTTTTTATTTGGATAGTACGTTTGCTTTTCTAATTTTCTTTTTTTACAGATTTTTCCAGAATCTAATTGTTCCATATTACTACATTTGAATTTTCTAAATTCAGCCATAAACCTATTAAAGGAACTTTCACCTAACGTTCTACCAAAACCACAAATTTCCCTGCACATTTCATCTAATGCAATCTACAATAAATATTACAATGTGCCACCCCCAATAAAAGCTTTTCCAAACATCCAGCAACTTACTTCTCGTCGTTCTTCGAAATCAAGTGATGTCATTTCATGTACTTGTTTTTTTGAACTCTCATTTATAAAATGAGTAACATCATCCTGGTAGAGTAATCGGCTAATTGTAGGCTCATCAACATTTAAAACACCATTTTCTTCTGAACTTGAACAACCTAAAACAGAGTCGCTTCTCGCCTTTTCAAACAATGCTACAGCATGAATATGCTTACATAGCATTGTTTTTACAGTATTCTCTGGACATTGGCATACATATTTATGTATACATATCTTACATTTATGACAATATTCTGATCTACATTCTTCGTCGCACAATACGTTGTAAGATACAAAATAAAATTTATCATTTACTGAACAAGACAGTACTTTAAATTTTCCAAATTCTGACAAACTTACTTTACCAATCATTTGTTCGGATTTTTTATGTGCTTCTAAGGTAATTTTATGTTGGTAATTATTTGCATTGGGTCTTTCAGTATGTATAATTCTTTTCCACATTTTGTCATCTACAAGTTCATCCAATAGGTCTAGTAGTTTTTCGACTCTAGAAGAAATTTAAAACAAATAGGTATTATGTCTTACTCTATAACAAATTTTTTTAGAAATCCAAATTAGTATTAATCCTACCTAAGATTACGCCTTCCACACATTTTGTTATATTTTAGCACCTTGTTCAAACTTTCAATGGCCATATTCGTATTTATTCCTACGTTAATCCTATAACAATGAGCCCACATCATAATCCTTTCTTCGCTCTGAAAATAATACCTAAAATATAGTAATTTTAAGTAATTTGATTCATTAGATGGTAGATATTCTTACTTTTGTAAATATTTTAAAAAGTCATTTTCACCACTCTCTTCTAAATGCCTAAAATAATTTTCTTTTAATTCGACAAACTTTGTAGCTTCCACCTCTTTCAAAATTTTTCTCATTTGTTTTTTCATTTCTTCTCTAATTTTTGCATTCTTAATTTTTGATCTTCCCTGAATGTTCCAGTTCTTGATGATATGCCAGGTACAAAGAAGTCTTCTGGGTTTCCTTTCTTTACTCATTACCTTGGTCCAAGCATTGTAATATTTTGAATCGTCATCACTCATTATATATTCCACTTCAATTGCTTCACCTAATCTAGTTAGAAGAGCACTAAAAAAGATTTCTTGAATTACTTGATCCAACCTGTTTGAAAGCAAAAAGGCAACAGGGAATCCAATATTATTCTCATCTTTCACTAAAACTATTGTCAGCTCAAAATTTCTTCTGTTTGTACCATGAGTTCCATCTACACATATAATTCGACTAAAGTCTCGTAATTTTTTTTCCATGACATTATTCATATATCCAACAGCAAAATCTTCATCCTTTAAACCAGGATAGCATTCACCTAAAATTTATTATAAAGTTAACTACCTACCTACTTATAATCTTTCACCACTATCTACTTGCACCCAAATTATTTGAAATAACAAAGAAAAAACATATTACATCCTTACCAACTTTTTTAAATAAAAATGCATGATTTTTTCCTTGTCTGTTCCACTCTTCAATTTTTAAAGCAGTAGCTGTCATATCATCTACATCCCTTTTTTTGTCAATGTTATGTTTCCTAATTAAATATGCTATATCTCCTTTTGTGATTAGGTTTATTCTTTCTAATTTGCTCTTGTTAACTTTTCTTGCGTCCTGAATTATTCTGTCATTTGGTACTCCTGAAACTAATTTCTCCACAATCTTGTCCTGTTCAACCTTTGATAATCTCTTTGTTCTGAGTTCATCGTCATGGCCCACATGGGTTTTGGTAAAGGTTACTCTAATCAATCCTAATAAAAGATATTTTAGTACTGATATGAAAATGATATTAATTAAGTTTAAATTACCATTTTGTAAAACTCTGACCAAAATTCTAGAAGGACATGTTCCATTAATGTGAATACTACCACCTGCTTTCATACTGCGGCTTTTACACAAGCTGGTATATCCTAAAACAAAATGCTAGCATTGTGTTTAACTTATTGGCACAAAGTCATAAAACCTCTAGAATTAGTTCTGTTGCAGTTGTATACTATAATTTCATCACCGTTAGCAAGCTTCCTTCTTGTATGACCTGCATAATCTACCTCTCTATTCTCCTGTCCCCTCCAAATTGCCAACTCTTCAGAATTCCTAAAATTTAAAATTGTTTCATTAATACTTACGCCATGAATATTTCTCAAATGTTTAATTAAATTAATGTGTAATGAAAATTTCTCTTTATCTGTACACATTGGACACATTATATGTTTTGCCCGCTTCTCTTGCATTAATTCGCAGTGGAAATTCCTCATGTGTCTATTTCTTGTGCCACTGGTAGAAAATTCAATTTCGCAAATCTTGCAACATAATTTATCCTTATCCTCCCTACAAAATGTTATAATAAAAATTAAATACTTCTAATTCTTCTAACCCAAAAGAAATAAGTACATACCTTTTAGTTTTGGATTCCATGATATCTATATAATATTCACAGCTACCTCTCACCAATTATTTAATTTAGCAATAAAAAGTGCTGTTTTTAACGTTTTTTCCTTTTTATATTTATAAAAAGATGCAGAGTGAGGTTATAGCGCCAAAACAACCAAAACAAAGCGATAAGCACGCCACCACTTGCGAACCAAACACTCTGAGCGTTCTTATTGGCTGGGTACAATAGCGAAATAATGTATCCTCCTCTAGTATAGGCCCTATACCAAAAATGCGACTTGAGCTGTACCTAACAAAACAAAAAAATTCTCTTTCAGGTAATGATGCAAGCAGTTACATATATAAAGGTACTGATTACAAAAAACAAAAAATTTTAGTTTCTGCAACAGTTTTACCCCAACGATAATAAGTTAGTTACAAATACCAGGTCTTTTCTAAGAGTGTGTGTTTATTGGATCCGAAGTTTTTATGCCGGCTGTAGATCTACTCTAGGAGGTCGTGGATGACAGTGTCGATGGTTAAGGCCACTCCCGGATTTTTTGTCGCCGGGTCGGGCAATACGCCCAGTTTAGGCTAGTGGAGAGCGGAACAAGGAGGGTAAATGTTGGTTTTTGGAGGACATTGAACTGACCCAAGACTAAGTACATTTCGGAATCCTCCTCAACCAGGGCTTTAGTAATAACCCCATTCAAGTGGGATTCATGAATGGGGGTAGAAGTGTTGGTACGCTGCTAGAACCTGTCCTTGTTGGTGTACTTCTAAACGTCTCTGTTCGAGTCAGTTTTCTGGTTCCTGGTAACCTCTTTAGAATTGTTTGCCCCCCTGTGAGATACTGAATCTTGTCTTCAGTACCGAAGTGTTGACGGCCACGACCCGCCGTAAGTGCCCTCTGCCTTGGTGGATATTACTCATGCCGAGTGCCGGCTACCGACCTTGTATATTCTTTATTTAATTTATTGTTAAATTAGTGTTTATACCGTTTACATTTAATTTATATCTTTGCATTCTTACTTTTTTTCCAAATTTAATTTAAAAACATAAATATTAATATACAAAATAGATAAAGCCGGCCCTGAAGTATACGTAATTGGAATGCAGCCCTATGGCAGACATTGTCTATATATAGACAATGTCTATAGAGAGGGTCGCTCTTCTTATCTTCTGTGATGTTGTTGTTTACTTTTAGGCATTAAGCTTGATTTATGGGCTGGTATCTTAGATATTGCCTATATTTAAATGCATATACAAATTATATATACCTATTACACACATACAACACTTATTTATAAAATCTAAATTTTGTGTCGTTCCTGCTTGATTTGGTTTATTTACTCTTACGGCTTTTTATATTTGGTTATGTTGTTTATGGGTTGTCTACACTGAGAAAAATGAGGTTGTTAGTTTAAAACTTACGGAAATATTTTTCTTATTTTTAATTAAAAATTATGTTTTTGAAACAAATAAAAAGAAATCTTAAAGAAACAATCAGAGGTTGTTGTACAAGTGCTTATATTAGAGATTTTTCATTAATTTACTGTTTGAACTACATTAATTTGAAATCTTTGTACATTTTTGTAGTAATAAAAATTTATATTCAAAAACTGTACGAGTTTAATGTAAAGACTGTAGGTAACATTTCGAGACTTTTAAATGAACTATTATGCGCATTGGTCGTATTGAATGTGCAAAAACTGTTCAGTTAATAATTAAAACTTGTAATAGTTTACTTTTCTCAGTATAGGGACCTGTTTGTTTTCTGCAGCCAGATGACATTTTTGGTAATAAGTTTGCCTATATAAGTATTTAAGGATTATTTTATAGATTAGAATCGAATTGGTACTGTTATTAGGTCATGCCATTAGGAAAATTACTTAGCTGGACTAATTAGACTTGAATTCTGTTTTCCTATTCCTAGCGGACAGTCCGTGTTTCTTGGCAATCGCCGATTGTGGTGACTATACAGGTAGCCAGGTGGTCAGGTAGCTTATCGGTGTGACCTAACCTTAATCACTCACTCTCTCACAAACTTTTACGACGTTATAGCACTTTATGACTTAACCGGGGGCCACCCGCACTTTTCAAACTTATTATTTTTTTTGTTTACTTAATTTTTGAACCATATGGACAATCTTTGCAGGTTGTCATTGCATTCTTTTTTAAGGATAATATTATTTTTATGAGATACAATTAATGATGTGTCATCTGCATAAAAAGTTGTTTGGCAATTATTTTTTAAATGAAACTCTAGATCATTAATATAGAGAGTTAACAACACAGGGCCAAGAATTGAACCCTGTGGCACTCCTATATTTACTTTCAAAGATTCTGAAACTATATTAGATAACATTGTGTTACTTTTGTGTTTTATAGAAACATACTGCCTTCTGCCAATTAAAAAACTAAGAAGCCAGTTATATGCCGACCCTCTAATGCCATATTTTTCAGCCTTGGCCATTAGTTTGCCATGATCCACACAGTCAAATGCCCTGCTAAGGTCGCGAAAAATACCAGTGAATGTCCTCACTGTTTTCCAAAAACTCTGTCAAGGTATTGTAGAATGGAGGTAGAACATTTAGCGTGGAAACCAAACTGATTTTTTGTTATAGTATTATTTTTATTTAAAAAAAGTTTCAAGCCAATTATTAAGTATTAAAAATTTTCGATAATTTAGAGGACATTGAAATAGGTCTATAATTGTCTACCAATGGTTTGTCGGATTTTTTAAAAATTGGAAAAACCTTATTGGTTTTAAGCTTCTCAGGAAAACAACATGTTTGGAAAGACAAATTTAATAGGTACACCAAAGGCTCTACACTTTCACTTGCTATATCTTTTAGAAGAAAAGTAGGGATTTCTCCGGTCCGCTACTTTTTTTAGCTTTATTTTTACATTTAATAATACTTAACTACTATCTCAGGGAAACAGATAAATAGATTTGTGATTTCTGGATATTAAGTAATTATAATCAGAATTTGAAGAGAGACCACTTATAATCTTAAAAGGAGCCTCTATAAAACAGTTATTAAATTTATTTGAAATAAGTTGAGGATCCTCAATTATTATTTTATTGTAATATTTTTGTTTAATTTTCCACAATTCTGAGCTGATTTAATGATGTTCCATGCAGTTTTTGTAGGGTTTTCAGAGTTAAATATTTTATTTTGATAATAGTTTTTTTTTGCATTTGATATCAGAAGAGAATGTTTAGTTTTTCAGGTTTTATAATAGCGTGTTAAATCTGGATGTATGCTTTTAAGGTGAAAAATATTTTTTAAATTACTACTAGATTTTTTTATTCTGGAAGTTTTTATTGCAATATCTGTTTAAACTAATAGTTTTTATCGGAAAGTGTAAATCAAAATAAATTAAAAGAATATTGAAAATCATTTTCGCAATACACAGATTTCCAGTTTTCATTTTTTAGGTCGTTTTTAAATTGATTAATTTTATCTGAATAAAAACATCCCTTATTAGTTTTAAGTGATTTTAAGTTTAAAAAATGAAGCTTAGCGTAAAATTACGGCATATTTCATAATTAACATGTATTTTAAACAGTCGTTGTTTTGGAATGTTTCGTAAAATTTAAATTTATATTCAAAGCAAAAAAATATTTGTTTCATAATTTACATTCTAGAAAAGAAAATTCTTATACATGTATGCAGTAAGAACATTTATAAATTTTATAACTCACATATTATATTTGTGGGTTATAAAAACTAACATAAATCTGTTTGATCAGGGTTTAATTTACGGTTCCTATGATTTTTTTGACTTGTGTACGTTCAACTTCTAAGTCGCTCATTGTCATTCAAGTCAAAGCTTGGTATGACTGTGGAATATTAAGGAGAATCCGTATTATTCCCAGGTGTAATTTAACATGCTATCTTGGTCCAGGAAACGAACATTTTCTTTCAAATATTTTAAAACCGTTTTGCTAAATATCCCACTAAAGAACGTATGCTAGCAAAAAATAAAAGTATTAGTTTGAGTAATCTTTTATTTTATAACTCGCCTAATATTTACGTGTAAACATTTACGTGTAAACATCTTGGTCCAGGAAACAAACATTTTCTTTCAAATATTTTAAAACCGTTTTGCTAAATATTCCACTAAAGAACGTGCTAGCGAAAAATAAAAGTATTAGTTTGAGTAATCTTTTATTTTATAACTCGCCTAATATTTACGTGTAAACATTTCAATTTGGTAAAAATTATAATACAAATAGGTCGTCTAAATTTAATTGACTCACGGTAAAAAAACAAAAGCAGGTATTATATTATGTATAACATATAATAATGTGTTGCTATGAATTCGTGGATATATTTTGTCCTTTTTTAAAATGCAGTTATTGGCAGAGGACAAATATAAAAATGTTTGATTTTAAGATTATGTTTTGTTTTGTTGGATTTCTTAAAAATGTCCAATAACTCTAAAACGCCTTTACCAATTTTGGATAAACATACTTTACCTTATATCTCAGTTTACGTGTTCAAGGGTTTTTCGAAAATAATATCCTTAAAGTCCTTTTATTTAGGTATTAATAAAAAAACGCTCAAAAAAAAACTTTTATAGGGATTTTTTTAAGTAAATAAAAAATATGCTGTGAAATACCGTATTTTTGTAAGTATACCCTGAAAATATTGTACAAATCAAACGAACAGTAACGAAAATACAGCGCTTCAAAGTCGTCAAACCACTTTCCAGCAAAATAATCAAAAAGGGGTCATTTTTACCGACTTTGAAGCGCTGTATCTTCGTTACTGTTTGTTTTATTTGTACAAAATTTCCAGGGTATACTAACAAAAATACGGTCTTTAAGAGGATATTTTTTATTTACTTAAAAAAAATCCCTAAAAGTTATTTTTCGAACGTTTTTTTATTATTAAATAAAAGGGCTTTAAAAATATTTTTCTCGAAAAACCCTCAAACACTACAAAATTTCATAAAGATTGGTAAAGGCGTTTTAGAGTAAGAATTTTGTTACTTATTATGCGTTATGTAGATAAAGTTATCATTAGTTTATTCTGCAACAACAAATATACGTATCGAATTGGATCCATTGACAAAACATAAAAATGCAACGATTTAGTTCTTGAATTTTATTTACAATTAAAAACACAATAATTCAACATGATTACACTAACGTAACTATATAAGCATATAAGGGTTGATTTTATTAATTAATAATGTAAGGAATAATAATTTGAAATCGAGTAATCAACCAAAGTTTTTACTTGCAACGCAAATAAATTGCGCGATTTAGCTGTACAGTTGAAACTTTGCAAATATATTTTGTCAAGTAAGACTTCCTCTCTTCTATAAAAAAAACTACTTATTTGTTTAAAAATGATGTGCAGTTCGTATTTTTAACAAACATTGTAGTTCACCACCAGATGGCGCGCGTTGCGAAAGCCCGATGCTTCTTTAGCGTATAGTGTTGCATATTTAAAAAATATTGATAACAATTTATAATGTACTAATTTCTCTCTTTTTGTTACAGTAAAAAAAGCCCGCTACGTTGGAGCACAAGGTAACACCAATCAATTTAACTTTTAATTAGTTTCTAATAACTTTAAATTAATTAAGTAGGTACTTAATTATTTTTTTTAAAGTTTTTCAGTAAATCTATTAAAGTAATTTAATTTATAATGAATCCTTAATAAGATTTCTTTAAAACTTTGAAACAAAAAAGGTTTAAAAAAAAAGTTTATCAAAGTAAGTCAGAGTTCTATAATTGAATATTGTTTAAAATTAATATTTACAAAAGCCAAACGATTTTCTCTAAAAGCTTCATCAATTAAAACTCGTGTACTTTGCTAAAAGCTTCCATATTGCATAATGCAAACAACATGTTTTGTTTCCTTACAGTTTTATCATTTAAATCTTTTGACATGCGTTTTATCGATCTCATTCGATAGCTTCTATAGAAGCTAATTATAATTGAAAAATAATTCGCTCATAAATTATTTAAGGCCAAGAAGTATCAACTGCGGTATATTTATTTTGCAATTAAGGTTAAAAAGTTCAAGCTTTTTATTATGTCTGAGCTTATATTGATTGATATTTTGAAGTTATGATGTAAAAATAACTGAACATTTTTCTTTAATAATGATCTCAATATCTGGGTTGATACCTTCCTTTAACTTAAGTTGTGTATTTTCTTCTTAAAAAAACGAACAAATTTGCTGGTTTTGACGTTTTTGGTTTACGATACAAACAAACCGTTGTCAATGTTTCCACTGTAATTTTTGAATTCAAACTTTTAATAAATCATGTTACATTGCTACAACAAAGCATTATTGCTTTAGTATTACCGATAGTTTTTATAAAAGCGTAGTTGTTATAAGCCCACGAGTTCACGGAAAAAGTGGAATTTGTACAAGTTTGTATGAAAATTATCTGGTAAATTTTTAAGCACAAATGGTATTTAGAATATTTTTCGAGTAAAAATACCTACTACACCTTTTCCAGTTGATATTCAGAAAGTAGGAATTGTAATTCAGTTATTTCAGTTGATATTCAGATAGTAGGAATTGTAATTCAGCTATTCCAATTGATTTTAAGAGAGTAGCATATGTAATTCAGATAACACAATTGATTTTAAGAAAGTAGCAATTGTTTTTCAGATTAAATCAAATGTAATTTAGCCGCAGCTAATGATGAATGAAAGTACACGTTATCTTTATTAACTAAGTAAATGAAATTTATATAAAGTACAAATGAACAAAATTCGGTCTTTACTTGCAATGAGTTGACAATTGTGACAAATATACCTACTTAAATGGTGATAAATTTGTTTATTATTGTCAATTCCATGGAAACAAAGCAATATACAAAGAAATACATTAAATTGAGATTTTAGAAAATAAGTAAAATGAAGTATGAAAATGTTATCATTTGTTAATTTCTTAATTTCAATTGACATATTCTGAATTACAATTGTTACTGTCTGAATACTATTTGTAATTTCTGAATATCAATTGCTACTGTCTGAATATCATTTCCAATATCTGAATTATATCATCTACTTTCTGAATATCTGAATTACATTTGCTATTTTCTGAATTTCATTTGCAATATCTGAATATCAATTGCTACTTTCTGAATATCAACCGGAAAAGGTGTAGAGATACAAAAAATGGTAACTGGTTTTGACGTTTTTGGTTTACGATACAAACAAACCGTTGTTATAGCAACGTGGTATATTCACTTATTAATTTTTGAATTTTCACTTAATCAGTACCTGCTACATTGTAACAACAATTGAAAAAAACATATGGGTCACAAAAATAAATTATTTTATCTTAAATCATTTTGGGAATAATAATAAAAAATCACCTTGATGAAGCTCCTTCTGGAGCGCCCCTTTAATAGGCTGTAGGACCTAATGCATTGATTTTCAAACTCCTAATAATGGCCCCTAAAGGTACATGTAGGAAAATGCTGGAATACTAGAAAATTCCAAAAAATTTCGGTTCGTTTTTCAAATTTGTTTTAATATTATTTATACAGGCTGTTATGTAATTAATGTTATATATTAAAATGGGTTGTTCCTTAGGGTCCATAAAGAAGCACCCGAAACTTTTTTTTTCTAAATTCCAAAGGCTAAAAATAATTTATAATAACCTTTATCCTACTTGCTTAATTTAATTTATTATGTTATGGTTGGTAACAACAGCGTTTCCAAATTCTGTCAAAAAAGTTGATAAACATTGTTTAAATTTAGCTTAATTACAAAAATGACAAAATTGTCAATTTGGCGTTTTTATTAGGTAATTGTTGGTTATGTCATTTTTGTACTGAAGGTAAATTCAAACAAAATCTGCCAACTTTTATGACAGAATCTAGTGCATTTCTTTCAAATTTTAGGTTATGTGCTCAAATTGTAAATATATATTTACAATTTAGATATATCTTAACTAAGGGAAGTGCTTTTGGATTTATTTACACAAATTAAATGTTTAAAGTTTAACCTGTGAACTGGTCCCAATTTCATTTAAGTAAACAGAAAGAAAAAAACCGATGAAAAAATTAATTTTGTGGTCATGGATTTTTTAAAATAGGTACTAAATTTTCTAATCATTGCTTAAGCTAATAGCTGGATGAGTAAATAAATACAGAAGGGTATTAAAGCTTTAAGGGCATACAACTTTTGTATTTATTGAGTTTTTATTAATTTTTTGCAAGAAAAATTTTAAGTAACAATTTTTTACATCTGGCAACGCGCAGCTTCTTTGTTGGTTGGTATCTATGTACAGAACACAAGTGTGCAGAGATAAACCAAATGTTTAACCAGTGGCGTATCACAAAAAATATAAAAAACTTCTATTGCATATTTTTTGTTTATCTTTGGATAAATATTTTTTTTAATATTTTTCCTTTACTCCTTATGTCAAAAGGTATTCAGTATTTTAATATATAACATTAATTACATAACACCCTGTATACAAGTTAACTCACGTCCGACTTTTAAAATTTTGAAGATATTTATTTAGAAAATGTATGGGTATAATACATAAGTATCAGCTGACACTGGCATGCAGTGCCATTTAAAATGGGGTATTATTATTATTTTTATAATGTAAAAGACGAACGAAGAAAACTTAACTCCCATGTTATTATTTTTAAAGTAAATTGCTGTCCATTTTTATTTCATATTACATATTTTTAAAACCAATTTTCTTAAACTTTCATAAATTAAATTAATACGCATGACCTAAAAAGGTGTGAACCTATGTAGTTCTAAAAGTGGGAAGGATTCCACTTAATGTATAAACTTGTAGGAACACTGAATTACTTTGAGTCACGAAATTGCGGTCTCAAGAGTACTAGAAACAAGCCTTTACATTTAATGAACAGAAGTGTAATATAAATTTTTATTTTTTTGGCAAAAAAATTATTTAAAGGGTGAAGATCCCTAATATAAAGTATAAAAAGTACCTAATATACTTTAATAAATATTAGTTTAAAATAACTAAAGCACTAAAAAGTACAAAATAATGTTCGAAAAATAACTTTGAGGGAATTTTTTCAAATAAATAAAAAATATGCTGTTAAAGACCGTATTTTTGTTAGTATACCCTAGCGCTGTATTTTTTTAATGTTTGTTTGATTTGTACAAAATTTTCAGGGTATACTAACAAAAGTACGGTCTTTCACAGTAGATTTTTTATTTACTTAAAAAAATTCCCCTTAAAAGTTTTTTTTAACGTTTTTTATTATTAATAAAAGGGCTTTAAGGATATTTTTTCGAAAAACCCTTGAACACGTGAACTGAGATATAAGTTAAAGTATTTTTATCCAAAATTTTATAAAGATTGGTACAGGCGTTTTAGAGTTGGCTTTTTTTAACTTGTTATGAGTTAATTTTCATCATAAATGGTATTGTTAGTTATATTCGCCATACGTATTTCAATTTCATCTGATACCCTTAAGGTTGTGAAGGAAAATGATTTCCAGAATTTTGGATTTTTTTTTGTAATTATGATTTTTTTAACTCTATGAGCTTTAAAAATTCGGTAAATTTGAAAATTTTAAAAGTTTTGGAACTTTCAAAAATTTGGAAAATCATTTAAATTATCCCATTATGTTTTTTTAATTAAACCTTTGTAAATTTTAAATAATTTTTTTTTCGACCAACTTCTAACTCGTATAATATACATATTATGTAATTTTTTATTATATATTGAAATTACAATGACGTCACATATTCTGCTTGAGAAACCTTTTTCCGAGCCTTTTTCTTTGCGCCATATTGGATTGAATATAAAACCTCTTACCTTATTGTTTTCTACTCGTTAAACCCATTAATTTGAAATATATTTCAACGCCAATATTTGAAAAGTTTATATGAACTTTGTACTGACCTTTTAATTTCGCCGGCAGTAAACTATAACTTAAATTCGGGCACGGACTCCACTGTAAAGTCCTCATAAAACATTTTCTTTACTTTTACTGTGAAAAACTGTCAATTTTCAAGAAATATATTTCGATTTATAACCTTTATAATCTGCGTTTATAAAATATAAAAATGTGACATTTGACACACAGATTCCTCTATTGTTTCATAGATGGCGCTCTATACAAATTTTTTATTTAAATCATTTTAAGATAATAAATATTTGTTGTATAGTATGCACCTCGTTTATAAGCTTTTCTATACACTCTTTAATTAAATTAAATTCGTGTATAAAATGGCGTTTATAAAACTTGATACATAATACCCTATTAATTATTTTTATGCAAGGAATCCTGATAATTTTTACCATAATAATAAATCACCCTTTATATTAAAACCATACTTTAGTAAATAACAATATGAAATACATTATTCCTGAATAATGTCTTATAGACTTATTTCTAAGTTCTTCAAGTTGTAGAAAATAGTTATCATTACAAAGTGATTTTGTGCAAGTTCTACATTTTAAAATGGACCCAAATTCTTCTTTCTTTACGATTTTCGAATTTATTTCATTACATACATCTTTCTTATCGGTGCATCCATTTATAATTCCGGTATAAGTTTTCCATTTTACCATTACCTCGAAACAGTATATTAGATCTGCTGGCTCAACATTTGTCAAATTATCTGAACCTTGTTGTTCCTTTGTCTGCGGCAGTATGCAAGTTCCAAATTTTTTTGTATGGCGTGTTTGGCATGCCACCATCCAGTTTTCATTTTCTGTTCTAAGGCAGAAATAACATCTTAAATCTTTGCAAAAACCATATGAAAAATATAATAATATTAAAAGGGTTTTAAGTCCTATAAATGACAACTTCATGTTTAACAACTGTGTTTTAGGTTATTAAAAAAATAACATAAGAACGTCAAGCAGGTTTTTTACAATTTTTCTATATACAGTATGTCCCCGGATTACAAACTTTGTTTAATTTTTTTTTAATTTTCTTAATACATACTTTCTTTTAAAACCTCAAAACACTTAAAACTTTCGGAATATCTCTGACCGTTCTGGATTGTAACTTAATCCAAATCTTATAAAGTATATTTGAAGCGTGGTATTCCCAAAGGGCCTAAGTGCCAAAAATAAAATTGTGAGTAATTAATGAAAAACAAATATTTTGTACAAATAAATAGGCAGAGCCATCTTTAAAAAAGTAAAAAAAATACTTACAAAAATAATATGAAATTGAAATATTCTGCATGGCACATGGACTATTTTTAAATAATAATATAATATTTTGGCACATGGCACTTTCAACGTTTGGAAATACCATACTTCATTTATCTACTATACCATACTTCATTTATCTACTCCTACATTGACGAGCTGTGACTTTATGGCGTTTTAGTCACAGGCGTTAGAAACAGTGGCTTTTAATCTTTTTAATCACGGTCTAAAGTTAGTTTTAGTGAGGTTGAATTCTAGTGACAGTTGACAGATGTCAAATTTTTGACAAATAAAATTGGCTTTAATTTCTGTTTTGTGTTCGTCGTAGAAAAAGTATAGTATGCAACTCGTTTATAAACTTCTCTAGATACTCGTTTTTATTTAAAACTCGCTCACAAGCTTCGCTTGTGCCTAACTAAACTCGTCCCTAAAATGGCGTTTATAAAACTTATGAAATATTCAGCCTTATCCATTAAAATTAATGTAAGAAGAAGTCTTGGCTTTAATCATAACATAATTGGAAGCTGTGATACCTACTGAACACATGTTCTATAGTTAAAATGTTTTAAGCCACCACCGTCTGTAAACTACGTATCTTGTTAAACCGATATGTATATTACATTGTAATTATATGCATATACCAATAATAATAGTAATAATAAAAATAATCTTTACTGCCCCAAATTATAAAAAAAATAAATTCATTTTTTAAAATTAATTACCTAAAATTAAATTAAAAATTAAAATATTCCTATTATTAAAACAGCTTGTTGTACATAAATGTAATTTGGCAATATATTTCTTCTGACGCTCATAATACTGCGGTTTATTAGTTTGTTGTGGGTAAATTCCATAAATTAAAGAATGAACGTATTTTAGTAGTCTTCCTCGAATACTTGAAATATTTAAACAATGGCATGTATCGTATACGAAATAATAATTAAATATATTATACCTATACCGGCTTTTGGTACACAAACAAGCTTCCATACTCCAGCTTGCTTGCTATAAATGACATATAAAGGCACTTTATTAAGGGAACTTTTGCAAATTCTCTTGTGGATCGAATAACAAAGCCCATTGACATTCAAGCTGCTGCACAAACATTGTTTACATGCGGTATACAAGAAAGTGTTTGATCAAACAAAACGTCAAAATATAATATATTTTAATTTTCCTTTTTAACCGTTTATTAATAATCCCATATTGGTTTTTATAAGAAGCCTCTTTTCTGGTGAAAGTGACAACAACACATTTCTTCACATTCAGTTTAAAGAATGTTTGATAAACCATGCATGAGGAAATATTTGATATTCATGAATGGAAACCATGACTACAAAATTATATCAAAATACGACTTATATAAAAAGACTTTATATTATATTATACGCCACCGTAATAAAAATACATTAAAATAATATAGGAAGAGTGCCTTTAGTTCAAAATGTTAGGCCTCTGTGGAATAAATTAATGCACATAACCTATAAACGTCAAAATTATCTACCTGAAAAAATGTCACCAACTAGAATTTTACACTGAGATCAGCTATAATATAAGCGCTGTTTCACCTGTTAGATAAAGTATTATTTTTATGAAAATTTTTATATGTCTGTGATGAATAACTATACGTTAAAGAAGTATCGGGTTTTCGCAACGCGCGCTCCATCTGGTGGACTTCGGTAGCATTGCGTGAATTTAAGAATTGTCAACAATACATGTAGAGCACATCATTTTTAAATAAATAGGTAGTTTTTTCACAAAAAAGAGGAAGGCAGAAGTCTTACTCTACAAATTTTGTTCAATTGCGCAGCTAAATCGCGTACGTTATTTATGTTTTACGTTGCAAGGAAAAAATTAATAAACTTTTTTAGTACTCGATTTCGATTGATTATTCCTTATATCATTGATTAAGAAACTTAGCGCTTAAATGCTTATATAGATATAGATATATATTTATATATATATATACAGGGTGTTATGTAATTAATGTTATATATTAAAATACTGAATACCTTTTGACATAA
Source organism: Brassicogethes aeneus (assembly GCA_921294245.1). Classification (NCBI taxonomy): domain Eukaryota; kingdom Metazoa; phylum Arthropoda; class Insecta; order Coleoptera; family Nitidulidae; genus Brassicogethes; species Brassicogethes aeneus. The sequence goes on from OV121134.1 coordinate 56,442,564, forward strand.
GGAGTAAAGGAAAAATATTTAAAAAAATATTTTTCCAAAGATAAAGAAAAAATATGCATTAGAAGTTTTTTATATTTTTTGTGATACGCCACTGGTTACACACTTGGTTTATCTCTGCACACTTGTGTTCTGTGAGTACATAGATACCAACCAACAAAGTAGCTGCGCGTTGCCAGATGTAAAAAATTGTTACTAAAAATTTTTCTTGCAAAAAATAAATAAATACTCAATAAATACAAGTTTTATGCTCTTAAAGCTCTAATACCCTTCTGTATTTATTTACTCATCCAGCTATTAGCTTAAGCAATGATTAGAAAATTAATTTAGTACCTATTTTAAAAAATCCATAACCACAAAATTAATTTTTTTCAGATGAAATTGGGACCAGTTCACAGGTTAAACTTTAAACATTTAATTTGTGTAAATAAATCCAAAAGCACTTCCCTAAGCTGGGTACAGACCAAAAACAAAGAGTTCGCGAGCTGCGCGTGAGCTGCTCGTGAACAGCTTCCAAATTGAACCCGAGCAGCTCGCGAACGTGCCGCCCACACTAGAAAAGTTTGCATGTGAACAGTTTCGGTGAGCAAGTTCGTCCGAGTTCGTCGAGGGTTCCATAATTTCCACAATTCAAATTTAAACATTTAAATAAAAATAATGTCATCGCTGCAAAGCGATGAAGAAAGCGATCTAATAATTGCTTGTGCGGCCTATTTTTTAATAAAACAAAATTCGTCGATTAACCAAACAATATCGTCCTCTGACCAGTCCATGTTTAAAACAGCTTTTTATTAAGGTTAATTATAATATTTACGTTGTTAAATAATAAAAACCCATACTTTCCAGCATAAATTAAATAAATAAATGCCAAACCACAGAGGTTCTACTCTGTGTGCAAAACATTCAACAATCATGATACAAGGAACGTCCACATATATACTAAGCTCGCCATGTGTTTGCGAACAAACCCTTTGAAGTTACCGACTCGACCCGGAACTTGAACGAACAGCCGAGCTGTTCTAGAACTGTTCGCGAACTCGCGTACACACTAAGCTCGGAAAAGTGTTCGCAAACTATTCGCGAACAGCTCGCGAACTTGGTCTGTACCCTGCTTAAGGGAAGTGCTTTTGGATTTATTTACACAAATTAAATGTTTAAAGTTTAACCTGTGAACTGGTCCCAATTTCATCTGAAAAAAATTAATTTTGTGGTTATGGATTTTTTAAAATAGGTACTAAATTAATTTTCTAATTAAAATATTTACAATTTGAGTAAATAACCTAAAATTTGAAAGAAATGCACTAGATTCTGTCATAAAAGTTGTCAGATTTAGTTTGAATTTACCTTCAGTACAAAAATGACATAACCAACAATTAATAAAAACGCCAAATTGACATTTTGCATTGTTAATTTTATCATTTTTGTAATTTAGCTAAATTTAAACAATGTTTGTCAACTTTTTTGACAGAATTTGGAAACGCTGTTGTTACCAACCAGGGTTACAAACCATAACATAATAAATTAAATTAGGCAACTAGATTACCTTAAAGTTCCTAGTCGATCAGTGGCGTACTTTTTGGTAGGATAAAGGTTATTATAAATTATTTTTAGTCTTTGGAATTTAGAAAAAAAAAGTTTCAGGTGCTTCTTTATGGACCCTAAGGAACAACCCATTTTAATATATAACATTAATTACATAACACCCTGTATATATAGTTATATACATTAGACTGGTTCAAAAAAATCGAATATTTTTTTTCTTCAAAGCCCGCATTGAAATATCTTCCTAGTAGTGAAAAAAGAAGCCTGTGAAAATTGTAGCTCTTAATATTAATATTTAGAGGTCGCTCATCGTGAATTTCTATTTTACGTTTAAATAACACAGGAATTCTTTTTTCTTAACTTTGAAATTTTATAACTCGTTTTTGAGTGAACATATTGGAATAAATTCTATATATTTTTGAAGAAAATTGAACGTTCTACAAAAAATATCTCTTATAATTTTTTCGTAAATTCACTCCTTTAATAGTTATTCAAGGTTGAAATTAGACATATAATAAATGTAACGTTTAAATAACACAGGAATTTTTTTCAACTTTTAATTTTATAACTTTTTTTTTGAGTGGACATATTGGAATAATTTCAACCTTGAATAACTATTAAAGGAGTGAATTTACGAAAAAATTATAAGAGACATTTTTTGTAGAACGTTCAATTTTCTTCAAAAATATATAGAGTTCATTCCAATACGTTCACTCAAAAACGAGTCATAAAATTTCAAAGTTAAGAAAAAAGAATTCCTGTGTTATTTAAACGTAAAATAGAAATTCACGATGAGCGACCTCTAAATATTAATATTAAGAGCTACAATTTTCACAGGCTTCTTTTTTTACTACTAGGAAGATATTTTAATGCGGGCTTTGAAGAAAAAAAAATATTCGATTTTTTTGAACCAGTCTAATATACATATAGTTACGTTATTGTGTGCATGTAAGGGATCATGATGTTAAGTGGAGACTTTCTTAATCAACGCTTTTAATAATGCTAAATGCTTTTTAAATTTAGACGACTTATTTGTTTGACAATTTTTACTGAATTGAAATGTTTACAATTTTCACGTCAACCACTACTAATATGTGTAGTTAGTGTATCTAATAGGTACAGAGACTGTATGCAATTTATTTCTTCATTTAGATTAACACTGTTATTGGAAAACCGGTAAAAACTCAACCCAGGATTTCCTCTCGAAATACACTCAACAACACAACAAATCAAGCCACGGATTTTTTTCGATATTTTTAAACATTTTCCGGCTTTATTCTCAAAAACACTAGTTTGTAACGTAAGCGTTTGACAGCTGATTTTTAAAAGTCGTACTTTTTTTACGATGATAACAGCCGAGTGGTGGCGCTACTAGCGATACTTCTTTAGCCTATAAATTGTAAAAAAACATACCCATTTTCCTTAGTGTTTTAATAATATTTTTTTTAGAAACGTTTATAATAATTTTACCCGGAAAAATGTAAATTATTTAATGCCCAAAATAGATTTTATTAAGTCCAATGTGATTTATTATAATAATTATAAGAATGCCACTAAACCAAAAACAAAAAATAATAACACCACTTAACCATAATTATTCATCTTTCTTTTAATTAACAAAAAATAATGGACGGTCGGTGTTGCTGCTTTTAATCAACGCACAGTACCAAACTTTAGGAAATCTATGGACATAAAATGTCTTTTTAAAGGGTAAAACATTTTCATATTATATAAACGTGTAAAACTGTAAAACGTGAAAGACAAAATGCCACAAACTCAATAATTTTAATATATGTACATTAGGGTGCTTCAACAAAAAAATTTAATTTTTTTTTTCGCTCTTACCCTCACCAAATATGGGCGTTCCAGCTCAACTCTGAGAGGTCGCTGTTTTTATTTTAGTTTCCCATTTAATTAACATGGGAAAAAATAATTTAATGTTTGAAATTTTATACCTCTGTATCAAAGTAACTTATGGCAATGATCATTGCAGTTTCTTATATGAAATATAACGCTCTACAAAAAAGGTCTCTTATTATTTTTCGATAAATTAATTTCTTCCAGAGTTATTCGGGGTCAAAGTTCGATTAACATCAAATTTTTTTTAATTTTTTATTTATAATATTCTATTATTGTTTATAAAATAAATAAAGGCGGGTTGCCATGGGACGTGAATCAAGAACGTGGCCACCTTTGTGGTATCACGAGCCTATAGGTTAATGTATTAATTAATATATGAATAAAAACAACACTGTTTTAAAGTTTTACTAATTTATTTATGTTTTTAATGATTAACAATTATTTCGCTACACAGTAAATTCTTCAGAAATGGTACCTATTTTATCAAGTGGCGGTATTTATATTAACAAATGGCAGCTAATTTGAGAAAATGTTGTATAAACATTATACCTGAAGGTATTAATAAAACCTACATAATTTTGGAAAAACTAAGGGTTTGGAAAGTCCAATCTAATATAATATTATAATATTAATAAATATTATTTTTTAGTACTACAAGTATACACTCTAAAATAAATTTAGCAGAGGCGGCAATTTGGTCATTAAGAACAATATCAGATTTTTTCTTTAGTTTATTAATTTCCAAAGACTCTAGAAGATTTAGTTTGGTAAGGGCGATTCCGCGGGAGACGATTTTTGACATAAATTTTTAAATCACAGTATTTGTTACTTTTTTTTATACCAATACAAAGAGAAAGATATAAATTTAATAATAAAAAAACTTTGAAGAACTTAAGTTATTATTTGAATATTTGGCGCGCTCAGAAATGGTGGCGCCTGAAGACTTGATGATCGACACTTCATAATTTTTCCACGAAATCGCTATTACCGGTGGTTTGAGGTTATATTTCACTGATAAATAATGAAGTCATAACATTTGTTTATTGCCTTACATAAAAAAATTAAATATTTATTAATATTTTTCTAACAATATTGATTAAATAAGAAACAATTGTTGGTCAGTTGCACCCGCGATATAAAAGAAATGAAAGTTTGGTTTTCTTGAAGAAATAAATTGGTAATTTTTTGAAACTTTGTAGAAGTAAGAAGAAATAAAAGGAAAACTTGATTCAGTCGAAATAGAAGGTATGTTGTCATTTTAATTAAAATTAACGTTGACTAAAATGAGTTGCACCCGCGATCAAAATATTAGAATCGCGGGTGCAACACTTATGACTCTTACGATTACATTAGGGAATTTTTAGCGAGTTACCGGTAATAAAAAGTTAAAACCATTTTATTTTAGCGAGTAACCGGTAACTGCATGAAATGTCAAATCAGTAACCGCGGTTAAGAATTGAGTAACACAGATGTTGAGTAGTGTTACTGGTAGCGGTAAATATTCTTCTCTTTTTAATGCAAGTTTTTTGTTTATTTTTACTATGTTTGACAATTCTCGATATCGAGCTTTTGAGTTTAGCTAATTTTACCGGGTTTTTGGGTTGAACCAACGGTTCAGTTAATTTTAAAATTAAAAATGATTGAAATTCGAATGGTAAATATAAGCTTTAATCATCAGGGAAGGGATATAAATTTAGAAGTAGATGAGGAAACGGCGAATGTATTGTTAAATGGTAGGTAAATATTTTCATTTTTTACTAGATACAAATTTATTTATTTTGTATATTTTTTATAATTTTTGCTATATAATTCTTTTATATCCATTAAATTTCATAAAATAGCAAACTAAACTAAAGGTAAACAAGATTTAAGGTTATGTCGAACTTTTTGACATTTATGTCAAATTAGTTTTGACAACTGCTACTAAAAAAAAAACGTAGAAAAGTTACAAAAAAAGTAACGCAAAAATTACGCGTTTCTTATGTTTACAGCGATTCTGAAGATGAACCTTAAGGCTGATAAATCGCCGACTATTCCAAACAAATAATTTATTTAAGTTACATAGGAAAGTGCTAATTAGTGATACAGCATCTATGGTCTCATATCTTTAATTTAAAGTTACATGGAAATGTTTATATTCACTACAGTGAGACGAGTTGCACCCGCGACTGGATAAAAAGTGAATAATTTATAATATTTATTTCTTTTAATAATTTTATTTAAGTTAATAATTAGTTTATTTTATATTCTTTTAAATAATGTAAAAATAATTTAGTAAATATTCCATAATTAACAGACTTTTTTCATTCTAGCTTCAGGAACTTTAATGGTGGGCCGATGTCGTTGCACCCGCGATAGCACTTTGAACCTCTCCTGTGTCTATTTATACATTTTATTAAATGTTTTTTATATTAATTTTTGTAAAACAGATTACAATGTAATCCTGCGACTAGTCATTTCTTTAAAAGGAGTTTTTATTTTCTTAGTAAGAAGCCTTGAGTGAGTCTAAATGTTGCACCCGCGAGTACGGAATCGCCCGTAACTTTATTGGCTACATGTAATATTTTAAAGTTATCATCAAATGTGTGGTTCTCTTGTATTAAATGGTTAGCTTATGTAGAATCCTGTTTATAGTCCAAGATCCCAGGGCCGCCAGACCTACGTCATTTTAATACTGCTGAGATTTTTTTAATAAATGCCCTAATATGTAGTTAAAAACGTATGGGTACTTGCTAGCTTGAAAGCGGGGCCCTTTTACAGATAACGGGCACTAAAGGTACATAAAAAAGGTACCTGTCTACGTTAAAGTAATACCGCTGGTTTTCATATATGTTTTACACATTGTTATTAAAAACCAACATTCATTATTGCCAGACGCTTTCCAGGGGACCTAACTTCCGCCAGACGCTTTAAAGCTCAAGAAAAAAGGGCTGAACCTACGTTATAGTAGTACTCCTGAATTTTACATATATTTTTTGAGTGATTATTTTAGGACCTTTTGTAAGTAGCCAGACCAATCCAAGGGGCCCAAGCCCCCCCCAGACGCTTTAAAGGTCAAGAAAAAAGGGGGGAACCTACGTTATAGTAGTACTCCTGAATTTTACATATTTTATTTGGTTGACTATTTTAAGACCTTTTATAAGCAGCCAGACCAATCCGAGGGGCCCAAGCCCCCCCCAGACGCTTTAAAGGTCAAGAAAAAATGGGAGAGCCTACGTTATAGTAAAACTTCTAAATTTTACATATATTATTTGAGGGACTATTTTATGATCTTTTGTAAGCAGCCAGACCAATCCGAGGGGCTCAAGCCCCCCCAGACGCTTTAAAGGTCAAGAAAAAATGGGAGAGCCTACGTTATAGTAAAACTTCTAAATTTTACATATATTATTTGAGGGACTATTTTATGATCTTTTGTAAGCAGCCAGACCAATCCGAAGGGCCTAAACCCCTGAATATTTTATATATTATTATTATATATTTATTATTATATATTTTAAGACTTTTTGTAACTACCCAGACCATTCCAAAGGGCCTAACCACGCCCAGGCACGATAAAAGGTACGCTGTGAGTACGAGAGCAAGGCATGCATGTGAGTGCGAGTGATAGTATTAGATGGCTTTATTAGACAGCTTCATGAAATTTAAGTTGTGTATCTGTCTTTATGGAATTTTTTAATAATGATTTAATAATATTTAAATTCTTGTTATAAAATTAGTTTTAATTAAATTTTTGAAAATTTCAATTTTTTTAAATATTTTCCAAAATTTTCATAATTCCCACACTAAACTTGTACCAACCAGGATAAACAATGGCACTTAACGGTGTTAAAATAGCCACCCAAGTAATATATATACATAATACAATATTACAGCCTATGATCTTATATGTTATACTTTTTATCGTGTCTGAGGAGTGTTAAGCCCTTCGTATTAATCTGGCTGCTTATAAAAAGTCCTAAAATAGTCACCCAAATAATTTATATATAAAATTCAGGAGTACCACTATAACGTAGGTTCCCCCCTTTTTCCTTGACCTTTAAAGCGTCTGGGGGGCTTGGGCCCCTCGGATGAGTCTGGCTGCTTATAAAAGGTCTTAAAATAGTCAACAAAATAAAATATGTAAAATTTAGGAGTACTACTATAACGTAGGTTCCCCCCTTTTTCCTTGACCTTTAAAGCGTCTGGGGGGGCTTGGGCCCCTTGGATGAGTCTGGCTGCTTATAAAGGTCTTAAAATAGTCAACAAAATAAAATATGTAAAATTTAGGAGTACTACTATAACGTAGGTTCCCCCCTTTTTCCTTGACCTTTAAAGCGTCTGGGGGGGCTTGGGCCCCTTGGATGAGTCTGGCTGCTTATAAAGGTCTTAAAATAGTCAACAAAATAAACTATGTAAAATTCAGGAGTACTACAAAAACGTAGGTTCCCCCATTTTTTCTTGACCTTTAAAAGGTCTGGGGGGGCTTGGGCCCGTCGGATTGGTCTGGTTGCTTATAAAAAGTCTTAAAATAGTCACCCAAATAAAAAAAGTTAAATTCAGGATTAGTACTATAACGTAGGTTCCTTTGTTTTTTCTCGAGCTTTAAAGCGTCTGGGGGGGGCTTAGGCCCTTGGATTGGTCTGGCTGATTACAAAAGATCTTAAAATAGCCAATTAAATAGTATATATAAAATTTAGGAGTACTACTATAACGAAGGTTCCCCCATTTTTTCTTGACCTTTAAAGCGTCTGGAGGGGGCTTGGGCCCCTCGGATTGGTCTGGCTGCTTATAAAAGGTCTTAAAATAGTCAACCAAATAAAATATGTAAAATTCAGGAGTACTACTATAACGTAGGTTCCCCCTTTTTTTCTTGACCTTTAATGCGTCTGGGGGGGGCTTGGGCCCCTCGGATTGGTCTGGCTGCTTAGGGGCCGTTCAAGTATTACGTAAGAAGATTTACTACAATTATTAACCCCCCCTCCCCCTTGTCAGCAAAAGTAATCAAAGCTCTTACCCCCCCTCCAATGCTTACGTAAACATTGGTCTCTTTGTTTTCAAGCATAGACAATGTGTGGGTTGCCATATGTGTAAAAAAGTAAATAACTACTGCTGACGTAATCACCATCTAGACCCCCCACCCCCCATGTCATCAAAAATAAGCAAAGCAAAGACCCCCCCACCCCCCTATAGTGCTTACGTAATACTTGAACGGCCCCTTACAAAAGGTCTTAAAATAATCACTCAAAAAATATATGTAAAATTCAGGAGTACTACTATAACGTAGGTTAAGCCCTTTTTTCTTGAGCTTTAAAGCGTCTGGCGGAAGTTAGGTCCCCTGGAATGCGTCTGGCAATAATGAATGTTGGTTTTTAATAACAATGTGTAAAACATATATGAAAACCAGCGGTATTACTTTAACGTAGAAAGGTACCTTTTTTATGTACCTTTAGTGCCCGTTATCTGTAAAAGGGCCCCGCTTTCAAGCTAGCAAGTACCCATACGTTTTTAACTACATATTAAGACATTTATTAAAAAAATCTCAGCAGTATTAAAATGACGTAGGTCTGGCAGCTCTGGGATCTTACTCTATTAAGGTTTATATAGGATATCTTGTGTTCTTTAATTCGTGTATTAAAATTACTACTCGTTTGGCCTATATATGTTTTCGGACAGTCTCTGCAGGTTAGTTGGTAAACGCCGGATTTTGAAGATTTTGATGTTTTATCTTTGTTGTTTTTGATAAACTTACTAAGATTTGATTGGTTTTAAAACCAACAATAATCTTAGTAAGTTTATCAAAAACAACAAAGATAAAACGTTTTTCCAACATCTAAGATTACCATGAATACATATAATAGTTGTACAATGTATACATCTAGGTGCTAAGATGAGACATGTATCTAATTTCTTTAATAAAATCAATATATTATATGTATTCATGGTAATCTTAGATGTTGGAAAAACGTTGTTGAGCTATTTTTTATTTTTTGTGGTTTAATATTAATAAGTTTTATTAATATCTTCAGGTATAATGTTTATACAACATTTATTTTCTTAAATTACCTGCCATTTGTTAATATAAATACCGCCACTTGATAAAATATGTACCAATTCTGAAGAAGCTACTGTGTAGCGAAACAATTGTTAATCATTAAAAACATTAATAAATTAGTGAAACTTTAAAACAGTGTTGTTTTTATTCATATATTAATAAAATGGAGTTTCATCAAGTAAAGGTCGAAACAATCAACAATAAATTAATTTCTCGACCCAAGACAACCCTAATAGTATGCTATAGCTAAAATAAAATTGAAATATAAATTACCAAATTATACTTTAAATTTAGATCATATTTAATAAAAAATAGTAATTTTTGGTGACTTATTTTTATAATTATTACACCAACTTGTTTTGGTTTCATTATGAAAGTATTAATTTTTTGACGAAATTCGTTTTTGTCCCAATAAACTTGCAATACCTTGCACCGTGAAAGGTGTGCATGTCGGGGGTTTACGTATGACACCGAAGCACCCTACGACCGCGCGACAATTAATTGTAATTAATCTCGGCGGATTAGCGCCGCCGCACAGAGAGGTATTTTGACCTAAAACGTGGCCAAAAATATTTGGGCACTTTTTCTGTATCAAAAGGGTAGCAAACATATTTCTAAAGGTATACAAGAGATAGAATTTTTTTTACTAGAAATAAAAGAATATATTCATGCAACAATTTATTTAAAAAAAAATACACAGTAGCTATGTACTAACATGCAAGTATACTAGTAATACATTTAATTAATGATTTATTGTAAATGACAGTATTTTTTTATTAAGATCGCACTGAAGTGTCTGTTTTCAAGGGTAAATTTTTCCGTGATGTGAAAACTTGTGAATGTTGTGCCGTCGCAAGGTGTTGCATATATTTAAAAATATAAATGAGTCCTTGAAAAAAAGAAAAAATTAAGAATTATTAGGTAGATGGATATTGTACTCGATATGAATAAATAAAGTTTATAACACAAATAAAATGTTGCCAAAATATTGTACATACCTTGATTGACGATATCCATTTCAACTACTTTCACCAAAATCACTTTTAACATAAGAAACAGCACTGCGAATTTTTTTTTTGTGGAATGTAAAGGAGCGCTAGGTTCTATCTGGTGGTAACGCGGACTGGGATGGCCAATTCAGGTAGCAACTACACCAAAGGAGTCATGTTATCTGCTTTATAACGCAATCTTGGATCTAGTAATAAAAATTGATTTATGGCCACGTTTTAGGTCCAACTACCTGTCTGTGCGCCGTCGATTAGCGAACGCATTTCCATGCATTTGTGTTCATTTCATACATGTACAATGTACATTGTACATACCTACGTGTGCCGTTACATGCCGTCCAATTGCCCCGGCAAAATATTATCGTTCCATAGACTCACCAGTTTGTGTTGTGCTAGTGAACACAATGTGCGTTACATATATTATGCATATTTTTGTCTAGAAAAGCAACAAATTTTCTAAAATATTATAGTAGGTAATACCTACACAAAAAATAATGTAATAACTTGAGCAGAGTTCAAATTTTCACTTTAAATTTAGTGTGAATTTTAGTGTTATTTTAACTCTAGGAGTGCGTTCGAAATGAGAGTGTACTTTGGATATGGTATATAATCACGTGACTTTACATTATACCTAACCTTCTTGTTATTTTCGAACGCCGCTGAGCATATACCTATAAACTTTATGTTGTAGTGTTCTAAAATCAATTGGTTTTGCTTGTTATTTGACTGAATACATATAAATATTAAATTATTGAATTTTAACCCTTTAGTTGTTATATGGTTTATTCAAGTTTTTGTGATAGATTTTGTTTTGTTTTGTAGAATTGATATTTTTTAAATAATTTATTTTATTTTAGTGTTTTTCGTTTTTGTTTTATTGAATTTTAAATAGATATAAATAAATTATTGTTTGATGTACCCTATGCGCATGACGGGTAAAACTTAACCAAGTCTAAAGCTTGGACAACCGAGAGTGCACTCTGGGCATATACTTGCTATTTTAGAACAGTTGACAGTTGCATATTTCTAGGTATACGAGGTGTGTTCAGAAAATAACGGGAATTTTTAAATTTCGCGGGTTTGGAGAGTCCGGTTGTCATAAAATTGTCTTTATTATGTTGGTATACATACCTCTGAAGAATGATAAAACTTTTAAATGTTTTCTTTGTTTACTTTGTCTGTGGCAGCCGCTAAGGTTAGACTTGTTTTTATGAGCTCGGCGATTTTCGTTTGTTAAAAGAAATGGATCAAAGAATTTGTATTAAATTTTGGGTAGAAAATGAAATAAAGTGTGTGAAATGTTAAGAAAGGCCTATGGTGAGTCTGCTATGAGTAAAACAAGAGTTTATAAGTGATATATGAGTTTCCAAGATGGCCGTAAAGACGTTGAAGATGACTAACGCCTCGAACGCACAAGCACATTAACAACCGATAAAAACATGGAAAAAGTGGAAGAAATGGTTATGAACGATCACCGAATCACAATCAGAGAAGTCGCTGATGATGTTGGCATATCGATGAAATTTTTTCGAATGTTTTGGGTATGAAACGCGTGGCAGCAAAATTTGTTCCAAAATTGTTGAAGTTTAAACACAATTTTTTGCCAAAAACAATACTGTAATAATGCCCCAGCCTACATATTCGCCAGACATGGCTCCGTCTGACTTTTTCCTATTCCCCAAAATAGTGGAACCTTAAAGGGCCGTCGTTTTGCAAGCATAAATGACATTAAAAGCGCATCGCTGAAAGAACTAAAGACTATCCCAAAGATCGTGTTTGTGAAGAGTTTAGAGGATTAGAAAAAGCTCTGGCAGTGCATAATATCTAATGGGGACTATTTTGAAGGCGACAACTATAATGTAGACGAATAAATAAATAGGTACTTTTTTCAAAAAACGAAAATTCCCGTTATTTTCTGAACTCACCTCGTATACCAGAGAATTCGAATGCGCAAGGTAAACTTGGAGTGTATCCAGAGTGCACTCTTGCGAGTTTTCGAATGCGCTCTAGAGGTTGTACTCTTGTAGTGTAACACATTTAACAAAATTCGTGCGACTTCATACACTATTTGATTAAAAATTACTACACTAACCGTGTTCGGTAGCTCTCTAAAAGTGTTCACTTTGACACTAATTTATTTGCATTTATTTCACTTTCAGTGTTAATGCTATTCCTAATAGTCCAGGAAATTTAATCTATCTACTCTCTAAAAATGAATTACTCAAAAATGACTAATTTAATAGCTATTAGTGGCTGCTTTTTGACTTGAATCATGGTTAACCATAAAATACCATGGTATCCCAAAATTTAACAGCCAATTCTTATGTAAAATTATCCCGTGAATCCGAAAATATATTTTATATACCGTCAAAAAATATGAAATTGGAACCGTTTTTGAGATATAGTCAATTCCATATTAAATGGAAAATTGACTATATCCAAAGACATAAGAATTGGCTGTTTAATTTTAGGATACCATGGTATTCCATGGTTAACCCTGTTACAAGTGAAAAAGCAGCCACTAATAACTATCCACAGAAAGAAAAACTGTACGTAAAATTAATAAACTGCTGTTGTCAATTTTTTGAACATTAATATTATGTATTGGTGATTATTACAATGATTTTTCATCATAGATTAATAACTAAGTACATTGTAACAATAAACTAGTCAACATTAAACGATAAATGCAAAACATCAAAAATTAATTATTTCCTTCATCAATATAATGTAAAAATTTATTGAATTAACTATTGACGATCATTAAACGATGTTCTTTATCTTTAAAACAATAAATTTTTCGTCATAGATCCATGAACAGCAAAACATTAATAATAATACACTGTCTTCATTGTCCCAACGGTCACTAAACATTGATTTTACGAACTTAACCATTAACTTCTTAAAATGCGCCAAAATTAATGCTACCGTACGTTGATTCAATCAACATAAACATTATTATAACGAATCGCTGTCGTAGAACGAAGGTCGACTTTTGGGTGGGGAATTATTACATGCAATTTTTATCTTGTCAGTCTTATAGCGTCAAAAGGTTAGTTCAGCGTTAAACCTTAAAGCTTTTGTCCTTTTTGGATTATTTTTTAAGTTTTGTACCTACTATACGAAACCGAGGTGTGTGAGCTTGTGAAGTTATTTTAAACAGTTTTGAATTTTTTGGATATTTTATTTTTAAGTTTTAAGTGAATGAGTTTTTAGTTTTTAAAATATAATTTTTTATATTTTAAATTAAATAACTTAGGATTTCATGTAATTAAGGCGGTCGATATATGTTTTAAAATTATTTATATATTTAATCTTGACTTTTTACAGGAAAGCATGTTTTGGAACTTTTTAGATATAGCATTTTGTAAACCTCTTTAGAGCCCAAAGGTTCATATTATTTGTAATTTCTCGTGCAATAAAAAATGTATTCGCCAAAAAGGTCTTTATTTTAAAGAAACCCCTTTTGTGATTGATTGCTGGGTAATTTGTATAAGATATTTTTTTCCTATTTCTATGTTGCTAAAAAAAATGCACCCACCTACCCAGTAAACCTTTATTTTAAATAAAAAGGTAAGTAAATTTGGCAAATAATTTTAATTGGATTTTATGTAAATTTAAGTAAATCATAAACTAATGCCTTTTTGTTCGTAGTATTAATACTATAGGGGATCATAGATCTATGATAACTGTTTATTGATTCAATGTAAAATAATTATAAACTAATGTCTACCGTTTATAATAATAATAACATGCTTTCATATATCTATGTACGTTGTTTATTGATTTTACGTATTAATCATAAACCTATGTCCAACGGTCGTTATATTAACAACCGCTGTTCATAGATCCATGCTCATAGATTATTAATTTAAAGTACAGCATTCATAAACTGATGTTAACCTGTTTATCGTATTAATTACAGTCAAACATAGATCCATGCTCCTCATTCATTGATTTAACGTACAGAAATCGTAACTTGATGAATAAGAAAATTTACGAACGACTGTTCATTGTATTAATAACACCCGTCATCGGCTGAAAATTAATGTTGTCGTTCATTGATTTGATGTACTTTTTTATTAATATCACGTACCTTTTTCGTTCAGTGTTAAATTAGTTATTTTTGACTAATTCATTTTTAGAGAGTACCTTTAGTTAATAATTATAAACCACAACTCAACAGCTTGGTGCATTCTTGCTACACAAATTCTGAGAGAACAATGAACGAAATAGGTTTGCGTTTTTGTCAACTGAACACCCCCTGATTGCATATTTACATTAATGTGCACTGCCAGAGCTTGGCTAGTGTTAAATGAATATTTAAGTGTAAAGTTAGATTGATCTGGAACACTACTATAATTCCATCGCAGAAGAACACTAAAATATTTTTTTACTCTGTAGTTACTTTTTATATCACTCTTAAATCCTTTAAGAGTGAAATAAAAAAATCTGACCGTTAGTTTTGTTTAAAGTTGTTAATTATTAGGATTATCGATGGATCCACTTAAAACTTTTACGATTTTTTTATACAGTTACGTGTTTTACCAGGTGGTAATTATGGTCTTTTCTAAAGTGATTTTTATTTGCTGAATCCAAAGATAAGGTTTAAATAAATCAGCTAAAGTTAAACAAAAAATCAAGAAAATCCAATTTCTTTTATCTCTATAACTAAATAAATCTTATTATTTTAAATTTTATTATATTAAAGTGTACTAAATATATATATATATACAATGTATACATATACATATACATATACATTCTAAATTTAAACAAAGCAGAAAATTTAACTATACCTAAATTTGCATATTTGTCTTATATTCCTTATCTGAAGCCTATAAGAAATTTAAATTTTTGTAGTAATAGTTATTAATAAATGAATAACTGCTTAGTTATTAAAACGGGGTTAAAATTAATTTAAGTTATCGCATATATGCATTTATGGATTGCATCTCCCACTTTAGTTAAAAAATCCTGGATTGGGTATTTTAACGGCAAAAAAACCCGTTTTTTTAAATCCCAATAAAAATCATTTGTTATCAAATTAAATGCTGTTTCGTCTTCAAATTTAAAATTTGTGGGGTAAAAAAGTAAGGTACAAATTTTAAATATATAAATTAATAAATAAATTATCAAAAAAATATGGTACAAGCAATATCCCCCAACTTCTGAAAAAGTCCGCAAATCGGCGGATAATTGGTAAATTGGCAACACTGCTTTGACGATTTGCTGAAAAACCTAAACGTATCGGACGCTCCGACTTGGAGTCTCCAAGTTGGAGAACGACTTCCGTTCTAATCGCCATGGCGATTAGAACGGAAGTCGTTCTCCAACGCGCCACTTAAATTACACGAGCTTTATCAAACGAATTTGTTCGTTCGCTTCTGTTTGCTTGGATAATAATTTATTAATAATGAACCTTTAGAGGTGAAACACACCCGAATTTAAAAAAAAAATCCCCATATGACAGTTGTGGAATGCAAATACTATTTTTATTTTAGTAAACAAATAAAGATAAGCCAGATTATATAGCCATTATTTTACTTATTTAATAAATTAATATTCTATTAAATTTATTTTGTTTTAAATTCTTAAACTAACTTATATTTTAAAATGTGTTAAAGTTATTATTATTTATTTTACGAACCATACACTTTAAATTAACTTAAATTAATTTTAACTTCCATTATATTCCATAAAAAGAATTAACACCATCGTTATTATAATTTATTCCGTAAAAAACACTTGTAAATTGAAATAATTCAGTCGTCGAGAACACTTGAATATATTTTTATTTCGTAATATATTAATAGTTTTTGAGCAACCAAACAAACCCTTTAAAAGCTAAGGAATTTCGAATTACTTACTTGTTAAAAAGCACGTTCCACTGCTTGAGGAATTTCACGAATTCTTTGTTTTGATAGTTGAACCTGAAATTCCTACGATAATATTTTAAATTATTCTACCTTGAAATTCAAGTTTAAGGTTACTATTAAAGGCATTCTTAGGATATAAGGGAAATCATGTTTAACTTGTTTTTTATTAAATCTCTTAGTAAATTTCCATTTGTTTTTCTAATTTTCTTTGAAATTATTGCGTAAAATATAACATTGATTATATTATATATTTTAACCATCTATTAGGCGCGTGGAGTACTATGTACTATGTACATATGTAATCCATAGATTTTTTAGCAGTGACCAAGTAAAACGTGGCTTATGGGTGGTGCCACGCGCTTGAATATATTTGTTATATATGTTCTGACAGCTATAGCTGTCAGAACATATACCAAAGTACCCTTTTAATGTAAAATAAAGAGGCGAAGTGTATATGTGTATTTGTGTATAACTTATAAGTTATCACATGTGAAAGACGACTGGATTACGATTGTAATCCATGCGCCTAACTACGTAACATTTTTGTTTTAGTAAACAATTTAACAACTATACTTAAAATTTCAAGTTACATATTCATACATACCATACAGGGTGCGCCAACGGTTTCCACCCCGGTGCTAAGTGCTACGTAAAAAAGAATATAAAACGCCCGCACACATATATTTTTAATTTAGGGGGACAATTTACTTTTATAATTTTAACCCTACACCAACCCCTAAGCAATTTTTAAATGGAAGAGGGATCGAGTGACCTTATTTTGAAGACCTTTCAGATCCCTACATTTTGGTGTATTAGTTTTTGTAGTCGGTTCGTTCCTTTTTAAATTACACTGTGCAACATTTTCGGAAAAAATTAAGATGATGGGGTTCTGAAAGTATTTTCGGTTTCTACAATTAAAATCATGAATTATAACGTTTACAGAATGTTTAGATTGATTCTGTTTTTTTTTTAATATCAATTTAAAGTTTTAGTGATTCTGGATCCCGAAATATGGTAAAACAATAAATAATTAGTACATAAATAGTTATTTATGTCATTAGGTTAAGAAGTAAGGCTTTTTGTGTTAAGCTCAAGGTTTGAAGGCCGAGGCGTAGCGAAGACCTACAATTGAGCGAAGCACAAAAAGGCACTTCTTGGCCGAATGGCATACAACATTTTATCTTCAAAGCTCTTTATATAGGTCAATTTAATTCAACATCAAAGCGGCCTAATCTCACTTTTTTAGAATCTCATTTATTTATTAGCTAAAGATTACATTAAATGTACAATAATTATTATTGCTTTTAGAAGCAGTAATAGTTTGATAATACCTAGCAACATGATTTAAGTAGAAATAGATTTTTGCTATTACATTGAATTCAATTAATTGTTTATTAAATAGGTAGGTATCTAATTTCAATTTGTTTGGATTTTTATTTAAAAAATAGGTAGTTTGGAATGCTTAAGCTGTGTTTAACATTTCATTTCACTGAATACTTAAAGCAAATTAAAACTTAAAGATAATTTAAATCGTAGAAAAAGAATCGTGCGTTTTCTTGGTTGCCTAACCTCACTTTTTGTTTTATTATTCATATTTAATTTTACAATAATTTAATGAAAAATATTAAACATTAACAGTAAAACAAACAAATTAGTGCTTATTATAAATAAATTAAACCAGTTTAGTACGTTAATTTCTTAGAAAAGGATTAATTTGTCAAAACAATACCCCTAGCGAGAAAAAATCGAACTAATTATTTGCCTCATAAAAATTTTTATCGGCCTAGGCCATGACAAGGTATTTCTTTATCGAATGTTGACAACAATAAAGTTTAAATTATAGACCGCGTGAAGATAAAGATAATTATTGGTTTTGTATATTGTTTTATTAAGTAATAAGAATCAAATAAAGAAAAAAATAATTAAATAAAAAAATGCAATTTTTTAAAACAAATTAACCTTTTTCTGGATTTAATATGTTGTAGTGCAATTTCTTAGTTCTTTCGCTTCTACCATAATAATAATTATGGTAATTATTATTATTATTATTATATGAATTATTAAAAACATATTCTTTTTAACAAATAGAATGAATCAACATAAAATATATAACAAATTTTATTTAAAATTTTATGCCAAAATTTCCATTGCCATAGACCAACAAAAATCTGCCAACATCGAATTAAACCTCTTTCCTCTATAACGATTTTCCATTTCCATTATTGTTTGATGCTCTTCTGATTCGAAGGACAGCTGATTTTCGGTCAAGATGTGCATGGAGCAAATGTACTTTTAGTGACATGTTTACACCCATTTTTAATTTTTGTTTTATTTTTTATTATTTCTTTTTAATTTATTGTTATGACAACAATTTCCTACCAGTTAATTTGTTTAAATTAATAAATAACGGTTTTTCGTGTTCCAAAATAAATAAAACTTAAAATAGATATTTAAAAAAAACCTGAATCAATCTAAATATTCTGTAAACGCAAAAAGGCATTCTTTGGATAGGAGAAAGGAAAACCACTTTCAGAACCCTATCATTTTTTTGCTGTTGCACTGTGTTATTTGAGAAAAACTGTATTTTTTAATTTATTTGCATCTTAAATATAAATTTTGACGCCAGCAATTGTTTTGAGTGCCATTTTTTATTTTACTTTTTTAGTTAAATTAGGACTCATAGCTACCTGACCAATGATCGAATGAATATTTGCGTATAGAAAAACTCTTTTTCGCAGTGTTACCTCCTAGCCTGCAAAAAACCTCACTTTCTACTTTTGACCAATTATTATTAAAATTGTGCGATATGTATCGTTTTACAAATAAAACTGTGGATTGAAGATAAAATTTTGTATGTCACTAGGCTGAGAAGTGTCTGTTTGTGCTTCGTTGAATTGTAGGCCTCCGCTACGCATTGCCCTTCAAACTTTGAGCTCAGCACAAAAAGTCTAATTTCTCAGCCTACACTGTTCAAAATTTCATGACCATTTTAACACCAAATTAACACCATACATGGTCTATATCGATACAAACCAAAATGGTGTTAAATATGGTTCGTTGGTCCAGTTTAAATTCAAATACTAAAATGGTGTAAATTTAACTTTCACACAGTATTAAAATAAATGTTACCTGGTGTAAATTGAACTCCTTTTCAGTGTTAAATAATATGTGTTTTTGGTCAAATTAAATCATACTACACAAAAAAAGGAAACAGGAAGTTCCTTGACGCATTACAAGTATATTACCAGTGGTATTATTCCAGAAAATTGAACCTTCAACTCGCTAGAGATAATGTTTTTAGTGCGTTCCACCAACTTAAAATACTTCAAGTATTGACCCACCTATTTAAGGTCTCTTTAGTATCGAACAACTTGTAGTGTCACACCAAAGCAAAGAACTACCTGAGCTTATATACTTTTGATGTAAGTCAACAGAGGCGAGATTTAAGAACATCACGTGATCCACACCGCCTTTGCCGCGATCGGTACAAACTATGCAACCGGGAATGCACGGCAAATTGTTTTAATCGTTTTAACAGATTGCTTTAGGTTGAAGTAACTCTTATTTTACAAACAACATATTTAGTAAAGTGAACCATACAGCGGGTTGGTTTCACTAAAGTTTTCTGGGTTAATTTAACCACTTAAAAAAAAAAATAACTATCTGGTTTAGTACCGTCAAACTAATCTTTGTTTATATTAACCTTCCCACAGTTGATTTAAATAAATACTTATGGGTCAACTAAATTAATATAGTTAAATGAACTATTCATTTTTTTCTGTGTAGTTGCACTTCTCAAATATTTTTAGATAAACACCGTTTTGGTGTTTGATGTATAAAACATTTTCAACCATAATTCATGGTGTTATATTAACACCACACCATAGATATTTTAAACAGTGTATTGACGAATATCTATTTAGTTCTCGACTTAAGGCTACACATTTACGTTTATCTAATGAAATTCCTTAAAATTTAATACAAATGAGGAGCAGAGTTGCGAAATGCATCTTTTAACCTTCTGGTGCAGGAATATGGAATTTGGAAAGCAAAAGCAAAAGTTATTAAATTACTATAATTTTTTTTTTAATATCAGAGCGGCTTTGACAAAGCCCTTAAGCTGTAGGACCATATGATTAAAATATGTATTATCATTAATCATTATTTTGTTTTAGCATCACAATTCAACACATATGTAACACTGAAACTTCAAAACGTTAAATCCACTACTGTGACCGTAAAAGGAGCGACACCATGCTGGGAACAAGATTTTTTATTGTAAGTACAACTTTTCACTTACATAAAATATTAATCCGATGACATGGAAATGCAATAAAATAAATCAGTCGCTTCTAAATCAATAGCATCTACAAGAATGGGAATTCTTTATCAGCTACTTCGCATAAATTTACTTAAATTGTTTCTTCTGTACACTTTTATCTATCGATTTAGTTTTTTTATTATTTTTTTCATTTTTTCTTTGCTACAAACGATGCAGAGCTTGCGCTCTAGTAATGGAATGAAATGGGATTTAATTTTTTTTTGTTTCATGTGAGATGAAACGATGCAATTGGGATTTTAAAGTTATGTGTTTTTATTATAGTATTTAGAACCAATGAAGTAAAAACCATATTAAAAAAGAACTTGTAAAACATGTTCTTATGTACTTTTTTTATTAATTATTATGGAAAAAAGAATTTTTTTATTGTTTAGATCAAATATTATATTGTTATAACAATTTTGACATAACTTTTATATTTGCGTGGCTTTTCATGGCAAGCGCAGTTTTATTTTTTATTCAGGAATTATTTTTAATACTACACTGAGAGAAAAGAATATTTTTAACAAACGTTGCAATTGTTTGAGCCTGATAGCTTTGAATCAAACAACTGAAATTTAATTCAAAATTAGTGATTTTGCTTCGAATAGGTGAACGGCTTTGCCAGAAATGGTTGATTCGTTTAGGGTGCTGTGTTTGCTTGGAATATTATTAAGTTCTATGCAAACTTTGTACTGATAGTCATTAAGATTGGGTTTTTTACTTTTGAATAAAATTTATGTAGGTTTTCATAAAACGTGCAATATTTTCCACTAAAATTTATTAATGGGTTAACTGAAATAGATAAAACTTATTATAAATCTGCTACCATTTTTGGGAAAAGCTCAGCATTTGCAACAAATTTAATAAGTTTGTGGCAAACATATCGAAGTTAATGGGTAATTGTGCTTAGTTTGGAAAGGGCAATTTTTGGAGTGGGGGAACGCCTCTTGAAACGCGTCTTCTCGTGCACGTACAGTGTTTTATAAAGTTTTAAATTTGCCTCCACTTATACATACGGTTCTTACAAAATAATTTTGCTTCCATGCAAACATTTGGATGAAACGGCATAACGCTTAAAAAGATTGTATAAATCGTCGGCCTTATCACGAAGTGGCCTAACCCACAAAATTGAAAACAGTGACATTTTGCGAGAGTTAACTTACGATGGTCTATTTTATTACTCCACGAGGTGGCCTAAAGTCTGTACTATAAAAATACATTTCTTGATAATAGAATAAACCATTGTTAATCTGCGAAATCTGCGAAAAATCTCATTTTGTTTTTCAATTTTGTGGGTTAGGCCACTTCGTGATAAGGCCGACGATTTATACAATATTGTTAAACATTATGCTGTTTCTTCCAAAGAAACCGTAGTTTCTTCAGAAATGCACGTGCGTTTAATGGAAATGAACTTAATTGCTAACAAGCAGATACCAATTTGTCCTAAAATTAGTAAGTTTAAGGCAAACCTACATCGATTCATACAAAATCGACTATACTAGTAGCAAGCAGTTAAAAATTTATCAGAAAAGTATTCAACAAAGAATTCAAACTCAGCAAATTTGACACAAATCTAGATGCGTTTCGTTCAAAAGCAGTTTTCCGGAATCGCCAAAGTGATGGTTTTTTACCATTAAACCTTGGTATATTCCGCCGTATTTAAATATGTCATACGTTTGAAACAAACTTTATGCCTTTCGCTGAAATGAAACCTTCTCTCAGTGTAGAGTGATATTTTTAATTAAAATATCACATAAGAATTTTTGTTCTGAAAATTAATAATATAACAAATATTTTAAAATTATATTTAATTTTTATGCCAAACTCAAATTTTTTCATTTAGTAAAATTAAACTGTTTGTAGTATTTCTATTTTTTGTTAAACACATTTTATTCGCTTAATTAAAAATTAGATTTAATTTTTATGCCTAACTGCTCTCTCTTAAAATGAATTAGTCAAAAATAACTAATTATTAGTCTTATTTAACTAATTGTCATGGCAAAAAAGCAGTCACTAATAATTAGTCAAATTCTACAGAATTAAATAGTCAAATTAGTAGATTTAAATTTAAAAAAGTTCTGTCCCAACCCGGGATTGAACTCGGGTTTTTCGCTTGTCAAGCTTGTTAAGCTGATGTCATAACCAATGTGCTACCAGTCACTTTTATAAAATCAATTTTATTTGTCAATAAATGTTGTTAATAATATTTTAAAGTTGAATATATTTTTTGTGTTGCTGTTTAAGGTAAACTTTTTGCATCCTTGTCTGTTTTTATGGGCCATTTAAGCATGGAGTCTATAGGTATGCATTTTACTCAAAAAATAATTTGTTGTTTTAACTCTCAGAAATAGTCAAAGATGATCTTAAATTAGTCAAACTTTAACTATTTAACTATGATTTCGCGAAAGAATCGAACAATTTTGGGGTATTTTTTTATAACACATCTCAGATTTTTTATATATTTTAATATTGTGTTTATACATCTAATTCCACCCTAAATCTAAAATTTTTCTTTTATCTGACCTAAACTTTGGCTCCCAGAGACCATTTAATTTTACCTTTCGCAAAAAGCCATAATTTCATTATATTAGCATAATTTTTTTATTAAAATACTGAATGTTTTGAGATGTGGTCCATAAATGACCCTTATTAGTACCTACAATTCTACCAAAAATTTTTTTTAATTTTTTACATATAGGTGGCGCTGCAATTTTTTCTTCTTCAAAAATAGACGTTTTTTGAAGACCAAAAACTCTCTTAAGCAACAATGCTCAAAAAAACTAAATAGCAGAGCCAGATAATATACATATTCCTTTATAATTTGATATATAAAAATTTACTTGCAAATGATGTTGCCGCCCGTGAAGCCAACTTAAAGTTTTGTTTACCGCATTAAAAGAAATTGAATTACACTTACAACTTTATTCTTATTTATTAACTAAGGAATTCCAGGAGATTACTTTTATTGGTAACAATAACACAGCAAAAAAAAAGTTTTATTTTTTCACACCCAGGGGGCGCTGCAACCTTTTTTTCTTTAAAAACTATATAGCATTTCAGATAATATAGTTATGTATTCCTTTATTATAAAGAGTTACGTATTCCTTAATTTATTTAATAGGTTTGTTCTTTATTTTTTTTATTATGTTTTTCTTTATTATTATTATTGATATTACTATTTCTTTATTATTTAACATATAACAATTTATCTGCAAGATTTGCTTTTATTAAATAATAAAGATATATCCTAATAATTATTATAATAATAATTACACAGCCACACAAATTTTTTTTTGTTTTGATCTGGGGGTCTGACCATATTTATTTTATGTTTTTGGGGTCGCTGAATCCGAATCCAAGGTCTATTTAACCCCATCACATCAAGATTTTGATATAACCTCAAAAAATCTATAATTTAAGCTATTAAACGCATATAACCCTAAACATTAAGTTGTTGTCTAAAAACCCAAGCTCCTAAACCCTATAAGCCTAAAACTCACTTAACTCCATAACCCCATGACCCACTTAACCCCATCATCTATTTAAACATATAATCCTTAGGATGAAATTGTGATCTGAAAACCCAAGCTATTAAACCCAATAACCATTTTAACCCCATCCCATAAACCACTTAAACCCATAACCTTGTAACCCATTTAACCCCATCAACATCAATTCCAACAGTTCCGTATCTCAGACATTTAGCTTTGAAGAGACTAAAGTTATGCGGTTATTAAAATACCGTACATATTAAGTTAAATATCTGACAAACGTGGTTGATGTACATTGAGTTATGAGGTTAAATGGGTTATGGGTAGGGATGGGATTTTAGTTATTTTACCTTTTTTTAACCGATTTGAAAACCAATAATGCCAAAATGTGTTTTAAAAGATTTTCTTTTTTATGAACCTAACTTGTTTTCACCTTTTTTACCTTTTTTGGAGGTTTTTGCTTTTAACTACCTTTTTTATACTTTTGTTACCTATTTTTTTAAACTTTTTTCACCTTTTTTACCTTTTTTGGAGGTTTTTGCTTTAAACTACCTTTTTATACTTTTGTTACATATTTTTTAAATTGTCAGTTTATTTTCACATATTTGTTACCTATTTTTACGTATTTTTACTTATTTTATTTTTTTGTTGTTATTTTTAAAATTTGCGCCAATATTTTATCCAGGGCGTGCAACTCAACGGTATAGATTTTTTTCTTATGGTTACAGACTGTAACTTTCTTTACAGTTACCTTCTTTGTAGTGACTCACTACTAGTGAGCTTATGTTCTGTCATAGAACTTCTGTGTAGTGAGTGTCACTCAGTAAAACACAGTTTATTGCATGGAAATAGATTATTGTGGGTGTGTTCTGTGTTTGGGTATGCGGCTAAACAAAATTATAAACGAAACTTAAACTTTTAATGATTTTTTTTAACTAAAATGCTGTTTTTTTAACCTAAAATGCTTTTTTTTAGTACCTTTTTAGTTACCTATTTTTCAGTTTTTACTACCTAAATATCCCATCCCTAGTTATTTTTTTAACTAAAATGCTGTTTTTTTAACCTAAAATGCTTTTTTTTAGTACCTTTTTAGTTACCTATTTTTCAGTTTTTACTACCTAAATATCCCATCCCTAGTTATGGGGTTATGGAGTTATGTGAGTTATGAAGTTGTGATATTTAAGAGCTTGGATTTTTATATGAAAACCACATTCTCAGGGTTATATATAGTAATAGCTTATATGATGGGTTTTTTAAGGTTATGGCAAAATCCTGATATGATGGGGTTAACTAGACCTCGGATTCGGATTCAGCGACCTCAAAAATATATAGAAAATATGGTCAGGACCCCAGATCAGAACACAATTTTTTTTTGTGTGGCTGTGTTATTATTACCTTTACATTAAATTTTAAACTTGTTGGGCTCTAAGGGGTATATTCGCTAACTTTTTAATTATAAATAACCCTGGTTTATATCATACCGGCTGGTTCAAATCTCTAGAGCGATTCTCAGAATCAGTCTAGAGATTTTAACCAGGGTTATTTATAACTTAAAAGTTACTTAGGCCGCAAAGGAACTACTTTAAAACTGATAAAACTTAAAAAAACTTAATTCGCTTCTGGGCTAATTTCTTCAATTTCTTCCGGCAAATTTTTTAATTTTCTTTTTCTATTTTTGCTTAACCTTCTATCTGACGATAATCTTGATAATAAGCCGCGTATCTGATTAGGATGCATATACTCGTTTGAAGAAAAATAAAATTTGCCATTTACTTCATAATTTTGTAAAGCTGTTGCTATATATTCAGGCGTATATTTAATTTTAGTTTTTTCACCTTCTTCAAAAAGGTTGCCCACAAAATCTTTTTGTTTTTCATTAAACGTGATTTTTTAATTTTGCGCCTTCCGAACCCTTTTGCATAAACTCGAAAAAACGTAATTTTATCTTCTTCATTTGGGCATATATTAACGGTAGATATTGTTGAACTAGTTGCAGTTAAAACATCTTTTTGTTTTAAAAATTCCATTCTAGCAACATCACCTATAGTTTGTCTATTTTCAGGAAATTTATGATTTTGAAATTTAAGGTGGTTTAGAAGATCATCTTCATTTTCAAAAACCCTAATTCGTCGCACCTATATTTAATTGCTTTTAAATTATTTAGATTTTCCTTTTGTCGACGATGATGTCCAAGGAACTTTCATGTTTACTTCAGAAGAAAATTCAATTCCTAGAATTTTGATTTACTTAAAGAAAATTTATTAACTTTGCGTACCTTCAAAAGCATGATATTTTTTCTCTCCAATTTCAACTTTTGTAATAACGGCAAAATTTTAAATGTTATTATGGTTATCTGGTTATCCCCTTATGCCTTTTACCCACATAATAAAAGAATATCTATATTATCTGATACATTATAAATAATGTCATTAGTTTTTTAAGCAATGTTGCTTAAGTAACTTTATGGTCTTTATAAACGTCTATTTTTTAAAAAAAGGCTGCAGCGCCCCCTGTATATAAAAAAATAAAACTTTTTTTGTTGCGTTTTAGTTACCAATAAAAGCCATCACCTGGAGTTCCTTAGTTTATAAATAAGGATAGAGTTGAAAGTGTAATTCAATTTTTTTTAATGCGGTAGACCAAACTTTAAGTTGGCTTTAAGGGCGGCAACATCATTTGCAAGTAAATTTTTATATGTCGAATTATAAAGGTACGCTATTTAGTTTTTTTGAGCATTTTGTCTTCAAAAATCGTCTACTTTCGAAAAAAAAAATTGCAGCGCCACCTGTATGTAAAAAATTAAAACTTTTTTTGACAGAATTGTAGGTACTAATAGGGGTCATACATGGGCCAAATTTCAAATCATTCAGTATTTTAATACAAAATGTATGCCAAAATAATGGAATTTGGCCTTTTTGTGAAAGGCAAAATTAAATGGTTTCTAGGAGCTAAAGTTTAAGTCAGATGAAAGAAAAATTTTAGATTTAGTGTTAAATTGGATGTATAAACAAAATAATAAAAATTTAAAAAAATCTGAGATGTGTTGTAAATCGATCGTTCGATTCTTTCGCAAAATCATAGTTAAGTAGTAAAAAATAATTATTTAAAAGTGTAAACGACTATTTTATTAAAATGCTGGTACTAATTCAAATGTTAGAATTTTGACTATTTCATTTTAAGAGAGCTACTATGATATTTTTAATTCGCAGAATAAAAATATCACATCCATTTAAAAATATCTGCTTATTTAATGAGTATGAGTATAATAGACGTATAACCGGCCCCATTGCCTCATCGCTCCCTGGCCCCGCATAGGCCTCTGTTTCCTTGCGCCGATTTTCTTTCGCCATTAGCAACGGCACGGCTTCACCCGTGTTTGCTGGTTGCGAATGTCCATTGCGTCCCGTACTGTCCCCTAATTAGGGCTCGAGAGCGAAATGCCAATAGTTTTAGTAGCCATTCCCGGGTTCGCCGAGCCGATGCTATACGCCCAGTAGGGTCATGAAGGAGGTAGGACGGGAGGGATAGATATTTTGTTGTTTGGGGAACAATTAAGCCGACTCAAATCTTAGTACGACGCGGTATTCCCTAGACCAGGCAGTTAGTATTACTCCAAACATTTGGGATTACTGTATGGAGTTCGGGAGTTCTTATTTTGCTGCAGGAGCCTACGACTTGGTCTACGTTTTTGTCGTTATTGTTCGTGTCCGTGTCCAAGTAGGATTGTTCCTGCACATGTGTCTTCAGTCTTGAGGCCGAAATCCATCAATAGATAGTTCAGTAGTTGAATATGTAACTTGTAGCTTTGATGTTGTTTTTAATTGTTTATTGCCGCAGTAGTGCGAAATTTATAATAAATTTTTAGTTTTTGTGTTGCCCAAGCACGTTTTGTGGTAGAATTGTTTTGTCTTTTTTTCCTTAATTTCAAAAATTAAGTATTGCATTTATTTATTAATTAAACAAATGACAAGCGCGATTATTCTGTTATAATCTAATGTGTTTACAAATCCAATAGAGTTTTATTAGTATGCTGTTTTTAAATAAAAATTATTTAGAATTAAAAATATTTCCTATAGTATTTTTAATACATTTAAAAATTTATCCTATGATATTTTTAATTTAGTGAATTAAAAATATGTGTTAAAAAAAATACAAATATAAGAAACAAATATTTTAAATTCATTAAATTAAAAATATCAGTTTGGTATAGAAACTAAATCTTATTTTTAAATATTTTCTATAATATTTTCAATTAAATAAAACGGCGACGCATACAGTAATAATTCCAGTACGAGAATGAAAATTATCTGCTTCATTTTCAAGCACAAGCTGTATTATTTAATATTTTTTGTCGACTAAAAATACCCACTAAAATAAAAAAAATGGTAAATTTGCTAAAACAAAATTATATATTGTAAAGTTTATACTGTTCGTAGTGTGAATTAAAACACGCACTGGTTTATTAACGAACTAAACTATTTATTCTTATAACTTAATTACACTTAAAACACTATAAAAGCACTAAACACTTAACTACTAATTATTTATATATCACTAATAGTTTATTTATTTGCACGTAGATTTATTCTTTTCGACGCGAGTACCAAAACTTGACTGACTCTCCATAATGCGTCGTTCCTTATATATTAAGCGCCTTCGTCTTCTGGAACATTCCAGCGAGCTCCACACTCCCGATTATTCGAGCGCTGACTCACCGGCGATGACTCATCGGCGATGAGTCATCATTCCGATATCCAGAGCCGTACTCACTACAATATATAGTTTCTTTTTAAATATTACCAATAAGATTCATTTTATCAAAAACGTAAAAAAAACGGTTTTGACGTTTTTGGTGTGCGATAAAACTAAACCGTTGTCATTTCCACGTTGAGTGCTAATGTAATATCCAATCAAAAAACCTCCCAGGCTGTAAACATAATTTAGACCAATCAGGTTTTTTTTTTCATAAAAAACCCGTTTTTAGTTTTAATAAGTACATATGGTATAATTATTGTACGTTTATATGGTATAATTATTGTACGTTTTATGCATATGTATTATAATGCATTACATGTAATCAGCCTTATGACATAAATAACTATTGTCCCCATAAACTCACTTGGAATTGAGACAATATACTATCGAAAAAAAAAAATAAACAAAGTAAGATATTGTTACATCTTTGTTTCACTATTGAAAGTTTCAATTTGAAACAATGAAAAAGAAAAAGAAGACAATAAATTACAGAAAGGAAATTTTACTTCAGCACTGCGCGTCAAAATTAACCCATAACAAGTTAAAAAAATCTAAAACGCCTTTACCAATCTTTATAAAATTTTGGAGAAAAACACTTTAACTTATATCTCAGTTTACGTGTTCAAGGGTTTTTCGATAAAATATCCATAAAGCCCTTTTATTTTAAAAAAACTTTTATAGGGAAATTTTTTTTAAGTAAATAAAAAATATGATGTGAAGGACCGTATTTTTGTTAGCATACCCTGAAAATTTTGTACAAA
The DNA here is from genome assembly GCA_921294245.1 of Brassicogethes aeneus. Classification (NCBI taxonomy): domain Eukaryota; kingdom Metazoa; phylum Arthropoda; class Insecta; order Coleoptera; family Nitidulidae; genus Brassicogethes; species Brassicogethes aeneus. The sequence goes on from OV121134.1 coordinate 56,472,208, forward strand.
TCAAACAGTAACAAAAATACAGCGCTTCAAAGTCGTCCAAAATAATCAAAAAGGGGTCATTTTTACCGACTTTGAAGCGATGTATCTTCGTTACTGTTCGTTTGATTTGTACAACATTTTCAGGGTATACTAAAAAAAATACGGTCTTTAACAGCTTATTTTTTATTTTGTTAAAAAAATTCCCCAAGTAATTTTTCGAAAGCTTTTTATTATTAAATAAAAGGGCTTTAAAAATATTTTCTCGAAAAATCCTCGAACACGTAAAGTGATATACCTATAAGTTGAAGTATTTTCATAAAAAAGTTTATATACGTCAAATTGGTAAAGGCGTTTTATTGAATTTTTTTACTTATTATGCTTTAATTTTATACATTTTATATTATTTAAAAATTTAAAATGTGCTCATGAGGGTTGATTTCTGATTATAAATTCTGTTATTAATTTAGTTCTTTTTTAAGGTATTTATTGTGTAGTTTTTGTAAAAATAAAACAAAACCACTTTAAAATTCCTAGCGTTCGATATGAAATTCCAATAATCGTAAAAATGCAAATGCACTTATACCAAACATATATGTTTTATAGAAATAAAAATGAGTAGTATACACTGCTCGCGCAAAAAACGCAATACGTAAGGAACAATCTAAGTTCAGTCGACAGTTTTTCTAGTGGTTCCAAATTTTTTTTTTAAATCTATAGCACATATGCTCTTTTTAGTAGATGTTATCAATTGGCCATTTTTGACAAATTTAAAGACAACCTTTTTTAAATCATATCATTTAATAAAACCTTTTTTAATCATATTAAAGATTTTGTACATTTCATATACGTTTTTAACTTAGTCTTAAACTATGTAGATAATTAATCTCTTTCTTCGCGGTTACTGTCCAATGAGACGACGAGATTTTAATTTTTTCCACGGTAGTATTTATCATTACTGTGACGTTTATACAATGGTTCTTGTATAAAAAATTAATTGACACTGACATTTGTCATCAAATCTGTGGTTATGGTAGTTACCTAAAATTATGAAATGGCCATTTCCATGAGGATGAAATATTGCGATGCGAACCTAAGGCGAGTGGAGTATTTCATCCAAAATCTTGCTTAATCGTTGAACATACAGTAAAAAAGTATTTGTTAATTTTAACCAATTGTTAACTAGATTTTATATTAATCCAGGTCCACATAACTTTATTTAAAGTTTACAACCAACAGTAATCTGTTAACTAATTGAATAAGTGGTTTGTAATTATATAACAAACATTTTGTAGATTTAATAACAAAATCCTATGTCAATATTTTAACCATAATTCTTGTAATTTTGTATTTTTACAAACCTTTTTGTAGACCCAGTAACAAAAGTATTTTTTGTAACTTTCGGAAGTTAAATGAAAAGAATTTTAATTTTGCTTTTTTCGTCAATTTCCCAAACAAAAAAATTAACACATACCTACATAAATGAACTCAAAAAAAAACATTATTTCGTCTCCGCTTTTCTTAAATTTCGTTCGTTTTCCTCACCAGCATCGATAAACAGCTGTTCCCTTTATTGGAACATCAGTACCGAGTTGCTGTATGGTGCGGAACACGAAACGAAATTATGATTTCTCGTCCTTATAAAGGTTTTGAAATCATTCACTTCGGTGAGGCGAAAGTAAGTGGTGCCATCTACCGTCTTAAACATATAACATAAAGAACATGTCAAAAGACGGTAGATGGCACCGCTTACTTTAGTCTCACCGCAGTGAATAATTCTGAAACCTATATAAGGATGAGGAATCATAATTTGGTTTGTGTTCCGAACCATACAGTTAGTTAAACTTGTTAATGCGTACTCTAAATGGAAAATGTTTTGATTGACTGCCTGAAATCGCGTAATTTTTTTACGAAATAATTTGTAAAGCATTAACAAAATAATCTGTAACCTTTTAAATTAACAAAATGCTTACAAAATGCATATTACCTTTACAAAACTTTTGGTAAAATATTTTCCTTTGTTAAAATAATTTAAACCCTTGTTTGCTACAAAAAATTATGTTAAAATTTTACAAAATAAAATTAGCAAACTACAAACTCATGTTAACAAATCTGATTTTTATAACAGTAGGTACAACACAGAGAAAAGTAATTTCTTGATTTAAGAAAATGCATTTATTTGAAACAGTTTTTCTTGTATGAAGTAAAATTGTCTTATTCGTAGTAACTTCTTGTTTACAATAAGAAAATACTATTATTTGGTTGTAAATCATGAGTTTCTTGAAAACAACTTATTGTTGTGATTAATTGTAAAGAAATATTTATTTAGAGCAATTAATTAACTTGTTTGGATATAGGTTGTATGGATTTAGTTTTATCAAATGTTAATACAAGCATATAATATCTTATTTTAACAAAATAATAGAATTGATACAATGTATGTCATATAATTAACGTAAACACGTGATTTGTTTGTTTCAAAAATACATTTACTTGAAGCAAATACATATTTATTTGCTTTTATGTCCACGTGACTCTCGGAGCCAATTAGAGCATTTGACTCCAAACAAAAAGACGCTTGTCCGGCAGCCGGCAGCATTTGCAAACAAACTCGCAGAGCGTCCTTGGCAAAGCGTTAAGACTCTTAACTTAAGAGAAGAGAAGGTGTTTAATCAACGGTTATAGTTTTGTGTTTATGTTTAATAGTATGGAAGAATTCTTCAAAGAAAATAATTTAACCCATTTGCTTTTTAGTTTTGTTGGTAAGTAAAAGTGATTTAGTTAATTAAAATTTTGTGTACCTAGGTAGTTTGGAAACTACAAAGTTATATGATAATATGGGTACCTATTTTATTTTGGATCATGCATGTATCAGACTTGACTTGTTGCTTTTAAATATAATTGCACATTTTACTTACAGGCCATAAACTAAAAATAAACCGTTTCTTTTTGTATTTGACAAGTGCAAGTAATTTTGGTTGGCAAATTTGTTTTTAAACTATAGGTACCTACCTAGGAAGGTGTTTTCAACAAAGATACCTATCTGATAATAATAAATTAAGTTTTTGAAAATGTTCAAATGTCCCATAAATATATTTCCTGAATTAATGCGAACACGTTTAACGTTCTGCTGAAAAATTGCTTGTTTTAACTTATCCTCTTATGACTTTTACCCACAGACTTGGTGTATTTTATTAATGCGGTGCATTAATATTTACACTGAACTTCAGTGACTGAAGTATTTTTTGTTCCTATTTTTGTCCGCTCATATATTATATGTTTTGTTTATTGTTAATTTTATATTGTGTGTTTTTAATGTTTATTGTAAATACGTATTTACAACAAAACAAGTGTACACTTGTTTTGTTCAAATAAAAAATATTGGAATAAACGTTTTTTAATTTAATTTTCCCGACCAAATATCAAGTAATTAACAACATTAAAATAAATAAATCATAGTATTAAAACAAACAAACATTTGTTTGGTTCAATCACTATATATTATAATATTAAAAGGTACTAATTATTTGTCTGAAATAAATTGTTTTCTTCATGTAAGTAAATATTTTGTTTCTTTAAGAAAGCTTCACATTTAATTTAAAAAAATGAATTACTTACTTCAAGTAAATGTTTTGTTTCTTTAAGTAAGATTCTACTAAACCTGAGATAAAAAGTCAACTAAATATTTACTTGTATTAAACAAACCATTAGTTTAAAAAGTCAAATAAACCCAAGTTTTCCACTAAATAAATATCTTCTTGTATCATATCGAAATAAATAATTTATTTGAGTCAAGACAGATATAGTAAAATCAAGAGATTACTTTTCTCTGTGAATATACTATTAAAATGGCATTGGGTTTTTTGCGAGCAGTATATCTACACAGAAATCTTATAAGAATATTGTTTCTTGTGTTTCAGCGAAACAAACGATGTGAATACTGGTCTGCTGATCGAGGTATGGAGCAAGGGAATGATTTGGGATCGGGCGCTCGGCTATCACTGGATCCCGCTGCAAACTGTTCAGTATTCGAACGACGTGAGTGAACAAATTCTGTTAATCCCAAAGATACTTTGTTTTGCTTTCGGTTCTGCCTCCTCGATACAACAACTATTATTAAAACAGACAAATACAATTAATTTAAAATTTTATTTTAATAATATATAGTACATTCTTAAAAGTATATCGTTTAAAACTGTAAAATTCTCCTTTTATTTTTAACTAACTATCACCCGCGGGCTCCTCTCCGCTTTATTGTTTTGCATTACCTGAAACAGATTGGATCATAAAATGAGGTTTTCAAGGTGCAATTTAAAAATCCATTCTTAAAACGTATATTATACTAGACTATATCGAAAATATGGTTTGGGTGACAAAAATAAATTATTGTGAAAGAGTCCATAATATTAATATTAAGAGGTCTATCATCGCACTTTTAAATTTTTTTCCTGAGAGAGTTTTTGTCTCATAACTCCCAAACCATTAAGTTTAAATTGACTGAGATATATTTTTTTTAAGGAAATTAAATGCTTTACAAAAAAGGTTAAGTTGAAATTTTCCTTCAGATGAACCGTTTCCTTAAAATCATGCCTTATAAATTGATATAGTTTTACATTTTGATCTTTTAACTTTGGAATTTTGTAATTCATGTAAAAATCAGTACCCAGAAAAAAACGGATAAATATTCTTATGGGAAATCAAATGCTTTATCAAAAAAGTCTCTTAGCATTTTGGCTAAATTCACTCAATCAAAAGTTATTCAAGGTTAAAGTTGAAGTCAAAACGAAATTCTTGTTTTTTCCTCTGTAGATTTATTTTTTTATGGATGATAATTTGATTTTTTTCTTTATACATGTGTATTATATAACTAATTAACAATTTATAATAAAAAAAAAACATGATTGTTATTATTTAAACGATTAAATAGGTAACAGTGAAAATAATATTTTTTAACGAAAATAGCTCCTTAAAGCGAAAAAAATTCGAATGTGTTATTTTTTTTTAATTTTCAGTAATTTTATAAATAACATCGATAAAAGAATTCAAATTTTTAACTGACCCAAAAAAAGTCTAGAGCGAAAAAAACAAGAATTTTGTTTTGACTTAACTTTAACCTTGAATAACTTTTGATGGAGTGAGTTTAGCCAAAAATGTTTTTACCTATAAGAATATCTATCGGTTTTTTTCCGGGTGCTGATTTTTACATGAATTACAAAATTCCAAAGTTAAAAGATCAAATTGTAAAACTATACCAATTTTTAAGGCATGATTTTAAGAAAACGGTTCATCTGACGGGAAATTCCAATAAAACCTTTTTTGTAGAGCATTTAATTTTCTTTAAAAAATATTCCTAAGTCAATTTTGTTAAACTCAATGGTTTGCGACAAAAACTCGCTCAGGAAAAAAAATCTAATGCTTCTTTATAAACGATGTTGGCCGTACTTTTTTCACTTTCTAATACAACAACGTTTGTGGCAACAATGAAAAAATAGTTTTTTTTTTCAAAAATAAAAAAATCCTATATTGCTTTCTAAAAAGCAATGAAAGTCCTGTCAAAATCGATTCAGTTGCATCGGAGATTACTCCGGCCATTTTTACTTTAACCATTGAGTAAAGTGTTTACTCAATGCTTTAACTTTTATTTATATGTATAGATTAGAGATAACGAAGAGGACTTTTATTACTCGAATTAATATTTAAATTTCAACTTTAACTTATAACCTTAATTTTTAATTATAAAACAATAAATGTGTCTACGCGTTTGAGAAAATATTCCTCACTCGAGTCCCAAGTTACAAAACAGGAACAACTAGGAATAAGTTGAGTGATTTTACATGTGTAGGTACACATAATTAACACAAAACATGTTTTGATTCTGACTCGTTTGTGAGAAAATTGTCATGGCAACTGGTGAAAATGTATTGTGTTATGGTGTTAAAAGATGAAAATATAAAAAGGGAATCTTTAATACAAATGTTTAACGTTAGTCATTTACTTGTACATTTTAATATAAAGTTAATTTTTTTATCTGGACTGCGGCAACGTTGCAAATTTAGGGTTTTGGTTGGTAAATACAGTTGTGAAATTGGTCGCATTAAATAAAACAAACTAAGCCAGTTATAAATCTAATTGTGGTTATGTATAAATTATTTTATGTTACATTGTGCAGTTGTCAAGTTGAGTTGTCGAAATTCGTAGTTAAAAATGCAATTAATTTGGCTTTGGTGGTGCTTGGATGAGTAAAATCATATAAAAAAGTAGTTAAATATATGTTGCTTTACGGCCTAGAAGAGAAAGTATTCCTAGCGGATAATAATCTTCGCTTTGAAAAGAATTTATATAAAAGAAATTAAAATTTTTTGTGAACGTAAATGTTGTCCAATGGTGAATAATGTGAAAATAATGTGTGATGTAATATTTATAAAACCAAATTCGTTACTTTTTTACTCCAAAAATGTCCATAAGGCGATGTACTTTTTCTTTCATTGTGGCATTTGGCATAATTTCATCAAAATGAAGTTTTGCCCTCAAAAGGGCTTTTACATTCGAATTGGTTGCTATTATTTTTGGCATAATTATCTTTTTATTTATAATTGACAATTATCAATAATAGATATTATTGTCAATTTGACAGTGTCAAAGTATTTAATTAAATTCTTTAGCAGAAGTGCCATTTTTAAATACTAAAAAGTCAAACTGGCATAAGCTACCAACCTAACAAAAAAACAGGGAACAAAAATGTTATGAATTTTTCCTACGTTTCTTACCCTTATTATTTTTGCCACTATCAGATGATGACATTTTGTAGTTTACACTCAAACAGCATGTAATACCAACTAAGCGCTTTCATGAGCTTGACCACCTTAAACTTTTACTATATCTATGATGTCCATAATCAATAAGGACATTAGTTTAGGATAAGAACAGTACTAGTCCAATTGGCTCTGGGAAACACATTAACAAGTTTTAATAATATTCTTCTACTCCTTTCATGCAGCTTCGCATTAAAAAAAAATGGCTATTTCAGATGAAAATGTAAAATTTTGGACTTGTACTTACTGTTCTTATTCTCACCGATTTAATTATTGTATAATGGATGTACCGATTAAAAAAATATTTTGATTTTTTATAAATAATATAATAATAATACCTCCGTAATATTTCTTAATGCTTCTTCCTCGTAATGTAAAATGATTATGAAATTTTCTTGTTAAGCTTGTATACTTTTTTCGCCACTTTATACCGCCGCACGTAAGGCAAAATGATGTTTTTACGGCGTCAAAAATATTTATGATAGGCAAATGTCCAAACAGTGTTTTCCTTAGCTATAGCTAAGTATACTTTTATTGTTTTTGTATAAAGGAAAACACTGGAAAACACCCCAAACCCGGTTTGGGGTAAGCACCGTGCATAAAACAAAATAAAAATAAGTTGCTATATAAGTGTGTGTGCAAAACGGCTAATACACATCCGAAATAGATACTTTTGTGAAGAAAGCGCCTCCGAAATCGGAGGCCAATTGGAAAGCAGTCAATTCGACTTGGATACACATACAGTTACACAATCCGGTTCACCGTTCTTACGATGAGGGCGCCACTGTTTACCAAATTTAGTAGGTATACCAATTGATGTACCTTCGAACATTTTCTATTTAACAGAAATTTGGCAACAGGGTACCGCGGCCATTTAATGCCACGAGTATACATATATCTGTAAATGTATCTTATTAAAAAAAATATTATAATATTTTAATACGTTAATGAAATAATGATATACATTGTATGATTTGATTTCTGAAAAAAATAAAGGTATTATTATTAAGAATTATCTATGGGTTTAAACATTAAATACAAAGTGAAATTCTGTAAACTGCTCAAAATGTATTCATATAATCGTTTATAACACTTTTTAGCTCCACAACTTAAAAATAAAGACGAAAACACTTAAATGTGGAAGTATGTGGAAACAAAAATAATTTCCTCGTAAAACCGATATTCAATGCCATTAATTAAACTGGCACTTAAAGCGAAACTTTGCAAAACTTTTTTTATAACCTTTTATCAAGTTTAATAATAAACTAAACAAAGCAAATTTTACTCTGCTTAGATAATTGGATATTTAGAGAAATTAGATTTACATCGTATTTAAAAATAAATAAATATTTGGGAACATTTTGCTATGTAAAAAAACTAATATTTTTGTATTCTGGTTTTTTAACTTCTGTCGGCGTAAATACCTCATTTTGCCTTACGTGCGCCGTCAACAAAGTTTGAACTTTAAATCGATATATTTTAAGCAAGCTGTAGTCTATTAATAAATTGCATCGCATAAAATAAAACCGCATTCGAAATTAATAACCCAACAAGAACTGACCGGCTAGATTATCAAAGAGCTGTTTGCACGTTTAATTACCCATCAAATCAAACGCTTGTCGAAATCTTTTCCCGCACCAGATATATTAATTGATTAATCAAGCGAAAAAAACCGGGTTTGCGGACACCAAACTACCGAAACAGGCGAATGGATTATTCCCGTGGGGTTAACAAAGAGGGTTGCGTGCAGATATCAGATGTTGTTTCCTTATGTTTAACAATTTTGAAAAATAACGAAATGCATAAACTAGGTTGGTATATAAGAAAAATGAGGGTACAAATTTTGATAATCTTATACACTGTTCAAAATTTCATCACCAAATTAAGACCATACATGGTCTATATCTAATACTAAAATAGTGTAAATTTAACTTTCACACAGTATTAAAATAAATATTACCTGGTGTAAATTGAACTCCTTTTCAGTGTTAAATATTATGTGTTTTTGGTCAAATTAAATCATACTACACAAAAGAAAAGAAAAAAAAAGGAAACAGAAGCTTATATACTCTTCAGTCAACAGAGGCGAGATTTAAGAACATCACGTGATCCACACCGCCTTTGCCGCGATCGGTACATACTATGCAACCAGGAATGCACGGCAAATTGTTTTAATCGTTTTAACAGAGTGCTTTAGGTTGAAGTAACTCTTATTTTACAAACAACATATTTAGTAAACCGAACCATACAGCGGGTTGGCTTTACTAAAGTTTTCTGGGTTAATTTAACCAATTTAAAAAAAAAATAACCATCTGGTTTAGTACAGTCAAACTAATCTTTGTTTATATTAACCTTCCCACAGTTGATTTAAATAAATACTTATGGGTCAACTAAATTAATATAGTTAAATTAACTATTCCTCCTTTTTTTCTGTGTAGGTGCACTTTTCAAATATTTTTAGATTAACAATGTTTTATTTTTGATCATATTATATACGCTAAAGAAGCATCGCCAGTAGCGTCACCACGTCGCCGTTATTATAATAATAATAGTAATACTTTATTGCCCAACAGATTTACATCCAATTAAAGGACAAAATTATACAATATACAATAAGTTCATATGTGGGTAATTTCACGTCAGATCAGGCAGGTTTTGACCCTCACCCCCTCTTATTTTGACGAAAATTGCTATATGGGCTTCAAATGAGCCCAAATGGACCTGACTGCAAAAGTTTAAAAAAATAATAAAAATTGTGGATTTTATGGGGGGTATCATTTTTGGAACTTTTCAGATCAGAGGTATATTGTTTTGCTTATATCTTGGGTCCTAATTGACCTAGAGAGTTGTCTTATTTAAAAAAAAAGACTATAATTTATAATTATTATACATTTTTTTAAATTTGTATAATGTTTCATTAAAATATATAATTTTGAAAAATTCAATTTTAAATATTTCAAAAACACCCCTTTTTATTTTTTTATTTTTTTTATTTTTTTATATGTGAAGATGCAAACCTTTTTCTACACTTACCTAAATTTTGGTGGGGGTTATTTTTTTAAGGGAAATATGATTTTTTAATTTTCGGTGTCTTTATACCCATCGCCTACCTAGTTCTTATTTAGTGGGCTTGGGTTTGAATCTCGGTACTAAAATATTTTTGGGTATTTTTTTTCAAAAAAATACTAAATTTTAAAAGGAAAAAATAGGTATTTAATTATTTTAATATAATGTGTCATAAGCTTTACATTTCATCGTAGATAACCTGTAAAAATATTAATTACAAAAATATATTATGAATATATTTTCGGCGTTTTCATTAAATTACACCTTTGACAATAAGGCCACGTTATAATACATTTATTATAATATTTTGATAAAAAAATTGGATTTTAAAATAAAATTTTAATTTTAGCCTCTTTTTTATAGATACCAAATATTATAGTATGTATAATTAGATTTAAAAAACTATAACAAAATATTAAAATCCTTTGTTATTCAATATACCCTTTAAAATCTGCATTAAAAATTCGACTTTTTCTACTAGGGTAGTCTTAATAATTTGTTTACTTTCTAATAATGATTTTGAAAAAAAAATTTTTTCGATGCCGTTTAACCCTGCCTAAATAATTAATATTTTTTATTTTTAGGAAAACTTCATAACTCTATAATTAATTAATAATGTTAATTTTAATTTGATGATATTATTCATTTGCGAAATGTACAGATTTATCATAAAACACAGTTTTTTTATTTATTCTATTTTAGATTAAAATAATTCATTTAGGATAAATTTTGGTTTTTCTTAAATTAATAAATGGATTTAATTTACTTTATAACATTTTTTTCCGTGAGATATGCTGCAATACATAAAACATATATATGTTTTATGTATTGCAGCATATCTCACGAAAATATTTTGGTAGGAAATTTTACCCTCTTACTTTTTTTCGTAAAACCATCCATATAAATGATATGATATCGGTGGTCAAAGTTTAATAAAAATAAAATAAATACAAATAAAAAGTAGTGTTAATTAGACGCAATTATTTTTTCTCTTTTTTAAATTATAATCGTGGTATACCGTTAGTGCGCTATCTGTACAATTAATGATTTCTCTAATGGAAATGTACTTTTTATTTTGTAAAAAAAGTTATTTTGTGTTTCATTTTAGTTTATAAAAAACTTTTATTCAGTTTTTTTGTAAGGAATACAGAGTTAATAACTTTTTATTTTAAATGTAACACCCCATATGTTTTAACATAAACAAATGGAAAATAAGAAAACATTTCGAATATTACTACTATTTTTTATAAATAAATTTAATAAGTTAAGAGATATTTAACAATTTCTAATATTAGACCCAGAAGAGCAAAGTCTTATGTAGAATTAAGAATTAAGCAATGCTTGAATGTAAATGTTGAACATTTAGTAATAAATTAGTAATACAGATTTTTAATTAAAATATTGTTGGTTTCTTAACGCATTCTTTTTGTTATTAAATATATATATATATATATATATATATATATTTATATTTATAATAATTAAAATAACAAAAAAGTTATAGGCTATTTTTGATTGACGCGCATTTGTCAAATTTTAACAAACAAAATTAATAACTTAGTTTATTTATAGGACGGTATAGTTATTTTACTCAGAATTATAGGCAGAATTTAAAAATGTAAAAATATGAGTTGATGCCATTTCCGGTTAAACCGGAAGTGGAATATTTTTCAAAATATTTTAGAAAAATAAACTTGAATAAATTATAAACGCTTTTATAATTTCAAATCGATATCTTTTTCCGTTCCCTAGAAACTTCTGGGATGGTCCATGAATGTGAAACCTGTATATTATAAGTTTTTCATCTTATTATAAAACTCTTTTATTAATTTTATTTTAAAATTATCTTGTAAATTATTTTTTTTTAGATTTATACCATTTTTAAATTTCTGTTTTTATTAAAAATTATGTACTAATTATATAAAAAATACATAGTTTCCAGTACAAACTTGCTCTTGTACTTTAATTCTCGCGGAATTTACACTAAAATTATCGTCACGTAACACGATCATTAGTTGCGGATAACCACTCTTTTCTTTTTGATTTCTGTTCTTTTTCATGTTGCTACGCTCCACTTCCATTGTGTTTTTATTTCTTCGTTGCCGTTTAAATCGATAGAGATAGTCGCTGGAAATGGCCGTTTTAGACAACACAAAGTATATTTGCATTTAGATTACCCCGTGGACAATTGAGTGATTTTTTTTAAATTTACCTTGTGCTGGTAATTAGCGTGTTGATAATGGAATCTAAAAAACGTTTTATATTTAATTAATATACAATTCAATTAATTTATATTATCCAATTAAATACCAGTATTTTTTTACTCCTATTACGGAATATGAGTCATATTATATGACCGTTCTAATATCACTTTTTAATGTGGAATGACATATATTCCTTAAAGTATTACAGAATAAATTATTCTATCATTGGATGACGGAATAAACACTGGTGGCGACATCTCTGTGTTTAATATCTAACAAATTTTAGACCGATCCAACCACACTGAACAAAAAAGGTACGTGATATTAATAAAAAAGTACATCAAATCAATGAACGACAACATTAATTTTCAGCCGATGACGGGTGTTGTTAATACAATGAACAGTCATTCGTAAATTTTCTTATTAATCAAGTTACGATTTCTGTACGTTAAATCAATGAATGAGGAGCATGGATCTATGTTTGACTGTAATTAATACGATAAACAGATTTACATCAGTTTATGAATGCTGTACGTTAAATTATTAATCTATGAGCATGGATCTATGAACAGCGGTTGTTAATATAATGACCGTTGGACATAACTTTATGATTAATACGTTAAATCAATAAACAACGAACATAGATATATGAAAGCATGTTATTATTATTATAAACGGTAGACATTAGTTTATGATTTTTTTACATTGAATCAATAAACAATTACTATAGATATATGATCCCTACGAACAAAAAGGCATTAGTTTATAATTTACTTAAATTTACATAAAATTCAAAACAAACCCAATTAAAATTATTTGCCAAATTTACTTACCTTTTTATTTAAAATAAGGGTTTACTGGGTACGTGGGTACATTTTGTTTTAGCAACATAGAAATAGGAAAAAAATATCTTATACAAATTACCCAGCAATCAATCACAAAAGGGGTTTCTTTAAAATAAAGACGTTTTTGGTGAATATATGTATACATTTTTTATTGCAAGAGAAATTTACAAATAATATGAACCTTTGGGCTCTAAAGAGGTTTACAAAATGCTCTATCTAAAAAGTTCCAAAACATGCTTTCCTGTAAAAAGTCAAGATTAAATATATAAATAATTTTAAAACATATATCGACCGCATTAATTACATATATTTTAAAAACTAAAAACTCCTTCACTTAAAACTTAAAAATAAAAAAAAATATCCAAAAAAGTCAAAACTGTTTAAAATAACTTCACAAGCTCACACACCCCAGTTTCGTACATTAGGTACAAAACTTAAAAAATAATCCAAAAAGGTCAAAAATGTTTAAAATAACTTTAAAAGCTTACACACCTTGACTTCGCTCCATATATTTATCACAATTTCACTGATAAAGCTTTAGGGTTAAACGCGGAACTATCCTTTTGACGCTATAAGACTGACAAGATAAAAATTGAATATAAAAATTCGCCACCCAAAAGTCTTGCGATGACCTTCGGTCTACGACAGCGATTCGTTATAATAATGTTTATGTTGATTGAATCAGCCTACGGTAGAATTAATTTTGGCGCGTTTTAAGAAGTTAATGGTTAAGTTCGTAAAATCAATGTTTAGTGACCGTTGGGACAATGAAGACAGTTTATTATTATTTATGTTTTGCTGTTCATGGATCTATGATGAAAAATGTATTGTTTTAAAGATAAAGAACATCGTTTAATGATCGTCAATAGTTAATTCAATAAATTTTTGTATTATATTGATGAAGGAAATAATTAATTTTTGATGTTTTGCATTTATCGTTTTATGTTGACTAGTTTATTGTTTCAATGTACTTAGTTATTAATCTATGATGAAAAAGCATTGTAATAATCACCAATACATAATATTAATGTACAAAAAATTGACGACAGCAGTTTATTAATTTTACGTACAGTTTTTCTTTCTGTGCACAGACAAAATAGACTTGCCCTGTTCAGTATCGCTAACATGAAACCAGCGTGCCATAAATCGGGGAAGGGGGGCAAGGGAATGTATACATTATATTATATATTATATAAGAGAAGATATGTATTCTGCCAGGCCCGTATTAAATAATTTCGTACGAGCGGTATCTTTTTAAAAAGTATTAAATTTATTTTGTTTTACATTTATATATTTGTAAGTACATAAATTCGTTATAGATTTTAAACACGAAAAAACGTAAAAATAATTAAATAAATTATGTATTTAAACAAATTTTAATGTAATCCTTAATAAAAAAAATAGAATAAATTATAAATTCTCTAATCAAAAAAAGGCAAATTAAGCTCTTAAAATAAAAAAAAAATTAAAATTCTGAAAATTTTAAAATAAAAAACTGAACGAAACAGACCAATTTCGCTAAAAAGTCAGAATAAATAACTCCAAATGAAATAAATTTCCACTAAAATTGAAAAAAGTATTATTTTAACATTATATTTTATTTAAAATATTCCTAGTGGATTATCAAAGAAATTCATCTAGTTTTGCGCTCCAGAATAAACGTCGCGACGTACGGCTCTGTGCAAAGGAGAGAACAACACAACATCTGTGTGCGCACGCAAGGTATTGACATGCAAAATTAATAAAATCGCTTAAAATTTATCTCGTAATTACTACTTACTGGAAAAAGGAAATTGGTTGGAATTGGCTGGAACTAGTTTCACTACGACTAGGACACACTTTGACAACACATTTACCCATAATGTTCAAAGAATTTTACATAAATAATATATCCTCACAGGTCAACTGCTCAAATATGAATGATGCGAACTGGAAAACAGGCACCCGTTCAGGCACCCGCCCGGCCGTATCATTTTCTCCCTAAGGCAAGTCTATTTTGTCTGTGGATCCAACCTTACTTTCTTCCAATTAAATTATTTTTCTATGGTATTTTATGGAAACGTAGAAAAAGTATTGTCTGAAACCAGTCAGTAAAAAACATAAAACAAATTAGTCAACTAAATTCTTACAGCATTTAGCATTATTAAAAGCGTTGATTAAGCAAGTCTTCACTCAACAGTAAAACACCAAGAATGGGAATTATATTATGTATTAGGTATATAAAATATTTTGTTGCCATGAATTCGTCGTTTAAAATGCAGTTGTCGGTGTTTGTTAGGGGACTTAAATATAAATTATATTATGTAGAGTTATAATTAGTTCATGCTGCCCCAACAAATATACCGTATTGGTTCAAGATGAAAATGCAAACATTTAGTTATTCAATTTTATTTACAATTAAAACACAATAATAGTTTAATACTATGTATTTTCGTAACCCGATTTTTTAAGTATACTGAAATACTTCTGTGGGTAAAAGGGATAAGGGGATAAGTCAAAAAAAGCAATTTTTCAGCAGTGCCTTAAACGTGTTCCCATTAATTCAGGAAATATATATAATATATATATATTAGGGTGTCCCAAAAAAAAAAGAATATATTTTTTTTTCTTGTCTCTTGTAAAAATATGTTAGTTTATCATGCTGTAAGAGCCCTTTCAAAATATCAGCTCGATTACAAATTTTGTAGGGGTCGCTCAAGATTTTTAAAAATTTTCAAAATCGTCAAAAATTGAATTTTTGTTTTATTTTAATTCTTTTTCTCGTCTCGATATTATTTTTTAGGTTGAAAATAATAAAAATTCTGTAAATTTCAAATCAATATTTTGATTTCTAAAGGTCGCTAAAAGTTCGTTGATATTTATATTCAGAGGTCGCTCGAAAACATTCAAAATACTCTACTTTGAAAGTTAAAAAAATCTTGAGCGACCTTTACAAATTAAAATATCGATTTGAAATTTTCAGAATCATTATTATTTTTAAATTAAAAAATAATATCGGAACGAGAAAAAAAATTAAAATTAAAAAAAATCCAATTTTTGACGATTTTGGTAATTTTTAAAAATCTTGAGCGACCCCTAAATATTTTTTAATGGTGCTGATCTTTTGACAGGGCTCTTAAAACATGACAAACCAACATATTTTCATAAGAGACGAGAAGAAAAAAAATATTGTTTTTTTTTGGGACACCCTAATATATATATATATATATAGAAATATATTTATGGTTAGCGGGTATACCCTTTTGGTAGCATATGACATGTGCTACCAAAAGGGTATACCCACTAACCAATAATATATTTCCTAAATTAATGCGAACACATTTAAGGCTCCACTGAAAAATTGCTTGTTTTGACTTATCCCCTTATGCCTTTTACCCACAGACTTGATTTGGCATTTTCGTGATCGTCTAGTTAATTTACTTACTTTCTAAAAATGATAAAGCGTTGCAACGCTTTGTGTATTTACGTACATTGATATATCAATATATTATAATAACGTTATTTTGGAATTATTCAGGTTTAATGAAACAAAAGAATTTAATTTGAAACCCCTGATTTAATTTAAGCAAACACAAAGGGGTGGCCCATTGAGTCAGAGCACAGCGAAAAGGGACCATAAAAACCCTGGCTATTTACACAGATCAAATAAATATAAATATATGGGTCAAATTTACAAGAATACTATATAAGTAAATAAAATAACATGAAAAGCAGATAAACAAATTTCATATAGTTTGTTAGGGTGTTTTTATGAATATTTTAAACATTTTATACTCAGGTAAAGTAGTTATGAGAGATCGTCATTTTATGACGAAGATTTGTACTATTTGTTTACCTTACGACGCATCTTCGAACTATTGAACGAGGATACGATTTTACATAAATATATAAACTACGGCAGCAACACATTTCCGATAGAGAGAATTCAAATGCTTTAAAGGAGAGGGGAAACATGAACATATATAATCTGGTGCAGATATTTAACCGTAGTACTCTATGAAGTGATATAACGAAACCAAATGTCCCTATCGCACTATAGAATCCCCATATCACAATTTGTTTCAATGTTCTCACAAAATCAATGTCCAGCACAAGACAACATTATTATGAAAATATACAAACAATTCTGCACACAAATATGCAATAAAATAAAAAAAATACACACTACAAATACGTACAATAAATAAATAGTGGTAAATATGAGAGTGTCATAACAAAAACATACAAACAGCCTAAAACTCTAACTAAAAGAAAGTGTCGTACCGTACTTAGATAAGCAGTTTAAATCCAAGTTTATAACCAGAATGGTAATATCTAATTTAATAATAATAATAATAGTAATTGTATTTTTATAAACCTTACCCAAGTTATATCAATATTATAATAATAATATAATTGTTAAAAGCTTTAGCCTGCAGGCTCATGAGTACAAATGCAAAGAGTTAAAATAAATAAATACCTTAATACCGAGAGTTCCATAAACAATAAAATAAATGTCAAAGACCCAATAAACTAGCAATGACAACCGACATACACCAAGATGCGAATTAAATAATGATGTTAAAAATTATAAGCAAAAATGTATTAAGAAAACCCAAAACAAGTTAGTTGTTTATCATCACTAGCGTAAATTACAATTTATAATATATATATAACAGGCGTCTCATACGTATCACTGTGTACTACACAGTGTGTAGATCTTTCTTCCCTTTTTCAATATTTTAAACATCTCGGCCACTTAAGCAAGCATCTCAGACGTAAACAAATCCCCCTAATATTTCTACTTTCCAATACAAAGAAGTAAAATTTTAAAACTCAATAGGTTTTTCAAATAATATTTATATATATTTATATTATAAAGTAACTTAAAACTATAATATTATGTTTAGTAGATTATTTACACTTTTCTTGGTTAAAATAGCGCCAACTTTGAATTTAAAAGTTTATGTACTACAGGACCCTTACACACGATATTTTATTCAACCACCGAAAGGAATTTAAACCCAATTTCATTTGATATTTTATCTGACTATGCTAATAATATTTTGCCCACGGGTTGAATGAACAATCAGGGAAACTAATACATTTTTTACGATTTTAAATATTATAGTCGCCCTCGAATATTGCCGTATATACGTAAGGGTGTACCTATATCGTTTTATTGTTTGACAAAAATATGTTAACTACAATAATAAGTAATAAAGGTTAACACAAAAAAGGAGATACGCCTTTACGTATTTTCAACGGTGTTATATCAAAAAATTTATCATCTGTTATTCAGTTTCAATATATTCAAATATTAAAACCGACCAGTCACATATAAACAACGTGAATAATAAGTTCATTATTCCTCTTATTAGGCGAAGCGGTTGTAACCGATTATATAAGAAAAAACCCAAATAATCTTAATAATATGAAATATATGTGGAAAATCTTAAAACTCGTAAAGAAAAGGTACTAGTTTTAGGGTTAAAACGTCTATCTGCCAGATAATAGATTTATATTAATAAAATAGAACAACTTTTTATAAACACTTGTTTTTTAGTGTTTTGGACTAAAAAAAATGGAACAAATCCATGTAAATCTAATTTAAGCAGCACTGCGTGATACACGCTTAAAAAAATAGCTTTTTAAAAATGATTTTTTATAAACAATATTTTATACTACGTTTTGTGTATCGTTTAACTAATAAAATCCTGCCTTAAAGATAAAATGTTGTATGCCATTCAGCCAGGAAGTGTCTTTTTCTATAGAATGTATATGGAAGTATACTTCGCCTAATTGTAGACCTCCGCTACGCGTCAGAATTTAGAAGAATGGGTAACGCATTAATGCGTTACCCATTCTTCTAAATTCGATTCAGACCTGCCTCAAAGTTTGAGCTTATAAGTAAGGTATTATAATACCTTACACAGTGGTCCTGAACGAGTCATAGGTCACATAAAAATGACGCCAAAAACTGACTGCAGTATTGTAATAAGGAAGTCCTCTGAAGATTAAAAATATGTTTTTCAAAATTGAAGCTGTTCCTTTTTTTGCTTAATAAGCCAAATATCAAACGACATTTGGTTGTTTGAATAAGGAAATAAAGGTGACTTAATTTTCTATTAAATCATGCCTCTATAATTATGCCTGAACTATTGGCCTACGAAATCCATGGACGTAGTCGTGAATTTTTTATGTTTAACTGGGTATGTTACATTTTTTTTTATAAATAACCTGCCATAGGTTACTTTCAACATTGCAGCATCATTTTTCTTTTAAGAAATATAACCAATATAAAACAAAAAAGACAAGTCCTTAGTAATTATTTATTAATCAAAGTAATGTTATCAACAGAAGAAAAAGCATTAAATATTTTTTGATGAAAACTCTACAAGTCCTCTATTTAACGACTCTTTAAAGTTAGGATGTGCCAAGTTGTTTATCTTGTATTTATTCCAAAATTTTTGTAAACTCGGGGTGGACATTCTTCCAAATGATTAATTAGTATACTAATTAATCATTTGGAAGAATGTCCACCCTGGTGAAATAAATCTGCAGCTTTAAACATAACTACTAATGTTTGTATGTGAATTTTTATTTAGTCCAAATTTGGCGTTTTGGTGGAAAAATAATTCTCAACTAATTTACCCATAGTAGGACACGTATGGTAAAATGACCAAAGGACTAACAGTTTGCAAAAAATCTTTTCTTATTCAGTGTTTTAGGCCATCTCAACGCCTGTTTTTTTTCAGAAGTTTTAATAGTCCGTTTCAAAATATGTAGGCAAACGTGTTGCCTGGCAAAGGTGATGGCTAACTAGATTTTTTTTATTTACTCCTTGTTGGCAATTTAATGTAAGCAACTGATGGTTGTATTATTGCGTGAGAGTATACCTCAACTGAACATACATTAATTAGGTACCGTAAACACGGTTGGCTTTGGCTCACTTTCAAACTTAAGCTTAAAATTTTTGTGGTTTTAACAATCATAAATATTAAATTTTTTATTTTGAGTCTTGAGTTGCTCTTTCATAATAACTATGTTATAATCTTACATAGGACTGAGTTTCAAAAATAAAAATTAAAAACTGGGTGTGCAAAGTTACCCCCTGGTTGCGGGTTATTTTGTCTCATAGTGTATTTTCCGTATAAAATTAACTCAATATTTTATTTTATTTTTATTAGACATAATATGTCTACATATTATGTTAGCAGCGACATATAGCAATTGCAAGGGGTTACCGATAAAAACAATAAAAAATCGACCTGTAGTTAACCAAGGATCATCATTTCAAAGAATTGCGCATAATATAGAATTTGAAACGCGTGTATTTTTAAGAGTTTTGCAATAATGCAATATATACAATTTTAAACTGTAATAAACCCCATTTATTTGATTTTCCTGTAATATAAACTCATTAGAATCGCTCAATTGACAGGTTTAGACCAACAAATTATAAATGTTAATTTTATCGAGCGCGAAAAGATTTTTCATAAAAGGGCTAAAGTCACCCGCGGGGTGCAAAGTCACCCGTGTTTACGGTACTCAATTTATTTGAGGGTCCTGCATACATCGTTTTTTTAATAGATAAACCATTTTCTGTTGTCCTTTACTTTTTTTGTGAAATATGGTTTCGGCGATTAATGTGCAAAAACATCAAGTTTTTAAACATTTCGTAATTAAAAAAGATTATATCTACGCCAATGGTTGCGGTTGTTGAAGCATTTCGACCTACCGTGTATTTATGGGTACAAAAAAGATAAATTATTTATTCAACTAACGCCATGTTATATGTCCGGGAAAAGGGGGTCAATCCGTTAACCATATATTCCTTGAGTTAAAACAATAAGACTTTCATAATACCATTTTTCAATTTAGAGCTTCATGTTCGATATACAGGGCGACAAAGATTGAAATTTAAAACTGATTTTTTTTAATAATTCGAGTAATTAATAAGATATTAAGTTTAAATTCGGTACACTACTTCAACATAAATAGTTACATTTTTTGAGACCAACAAAACAAAAAACAATTGTCAAATAATCAAAATAGGGGGGTCCAGTACTCACTGACTTCCCCTATTTTTTAGTACGTGCGCCAATGAATTTCAAACAGTATTTTTTCAGGTAATCATTTATTGTTGAAAATTTTTTGTCTCTTATAAAATTTTGATAAAATGATTTGTTTTAGAGATAATTTGTAAAGTATGGGTCAATCCATACCGTGTAAAGTGACGTTTTTTTAGAATTTTATTGTATTTGGAACAATTTAGTTAATTGCATTTCCTTCGAAATCAAAATCAATTTATCGGTTTAGAAATAACAAGGTATGTATAATAATCATAAACTGCTAAAGCTAGATTTTTCTACAAGAAAACAATATTATGGCAGGTATTAGATTTTAAGATTTAATTTTCTTTATATACTCGCTATAAAATCATGATCTCATCTCTCCAATAAATTGGTTTTGCCACTTTGTATGAAATTACATTTTCATCTTTTTATATTTTGTTCCCAGTAAAATTCATGCCAGCTAAGTGTTTTTAATGCAAACTTTTAAAAAATAATATTCTATTTTATAGTTTTTTAAAAGAGTTTGCGACACCGAATGTATTTTTTAACTGATATATAAAAAACAGGACAAAAAGTTTCAAAAATTGGTAGCACGCAAAAGGTTATTATAAAAAATAAATTGAAGTTCCGAAGTTAGTTTTACCCATTTAAAACTTTAATTTAAGGCCACGACTGTTTTATGTTCAATAAAGTAAAAACTTTTGATCCATTTCATATTGGGGCCGGCTTAAGGCAACCGATTAATTTATTAACTTTATTTATTGGCGCATAAAATTAAGTTAATTTTTTAATCAAATTAAAGATAAACGCAAATAAAGGCTGTGCATTTGTCTATAACACAAATCTCTTTAAAAATACGTAAAGGCTTAAATAATAAAAACTTCTACAGAAGTTGTTGTATAAATATTATTGTTGTATTTTTAGAGGCGGTGAATTTTTTTGAGTAATATATAATTATACAGGGTGTTATGTAATTAATGTTATATATTAAAATGGTTAGTTCCTTAGGGTCCATAAAGAAGCACCTGAAACTTTTTTTTTCTAAATTCGAAACACTAAAAAATATTTATAATAACCTTTATCCTACCAAAAAGTACGCCACTGATCGACTAGGAACCGCGAATTAACCTTACCTATTACTTTTTAATGCAGTGTTGCCAAATGTAAAATTAAAAATCAGCATCTTCTTGATTTTTCTGTATATACCAATGGCAAAATTCCAACCGCAGTGCATAATCTCCATCCTGAAGAGCTTGAACTTTTTGTATGTGATAGGGGTACAAACTATTTTCGTGAATCGTGCGCCACGTAACAAAGTTGGACATTTGTCCAAGTTGGGCAGTTAATCGTCTTGTACTAATTCTCGGATTTGCTTCCACTTCGTCCAAAATTTGCTCTTCAAGGGCCACAAGTTCACGTCCCTGAGCCCGACCCCTATCACCAACAAATGCGCTAAATCTTCCGCGGTCCCTTAAATTTTGCACAGCACGTACAAAACTTACTTTGCTCCGAGGGCGGTGGATGTCCTTCATTTGCTTTGTGATAATTTTGAATATACCTACAAAATTCTTGCTTGACGAGTATTTTGCATCGCTTCCCCGTAACACAAAACCATATTTGTTAATTGAATATTTGTGAGCGCCCGACCCGTCATAGCATAAAATCTTTCGCACTAATTACTTATTATTATTACCTACTAATAAAATACAAATTTTCAAACTTTCAAAATATTTATAAAAGAATTAAAACCTGAAAAAACTTAAAAAAAATAAAAACCTGAAATCGCCAATTAGACCTTAAAAAAATTTGTAAACTAATGATTTTTTAAAAATCGTTTTAACATTGTGATTTAAAAACATACTTATAAAAAATATATTTAAATTTAGACACACCAGATTTAAACTTTATTCATAATTTGTAATGATTTACTTTACTTTAAGTTAATCTGGTTTAATTTATTATGTTATGGTTGGTAACACATTCTGTCAAAAAATTGTAGGTTATATGCTCAAATTGTAAATATCTTAACTAAGGGAAGTACTTTTGGGCGTTTGGATTTATTTACACAAATTGAATGTTTAACGATTAACCTGTGAACTTGTCCTAATTCATCTGAGCAAACAGAAAGAAAAAAACCGATGAAAAAATTAATTTTATGGAGTTTTTAAATAGGTACTAATTTTTCTTATCATTGCTTAAGTTAATAGCTGGATGAGTAAATAAATACAGAATGGTATTAGAGCTTTAAGGGCATAAAACTTTTGTATTTATTGAGTTTTTATTTATTTTATGCAAGAAAATTTTTTAGTAACAATTTTTTACAACTGGCAACGCCCGGCTACTTTGTTGGTTTGTATCTATGTACTATGAACCATTCTTCGAAGATATTTTTACTATTTGTTTTCGGTTTGTCAGATATGATTCAAACATCCTTAGCACTATACCTCTTATGCCATATTTTTCCAATTTTAACTTCAATAGTTCTTTATCCATAGTATCAAAGGCGTTAGATAAGTCAAAAAGTCATATACTGCCAGGGTTTTGCTATTCCAAAGGTCCCTGATTCTATCAATAAAATTAAAAATTGCTTATTCCGTATTCCTACCTTTAAGAAAACTATATTGATGTTATGGAATTATCGAATGTTTATTACAAAATTTTATCAATCTTGTAGATATTGATATTTCTAAAAAATTTGAAAAAACAGGTAGGTAATAAATAAATAGTAATTAACATCAGTTTCAGGACATTTTTTATGCAAAATCCTGACAATAGCCAACTTAAGACTGCCCGGAAAAATACCATTTTGAAAACAAAGATTTATAATATGGGTAAGAGCACTTATGTGAGCATTTTTTAATAATGGTTGTTGGAATTTCATCCCAACCAGTGGATTTTTTATTTTATAAATTATTTATCAACAGCATTTGAGGGATATAAAAACATATTTGAGTTAATGCCTGTAATGTTGTTGGCGTTTAGTTTTGGAGATGGCAAATTTAGTGTCAGATATATTAGCAAAAAAAATCATTATAATGATAGCTATAGCAACTTTCAATGGATTATCAATAACAGTGTTTTCTTTCCTTAGAATAATGTTTTTATGGTTTAGAAACTAAAGTTTCGTTTTTATTAATCAGTCTCCACATTTATTGCTGGTTGTTAGGAGCATTTTCTATAAGTTATTTTATTTATTTAAAATTATGGGACATCTAAAGCAGTCTTATTCAGACTGATGCCAGAGCCCTTTTACATTATATTTTCCTATATAGATGACAAAAATTTTAACTAGTCTATCTAATAAATACAACAATTCAATCAATAGGTACAATATAAATAGCAAGTTTTATATTATATTGGAGTTTACCTTTTTTAGTTCAAAATTTAAAGTCTTAGAAATATCTTTATAATAATTTTTTAGAAAAGGATAAATTTTATTTTTACAATTTATTAAATTTTGATGCATTTCTCTTTTTAATTGTGGAATTTGTTCTTTATTTTTATAAGATTTTTTAGGAAACAAAACATCAAATTTGATTTTAAAATCATGGTAAAAAGAATCAAAAGAAATATTAGGGTCTTTACAATTGTAAACAACATTCCAATCAAGCATAGACAATTCACAAAATCATTAATATTTTGTTCCGAGTATATTCTTTTAAAATGCATACATGTAGTTTTTGTATCAATATATTTAAAACAGAACTTAATAGCAAAGTGATATGAAAGATTTGATTTAATTACTGAAGAGGTAAAATGGGAGAAATGAATATTTGTAAATATATTATCGATTTGTGTACTTGGAATATTTGTTACTCTTGTAGGCTCATTAATTGTTGATCTTAAGTTAAAACTAAATGTTAAATTAAATGCCTAAGTGCACAATCGTTATTCAAAAAATTGATATTAAAATCACCAATTACTATAATGTTTCATTATTTCTGGTGATTAAATTTAAAAGAATATACTCAAAACTTAACAAAAACTCCGAAAAATCAGCCGTTGGTGACCGGTACACAAAGACAATAAACATATTATAATCCAAGCACTTTATAGCACAACATTCACAAACTTTTTCTTTTAATTGCACTGGAACTTTTTCTAGACAACTTTGACACTTACTACATGTTATGTAAAAGTTTTAAAAAATAGTTATTTATGTCATAAGGGCCTTATGATAAGGCTGATAAGTTTTTTTCTTCTGACCTTAAAGTTTAAAGGCCGACGCGTAGCGGGAGCCTACAATTGGGCGAAGCACAAAAAGATACGCCATTGACGACATACAACAATGTATCTTCAAGGCATAGTTTTATTTGTAAAACGATACATAAAACGTCCTTACAATTATTAAAAGTAAAAGTAAGTGGTGTTAAATAGCTTCAGAGTTGTCAGGAGTTATTGTTGATTGGGTATAATTGGAAGTCATTCTGCAGAGCAAAATATGAAAAAAATTCCTAGAAACATAGGGTCAAAAATGTTGTCAACAAATTTTCTGTTCCACCCTGTATTTTATATTTCTTTAATGGCATGATTTGAAATATACATTAAATTAAAAAAATTAAAATTTCGGAAAAACATAAATATGGGTGATTCTACAAAAGTTGGGCAACTTTTGACCTCATTTTGTTTATATAGTTTTCAGAGAAAATTAAACCGTATTGTGTTATGAGAACATAGATAATATAATAAATATACTGTTCCAGACCGGGCCACACGGAGAGAAGAATTTTGCTAAAATAACTATCCAAAGTATTGTTAAATGACGTATCGTGAATTTAGTCAACTGTTTTATTAAACTGAGGATTTGTATGGCTAAATTAGCTATACAGATCCTCAGTTTAATAAAACAGTTGACTAAATTCACGATACGTCATTTAACAATACTTTGGATAGATATTTTGGCAAAATTTTTCTCTCCGTGCAGTCACTTTTTCAAACAGTTTCTGAAATATCTGTGTTTTCTAAATTTGAATGCAAGGGAAGTGACGAGTATACCAGGGTGCTAATTAAATACATAATTTATTGGAAAATATAAGATTTATTGCAACTTTGAGCATATTATACATTAAATATCTTAAAATCAAGTAATACCACACATCACTGGCGGCTGGTGGATTTTGGGTATACCGATATCTCAATTATTAGATATGGGACCCACACCAAATTTATATGAGTTTATAATGACATTAAATAAACAAGTTCTGGGCAAGCAGAATATAAATTGAAGTGCGAAAAAAAGATAACCGAAACATCGAACATGGAACTGACGACACTGATGAGTTGGATATAAATTTGAGATTATAATTCGGATTTAAGTATTTTACTAATATTTTTTATTAGTTGATGCTACTTATCAACAAATCACATATAGCCTTATATAAATTACAATGAAATATATAGGTATACGTAAGAAAATAACTTTGACTGGAATTATACGTGCATTCAACACAACTTCGCCGCTTGCATTGTTTTCAAAATGTCTGTCGTGCAAAGGGCGGTGTTAACGCCACAGGTTGGTTTGAGTATGTAGATTTTTTTGATTTGTTTGCAAGTCTATTTGTTAATATAAATTTAGTCGGCTATGGTTGCTATATACATATATATATATATAAAATAATAATAAAAAAGTCATAAAAATATAATAAAAATCTAATAAAATATAATATTAATAATTTATTATATTTATACGATTCAATATAATTTTAATAATAAATTATATATATGATATAAATAAAACTAAACATAAATAATAAATTTAAAGAAGCATAAGAAATAAAGAGATAAGGAATAGATAACAAAGAAGAGAAGAAATAAAAGAAAATAAAGAAGTTAGAAAAAGGAGCAAAATAAAGAAATTAGATAAAGGAGCAAAATAAAGAAATTAGATAAAGGAGCAGAAGAAGGAAATTAGAAAAAGGAACAGAAGAAGGAAATTAGAAGAAAGAAAATAATAAATTATAACTGACAATTATTGTAAATATTGGCAAATAAAACGACTTGTAAGTATAATCTTAAAAGCTATTTATTTAAACTAACCTGTGGTGTAAATACACAAAAGGCGGGCTCTGTAGGTAATTTTTTACCAATACTTGAATTAAAATGAGGACTTGACGTTTAAACTTCAATATTTCGCAGGAATTTTAAATTTTAACATTGGAGAATTGGAACTGACGGGTAAAAGTGAGTCAAAGATTATCAATTTTTTAAAAATTGCTATTATTCGAATTTTTGATAAAGTATGAAAAATACATTATTTAATGTTTTAAAGTTTGTGGTGAAATTGAAAAATTTAAGATAAATTGAATATATTTTAAAATTAAATCACTCAAATATTTGATTCAGGAGTTGTGACACGCCAAGGTACTGATGTTTTGAATATTTATTATGTTTTTCTACAAACGTGCTTTTGAAAATATACATTAAAATTGGGTGGACGTGTTAAAAAAAACTGGATCTTTTGTATTATACTAAAATATTTACAAAAAATATTAAAATACCTACTATACAGGGTGTTATGTAATTAATGTTATATATTAAAATGGGTAGTTCCTTAGGGTCCATAAAGAAGCACCTGAAACTTTTTTTTTTCTAAATTCCAAAGACTAAAAATAATTTATAATATCCTTTATCCTACCAAAAAGTACGCCACTGATCGACTAGGAACCGCGGATTAACCTTACCTATTACTTTTTAATGCAGTGTTGCCAAATGTAAAATTAAAAATGTATTACCTTATTTGAGATGCTCAAAATGATTTCATTATTTAGAATGCAAGCTTAAACTCTTCGAAGCATGCTTTCGCGCACCTGCGTAAAAATGTCTGGACTATTTACAATTCCTGAGTTGCTGCCCAAATCCCGTCTCTCGTAAATGTGGCCTCATCGGTATACAAAACACTATAGCTCCAATCAGCATCTTCTTGATTTTTCTGTATATAGGTACCAATGGCAAAATTCCAACCGCAGTGCATAATCTCCATCCTGAAGAGCTTGAACTTTTTGTAGGTTCAAGGGCCACAAATTCACGTCCCAGAACCCGACCCCTATCACCAACAAATGCGCTAAATCTTCCGCGGTCCCTTAAATTTTGCACAGCACGTACAAAACTTTGCTCCGAGGGCGGTGGATGTCCGTGATTGGCGTTGTGATAATTTTGAATATACCTACCTACAAAATTCTTGCTTGACGAGCATTTTGCATCGCTTCCCCGTAACACAAAACCATATTTGCGAGCGCCCGACCCGCCATAGCATAAAATCTTTCGCACTAATTAAGTACTTATTATTATTACTAATAAAATACAAATTTTCAAACTTTCAAAATATTTATAAAAGAATAAAAACCTGAAAAAACTTGAAAAAAAATAAAAACCTGAAATCGCTAGATCACTAATTAGACCTAAAAATTTGTAAACTAATGATTTTTTAAAAATCGTTTTAACATTGTGATTTAAAAACATACTTATAACAAATATATTTAAATTTAGACACACCAGATTTAAACTTTATTCATAATTCGTAATGATTTACTTTACTTTAAGTTAATCTGGTTTAATTTATTATGTTGGTTAGTAACACTGTCAAAAAATTGTAGGTTATGTGCTGAAATTGTAAATATCTTAACTAAGGGAAGTGTTTTTGGGCGTTTGGATTTATTTACACAAATTGAATGTTTAACGATTAACCTGTGAACTTGTCCTAATTTCATCTAAGTAAACAGAAAAAAAAAATTAATTTTATGGAGTTTTTAAATAGGTACTAATTTTTCTTATCATTGCTTAAGTTAATAGCTGGATGAGTAAATAAATACAGAATGGTATTAGAACTTTAAGGGCTTAAAACTTTTGTATTTATTTATTTTATGCAAGAAAATTTTTTAGTAACAATTTTTTACAACAGGCAACGCGCAGCTACTTTGTTGGTTTGTATCTATGTACTCACAGAACACAAGTGTGTAACCAGTGGCGTATCACAAAAAATATAAAAAACTTCTAATGCATATATTTTCTTTATCTTTGGGAAAATATCTTTTAAAATATTTTTCCATTACACCTTATGTCAAAAGGTATTCAGTATTTTAATATATAACATTAATTACATAACACCCTGTATTGACTGATGACATCAAGTTGTCCAACTTTTGTAGAATCACCCATATATTTCGGAAAGGAATTTTCTCGAAAATTTAATTATTTAATAATAATTATTTTTACCAAGTATATAATTTTACATGAAATTGTACCTATATGTAATGCAATTATTAAGTTTAATTGCAAAAATTATTATAACCCTTGAAACAAAACAAGCGCAAGTCGAGATTATGTTTTGAACTGTCACGTAAAATAATTTCTAAAACAAAATAATTTAGTTTGTGACAGATATAAAGCAAAATTACTGAAACAATCGTAATTAAGTGCGGATAAAGCAGCGACTTTGCTTATCTTTGCGCTATGCAAAGCACAAAAGATTTGATTGTAATTTTCTGTTTAGCTACGACAATAAATTTGCGCTGATTAAATGCTTAAACTTTAATTGCAATTTTTCATCGAAAAGCAAACTTTATTTTTTAATAAAAAGTAAGCAAAAATTAAAACTGAACGGTGTGCATAGTTAATCTGCTTACCATTGCAACTATTTTAACTCTGTTATTATTGGAGCTACAATTAACAATTACAATTAAATTTAAATGGTAAAAACAGAAAAATGAACGTCGGGTTTCCAAAATATTCACAACCCTAAACTTAAAAATAAACAATTAACAAGCTCCAATAAACATAGTTGGACACCCTGTATATATTTTGGACTATAGGGTGGTCCTTATTTTAAGTCGAAAAATCTTCGAGGTCATTCCCTAAAATCAAGGTATAATGTTTTTCTAAGAATCAGAAAAAAGAATACGTCTTACAAATTGTAATTGTAAGTTACAATACATTAAAAAATACGTGTTCGTAATCTACGACCAAAATAGTTATTTACGATATAAGTGGGATAAGAGCTTTATTAACGTACGCATGCGAAATTTGCCCAACGAGTGCGGAGTTGGGCAATCGCAAAAGTACGTTAATAAAGCGTTATCACACGTATATATTTTTATCTACGCCTCTAAATGAAAAAATAAACGGTAATTATTTTTGTCTAAGACTTCATGTAGGGTTATTTTGACATTTTGACTTTTTTATTTGATTGGTTAAAAACAGAGAAAAACGCGTGCGTTAATGAACTTCTTATCTCACTCAAAATGAGTGGGAAGTTCTTATCTCACTGGCGTAGATAAAGTAAGTTTAAGGACATGAAATAATTTTGTTGAAATTTAGTAAGATTAAGTAAGATGTGGGTGTGGACCCCCCTCCCCCTCACTTGAGATTAACCGTATAATGTTTTAATAATTACATTTATTTAATATGTTTATACAGTATGAAGCGTAGGATGTGCCAAAAAAACCTACTATTTTTTTTTTACTTTGTACTCTGAAAAATCGGTTACTAGACACCTCTAGAGAATTCCCACCAAACATGAGCTCTTAATTTTGATAAGGTTACAAAATTTTATAACTCGCTTACAAAAAATTTTTATGAATCGCGCAACTCATAGTTTTGTAGGAAATTAACTGCTCTACAAAAATGGTCTATTATGATTTGTCGATTAAATTAAGCGTTTAAAAGATATTCATCGTCAAACTTCAATGCATACTAATTTTAACAGATTTTGATAAATAATTCGAAAAATTTCAATTTAATTTTTAAGTTTTACGAAAATTTATACAAATTCGAGTTTCTATCGTAAAAGTAACTCATAGAAGTTTCCCTTTCGAAAATTTATTTGAGACTTTTTTATTTTAATAATATTTTCATGAAATTTATCTTTATAATAACTTAAAATCATAAGCAATTGAAAGTTGATGATTCGGCAGAGCGAGCTGTTGCATTAGTTCATGATTATAACCAATGCTTAATAAAAAATGAAGAGCAATTTCAATATAAAGATCATCGCAAACAATACCCAAATTATAATAAAGAAAACTTTTTACAGTAAAAGTGTACGATTATATTATAAATGTTAAAAATTTTATTTCAGTTGATAAAATTAAATAAAGAAACTTTTTAATAACAAATAGAACATTTTTTTTCTTCAAGATCAATACTTTTCATATTAAATTTATGAAAAAAACGTTATTTTTTTCAAAATTTAATAAATCATTGACTCTGAGTTAGAAATAATGCACTATTTTTCTTTTCAATATAACCAAACAAATGTAGGACTAAAAAAACGAGAAAAATAGTTTCTCTTTTCATAGGAACTCAAATTTGTATAAATTTTCGTAAACCTCAAAAATTAAATTGAAATTTTTCGAATTATTCATCAAAAACTGTTAAAATTAGTATGCATTGAAGTGGACGATGAATATCTTTTAAACGCTTAATGTAATCTACAAATCATAAGAGATCATTTTTGTAGAGCATTTAATTTCCTACAAAACTATGAGTTGCGCGATTCATAAAAAAAATTTTGTAAGCGAGTTATAAAATTCATAAGCAAAACAGAAATTTCTCTTAAAATAATTAAATTTAACCTTCGATATCTTTTAAACGGTGAGGCTTAAGAAAAAATTGTAAGAGACCTTTTTTGTATAGCGTTCGTTTTCCTACAAGAATATGAGGAGATATATTTTTTAACGAACAGTTATCGAAGAGATATGAATTTTTGTTTCTAATACTAAAGAAAAAATGGAAAAATGTAAAGCGGAGAACCTTGTTATCAAAATTAAGAGCTCATGTTTGGTGAGAATTCTCTAGAGGTGTCTAGTAACCGATTTTTTAGAGTACAAAGTAAAAAAAAAATCCCAATATGGGAGTAGAAAAAATCTTTTATATATCAAGAATATTTTCAATCAAGGATGAAAATTTATATATAAACACTTAATTTTATATCGGCCCAAACGGCAAAAGTATGAAACAAATTCATTAAAAAATGTGCCTTTTTAAAAAAAAAATTCTTGAACACGTCGATTTTGCTTTTTAATTCCCGACATTTTGATGTAAAATTTTCATATATGCCGCCATTTTTGTGTATGCTATGACGTCATCGGCTGTTTTTTTGCAGATTCGAATAGATTATGAAGTTCTTTAATATTTAATATATTGGCTATTATTAAATTTAAATTTGCGATTTAAAATTTTTTATTTAACTATAAATTAAAATAGCATACATATATGTTTGCAATGAAACAGTTTGAAATATTGGAATAAAAATATTCTTTGAAACGTAGATCTGATTTCAGTATTATATCATAAAAATAATAGTTATTTATGTCATTAGGTTAAGAAGTAAGGCTTTTTGTGCTAAGCTCAAGGTTTGAAGGCCGACGCGTAGCGGAGGCCTACAATTGAGCGAAGCACAAAAAGGCACTTCTAGGCCGAATGGCATACAGCACTTTATCTTCAAAGCACTTTATATAGGTTAATTTAATTCAACATCAAAGCGGCCTAACCTCACTTTTTTAGAATCTCATTTATTTATTAGCTAAAGATTACATTAAATGTACAATAATTATTATTGCTTTTAGAAGCAGTAATAGTTTGACAATACCTAGCTACATGATTTAAGTAGAAATGGATTTTTGCTATTACATTGAATTCAATTAATTGTTTAATAAATAGGTAGGTATCTAATTTCAATTTGTTTTGATTTTTATTTAAAAAATAGGTAGTTTGGAATGTTTAAGCTGTGTTTAACATTTAATTTCACTCAAGATAATTTAAATCGTAGAAAAAGAATCGTGCGTTTTCTTGGTTGCCTTACCTCACTTTTTATTTTCATTATTCATATTTAATTTTACAATAATTTAATGAAAAAATTTATACATTAACAGCAAAACAAACAAATTAGTGCTTATTATAAATAAATTAAACCAGTTTAGTACGTTAATTTCTTAGAAAAGGATTAATTTGTCAAAACAATACCCCTAGCGAGAAAAAATCGAACTAATTACTTGCCTCATAAAAATTTGTATCGGCCTAGCCCATAGGAAGGTATTTCTTTATCGAATGTTGACAACAATAAAGTTTAAATTATAGACCACGTGGAGATAAAATGTATTACTTAAATAAACACTTGATCCTATTTTTTTCAACATCATTTGTATCCCTACCTTGAATAATACATACCCCTTAGTGAGAATCCGACTGGGGCCCCCATTTCTATAGTTACACCCTGTGTTTAAATGGGTTTTAACTGTCTACTTAAAAAGCAATATATTGGGGATTAAAAATAGGTACTCCACTGCCTATTTTAATCAAAATTAAATGTTTTATGTAGGTACTGTCTCATAATCATAATCACAGTCTGTTTTCATTGCCATGTAGGGAGTAAAATGAGTATTTTTGTTATAAATAAAATAATACAATTTTATATTTTAACTTCAATATTCCTACAAATTACAAACAAAAGGTTTAATAAAAATACTTCACTTTTACACATACCTTAACAATATTTCACTAGAAAATCAAGTTAGTAGATACAAGGAAAGTGTGTAAACGTATTAGTTGCTAGCAAAAGTGTAGAATTACGACACGAACGACAAACCAACAACTAAAAATAAATCCATCACGTCTAGCGTAGTAATTTAGCCTGTAATGCACGTAATTTCAGGAAGGAAAGGGCAAGTGGCTCAGTCTGGAAGCGGAGCTGGTGATGAGGGACGGGGAGGTCGTCGGTACCAAAATGCCCACCGGGCATTCGCTACTTGTCGACTGTCGTTTCGAACTACCTTTCGGTAAGTCAAAAAACACCTACAAGAAAAAAATACTACCACTTTTATTATGTTAGTTCAGTCACTTAAAGTTTTAATTTTAAAAAATTGGAAAAGTATTTTTTTAGTGAATAGCTTTATTTTATTGATTTAAAATGGTATCAAGCAATGAATGTTAAATTTTTGCTAAAAAGTATAATTTGAAATTATATTTCATTAATACGAGTAGTTGAAATTTAAACTATAGGTATCTTCAAAAATATAATAAAATGTTTGTTTTTTCATAAAGGTTACTAACACATTTTGCATGATACTTATGTTAAATAACAAAACATTCAAGACATACAAGAATGATTGAAAAATGTTTTTGTAAGTTTTAAGTCACTTTTATTCTTAATTGATAAAAATAACATACATAATTTGTTTTTAAATATCGATACGTGGTATTGTTGGCTATCGAAAGGACAACATTTACTGCAAGTTTCGCTATTTCATCCATTTTTCCCACTTTAGTATACTTATAAAAAAACAAAATAACCTTTTTTTTATATTTTGCTAAAAAACTCTTTAAAGTATTTTTTACGCAATGGCGGTGAAATAGCCAAGTAATGTTATTTATAAAAGGTTATCATGGTTTTTGGATTTTTAAGAACTCTATGAACTCTATGAAAAATATTTAAAAAAATTGGACATCCTAGTGGCCAATAACTTTTCTATTGTAAATTGGATTAAAAAAATTACCTTAATTTAGCTCAATTAGGTCTTTTTTCGATTTTGTGGTTTTTTACAAACAAACTTTAAAATTCGTATATATTTTGTTGACCGAGGATAATTGGTAAAGTAGCCATAGGTCCTAATTAAACTAAAAAATATAAATATACACATGCATTTATAAAGATTTTTAATTTTGCTTATTTTTTTGAGTGTTTTTCAAGTAAGAGCATAAATAATTAAAAAACTTAAACACAAACAGGTTTTATTATAAGGAAGCTGATAGGTTGACATGGCTGAAAGATTTATTTATTTATTTAATGAAAGTTAGTTTAAAAAAATCGGAGCTTAAGATTTTGTCATTTTTTTTTATTTAACTTTTTGAAAATTGTTTTTATTTATTATACAGGGTGTGCCATAATTACTGTGCATTACTTTAACAGCAGATTCTACGTACAAAAATAAGAAAAAAAGTTCCTATAAACATAGGCCGAGAAATGCTTTCTAAGGGAACTACAGCCCCTAAATGAGGAGCCCCTGAAGATGGTTTTTATTTAATATATCCAAAACCGTTCAAGGTAGAAAAGTAAAATTTTGAGAATTAATCAAACTTTTTATAGCCAATAAGATGTAATAATAAAAATTAAAAATTTCAATGAGGGGGGGTCAGATAAATAGGGAATAGGGGTTAAAACCACCCTAACTTTTTGTACATGTCTCGTGCTAGGATTTGATGTCAGATTATGAAATTTCGGAATTTTACACACAAAAAAGTCCTCTTGTTAAACTTTGATATTGTCCACTGTTTTCGCTTAAAATTCATTTAAAAATTACCTTACATAGCATAAAAGATCATAATGAATTCACAAGAGAGAAAAATTCAGAGTAGGCCATGGAACACAGCTGCCATCTTTAGGAAGAATTATTTAGGACAGGTGACAGTTTCATGTAATAGGTGACAGGGTGTTTAAAAATTGTCCATGGCCATGTTTAAAAATTGTCCATGGCCTACGCTGAATATTTTTCTCTAGTTCTGATTTCATTATGAATTTTTATGCTATGTAGGGTAATTTTTAAATCGATTTTAAGCGAAAACGGTGCATGCTATCGAAGTTTATCAAGAGGACCTTTTTTGTGTGTAAAATTCCGAAATTTCATAATCTGACATCAAACTCTGAAATTTTATGATCTGATATCAAATCATAGCACAAGATACGTACAAAAAAGTTAGGGTAGTTTTACCCCCACTCCCTTTCTATCTGACCCACCCCTTATAAAAATATTGAATTTGATATTATTTCAACTTATTGGATATAAAAAGTTTCACGTTTTTATCTTAAACAGTTTTGGAGATATTAAATAAAAACCATCTTAAGGGGCTCCTCTTTCGGGGGCTGTAGTTTCCTTGGAAATCATTTCTCGACCTATTTTTATAGGAACTTTTTTTCTTATTTTTGTACATATAATCTGCTTTTAAAGTATTGCACGCTAATTATGGGACACCCTGTATATAGGTAAATATTTAGTACAGGGTGTCTCATTTGGTTTTTCACTTTTTGAATTTAAAATTTAAAAAAACCAATCGATCAATTTTGACAAATTTTTTATTAACTTAAAGAAAAAACTTGAGAAATTTATTTTTTTTAAATTATATTGTCCAAATGTTGCCCATTTTTTTCCTGGCACTCTTGAAGTCTAGCTCTTAAATTTGCAATCACGCTCCGAAAAGTTTGCTCACTTATGGCTTTCATTTCTGCCCGAATATTGTGCTTCAAGTTCTTCAAATTGGCAGGGTGGTTACGATAAACTCGACTTTTAAGATATCCCCATAAAAAGAAGTCGCATGGAGTCAAATCCGGGCTTCTGGGGGGCTAATTTATGTCACCTCGTCGGGAAATCAGCCTGAACAACGGGCAAAGACCGATTTGAAGTGTGACTTGTGGCTCCGTCTTGTTAAAACCAGCTTTCTTGGTCAAATCCTTCAAATTCTTGAAGAGCAGGTGTCAAAAAATCACGTATCATGTCGACATAACTCCTGCGAACCGACAAGTTTGGTTCCTGCCGCACAGACGCTCTCACCATCTCAATGTTTTTAGAGCTTCTTATTGTTCTTAAACGGTTGGTTATGCGTTTATTTGTCGTTAAACCAGTCTCTTCAAACTTACGAACCCATGCCCTAATTAAATTAATGCCTGGGCATTGTTAAATGTCGTGTAAATTGTAATGGCGTCTAAACAAACATCGAACGAGAGTGCAAAAATTGTTATTTTTATAAAACTCGCGCATACAAAAATCGCGTTGTTCTCCTGTGTAACGCTGCATGTTGACTAAATTTCCCAATACCAAGCGTTTGTTTACGACTAACCCCACTCTTCCAACCCACCTATCAACTTTTTTACAGGGCCACAAAAAGTGAAAAACCAACTGAGACACCCTGTATTTATTAAGAGATTATAAAATTAAAATATATGTAATTCATTTTAAATTACCTTATAATTTTAAAACTATTTTTTAGTATTTTTATCCTTAAAATAACCTTCATCACGTGATATGGTGTTTGTGCGCTTTTTCCAAACACTTTGTATAAGCGATATGTAGCAAACACAGACCTGTGGTAGCAAACAATAAATTCAACTATCTCGATTTCGTTAAAAATTAAAAAAAAAATACGTATTTTGTATGTTTTTATTTTTATGAATACAATACAATATAATAAGTAAAGCCGTAGATAAGAGCGATTTGATTTGCTATTCTTACATAAGGCTTTAATTATTATATTTTATACACACTGTATATTTTAGCAAATTTTATTCCACAAAAACCTAATCGTCTATATGATTTTAAAATAAAGCTATCCACGAAAGAAATCTTATGCTATTTTTTTCTAAACTCCTAGTGACAAAAGCTCTTTCTTTCTTTTTCTATCCTCCTTTTAAAAATCTTTCCGCTCTTAGTTACCGCTCATGCTGGGTTAGTATGATTAGTTTTATTAATGTTACTTTTGTTGTTTTGCAGCAGGAATTCTACCTAGTGGAGTTTGCGAAACTCCGAAGTTGAATTCCTGCGCTTTTTGTAATTTGTGTCCCTCGCGTTCAGAATTATGTTTATTGTAGCCTAGGGCATGTGATTTTCGACATCATTTTCATTCAAATTTTTCTAAGGTTTTAATTAAAATAAAATTATAATTTTGATAAATAAACAACGGTAGGCCATGGCATCAAATTCAGCGGTGCCAATGTAGTAAAAATAAAACGTTGTATTTTAATTAACAAATTACCACTTTATAACAAATTAAAGTATTAATAAAAAAATTAAACCTAAAAGTAAATAACCAACAATATAAGTTGTTAATTTGTTGTTATAATGACAAAATTAAGGTTTAAAACAGTCATATGGGTGATATATACCCATATGGGTTGGACAACTTGATGTCATCATTTTGGGTATACCGATATCTCAATTATTAGATATGGGACCCACACCAAATTTATATGAGTTTATATTGACATTAAATAAACAAGTTCTGCGCAAGCAGAATTTAAATTAAAGTTTGTAAAAAAAAGATTACCGAAATATCTAACATGGAACTGACGACACGGTACTGATGAATGGGATACAAATTTGACATTATAATTCGGAATTAAATATTTTACTGATATTTTTTATTAGTGGATGCTTTTTTTCAACAAATCACATATAGCCTTATATAAATTACAATGAAATAAATATACGTAAGAAAATTACTACTCACCACAGTACTGAAATTTTGACTGGAACTATACGTGCATTTACCACAACTTCGCCGCTTGCGTTGTTTTCAAGATTACTGTCGAGCAAAGGGCGGGCTCTTTAGGTAATTTTTTACTTGAGTTAAAAGGAGGACTTGACGTTTAAACTTCAATATTTCGCAGGAATTTTGAATTTTAACATTGGACATTAATCTGAGGGGTAAAAGTGAGTACAAGATTATATATTTTTTTTAAATTGATAATATTATTATTCGAATCTATGATAAAATATGAAAAATACATTAGGTATTTAATGTTTTATAGTTTGTAGTGAAATTGAAAAATTTAAGATAAATTGAATATATTTTAAAATAAAATCACTCAAATATTTGATTCAGGGGTTGTGACACGCCAAGGTACTGATGTTTTGAATATTTATTATGTTTTTCTACAAACGTGCTTTTGAAAAAATACATTAAAATTGGGTGGACGTTAAAAAACTGGATCTTTTGTAATATACCAAAATATTTACAAAAAATTTTAAAATACCTACTCTATTGACTGATGACATCAAGTTGTCGAACTTTTGTAGAATCATCCATATGTTTATATGGTATGAATCTAGGTTTTTTCGTTAAATAAATATAAAAATTCATATTAAATTATGGCGAAGTAAAAATTGAGTTAAAATCCCAACTCCTCATTTTAGTTTTACCCTTTTAAAAGTCTAAAATAATAGTTACATAATATATATATTATATTATAAGCCTATATATGTCTCAAAAAATAAACACTGGATAAAAAAAGTTATATAATTATGGATCCACTTGCATAACCGTTTTGGAGATAGAGGGAGTCATTTTTTTAATTTTTAATTCAATTTTTTTTTCATATGCTAGTGACGAAGATTTTAGGGTTGCTTAAGGTGTTTTGCCCCCAATCAAATAAAAAGTGGTAAAAAAGTAAACGGAAATACCATACTTCTCTGTCAAATTTTTTGAAAAAATTAAAAATCTCAAAAATAATTAAAGATAAATAACGAATTAAGATACAATTCCTTAATAAAAAGGTTACTGTCATTTTCGGTTCAACTGGGCTTATAAGAAAAAAACGTTTGTTTTGAAGAACCCTCAAATTTTATAACACAAGTTTATATACGTTACCACTCAGCTTTTTTATTTAGGGCATAGGTAAAAACATAATATATTTAATATTTGTACTTGCCTTTTTTATAAGAAACAATATTTTTTCGGAGAAAATTAACCCTATTTTTATGCAATAAAAATTTTATTTCCTTGTTGAAAGTAAAAATTTTAATATGTATGTTATTATTTTTACAAGATAAATACTTCATTTTATAAAAGAATTTTTAAATTTTAACAAATTGAGTTAAATTGTATCCAATAACTTAATAGCTTATCCGGGCCTTATTTTGCCACCTAACTTAATTTGAATTAACCTAGTTGCATCAGCTCGACGCGTCTTGCCAATTCCACAAGGGTTTAAGTACATTTTTATGAACTGCTTATTACTAAAGTAAAAAAAGGGATTTGTTACGTTATTCTATGTACAGGGTGATACCCTATAATGTCGCCCCCTTTAACTTTTTTATTTTAAATGTCCCAAAAAATTTAAAAGTTTGGTTATGTAGGTACTAAAAAATAGTTTTTTTCTACGTATAAAGAAAATTGTAAAATTGATCAGTATACTGATCAATTTTCCAATTTTCTTTATATATACAGGAAAAAACAAAAAGTTTATTTTTTTTTAAGGATCATCCTATATATGAATTTATTTTTTGATTCCTTGTAAAATTCTGAGCATAATTCATTTAACAAACCATATACCTAAACTCAACGGTTTCTGAAATATTTAAATTATTTTTAAGATAATAATTTGAAATAGTTCGTCTTTCTCTGTCTGAGTACGCCATTTTTACTTATTTAACAAGACATATTGACATCATGTCACTATAGTAATTTATTTTCAATAAAAATTTGCGTATACTGAGACCTCTTGATTTCTAACAGTTTAAAAAAACATTTAATGATAACATTTCGAATGCGAATATTTCAGAAACGGTTGAGTTTAGGTATATGGTTTGTTATATGAATTATGCTCAGAATTTTACAAGAAATCGAAACATAAATTCATATATAGGATGATCCATTGAAAAAAAATAAACTTTTTGTTTTTCCGTGTATATTGATCAATTTTCTTTTTTTTATACAAAGAAAAAAAGTATTTTTTAGTACCTACATAACCACACTTTTAAATTTTTGGGACACTTAAAATAAAAAAGTTAAAAGGGGGCGACATTATAGGAGATCACCCTGTACGTAGTTACCTATACTCTTTTAAGGCAACTGACAGAAAATTTGTTCTTTGAAGGTACAAAGTTCCTAAATGTTTTAAATTTTTTTTGTAAATATTTAAAATAATGTACAGGGTGGTGTCAAATTTAGAACGGGGATAAAACAAAATGTTCATTAAAAGCATCAAAAAATGTTCCATGGTAAAAAGCTGTCAAAAAGTTTTTTTAATGTTTTTTGACAGTATCTTTAAAGCCGTTAAAGATATAAAACATATTAAGATTTTTGTTAATATTAACTACTTTTTAAGCGCTTATTAATTTTTTTTCGTAACGTTTTTTAACCCTTATTTATATGACACTGGAGAAATTATCATTTTAAAACCACATTTTAAACTGCAAGTATTTTTTACTCAACAAAATATTCTTGTTTAAAATCTCTAACGTGGACGGTTTTAGAGAAAAAACTCAACCCCAAAATGACATACAGAGAATTAGCCAAAGATATTAGATATTTAAATACGGTCTTTTATTCTAATTTTTAAAATAACTAGTTTTTTCTACTCCCACCTTTAAAACCGAACATGTGTCCATGACAATAAGTGATCTTTTAAATACACATTGATAAGTTGTGGCTTTATGGCGTTTTAGTCATGGGCTGAAGTTGGCTTCCTTCATATGTCATACAATCGTTATAATAAAGTGCTCTCTAAAAATGAAATAGTCAAAATTCTACTTTTTGAATTAGTACGAGCATTTTTTTCTAATAGAATAGTTCACTTTAAAATAGTTATTTTTCACTACGTAAATAGTTAAAGTTTGACTAATTTAAGATTAGTCCCCACCTTTGACTATTTCTGAGAGTTAAAAGTAACTAATTTCTTTAATCATTTGCGGCCAACAACAAAGTATTATTTGAATTAAATGCATATACCTAAGCTCCATGGTCAAATGACCCATAAAAACAAGTAAAGATGCAAAAAGTTTAGCTCAAAACAGCAACACAAATAATATATTCAACTTTAAAATAATATGAACAATATTTATTGACAATTAAAATTGATTTTTATACGAGCGGTTGATAGCCGAATGGGTTATGACAGCAGCTTGGCAAGCTCGACAAGTGACAGACCTGAGTTCGATCCCGGCTGGGTCAAAGCTTTTTTTAAATTTAAATCTACTAATTGAGTCGTATAGATTCAAAACCCGCCAAATCCATTTATTGAAAATAAAGGACAGAAGACATGTTTCCATAACAACATAATTAATATGTATTGCAAACATATCTACTGTCCTTTATTTTCAATAAATGGATTTGGCGGGTTTTGAATCTATACGACTCAATTTGACTATTTCATTCAGTAGAATTTGACTAATTATTAGTGACTGCTGTTTCGCCATGACAATTAGTCAAATATGACTTATAATTAGTTATTTTTGACCAATCCATTTTAAGAGAGTGCCCTTTTTGTGAAATAATAATTTGAAAATTATTTTTTTTATCTTTATACAAAAATACAAAAGTTTTAAATGGTTTCCAATACTTCGCGTGCAGTAAACTAGATTTAACTGATAACGCATAAAAAATTTCGGGTGGAGACTTCACTGTGAGGTGCCCATAAAACATTATCTTTACTTTCACTGTGAAAAACTGCTTCTATATCAGATTTAAACGGTTGATTCATTTACAGGGGTTACATTTTGATTAAAACATAAAAAAATTGACATTTTGACCGGCGTGCCGGTAATACAGATTCCCAAGTTAGAAATTCTTAAGCGAATTACTCTATTTTTGCATTAATCGCTCTATACAAATATTTAATTTTAATCATTTTTAGATAATAGTATTTGTCGTAGAAAAAGTAAAGTATGTAACTCATTTATAAGTTTTTCTAGAATTATATAATATATTTTATATTATTTTTATTTTTATCAAAATCTCATATAAAAAAACTTGATTTGAATTTTTGATTTATCCTTACCAGCTCTTTATATTAGCGCTTCAAAAAAAATATTTAAAAATTTTTAATTTTGAAAATCAGTATTTTTGGCCTCCCTGTAGAACAAAATGGATGGAAATTATGAAAAATGAATTTTCCTCGATAAATTGAAAATAAATATTTTTTTCTACTCCCACCTTTAAAACGCCCTTTATCGAACAGGTTTCCATGACACTAAGTGACCTTTTAAATACACATTGACAAGTTGTGGCTTTTAGTCACGGGCTGAAGTTAGCAAAAGGTGTTTAGTCACTTGCTGAAGTTAGTTTTAAGTTAGTTGACAGTTTGTCAAATGTCAAACAATCCTTAAAATAAAGTGCCTTTCTTGTAAAATAATACTAAATGTGAAAATTATTTTATTATCTCAATTCAAAAATACAAAGTTATTAAATAGTTTCTTAACGTCAATATTTGAAAAGTTTATATGAACATTGTACTGACCTTTTAATTTCGTCGGCAGTAAACTATAACTTAAATTCGGACACGGAGTCCACTGAAGTGCTCATAAAACATTTTCTTTACTTTTACTGTGAAAAATTGTCAGTTTTCAAGAAATACATTTCGATTTATAACCTTTATAATTGTGTTTATATAATAAAAAAATGTTACATTTGACGGTGACAAACAGTTTCCCCTATTGTTTCATAGATGGCGCTCTATACAAATTTTTGGTTTAAATCATTTTAAAATAATAATAAGTATTTGTCGTAGAAAAAGTATAGTATGCACCTCGTTTATAAACTTTTCTATACACTCATTAATTTAAGCACTCGCTCGCAAGCTCGCTCGTGCCTAAATTAAATTCGTGTATAAAATGGCGTTTATCAAACTTGATACATACAAGTATATTTATTTAATGGGTTGACCTGAAAATCTTATTACAATTTTTTATAAATTAAAACACTTAATATTTTATAAATTATAAAATTATGTACTTTATAAATAAGTACATAAGTACATTATATTGTCTAAAATCCAGGTTTGAAGTTTAATGAAAAAAAAATATTATTTAATGGAAAATATTTAAGTAAGTTATGCAAACTTTGATCTGCGATCATTAATTTAACTCATTTAAAACGCAAATGAGTTAAAAAGTTTAAAAGGCGCACTTGGATCTTCGTGGAATCCACTTGCTAATCATTTTTAATTTAGTCGTTAAATCACGGCAACATCGTCGATATTCATCGTCCCAAATGTTTATCTTGATTTAGGTTAAACCTTAAGCCCCGCATCCTAGATAGATACAGCTTGTATACTTACTCGCTGAGCATTAAGCATTATTCTTTCTCGGCCTACCGGGGCGAATCTAATTCGGTTTGGGGCCCGAACTTTTGTTGTTTCCGAAACGTATCCAGTTACCTACTGAGTCTTATGGACAACTCCACTCTACATGTGCACTGCTTATTCTCCTAAACATGTTGTGAGGAATGCGCAATTTTGATAAAAATGGTTTAAACAATAACCAACGCATGTATACCAGAGATACCAGGTTTTAATAAGATCCCCAAACATGTTTAAAGACTAAAAGATTAGTGAAACCCTTAAGAATTTAAGAATAAAAAATGCTTTAGTTAAGTAAAATACAATTTTTTTTTGGTTTAAAGATAATGTATATTATGTATCAAGTTTGATAAACGCCATTTTAGTCACGAATATAATTTAATTAAATGAGTGCCTAGAAAAGTCTATAAACGAGTTGCAACTATATTTTTCTACGACAAATACTTAATATTATATGAAAAATTATTTAAATTAAATATTTGTATAAGGCGACATCTATGAGACATTCTTTTACATA
Source organism: Brassicogethes aeneus (assembly GCA_921294245.1). Classification (NCBI taxonomy): domain Eukaryota; kingdom Metazoa; phylum Arthropoda; class Insecta; order Coleoptera; family Nitidulidae; genus Brassicogethes; species Brassicogethes aeneus. The sequence continues at coordinate 56,516,462 of OV121134.1, forward strand.
TCGTACGGATTACAGAAAACATATTTTTTCAAATTTTTAAAATGACTTAATGTTTTTTTACAGCATCTTTTCATAAATTTAGCCGACCCCTATATCGGAATTTTTGCAGAAAATTTATTTTTCCAAAGATATATTGATTTAAACTTTTGATAAAATTTGAAAAAATGCTGAATTCTTTTGTACTTAAAATTAATTATCTCCGGTTCTACTGATCGGATCGATTTCATTTTTTTTTTATTTTAAACCATATTACATAGTCTTTTTAGATAAATATTTAAAAAGTTTGTGTTTTGTTTATTATATAAAAAAAAATATTTTTTTTTATATAAACAGATTTTTTGTGTTTGCCCCCTCTATGAAAAAAAATTAAAAAAATACTGTTCTATGCACTATTTATTACTCTACAAAATGAATTTTTCAGAAAAATGGAGACTTTTTTGGATCGGAAGATATTAAATATTTTCGAGCGCGTGACCAGTACAAGCCGTAAGGGGGCATCCATTAATTACGTGAGGCGTTTAGGGGAGGGAGGGGGTCAAGCCAAATCTCATCAATTCTCACGTAAGGGAGAGGGGGGGTCTCGGCAAATATCACGTAATTTTTAACAAAGTATGTTTTTTTAATAAATCCAACAGAATCAAGCAGTTTAACGTATAAACATTAAAAATAAGCATTTTTTAAAATCTCACGTGAGATTAGGGGGAGGGGGTTGAGCCAAATCTCACGACATCTCAGCAAGGGGGGAGGGGGTCAAAAAATCGCTAAAATTGACTCACGTAATTAATGGACACCCCCTAATCAGACATCTTCGAAACGCTAACACATTTAGGATTAGTGATGCCGCCGATACGAGAGATTCTCGCATCTCGTCTCGTCTCGTCTCGACGAGACGAGAGGGAGATTTTCTCTCGAAAAAAGGCTCGAGACGAGACGAGAGAATGCCCTCTCTCGCTCTAGAATTTCTCGTTTCTCTCGATCTCTCTCGTTCTCTCGATTATTCCGGTAATAAGTAAACAATTTTTTTACATAAAAATTTTAATTTTGCGATATTTATTTGGACCAATGAGAACATTATTCGCATTTCATAATAAACAAAATTTGTTCCTGTATAACGTTTTATTATTTTATAACACAACTTAAGGTTAACCAAGAAAAAAATTACTTATAAAATAATATTAATTTTTAAAATTTACCCTGTATAAGCACATTTATGGCACTCCTTATACTATTAAACAACCCGTATGCTTAATAAGCATTGCTTATTCAATGAACTTATCAACAACATGTGGTTTTTGAGGGGCTGATTACAAATTTGATATCCATTTCTTCAAAAAATAAAATGGCTGATCCAATATGACGAAAATTTGTCGTTCGGCTTTAATGGTTTGGGTAAAATTTAGTATTTAGATATTTATGGGGTCCCTGATTAAGAATTTGATATCCATTCAAGAAACAAAATTGCGGATTCAAAATGACGGACATGCGCAGTAGGTACAAGATGGTTGGATCTATGTGGAGTAGTTACATCATATAGACGCAGTAGTTTTCAGATGGATGGATGATTTGATCCATCCATCTGAAAACTACTGCGCCTATATACTACACTGAGAAAAAAAATGAGACAAATAAACTGTGTAGTTAATCCTTTTATTAATAGTGAATATATTGTTTATTACCTCTAAATAGTCGAAATAATAACGATAAATATAAATATATATATATAAATATTTTTTTTATTTGGGAGCAATAAACTTTTTTCTCAGTGTTACAGTTACATCTATAGATGTAACTACTCCACATAGATCCAACCATTTGATTCAAATGTGCGACATTTTCGGGGTAAAAAAGTCTTACTTTATCAGTGTGGTCTTGGCACATTTTTTTTTTATTTCCAGTTTAAATTTATATAGAAAAAATATAAACGAATACGTATTTAATTGCAAATAATTTTTGTATTCATACATAGGTACTTTTACCACGAGAGAAACGAGACGAGACGAGAACAAGGCACTCTCGAGCGAGAAAAGAGTATTCTCGACGAGACGAGAGACCCATTTTCTCTCGCTGCACGAGACGAGACGAGAGAAGGACTTTTCTCGTCTCGTCTCGTCTCGCGGCATCACTATTTAGGATAGTGTAAACTCATACATCGTTTTAAAAAAATACCAGCGCTTTTTGTAAATTAATTCTGATTTTAAAGGTTTTCAATAATTTTAAATAAATTAAATTTTAAATAATACAAACTCCAATTAATGAGTAAATTTATTAACTGGCAGAATTGACATTTGCACAAATAAGTCACCAATTAAAAGATGTCGAATCATGGCACTCTTATACAAAATATCACGTCACCCGCCACATGCACTAATACGAATATTACGCGCTTGACAGTCCGATTAGTAGAACCGGAGATAATGGGTTTTATGTAGAAGAGAATTTATCGTTTTATCGCAATTCATAAAAACTTTATATCAACATATCTCTGAAAAAACAAATTTTTTACAGAAAACCTGATACACGTATCTGCTTATTTACTGAATAGAAGCGGTAAAAAAATTTTCATGCGAATCCAAACCCTGATGTCAAAATAGGTGTACGATTTGTAAAAGAATGTCTCCTATACGAAAATAAAGTAACCATCCCAATAAACATTTTTGACGTAATTTTTACCATTAACATTGCCCGTTATTATTTTAATTAAACTTACAATTATTGACACTAAAATATAATTAGGTTAATAATAGTATATTATGTATCAAGTTTGATAAACGCCATTTTATACACGAATTAAATTTACGCACGAGCGAGCTTGCGAGCGAGTGCTTAAATTAATGAGTGTATAGAAAAGTTTATAAACGAGGTGCATACTATACTTTTTCTACGACAAATCTATCTTAAAATGATTTAAATAAAAAAATTGTATAGAGCGCCATCTATGAAACAATAGAGAAATCTGTGTGTCACCGTCAAATGTCAAATTTTTATATTATAAAGGTTAAAAATCGAAATGTATTTCTTGAAAATTGACAGTTTTTTACAGTGAAAGTAAAGAAAATGTTTTATGAGGACTTTACAGTAGAGTCCGTGCCTGAATTTAAGTTATAGTTTACTGCTGGCGAAATTAAAAGGTCAGTACAATGTTCATATAAACTTTTCAAATATTGGCTTTGAGAAACTATTTAATACTTTTGTATTTTTGTACTGAGATAATAATTTTAACGATTGTATGACATTTGACAACTGTCAACTAACTTAAAACTAACTTCAGCCCGTGACTAAAGCGCCATAAAGCCAAAATTTGTAATTAAAAGGTTACTTAGTGTCATGGAAACATGTACGATAAAGGGCGTTTTAAAGGTAGGAGTAGAAAAAATATTTTATCCTTTGATTTTGCCTTATTTAGTTCATAGAGGTCAAATTCTGAAAAAAATCACGGTTAGCGAGTTATGAGCCAAAAACAGGCGCGTGTCAAACGGCCCCGCAGACCCCGCCACGCGGGGGGGCCCCGTTATGAAAAAGTAATATCTATGTATATCAAACAAAGTCCAAAAATACAAATATGCACATTTAAACATTTCAAATCCATATTTAATTTGTCACCATTTCTTTCTAACATAAAAAATGTGAACGCCCAAACAATTGTCAACCCTGGCTGGTCGAAACCTCACCCTGCTTAAAATAACCCATAGGGACCTATACAAAATAATCTATCGGGCGATACCGGATTCAATTTGTCCATGGTTTTTTCCGGATACGGCCCGATAAAAAATGTATAGGAAATTACCTATAGGCACACCATAACTTTTACATTTTCCCTATTGAGACCGATAGCAAATAACTCAATGAAGGATATATAGGGATATCCCTATAGAACAACCATAAGACATTTATCAAAATTTTATTAAAACCTATAGGGTTCTATGGGGAAAAAACTAATTTCTATATTTATGTGTATTTTCCCCATTGAAACCAATAGCAAATAAATCAATGAAGGATATATAGGGATATCCCTATAGGACAACCATAAATCCCAACATACCGATACACCCTATAGAAACACCATACATTCCGATACAAATATCTATCGGTTTGAACAGGGTCTCTATGGGGTATTTTAAGCAGGGCAGTGATTCCCATAGGTTATTCCCCGTTTTAATGGGAATTTCCGGTTATTAGCGAGTCTTTGTTGTTTCACTTGTTACGTTTGAGTTGATATTTAAAATATTAAAATGAGTATTTAGTTTCAAAAATTCGCTGTGTTTTTTAACTATTAGATAATGATATTGTGTATAAATATTTACTATAATGGGTTATTTTTGGAAAAATATAATAGTGACATAGGGGGCCTCAAAAAAAAGTTCGCGGGGGGGCCCCCAAAAAATTTGACACGCTACTGGCCAAAAAGCAAAAAAACTCCCCTTTTGGGGGATGAAATTAGAGGACGCGGAAAGAAATTTTTGGGGAATATTCTTGATTCCATATCAGCACCCCTGACTACAGAAAAAAAATAAAACCCGACTACCATGGAGTTTTCTTTCTACAACCTTTGTTTCATGGACTAATAGAGTAATGAGTCTTTTAATATGAAAATTATTGTAAGATTGAAAAATAAATTGTAATATAAGTAAATAATTTTGTTAGTAAAATTAAAACTAGAAGCATACTTAACACCTATAGGTATATTTGTTGGCATTTATATTTGTTTTTTTTAGTTTTTGAGCGTATATTAGCCCCATGGGCAGGCCCACATTTGCCCTAGTTAGTTTTAAATAAATATTAGTCTTTATTAAACTATATTTTTTATGTGAAAATTTTTGATTTTTGGTTATTCATAACTTAATAAATTTTTTTATAAAAGCTGGTAGGTATGGTAGGTTTTTCGACAAAGCGTCATCGATAACAAATTTTCTATAAGGTTAATTAAAGCTGTATGTCGAGCTGAAAAGATTCTTGGTCGTCTCAAAAGCATGATAAATTAATGGGCCAAAAGGTTGACCTTTAGATAATATTGATCCTTGTCATATTTACACACCAGTCTTTTTTTGGTTTATTAAACATTTCTAATATTTAATTTAGTCCTAAAATTAATGATTAATGTTTTCGTTAAAGTCGCGTTTAAAGATGAAAGTTGGCCTAATAAAAATTTAATTCCTTAATTTAAGAAATAAAATCCCCTAAATTACCTTTACATAAAAAAAGGTTTTCTTTGATTTATCAAATATCTCCCAGAAAAATAATAATATTTTGTTGTAAACTTTGGTTTAAGAGTTAAAGGGGGCATTTAAAGCTTAATAAAGTTCAAAGAAATTAATTAAATAATTAAACAGTTAAACTAAATTGGAATAGTAAATTTGCAGAAATAGATTATACTTAAGAATAATTTTATAAACCGGTTGCAGATGCACATTAATTAAGTTAAAACATTTGGCTTAACTTTGTTTATGATTATTTGGACTTCAGTTAATTCTATTTTGGAAAGTAAATTAATTAAAATAATGAAACTTAATTTGTATGCAGTTGCTGAAACAATTTTAGAATTATACACTTTTACTCATGAATGTTTTATATTTAATATACGAGGTGTGTTCAGAAAATAACGGAAATTGTTAAATTTCGCGGGTTCGGAGGGTCCGGTTGTCATAAAATTTTCTTTATTATGTTGGTATACATGCCCTCGAAGTATGATAAAAACTTTAGCTGTTTTGATTGTTTACTTTGTCTGTGGCAGCCGCTAAGGTTAGACGTGTTCTATGAGCTCGGCGATTTTTCGTTCTTTAAAAGAAATGTATCAAAGAATTTGTATCCAATTTTGCTTAAAAAATTAAATAAATTCTGTGAAATGTTAACAAAGGCCTATAGTGAGTCTGCTATAAGTAAAACAAGAGTTTACAAGTGGTATAAGAGTTTCCAAGATGGCCGTGAAGACGTTGAAGATGACGAACGCCCCGAACGCACAAGCACATTAACAACCGATAAAAACATGGAAAAAGTGGAAGAAATGGTTATAAACCATCAGATAAGTCGGTGATGATGTTGGTATATCGATTGGCTCATCCCATGAAATTTTTTTCAATGTTTTGGGTATGAAACGCGTGGCAGCAACATTTGTTCTAAAATTGTTAAATTTTGAACAACATTTTTGGCCAAAAACAATACTGTTATGATGCCCCAGCCTCCATATTCGCCAAACATGCCTCTGTCTGACTTTTTCCTATTCCCAAAAATAAAGAGAACCTTAAAGAGCCGTCGTATTGCAAGCATAGATGCAAGCATAGATGACATTAAGATATTTAATGTTTAATATGCTCAAAATTGCAATAAATCTTATATTTTCCAATAAATTATGTATCTGGTATACTAGTCACTTCCCTTGCATTCAAATTTAGAAAACACAGATATTTCAGAAACTGTTTGAAAAGTGACTGGCCCGGTCTGGAACAGTATTGTTATTATTATATTATCTATGTTCTAATAACAAAACACTGTTTAGTTTTCTCCGAAAACTATATAAACAAAATGAGGTCAAAAGTTGCCCAACTTTTGTAGAATCACCCACTTGTATTGTCTCTTGAATAACACTCGATAGTTCAATAAATTAGAAAATAATTCTCCAGAATATTTCTCAAAGTTGTTGTGGAGCCAAAGGCTTTTGTGGCTATTGCCGCACAACAAGTTTTTGAAATATCTTATTATTTTCAATTTATTCTTACTCTCTTATTATATTAATATTGACAGTTGAAATTTGAAATTAGATTTTCTCATAGCATTTGATATGATCTTGTGTTTAGAGGACGCTTAAAAAATCAGAAGTCATTAAGCCTGTGTGTGTCAATGTCACGTTAATATTTGTTTACTTTTTCTTCATAGATTTAATGTACTATGCTCCATACCTCAAAGTCCCACCACGTGACTACGTACGGAACGCAGTCTTTTGAAAATTTGGCATTTAAGGCTTTTCTGGTTATGTATCTGTCAAAGTATAGTCAACGAAAGAAATAATATAATATTTAGGCGTTAAAAATGTATAAATCTTTATAACATTACAATAACAATGGTTGGTTTAAGAAATTAGGAATATAAATACTGGATTAGATGAAATTATAAAGTGTATGGTGCCAAATAAGTATTATTTTTGTGCATTTGGTCCAAATATCTGGTTTTCTACATAAAATAATTTTAACTAAACAAAATTTATTAAAAAAAAATCTAATTTCTTAAAACTATTTTATGGAGAAATTTTTTTTTTTTTTATAATAATTTATTGATGACCTCAAAACAGTTTACAAAACTGGCACCGAGGCCTAAAAAATTAACAAGATATTATTAACATAAATAAAGTTATTCCAAAATAAACAAAATAAGTAAACAAATATTTTTTTCAGTCCTAACACTTAATCAGCTATCTTCTGTTTTCTAATAAATAGTTCTTAATGTTATAACACAGTCTTTTTGGACTTCCTTGAAATATTTCTTGTGGGATTTTATTATATTCTTGTATACTTCTGTAAATTGGTAAGTCCTGTCCTTTTTTGGTTCTGGCGTATGTTGTTCTCAATTCATGTTTTGTTCTTGTATTGTATGGGTAAATTTGTCTATTTTCATGCAGTTTGCTATTAGTTTTAAGATTACTATTTTGAATGTCATATATTAGTTTTGTTTGCTCTAGTGCTTTTAAATCATTTATTTTTAAAAAATTTACTTTTTTATAAATTTCCTCACTAGACATGTAGTAGTTCATTCCATATATTACCTTAATCGCTTTGTTTTGTAGTCTCTGTAGACGATCTAGTTGTTTGACACTTGTATTTCCCCAGCAGGGAATTAGGTACCGTAAGTGTGGTTCTATGAAGCTGTTATAGAGTAGTTGCCTAGATTTTTCATTTAGTTGATGAGCACATCTTTTAATAGATCCCAGCATAGGTACTATTTTATTTGTCACGCCTTCTATGTGGTTATTCCAGGAGAGATTATCCTCGATTGTAAGTCCCAAGTATTTATATTTATTCACCCTTTTTAGATTTGCTTCATTAATTTTTATTTGGGGATTGCATGGTGCTTTACCTTTATGTTTAATAACCATAAATACTGTTTTCTGAACATTTATAGATAGTTTATTGTGGCACAACCAGTTAAAGTAAAGTTTTAAATCTTCATTAACAGTTTCTTCAAGTTGTTTTCCACTTTCCCCAGAATATACTAGCACTGTGTCGTCTGCAAATTTGAAGTATTTGGCTTTTAATTTAGTGTATTTCAAACTGTGCACATATAGCAAGTATAGCAGTGGTCCGAGAACAGAGCCCTGTGCAACACCCGTATTTAATGTTTGTTCATCGCTATTTTCACCATTTACTACAGTGTAATGCTTTCTACCAGTCGAGTATGATTTCAATAGATTGTGACATGTATCACGAAAGCCCATTTTATATAGTTTGTTCATCAAAAATTCAATATTTACTGTGTCAAAAGCTTTCTGTAGGTCAACAAATACTGCTATTACATATTTATTTTTGTCTAGTTCGCTGGTTATATGTTCTAATAGATCTACTGTTGCTCCTCGGGTACTGCTTTTTTTTTGGAATCCATATTGTTGGTTGTCAAAATTAAATGTTGTTTCTAAGAATGTTGTTAGTCTCTTCTTAATAATTTTTTCTATAACTTTTGAAAAGGTGCTTATCAATGAAATTGGCCTGTAATTGTTCATGTCGTCATGCGTTCCTTTTTTGAAGATTGGAATAATTTTCGCTGCTTTAAGTTCTTCTGGAAAATTTCCAGTTTGCAATATGTTGTTTGTAAGCTTAACAAAAGTGGGTCCAATGATATTAATTAGCATTAACAGGTCTTTTTTTATAATTGTGTCTATACCTGGGGCACAGTTATTTTTTAATTCATTTATTTTATCTGTTATCTCCTTTATGTTTGTTGGTTCTAATATTATGCTTTGTATATTTTCTTCTTCTTTGAAATGTATTTGTGTGTTTTGTACTATTTTCCTTGCCAGTGTTTCCCCTATTTTTGCAAAATGTAGACCCAATGCACAAAAATATCACTTATTTTGCACCATACACTTTACAATTTCAATAAATGCCGTATTTATATTCCTAAATTCTTAAACCAACCATTGTTATTGTGATATTATTTTTCTACTCCTATTACGGAATTTGACCCTTCTAATATCACTTTTATCTATGGAATGACATATATTCAGTAAAGTGTTACAGAATGAAATATTCTTTCATCTGATGACAGAATAAACACTCGTGGCGACATCTCTGTTTTTAATATCTATCAAATTTTAGACTCGCAAGCTCGCTCGTGCCTAAATTAAATTCGTCTATAAAATGGCGTTTATCAAACTTGATACATAATATACTATTATCTACTCCTACATTGACAAGCTGTGACTTTATGGCGTTTTAGTCACGGGCTAAAGTTAGCTTTATTATAAACTAGAGAAAAGTGAGGTTAATTCCGTTGACATTAAATTCTTCTTTGTGGTCGTCGTAGATAAAGTATAGTATGCAACTCGTTTTATAAACTTATCTAGACACTCGTTTTTATTAAACACTCTCTTGCAAGCTTAATAAAACTCGTAACTAAAATGGTGTTTATAAAACTCGATACATAATATACTATTATATTTAAAATGGCAACATAATATTTTAAAATTTTCTATACTTATTAGTAATGGAAAAAATCTAATTATAATAAGAATTAAAAAGAAAATTGGTTGAGAATAATAATATTTTACCTTAAGGTTTAACATACATGGATATTTAAAAATTACTAAATATGCATAATATCTGGCAATATACAAGATAGTTGTCCCAAATAGTAATATAAATTATAGTAAAGGGTATTATAATTATGGTAATAAGCATTATACTTTTCTCTCCGTGTAGCTCTTCAAATAAAAAAGATACCATACTTGATGCACTCTGTATACATGTTGCGACATCATGTATGTATTATAACAAAATAAATTTTAAAGCTAAAATTGATTTCTATTAAATTTCCCATTTAAAAAGTTTTGATTTATATTCAGTATACATCCTCTACCTCAAAGTTGCAAAAATCCAATCTCATCCCCACTGAAGAAAAAGAATACAGAAGTAACAAAACGTAAAAAAGAAAACTTTGTTCGTATTAGAATTTCACTGCCCTGGCTGTAATAACATTTAATCTGCGAACTGTGTCCGTCCCGTGCTGTAAATAATAAGTAAAATGGAAAAAATAAAAGCGTAAAAAAATTAAAAACGTAGAAGTAAAAATGAAGCGTAGAATATAGATTAGCATATTCGGTGGTGTATACAGGGCGATGCGACCCCCCCACCGGCTGGCGAAGCATCCTGCTGGGTTCTACCGTTTGTCGAAACGACGCCACTGGCATAGGTAAACTGTATTGGTATTTTTTGAAGCGCATATTTCTTAAAATGCATATTATAAATTATTTTTTTAATACATTTTAGGTTAATTAAACTTTCTTTATAGAGTCAATCCAAATGAAAACACCAAAAATTAATTTAAAAGTGCGCTGCATGATTTTTTATTTTATTGAAAAAATTTGAGGATGATCTTTTAGTTATCATATATGAAAAACCGTTGCCGTTTAAATTTTTAGTTGCTTGATTTTTAATCGGCACCCTTTAGAAACCTGAAATCGTGTCATTTTCTTACTCTCTTACAAGAGGCTAAAAATTTTTTTCTGTGACAATTATTGAAATGATTGTAATTTTATTTTACAGCCTAGTAAGTATGTTTTCAATATTAATTATTAGTTCATCTCATAAAAGAGTGGTAAACCACTAAAGATTTGTAATAATTTGCCAATTTTTGTGATTTTTGTCTGGCTCCTGTGCCTATTCTGCTAAATCTAGAAAGTTGATTTTTTTCAGGTATCAAGTACTTATACAATAGAAAACGTAACTATTATTTGAAGTTTTTGGACTATCATTTTCTATATTAAAAAAATTATTGAAACTTGATAATTTTCAAAATTAGCCAATTTTGCTCTCAGTAATCATTATGTTGAGGAAAAAATAAAAATCTGAATCTTTCAGGAAATGTAGTCCCCACCTTCATATTTTCAGTCCAGTTAGTCTTGTTTTGTTATTTTTATTCCTTTAAAAGATATATTAATTTTTTTAATGCCCGTTTAGTAGCGATATTGTTAGTTTTATTTATAATTTAAATTTAGATGGCTTTATTGTTTGTTGGAGAAGTGTCAGAACTGTCAAAAATATTTCATAAATATTATTTGTACGTATTTCTTTGGTAAATTTTGTATATAACATAATATGTAATATAAGGTTATATACAAAACTTTTTAAAATCACCAAAGGAATACCACAAATAATAATTATGAAATATTTTTGACAGTTCTGATATATTTGGTAGTTATGTTATATTTTATGTATACAGGGTGTTTCCTAACTACGGTACGAAATTTCAGAGGATGATTCGTTAGGTCATTTTAAGAAAAGAAGTTCCTATAAACATATGTCCGGAGTCGCTTTGTTTCTGAGATACAGGGTGTTGGAGTTTTTTTTTAAAATAGGTTTTTATGAAATATCATATAGGTCCTTAAACCGATTTGGTTCAAATTTGGTACAATTATTTGAATTAATAAGACGCTTATTCAGCACTAACTAGATTTTAATTATTAAGTCCAGTGGCGTCTCATGGGGCACCAAAACCAATTATTATTGAGATAAAATGTACGCCACTGACTTTTTTGTGGTTTTTTATTTTTTTCCAGATTAAGCAACTAAAAATACAACTTTTATGTCTCTTGTGTTTTTTTGATATCTAACTTTCTTTTCCAGAAAAAAATAAAACTACTTTAACTCATTCTAAAAACTATCCCTGAACATAAAACAAAAACCAAAAATACACAACTTAAGCAACAAAAAATACAACTTACTAGCTGACATTGATAGTATTTTCAATCATGAATAATTTTAATAACGCAGAAATGGCTGACATGCATTTTATTTATAGTTTAGCAAATGGAAATGCTGAAGAAGCACGGAGAATTTACCAGGACATACATCATAATAGAGTAATTCAATGCGCTAAAACATTTAGAACGCTACATGCGAGATTATGTGAAACTGGGAGATTTACTAAAAATACGGGTGGTGGAAGACCAGAAACCGTAACAACGCCTGAACTAGAAGAAGCTGTATTTAATGCAATAGAAGAAGATCCTTCAAATAGTACCAGAAAGATTGCACTACAGTTTGAAGTTAGCCCAAAAACCGTTTGGAAAGTATTAAAAAGAAACATACTGTATCCATATCACATTCAGCGGGTCCAAGCTTTATTGCCTCGGGATTTTCACCCAAGGTTATTATTTTGTAGATGGTTAGTTCATATATGAACTAACCATCTACAATATGATGATATATATGATGGCATACAATAATAACTTTTTACCAAATATCTTATTTACGGACGAGGAAACTTTTTCACTTGATGCCATTAGAAAGTTTCACAATGAACATTTTTGGACTGACGAAAATCCCCACGTTATTAGAGAAAGTCACTTCCAGCAACAATTTTCGCTAAACGTTTGGTTAGGAATTATTGGCGACTACTTAATGGGCCCATTCTTTTTACCAGCAAGATTAACAGGTGAATCATACACGGACTTTTTGCGACATCATTTACCCATTTTGTTAAAAGAAGTACCCCTAGATGTAAGAATCAACATGTGGTTTATGCACGACGGAGCTCCAGCTCATTTCAGTGTTCTTGCACGTCAGCATCTCGACGTCACGTACCCTAATTGCTGGATTGGACGTGCAGGACCTCAAAATTGGCCGGCTCGCAGTCCTGATATGATTCCTCTAGATTTCTATTTATGGGGTCATCTAAAGGCTCTTCTTTATAAAACTCCTGTGCTAGAGTTTGAGGACTTAAGGAATCGGATAATTGACAATTGCAATGTCATAAGGAATACTCCAGGTATTTTTGAACGTGTCAGACGGTCAATGACAAATCGATTGCAATCGTGTATTTTATCAGAAGGTGGACATTTTGAACATTTACTTTAAGGTTTATTTTTGGTTTTTGTTTTATGTTGTTCCGTGATACTTTTTTTCTGGAAAACGAAGTTAGACATGAAAAAAACACAAGAGACATAAAAGTTGTATTTTTAGTTGCTTAATCTGGAAAAAAATAAAAAACCACAAAAAAGTCAGTGGCGTACATTTTATCTCAATAATAATTGGTTTTGGTGCCCCATGAGACGCCACTGGACTTAATAATTAAAATCTAGTTAGTGCTGAATAAGCGTCTTATTAATTCAAATAATTGTACCAAATTTGAACCAAATCGGTTTAAGGACCTACTTATATGATATTTCATAAAAACCTATTTTAAAAAAAAACTCCAACACCCTGTATCTCAGAAACAAAGCGACTCCGGACATATGTTTATAGGAACTTCTTTTCTTAAAATTACCTAACGAATCATCCTCTGAAATTTCGTACCGTAGTTAGGAAACACCCTGTATATATGATTATATATTATATGCATTATAATGAAGTATTTAATAGGCTAATTTAAAGAAGAATGTAAAAAATATATTCAAGATCCTTATGGTTTATATCGTAAAGTATATACAAAAGTTTATATACAAAAGTGCTCTTTTAGATCCACCCTTACTTCTTAAGAAGTCCCATAAGCCAACTGAATGGCTTGTGCGGGTTAGGGGTAGGAACGGACCGCGGGCTTAAAGTCCCCTCCGAAGGACTATTACACAATAGGACAACACAAATAATAATAAGTGAAATTAATAAAGTTAATTTAAAAGTATAAAAAAAGTTTTGTCGGTTTCTTTCACAATTTAAACCAAGTTAGTCTTGTTCTATTATTTTGATCCCCCTGAGAAAGAGGTACAAAATTATGATATGTTCTTGCATTTTTAATTGCAATTAAATTCATGAATCTCGAACACTCCGTCATTTATTACACTTGCAAACTTTTTGAAATCACAATTTAAATACGCACAAATAATATTTATGAAATATTTTTGACAGTTCTGATATTTCTCTACCAAACATGAATTGACTAAATTATAAATAAAACTAATAATATCTCTTCTTAACTGCATTAAAAAAATTATTATATCTTTTACATGGATAAAAATAACAAAACAAGACTAACTAGACTGAAAAGATGAAGGTGGGGACTACATTTCCTGAAAGTTTCAGATTTTTATTTTTTCCTCAACATAATGATTTCTGGCCAAATTGGCTAATTTTGAAAATTATCAAGTTTCGATAATTTTTTTAATAAAGAAAATGTTAGTCTAGAAACTTAAAATAATAGTTACGTTTTCTATTGTGTAAGTTGATACCTGAAAAAAAGCAACTTTCTAGATTTAGCAGAATAGGCACAGCAGCCAGACAAAAACCACAAAAATTGGCAAATTATTACAAATCTTTAGTGGTTTACCATTCCTTTATGAGATGAACAAATTAGATAATAATAATTAATATTGAAAACATACTAGGCAGTAAAATAAAATTACAATGATTTCAATAATTGCCGCAGAAAAAAAGTTTTATCCTCTTATAAGAGAGTAAGAAAATGACGATTTCAGGTTTCTAAAGGGTGCCGAATAAAAATAAAGCAACTAAAAATTAAAACGGCAACGGTTTTTCATATTATGATACCTTAAAGATCATCCTCAAATTTTTTCATTAAAATAAAAAATCATGCAGCGCACTTTTAAATTCATTTTTGGTGTTTTCACTTGGATTGACTCTATACCAAAAATTTTAATGGCTTAAGATTCAAAATACAAAATGTGATTTTACCCTTTTTGAAATATGCTAATCAATTGGAAAATGCTTTTTAACAAAGAAATTACGCACTAAAATAAAATTATTTACATTGTTAAAGTAGGTAGGTACTACAATTTAAGAAACATAAAGTACAAAAATTAGAATTAAAACTCCAAAGCATCGGTGAATTTTAGTTTTTTAAGGTCAGTATATTTTTTGTTATTTTGATGTTTTTCGTTCTGAAAATTAAATTGGTTTATACAGTGTGTCCACAGATGGACTTAACTGTACTTGTAAACATATTTATTTTCAATTTTTCGAGGAATAGTTATTTATGTATCAAGGAAGTAAAGTCTTATTTTTTATCACGAATGTGGAAATTAATGTATTGATGATTAAATCAAATGTCATTTGATGATAAAATCAAATTTCAATTGAATGTAGTATCTACGTATACTGTTTGTTGCGACGGTTATTATATAATTGCCCGCTGCGGCAATTTTTTAATCTAATTAATAAAATTAACTTATTATTTTTATTAAACAACATTTTATGAAAGGGTCCAATCGACCTCCGCGACAGTGCTTTTTTTTAAATATTATTTAGTAGCTGCTGAGGAGCAGTAGACACATCTTAAAATGTATAATGGGTTGCATACAATACTCGTATTAAATCGGCAGTAAAGTTCTACTTTACTTCCAATTTATTTTACTTTACTGCCGATTTATTTTACTTTACTGACGATTGTTGACTTTTTTACTACCGATTTCGGATAAAAGTCATTTTTCATAATTTCTTGCTTGTTATATAAATACGATTCGCGTTGAGAAACATCCTTTTTTTTGTACAGGGTGGGTAAAAATATTGATTTCAAAATAAATATTTGTTTTTGAAGCGCTAATATAAAGAGCTGATGAGTTTTTGATACACAGAAAAAACGCTAGCATAGCATGAATGGGTGAGCCATTAAACCAATGTAATCTTGTAATCCGTATTCCTGAATAACAGTTCCTATAATACCAATAGTTAGTTAGCACTTGGTTTATAATCGTTTACTGTTTTTAAATTAACAACAAAAGTTATCGCTCCTAAATCTATTGATATTCATATTGATATTTATTTGTTAGAATGGTAGAATGTTATTGCATTAAATAATAATTTGATTTAATTAATAACGTTACTATTGTATGTATACTATGTATACATTTAACGCAATAAATTCTTTGACATTTAGGCAAAATATTTCCCTATTTTGGTTTAATAGTAATTAATTGATCAAATAACAATTTAGATTGCTTCAATTTTAATGCATTCAATGACAGCGCTGTTCTTGGTACTATGTTAGATTTTTTTCTGTGTACTAAGATATTTGATATTGAAAATTTAAGATATTAGTTTTCAAATTTTAAGAAATAATTGTAGACATTGTAGACATGTCAGTTTAAAGCAACAACCTTGTTTCATAATCACAAAATGAGATAGCAGTCAATTTCTATGAAATAATAGGACCACTCAAGTTAGGACCTGAATTGATTTTATTTTTAATAACAAATATCTTACTCACATGAAAAAACTTTATTTGGCTTTTTGATTTCTCCTTACAAGCTCTTGATATTGGACCTTAAAAAAAATATTTAACAATTTTTAATTTTGCAAAATCTACAATTGTATTTTTTTGCTCACCCTGTATAACAAAATATAAGTTTTTCATCGTAAATGGTATTTATATAACAAGCAGAAGAAATTATGAAAAGTGACTTTTCTTCGAAAAATTGAAAATAAATATTTTTACTAGTATAGTAATCCTTGGACACACTGTATATGTTTTACAGACCTAAAAAATATACATAGGTATACAACGTACTGTAGGTATGGGGCTACTTGAAGGAGCTAGGAGTACCTAACCATTTTTGATATAATCGAATTTTAAATTTCCCATGCAACTCAATACGTAGGATCCAAAAGTAATAGGACAATCCATAGGAGTAAAATACGAACTCCACGCTGGCCACCAGGCCATTTAACATTCAGAAGATTAAGATTATTATTTATTAAGTTAGCTTTGCACTCTTATGGCCCTTCTCCACCGTCTTGCTGAAAAAACATATTTTTATTTTTTTTATTTTTTAAGAAAGTAGAGTATCAATATACTAAGCTAAAGTAATGTCATCTAAATGACGTAGGTGACGCCCTCTATTTGTAAAATCAAAACTTTGTACAAATTTGTATTCCTTTTTTCAATAAACCCCTAAATCATCAACTTTATAACGCTGTCTATTTTCGTTGAGAAATTATAGAAAAAAATCGAAAATAAAATTAAAACTTTTACACTCTGTATCTTGGTTATTATTAACTTTTGTATAAGGCAAGTTTGAATAATTTGTATTGTTTCGATTTAAAGAGTCTGTTGTTGCTCTGTATCCTATTACTTTTGGATCACTCTGTATAGTATAATAACAGTAGAGTTAATTAATTATGGAAAGGTATTGATTTTAAATTTTGCTAAGACGTGGTTTTTAATAAAATAAAGGCATTTATTTTGCATCTATCACTTTAATAATTAATATTAATAAAATAGTTTAGTACAAATTCTTTTTATTACAAAAGAGATTGTAACTTTTTTGTTTTTTTTTAATACTTTGTTATGTTATATTATAATATATAACATTATTTTTTAACATATTTCTACTGTTTATAGAAAATTGTATGTTTACACGGGCAAAATAAACGTTATAAAAATTATATATTTACTGTTGTATTTGATAAACACCGGGACAAAATTTATTTATTCATTTCAAGTTTATAAAAAAACATCAAACGCATTTTATACGTGTTGCAAATTGCACCAAGTTTTTCGCTTTAACAACAAAATTTGAAAAATTAAGTGGCATTCCATTATTATGAACTCGTCGAAGCTAATGCAATTGCATCTAAAAAAGTATTATGTCCCACTTAATTTTAAAATTTGTGAAATGGGTATCTATAATATCCATAATAAAATATACTACCCTTATATTTATACTTTCAAATTGTCAAACAAAGAATTAGCTTACTAAAATGTGCCATAATAATATCTGGGCTTATTTTGTAAATTTATCTACCTATCTATGTATATATACATTTACAGAATTAATTAATTGTTAGTTTTATAAAAAGGATATTTTAAGAAGACAAGAATTGAAAACAATTTTTTTTATATTTTTATATAATGTAGAAATCGTAGTATCAATTAAGAAGTTACATTTGTTATTGTTTTTTCTTTTATCAAATTAATTATTAACTAAAATGATAAACGTAATCCCGGCGCATTTTCCATTTTTACGAAAATAAACTAGCGACGAAGGACCGAGTTTTGTAATGGACGAGTGCGACAAAAGGTCTTATAAGACATATATATATATATATATATATGACATGAATTCTTTATGCTATTTTATCTATTTTGCAAAAATTCTATAAATAAATTAATTTTATACCTTTTATTAAATTTGGTCGAATTTTACTTTAGATATTTGGTATCACAGTCATTGGTTTGACAGTTAATGTCAAAATCGATTCGCCATGCCGTCCTTAATTTACTTATTTACAATAAGAGGCTGATAAAGAAAAAAAAAGGATTTTCTTTAGTGTTAAACAAAATTTATTGACAGAAAAGTCTCGTAAGTACTAGAAAAATCATAAAAATATTATAACCAATATGCAAAATATTATTTTACTAGTATGCTGTTTAAAGTATAGCCAACCTATAAAATCAAAATTTTGATTCGGGTAAAGTATCTCATTACAGCGCTGAAAGCGATGTTATAATGAAGTCATTGTGAACGCAAAATAGATAAAATTTATTTATTTTATTTAATAAGAAATCGTTTTTACATATAAATTAAATTAAATTTAAGGGATAAAATTAATTTTTTTTTTAGAATTTTTACAAACTAGATAAAATAGCATAAAGAACTCATGTCATAAGACAAAATAACGTCTTATGACTTTAGTTCTTTAATATACTATTCTTTGAGTATTTTAGTATATTTTTATATGTATATTATACATATTTTTATATGTATATTATACATATTATACATTGTATAACTCATTAAAGTCAAGGCGGTTTAAAGTTAGTAAGACAGTTGATATTTTTGCAATTGATTTATTTTTTTATAATTTAAAAATACATTTAGTATAACTAAAATATAATGTAAATTGTGCTTTGTTTAGATAAAAAAAAAATTGATTTAATTAAAAAAAAATTGTAATTACGCCAAAAATTTTGTTAAAAAGCATTGTCCTTAGTTTCTTTTACAGTTTTAACTTATTTTACTCCTTCCAGAATCACCCGTCACAACTGTGTTTGATAATTGCTGCACCTAAAAAACAATTAGGTAGTTAATCGGAAATAATGTATATAATTTTTTGCTTATGAAACATGTGTTTAACATTACTGGCCTACCACAGTAAAACAACCATTTATACGATATTTCCGATTACCCACTGTCAGTACACAATAACAAAAATGTCTTGATCCTGTGATTACATGATAATATCCCGCCAATTTCATGCACGATAATTTAACTAGAATGTTTGTTGCTACTCTGTACACGCAAAGCGGCGCTCTGTGCCATGCAGGCATAACAAGTACTGCTTAACATGCTAAACATAATAAGTTTCGCTGACGAACCATACCGAAATCTATTTATTCCGAAATCAACTTGTTTAGATAAAAACAAAATTTTCACGAATTTACATAATAAATGTTATCTACTCCCATCTTTAAAACGCCCATTACCGTACTATGCTCCACACCTCAAAGTCCCATCACGTGACTACGTACGGAACGCAGTCTTTTGAAAATTTGGCATTTAAGGCTTTTGAGGTTATCTATCTGTCAAAGTATAGTCAACGAAAGAAATAATATTATGTTTAGGCTTTAAAAATGTATAAATCTTTATAAAATTACAATAACAATGGATGGTTTAAGAATTAAGGAATATAAATACTGCATTTAATGAAATTCTAATGTGTATGGTGTCAAATAAGTAATATTTTTGTGCATTTGGTCCAAATATCTGGTTTTCTTCATAAAATAATTTTAACTAAACAGCATTTATTAAAAAAATCTAGCTTCTCTATTATAGAATAAGAATATCTGTTTTAAAGGTGGGTTAATATATTATAACAAAAATATCATCTAATTTTGTAATTTTAAGGTTAGAAAAATTTATTTTGACCAAAATAAATAAGTATTTTGGATTATTTAGAAGACTGTATAATATGGTTTTTAAAAATGTGGTAGTTTTTCTTATCCAGCTTAAAGTGTACCTACATAAAGTTTTGTCAATACAAATAGTTAAAAAGCTTCGACTGAACTTGATCTACATCGAAAAATCATTAAAAATTTTAATAAATCACATGTCATGGGAGTATTAAATATTTTCACATTGCAAGTTTCTCTAAAAATTGTTTGTTTTCTTATAATCTAACTTAGGTTAGGACTGAAGTTAGTTTTAAGTTAGTTGAGAGTTGTCAAATGTCATACAATCGTTAAAATAAAGTGCCTTTCTTGTAAAATAATACTAAATGTGAAAATTATTTTATTATCCCAATACAAAAATACCAAAGTATTAAATAGTTTCTCAACGCCAATATTTGAAAAGTTTATATGAACATTGTACTGACCTTTAAATTTCGCCGGCAGTAAACTATAACTTAAATTCGGGCAAGGACTCCACTGTAAAGTGTTTATTTACTTTCACTATGAAAAACTGTCAATTTTCAACAAATACATTTCGATTTATAACCTTTATAAAGTATAAAAATTTCACATTTGACTGTGACACACGGATTCCCCTATTGTTTCATAGATGGCGCTCTATACAAATTTTTGATATAAATCATTTTAAGATAATAATAAGTATTTATCATAGAAAAAGTATAGTATTCACCTCGTTTATAAACTTTTCTATACACTCATTAATTTAGGCACTCTTGCAAGCTCGCTCGTGCCTAAATTAAATTTGTGTATAAAATGGCGTTTATCAAACTTGATACATAATATATATACTATACTATATACTATTTCTTAATAATTATAATAGAACCCAGCCCACATGTGCATTAAATGAATTAAATCTAATTAAATTAAATTGAGCATAATGTATATCTTAAAAAGTATTAAAAAAAATATACAAGTTAATGTTGACCGATTTCTTAAAGTTCTATATATTTTTTAATTAAGATTAAGACCTTTTATTTATAAAGTTTAAGGCTTTAATATTATAGTCATATTATATTAAAATGAAACTTTTTTAATACAAAGTTACAAGTTAAAGGAGACTTAATTTAGTCTTTTAAACTTAACGAAGCAAACTGAAATGTAACCAAAGCCCGAGTATCCGTTAAATTTAAAAGGATTTTATTGACTTTATTAGTAGTAGTGGAAGTATTAAATAAAATGTTGAAGTATTTATATTACTATATATCGACAAATTATTTTTTTTGCCACAGAATTTTTCTAGGATAATTAAAACTGTTTTTTACATATATTTATTTCGTTAATTAAATGCTTTAACCGAGAATCATTGGTAATGTAGATTAAACTAATAAAAATATATACACATTTATAATTAAAGTTTTTCCCTTTAAAAAACATGTTTTAACAAAATAAAACCGTTTTTTAATTAAAATAGTTTAAAGTGCTGAAACAGGAACAATTTTTGTCCGATTTTGGAAAAAAATTAATAAAATGTTGTATCTTCATCTATCTACTTTATTGTGTTAACGCAACGAAATAAATTATCACAATTGAACTCAAAATATCCTAAAAAGAGGAAATAGATAAAAATGATGGTCATTTTTGGAATCACTGTACGCAAATTATCCTAGAAAAGTTGTTGTCCAACAATGGAAAAAATTGCTATCGAGCAATGTTATTATTTAATAAACTTTTTTCATAAACCAAATGACGTAAACACTAAACAAACTGGTTTAATATACATTTTAATACCCGTCTTAGGGACCACCCTATATAATTTAACACAAATTGTGTTTTCTCCACTATAAACTTTTCAACAAAGAAGCCTAAAATAATAATAATAAGTATTTTTAAACTTTTCCGCCCTGCTCAACCTACTCGTAATTTAATTTTATGAACTGGTTTTAACAATAAACTGTTATTTTTAAAATGAGAAATAAATTTAATATAATGTTAAAACAACATAAATTGTATTTTTTGGGTTGCCCAAGATAACAATGATTTTTAATAAATATTTATTATTTTTTTATAATTACAATAAGTACTCTCACTAAAAATGAATTAGTCAAAAATGACTAATTTAATAGTTATTAGTGGCTGCTTTTTCACTTGTACCATGGTTAACCATGGAATACCATGGTATCATAAATTTTAACAGCCAATTCTTATGTAAAATTGTCCCCTGAATCCGAAAAAAATTATAAAAGTGGAGCATTTTTTGAGATATAGTCAATTCCTTATTAAATGAAAAAATGACTATATCTTAAAAACTGTTCTCCTTTTTTAACTTTTGACGACATTTTTAGGGGACAATTTTACATAAGAATTGGCTATTAAATTTTGGTATACCATGGTATTCCATGGTTAACCATGGTACAAGTGAAAAAGCAGCCACTAATAACTATTAAATTAGTAATTTTTGACTAATTCATTTTTAGAGAGTTAAGAAAATTATTTAAGAATATTAAGTTGCCCAGTGTATTTAAATTCCGAGATAAATATCTTGATTTTATAATTCACTTTAAAATTTATTACCGAAACAAAACAAAAATATATTTTTTCTATTGCATTCAGTAAACCTGTTTTTAATTAAACCGACAATGGCACAACTTGCTGAAAATATATTGCAATGAAAAACTTTGGATTAATAGCTCCAGCCGAAACTATCTGGCCTTTTTCCAAACTTTCGTATTATTCACTTTATTCGTATTCATTATTGCTTTATAACTTTCAAGATTTATAACTGTAGTTTGGTTTACAAATCTTAGTACTTGGTACATAGGTATTTAACTTTTTATAAGTAATTTGAAATAAATTTGGGGTATCCAATGGATAATATTTTTATCAAATAAACCAATTGATGGTTGCTGAAATTTTTTTTTTATATAATGTCGCCCCCCTTTTTATTTTAAGTGTCCCAAAAAATTTAAAAGTGTGGTTATGTGGGTACTAAAAAATACTTTTTTCTATGTATAAAAAAATGAAAAATTGATCAATATAGAGGGAAAAACAAAAAGTTTATTTTTTTTTTCAAGGGATCACCCTATATATGAATTTATTTTTCGATTCCTTGTAAAATTCTAAGCATAATTCATTTAACAAACCTACGGTTGAATTTAGGTATATGGTATGTTATATGAAATATGCTTAGAATTTTACAAGGAATGTATATTGATCAATTTTTCAATTTTCTTTATACGTGTTTATTGGATTTTTTTGTTAAATTATCAATATTTGTGTGCCAAAAAACTATTCTAACTTAATTTAAACAATGTAGTGATAAGTTTTTATTTTTTTTAAGGGGTATTTAAATAATATAATCAAACCCAGTTTTATCAAAAACCAAAAAAAATATTGACAAGAAATGGCAAGAAATTCAACTCAGAATTATTATTTTAATAAAACATACAATCTAGAAAAATATTTTTTTAACATAGATTTTAAATCTTGGCTCAAAAATGAATTTTAATACGACTTTTTCTTTATATGATGCACTTTCTTCCCAACATAGTCACCCATCATTGTCGCATCCCACCTTCCTTGTTATCACTTTTCCATTGCCCAAATATCTTGATGAAATCTTTCTTCATGTTCTTCACTGACATCTTCCAGATTTTCACGGAAAAAGTCAAGATGCGAATGCAAATAGTGTAGGTACTTTCAACGACATACGGCATCCCATTTCCTTAAAACTTCCTAATAGAACTTTGACAAGATCAGTATAATTTTCTCTTTTGTGGTTACCAAGGAAACCTTTCAATTAAAATCTCACGTTAACTTTTGAGTTTAAAAAATATATATTATAATCCAATTTTTGTTAAAAAAAATATTCATTTTTTTTTACATGTTGTCTACAAAAAAAGTTTAATGGCCAAATTCTTAAGTGAGGGATAGTGGGGGGGTCTACCACATCTCACCAAATCTCACCAAGGGGGAGGGAGGGGTCTAAATTATCAGAAAAATGCCTCACGTAATTAATGGATGCCCCCTAATGGCACTCAAAGCCATCAACACGATATGATGGCTGTCGTTGAAAATTTGACAGTTTGAAAAAACAAATGTATGTTACGTAATCGGGGGCATGGCCTACTACGATTTCTGTAATAAAATCCAGATAAACAAATATCATGTTACATAGTGTTATTTATTCACATATTCGGATATTTGTCAAATACACAAATATTCCAATGTGTAGCGCCGGCTTAAGATTTTTAATAATATTTTAGGTGTTCAGTTTTTTGATCAGCCTATTTTGTATATGTTTGCGATAAACTCTGTAGATTCTTGGATTTTAAAGAGCATATTTAAAATGTACCTACTTTATTGCAAATAAACAAAAAAATAGAGAAATGTTAACGTTTTTAACATAAAATCTTTTTTATTAAATTTTGAAATTAATTTGGTGGTTAAACATAAGAATGGATGTATCTTTTAAAAAGACTGAATAAAATTAAATTATAATTTATATTTAAATAAAACGAGTCTTGTCTTGTCGGCTACGTGTGTTACACCTGTGCTTTTGTAATCCCCTAATAATAAAAAACGTTCTTAACATATTTACTGACTCCCACGCTCTGAGATATGCCTCCTAAGCTTTTTTTCAAAAACCTGTCATAATTAAATTACTTTAACAATAGAACAATAGAAGCCAGGACCATTGTTGACAATAGAAAACATTACTCACACGTCCTGATATATGCGTGGCTTTTGTCAAAATTTAATACCTGTCATATCTAAATCACTTTAACAATAGAACAATAGAAACACCATTGTTATTTTTTTATGGAAACTATAGAGCCTTTGTCTCTCAATATTCCTCAACAAGGGCCTTCATTTCTTCTTATGCGCATTATCTCTCGTATAATAATAATACTATTACATGAAAGTAATGGCATAAATATTATGAAATTTTTAATACATAATACTTTGAAATTTTTAATTTTTATAATTTTCGGCTGGTAAAGTGCTTTTTTAACATTTTCCTTTTTATTCATTTTACTATCTTTGTCATTAATAATATTATGCTTTTTTAAAGCCAACGCCTCGAAACCGCTTATCTGATTTTGATGAGTTTTATTTTGAACGTGAATAAAAAAACTAAATGTTAAAAAGAAAGAGTAAGAGTATGATTCCAATTGATATCCGTGTTGTTATTTGTGCACCCACAGTGAAAACTTCTTACTTTTGAGCCCTGTATATGAATAAAGAATTTCACATAATTTCTAATATTTAAAATTATAATTATTAAGAATTAAAAAAAGGCATGTATTAGGCTTTTTATAATCTTCTAAAGAAAATTGACCTATTTATTCTATATGAATTTTAAATATTTAAAAAACCTGAAAGTGTTTCTAAGATACCTTTTATAACATTTTTATATTTTCCTATACAAAAGGACATTTTATATTCATAAACCGAGCACATTACTCCAAATTTACCTTTGAAATAAATTTTCAGAGATAATTAACCAAAATTTGATACAAAATAAATTTCCAGGGTTTTGAAAGCTAACAATATAGTCTAATAATGGTTTATTTAATATTAATTTAAACCGAACGACCCAGTTTAAACATTCAATTATTGTCAATGCCTGTTTTGGTTATTTAGGTTATTAAATTTACTTGCTTATTAGTTTTGAAAATGGATTTCGATTAATAAATGTGCAATTGTCAAGCCTGTGACAAATCTATATTGGAAAGATATAATTGGTTATCGATTCAATATTAAACAATAAATTGCGGTATCCTAGGATGTGCGATGTCTTAATTAAAAATTATGGGATATCCTGCTGAAAGAAAAATTTATATTCTTTTATTAATTTAAGGCTATATGAGTACATTAGATGCACAACTCTATATTTACAGGATAAGTGATTTTAAGAAAAACATGAAAAACCGCTTATAAGATCATTTTTGAAAAAAAAATGCAAAAATTGTATAGACGTGCTTTTGCATCATTTTTATTTAAAAAAGTAAAAAAAAATCCTTTAAAATTAGGTATTTTAGTAAATAATTGTAATCAAAAGATATAAAATAGTATATTATATATCAAGTTTGATAAACGCCATTTTATACACGAACGCGAGTGCTTAAATTAATGACTGTATAGAAAAGTTTATAAACGTGGTGCATACTATACTTTTTCTACGAAAACTACTTATTATCTTAAAATGATTTAAATCAAAAATTTGTATAGATTGCCATCTATGAAACAATAGGGGAATCTGTATGTATTAACTCAGATTATAAAGGTTATAAATCAAAATGTATTTCTTGAATATTGTCAGTTTTTCACAGTGAAAGTAAAGAAAATGTTTTATGAGGACTTTACAGTGGAGTCCGTGCCCGAATTTAAGTTATAGTTTACTGCCGGCGAAATTAAAAGGTCAATACAATGTTCATATAAACTTTTCAAATATTGGCGTTGAGAAACTATTTAATTCTTTTGTATTTTTTATTGAGATAGTAAAATAATTTTCACATTTAGTATTATTTTACAAGAAAGGCACTTTATTTTAACGATTGTATGACATTTAAACTGTCAACTTACTTAAAACTAACTTCAACCCGTGACTAAAGTGCCATAAAGCCACAACTTGTAAATGTGTATTTAAAAGGTCACTTAGGGTCATGGAAACATGTACGATAAAGGGCGTTTTAAAGGTGGGAGTATAAAAACATAGTTTTGCATCTTCCTCGTTCAAAGACCAAGTTTTGCAAGTGAAAAGTGCAAATACCAAAAAATAACAATTAATCAGGTTATTTTATGTTGCCACGTAATGCGTATACTAGCGACGTGATTGGTCAACAGCAAATACCGAGTTTTGCATCTGCGTTAAGTTTATAAATGTATTTTATTCTACAAATACTAACTTATACAATGTCATCTGGTTTACTTAGGTATGCTGTTGGCGGTATCCGGAAAATTTATCGCCAGCAAATTGCCGTTAGCAATTTACCGCCAGGTATTTACCGCCAACAGTTTACCGCCTCAACTGTTTATCGCCGCAACAATTTACCGCCAGCTATTTATCGTAGAAACAATTTATCGACAGAAATTCACCGTTAGCAATTTGCCGCCAGGTATTTACCGCCTCAACAGTTTAACGCAGCAACAGTTTACCGCCAGTTAGTTTGTAAACTAACCAACTAATCCTCTCATTTTTGCCCATTTTAGTTGGGTTTTTTGCTCAATGGGGCGGAGGGGGCCCAATGGGGCGGGGTCGGTTGGGTTGTGTTGTTGAGTTTGGGTTGGTTTGGGTTTTTTTCTCTCATTTTTGACCATTTGACCAATGGGGCAAGGGGGGGCCCATGGGGCGGGGTCGGTAGGGTTGTGTTGTTGAGTTTTCTAACAAGGAAGCGTTAAAATTTTGCCTAATATTCATTTTAAAAACGTTAAAATGCACAAAACAAATCCGGTTAGCTGGCGGTAAACTGTTGCTGCGTTAAACTGTTGAGGCGGTAAATACCTGGCGGTAAATTGCTAACGGTGAATTTCTGTCGATAAATTGCTTCTACGATAAATAGCTGGCGGTAAACTGTTGCGGCGATAAATTGGTGCGGCTATAAGTTGCTGGCGGTAAATTGTTGTCGGTAAATTGTTGACGATAAATTTTCCCAGACCCGCTGTTGGCAGTGCATTAAAGTATATAAATAGGATAAAATATATATTTTTAAAAATTTGCAAAAACCGAGTTTTGCATCTGATGTACTCATACTGGAGATACTGGAGAAAATGTGCATTTTTATAATAGAGTTTTATAGACAATTTTATATCTCACAAAAAAAGATTTATTTTTGAACGCCTTGTACAAAATATCCCTAACAAACAAACAAAAATTGTTTGTAGAAATTCGTTGAAGGATTTATATATTTTTAAAATTATATACACCGTAATATGTAATTTTAATTTAAATAAACTTGATATGTTGCATATTGACGCTTATTTTTTCCACAACTTTAAATCTGTCTTGCTCACACAAGCACATCAAAGGAATATCTTAAAAGAAAACATCAAGATTGTTAATTTAAATATTGAAAATGTTTTCAGATCCCGAAAATATAGAGGCATCAGATCTTCAAAGAAAATTAGAAATGCTGAACAACATTATGGATCAAGAGGCAAGGGCGGAACAGGCGAGGCGACAGATGCAATACTTTGGGCATTGTAAGTGTTTTTAGTTTGACTTTTTATTCATTTTGCCGTCCTGATGTATGTGCATTAGGGTGTCCGTTATTTACGAACTTATATTTTTGTTCGCAGCGCCCCCTAAATTTTTAGTTTATGACCTAAAAAAATAAAAAAAAAATATTTATATTAAACCGGGCCACAAAGATGATATATTTTCCATTAAATAACTTGGGATTACGGCAAGTTTTACATTTAATTTTTTTCTCCCGAGCAAGTTAATATACAGCTATAAAAGATACATATTTTTAAAGGAAATTGAACGATGTACAAAAAAGCTTTCCTATGATTTTTTCATAAATTTACTGATTTAAAAGTTATTTAAGGTTAAAGATAAACTTGCCGTAATTTTTTTACTTTGACTGCAAAATTATTTTATTTTGTCGTAAAAATAATTGTTAAAATAATTTCTACGTCATTAGCTGTACTGAAGGAAAACTTTTTATTGTATAATATTTTATAAAATCGTATAAAATTTTGTAGAATTTCACAAAAATATAAAGATTATGTAAAAAAGTAATCGTATTAAAATTAAATAAAACTAGTACCAGATTCGTTTATTGTAATAAAAAAATCTCTTGTTAATAATTTTCACTAATCTCTTTTCAATTTTTTTTCAATAGAACAATAAAATCACATAATTTCAAAAAAAAAAATTTCATTTTCATAAAAATAATGATAACTTTGCAGTCAAAGTAAAAAAATCGAAAAAATACTATAGTATGAACATATATGTTCAATTTTATCAATCAATCAATTTTATCCTTAAATATATATATATATATATATATATATATATATATATATATATATATGTTCAATTTTATCCTTAAATAACTTTTATCTATTTTGGTTTCATAATGACTTCATTATAACACCGCTTTTGGTTCTTTAATGAGGTACTTTATTCCACCCAAAATTTTGATTTTATAGGTTGGCTACTGGTAAAATACAATTTTGAATACCTATAGGTTATAATATTTTTATGATTTGTTTTCTAGTACTTACGAGACTTTTCGTGCAATAAATTTTGTTTAACACCAAAGAAAATCCTTTTTTTTCTTTAACAGCCGCTTATTGTAAATACTTATTGTAAATTAACGACGCCATAGCGAAAGAATGTGATAATGTTTGAAAGGTTAATGACCTTTCAAACTTCAAAATGTGATACCAACTATGTAAAGTAAAATTCCACCAAATTAAATATAAGGTATAAAATTAATTTGTTTTATGAAATGTTTGCAAAATAGATAAAATAGCATAAAGAACTCATGTCATAAGACCTTTTGTCGCACTTGTCCATTATAAAACTCGCTCCTTCGTCGCTCGTTTTATAAATTGTCCGCGTGCGACAAAATGACGTCTTATGACATTAGTTCTTTAATATACTATTAAACCACTGAATTTGTTTATCAAAAAATAATGAGAGCTTTTTTGTACAGCGTTCATTTTCATATAAAAATATGTATTTTTCATAAACTAAAAATTTAGGGGGCGCTGCGAACAAAAAAAACAAGTTGGTAAATACACGGCATAATTGTTTATAATTAATTTTATGCGCAAAGTTAAAAAATATCCAATAATTGGTTATTTTTTATGACAACTTTACATTTATATAATACAATTCTTATGTTGCTGATTAATACAAAAAGGTCTTATTTTAAATTCAATTAGGCAGGTTACTTTCGTCAAAAGAAACCATAAAAATGTACTGCATTCGTTAAACGTAAGGCGATGTACACCTAGGAGACAATTCATGTCACAGACCATTCATGTTATTTTATAGGATTTAGGGTACGTTCCACGAAATATTGCAAAAACAAGTAGTAAGTGGTAGGGAAAAAATCTAGACATCCTTGTCTCACTTTATCTCTTTACGAATATATGTAGTGGAACGAAATCTAGAGGCGAATTATGGTTTTATTTTAATGAATGAATTATAAATAATTATTTATCATTAAGAATGTTAAGCATATTTTTTAATCTCTTTATTGAAATATATATATATATATATATATAGGGGTTCATTTAAATGAATTATTTATCATTAAGAATGTTAAGCATATTTTTTAATCTCTTTAGAAGAGTCTTAAATTATAAATATGATTTAAATCTTTTTATATTTTGTATCGAACTTCTATAACATTAGGAAGTGTATTCGAATAAATACCAAATTTTTAAAGAACACAAAATCATTAATAATAAATAAATTATTCCAATAAACATGCATACAATATATAAAATAAAATTAAATTAGGAATAAAGCTTGTATCGAACAATTTAGCACAATTATTACTGCTATATAAAAGTACATTATAAAACAGGCAATCAATATGCTTTCGCCGTCGGGTTTTATACAGGGTGTCCGGAAATAAAGTAAATATATTTCTGGGCGTAATTCTACACTTAAAAATAAAAGAAAAAGCATTTAATTAGAATATTTCTTTAAGATTTTGAAACATCATTTTTGGTTTAGGTTCAACTTACATAATAGCTTCTTTTATAGTTCTTTTATAGTTATTTAACTTTTGAACTGGTATTAATTAAAGTCTTTCTATATAGGCTTATGAGTTATATGAAAATTATTACCTATACTCTTAAATAGTATATTATGTATCAAGTTTTATAAACACCATTTTAGTTACGAGTTTTATTAAGCACGAGCGAAGCTTGCAAGCAAGTGTTTAATAAAAACGAGTGTCTAGATAAGTTTATAAAACGAGTTATTTATAGTTACTTTATCTACGACGACCACAAAGAAGAATTTAAATCCAATTCTATTTGTTAAACATTTGACATCTGTCAAATGTCAACGGAATTAACCTCACTTTTCTCTAATTTATAATAAAGCTAACTTCAGCCCGTGACTAAAATGCCCAAAAGCCACTATTACTAACTTCAGCCCATGACTAAAACGCCATAAAGTCACAGCTTGTCAATGTAGGAGTAGATAAAATACTTTTTTATCTAAATATACTAAAACACTTAATTTTTCTCGAATGTAAAATTAAATTTTTGACCACTTATAATTATTATTTTATAACCAATAATTTTTGTAATTTAACTTGTTTATATAAAAAATAAAGAGGTGATTTTAACCAAACTCTTAATATTTCGGCATTATTATAATTACCTATCTAAGGTATTTATATGTTAAAAACGATTTTGGTTATAATTTCATTTATTTTTCGTTTTTTGAAATTTTATTTTAAATTAATTAATTAAATTACTTTAAAATTTGTAAAAAATACTGAATTTAATCATAAAAAAAGTTCCACCAAAATTCTAAAAACTAATATTTCACAAATTTTTAAATAACATTAGGTATACCAGTTTTTGGTGTATTTTAATAGTATATTATCATAATATTATTATGTATCAAGTTTTAGAAACGCCATTTTAGTTATGCGCAAAGCTTGCAGCGAGCGTTTAATAACTGTCATCCGAATTTAACATCACTTTTTTCAAATTTATAATAAAGCTAACTTCAGCCCGTGAAACGCCATAAAGTCACAGCTCGTCAATGTAGTAGTAGATAATGGTGTGTTCTGTAAGTTTGGAATATGGCATAATCCGCTCGAGTGAAAAGTTTGTCACACGAGAAGAAGGCGAGTTTGGCGGTTTTACAAGAGCAAAATATGCAATATGTTTCAGATTATACTTTTTCTACGTTTTTAAAAAATACCATAGAAAAATAATTTAATTGGAAGAAAGTGAGGTTGGATCGGTCTATAATATGTTAGATAATAAAAACAGAGATGTCGCCACGAGTGTTTATTCTGTCATCCGATGATAGAATATTTCATTCTCTAACACTTTATGGAATATGTATTTCCACATTAAAAAGTTATATTGGAACGGTCATATTCCGTTATAGAAGTAGAAAGAAAACATTAAAACAAAAAAAATTGAAAAATAATATGTATTGATAATTATGATTATTATAAATATGTTTAAAAATATTATATTATAATAAAAGCACTAAAATTAAAATATTACATGAAAACTCAACTTAGCACCTGTAGATCAAAAAGTTGACTAAAACTAAACTTTGAATGGGTCATAAAACGCGCTTGTAGCGCAGCGCTTCATCCATTTAGTCAGTTGTTGTGACGAAAATTACCCTTGAAAATATTTTCGACGCATAAATCAGACCGTACTTGGCATCAACTGACCCGAACAATTTCCTTTAACCGTTTTGTACTTGAAACGGTGTCTCGGTCGAAGCAGCGACGAAACAGATCGTCGGAAAATCCGGCCAAACCCGACGCCACAGATAATTTTCGCAGCCCACGCGAAAGTCGCCTAATTTATGTCCGGCAACGAGACGGCATAAATTATGCACGGGTTACGCGAAGGCTCCGGCGCGGGTAACTCTCTATCTCATTGCACAGTTTTTACTTAATAGTTTGTTTAGCAGGACAAAGGTTAAATGTCATTAATTTTTGAAGTGAAACTTCTTTGGTGGCGTTTTTTGATATTTGACGAGAATGGAGAGTGAATTGGAAAAAATGTAACGTTCCGAGATTTCGTTACACGAGAGAAAAAAAGATATAACGTAGAGAGAAGGAGAAAGAGAGCTATACGAGTGAACCCGAGTGAATCCGATCGCCCCTCCCCAGATGCATTTTAAGCAGATTGCCGGCGTAGTCGAGGATTCAGTTTTGTTTTGCATTTGCTAGTGTGTATTACAAGCGTTTTAACATAAACTAATTTTTTTTATTTAAAATTATAAGTTATAATGTCCTACACATTGCAAGGGAAAATTGACATAATAAGCTGGTTATCAAAAGGTTTAAAACAATAGTTCCCATTTCGAGGCGAAAAAAGTAATTTTAGCGACAACCGTACTTCGAGGATCACACTGCAATAAATGTGTAAAATAAGAGTAATAAAGGACAAAAGATCATTTTAATTGTTAAAAACAATAAACATAAACAATAAAAATTCATTATAATGAATGTTATAATGTTATAATATTATAAATTATAACTTATAATTATTATCTAATTTCAAATTACAATTTCCAAGTACGTTCTTTGCGTTAATTATTTAATTTGCTTATAAATTGTTAGACACGGATTGGTCGGGTATTCGGGTTCAATTCTCGGTAGAGAAATATTTTTTTTAATTTTTTTTCTCTCTTGAAAATACTTAATTTTAGAAAAAATGAATTTTAATAGGTAATAAACGATATTCTAGCGCAAAATTAATTACTCTCTCACACATACAAACACACACACACACATAACTAAAATTTCTCACATTCCCTAGTTTCACTTCTACCACGTGTACGATGCTGCACATGATTTTTGTTAGTTAATGATAATTTAAAGTCTTTCATTCGCAATAACCACTCTTTAAAAATGAATTAGTCAAAAATGACTAATTACTACAGTTATTAGTGGCTGCTTTTTCACTTATACAATGGGATACCATGGTATACCATGGTATCCCAGACAAAATAGTCAATTCTTATGTAAAATTTTCACCTGAATCCGAAAATACTGTCAAAAATTATAAGTAGAGCAGTTTTTGAGATAATATCTATATACTATATTATAGTCAATTCCATATTATATGGAAAATGGTCATATTTTAAAAACTGTTCTACTTTTATAACTTTTGACGACATTTTCGGATTATGCGGACAGATTTACATAAGAATTGGCTATTATAATTGACATATATGTCGGACATGGTATCCCATGGTTTGTAAAAAAGCAGCCACTAATAACTGTAGTAATTAGTAATTTTTGACTAATTCATTTTTAGAGAGCACAGTTTTTAAATTTTATGAACGGTTAATTTAAATCTATATTATGTAAAAATCAATAAAATGAACTAATGGATTTTTAGGAGGCATTTTCGGACATCTGTTTATAGCAAGTTTTTCTTTTATTTTTTAGCACAGTTTTTAAATTTTATGAACGGTTAATTTAAATCTATATTATGTAAAAATCACTAAAATGAATTAATGGATTTTTAGGAGGCATTTTCGGACATCTGTTTATAGCAAGTTTTTCTTTTATTTTTAAATGTATAATCACTTAACGTTATTTCCGGACACCCCGTTTTATGTGTATATTTTTTAGATTTTTAGGAATATTTATTGTTTGCAGCGCCAATTTTCATAAAAAATAATAATGAAATTTGATACATTTATACATTTTTTACGGTAACATTGGATTTTTATTTGAAACAGTGATCAGCCTTAAAATTATCCTTTGCCTGGTAAAGGATTACTTTAAATTCATCTGCATTATCTTGAAAATAAGGATTACAAAATAAAATAAATCAGACTTAATCGGTTAAAGATCGATGTCGCTGTTGATCCAACTAAGTGCTTGCCAAGGTCCATTATCTTATGTTTATGATTAGAAACATATTTTTGGACTTCCATTGTCTTTTTTATGATTACGCACACAGGACAATATCTGAACCGCGTTTCTAATCATCCTTCATCCACAAAAACCATCAAGAGTTTAATCGCCCTGTCAATGAAGGCTATGTAACACTGAAGATGCCCTTAATGAGGAGTTATCCAATATTAAAAAAGAACTTAAGAAAAACGGGTTCCCAGAGAAACTAATAGATAAGATTTTCACTGAATAAAAAAAACCAGGGACCCTGGAAGCAAATGATCAGAAGCTCCTTTCTAGTTATCCCATATATTAAGAAAACCTCAGAGGAAATAAGGAGAATAACCAAAACATATAATCTAAAAACAGTCTTTAGATCAGCCACAACATTAAGAAGTAAACTTACTAAAACTAGACCCACCTACAAAAGGATACAAAGAACTGCATAGTATGTAATTTTCCACATTCGCATGGGGAAAATTACTGTCTGTTCAGGCTAAGTTGAGCGTCATCTCTATGTTCAGGCACAATTAAATACATGTATTTCGGTAGCCGCTCTATACGAACAATCGGCAAGCCGCGGCACTGATAAATCATATTCTTGTTACCAAAATCTCGCGACGATTCGATGTTTAATTTAATTAACGGCCACATGATCCCCCACCAAAGCGCTCAACTTAGCCTGAACGGACTGTACATGTGGGTGAAACTAAACGTCCTTTGGAAATAAGAATAAAAGAGCATAAAACCCGTACTTAAAAAGCAGAAACAACAAAATCTGGAATCGCCGAACATGCATGAAATGAACACCATAATTGCGCTTTTAATGTCATCTTTGCTTGCAAAACGACGGCCCTTTAAGGTTCTCTTTATTTTTGGGAATAGGAAAAAGTCAGACAGAGACATGTCTGGCGAATATGGAGGCTGGGGCATCAGTATTGTTTTTGGCCAAAAATTTTAATCAAAATTTAACAATTTTAGAACAAATTTCTTTTAAAGAACGAAAAATCGCCGAGCTTATAAAGCACGTCTAACCTTAGCGGCTGCCACAGACAAAGTAAACAATGAAAAGAGATAACGTTTTTATCATACTTTCGGGGCATGTATACCAACATAATAAAGAAAATTTTATAAAAACCGGACCCTCCGAACCCGCAAAATTTAACAATTCCCGTTATTTTCTGAACAAACCTCGTATAAAGTGGCAAGGGGCAGGCATAATCAATAAGGAAGAAAACTGGTTTAAAAGAAAGTTTAGCGTAGAAATCAAAGAAGTATGGAGATGGAAATTTGTCATTATCACCTGAGCGATTGCAGATACTTAGCAATTGAAACGTTGTGAAGTCCAAAAAATATGTTTCTAATCAAAACACCACATTGTCTACCACCTTCAAAGAAACATCTTATGTTTAATTTACAATTTACAAAAGAAATGGCATCATCGATATTGTGGATTCAATTTTTAAGAATAAGCATATTTTAAAATTTAAAAATTAGGGCTTCCCCTTTTCATGTTTGTTGTCACGTTCTGACAAATAAACTTATTTTTTACTTTTGATACTTTAAACATAGTCATTGTTTTTATTTGAATTTATTTTCATGTCTTGCAACTGCCGAGGTTTCCCATTTTATTTGTTTGCTTTTTTTATTGGAAAAAACAACTTTTTGTTACCCGTGTTTCGATACAATCTCAAATGCGTGCCTTTTCTACTTCCACCTTTAAAACGCCCATTATCGTACATGTTTTCAGGACACTAAGTGACCTTTTAAATACACATTGATAAGTTGTGATTTTATGGCGTTTTAGTCACGGGCTAAAGTTAGCAACAGGATTTTAGTCACATGCTGAAGTTAGTTTTAAGCTAGTTGACAGTTGTCAAATGTCATACATGCTTTTCTTGTGAAATAATACTAAATGTGAAAATTATTTTGTTATCTCAATACAAAAATACAAAAGTATTAGGTAAATAGTTTCTCAACGCCAATATTTGAAAAGTTTATATGAATATTGTATTGACCCTTTAATTTCGCCGGTAGTAAATTAGTTATAACTTAATTTCGGGCTCGGGCTCCAAGGTCAAGTGCTACTAAAACATTTTCTTAACTTTTACCGTAAAAAACTGTTGTTAATCCATAGTATGCAACTCGTTTATAAACTTTTCTAGACACTAATTAATTTAAACACTCGCTTGCTCGTGTCTATATTTAATTCGTGTTTTAAATGGCGTTTATTAAAATTGATACATAAAATACTATAATTTAGTGCGCTACAAAAAGGTTAAGAATTATAGGGTTTTAATTAGTGATGTTTTTTCTTAAGTTAAAAAAACAAATCCATAAAAAAAACCTTTCATAATAATTAAAAAGCGTTGATTGATTGATTTATATGAAAAAAATAAACAAGACAATTTATGACAAGGACCCGTCGCCATCTTGAGTGTCTTGAGTAGCATTCAAACTTCAAGGTTGGACCAAAATACTTCCTAACACAAGAAAAATGTGAGATTTCTATTAGAAATTGTCAGAGATAAATCGTCGTTCGACAGCTTAGCACAGTTTTAGTTTTTAGTACTGTTAACTTTTGAAAAATACTGGATTTTGTGATATGTTCCAGGAAAAATAATGTTTTAAAACGAAGGATATAGTATATTACACTACAAGGGCAGAAAGTGTGAGATTCCTGCACTGCGCGCCATGATGCCCGAGGCGAAGCCGAGGGCATCATGGCGCGCAGTTCAGGGCTCTCACACTTTCTGCCCGTGTAGTGTATACTATTTTTCTTGCTACCCCACACTTAAAATAACATAAAAAGTAAAAAAGTTAAAACATAAATTGTTTATTTGTTGTTATAATTGCAAAATTATGGTTTAAAACTGTCATATTTTTGTGTTTCTCATGTTGGCAGTACGAAATTTTAATGTTAAGCACACGACTAAAAAATTTTTACTCCCGCTATTAGAGTGTGCGCGTATAGCTTGACCAATGCAAGAAACGTAAACTTTCTGCCGTGAAATCGGGGACGAAACAACGTATTTTGAATCGAGATAGTAAGAAAAAGCTTTTTCATTTTAAATAATTGCTAACCCTAAAAGATTGATGTAGCCAAAACATTTGAAAAGTATCATTTACACAAAACTCAAGAGTAGTCTAACTTTTAATTAATTGAGTGTTCTGCCTGATCTTTCATTATGTAAGTAAAAATAAAGCAAACATCATACAAAAACAAAGCTTTATTTAACTTTTACTTGAAATGAGGCCTTCCGTTTTGGCTTGAATTAAAATCGTCAATTACTTTGGAAATGTATATGTCTTTGAATAACTCTTGACAGCCAAAATAGCTAACAAGGACTTGTAAAATTTTATTTAACAATTTTTTGTAAATTATTGATATTTTTACTTTAAAATTCTCGGGTGGCAAAATATTGGGTTAGACAATTCTAAATGGGCGACTGCCAACCCGTGCTACTTCCAAATTACCCCATTGCATTTTTTATGAATAATTTTAATATATATATATATATATATATATACACAGTGTGGAACTCACTTATGGAATAAAATTCGTTATTCGTTTAGAAAAGATTTTTATGAAAAACGCTCGGACATGTAAACTTTAGTTTTTTATTCCAAATCTTATAATGATAATTTTAAATTTGATGCCCCCACCATTCCCCCCCTCACATTAGGCACCCTTATCTTAAATAACAACCCCACTTTTTTTTTATCGAAAATTGATAGTGCACATTTTTTTGAGTATGACGATACCATATAAGTAGGGTTTAGTAAACAGTTTTCAATACAGGGTGGAAATATAATGGCAAATTAAAAAACTAAACTTTTTATTTTAAAATTAATTAAAAATTCAAAAATAAACTGTTCTTCAATGTTCAAAATGTCCCCCGTCCACTTCCTGACACTTTAGTAATTTACTGTGAAATTGTTCCCGCACTTTGTTTAAAACCTCCGGTGTTATGTTTCTAATTTCTCCAGTAATTCTGTTTCTTAATTCATCTAAATTAGCAGGTTGTGTTTTAAACACCCTGTTTTTTAGATATCCCCATAGAAAAAAGTCTAGAGGTGTTATATCCGGTGATCTTGCAGGCCATTCTATAAAACCTCTTCTTCCGATCCACCTGTGTGGAAAGGTGTCATTTAAATAATTCCGTACAGGAAGAGCATAGTGGGGTGGAGCACCGTCTTGTTGAACCCATATCCAATGGATTTGGAAACAACTCTGCTAAAATTGGGACAACTTGTTTTCTTAGCATATCTAGATATCTTGCCCCGTTAAGATTTTCAATGAAAATAGGTCCCACCACATGATCATCAACAATACCAGCCCAAACGTTGATTTTCTGAGGACGTTGGGTATGACTTTGTCGCATCCAGTGGGGATTTTCTTCTGCCCAGTACCTGCAATTTTGTCTATTTACCTCTTCATTTAATAGAAATGTTGATTTATCAGAAAAAAGAATATCTGCAAAAGAAATAACATTCCTGTTTAACATATGCAGCATTTGCTCGCAAAATTGTAATCTTCTATCAGAATCACCATCAATCAATTCTTGTACGTGTTGTAGTTTATATGGATGCATTTTTTCGGCTTTTACACATCTTAAAACGGTCAAATGACTAACATCGTTTTTACGTGCAACCTGACGCGTAGAAGTTGTTGGATCTTCTTGAAAACCTAATAAAATATTATCTTTCACATTTTTATCAATAAAATGAGGCGTCCTGCGTAATGGTTTAACGTGTCCATATTCACAAAATTGTGCCTGTATTTTAGACACAGTTGCCTGAGAAAGTGGTGGTAAATCTGGGTATTTTTCATTAAAAAGGTTTGCAACTTGCTTTTGTGATCTGCACATATCACCGTAACCAATCATCATTAATATTTCTATTCGCAGAGTTTCTGTCAAGTGTCGCATTTTTTAACTAAAATATTAACTGATACTTGGATCTAACAAAATACTTCAATAAGTAAAGCGCAAAATGTTTCATTAATAATAAAAATTTTTAACAATGCAAAAAGGACAAACGCAAAAAATGGCAATAACAAAAAACAATAACAAAGTGAAAAAACATGAATATCTAAATAGCGAAAGCCACAACACAAGAAACTAAATCATATAATAACAATAAAAATTCATACTTGTAATTTTTAAATATTCACCCTGTATGGAAAATTATGGTTACTAAACCCTACTAAAGTGGGGTTGTTATTTAAGATAAGGGTGCCTAATGTGCGGGGGGGGGAAATGGTGGGGGCTGATTTCGCCACTTATGAAATGAAAACTCGACGATTCCACGCATGTGACGTCACGTACAAACCAAATTCAAATGTTACAAACAGTTTTTTCTACGACCACTATGTAAAAGTCACTTTTTATGATGGCATCGTTGCTTAGAAAATGAATCTTTTCATTTGCAAGGCAAAACACGAATGTAAAGTGACATTTCCGTGTTTCCGTGTGAAAAGTGACAGGTCTGTGTGAAAAGAACCGGAAAGCATCGTTTGACATTCAGCTGTCAAAAAAGTTTTTAGGTTATTTTGTTTTGTATTTAAAAATAATAAAAAATAAAAGGGTCGCAGAAAAAACATTGTGTTGTAACTACTTGTGAGAAAAGCTTTCTTCAAGCTCGTGTTAATGCACACTCGGCCTAACGGCCTCGTGGGCAACTTAAAAACTCGCATGAAAAAGTTGCTTTTCAACACTTGTACAACAAATAACTATTGCATAGGTATACGCTATGCACGGAATTCTTTTGAGTTTTTTCCGACATAATAGTGTTTTTAAAGTATAAGCCACAGA
Organism: Brassicogethes aeneus; assembly: GCA_921294245.1. Taxonomy (NCBI): domain Eukaryota; kingdom Metazoa; phylum Arthropoda; class Insecta; order Coleoptera; family Nitidulidae; genus Brassicogethes; species Brassicogethes aeneus. The sequence continues at coordinate 56,556,867 of OV121134.1, forward strand.
CGATGGTTTTGCAACGTTTTTCGTAAAGTTTTTACTGCATTTATTAAAAAGAAATAACTATTTACAAGGTATTTAAAAGGCATGCAGGGGTGTATTATACCAGGTTATTGAGTTTGTGTTATATTTGTTGGACTTAATTACTATTTAAAATAAACCGGGCTGTGCTGTAGCAGACAGCAGAAATATTAACAGAAACTCCAACACTCAACCTAACCTAACATTAAATATTTTCGATTTCCAAAAAAATAAAGATCTGGCAGCACAGTGGACGAATGCATGCAAGAGAAAAATATTCTGATTATCCCGGCGCATTCGCAATTATTTATGTTTAAAAAATGGCGAATGCGCCGGGTTAAATTTTAATATTTTTCTTAGAAATATGAATATTCAATGAAAAAAAAATGTTTACTTACATTTAATTTTATTTTTATTTTTTGCTGGACAATCAGAAAATCTGTCCACAATTGTTGTATCATTCTTTTTATATTCTTTATAAAATATAATTAAAATAAAATATTTATAAACATATTTTCTTAAGTTATATTAAATTTAAACGTTCAAAAATATTGTAACGGGGTTTTTTCTCGCAGCTATACTATTATTTTTTATTCCTTGGTTGGCCGATGGAAGCTTGTGGGTTTTTATGTTCTAGTACAGCCATTCCAAGCTACTTGGGAACTTTTGTAGCGTCCGTTACAATAAAAAATTGTGAGTAAAAGCTACCGTAATTAAATTAAATACTATTACAATAGTTACCATTGCAAACATGTTTATTATGCTTGTAATAATTAGGCTTAAGCTTATAAACATCATAGTTACGGTAGTTTTACTCACAATTTTTGATTGTAACGGACGCTATAAAAATCCCCGAGTAACGTGGAATGGCTGAGTATGAGTCACTCGTTACAAATGACAACTCTGATCTAACCTTTAATACGGTGATGATTGCAGCTGGCCCCGTTTAGATGATATCGGACCAAATAGGTATATTCACACACTGAACTCAAGTCGAATCACCCGAAAAACTTCACACCGTTCACTATGTACTTACTTTTCGACTTACAGTAGCAATAAAGCGATATTTTAAACCATATAAAAATATTAACAAGCAAAGAATTAAAAGTTAAAAATAAAAAGATTAAAAATCAAGAAAAATTAAGTTGAATTAAATTAAGAATATATGATTAAAATTAATCCAGAGATTTAATTAAAAAAAAACTAATTCCCAAAAAAAACTAGAACTCTAAATTTAGAAATTTAACTAAAAGTATAGTAAAATAAAGTGAAACAATACAAATAGATAAAGTATCGGAGTAAATCTAATCTAAACAAATTGGTTTGAAATACAATAAATACTATACCCGCGAGCTGTCAAATTAATTCTAAAGCTGGTTTCACATTTGAAATGTATGTTTATTAGCGCCACCAGCGTCCAACTCAGGAACTTAAAAATTACTCTCGGCGCGTAGTTGTAAATTTATTCTCTCGCCAACGAAATATTTTTACGCGAGAAAAATATCTTATTTTTAAACAAGAAATTATTTTCTCGATTTTTATGTAAGAATGTCATATTCTCGCACGCAAAATCGTTGAAGAATGAAGCTCATTCTTAAACGATTTTTGGTAACATTTAGTTTTTAAGTATTGGTACCCCCAAAATGTCAAACTGTTTAATAACCTCAAATTCATTACTTTTAGGATTATTTATAATAGCTTTGTTTGTTATCCTGCACTAGTGCAACCTAAACTACACTTTTATTGAAAATGAAGCCTTTATTATTGTTTTGTTATATTAAGTTTGCTCCAACAATGCATTTTAATGCAAAATTTTAAGTTTAATGTGAAAAAGTGCAGTTCAGGTTGAACTTGTGCAGGATAACAAATATTGACAAATAAATGAGCCAAACAGGTCAAACTATATTTTATTGGAAATATTATATACCCACAGTACACAAAACACAAAACTACTATAAATTAATCACTAGCACAATAGTTATAAACTTGTATTGGAATGTTCGGTGTTGCTTGTAAAACCTCCTGTGACATTTTTCGCTGCTAAAAGTAAACACAATTGTTCAAAAATATCAGAAAACATTAAAAAATAATACAATACTTACACAAAACCCTATTATCCAGTTGACAAAAACAGACAGATTATTAATAAATAGTAAATAAAAATACCTGTCCATGCAACTGTCATTTTGTGTTGCCAACTGACATTTTGCGAGAAAAATCCCCCAACTAACAACGGCCACAAAACAATTAAAAAATCCTAAATAAAAGTTAAAATCGAGAAAATAGTATAAATCACACGTTGCAGAAGGCTATTCTCGCACTTATTCGTTCGTCCACTCGCTCCTTCGTCGCTCGAGGCCAAATTTCGAATTCGTGCGAGAATATGTGGCCTTCTGCAACTTGTACTTTAATATACTATTCTCGATTTTTATGTAAGAATGTCATATTCTCGCACGCAAAATCGTTGAAGAATGAAGCTCATTCTTAAACGATTTTTGGTAACATTTAGTTTTTAAGTATTGGTACCCCCAAAATGTCAAACTGTTTAATAACCTCAAATTCATTACTTTTAGGATTATTTATAATAGCTTTGTTTGTTATCCTGCACTAGTGCAACCTAAACTACACTTTTATTGAAAATGAAGCCTTTATTATTGTTTTGTTATATTAAGTTTGCTCCAACAATGCATTTTAATGCAAAATTTTAAGTTTAATGTGAAAAAGTGCAGTTCAGGTTGAACTTGTGCAGGATAACAAATATTGACAAATAAATGAGCCAAACAGGTCAAACTATATTTTATTGGAAATATTATATACCCACAGTACACAAAACACAAAACTACTATAAATTAATCACTAGCACAATAGTTATAAACTTGTATTGGAATGTTCGGTGTTGCTTGTAAAACCTCCTGTGACATTTTTCGCTGCTAAAAGTAAACACAATTGTTCAAAAATATCAGAAAACATTAAAAAATAATACAATACTTACACAAAACCCTATTATCCAGTTGACAAAAACAGACAGATTATTAATAAATAGTAAATAAAAATACCTGTCCATGCAACTGTCATTTTGTGTTGCCAACTGACATTTTGCGAGAAAAATCCCCCAACTAACAACGGCCACAAAACAATTAAAAAATCCTAAATAAAAGTTAAAATCGAGAAAATAGTATAAATCACACGTTGCAGAAGGCTATTCTCGCACTTATTCGTTCGTCCACTCGCTCCTTCGTCGCTCGAGGCCAAATTTCGAATTCGTGCGAGAATATGTGGCCTTCTGCAACTTGTACTTTAATATACTATTTTCGCGCAGTTTAAATTATTTTTCAGACTGGATTTTTTTTCTCAACAGTATTTTTTTCTCGCGTAACAATTTAATTATGACACAAACGGCGCCTCATAGAATTGAGTATTTCTGGTTGTTAAACCTTATTAACTCAGTTTGATTTAGTCTACGCCTGCCTTTACTTCAAGCTATGCTTGTGAGGTTTATCAATCTAAACTTACTTTACAGTGGCTGATCGAGACTTATCTTTTAATAAGTCGCAGCGCTTCCATATGTACAATACAATACAATATAATCTTATTTATATAATCAATAATCTCTATTTCTAGGTTTACTTTTAAACTAAATTAATTCGTTATTATAAAACAAAAATGCTCTTTCGGCTTTTGTGCTGTAATAGTATATTATGTATGAAGTTTGATAAACGCCATTTTATACACGAATTTAATTTAGGCACGAGCGAGCTTGCGAGCGAGTTCTTAAATTAATGAGTGTATAGAAAAGTTTATAAACGAGGTGCATATCATACTTTTTCTACGACAAATACTTATTATTATCTTAAAATGATTTAAATCAAATATTTGTATAGAGCGCCATCTATGAAACAATAGGGGTGTGTACCCGCAAATGTCAAATTTATATATTTTATAAACACAGATTATAAAGGTTATAAATCGAAATGTATTTCTTGAAAATGGACAGTTTTTTACAGTGAAAGTAAAGAAAATGTTTTATGAGTACTTTACAGTGGAGTCCGTGCCGAATTTAAGTTATAGTTTACTGCCGGCGAAATTAAAAGGTCAGTACAATGTTCAAATAAACTTTTCAAATATTGGCGTTGAGAAACTATTTAATACTTTTGTATTTTTGTATTGAGATAATAAAATAATTTTCAAATTTAGTATTATTTTACCAGAAAGGCACTTTATTTTAACGATTGTATGACATCTGAAAACTGTCAACTATCTTAAAACTAACTTCTGCTAACTTCAGCCTATGACTAAAACGACGAAAAGCAACAACTTGTCAATGTGTATTTAAAAGGTCACTTGGTGTCATGGAAACATGTACGATAATGGTCGTTTTAAAGGTGGAAGTAGAAAAAATACTTTATTGCCTATATTTGAATTTTTTTTAAAAACAACCCAATAAATCCGTTTTGACATTATATCTCAAGTACTCTTTTTAAAATTAACCCATTTCGCACATGTTAAGGATTTCTAAACCTTTCTAAGAAACTTATGACTGCGGCTGTTTCTACGAATTATTCCAACTTTCTCCCTATTCCATTATTAATTAAAACCATTATTTGTAGGTAAACACTTCTTACCCAAAGTATTTAGCATTAGCGTTTTGCTTTTACCATATTTTATAAAAATTATTATGCTTAGTGAAATAATCGCAACCCCTAAACTAATACCAAGACGCATCCTAAATGGCTTTTTTAATAGTATATTATGTATCAGGTTTTATAAACGCCATTTTAGTTACGAGTTTAATTAAGCACGAGCGAAGCTTGCGAGCGAGTGTTTAATAAAAACGAGTGTCTAGAGAAGTTTATAAACGAGTTGCATACTATACTTTATCTACGACGAACACAAAACAGAATTTAAAGCCAATTTTATTTGTTAAAATTTTGACATCTGTCAACTGTCACCCGAATTTAACCTCACTTCTTCCCAATTTATAATAAAGCTAACTTCAGCCCGTGACGTAAAATGTCGAAAAGCCACTGTTGTTAACTTCAGCCCGTCAATAAAACGCCATAAAGTTACATCTCGTCAATGTAGGAGTAGATAAAAGTTTCTTTCTACTCCCACCTTTAAAAAGCCCATTATCGTACATGTTTCCATGACACTAAGTGACCTTTTAAATACACATTGATACGTTGTGGCTTTATGGCGTTTTAGTCATAGGCTGAAGTTAGTAACATGTTTTTAGTCAAGGTAAAGTTTTAAGTCGTCACCTGAGAATTATAGTGTTCTATCTACATTTTCTTTTTTTTATCCAGGTTAGTCTTGTTTTAAGTCTTAAAGATGATATTGATCTATCTATATCATATCGTGTAGATGGCGCTAATCGAGTAGGCTGCAGTTTCGTTCGCTCCGTTAAAATTGTTTAATTACGAGTAAAAGACTGAAAGTATAAAGTGAAAAGTGCCTCCAAAAGACTTAATAGAACATAAATAAGTGGTCATCATAAGTGAAAATGAGTAAAAAAGTAAAACCAACTACAAATGCAAACTTAGACATTAAAACCATAGTGAAAGAAGTAATAAGTGAATTTCTAAATGACGACACATTCCTGCAAAAAATAGCAGACAAGGTTAACAAAGAAATGCAACAAAAAATTGGTAAACTTGAACAGGAAATAAAACACATGCAAAACAAAACAAATGAATTGAAAGTAGAAATGAATATCCTTAGGCAAAATGAAAAGAAAAACAATGTCTGCATTCATGGTTTGGAAGAAAATCCTGGCGAAGATATACACAACACCATAATCACCTTTTTAAAAAAGAATGTAAATGGCAATATAGAAGAAAACGAAATAGAAAATGCATATAGGATAGGTAAAAATAAAAACAAAAGAAGGTCAATTATTGTTGAATTTAAATCCAACAAATCCAAAAACAGCATACTTCAAAACAAGAAGTTATTAAAAGGAAAAAACGTGTTTATAACAGAAGACCTAACAAAAGAAAATTTAGAAATTTTAAAAAAATGCCAGGAAAAGTTTGGTTTAAAAAACGCATGGCCTATAAATGGTAAAATATATGCAATTGTAAAAGAAAAAAAATTGTGTATAGAAAGTCTTGGAAAACTGGAAGAAATTTCACCTGAGGACCATGATATAGAAGAAGTTGAAGAACAATCAGAAGAGGAGGTAGAACAAGAATAGTAACTATATTTAAAATTGGAGAAAAGCGAAAAGAAACCAACATAAGCTGTTCTTTAAGTATACATATACATATTTTATATTTTGTAAAAAGTCTTTATTTTTTATAGTATTTTTTTTGTATCTTTATAAAGGGGTTAAGGACAATTGTATTTTATTATATTTTATTTAATGGGGGATTTAGAGGGAATAAATACAGAAGCTTTCGATGACATTGGCAGTTGTGCAAAATACTTAAGTAACAAAAAAGAAAGATTTTTAAATATATTAAGTCTTAATATTAGAAGCATAAAAAAAAATTTTAATGAACTATTAATTTATCTTGAAACCTTAAATTTAGATAATGTTGATATTTTATTGCTTTCGGAGACTTTTATTATAGATAATTTGAAACAATTTTATATACCGAATTTTACTGCATATTATAATAACTCAAGATTTAATCGAAACGATGGTTGTTTATTATATGTAAAAGACACACTTGAAGTAAATGTTAAAAAATTCAGACTGGATGAAACAGTATTATTAAGGTTAACATGTAAAATTAAAAATATTACTTGTGGAGTTACTGCTTCTTACAGACCACCAGGCACTGATACAAAAAAGTTTATTGTAAATTTAAAAACATATCTCGATAACATACACAAAAATAACGTAGAAATATTTGCCGGTGATATAAATATAGATCTTCTTGAAACTATCAACGATGACGTCAACAACTATATTCAACTTTTAACAAGTCATAACTTTTTCTCCTATATAAATGAACCAACTAGAATTCATGCTAGAGTAGATAGGACAGAGATAGGTTTATTGGATCACATTTTCGTTGGACACTTTAATCACAACAATAAGAATAATGTTACTTTTTTTCCTGCTATTATTAAATCTAGTTTAACAGACCATTACACTACATTAATCTCAATATTTTTTTTAAATAATAACAATAAACAAATACGTAGTAAAAAATCAATAACTATAACTAATTTCCAAATGCTAAATGAAAGTTTAAAAAACGAAGATTGGTCCAATATACTTAAATTAAATGATCCTGAGCTTGCATATAATTTGTTTATTGAAAAATTAAATACAAACCTAAATAAAAACCAAACCAAAAAAAACATACAAAATAAAAACACAAAAATTAAACCGTGGATTACACAAGGACTAATCAATTCAATAAGGCATCGTGATTTATTAAAAAAGAAACTAATATCTAATTACACTGAAGAAAATCATAAAACATTTAAAGCGTATAGAAATAAATTAAACAAAATAATAACAAAAACTAAAAACGATTATTATAAAGATGAAATTAAAAAAAATAGTAATAATATAAAAAAAGTCTGGGAAATAATAAACAACGCATCAAATAAATGTACATATAAGGCACAGGAGAAGTATAATATAGTTAATGAGAAGCAATAAAGTATCAAATCTGATAAATTAAAAGCTAACTACTTTAATGCCTTCTTTAGAGATATTGGTGAAAAAATGATTAGACAAATTAATAATGGTAACAAATATAAGTTAGAAACAGAAAAATCGTTAAATAATTCAATCTATTTTAAGGAAATAACAGAAAATGAAGTAATTGTTTACATTTCATCATTAAAAAATAATTCAACACCAGGACCGGACGGCTTAACCGCAAAAATTATTAAATCCATTCACTTAAACATACTCAAACCCTTGGTATTTATTTTAAATCTGATTTTTAAAACAAGTAAAATTCCAGAAGCCCTAAAAAGCTCCACAGTTGTTCCTATTTTTAAATCAAGTGATAAATCTCTTGCCACAAATTATCGACCGATATCTTTAATCAATAACTTTTCTAAAATTATGGAAAAATGCATAAAATCAAGAATAGAGAATTTTTTGGAAAAATTTAAGATTTTAACTTCAAAACAATTTGGATTTCGAAATAATTTAAGCACTGAGAATGCTGTGGTGGAATTAGTAAAAAAGATAACTGGTGAACTTAATTTGGGCCATAAGTGCCTAGTGGTGTTTTTAGACTTAGCCAAAGCATTTGACACTGTCGACCATGAAATACTGCTTCGTAGATTGTCTAACATAGGGATAAGAGGTGAAACAAATAAACTATTAAAAAATTACCTAATGGATAGACAACAAAAGGTAAAAATTAATGAAACATACAGTGATACAATAATAATAAATAGAGGCGTACCACAAGGGACAGTCCTTGGTCCTATTCTATTTTCCATTTATATAAATTTCCTGTATGACATTGACAATCTAAAAGATAATCTTATATCTTATGCGGATGATACAGCGGCAGTATTTTGTGGTCACACGTGGGATGAAACATTTAACTTTGCTAAGGAAGGCATGAGAAAAATAAAAAAATGGTTAGACAGCAGCCTTCTTAGCCTTAATATTGATAAAACAAAATTTATAACGTTTAGCTTGACAAATGCAGGACAACCTAAGAAAGAAAATTTTCAAATTCACTCCAACAATTGTTTAGATAAATGTAAATGCCCTTACATTCTTAAAGTAAACAAAATTAAATATTTAGGCCTAATTATAGATCGAAATCTAAAATGGAAAGCACACATTGAAAACCTCATACTAAGACTAAGGAGGCTGTTTTCCCAATTTTACACACTGAGGTCTTTTTTAAATCATAAAAATCTAATTCTTTGTTACTATGCAATGGTGGAGTCCTTAATAAGATACTGCATAATAGCTTGGGGGAATGCGTTAGATACTACTTTAAAAGGGCTTGAAGTAACTCAAAATATAATTCTCAAAATAATTTATTTTAAAAACCGCTATCATCCTTCGGAGTCACTGTACACGGAACAACTTTGTATTAAAAAAATCTTTGTGTTTCAAGTGTGTTTGTGGATGTTTGAGTCTATTGATAATTTTGACATTCCCAAGCATAACTATTCCACCAGGATTTTGGAAAAAGATGTTGTCAATTTACCTATATTTTATTTTTCAGCCTTACAAAAAGGTATATTTTATTATGGTCCCAAATGGTATAATATTATACCAAAAAAAATTAAAAATTTATCAAAAAATCTACGTAAAGCCGATTTAAAAACGTTTATACAAAAATCTGATCTGAATATATTCTACAAGTTTCTGAGGTAATAAATAATAAATAGTTTTGTATATGTATATAGGTACATATTTTATAATCCTTTAATTTTATTTAATACGTGACTGTCACTTTCTCCACGCCAATGTCATCGAACGTAGTGTTTTGCTTGTTTTGTTTACCTTTTTTATATATAAATATTATTGTATTACAAATATTTAAAATTTAATTGAAATAAATGTAGCACTGTATAGTAAAAACATAATTTTAGTTCATCACACAAGAATGTATTTATAATTTTTTCCATTTATTATAATCTGCAGCACAAATCCTTTTGGATTTAGGCAGAATCAAACTTAAAATATAATTTAACTTTATAAAATAAGAATGTACAATAAAAAATGTAAAAAAAATGTAATTATGATGATGATAAATAAATAAATAAATAAATAAATAAATATATAATTGGGGTAGAAATTGTAAAGTTTAAGGCTTAAACTTTAATACTTAAAACAAGACTAACCTGAATAAAAAAAAGAAAATGCAGATAGAACACTATAATTCTCAGGTTAAATGTCATATAATTGTCAAAACAAAGTGGCCTTCTTTTAAAATAATACCAAATGTAAAAATTGTTTTATTATTTCAATTAGGGTTTTAAAGTGTCGAAAAAAAAAAACGGAAAAATAGGAAAAAAATCTTTTTTTTTTCGTTTTTCCCAGGCCTTGGAAAAAATGGCATTTTTGAAAAAAAAATGGAATTTTTATTGGAAAATGTACATATTTGAAAAAAGTAGCAACTTAACAACTTAACATTATTTTAATTTAAAGAATATCCTTACTGAAAAAAAATAAAACTGAACATTGAATTAAATTCAGGGGTTACATACATTTGTGATGGGTCAAAAAATCGTTTTTTTATTGATTATTCTTACAACATATACTTTTAAGAATATGTACTTAAATCTTCATCAAGATCGGAGCACTAGAACTTATGTTATAGCAATTTATAGCGCGCTACCTCACTAACATTTAAAGGCAAATTGAATGAACTTAAAACTTCAAACGCGTTTATCTCGGAAGCATGATTTCTCGAAAAACAATTGACCGATCGATCTGAAAGTGTTGTTCCTAATTACAATATCCCCTTCGTGAATTAAGGGATTTTTATTCGGACGAAAATTTCTATTTTTTTCGGCCGGAAAACTCGAAAATCGATTAATCGATTAATTTTTACGAGCTCATGACTCATGAGTCATGAGCTCATGCATATGTATGTAACCCCTTAAAAATTGATTTAAGAAAATAAACTTAAACGTTAAATATACTGTCGGTTGGATTGAAAAATACTGTCGGTTGCATTGAAAATATCTAATTACAAAATAATGAATGATTTATAAAGTTAAATTACAAAATTATAATTTTATAAATCGAAGTGTCAAATAAAACGAAATATGTTTTTTTGCGACCCAGTAGAATATTCTTACTGAGTTAAAATAAAAGGAATAATTATTATAATCATATTATGATTTTATTCAGCGTCGGAACTTTGTTTTCGATATCAGTGTAGGTACGGATAGCATCCGTAAAAAATTGGAAATTTTCAGAAAAAAATACTTTTGTATTTTTTCATATTACCCTTTGAATAAAATTTAAAAAATGCAAAAGTCAATTTTTCTTATCTCAATACAAAAATACAACAGTATTAAGTTGTTTCTTCTACAATATTTAGTGAACTAGATTTAACTAATTAACCATTAAATATTTGGCACCGTGGAGTGCCCATAAAACATTATCTTTACTTTCACTATGAAAAACTGCTTCTATATCTGATTTAAACACTAGTTAGTCCATTTTTAAAACATACATTTCAATTTATGGCCATTCCACGCTTAACTGATAGGACAGTTGCCGTGTTTTTATTTACAAAATAATATTGTTCTATTATATTACCAATGTCAAATTTTTATAAATAGTTCTAAACTAAAGCTGTTTAACAAGGTTTTAATTTGGCAAAATTAGGTATCGTGATTGACTATTTAATTCCTTAAAAATTAATAATTTAAAGCGTAACGGGCGGGACTATTACAAAGTTTTGCTAAATAAAAACCTTGTTAAACAGCTTTAGTTTAGAACTATTTATAAAAAATTGACATTGGTAATATAATAGAACAATATTATTTTGTAAATAAAAACACGGCAACTGTCCTATCCGTTACGCTTGGAATGGCCCTTTACTCAAAATAAAAAATTACATTTTGATCGGAAATTGTTACTTTATCGTTTTATAGGTGTCGCTCCATACAAATATTTAATTTAAATCATTTTTAGATAATAATAGAATTTGTCGTAGAAAAATTATAGTATACAACTCGTTTATAAACTCATTAAATTAAACACTCGCTCACAAGCTCGCTCATGCTCCTACTATAAAAAACAAATGCGATAATTGTCACTGTAGCCAAGCGAATAAAAAAACCCTAAGTTTATTTAGGGCTAGAGATGTAAAAAAACGGTTTTTTTCAGATGTGAAAAAAACATGAAAAAAAACTAGAAAAAAACGGTTTTTTTTTGTTTTTTTTTCAAAATGAAATTTTGAGTAAAATGTAGAAAATATTACATTTTTCATTATTAAAAATTTTGACCAAGACTAAAAAATCTGATTTCTTATTATTTGGTAGTTTCCACATTAAAAACCAATAGCAATGTAATACAAAAAATTAAAGGATTAAACATTTTTGTTGCGATTTTTCGGATAGCTGTATATTTGTTAAAATTGGTCGTATTGGAGCCGTAAAAAAAGCAATTTGAAGCTTCAAGTTTATAGTTTTGAGATTTTTAGATGAAAAACGAACGCTCAATTCTAACAAATACCGTAATAAAAAAAATCGATTTTTTTTATTTCTTTTTTTGGTCCACGGAATGTTCTGACTTAACCACCAATGAATAAATGTTCTACAAGAATTTCCGTACTCTACATAAATGTGAAAAATCATAAAAAAAGTGCTTTTGGTAGCTTTTTGAAAAATCAAGCGCTGAATCAAAAATATTATATGTAGTTACTTTTTTTAGGACCAAATCAAAACAAGCGCGGCCCTTATTGGTGGTTGTTGCGAGTACATAACGCGAGACTGTATTTACATTTAATAATTGTCATTTAGTGCCTGATTAGTGGCTAATTTTAGACCATGGAAACATAAAAAATTAGGCAAATGGAACTAATCTTGAAAAAAAACATAAAATGTGAAAAAAAAAACCATTTGAAAAAAAACATTGAAAAAAAACCTGAAAAAAACAAAAAAACCGGACCGTTTTTTTTCAAGTCGCATCTCTAGTTAGGGCTGTAGTACGTGAATTGACAGTACATGTATTTTTTATTTAATTTTTATGTAAGTTAAATATATCCCTATTCCAATATGGTTTTTCTTTTGAATTAACCAAATAAAGCCTTTTTGTGTTGTCATAATAATATGCAAAAAAAAATCCAACACACACGGTAAATTGATCAATAACTTTTAAAGCCAAAAAATCTTATTTAGTGTGTTTTACTAAAACTTATTTTCAGCCCTTTTCATCTCTCATCATCAATTATAGAGCTTAGTGGATAAACATGTTATGTGTTAAGCAAAAAGGTGCTTAGCACGGCAATATCACATGTTCATCCATCAAGCTTTTCAATTGTTCGTACTTCCCGCCCTTACACTTAACTGCGCTATTTTTCAGCCGAGCATAGTACAAATACACACTTGATTGACAATGAAATTTCAGCGGGCTACTCGGAGGACAGCGACTACACCTCGGACCTGAACTATCCGGTGGGCCAGCACGCCAACTCTTCGGCGTCGCAGTTCCGCACCGCCGCGCACCAGATCCACACGCCGCAGCGGTCGCTCGAGACGTCGCGCGAGAACTCGTACGAGCGGGACGACGGACCGCATCCTCATCACCTTCCGGCGCCGCCCGCCACCCATCAGCACCGCCTTAGTCCGGGCACGACGCATAGGCATCGGCTGCAACAGGTCAGTTAACATAAAAGTATCCTTCCTTCTAATAAAACAAAATCAAAAATAGACAAATAAACCGAAAACTGGGTGAAAACAAACAAAAGACTTGAAACTAGGGACTACTTGGGTCATTTTCAAGAAACACCCGCTTTCAGGAAAATGAAGATCAAATTTTTTTTACGTTTTTTTTCAGAAAAATGTGTTTAGCTAGCTTTATATAATTCCACTGTGTAACCAATTTGAAATCCAAAATTTAATTCAATAAAAAAAGTTGTTATAAAAATAATTTGAAATAAAATTTACTTGATTCACAAACTTTTGACTCCAATTTTATTTTTTATTATTTTAGTCACTGTATTAGTGAGTTAATCCACTCTAAAGTTTAGACAACTTTAAGGTGGTGTCAAAAGTGGTCATAACATTTCAGATGCCAGACTAATACACCAAAAAGTTATAAAACAATAAAGTATATTCTGCTGGTGCAAATCACATGATTACAACTATGCTAATATAATATGGAGGTATTTTAACTGTATCATGGTAGATTTAGTTATTTAAACGTTATTGCCACTCATTTAAAGTGGTGATATCAGTTTTCGTCACTATAATGCTACTTGGGCAAAGTGAGGTTCCATTAAATTGCAATTCAAAAACCATTGGCAAAAATCCTATCTTGGACGACAAGAACGCTTTAGATTGCCATTTTTCTACGGTGGAGCAAGGCAAAGACATCATGAGGTTGCTGGCGTCTAGAATATCTTTGTTTATATAAACGTGAAATTTTTCTTCTGTTACAATTTGCAGTTTCATAAGCAATGTGCATATCGGCAAGACCTTCAACTGAAAAATTATTGTCATTTTTTAAAAGTTGCAGTTGCAGAAAAATTAATAAATTCAAAACCATATAACAAAAAAAAAACACAAAAATATTATTTTTAATCAAGCGTATCATATCATATCATATTATATAATATTGTCAAATTTTACCGGCGCCGGTATTGAAGGTCTTTAAACCCATTTATTTTTGTGTTCTCTATTCTTTTTTTATTAAAAAATGATACTTAAATGTGTAACTAAAATTGGCTTAAATCCAAAACAAAGTTTTGTTTAATATAAAAGTAATGCACATTTTTCTAGACGTGAATACGTAAGTTAGATCACATTACCAATTTAACCAATCAGAACGATGGACGTGGATTATAGTTTGTTCATGGTGGCATGTCTCTAGCCACTTTGTTTATTGTTTTGTTTTATTTTTTTATATTTATTTGAATTTTTCTTTATATAAATGTCTTTTTAAATATTATTTTATATTTTTGGTTTTTATTTGTATTTTTTTAAGCATTTTTAGTAAATTTTTAATATTTTATTTTTTCTATCGTTTGGTATTTCTGTTAAAAACAAGTAAATAAATAAAGTTGCCAAGAATATTAAATTTTGTTTTATATATTCTAAAGGGTGGGCCATGTTTATGTTGAATTATAAAATAGCAATGAGAACAAGAAAAACTGATTTTTTTTCAACGAATTTTGCTTTATTTGATACAATGTTCCTTCCGATTAAGTATGGAAAATGATTTTATTTAAGTGGCCACCTCAGCTGGCTCGGCAGTAGCCCATCCTGGAACACCAATTTTCGAGCACTTTGTCAAAAGTTTTCTGCTCTATTTAGGCAATTTGAGCTTAAATGTTTTGTTTTAAATGGTGAATAGGCTTTGTTACGGTGAAGTGTGGATTTTCCGTGGCCCAAATCCTACAGTTTTGCTTGTTGACATAACCTCCGAGGTAAAAATGCGCCTTATCCGAAAAGATGATTTTTCTTGCAAAATTATGGTCATCGTTCAACTGGTTTAAAGCCCACTCAGCAAAGCGAAAACGTTGTGGATGGTCAACTTGCTTTAAATCCTGAACAAGCTGGACTTTGTACGCAAACATACCGAGGTCTTTGTGCAGAATCATCCTCAGAGTGGTACGGGAAAGGCCGAGTTGTTGACATCTGCGCCGAGTTGGTGTTGACGCGTTCATGCGTACATTTTCGGCCACAGCAGCAATTGCTTCAGGTGTACGTCTAGGACGAGCATGCGAAACATGTTTTATGTCCACCAGCATTCCATTTCTGCGCAATTTTTTTCATCAAATTTGTAATACTTTGGTTTGACGGCCCCTCAAATCTTCCAAACGCAATTTTCTTGCCGTCTCTGCGATCACAGTCACATTCAAAGTAAGTTTTGAGTATTTCGAAACGTTGATCCAAATTTATTCGGTGCATATTTTGTAATCGGAAGGTTAAAACTAAACCACTGTCAACAATTCATGGCGCTTAAGTTGAAAGCTTCATTAATAGCACGTATGTAGTTTAAAATTCAACTTATAGATGGCCCACCCTTTATTTTTTATAATTAAAAATTAATAAAATTTTATTATTTTTTAAATTTTTTGGTTTTGACATAAACTTCAAATGCTGAATTTAAATCATGTCATTGATGACAAAGTTTTTGTTATCCTCTAAAGTTTTCTATGATAAACACATGGCTAGTCGCTACACTAATAGTGGCATTACTTTTTATCTTGTACTTTGTATTTTTAGCGCTATTCTCCAAACGCAGAAGACTACGTGGGCTACGATAATTTACAAACAGGCCAAACTTCCAGGATTCAATATCAAGACAGCACTGGCGATTCGGAGCCGCTTTTTTACAATAGTAGGCCTCGTACAAGGACCGACTATTCCAGGTAAATACATTAAACATAATCTAAATATTGTTGACTTGTTGAAATAACATATTCTATAAAAGTGATGTTTTGGCTTTTCTATAGGTTAATTAAAATTGCCCTATACCTATTTATTTTTACATTTTGCATTTTTAGAGAAATAATAATTTATAATTAAAAACAATTTTAAATTTATTTTATAGGTTAATTAAAATTGCCCTATACCTATTTATTTTTACATTTTGCATTTTTAGAGAAATAATAATTTATAATTAAAAACAATTTTAAATTTATTTTATTAAAAAAGAAATAGGTATTATTTTTTGTAAAAAAATTAAAAATTTATTTTATAATATATACCTATACAGGGTGTTATGAAATTAATGTTATATATTAAAATACTGAATACCTTTTGACATAAGGAGTAAAGGAAAAATATTTAAAAAAATATTTTATCTCCACGCGGTCTATAATATTGTTATCAACATTCGATAAAGAAATACCTTGTTATGGCCTAGGCCGATAAAAAATTTTATGAGGCAAGTAATTAGTTCGATTTTTTCTCGCTAGGGGTATTTTTTTGACAAATTAATCCTTTTCTAAGAAATTAAGGTACCAAACTGGTTTAATTTATTTATAATAAGCACTAATTTGTTTGTTTTACTGTTAATGTCTAATATTTTTTCATTAAATTATTGTAAAATAAAATATGAATAATAAAACAAAAAGTGAGGTTAGGCAACCCAGGAAACGCTTTTTCTACGATTTAAATTATCTTTAAGTTTTAATTTGCTTTAAGTTTTTAGTGAAATTAAATGTTAAACACAGCTTTAACATTCCAAACTACCTATTTTTTAAATAAAAATCCAAACAAATTGAAATTAGATACCTACCTATTTATTAACGCTGTGACTAGAGGCACGCTAACGTGCCGCGATTCGAAATGTTAAAGGTACGTTAGTTACGTCATAAATCCAAACCATCCCAAACTCAACTTCGCTCAATTGTAGGCCTCCGCTACGCGTCGGCCTTCAAACCTTGAGCTTAGCATAAAAAGACTTACTTCTTAACCTAATGACATAAATAACTATTTCCAAAGATAAAGAAAAAATATGCATTAGATGTTTTTTATATTTTTTGTGATACGCCACTGGGTACACACTTGGTTTATCTCTGCACCCTTGTGTTCTGTGAGTACATAGATACCAACCAACAAAGTATCTGCGCGTTGCCAGATGTAAAAAATTGTTACTAAAAATTTTTCTTGCATAAAAACTTAATAAATACAAGTTTTATGCCCTTAAAGCTCTAATACCCTTCTGTATTTATTTACTCATCAAGCTATTAGCTTAAGCAATGATTAGAAAATTTAGTACCTATTTAAAAAAATCCATGACCACAAAATATATTTTTCATCGGTTTTTTTCTTTCTGTTTACTCAGATGAAATTGGGACCAGTTTACAGGTTAAACTTTAAACATTTAATTTGTGTAAATAAATCCTAAAGCACTTCCCTTAGTTAAGATATTTACAATTTGAGCACAGAACCTAAAATTTGAAAGAAATGCACTAAATTCTGTCATAAAAGTTGGCAGATTTTGTTTGAATTTACCTTCAGTACAAAAATGACATAACCAACAATTAATAAAAACGCCAAATTGACAATTTGCATTGTTAATTTTATCATTTTTGTAGTTAAGCTAAATTTAAACTATGTTTCTCAATTTTTTTTACAGAATTTCGAAACGCTGTTGTTACCAACCATAACATAATGAATTAAATTAGGCAACCCGATTAGCCTAAAGTTCCTAGTCGATCAGTGGCTTACTGTTTGGTAGGATAAGGGTTATTATAAATTATTTTTAGTTTTTGAAATTTAGAAGAAAAAAGTTTCAGGTGCTTCTTTATGGACCCTACGGAACAACCCATTTCAATATATAACATTAATTACATAACACCCTGTATATTTATACAGTGTGTCCCGCTTAAGACCTTACCACCCTCGTAAAATTTGCATTTTTCAACCGATTTTCGTAAACTTTTTTTTGTTGGATAGATCTCTGAAAAAGGCTTTAATCACATATATCACTTGTTTTGACGACTAAACTCATGGCCAACTATGATCTCTTCTTGGGGTCGAAATTTCGAAAAGTACTATTAGGGATTTTTTTAGAGAAAAAGTGACCACGGATTATTGTTCGGGGCCACTTATAACCCCACTATATCAATTTTTACCGTTCTTAAATACAGGGTGTTCCAGATGGACGTTTTTTAATTTTTTGATAAAAACCTCCTAAAATTTGAATTTTTCAACTGATTTTCTTAAACTTTTTTTGTTAAAAAGGCTTATTCGGGACCACTTAAAACCCCACTACACCAATTTTTATCGCTTTGAGATACAGGGTGTTCCAGCTGGACATGTTTTAATTTTTTGATAAAACCCTCGTAAAATTTGCATTTTTCAACGGATTTTCTTTTAACTTTAAATCAAAAATTGGTGTAGTTGGGTTTTAAGTGGTCCCGAATAATCCTTTTTCAAAAAAAAAAAGTTTAAGAAAATCGCAAAATGCAAATTTTCCGAGGTTTTTATCAAAAAATTAAAAAACATCCTTTTGGAACACCCTGTATTTAAGAACGATAAAAATTGGTATAGTGGGGTTATAAGTGGTCCCGAACAATAATCCGTAGTCACTTTTTCTCTAAAAAAATCCCTAATAGTACTTTTCGAAATTTCGACCCCAAAAAGAGATCACAGTTGGCCATGAGTTTAGTGGTCAAAACAAGTAACATATGTGATTAAAGCCTTTTTCAGAGATCTATCCAACAAAAAAAAGTTTACGAAGATCGGTTGAAAAATGCAAATTTTACGAGAGTGGTAAGGTCTTAAACGGGACACACTGTATATTAAATTTTCTGTCCAACTACAAAATTTTTGTCAGAAAATACTTTTAATATAATAACAAATTTCCTATTAATCTAACAATATTTTAAAAATCTATACAAAAATTAAAAATCCACCAAAAAAATTAAAAAATAGTTAAATAAATGTGATTTTAAAGCAGGCGCAGAAAATATGCAACTGAAACTGATGAAAGGTAATAAATTAGAAAATTTTTTTAAAATAGATAATTAATGTACACTGCTTTTATATGCAAATAAAAATATACAGCGTGTCTCTTAATGCAGGTCATTTTGTGAAAAAGTTCATGAGTCGTCCAAATGCAAACGCCGCGGTGTTTGCATTTGGACGACTCATAAACGCGCCGTAAACACAAAAAATACGAATGCATGCATACACCTTTTTTGTCTTTTAATATTTTAAAATGCTGGTTTCGGCGTTTGTATCTGGACCACTAATACATAAAGGGGAATAATATTAAACCAAGCAAACTCCATTTGAGTAAAATTTTCATAAATAAAAAATACGCTATTAAAGTATTCCCTTGAAAAAAGTAAATGTACTTATTAATATGGGCAATAATTGATGGTATGATATTTTTACTCAATCATTTCAACTGGACTGGAAAATTTTGATGAATGTGATAAAATTTGCTAATAAAGAATATTGGAGTTTGATGTGTTTGATATTAGCCCTATTAGCTTAAATTTTTGCGGTACAGGATTTTGACAGTTTTACTTTTAAATATCTTCAATGAATAATATTACCAATTTAAATGGGTATTAATATATAATATAAATAATTAATAATTAATACTATTAATGGGATATATAACCGGGAACACTACATATATATAGTGTTCTTGTAAATATACAACTACACATTTTAGTTATAAAAATTATCCTACTTCTCCACCAGTGGCGTGCCTGCAAATTTTCTGATTTGTTTTACAGATCAATCAAATGCTGCTTCTTAAGTAATTTGGTGCAAATCTGTAGTCGGGTTTACTCCATCAGGTTAGGTTTTTAAGAATCAAACCCAAAATGAAAACTCTGTTTTTTTTAATATAACCATACAAAGTAGGGGAGATTATTATTTTATTTATTATTTTTTCTACGACCACTATGAAAAAGTCACATTTTGTAATGGCATTGTTGCTTAGAAAATGAATCTTTTCATTGGCAAGGCAAAACACAAATGAAAAGTGACATTTCTATGGAACGCCGTTTTAGTTTTTATTATCATAATACTTCATATAACATTTAAATTCAAATTAATTTTAATGGTACATGCGATAATGGAAATCAACCAATTTTCGTTAAGGGAAATGTAATTTTTGTTTTAAACTAAAATATGAATTCCCATTAATAAAATAAAGAAAGATATTTACTCATTATCTGAAATAACTGTTCAATTTCCGTTAACGGAAATCAATTTCCGTTAACGGAAATCAATTTTCGTTAACGGAAATTGAATTAGATTTATCGAAAACCAAATAAATGCAAAACTAAGATATTTGTCGTTTAGTTTCAATTTTCTTGGTATATGTATTTTTATTCTACTTTAATTTCAATGTTACATGAATTTATTTGATACACAAGGGTCTGTGCATTAATTTTCATTATCGGAACTAGCGCCATCTAGTGATACCCCGGTGAACTAGCGGTAGTTCATATGCGCCAAGATTTTTAAATAGTTCTGCAAGGTTAAAAATTTACCAACCCTCATTTTCGTTCGATTTTTTCTTTCGTGTGTAGTCAGCTGATGCGTTGGTTTTTAAATTATTGAATTAAAAATTGATTTTCCATAGATTAACTATTGTAATATTAATCGTAATTAGGGTAGTCACTTTAATTTTTAATAATATAGTAGGTAGGGACTCTTAAAAATTCGTATAAAAAACCAGATTTTTACCAGAAAACGCTATATTCCGTATTTGCAATCAACAAACTAAAAAAAACCGTAATTTTCTGGGAAAACCGTATACATGGCAACCCTGGGCCATAAACTACCATCAACAAATCACAACAAAATTTGTTGTGCCACCTGAGAATTAGATTGTTCTATCTCCCAAAATTCAAAGAGGAACAAATAGCAATTTAAAGTTTAATTTATATACAAATGAAATTTTAAAAAGCTGTTTATCCGTGTTTTTGGGAGATTCTATCTTTCAAAAATCTGACACGGAAAAACAGCTTTTTAAATTTCATTTGTATATAAATTAAACTTTAAACTGCTATTTGTTCCTCTTTAAATTTTGGGAGATAGAACAATCTTCTCTTCTTCTTCTTCCTTGGTGGCCTAAGGCCTTAATGGTCTCGGTTTCAATGAACCACTTTGACCAGCAACAAGTTTTAATGTCCATGCGCTTCACGAAGCCATCCACCCATAGACATGTGAATTTTCCAAATCTTGGATCATCCACTCCATGTGTTGTACAATTCACAAAATACCTCGCTAGAAGGTCAAAGCTTGCGATATTGTCCAAAAATACTGGTATATTTCTATACCCGGAATTCCATTTTGTCCCTCCTGGGTCAAAGTCAGCTATGTTTCAGACTTTTCATCGAGCAATGACCCAGAGATGAAAGTACGATGCACCACACACGAAAGACAAAATCGAACTCATATAGAACAATCTAATTCTCAGGTGGCGAAATGTCATTCATGGATGTTGACGCAGATGAACTACCTCTCTTTACAGTAGAGCTACTGCTGGTTCACTTGGGCATCGCTAGATGGCGTGAGTTCCGATAATGAAAATTAATAATTTTCATTATCCGATAATGAAAATTGGCACACAGACCCTTATGTATCAAATAAATTTATGTAACATTGAAATTAAAGTAGAATAAAAATACGAATACCAAAGAAATTGTAACTAAACGGCACATGCAGCATGCAAATTCATGTACCATAGAAATTAAAGATCAACATAAATTAATGCATCATTGAAATTGTTTATAAATAAATTTATTTACTAATTATCTGAAATAAGTGTTCAATTTCCGTTAACGGAAATCAATTTCCGTTAACGGAAATCAATTTCCGTTAACGGAAATCAATTTTCGTTAACGGAAATTGAATTAGATTTATCGAAAACCGAATAAATACAAGACTAAGATATTTTAAAATATTCAAAAATTAAAAGTGAAATTTTGTAATTATTTCATTGATACACATATTTTATAATGTTGTAAAAATTTCTATACATCTACAATTTTGTTTTTATATGTAAACACCTTTTATGATAAATTAATTTGAATGTATTTTTATTTTAGTTGCATTTAAATGTAATGTCAATTTAAATGATAGTTTAATTTCTATTACACACGAATTAAAATGGTCTATGAATTTCGATGGTACGTGAATTAAAATTGTAAGTGAATGTTTTTGCCCCAATTTCCATTATCGGAACTAGCGCCATCTAGAAGGCGCTTTTGGATTGCACGTCGGAGCGTTTTGTGTCCTTGTCCAACTGTATAAATGCAGCCTCATCCTTCTTCAAGAAGAAGGATGAAGCTACGACCAGCCTGCAATCTGAACGCGCTCGCTAGGTGGTGCTAGTTCCGATAATGAAAATACGTGCAAAAACTTTTAAAAACAATTTTAATTCGGGTACCATGGAAATACACAAACCATTTTAATTCATATGACATATGTCATGGAAATTCAACTAACATTGAAATTCACGTTTCATTTAAATACAACTAGAATAGAAATAAATTCAAATTAATTCATGTTTCATTAAAATAAGCAAGATATTTTTAAAACACTTTAAATGATGCACAGGGTGCTGGGTTTAATAAAAAGTAAAACGGCGTTCCATACATTTCTGTGTGAAAAGTGACAGGTCTGTGTGAAAAGAAATTGACAGCATCGTTTGACATTCGTTTCAAAATTTGTATAGTATTTGTATATGTTTGCCTAAATATCATTTAGAACACAGTTAATTGTGTTTGTATACTAAATTCTAATTTTTAGTGCCTTTATTTAAATTAAGAATGTAGGTTTATTGATTTTAAGTAACTTATACCTTAAAAATTAAAAGAATAAGATGAAAGTAATTTTAACAGCTGTCAAACTCTTTTTAGGTTATTTTGTTTAGTATTTGAAAATAATAAAAAATAAAAGGGTCGTAGAAAAAATATTATGTTTCACATGTAAGAAAAGTTTTCTTCAGGCTCGTGTTAATGCACACTCGGCCTAACGGCCTCGTTAGCAAACTTAAACACTTGCATGAAAAAGTCGCTTTTCAACACTTGTAAAACAAATAACTATTTAGTAGGGTAGAGACGTGGTAGAAATTAAAAAAGCAGAACGATTTATTTAAGTACATATTATAAACAAAAAAAAAATTAACGTAAATGGGTCATTTTCAAGAAACGCCCGCTTTCAGAAAAATGAAGATCAAATTTTTTTTTTGCTTAAATTGACTTTTGGTTGGATTTTTATAAATGTTTAGAGTTTTGTTTACTTACATTTAAGACAGGCAGTCCCTGCTTAAAATACCCCATAGAGACCCTGTTCATACCGATAGATATTTGTATCGGGATGTATGGTGTTTCTATAGGGTGTATCGGTTTGTATAGGACCCGTAGTTGAGATTTATGGTTGTTCTATAGGGATATCCACCATTGATTTATTTGCTATCGGTTTCAATGGGGAAAATACACATAAATGTAAAAATTAGTTTTTTCCCTATAGGACCCTATAGGTTTTAATAAAATTTTGTCAAATGTTTTATGGTTGCTCTATAGGGATATCCCTATATATCCTTCATTGAGTTATTTTCTATCGGTCTCAATAGGGAAAATGTAAAAGTTATGGTGTGCCTATAGGTAATTTCCTATACATTTTCTATCGGGCTGTATCCGGAAAAACCCATGGACAAATGCACATATAGAATCCGGTAGCGCCCGATAGATTATTTTGTATAGGTATCTATGGGGTATTTTAAGCAGGGGTGCACTTTTTAATTTTTTTTACGTTTGTGTCAGAAAAATGTGTTTAGCTAGCTTTATACAGGGTGTTTCATAATATATGCGCAGGACTTCAGGATGTGATAGCTCATCCAAAAAGATGAAAAAAGTCGCTATTAACTTACCCTCTAAAATGCACAATTTTCGAGATACAGAGTGTTGAAATTTTAGAAAAAAAAATCGTTTTTTTAGATTATTTCTGGAACCGTTTATCGTACAAAAAACAGCTTTTAGAAGCATTTTCTACTCATAATAAGCTATGTTTTGTGCCATAATTGGTGGAGATTTTGAAGGGGTAGCGGGTGTTTTTCTCCTCAACTTCAACGCCCCTGAAAAAAGTACGGTTTTGAGAGGCCCATTCGAACCGCCAATCATTGGCGGCCAATGTTTTCTACAGAAAAAAGGTACTCTTGGTCATAAGCTCTAAAGTTGACCGTTTTCGAGAAAAATCAACTTTTATGTTTAAAAACATGGTCAATTTTTTTAAAAAAAAATTTTATTACTAATTAAACAAAATTTATTTTAACGTTAGAAAAAGTAACAAAACCAAACGATAATTGCAAAATTTAAAAAAAAATAAAAAATGATTTTTTACTCAAATGCTGAATTGTGCGAAATGCGTTACCTTTACGGTTTGGAGAATTAAGCAAAGACAACTTTTAAATCATTTTTTATTTTGCAATTATGGTTTGGTTTTGTTACTTGTCCTAACGTTAAAATAAATTTTGTTTAATTAGTAAAAAAAAAAATATTTTTTTTTAAATTTACCATGTTTTTAAACATAAAAGTTGATTTTTCTCGAAAACGGTCAACTTTAGAGCTTATGACCAGGAGAACCTTTTTTGTGTAGAAAACATTGGCGGTTCGAATGGGCCTCTCAAAACCGTACTTTTTTCAGGGGCGTAGAAGTTAAGGAGAAAAACACCCGCTACCCCTTCAAAATCTCCACCAATTATGAGGAAAAAAAAATTTTTTTTAGCACAAAACATAGCTTATTTTGAGTAGAAAATGCTTACAAAAGCTGTTTTTTGTACGATAAACGGTTTCGGAGATATTCGAAAAAAACGAATTTTTTTCTAAAATTTCAACACCCTGTATCTCGAAAATTGTGCATTTTAGAGCGTAACTTAATAGCGACTTTTTTCATCTTTTTGGATGAGCTATCACATCCTGAAGTCCTGCGCATATATTATGAAACACCCTGTATATCTCCTTGGTGTTACCAATTTGAAATCCAAAATTTAATTCAATAAAAAAAGTTGTTATAAAAATAATTTGAAATAAAATGTACTTAGTTCACAAACTTTTGACTGCAATTTTTTATTTTATTTTTTATTAAAAGTTGTATGCTTTTTTTTAAATATGTATGTTCGTTAAGTTACTTTTTAAAAGAAACCATTCCGATTCTTTGTTAAAAAAACAATACCATTAATATTTTCTAATTTATAAAAACGAGTTTTATGGAAAAAAAATCTTTAGCGTACCAAAGTGGTTATCATGGAATAAGTTTTTATGCATTTGCAGGAATTATTGGTAACTCCTACTATTATAGAATCTTTGTTACTTGAAAATGTACAAATTGTATTAAAAAATTAAGTATAATAGGTACCATGCTTCACACCCAAAAGTCCCACCTTGGCATTTGAATGAAAATAATTGAAGCTATCTATGTCAGTTTAACGCTAATTTCGTCTCATTTTCTGAAAGTAAGCATATTAATGAATTTTTTTTGTTCTAAATATGAATTATTATCAGAGGGAATTAGCGTTAAACTGACCACAATTATTTGAATTCAAATCTCTGGGACTTCTAAATGTGAAGCATAGCACATGCGCTATGGTTCTTCTGCTGATTTCAGTTTAATTGTTCATTCATTAATTAATCATTTACATGCAGTTTATGCTAATCGTTGGATAGGTCGTGAAGGATCTTAATGGTTTGGATTTCTATTTATGAGGTCACCTTAAAACTATTGTTTATAAAACTTTTATAAACGCTTTAAAACGCAAAATACCTTATGCATGCAAAATTGACCAGGCTAATCAGAAAGAATTTCTGCATGGACAAGTCAGTAGCAAACCATCTTAAAAAAATAATTGACATGTTTTCAGGGACGCTACTGGTAGATCAATAAATATGTTATATCCTATTATATCACATTAAAATTAAAAACTTTTTTATAAACCCTGTAGCAAAAAATGTAAGCTATTGGGGACAACTTCATTAAAACTTATTTTCATAAAATGTCCCAATCACACCCTAAAAATTAACAAGTCATTAAGAACACGCTATATACACATTGCACAAAGCACAAAGCAATAAATAGGTAATAATATACATAATAATAAATTAAATAAATTAAAAGAATATTTACAAAAACACATCTTTACAATAATTTAAATTATTTATCTGCACTATATCAAAGTCTACCTAAAAACGTAATTATGTCTTTGGTTTATATGTATAAAAAATATATTTTGACGTTTTCAAAATGACATTAAAAGTCGTTTAAAATTTCTCCCTTCAAATTAAATCACTCAATGAAGTTAAGAGCAAGCACATACATCGTAATATTCGGTTTCGGAGTGTTTATACTCAGGCGCATCAAGTTTATGATCTTCGCCAAGTAAATAAACAAAAAAAAATACAGGCACTTATAAATAATTCACTGGTATTGTTAATAAAATCCTTAGCCTTTATTTTACGGTTTAATACTAATTATATTTCTTTTTTTAGCCACGAAGCTTGGGTCAGCTGCGAAAGTACCATAAATAATCAAAGTATGGACAGTATGGACGCGGATTATTCCATGGATTCCGAATATTATGGTAGTCAGTCATCCACACGTAGATCTAGAGGTATATAATCAAGAAAATTAAGTTAATTTTTATAAAATAAACAATGAAAAGAATACTTTATTTATTGGGGAAACTAGCGATGAAACCCAAAGGAAAAACAGTTAAATTTCTGGTCGGATGGATGCCAGTTTCTCTGCTTTTTTTCTACCTCGAATGGGCTGAATACGTTTTTGTTGTAGAGTTTTGTTTGATCTACATTCAGTCTTTTTGGATAAAAGTTGTATATTTAACGTGTTACCACATAATTCTTGCCATGACCGTTTGGTGTTTAATTAAGACAGTGTTCTGCGACCTAGGCTGTGTTCCTTCCATATTTCATTTCCCTGATAATGTTGAAAACCTTGATCCTAAAACTTTGAAAGTTTTATCAAAAAGTCTACCGATTTATACTGTAAATTTTAAAGGCCAAATTCGCGTATGCCTCGAATGTAAAATCCTAAAACCTGACAGGACTCACCATTGTATATACTGTGGTTTTTGCGTCCCAAAAATGGACCACCATTGTCCTTGGATTTCCAAATGCATCGCTTTCAAGAACCAAAAATACTTCATTCTTCTACTATTTTACACGTTAATTTACTGTTCTTTTACCGTTGTTACTCTTCTATCCCCTGTGGTCAGCAAATGGAGAAAAAAACCTGGCGAAAATGCACACTTAATAATACTCTTTGCGACATGTTTAACTGGTTTCAATTGCATGCTCGTCTACTTTCCTTTTCACGTTTATTTACTACTCAGAAATCGCACGACGTTTGAAGTTTTTTACAAACCAGTTTTTGCCAATGAAAAAGTTAATAGGAGTCAATTTAGTTTGGGTTGGTATAAGAATTTTGTTGAAGTTTTTGGTTGTGATTACAAAAAATGGTTATTGCCTGTAGACACACAATTGGGAGATGGTATCGCGTTTCCATTAGCTTTAAATGAAACTGTTTAAAATGTAACTTTAATAAAGTGATAAGTAATAAATATTGTCTTTATTAAAAAATAAAATTAAACTACTGTTTGGTTGCCTAACAATAAAACCCACCAAATGGATCAGGTACAAAAGTAGCATAAAAATATCATCTTTTGAATCATAGCAATGTAAAGATTTTTACACAACCTTGTAGCATTAAAAACAAAATCATAAATTTAAATTCAACCATTTTTCATTGAAGCGACGATTTGGCATTTGAGACATTGTTACTAGTGCCCATATAAACTAGCAAAACACCTAACCTGTAGAAAACCTGTCAACTTTCGTTTGATCCACCCAAACTGGGTGGAAATTTAATAATTAACCCTTGGTTAGGCGCGCCCAATTGGGCTACCACGTGGGATGATTTTGATCGCTTGCTCATTTTTTATCAAACAAAGATTTCGAAAAAAATCTTACCTGTGATTATTTCCGAAGTAAAACCCTAATTTGATTGGACTGAAGGGCAGAAAATTTAAATAAAAAGTCTTTTTCTAGAAGTAAGCAACAATTTTTTCAATTCACTCTTTTATAAGTAACTACTTACATTTGTACAAAATTTTAATTTTTTTATCAATTATTTCGAAAGTTGTAAAAATTCAAACTTTAATTTAAAACCGATTTAGGAAAAATACCTCAAATAAGGACCATCATAATATGGGTCATTATACTTTTTAGCCCCATTTACCTCTAAAAAATAAATATTTCACTTTTTCATATTCATTGTGACTTTTATTTAGGCAAACTAAAAGTAACTCTAGGTACTCTCAGCAGTAAAATTTAGCTTAAAGAGTCTCTTATTTTTAAGTTTTGTCGTAGCTATAGCAGTGCAGTGTGACGAAGAAGACATTTTTCACAATACAAATATATTTTTCAAGTGACACAATAAATGCACATAAATCGTTGTATTAATTAAAAACAAAGACATTTATGGCACGCCGTTTTACTTTTTAATGACATCAAAGAATTAACTCAAAACAAAAATTATCAAAATTAAAAATTGCCTAGAAAATATAAACGTTTATAAAAATTACTTAATTAATTTTAATTATAAATTAAAATCTACCAATTTATTTTTTGGTGTATTGGATAAGTTTCCATATATATTTCATTTTCATTCATTCATTTCATTTTGGTGTGATCTATATTTTTAAGCCTCAGTTTTTATTGTATGAATATTTTTGGTGGTGCTTATATGTAAATAATAATATTTCATTTATTAATTTAAAATTAAGTTAGAGTAGAATATTTATTTTGGAATAAAAATTAGACAAAATTTAAAACTGTAAGCGCAAGGCGAATATTCTCGAAGAAAAATTCGATGAATTAAAATGTTGCTTAACACTCGTAAACAGTATTTTAATTTGGTGCTAGTGCATAGTGCGGTTGTGTTACGTACTACTATAGTTGTCTATGCAATAGGATTTCTCGCAGAAGAAGATATTTATATAATTACCAGAATTGTCCTACCTACTCGTTAAGTGTCCGAGCCGACTACCTGTACAGTATAAATAATCCACAAACTTAATGAATGTAATTAATGGTGGATTGAAAATATTCTATTTTTTTTATCTTTTAGTCAATAAAAACCAATATTTTGGTAAAAAAGATGTTCTTTATTTTTATTTCAAAAAATTAATCATTAAATTAGGTAAGAAATTAAGGAAAGCAAAACAGGTAAGTAAATAAAATGACAGCACTGAATTTGAATGCACCGTTGCCTAATTTATTTACGAGCTCATGTACCTTCGCTTGGTGGCAGTAGTACGTAACACATCCGCAATATGCACTAGCGCCAAATTAAAATTCTGTTTACGAGTGATAACCAACATTTTAATTCATCGAATTTTACAGTCAGAAAATTCGAGGTACATAATATTTATTCCAAAAAATAAAAATAATGAATTAATATTCTGTCACATACAAACAGCATTGAATTTATTATCTACAAAAATAATCTGATTAAAAGAAACATGACAGAAAGGTGGTTAAATGAAAATTCGTATTGCTAGATTTAAATAACATAATAATTAATAACAACCATACCACAACTTTATTCCCGTATAAAAATTGTTTCAAAGTGTTTTAAACAACAAAATAATTCGTATTAAAAGTAAATATAAAAATTTTTAAAAATAACAATAAAAATAAAATTGTATTCAATTCTTATTAGTCAAATAAAATTTTCAGTAATATTAAAAACATTTAAATATTAAAACAAATATTTCGTGCAAAATATTTGTGTGTCGAATAAAAAACTTTATCACTTTAATTTCTAACAGGTAACTTGATTTTTATGTCGACGAGTAATTTTGGTTCAATTTGACTGCGTGTTTCTCAAGTAGCGCCTTATTAAAATTATCTCGACCCAAATTTTAATTCATCGAATTTTTTAGTCAAAAAATACGCCATCCAGTTCCAGAATTAAAATTACTTTAATTCTTATTTTGTGCTTAAAATTGTGTACTTAATATACCAAGACATCATAAAATTTTTACTTTAAAATGTTCAGTCAATTTTTAAAAACGCAACTTGAATTAATATTTAGCTTTAATAAACATGACATTAAAAAGGAAAACGGCGGTGCCATAGAAATTGGTTTACTTTACATGGAAAAGAAAATTAAATACTGCAAATACTTACCGAAAAAATGCGCGTGACGAAAGATAACCTTCAAAACACACGCTGCTTGTTTGTAACGCGCAAAATAACAATAGCGATACCATTCCCTGCAGCGGCGCCATCTACTAAACAACATGGGTTACAGAGTTATTTTATATGTAATGCTAAACTCCAGTGTATTTTAAAACAAACCTGTTTTTATTTAGGCTGTTTGTGACGAAGTAGACATTAAATATAAGGACAAGGTTTGGTCAAGCTTAAAAAAATATTCACAGACATTTTATCACATTCTTTATTAGTACTGAGGAACTACATATTTGTTATTTTATTTTAGTTTTAAAATTCAGTTTCATCCAAAACCTATGAAATATATCCAAGTTTTCACTAGGTATTGCAATATGATGACATTAAAAATATTTTTATATTTAATTGAACAATTTTCTATTCATTTTTGATATTTTCAGTTCTGATTTATTATTATTTTTAATAGGAAATTTTTGGGACAATTGACAAATGGCAGAAAGCTTTAATAGTATAATGACCCATATATAGACAGGCCGAACGTTTGTCGGCGATTATCATTTTATTTGGTATTTAAATATGATACAGTCTCTTGATATAAAATTCTTGATCCTATTTAAAAGTGTATTAAGCAAGTTATTATGTAGGATGAAAATGTTGTTTGCTTTTTAAAGTTAAAACGAAAAATGTGTTCTATTACAACAATTCAAAATAGAAAGATTCACATTAAATAAAAATACTTCTAAAAATTAAAAA
This sequence comes from Brassicogethes aeneus, assembly GCA_921294245.1. Classification (NCBI taxonomy): domain Eukaryota; kingdom Metazoa; phylum Arthropoda; class Insecta; order Coleoptera; family Nitidulidae; genus Brassicogethes; species Brassicogethes aeneus. The sequence continues at coordinate 56,587,952 of OV121134.1, forward strand.
CTAAAACATTAAATTCCAAAAAATGCTGGATTTCATTAGGTACCCTCAAAAAACCAAATTAATAAAAAACGATAATGTTGCTGGCCAGCCATTTGATATTATTCTTTGAAGGAATATTGTTTCTAAATAATTAGTATAACCGTAAAATCAGGAGAGGGGGTATCCGTCTTATTAACAAAAAGTTTGCCAACACTCAATCCATTCTCATTGTCAATTGTATGGGATGGTAACATTAAAGTCTTCTTTAATCATTGAACAAACATTATCGCTTGCATAAGGATTTAAATGTATACGTATGTATACACAAAATAAAGATGTATTTATCCTAAATTCGATATTTAAGGTATAATATACATTGATAAAAGCTGGAATGATTATAAAATTCAATTTTGGTAAAAAGGTAGCAGATTATAATAATAAATTATGAACCCCCTCCTTAAGAGGCTTAAAGTCAAGTGGTCCTGGACTAGGTACTAGTATTAACGTCCAGTAGCTTTAGTGAGACCCATCCCCTCAAATTTAACAATTTAACAGAGCATATTAAATATTTTTAACTAATTTATATATATTTTTTTAAATAGCGTGGGCCCGGGCGGACCACCCCCTTAGGTCAGCAAAAAGAATCTTATATCGGTTTTTTATAAACCGCATTTTGCAACACATTTGAATAAAATTAATATAAATTAAATAGTAATAATACATATACGAGAAAACCCACATAACCTTGGGTTAGTTGCAAAAATATTATACTATGTCAAATTGTTATGTTATTAATAACCAAAAACATATTAAAGGGATACCTACCTAATATAGTTAATTACCTTAAAAATAAATCACAAATGGTCTATCAAGTATTTATTTGCATTAAACTAGAAAATTGTTAAATCTTATTCGATTTCCCATTAAGCAGTAGGTTTCTTGGCTCCTTTTTTCTTTCCCTTTTTTGCAGGTGGTTTGGCAATAACTTCAGGTTTTGAACCAGACATAGATTCGCTGGGTTTTTTATGGGACAAATCCAAAACTTCTGCACTTTTCCCTGGTTTGTTTACTTTTTTTGCTGCTTTTGGCTTTGGCGAAGCTTTACGTACTGCAGGACTCATTTTTGTTGGAATTTCGGACAGACAAAAATTTAGTTTTATGTGACAATTTATTGGCTGACACAAAGCAATTCGATTTTTATTTTTGGTTATTGAAATATTTGCAGTGTTGCTATAGTTTTTCATTGTTTAAAAGTACATATATGTAGTATACTATATTATACCTATATTTATTTTAGCTTTACGTAGACCGAGTTTAGAAAGACAAACTACATTATACGATGAATCTCAATATTATGGCCGGTCAAATTATTCAAACTATTCCGAGAATGTTACACAAGTTGGATATTTAATGTCCAGGTTTGTATACTTACAAATTAAAGTATAAAGTTTTTAAAATAAAATGAACTTTCTTAAAACTAATTTTATTTCATTTTAATTTAATATTATAATTCTTAAATATTGTGTACATGTTTTTTTTTAAATTGTACACAGTTTATTTTTTTACAAAATATAAGGGTTTGTAGTATTCCTATGTCCTAGTTTTGTATTTTTTTAGTTCACAATCGTTTAACCAAAACCAATGCAGTGAGGAATTTTACGACACTCTACCATATCCCTTCCAAGAGGAACGCTATGGACAGCAGGAGGAAGATCGACAGTGGGACTCTGGAGGATATTTTAACAGCGTACCACCTGTTTCCTCCACACGGTACGTATTTAATAATATGCTGCTATGATATTGAAATATAAGGGTGTCGGCCATCAATACCTTTTGGAAAATAAATTCTAAATAAACTATAGATTAAATTTTATCATAAATAAATAAAAAAACTCAAATTTATTAAAAAGGTGATAAATGATTTCAGTGATTTTTTGGGTACAGTCTAACACTTTAAAATTATTTTTTTAGTAGTATAGTGCACGAATGAAAAAATATTTATGTTAATTTTCATGAGGGTGGCCACGCTTTCCGGCAATAACAATCGTATTTTCATTTTTCCTGTAGACAGGCCATTCGGATTTTAAGAGTGGGAGATTAATTTTTAAGAGTGGGAGACGCCGAAACTCTCGGCCCGAGAGACGGTTTTTGTAATTCAGTAGTAGATCCTTCACCGGCGATGGGTGATAGTCGAAGTTTGCTCTGAATTATTAATACGAATTGCGCATTATTAAGTTAATTTACTTTTAAAAATGATTCAGATACTTAAAATCATTATTTGTTGTGCATAATCTCAGGATAACTAAGAAACTTAAAATGTGTACCTGGACTTATTGTTTGCGATAATCCTCCTTTTAGTTTTAGTTTTTACTTATAGATCTGGTTCTATTTTTAGTTTCTGTTTTAGTTTTAGTTTTAAGTTTAGTCTATGTTTACATCCAGTCTTAATATAGTTATTGATATCTTTAAGCTAATAACACTATATTGTTAAATTTTATGTTTTCTGTCTTTTTCATTGTTTACACATTTTTTATTATGGTCTATATATGCACGCACAAATGTTTTTTAAACATTTACTGTGTAGAATATTAGGATATTTATTGCAAACTTATTGTAAATTGTAAAGTTATTAGGAAATTTTATTTTATAATGCAATAAATGTTTTAATTATTATTATTATTATTAATACAAACTTTCCCAACAGTGGGATCTGTCTTTAGACACGAGTACCTACTTACTGATTCACCCTTGTACTCACAATGTGGATTGTGCTTGTACAGTTGTATTCATTAAAAAAGCGTACAAGAATTAGAATGAGAGAAAACTGTCAACATTATTGCGTAAAACCGGCTTTCCACTGACTTAAGTCACTATAACTGACAGTAGAAAATAAAAATGCCTCGTCAGTTAAAAAGGCTCAAATAGTATCAAGAATCGAAGAAGAATGGTCAATTCGTACTGTGGTATAATAGAAATAAAAAATCTATATTAAAAATTAAGCAACGCTGGGAACAGGAAGATTTACTAAACCAAAAAGTTGGTTCAGGTCGTCCCAAAATGTCCACCCCTGAACAGGATGCTGCTTTTTTGAGATATCTGAGGATTTATGGGAAACTATACAACTACTATACCTACTATACTGCTGGGAAGATATTAATCCAAATATTGTATTAAATTTAATTCAGTTCATCCCAAATAGATTGGCTCAAGTAATAGAAAAACAGGGATGCATGACTAAATATTAAATTTTTTTTAATGTTTGTTTTTTCATTATTAAAAGGTAATAATTTTTGTAATATTATTTAATTAACCTACGACATCAATGCTCTTTATAACCTATAATAATTATTTTAATGACTTATGTCAGTGATAAGCCGGTTTTAAGCAATAACATTATTTTGACAGTTTTCTCTCATTCTAATTCTTGTACGCTTTTTTATTGAATACAACTGTACTTGCCAAATTTCCTTTTATTATTATTCTAGATGCTCACATTTCTCTACTGTTTTAGGTCGAAAAAGCTCCCATCAATCCCCGCGGTGCAAAACCAGATCAACAAGCGTCGCTCTTCCATAAGCACCACGGACGAGGGGTATCCGGGCTTCGACGACCCGTTCCGAACGATGATTAGCACGCCGACCAGCAGACGGAAGATGCCGCAAATACCGTCGCGGAGGAGTGCGAGCAGACAGAGTTCCGTGAACGATACGGATACCTACGACGGGTACTGCGCCACGCCGGAAAATTCGACGCACAGGGGCGCCAGCCTTCCTCCGACGCCCACCAAGAATCCCTCAAAGGTGGGTTGCGAAGAGGTATTGAAATAGTTGTACAAAAGTATGACGTAAGTCCACAAATGCCCATTTTTTGGGTTAACACGTACCACCGAGAGGTGGTTTGATTGCCATTCCTATTGTAACACTGCAAATGAAAAAAATATTGGCTGTATTCAAGTTCTATGGACCTGAATCTGGTTCTATTCAAGATTTGACCTTTTATATTTGCAGCTCATGTGTCCGAATACTTTTCGGCTCTTATACTTTGTTGACGTTTTTACCTTCATACTCATTGAATATTTTGTGATGAATAGAAATCCGATATACAAAATTCAAGGAGCCCCTTGTGGAAATTTTTCTCTGAGAAAGTCTTACTTTCTCTGAAAAAGTCTGAATAATACTTATTAAGTCGGAAAAAGTCAGAATAAGACTTATTAAGTCCTAAAAAGTCTGAATAAGTATTATTAAGTCAGACTAATAGCAAGATTTGGGAGTCTTCTGGAAGAGTTAAGACTTTTTAAGACTTAACAAGACTTTTAGTAGAGAAATGGTAGGTACCTACCTATCCGAAATAATTCATAGAGGTTGTATTTGGTTATCGTAAAATAAAACACATAGAAAAGTATAATAATTTTCATATTATAACACTCATACGTCTATACTGTTTGTATAGAAAGACTTCATATTAATATTAGCGCAAAAGTCAAATTATTATAAACCTCATTAGTACTGACATTTTAGCTTAATTTACTGTACAGTAAATTAAGCCAAAATGTTATTATTTCAGTTAAACCTAACTTAAAATTGATAAGACAAAATCTTAATAAATAATCTAATTACAATGACGATTCCACTTCTGACCTATTAAAAAAAGGCGAATATTTTTTTACTGAACTTCTATATGTATTATTTTATAGAGAAATTCCAAAGTGACACAAAAATTACTTACTTTATTTACTCGTGGAATTTTCTCAAGAAATACACCTCGGGGTTCTATTGAGCAGGGAATTTTTTGGACTTTTAACTCAAACTTGGTGGTTTGTTAATTTGACTAATTTGGTTAATTTGGGCGAGAAAGTCAAATTAATACGTCAATAATAATATTACCTAATTTAATTCAATGTTTAGTTTTATTTTTTATATATTAAATTGATTGCTACTTTTTTCAAATGTATAAAATTTTCAAAAAAAAATCCGATTTTCCCAAAAAAATACATTTTTTTAAGGCCTGGTTTTTTCTCCAATTTTTACGGTTTCGACACTTTAAAGCCCTAGTATAGGTATAAATATTTTAGAACCCAGCTTTACAATAAAATCGGAGATTTCAAGTTTTACATGCTATGAAAAAAAGACAAAATATAAAGTCAAAACTAGCCCCTAGCTGCAATCCATCAGGAATTAGAAAAAGGTTATAATTACATTAAATAATGATTAATCTTAGACTGCCATAAGTGGGCCTCTTGATTTTTAAAATTTAAATTATTAACAAGTTCAAATATAGGTAAGTATAATTACCTATAAGTTCGCTGGAAAAAGCTTGTAATCAATTTTCATATCCCTGATTACATCAAGGGCCAGTTTTTCAATAGGTTAGTTAAATCCAGAGTTGAATAACTATGGCTTATCTCTGACTAGTCAACTCCGAGTTTAGGTCGCGTTTGGGTTTTCCAATTACAATCATAGTGAGGATTTATGTTCTGTGGAATTTATCAACTCTTTGTATAAAATTTGTAAGGTTGGTAATGCGTTGTCATGGTAACGGCTGCACGCCAACGTCATTTTTGACTCTGTTTTGCGGTTTTAACCTTAAAAAAAAGAAGGTAGTGTGATCATTATTATAAAATTATTAAATTTATTACAATTTTAAAATTACGGTGAGTTTATTTTTTGCTTTAGTGGAAAATGTGCTGCAATTTATTAGGTATATTTATTTAACAAAACTGCTATATGTGATTCTGAACGGCTAAAAAAAAAGGCTAGACCTACAACTTTTTTTTCGGCTAAAAAGAAAGTAAAATGCATACAAAAATAAGGAAATAGCAAGAAAGTCATGGGTTCTACCCAGCCGTTGACGGGGTGCAAACCTGTCCGGCTAAACGAACAGCTAATTCAAAACAAAATTCGTTTTGTTAAACTGCAGAAAGAAAATTGTTTTGAAAATAACAGTGTTGCGGCTTGATTATAAAATTTTAAGAACCCGTGGAGTAAAACCGCAGGTAAGCAAAAATTGGTTTTCCGCGGACAAAGCGTCATTTCTACAACGAACAAAATTAAAATATGACATTTAGAAGGACTCAATAAGCCGTCTTGGAATACTTTTTGCTAAATAAACTTTTTACCTGTTTGTAGGGTATTGTATTACATTTCTTTTAAAATATTTTTTCTACTCCCACCTTTAAAACGCCCTTTATCGTACATGTTTCCATGACACTAAGTGACCTTTTAAATACACATTGACGTCGCTTTAGTCACGGGCTGAAGTTAGCAACAGGTTTTTAGTCACGGGCTGAAGTTAGTTGACAGTTGTCAAATGTCATACAATCGTTAAAATAAAGTGCCTTTCTTGTAAAATAATACTAAATGTGAAAATTATTTTATTATCTTAATACAAAAATACAAAAATATTAAATAGTTTCTCAACGCCAATACTTGAAAAGTTTATATGAACATTGTACTGACCTTTTAATTTCGCCGGCACTAAACTATAACTTAAATTCGGGCACGGACTCTACTGTAAAGTTCTCATAAAACATTTTCTTTACTTTCACTGTGAAAAACTCAATTTTCAAGATATATTTCGATTTATAACCTTTATAATTGTGTTTATAAAATGTAAAAATGTGACATTTGACAGTTTTCCCTGTTGTTTCATAGATGGCTCTCTATACAAATTTTTGAAGTATTTCTCGTAGAAAAAGTATAGTATGCACCTCGTTTATAAACTTTTCTATACACTCATTAACTTAAGCTCTCGCTCGCAAGCTCGCTCGTGCCTAAATTAAATTCGTGTATAAAATGGCGTTTATCAAACTTGATACATACTTGATACAATATACTATTCTACCTTTCTTGGAGACAACCGAAATCTGGTTAGAAAATCAATATTGTCCCACATTTCAAAATGATTTATTCTTGGACAAATAACTTTTGGTCTCTTCATCATTACTATGGGCATTTACATCATAGTTTCACATAATCACTTTACCCAACACTCACTGTGATACTTATGTATCGTTGTGAGTGACTCACAACAGAACGATACATAAACTCTTTTTATTTTAATTCTTACTTAACTCACACCCTTTCTGGGAATTAAAGTAACTCTGAGTTTAAACTCGGGGATCAAAATGAATTGAAAAACGTGTATTTAGTTAACTCCAAATTTAACTTGGGGTTTGAAGTTAAACCTCGGATTGAATCACATTGAAAAACTGGCCCTAAGAGTGTTGCAAAGGACTTGCTAAGAGAATCTACTAACAAATTTAAAATAACAAAACTTTAATATTTACAAAACAATCGCATTATTACCGCCCCGGGCCCCCGAAGGGTTTAGTCCGCCACTGGATGGCCGTAAATATTAAATATAACAATTTTTTAGATACTCGCACGCCTTCAAAACCAAAACAAGCCGTTCAACAGCCTGCCGCCGACTCCGGGCCGCCAGCTCCCCAAACCCAACCTGAACCACCGCAGTGCCAAGCTAATGAGAAGCAACCTGATGAAGCGCACCAGCTCGGCCGAATACTCGGACAACATGGCGACGGCGGAGGCCGCCTACGACAACTACTACATGCGACCGGGCGCCATGAGCGCCCCCTATAACGAAGACTACAACTATGCATATCAGAGTATAGATAACCTCCCCGCGCAACCCGAAGAGATCTTGGACGTGACACCGGTGTCCACCATGAGTGCTGTCAGTGATAATAGAACTAATAACTTTAACGCGAACGTAGTGAACGGCGAAGACTTTTATTATAGTGCTCAAAATGACGATTACAGTGACGAAAATACTTATTACAACACTAAAAACATTTTTCCGCCGCAAAGGAACAAGCTATTCACCAAAAGAGATACAAGTCCTTTGATCCAGCAAAATACCGACTCTTTAGAGTCCAAAGACGACGAGTTGAAGGATTCGTTTGAGACGGCCGTTTCTTCGATGAACAGCTTGATGCAAATGAAATCTACACCTTACTCGGAGTACTCTACTTACTCTACCGCAGGTGATATGGTGATAACCAACACCACACCAACCGTGGTGCAACCTATAGATAGTTTGCAACCAGTCGCATCGCAATACATTGGGGACCACGAACAAAACAAAGCAATAGTAACGAGTTGTCTGCCCAGCGTGACCGTCGCGCAAGTTCATAACAATCACACCACATTCATCAACAATAAAGCTAGAGGTTTCCTGCAATCGCAGGACTCGATCGATCAGCCTCGCAGGCTCCTTAAACAGCAGGATTCCATAGAGCAACCTTTCTACAACCAGAACATCGAAGAGGAGGTTTCTCCCAATTATTCCGATGCGTACTACAACAACGTCGAGGAGCCTTATTTGGAGACGCAGGAGTCCGTGGAGACTTACATAGAGGACGACTCGTCGGTTGCGAACTACAATACCAAAGCAATAAACCATGATTCGCCAACGTCTGTGATACACGTGGACAACTACGAGGACGCGCAAAGTTTGCGGCGCGGTTCCTCGCAAATCACGGTGGTCGATCCGTACCACCCCTCGTTGAGTCGCAACGCCTCGATCGCGCAGGCTCCGGGATCGCGCAAAGCCTCGTTCGCGGACTCGTTCGCCGCTCGTCGCACCTCCGGCGACAACTTCGACGATTTCTCGCGCAAAACGTCGCTCGTGGACGCGGTGGTCGGTAGGCGCGCTTCGCTGAGGCAGTCGCCCACTCCGCCGGAGATTCTCGAGGAGGCGGCCGAGTTGCACGACCTCGACGAGGTGCCCGAGAAGAAGAGCGTTTCGTTCGAAGAGGAGGAGGAGAAGCAGCAGAGACCGCAGGTTACCGCGCAGCAGCGCTGGCTGTGGGCGTACAACAAGATCATCATGCAGTTAAATGTGAGTAGATTCCTTTTTTCTAGTTAACGTGGACAAGGGTAAAATGTTGACTTGATAAAAAGTCAATTAAAGAATTAATTAATAACACTACGTAACAAATAAAGGGTTTTTCAATAGTGACATAACAATTTTGTTTATAAATAAAACACAGAATAATTGAGATATCGGGGACAAATTTATAGGAACGCCTAAATGCAGGAATGGGCTCCATCTTAATATAATTTTTGCGTAAAATAAACCAAACCAAATCAAACCAAACCCAACCAACCCAACCCCCCGTAACCGCCCTATTGAAGCCTAACCACCCTATTGAAGACGATTATTCCTTCGTGCATTGCCCTTTATCTCGAACTTTGTTACCGATGAAATAATCGTCTTCAATAGGGTGGTTAGGCTTCAATAGGGCGGTTACGGGGGGTTGGGTTGGTTGGGTTTGGTTTGATTTGGTTTTATTTTACGCAAAATTTATATTAAGATGGAGACCATTCCTGCATTTAGGCGTTCCTCAAATTTATTCCAGGTGTAGTACACATATTACAGTTTTGTATGGAACTCGACGTTGTTCATATGATCACCAGGAGCACGACGGCATCGATCCATTTTTTGGGTCCAATTTTCAATCACTCTTTCAAACATATCAGCCGGAATGTTGGCAATTTCCCGTTCGATATTGTTCCTGAGCTCCTCTAACGTAGTTGGATTGTTGGCATAAACCTTCGACTTAAGGTAACCTTATAAGGGACCATTTCTCGAGATTAAACGATTACCAAATTTGTCTGTTAATAAAGCAATTGTTTGACCAGCTGTGTGGCTTGTGGCACCATCTTGTTGAAACCACATATCGTTGATGTCAATTTCATTCAATTCAGGCCAAGAATTAACTTTCAATATGGCTCGATAGCGAACTCCATTGACCGTAACATGGCGATTATTTTCATAGACGAAAAAATACGGCCATATTACACCTCCGGCATGAAATCCACACCACACGGTCAATTTTTGTGGATGCAATGGAGTCTCATGAAGCACATGTGGGTTTGTTGCTGTCCAATAACGCAAATTCTGCTTATTGACAAAGCCATTCGGCCAAAAATGAGCTTCATCACTAAAGATAATTTTTCGATGAAATTCAGGATTTTCTTTAAACTTTCGCAGAACAAAATCGGAAAAGTTCCGGCGCTTTAATGATCCAGAGGTTTCAGTTCTTGGCTTAATTTGATCTTGTAAGGGTGTAGCTTAAGATCTTTACACAAAATTCGCCATAATGTGGACTAAGAAATACCCAATTCTTGTGAACGGCGTGGAATCGACTTGTTTGGTTTATTTTAAACTTAAGCTCTTACGGCTGCAATATTTTCAGTACTTCGACCGGTGGTTTGTCTCACTGGCAAAGGAACATTTAATAGTGAATATGTTGCATTAAATTTATTCACCGTCGCATGCACAGCTTGTCTGGTGGAACGAATTATGCAACCAAAAATTGGAGTAAGCGCTCTTAAACTATAAGTTTTAACGATATCCAAACGTTGCTCGTTCGTGAACTTCACCATGATAAAAATGTAGACTTTGACTGACGTTTTAACATTGACAGATCATTAAAAGTTTGTAGGCTATGGTCCGTATTATAAAACAAAATTGTTATGTTCCTATTGAAAAACCCTTTATTATTCGGGCCCTTGATGTAACTTAACGGGTCCGTTAAAACAGTAATTTTTGCTAATTCTGTTAGTGGAGGTAACACGATTTGGAAGAAAGTTTTGAGTCAGGTTCGTATCTCTGTTATACCTCCACAGAATGAGATATAGGTAAGGCCTTTCCTAAAGAAATATTATTATTATTATTTAGTATTTTTTATTTTCTTTACTTTATTTTATCGTTTATTTTTATTTATTTTGTCCAAGTATAAGGTAATTCGCTTGCAGAATATAAATAAACTCCTGGACAAAATTAACGCAACATCATAAATTTGTCACATTTTTTATGCTATTTTTTTGTTGAATTTATGATCCAATTTGAATTATTTTTTTTTGCATTGTAGGTTGGTGCCTTGGCAATGTCATAATTTTCGCTGTTTATGATAAAAAATTCATTTTCGATTTATACCGGGTGTAATAAAAATGTAATGTTTTTTTCCGAAAATTCGTATCACCCTGTGGAGTATACTAGCAACCGAAACCTATAGCAGTTAACATTAGACGGTAGGTCCATATATCGCCAACATATTATTTTTTGGTTTCCTTCATAATCTCTGTTATTAAAGGAGATACGCTGTTTTATAGCGTAACATGTTTTATTAGAGTTTATTATTCAAAACATTAATTGTTAAATGTTTTCAAGTAGGCTATGGAAAATTCGCCATACTTATGACAATTGTTCGAAAACGTCTTATTAAACGTTCGTTTCGTATTTTAATTTTGAAAAATAAATCGTCCAAAAAATTTATCGACAGAAGAAGCAGTAAGAGACTTAACTTTGGTGGATGAGGGCTATTCGATGTCATGTTGCTAATGTGATAGGAAGCCATCGTTCGACTATAAGTCGTATGGTTGAACGATTTAACGAGACAGGATCTTACTCTTCAAGGTCGGGACAAGGGCGAAAACGATGTACCGATCCAAGGGATGAGCGTTTTATTAGGCAAACTGCTCTAAAAACAGGAAGATTACTAGTACTAGGCTAAAAAGTGAGCTTAGAACTGCTCGCCATAATACAATATCGTCTCGAACAATCAGGAGACTTTTAAATGAGGCAGGTTTAAGCAAGAGAAAACCGGCAAAGAAACAATTACTTACCAGAGAGCACAGTTTCAAGATTGTGTTTTGCCAGAAATTATCAACATTGGACTGTTAATGATTGGAAGAAGGTTTTATTTTCTGATGAAACGAGAGTTAGTCTCAATTCTCCTGATGGTGTGAACGTGTTTGGCGAAGGTCAGGAGAGAGATTTGCAAGTGGCAATATCTCTCCTAAAATCCCGTTTGGTGGAGGCTCTGTAATGTTTTGGGGAGGAATATGCTTCAACGGACGCACAGAGTTAGTATACGTGTAAGATCAATGAACGCCGATTATTATCTAGAAAACATTGTAATTGAACATGTAATGCCATTTGTTCCTGTTTTGGGACCGAATAGTTTATTTATGCATGATTATGCATTTATCAAAGCGAGCAGAAATTATACAATTATACAGATAACAAATAATCTAAACTTCTCTTGAAATGTCAGAAAAGGTCCATAGCCTACTTGAAAACATTTAACTATGATTGTTTTAAATAATAAGGTCTATAAAAACATGTTACGGTATAAAAATGCCTATCTTCTTTAATAACAGAGATAATGAAGTAAACCAAAAAAGAAAATGTTGGAGAAAGATGGACCTAAACTCTAATAAAACATGTTACGCTATAAAACAGCGTATTTCCTTTAATAACAGAGATTATGAAGAAAACCAAAAAATAATATGTTGGCGATATATGGACCTACCGTCTAATGTCAACTGCTATATGTTTCGGTTGCTAGTATACTCCACAGGGTGATACGAATTTTTGGAAAAAAACATTACATTTTTATTACACCCGGTATAAATCGAAAATAAACTTTTTATCATAAACAGCGAAAATTATGACATTGTCAAGGAACCAACCTACAATGCAAAAAAAATGATTCAAATCGGATTATAAATTCAACAAAAAAATAGCATAAAAAATATGCCAAATTTATGATGTTGCGTTAATTTTGTCCAGGAGTTTAGTATTATTTTTGTGTTGGCAACCATGTCCACCCTACGTGCTGACATAACCTATAATTATAAATCATTATAAATAAAAATATTTCTGATAATAATTAAGCACAAGTTGTATAATAAAGTTGCATAATTACATGTGGCTTAAGCCACTCACCATTCCACTGCCCTGAAACATATTGCTCGTGCAACATTTCTTACCAAACTTAATGCTCAAGTTACAGAATAAAATTTAAAAAATTGCTGTTATCACAGCCTTTGCCATTCCAAATTTAGTTTATGTCTAAAAGTGTAAAAATGTATAATTTATATAATCGCACTCCCAGTAAAATATTGTAGTAACTAAAATTAGTAGTTTGGAGTAATTAAATTGTAGAAATTGAAACTGGTTTATTTGAATATTCATGAGTTACCCATATACGTAATATTTATATCATATTACGCCGGTATTTTACTGGTAGTTTTATACTAAGGTACCTATAGGTACCTATAAAAAATAACAAAACGTTACCTATTCGCAAGGAAAACGTTTTTTTAAAATACTGTGAAACGTTCGGTTCAGGTAGTTGACATGAATTTTAATTTATTAAGTGTATGGAATTAATTATTTATTTTAACCTAACTTATAACTGGTATATATGTTATCAAGTTGGTAATTCTTCCTGGCGTTAAATTCAAATCAGCAGATAATAATCAGATTTCCTTTATGAGTGCGTTCATAAAGAACGCTGTTAAAATTTCAAGGTTAGAATCTGTTAAAATTAATTTAAAAGTCATGGATTGCTTTTTTTGTATTATTCGTATGCCAAATAGTCATTTTAACTTGATAAAAAAATTTATTAATAAGATTTTAGAAAAAAAAATTGCAGAAAACTACTTTCAGTTAAAAAATAAATAAATTATTCAGTTTTTTTCCAAAAAAATATGCAACTCTGCGCATGTGCGAACCAGATTCAAATGTTACAAACAGTTTTGCATAGGCATACGCTATGCACGTGTGTTTTACTACGATTTATTTTAAGTTTTTACGAAATTATTGTGTTTTTTAAAGTATAAGCCACGCACGATGGTTTTGAAACGACTCAGCGACCAAACTTCTAAGATCGTAAAAAATAGGTCTCAGACAGTGAAAGTAAACGGATCCTTCTCAGCAAAACAGTTTATTAAACATGGAGTCCCCCAAGGGTCAGTACTTGGGCCAATCTTGTTTCTTATATATGTTAATGATCTTCCTTACTTTAATGATCTTGCTAAACATTTTCTTTTTGCTGATGATACAACTATTACTACTAACAGTAAACATTTGAACAATGTCGTGTCTGAGTCGTGTGATGCGCTGACGAGGGCTTCCGATTGGTTTCGCGCAAACAAGCTCTCACTGAATCAGGACAAGACTGTTCAAATGTTGTTTACTCTGAAGACTGCAGATTTTTCTGATAATTATAGTAAAAGCACTAAGTTCTTGGGGGTTCATCTGGACTACAAGCTAAAATGGGATGCTCACATTAATCACCTGGCGTCAAAACTTGGCAAGGGTATTTATGTTTTGCGGAACTTGTCCCACTGTGTTGCAAAGAAAACGCTTAAAACAGCTTACTTTTCTTTATGCCACTCACTACTTTCTTATGCAATACTTGCATGGGGAAGAGCGTCCGAATGGAAACGCATTTTTGGGCTGCAGAGGAAGGCAATCCGTATACTGGTAGGCTTGCGGTATAGAGATGAGTGTAGATCTACATTTGTTGAACTTGATATAATGACTCTACTATCTGTATATATCTAGGAGGTATTAAAATATGCCAAGCTAAATAAGGAAAGGTTAGCATTAACTAATGTAAATCATCCTTACAGCAACAGATATAAGAACAACCCAAGACTGCCACAGTACAGACTTAAAAAATCTCATAAAAGTGTTGCCTTCACTGCACCTAAATATTTTAATAAAGTTCCTGTTGCTGTTAGAAACCTAGATTCAGAACTATTCTTAACTGTAATTAAGATATTCCTATAAATGTTAAGGCTTTTTATGACTGTGATGAATATTTAAACTGTGATATATCAACTCTGTGATAAATGTTCTTTTATACATGCAATGTTTGTGTTATGAGTGTTTTTGCTTTTCTATATAAATCTATGTTGTGCATTTCTTTTCTGTTTGACTTGTGTAATATAACCTTTAGTAACTAATAGAGTGGCGCAAAAAAATACAATATTTTATTTTACACCTTTTCCAGTTGATATTCAGAAAGTAGGAATTGTAATTTAGTTATTCCAGTTGATATTCAGATAGTAGGAATTATAATTCAGCTATTCCAGTTGATTTTAAGAGAGTAGCATATGTAATTCAGATAACACAATTGATTTTAAGAAAGTAGCAATTTTAATTCAGATAACACAATTGATTTTCAGAAACTTGCAATTATAATTCAAAAAGTAGCTAATGTTTTTCAGATTAAATGTAATTCAGCAGCAGCAATTGTTTCAGGAACAGTGGGTTGCATACAGTAAATCAATGATAAATGAAAGTACACGTTATCTTTATTAACTAAGTAAATGAAATTTATATAAAGTACAAATGAACAAAATTCGGTCCTTATTTGCAATAAGTTGACAATTATATACCTACTTAAATGGTGATAAATTTGTTTATTATTGTCAATTCCATGGACACAAAGCAATATACAAAGAAATACATTAAATTGAGATTTTAGAAAATAATAAAATGGAGTATGAAAATGTTATCATTTGTTAATTTCTTAATTTTAATTGACATATTCTGAATTACAATTGTTACTGTCTGAATACTATTTGTAATTTCTGAATATCAATTGCTACTGTCTGAATATCATTTGCAATATCTGAATTACATCAGCTACTTTCTGAATATCATTTGAAATATCTGAATTACATTTGCTATTTTCTGAATTTCATTTGCAATATCTGAAAATCAATTGCTGCTTTCTGAATATCAATTGCTACTTTCTGAATATCAACTGGAAAAGGTGTAGTCTTTTATGAAAATATGTTAGTTGTTCATGTTTTGGAAGCTCTTTCCAAAAATTAGCTAAATTAAATTTTTAGGGGTCGTTTACGAATTTTGAAAATTAGAAAAATGCTTAAAATACGATATTTTTTATTATTTCTTTGTTTGCTACGGTAGTTTTTTGCACAAAAGTATTTATTATTGTTACATTTATTCATTATTATATTAAATTAAACCATATAATTACTTTTATATACCTACTCCTATTGCATAATTTTGGGTGAATTCATTTAAAATTGGTAAAAAGTAAGGTTAATCATTTGACAGATGTCAGATTTTATTTATAAAATTTTGAAAATCATTTAATTATCTACTTATTGGAGTAGATAAAGTATAGTAGGTAGATTATGCGCAATATTCACTCGGATGATTTAGGTCTCCAGTCTGGCGACTCGAGACATAAACCTCCTCATGAATAATAGCCTGCATTATCTCTCTTATAGTAATAAACTATTATCATATTTTTTAAATTAGATATTAATATTTAAAGGTCGCAAAGCAACAAAGATTTTTAAAGAAAAAATCATACTTTGAGCTTTGTGAAACTCATTCATTATCCGTACAAAAATTAACCGTAGCAAGAAAAAAAAATAAGAAAAAAATAAAATGTTTATTTTCTGAATTTTTTAATTGAGTTGATTTTTGGAGAGAGCTCTTAAAACATGATAAACTATTTTGATAACAGACTCTTTTGTCACACCCCAATATTTTGACCCACTTAAATCACAATATACTGTCCTCCATTTTTCTATCCTCCTCTTTCTCTTTATCTTCTCGATTATCTAAAATCATCATTTTTATCCTCTTTTTGAGATATTCATGCTTCTTGGCATCCACGTCATTTGCAATCATTCGTAGGTTTGATTTCACTGCCACAAATTTTTTAGTTCTCTCATTAAGAAGTTTATTACACTATCGATAAATGGGAAGCAAAACACTGTATTTTTTTACAAAACAATAAATAGATAAGTGGTATTTTTATAATCTTTTTTAACCTTATTTTCACTATATAGTTCCTCTTCCCTGAATTAAATCTGTGATAGGGGTGAAATATTTAGAAAACTTGTGATGAATTATGTTAAACAAAACTTGAATTGTGATATTTTGACTATGGTATTTGTTTATATATAATTATTTGAATTTTTTTCAAGTATTGCCTTGACACCCGAAGTGGATAGACGCGTCAAGTACCTAGTTAAAGATTCCTCTCCTAGCAGCGTATACTAGAGAAACGTAATAAAGTTTCAAAAACGAACCTAAGTATTCGGAAATATCGGTAATCGGTAATGAATAAATAAATAAACAATCAAGTGCGGAAAGTGTGATAAGTGCAAAAAAAAGTGCAAGTGTGAAAAGCGGGAGATCCCCTGTTAAAGCCGTCAAAGAGTGCAACTGAATAAGTAATTAAGGTCAACCGGTCCAACTGGTCAGCAGGGATAGTCACAACCAAAGCCTGTCAATAACCTGCAGGGAGGTCCAGAAATAACGGACAGACCGTGAAAGACCTAGCATCAGGATTATAGCCTATTAATCAAGTAATTTTTCTAACTGCATGTCTTATTATTAAAAAAAAACCATTTTATTCCAAAAATCTAAAGTAAAACGTATTATATACAGAAAAGTAAATTTCAAGCCCCAGCAAATAAACATTCCTATTGAGACAGACAACACTCAAATCATTACATAAACAAAACAGAAAAGGCAGATAAGACATTAGCTCCACCCCCCAAATAAACACTCGACTAATACCATAAATAAACGCCAAACCATAAATAATAAATAAACACAAACCATAACAAACATGGAAATAGTAAACACGACTGATCATTCGGTGGGAATAATTAAAATTCCATCCGACGGAAATTGCTTAGTGCACTGGCCATGGCCAGCTTGGCTCATCAACTAGATAATAGCCTGACTGGGTCAACAAGTACATACGCATTAAGACAATGACTAAATAACCACTTACGAACACACATTGAGACATACAGCCCATACTTACAGGATGCGATCCTTGACCAACCCCACCGCTACGCGCATAATAACGACTGGGAACGTAAAACAGAGGCGTACCTAAAGGACCACGCACAAAACGGCTCCTGGCTGGGTTTGGAAACAATAGCAGCATCGGACATATTTAACGTCGCAACCGAAATACATCACGAACAGGGGCGTACACGGAGAGAGGAATTTTGCCGAAATGGCTATCCGGGGTATTGTTGGATGACGTATCGTGGGTTTGGTCAACTGTTTTATTGGGCTGAGGATCTGTATAGCTAATTTAGCCATACAGATCCGCAGTTAGTGGGACAGTTGATTGATTTCGCGATGCGTCGTTTGACGGTGCTTTGGATGGTTATTTTGACAAAATTTTTCTCTCCATGTACTGAGATATCGCCCAGAGTCCTCCTAGAAGGAAAAACAATCACCAAACGTGTCAGGGTGGCACAACTAAAATACTGGGCACATGCCGACCCGGAGACGGACACAGAAACTGACGAACCGGAAGTAAACCAACAAAGATAGGAGTAAGCAAATAACTAACATACCCATCCCCCATTCACGAATACCAATTGAATGGGGGTACTACTAAGGCCTAGGTTCAGGAGGATTCCGGATTGTACTTAGTTTTGGGTCAGTTCAATGTCCTCCAAAAACCCTTCCTAAACTGGACGTATGGCCCGACCCGGCTGACAAAAATCCCGGGAGCGGCCTTAACCTTTGACACTGTCATCCACGAACTCCTAGGGTGGATCTACCAGCCGGCGTAAAAACTTCGGATCCAACAAACACAGGTAATGCTGTGATTTGGCGGGATACGCAGGAGAACGGAAAGGGGGTAAAATAACACCGGGAGATCAGTGGATGATAATATATCTGGGGCCTGCCATACGTTCCCATACTCATACTCATACTCATATAATTATTTGAATTTTTTTAAAATAGCTTATGCTAATAAATGAATAATGAATAATAAATTTATTATTTATTTATTTATTTAAAACTGTGAATAAAAAAATATTTTTTTTATTCCTTACGGTTAATTTACAGATAACACGTAAATAAACAACAGTACCTACCTAATCAATTTCTTGTACTCGTATTATATTTTACGAATAACCTACCCTATTTTTTTAGTAAACATAACATAATAGTTGCAAATAAACAAACCTATCTATTTTATCAAATTTTTATATCTGCTTTAATTAACGAGAAGTATCAAAGGGGCTTGCAGAAACACTCTTGTTATCTACTATATTTGTATGTCCACATTGTCGAATCGTGTGTTATCAGTATCGTTGACAAGGAAACGGGGATTAATTAATAGTTGTTTTCCCCGAAACTGTTCAAACTAATTAACACTATGAGTATGTAGACAGTTAACACTACGAGTATTTAGACAGAAGACCGAAATGCTGCGAATTAATTTAATTATGTTCTATTGACAGTGTCACTGGTTATAGTGTCGGGAGTACCCCTTAGGCGATTGGTTTGTGAGGCTTTTACAGCGCGGTCGGTGTCGGCGGCCACCCCGCCGCTTCTACTCACATTTATGCATTAAAAACCGTTGACCTTTTGAAAAAATAAACCTTTAAACGCGCAACATGTTTAGCCAATTTACTTTATGCTCGACGAGGGGTTAACAATTACTGTATTGGAATGTATATAATATTATTATATATTAATATAAATGTTATTTAACAATTATTTATTGGTTCTACAAGTTGTCTCAGAACTCGCGCCACAGAGAAAAAGGGGGCGTGCTGATAGCAATGGATATGCCAAATTTAAAAATAGTGAGCTCTCGCCTAGTTTAAACGTATTGTTGTCTTAAAACATTTAAAAATCAACTTTCCTTATGCTCTTTATACTATTTGCATCAAAGGCATTGAAAATAGCTTCTTTATTGTCCGCTGTTCTAATACGTTAAGGAGCACCTTCAATTTCGTTACAACGCAGAACAACTTGTAGGGGAAAAAACTCATGCTGCCTTTCTAGCATTGCGCCCATACTCCTCAAAAATAATTATCATTTCGGCATAAGCAGAGGAGGAAAACTTAAAATGATAAATAATGACAGGACCACAAATTGACAGCAGTGTCACAATAAAGTTGATTCCAGTCGACAATAGCTATTTACATACCATGGGAGGAAAATAGTGTTTTTCCTCCCTCGAATAGTTTGATTAAATTTTCAAGGGAGGAAATGCATTTTCCTCCTGAGGTACCTATGTTTTTTCTATTACCTTTTAACGGTTTTGAAGACATGTCAAGCTTTCCGGTTCCTTTTACTAACCCGGTATGGGGCTATACTATTATGAAAAAATATTAAGTAGGTGTTGCGTCGCCGACATTATTTTGACAACGCTTTGTTGCTATGGTATTATTGGTAATACAAACGTTTGTTATAACAGTTGTTATAAGCTGTCTGGTTATTTATCATAAATTTTAAATTCTCCTATAGGAAATGAGTTCTAGCGAAGAAGACCTGCCGCAAGATCTTGCTAAAGAGACAAGAATAGTTGCAATTAATCTCCTTCCTTAAAATCGAAAGAGCGATATGAAAAGGAATATAGTTTGTTCAAATAATGGTTGGACAAGCGCGAAGTATCAAATAGGGATAGACAAGGTACAAAAACTCTTGGTAATGTGAAATTCTTTAAAGAAATAGAGGGAGAAAATTTTTTTTCCTTCCGGGGAGGAAAAGAGGCATTTTCCTCCCTCGCTCGGGGTTGGAAAATTAAGTTTTTTTACTATCCTACTGGAAAACTTAATTTTCCACCCTCGAGCGAGGGAGGAAAATGTCTCTTTTCCTCCCCGGGAGGAACAATTTTACATTAGCAAGAGTTTTTGTACCTTGTCTAGCCCTATTTGATTTTGTAGGAAAAAGGTTTACTCCGCGCTTTACTCGCTCTTTCGATATTCTTTATTCGGCAAGATCTTGCGGCAGGTCTTCGCTAGAACTCATTTTTAAAACGTAGAAAGAATTTCAAATTTATGATAAACATTCTGACAGCTTATAACAACTGTTATGTTTGTATTACCAAAAATACCATAGAACAATGCGTTGTCAACATAACGTCGGCGACGCGTCGCGACGCAACACCTACTTAATATTTTGTCATAATTTTATAGCCCCATACCGGGTTAGTAAAATGAACCGGAAAGATTAAAATGTCTTAAAACCGTTAAAAGGTAATAGAAAAAACTATATACATACCTCAGGAGGAAAATACGTTTCCTCCCTTGAATATTTAATGCCCTTCGCTTAGCGTCTGGCATCAAACTATTCGCGGAAGGAAAAGCACTATTTTCCTCCCATGGTATGTAAATAGCTATTACATTTAGTATTATTTTACAATAAAGGCACTTTATTTTAACGATTGTATGACATATGAAAAAATTTAACTAATTTAAAGCTAACTTTAGCCCGTGACTAAAAACCTGTTGCTAACTTTAGCCATAAAGTTACAACTTGTCAATGTGTATTTAAAAGGTCACTTAGTGTTATTAAAACATGTACGATAATGGACCTTTTATAGGTGGGAGTAGAAAAAATATTTATCCAAATAATTTAATTTCTTAACTACACCTTTACATATATGTAGGATTTAATATTTTATTATAAATCTTTTTCTACTCCTATTGCATATTATTTACATTACTTTTGTTTTTTCGTATGTAATGGTTACCATTATAACCGAGCCGCCTATAGCAACTGAAATAATTACATGTGTTGTCATCAGTGATTTCAGTATTCACTATGATTAAAACCAATCGGGATTAAATTGGGAAGAAGTAAGATTGGAAGTGCGACAGATTGAGAGAAAATTTTGTTATTAATGACATTTTTTTAATTAAAGTAGAAAAAGCATAGTATCACAGTCAAGTTAATGCTCAATATTCAGTATTCAGAATAATTTACGTCTCTCGCCTGGCGGCTCGAGACCCTAATGCTCATCCTAGTGAATATATCTCTTGTATAATAATATTCTAGGTATTTTAATTCTTACTTTTTCAAGGAAGTTTTACAGCAAATAATAACCTGTAAACAATTTTATAAAGCGGCGACGCATCTATCACGTATCTATTGGATACTTTTTACGTTATTAGTTTGCTGGGTTGATAATTTCTGCAAAAGGGCTGCTCACGCCTGTGATACCAATAACCAAGCAAATGCTAATGAAATTATTGTCCGGGTGAGTGGCTAAAACCAGTGGTGGCACAATTAAAGGAAAAATAACAAAATAATTAAATTTTTCGTGGGTTATAAGGTATTATTATAATTATCGTATTTATAGTTATGGTGTACAACATAAGTGTTGTTTGAAGTGCATTTTTTTATCGTAATGGGTTTAGTTAACAATGTTTTGTTTTGGTACGCCGCTGTCTATTACCAATAAAGAGTGGGGCACTTTACACAAATCCTTTCAGTCCTTCTCACTATGTATTGTTTTTATATAGTGCGTCTCCCTGAACGGTTCGTTTCGACGTAAAGTTGGTAGTCTGAAATGATCGGTCGCGAACGGTCGGAAAACAATGTGTTACGTGTGTCTAATATTTGCCATGTTTAGGGTAAAGCTAAGTGGATTTTAATGAGTTATTTGCATATTTAAATAAGACAAGAAAAAAGGTTTATTAGATAGTGTTGGTATGAAAATTTAAAACATAATTGTTTACGAAAATTAATTAATAAAAACGTTGTTTTAAAATTTGCTTATGTTTTTATGAGAGCTTTTATACAAATTATCATAAAATTTTTAAACCATAATGACAGTTTTAATTAAATTATAAAAGATACATATGGGTGATTCTACAAAAGTTGGGCAACTTTTGACCTCATTTTGTTTATATAGTTTTCAGAGAAAATTAAACAGTATTTTGTTATGAGAACATAGATAATATAATAAATATACTGTTCCAGACCGGGCCAGTCACTTTTTCATACAGTTTCTGAAATATCTGTGTTTTCTAAATTTGAATGCAAGGGAAGTGACGAGTATACTAGGGTACTAATTAAATACATAATTTATTGGAAAATATAAGATTTATTGCAACTTTGAGCATATTATACATTAAATATCTTAAAATCAAATAATACCACACATCAGTGGCGGCTGGTGGATTTTGGGTATACCGATATCTCAATTATTAGATATGGGACACACACCAAATTTATATGAGTTTATAATGACATTAAAAAAACAAGTTCTGCGCAAGCAGAATTTAAATTGAAATTTGCGAAAAAAGATAACCAAAACATACATGGAACTGACGACACGGTACTGATGAATGGGATACAAATTTGAGATTATAATTCGGAATTAAGTATTTTACTGATATTTTGTATTAGTGGATGCTACTTATCATCAAATCACATATAGCCTTATATAAATTACAATGAAATATATACGTGAGAAAATAACTACTCACCAAAGTACTGAAATTTTGACTGGAACTATACGTGCATTCACTACAACTTCGCCATTGTTTTCAAGATGACTGTCGTGCAAAGGGCGGGCTCTGTAGGTAATTTTTTTCAACACTTGAGTTAAAACGAGGGCTTGACGTTTAAACTTTAATATTTCGCAGGAATTTTGAATTTTAACATTAGACACAGAACTGACGGGTAAAAGTGAGTACAAAGATTATCAATTTTTTAAAAATTGCTATTATTCGAATCTATAATATAATATGAAAAATAAATTATTTAATGTTTTATAGTTTGTAGTGAAATTAAAAAATTTAAGATAAATTAAATATATTTTAAAATAAAATCACTGAAATATTTGATTCAGGAGTTGTTACACGCCAAGGTACTGATGTTTTAAATATTTATTATGTTTTTCTACAAATGTTGCTTTGGAGAAAATACATTAAAATTGGGTAGCCAAGTTAAAAAACCTGGATCTATTGAAATATACTAAAATATTTACAAAATAAAATTAAAATATCTACTCTATTGACTGATGACATTAAGTTGTCCAACTTTTGTAGAATCACCCATATATGAATTTCAATAAATTTGTGTAATTTTGAAAAGGACAAGTATTAGTATATTGTTTACCAAGCGTGTAATCATAGCAATTACTCCCGATAATGAAAGTTTCCGAGCGAGCCGATAGGCGAGTGAAGGAATTCATTGTAAATAATTGCGATTCCACGCGAGGTAAACACTTTACTTTTTTGTCTAATTATTAATTAATTTTTAGTAAATTAAAAAAAGTAACGTTTAATTAAAAACTGACTTCAAGTTATTTAAGCTTAACTCTATAAATGCTCACTTTCGCTTAAAAATACAAGATTTAGGCACCCGCGAAAAAACTTGTGTCAAAATATAAATCTGACGTTTCTCCTATTACGGAATATGACAGTTCTAATTATAATTAATATCACTTTTAATTTGGAATGACATATACGCTAAAGAAGTATCGGTTTTTAATTGTAAATAAAATTCAAGAACTAAATCGCTGCATTTTCATGTTTTTCCAAAGGATCCAATTCGGTAAGTACATTTGTTGGTGCAGAATTAACCAATGATAACTTTACCTAATTTAAGTTTGGACATTTTTAAGAAATTAGTAAAAAATAATTTTTGCACAAAGATAACCTTAAAATCAATCATTTTTATATTTGAGTTCTCTAAAAAACGCTGACAACTGCATTTTAAACAACAAAATATACCTACAAATTCATGGCAACATAATATTAAATATAATACATAATATAATGGTATTTTATCTACGCCAGTGAGATACTCATTTTGAGTGAGAGGTACAATTTATATTTACAGAGACTGTATGCAATTTATTTCTTCATTCAGATTAACACTGTTTATTGGAAAACCGGTAAAACTCAACCCAGGATTTCCTCTCGAAATACACCCAACAACACAACAAATCGATCCACGGTTTTTTTTCGATATTTTTTAACATTTTCCGGCTTTATTTTCAAAAACACTTGTTTGTAACCTAAGAGTTTGACAGCTGATTATTAAAAGTTCTACTTTTGTTACGATGATAACAGCCGAGTGGTGGCGCTACTAGCGATACTACTTTAGCGTATACCTGAAAGTATTACAGAATGAATTATTTTATCATCGGATGACGAAATAAACACTGGTGGCGACATCTCTGTGTTTAATATCTAACAAATTTAGACCGATCCAACCTCACTTTCTTCCAATTAAATTATTTGTCTATGGTATATTTCGAAAACGAAGAAAAAGTATAGTCTAAAACACGCATATTTCGTGAAACCGTCAAACTCGCCTTCGGCTTGTCTGACAAATTTTTTACTCGAATTAATTACAGAATATACCATTACCTGATAAGCGGGAGGGAATGAAAATATATACAGGGGAAGGAATAAGATTGTTCAGAGCGGGAGAAATGAATGTCATTAATTATTAAAATTGCGAATACAATCGGCGCATTATTAACCACTTGACAAAAAAATTATTATTGTTAAAAACTTCATTTATTTATTTTAATTTTTTAATTTGTGATAATGTTATCAAAAAGCAGGCGTCCCAGTGCGCTTCTAATGATATGAGTGTGGATGATATTGACCCAGTTTAAACCAATGCTTTTGAGGAAGACCGACCCGTATCTTTGTAGAGTTTTTCAATGCCGCGGCATGAAAATCATTGTCATTGCATTTATGACCTTTTTAACGAAATTATGTATATGTGTCTGCGTCATACTTTATTCATTTTTGAAGGATAATGGTGTTATAACTTAGGACCGTATATTATGAAACAAATTTTATCAACGTCATTTTAGCCATTAGTCACACTAATTAGTTACGACCGAAGCTTGGGAGCGAGTGTTTAATAAAAGCGTGTTTTTAAAAAATTTGACAACGCTGTTTATCTGAAAAGCTAAAATTTGACAAATTCAAATGTTGTTATATGGAGAAATAAGGCTGCTTTGGTTTACATGTTGTATCAAAAAATCAAAACATTAAATCTTTACTTTCTTCTTATTATAAATATTAAAATTTTATTTTTGAAACGTTAATAGAATTGTTTTTTTAGATAAATAATTATTCTTAAAACAATAAAATAATAAAAATTTTATTTTAAAAACCTCATAACTTTAAATCATAGGTAACTATTTAATTTTGAAACCAAGGCCTTGCAAGGGTCCCATTTTGGGACTCCCTGTATTGTGTATACATTGGGGTGATTCATTTCCGCAAAGTTTTTGTTTTTCTCGGTGCTCAAGCAAAATATTAATCTGCATATAGAAAAAAAAAATCTCTCCAAGTTTGAGCTCTTAATATCAATTTTAAGTACTTACTATTTAAATTTAAAGTTTAACGGTTTATTTTTTTCCTAATGCTTACCCACCTTTTACAATATTGCAAATGGGTTTGATGGACCTTGTGGGAATTTCACGCTTTTTAAAATTGCTTTGAAGTTTTTTTGTATAACTCGCAATAATAAATTAGGAACACATTGTATGGAACAAAGTTGTTTATAAACTTACAAAGTCTAAATACAAATTCCAATATTTAAAATTATTCTACATAACTACCTCCCACCTCGACTTACGTTTCCGTTAACTTAATAAATCTACCGTACACTTTATGAATAATTCGCGGCTCATTCAGTTTAGGCGCTGTTATCACCTGTCATTTGTCACCTGCCAATGCTTCTCTTGACACATGCGTATTGGCAATTTTTTATGGAAAAGATCTATACGCTAAAGAAGCATCGCCAGTGGCGCCACCACGTGGCCGTTATTATTGTAACCAGAATTTAGCTTTTAATAAGCAGCTTTCACACGCGTATATTACAAACGAGTGTTTTTGAGAATAAAGCCGGAAAATGTTAAAAAATATCTGAAAAAACCGTGGCACGATTTGTTGTGTTGTTGGATGTTTTTCGAGAGGAAATCCTGGTTTGAGTTTTTAACGGTTTCCCAATAAACAGTGGAAATCCGAATGAAGAAATAAATTGCATACATTCCTGTTAATATAAATTGTACCCAATAGATAGAATAAATACACATTAAGGTAATGATTTACGTTAAAATAGAAAACATTTCAATTCAGTCAAAATCATAAGACAAATAAGTCGTCTAAATTCAAACAGCATTTAGCATTTTTAAAAGCGTTGATAAGAAAAGCTTCCACTTAACAGTAAAATATCAAAACCGGTATTATATTATGTTACATATTTTTTTTGCCCTGAATTCGTACATATATTTTGTCGTTTAAAATGCAGTTTTCGGCGTTTTTTAGTATTTAGTTAAACATAAAAATAATTAATTTTAAGGTTATGGTTGTACAACAATTATTTTTTGTTAAATTTTTTAAAAATGTCCAATAAATATTATATTAGGTAAAGTTATTATTACTTAATTCTGCAACAACAAATATACCTACAGTGTTGGATCCTTAAAACATGAAAATGCAACGATTTGGTTCTTGAATTACATTTACAATTAAAAACACAATAATTCAACATGATCACTCAGATAAACACACTAACGTAAATACTCACATAAAAATGTTTGTTTTAGGGCAAAAAATTCATATATTTAAATACGTATACTAAATGGATAGGTTTTATATTTAAAACAAATCTATATATAATTTAGTAATTTATTTTAACTAAATCTTTGATTTATTTAAAAGATATTTTAAATTTTACTTTACGTTTATCTTAAAGCCATTATACTTTTGTTAATACTATTGCCAATAATTATGTTGAACATATGAAAACATTCATTTTAAATAGAGCAATATTCATAAAGTAACGTATTCAATTACTTAAAAGTTTATGATATTTTAAATTAGAATATATATATTAGAACAAAATAATTGCTTTCAAATATTTTAAAGTCTTGTTTTAAGATGATCATTCTTTTGAATGGGGAATATACGAAATATTTAATACAAACAATAATCGCGCATATAGGAACTAACGGTATATTTAAAAAAAATAACATATTCACAGCAAACACTACGTTTTTTGTGTGTAGGTATTTAAGCATATAAGAGGTGAGTTCAGAAAATAATGGGAATTGTTAAATTTCGCGGGTTCGGAGGGTCCGGTTGTCATAAAATTTTCTTTATTATGTTGGTATACATGCCCCCGAAGTATGATAAAAACTTTAGCTGTTTTCATTGTTTACTTTGTCTGTGGCAGCCGCTAAGGTTAGACGTGTTTTATGAGCTCGGCGATTTTTAGTTCGTTAAAAGAAATGGATCAAAGAATTTGTATCCAATTTAGCTTAAAAAATAAAACAAATTCTTTGAAATGATAACAAAGGCCTATAGTGAGTCTGCTATAAGTAAAACAAGAGTTTAGTGGTATAAGAGTTTCCAAGATGGCCGTGAAGACGTTGAAGATGACGAACGCCCCGAACGCACAAGCACATTAACAACCGATAAAAACATGGAAAAAGTGGAAGAAATGGTTATAAACCATCAGAGAAGTCGCTGATGATGTTGGTATATCGATTGGCTCATCCCATGAAATTTTTTCGAATGTTTTGGGTATGAAACGCGTGGCAGCAACATTTGTTCTAAAATTGTTAAATTTTGAACAAAATTTTTGACCAAAAACAATACTGTATTGATGCCCCAGCCTCCATATTCGTCAGACATGCCTCTTTCTGACTTTTTCCTATTCCCAAAAATAAAGAGAACCTTAAAAGGCCGTCGTTTTGCAAGCATAGATGACATTAAAAGCGCATCGCTGAAAGAACTAAAGGCTATCCCAAAGAGTTTTAGAAGTGTTTCGAGTATTGGAAGAAGAGCTGGCACATGTGCATAATATACAATGGGGACTATTTTGAAGGCGACAACATTAATGTAGACAAATAAATAAATATTTGTTTCAAAAAACGAAAATTACCGATATTTTCTGAACACACCTCGTAACGCGAAACACAAATAACGTGCGAGATTTGGCAGTGCAATGAATAAAATTTGTCGAGTAAGTAAGCCTCCCTTTCTTTTGTGCAAAAACTACTTATTTATTTACAAACGATGTGCAGTTCGTATTCTTGACAATTCTTGAATTCACACAATGCTATTGAACACCACCAGATGGCGCGCGCGTTGCGAAAACCCGATGCTTCTTTAGCGTATAGCGTATTGAAGACCCAATGTAAATAAGATGTTGACGTGACATTAACGTTTACAAAATGAGTATTGTTAAATAATATAATTTTTATTTGAAAATTTGTATTTAGGCTTTGTTTTAAAACATTTATGTTAAAAGTAATGAATAGTGGTACTCTTGAAGCATTTAATTGCCTTTATTATCTAATTTATTAAATTAATTTTCTTAACAAGAATTACTTTATTATAAAGAATTACTTTGTCGTAAAATAAAGAATAAAAGATTTTTTTCCTATTGCGTGCTTCATTCGCGGAACATTGTATTTCAAAAAAATACGCTAACACAATTTTAATAAAGTTATTTTTTATCGTAAATTTTAAAACAACGTTTATCGTTTACAAACGGAAGTAGGCCCCAAAAACCTAAATACGAAACTTTTATCAGTCCCCTTAGCTTTGCCCCGCTAATACCCAAAAAAAGGTGCATTGTTTTCATCGCCAGTCACTCCCCAAAGTGTAAGCTATGAGCAACACGTGACAATCATATTTATCGCGCTAACATTAAAATCATGGAAGGAAAAACCAGCACGGAGTGGGCTCTGCTTTTCCCGCTGAAAGCCGGATTATTCTCGATGAAGTCGTCGACAGTGACGCGTTCCGCGGAGCGCATCAAGAAAAAACCGGCGAAAAACACCAACCACGTGAGACTGGTGATGCGTCGCGGATCCAGCATGTCGGATTTGGATAAGGTGGCCGCGAACGCTTTGCCGGACCTCGTCAGGTCCACCACGGCCAACCAGCACTTGTCCGCATCGCCCGCAAGCGTCCCGCATAGTCCCTACTTGTCGAGATCCTACATGAGCAGCCGTACGGTCAGCGTGCAGGGCAGCATCGGGGATCTTATGAACCAGAAAAAATACGGAAGCAGTCAGTGGAGCATAAGGAGTGAGACCTTGATTGCTCGTACTGTTCCTTTGTCCACTGTGACGCCGAGGCATTCTCCGCCTCCTTGCAGTGAGGATGGGATGTTTGAGGATGAGTTTGATGATGTTTCAGGACCTCTAACGGTGGCGCAAAGAACCCAAAGGCTGTCCAGGCTTATTAAGCAACAAAGGAGTAGCTTATCAAGGCGACATTATTTGGTACGTAATTAAAACTAACAATGTGATAACTATAAATAAAACCCTATTATTTTATATCAGTATTTACCAAATGTATTGTTTGAACTATGTGTCTTGAACCTGTAGTGGTTAAATTTACGAAAATGTACGCGGGTCCGTGGTTTCAAAAAAAAAACAAAAATGCCGAACCTGATAAAATAAAAGAAAAGTCTCCATTCAACAGTAAAATACCAAGAACCGGTATTATATTATGTATTATATATAATATAATGTTGCCATGAATTTGTAGGTGTATATAAAATGCAGTTGTCTGCATTCTTTTAGAAGCCTCAAATATAAAAATAATTAATTTTAAGGTTATGTTTGTACAACAATTATTTTTTGTTAGATTTCTTAAAAATGCACCAACAAAAATACCTACAGTATTGGATCCTTTTTTAAAACATAAAAATGCAACGATTTGGTTCTTGAATTACATTTGCAATTAAAAACACAATATTTCACCATGTCCACTTAGATAAAATACACACACTAACGTAACTATACAAGCATATAAGCGTTAAGTTTTTTAATTAATGATATAAGGAATATTAAATTGAAATCGAAAACTGCACTAAAGTTTTTTAGTTTTTACTTTTAACGCGAAAAAAAAACTTGCGCGATTTGGCAGTGCAATGAACAAAATTTGTTCTTTTGTGAAAAAACTACTTATTTATTTACAAATGATGTGCGGTTCGTTTATTTTAAATGTATTGTTGATAATTCTTTAATACACACAATGATATTGAACACCACCAGATGGCGCGCACGTTGCGAAAACACAATGCTTTTTTAGCGTATAGTGTATTGAAGACACATTGTAAATAAATATTGAAATTTTCATTTGAAAATTTGTATTTAGACTTTGGTTTGGTTTATAAACAACTTTGTTTTATAACATTTTGGTTAAAAGGAATAATGGTACTCTTGCAGCATTTAATTGCCTTTATTATCTAATTTATTAAATTAATTTTCTTAACAAGCATAACTTTTTATAAAGAATGACTTTGTCGTAAAATAAAAAATAAAGATTTTGTTCCTGTTGTGTGCTTCATTCGCGGAACATTGTATTTAAAAAAAATATTCCACTCAAACCTGGGTCAGGGTTGTGTTAATTATGCCCCCATTGTTCGCTAAAACAATTTTAATAAAGTTATTTTTTATCGTAAATTTTAAAACAACGTTTATCGTTTACAAACGGAAGTAGGCCCCAAAAACCTAAATACGAAACTTTTATCAGTCCCCTTAGCTTTGCCCCGCCAAGCCGCCAAAAAGGTGCATTGTTTTCATCGCCAGTGACTCCCCAAAGTGTAAGCTATGAGCAACACGTGACAATCATATTTATCGCGCTAACATTGAAATCATGGAAGGAAAAACCAGCACGGAGTGGGCTCTGCTTTTCCCGCTGAAAGCCGGATTATTCTCGATGAAGTCGTCGACAGTGACGCGTTCCGCGGAGCGCATCAAGAAAAAACCGGCGAAAAACACCAACCACGTGAGACTGGTGATGCGTCGCGGATCCAGCATGTCGGATTTGGATAAGGTGGCCACGAACGCTTTGCCGGACCTCGTCAGGTCCACCACGGCCAACCAGCACTTGTCCGCATCGCCCGCTAGCGTCCCGCATAGTCCCTACTTGTCGAGATCCTACATGAGCAGCTGTACGGTCAGCGTGCAGGGCAGCATCGGGGATCTTATGAACCAGAAAAAATACGGAAGCAGTCAGTGGAGTATCAGGAGTGAGACCTTGATTGCTCGTACTGTTCCTTTGTCCACTGTGACGCCAAGGCATTCTCCGCCTCCTTGCAGTGAGGATGGGATGTTTGAGGATGAGTTTGATGATATTTCGGGACCTCTAACGGTGGCGCAAAGAACCCAAAGGCTGTCCAGGCTTATTAAGCAACAAAGGAGTAGCTTATCAAGGCGACATTATTTGGTACGTAATTAAAACTAACAATGTGATAACTATAAATAAAACCCTATTATTTTATATCAGTATTTACCAAATGTATTGTTTGAACTATGTGTCTTGAACCTGTAGTGGTTAAATTCACGAAAATGTACGCGGGTCCGTGGTTTCAAAAAAAAACAAAAATGCCGAACCTGATAAAATAAAAGAAAAGTCTCCATTCAACAGTAAAATACCAAGAACCGGTATTATATTATGTATTATATATAATATAATGTTGCCATGAATTTGTAGGTGTATATAAAATGCAGTTGTCTGCATTCTTTTAGAAGCCTCAAATATAAAAATAATTAATTTTAAGGTTATGTTTGTACAACAATTATTTTTTGTTAGATTTCTTAAAAATGCACCAACAAAAATACCTACAGTATTGGATCCTTTTTTAAAACATAAAAATGCAACGATTTGGTTCTTGAATTACATTTGCAATTAAAAACACAATATTTCACCATGTCCACTTAGATAAAATAGACACACTAACGTAACTATACAAGCATAAGAACGTTAAGTTTTTTAATCAATGATATAAGGAATATTATATCGAAATCGAAAACTGCACAAAAGTTTTTTAGTTTTTACTTTTAACGCGAAAAAAAAACTTGCGCGATTTGGCAGTGCAATGAACAAAATTTGTTCTTTTGTGAAAAAACTACTTATTTATTTACAAATGATGTGCAGTTCGTTTGCTTTAAATGTATTGTTGATAATTCTTGAATACACACAATGATATTGAACACCAATATAAAAATAATTAATTTTAAGGTTATGTTTGTACAACAATTATTTTTTGTTAGATTTCTTAAAAATGCACCAACAAATATATCTACAGTATTGGATCCTTTTTTAAAACATTAAAATGCAACGATTCAGGATCTCTAAAACGGTGGCGCAAAGAACCCAAAGGCTGTCCAGGCTTATTAAGCAACAAAGGAGTAGCTTATCAAGGCGACATTATTTGGTACGTAATTAAAACTAACAATGTGATAACTATAAATAAAACCCTATTATTTATATCAGTATTTACTAAATGTATTGTTTGAAGAATGTGCCTTGAACCTGTCGTGGTTAAATTTAAAAAAATGTACGCGGGTCCGTGGTTTCAAAACAACAAAAATGCCGAACCTGATAAAATTATTGTAATTAAAAATAAAACTAATACTGTGGAACTTGAAAAGTCAAATTTGTCGGGTGCTGAAAGAATACAAAAAATTTCCAAGTTAATAAATTTAACGCAATTTCAAAAGTGTAAGAAAAATGTTAAAAGTAATACTACAAAAGAAATTACGGATGCAGAAGATACAAATAATGGCAATTATTCAATTCAACCTAAATTGGCCTCAGCAGAAAAAATACAGAAATTCACCTTGTTGATTAAGTTACATAAACATACCATATTATCCATGAAGCCACAGCAAGTATGTATTTTTATTTTAAAATTCAAACAACGTATCATAAAGTTATAATACAAATATTCCTATAAAATTAAGGCATTATGCAACCATGGTTGCTGACAAAATTTATTTATTTATTATTTACTTTTGTACTATAGACACTTGATTATATAAGTCATATTTGAATAACTGTCATGGCGAAAAAGCAGTCACTAATAATTAGTCAAATTCTACTGAATGAAATAGTCAAATTAGTAGATTTAAATTTAAAGAAGTTTTGACCCAGCCGGGGATTGTACTCAGGTCAAGCTTATCAAGCTGTTGTCATAACCAATGTGGCTATCAGTCGCTTCTATAAAAATCAATTTTATTTTTCAATAAATATGTTCATAATATTTTAGAGTTGGATATATTATTTGTGTTGCTGTTTTGCGCTAAACTTTTTGCATCTTTGTTTGTTTTTATGGGCTATTTAACCAAACGATTAAAGAAATTAGTTACTTTTAAGAAATAGTCAAAGATATTGAGTAATTTTAAATTAGTCAAACTTTAACTATTTACTTACTAAAAAATAACTATTTATAAGTGAAAACGACTAGTTTATTAGTAAAAAATGCTTCTACTAATTCAAATAGTAGAATTTTGACTATTCCATTTTAAGAGAGTACTTTGCATTTTACAAAGGTTTTGCGTTAAACTCTGTGGCTTTTTTGTTTTTAAAGATATACATACAAAAACCACGTTACAGAGTATAATAACTTATTTCTAGACCTATTTAATTTTAAATAAACGAAAAAAAAAAAATAAGTAAATATTAAATAGTAAATGTTTTCAAAATAAAAACTTCCTCTATTTAAATTAAAAATGTTAAAGATAAAACTAAGACTCACCTTAAATATGTTTTTTCTACTCCCACCTTTAAAACGCCCTTTATCGTACATGTTTCCATGACACTAAGTTACCTTTTAAATACACATTGACAAGTTGTGGCTTTACGGCGCTTTAGTCACGGGCTGAAGTTGGCAACAGGTTTTTAGTCACGGGCTGAAGTTATAACTATAGTTTTAAGTTAGTTGACAGTTGTCAAATGTCATACAATCGTTAAAATAAAGTGCCTTTCTTGTAAAATAATACTAAATGTGAAAATTATTTTATTATCTCAATACAAAAATTCAAAAATATTAAATAGTTTCTCAACGGCAATATTTGAAAAGTTTATATGAACATTGTACTGACCTTTTAATTTCGCCGGTAGTAAACTATAACTTAAATTCGGGCACGGACTCTACTGTAAAGTCCTCATAAAACATTTCCCTTACTTTCACTGTGAAAAACTGTAAATTTTCAAGATAAATTTCGATTTATAACCTTTATAATTGTGTTTATAAAATGTAAAAATGTGACATTTAACAGTTTTCCCTGTTGTTCATAGATGGCGCTCTATATAAATTTTTGATTTAAATCATTTTAAGATAATAATAAGTATTTGTCGTAGAAAAAGTATAGTATGCACCTCGTTTATAAACTTTTCTATACACTCATTAACTTAAGCACTCGCTCGCAAGCTCGCTCGTGCCTAAATTAAATTCGTGTATAAAATGACGTTTATCAAACTTGATACATAATATACTATTATGAATATAGTCTTTATAGTACCTATACCACTTCCCAAAAAATTTTTGGACAGTTTCCTAATTGTTTTAGTAAGTCTTAAATCCGGTATTTTTAATCTTAAATATTTCAGAAGTAGGGACACATTTTAAAAATGCAAAAATTTTAGAAAAAAAATGTTTTATTGAAAGCTTGTATTGTGGTGATCACTAAGACATTATTAGTTTTTTAATAGCTAAAAAAGGCCATGGACAGCAGAACACCCTGTATAAAGATTGTAAACAGTAAAAGAATAATAATATGTAAATAGCAACGTGTTTTTAGATTTTTACTACAAGAAGTAAATTGCATCACTATAGCGATTCCTAAAATCTTAGCTATCTTTAAAAATGCCTGGCCAAAAAATTAATAAAGTCTGGTGAAATTTTAACAACTTATTTGATTTTTAAATTGTGCCCCTTCTGAGATATTTTAGATTAAAAGTACCTGATTTTATACGAATCGCAATATTTTAGCTAATTTTTAAATGTATAAATCTTAAACTACATTTTAATCACTTATAATAACTCCATAATTAAATGTTTTCTGATTTTTTTATTTTTAAAATGTGTTCCTTCTGCGATATTTCATATTCAAAATTTCCGATTATAGACGAATCGAATGTTTTAGTTAGTAATAAAATTGTAACCTTTTTTTTTTAACACAATCAAATATTTTTTTCTAAAATTTTTGTTTTTTTCTTGGATTTCTTAGATTGAAAACATCCGATTTTAGATTAAAAAAACTTTTTAGTGAAAAAGTATCCTATAAAGACTAAATACAAAAAAAATTGAAGGCAAGTCTTATCTTTAAAATTTTAATTGTAAAAACGTTAACATTTACCTATTTTTTTTGTTTATTTAAAGTTGAGTAGACCTTTATTGACTGGGCAGATAATATTTAAAATTTATAATCTACTTATACTAGTTGTGTCCTTTTTAATTTATACAAATTGTTTTGAGGTTATGTTTGTTGGTATTCGGACATAAAATAAAAGCATATTAAACGATTTTCGCAAAGAAAATCTTACTATATGTATAGTAAGGTGTCCGTTATTTACCAACTTGGTTTTTTTGTTCGCAGCGCCCCCTAAAATTTTTATTTATGACCTAAAAAATATTATAAAAAAAAATATTCATTTTAAACCGTGTTACAAAGACGTTACATTTTCCATTTAAATAACATGGGGTTTGGCAAGTTTTACATTTTTTTTCTCTGGAGCATGTTAATATACAGCAATAAGTGATACATAGGAAATTGAACACTGAACAAAAAAAATGAATTTTCGATAAATACACTGGTTAAAATTGTGCTTATAGTAATTTTTTCGATTTTTTTACTTTAACTGCAAAACTAATATTATTTTTATGAAAATAAATTTTTAATTTTAAAATATATATGATTTTATTGTATTATTAAAAAAGTAAATATTATTGACAAGAGATTCCGATAAATTAAAAATTGTTTATTAAATTAAAACAATCTGGTTTTACTCAAATTTAGAACGATTACTTTTTTTACATAATCTTTTTATTTCTGTGAAATTTTACAAAATTTTATACGATTTTATAAAATATTAATACCTATAATGAAAAATTTCAGCTGCAGCTAATGACGTAGAAATTCTTTTAACAATTATTTGACCAAAAAAAATGTTTAGTTACGTGTGCGCATATTTAGTACTTTGACCCCAGAAGACAAATTTTATTTTGTCGTAAAAATAATTGTTAATAGCGTCATTAGCTTTACTGAAGGAAAACTTTTTATTGTATAATATTTTATAAAATCCTATAGATTTTTTAGAATTTCACAGAAATAAAAAGATTATGTAAAAAAGTAATCGTACTAAAATTGAGTAAAACTAGTACCGGATTCGTTTAATGTAATAAAAAAAAATTGAATTTTTCGAAATCTCTTGTCAATAATTTTTACTTATTTTTTTTTCAAAAGTTTTTATTTTTTTAATAATGCAATAAAATCACATATTTTCAAAAATAAAAAATTCATTTTCATAAAAATAATTATAATTTTGCAGTCAAAGTAAAAAAATCGAAAAAATTACTATAAGTTTAACTTTTACCTTAAATAACTTTTAAATCACTGAATTTATGAAAAAATCATAAGAAACCCTTTTTGT
This sequence comes from Brassicogethes aeneus, assembly GCA_921294245.1. Classification (NCBI taxonomy): domain Eukaryota; kingdom Metazoa; phylum Arthropoda; class Insecta; order Coleoptera; family Nitidulidae; genus Brassicogethes; species Brassicogethes aeneus. The sequence continues at coordinate 56,624,959 of OV121134.1, forward strand.
ACAGTGTTCAATTTCCTATAGAAATATGTGTATTATTATTATTGCTGTATATTAACTTGCTCGGGAGAAAAAAAAAATTAAATTAAATTTGTGCTGCGAACAAAAAAACCAAGTTGGTAAATAACGGACACCCTAATGTATAGTATCTATTTTTGTCCAAGTTTGACCTTAAAATTAAATTGTCCGGCTAGAGAAAATCTCACATATCCTTCATAACTTTCAATTTCCCTTATTAAACTCCCTCTTCTTTTTCTTAAAATAAAATTATCCCTGGAATAGAATCCGCATACGCACAAGAATCTCAAATTCTCTCGAAATATGTTCTCAGTCTTCACTCGGGGCACAACGTTCATCACCGTCCAGACTAATAACCGAGAAAAAACGCTCCAATAAGTCACAACTCCCAAATGGTATGTCCTATATATTAATTAAACGCTTCCCATATATATTATTTAGCTCCTTGGCCGCTTCCTTGATTTACTAGGAAGACGTTAATTGGGTCAAATCCTACCTTATAAACAGCTTACTTTGCAATTTTTTGTAAACAAGCAGTAACGGCTGGTGGATTTTGGGTATACCGATATCTCAATTATTAGATATGGGACCCACACCAAATTTATATGAGTTTATAATGACAATAAATAAACAAGTTCTGCGCAAGCAGAATTTAAATTGAAGTTTGCGAAAAAATGTTAATTTTTTGCTCGGCCGTACCGGCCCCATGGCGCCCCAATAAATATAATATAAATTTAATTGGTACATTCTAATATTTAATATTAAAATAAATCAAAAGGGTAGAAAAACTTAATGTGAGTGTTACCCCTTAATGTGTTAAATAGTGACAAAATGTACACTACAGTGCATGCCAATTTCTTTGTCTGTTTTGATGTTACCAAGAGCTCTTTTTCTTTACACTACTAGTGCACATTGTATCACAATTAAAGTAAAATTACACCAAAAGTGACAAAATAGACTGAAAAAACTGGTAATAACCGAAATACGTTTTAAAATGTTTGGTTGGTACCTATCTACCTAAGTAGTGCATATCCGGAGATACCGCGTTGTGGAAGTGTGGCATTTTTGTTCAGTTAGATTTTAATTACGGTGAATCCATAAGGGGACATTCTTTATAAATATAAATTCTCAATAAATACCAATATGTTAAAAGGATGTCCATACCCGACCTATATTATATATCAATAATTTACGGTAGTAGGTCGGGTACTTGTAACAATAATAATATAAATACATACACACTTGATATACTTTTTATTTTTAAGCGTAATGGTTGTTATATTAACCTATACCTACATATTTATTAATATTATGGAAAATTTGTACACGTGTGGTAAATCCCCGACATACAGCCGCCTGACGCCTCTCTACCAATGGGATCACCCATTTTTATAACAGAAAAATGGATTACTGATGAATTCTCAAGATAATTCATTGCTTACAAGTTGACAGTCAGTAAAACATTGCATTGATCTAAAACTTTTACGTTTTAAGGAACCATTTTGCTTAAGCCAGCCATACGATTCAAATATAAAATTATATTTTAAAAGGCACCGATTTTGATAATTGTCATAGTTTTTTGTTCCAAATAAATGTTTCTCTTTATTTACCTTTTCGTTTTATTCACTACCACCAATAGGTTTTATTTAAATAATAGTGTTAATTTACTCTAGAAGTTTGCACTAAAAAACAAAAGTACCTTTCTAAAATTAGAACTTTTTCTAAGTAGTGTTAATTTACAATGAACAAAGGTGGGATTTTACCCAGGTAGTGTAGTACACGATTTTAGGTAAATTAACACTTTTTAATACAGTGTAAAATTACTTTATCCTCAGTGCTATAGTGTTAAATTATACTGAGTCAAGCCACGCCAAGTGGGACCAGAAAATTTCACGAAATCACCGATTTTGAAAATAATCACATTATTGTGTAAAAATTGTTTTAAAATTTGTTTTTTTGGTAATGTTATTAAGGTTGACAATTTTGTCAAAGTTTAGAGCACGGTAAAATTGAAAAAATAGAATCTCTGGGACCACTCTGTATAATTGAATTAAATTTTACACACTATTGTAGAAATGTTTAGACTATATAATGATCATTTAATTAAGGTTAATTTGTTTAAATAAAAGAATTTTGCATGCATTTATTAGAAACAATTGAAATTTTGTGTTCTTCACGCTGAAAAAAAATTAATCTTGTGTCATAATATGCGGCAAACGTTCCCGTTTAATAAAATGTACTCAAAAATTTGTCCTGCATATGTCATTCCGGAGATATTACATTTTTTCTCCCACTGTGCGCTTAATCAGTACGCGGCGGACATTATCAAAAAAACGAATTTTAAAACAATTTTTTTACTGTGACATATGAGTCATGCCTACTACACAATAATGTGATTATTTTCAAAATCGGTGATTTCGTGAAATTTTCTGGTCCCACTTGACGTGGCTTGACTCTACTTGCTTACTTTGGAAAAATTACACTACAAATTAACTCTAATTGTAGTGTTATAAAACAACACTATTTAGTGTGGACCTGCGTGAACCCTAATTAGTGTTGCTTATTGTTGATTTTTTTTTTACTGTGTAAGTACTTCAATTTAAATTGTGCTTGAGCAGAACTTGTTTATTTAATGTCATTATAAACTCTTATAAATTTGGTGTGGGTCCCATATCTAATAATTGAGATATTGGTATACCCAAAATTAATTGAATTGCCTAGCAATTTAGTACTGTCCATGCAAACAATATTTTTTTCCAAGCCTTCCAACTGCCCCCTGCCCCCTCCCCCTGACTACAGCCATGATCAAGGTTATAAAAAGTTATACTTTTTTTTAATTTTACCTTTTTTAAGTTTAAATTATTAATTATAATCCGAAACCAAATTAATTTACTCAATGTCCGATTTCCCATTTCTGTTTTTTCGTCACGCAGATGTCAAAAGGCCGAAAAAGTCGTTAATCATTTTTTATCATTTCAATTTAATCCTAAAAATTTCTTCCTACACTATAATAAAGTTGAATTTTACCGTAGGAAATTATTATAAATAGGATTTTAATTTTAGTTGTTCAAAACACACAATTCTGAAAAAATTTTAAACATAAACCAGATTATGTTTTTCCTAACTCTCTTAAAATGAAATAGTCAAAATTCTACTATTTAAATTAATACCAGCATTTTTTTACTAATAAAAAAAAAGGTTTCACTTTTAAATAGTATTTTTTACTACATAAATACTATTTATGTAGTAAAAAATAAATAGTTAAAGTTTGACTATTTTTGAGAGGAACTAATTTTTTTAATCGTTTGCGGCCATTATTAATTAATTATTGTTTGAGTTAAATGCATATAGGCTCCATGGTTAAATGGCCCATAAAAACAAAAAAAGTTTAGCTCAAAACAGCAACACAAAAATATATTCAACTTTAAAATATTATGAGCAATATTTATAGACAAATAAAATTGATCTTATAAAAGTGACTGATGGCTCATTGGTTATGACATACACTTGACAAGCGACACCCCCGAGTTTAAATCCCGGCTGGGTCAGAACTTTTTTTTAATTTAAATCTTGCTGCTTTTTCGCTATAACAATTAGTCAAATATGACTTATAATTAGTTATTTTTGACTAATTCATTTTAAGAGAGGAAGGTTTTTGACGTGCTTTAAAAATTTCAACCCAAAATTTAATAACAAGGTATTTTTACTCCATAAAACTCTGCCATCTGTAGGTATTTTTCTAATATCCATTTTCCTCTTCATGAAATCGTTAATGGATATTTGACTAGTCTGGCTGCAAACGCCGACAATTAAAGATCTTTCCTACAAATTGTAGAAAAAAGGGTCTCAGCCTAATATTTTACAATATAATGAAGCCAAATAAGACGCTAGTTAATATTTATTGGATTTTGGTATTTTTTAAGTGGGCGAAGTAAATATCAAATTTCGTTGTTAAAAATGGTGACAAAATCGTTAAAAAATGCTACCACATGTTGGTACTGAATGTTCCTATATTTGCAATAATACATACATGCATTTTCTCTATTTATAATAACCCAAACTTTCACCTGTGGCTTTTGGCAACCCCATTTTGAGGATTTTTTTCACGTCACGCGTTACATAAAAAAGAGTCCAGTCGTTTACTGTTTTAAAAGATAACATGTAACTAAACACACGTGTAACGCATTATCGTTCTTTTATCTTTAGTGTGGCCCGAGTAAAAATCCAGGAAACACGAGACCCTTTTTCCCTTGCACCATAAAAATAATCCCCCATCTTATAATAACTATAAAATACCCAAGCAAAGTATACCAGGCGTATATTTTTATTTTCATTTTTAAATTATGATATGAGTTATTGAATTGCGATTAACCTTAAATAATGGTAGTACGTATCCTTTTTAAATTATACGAATGGTAAGAAGGTTTTAATTTTCCGATAATAGTTAACTAATAATTATTACACAGTAAAAAAATCAACTCTAAGCAACACTAATTAGAGTTCACACAGGTCCACACTAAATATTGTTGTTTTATAACACTACAATTAGAGTTAATTTTTAGTGTAATTTTCCCCAAGTAAGCAGGTATGATTTAACACTATAGCACTGAGAGGATAAAGTAATTTTACACTGTATTAAAAAGTGTTAATTTGCCTAAAATCGTGTACTTCTACACTTCCTGAGTAAAATCCCACTTTTGTTCAGTGAAAATTAACACTACTTTGGAAAAGTTCTAATTTTAGAAAGGTACTTTTACTCTTTTAGTGCAAACTTCTAGGGTAAATTAATACTATTATTTGATTAAAACCTATTGGTGGTAGAGAATATAACGAAAAGGTAAATAAAGAGAAACATTTATTTGGAACAAAAATCTATGACAATAATTATTATCAAAATCGGTGCCTTTTAAAACTTAATTTTATATTTGAGTCGTATAGCCTGGCTTAAGCAAAATGGTTCCTTAAAACGTAAACGTTTTAGATCAATGCAATGTTTTACTGGCTGTCAACTTGTAAGCAATGAATTATCTTAAGAATTCATCAGTAATCCATTTTTTTTGTTATAATTGGTAGAGAAGCGTCAGGCGGCTGTATGTCGGGGATTTACCACACGTGTACAAATTTTCCATAATATTAATAAAAATGTAGGTATAGGTTAATATAACAACCATTACGCTTAAAAATAAAAAGTAAATCAAGTGTGTATGTATTTATATTATGAATGTTACAAGTACCCGACCTACTGCCGTAAATTATTGATATATAATATAGGTCGGGTATGGACATTCTTTTAACATATTGGTATTTATTGAGTATTAAGGCTTAAAGAAAAAGGAAGTATAATACTTACCAAAAAATAAGAATGTCCTCTTATGAATTCACCGTAATTAAAATTTAACTGAACAAAAATGCCACACTTCCACAACACAGTCTATTTTGCCACTATTGGTGTAATTTAACTTTAATTGTGATACAATGTGCACTAGTAGTGTAAAGAAAAAAGAGCTCTTAGTAACATCAAAACAGACAAAGAAATTGGCATGCACTGTAGTGTACATTTTGTCACTATTTAACACATTAAGGGGTAATAAACACTCGCATTAAGTTTTTCTACCCTTTTGATTTATTTTAATAATAAATAGTGTGAATGTACCAATGAATATTGTTCATATTCTTTAAATGTGTTTAATAAAGTTAATAAGCACTAAATGCTACCTAGTGTATTTTGTAGTGTAACTTTGACACTTACAAATCAACTCTAATATTTTTACCCCTACACTAAAAAATTTACACGGGCAAAATTTTTTACTGTGTATAATCAATAATTTTGACACGGGAATAGTACAGTATACTTTTTTTTCGAGCGTACAATTTTCATATTATAAGACCCAAAAGCCTAAACCTAAAGCCTTTATATTAATACTACAAAAGTCAAATTATTATTAAACTCTGTGCAAAAATAAAGCTAAAATTTCATCATGTCACACTGTTCAAAATTTTAGCTAATTTTTACCTAAAATTTTAGACTATATAGGACCATTAATTTTTTAAGGCAAATTGCTTAAAATGAATTTAGAGAAATATTCCCCTTTGAAATTAGTGAATTCTTTAACTGATATTTTTAAAGAAAATGATACAATTAATTAAGCAAAATTACTTAGGTTTCAAAGATAATACACCTTAGATCGTAAGGGATATTGTCTGAAAATAAAAGAATAAATTTCCTGTTTCTAAGGCAATTTGCTTAAATTTTTAAGTAGATTTTAGCTAAGTTTTCAGGCAAATTATAAATATTTTTAGTGAAAATCCTAGCAGAGAAATTTTCTTCCAAGTTAGGACTCCTTTATCTTTGCGTCCTAGGCGGATTAAAAACTGCGGTTCCGGTACTACATGTAGTACCGGAACCCTTTAAATAATCCCAACCCTGCAGGGTTAAAAATAAATTGGGGTCAATGGGAAATTCCATTTAGTTTGGATTACTTAACTATAGCACTACAAAATGTTCACATATCACAATAATTGTTAACTATGTTGTTATATCAATAGCACACAACGCGGTCTTTAAGCTTTCGTTGATTTTGGCATTATGGTGGACAATATAGGCGCGAATATTTATCTTAAAACGCCGGTATTAGCGATCGTAGCCGATTGCAAGTAAGTCACTATTATTTAAAGGAATTTACCTAAATTATTTCAATAATTTGCCATAATAATTTAGAAGAATTACCTAAGTTAAAAGCAAAATTGTCGTACCTAAAAGTAATTGAGATTTTGACTAAATATGTAGGTAATCTGCCTATCTTTTTAAATTTGACAAGTTTATTAAGTAAAGTATGAATATTTATCTAGAAGTTAGTGAATACACCATAGAACTAAGGCATTCGTTTCTGCCTAATAAACGAGAAGGTAAATTGCTTTACTCGTTTAAGCATATTACCTTATTTTTCCTTAACTAATTCAGATTAGGTATTTCAAAAGGCTTGATTTTGAACAGTGCATCCCAACCTAAAAATGATGTGGCAGAATCTTCAGAAATTATTTAAATAAATGCTTTAAAAATATAGTATATAAAACCCGCCGGCAAAAGCTTATTAGTTGCCCCGAACACAATCTACTTCCTTGGCTATCGCCTCGGCAGTAAAATGTATGCTCGGCGATAATATGTGCTTTTTCCGCCTGGCCTTTAATTTACAATTATTAGTTCGACCGATAATGATTGCAAAATTTAAATTTTTCAATATTTTTAATAGTTCCCCATAAAGAAGACTGATTTTAGTCATTTTGATAACGTGTTGATGTCTTTAAAAGACGTCTTAGTGGCATAAATTTATCATTAATAATCACTGGTCCTTTTTTTAGCATTAAATTATCTACAAGTGCAGTCTGTAATATTAATTTTAAAAGGTCCATCATCGAATTTAAAATTTTCCCATTGATTTAACATGGAAAAATAGTTTTTAAGATTTATTTCGCCTGCATACTATGTAGAACTTTTTTTTAATAAACAATCACTGGTCCTCTTTTAGCATTAAATTATCTACAAATCACTTGAATCTATAGAGTCCAGTCTGTAGATTCAAGTGTTTCTTTTTTGTTTGATTAAAAATATTAATTTGGTACAAGAGTATCTTTATTTGTGACAATATCGAAAAACTATGTTTTAATATGCAATTACATCCTTCCACTTAAATTTTTTTTTACAATTTTTTCTCAAATTACCGAACATTTACCTTTTTTATTTATTACAAACATAACCTTTCCGTTCCGTTCAGAAAGTAATAAGCAAATTCCGATGTTTTGACATTCAATGTAAAACACTTCTTGCTATCAATACATCATTTGTTTATCAGTGCATCCTAGATTACATGTAACTACAGTTACATTTGCATTGTTGCTGTAAACAAAAAATGATTTTTTTTATGTAAATGAAAGTAATTTCATATTTGAACGTAGTTTATAGTTCTGATCAAGTTTTTTTAATAAGAATTTTCGATATTGTCAAATATATAGGTACTTTACTCTTGAGTAAGATTCATATTTTTTATAAACCGCGTATACGACAAAAAAATTTGTATATCTGATGATTGTATTTTAGATTTTCCATGTAAGTCATTTCGTTTTTTGAAACAAATATTTATTTATTTGTCTACATTAATGTTGTCGCCTTTAAAATAGTCCCCATTGAATATTATGCACATGTGCCAGCTCTTCTTCCAATACTCGAAACACTTCTAAAACTCGATCTTTGGGATACCCTTTAGTTCTTTCAGCGATGCGCTTTTAATGTCATCTATGCTTGCAAAACGACTGCCCTTTAAGGTTCTCTTTATTTTTGGGAATAGGAAAAAGTCAGACAGAGGCATGTCTGGCGAATATGGAGGCTGGGGCATCATTACAGTATTGTTTTTGGCCAAAAATGTTGTTCAAAAATTAACAATTTTAGAACAAATTTTGCTGCCACGCGTTTCATATACAAAACATTCGAAAAAATTTCATGGGATGAGCCAATCGATATACCAACATCATCAGCGACTTCTCTGATGGTTTATTACCATTTCTTCCACTTTTTTCATGTTTTTATCGGTTGTTAATGTGCTTGTGCGTTCGGGGCGTTCGTCATCTTCAACGTCTTCACGGCCATCTTGGAAACTCTTATACCACATCAGACTCACTATAGGCCTTTGTTAACATTTCACAGAATTTATTTCATTTTTTAAGCAAAATTGGATACAAATTCTTTGATCCATTTTTTAACGAACGAAAAATCGCCGAGCTCATAAAACACGTCTAACCTTAGTTTTTATCATACTTCGGGGGCATGTATACCAACATAATAAGGAAAATTTTATGACAACCGGATCCTCCAAACCCGCGAAATTTAATAATTCCCTTTATTTTCTGAACACACCTCGTATATATATATATATATATATATACCTATAGGTATAGGTACTTTCCTCTTGAGTAAGATTCATATTTTTTACAAACCGCGTATACGACTAAAAAATTTGTATATCTGATGATTGTATTTTAGATTTTAGAACATGCAGAACTTTTTATGAATAACTTTTTTTCTTAAAATTAATAATAAAAAAGTTTCCCATATGTTGTTAAGTAGACACACTGTATAAGAAAAAGTTTTGTAATATTTTTTATACTTAAAATAACCTCTCCTATAAGGTACCATTGTTGTGCCATTTTTCGGACACCCTGTATAATTGTTGTATTTGTTTAAAATATTTTTATTTTTCTGTATTTTTAAAACTACGTAAAACAAAAAATAATCTCTTTTTCCGCAACATGTTTCTTCCACAGTCCTAATTCATACGTCCAACAAAAAATCAAATTAGCTACGCCTCGCTCATGCATAAATTTTATAGCAGGTTAGGCTCGAATCAATTGTTATTTCCTGCGCTCCGAAAGTTTGAGGGTAAGAACACAGATGGCGCTACCGATGCCCGATGTCGAATTATTTTGGCTTGAGCGAGCGCGCCTCGTTTTGCAGTTGCTCTATCTTAAGCAGGGTTGTCATTTAATTTATCTGAAAAAGATTTAACATTTTCAGTGAAATTCTGTGATTATCCAAAATATTTATTTAATTTTTTTTTCGTTATATCTTTTTTATAAATTTACTAGAATTTGGTATTCAGTTTTTATGATCTTGGTAGTTAAATTAATACTAGTATAATATTTAACGATAAGAAAACTACTGGAAAATCAGTAGATACGGCAACACTGCTATTTGTTCGATATTGTCGCCTGGCAAGAAAACTTTGCTTTCCTGCCATGCAAGAAATAGGGGATTATTTTATTCAAAACCAGTTTTTAAAACTTTACCTTAAGTTGGAAATTTAGTTGACGGCCAACACGGATCTGTATTTTCATAAGGGAAACAGGGTTTTGATTATACTTTATTAACGAATTTAAATAATAATGGAGTTTGCTAAAATTTTACGAATATTTAATTTTTTTATTGTATAAGTTAGGTAAGTAACGTTTTAGCAATGGTATTTATTTCTTTTTAAATTAAATTAATAGTTTATGTTATTAGGCTAGAAGTAAGTCCTTTTGTGATTGGTCAAAATCACTGACGCTAACTAATTACTAGCCCATAACGACAAAACTAGTCTTCTTGCCCATAGTGATTTATTATTGGCCTACCATAATCAAACACTTTAATGTAGACTAGGATTCGATAGGTGGCGCTGCACAGTAAAAAATAGTTGTTAATTTCAACCAAATATTAATCAGATTTTATGTTAATCCAGGTCCACATAACTTTATGTTAAGTTTACAACCAACTGTAATCTGTTAACTAATTGAATAAGTAATTTGTAATGATAACAAACATTTTCTAGATTTAATAACAAAATCCTATATCAATAATTTAACCATAATTATTGTAAAGGACCTTATTTTTACAAACCTTTTTGTAGACCCAGTAGCAAAAGTATTTCTTGGAAAAACTTAAATGAAAAGAATGTTGATAAGAAATGTTGCTTTATTAATCAATTTTCTAAACAAAAAAATTAAAACATACCTACATAAACTTACACAAAAATAACATACACAAAAATAACATACACAAAATTAAATAAGACCATTCTGAAATCATCAAAAATACTACGAGGTGTGTTTAGAAAATAACGGGAATTGTTAAATTTCGCGGGTTCGGAGGGTCCGGTTGTCATAAAATTCGGCATACATAACGAACGAAAATCGCCGAGCTCATAAAACATGTCCAACCTTAGCGGCTGCCACAGACAAAGTAAACAATGAAAACAGCTAAAGTTTTTATCATACTTCGGGGGCATGTATGGCAATGGACAATATTTAAATACCCTGTTACTTATTACATAAAACTGTCACGTGTTTTGAATAAATTTTCCTATAGATGGCAGCCGTGTTCCATGGCCTACGCTGATTCTTTTTCTCTTGTGATTTCATTATGATCTTTTATGCCATATAAGGTTATTTTTAAATCGATTTTAAGCGAAAACAGTGGATAATATCAAAGTTTAACAAGTGGACCTTTTTTGTGTGTAAATCTACGAAATTTTATAATCTGACATCAAATTCTAGCACGAGACACGTACATAAAAGTTAGGGTGGTTTTAACCCCTACTCCTTATCTGACCCACTCCTCATGGAAATTTTAAAATTATTACATCTTATTGGCCATAAAAATTCCCAAAATTTCACTTTTTTATCTTGAACGGTTTTGGAGATATTTAATCAAAACCATCTTCAAAAGCTCCTCTTTCAGGGGCTGTAGCTCCCTTATAGGGCATTTCTCGGCCTATGTTTATGGGAACTTTTTTTCTTATTTTTGTACGTAAAATCTGCTGTTCAAGTATTGCATGCCAATTATGGGACACCCTGTAAGGAATCCGAATAACAATAATAACAGATTTCTGGTAATATATTATAAACACTCTGGACAGTTGTAACGAACACGTTACGAATTAGAATAAAGTAATCAGAAACATAAGTTGCAAACACTGAAGTCAGTTGAACTTTTTAATACGTAATCAAGTTTACTTTTTCAAAGAAATAATTTGTTAGACATTAACAAAATAATCTGTAACCTGTGAAATTAACAAAATCTCTACAAAACTTTCGGTAAAATATTTTCCTTTGTTAAAATTATTACAAACCCTGGTTTTCTACAAAAAAATATGTTAAAATTTTACAAAATAACAAACTTGATTTTATAACAATATGCAATTTCTATATTAATATTTAATAACGGATTTTTATAAATAAGTTAACAGTATTTTTTTGGTTTTTGGTTATAAGTCAATAATGACAAAAAACCCTATAACGCAAAAATTAACAAAATACTAAAAAAATAGATTGCAGATGAAAAAAATTAAATATATCTACATAATGTAGGTAACACATGCAAACATTTCGGGCAAAGTTCGCTGAAACACGGTTTACTTAGATAAATCACCGTAGACACTTTACGCTACCACTCAGTGGACCCTAATGCGGTCTGAGGTTTTAACTGCTTACAAGAACTGTACGTCTCCTGCTTTCTGCCTTGTAACCGTACCTAGTCCTTGTCGTTGCTGTGTACCTGTGCCCATTTACGATGTTTTATGTGGATACTTTAAGTGTAATATTTTTTTAAATTGGATAACACTGCGCAATAATATAAGGGTCATCAGAAATTACCTGGATGCGGTTTAAATGGCTTGTAGAACCATTTTTGTAGAAGTAACCTCAAATGGTTTTAAAAATTCAAACTTTATACAGTTAGTTATTTGGCAGATAATCGCCATGGATACCATTGTTCTCACAACGATCGATATGGAATTTAACTGTCAGATAGACTAACTGGAACTTAACCAGAGACTGATAAATCGGCCCTTATAGGTACAGTTTAAAGTCCACCATTACATCATCAATTATAATTATAATTTTCCTCGACAACAGTGTCATAAGTAGTAAAACCTTAATTCCGAGATAATGACCTCCAAAGATTTTTGGATAATAATATTCTCACAAACTTGTAAAATTATATTAACCTACCATATTTTCTTTGCAAAGGAATAACCACACTAAGATTCTATCCAGTTAAAAATTAGATAGTAGATGTGTTGCCGAAGGAGATGTGCATCAAATTTTGAGATATGTCTGTGTTGCTGAAAATACGTGCATGAATTTTGCAGATATGTCTGCATTTCTGAAAATGTGTTGATCAATTTTTTAATTTAGTTAACAAAACTACTGTCACAACTTACAGGCAACTTACTTATGACGCTGTTGATGAAAATTATGACAGGGATTATACAATTTGCAGACACAAGTCCCTATCTAGGAATTAATTTTTAAAATATCTATTTTGCGTTTATAATGACTTCATTATAACACCGCTTTCGGTGCTGTATTGAGATACTTTATCCCACCCAAAATTTTGATTTTATAGGTTGGCTATACTTTAAACAGCATAATATTTTGCATATTACTGTAACAAGATATTTCTGTTTAACTTTTAAAAATAAAATACTTTAATAAAATTGAGTTTATTATGCACATAACACCATCTAGCGGCAAAGGAACATAAGCACGTTTGCCGTGTTTTTACCCATTTGTTCTGTGATTTTCCGGCATTCTGTCATTATTAGTTTGACAGTGAATTAAATAAATTTTGTTGAAAAGGTGCCAATAAGACCGTGGAAAAGAGGTAGGTTATTAGCCTATTGAGTATTTATTGTTAGCGTAGTTGATTTTAATGAATTAGTAGTACATTGTCCCAATTTACGGTTCGCCGTTTGTGAATTACACGAGGTTAGATTTGGAGTGGTGCTCCCTCAAGTCTATTGCATAACCTAGATAATAAATATTGTATTGCCCTAGCTCATGTCGGCTCTTCACTGAGTTAAACAGTATTGCTTGGCCTTCCAGCTGGTTGTTAACAAACTGGCTTGGCGCAGAACTATCTTGGCCCTCCAGATAGTTTTGGGGCTGTATGTTGGTGACTCTTTATTGGGGATTTGTTATTAATGACTTATCCGTTTGCTATTGTTGGTTGAGCTCATACCAGGGGTACGCGTTATTTATTTGTTGACATAAATGCTCATAAATATTTATTTTGTTTTAGGTTTAGGGCTGGTCTGTCTCTCTATGCCAATGCGCCGTAATTCACTTAATTACTGAAGGTATCTAAGGTAGAATTAAATGTTAATTACTTAGTACTTTAAAAAAGATAAATAAATATTAAGAAAATGTTTTAGGAATTTTAAATTTTGTTACATTACTTATAATATTTTTATGATTTTTCTACTACTTTTCTGACAATACATTTTGTTTAACACCAAAGAAAATCCTTTTTTTCTTCTTTAACATTAACAGCCGCTTATTGTAAATAAGTAAATTAAGGACGGCATGGCGAATCGATTTTTAAATTAACTGTCAAACCAATGGCTGTGATACCAACTATCTAAAGTAATTTGATCAAATTAAATCGTCCGCGTGCGACAAAATGACGTCTTATGACATTAGTTCTTTAATATACTATTTTTGTTAAATATTTATTCAATGGTATTATAACTTGTTACGAACAAAAAATTTTTATACAGAATTAAAAAAAATTATTAAATTTTAGATTAAAAAAATATGTAAATGTATTATTATGTATATTATTTTTAATAATAAAATTGCAATATGCGTAATAGTTTTTCCATAAATAATAATTTGGGACAATTATTTTCCCATCTGGCAAAGTAGAATATTTCATATAAAATTTTCGAGTCAGGGAAAATTACTTTATATTATTTTATCTATAAAATTTTTTTATTAAAAATCCTAATAATTCTTGTAAAACCTAAAAATATTTATCTCAGTAGGTTTCCTATAAAATACTCTTTTAATGGTAAAGACTGCGAAATTAATATGTTTCGTGTGGTTAGTAAATTATAAAAGGGTTTAGTAATTACTTCTCTTTTATAAGGTTTATCCAGGATTACGCAGTAAAACTATACTTTACTTACTTAATTCTTCTGTTTTTATGAGAAGAAAAGCTCCATAACACGCGAGAAGTTATATATATCATATGTTTTATTTTAAATTAAAATTTGTTTATTAAAACAAAAATACAAATTTTGATTTTTTTTTCAAACAATAACAAAGATAAATGTCAACTTACTTTGTACTCTTCTTATTGCTGAAGCTTAAGCTTATAATTATGTTTGGTTTATTTTCATAATTTTATTTTTATTTATAATTTAACAACTTTACTTAGATACTTAAAATGTATTTTTCGTTATGCTAAATTGTATGGTAATTATTTATATAATTAAGTTTTTATTTCATGGCGTTAATTTTAAAACTTTTTAATTTAATAATTATAAATTAGTTCATTAGTTTTTTAGCACTATATACAAAATCAAATATCTATTAACCAATATAATCTATAATATATAAATCTTAAAATATAGATGTAATATCTAATGTATTTTTATAAGATAACCCAACCAAATATATCCCAGTTTTAGACAAAAAACATGTTTTCCTTAAACTTGCGTCAATGACCGCCCCTATCAAAGTTCAAACAGCTAAGAAACCAATATTGCGTCTGATGGCAAATTTCCATGAGATTTAACTAATTTGGCTACTAGTACGAAATTGAAGTCTCCATTCTCCGCTTCATTTAAGTTAAATGATAGCGGAGATAAGTTGGAGGGAAAATAAATTCGACTTCAATCCCTCAACTACATGTAGAACACTGAAAGTTCTAGCCCGCCCACCCAACATTGTAAATATTTGATTGTGAATTCTATTCTATTTCATATATTTCATATATATAATCATATATTATTTTTTACAGTTTTAATGAATAACCTTAATATCTTGTTTTTAATTTATTTTATTTTACCTACACTGTTTCAAAATTCGGAAAAGTTTATTAAAATTCATACCAGTGCAGTCGTCATTTTTACAAAACGACTAGAGTATTTAAACTATAATTTATTTTCTAAACGTTTTAAAGTACTATAAAATGTTATCCAGAAAATAAACATATTGTTTCTTTAATATTTTTTTCTACTCCTGCCTTTAAAACGCCCATTATCGTACATGTTTCCATGACACTAAGTGTAAGTATAAAATAATAATAAATGTGAAAATTATTTTATTACTTCAATTCAAAAGTATTAAATGGTTTCTTGACGCCAATATGTAAAAAGATGATATGAACTGACCTTTTGGTTTCGCCGCAGTATTGCAATTAACTAAATTTAACTGATAAAGCGATAACATTTTTGCGTACAGTGCCCATAAAACATTTTCTTTTCTTTTACTGTGAAATACTGCGTCTATATCGATTGTTAATCTATTTTTAAGGGATACATTTTGATTTACACAAAAAAATTTGAAATTTAACCCTAGATAGCCAACCTACGTAAAATTTACGTAAAGTTTTTTTTTAATCTGAAATAATTTACCTAATATTGGCATCCTCGTTTCGCCGCTCAAGCAGTGCTTTCCCTTCCATCACTACTTTTGGCAGCCGACGTGTTTTTGATGTGGCAGGTGTGGGTTGTCAGTGACTGAATATAGAGTGATAGTCCACGCGTAAATTTTACGTATAGTTGGCAAATTCGTATGGTTGTTATACGTATATTTCACGTATATTATACGTATATTTTACGTAATCTTGGCAATAAAGTAAGTCGTATGGTTTGAAACAATTTTTGCACATATTTGTAATATATACGGTAAAATTTACGTATTGTTGGCATCAAAGTATAAATTTTGAACGTTGGCTATATAGGGTTAATATTAAGTATCAATAATTGTTAAGTTTAATTAAAACAATAAAGGGCAATGTTAATGGTGCAAACTACGTCAAAAATGTTTATTGGCATGGTTAAATCATTTTTTTAAATAATATTAAGTATTTTTCGTAGAAAAAGTATGGTATGCAACTCATTTATAAACTTTTCTATAAACTCATTTAATTAAGCACTCGATCGTGCCTAAGTTAAGTTCGTGACTAAAATGGCGTTTATTCAACTTGATACCATAATGTACTATTTTCTATTCCCACCTTTAAAACAATGGATGTACATGTTACCATGACACTAAGTGATCTTTTAAATAAACATTAACAAGCTATGGCTTTATGGCGCTTTAGTCATGAGCTGAAGTTAGCAACAGGTTTTTAGTCACGGGGTGAAGTTGGTTTAAAGTTAGTTGACACTTGTCAAATGTTAAAAATTATTAAAATAAAGTGTCCTTCTTGTGAATTAATAATAATTATTATAAATTATTTTATTATCTTAATACAAAAATAAACAGTATAAAATAGTTTATCAACGCCAATATCTACCTATTTGAAAAGTTTATATGCAAGTTTGTACTGACCTTTTGATTTTGCCGGCAGTAAACTAAATTTAACTCAAAGCATTAAAAATTTCGTGTAGGGACTCCACCGTGAAGTGCCCATAAAATATTCTCTTCACTTTCAATGTGAAAAATTGCCTCTATATCATCTTTTCAACGGTTTTTAGTCTATTTTTAAGGGATAAATTTTAATTTATAAATACAAATTTGACATTTTGACTGGCGCGCCTGTAAAACAGATTCCCAAGTTGTTCGCTTTATACAAATATTTAATTTAAATAATTTTTAGATAATAATAAGAATTTGTCGTGGAAAAAGTATAGTTTGCAACTCGTTTATACACTTTTCTAAACACTCATTTAATTAAATTAAATTCGTTACTAAAATGACGTTTATCAAAGATAATACATAATATACCTACTATTAAATGTTAAATCATGTAAATGGGTATTTTAACCCTGGGCTACCCGCTGCTTTAACTCTTTATTAACATTTTTTTTATTATGTTGTGCAAAACTTGATCACGCTGTGATATAGTGTTTTAATTATTTTTATCCACTTATTTATATGAAGAATGTTTGTGTTTAAATTAAAATGAAAATAGCAATTTTGTAAGGTTATAAAATAAGCCAAAGCTCCGTGTTTAAATTATTCACAATATTTTTAGAGCAGGAAAGCTTACATTGCAAAATTAACCCCCTCTATAGATATAATGCTTCAAGTTTTTGCAAAGGCAATTATTATTATTTCCCTATATTGCTTTTTATTGGGATATAGCTTCCTTAAATTTTACATGCTGTAAAAATAAAACCATGGCAGGTATACCTACCATTGTTTTATTTTTACAGCATGTAAAATTTAAGGAAGTTATATCCCAATAAAAAGCAATATAGGGAAATAATAATAATGTTATAACATTTTACCAAAGAGAAATACAAACCATGTTATTTTATGTGAATGATAATAGTTTTTTTTTAAATCTCAGTAAATTTGTAACTTTGATTTAATGCAAATTTTTTAAATTACCCACTCGACGAACTGTGAAGTAAATAGTTTACTAGACTAGACAAAGCACTCTACGTACGTACCGAAAGATGAATCACGTGCAGCTTCCGTCAGATTTTCATGACACGGTAAATACGTAAGTAAAATTGCAATAGATACAATAACAAAAGATAATATTGTTTATGGGTGGCTTTACGCTTTTGCCGGTGTATATAACCATAATAAAATATCGACGATACACAACGTGAACGCTTATTGTTCCAGTTTATTTAAATGAAAAGTTCGTTTTAATGGGCTGTATTTTTTATATTTTCATGCATAAAGTGTTATCTCTTGTTTGCTTGTCATAAAGGAGTAAGGTGAAGATATATTGCCTATAAAATTTGTGCAATAAATTAGATGAAGGCGATAAATAAATATATTTATTGTCAAACGGTTTAGAAGTGTTAAACTCGTTCTACCATTTTAGTTGGCTTTGGGAAACAAATCGTGCATTTTTAAGGGCTTTTATTTATATCGACTATTTATTTGTAGCCCAAAAAATATCGCCGTTTACCCATAGTCTAGTAAATGTGACAATAAACTTAACATTATAACAATTATTAGTAGCAACTATATTTTTCGATGAAATTTTTTAAGACCACTTTTATTACAAGATATTAATTTAAACTTTAGTAAAACAAAACTATTTTCCGTTTGGAAGATCTTCAAGGAAACAAATGGCGAGTTTTTATTCATCTTTATCTTGTCCGTTCCCCAGGGCATGTGAAAAGGATCACGCGACTATATTTATCAAGTTTCTTTTTCCATATCATAACGTTACAAGTCCTATATTTTTTGGTCTCTATCATCTATCCAGTCACGTTCGATTTATTATAAATCACCCAAGGCACTCTAAATTCTCTCAGCTTAGTGAACTTCCCAGATAAAGTTCTTGTTGCGTTTTTGTGGTAACATGAGTCAAAATATTGTTATTATTTTGTCTGGGTTGGAATGGTATTCCAGCAGCAAACACCAAAACGGTGTTTATCTAAAAATATTTGAGAAGTGCACCTACACAGAAAAAAAGGAATAGTTCATTTAACTATATTAATTTAGTTGACCGATACGTATTTATTTAAATCAACTGTGGGAAGGTTAATATAAACAAAGATTAGTTTGACGGTACTAAACCAGATAGTTATTTTATTTTTTTTAAATTGGTTAAATTAACCCAAAAAACTTTAGTGAAACCAACCCGCTGTATGGTTCAGTTTACTAAATATGTTGTTTGTAAAATAAAAGTTACTTCAACCCAAAGCACTCTGTTAAAACGATTAAAACAATTTGCCGTGCATTCCTGGTTGCATAGTGTGTACCGATCGCGGCAAAGGCGGTGTGTATCACGTGAGGTTCTTAAATCTCGCCTCTGTTGACTTACATGAAGACTATATAAGGTCAGGTAGTTCTTTGCTTTGGTGTGACACTACGAGTTCTTCGATACTAAAGAGACCTTAAATAGGTGGAAACAGCTGTCAATACTTGAAGTATTTTAAGTTAACAATACCACTGGTAATATACTAGTAATGCGTCAAGGAACTTCCTGTTTCCTTTTTTTTTATTTAGTATGATTTAATTTTACCAAAAACACATAATATTTAATATTTACACTATTTTAGTATATAAATTTACACTGGACCACATTTTGGTTTGTATCGATATAGACCATGTATGGTGTTAATTTGGTGTTAAAATGGTCATGAAATTTTGAACAGTGACATATTGACTCAGGGGCCGTGCTACAAGCTCCTAGATTTTTTTACACCTGGTGTAATAAAGGATGTGAGACTTTGGCTTATTCTAAGAAAAAAGTTTTTTCTTACTACCTCGACTCAAAATACGTTGTTTCGTCCCCGATTCCAGTGCAGAAAGTTTACGTTTTATGCATTGGTCAAGCTATACGCGCACACTCTAATAGCGGGAGTAAAAATTTTTTAGTCGTGTGCTTATAAATTTGAATGTTATAACATTCAAATTTCGTACTGCCAACATGAGAAACCCAAAAATATGACAGTTTTAAACCATAATTTTGCAATTATAACAACAAATAAACAATTTATGTTTTTACTTTTTTACTTTTTATGTTGTTTTAAGTGTTTAATGGTACTTTTATTTGTTATAAAGTAGTAATTTGTTAATTAAAATACAACCTTTTATTTTTACTGTATTGGCACCGCTGAATTCACGGCCTACTGTTATTTATTTATCAAGCTCTTCAAATGGAGATAGGTACATAAATACACATTTAATTTTTTCCCGTATTTTCGGCCGGGTTGTATTTTCGGCCGAGGTAGTAAGAAAAATAGTATACAGTGTATACTATACACTATACTATACACTACACGGGCAGAAAGTGTGAGAGCCCTGAACTGCGCGCCATGATGCCCTCGGCTTCGCCTCGGGCATCATGGCGCGCAGTGCAAGAATCTCACACTTTCTGCCCTTGTAGTGTAATATACTATTATTTACATGAGGCCACAAATGCACCATTTTCGAGATAAAGGGTGTCAAAAAATATGTTTTTTTGTTTTTTTTTTATATTAATTTAGGAACCGTTTGAGATATGTACAGAACTTACCTTTTATACACATCTTTATATTCATAATAGGTACTTTTTAGATCCTACACAGGGAAATGTAATTTCTTGATTTTACTATATTTGGCTTGGCTCAAATAAATTATTTATTTCGATATCTGCAAGAAGATATTTATTTAGTGGAAAACTTGGGTTTATTTGACTTTTTAAACTGATATTAAATTTTGGTTAATACAAGTAAATATTTAGTTGATTTTTTATCTCAGGTTTAGTTGAAGCTTACTTAAAGAAACAAAACCTACATCTAAACAATTTAATTAATTACTCTAAATAAATATTTTTTTACAATTAATTTGGTTGTTTTCAAGAAACTTATGATTTACAACCAAATAATAGTATTTTCTTATTGTAAACAACAAGTTACTACAAATAGGAAAATTTTACTTCATACAAGAAAACCCGTTTCAAATAAATGCATTTTCTTAAATCAAGAGATGACTTTTCTCTGTGTAATCCAATTTTTTTGTGTCAGTGACGGAGATTTTAGGGTTGCTTAAGGTATGCAGACCCATGAAAATAAGAACCTATTTTTAGAATTAGCCAAGGAATTCCACCCTTTAGTTTTGGACACCTGTTTTGAAACACCCAGTATGGAAAAAAATTACTTTATTTTGACCGTTTTGGTCATCAACCCATAAATATTTATTAAAAATATTTTATCTTGGTAGTTTAGTTTGGGCAAACTAAAAATTTGGGGTCAGATGCTATGCAATTATTACTAGTAAGGAAATATTTCCTATCTAGGTATTTATCAATTTAAATAAAATATAATGTGCTATAATTTGCTAAATTGTATTAGTTTTCTATTGATTCCTGTCAAAGTCTTTAATCTTTTAAGTTGTTTACCTTACTTTAATATATTATAATAATACACAGGGTGTTGCCATAATTATGGTCAATAATTTAACAGCTGATTATTTACAAAAAATATTGAGTTTTAGTTACATTTTCTTAGTCCAAAAATAAACGCAACCAAGATACAGGGTGGTTAAGTTAATTTTATTTTTTTTAAATTTTTACATAGATTTAACAATTATTGGTAATTTTTAGCAAAATTCTGGATGTGGAAGATTTTTGATATAAAAAATTTAAATATTAAACCCATTTGAGTTTATCTTTGGACCATTTTTTTAAATTACTCTACTTTTTTATTTTTGGTTTAATTTAATTTTTTTTAATTATGCCTTTCTTGATAATTTTGCTTACGTAAATAAAAAAATTATGGGTAAAATAATTAACTTTACCACCCTGTATCTTTGTTGCCATTCACTTTTGGACTAAGAAAAATATGAATCAATTTCAATTTTTGTTTGTAAATAATCTGCTGTTAAATTATTTACCATTGCGTATGGAACACCCTGTATAATAATAATCATAAAACTTTGTGTTCCCAGGAAGCCTAGGCCTTCACAATAAACTCTACTGTTCAGTTAATCCTTTTAAAGTAAAACCATCTTAAATCATAAATATAAAAATGCTTTTATACTTGCACCATTAAAACGCCCTTTATCGTACATTTCATTCCATGGCACTAAGTGACCTTTTAAATACGCATTGACAAGTTGTGGCTTTATGACGGTTTAGTCACGGGCTGAAGTTAACAACAGGTTTTTACGTGCTGATGTTAATTTTAAGTTAGTTTACAGTTGTCAAATGTCATACAATCGTTAAAATAAATTGCCCTTCTTATGAAATAATTGTACGAAATTATTTTTTTATCTTAATACAAAAATATTAAAGTATTAAAAGTTTCTCAACGCAATACCTATTAAAAAAATTTTATATGCAAGTTTGTACTGACCTTTTAATTTCTCCGGCAAACTAGACTAAACTAACTAATTAAGCATTAAAAATGTTATGCCCATAAAATATTCTCTTTAAGCCTGAATTATAGATTGCCTTCCTTCCTTCATTCCTCCCGTAGAAGATGAACAATACGAAACCCAATAAACATTTTTGACGTAATTGTCACCAGTAACATTTCCCGTGTAAGAATTTTTAATACTTTGTGATAATATTTTGCAATTATAGTAATAAAAAAATCAAAGGATAAAATATTTTCTTAACAAAATCATATTTTGAAGTTATTTTAATATTTTAAAGAATCAATAATTGTTAAGTTTAATTAAAATTAATAACGGGCAATGTTGATGGTGACAATTACGTCAAAAATGTTTATTTAAATCGTAGTACCATTTATAGATTCCCGTACCGTAAGGACGGAATTCCTTCCTCCTGTAGAAATTTTTAAGTTTTAATTTTCACCGTAAAGGTCTTTGACATGACCAATCACAGTGCTTGTTATGGACATGCGCTGTAGGGTGACAGCGTGTAGGCACAAAATATTTAAAAACATGATTGTTTAGTATTATTTAAGATAGGTTTTCAGTTTATTAAATAATTAATAGGATATTTAGATATTGTTTATGATCAATGTCTTTCATTTTTAGAAACGTTGCTTTGTAAAACCCCGTAGTTTCCCGGTCTTGGTAAAGTGGGCGAGTCTTCCAACGTCTTGTTCGATGTTTTTTTTTCATTATACTGCCCTACTGTGGAGAAAGGCAGTAACTACAAAAAAATTCTAAATGCGTTTTCTTGTGCTATGAAAAAGGTATGGACATTTTGTATCTTAATTCAACAAAGAAATGCAGTAAACTATCTTATAAGTTAAATAAATTAGTTAAATACCTACTTCTTTTTATAAAAATGTAGTTTATGCTAATTTCCCACAAATTTATTGTTAAGCAGTTACTGCCTTTCTCCATAGTTGGGCAATATTTAACAAGCTGCCAGGGCAATTAAAATTGTTATCACTGCACTAATATATAAATGTTTATCTTTCATATTTACACACAATGGGTAAAACGCAGAATATAAACAAAAACAAATGTCAGCCATTTTAGGTGTTATTGTGCATGGTTACGGAATTTTACACGGAAATCTATAAATTGACTTTTTACAAGACGCACAAATCGTACGGGCACGACTACGGAAGGAAGGAGGGAAGGCAATCTATAATTCAGGCTTAACTGTGAAAAAGTGCTTCTTTATCAGATTATAACGGTTGTTAGTATTTTTCGTAGATAAAGTATAGTATGCAACTCGTTTATAAACTTTTCTAGGCACTCATTTAATTATACACTCGCTTGCAAGCTCGTTCGTGCCTAATTAAAATTCGTGACTATTATCAAACTTGATACATAAGGATAAAATTAAAACGACAATTTTAAATAAGAAAATTACAGATTACAGCGTAATTTATTTCCAATAAATTTGCCTGTGCAGTTATTTTCTTTCAAATAAATACCCAGTAGCTTTTTTTTCTTGACAGCATTTCACCATTATTTTATCATTTCCATTTCCTTTCTCTGTCGTTACAGGACTTTCAAGTAAGAAACGTTCTTTAATTTTCCGTTAAATGTATAAGGTTAACTGTTAAATCAATTGTCAGGTTAAATTTCCAATAATTCTTTTTTAATTGATCGTTTAAAAATGGCTGGGGAAAAACATTTTTTGTTTTTTTATTAAAAAAAACTAGACGTTTTTTCTCACACAAAGATACGTTTACGAACTAGTGCGAGAAAACATCTTATTGGTAAGTTCTTTGTACTATTTTTTTATATTTTTCAAATTTTAAGAATAATTTATATTTTAACTTAGGGACTTATTCTACAGTTGGGTAGTACCAAATGTCAGCTTGACGTCACTAGCAACAAAGAAATTTCGCATAAAGCTTAATTTTCATGTATCCGTTTGTCCGTCATCCGTATGTCAGTTTTTCAATAAAAACGTCCGATAAGAAATGTTCTAATTTTCATGCATACGTTTTTAAATGACGTTTAACGGATTGATTTGGCGACAAATAGAAATTAAGTGTCAGTATATTCACTTTACTAAATTTACCTAATGCTTAATTGTCATACCCAGCTAGCACAAGTCTGTCCTAAGGACGTCCTAAGGAAAGCCTTACAGGATATTGGGATATCCCAAGGATATCCTAGGACGTCCTCAGACCTCCTCAGGACATCCCAACCATGGCCGAGTGGTGCAAAAAAGGCCAGCCTATAGACGTCCCGCAAATGGCCTTTAGGATATCCTAGGGTTATCCCTAGGTCCATATAGGTCCAGGAATAGGACATCCTAAGGATGTCCCCTGAAAGTCCCATGGGTATATGTTGGTCCAGGAATGGGATGTCCTGAGGACATCCTCTGAATGGCCTTGTTATTTGTTGGGGATACATTTTATCAATCAAATACCATTTTATTACTTTATAAAATATATTATTTTATTTCTGTATACATATATATAATTTTACACAGCCAATTATATAAAATAAATAATAATTCTAAATAAATATATATATTATAATAGTTATACAGGGTGTCCGGGAAAAGGAGGTCAATCCGTTAACCATATATTCTTTGAGTTAAAACAATAAGACTTTCATAATACCATTTTTCAATTTAGAGCTTCATGTTCGATATACAGGGCGACAAAGTTTGAAATTTAAAACTGATTTTTTTTAATAATTCAAGTAATTGATAAGATATTAAGTTTAAATTCGGTACACTACTTCAACATAAATAGTTACATTTTTTGAGACCAACAAAATAAAAAACAATTGTCAAATAATCAAAATAGGGGGGTCCAGTACTCACTGACTCCCCCTATTTTTTAGTACGTGCGCCAATGACTTCCAAACGGTATTTTTTCAAGTAATCATTTATTGTTGAAAATTTTTTGTCTCTTATAAAATTTTGATAAAATGATTTGTTTTAGAGATAATTTGTAAAGTATGGGTCAATCCATATCAAATTTTTGAAATTTAATTTTTTTTTTGAAAAAATTTAGGTCATGTGATATATCATAAAAAAGGTCTCTAATAGGCCTTTAAAATAAGCCATACTCACCTTTCTACTTTTAATAGTTTACGAGATATCGCTATTTTTGTAAGTACTTGCAAAACCCAAATTTATCGGAATTTTTTGATTTTCAAAAATCAATAAAACAAAAACCACCCATCGAAAAAAATTCATATATGGGATTTTTGAGTTTTTTAGCGAGGTAAACAAATTTACCAAAAATTATCAAAATCGGAGATGGTGGGGGAAGAACCTTTGGTTGATTTGATATGAACTGACCCATACTTTACAAATTATCTCTAAAACAAATCATTTAATCAAAATGTTATAAAAGACAAATTTTTTTTAACAATAAATGATTACCTGAAAAAATACCGTTTGGAGGTCATTGGCGCACGTACTAAAAATAGGGGGAGTCAGTGAGTACTGGACCCCCCCTATTTTGATTATTTAACAATTGTTTTTTGTTTTGTTGGTCTCAAAAAATGTAACTATTTATGTTGAAGTAGTGTACCGAATTTGAACTTAATATCTTATCAATTACTCGAAGTATTAAAAAAAAATCAGTTTTAAATTTTAAACTTTGTCGCCCTGTATATCGAACATGAAGCTCTAAAGTGAAAAATGGTATTATGAAAGTCTTATTCTTTTAACTCAAAGAATATATGGTTAACGGATTGACTTCCTTTTTCCGGACACCCTGTATTATTAATGTATCACAGTGTCCAAAGTTATCTGCTCACCATTTTAACTCCATTATTATTGCAGCTACAAAGTCGGTTAAATTGGCAAATTAGTGGCATTTTTTCTTCTGAAAATTTTGAAACAAATTAAATACGATTTTTTTATTTTTTAACAAGTATGCTTATTATAACTCACCAGAATTTTATGATTGTTGTTCACTTCAATCTTCAAGCAAATTAGTATTTAAGGTTTATTTCGAAGAGAACACTATAATAATATTATATTATAACAAACACACTTGGAGAACACGCCTTAAACCAGGTTCACGACACAGAAAAAGAATTCACGGCACAGACAAAGAATTCCTTTCACAGTGTTATCTATGATTCTTTCTAACAAAAAGGCGACAAACAACTAAAGGACGCTATACGTCATCTTAGCTTTCTCTCCATCCAGTGTTACCACCATCTTTGGTTACCACCATAGACAATGGTTACCACCATAACGTAAGGCGGCAAATTTAAAACAATCGGTAACACAAACTATTAAATAAGTTATAGATTGCGTTTGTAATTACATTTTTAAGGTTAACTGACGCTTACTACCTTATTTATTATTTATAAAACTCTAAATGTATCAATACCTTACAAACAAGGTGTTTGATCAATTATTAATTACCAGCCGTCATTTCTGCGCATGCGTATTAAGTTGGCTGCTATCCAGTTGTATACAAAATATATTTTGTGGTCATAATATGACCACAAAATATAATATTGTTTTTAAACTCCCGCCTTTAAAACGCCGATTATCGTACATGTTTCCATGATATTTTAAATACACATTGACAAGTTGTGGCTTTATGGCGTTTTAGTCACGGGTTGAAGTTGGCAGCAATGGCATTCGGACTTTTTAGTCATGGGTTGAAGTTAATTGCAGTTGTCAACTGCGAAACAATGACCATCAAAATAAAGGGTCTAAAAAGTGAGGTTAGAATAGACTGGTCGATGTCAGATTTTATAAATAATTATTTATATATAATTGTTGAAAGTTATTTAATTTTTGTGATTGTCGTAGAAAAAATATAGTATGCAAGTCGTTTATAAACTTTAAAAAATCTATATAATATAATATTATAATTATATTGATTGACATTTTTAAGATGTGCCTATGCAAAATAAGTTATGTAAAAAAATGTAGGTATTATTAATTATATGGGTAAAATATTCTTATAGAAAAATGTGCATACCAAATGTTTACCAAAACCTAACGGGACATTCTGAGGATGTCTCTGGGATTAGTCCTATGATCAGCCTATTTTAGGCTTTAATTAGGATATTATTAGGTCCTAACGACATCCTTAAATGACGTTCCTAGGATATCCCAAAATGGGACCTAAAAAAGATCTAATGTCCGATAAGGTCAACCTATGGACGTCCTCAGGAAGTCCTTATAGGATCATCCCATTCTGGGACATTTAGGCTGGTCCAAGGACGTCCTGAGGATGTTTGTGCTTGCTGGGTAGTTACAATTATGTCAACAATTGTAACTTTAACAGTTAGCTGTCTAATAAATTTAAAGGTAGGTAAATATACCATATAAAAAGAATATACTAGCCTTAATGTACATTAAAATGTATAGTTTTAAAAAAGCAGGTCCTTTTAGTTCTAGTTTTAATATTTTATTGTTTGTCTCTTCTTTTCTTCTTTTATTATTATTAAATAAAAACATAAAAGTAGAACATTATTCACACAACGAACGTTATAACGTATATATTTCCGTTTTACAATCTTATTAAAAGAATATTAAAAGATTTGAAAATAAAGTATCTTAAAATAACGTTAGGCGTCAAAAACAGATGTGTAGTGACCACGGTCGTATATAAGACCGTGGTAGTGACAGATTAGTTAAAATTATTTTAAATTTCTCCGTCAGACGTACGAAGTTAAAACTTGACGGACAGAAAAATGTCATAATTTTTGAATTATAATTGGACCAATAAGAGCGCTCCCGGATGAACGGACTGACGGACAAACAGATACATGAAAATTAAGCTTAAACTTAATTTTCATGTATCCGTTTGTCCGTTAGTCCGTTCATCCGGAAACGCTCTTATTGGTCCAATTATAATTCGAAAATTATGACATTTTATCGGTCCGTTAAGTTTTAACTTCGTACGTCTGACAGAAAAATTTAAAATAATTTTAACTTATCCGTCACTACACATCTGTTTTTGACACCTAACGTTATTTTAAGATAATTTATTTTCAAATCTTTTAATATTTTTTTAATAAGATTGTAAAACCGAAATATTACGTTCGTTATGTAAATAATGTTCTAGTAGTATACTGTTATGTTTTTATTTAATAATAGAAAAAAAGAAAAGACAAACAAAAAATATCAGAACTAAAAGGACCTGCTTTTTTAAAACTATACATTTTAATCTACATTAAGGCTAGTGTATTATTTTTATATGGTATATTTACCTACCTTTAAATTTACGAAGTGACTAGGTGCACGTTAGAGTGCCTGCAATTTATTTTTTACGGGCACGCTAGTGACGTAATAGATAAAAAACGTCATCACTGCCGTGCCGCTTAATTTAAAATTTGCGGCACGACAATAATATAATAATAAATTGCTACCTGTATACATGTTTATAGGGTTTTTCTCAGATTTTATTCGTGAAAATTTTGTAATCGAACTTACAAAATTAGGGAGAAAAATATAGGTATAAGAACTTTTAAGCTCTAAAGCTTTGTTTTCAAGATACAGGGTATTAAAGTTAATAAAAAAAATATGGTTCACTTTATTGTAAGTTTAATATTATATTCAGATTTGTTCAGGGCAAATAAACAAATTTTTAATGATTAAGATGAGAAAGTTGTATTTTTTAGTTGCTTGAACCAAAAATAATATTGTCGTAGTAAGACAACTAGCGGAGATTTTTTGTCACAAAAAAGTTGTATTTTTGATTGTAACTTCTTTGTTTTTTTATATAAACAAAAAAGTTACAACCAAAAACGCTACTGTTTTATAATAGAAATTCCGCGGATTTATGGTTTTGTGGCTTAACTCAAAGTTCTATGATTAAACTTTTAAAAAATCAGTATACTGCGCTATAGAGCACCTACCAAAATTTTATTTTTAAATATCAAGTTGGGTTTCCTTAATTGAATTTAAATTCAATTCAATTGCTAAAAACCTGAAAATTTTTATTAAATTCGGCCCAAAAGTTTTTGAAATTTTTTTAAAAACAAAATTTACCTCCCTGTATTTTGAAAACGAGGCCTTAAAACATAAAAGTTCATATTAAACTGTCATCTTATTTTTGCGAGTTCTATTGACTAATGAATTTTCCCGATTAAAACTTTATGCTCCATTTATATCCAGGGTGGTCCCTACGAACCAATAAATTGAGAATCAATAAAAAACTTACATCGAAAATCAACAGTTTCAGAAGTACAAGGTGTATATTTTTTTTGAAAAAAATTAATTTTTACTATACTTTAGAACCTATTTTATTAAAATTTGGTAAATATTGTTTTTTATTACGTCCATTCGTTTTCATTCTACAAGCAGTGGCGTCAATACGGGGGTGATAATATCGCTTTTTAGAGAAAAAAAGGTACGCAAATGATATATTATATACTTTTATTATATATGCATATTCATTTATTATACATACTTCTGTATTGTATTTATTTTAAATATTTTACTTTTTTACTATTGTACCTGCTATGGAATCCTTTTTAGGTCTTTACTTTGTGACAGTTAAATTGACCTGTTGGCGTGCCGCCAATTTTAAATTAAGCGGCACGCAGGGTTGCCAACCGTACTAGACTTATAGTATTTCTACTACAATTTTATGTCAGTGTACTATGTACTATAGCAAAGTATTATAGTACGTTAAAATACTATAATTTTAAATAATAGTATTATAATTATAATACCTTTGAGTGAATTCCTTAGTCAATGATAATACCCACTTCTTAAAAAAAATCTATAATTTAAAAAAAAGAAAACTGTAGACTTTTTGAAAAAGTATTTTATGCAAAAGCAAAAATACCGTGTGCGCATTAGCGCGGCGCGTGCATTTATTCTCTTATTTAACTGTTATCATAGAAAAAGATTTTTATAGGTTATACGTGTAAATACTGTGTGTACATTTTATGATAAAGGGTATGTACCTACAGAATACATTTTCAATTGCATACAAAGTATGTAAACTTATCAGTTATTGTCACAAAAAACGTTTTGTGAAAATAGATCATTTAATTTATATAATATAATAAAAAGGATGTCTTTATTAAAATTCTAACTGCTATTGGTAAAAAAGGGAAAAAATGTGGGCTCCTGCTTCTAAAAAACCTATACGTCATCTGTAGTATAATTTTTTTTTTTAAATACTTTAATTAAATTGAGAAAATACTATAATGTGCATCTCAAGAGTTGGCAACCCAGACAGCATCCAATTCAGAAAGGTTTCTGTACGAAGTCTGTTGAGGTTACAATGTGACATCTTAGAGAAATCATTTTTAGGAGCTCAAAAGTTCTTGATGGATTCATAAATGAGAAGTCAATTTTTTAACATCTTAAAGTATCTTTTTTTCTGACCTCTTATTGGAATCAAAATTAGAAGCGACTAAGGGTATCATAAATAAGACTTCAGTTATATGATATCTTACAGTATTCTCTTTTCTTACTTCTTACTGAAATCATATTATTAACTCTTTAAGACGTCAACACGGAGACGTCACATTTATGGCATTTTAATGCGATTTCTTTCTTCTCACCGCTGTAACTTCTCTAAATTCTACTTCGCCGCTTCTTATTTGATATATAATATAGAAGTAGAATTTAGAGCGTGCTCCGTACCAAACGGTCTTAGACCTAGGTAAACGGCTACCCGATACTGACGAGCTCCAAAAGAGCTAGACAGTCCGTCTATCGGTGCCGGTGAAGAGCACGCTTGAATTTAAACAAAAGTGAGACGAAGTAATCCCTAAAATAGACGAAATTAATAAAATAAACATGTCAAAATAAGCAACGATCCGGTATGTAATGTTTTTATCAGTACCCTAGTACCCTAGTACACTGAAAGAAATTTATGTTTCATATATGGACTACCACATACATTGCTAAAACAAACATATAATATATTTACCTTAACCATTTTTATATTTAGTTTTAACATATTATGTTAAAACTAAATATAATATATGTTTGTTTTAGCAATGTATGTGGTAGTCCATATATGAACCACAAACATTGCTAAAACAAACATATATTTCTTTCAGTGTACTTCTACATACCAGTACCCTAGTATACCTCTACATATCCAAAACGGGAAATTCTAAAAAAGTCTTTTTTTAGTTTATACAGTAGGACTCTTTAAAATGCTTAACTGCGAAGTCAAAGAAAAGGGTTCCTCAAGAGTTCTTTTTAGAGTCTTAAGAACTTCTTAAAAACTTCTTTCTGATGTTGTATTTGAAGTCCAAATCATAAAATAGAGCTTATGCAGACTTAATTAAGACGTCATATTGCTGTCTGGGAACCCTGCCTAAAAGAGATTTGACTTATGTACTTTATAGTATTAAGTTCATACCAAAAGAACTGATCTTTAAAATGTGAAAACGTTCAATTTCCTACCTAAACAAGGTGCTAAATAGAAAGTCTATACTAAAAGGAAATAAAAGAACTGATCTTTAAAAAAGAAAAAGTTCCAACCTGACAAAACCACCTAAGTTCCATCTACAACCTAAACAAGATTTGACCCGACGAAAACAATCTAAAAAAAAAATAGAAAAGAGTGAGGGCCCTCCTCCTTTATCCGGGCTTGGGACCGGCAGGTTAAAAATACCTGGCGGAGTTACCCTCCACCCTCCTTATCATATTATATACCTAAAATTTCCTAAAACATATAAAGTATTTAAATAAACAAAAATAAGCAAAAATCAAATTTACTGGTTGTATACATTAGGGTGTGCCAAAAAAACTCGATATTTCTTTTTTCTTGCTCTCCACCCAAAATATCGTAGAATATGTCCGAACAAATGTCCTGTTAAAAGCGGAGCTCATAATTTCAATTTTAAGAGGTCCCTCATCGAATCTGAAGTTTTGCCGCTTAAATAACACAGAAAACTGACTGTTTTACCTTATTTATTCTTGCATCCTAGGAAGAAATTTTTTTTTCATAAAATCCATGACCAAATCTTACAAAGCATTAAATTTGGAAGAAAAAATCTTATTGAGCCGAATTTCTATTTTCATTATTTGATTTTTTTACAGAGCTTTAAATTTAAAATTTTACGTTTTTTGCCTTTTTCAGCTAAACTATTGAAGTTAGACGAAAAAGTCAAATGGCAATTTTTTAGCTTGTCTGATGGACCACAAAAAAGTTTTAGGCGAATTTTTTGTATCGTCAATATTCTAAAAGTTACAGGCGTATAAATTCATCATTTTTGTATTATTAACTTTAAATTTAAAGCTCTGTAAAAAATCAAATAATGAAAATAGAAATTCGGCTTAATAAGATTTTTTTGTCCAAATTTAATGCTTTGTAAGAATTAGTCATGGATTTTATGAAAAAAAAATTTCTTCCTAGGTTGCAAGAATAAATAAGGTAAAAAAGTCAGTTTTCTGTGTTATTTAAGCGGCAAAACTTCAGATTCGATGAGGGACCTCTTAAAATTGAAATTATGAGCTCCGCTTTTAACAGAATATTTGTTCGGACATATCCTACGATATTTTGGGCGGAGAGCAAGAAAAAAAATATATCGAGTTTTTTTGGCACACCCTAGTATACATACTCGCATATAAGATTCACTCGCACCATGAAGTTCCAAGATGTCCATGTCAGGTCCAAATGAAGGAATTAGGATAATAGGAAGGGTAGAAAAGGAAAACGACAGATAATAAAGTTACAAATAGATTAGCGCCGGTGCGCAACAACATGCTCCACGTTAAAAACGGGTTAGCACGGATTACCGATGTTCCGAGACAAAATCCAAAAAGTACTTTCAAGATTCATCTACCATTTTAATTTAATTCAACAATCTAAGGATTGTGAAATTGAACTAAAATGGGTCTAAATGTAAGGAATAAAAAGTAGGGTTTTATAGGAAACTCCTGGGTGCCTGGTTCCATAGGATAATCACTATCTAAAACAGACTAAAACGACAAAAAGAATTTAAAAAATATGTTAACCTACCCAAAAGCGAACAAATAAAGAATTAGTTTAATCTCCAACTTGAAATTTGACCTGACGAAAAGAATTTAAACAAAATTTTGACCTATGATCCCTACAAAAACGAAGTAAAAGAACTGATCTTTAAAAAAAGAATAAGTTCCATATCCAACTTAAAGAATCTAATAACAATTTGACTTACGACCCCTAACAAAAACGAACTAAAAGGACAAATCTTAAAAAAAAAGAATAACAAAAACGAACTAAAAGAACTGATCTTTAAATAAAGAGTTAGTTCCATAAATAATTAGTTTCATCTTGAAATTTGACTTGACGAAAAGAATAAGTTCCATATCTAACTTAAAGAATCTAATAACAATTTGACTTACGACCCCTAACAAAAACGAACTAAAAGAACAAATCTTTAAAAAAAGAATAAGTTCCATATCCAACTTAAAGAATCTAATAATAATATTACTTACAACCCCTAACAAAAACGAACTAAAAGAACTGATCTTTAAATAAAGAATTAGTTCCATCTCCAACAAGATTTACGCTGACAAAAAGAATCTAAAAAAGTTTGGACTTACGTTCTCTACAAAAACGATGTAAAAGAACTAATCTTTAAATAAAGAATAAGTTCCATCTCCAGCTTACACAAGATTTGCTTTTTTCACTAAAATAACTAATCTTTAACTTAAAGAATTTAATAATAATTTGACTTACGACTCCTAACAAAAACGAAGTAAAAGAACTAATCTTTAAATAAAGAATAGGTTTCATTTTCAACTTTAAACAAGATTTGAACTGACAAAAAGAATTTAAAAAATTTTGACCTACGTTCCCTACAAAAACGATGTAAAGGAACTAATCATTAAACAAATAATAAGTTCCATCTCCAGCTTAAACAAGATTTGCTTTTTTTCACTAAAATAACTGATCTTTAAAAAAAGAATAAGTTCCATCTCCAACTTAAAGAATTTAATAACAATTTGACTTACGACCCCCACCATAAACGAAGAAAAATAACTAATCTTTAAATAAAGAATAAGTTCCATCTCCAACTTTTAACAAGATTTGACCTGACAAAAAGAATCTAAAAAAGTTTTGACCTACGTTCCCTACAAAAACTATGTAAAGGAACTAATCTTTAAATAAAGAATAAGTTCCATCTCCAGCTTAAACAAGATTTGCTTTTTTTCACTAAAATAACTAATCTTTAAAAAAGAATAAATTCCATCTCCAACTTAAGGAATTTAATAACTATTTTACTAACGACCCCTAACAAAAACCAAGTAAAAGAACTAATCTTTAAATAAAGAATAAGTTCCATCTCCAACTTTAAACAAGATTTGACCTGACAAAAAGAATCTAAAAAAGTTTTGACCTACGTTCCCTACAAAAACGATGTAAAAGAACTAATCTTTAAATAAAGAATAAGTTTCATGTCCAACTTTAAACAAGACTTGAACTGACAAAAAGAATCTAAAAAAGTTTTGACCTACGTTCCCTACAAAAACTATGTAAAGGAACTAATCTTTAAATAAAGAATAAGTTCCATCTCCAGCTTAAACAAGATTTGCTTTTTTTCACTAAAATAACTAATCTTTAAAAAAGAATAGGTTCCATCTCCAACTTAAAGAATTTAATAACAATTTGACTTACGACCCCTAACAAAAACGAAGTAAAAGAACTAATCTTTAAATAAAGAATAAGTTCCATCTCCAACTTTAAACAAGATTTGACCTGACAAAAAGAATCTAAAAAAGTTTTGACCTACGTTCCCTACAAAAACGATGTAAAAGAACTAATCTTTAAATAAGGAATAAGTTCCATCTCCAACTTTAAACAAGATTTGACCTGACAAAAAGAATCTAAGTTTTGACCTACGTTCCCTACAAAAACGATGTAAAAGAATCTTTAAATAAAGAATAAGTTCCATCTCCAACTTAAAGAATTTAATAACAATTTGACTAAGGACCCCTAACCTAAACGAAGTAATAGAACTAATCTTTAAATAAAGAATAAGTTCCATCTTCAACTTTAAACAAGATTAGACCTGACAAAAAAAATCTGAAAAAGTTTTGACTTACGACCCCTAACAAAAACGAACTTAAAGAACTAATCTTTAAATAAAGAATAAGTTCCATCTCCAGCTTAAACAAGATTTGCTTTTTTTCACTAAAATAACTGATCTTTAAAAAAAGAATAAGTTTCATCTCCAACTTAAAGAATTTAATAACAATTTGACTTACGACCCTCAACAAAAACGAAGTAAAAGAACTAATCTTTAAATAAAGAATAAGTTCCATCTCCTACTTTAAACAAAATTTTGATTATTTATTTTTTAAAGATCAGTTATTTTAGTTCGTTTTGATAGAGTATGCAATAAAAAGTTTATGGAGATATATGTCCGAAAACTATCCTTAAAATTTTAGGCTTTACTTTCTATAGAAAATTATCTCTATAGAAAGTATTAAACCAATCATAGCACGGCGTTCTCCATAGCACTTAGTTGTTTCCGTCTCCGTGTCTTTCTGTTTCCGTTTCTTTTTTCTGTTTCCGTGTCTGTATCATTGTATCTATTCCCGTATCAATCTCTTGATCCCTCGGGCGATTCCATTATTACTAACGGGACAAACAAAAAAACCAAAATGTTTTATGAAAATTTTTGAAGATGTGTTGTTCCTATAAAATTTTCATAAAACATTTTGTCTTGTTTTTGTTTGCCCCGTTAGTAATCCTGGAATCGCCTCTCGTTTCTGTTTCCGTTTCTGTTTTCCGTTCCTGTATCTCGTGGCTGAATCTCGTTTCTGTGTCGTTTCTGTGTCGTTTCCACACTAAAGTGCTGTGGAGAACGCCGTGCTATGATTGATTTAATACTTTATATAGAGATCATTTTCTATAGAAAGTAAAGCCTAAAATTTTAAGGATAGTTTTTGAACCAATATCTTTATAAACTTGTTATTGCATGGTCTATCAAAACTAACTAAAATAACTGATCTTTAAAGAAGAATAAGTTCCATCTCCAACTTAAAGAATTTAATAACAATTTGACTTACGACCCCTAACATAAACGAAGTAAAAGAACACAAAGTGCACCAAATCTAAATGCTAAATCTACCATATTTATACTAATTATAAGCTAAGGTTGACTGAACCGTAAACGGCCACTGGACCGTAATCGCTTTAATGAACACTTAAAGAGAAACTAACAAACTAATTTGTACAAACTAGACTAGGATACCGGTCTGTTATCGCTATTTAAAGATTTATTTCTATTCTTATGGATGTATAAACCTTCATAACTATCTAGCAGACTTGGTTTCTTAACTTCCTTAATAAGTTTAAGGTTGTTAAATCCTATTGTGTGACCATCATCAAGTATATGTTGGGCAACACTCGATTTTTCTGTGCTACAAAATCTAGCATTGGCCAAGTGCTAGATTTTGTAGCACAAAGAAATCGAGCGGATGTTGAGCAACATTCGGTTTCTCTGTGCTACAAAATCTAGCATTGGCCAAGTGCTAGATTTTGTAGCACAAAGAAATCAAGCGGATGTTGAGCAACATTCAGTTTCTCTGTCCTACCAAATCTAGCATGGGCCAAGTGCTAGATTTGGTAGGACAGAGAAATCGATTGTTCTCCTACATATACTTGATGATGGTCATAGAATACTATTTGACAACCTTAAACCTACGCCTACTAGATAGTTATAAAAGTTAATACACCTATAAGAATATAAATAAATGTTTAAATATCGATAACGGACCGGTACCCAACTAGAGTTTGTTAGTTTCTCTTTACGTGTTCACTGGAGCGATTACGGTCAAGGGTTTAGTAAACTATATTAATTAGTATAAATTTGGTAGATTTAGCATTTAGATTTAGTTACACTTTGCTTCTGAAGATGTCAACATTGTTTCGGTAACATATCACCAAGGAACAAGATTTGACCTGACATAAAGAATCTAAAAAAGTTTTGACTTACTACCCCTAACAAAAAAAAAGAAAAAGAACTGATCTTTAAAAAATAATAAGTTCCATTTCCAACTTAAAGAATCTAATAAAAATTTGACTTAAGACGAAAACGAAGTAAAAGAACTAATCTTTAAATAAAGAATAAGCTCCATATCCAATTTAAAGAAACTAATGACAATTCGACTTACGACCATTAAAAAAAACGAACTAAAAGAACTTATCTTTAAATAAAAAATTAGTTCCATTTCCAACTTAAATAAGATTTGCCCTGACAAAAAGAATCTAAAAAAGTTTTGATTTACGACCCCTAACAAAAAAAAATGAACTGATCTTTAAATAAAGAATTAGTTCCATTTCCAACTTAAACAAGATTTGCCCAAAAAAAGAATTTAAAAAAGTTTTGATTTACGACCCCTAACAAAAAAAAACAACTGATCTTTAAAAAAAAAATAAGTTCCATATCTAACTTAAAGAAACTAATGACAATTTGACTTACAACCCCTAACAAAAACGAACTAAAAGAACTTATCTTTAAATAAAAAATTAGTTCCATATCTAACTTAAACAAGATTTGCCCTAACAAAAAGAATCTAAAAAAGTTTTGATTTACGACCCCTAACAAAAAAAATGAACTGATATAAAAAAAAGAATAAGTTCCATATCCAACTTAAAGAAACTAATGACAATTTGACTTATAACCCCTAACAAAAACGAACTTAAAGAACTGATCTTTAAATAAAGAATTAGTTCCATCTCCAACTTAAACAAGATTTGCCTAAAAAAAGAATTTAAAAAAGTTTTGATTTACGACCCCTAACAAAAAAAAAGAACTGAGCTTTAAAAAAAGAATAATTTCCATATCCAAGTTAAAGAAACTAATGACAATTTAACTTACAACCCCTAACAAAAACGAACTAAAAGAACTGATCTTTAAATAAAGAATTAGTTCCATCTCCAACTTAAACAAGATTTGCCTAAAAAAAGAATTTAAAAAGTTTTGATTTACGACCCCTAACAAAAAAAAAGAACTGATCTTTAAAAAAAGAATAAGTTCCATACCCAACTTAAAGGAACTAATGACAATTTGACTTACAACCCCTAACAAAAACGAACTAAAAGAACTGATCTTTAAATAAAGAATTAGTTCCATCTCCAACTTGAACATGATTTGCCTAAAAAAAGAATTTAAAAAAGTTTTGATTTACGACCCCTAACAAAAAAAAAGAACTGATCTTTAAAAAAAGAATAAGTTCCATATTCAACTTAAAGAAAATAATGACAATTTGACTTACAACCCCTAACAAAACGAACTAAAAGAACTGATCCTTAAATAACGAATTAGTTCCATCTACAACTTAAACAAGATTTGCCTAAAAAAATAATTTAAAAAAGTTTTGACTTACGACCCCTAACAAAAAAAAGAAAAAGAACTGATCTTTAAAAAAAGAATAAGTTTCATATCCAACTAAAAGAAACTAATGACAATTTGACTTACGACCCTTAACAAAAACGAACTAAAAGAACTTATCTTTAAATAAAGAATTAGTTCCATCTCCAACTTAAACAAGATTTGCCTAAAAAAAGAATTTAAAAACGTTTTGACTTAGGACTCCTAAAAAAAAAAGAAAAAGGACTGATCTTTAAAAAAAGAATAAGTTTCATATCCAACTAAAAGAAACTAATGACAATTTGACTTACGAACCTTAACAAAAACGAACTAAAAGAACTGATCTTTAAATAAAGAATTAGTTCCATCTCCAACTTAAACAAGATTTGCCCTAACAAAAAGAATCTAAAAAAGTTTTGATTTACGACCCCTAACAAAAAAAAATGAACTGATCTTTAAAAAAAGAATAAGTTCCATATCCAACTTAAAGAAACTAATGACAATTTGACTTACAACCTCTAACAAAATTTCGATAATAAAAACTTTTAGTTAAAAAAATTAAAAATAATAAATTGGTAGGTACTTTCCAAATTCGTGGATGAGTTCTGGTTAAATCGTATTATCCTTATATGGTTGTCTTATTTTTTTAGGTACTTCCCAAATTCCTTGATGAGTTCTGGTTAAATCGTATTATCCTTATATGGTTGTCCTATTTCTTAATATCCATGGGTTAATGCTTTAACATGTTGAACCTAAAAAAAATACAATTAGACGATTTAAGGGCTGCAACTTTTATGTTTTTATTTTTTTAAATATAAAAAAATAGTAGTAATATTTGATATAATAGGTCCTAGCAATTTGTAGATGTAGATGAAAGTAATAAATGAGCATGTTTGTCGTATCAAAGCCAAATTACAACTAAATGGTTGATTGCGTTGTAGGGATTAATTAATTAATTATTTTTATTAGCAAAAACAAAGAATGGGTCAGACTTGCGCGATAAACATATTACTTTAAGGGTGACGAATTTTAATTATATATATATTTGTTATTTATTATTTTATTAATACTCAAATAATCCAATTTCGATTATACAAGGTATTCCAAAAATTATGCACTATTTTGAGTTATTAGGGTTTAAAAATTGAATTTATAAATTATTATTATAATTTGTGTTATTATAATTATTATAATTTGTGTTATTTTCCAAAGCCGTTTTAAAAATAAAAACATGTATAATAAAACTTTTTATATTTATTGGTTAATATTTTTAATGAAAATATTTAACACAAAAATTATAGATATTAAACGAAAAATTCTAAAAATCTAAACAAAATTTTGACCTTGCGAAAACGAACTTAAAGAAATGATCTTTAAATAAAGAATTAGTTCCATATCCAACTTAAACAAGATTTGACCCGACAAAATATATTTAAAAAATATGTTCACCTACGACCTCATACAAAAACGAACTGATCTTTAAAAAAGAATAAGTTTCATCTTAACTTAAAATCAATGAACTATTTAAACAAAAATAATTTAATTTAAATTTTCTAAGGCGATTTTATAATTAAAAGTAGACTAAACAGGTTTGAAGAAATTTAGTTAAAAAATCCCAAAGATTAGCAAATAAATATTTTTATTTTAGTCAAAATAATAAATTGGTACTTGCCAAATTTAGAGTTCTGGTTGTATCCCATTATTCTTATATGGTTGTCCTATTTCTTAATATCCATGGGTTAATGCTATAACATGTTGAACCTAGAAAAAAATACAATTAGACGATTTAAGGGCTGCAACTTTTATGTTTTTATTTTTTTAAATATCAAAAAAAAATCGTAGTAATATTTGAGATAATATATAATAGAATTCTAATAATACCTAGCAATTTGTAGTTGTACATGTAGATCAAAGTAATAAATGAGCATGTTTGTCGTATCAAAGCCAAATTACAACTAAATGGTTGATTGCGTTGTAGGGATTATAATTATTTTTATTAGCAAAGACAAAAAAAGGGTGAGTCAGACTTGCGCGATAAACTGAAAATTTTAAAAATCTAAACAAAATTTTAACCTACGACCCCTTACGAAAACGAACTTAAAGAAATGATGTTTAAATAAAGAATTAGTTCCATCTCCAACTTAAACAATATTTGACCCGACGAAAAGATATTTAAAGAAATTTTGATAATAAAAACTTTTAGTCAAAAAAATTAAAAATAATTAATTGGTAGGTACTTGCCAAATTCCTTGATGAGTTCTGGTTAAATCGTATTATCCTTATATGGTTGTCTTATTTCTTATTATCCATGGGTTAATGCTATAACATGTTGAATCTAGAAAAATACAATTAGACGATTTAAGGGCTGCAACTTTTATGTTTTTTATTTTTTTAAATATAAAAAAAATCGTAGTATTATTTGATATAATAGATACGTTAGAATTCTAATAATACCTAGTAATTTGTAGATGTAGATCAAAGTAATAAATGAGCATGTTTGCCGTATCAAAGCCAAATTTCAACTAAATGGTTGATTGCGTTGTAGGGATTATAATTATTTTTATTAGCAAAAACAAAAAAAGTGTGAGTCAGACTTGCGCGATAAACATATTACGTTAAGGGTGACAAATTTTAATTAGATATACTTGTTATTTATTATTTTATTAATACTCAAATAATCTAATTTCGATTATACAGTTTCCCAAAAATTACGCACCATTTTGAGTTATTAGGGTTTAAAAATTTAATTTAATTTGTGTTATTTTCTAAAGACGTTTTGAAAATAAAAACTTAAATAACAATCATTTTTATACGTATACTTTTTATACTTATTGCAACCATGGTTGATATTTTTGTTGAAAATATTTAACACAAAAATTATAGATACAGTGTGACCCATTTGTTTGCGACTCACCCCTGTAAAATCTTTATTTATTGTGCGACTTTAACCGGATTTATTTTACAGTGTTGATCTTGATAAACTGTATTTTTTTAATTTTATTGAAAAATTTTAAGTAGAAAAATGCACAATTATAACTACAAAATTTTATTCTGTCAAGTTATCCATGAAAAAACATTAAAGGGTCGTTTTGAGGGGTGGTGAATCCAGTGCCGTGCTAATATAAATTCTTAAAAATTTACTCTAAAAAACTGACATAGTAGGCCTTGTATTTTGTACTAATATGGCGTCTTTTGCTCCAAAAATACAGTTTATCAAGATCTACACTTTAAGACAAATCAGGTTAAAATCGCACAATAAATAAAGATTTTACAGGGGTCAGTCGCAAACAAATGGGTTATACTGTATATATATATATAAAATAATAAATTGGTACTTGCCAAATTTATTGATGAGTTCTGGTTAAATTCCATTATCCTTATATATATGGTTGTCTTATTTCTTAATATCCATTGGCTTAATAGCTATGGCTTTAACATGTTGGTCCTAGAAAAAAAAATACAATTAGACCATTTAAGGACTGCACATTTTGTTTTTTATTTTTTTAAATATAAAAAATATTCGAATTATTATTTGACCTAATAGATGCGTTAGAATTCTAATAATACCTAGCAATTTGTTGATGTAGATAAAAGTAATAAATGAGCATGTTCGTCGCATAAAAGCCAAATTACAACTAAACGCTTGATTACGTTGAAGGGATTATAGTTATTTCTTATTAACAAAAACAACCAAAAAAATGGTCAGACCTGCGCGATAAACATATTACGTTAAGGGTGACGAATTTTCGAATATTTGTTATTTATTATTTTATTAATTATCAAATAATGTAATTTCCATTATAGTTTCCCAAAATTACGCACCATTTTAAGTAATTAGGGTTTAAAAATTGTGTTATTTTCTAAAGACGTTTTGAAAATAAAATCTTAAATAAGAAACTGTTTTATCCTTATCGGTTGATATTTTTGTTAAAAATATTTAACACAAAAATTATAGATATTAAACTGAAAATTACAAAAATCTAAACAAAATTTTGACCTACGACCCCTTACAAAAACGAACTCATCTTTAAAAAAGAACAAGTTTCATCTCAATTTAAAATCAATGAACTATATATATTATATTGATATATTGATTTTAAACAACAAAAAACTATTTAAATTTTATTAAAGTTAAAATCAAAGGCGATTTTATAAATAAAAGTGGACTAAACAAGTTTAAAGAAATTTAGTTAAAAAAAACTTAAAAATTAGCGAATATTTATTTAAAAAATCCCTAATTTCGATGCCTTTATAAAGCTTGTGGGGAACAAACCCGACAGTCCCCAAGAAACAAAAAGTTAGCAGCACTGGAGAGAAATGTCAATCATAGATAATAAATAAAAGTTGGAGTAGCGAGCGGTACCCAATTTTTACAATTTATAGTTCGGGGAGTAGCACTGAAAACGATGCGTTTACAGCCTGATTTATAGATTCCCTTCCTTCCTTCCTCCTGTAAAAGATGAACAATACGAAAACCGTAGTGCTGTTTATAGATTCCCGTACGGAAATCTATAAACAAAACGGTTTTTGGTATTGTGCATCTTTTACAGGATGGCAACATTGCACAGCAGTGTCGCCAATAAGAGAATAATTATATTCTACGCTATTTTGAGTAGTTTAACAACTTTTATATATAGCCTGTATAATAAAGGTATGTATCTTTAAAATTGGAGTTATTGTCACAACAAACGTTTTTTGAAAATAGATAAAAAAGCTGTCCTTATTAAAATTCTAACTTCTAGTAGCCTATTGGTAAAAAAAGGGGAAAAAATGTGGGCTCCTGCTTCTCAAAAACCTATACGTCATCTATACTATAATTTTTCTAAAAAATACTATAATAATTAAATTGAGAAAATACTATAATGTGCATCTCAAGAGTTGGCAACCCTGGCGGCACGTCAGTGTATGACGAATAGCATCCATTACACACACTAGCGTGCCAGTAAAAACTAAATTGCAGGCACTCTAACGTGCACGCAGTCACTGTGTTAAATTTATTTGACAGCTAACTGTTAAAGTTACAATTGTTGACTTAATTGTAACTATGACAATTGACCATATGCAAGGAATGCGGTCGATGTTGCCAATGGTAAAAAAAATAAAATTCCCTATTTGGAATATTCAATTATATTACGTTGGCTACACTGAAATTTTGAATTTCCCGCACAAACTAAATTAATTTCCATCTTTTTTTTTAATAATAATAAATAATAATAATTCCCACATTTGAAATTCGCACCTTAATTTATTTTACAACATTGGAACTACCTTCTTTATCTCTGGGAACTCCTAGAATGTATGTCAGTTTGTGCGGGAAGTTCAAAATTTCAGTGTATCCAACGTAATATAATTGAATGTTCCCAATAGGGAATTTTATTTTTTTACCATTGGCAACATCGACCGCATTCCTTGCATATGGTCAATTAAGCATGGCGGCAGATAATCCTAACCTCGAATATTTCAAACAGCTGATTGCAGAAGTGGAAACAATCCTAACCTACAGTATTTTAATAAAGTACACATTGAATTTTGTTTATGCGGTATTTATTAAATACTATTTAGTGATTGATAATTACAGAATTACTTTTAATGGTACCAAAAAATTCATGGAAATACCTGAATAATTGTGAGTAAATACAAAACAACACATTTTTGTTTGACATTCAAATTTGACTTGTTATAGTCGTTTTTTCGCGTAAATACTATGAAATACTACGGTTAAATAAGTCATGACGT
The DNA here is from genome assembly GCA_921294245.1 of Brassicogethes aeneus. Taxonomy (NCBI): domain Eukaryota; kingdom Metazoa; phylum Arthropoda; class Insecta; order Coleoptera; family Nitidulidae; genus Brassicogethes; species Brassicogethes aeneus. The sequence goes on from OV121134.1 coordinate 56,669,302, forward strand.
CACAGTTAATTCATATAACCATGGTTAGGTTTCTAACATTTGACATTTGTTTACTTGTTCATAACCTATAATTTTTAAAATGTGTTTTTACCTATTTATATTTAATTTCTATGCTTTTACAGGTGTAAATAAATTTCTTTGCCTCTTCTTTTACCTTGTATATTCTTTTTCTATGAACCCTAGTTCTTATACCTACCTTTTCTATACCTCTTTTTATATATAAACAGTTCTTCACTGTTGTTTACCATAATTAAAATCCAACAGTGTTTAACGTTTATACGAAAATTATTATTGTGAAACTCAAAATTTAGAATGGAACCCCAAAGAAAAAGACGAAGGTTGGCGGTATGTTTTGGAGAAGATATGTTTAGCACACAACATTATTCCTACATAAACATATTAAATATATATATTAAAAAGAGAAAGACTATTAACCACGTTGAATAACTAGCTCAGCGATATAGTTTTATGGTCTGGTATTTGTGACGTCATAGTTAGGATTTTTGAACGCACTCTAAACGCAAAAATGCCTTAACTATTAACCAAGGTTAAGTTTAATGACCATAGTATTTCATGGTATTTACGCGAAAAAACGACTTATGTTTTTTTCAGTTAATTTTTATCTGAACATTTTGTTATTTTTTGGTATTAAATTGATAGTTTTAAACTTGTACTGTGTACAAATACTACAAATATAGGAAAAAGTTCGTAAATAAATATTTCTCATGTAGGTATTCAACCATTCATTTTTGTTAAGAAATATCATAGTTTATTTACAGTGCATATAGGTATTATAGATATATGTAATATAATGACATTTAGAAAGAGTTCAAAACAACAAACGTGAAGATAATTTACATTACCCCAAATTTTGACATTGTTGTTGTCCAATCGCAGCGCCAGCTTATTTGAAATTAGGCGCGAAATTTTGGGTGCATGCTGGAGTGCGAGTATCGGTTGAAAATAGCCACTCTACGTGTGCGACACACTCCCACTCTAGCTAGCTTCAGAGTTTATTAAAAATGTAGCTTTACTTAGCAGATCAGCCCCACTCCAATCATTGTTTAGCTGTGTCATTAATGACGCACTATATTAATATTTTAATCCCATTCTGGGACATTAAGGCTAGTCCAAGGACATCCTTAAATGACATCCACGGGATATCTCAAAAGGTCGACCTATGGACGTCCTTATATGATTATCCCTGTCTGGGACATAAGGCTGGTCCAAGGACGTCCTGAGGATTTTTGTGCTTGCTGGGATTGGCAATGATATATTAAATAAACATTTTTTGCCAATATAGAACCAACCTTGGATAAAAATTGGTAATAAAAAGTTGAATAACCAATTTACGCCAATATAAAGCCAACCTTGTATAAACATTGGTAATTATATATTGAATTATCATTTTATGCCAATATAGGGCCAACATTGGACAAACATTGGCAATGATATATTGGAAAATCATTTTACGATAATGTAGAGCTAATATAAGGTTGGGCAACCATTTTCAATGATATATTGGATAATTATTTTACGGCAATATAGGGCCAACCTTGGATAAACATTTTTAATGATATATTGGCGTAAAATGATATGCCAATATATAACCATTGGAATGTTATATTTAATTATTATTTTATGCCAATATAAAGCCAACATCGGCTAAATAAATTCAATATTGTCCCCAGATAAAATATTAGGCATAGACGCGCCCCATGTAGGACCAATATTTTGTGCTACTGGCGTACCTTAAAAAATAATGAAATTTTAAAGTGGCAATTACGAAATTTAATAACAGTAGTTCGTGAAAAGGTGCGTGCGTCATTTGTTCACGTTTAACGTAATTATCCATGAAATAGAGAAAATCAGATTGTAAAGTTGTCAATTTGAGGAAATTACTGAGCAAACTACAGTCAAAGATTGTCTTCGTATGTGGGAGGTACGTGAGGCGGATGTAAATGCGCGCGATGTTTAATCCTTTCCTACAAATGATTTCGGATGTGACCTGGTTCCTTTAAACGTAACTCCCGAACGAGAATGAGATGTTCCGATTC